>JADKYO010000012.1:4800000-7200000 GCA_016758845.1 Nigrospora oryzae
TGTTGAAGTAGTTCATCTGGATCAAGATGCACACCGTCGTCAAGATCATGAAGACATAGGTCGAGGGCGATTTAAACTGGTTGTGTCCGGCGAAGGTGAGCTTCAAGGCAATGCCGAAAGCCTTAACCGACATGACGGAGACGGAACCGACGGTGGAGCAGATGGAGAGATAGATCAACGGGTTCTTCTTCCCATGGATCGGGGCGATCCTGTAAATCATCACCGTAGCGTATACAACGACGAAAAGGCAATAGAGAAGGTAACCTAAGGGCCTCGTCAGCATGGTGGCGCACACGGGGTGCCAGAGCGGCTTGCTGCCGGCACATACCGGGTTGGATGGCATAGTGGAGGATCTGGTCAATCGTCTTAATGTCCTCGTCTGGCGGTGCGTGGAGAACGATGACGACGGCGCCAATGAGGCAAATGGCACAACCAAGCTTGCCGAGAGTTCCCAATTCTTCTTTCAGGAAATAGGCACCCAGAACAGCTCCAATCAGGACACTGAGGGCTCCAAGCGGCGTGACCAGGATGGCCGGCGCGAAGGCATATGCGGCGAAGTTGCAAATCTCTCCAGTGATGACTAGAAACCACGATGGTCAACACAGCAGTTCTCGGGCGGGGGGCCGGGAAGGTAGCGCAGAGCTTACGGGATATGATTCCAGCCCACCATACGGGATTCCGCAGGTATACGAAACCGTCTCCTTCAAAGCCGTGCCGTTCGCTACTTTGCATTAATCCCTAAGCATCCTCGTCAGTCCGGGTTCTCCGCGGTAGTGCTGGTCGCCGTCGTGTGCGGTTCGACGTCGGTCTGCGTACCTTTTTCGTTATCACGAAGCTTGTACCTGTAGGACACGAGGCCGGTCAGTCGGTTGCTGGTGGTAGGTAGGAGCCACGAGTTTAGGGCTCTCTGGTCGGACATACCAATGGCCAAGCTGGACGACATGGCCAGAGCCAGTCCAATGTATCTACAGGCACGGTCATGTTAGTCCGCGGCATCAGGTCGTGCACCGCAAGGCTCGCGGGCTCAATCGAGGCGGCGAGGGAACTGGGAGTCTCGTACTTCTCGTCAACCATCATGTTCGACCACTATGCGCCGCAGCCCGGGTTCGGGGTTTCTGTCCTGGGAGTATTGGAGGGCGGGGATGGCCAGATGCAATCGTGGCTCGCACCGGGCGAGGCGGACAAGACCAAGGAAGGATCGATGAGCCGCGTCAATCGAAGCCAATGGAGAACGAGAGACACGGATGAAGAGATCGGCTGCGCAAAATGACGAGGATTAAACTTTCGTTTGCGTCGTCGTGCAAATTGCGCTCAAAGGCCTCATGCGGGAACCAGACGAGACGGCTGGGCTGGGATGACGGGTTAGAAGCCACGGAAGAAGCCCCAGTTATTAATCGCGAGCGAGCGTCGCTTGGTAGGCACGCAGCAAGTATGCAACGTAGGTAGACTACCGTGAGGAGGTTCCAATTGTCCGCTGCGCGCGCACTAGACGGGATGGGCCCAGTGCATGGGGATGCAGCAGCTAGTCGAGTGTCGTTAAATGGGCGGACGAAGCAGGTTGCAACGATGGTGGCAAGGTCGGACGAAACCGAGAAAGGTTCGAAGGGTCGGCGTCGGCGTCGGCGTCGTTGTCGTGGTCGTCGCTCGCGGGTCCGATGGAGAGATTGGATGCCAGGTCGACGCAGCCGAGCAGCAGTGGTGGGTGGGGGGAAGCGGCAAACTGATGGGCCGCAAGTTTGTTGAGCCGGAAACGTACTGGGCGGCGGCGGGTGGCTGGCCGAGTTGGTTTGATCCTGGATTTCGGAATGCGGAGGCGGACACGATGCGATGGGATGCCAGGCGACGCGAGGCAATGCGCGACAGTGGACGGTGGTGGACGGTGGGCTCGCAGGAACGGGAGTAGGAGCGGCGGGAGTAGCAGGAGTAGCAGGAGCTGTACGGAGGAAAGACGAATCAATGTGTTCTGGACAGGAGGAGACGGACGGAGACGCAGCGTCGTCTCTACGTAGTGGTGGTGGTATGGGAATGATGGATGGGTGGTGGTGGTGGTGGTGGTGGTACTCTATTGGTACGGGTACTGCAGGTAGGCGGGCGGGTGCTGCTGGTGGTGGTGCTCGTCTTGGAGGGATTGGATGGGCATGGAGGGCTCTTCGGGGGAGTAGAGGAGCCCGTGTCAGCCCCGGCGGTGCCCCGTTTGATTGGACTACCTGCTACTTGGGTCCAGTCTACAGCAGGTACCTGGGTTGGATTCCCATGCACGTAAGTGACTGCGCCGCCCACATAGGCAATGGAACGACTGCATGCAGGAATTTGATCCCCAGTGGACGACCAAGTGCGCTTGTACAGAGAGAGCCAGGAGCCAGCCATTGATCCCTCCATCATCCACCACGGTTCCCAGTCCACCCACAGTAGCTGAGTAGCACCTCCGTACGGAACCCGGTAGGGACGCACCTCCACTCTTCTCAGGGTCATCCGTACCGACAAGTGCAGGCGAGGGCGACTAGGCTACAGGACGGAGCACGGGCGCTACGACAGCGCTCGGTAGCGGGCAGGCGAAACTGGACGGGGAAAGAGCAGGCTGCCAAAGAGAATCCCGCCGGCACGCCAGACGCCAGGAGCAGCCGGGTTGACAACCAGCCCACCTAATGCTTAATGTACCTTAGCTACAGAGCCACTTTTGGTGTGGGCGTTACGTGTGTTTCAAGGTTTCACAGGCAGGGGGCGCTGACGGAGGCAAGTGGGGATGGAGGTTGCCCCTGGCGAGCCCAGGCCAGATGCGGTGCGAGCGGTGGTGCTTGGGGACAGGCCGTGGATGGGCCTCTACCCTTCCCAGAGGAAATCCCAAGGCTCTTGGGAGTCTCGGGAGGTGCCAGGAGACAGGCAAGACTCGAGCTGGTACTGTGTACTGGGTAGAGTGATCTGGCTGCCAAGCCGTGGATGGCTCCTGTTCCTGGCCTTGCAGTGGCGACGGGGGGCCGGGATGTGTGTGATGGAGGCCCTGGCCGCCCTCCCCATCGGGTGACGTTCAACCCATGATCATCGGCGTGCGTTTGTGCATTGCACAGAGAGGGAGGGGTACCTATGTAAGTACGCACCCATGGCCTCGTGAGGATACGTGTGTGTGTGTGTGTGTGTGTGTGTGTGTGTGTGTGTGCATGTGCATGTTCGTACATAGGAGCATGCGTGCCAGAGAGGCTTTCCGGGAGCCCCACGATCCAGTCCACTCCGGATTGAACCTACCAGACGCGCTGCCGGACAAGCATTCCAGGCCGTCGCTGCCATCCCCCACTGCGTGACATAAGCCCGGGAAAGTATCAACACATACGCATTCACTCCCGAGACAGGTAGGCAAGTAGCAAGTACTCAACACAGGGACGCGCGTGTACGTTGTGTGCTGATCCTTGAGTCCGACCTCCTCCAAGATGCCACCTGTCTTGACGCTTCGCTTCCGCGCCCGCGCTCTCTCTCCTTCTTCCTCTTACATAACGTATGTACTCCCAGCATCCAGGTCTACGACCGAGGCCGGCCAGGAGTGAAACCAGGGCCACAATACGCTGTAGCCAGGTTTGAGACTACTGCATCTGTCCTACAGCGTCAGTCTGGCCAGGGCACAGCCTCGTTCGTTCGTAAGCCTGGCTAGCGCTTTCGTAATCCGCGATACCCATGCGGGCGAGGAGGCGGGCACTGGACTCGAGGCTGCCCGCTGGCGGCAGGGCTGCCTCCATCTCAATACCCTCCGATCCCATATGCGATGCCAAGCCCAAGCCCAAGCCCCCCCCCCAAACTTGAGACAACTGGATGGAAGACATGTTCCCCTCGTCAGCTCGACGGCCGGTACTCGGTGCAGTCTCCGTGCCTATTGTCCACATGGTGGCCGCCGGCGCCCCCATCACGGCGCCTGCCCATGCAAACCATGCCTCAAGGGCAGTAGACGGTTACGACTACTACGACTAGCAGCCGAGGACGCCGGGGGGTGGGGCGGGCAACGCGTATTGCGTGCGACTGTGCTACGAAAAGTACGGAGTACGTCGCCGTCTTTCCTGCTTTCGTCTAGGGCGCCATCGGCTTTCTTGAGTCGGGCAAAAGCAAACCGCCCTCCGAAAGTCCCAGACGCTAAGAATCACCGGATAACTGGGGACAAGCTGGGTTTGGGGCCCTTGGGTTCGCCCTGACTTCGCCGTCCGGGTCAGATCCAAGGTCCCTGCGCAGATTTCCTGTTCCTGACAGGACCGCCCGATCGGCATTGGCTCGAGCCCTTCTTCCACACGAAAGGGCAAGTTTTCCCATCCGCGACGCACCGCCGCCCATGCGACACAGCCGCGCTGCGGCGTCTCCCGAGGCGTCCGGCCATGGCACAGCATGCCGTGTTGCGGCTGCGGCTGCTACTGCCGGTTGGGAATGGGAACCCAGCTCTCGACCGGCCGCGGTCCGCGCCGGGGCATGATCAGACGGGCGCATACGAGGCGATAGATTACGAACACACCGGACAAGCCTGCCAAGAACGGCAGCCACCAGCCCTGCCCGGCCTGGTGGTATCATACTTAGCACAACTGTGCCGACGCTATGTCTACTCTACGCAACGTGACCACGAAGGGGGGAGGGGCCGTTTGGCTAGCTGGCCAAAGGCACCCTTCATACAAAAACGGCCAGCCTGCGCTTGGCCCGGCCGGCCGCTGTTATATGAGAGAAAGCCGTCCGTCTGGTTTCAATTGTTGATCCGGAGCAAAGCAACCCTTTATTAACCGGCCAGCCCGTGTCCAGTGCACCCGCCCGCCGTGCTCGCTGAAACCCGGGCAATCAATCCCCTTGTGGCGGCTGTCTACTATGGCACTTTGATAGCTCGTCCACATAGCCGAGGGGCCAAATGACCGGCAATCTACGGCCCATGGGTCTCGGCACACGACCCGACACATCAATCAGCCGCCCCCACGGCCTCTGTCTGGATCGCACATCTCCACCGATCTGTCAATGCTCCCCTACTCGTCCAGGGGTCATGCTGCTGGAGTCTCGAAATAGAGTGCTGGAAATAGAAGCACGGTACCTATCTCGTTCTCGCGTGCGTGCCTCTGGACCTCGTCGATCACCAGGCCGGGGTCCAAGGCTGAAGCCTGCAGAATGCCGGCCAGTATGCCGGCTTACAGTTCCGAAAGCAGGGGAAAAAAGGAAACACGAGGGGCTACATTTACTGCCACCCTTCCGGTGGTTGTTTTACTAGGACCAACTTACTTATAAATTATGGGGTGCTGTCATGAACAGAAGCTCCCCGTACGACTTGCCGAGTGTTCACGCAGCCTTTCCCCATAGGGACTATTGGAAGTTCTTAACCGATCTGCCGCGTGCAACCCTTACCGGGCCCTTGGATCATCGGATGAACCATCCCGTACACGGCCAGGACGGTGTATGGGAACAGGCTCAAAGCAGGGTGTATGTACGAGCGGTCTTCGCACCAAGGGCAGTCTCTAACTAGCTTTCGCTGGGCTGCGGCCCTCGTTCAAGAGGCCCGAGGTCCCGGGAGAACCATGCACAAGAGTCGAGCCCTTCTCGGCCCTCGGTGGGACACCGACCATCAGCCCGGCCCTGTAGGAGAAGCTTGCAAGGATGGAATACCTACCGTGAGCTTGGGGTCGTATCCCAGAACTCGGCAACTCCCCCGTGGATGACAGCCCAAGTGAGCCTTCGGCAGGTCGGAAGACCTTCCAGCAACAACTTCTTTCTTTGCCTCCGTGTGAGGGGACTGGACCCGTCAGAAGGCCGAGACATGGCCGCAACCTGCTGTTGGGGGTTTTGTGTCGAACTTTCTTCTGCCATGCCAGTGAAGCTCGTCTCCCCCATCGCTCTCCTTCCTTCTTACGAATCCTGTATAGTCCAGGTGACATGCGCACGCGCACACACAGCCCGAGAAACTTGAAGGCCAGTTTTCGAAGCACCATTGCTACACCCCGGCCTCTTTGTTCATAAGCCCTTGGCAAGCAGGACTCGCCTTGGCAACCCTAGTCCGCTGTTTTCACAGTATCGTCAGCTCCCTCGATTCGGAGGAGCCGGTCACGACGGCGGCCAAGCGTTAGGGCCCCGTTGTCATTGTCCCGTACGGGTGTCGGAAGGGTGCCCTTTTCAGCGATGCCGGCGCCGTGGCATTACCGCCGGCTGCATGTATTGGAGAAGTCACATAACGGCCTACTCACTACTGCATATGGAGAGAAGATGCTTCGAGTGTTCTGGAACTGGGCTGGCGGGCATTGCCGTGCGTGTAGCGCTGTACCAGATTCATGCCTCAGGCAAGCGCTCGGTGTCTTCTTGTTTGCGATTGTTTTCCTGGTGAGGGGTTTCCTGCAACGTCCAAGTTTATGCTTGCCGGCATCGGGTGGTAGGTCGATTCTTTCCCGCAACCCCTCGCGAGCTTGTTGTGCAATTCGCGTCACGCTGCTTCCTTTCCTGGCCGGCGGCTTGGACGACAATCCGGGACCCAAACTGGGCTATCTGTTGAGTGCCTATTTGGAAATTTGGGGGGCGCATATGGTTGCTGGGGGACCCGCGGTGATCGTGTTTCGAGGCCAGTTGGACATGGGCTACGTTGGAAAGACCCGGATACTGATTTACATGCTTGCGGATCGGGCCGTACGAACTATCCTTTTAGCTTTGTCAGCGGGGACTTGCATTCGCTTCCTCAACGCTCGTATGCTGCCCACTGATCAATTTTCTGGCTCGTCTGTCTGTACTTGCAACCCCCGGGCTGGCGTGGTATTGTTGGCCATTGGTGAATATTGCCGTGCTACCTCGCCACTTCAACATCCCCCCATGGGAATAAACGAGTCATCCATCGCCGCTCCCCTGCCATGCTTCTCTCTTGTACGGCATGGAGACGGGGCCGACTTGCTACCAATAAGTAGACACGTTGATGTCGGAAGGTGGCTCGTACCACGCTAGGACCAGCCATGATATGTCGTCGATACCGGCAGCGGAAAGACTTCATCTCTGGTGCCATTATGACAGTCAACACCACCCGACGCTATACGCAGGGCTTTCAGGGCAGCAGGAAACCTCGGCGCCCGCGGATTGGGCGTGAGCAACCTAGCTTGCAGAGGATGACCAGGGGTTGCATTTCAGCTGCGCCGCACTGTCACGTGGAGCTGACCGTATTTACACGCAGCACCTCACCGGAACGCCGCGACGAGGTGGGCGTAAACAACTTGGCCTTGGTAAGCAGGCGGACGAGAGACACAGCCCCCGAGTCGAGCTCATCTCAGTAGCCATGGAGACCCCGCGGGAGGCAGAACCGCTATACCTCACAGATGAACAGACCATCGCATTGTTCTTTGACAAGGCGACGGCATTGCAACGAAGCCTCGCGGCCGCCGACGTGCCCGGCGATTTGGCGGGGTTGATCGGCCTGTTTCAGCGGGCCGTCAATTTTCGCCACAGTTTCAAGGACCAACCTGGCGCCGGCGACGACAGCACGGAGCCGGCGCGGAGGGGTTTTGTGAAAGCATGTTGGAAGGTATCGCAGGACATCGCTCTTCGACTCGAGCTGCTCCGCAGCGGCAACGAACACGGTCCCAGGGGGTTTGAGCACGGCGATGTCGAAACCCTGGGGGTACGACTCTTGGAACTCCAAGAAAGTTATGCGAAGCTCCAGTCGGACGGGGTTTTTGCGAAACCCCCCTCTTGGATGTCCGACTTCCCGGCTCTGAGCATCGCGACACCCGAGGAGCAACGCAAAACCCACGTGGTGCCCGCGGGCCAGGAGGGGGCACAGGCTGTGCCCGACTCCCAGCGGACCCAGAGGCCAGCAGCCCCTGCTGGGATCCTGCAGGACTTTATCCTGGAAAGCCTCGGCTTTAAATCGATGACGGACCGTGAGGACGAGGTAGCTGACGCGCACGGCAACACCCTATCGTGGATTCTCAACGAGGGCCACCCAGCCGACGAGTTGAAGGACTCCCACAGCATTGCTTTCAACACGTGGCTGCGGACCGATGAGTTGGGGAGTGTATACTGGAGTGAGTGCCCCCGCCCCAATGGTGCTCCTCCTTGTGGCCCGGCGCCTTGTCCTAATGTATTCCAGTCACCGGCAAGCCTGGGTCGGGCAAGTCGACCCTCATGAGATACATCTCGGAGAGCAAGAAGACGTCCAACAAGCTGAAAGCCTGGGCTGGGGACTCGCAGTTTGTCAAAGCGGCTTTCTACTTTTGGACCAGCGGCTCGGCCGAGCAGAGGTCCCAGACAGGCCTCTTGCGCTACCTCCTCTATCAGCTGCTTTCTTTCGATCCCGAGCTGATAGCCAACGCGTTCCCCGTTCTCTGGGACACCCTGTCCCGGATGACCAGCAAAGAGCGAGTCCGGCTCTCCCTCAAATGGACCGTTCCCGAGCTCACAGACGGCTTCGAGCGCTTCCTCGACCTGGCCCTTCCGCGCTTGAAGGTCTGCCTCTTTGTGGACGGCCTGGATGAGTTCGATGGCGACCACCGGACTATCCTTCGCTTCTTCAGCGGCCTGGCCGAAGAACGGTACCAGGGCCGGGTCAAGATGTGCCTGTCCTCCCGGCCTTGGTCGGTGTTCGAGGACGCATTCCAGTCCTCGGTCTCCAACATGAGACTCCAGGACTTGACCTACCACGATATGGCACAGTATGTCAGCGACCACCTACAGAAGGACAAGAGCATTGCCGCCCTGCTCGTCGAGCACCACGACGATTGCCAGGCTTTCATCAAGCAAGTTGTGTGCCAAGCTGATGGGGTTTTCCTCTGGGTGCGCTTAGTAGTCCGAAAGCTTCTGGAGTTGGGGGGCACCCAGGACGCCGCCCATTGGGAGGCCATGCGCCAATACCTGCAAGCCTTGCCGACCGAGCTGGACAGTCTGTTTGAGCGACTGATCTTCCAGACCCAGTCCGAGCCCCAGCTGCGCCAGACGTCGGAGCTGTTCCAGCTCGTCCGGGCGCGGGAGACGGTGGCCGCTTTTGTCCAGGATGAGTCGGCCAGCTCGCTGTCGATCTGGGAGCTGGCCTTTGCCACCGAGGCGGGGGCCGATGACGATCTCGCTGCCGACGGCGCCGTGGTCGAGGCGACCGACGAGACGATTGCCGAGCGTTGCCGGGCCGCGCAGAGGCACGTGGCGGCGCGGTCCGCCGGCCTCCTCGACGTCTTTGCCAGGCGGCCCCGGAACCAGCGGGCGTTGGACGTCGGTTCCGCGGCGAGCGAGTCCCGCCTGCTCCTCCGCCGGTTCGCCGCGCACCGCATCACGTACCTCCACCGCACCGTGCGGGACTACTTGCTGCACGCGCCGCGGGTCTGGGGGCGCCTGGCATCGGGCGCCGGGGGCGGCTTCGATGCGCACCTGCGGCTGCTGCGCTCGTACGTCCTCCGCCTCAAGACGCCGCTCGAGACGATCGAGCACCACCGGCGCCTCGACGAGTGGTACCCCGACATCGTGCTGGCCCTGACGCACGCCCGCCACGTCGAGCGGGACCCCCGGCGCCGGCAAACGCGCCTCGTCGACGAGCTCGACCGAGCCGTCGATTGGTACTGGGCGAAGAAATCCCCGCGCGACCACTGGTCCCTGGGCTGCTTCGGCACCTACGAGGAACGGAAGGGCAACCAGATCGTCATCCCGCACCCCTTCCTCGCCCTGTGCACCAGGTTCGGGCTCGAGCGCTACGTGCTGGACACCCTGGCGGCGCTCGCCCTCGACCCGGACGCCCCGGACGCCCCCGACGCCGGGGCCGCCGGCCCGGAGGTGGAGGCGACGCCGCTCGTCGCGCGGGCGCTCGAGTTCCTGACGTCGCGCCAGCAGACCATCTTCCCCCTCTCCTCGCCGAGCCTCGTGCGCGGCCTGCTGCGCGCGCCCCAGCGGACGCACCCGCGCCTCGGCCCCCTGATCGGCGCGGCGAACCGGCCCTTCGCCTCGCCGCTGACGCGCCGGCGCGCCGTCACGCCGTGGGTGCTCGTCCTCGGCCACCTGCGCGACGCCCGGCGGCGCGGGTGGATCGCGCCGTTCGACACCGACGCGCGGGGCACCGAGCGCTGGACCGCCATCGTGTCGCTGTTGCTCGACGACGGCGGAGCCGACAAGAGCGCCGTCGTGGCGGCCGACGGGTGGGACCCGGAAACCGACGCCACGGCCCTCCTGGGCCCCGGGGGGGCCCTGCAGGTCGGCGACCGGTGGATTCGGGACCTCGGGGCGTCGTTTCGATGAGGAGGGCCGGCGATGCGCCCATGCCGTCCCGTCCAAGGAGGCCAGCCCATGCGCCTCGAGCAACCCGAAACGACGCGTCGTGCTCCCCGGGGCGGCGGAGCCCCCCTGTTACGGGCAGCGCGCAGCCGCGAGGCCAGACGGGTAGTTCCGTGGGAATTGGCTGGGCACTGCCTGTCTTGGTCCCCTGTGTTCCTGCACCTACGCATAGAGCTTGACATTGGCCTCCCCTCCCCCCTGTCGCCGTCCCTGCCGGGCTAGTAAAGCCTATGCCATGACCCATAACCTCCCGCAATTTCACAACCAGGCAGGCCGAAACCACGACGTGAAATTACCGCCAAACTTAATTGACCACTGGAGATCGACCACCACGCGTCGTAGGCTCAGTGCTCCGGGGTAGCGGCCGCTCCGCCACATGGCATACCCGGCCTGGGGCTACCGATACCCGTGAGGTTGCGCCCCCGCTGGGGCCGTCGGGGTCAACCTAAACTTGATGTATCAAAGCCCGGCTTGAAGCGACGGAATGACCGGCGACAGGGCCACCAGAGCCCAGAGAGAGAGAGAGAGAGAGAGAGAGAGAGTCACGCGCGCGCGCGCAGGCACTCAGTCCCTCGCTCCCGTCTCCCTTTCCTTCGGGATACAAAAGCCCACCTCCTGGCCTGGGACCTGGTTTGTTATCCCTCTCTCCGGCGGTGACTAGCAACCGCGGGCCTAATCACTCTTTACCTACGGGTTTGACCGAAACCCCTCCTTCTCTTCTTCCAGCACCCCAGGCCTCCCGTATTTGTTGTCCCCGCTCCCCCCCCCCACCCTTCTCCGTCATGCAGCTCGCCGCCGTCTCCACGCTCGCCGCCCTGGCGTGTTATGCCGCCGGTGCCTTCGCCGCCTCTTCGGTGAATGTGACGACGCTCCGCCAGAACGGCACCGAGACCGAGGGCTGGGCGGCGGTGGCGGCCAACGGCACCTTGTCGCCCTTTGGCGATATCGGCGTCGGGTGTGGTATCAACTGGCAGGATGAAACAAACTTCGGGGGTATGCTCTTCCTGGATTTCCCCCCGTCGTCCCAAGGAGGGAAAGGTGGGGGGGTTTGGCGATGGAGGAGGCAGACAAGACCCCCTTTCTTGGGGGGTCCCTCCCCCCCCACCCCTCCTTCGGCTCTCTCCGGGTCGCTTTCCGGGTTTCTCGCAAAGTCCCGTCCCCGTTGCTGACGCATGTTCCCCAGGCGGTCTTCAGGCCGGCTCTTCGACCCTCGGCCTCGGCCTCGGCGGCGGCTGGAACATCGGGCCCCACAACATGACGGCCGGCATCGGCATCGGCCTACCCCAAAACGCCAAAGCCAACATCTCCGTCGCCCTCGACTACTCGGGCGGCGTCGAGTTCCGGCTCGTCTCCTCGACCCCGCTGGAATGCAACCCGAGCCAAGACCGCAGCGGCGCCAACTACTACATCTCGTGCAAGAGCACGAAGAGCGGGTAGAGGCATGGAGGAGGGGGGCGCCGGGTGGGGAAACATGTCACGGGGGCCGCACCCGCCATAATCCTCATGCGCTCCGGCTTCTTGGTGGTGGTATAATAGTATTAACATAACGCTGACCGCTAAGCATTTCTTGTCGAACGACATTCCGGATTCGTTTCACGTATCATTACATCCATGCGACCGCCCTCCTCCCCGACGCGGTAGAAACCGTCGGGGCATCCAAGCCGCGCTATTGCTTCGGAGATAACATCATCTCTTCGTTTTCGGCAATAGGAGGGGGCCGGTTCGGTGTCTCGTTGAACTTGTTCTCGCGGATGACGGGCCCGGTGCCCTCAAGCTCCAGTTCGACTCCCGTGTCGTTGGTGATCTCCATTTCCTCGTTGTCGATGTGGCGGAAAGTGATGTAGAAGATGACAGTCAGAACACCGCCGACAATGGCGGGGCCGCCGAAGTCCCAGGTCAGGTAGGGATCAGTGACGACCGAGGAACAGGCCAGTCCGATGATATAGGCAACGGCCGTGGTGAACAGGTTGATGGCCGAGACGAGACCTCTCATGTTGACGGGAGCGCGCGAGTAGGCGATGCCGTAGGCCGGAACATTGACAAACAGCTCCGAGATGCCACCTATAGCATAAGGGATGGCCATCCACCAGATGCTGATGTCGGCGACTCCGGAACCAATCGTACAGTCGCTGGAGCCGTACTCGCCACAGGGAGACTTCTTGTAGGCGTAGTAGTTCAGCACCGTGTAGGCGGCACCGCCCACCGAGGACATGAACAGGCCGGTCGTAATACGAGCAACGGGCCCATAGTGAATCCGAAACTTTCGCAGCATAGGGTAAAGGCCGTAGTTGAGGAGCGGCGCTCCGACAATGATACTGAGCGTGTTGAAGTTGCTGATGACGTCGTTGGGCACGCCGTCGGTTCGCAGCATGGTGGACAGGAAGTTGGCGGCCGAGCCGATGCCGTTGTCGTTGATGTACTGGATGGGGAAGAAGCAGAAGATGCCCGTGGCCTGGAAAGTACGCTTGACGTCGTCGACGAACTGGTCGTTCCATGCCGTCTCAATCTGCAGGTTCTTGCTGGCGATGACGGAGGGCTTGGCGTACTCCCACCAGCCGGGGCGACCAATTCTCATGACGCCACCGTTGGCCAAGCAAATCTTCAGGACGCGGACCACGTTGGGGAGATCGCTCCCGCCAGGCGGGTGCAGAATCAAGCGCTTGTACAGGTACCACAGGAGGAAAGGCAGAGGCATGTACAGGATGAAGGGGACGAGGAAGGCCAGCCACCAGCCGACATACTTCTCAATGTAGCCAGTGGCAACCTGCATGAAACCTCCGATGTTGATCAGGAGGTAGAACCACAGCATGACTCTTTCGGTGGTCGACTCGGGATCCTCGATGACGCGCTCGCCCTTGGCCGTGGTCACGACCATCGGGGCAGTGGTGGTCATCTGGTCAAGCAGCAGCGGCGAGACGTTGGGCTTGAACATGCCCGCGCCGAAGGACAGGATGTAGACGGAGATGAAGTAGGGGATCTTGGCGTTGCCGTTGGCCAGGAGGGCAGGGGCGCCGGCGGCGACCATGATGACGTGGGCGATACCGAAGATGAGGACACCATAACAGATCATGCGGAAGCGGCCGGTTTTGGTATCGGCGAGGTAGCCGAAGAGAAGCGGCAGGGCGTAGGCCAGCAAGCTGAAGGACTGGTTGACGGCGTTGGCGGCGACGGTGCCCATGCCGAGGGCACCGGCCGTCTTCTGCGTGTTGGGCGGCGGGGCTCCATAGCCATTGCCGCCCTCGGGCATGGGACGGTTGACATAGTTGTTGATGAGGGGCTGGACGCCGTAGTACGACGCTCGTTCGGCGAACTCGACGGCGCAGATCAGGTAGGCGACGACGGGGATCTTGCCGGGCACCCGGCGCAGGGTCCGGCGCTCCTCTTCGGTGGGCTTGCCCTCGTAATCATCCGAGGCCTTCGGACGGTCGACGGTGGCCGGGGGCGCGTGGGTGAGGCCACTGCCCGGCTCGGGCGCACGCTCGACGTCTTTCTCTGAGCGGCGCGTGTTAGTCGCTTGTGGGCGCGAAGTGAGGAGCTATGGGGCTGGACGCCGGACCAAGAGCCCAGTGGTACGTACCCGGTACACCCATTATGAGCGAGGTCGACGGACTCGTGACTCACGAACGGGGGAATGGTAGGAACTGCAAGAGACGCTGAGATGGAACAGGAGAAGCGAGGGTCGAGGGAGGGCGGACGGCGTCTTTATGGTGCAGGGTCGCACATAGAAGCCCCGGACGCGGAGCTGGCAACCGTCGGGTAGGGCCCGCCAGCACGCGACCAACGAAGGGGAGGGGGGGCGGCGCGTTTGTGTGAGCGAGTCCTGTGGAAGTTGGTACCTACCTGGTCGGTATGGAGATGGAGCAGCAGTAAACCGTACCCGTACAGAGGTCCGGAGCCAATGGGTCCCAGATTGGTCTTCACCCAGTCGAGGACTTGGCTTCGCCCTTCGTACATCCGATTAGACCGGGGGGGCGAGATTGGTGGGCCTGCACTACGGCTATACGACCCAGCGCTGCGGGTAATTGCGGGCGCAGGGTCAGATAGTAATTGTAGGAGGCGATGTCCGGCGGGCGAGCAGCAGGAGCCGGTATCGCGCCGTGTGAGGCGTCATCAGTGGGTGGCCTCAACCCGGACGGTTGACTCTCGGAGGCATGGGTTTCGCGAGACCAACAGTACCCAAAGGAGAGGGATGGAGCCGACCCCCCCTCAAAACCCCGTCATCAGCCTGCCCTTGGGGGACGGATATGGGTTCCAATGGTTCTTCACGGGCACTTTGGTGTTGGGTGATGGCACCTACCTACCTACCTCATGACTTTACCGAGGTACTTGCCTGCCCCGAGGTTCCTGCATAGTGCGCAGAGGTAGGTAACTAGCTAGTTTGGACGCTTGCTCCAATGGAATTGCGTCGTTCCGTTTGCCGAGCTGTGCCCAGCCCGCCCAGCGCTGCCCAGACGAGCTTCTTTCGCAGGCGAGAAAGCTTGTCCCGTCCACCGATGGCTCATTAGCGGTAGGAGATAGCACTTGGGAACAGAAGCGCGGTGATTGGCGGTCGACCCCCGGCCCGGTGCGGATCGGGTGAGTCCGGCCCTCCCCATTCTCTTATCTCCTTCCCATCCGGGACGTGGCCGGGGTTTCGATCGTCGGCTCACTTGCCGGAGGCATGCCTGGCTCGCCTGGCTCCCTACCTGGGCTTGGTAGCTACTGGAGCACTGGCACCGCTGGCTTGCACGAAGACTCGTGGTGAAACCGGACTACATCGTCAGGTACTCGTTACAGTGCTGACCACCCATAGGCGGCTTCAGCGGGATCCATCCGTCCCAACGCCTCATCCCGGTAGCCTCGCGGGGTGCAGCCGCTCCACCGTGGCACCCAGTGACCGCTTTGCGCTGGCGCCATACTAAGAACGGAGACATCCCCGTCGGCGGCTCGTGGTTCGGGACTGTTTGTGACACTCCCAGCGCCTCAATCTGGCCCCTATCCCGGAGATTTGCGGCCTTGCGCCCTTCGCCGGCCTGCTGGCCCTGCTGGCCCTGCTGGCCTTGCTGGCCTTCCCCAGTCTCCAGAATCCGGAGTGGTTGAGCAGGGGCAGTGACGTGATGACAGAGTTTTCGGCGGCCGGTGGGAACCCCGGTGGCTTAGAAGGGGGAGTGAAGATATTACACAGTCACCACCACCACCACCACCTACCTAGTTCGGGCTTGTGTGCCGCTTATGCTCCCGCGCTCGTGTATTGAGACGAGACACCCACCCACCCGGGCGACGCACGGGTTGCACCAATGATGCCCTGCCAAGCCGTGCCGGCTGCTCACGTTGCATGCATTGCATGATTCAAGCGGCGGGCTCGAGGTAACAATCCTCGGGCGGCCCACGTGCATCGGCCTCCCATGGCGCGCAGACATCACGCCAAAAGATCTTCCATCTTCAGCCCGCCTCTCGATTCGCGCGCGCGCTCTCTGCTATTGCATGACTCTTGGGGCCTTCCTATATCGGCATGGTCCATCGCGTGCTGGTTGCAAGCTAGTCGGCCCGGCTCCTCCAGTAGTCGCGCCTCTTCTCGCCGGGTATTCCCTGTTGTTTCTGCGGTCCCTAGCCGAGGTTCCTCGCCGCCGGTGCGAGCGGTTACTTGTCAGCTTGCCTACCTCCCGTTACCACTGCTACCCCATCCATGCCTCTTTTGCGCCTAGGACCTGGCCCCCTGGTCTCCCTGGCGCTGACTGCTCTAGCTGCGTAGCCCATCTGCACTCCAGCGTCGGCCTGGTGGATGCACCATGGGATAGTTGATGGGCTGTTTCACCCATTTGCCAGCGCGGGCGTCCTGTCCCCCATAGATTCTAGAACGCGGTCGTCCTCACCGGGCGCCAATCAGACGCTGCAAGCCTATCTCGAGGTGGGCGGACCAAATGGCTGGCATTGGCTCCGGATCGGTGAGGCCGCTCCGTACGGCCCAACGGTAGTTGAAGCAAGAGCCCCTAGCACCGGCGTCCCAAGGGGGGGCGTCTTTCGCGCCAGATGCCGACGGCTTAACAAGATGAATTGAGGCCACGAGATCAACGCGAATCGTTTCCTCCTATCTCGAGAGGCGTCCGCCGAGGCAAGGCGAGCCGCTGTTCAGCTACCTACAAGCAGCAGATGGAGTCGAGTTTGAGCTGCCATCCCGCCGTTGTCCCATCTTGGCGCTGCGGCACTTTCAAGTGATCAAGCTTCTGCCCAGCCTGTCGGTGGTCGCCAGCTCTGTACCTCACCCGCCAAATTGGGTACGCCAGTACACGCGGGGTTGCCGGCCTGCGTCTTGTCCCGGCTTGTCACGCTAACGCAGTTAAGGTCGTGAGCAAGTCCCGGAGCTAATGGAATCCCTATCTTGATACCAGGTACCTGGTTGTGAATACGAACACAATATGGCTGCATGGAAACCGAGCCGTTTGCCCGAGGGTTGGCGATATCATTCCAAAGCATCACCAGCCGTCGCCCACGATTCCATGAGATACTCGGGTATCGGCGTCCAGAACTCATTAGAGGCGAGGCCTAGTAGCTCTAATTGGGTAATGAAAATACCCTTGCTGTGGATCCACGGGCTGGATGGGAGATGGGGAACAATTTGTGTGCATATGTACAGTACGTTCCGGAGGCAAAAGATGGAGCCTCTCCACGCTGTTTGCCTGCAACCCGCTCCTACCGGTGCGGTCTACACAGTAGTTTCACAAGCTCACACACACACACACACCCACCCACCCACTCACACATGCACCGCAACGTTGCCCTCGGGTTCCGTCGTACCATAAAACCAGCCTGGGGCGTGCGGCCGGCGGCAGTAGTGTAACGGCCCCGAGCAATCGCGCGAGGAACGCGAGGAAGACTCTGCGTGCTGCAGTTGCGATGCGTATGCGCGCGCTCCCTTTCTCCGTAACCGCAAGCAACGGCAACTTGTCGCAAGCCACCCTGCCCGGGCGGCGACGTACAGCATACAACCGGGCAACCCTGGGAAACAACAGCCGGCAAGCCCCGTTATCCTTCGACGACACGTGCCGCCATGTGTCTGTCCCTGGGCCCCGGCGGCCGTTCCCAGCGGTCTGGCGCAAACAGCTCTGTTCGAGCCGGACCACGCCGCCAGTCGTAGGCCATCGAACGCCCATCTTTCGGCCGATGGTCGATAGCCCCAGAACTCGCACCACTTATTGTAGCCACCTGTGCCATCTACGCTCCGGATTGACCGGGCCACCCGTTAATTCCGCTGCCCGCCACCCACTTGGGATCTCACAGGCCGCTGCTTCGCTACGTACCCGCGGTATAGGACATGACCGAGGAGTCAGTGAGTAATCCGTGCTGCCCACACGCCCGCCCTCTCTCCGTAATCGCACTCTCCGGCGGGCCGTTCAGCCAGACGCTCGCGCCCGGACGACCTACCGCGCGAGAGCCCAGTTGCCAAGCAGCCCCGTCACCGCCAAGTGAATCTAGTTGCATAACGCCGACCACCAGCGGCGCCGACGTTGGGTTTCTGGTTCCGCAATACCGCCGCATTTGCACCTCCGCCTCCTAACTTGGCTGTTTGCCTGACAACCCAGCGGGGCCGAATGCCGAGCAGACCCCGATGGACAAAACGACCGACGGCATCTGCCTTGGCGTCACCTATCACTGCTGTACTCGTCCCACGACGGGCCATGGGACTGGCACGGGGCGAGTCACGTGCGGGAAGCGAAAATTCTTGTATGCATCAATGTAGCCCATCGACACCAAACAGCTCAAAGCCAACTTCGACAAGACTATGACGGAGACGCGATGGGCCCTGCAACCGCATACCCTACAAGAGAGAACCGTTTCATGCTGAACTCACGGCATCCAAATACAGCCCGTCAAGACGTGTACGGCATATCCCCCAAATCTTCTTTTCTTTTCTGACCGCCACGCTCGCCCTGGCCTTCAGGGGCTTCGTAGTCCGGTTTGTACTCGTGCATATGCTGTGGTTGCTATAGACGCCAGACGGTTCCCTCGCCAGGGAGCCGAGTCGTTTGGACTAGGCTCCCCAGTTCTCATCATACGTTTCTTCAACTCCCTTAACGCCTTGGCTCGAGTGAGCGTCTCTCGACGAATTAGGTATGGATCAGGCCGGGTATCAGGAAAAAAAAGAGGAAGGTAAACGCAGTATCATGCATGTCCAAGGTCGAAATCATCGATGTCATCGGCGGCGGTGCATTGTCGGCCATCGCATCGGAACTTACCATCAGAGGGAGCTGCGAGCCGCTTCGCAGCCCCCCCGCAACATCTGTCTCCGTCAGCATTTCAAAGACCCCCATCGAGTCTTAGCGGGAACTGGTGGCCAATCGTAGCCACTGGAACGCCGTATATCAGCATCATTGGGTGATGACAGCGGGTGCTGATCGTTTCGAATACTGGGGTCGTAGCGGGTTTGGTAGGAAGGGGGCGTATTGGGGAGACGAGAAAATGGACACATCGCAGACGATCAGGAGAAGCGACGTCTGACACCTATACCGACTATTAGCATCACTTCCTGGACATCCCACCTTCAGCCTGGGGTGTACTGACTTGCGTGCGCGTCTGCGTCTTCGGTCGCATTTGACCCTGAACGTGCTCGTTTCCCTGTGGTCGGCGACACTTGTGCCGACTGCTTGGGGGGCGTTACCACGGTCTCCTCGCGAGTATCTTCATCTTCCGATTCCCAAATGTAATCGCCATCGGCCTGTTCTTGCAATGTAGCCGACGTCATCGTCTCGCGAGGCTTGGCATCGGCTTCCGCTTCCCCATCTGAGTAGTCGATCTCGTCATTCTCATCGCCGTTCAAGGTAGCCGTGGCACTCGTATTATGGGATGAAGCATCCACCACTTGCCCGTCAGAAGCGGCTGCACCTTCACCTTCTGTGATGGTCGAATCCATTCCGATGACGTCATTGTGATCTTGAGATTCATGCGAGTTAGCATTTGTTCCGGGAGGGCCAAGCGGCATTATCTGCGTGGCATAATGTATCGTTGTGAAGGCTGTTGTGGAGACCGAACTGTTAGACTCCCCAGTGTTGCTTCCATAGAACAGATGCCGGTTGGGATCGTTACACGACATATCGAGCCGTTCAATCAAACAGGTGTCGCAATTGCAAGTAGGACGCCTCAGGCAAGAGGAACAGGAAGGGGGGGGGGGGGGGGGGTTAATGAAAAAGTGGATAATTACCCTCTTGTGCGGGACTGGCATCTAGTCCGTCCTCATTGTCGTCGTAATTCGACAGATCAACCTCCTCCGCTCGGGCTGGTTCATCCGCTTTCTCTTCCAGGGCCTGGGTCATCTCGGCCGGCGCTGTGTCTACCAGTGTGCTCTCCAGGGCGTCTGTGGCATCAGCTGAGGCTCGCTGCTCGCTGTGTCCGTTGTAGTACTGATCGTCGGTACTGCCCTCATGACGCTGAGTGGTCTCGTCGAATTCGTTGTGCCCGTCGTGCTCGACATCTTCCTGCATTTCGAACTCGAAGGGCTCCTGCTCTTGATACTCGGCGACCTCCTGCTCTTGATACTCGGCGACCTCCTGCTCATGGTCCTCGGCGGTCTCCTGCTCGTGGTACTGAGTGGCCGCCTGCTCATGGTCCTCAGTGGCCTCCTGCTCATAGTCCTCGGCGGCCTCATGCTCATGGTCCTCGGTGGCCACTTGCTCGTAGTACTCGGTGGCCCCCTGCCCTTGATGCTCGGTTTTCTCTTCTTGATTTTCAACGACCTTTTGCGGTCCATTCTCAGCGGCGTTCTGCTTTTGGTTTTCAACAGCGTTCTGCTCTTGGTTACCGACAGCTTCCTGCTCTTGGTTTGAATCTTCCTCGTCAAAGTCGTCAAAGAACTCATCCACGGCAGCATCGGGGGATATCGCCAGAATTTTGTCTCCACCATGCGGAACTTCATCATCCTGAGCAGGGGTAGAATCACGGTATACAGCAACATCGCTTAACCCTCGGCCCGAATTGGCTTGATCGACCAGGGCAGCAAGCCTTTGGCTGCAGTTGGGTTTTACCAGCAGGTAAACGTAGAGCTCGGGTGTGTCGTCAGCGTCTTCGTTTTTGATGAGATTGTCATACAAGGCGAGCATGTCACCGAACGTGTACCTCTCAATGAAGTCCCTTGTCGTGGTCTGCTAGCGGTCAGCTTGGGAACGATCTTAGCCCAGGGTTTTTGTGCTTACCTCTCCAAACTCCAAGCCAAGTCCGTCGATGTGCATCACGAGCTCGTCCAGCGGAGACACCTCCTGCGAGATAACATCGCGAATACTGGCCAAAAATTCCAGCAGAGAGGTATCAAGTGCGGACCGGTCACTCAAAAAGTACTGCTCCGGATCATCATCGACGGACTTGGCGAAGAGTTGATAATCGTTATTCCCGTAGTGAATCAGAATTTCATACCGAGCAGCAATTGCCGACGGGTGTTCACTGGCCGTGATCTGGGTGTGCTGCAGGCGGCTGCTTTGGCTGTGATTGTCGGTATCGGCATCGACGTCTTCCTCCACAGTTTTGCTGTCATCACCAGGAGGGTTCTCGTACGGATGAGCTTCCTCAGCATCACGGCCGTAAGGTTTCTCGTTTTCAACCAGGGAATCATGGTTCGATTCGGCGCGTGCTTCGGTGTTGCCACTGGCATAGACTTCGCTTACTTCACCAATTTTAGCAACTTCGCTGCTTTCGGCGGGGTCGTAGTGTTCGCCAGCTTCAGCTGCCTCTTCTGCTTGCTCTACCCAGCTGGTCTCAAGGGTCTCAGTCGTCTCAGAGACGTTGACAACTTCAGAGTCATTCGCAGCCGTGACGGCACCGGCAGCCCCCGCAGCGTTGTCATCCTCAGCAAGACCGACCCCGCCGTTAGCCGCGTTGGTCAATGTGGCCAAATTATCTGTCCGGTCATTAGACTCGGCGGGTGGCGCTGAAGATGTATTGTGGCTCTGGTCGGCGAACTGATCCTTGGAAGACTCGCTTGGGCTAGTTTCCGGGGGTTGAAGATGAGACTCGTCATTTTCAAAGACTCCACCCAAGGTTTCTAGCTCAGCATGTCCGCCTTCCGCGGGCCCGTTTCGCTGCGGCTCGTCCTTCGTGGCTTCGTTACGGTTAACTTCGGAATGGGCTGCATTGGGTGGGACAGCTGCTTCAGCCGAGTCTGCCGTGACAATGGTGGCCTGGGCGTCTTGCGAGACAAGTGCTTGATCTCCTTCCTCTATAGGAGTGTCTTCCATCTGGGTCACGTCGCCCTCGACTGTAAGGACTCCAGCCAGGTTCTGATCTTGCAACCAATCATCATCGTTGGTAGTCTGTTCGTTGGCAAGATCTGTTGGCTCGGCGTCGACAGTGTACTCAATCTCGTCTCCGAGGCTGATATCTACGTTCTGACCCACGTTATCCATCTCGTAAGGGTTGCCGTCGGTACCGCCGATGTCGATATCGTAGTCGCTGTTAGCGATACCTGAGACATTGTAATCGATCTCATCGGCATCAACCATGCCATCTGAAGTATCGTCCCTCTCGGCCATCGTCTCATCAACAGCCTCCATCGCGCTTTGGTGTTCATTATAGTCACCCAACTCCATGTCGTCGTCGGTATGTGCGATGGCATCATCGAGGTCGAGATCAATATCCTCGGCAGGACCGCTGTGGCTGACATCGGTGATGATGTCCATCTCTTCGGCCGGCATAGCTATGTCGGGAGGACTGTGGTTGTTTGCGTACCTCGATAGGTTTTCGGGTTACTTCAGGGCTCCGTGGCCGACACCAAGTTTTGGATAGGTGGGGGAGGGAAGCTGGGCTTGGGCCAGAAATGGGTGGTTCTGATAAAGAAAGCCAGCTGTTCTACAGAAGCGCGACCGTAGACTGCAGGCGCTGGACGAATGGATGCCGGGGGCGGAATGCTAAACCTTTGGTTCCCTAAAGTAAAAGGTGGCGGTTTGCGCTTCGCAACACATTGGTGATCAGATGGGCGTCGGGCCTCTGGCGGATGGCGACTCGAGCTTCGATGCCGTGATGCTCGAGGCCTTCGCTGCTTCCTGTGAAGGGGGGGAGGGAGTTTATTGCTCGCTTGCTTGGGGGCTGTAGTATGAAGTGAAGAAGTTGGTATGGGAACTCCAGGACGGCCAGTCGCAAGACGCCTGGGGAGCTTGTGCGGTCGGAACGTTGGATGATGGTTGGGGCAACCAAGATGATTGTGTCGGCGGGTGCTGTGGGTTGGCTTGCTAGGCAGACCCCCGGAAAAACGTAGCTATGAAGACCGATGATGAGCCGTGTGCAGCAGCTTGCGGCGTCAGAACCAGGAGGCTCGGGCAAAGGAAGACTGGAAGATGGGAAAGGGGAAAAGAGGGATTTTGGGAGTGCTTGGGAGTTGACACAGTTGCGAGGGGTAGAGGCGTCACTTGCAAGACATCAATATTAAATTCAATATTGGCTCCGACTGATGGAGGGATGGATGCGAACCTACACGCTTTTTAGCAGATGGCCGAAGGCAATCACATTCCAATTAACGCGTGCCACTGTGGATGATTCATGAGTGGAGCGTGGGAGCCTGAGACCGATATACGGTATATACACTGTGTAAGGTAGTCATCACGCTGTTCAGCTGCCCGGTAGCCCAGCTCAGCCGCTTCCAAGGTGCATTCGTCAATGTTGCTTTAATCTATAGTTAATGGATCGAAATAAACACTTCCGCGATATCCCGTGTGCCATGAGCTGTGAACACCCATCTATGCACCTACATACACAACTATCCATCCCTGGGAAGTTGTCGCGGTGCGCTGTGCACAGTGTGCAGCATTGAAACAAGCAGCACGAACGCAACCAGGGCGGGCTGACAACGACCAAGACGCGGCAAGCTTGGTCTAGCAAGGATCCTGGAAACTGCAACTGTGGCTTGACTGCCTCACGGACCACATCCCACTCCGCGGTGACCAGGACTTGGGGACTTGGGAATTGGTAACCCTGTCCACCTTGAATAGGACAGCAACATCGCAAAGTCGCCGGGCCTCCTGTAGACGACAGCTAAAGCAACTCGCTGGGCAGGGTGTTTTGAACGATTGCGCGCGCCTCACACATACCCCATTCCCTCCAGCCGTTACCGACACTGCACCACGATGGTAAGGACCATGCTGGCCTGGCGATGCTGGCGCAGGAATAGGGAGGCCTACTAACACGCCGCCTTCTCAGGTTGTCCTCGCCGCGTCCATCTGCACCCGCGGGGGCAAGGCTGTCCTCTCAAGACAGTTTCGCGAGATGCCCCGGTCGCGAATTGAGGCCCTCCTGGCTTCGTTCCCCAAGCTAGCCGACACGAGCACCCAGCACACCACCGTGGAGCAGGATAACGTCCGCTTTGTCTATCAGCCCCTTGATGAGCTCTACATGGTGCTCATTACCAACCGCCAGTCCAACATCCTGCAGGACATCGACTCCCTCCACCTCTTCGCCCAGGTCGTCACCAGCACATGCAAGAGCCTGGACGAGCGCGAGATCCTCCGCAATGCCTACGAGCTGCTTAGCGCGTTCGACGAGCTGGTCACTCTGGGTTACAGGGAGAACCTGACCATCAGCCAAATCAAGACCTTCTTGGAGATGGAGTCGCACGAGGAGCGGATCCAGGAAATCATCGCCAGGGTAGGTTCCAGCCGCCCGCTCTCGAGGCAATGCATCGGACTTACTGACGATCCCAAAGAACAAGGAATTGGAAGCCACAGAGGAGCGCAAGCGCAAGGCGAAGCAACTCGAGTTGCAGCGCAAGGAGTCGGCGCGCACCGGGCGCCCAGGCGTACCGCGGACGCCTGTTTACCCTACCTACACCCCCCCAAGCCGCCCGACCCAAGACACGTACGACAGCTACGAGGCCGAGAAGAACAAGACGGCCCACAAGCCGGCGGCCATGAAGGGCAAGGGCATGCAGCTTGGCAAGAAATCCAAGACTACGGACATGTTCGAGCGCGTGCGGGGCGACATGGGCGCCGAAGTCGACGATACGCCTCTGGTGCCTGTTGCGGCTCCCGCGCCGGGTCCTGCCGAGACGGCTCCCCGCGTGTCATCGACGCTGGATCGTGATGCCATCCATGTGACGATCAACGAGTCTATATCCGCCAAACTCTCCCGAGAAGGAAGCATCAACTCATTGGCTGTCAGCGGAGACTTGGCTCTGCGCATCTCGGACCCGAGCTTGACCAAGGTGAGGATGGCACTCTCAGCCAATGCCTCGCACGGTGCATCGTTCCGAACACACCCAAATGTCGACAAGGCTCAATTCAACAACTCCAAGGTGATCCAGATGAGCAATGTTGCTCGTGGGTTCCCCGTCAACAACGCGGTTGGTGTGCTCCGGTGGACAGCCAAGCCCAGCACGGACGACACGAGCGCCGTGCCCATCCAATTCACTGTCTGGATCAACAAGGGTTCTGACGGCAGCTATGGTTTGACTGTGGAGTACGAGTTGACGGGTGGCGAGGAGCTGAAGGACGTCAGTGTGGTGATTCCCTATGCCACCAGTGAGCCATCAGTATCAAGCTTCGACGCTACGTACGAGGTGTCGGGAGACAGCTTAGAATGGTCCATCGGTACCGTCACGGCCGACGAGCCGAGCGGCTCGTTCGAGTTTGAGGCCCAGGCGGACGACGAGAACGAATTCTTCCCCATGCAAGTGCGCTTCGCCAAGTCGTCGCCTTATGTTGATGTTGACGTAAGTTGCCCGCCCTTTGTGTCTTTCCTGTCGGGTATGCAGATGCTAATGACGAATCTCAGGTCTTGTCGGTTGCCTTGGTCGAGATGAACGAGGAGGTGACCTTTTCCAAGGACATCAAGTCCGTGGCCGACAACTACTTGGTCGAGTAGATCCCAAAGCAGAGAGTAGGTCGGGACTGGCGTGCGCAGCTGGAGGGGCTGCACAGAGAAAAGGGCCGCGGTGGATACTGGAGGCCGACAAAGCGGTTTATGAAATACTGAACAGCGCAATCGACGAAAATAATTTCATGCTATGCGAGATGCTCACTCCACGTACCATGATATCCCCGCAGCGGCCGCACGAACGGATCTGGGACACCCATCTATACCCAAGTATGTACATTGTAGGCGTGACCTACTGCCGGTCTTCGGCACGCGTCCCCAGTGGGTTGTCACAGCCCCAGCTGGGTGGATGGGGTGCATCTGGGCTGTCATTGTGGATCGGGAGCCCCTGTGGGCTTACCGGCCGAGCTGGCTACTTCTGTGGGCACCAGGACACACGACTGGCCACCTGCCTCCCTACCTAGGTTCCATAGTATGGGACGCGTTGGCTGTGCCTTAGAAAAGAAGATGAAGGAGGGTGGACATGGACTTCTCATGGCCGTAACTGCTGTCGACTATACTGACCGGCACGCCTTTTACCCCGAGCGTGGCCGCGTTCACGGGGGTGGGTTGTCGTCGCACTGTGCATGCAAGGCTGGTGGGAACCGACGGTGGAAAATGGAAAGCCGCCAGGCGCGTTGACAGCCCTCGGTACCTTCCCCAACCCGGCGAGCATGGAAGCAGCGTCATGGTCAAGCCCACCCTGCCCGTCAAATCCCATGCGATGCTGCACCAAACAAGTCCGTGAGTCGAGATTCTGAGAGACCCCCCCTCCCCCAAGTGCGCCAGAAATGGCCGAGTCAGCCCGTGTGCCGGTGCCCAAACCACTCGGGCTCCTGAACCACGCAAAGCTCGAGCCCGGCGTGCACGCTGGTCTGCTCACCTGCAACCCCGTCATCGAGCTCTACGCCGGTGCAGCCGGGCCCAAAACGCTGCAGATCTGGCGCAACGAAGGCCAGGTGGTTGTGAAGAGCAGCCAGCGTGGCGAGAAGGAGTCCGTGCAGGCTCTATGCTGGAAAGCTGACGGTAGGTCCCCAGTCCACTCTGTGGACAGAGGGCGGCTCCCAGCTTAGGATGCTCAAGGACCAGCTGACACGAGCCAGGGCAGTTCCTCGCCGTGGGCTGGAGCGACGGTGTCGTGAGGCTCTTGGGGCTGGAGACCAACAAAGCCGTGCACCAGATCCCCGTATGCGAGGCCGCAACGTCCAGCATCACCTGCATTGGGTGGGCGCGTAACCATGTGACGCGTCGTTCGCTCCCGTCGCCAGAATCGCTGGCCTCTGCCCTGCATGGCCTCCATCTGAGTGAGGGCGGTGCCACGGGCAGCCGTCCCAAGATGCCTCTGGACCTGCCCCGTGAGCTGATGTTCCTCGAGGTCGAGACAGCGCTCCCCAAAATCAGCCCCCTGCCGGCCTCGGGGGGTTCCGGGTGAGTCCAGCCAGGAATCAAAAGTACATGGCGGTAACTAACAGGTCGCCAGCGATGACATGTATGTATTTACGACCCGGGCCTCCCTGGAGTTTTTGTTCCAGCCCTTCTCGCCAGAGAATAGCGACAAGGTTGATATCATGGTTGTGGGCATAAATGATGGCCAGATTCACCTTAGCATTTACGACTCCTTCGTGATCGGGAGTTTCAGGTACAGCCTACCACCGACATTCAGGACTGGCACCGACGCAGCTTTGGCGTACCACGCCTCGCACCCGACCATATCAACTCATTCGTTGGTATTCAAGCCCTCGTCTGAAGAAAAGCCAAGGTCGTTGTGCATTGTGCCACTCGATCTCACCTTTCTGTATTCATCTCCGGAAAACTTGTCACTTCTGGCTTCCAAGATCACCACGCTACAGAAGCTCCTGAGATATGTCAAGCAGGTCCAGGTGCGCATGACATACGAGTACTTCCAAACCCGGGATTTGCCGGCCAAGTTCCTCAACAGCATCAATGAGACGTTAAAAGAAGCCGGTTCATACAACGATATGGGTATCAGACAGGCTCTGTACCACACCGTTGTCACAGGCCACACCTTCCCCGAAGTCAAAGAATGGCTCGTTGATCAGTTGGCAGCGCGTGTATGTGCCCCTTCTGAGATCTCATCTCAAACGTACTAACACTCGATAGGGGCACAAGCGTTGGGACCATGCCGTTGTCTCTGGTCTCGAGAGCCTCCGATCTCTCGTCCACGAAAATTTGCTGCCAGCGCTTGAGCGTATCGCCATCATCTTGAGTCGCCTTCTAGGAATAGCCCGTTTTCACCAGTCGAGAGATGACATCGGTTTCAGCAGTGCACAGATCACCCAGGTCATGGATACTGTATCATGCATGATGCTGGTCGGGAACAAGGTTCTCCTGTTGGTCATGGAGGAACTCGACCTCTTCCACTCTTTCTCAACTTGGCTTCAGTACCAAATTGACCACTTGGCCTCCTCATCTACCACGGACGAGCTGTCAGAGATAGAAGCCACCCTGGAGCACGGCAAGGTTCTTAAATATATCCAACAGTACATGCTGGCCACCCCTCTCAGCGGCTATCTCAACAAAGTGGCCAAAGAAGACATGGATAGAGACCGGGTATTGGCCGACAACGGCCCCCGACTCCTGGACCTTCTCGACAAGCAAATTAGAAAGCAGGAACGCGGCCAGCCACACACTGGTGTTTTCCCGCAAGTGGAATTCCTCTGCACCTACGTTACAGACAAGGCTCGTGCAGTATTTGAGGGAATTGCCGAGGCAGAGAAACGCAGCGTCCGATTCGGTCATCCCACCAAAATTGAGCTGGAGCACAGCCTCGCAAAACTGGACGTCATCATGTCGAGAAAAGAATCAAGTGTAAAGTCACTCGGCAACCCGGTGAGATAAGAAGCTGACTGGGGCTAGGACACACTCACTGCCGTCACATATACGGGACTGACACAAGAGCAGGAACCAAGCAATGGCAAGAAACCAACGATCTGACTGGTTTATTCATCTGCTGACTGACCTTGCAGTTCATCTGTACCGAACGGAAATCAGCGTCGTCAACGGTATCAGCGGTACCGCAACCACCACCCATACGTGCCTTACACTGGGGGAAGCCAATGTCCTGGATCTGAAATTTCTCAACGAGGAATTTCTCCTCGTGTTGTTGTCTCTAAAAGGCATGCTTTTAATTCCCTACCCATAGCGCGAGTAATCCTCACTGACGCGTCTTTGGTAGACCAGCTCAGAGTCATTACGATACCGCAGCAAACTGAAGAGCTTGGGTATACTGAATACGTTGCCGGCAGCCCTGTTGCCCCCCGGGTTCTCAGTACGCAACAGGTCAACAGCGTCTTCCCGACCATGATTGTTCCGCAGGAAGCCGGGGGCTGCACGCCTGTACAGATGGAAGTGAGGACCGCGAGTTCAGAGAGAGGCAAGATGCCGGCTCGAATCTGTTTGCTGGGCCAGGATCGACAGATCCATCAGGTATTTGCCCTGCCTGAGGATTTCTCCTGGAAAAGCCTATAATGGCTTCGGTTCGTTCATGGCCCACTTTGACAACGCGTGGGTAAATGACGTGGGTTTGATTCAAAGGCTCTCCTTGCCTGGAAAAAGGACACAGCAACGCCTAGCAGACGGGCCGGCTGGTGTACCAAGAAAACCGGACGGCATTTTGCAAACGAATTTCCACCTGGCTACATAAGAGGAGCCAGCTGAGCACTCATTATACAGAACTCAGCAGTAACTGCAGCAAATAAAATTGGGCTGATGGGCATTGTCGCTTGGAGCTCGAGGTGTATACCGCGCCATTGCGGCGTCTGTCAGGCCCGGCAACAGGCCCGTCCACATTGCTACGGACGGCGACCAGCTGGCCAATCTATACGATGTACTATCTTTAGGATCCCGGAGCCTGATATGGAAAACCTCACATACTAAGTACCCTGGTGGTACGTCCAATCACTTGGCTAACTTGGACATCCGTTACACCATACACTCTCTACCTCGTTCGGACGAGCAAAGATGGCAACACAGCTTCTTCGGCGGCCCATGACATCATGGAGTCCGAGACTCTGGATAGTACGAGTCGTGGCTGGGTGACTGGAAGTCTGTGGGGATTCACGATGTGGATACAGACCCGTGGAAAGCCCTGGATCTAGGGTGCCATGCTTGGCGCCCTGACGCCCTGATATGATCATATAATGGAGCAGAAGCAGCGGAAATCCACTCGCACTCGGGAGCCCACCGACTGATTATATACTCCGCAGGGCGGCCCAAGGATACTTTTGATTGTGTCTTATTCCGAACAAGCCCATGCTGGTGGTAAATCCGGTACGCGCTGGCCGCCGCTGTCACTAACCTCACCGCCGCTCCACTCCGGGGCGCCCTAGATTCAAAGTATTCATCTCTCTGCTGAAGTACCGCTGCATGACCGAGCGGGGGCAAAAGTATCCTTGACGAAAAAGACAACCAATCTATAGAGGGCATTCACTCAGTTCACACGGCTAGGCTCTCCTCGACCCGGACCCAGCGGGACGAGAAGGCCGAACTACTTACCAGAGAGATCGGGATTGAAAATCTCTTGCCAGCGGTCGACCTACGACTAGAGCAAAGAAGCTGCGGAAAGACCGTTTTGTTGGAAGGCGTCAAACTTGCACTCACTGGCAAACCCTGGACCCCCCCTCCCGTTCTTGTTCAAAGCAGCACCAAAAGCCACCATCATGGGTAGCGACATCCCGACGGGCCGTTGGGTCCTGGACTCGAAGCAGGAGGGCATCTCCTCCCTGCACTACGATGCCGCCGCGACGACGCCTGAGCTCGGTCCCCAGCAGGTGCTTGTACGGATGCGCGCCGCGTCGCTTAACTACCGAGATCTCGCCATCGCGAGGGTAAGAGTCCTGCCCCTCCCTTGCCCCCCTCCCCCCTCCCCCCTCCCCCCAAACCCGGCCACCAGCCCGCGTCGACGCGACGGGGCCAGTACGGCCGAGCCGGAGAGAAAAGACGGGGCACTGAGCCGGGACAATCTGCAGGGCAACCCGGCATCGGCCATCCCGCTGGCGGCGACGCCAGACGTGACGCCCGGGTCGGACGGGTGCGGCGAGGTGCTGGCGGTGGGCGCGGCGGTGCCGGCGGCGGAGCTGGGGCTGCGGCCGGGGACGCGGGTCGTGGCGCACCTGGCGCCGGGGTTGGCCGAGGGGGAGCTGCCGGGCCACGGCGACATCGGGGCGGGGCTCGGGCAGGCGCTGCCCGGCACCCTCTGCCGCGTCGGCGTCTTCCACCACTCGGCCCTCGTGCCCCTGCCCGCCGGCGTGCTCGCCGGCGTGCCCGCCGAGCAGGTCGCCACCCTCACCTGCTCCGGCCTGACCGCCTGGAACGCCCTCATGGGCCTGCGCGGCCGCGAGGTCCGCCCCGGCGACTACGTCCTCGTCCAGGGCACCGGCGGCGTGAGTATTGCGGCGTTGCAGGTACGCCCCCCCCCCCCTTTCTTTCTTCTTCTTTTGCTTTTGGTCCCCTCTCCCTCCCCTCCGCCCCCTCCCCACCCTCTCTGTGCTCCATGGTCCCGCGGGTTTCCCGGGAGAAGGGCCACCGGGGGGCCGGGGTCGGGGCAAACCCACGGATGCAGCCCCCGTTCACGGGCGAGCAATAGAAAGGGGGTCCGGAAAAGCGCTGACTCGGCCCCGCGGGGGGGGAGGGAACGCGCAGATCGCCAAAGCCGCCGGCGCCACCGTGGTGGCCACGACGAGTTCGGGCGAGAAGGCGCGCCGGCTGCGCGACCTCGGCGCCGACCACATCCTCGACTATACGCGCCAGCCCGACTGGGGCGCGGCGGCCAAGCGGCTCACGCCTGGCGGGCGCGGCGTCGACCACGTCGTCGACGTCGGCGGCGCCGGGACGTTGCCGCAGGCCATCGAGGCGGTGCGGCGCGACGGGCTCGTAAGCGTCGTCGGCCTTGTTGCCGGCGCTGGCAGCGAGCGCCCGCCCGAGGTCATGAGCGCGCTGTGGAACCTGTGCATGTTCCGCGGCGTCTTGCTCGGCTCCCGGGCCATGTTCAAGGACATGGTGCAGTGGTTCCACGACCACGACGTCAAGCCGGCCGTGGACAAGATCGCTTTCGAGCTCCAGGACGCCGACAAGGCTTACGAGCGGCTGGAAAAACAAGAGCACTTTTCCAAGGTGGTAATCACGATAGCATAAAGAAAATGGTAAACGGTTATGTTTAGGTATATTTGCAAAGCTTGGACAAGTTTTGCTTCTCCTCGGTCCATCTAGCCAGCGCAACGTCCCTGGGATTAGTCAGGCTGGTGCGGATTGGCCAAGATCCCACCACCATCCTGATGGCAACGGAAAGGAACGTGACACCAACAGATGCCCCCTGTGTTTAATAGGTGCTACCCTATTAAACTACATGATGCAGTAACCCATCATCCAGACTGGCATTGCCTAGAGTAGATAGCGGTGGCACTGGCGTCCCAGTCAGACTTTCGACTGACTGGATCGGAACCCCCCGCGAGTAGATAATATTTCAATCCCACTGACCGGGAGGCGAGGGGTTCGGGGTATTCGCTTGCCTGCTCCGCGAGCACCCAAGGGCCGCGACGCGGTGGGAAAGGTGGAAGCCCCTTGTCTCGGGCATCTAGTTGCACAGCGACCAGTGACGACCCTCGACAATGGTGTGGCAGGACTGCCGGCTGGCTTCAAGCCGCATCGAACAAGTCCTAAACCCAAGAACGAGTCGTAGCCGTGGAAGAGCGACAGTTTCTCCCGAACCATCGCAAGCAACGCAGATGGCCTGCTGAGAGAAAGGACCCACTCCATACAGCGAAGACGGTCGCATTCATCTCCATCAACGGAAACGGTCATCTTTGACCAGGCGGGGATGAGGATGGTGAGGATGGCGAGGCGCTTCGAGACAAACAGCCAAGGGCGCGAGTGTCGCATCCGTGGACAGTACCGCTTAGGCCGACCATGCTCACTTCTTGTAGCGCTTGGCCATCATTTTCTTGTAGTGACCCTTCTTGCCACTGGTTTTGGCGGCCTGGATGTCGCCGTACTTGCTCTTGAACTTCTTCGAGTCCCTCTCCTGCTCAAGGGTCTGCTCGAGCAGAGAGCGCTTCTGCTCCTTCTTTGAGACGCGGCCGTTGAACCATTCGGTCCGACCTGCAACCACGGTGCCAACGTGGGAGTACTCTGGGATAAGAGGCCTCGACGAATCCTTCTTGTAGTGCTGCTTGCCCTGAGCAAGCACGTCTCTCATGCGCAGAAGTTGAAGGTCGCGCTTTAGTTGGGGAGTGAGATCCGCTGTTTGGGTCGTTAGCACACGTTGCCCAATACCACCAGATGGAGTCCTTACTCTTGGGCAGATTGAACCAGCCCTTGCCGGCATCGACGGTGGCTTTCGTGGCCTATGACAATGTCAGAAACTGGATAGCAGAATACATGTCGTCATGAATGGTGGGATGGGGATGCTCGTCATTGTAACTATGACAATACGATCACATGTATGGTGCAGAGGCTCATCCAATAACAGGACTCGCCAACCGCTTCAAACTGTATGGGATTGGTTTTGAATCATGCAAGCGGGTGTTGGTGATGGGGTTGGAGGACGGGATGGCGACGTACCATATCCTTCTTGCTCAGCCGGGGCTGGGGCTTGTAGATGGACGCCTCGCTAGACTCAACCGACTTTTCGTCGACCGTAGGCCCTGCCGTCGAGGTCTGGTTGGCATCCGACGACGGAGCGGCCGCGGCGACCTCGCGGCTGGCAGGTTTTGTCAAGCTGGTCGCATTCTGGCCAGAGGTTGGCGCAGCGAGCCTGGCCTCGGCGTCCTTCAGGAGCTGCTCGATCTGGTCATCTGTGAGGTCGACAACCGGGTCTGCCATGGTGGTGGGAAGACTGAGAGGCTGAGGAAAAGCTGCGAGGGTGAGGAATCTCAAATAGCAAGGGAAAAAAAAATTATGGCGGCAGAATCATTCCGCCGAGAGGTTTGCGGGGCCTGCACCTTGATGGATCCATCCAAGCTAATAAAGACTGCAGGCGGCCGAGCCAGCCACCCGTGGAACGTCCGGGCGTGGCTGAAGCTAATCGTGCGCCTCAGCTAAGGTGACTTGGGCCCAAGATTCCCTGGTACCTCTGAACCTACGCATGTAGCCAAGCCATTCATTTATCCCAAGCTGTCGTTGGTGGTGGTCTGCGTTGGCAGTCCCGATTCCGACAGGATGCGATAGCGGGATGGCTCTAGCACGGGGGCTCCTGGGTGAGGATCGGGCGGTAAGCATCACACCAACTTCGCATGGACAGTTGGCAAGCCTCGGTCCAGAGCGCGTCATTCCCTTCCCAAGGGCTCTGTCGCACGATGGAGCTTGTAAGCCGCCGACTCGAGAGACTCGCCCCGAGAGCTCCATTTGTCGAACTTTTCCTGCCCACGTACTACCTAACGTTCGTCTTCTCTGGTGCCTATGACTAGACTACAGACAACCACTCCGAGCGCTGCTCACTGGTGCGTGGCCCGTCGGCGCCCTATGGGCAAAGGGTGCAGGAAGAGCCGTGTGTTTCTCGTCGTATTTAGCCAGCTTCCCTGGGCTCTAACTCGGACAGGCAAGAGGAGTTATACGCACCCCCCCCTGTCTCCCTGCTTCTCGGCCGGCTGATGCCCAACCACAATGCCAGCGCACCATCTTCACCCTGTTTCGCAAGGAAGCAGCAGACGGAGGTACAACGCATGTATGCAGCGTAGGTAGGGCGTAGTGCGTAGGTATGATGAAAGGAGGCAGTCGGAGCAGCAGCCGGCAACGTGTTGCAGTCGACATGGCCCCCAAGCAGCCCTGTCTGTATGGGTGTACATCGCCAAGGAGTCGATGGACGATGGCAACCCCATGCAACGGTTCCAGCCCTACCTCGCTCTCACGTCCACCGGTTTCCCCCGCCGCCTGCCTCTTTCCCCAGCCCTCCCAACATCATTGCCCAACGTGCCAGTTGCCCGGCTTTCTCTCCCGCCCCCATTCTTCTAAATACCGGACGGCCGGAGCGAATGTGCTTCTTCGTGGTGGCAATTTCCACCTCTCCGTTCGCCAGTTCACACTGTGGTTTGGTTGCTTGAGGCTTGCCGTGAGCCAGAGAAAGGGCAGAGCATTTGCGAATCACAAGTCAGTCCGTCCCGTCCAGTCCGCTCGTTGGAGGAGGCAGGCAGGGTAGCTTGGTTTGTTGGCGGCGGGCAGTTTGGAAGAGTTTCGGCGCGACCCGCAATCTTCGACCCTCCAGTCGTCTCACGGTCCAACTAACGGCCTGTCTTCCTGCTTTCCCCAGCTTTTCCCATCTCTCATTGATCCAGTTGGATCAGCCTGTGCCCATTGCCAGCCAGCTACCGGCGAATCCAGTCTGACCGCCCACCCGCCGTCGTTCAGTCGAATCAGCTTTGGCCGTCAGAAGCAGCCGCACGCGCGCGCGCGCATACGTCCATCCAGTCATCCATCCGCCGGCCATCATCAATCACCAGATCGGCTTTTCTACAAGCGTAGTGGCCGCACCCCAGGCATCCATCCATACCAGACCGAATCAAGAAGACGTGTGGAGATAGCTACATCCGTACCTCCTTCCGCGCTTGTCCACCCCGACGTCAGGTTGAAGTAGAGACGAGCAAGCAGGTAAAGTGGGAGCAAGACCTGCAGACGTCGGCAGACGAGAGGCCATTGAAGCGCGGGTGTCCCTTTCGCCAAACCTAAACTCCACCGAGTCTCCCCTCGTCCCGTCAAATCCAATCGCGAGCACCCATCAAATCCAATCACCATCGCACAAGGCCAGCCCAGCCCCGAAGCACTGGCATAGGTCTGTCCAATTCCCTCAAAGCAGGCACCTGGCAAAACAGCAAAGGGAGTCTCCGATAGGGCCAAAAAAAACTCGCCCAACACCAACGCCTCGCCCCTCATTTGATTCGCAGCCTGATTTTGGTGTCTACCCGCCAGCTGCGGCCAATCAGGCAAGTCAATCGCCTCTCGTCCAGTGACTCGACCCTCTCGGGTCAGTTACATCATTCGCTTGCCTGCCCTGCCGCCGTGTGTGTGTGCGCGCGCGCGTGATGCGACTGGCTTGTTGCCTCGTCGTGTAAACAAACCCATCGCCAGGCGCTGTACTAACGGGAAAACGTGCGGTTACAGTGCTATCGGCTATCCCCCGAAGACGCGAGACTCGGGCGCACGCGCGAGAGAAGTAAGCCGAGCAGAGACGTCCCGTTTCCCCGCGTGTCGCGATAGAATTGCGCCGAGGCGTTTGCTCGCCCTCCCGTTCCGCTTCGCGTCCTGCCACCCGCCGGGTCTGCCCTAGTACAGCCCTTCGACTCTTTCGCTTGGCCGAGTCTATTGCCAGCAATTGCGCCTCGGTCCCAGCCATCAGGACCCTTCCGCACAGCCTACATAATTAGGTAGTAGCTACATCCAGACAGCCAGCATGGATCACCACAACCAGCCCACCGGTGGCCACTCGCAGCAGCCCTCGCGGGCCGACCAGGCAGCCGAGATCTATGACACCTCGCATGGTGGCCATTACGGTAAGCTGGACCTCCCATTCTCGAGCGATCAGCTCTGCGCCATGGGCGCGCATCCCACTGCCGCTGTACGACGTCGCTAATTGTCTCTGCTCTAGGTGCCAGTTCAGCAGTAAGTTCAGTGCCACTACTTACCCCATGTCTCTGCCTCCGCTCCCCTTCTCGTACGCTGTAGCTCCCGGTCCTTGACTGACCATGTATTTTTCTAGCTGGCCGGTGCCGGCTACGCGCCCGCCGAGCTTTACACGGGTCCTTGGGCCAACGTGCACCAGGGCCTCCACGGCTCGTACAAGGACATCTTGACAACCTACTGGCAGCAGATGATCCATCATCTCGAAAACGACGACCATGACTACAAGCTGCACCAGCTGCCGCTCGCTCGCATCAAGAAGGTCATGAAGGCAGACCCGGAGGTCAAGATGATCTCCGCCGAGGCCCCCATTCTCTTTGCTAAGGGCTGTGACATCTTCATCACCGAGCTGACCATGCGTGCCTGGATCCACGCAGAGGAGAACAAGCGGCGCACACTGCAGCGAAGTGACATTGCATCTGCTCTTTCCAAGAGCGACATGTTCGACTTCCTCATCGACATTGTGCCTCGTGAAGAGGCTAGCCACGCCAAACGCGCGAACCCGGCCTCCGGGTCGGCCCAGGGAGGGGTGCCAACTGCTCCTGCGCCTGCGCAGATGGCTGGTCAGCACGCCGGCATGCCGCCGCCGAACCACATGCCCCAGGCCGACTATAGAATGCCTGGCCAGATGGGATCCGAGCACTACGACTCGGCCGGCCCCATGTACAACCAGGTTCAACCCGGCCAGGCTCCCCCGTACGGCCAGGCTCCTGCTCCCATGTACGGCGACATGGATCCCAACCAAATGTACAATGCGTACCAGATGCAGCCGCAGCAAGTAAGCCACAACCGCCAGGCCCCGTGCAATGTTTTTGACGGAGCGGACACTAATGAAGCCTTCCCTGTCACAGTAGGACGGCGGCGCCTCATAAGAACAGGCCAATACCGCACGCCCGCAACCCACCAGCTCCCCATCTAACAAGGACATGTCTCTAGACCCAAAAACCATGCTGGTCCTATTTGCCTGAAAGCAACCAGATGCAAGGCAGCTTACTACCTGGCCCAGAGCTTGCGGTTGTGTCGTGTTCATGAACATTCTTTTCCTTGCGCTTCACCTTTTCCCCCCCTCATCGTCCATGATCGACTTGCTTGTTTTGGCGTACAGGGGTTCGGGGTGGTTTCCCCCCAGGTAGATAGTCCACAAAGTACACCCAGTTTGCAGTTCAAAACGCTTCGCCTCCCTGCGAGGGGCGAAGGCGACGTTTCACGAAAATTGATAAGTCATGACTTGGTATATATCCTGATGTGGCTGTTGCTACTACTGTCTTGGTTGCCGTGCGCATCCTTCGCCCGCCTGTCATACCGGGGCCGTCTGCTACTCCTAAGACTTTGGTCAACAAGCCGACACAAGCCCCCCTACGACTTCCCGCCGAACCGTAGACCGGACGAGAAGTTGGCAAATCTCTGGGCGGCCTGGGCGGCCTGCTGGCCCGCGCTCGGGCCCGTGATCTGGTGCGTGAGCCTGGGTTGCCAATGTCAGCACAGCGCGGTCCTGGGGCAACAACGGCTTGGCGAGTGGTGATGGTGGTGGGCAGTACATACTTCTCCAGCAGGATGGGGCCGTTCATGGCGTGCACCCGTCCGTACTTTTTGTTGCGGGTCGAGACGTCGAAGAATTCGTCCGTGTTGTCGCTCTGCAGCAGCTGGATTGTCTGCTCCAGCTCGTCGAGGTTGCTCCGCAGCATGAAGCCGTTCTCGAGCCCGTCGACAAAGTCGGTGAGGTGCTTGACGTCGAGGGCCAGCGCCGTCACGCCGTTGGGGTTGATCTTCTTGACGTCGCCGCTGAGGGGCAGGGCCAGGATTTTGTTTGACGCGTGCGAGAGAGCGTCGAAGTAGATCAGCTCCTTGATCTCGCGGGGCAGCCCGAGCAGGGTCGAATTCATAATATTGGACAGGTACCGTGTGAGCGTCTGCATGTAGTTGGACGGTTCCGTGGGCGCCGTGTACGACGTCCAGTCATACTCAGCCGTCTCGACCAGGTCATCGATCTTGGAGTTGACCAGTTCAAAGATGCGCTTCTCGGCCGTCTTCTTGTTGTCCCGGAACTGTTCCGTGGCGCCGAGTTTCAGGGGCCCGCCAGCCGACGCCGACGAACGAGCCCGAATCAGGAGTTGTTCCAATTCTTGGCAGGCCGTCTCAAAGTGCTCCAGGTTAATCAGGATCTGGACAATTTGGCCCAGATACTGGGTGCTCAGGCGCTCGACCAGCGACTGGCAGACCTTCTCCGTGAGGAGTTCGTCAAGGGATTTCCGGAGCGTCTCGTCGATCTTGGCGGGATGCTGGAAGTGATCATCCGAGAAGAAATAGAACTGGTTGAGGAAATTACGTATATCGATACAGCAGAGAGGATACATCTGCGAGAATGGCAGGACGCAAGGGAAGGTGAGGTCCTCGATATCCTTGTCCTGGGTGAACCAGCTGACATTCACCACCTTCTCGTACTCCTCCCTGGATTGTATGGCCATGGGCATGTAGTCGTCCGTCGAGACGATCTCCTGGAAGTCTTCGCTAAATCGTCGTTTGAGAAGCTCCGCGTACTTATCGAACAGGTCGACCAGGAACTCATCGAGCCTCGAGACGGAATAGCCCCAGCCCTCCATTGTCTGAATGAAGAGGGCGATGACACCTTTGAGCTTGAGCAGGATCTCGGCATTGCTGACGTCAGCCAAAGCCTTCGAGGTCAAGGAGATAGCAGCCGAGCACATGGAGTCCCACAGCTCCTCGACGTCGACAGCGGTGCGCAGTTGCGGGACCCGCTTCATGGTGGTCTTCTCGATGATGGCGAAGCCCGCGATGCCCTCGAGAAGACTGCTCAGGGATGACTCGTCGTCACTGGTCAGGCTGACCGAGGTGGGAATCAGCAGCTCCTTTTGCCGTCGTCTCGTAGCAGCATAATCGTTGCGGAACCTGTCGGTCTGACCAAGGGCATCATGGATGTGCAAAGCTTCGAAGAGGGGGGTGAAGTCCACCTGCAGTTCTTCGTTGTCCAGCACATCGAACTCCTCGGTTTCGTCCGTGACCAGTTCAATGGCCGAGTTCAGCCGGAAGTTGTTGAGAAATTCGTCCTGCTCGACCCGTTCTCGTTGCCGCGCGCGGCGCATCTCGGTGTGGTAGAAAGCTACCTCGCCTAGAAACTGCGATGTCTCTCGGATGCGGAAAAGCCAAGTGTTCAAGTCCGTCATGACGGCTTCGGAAATGGACTTCTGGGACGCTGGTATTGATTTTTGAATCATGTCGGCCAACTTGTACTGTGTCGCGTACTTGTTCTGGATCATGGGGATCAAGAACTCGTTCTGCATGTCGTCCAGAGACTTGAGGGCGGCGTAGTACTGCTTCTTCCGGATGAGCTCGTGGGCATTGTTGACAGCATGGAGGATCTTGAGCGACTCCTTCAGAGCGTCGGATACATCTGATATATTTTCCCGTACAGCGCGTGTATTGACCAAGGCCTGCTTTTGCTCCGCCAGCTTCTCGGTGCTGTCCTGGATCGACTGGTTCAACTTCAGGATTTCTGTCGTGAGGCTGACGGTGCCCTGGCGGACATCCTGGAGCTGGTTTACGGAGCTGAGGAACTCCTCGTGCCTCGTCAGGCCTATCCGTTCGATATCGGTCTCGCGCGCTTCAGCATACTGCGTCAGGTTCTGGGTCAGGAGGCCGGCGCGATTGGTGACGGTGGCGTCTTTCAGAACGGGGATCAGATGGTCGAGGAAATCGGTGTCCGACGTCGACAAGATGATCTGGTGTACAGCAGTGCCATAGTCGTCGTAGTTCTGGGTTCGCCTCGGCATGGTGGCTGGCAATCAGAGCGGTAACGGGGGAAGGTGTTGAAGACGGAGCCCGGGGCGGCGCGGAGTGGGCATTCCCAGGTGTGGCTTGGGGGAGCTCGGCAGCAAGGCAAGCCTGGCAAGTCTCGAGCTATCGGCGGGATGGGGGGTTCAGGGCGATGTCATGTCCTCAAGTGCCTCGCGATAAACGAGGTGGTCATTATGAGGAGCCCGGCTCGGTTGTTTGGTGTCTGATGTATGGGAACGACGGGATGCTGGCGAGACATCAGCATATTGGGCGGGATCCCATCCCATGCCCAGGGCCATTGGGAACGGCCTATGGGACAGTGCAGGGCCAGTCCTGGGCGGAGCGGCCGCCGCGGGTAAGCGGGGCCCGACCACCAATGCTGTGGAAGTCGGGCCCCTCAGTGCGACTTAGACCACCAGGGGTGAAGGAATGTAGCTTTAGTACCTGCATCATTAAGTAATCCGTCGACGACAACGTACAAACGCTTTTCATACTTATTGGCGACCGGTGGTTCGTTTTTGTTGTTTCTTTGCCAACCTCGGGTGGTAGAGGTATGCAGGTAGGTCACTTGCCTCCCCATTCTGCAATAAACCCTTGCTTCCAGTGCCTTCACCTATTGGGGTACCGTGCCCAGTGTAAGCCCCCCTGCCATGAATACGGGGGGGCCAGGATCATGGGGCTGTAGATGTCAGCTTGTTGATGGTGCCTTCCTGTGTGCTACGAAATTGTATACAAGCACACATCCATGATCCCGAATCTCGACATCGGGTTTCCGGTCGCATTCTGCAGGTTACAAACCCCCACCGGTCATTTGACCATCCAGGCATACGCTCTTTCTTTCCTGAGCAATATCTACCCCAGACTTCAATATTCCACCCAGGGAGTGGAGGAAAATCTGCCGGCACGGAATGAAGAGGTATAAGAGTGAAATCAAGAGTGAAATGTTTTGTTATTACCGCTGCTATTCGTTGTAGAACAGGTGGCACTAATGGTTTAAGGACGCAGTCCCTCCTGGCCTATTCACCTCGCACCCACCCTTGCGCATTGCATTCCTATGGTAGAACCGGACGATCAAGAGTATACTGTAAATGCTAGCCGCGTATTTCATCGTATAGCAGCCCTAGTGGAGGACTGAACAAGAGGGCCTGGGTAGATTTCTCTTTGTTGAACTGCTCTATGTGTTACCCGCTGGCATGAAATTCCTATCCAGGCCAGCTCTCAACTCATCCGGAAATTCGACCTGCACCTTTTCTCCTTGGCCTTTTCTACACTCCCAGAAGACCATTCGGCGTAAATTTTTTTTTTGTAAAAAAAAGAACGGTGGTTGCTTTCCATGCTTGCGGTATGGAAATAGCTGGCCATATCCCATATCCCAGCCCGTGTAGGCTCCAGCACGTCTGTTCGCTCCTTCCTGTTGCTGCCTCAAGATGGGGGCAGTCAGTGACTGCCACCTCAGGCCGAATGCAGACACAAGCCTTCAATTTTAATCAGGTGTGGCATAAACAACTTACCCAATGGCTGGTTAGCCCATCTTAGTTTTGGCATCGAGTCCCCCAACAGTAACTTGGACACATTCACCACAGGTCACCCACATCAGCAACAGTCGCCGCGACGACTACAGTCGCTCTTTCCGGCTGTAAATGCCACTGTCGGATCCCAACAATTTCAACTGTTAGCCCTAAGGCTATCCATCTTATTTACTCTCTGCCGTTCCCGTTTCCTACTGCCTCACCCCTCTCATTCTTGACTCTCCACCTCCTCCCACCCCCGTGGTCAGGGCTTCTCCAGTACCTCCCATTTTCAACACCTTCACCCTCACCCTCACCCTATCCGCCTCGACTACAGCGGACCAACTTCTACGCAACGCAGACATACCATCGTCATCGGTCCACTGGCAGTTGTTTGGTAGACATCGATTGGTAAGTAGTCCGATGACCCCTTCACCTGATTGTTTGGATTGCTGGGGCACAAGGCGCTGGGCTGTCCTGCTGGGGGCCTGCGCATCCGTCTTCCTGATACCGCCCTGCCGACAGCGGCGCATACAGTTGCCCGACAGAAGCCCCAAGTGCGTTCACTTGTGAGCAAATAAGGGCTATCCTTCCCCGTTTCTTTCTCCTCGGTGCGCCCCAGGTCATGCACCGTCCAGTGAATCGGACGCGGCCTTGCAACATCGGATTTCCTACTCACAACTCCCTCAACATCCACTTCATGTTCCATTCATCTCATCATTCCATGCCTGGATGCTTGGAGATTGACCAGCCACTGATGCTTGATTAGGGACCCAATAGACCTTCTAGGTTACTGGCCAGTCCTCCACCGGCTTAAACCCATCGCACGCCACTGAATCCAGCCTATTCTGTCAACACCCTCGTCGTTCCTCGGAGTCCAGAAAGACTTTCCGTTGAACATAGCTCCTGGGGAGTTGGGCCGTTCACTCGTATTTGGAGTTTGGTAAGTTGACTTCACCTCTCTTTCAACACTCGCTCTCTACTGCTCCTGCCACTAGGTGTGGCGCTTGGCCCTCCCTCCCCCCCTCCCCCATCGCCCCTCCCCTATCACACTCTCTGTCTGCCCATGCAAAGAAGCCATGACCGAGCAAATTCCCATGCATACTTCCTCCAATCTAGTTGAATCTCTTGGATTTGTCACAGGGCTTCCTTCCCCTGCAACTTTTGACGGTCGATTCGCAATGTCATCGGTCCTCTGTCATTCGTGCAAGGACCCGTGTGGTTGCCAGACTACATAGCACATACAAACCCCCGTTAAATATATTCCAAGCTTCAACAACCCCCCTCTCCCCAGAAGAAACCCCAGCCACCTCTAATAGTATTCTCACTAGACATCCTTTACCGAATCAAGCCTCTCTGACTCAGGAATAGCGACCTGCTTTTACTCGGCCCAGGTTTCCTTCAATCTGTACCATGGCTATGTCGCAAGGCAAGGATGGGTTCAATCCCACCTCTCCCCACTCGTCCAGTGGTGCAGCTGATTCCTTCAATGGTACCCCCGATACTCGTCTGACAACCTTCTCGCACGAGGATGGCTCGGCCAGGTCTATAAGAGCCCCTCATTCAGTGCACCTGAGCCGCAAAGAACCCAGAGCTGTCAAGATTACTGTGACGTCCCCGGCTTCTCTGGACTCTTCAAAGGATCGCAGCCTCCACCCCAGTCGGCTTCAGCTAGACAAGGATCCCTTTGTGAGCACTGGTGGCCTTGTGAAGCAGCCAACCCAGGGCCTGTCGCCCACTGCCTCTTGTTTCTCGCCTTTCCCGTCTACACCCACACTAAGAGAAACGCAGACGGTGAACTCCACAACGTCAACACCACAGGCCCCAGAGCAGCAGGCAGAGACGACTAGTAACAAGGCGTCTTATCCGTACGTTGAACAGCTACTGAGCACCGACATCGGGCTGTCGAGATGTGTTGTTGTCTCCACCACCGAAGGCCCTATCCAGGTCCATCTTCGTGACGTGGAGTATTACCTCTCTGTGAGTCTGCAATGTTTGAAAATTACCATGCGAGCAACTAACAAACCGATATTTTAGATACTGCAAAAGGCAGGCTTCTATTTTCTGGGAAGCAGACAGCTACGTGCCTCTGGAGAGCTCATCTATGCTCGCTTCAGCAACATCAGGGATGCGCGCATTTTCTCCCAAAATGCCTATCGTGGCGGCCCCAATTGGAAAATCAGTCACATCGGCGCTCGGGAGTTCAATCAAGTATGTGTTGAATGGCTTTGGGACCATCATGTACTGGCTAATGAGACCAGGCTATCGATCCTACGGCCGGAGTCATCACGGCACACGAGGGCCAGATCACTTTGGCTGTGTTTGCCCCCTCTTCTCTCAATGGCATCAATCCTCGGCGACTCTACAATTTCATGCATGCACTGCTACAGAACGAGGGTGACCTCTTTGCCTTCAAGTTGCAGGCAACAGGGGTTGAGGGAAGCATCTTCAATGCAATTGTTGAGTATTGCGAGAACGACATATCACTGCAAGCTGTGGCCAGACTGAATGGCCAAGTGATCGAGGTGAGCCGAGAGATTTACACAAAGACTCCGAGCACCAGACCTAACTTTTTCTTCTTCCTCAGGGCTTCCAAATTTGCATGACACTTTACCGCCCTGACATTCCAACATCGAGCGCACCATCGTACGACAGATTGGTCAGCCCTTCGCAGTCATCAACGACCGCGACCTCGGATCTTATTGGTGATCTTCAGCGCCTCTCTATCTCCCGCCCGCAGTCCGTCATGTCGCCCTTGTCGCCAATGCCAAGTCCATACACTGGCACGCCTGCAAGATCCGGTTACGGACTCTCGCCCAGCTATCACGCCTTCCAGCCAGCATACAGCATGATGCCAATGGTATACCACAGTATGCCCATCGGCTCCCCCTATGTCCTCGAACACTGTGCATCGAGACATGATCGGAGGGGTCTTGTACCGGCCAGAAACTACTCTCTTGGGGCCTCAGCGCATAACCAGCACGCTTCCTTGATGGGTTCCGATTACATGGTTCCCCGCCAATTTACGTACGCTCGGGATCCTCGTCCCGATGGCCGTCGACAGAACGCAATCCGTGTCCAGCGGTCGCAATTTCACCAGAACAGTGCTACCAGCCAACACAACCATGTCGACATGGGACGCATTCGAGAGGGCATTGATGTGCGTACAACCATCATGCTGCGCAATATCCCCAATAAGGTCGATCAAGCAATGCTCAAGCGCATTATTGACGAGTCCAGCTGGGGTAAATACGACTTCATGTACCTCCGCATCGACTTTGCCAATGACTGCAACGTTGGGTACGCCTTCATCAACTTTGTGGATCCTTTGGACATTGTTGATTTTGTGCGGGCTCGAGGCAACCAAAGATGGAATTGTTTCAAGAGTGACAAGGTGGCCGAGATATCGTATGCCACCATTCAGGGCAAGGATTGCCTGGTCCAGAAATTCCGAAACAGCTCCGTTATGCTCGAGGCTCCTCACTACCGCCCCAAGTTGTACTACACGGTGAACGGACCGGCCCCGTCGCATGCGGGAGAAGAAGAGCCTTTCCCTGGTCCAGACAACCATTCCAAGATGAAGAGAAGCTGCGAGAATGCTGAGCACGTTGGGCTCTTTACTCCCAATGCCGGTCAGCATTATAGAGATGAGCAGCGCCGGCGAAGATCTCAGTACGACCGTGGCACGCGACTTGCTGCTTTGGAGGAATTTGACTACGAGGCTTCGTTCTCACAGCATCCCCCCTATTCTTCCCAGTAATTCCACACTGGTTGGCCCTGGAATGTCGGATACGACCACCCATCTGTGATGCGGTCGACACATCACTAACAATTTGCCGTTTTTTTCGTCGATCCGTCTCTCCCCCGGGTCGCTCACGTAAAGCCTTGCAAGAACAGCGCGGCGTGTACGATTACATTTCATGAGCGAAGACATTCTTGGGAAGGTATTCGGGTAGGTCAACGTCATGATGCCTCTAGGATGATCTGAATACGCTAACTGGCAGTGCTGCAGACAAGTATGAACTGTGTGGGTTATATGGGCATCCTCATGCTTCCTCCCGCCGCTTACACAGGGCGCAACCGTTTCCCATTCCTCGCTCGACTAATCCAAAAAAAAAAGCGAAAAAGAGAAACCATAAAAACAAAACAGTTTATGCGGACCAGCGTCGACACATCTTACCACAGGACACATTTTTCGGCCTGGAGGGTTTCCGACCATTGAGACCTTCCGGTTTCCTCCCGGGTTGAATGCAGATTCCACCCACACACGGGGAGAGGGGGGCTCACTGTACGCACCACCTCCACATGATCCTCCCAGCCGCAGCGAAAACCTCGAAGCAATTCCAGCTTCCTGTATCTGAAGATGCTTGGACTCGAGCGGAATTGGCCAGGACGCTTCCAGTTGTTCCGTCATGACTGGGCTGCCTGAGGGAGTTCTTTTTCTCCTCCACATACGGCAATTCACCTTGAGCCACCACCTTGTGGCCTCTTTTTCAGAAAGGAGATGGTTTCGCCAGGCTTGGAGTGCCCGATTTGACCCTTTCAAACCCCACCTCACTCCTTGCAGCATGAAGCCAAAAACATCACCATAGGTTAGTCCCAAGCCCAGATATGATACAGTCAGCAGAGGAAGAATGAGGCTGACATGGGTTACAGACACCATTCTTGCAAAATTCGGTAAGAGCGTGGGCGGGTTTGTATGGTCGTCTGAGACCTGATCAAGCGGGCCAATAGACCAGATTTCGGTCGAAGTTTCCTATTTTTGGTACTTTTGCGATCTTTTCGGCGATGTCTTCACGTCTGCCTCATTTGCCTCGCACATTGGCGGCAATTCTAGGGACAGCTTTCAGCTAAAGGACGTCCCTTTCGCTACTACGACGCTTTGTCTTCAGTGTTGGGGAAGCATTGGGTGCCACTTGATTCTCGGGTCGGATTGGCACTGAAGTTGGTAGGATACCGGCGGCAAACCAACTTGGCCAGGGACAAGATAGTACCGATGGATTGACCTGACCTCACCGCCCGGGTAATTTTACTGGAGTTCAGCCTTGAGTTTAGATAGTGCCTTAATTGGCATCTCCTCACCTCCCACCTATCATGTTTTCCTTGGTACGTTAGCGTGATACACATGGATCAGACCAGCCGCCCAGAGGTGGCAGAGCCGAGTGTCTGCACAGGCTTTTTCCTACTCGCGAGTGGCCACTTGTTGTGGTCGCCCTGTGCGCCAAGTAGACGATACAGAACCGCGGCGAGTGATACGATAATGGCAAGTATGGCGGTGGGCAGCAAAGACTTGTTGCGATTGGATGATTATGAAGTGGTATCTCGTTTGCTCATGAAGTCATTACGCTGAAAAGCGATGTGTTGGTACAGGGTTGTATCTAAGTTACATGGCCCATCAGCCAGACTCGGCGCGGTCGTCGTCCTCGGGAAGCGCCGGCAAGGGCTCCTTCCGCAAAGAGCCCGCATGGCTCAGGGGCGGCCTCGCCGCCCGATACGAGGCCATGTCGGGTATGCCGGCCGCCCCGTCGGCCTTGTCTTCCTCGGCCAGTCTCTTGGTTCCGTTGGCGCCGTCCACGTTGGTGAGGGCCGCCGCCGCCCCTTCCTCGGCCGCCATCGTGGCGCCGGGGACTTCGCCATCCGGGTAAGGCTCCATGTATTGTTGTTGTTGCTGTGGTGGTGGTGGCGGTGGTGGCGGTGGTGTTGGCGGTGGTTGTTGCTGCTGATGCGACGAGGTCGACGATGAGGATGCCGGCCGGGGTTCCTCGTACTGGTTGAGACCCGTCGACGAGGACGAGGAGGACGAGGGCCGCTGCTGGCTGTTGGACCGCGCGAAATAGTCACGGTGCGGGGTCAGAGCGGGCTCGGAATCGTAACCAAGGTCCAGGCTGGCCGGGGTGGGCGGCTGGTAGTACGTCAGACCGCCCGCCTCGGAGACGGCGCGCTGGGTAGGGGGTTTCTGGCCCGAGGCGGCCGCGGCCTTGCCGGGATGGATGGGCGTCTGCTGTGGGGTACGGACGGATTCGGGCCCCGGGGTGGCGCTACGCTCCGCCCGTCTATCGCCGCCATTCATGGGTATCAGGTTGGGGTTGGGCGGACTACTCTCGATAATAGGGTCAACTTCGATAGACTCACGCAAGCCTGAGGGCGGGGACCGGTCCGGCCGGGCCCGCGTCGTAATCTTGGGAGTGCTGGGGTAGACGGGACTACCGAGGCGGCTGGAGGCCCCGAGGATGTGGCTCGGGTAGTACAATTCGACACCGGAGCCCGCGAGTCGACCGGAAAAGACGAGGACCAGAAGGCAGCCGAGGAGCAGAACGCTCTGTACTATTACCATGCGCTTCTGGAAGACCACCTCGTCGGCCAGCGCGCCCAGCCGACTGCTCACGGCGAGGATTTCGCGCTCGCTCTGGTCCCGGTGCGTTTCCAGAGCGATGACGGTGCTTTGCCACATCTGGTCGTACTGTACCCGCAGATCACGCAGCTCGGAGAAGACAGTCTTGTTCAGAGTATCGAGAAACAGGTCAACCTTAGCAACTTGACGGCGCTCGAGCTTGGACAGCGCCTCCTGCAGGAACTTGGACTGTGACTCGATGTACTGCAAAGAGAGGGTCGTGTTGGATTCCAGCGTCTGCAGGCGCTTGGTGAGCTGCTTGAAGAACGAGTCCTGGACCGTGGGGGAGGACGAGGGCGAAGATGTTGTGGCTGTGGCATTCCTACTGCGGGACGATGAGTTTGGAGCTGCGGGTTGCTTTGGTTGCGACGCCTTGGAAGAGGATGGCTTGGCACCACCTGAGGAGGTTGCCTTGCTTCTCGCCGGGGGGTTACCGGAGGGCTTGATAGATAAGGGAGTTGTGAACTTCGTAGAGGACGACAAAGTGCGCGTTTGGGTGCCGCCGGCGGGGACAGAGGACATAGACGTCATAGAAGCCTCAGTCGTATTGTCAGCCGGCATGGGAGACAACGTCTTGGGCGTGGGCGTGGGCGTAGTGGGCATGGGGGTCATGGCGTCTGCCGTCGGGGTTTCCTCCAACGGCTTCAAGGCTGAAGTGAGAGAGCGAATCGAATCTACAAATCCGTTCGACTTCTCCGTTGTGACCTGCGGCCAAGCCGGTCCGTCGCCTGCCTCTAGCCTCGTGGCCTCAAGCGTTGACGTGCTGGCGGCAGGTGTATCGCCAGACGGGCAAGTGGTTTTTGTCTGGAAGTAGTGCTCGAAAAAAGTCCCATCTACTTGGGGAGGATTCCGGCTGACCCGTTCCATGAAAAGGGTCACGTTGTCTGGGCCTGGCTCTGGCACCTCGACCTCTTCGGCGGCTTCAGGCGCAGCTTCTGTTTCATCGGGCTGCTCCGGGAGCGTCTTGGCGCTTTCTTCTTCTTCCAACTCCAGGTCGGTTGGGTCATGATCCTTCCACGAGTCGAGCATGCGGGTGCCGTGAACCCTCAAGAGGGACACGGGGCAGTAGAACTCATTGCCGTAGTGGCTCAGAATCTCAATACGCAAATAGCGAGCCCAGATCTGGGGGTTCTCTATGAGGAAGGGCTGGATGTCCCTCGAATTCCGGGCCTGGAACTCGCCCAGGACCTTCCACTTCTCCAGCTTGGCGGGATAGCGATCACTCACACTGACGCGGAAGTGGCGGATCATGCTGGAGAAGAACTCGAAGTTGGCCAGCACGACCGTGTCGACGACAATGTCCTCGCTGAGCTCTACGATGAAGTATTTGTTGGGCGAAGCACACTCGAGGAGCATGTATGAGTCCTTGTTCTCAACTAGGATGGCCTTGGTGTTCTTAGCCCCCGGACTCGTCTTGAGGATGGTGGCGCCAGCGTCAAAGGACGCGTATGAGAACCTCTCCTTGCATGTCTTGCCGGCGTCCTTGCTCCTGTAGACGTTGGCCAGCCCTTCGTCGTAGTGCATCTTTTCGGCCGGGTCGGGCTTTTCCTGCTCGCGGGGCGCGGGCTTGCCCGGGGAGGCGATGTCGGAGATCCTGTCCGAGTAGGCGCCAAAGTCGAGGGAGATCTCGCCCTCGTCGCCCAGCGAGCTGAGGTCGCCGTCGGGGTATTCACCGTGGGGCTTGCGGGCGCGGGCCTCGAGGGGCTCCTGGCCGGCCTTCTGCAGCATTTTCTTCTTCCACTCCTCGAAGGACATGAAGGCGCCGGTGCTCAGGTCGTTGCCGTCGCTGTCCAGCTCGTGCTCGTCGTCGTCGGCAGGCCCGGACGGCGCGCTCGGGGGCTCGTGCGGGGGATCGGACGGGCTCGCGGCGGCCTGCTCAGCGGCGCTGCCATGGCTGGAGCCGGGGCCGGGGCCAGCGCCGGCGGCCGACGGGTGGGTGGGGGCGGCGGGCGAGGGCGTCGCGGTCAGACACTGTTGCGGCAGGGTGTGGGTGATGTAGTTGACGGTCCTCGCCTCGCAGGTCGACTGGGCGGCAGCGCCGGCGGGGGGTCTGACGGTGGCATCCGGGGCAAGCCTGGCGGGGGTGACGATGGGGGTGTCAGTAGTGGTGATGGTGGCGGAAGCGGCCTCTCCCTGGGTTTGCGACTGGGCGAGGGCGGGTAGCGTCAGCGAGAGCAATGGGCAGACAACACGTTGCCAGTCCCTCAGAAGCCGCATGATGGCGATAATGCATAGTTATCGTCGTCGACTCGGAGCTAGGTAACGTCCATTGGGGAGTGGACGGTCTGCTGCTGCGCCCGGCCGGAGAAGGAGGGAATGGGACGTGGTTGTTATCTGTCATTTGACGGATGTCGAGCTGAATATCCGGGAAGTCACAGCCTTCCAGGTTCGAAAATGGAGGCCAGGTCTGGAGCTGGCCAGTACCCGCCACCCACGCTCCCCATGCCTGCCATGACCCCTGCCGTTGTGTTTTTTCTACCCCGGCACCCTGCCAACATTACCTGCTTACGGGCGACGGCATCTTTTCTTTATCTATCCAAGCCGTATGCGTACCCCAAGTCCACATAGGCATCCCCTTGCTGGGCACTATGCGCGAGTACGGGCCGTACCCCCCCAAGTGCGAGGCCGAGTGTCTCCTGTTGACGTCGACTTGCCCGGCGCCAGAGGGTTCCTCGTGGTTTCCCTCTCACCCGTCACTTACGTACCTGCTTTACTCGAGTACTTGACAAACGATCCGCCGCCCTAAAATTACCTACTGGCCTGTGCGTGCGGCCCTGCACCTCCGTCCACTGCCCGTTTCCCCCCCACTCCAATCCCCTTTCAATCCCGACCCCTAATATGCAACCGGCTAGAGGTAGGCGTTTACATCATCTCCATGCTGTCTGTACCTGCATGCATGAAGGCCTCCCCTCCTTGCTCGGATTCGCTCGTTATGCCCTCTTCGGGATATCCCCATCATACGCCGGCCAGCATGGGACGGGATGGGCAGCCCATGGTATTCCTCACCTGCCTGCATCGAGCATCTACCTGAGGCCACCGATTCTCTCTCTCCCCCGGCTGCAACTTCAGAACACCCCCTCCACCCCTCTTCTCCCAAACTCAACGAGCCAAAACCGACTCATGGCAAAGTGTCATGCCACCCAAGCCTTTCCCATTCTGCAAGTCGCCGACGCAGATGAAAAGTCTAACTTGCCCATCCGGCCGACTCGTGGCGACAAGGATGCGCACAGTTGACCTGTCCCTTTTTACATATGCGCTGTGCCGACCCAGGTCGGATAGGTACACAAGTAGCCCACGGCCACGGCATGAACCAACCCGCCACCTTAGTAGCTCCGGGGAAGCTGCAGCACCTTCTCGCTAATGTAATTCATGATCATTTCTCGGCTGACGGGCGCGATGCGCGGGACAAGGCACTCGCGAAGCCAGCGTTCGACATCGTATTCGACGGCATAGCCCATACCCCCGTGCGTCATGACGGCTCGCTCGCAGGCCGTAAAGGCCGCCTCGGCCGCGAGGTACTTGGCACTGTTGGCCGCCACGCCGACGGCGCCCGGCCGGATCGATCTGTCCTTCTTGCTCTCGTCGTAGAGGCGCGCCGCGTGGTACGTGGCTAGCTTTGCCGCCTCGAGCCGCATGTAGGCATCGGCGAGGGGGTGCGCGATGCCCTGGTTCATGCCGATGGGGCGCTGGAAGACGACGCGCCCACGGGCGTACTCGGCCGCCCGTGTCACCGCCGCGTACCCCAGTCCTAACGCCTCGCCCGCCAGCAGGCAGCGCTCCGCGTTCATGCCGTCGAGGATGATGTTGAAGCCCTGGTTCTCGGTCCCGACCAGCGTGTCGGCTGCAATGCGGTAGTTGTCAAAGAAGACTTCATTGGCGTCCACGGCCCGCCCGCCCATCTTCTTGATCCGGCGCATGTCAAGGCCGGCCGTGCTTCGGTCCAGGTCGATGCAAAACACGGACAACCCTTCGCTTGGTTTCGCCACCGCCTCCAGGGGCGTCGTGCGGGCGAGCAGGATCATCTTGCGCGCTACCTGGGCGCAGGTGATCCATATCTTCTGGCCTGTCACGCTGTACGCCCCGTCGTCGAGCTTCTTGGCCACCGTCCGCAGGCGCAGCGTGTCGAGGCCCGTGTTCGGCTCCGTCACGCCAAAGCACGTCCGCCACTTGCCTGAGATGATGTTGGGGATCGTGCTCTCCAGCTGCTCTCGGCTCCCGAACCGGGCCAGCGGCTGCGTGGCGTAGACGTTGGCGTGGATGGATTGCGCACCCGCCATGCCCGCCCCGGACTCAGTGATGGTTTGCATCATCATGACTGCCTCGGAGATGCCCAAGCCGGCCCCGCCGAGGGCCTCGGGGAGCGCTATACCCAGCCATCCGTCCTTGGCCAGCGCGGCGTGGAAGTCGCCGGGGTCTTCTTCTCGCCGGTCCTTCTCCTGCCAGTACGAATTGGGGAACCGCGCACACAGAGCCGCCACGGCCTCCCGCACTGTCATCTGGTTCTCCGTGAAGCCCGTCGTCTCCATGATTTTCCGGCGTGCCGTCGCCGAGAAAGCCCGGCAACCCCCCGCGCCGGCTCGGCCTTCCAGTGTACGCACAGCCGTGGCGGCCATCGCGTGGCAACGTCCTGGCAGCCAAGCCATATCTTCTTCTTTGCGGCCATCTATATGGCGGAGCCCGGTATGACGCTCAAGAGAAAGTGCACCGGGAGAGGGAGATGTAAGTACCAACGCTGTTTTCATACGTGACTCCCAGCGCTTGAAAGACTTCGGCTGCCCTTAACAACTTTCAAGAAAGGGGGAATAAGGCGGAAACGAGGAACGGAGCAGATTTGGCTTTCGCTCGGGGGGTCTCGTTCCATACCAAGCACACGGTAAGTTCTTGGACGCCTATACGCCCTCTAAAGTGGAGCATCCCCGCACCCCGCAGTTGGCCCGGTATAGGTAGTTCGAGTCCCGCGTTGGTTGGCAAACCAGGGTCGTCAGCGGGCGGGGGGGGGGGACCTCGGCTCGATGGCTGAGATGGTGACGGCACCCCAAGACTCATTATATAGTGTTCGGACAGTATCAGACGAGTGGTTGCCTGGTTGGGACCTCGGTGTTGCGGGGAAGCTAGCAACCTATGCGCCTCCTCATCATCCATTGCGGCACACCCAAAACCCTCCAGTAATTTACCGCCAGGAGCTACTCACGAGAGGCCATGGCTGGTGTATGGATAGCAAGCTGGTCTTCTCTAGGCCGACAACTGGTGGGCGGCTCACTGCTTCTACCAGCGACGACAAGAGCACGGAAGGTGTCCCCGATACGTCTGCCACGACACGCTGACCGGCCCAATCTGCTACGGGAGCATCGGCCGGCACTGGATGCTCAACAGGGCTTTGCCTCAACAAGCCGGGCCTTGTCTGGGCATGATGCCGAGCTGCCTCTTAAGGGGGTCACAGTGGTCAGTCTTGAGCAGGCGATAGCCGCCCCCTTTTGCACAAGGCAGCTAGCCGACCTGGGCGCCCGAGTCATCAAGGTGGAGCGGCCCGGCAGCGGCGACTTTGCCCGAGACTACGACACACGGGTCAAGGGCCTATCGTCACATTTTGTCTGGACCAACCGGTCTAAGGAGAGCCTCACGCTCGACCTGAAACAGCCTAGGGACCTCGGCATTCTCAAACTGCTTCTCGCCAAAGCCGATGTTCTCGTGCAGAATCTAGCGCCTGGGGCGACGGACCGTCTCGGACTGTCGTACGACAAATTGCGCGCCGACCACCCGTCCCTTATTGTCTGCGACATCTCGGGCTACGGAAACAGCGGTCCGTATCGGGAAAAGAAGGCCTACGATCTGCTCGTGCAGAGCGAGGCGGGTGTGCTTTCTACGACGGGCGAAGAGGGCCGGCCTGCCAAAGTGGGCGCCTCCATTGCCGACATCGCGTCGGGCATGTACGCCCTCACCAACATCATGGCCGCTCTGATGAAGCGTGCCCGGACGGGGCGGGGCGGGCGTATCGACATCTCGATGCTCGAGAGCATGGTCGAGTGGATGAGCTACCCGCTGTACTACGCCTTCGCCGGCCAGCCGGGGCCACGGCCGGCCGGGGCGGCACACGCGACCGTCTACCCCTACGGGCCGTTTGCGACGGGCGACGGCGGCTCCGTCCTTCTGGGCGTGCAAAACGAGCGGGAGTGGGCGCGCATGTGCGCCGAGGTGCTGGCCGACGCGGCGCTGGCGACGGACGCGCGCTTCGTCAACAACTCGCGGCGCGTCGAGAACCGGCAGGCGCTCGACAAGGTGCTGCTGGCGGCGTTCGGCCGGCTCTCGGCCAAGGAGGTCACCGCGCGGCTCGACGCGGCGGGCATCGCCAACGCCAAGGTCAACGACATGCACGACGTCTGGTCACACCCGCAGCTCCGGGCCCGCGGACGGTGGACCGAGGTCGGGACGCCGCAGGGCCCCATTCCGGCCCTGTTGCCGCCCGGCGTCGCGACGGCGTCGCAGGCCCGCATGGACGACGTGCCGGCCCTCGGCCAGCACACCGGGGCCATCCTGGCGGAGCTGGGCATCGAGAAGGAGCGAGTTCCGCCAGGCGAGTAGATACGAGTTATCTACCCAAGTAGGTAGGTAGCCAGGCCCTATGGTCCGCCTGTAGTATGAATGCCATGCTTTTCCCCGTCGTTCGAACGGCGGGCCCTGCCCGGCGAGGCCCGGCGCGATCAGGATGCCTTCTCGATCACGCAACCCAGACTTTCAGGGGTGGAGTTGGGATGGCGATAACGGAACGGTGCCGACAGGCCCAATACGGCCGAGAGGTCCCGACCCGAACGCGTACACGCACACGAATCCGAGGCTGGGGCATCGCGGCTACACAGCACAGCATATCTCTTGTCGCTACGAGCTTGGGCCCGTTGCGATGGATACTGGGCCCGGTAGTGGGATACCACCCGGGGGGGGGGGGGGGCCTCCGACGCCGCAGATTGGAGCCGGTAAAACCCGGCACTGAACCCCGCACCGGCGACGTTCCCGGCGCAACCCCAGCCTCTGGGTTCCGCCCCCGGCCTGGCCACTTCCCTTTTCCAGCCCGCCAGCCTGTCATCGGGCCCCATGATCCCCTCTTGGCTTGTATAGTCCAAGACTACTACCGTATCGTGGCTCCGCCCTCCCCAGGATAACGGCGTCGGTCGCTCCATCTCATTCGTCGGCCGCCCGCCGCCCCGGCAGTCGGCAGCCCCGCAGAGGGAAACCAAGGACAAAGGCAGGGGGGTTCCTGGCTTGGTCCCTGGGGCGCGGCTCGGCCTGCGGTGTGATATGATGTAGCATCGGGGGGCGAGGGCGAGGGAGAGGAAGGGAGGGAGAGGAAGGGAGGGAGAGAGCTGGAGAGAGGAGAGAGGACTAGCTATAAAGGGGCCGTGTCCGCTCCGCGGCGCCGTCGCCCTGGCCAGCCGTCCGCGCCCGACAAGCACCGACCTCCCCCTGTTCACGATGCTGCCGCGCACCCATTGGATCTCGGCGGGCCTCGCGGGCCTGCTCGCGGCGGCGGCCGGCGTGCGCGCCGTCGAGCTGCACGAGCACAGCCAGTCGTTGCTGGACGAGTCGATGTCCTTCCTCGACCAGATCTACGACGCCAAGGCCGGCTACCTCAACTACTTCTACTACCCGCAGGCGGCGGCGCGGCACGAGACGCGCTCGTCGGTCTGGTACGCCACGGGCCTGCTGCAGCGCAACCGCGGCGGCGACGCGGCCGAGGCGGCCAAGATCATCCGCAACGTCATCGCCGGCCAGGCCCAGGACCCCGCGGACCAGTGGTTCGGCGACTACACCGTCTACCCGGAGCAGCCCACCGTCGGCCGCGGCGACTACACGCCCCGCATCTACAACAGCTGGGACCCCAACTGGCGCGGCTTCATCGGCACCAACCTCATCGTCATCTACGAGGAGTTCGGCGCGCTCCTGCCCGGCGACGTCCGGGAGCTCATCGTCGCGAGCCTGTACAACGCCACCGTCGGCGACAGCTACCGCGTCGGCGGCGTCGACAGCGACAACCTGTACCCGAGCTACAGCAACCCGTGGATCATGCGGGCCGCCGCGGCGGGCTGGACGGGCCGCCGCGTGGGCGACGCCAACATGACGGCGGCGGGCGAGGCCGACGCCGCCGCCCTCCTCGCCCTCTTCGACCGCAACGGCACGCTGAGCGAGTTCAACAGCCCGACGTACGCCGGCGTCTCGCTCTACGGCCTCACCCTCTGGGCCAAGTACCTACCGGCCGACTCGCTCATGGGCGCCCACGGCGCGCGCCTCGTGCGCGCCGTCTGGGACACGTCGGCCCAGCTGTACAACGCCAACCTGCGCAACCTCGCCGGGCCCTGGGACCGCGCCTACGGCTACGACATGAACCTCTACGTCGGCCTGTTCAACTTGTACATCTGGACCCTCGTCGGCAAGGACCGTGCGCCCGTCCAGACGAAGCCCTGGGCCATGGCCCACGCCGACGACTTCGAGTACGCGCCCCTCATCGCCGTCCTGGCCCCCTTCCACGACGCCCTCGTGCCCGCCGCCGCCCGCGCCCACTTTGAGGGCTTTGTCGGCGGCGAGCGCCTGTTTGTACGCTTTCCCCCTCCTCTTTCCACCTTTTCCTCCCCCCTCCTCTGCAGGCCACGCCTTGAAGCCGGATCGAGAAAACGAGGCTAACCGGGATCTCCCCTCCCCCCTCCCTCCCTCTAGGAGACGGCCGCCTTCTCACCGCCGCACGATCGTGTGCCCCGCAACATCACGGCCTGGGTCGCGCCGCACCTGACCATCGGCGCCGAGTCGTTCGACGAGGAAGTCGTGGGCGGGCCGGCCAAGAACCCGTCGCAGTGGACGCCGGCGGTTGTGCAGTGTAAGTTTGCTTTTCTTCGTGTCCCTCCCCCCCCCTCCTTTTCCCGTGTTCGACACAAAAGGACGCATGCTCACCCGGTTTTCCGGCACCCAGGGGCCCGCGCCGACGGCTCCGTCGGCTTCCTGGCCTTCGCGCCGACGGAGAGCGCCGTTGCGGCCGACGTGGCGCCCGGCGCGCTGGCGCTCACGTACCCGCGCGGCAACGCCACGAGCGCCTTCACCTTCCTCGTCGGCGCCAACCCCCTCGCCGACGGCGGCCTGCGGGACGTCGCCGACCTCACCGACCTCGAGGGCGCCGCCATCCGTCTCGATCCCGCCGCCTCCTCCGTCCACCCCGTGCCCCAGATCAGCTTCTGCGGCCTCGTCGGCGGCAGCTGCGACCCCAACCAGTGAGTAGCAGCCTAGTCGCTCCCGTCCTCGTCAAGCACGCGCAAGAACATGGACCCCCCCCCTCCCCGGAAAGCCACTCCGTGCTAACGTCCGCTCCCCCCCCTATAGCGGTTTCGAGTTCTGGAACTTCACCTACGTCATGCCCGCCAACAGCTCGGCCACGCCCAGCATCCGCTTCACCATCGAGCTGGATTCCTAAGATTGCCGTCGGCGGGGGGGAGAGAAGAGCAGGGAGACGGACGAGGACAAAAACGACCCGACACGACCTTTGGTCCAGCGCCTGCTTCCTCGGCCCACACGGCTCTTTGGCGGCAAACGGGCCGCGTGGCTCCGTTGCTTGTCCGTTCGGTGTTCGCGAGTCCCAAACTCTGTCCCTCTATACCCCCCGTACCGGCAGGGAAGGGACTACGAACCACGAGGGATCCCTGCGAATGGCCCATTACCCTTAGGCCTATCCCCGTATTAGAAGCTAATCCGTTATTTCCCGGTTAATCACTATTTGCGTGGGATGAGAGCTGCGGCTTGTTTTCCTCAGTCCATGATAGCCTGCTAAATAAAGAACAGTACGAAAGCACTGTATCTAGTCCCTCCCGGCAGTGTTAGGCAAATGGTGCCCCCCCCAGAAGGGTTGGAACGGGGAGGGGGGTCTCTTAGCACACACGCAGTCACTGGCCCGGCTACGCCCGTTACCATATTCTGCCGAGTCCCACTTCTGTCTATACCCGCTTCTGTCCTGCGCTTTTCCCAAGCCGGACCTTCTAACCCCTTTCTAAGCCCTTGTCCGTACTCCAATCTAGTGTCCCGCGTATAGCCTGGTAGGACGGATCCTAGCGCCCATGCCGCATGAGTCCACCGATAGACGCGTTAAACATGGAGCTGGGCTGTCTCGGTCCCCAGGATGGTCTGCAAGTAGGGCGCCAGTTTCTTCATCACGGGCCCGCCCTTGCCGGCATATCTCTGCACAAGCTCCGGGGCCCGGCCGACGTACATTTTGGGGTCCATCATCTTGTCGATGTCGTCCCAGACTGGCTGGAAGAATTCTGTCCGCTTGATGCGGTCCACTAGGTCGTTAGCACCGCCCTCGTTCTTGACCACGGCGGCGGCTTGCTGCGATAGGAGGCGGATCTCTTCGTGGGCCTCCTGGCGTGAAACGCCGCTGGCGACGAGCTTCATGATGATGTTCTCGGTGATCATGAATGGCAGCTCCTCGCGGTTGTGGGCGTCAATGCGCTTAGGATAAACGACCAGCCCGTTGGACACGTTGTCCAGGCCCAGCAGGATGGAGTCGGCCAACAGGAACATTTCGGGGATGTCAATACGGCGGATGGCGCTGTCGTCGAGAGTGCGCTCCATCCACTGCGAAGCCAGGGTGCCGGCAAAGTTGAGCGGCAGCGACATGAGCTTGCGGCCCAGACTCGCGATGCGCTCCGACCGCATGGGGTTGCGCTTGTAGGCCATAGCAGAGCTTCCAATCTGGTCCTTGTCGAAGGGCTCCTCCATCTCCTTCATGTTGGCGAGATGCCGGATATCACCGGCAATCTGCATGACCGTCGGCCCCAGCCCGCACACGGCGTTGGCCACATCGAGATCGACCTTGCGCGGGTACGTCTGGTACGTGATGTCGTAGCAGGCCGGGAAGCCGGCCTTCTCGCACAGCAGCTGGTTCAGGCGGTCGATCTTTTGGCCATCGCCGCCGAAGATTTCGAGAAAGCTCGCCTGCGTGCCCGTGGTGCCCATGGCGCCTCGGAAGCGCAGTTGGCTCCGCACCACCTCGAGGTTCTCGAGGTCCATCATGAGCAGCTGCACCCACTGGGACACTCGCTTGCCCACCGTGATCATCTGCGCGGGTTGGTAGTGCTACAAGGGCCGCCGCGGTCGGTTGGTCAGTATGTGTGCGCGGGCGTTCAGGAGACGCCAAGAAATGCCATACCGTGTACCCCAACGTGGGCTCGCTGGACTCCATGTTAGCCAGCCATTCGGCTCGGTCGGCGCGTGCTTGCTTACCTTTTCCATTCCAAAGCGAAGTCGGCCAGGTTGTAAATCACCTTGGCCACCTTGGGAATCAGCATGTCGAGGGCGTCCCGCATGAGCATGAGTTCGGCGTTGTCCGTGACATAGCACGAAGTCGCCCCGTAATGGATAATACCGGCCGCGGCCGGTGCGACCTACACACATGAGGGTTTAGTTCCATGGCTCAGCACTTGGGGCCATCACCAACGTGTCCGCGGCGCAGGTGCTCCGCCCGCAGGCCCTCACTCCAAGCAGCAAAATCCCACCCGGCATTGGGCGAGAGAGGTTTAGTTCGAGAACATACAATTCCAAAAGCGTGGACGTGCGCCATGACATCATGCTTGCGGCGCTTCTCCTCCACGGCCACGACGCCAAAATCATCGTTGGTGACGTTGAGGTGTTCCCGCATCTGTCGGAGGGCGACGTCCGTGATGGCGTCGATGCCCAGCTCCTTTTCGGCCTCGGCGAGCATCAGCCAGAGCTTGCGCCAGACGAAGTGGCGCGAGCGCCGGCTGAACAGATGCTTCATCTCATTGCTGGAATAGCGCGAGTCCAGCACCGTCTTGTACGTATCAAAGTCGTCCATGGTCTTTTCTTTCCCCTTCTCCCTCGTGCAGGAAAACCCGGGTAGGATGTAGAGAGAGCGGGCGTGGTGATGGGGGAAGGGAGAGGCAGGGGCGGCCGTCGTGCGGGAAGGGACGGGGAAAGGGAAGGGGGGGGGAAGGGAAGGGACGGGGGTTGGGGCTCCTAACGCATCAACCAAACGAAGAAGGAGCGGCTGCCAAATAAGGTCACTGTCAGTAACGGCAAGTGCACCTGGCCCGAGTCAAGATGGCCCAAAAGAAATCGCCTCCCAAGGTGATCGTGGGCGTGCGTGGGCAGTCCGTCCGGCCTTAGGTCGAAACCCGACCGACCAGGCCTGGCAAGGCCGGCATCCCACGGGACTGACTGTCTGTCGGTAACCCTGCGCCCCGTGGAAAACCAAATAGCCGCAAAACGCGGGAGCACAGGTGACGAGCCCCCCGCCCTCCTGGGAGACCCTGTGCGCTCTGGGGGAGCATGTAGGACCGCTACTGCCCCCCCCCCGACTCCTCTCTCCTCCCCTCCTTACTCAACCGCCCCAAGCCTGCCCCGACTTTCAGAACCCAACTGTGGGGGGTTTATACTGGGGAATGGGCGAGTGGCACCAGCCTGACCTGCCGAGCGATTCGGCGGCCCGCCATCATTGGTCGCGCCCGCGCCAAGGTGGTGGAGGGGAAAAGAGGGTATTAAGTGGACTATATCGACATCTCGCAGTCTTGGGCCGGGGATAAGCAGTACCGGGACGGCCCAAGGATGACGACGATGACGAGGGAAAGCGAGCATAACGCGGCCGGGCCGGCCGGCCGCTTCTTCGGAGGGGTACGAAACAACGCTTCGCTGGGCTTCTGTCTTCCCCATGGGCCTCTATTAGAAATACACTACTCGATAACACGGGCTCCTCCGTTCCGCCCTCGCCGGGAACGGCGCGCCAGAACCCGGGGCATAATCAGCCAGGGTATTGCCTCCCCGAGTTTCGTCGCCTCTCGACCCCAACTGCACGCGCCATTGCGGCCGTGACAAGCCTGATACACGTGCACTTCGTGTCCTCTTTACCTGCCATTGCCCCTCCAAGTCGAACAAAACCAAAACCAAACCCCAAACGCCCCGGCCGCGTCGGTCCCTAGTCGCAAGAGAAGTAAATCTAGGCCGCCACTCTGCGCATCAACACTAGAGTTGGAGGGGAGCGCCGCCACCATCACTCGCCCTCGCTGGGCGCGGCGCTGCTCGGCCCGCCATTCGCCTGCCCGGCGCCGTTGGTCACCAGCTTTATCCTCGTGGGGTTGGCCGACGGCTGCGGAGTTCCTGCACTCGTGGTCGGAGCAGCACTACTGTCCTCCACCGGCGGGTCCTCGAGTTTCGCCAGCTCGGGATTCTCGCTGAGCGCTTGCTGGGCTTTGCTCTCAAAGTATTTCTACAACCCACGTCAGCATGCTTTACTCCAGACCTGCCGCCTCGTCCGGCTTCTAAGCTTACCTCCATGACAATGGCATCCGAGTACAGCAGACTGCCATCTTCGTTGTACGTCTTGCAATTGCTGCACATCAACAAGAAGTCCTTGCGCATGTCGTTGATGCTGTTGTACTCCTCCTTTTTGATCCTGACCTGTATCTGGTTCATGCAGATGGGGTTCTGAATGAGCAGATAGTAATCACCATAGTCTCGTTTCGAGGGCAGCTTGACAAACGGCCCGATGATGAGCCGTTTGGCTGGCTCGTCGTCCTCGTCGTCCTTCTCGTCGGGCACTTCAGGATCGTCCACCTCCAGAGACATGAGGCCGTCGAAGATGCTGCGCAGCGTCTTTTGCAAAAGCTGCCGCACTTCCGGCGAGAGCTTCGAGTCGTTGCCGTTGGCCGTTACCGGCTTCGCCCGCCCGCCCGGCCCGCGCCGCTTCTTGACCGGAGGCTCGCCTTCTTCCTCGTCGGCTTTTCGCTTGTCATTCTTGCCAATCGATTTGCGACCGCGCTTTTTCGGTGGCGTTTCGACTTCCTCCGTGCTGGCTCTACTAGCGCTAGGTGAATTCGCACCTGAAGCGTTGAGCACCGCCACTCGCTTGAGCCGGTTCTGCTCCCTACGATCCTTGCGGGCGTTCTTCCGCGCTGCTGCCGCTTCGGGCGAGTCGTCGTCGTCGTCCACAGCCATGAGCCATTGCTCTTCGGTGAGACCGTCGTCGTACTTGACTCTTGTGCGCTCGCGGGCACCACGACCAAGGACTTCCTCTTCTTCTTCGGGCACGGGATTGCCCTCACTCATGTAAATTTCCGGCAGCTCGTCCTCGGCCATAAGTCGAGGCATTCCCTTGCAGCCAGGAGCGCTGCCGTAAGTGGGGTCCTTTGCTCGCTGCTCGTCCATTTGCTGGAAGAGAGCGACCTCATCATCCGAGCGGGCCAGGAGAAGGTTGAGTTCCTCGTCATCCATTTCATCTTGCTCACCTGACTCAGCCATGTCGGCCGTCTCGAGCAACGTTCGCAGCATTGCATCTCGATCCGTTTCTGAAGATTTGTTGTCAAAACGACCAGCCTGGATGACTTTGCCGTCCATGTCAAGCTTGTACCTGGCGCGCTCTAGAATCTTTTCTTCAACCGAGTTGGAGCTAATCAGTCGCAGAATACGGACTTCGTTCTTCTGGCCGATACGGTGAGCACGGTCTTGCGCCTGCAAATCCTGGTGAGGGTTCCAATCCGAGTCGTAGATGATGACAGTGTCAGCTGTCTGCAGGTTCAGACCCAAACCACCGGCACGAGTGGAGAGCAAGAACATGAAGTAAGGAGAGTCGGGTGCGTTGAACACTTTCAAAAGGTCGGACCGGTCCTCGGACTTGGTAGTACCATCGAGACGGAGGTATTGGAGACCACGGAAGCGCAGGAAGTCTTCCATGATGTCCATAATGGCCGTCATCTGGAAGAACATAAGGACTCTGTGACCACTGGCCTTGTACTTGGGAAGAATTCGGTCCAGCAGCTCGAATTTTCCAGCAGTTCGCCACAATGAGTCGTTGCTTGTGTTCAAAGGGTTCATCTGGTTCTCGACCTCGTCAAAGACGAAGGGGTGGTTGCAAAGTTTCCGGAGCTGCATGATCATGTTGCTGAGACCACGCGCCGAGGCCTTGCCGCCTTTGCCGTCGCTAACAGCAATCTTGTTATGAGTAACCATCTGTTTGTACAAGCGACTCTGCAAGGCAGAGAATTTGCACTTGATGACCTTTTCGGTCTTGTCGGGTAGGTCCTTCTCCACATCTTTCTTGAGGCGACGAAGCAAGAAGGGTCGCAGCACCTTGTGGAGACGCCGAATTACAAGGATTTGCTCTTCTTCGTTGAGCTCCATCTTGTCCTGGCCACCAGTATTGGCGAACGGTGTGTTGAACCATTCGTCAAACGTCTTTACCGACTTGAAAATGGTCGGCAAGACAAAGTTCAGCATGGCCCACAGCTCACCCAGGTTGTTCTGCAGAGGTGTACCAGTGAGAATGAGTCGGAACCGGGTACTGTAGTACTGGGAAATGGTCGCGCTGAGTTTCGATTGCGTGTTCTTCATGCGGTGGCCTTCGTCGATGATCATGTGGAACCACTTGATCTTGCTCAGAATGGGCCGGTCCTTGATGATATACTCGTAGGTGGTGAGAAGCACCTGGAATCGGCCTTGTCGGATCTTCTCTTGCTGCTGTTTGCGGGCGTTGGGTGGTCCCTTGTATACCACCTTGGTGACGGCTGGCGCCCACTTCTCGAACTCGAGGTTCCAGTTGGTCAGAGTACTCAGCGGTACAATAACCAGGTAAGGGCCGTTCTGGAGCTTCTTCTCAATGAGGTAGGTGACCAAACTGATGGTCTGGATGGTTTTTCCGAGACCCATTTCGTCAGCCAAGATACCGTTGAGGTTGTTGTTGTAGAGCGACAGCATCCACTGCAGTCCCTTGATCTGATACTCTTTGAGAGTACCGCCCACGAGAATGTCCGCCTGCTGCGTGACCTCTTCTTTGACACGATGGGCGACCGCGTAGTAATCAATCTTGCGGCCGCTCTCCTCATCCTCGGGCTCGATAATTTCCTCATCCTCCTCGGGTAGCTCGTCGCCCTGTTGCTCGGCGGCTTGGCGCTGCTGGGCCTTGACTGATGCAGCAAGCTGGCCCAAAAAGCCATCGGTTTGCTTGAGCAGATGAGTGATACGGGTATCTTTGGCTTGGTCAAGCAGCTTGAGATAAGCCTCCTCGTCGTTGGCCTTCAAGGCCTGCAAACGCTGCTTAGCCGTCCTCTCCACACGCTTCTGTTCCTCCTTCTCGATGTTGAAGTGATGCGAGTACATAGCACGACCCATCTTAGAGATCTTAGTCCGGGCAGTGCTGGCCGTCTCAAGGATCTCAGCCTTGTGGTGTTGCACAGCCTGCAGGAAATCGGTATGCTTCTTCTTCTCCCGGTGTTCACGGGCGTCACGCTGCTGCTTCTCCAGTTTCTCCGTGATGCGGGCTTCACGGACATTCTGCTTCTTGGTGCGACGGTATTGGCTGCGATTAGTAGTCATAGCAAGGTTGTCGTAGTGCATCATCGATCGTCCGACCTTCTCGCGAAGCGCTCGCTGCTTGGCATAAAGGCCCAGAGCCTTCATCTCAATGATGGCTTTCCGCTTTACACTGTCATCAGGCTCGATGGTCTCCTTGGTGGTGTCCCAGTGCGAGACATTGCCAGGAAGGGCCTTCAACTCGGCATATCGTGCCTTCATGCGGTTGAAGACGATGATCTCGCGTTCGCGCCGCATGTGCTCGAAATCGACACCGGTGGGCAGGAGGCTGGGGACGATGAGGCGCTTGCTCCTCATGCTGTGTTCCTTGTAGCTCAGCTCTTTTCGCATAAGGCCAGCATCAAGCGGCGATTTGACCGATTTGAAACTCTTTTCTTTGACATCTGGAGCAGCGGAAGCCTCTACCTCGGCAGTGCCGCTTTCAGGACCGGGGCCAACAGAAGCAGCCTTGGCCGGCTCGGCCGCAGGGGTGCCACCGGCGGGTGCAGACAGGGCCGGGGCTGACTGTTCAGCAACGGCTTGTCTGCGCTGGCGTTGGGCGCTCAAAGCCTGCTGCATGGGGTAGGGCACTCCCGCATTCTTGCCAAGCAGCTTGAAGGCCTGAATCTGCTGCCGAAGCAGGTTCAGCTGTTGAGCGGAGAATTGCGATACGGGCGACGCGGCTGAGGGCGAGGAAGCGCTCTGCTGAGAGATAGTGCCGTTGTTGGTCGAGGGAAGTGCTGATGCGCCGAGAGCTCCCGCCGAGGGCGGTTGGGGAGGCTGAGGCGCAGCCTGCTGGGGGGGAGGGCCGGTCGGTGTTCCATTGACCTGTCCGTTGACAGTATTTGGCATCTGTTGCGGGTGTGGTTGCTGCTGTTGGTGCTGCGGGTGCGGGTGCTGTTGCTGCTGCATCTGTAGCGCTTGTTGCTGTGCCCAAGCCTTCTGCATCTGCTGCTGCTGCTGGACATTCACGAGGATCTGGTTGAGTCTCATGTACTCGGGATCCGACTTCGAAACACCGCGTTCTTGCATTTGTCGGAATTTCTGTACGGACACAGACAGTCAGTATGGCAGTGCTGAGAAAGTCCGGGCCGGGGACACGGGGGGAACAGGCAAGGCCTGGCAGAGGAGCACAGGGGAAGGGGGACGAACCATCCACATTTCCTTCACCTGAGCACCATTCATCTGTTGAGGCATACCCTGCGGCCCAGAGTGCTGGACCGAGGGTGGGGCCTGGACCGACGCCATCGTGGCTAATTGCGCGTTACCGTCAGTCGACGCGGTGGTGGTCGTGTCGAGGATCTCGTGCTGACTTCTCGGAGAGCTCAAATTACAATGAGGTCATGTCTATGGGCGCTGGAGTGGCTGTTATGGATACAAGCAAGGTCAACATAAGCACGTGTTCGGCTAAGCAATACGAGCAAGCGGCGACGGGGTCGGGGGCAGTGATGGGGTATGCGCGGAACGCTGGGTGCAGGGCGTGGAAGGAGATGCGCGTCGCGAAAGGGAGGTAAGCAGGGCGGATGTTGCGCGCTGGGGACTTACGTTGATATCTCAGCGCGGGTAGCAGCGATTAGAGATGGACGGGCGAGGCCAAGCACGTCGCGTCGGGCGGGCACGGCAGATGCGGATGCGCGACGTGAGCAGGTAGGCGGGGCTAAGGATTACACGGAAGGCTATCAAGAAGGGCGCGGAAGAGAATCAGGCGTGTGCCGTCGAAGTTGCGACGGGTGAACTGGCCGGATGGACAGTCGCGGCGCGCCTGTGGAGAACCGGACAAGCGACGTGGTGGCCGCGGGCAGTGGTATCGCAAAGGTGCTGCTCGCCAGGTATGCACTGCTGGCTGCCGGAGGGAAAATAGACCGACGGGGAAGTGGTTGGACAGAGTCGGGCGAAAAAAAAGGGCGGTATGGGGCGCAAAACTGCCGGGAAACGAAAGTTGCTGCCTCGTCCCGATGGTTGTCGATGGATTTAGAGGGGGACGGGCGATGCGGCTCGGTTTTTCGGATGCGCGATTGATGGCGTGGAGTGAGATGGTTTGATGTGAGGACGAACCTGGGGGAGCAGCCAAATTTGCGTGCCTGGCCACTCAGTCCAGAGGCCTACAGTCGAAGCGCGCCAAGCGGCGAGGAAGAGCCAGCCGGGGGCCCGTGCGCTGGGTACAACGATTATCCGGACGGCCTAAGCAGCCCCGCTGCAGCTTTATGGGCGAATCAGCGGGGGCGAGCGATGGGCAGACGACACGTCCAGCGTGTTTGGGGGGGGAGCTTGGGGGGGGGGGGATCGGGAGAGCGAAAGAGAGTCGAGACAGCCCCCCGGCTTCGCCACTCTGCCCGCGACTTATACCAACCAGCCTACATACATATCTATATACGGCTATGAACCGCCGGCCGGCCGGCACTGTGTCTACGCCGGCTGGGTTGGCAGCATCGGAGAGTGCCCAACTAGACCGGGAGTCGCTCGAGACAAATGGACGGCTGGCTGGGCACGCCGCCCAACGACGCCTTCAACTCCCCAGCCCGTGCTCCTCGGCCGGCCCCAATCTTGCCCAGCCTCTGGCAACCGGGATCAGGCGCCTGAGGGCCCGAAACAAAAGCGATCCCCAGAGTCTCTTTGCCAACTGCTCAAAAGGGAATGCGATCAGCCGTTGATTGGCCAATTCGCAGGCTGGGTCTCCGGCCACCACGTGTTACGCGAACCTCTGCCCGGTCAGGCTTCAAGGCCCGGCTGTCATACGTACCTGTCCGTCTCCACCGCGTTGGAGGCTAAGCTTCCACGGTCAATCAGCTTCACGCGGTTGCTTCCGCACCAGGACGAGCCCGTTAGGCGACCCCCATGTCATGGGCAGCCCCAGTTCCCGCTACAGATGTATGCTGGGCACGCACTGCCCATCCATCCATCTATCCATGCAAGTAGGTGATAGGCAGAGGCTCCAGAGGTACCTCTCCTAAACTGCCTGGGCTGCCACCACGCCCCGGGACGGCCCTGTGCCAATTCGCCGGCCTGCAACAAGACGTGCCGTGACTCTGTACATTAGAAGGTTATATAGTGTATGCATTGCGACGGCCGCTCCCGCCCGTCGTCTTCCCTCCCACGGTTGCTTGCACACCTCACCTCTTGACCTTTTTCTTGTCGGGCCCCTCTTCGGCCTCTTCCTCGCCATCGCTCGTGTCCGCATACTGCGTCACGGGCTGTGTCTGCTGGTAAGCACCCGTGAACATGGGGTCCTTCTTGGCCAAGTCGGCGTATTTCAGCAGGGCTTCTCGCGGATCCTCGTACAGCATCCTGCTAAGCGGGATGTTCTCGCTGACATGCTTCTCGTCCGGCTGACTGCGCATGAACGGCGTGATCTGTTGGACCTGCGGGCGACGCGGGTCCTTCGACTTGCCAGACGCAGTCACGCCCGCCTTCCGGGACCCGCCAAGAGAGCCGGGAGCCACGATCGCGTCCGCCGATAGGCCCAGAGACTGATCAGTCGTCAGCTCCGGGTTGTCGTCAATGTGCCGCCGCTTGGGCGCTCGCAACATGACATCCTTTGCGCCCCGGGTGGACATGTCGGGGTGGTAGAGTATGTGCGTTTCGGCATTGGCAGAGCCGGTGACGATCTGATTGATCTTGGGATGCCAGTCCACGGTGATCAGAGGCGAGCCAGGGGTGACAGGGGTTGTGTATTCAGCTTGCAGGTTGCCCGGGTTCAGGATATGCAGATGTCCGGTCGCGGAGCCCGTGATGATACTCGTGGAATTGGGCGCATACTTGATGTTGGTCATGGGGTAGTGGTCCGAAGTGGACGCGTGCTCGACAGTAACGAGCGGCTCCTTGAACTTGCGCGTATCCCACAGCTTGATCAGGTGATCGCCGCCTCGCGTGACGACCATGCGTCCGTCGGAGCTGATGTCAATGCCTCCTGTCCATGTGTTTGGTTTGTGGGCGTCACGAATTTCGGCAGCAGGCCGCGAGAAGGGGCCATTACCGCCCCACATGACCAAAGCACCGTCAAGCGCTGCCGCTACCAGAAGGTTGTTGCCACCTTGGGCAGGCGAGCCCCATGCGACAGCCGTCATCCTCGTCCTGCCGGCAACGCCGGGGGCTTTGGATTTGAAGACGAGCACCTCCTTCTGGCTCCTCTTGTTGTTGATGTCCCATATCCGCAGCGTGCTGTCGGTGCCGGCCGTGACGCATAGGTTCTTGTCGGTGGGGTGCCAGGTTCCCGTTGTGACCTCGGAAACATGGCCCTTCGTGTTGTTCATGTCTCTCAGATACATATCGCCCTTGACAAACTCGGTGACGACGTCGCCATCTCGCGACATGATCTTGGCTTGCGGGTGCGCTGATACACAGAGGAACAGGCTGCCCGCCAACGGGTTGAACTCCACGTGGTGTATTGGGTGAGCTTCGGACCCGGCCGCCGAGGCCTTCGCCGCGTAAGGGTCGACACTTCGGAACGCACGTATGGTGCTGGGCGTCATGGACGAAAAGTCGTGCAGCTTGACAGTGCAGTCGATAGACCCCGATATCAGCCTCCCACCGGCCGGGTCGAGGGACACCGAGGTGACGGCGCGGTCGTGGGTCTTGATCACCATCTCGTGCGACGTAGGGAATTCATCTTCGTCGGAGTCGGAGTCGGAGTCGTCCGAGTTGTCCGAGCCGTCCGACTTCGCATCGTCTGCGGCGCGCGCGTCGGCGCTCGGTGCTTGCGAGATCTGCTTTCCCTTATCGGCGGCGGCTTTGTCGACAGGCCGTTTGCTGCGCTCAAACTGGGCGGCAATGTCCGCCTCCTTCGATTTCTTGCCGAAAGAGGCGGGCAAGAAGGCGCGCATTGGGTCGTCCTCGGCCAGGTCGGGCCCCTGGACCTCGACGTCCTCGTCGTCGCTCATTGTGCCCGGGGTAGTGTAGGGCAGTTGGCGTGGATGGCGGGACAAGATGGGCGCAAGGCTGAAGAAGTTTGGTGGTGGGCGGTATGGACTCTTGTAGAACCCAGGGTTGCCAGGGTTTTAGCGGCGTCTGCCTTGCATGGGTGGTCGGCGAACGCCAAGCCGCAAGATGACGGAATTGTTGCTTCTGGCGGCAACCGGCGTATGCGAACAGGAATCTGGAGGTTCCCAAACGCGCCCGAATACTCCAGCACATGCCCCAGCTCCTCACCCAAGCCGGTTTCTAGCCAGGCGAGAGGTTTACGTGACCCAAGAAAGACGAGCTTTCATCCGTCCCCAATATCCGACGAGACCCTCTTCGCTGCCCGTCACCCACGCGCGCGCCGGCGGCCAATGCATCTCCACTCCATTACTTAATCGGGCGCCCAGAAGAGCCCTGGAAATCCATCGCCAGCGCGCGACTTTGTCCGGACATCCCGAACCTTCTCATCACTCCGGCCGCCGTGCTTCATCTGCCGTCGTCGCCGCTGTCGCCATTGCCTGTATCATCGTCACATTGCTGTCAAGCCCCGAGGCTGGCCGTCTGGTCCCCTGCAATGCGACCGTCAAATCTCCCACCCAGTGACACTGCTACAAGGACTCCCGTAATTCTTCGGTTCCGAGCCCTTTAAACCCGCCGACATCATCCCCGACCGGGACAGCCGTTCGACCATCGGCTCCGGCAACCGGCCACGGTCCACCCCCATCGACCAGCAAAACACTCGCAGGCGCGATGCCTGTATTGCCGGATACCCGCGATGCGGGTTGGGCGGTCGTGGGCTCAGGAGATGACGGCTCTGGCTCCAAGATCGGGAACTGGAGCTCCCTTATCGGCATCATCACCTCCATTGTCGGCAACATCCTCATCGCGCTGGCGTTGAACGTCCAGAGATATTCGCACATTCAGCTCGGCAAGCGGAAAGCTGAGGCGCGGGAGCGCGCCAAGGAGGCCTCGCGGAGAGCGCAGAACGGCTACGGTGCGACCGACCACTCCCGTGCCCCTCACGATAGGGACGTGGGGGAGGAGGACGATGTGCTCGAGTCGCATCCTCTAGCGCACTCGGCCCAATCTGGTCACTCAAGTTGGAGCGGCACAACAGTGGAGGACGACAAGAATCTCTCGTCATCCTATCTGAAATCACCGTCCTGGTGGCTGGGCCAGATCCTGATGACGGTGGGGGAGATGGGCAACTTTTTGGCGTACGGCTTCGCACCGGCTTCCATCGTCTCACCCTTGGGGGTCGTGGCCTTGATATCGAACTGCGTGATCGCGCCCATCTTCTTTGGCGAGATCTTCCGAGCGCGCGATTTCTGGGGCGTCGTCATCGCCGTTGCCGGCGCCGTGACCGTCGTTTTGAGTGCCAAGCAGGAGGAGACCAAACTCGATCCTCACAACGTGTGGGACGCTATCTCGACGGTGGAGTTTGAGATATACGTGGGTGTCTCTGTCTTCTTGATCATCGTCCTCATGTGGGCAAGCCCCCGCTACGGCAACCGAAGTATCCTGATAGACCTGGGCCTGGTCGGCTTGTTCGGTAAGTTGATACGTTACGTGGCTGCTTCGAAGGCGAGGCTGACCAGCTGCAGGGGGCTACACGGCGCTCAGCACCAAAGGCGTTTCTTCGATGCTGTCCTCGACGCTCTGGAGAGCCTTTACGACACCAGTCACGTACGGCTTGCTTGTCGTTCTTCTGGGCACTGCCGTCATGCAGGTCCGCTATGTGAACAAGGCGCTTCAGCGATTCGATTCGACCCAAGTCATTCCGATCCAGTTTGTCCTATTTACCCTCTCTGTGATTATTGGGAGCGCCGTGCTCTACCGCGATTTTGAGCGCACTACGCTGGAGCAGGCGCTGAAATTCATCGGCGGGTGTCTCCTGACCTTCTTCGGCGTTTTCCTCATCACTAGCGGCCGGCCGCAGCAAAACGACGAGGACGAGCTCTCGGATGACGACAACATTGAGGAGACCATTGGCCTCCGGGACCAAGAGGTTCCGTCGGCTGCCCACGGAGCCAAGCCGAATGAGCCCGTCTCGGCCCCAGTCTCGAAAGTCTCTTCCAGGCGCTCATCTCGGGGGTCACGCGTGAGTTTTGCCGACGCCAGCGCGAGACCATTAATCAAGAGACACGACTCCGGTGTCCCTTCGGGCCGGAAGCCCGAGACATCAGCCGCACGAGGCTTGCTGGGGCCGACGGAATCAACGTCACTACTCAACAACCCATGGCGGAACTCGGCAGACGATCATGCCATACATCCTGGTCTCGGGGCCCCTGTGTTCTCGGACGATAGCGTCGTTACCATTCACTCGGTCACCACCACCAACTCGGTTAACACGGATCCACTCCCACTGGGAGCCGGCGTCGCGCCGTCCACAGTAGCCTTTCCGTCCCACGCGGTCGGCGACCGTCCGGTGACGCCTCGCCCCTCGCTCAGCTCTTCTCGACCCCATAGTCGTCATTACTCCAAAAACAGCATCATCTCCCCTTCCCCGCTCTCCTCTACCGTCACCGCAGTAGTCGCGGATGCACTCAATAGAAACGACGGGGGCACGCTGGGCCGGCGAAGGTCGATACGCCGCCTGCAGCCCAGCATACGAAACAGCCTCTTCATGCCATCAGACGAAGACACCGAGGAGCCACGGTGGGAATCGGAGCCGCTTATCCGACCGGCAGTCACCGAGCCGAATCTCGCCACGGCTGCGGCGAACCCTGACGAGGATAGGTTCGGGCGAAGCGAGCAACAGGGGCTACGCGGGCGAGCTCGCAGCGTGAGCAATACCCTAGGCGACCTCTTTAGCCGCAAGACGAAGCGGCGCAATACGAACCCTGAAGTCGGGTCGGGCGGGGCGCGGCAGCCGAACCCTGAAGATGTCACTGAAGGCGGGTCTCGTGTTGGAACCGGGCCCCCCCGGGACTCTGGAGACGGGGGCGCGGGGCATCACACATAGGTAGAGCTGGGAGGGTGAAGTATGCCTTGTCGATGGATACGCAGGCGCGCGCCGAGGGGTCATCTATAGGAGTTAAGCCTCAGAAAGTTTGCATTGGGTAGGCGTTTTGGTGTTGAAATTTTCTCGACGTTCGAATCGGGACAACCGACAGACGGGGGTCGTTTATTCCGAGCTCATCTATCGATTTGGGTGCCAGGCCGGGAGCCCTCGCCAGGGGGCGACGCGACCAGAGAGAGACAACCCTTGGGACGTTGACAGGTGCAATCCGGTGGCGTACCGAAACGGGGCCCTGGCAAGACCGATACGGCCCAGGGGCAGCGTCGGGTGGGTGTCGGGTTCGCGACGGACACCTGCCCAAGACGGACAAGACGGTTGTCTTTTTTTGGCATGTGGATAATCTGGGGTCAATACGAGATCGGCTATAGGCCTTCGGGCTGCCCAGCCATGCCCAAGGCCTATCAACGCCCCTGGATGGATCTCGTCACGAGCCATGTGGGTACGCGCCAAATTGGCGGCCCATAAGCAACATCCGATTGCCTTTGTTGGTTCATCCCGGGCCAGGATGCCGTGTGCGCGTGTACGTGATTCCGGCGTTGTGGGTGTGAGGAGCGGGACGGGGTGTTGAAAAGGACGGGCACCCGCCTCGCTTCCAAGGAGAATGCCTTTTCCCACGAGCCAGCAGCTTCTCATCCCCTTTCTGCCTTCACAACCGGTGTAACAGTGCTTCACTGTTCCAGCCCAGCCACTCGCTTCCTGTTTGATTATATTCCCGCTTACCTTATTACCTAATCACATAATGCCTTCGACCTCGTCCGTCGTGCGCGCCGCCCTCGTGGCCGGCAGCGTGGCCAGCGCCTCGGTGCTGGTGCAGCCGCGCCAGATGGTGACGGAGACGTGCTCGGACGTCCACATTTTCCTGGCCAAGGGCAACAACGAGCCCTACCCGGGCCGCCAGGGCAAGCTGGTGTCGGCCATCTGCAGCGGGCTGAACTCGTGCGACTACGAGGACATCCAGATGCGGAACATGCTCGAGGACGAGTACTGCGGCGCCGTCCAGGAGGGCGCCGGCAACGGCGTCAAGCAGATCATCGCCTACAACAAGCGCTGCCCGGACACCAAGCTCGTCGTCAGCGGCTTCTCGCAGGGCGCCCACGTTGCCGGCGACATCTTCGGCGGCGGCGGCGGCAGCTACTTCAACGGCTGCGTGGCCCAGTCTACGCCCAACCTGGACATTAACAGCCCTGCCGGCAAGAGGAGTAGGTTGCCCCCTTCCCCCCTTCCTCCCTTCTCCGCCCCCTCTTCCGAACTCGGGGTGCTGACGGAAGCGCGCGTCCAGTCGCCGCCATCCTGACCTTTGGCGACGTCCGCCACACGGCGTCGCAGCCGTACAACTACCTCGACGGCGCCGAGAAATGGGGCCTGTACCCGCGCAACAGCCAGCAGCTCGCCAACGCCATCAACTACGCCAGCATCTGGCGGGACTACTGCGCCGCCGGCGACCCCATCTGCGCGGGCGGCAACTCGGTGGAGGAGCACCTCAACTACTTTGACCTGTACACCCAGGAGGCGGCCAGGTTCGTCGTCGAGAAGGTCAACGCCGTCCAGGCCGTGCCGCGGCCCTCGACGTCGGACAAGCCCAAGCCCAGCGCCACCAGCAAGGCCGAGGAGGCCTCGTCGGCGGCGGCGTCGTCGACCCAGCCCGCGAGCTCGGCGGCATCGACCGAGGTGACGGTGACGGTGGGCGGCTCGACGGTGGTGACGACGGCGCACGGCCCGACGACGACGGTCGAGGCGACGTCGGTGGTGACGACGAGCGCGAAGGCGAGCGCAACGGCGGCGACGAGCACCAAGGCGTTCGCCTCGGCGTACCCGCAGTCGACCATGTCGTACGTCGCCAACCCGACGACGGTGGTCAAGCCGACGACCGTCGCCTCCTACCAGGCCGTGGAGTCGGAGTGGCACACCAAGGACCTGCCCGAGGCCACGCACAAGCCCACCGAGAACCTCTCGGCCATCCCGACCACGGCCACGGGCGTCCCGAGCGTGAACCCCAGCCCCATCGCCTCGGCCACCCGCAGCGAGCCGGCCGCCCCCGCCCCGACCCAGGCCGACGGCGGTGACATCGTGCCCAGCGGTGCCGGGGCCACGCGCGCCGCCGTGGGCGTCGCCGGCCTCGCCGCCGCTGCCGCCGCTGCTCTCCTGCTCTAGGCAAGCCTTGCCTCCCCCCCTCCCGGTTGCCTCGTTAGAGGCACGATGACGCCATCACGATATCCTCCTTTTTGTTTGGACGCGCAGCGAAAGACCACGAAGCTTTGCACTATGCGGAAACTCCCTTTCCGCCCCCTACCTATACATACCTAATAAACCTGGCTATTCCAATTCCCAATCTGAATTCTCCCACTGTTGTCTCGTGGGGGGTAGACATCTCGTGAACGTGACCTGCACTGCCATTAACGATACAGGACACGGGCCCTGCGGACCCGCGGACTGACAGCCCCCGAACCACTTGGGTGGTGTTATCAGTGTGCCGCTTCGGGTCCCACTCGGCGATATCGCCGCGATGGGTTTCCACCAACTGGAGGGGGGGGGGCGGTGGTGGCCACCCCCTCCCCCGGTTCGCATCGTGCGCGTGTGTCGAAGCGAGAGGGGCCAGACCAAAGCCCGGACCACACACACAATACGAACTAGTAGCCCGGCCATTCCTGCAGGAACGCATGTGCCCATTGACGAATGGCGCGCCTGCGCAGGCGCTGGTTACAATCTCGGTAAAGCATCCATGTAGGGGAGAAGGGGGGAGAGGGGAAGGGGATGGCGCTAGCGGCGAGAGTAGGGGAGAGGGACAAGCACCAGGAACAGGGGGCGAAGGAGCAGAAGAGGAAGAGGAGGGGAAGGGGGGGGGGGTACACAAGAATTTTACCCGAGGGCGTGGGAAGAAAGAAAAAAAAAGGCTTAGGCGTTGCCGGGCAGCCGGGGTAGTCGCATCAGCCTCGAGACTCCAGTGTTACCCATGGGAAGAATGCAACGTGCGGCCGAGAAGCCGATCGCAACCGCTTTGTGGATGGTAGTAGTGGTTCGTAATTCCCTCGTCTGGGGACCCACGCAGCTGGTCTTTCCCGCTTCTGCTGCCGCGGTCTCTTCTCCTGCCCGCTCCTCGCTTCTGTGCGCGGGGACCACGGGCAACAAAGCTTTCCCTAGGCCCCCCGGGTGCGTAGGCAGCCAAGTGCCTGTTTGGCCGGGCCTTGGCCTGATCTCCTGGCCCCAGCTCCCGTCATCGTCGGGCCCTGGCTGCAGCTGAAACCCGACACCCCAGCGGATAGGGCCAGAAAAGGCGAGTGGGACTCTTTTTCTTTTCCCCGTTCGGTCGGGACCCGCCGACGCTACGACGGCCTGCCGAGGCTTCCCAAAGTGATCGTCGCCTGAAGTGGAGATGACAGGCGGACGCTAGGCCGCTCGTAGACCCAGCCGATATGGGACTCTTTCGACCGGGAGGTCGGCCGGCCAAACGGTCGACAGGAAACCCTTCGGCCTCGTCTTCGCTGGCTTGCCCGTATCCCTGGCCCTCCAGGTCTCACACCACCTCCCCCCCCCCTCCGGCGTGACCGGCGTCGGGTGCCGCGTGGGAAGGAGGAGAGAGAGAGGGGGGGGCACAGCCCAGGACGACCGGTCTGCCGCTAGGCGTGCGATCGCCAACCGCAGAAGCAGGAACGGGGGAGCGGGAAGAGTAGCCAAAGAAAAGAAAAGAAAAGAAAACGGCCAGGAGCCCGCGCGCTATGCCGGCTTCGGCCCGCCCACAAGCGAGCTACAGCTTGTCGGGGGATTGTCCGCTGCTCCTTTCTTTTCTCGGCAAGCCTATCTTTTTTTGGTCCCCCGTCGGTCCGCCACCCAACTGGGGGGGGGGGGGGGGGGGGGGGCAGCGGAGAGAAAGAGTCGATCAGCAATGAGCACGCGCTGGCGCCGCACCAACGCACGTTTGCACGCAGAATCGCGTGATTGCATCCCACGTCGTCGCCGTTGAACAATGACGGAACCCCATGGCCGGCGTGCACGTCCGCGACCCTTGGATATTCGCTGCGGATCCGCCCTTCCACACCCCCCAGCTCGCTTACGGATGCCAAATCTCCTGCTTACGTAGGTACCCAGCGCCGAGCCTCGGTGCCGGCCGGCTGGCTCGGGCCCGGTCAGAAGTCCGCGGCGGTTCGGGTCGGACTTCTGCTTTGTTCATGGGTGCCGTCCCGGGTAAGCAAGGCGTAGGCCGAGTATGTAGACGTCCTCAGCGGGGCCCCTCATACCCGGCAAGTGCCCGCCGGGGACCCCGTCCAGGCGGACCCGTAGTACCGAACGGCGTCCAAGCAGCCGTCATACGCAGTCTACCTCACTGGAATGCCCCCAGAACATGTCGGGCGGCAGGGAGCCAGACTCTTGCTCCGACGGGCGACCGCTCGGCTGCAGACCGTCTTCCGACCCGCCCCAGCACCGAGGCGCCGGTCTTTTTTCGCCCGGCAGGAGGAGGGAGATAAAGGAGGCCCCAGGTGTCAACTCTGCCGGCTTTCCTCTTTGTTCTCTTCCGGTCCGCCAACGGGCGGCCCGCCACCCACGACGGCGGGATACACATACTTGGATGTATACGTAAACCACGTACACGCAGTGAGGAGACCGGCCGAGCGCGCCAGCTGTCCGCCAGCGGTGGCTCCGAAATGGGCAGAGGTTGTAGTAGTAGTAGTAGTAGTAGTAGTAGTAGTAGTAGTAGTAGTAGTAGTAGTAGTAGTAGTAGTAGTAGTTGTTGTTGTTGTTGTTGTTGTTGTTGTTGTTGTTGCTCGCCTCGGGGCCTCCTTCAAGCCAGTCGAGGGTTCCAGGTATACGTGGTGGGTGTCCTGGGGTCTCCGCGCATCTCGTCCTGGGCTACCTTGACGCGCAGTCTTCTAGTTCGGGGACGGGGACGAGATAGGAGGTTTCTAAAGTCCAGAAGACTCGGGGTCAGGTTCCGGTCTATTTCGCCGCCCATATCTCCTTTTCCTTTTTCTTTTCCTGCTTTCGTATGTCACCCCGGGTTCTCCTCGCGGAAACGCTTCGGGGGGTCTTCCCGTGACTGGCCTACCATGCGTGCTACCTGATGGCACACACACACACACACACACACACACACTCTCTCTCTCTCTCTCTCTCTCTCTCTCTCTCTCTGAGCTACCTAGAACGCACGGGATGGAAGCCGACGCTCGCATGTGGTGTGCTGCCGTCCCCGGCTCGTAGCGGGTGACGGTCTATCTGGGCGGCGCCCAACATCCTTCCCGAATGCGTCTCGGGTCACGCCGAGGGGTAGAACGAGAGCAAGCGGTTGGCCCGCGACTGGACACCCTCGAGCGCTGTTTCGTGTTGTTCACGATGGGCCTGCTTCGAGGTCCATCCCACCAAACAAGGCCCGGCAGTACGCAGTCACGCGGAGGCCATGGAAGCCGACCCAAGCGCCCGAGGCCGCGGATATAGCCAACGCCGGATCCCGCTCCGTAAAACGGGCCTTGACAGCTGCCAAAAAGAAACCTACGCAACCACGAGTATCCAACGGGCCCGCGTTGCGCACCATCCGGTCCTTTCCAAACCATGGGCACGCGGCGCTGTAGGCTTTGGCCCGCCCGCGGAGGGACCAACGTACAACAACAGACCTCCGGGCGTGTCTACACGATGCACCAAGAAGTCGGCGATGCGACTATCGATGCCCTCTTGCGGATGGCCTGGCTCACCCCGACGGACCAAGTGTGCGAACGAGGCCTCGCTTAGTAGCTAAAATTTCAAAGACAAACAATCCGAATATGCGTTTGGAGGATAAATTGAAGGCAAAAAGATAAATCATGATTCGGCTGGGGTTCGATCCCAGGACCTTCAGTGTGTTAGACTGACGTGATAACCAACTACACCACCAAACCAGATAGGAACAAGTCGAAAGAGGACCATGCTCTTGCATGTAGGAAGGTCTGCTTATTGAGTATTGAGTCACGGAAGGCTAAGAGAGGGAGAGGCGCTGTGTTGGCGTGGAGTCCAAATGACTATGGTTGGGGCCGAGGGCAACCGTCCGCAAAAACGAAACCGTGACTTGGGCCTTTCCCACCGGCGCCTGGGTAGGGTTTTGTCCGGCATCTGCCCATGTGGGGGGGGCGACGACGTTGCGGAGGGGGACTACAGAAATGCCTACGTCTTGAGTAGTTCCTATCTTTCTGCGCCTCTGCGCCGAGGGAGAGTGGGAAGACGTTTCGGCAGAAACGCGACGCAACCAGAGGTGAGAAGAAAATAAAATAACGGCCAGTAAACCAACCACCATGAAGTGTGTTCCGGGCGCATACGAGAGTACGAGCGGGAAGCAGCAACAAAAAGAATAGTTGATGAGAGTGGGATTCGAACCCACGCGGATTGCTCCACCAGGATGCAGGTGTTAAGGTGACCTTAACCTGACGCCATAACCAACTCGGCCATCTCACCATTGGTTGGAAATAGACGGCTTTATTGGAAAACAAGTCCCTTACTCGTGCAATAGCGGCGGTGCGGAGGAGGAGGCTGACGAGAACGGGTGGGAGTCGAGGGGAGGACAGTGAGCATGGATGGGAAAGGCAGCTTCGGGAGGTGGGCGACGAAAATCCGGGGGGATGGACGGGGAAATTTGGTGGTTGGAGAAGGCCCGGGCCACAAACCTGTTGTTACTTGTTCGTCGTCTGCCATCGAGGCAGACCTAATTCTTTCTTTTAAACAGGAAAAGAAAAAAATCAGCCGAGCCAGTAGACCCGAGAGCACACGGGAATCAGATGGCCAATTATCTTCATATAAAGTCGAGAGTTGGGTTGTGACTTGCCAATCATCAACCTGTTGGTGACTTAAATAGCCAACTCATTCAGCAGGCTCGACCCGGATAGCACCCGGACTGGTCATGAAGAAGACCTAGAACTCGTCCCAGAATGTGAGAGAAACCATAAGCACCAATGCTCCCATCGCGCCCGCGGAATCTATTGAGTGAGGCCTTGAAGCGTACCCTGCCGAGGTCCTTAGGTAGCCAAGGCACTTAAAAGGGGGCTATTATAAGTCGATATGGAATATCAAGCTCCCACCCCATCTTCCCCTTGTGACCTCGCAGCCTGACCATGATAAGGCCCCTCTAGGGAAACCGTAGGGGCGAGGCCGGCATCGTCTTCCAGCGTGCTACATCTGGGGGCTGGGAAGTGGTAGTTGGGCGTGCCACGCTCGTCTCTGCCCGAGTACTCGGGGAGAAGCCGCAACCGTCAAGTGCGGGACTTCGCCGCTGTCCGTCCATCTTCATCGCCGTCCTGTCCGTAAAACTTCACCGCTGTGCTACCAAAAAGCGACTTCTAATCTTCTTCGTCGCCATCCGCATCCACATCCCCGTCCTCTTCGCCATGCTCGTCCGGGCTCGTGCCTCGGCGCCCGTGCTCCTCGTGCTCCTCGTGCTCCTCGTGTTCCTCGTGCTGCTCGTGCTGCGCCTCCTCGGCCCGGGCGGCCTCTTCCATTTCGGCCGACATGGCGAGGCCATAGGGGTCGCTCTTGAACCGCTGCGTCTGCTCATGGATGTGCTCCGGCGGGTCGTCGACCGTAATGTGCAGCTGGTCGATCGTCTGCTCGTGCTCGTCCGCAAGCCCCACGATCGTTCGCGCAATGTTCTTGGTGCGCTGCGGACGGATGCTGCTGCGCTGCATGACGGGGTAGAAGTAAAGCGCCTTTTGATGCAGAGACGTTTCTTCGTCGTTGTAGGCGACCAGAACCTCGTCGTCGTACTTGGTGGTGTGGTCGAGCTCCGTCTCCTGGGCCGTCTCGTACCCACGCATGCGCTGGAAGGGGAAGCAGGGCTTGCCCTCTCCGTTCTTGGCCGGGTAGAGCGACGCGTCGTCGCGCGTAGCCGAGTCCGAGTCGAAGGCCTTGCCGAATTTGACCGAGTTGGCCGGCGTGTCGGGCAGGTAAAATTCGTAGTTCATGGCGTTATCGGGCTTCGGGTTGTGGGCCGGGTCGCGCTCGTGGGCCTCCATCATGGCGCGTATCGCCGCCTCCTCCGCCTCCGTCTTTTCTAGCGGCCGGAACATGCCGTGAAGCATGCGCGGGTCATACGTGGTCTTGTCGGGCAGCGGGTTCGTCAGGAACTTGATGGTGACGTAGGCTCCCGAGTCGGGGAAGGCCTCGAGATCGGGCAGGAGGGGATAGGCATCGACCAGCTTCACGTTGCGCTTGCTGGGGTGCCGCACGCGCGAGCGGTCCTTGAGGTTCTGCTCGGCCGCGGCGAAGCCCTGGTCGATCTTCCGCTTGACATAGGCAGGCGAGTCTCGGTCGGGCTCGGGCGAGCGTCGCTTGAGCGGCCGCTTGAGCGGCTGCGGGTTGGTGCTTCGGAGCGGCCCGCCGCTGCCCAGGTGCGACTTGGTGCTGACCGAAGCAATGTACTCGGTCCTCCGTAGGAACGAGACGGAGCCGTCGCCGGATTTGGGCTTGCCCAGCTGCGCCAGCGATCGCAGCAACGCCTTGTCGTGGGGATGGGGCGGCGGGGCTTGCGCGGGGGCGTGTATGGCTGTCGCGAGAGCCTGTCAGTAAATAGCGTATCACGTATGAGCCATGGCCCGGCACTCACAGCTCTCGTCGCCGTCAAAGATGCCCGGCATCCCCACCAGGTCCAGGGGCATGCCGAGTTCGGCGTCGGCCTCGATGTTCAGCGGTTGCTCACGCGCCAGCCTTCCGGCGAAGCCAGGAGAGGTGTACTGCCCGCTTGTCAGGCCGACATTGGGTATGTCGAGCAGCTTTGGCGGGTGGGGCGGTGGTGGCAAGGCATTCGAGAAGCGAATGCGTGCAATGAAGTCCTGGTGGACTGGCCGGCGCTCGCCGTTTCGTGACGACGATGCCATATTGGATTCGTAGCCAGCAGCTGGCTGGCGCGATGCGGAAAAGGGAATCGGGGGCGGGCTGGGTGCAATTGCCGCGTGCTGTTCGATCCGGCCCGCGCTGGAAAGCGATGGTGGAGACGGGAAGGTTCGGAGACGAGATGGCAGACGAGTCCAAGATGCAACAATGTCGATGATGAAGCTGGTTGACCTACTTCGTTTGGCTGGCGTAGTGTGGCGTCGCGGTCGCGCTGGCCAAAAAGTTCACGCACCACGACGAGCTCATAGACGTGATGGCCCGAGCGCTAGCACCGCGCCCTCTCACGTCCAGGCCCAGCCTTTGGGATATGCAAGCTGCCCACGGCGACGGCCACGCGAACAATGGCATGGATGGGATATGGATTGTCTACGTGTCGTACAGTGGCCGGTGCACAGGGAGACCTGGTTCGAAAAGACCTGCGGTTCGCGACCCGTCTCCCGGTTGGGGGTTGCAAGTATACGCTGGCACCGCAAGAGGCCTCAGATACTCGAGCACTAGCTATGCATGTACGTACGACCTAACACATGTTGGAGGCCAACTGTGGAGCATTATGTTCTCTTAAAACATGTCTTTTGGCATACGCAAGTCAGCCTACTGGCGCCTCTAAAGGGCAGTACCTGTCTTGTCCAAACATCGGGGTTTTGTCTTCGTATTGCTTGGGTTGCTTGGAGATTGGGGCCACCCCTGACATGGCACAACAAGCGACACAGTTCCCCCATTCTTGCACTCCCTACGAGAGCACAACAAGCGACACAGTTCCCCCATTCTTGCACTCCCTACGAGAGCAACGGGGTCACCGTGCCTCCGGGGTCAACCACCACCGTTCGTACAACACATCATCCCGACTTCCCATGAAGCCCATGACCCTCCGGAGTCGATTTGTGCGGCAACTCGCATCCACCGTTGTCCACCAGCTTCTACAAAACCGAACAACGAACGAGGTTGCTCGCCGCCGTCTTGATGGAGGAGTTCCCATGGATATCTGACTTGTCGGTAGAATTGTCAGACGAGCTGGAGCCCCCCAGTAGGATAGAGGATGCGTCGCCATGCCCAACTCGGGTGGAATTGCTGGCGCCGGGAGAAACAACTGAACGCTGGCCAGAGCCCAGTACCACTTCATCGGCGGCCGTTTCGCGGTTGGGCTGTTTGCTACTCGCTGTCTTTGCGGCGCCATCGGTGGCGCGAGCGCTGTTCGGCTCGAACCCTGACAGAGCAGCGGTGAGGCCCTTGCCTCGAGAATACGTGGAAATGGCTGACTCCTCTTTCGAAGATTTCCCTTCTGCCATACCCGACTTAAAGCCGATGCCGGGGGTGTTGAGATCGGTGCCTTGCGGTCCCTAACCTTGCAGCTCCCGAAGAACCACTGTTGCGTATTGGCTTGACTGCAGGGCAAACTTTAGAATGACGGCTATCTTGGGCTCCGGCGGAGGCGTGCTCTCCAAGAGCCGCTTCTGCGAGACAGAAGTAGAGTCTTTGGCAGGTTCCGTGGCCGCCGAGGGGCCTGTGGGTGCCTGGGCATTCTCGGTGGCAGCAGGCACGGGAGCAGCCTCGGTTGTGGTCGGGGTTTCAACATCGTCGGCGTTCGTCGACGCCCCAGCAGCGGCCGAATCTGCCTTTTCGTCTGCTTTCTGATCTGCCTCGGAACTGGGCACGGTGGTCTCGACAGCATCTGGCTTGTCAACATCCATGCTATCCTGGTTGGGTGACGACTGATCCGCGGGCGTTCCACTGATTTCTGTGCCAGTTTTGGCCACCTTGACTCTCTTGTTGCTGCCATCAAGAGAGGTCTGTATCCACGTGTCATTCATCCGGATGTCTTGTTGACCCTCCTCGGCTCGGCGGCGCTGAGCTTCACGAGCTTCAGCTGCACGTTTTCGATCATCTTCCTGGATGCCGAACCAGCCGGACTGCTTATCTCCCCGTGCTGAAGCGTTTGCTGCCCTCTCCTCGGCCGCCTTTGCTCGCTCGGACTTGATGATGTCGAAATCGGTCGGAATTAGCTGGTCGTGATCATGCAAGTAGGAGCGAATGGACCCAGAGGGGGTTCCAATGAAACTACCCATGAATTTGCGGTAGGCGCCCGAAAGGCTGAACTCCTTCTGACGCCGGTACATGCCATGAGGGTCCAGAGCGCCGTTTTCTTCTTTGCCCATGAATTCCGTGTAGAAACGGCCGACTTCGTTGTCGGGGTAGAGAATATCCGAGCCCGGCACGGGAAGAACAATGTCAAAGATGCTGTACCGTCCGCTTTCGACGTCCTCTTGAGTAAGAGTCCGGGCTTTCTGTCGGAAATCGTCGTCATCTTCGCCGTCTCGGTTGCCTTTGAGGTGTAGTGTTTCCTCTTCATCCTTGGGACTCTCGGCACCTGAGGCAGCTGCAAGGTCAGCGGCCGTCACGAGGATCAGGTCTCCTGGAACAACCGAAGTGCCGAAGAGTTCCCAGCGCTTGCTTGCAACAAAGTTCCAAACTAAGGACTGGTAGGCATGCAGGTACATGTTACGCATTCCCCTAGGAATGGTCATCAAAGCCCCATTGAAGTCCTTCGGCTGTTTACTGAGATGCTTGAGTATGTTCCACTCCGTGTTGCATCGGCGCGGAAGGTTTTGGCTGGCGGCGAGAGCATCACCGTCTTCCCGGTATTTGGCCAATGTCTTTGCGCGGGTGATGTCATCATAGCGAATGAACTCGCCAGGCTTGGGTTCCGAGGTGTCAATCATGGTAAGAGCCGGGTCGAACGTCAGCAAGTCGTCCACAGCGCCCTGGAAATTGCCATTCAGGATCTTTATTCCAATGGCTTGGGTGCTGATCTCAAAGGTGCCGAATCTTTGGGTGCCGAAGTAGTTGATGAAGCCGTTGCGGTTGATGCGGTCCAAGGCCGTGTCGATGGCCGCCTGGCCCAGCTCAAGCCGGCGCTCGAGGGACTCGTTCTCGGCACCGCGGAAGACGCAGTCCTTCATGACAATGGTGAACTCATTGCCTTGCAGGCAGCCAAGGTAAAGTTCCTTCTCCTCAAACTTGAAGTTGCCGATCTTGATGTCCCTGATCCGGTCGTTGAGGAAGAGAAGTTTGGCGGGATCTCTGCCGCGAACGCTGACGCGCTGGACGGTCACGGCACGGCGGTCCTTGGTCCCGGCCGTTTGGAAGTCGTTAGGTCTCTCCCTCAGGACACGCGCAATGTTGGCAATGGCCTCCATCGTATCCCTGTTTTCCTTGTAGAGGGAAAAATGAAGAAACTTGCCAAACTTCTTCTTCGGTTCGGCTGGCTTCCCGCCTTTGCGGCGGTCGTTGTCCCATCTTTGTCGTCCGCCGCCACCAGCAGCCGTGGCATTAATGCTGTCGCCATCTGTGACCGTCTCGATCTTTCCCAAGAAAGCTTCACGGATTGCCTGCACCGTTGTAATTAGCCCGGCGTTGCCAATGGCCACGAAATGATTCGTCACTCACACCATGGACCTTGGCTCTCATTCCACGATCCTGAACCGCGGGGAGTTTGACGGAGCCATGAGTAGCCGGCTTGGCCCGCGGGTTGTCGCAGACCTTCTGGTACAGAGCAACCAGCTCGTCAAACACCGACTGGGTAAAGAGATTCACGAGGAACTCGGACTGCGGCTTGATAGCCTCGGCCGATGGACCTTTCTCCTCGGATGCTGCAACGGTGTCGCTGTTTGCGACTTCCACATTCTTGCCCTCAGCAGTGCTGGATTTGCTGTCGTTGGCGTCGGGTTGCTCCTTGTCTGCAGATTGGTTTTCAACGCCCTCACCCGTGGGCTTCACACTGCTTTCCTGGGCACCTTGGTTGCTGTTGTTGGCATCCGAGCTCTCTTTTCCAGCGGCCTGGACATCAGCCGCGCTGCCCGCGGACTTCACACTGCTGTCCTGAGCCTGCGGGGCTGCAGACTTGGCAGTATTCTAGAGTCGAGGGTCAGGACCACACGGTCTCAAGGCAAGCTAGCGGGGGGTGGCTAAGTACTCACCTTGCGCTCATACTCGCGTGCGTTCCAGTAGAAGTCGTCAAGATGTGCCACAGAGCCGTCCTTGGTGATCTCATGGACCTGGAAATCTGTGTATCTGCAATAATTTCAGTGCTGACCTTGTGCGGGGTGCGTTCCCCCCGTCCCCAGTGCTGGCTGTACGCGGGAGCATGGCGATGCTCGCCAAACGGAGGGTTGAAAGCAAGACGGCATGCGCGTACCTTTTTCTGGTGGTGCCACTCCAGGCCTGCTCCTTGGGGGAGACGAAGTGCAGAATGCCTACGCTGCGCTCGATGGATCCCCGGACGTCGGCATCTTTGCCCTGCTTCATGGCGGTGTGCGTCGCCATGCTGCCGGTTTGCCGTCGTTTGGCGATGTTGGTGAACAGCAGTTGGTGATGTCCAATGGATGGAGCGCAGAAAAAGGCAACGACCTGGAAAGACCACCCCAGATCCAAAGGCCAATCAGAACCGGAAAGTGGTTGCACTGGGCAAGTGCCCCACCTGCTCATTGAGGGAGCCCTGCTACTAGAGGTCGTTATACAGTGGCTCGGGTGGACGCTTTGGAGGTACTTGATGTACTTAGGTACCTGACTCCAGTAAGTAGCCCAAGATGGATGTCTTCCCCCCAATTATGCACCCCGGGGAGAATATGAGAAGTGGTTAGATATTTCTGCGCAAATATTCGGGCATCGTCTGAGCTTACAACCGAGATGGATCCCTGTCTGCTCTCTCTTTGTACCTATCTCTCCCGGGCCATGCAAGGAAGATGAAGTTCACCCACCACAAACAGCCCTGGGAACGACGGTAGGTGGGTTGCTATCAAGTTACACCCGCACGTAACGCGACTAACAAGTAGTTCCTCCCCTTGGATATAGCCCTGGCCCTTTCTGGTCCGTGAGACACATTCGTAGCATACAGATGTATTTTCCCGGTTGCTTACTTATATACTTACGTCGTTCTCCGGCACGACGCCATGGCTCACATAGTTTAACGGCGGCAGAGCCGCGCCCTTGTGTCCAACTGCAGCTGATGTCGGGCGACCTGTACACCGGCCTATTCGGCTTCCGGGATGGGGGGGGGGCAAGGCCTCCCATCCGTCCCCTTGATCCCGAGTCATCCGTCCAGAGCGATACCCGTGTTGATCGTGCTGCCCACGTCCCGAATCCGGACGCACAACCAGAGTCTCCAAGGCTGGGACACCTTACCGGGCCGAAAGAAGCCGAAGGGCAGAGGTGAGAATGGCGCGTGGGCCACATTAGCGTGAAATTATGTCATTATGTGCTGATGACCTGAAATATACTTGAACCTGGGGTTACCCTCCCCCCCTAAACCGGCGCGCCGAAACCCCTGGGAATCCAAATCCACCCCTAGCCGTAGATACCAATCCTGCGTGAGCAAGGTCCCTGTTTTGCCCATGAGAGCTCGTCGTTGTCGTGTTCCCGACCGTCTGTCTCTACCAGCCATTGTTGCCCTTTTGCTTTTCGCACTCCGCGCAAAACCAGCGTACCGTCTCGACGTCCTTCTCAGCCTCCCGCCCTTCCTCGTGCCGGGCAAGCTTTTCCTCCAGCTCTCGGATGTACTGCTTCGCCATGACGAGGACCTCGGCCTTGCTGCTGTGCCGCTCGCTCGCTCCACCGCCGCCACCGTCGTCGTCGTCGAGCCGGCTGCGCAGGTCTTCGGGCAGGACGTCCAGCAGGCTCTTGAAGTGGCCGTTGAGCCGCTCACGGTAGTTCTTCTCGACCTGATTGTGCGACTCCCGACTCTTGCGCTCCTCCTCGGTGGCCGGGGGGTTGTGGTGGGTGTTCTTGGAGGTCCGCGAGGCGGTGCGCAGATTCGCCTTTTTCGACTTGGGCTTAGCACCCCCCGAGGACGCGCTGGCCGGCGACATGGGGTATTCCTGTTTTGGCTTCTTTGAGGACGACTTGCGTGGCGCTTTGGCGCGTTGCTGGTCCGCGGCGGAGCTGGGCCCCATGTTGGTATCCATGCTCGGCGACGACACTGACCCGCTCTGGAAGGCCGATGGTGATGTGCTTCCATAGTGGCCAACGAGGTTGGTGTTGTTGGTGTCGTAGCCCTGGCCGCCCGGTTCCGGGACGGTGAGCTCCTGCATCGCATAGAGACCCGGCGTCGAATAAGAATGCGAACCCGGCTCAGACGACATCCAGTCGGCGTCTGTGGACTGGTGACCGCTAGAGCTGTAAACGGATGTCGGGTGTGAATAAGTGAAAGCGGTCGAGGCCGGGTTGCTCACGGCCTGGAAGCTGTGCCAGCCGTTCGGGTCGAACGTGTAAGCAGCCGCCGATGGACCAGCCGACCCAACGTAGGCCGTCTCATCATCCTCAAAGGCGTACGAGTCTGCCGCCGTAGCGGCGGCGATGTTCTGGAAGCATGATCAGCCAGGGCCGTCGAGGCTGTCGGGACTATTGCCCGGCCGTGGAACGAGAGACAAGCGCCGTTGTGTGATGTGGACTAGCTAGGCGAACAGCCGGCGAGCTTCACTAAAAGCCACGACCAACGCCCCAGGTGCCGCACTGTACAGCGGGTGGACTGCGACCGTCTCTCGCGCCGCCGGGGTGGGTGGAAGCTCGCCCCGAGCCCGCGCCAAGCTTATCCGTGGCAGCCGGCAAGGCCGACATCCAGAGGGCAGCACGAGAACAGGCAGGGTATGAGGCCCGCACGATGGGACATACCTCGCTGGGCCAATTCGGCGTTCCGCTGGCGTGGTGCTGGCTGCTGCTATACGCCATGTTGCTATCATGAAGTGGGGGATCTGTTCGTCTAGGTTGGAGACGCGATGTTGTTTAAGCAAGACTCGAGATGTTGGCGCAGTTCCCGACCAATTGAAGCTCGCCCGGGTGGTTGATCAGGTGCTCTCCCGTTCAGTCATGCAGTCTTCATGCACCTTCCAAGCAACCATACCCAGAGCCCGAAACGTGTCACTCTTCCAGGCCGTGTTGAAAAGGTGGGAAGATCATGATCCGGCGGATCCCGAGTGGTCTATGATAAAGGGGAGGATCCGCGGTGCTGCCTGGGGGGGCGGGCAAAAAGAGAGAGAGAGAGAGGAAGTGAGCAAGAGAGAGGGAGAAGGGGGGGAGGAAGGGAGGGAGAGGGAGGGAGGGAGGGGGAGAGAGAGAGGGAGGGAGAGAGAGAGAGAGAGAGAGAGGGCGCGAGAGGCGTCTCACGGCCCCGGTCTCTCTCTCTCTCTCTCTCTGCCGCATTCTCTCTTTCCTGCTCTGCCAGGACTCCTCCGCGTGCTGGAAGATCCTCCCAGTGTTTTCATGGCCCTCTGGACTCTAAGAGATGTGCATATAGCCCTTGGATTAGAACCGGGTTGCAGAGAGCTAATGCAAAATATCTCCAATAGAAGCAGACCAGCAAAAGTCCGCTTTTGGGGGGAGGGGGGCTGCTCGGCGCTCGTGTACCCTGTGGCACCCTTTTGCGCGGGCTGGACTGGGCAGCCGGGGGGGGGGGGGGGGGGAGGGGCTGAAGCTGGCCACAACATGTCCTGCGGGTGCAGCGCTGCGATGGCGTGCGAAGACCAGAGGGCCGGGTACGTCGTTTAGACGGGCACCCTATGCCGGAGGGAATTCCCTTCCTATGGCGGCAGAGTGTGTGACGAAGGGGAAGAGCAGCGGGCTGGTAGGCTGGAGCGTGACCCTACCGCCACGTGTGTTCTCGGCTCGCCGCTCTCCAGACGTATCCGGACCAGGATACGCGCAAGGCAGCCCTGCTAGCCCAGCGTGGTGTGCGGCGTATGGCGGGCGGAGTGGTATCGCCGCGGTGGTGGTAATGCAGAGTGCATGGAAAGCAGCCGCAAGTGTCTGCGACGACGATCGCCGATGGCCTGGTCTGGCTGCCGGGAGCTCTGATCCTGGGCCGAAAGGGGATACGCTCCCTGTGTTCTGGTCGGGCCATGGCCCGTCTACTTTCAGCTCTTGGCAACAGCCGTCCGGTACATGGTAGGAGGGCAACCAAATGTACAGGCCCAGCCACCCGGGGTACCAGGCCCGCCGGCCTTCCCTCCGGTACGTCGGCTTACACGGCTGGGTGCTTCTTGACCTCCCCGGCCCTCGCCTGGCCGCAGGCGCACGTAATGCAGGAGCTGCCATGCCCGAGAGATAGGTATGCGGTCCAGGTGGCTGGCTTGCCCCGGCCTAGCCCAGGCCCCTCCTCCCCGGGCGGAGGCCGTTTTGCTGGTTGCCGCCCATACGGGCAAGATAGATCTGCAGTCAGGGTCTTTGCGCCAAGCCCGGGTGTTGGGTCGATGGCATCAGCACCGAGCAAACCTGGCAATTGGTGGCGGCGCAGACGTTTTATTAATCTCCTCCCCTCTATTAGTGTGCTGACTGTATCGGGGCCGGCCAGGATGAGGTGTAACGGCACCCGGTCGCCGCCGCCGGGCGCTAGGCGTACTGAGGGCTTGCCACGTACGTCCCCGTATCTCCAGGAGGCTGTTCCTTCGCCGCAAAAAAGGGGGGGAGCGGCTGCATTGTACTTCGTTCGTGGTGTTGAGGGACGTCCACCCGGTGGGTTGGGTCAGCACGAGTATCCATCTACAGGGCGACCCTTGGCGCCCACAGGCGGTTCGTGTCGCCAGGCTCCTTGCTAGTTTAGTCACCGGGAGCCATTGGGCAACAGTTCCCATGTGCCTATGAATGTACATGCTTGAAGGGCAGTGGAGGTTTGTAGGTACGGTAGGTGTGTACCCGGGAAGCGTGGTCCAGCTCCCCCCCCCGAGTCTCGGATAGCTGCGTCTTAGCCTCTGCCCTGCTCGTCATCAAGGAGACCTGCCTGCGGTGGCTGAAACGCCCTGCCTTCTTATCGTCGCCGGCCCAGGGCCTGCGCAATGCACACAGAGAGGCAGCGTGGTTGGACGGGCATCCTTGCGCCGCAATGAGTTGCGCAATGGGGCCGGCCCCATGGCAACCCGCGGGCACATGACGCTTCACTAGCAGGGATCGAGACGCATGTCAGCAGTCATAACCACGCATCTGCATGGCTAGGCGACGAGGTGACTCCATCGAGCCTGTCGGTGCCTCTTGGCCGGCCCCGGGCGACGAATCAAGGGTATACGGGGGCTGCACGGAGAATGACAGGTCAGCCCGTGGACGCTCACGAAACCCAGAGGCCTCGTCGCTCTCCGTCTGTCTTGCTGTCCCCATGGCGGGACTGCCGGTCGGGGGTAGGAGCTCAGAGACTCGGCGCCAGCTGGGCGCCTTGTCCCGGGCGGGTTGGGGCTGACGGGCGACCGGGGGAAGGCCGTCGAGACGCGCCAGACGCCAGCCGCCAGCCGAAGATGGAGTCGCGGTGCAAGTTCCTTGAGTACTTCCGCTGGGCAGGGGGTACTTGCCTAAAGAAGCACCTAAGTAGGCAAGGCAGTCGTCGCCGACGGACACGACGACGCCGACGCTGCTCAGCCTTAAACCGTGCGGCCACGAATCTCGGCTTGGGTGCTGGATCCACGCAACACGGAGCTGATCCCCGTTTGTGTCCTCAGTTCCGCCTTCCGGTGACACGACGGCCACGACGATGGTGGTTGCCGTGCCTCCACCAGCCCCGCCCCTCTTGCCCGTCCTCTCCCGTATACCACGCACCATCCAGGCCCGGTGTCTCTTCAGCGCACTTCTCGACGGTCCTTCGGTGGGTTCCCAAGGGCAGCCGCTTTGGGCCGTCCGGCGACGGCGACGTCGCATCCCATGTGGGCTTGTGCTCACTGACCCCCGACCGCCGGCGTCCACCTTGGCGTGGCGGATGGCGGAGGGGTACGGGAAGTATGCGTGAGGAGCGGCACCCCTCTCCGTGCTCAGCCTAGGGGAACCGGCTCGGCTGCACTGGACAGAGACGGATCCTCGTCGGTGGTCCTGCTGTTGCGCCACATGACGGCTCAACCAGAAACCCGGGCCGTCTTGGCTTCGCCGCAAGATGGAAGGGGGGCAAACCACGGGTACCGGGCTGCATACCACTTATATTCCTTCATGCAACTGCCTACCTCTCCAAATCGCCCTCTCATGTCCCCCTCCAGCCCATCTCCCGCCTTCCGAGAGCGGCGTCCCCCATCGCACCCCGGCGCAGCCCTCGCTGATAGTTGCCTTCCGCGGAAGGAACTGGCCTGGCCAGAACATGCAAGCTGTTCTCTGGGAACAAGCCGGCCTCAAACGGTGTGGAAACACTGCCGATGGACAGGCCCAGAGGCTGCCCCTTATGACCACGGCCGAGGTCGGCTGGGGGGCCAGGCCGTCTCCATATCCAGGCACCTCCAGATCTACGTGGAACATGAGCAACCAATCACTGGTTCTCGCAATGGTGGACCATGCCTTGTTCTCCAGCCGTGCCCAGGCCCTCGTGTATAACGAGATGCGCATACGGGGGAGGGCTGCGGTGGTGTGCAGCTGGAATGCCAGGGCCGGTTATTTGCTTTGCGCGGTTTCCCGTATGGGACACCTTACAATCGGCCCAGCCCGTCAGGGAAGTCGGCGCCATGGCTGTCAAGGATGGGCTGTGGGCGATCATGGAGGCGCTTTCTGTACAAGACGGAGCTACAGCACCGGTGGCCTGGTTGGCGGCCAGCCTATGCTGCTCCTGCAAGCCTTCGTTAGTCTCTGGGCAAGACGGCGCCCCATACAGGGAAGTAGGCCGAGCCAGCAGGCCCGGTATTCCCGGTCAGTAGTACCAAGTCGCTGCCAGCGGAGACCAACGACTCGTAGGCAGACGATCGCATGCGCATTTCGGGACGCGGTGGCTTCTTCCGCTCTTCCACGCAGCTCGCTACCGACGCGCGCACCTACGACCCGAGCGCTGCGCAGGCGAGACTTGGCGATGCCCCTCCCCACCCCCGGGGCGGACGACTATACGCCGGGAGTTCGGGCCGCGACGCAGAGAAAATTCCCTCGAAGCGTCCGCGGGAAAACGGGCTTGCGCAATGTTAACGCTCCTTCGACATATTCGACGGTTCAGCGACGACTAGCCCTTTTCCAGAACGCTGCCAATGTCCACCAGGGCCGCCGCCTGCCAGCCCGCCGCACAGATTGGACGCTCGTATGGTTCGCTTGTACGGCTCGTTTGCTTAAGCCGGCCCGTCCACTCGACCGTCGGCCAGAGAGATGGCAACGACTATCGCTGCATCCGCGATAGAACCCATCCATGTTGGTTTTCCGATGCCCCTGAACGGCCAGACTCAATCGGTTACAAATTTGACCAAGCGCTCACCGGCCACGTAGGCCTCCCTACTCCAAGATGAGAGCAAAATGCGTATACACAATCTGCCGTCCCGACCAGCAGAGTCGGGGTTTGCTACTCTGCCAAAAGCCGATGGCCTCCCTTGCCTGGACGCACGATGCTGCGGAATTATCAAGGGGGGGCGCTGGGCTCATTCGCCAGCGGGCCTGACCTGGACAGAAGGTCGTAACTCCGGGCATGAGAATGCTACGCAATCCTTGGGACCAGCCGTCTCTTATCTCCGCATCTCGTATGTGATGGGGTCCTCTTGTGCAACCGTAATCAACGAGTGATCAACCCGACAGGGGCCCGTTTTTGGTCGAGCGAGAGGGTGCCCTGGCAACCTACTTCTCTCCTTTGTCCCTTCTGGGCCTGGCAACCCGTACCAGAGCGGACAGAGGTGCAGGCGTGGCACGCGCTCGCCGCTCGACTATCACACCCCCCTCTGTGGCGAGCAAGTGGTATGCGAGCGAGATGGAGGAGGATCGACACCCTGCTGGTGTGCGCAGATTGCCGTTCAGGATTTCGCCGGCCAGCAAACTGCAGTGTTTGCGCCGCCGCCGCCGCCTACTGGCGTCCCAATGAGCTTGTCATATACACAAGTGCTTCCGGCCCCTTGGAATCCCCCGGTACGGGCGGAGCGGAGGCCGTGCCATTCCGTCGGGGGGGATCTGTGAACCAACAGAGATGACCCACGCTTTGTTTTCTCCACGGGGCTTTCCGTGGCAGGATATGACACGTGAACCTGCTTGCAGCATGGGAAATGAGCCCAGAGTTTGAGCCGAGCATGTGAGTTGCGGGATACCCGATACGACCACGTTACTAATGCCCGGTCAGGGGGTGCTATTTACGGTGTGCGTGACTGGCGCCGTGGGAACTTGGACAGACACAACCGATGGGCTCGCTACGGAGCATCGCGCCTGCATACTCACCATCCTCGGCATTTGAACAGAGGAATCACACGGCGGGTTGCGCTCGGTCTGCATGCCGCTCCGAGTCCTTTGGACTGCCACGCACGTTCCCGACGGCTTATCAGTCCCGGGGGGGGGGGGGGGGGGGGGGGGGGGGGGGCTATAGCCGACCCGCGATTGCCCGCCACGGCATCGAGTGCCGGACTACATACAGTATGGATGCAGCTGCCTGTCTCTGAACTTGACCACAACCTGGCCAGATCCTAGGACCGGGGGGTTCCCACCCCGTGGCCAGGCTTAGTCCATCTCCACATCCGGCCCGCGAACCTCTTCCCCTGGGCTATCATTACTGGGACAAGGCCAGCGGAGAAGGGCGAGATGCCGGGTAGCGCCACCTGGCTTGACATAAAATGTCCTGTGTAGAACCGACAACTTGGCCCCGAAGGGTCAGAGGGACACAAGACCCGGGCAGTGCCGCTCGAAGGGATCCCCTTTCTCAGCAACCTGGGCGACCAACGCGGAAGCAAGCAAACAAGCCACCCCTCTCGTTCCCTCTCGTTCCCTCTGCCTCTCGGAGGCGCTCCGCGGCGCGTTTTATGATGCGCCACCACGCCGACCAAAGGTTCTGATAGGCGACAATCACCAGACGAGCCGCATGGCGGGTTGTACCCCGAATCAGCCCGCTGTCGGGATACACTGTATGTACCATGCCTCCCCTCCCCTTCTTTTCTCTCTGTGCGGTACCATTGGTCCCTCCCCGTCTCTCTGGACATTTTGTGCCACCCGAGCGCGCGGCATGGAATATCATGGGCTTATACCTGAGCGCCATTCTCCGGAGCGGGGGCGGCACACCAAAGCATTGAGACTCCCCGGGCCTTGGTGAGTTTACCTTACCCCCTAGACGACAGGGGCGATGCAGACGAGCCCATTGAGCATGCACTCCCATCCATGTACTTGGGCTGCCCCCCGAGCCAACATGCAGCTTGCTGTAATTAAGAAGGCGGCGGCGGCGGAGAGGGGATCCAAGACCATGACCACCCATGCTGGCAATGTCACAACCCTCCCCGTGACAGTATTTCCCCCCTTCCCCAAATCAGGGGCGCCTGCGTGATGATGCACTTTCTTCCACCCCCCCCCCCCCCCCCTCCTCCCGGGGCCCCTCCCTAGCTTTTCTGCTTTATGACGGGCGAACATGCGAACCCGCCAGAATCCCTCGCGCGCCTAGAAAATCGAAGTTTGTTTAGTGCGCCCGTATGCGCGTCCCTCCTACGACTTTGGGGAGAGACGACTACAGGGCCTCTTTCTTCCCGTGTGGCTGGGAGGCCCAGCCGGCTGCTACCCTCCCCCCTTTATCCGCACGGCTGGGAAAAAGGAGAGGGCAGTAAAGATTTGGGGGGGCGGGGGCGGGGGCTCGCATACTCCTTCCCTCCCTTGCATCCCTAGCTTCCCTCTTCCGCGGGCCCCCGAATAGCAAATCCTCCCCCCCCCCCCCCCCCCCCCCCCCCCCCCCCCCCCCTCCTTTTCCATCTGAAACATCTCCCCTCTCCGGCCTGGCTAATGGATCGTGACAAGCAAATTTCACTGTCGAGCAAAACAGATCCTCCGCCCACCGATGCTCCCTCCCTTAATCAGGCCGCCGTCCTGGGGGGCGATACTGGTCGTTCGCCCCTCCCTTTGTGCTACACCGGAAGGAGGCGGCGGCCTGGCCTGATAGGGGCGGGTAATGGCGCCCCGCCCGCTGGGCTCGTTGGAATGGGTGTACCCAAGCTGCCGCTGGGTTCCTTGGCTCCCGCTACGTACCAAGCCGAAGCCGAGACGCACTTGTACACGGGCAGAACGGTCGAGCCAACAGATGGGGGTTCAAACGAATTTCTTGTCCGCTGGTAAATGCTGTACACGCTAAAAGCTAACAGGCTACAATGTACACGTGTTTTTCATATGTACACTTGAAAGAAGGACCGGGCGACCCCAGGACGCCCGGCTGCTCACACACACACACACACACACACACACCGGGGAGTTTCCCTCATGTTCCTCCTCCTATTTCTCCTCCCCCATCCCGTCTCGGAGGAGTTGCGACAAGGGGCGAGGGAGCAAAGAGCCGTTTAGTAGTGGCGGGCGCTGCGGCGGCGGTTGCGCTTGCAGGGCTTCTTGGTGGGCTGGGCACCGGTGGCAGCCGAGGTGGCGGCCGTGGGGGCGGGGGCGGGGGCGCTACCGGAGCCGGAGCCGGAGCCGGAAGCGGAGCCGGTGCCGAGGGCGGCGACGGCCGGGCCGGGGATGGGGTAGGTCGAGGGGTTGTTGTAGATGTCGAAGACAATGCCCTTGCCCGTGGCGGGGGTCTGGTAGCCCTTGTTGATGTCGAAGTTCTGCGTGGGCACGCCCGAGCCCGAGCCCGTCACCTCGACCTGGACACACGAGGGGTAGAACTGGGCGCCGCCCTGGCGGGTGCCCTCGTGCAGGCCGAGGACCTCCTGGCGCACGAGGTACTTGCCGGCCTTGAGGTCGGGCAGGGTGAACTCCTTGATGCCCTTGTTGGCGACGAGGTTCTCGACGGCCCACTTGCCGCCGCTGAGGCCCTCCTCGTCGATCTTGGTCCAGATGGGGCCGGTGCCGTCGTTCTCGGTGTAGGGGGCGACCCAGGTGGTGATGGGACCCTTGTGCGAGAGGTCGATGATGTCGTCGCCGCGCGTGTTGTGGAACCACTCGAAGCCGAGCTTGTCACCGGCGGCGGCCTTGACGAATTCGGGCACGGCGGCGGGCTTGGTGCCGCAGGCCATGGCCGGCGAGCTCAGGTCCGTGACGGGGCTGTTGTCCGGCGGCGTGCGGATGGCCTTGCTGCGGAGGTCGCCGCCGTCCTTGCCGTTGACCCAGACGCTGAACATTCTCGTGTGGGCCGAGACGGTGCTGGCGAGAGCCAGGGCGACGATGCTGGAGTAACGCATGGTGGATGGGTGGATTTGGGTGGTCGTGGGGTGTAGCGCGAAGCGAGGCTGTGGAGAGAGAGAGAGAGAGCGAGAGCGAGGGAGAGCGAGGGAGCGTTGGAGAAAAGAACGAAGACTGGCACGGCCAAGGGAGAGCAAAGAGCGGACAAGAAGGGCGATGGTGAGCGTGTGGCGAGAAAAGGAGGAGGCTCGGTCGAAGAGCACGATGCTGTCTACTTATACCCCCAGGGACTCTCTTCATCGCCCTCCCGCCAGGCATCGCCATGGCAGCGGCGTGGCTCCCCGGTCTGCGGGGCCGGGGCGCGCGACGCAAACGGCCACGCGGCGGCCCGCCCGGTCTGGTCTGTTTGCCGTGGGAAGACAGGCGGCAAGCGGGCGGCTGAAGCAATATGGCCAAGGGGCGGTGGGGGCAGAGTTCTGGCCGTTGGGAATAGATGGCGGCGCCAGGGGCCGCCGACGCCATGTGGGAAGATGTGGACGAATCGCGCCTCGGCCTCGCTTCTCGGCAACGGTTTCGATTAGAGCCTCGCACACGCTCATCCTGGACCCCCCACTGCGCCCTGCATGGTCGGTGGGATTGCCGGCGGCGTTGGTTGGTTTGCCCGTCGTCCTTGGCCGACTCGCGTCCTCGAGAGCCGCCTGAGATCAGGTGGAGCCTCATCACCTCGACAGAGCCGCCGGCGATCTACCCGAAACGCCAAGCCTCTGGCCTCTCGGCACTCCGTCTGCTTTAAGCATAGTGTCCCTCTCGGAACCCTGGACCGCCTGTTTTCGGTGGAAATTGCCCGCCAGCCCGCCAGCCCGCCCAGCTTTGCGTGCTTCCAGCGCTTGCCATGGCGAGCCGAGGAACGGCTCCCGCGCGCCTGGGCCCCGCCCGGCCGGGGGCTCCATAGCCCAACAAGGCTCCCAGCGTGGAGCCTGTGACGGCCCTCATCAACTGGCCCCCTTCGCTCCGCCCCCTGCTCGACCTCATCTGATGCCGCTCGTCCGCCTGTGCCGCCTGCCCCTATCCACCGCCGCATCCCATCGCCGCATCGATCGGCTGGTTTGCTACGCGTGCCGCGCTGCTGTCGTTGCAACCAGTCGCTCAGTCTTGCGGGCATCTGCCGTATATTGAAACCTGCCTTGTCACGTTAGGACGGCGCGGCTCTGCACCACAGGCCCCCCCCCCCCCAACTCCGCCAAGCCGGCCACAGGCAGAAAAAGAAGCCCGCAGGTTTCCCTGAGCCGAAAACATATATACAAGCCGGCCTCCGCCGATGACGGGAACCCGTCCTTCTAAAGTAGTGCATTGCTGCGCGAAATGGCCTCTTATGAATAAATCGCCTCCCACAAGTCCAACCACGGCTTGGTGCAATCCACCGACGCCCAAGACAACAAGCGGGGGCCGCCTTCCGAGCCCCGTCCAACTTCACGTTGTGACCATTCTGGGCCGGCTCCCACTCTCCCTCCCTTTTATTTTTGCTCATGACATGCTCGACCTGGGGAGCCATTTCGTTCGTTACTGTCGTGCCTCGTACCGACTACTACTACTACTGATGACGGCCCTCGGGCGCCGTTTCCGCCCGTTTCGGTTGTTTGGATCCCAGTTGAGACTCCGAGTCATTGTCTTCGCTCGGGAGTTCCGCCGTGGTGGCCTGTCTCATCATCGACGTTCCGTACCCGACAGATCGCTCCGTCTTGGCCATCGACGGTGTTCTGCTCAAGGTGTGGGACAGCGGGTACGTCGGCCCCGGGTGCAGGATCTGGGCCAGCACATTCCGGCGGTCGGCGCTGCGGCTCCGTCCTCTCGCCAAGTGCACCCCAGCGCCGTCCGGTGCCACCGAGACGTGTGACAGACGACGGTTCAACCGCGCGTCGGCATCGTCAGCCTCTTTCTGGTTGAGGGCCTCGCTCGGCAACAGGATGGCTCGGTCGAGTCCATAAGGCAGACCACGGTGCCGACCGCGGATCTGCATGGCGATCATGACCAGCTTGCCCACGGTGCTGAATTGTGAGCACAGCGAAGCGTTGATGCCCGTGTACCCAAGACTCAGACCCACGGTTCCGTAAGCACTGACAACCTCGAACAAGACGGCAAACATCGAAAAGTCGTTGTTGATCAGGCGCGGCCCTTCGGAGATGGTAAGGATAAAGTAGCCGATGAAGATGTACCACAGATCGAACGACAGTTGACGGCGCAAATGCGCGCCGACATAAGAAAACCCATGCTCGTTCTTCTCGTCCTCGTCATTGCTGCCGGCGTAAAGACCGAGTGCCTTCTCCTCGTACACGTTGGTCCGACGGACGGAGATGGCGATGGGGAAAACGGAGATGTACATCATGATCATATACGACGTCTGAACCGCCGGGTGGAGCAACGACAGGTTGACAACGGAAAACCCAGCCGTTCTTGTGGACGCAGCCTGGAACCATCCTTCGAGGAAACGGATGTGGAGGGGGAGCTCGGCAACAGCCCCGGTTCCGAGATCCAGGATGATGAAGAAGATGAGATCCACCAAGTTCATAATGATGAGAATGAGGAAGAGCCACCAGGTGGCGGTCGAAGGGAACAGCAAGGTGAAGCATCGCCGTGGGTGGTCCAGCAAAAAGCGAAGCTCCTCGTAGAGACCCGAGTCCCGGGGCACAAACAGGTTGATAACCCAGATCATGAAACGCAGCATGATAGGAAACCCAGTGTTGCCGATGATGATGAGGAAAGACATGACCAGGAGAAGCCAAATAGCCGTGTTGAAAGAGTTCATGCTGTCCGCGGTCAGGGTAAAGCCAAGATCCATAAAGGCCGAATTGGATGTAAAGATGGCCCACCAAGCCCGGCTGACGCCAGCTTGTTCCACGATGTTGCCGAAGAAATCGTTGTTGACCGCAATCCATGGCCATATGCAGATGAGACCGAAGATCCAGAAGCCCCAAAAGTAGACGAAAAGGATGTAGGCAAGCGTCTTCAAGGACCGATACTCGATACCGCCAAGTTCTTCCCTCTGTTCCTCTGTCAGATCCAGAAACTCCGAGTTCCGGCCCAGCGTGGGCTGCCAACTCAGGTAGGGGGCGGGGTTTTGCTCTTGGTGTTGCGACAGGGCCGTTCTAATTCGCTGTAGGGGATTGACGCGCGACTCCGTGTCCGTCTGGTGAAGCTTCTCCCCCTGACCCCTGGACCTGTGGAATTTGAACAGCCCAGGGGTGTGGAAAGCTGCGTCTGTATCTTCCGAGGTTTCCTGTCTCTTCGGATGCTCAGGTTCCTCAAACACAATCCTAGGCCGATCGGGATGTGATGGCGTTGGCGCCTGCAACTGACGTTGCTGCGGGTGTGAGTCGAGACTCGAGTCCCGTCGTCTACGCAAGCCGGATGCGGGTGCATCGAGGAAGTTGTCCTCCTCCTCCTCCTCCTCGGCCAACTCCTCGGGGCGGATTCCTCTCTCGGCATCTCTAGGGCCGGGAATGCGGAGGACGCCCCCGGCATCCTGCTTCCGTTGTCGCTCGAGGATGGCAATGTGTTCCGTGTTGGAGCGCCTCCGTGGGAGCGGCACATCACCTTCATCATCCTCTTCGTCGACAGCGGGGATCGCATCGCTGCGTTTGACCTTGTCTGCAAATCTGATTTGCGTGTCTCTTGGCGAAGCCGTCACATCGGTTCCCGGGGGAGGCTCGCGGGTCGTGACGGGCTCTAGCTTGAGAGCCCCGTTCATAGGCCACTCCTCCAACAGGATGCCGTCGTTGGTCATCCGTGAAGCCGTGGCAGTATCATGCATGACGGTAATGTGCCTACCATTGACGCCCCGCTCAATGTCGGAAGCTGTCGGCTTCGACTTGGACCGGGACTTGGCCACGGAGATGCGCTTCGACCTGGCATCCTCCACAATGCCCTGGAACCGTTTCTCAAACCAGTAAAGGCGAAGGAATACAACGACCGAGTTGAGGGTGATGGGGTTCGACATCATGGCCATGAGAAATATCACCACCTGCTGGAAAGTGTTGAGGAGATTCACGTCCACGGGGTTCAGCCCGGCCTGTGTGTTGGCGCCCGAGGCGAAATAGAGAGAGTCGATGTAGGCCAAATCGCCCTTGCCCGAGGCGTAGATGAGGATCGATCCCAGGAGGGAGAACCCAATGATCCAGAAGTAGTGCATGGTGATGAAGTTGAAGTGCGGCTCCTTCGATAGGAAGGACGGCCGAATCGACTGGTACAGATCACCACACCATTTTCGCGCCTTGTCCATGGCAGCTGCCATAGTGGCGCCCTGATATGGAGCCAAGAAGCCTTCCTAAAATGTCGACGCAGACGCCGAGGTGCGATAGGGGCAGAGATGTACGGAAGAGCGAAAGCTAAAGTTAGAGAACGGCGATGGTGTGTCTCTTGTGGGCTAGTGGACTGGCGAGAAAGACGCAAAGCATGGTAGCTATTTCTTAGATCCGCGGCTGCAGAACTTTTGGTCAATTGATGGATTCATGGGCAAGCGCGGCTAGGAGGGGGGAGATGAGAGAGAGAAAGAGAGAGAAAAAAAAGGGACGCCAGATGGAGACATGCTGCAGAGTCTAGGGAGGGGGGAATGGGGGAAAGATCGCTCTCCCGGGGAACCAGGAAGGCATGTCAAGATGGGGGTAATGGATGTCGCGAGGACGCTATGCAGGCAAAGGGCGTTGAGTGCAGCAGGAGGTGCATCATATCATCCGTCCATCCATCCATCCATCCATCATCCATGGTTGGGGTGTCCATGGGGTCCAGCGCGTGTGGCCATATAGCTCGCCGCGTTGGTTCGGGCTTCCCAGTCTGTACAGATGCGTACGGAGCCCGATAGCGGTTGTGTGGGTAGCTCCCGCCACGCCCGCGCGTGGCCGGGCCAGTGGGATTCCTGTGCAGGTGGGCGCGGCCGAACCACGGCATTCGGTTGGCCAAGGTGCCAAGTTCTCGAGCCCGAGTTGACGGCAGCTCAGATGCAAGCCGGCTGCCGTTGGACAGAGATGCAGGATGGATGGGGGTGGGATGCAATTAGAGCCGAGCCGGCAGGGCTTGCCCGGCAGGCGGTGTGCCGGAAGACGGGCGGTGCCCATACGGGGTGCAACGCCAACGAGAAAGAGACCAACCTACCTCCATGCAAGGGGAGCCAGCTCTCGCGCGGGAAGAGTGTGCCGGTGGTGGAGGATGGGAATAGCGACAGCCGTCCCGAGGCGGGCAAGCCGTCCCGCAATATGGATAGGTGACGCGGTAGCTAGGGCGAGAGGGCGAGAAGGCGCAGGGAAAGCCGGGGCGGAGCTGAACCTGCTCAACTCGGATCACGCGGTCGGAAACAGCGGACAAGACGGGGAGGGGGGGGGTGATCCCGGGGATGCTTCGCTTTGCGTCGTGTTCTCCTCTGCTGCCAGCCTTTCGGTTGTTTCCTCGAAACAAGAGCAAAAGGTTGCTGCGTGGCAAGCTGGGTTGGCAGGGGAGGCAGAGTGAGCGACAGGTGCCGGCGTTGTGGTTGGAGACGGGACCCGACGGGAAGGGATGCAACAAAGCCGTGCTGGGCTGCCGATAAGACGGGACGGCCACGGTCCTTCGAAACAGAGAGAAAGGGTGGAAAGAAAGCAACAGCAGACAACAGCGAGACAACCTCTGCCGACGGGGTTCTAGCGGCGTAGACACGGGATCGGCAGATATTACGGCGTACCCGGTTCGGAATTGGAACTGGGACGGGGACGATCAGGCCTGCGGCTATCTAGTCCAGGCCCTGCTCTTTGCGCTGGTTTCGGCTGCCGTGGCGTGGGTAGATAACCTAGACCCGGAAAGCCAAGCGGGCTGTGTTCGTCCCTTCTGGCCTGCCGGGCTGCCCGCTGGGCACGCAATGCATCTTTCACACGAATACTTCTTATCGCCGGGCTTGCCACGCCGGAGCGCAGGGGTCGAGACCTGAGCCCGGACATCCCAGCAAGCACCCCAGCTGGAACAGACGGCCGCTGAGCAGGGGACCGCCCGAGACCCAGGCTTAATTTTCCCACTCTCTGGGCCTCTTCCCTGCTCGTGTATCTCTCTGTCTCTCGTTACCCTATCAACCCTTGCGCACGCGCGCGCGCCCTCTCCCTTCACTCCCCATCTTCCTGGCGGCCGTCATTCAGAGAAAATGAACCTTGAGACCCTGCGTACCCACCCGCAGCGTGGAGCTTCGCCCGCTCATCGATGAGCTGATGTCAGTCCTATGCACATACTCGGTACTGTGTACACTCAGGAAAATGCGGGCGGAAAGCTGGGGACCGGGGGGGGCCGACGGTAGCCCGTCCCGGGAAGGCCTGCAGGCAAGCGAGAAGAGGGTTTGGGGCAAACTCCTATCATGAGTCGCGCAAGCAACTGTTGCTAAACGGTGACCTTCCATGTCCGGCCACCTGCTTCCCCCTCCTCCAGTGAGGGCGAAAGGGGGTCTCTGGGGCTCCGAGAAGCGCCAAGAACCCATACGATCCATTCCTCATGATCTCCTCCACTCAACCACTGCCGTCACAGCCACCACTACCGGCAGTGCCTTCTTGGCTGCCTAATCCTGTCTGATGCGTTGCTGCTGCTGCTGCTGCTGCTGCTGCTGCTGCTGCCGCTGCCGCCGCCGCCGCTCTACCTACACACCACACGGGACCCTACCCTACATACATATCCTATATACACATGGACCTTCTTGTCCTAAAGAGACAACCAATTTACCTGACGTAGCGCCGACGGCCATCCCGCCTCAGCTATATACCGCGGGAAATTCAATCTCCCAGCTGCTTCCCTGCTTATTAGCCACCAGCACCGGTGTTTTCTGGATGATGTCAGGATCGACCATTTGGGGACACTACTGGTGGCTGACTGCGCAGTGGCTCATCGCTTGCCTCATGCTTATGCCCCCAAACCAGTCTCCACCGTGAGAGGAATTTAGTGTCCCCTTACCGGTGGTTAGCAGCTGTCCACGAGTTGTCCCGTGCCGCCTTCGCAAGCCGCGCGCCCAGCGTTGCGAGGGGCCGGCAGCCGAGCTACACCGAAGCGGGAGCTGGATCCCGACGCTGGACCGCCGTCGTCTTGGCCCGCCGTGCAAACGGCATCGCCTTCGCCCAGGGAACCAGGACGCCCAATGAGGAGACTGCCTCGCAGGCACGAGGCCTTGTTCTCCCCAGTCCTTGGTGGCGGCCGCCGGCTTTGACTGGAGGCTTGGCGGGCGTAGTCCGTTTACTCTGGCACAACTGGCCCGATGTGAAGGAGACGTGAGGTTACATTGCAGCAACCACGTATGCGGCGTGCCCTCGACGGGCCTTTGACGAGCGCAGAGAGCAAAGAGATTAGCGCAGGGAGCGAGGTGAGGTGGCAGTGACCTTGCGCCAACTGCGGTCCCCTCGGCGGGAGGATCGGGGCACGCGATGGCGGGGTTGGGCCCAGTCCCAGAAGAAAAGGGGAGGGGGGGGGATCGAAGATCATCTCCTCACCGTTGACGGGCACCTGGAGCTCGTCATTAGCACGCGCACCCGGGCTAGTAGACCGAATTTTCCTTGAGCCTCAAGTTGACTCGATTTAACTTTCGCGCATCCCGTTTCAGATGAACGGGTGGTGGAGACCGAAGCTCGCCCCCAGGCCCCGTCCAGCCCGACTAAGGTGAGGAGGTCAAGTCACACGTCGCGTTTGTTAGCCGCGCCCGTCCCGAGGTATACAAGTACACAACAAACTAATGAGCGGTCTGTTGACGCTTCTGGCAATGCCATGCTGCCTAAGCCCACGCGCCAAAACGCCCCGTGTCGCTGTGTCCCCGTCGTACAGATGCGACCGACTCTTGTGGTTCTGACCCCGGCTCTCCTCATTTCTGCGATTTGAGTCTCTCTTTCTCCCGCGCCATCTTCTTGAAAAAGGCATTGCTTTCTTTGGGTTTCTTTTTGAGTGACTTGTTGGCGCTCTTCCTCTGCTCGATGTAAGCCATGTCCTGGCCTCCGCTGAGTTCTCCGAGGGTGCCCGCGGTTCGGCGAACACCCCGTTTCTTGTTTTTGGCGTAGAACAGATCATCCGTTCCATCCTCGTCATCACCCGCCCGGTTCTTCTCCGTGTCGATGATGACCTTTTGGAGGAGCTCGCGGCGCAGTTGCGCCGAAGCAAAGACCAGCCCATCCATCTGCTCCATCCCCGACAGCTGCGTGATGACCTTAAACGAGTAGCCTTGGTCCACAAGGAAAGCCTGTCGCTTGGTGGAGTAGAACATCTCGGCCGTATCTTTCGATACCAAAGAGTAGAAGAATGCGTTGAAGCCCTCGTCGGACCGACGTTTGGCCCTGAGAATGCGGCCCAGCCGTTGGGCTTCTTGACGGCGTGATCCGTAGTGCGAAGATATTTGGATCAGGCACGTGGCCTCCGGAAGGTCGAGCGACGTGTCGCCAATCTTGGAAAGGAAAATGGTCTTCACATTTGGGTTATGCATGAAGTTCTCGAGAATGTGCATCCGCTCATTGTTGCCCGTCGACCCGCAGATGTAAGCTTTGCCCAGAGCAAGAGCGACCTCTTTCAAGGCGTAAACATTGTCTGAAAACACGATGATCTTGTCGCCTCGTTTCTCATGGTAGTCGATGAGGAACTGGCAGGCCTGGATCTTGCGTGGGTTCATGATGTAAAGGTTCGCTTTCAGGCCACGGTCATTGGTCCGCAGATATTCGTCGTAGAATTCCGAGGTCATGGGACACCAAACCTCGGCGCACTGCACTTTGGCAATGTGCCCCTGTTCAGAGAGCTCCATCCAGTTGGCCTCGTACAGCTTTGGTCCGATGAGGAAGTTCAGGTCCTGAATCTTGTCATCCTCACGGAGAAGCGTAGCAGTCAACCCCAATTTGGAGTGGCTCTTGATCTGAGACGAAACCTTGCGGAAGATCTGAGCCGGCACCACGTGCACCTCGTCCAGAAGCATGAGACCCCATTCGCGCTGGGTCAGAAAGTCCATCATCTTCTGCGAGTCGTGTGCTCTTTTGCCAGACTGCGTGACCATGGGATAGGTCGTGACGATGATGCCGGTGTTGCCGGGAAACCGGGATTTACTGTCGGCAGTAAACACAGCGATATCCTCCGGTCGGATATTGCACCACTTCAAAAATTCTTGTCGCCACTGGTGGGCAGACATAGTGCTGGTGCAGAGAACGATGGCGCCCTTTTTGATTGTGCACGCGGCAGTGATGCCGACAAGCGTCTTGCCTGCGCCGCAGGGTAAGACGATGATACCGCTCTTGGCGCGTCCGTTACCAAACATCTTACTTAGGCTCTTCTCCTGGTACGACCGAATTTGCGTAGCGGGCCGCAGATCAATCTCCAGGTTGGCGTTTCGGTCGTCGTTACGGAAATCGTACTCCTCAAGAATGGGGAATTGGATATCAAGACAGCGCTTTTGTACCTTCTCGACATCAGCGTCGTGGATCTCGAAAGCATGGACAGCTTCTTGGTTATCATCGTCGTCGTCTTCCCGCAGCGCTTGGTAGGCGTCGGCCGGCTTGGCCTCATCGGCCGCGCCTTCGGCCTTTTCTGCCTTCTCTGCCTGTTGTATCTGTGCCTGCTGTACACCGGCCGCGTTTGAAGTACCGGGAATGACCAAGCCGCCCATGGAGGGGGCTGCCATGGTGATATTGTCGGTTCCCTGTACCCGGCACTGGCCAATGACGGGGTCCTTCAACAGCTTCTGGAGGACTTCGGGATCGTTGCTCTCCACATAGTATCTAGTATTTTTGATGACGAGCTTTACTTTCCCGTAGGCCTGGGTCGAGTTCTGGATGAACAGTCGGATCGATTCAGGAAGTGGGGTTTTGGAGAAGCGCTCCAGAGTGTTGATGATGTCCTGCGCCTGCAATCCTACCGAGATGGCGGCGTAGAGACTGTGGGTGGTCAGGGAATACTCGTGGAGGAAGGTCGGGCGCGACAGTGGCTCGGCAATCGTGATGAGGAAATCTTTGGCTTGTTCTGCAAGGGGGCTGAAGTTCTCGAGAATGATGCGGCCTCGCTGCGGGTCGACCCATATCGGCCGGCTCCTGAAGTCTGGCTTCAGCGGCAGGTAGGAGAAGTCGCGTCGGCCGTTGCCAAAGTGCTTGCTCGCGCTATCGACGGGCCCTCGGATGGTCTTGTCTTGGTAGTGTGCCAGGGAGAAGCGGTCGATGGCGCTCTGGATCTGTTCCTCGCCGGGAGCTGTGTCGCCAACAACGTCACCGTCGGATTCCTCTTCGCTATCAAGGTCCCGGGGTGTCGATGGTCCCGGCGTCGACGCGGCTGATGTCCTGCCCGACTTGGCAGCTCCCGCCACGGTGCCTGAAGCCTTTCGTTTGGCCGGCGGCATCTTCGCGGGTGTTGTGATGGTGGTGGGTGTTAGATTATCGAGTGCAGACAACGAATGGATGGCGAGTCCGTAGGGATGGACGGGAGCAAATGGATGGATGATGGATGCCTGCGTACGCCACCCAATCGGGGATTTTCCTTCCTAAATGGACTGATCCGCTCTACGAGCTAGTTGCAACCATTAAGTACCTACCTACATGACCTACTTACCTTACAGATTTACCTACATCGTAATGTCCACCACGTGCGATGGGACTGGTCTTCCTATGCAAGTCAACCAGGAACTCTTATCTTCCATTACTTGGGTATTTGCTCTATGCAACACTTCATTTTCTGTGCGATTGCCGTGCGCACCTACGCAGTCCACTGCCGGAAAGGTTGCGCAGTAATGGTCTCTTGGCACCCCAATGAAAATCAAACTTGCGCAACTCAGGCAGCAAGTCGAACTGCTCGGTATTGTTGGGGGGGGGGGGGGGGGGGGAGCTAGTCGGGTATAGGTCCCAATCCTATCCTTGCTTTTCGTGTTGCTCTATACTGCTTAACAATACCCCACCTAGCCTACATAAGCACCTGTCTATATGTAAGCCGGGCATGTCCCTTGCGGCCCTTCAATTTGCTTTTTGTTTCTGTATTAAGGGGGTTCTTTGCAGTCATCACGTCGTGGTTTCCTCTCCACATTAGCAGGCATTGAACACCGTTTCGAACTTTGATGCTGTGTCGGATTGAGCAGTGCCCGTTCATTTCGGGCTTTTTTTACACGTACAATTTGGTACCCATCAGTACAGGACTCGACCACAGTCGATGGCTAGTAGGCTGGACCCCAAAGTCCCGCTCATCTGGTCTTGACAGAGTATACCGAGTAGCGCGTCTATATTATTAATGCCACACCGGAAACTGCTGAAGTTACCAGAGGCCGTTCAACTGTTTACTCTGCCCTCCGGCCTTTTCCATACGCAGACTGCGTACCAGCCCCCAGCAAGTTCCATGTTGGGACCTCCTGAGGCCTCACGAACGGACACACACCCTGATACGCTTCAAGCAACTCTTTATAGCCCTTAGCTGCCCGTGCATCCACGACTCCTTTTTGTACAAGACACAAGCCGCTTCGCGTGAAATATTGCATTCGATGATTGGTCATCGTTTTCGCTCATAATCGCAGGCGAGGAATTTTGAGTGGGGCGGAGCGGCTCAGTCAAGCCGCACTTTCTCCCTCTCGTCGCTGCGAACAAGAGAAGGCAAGGGCCTCTGCCACTACGAAGAGCTGGGCTTGCCGTATTTCGCCTTGCCGAGGGAGAAGGGGACGTATTTGTACTTGATCATGTGCTGGATTTGCTTTCGCACTGATCGCGACAAGTCAGTCATGGTCCAGTCCCATGGGCAGCCCGAGAGGACTGCCTCCTGCAGTGTTGACAGAAACTTACTGGTGAGCACGAAGAGGATGATCCAGTACATGACCAGAACAGGCCAGAATACGGGCACGTTGAAGACCTCGAACCAGGAGCACACGAATCCGATAGCGACAGCGCGGGTGGCGGCGTGCCAGAACTTGAACTCGGGAAGACGGCGGATGAAGGGCCGGAACTCCTCGTCCTGCTTGGTGGGCAGGCCGCCGGCCGAACCATCCTCCATGTCCATGCCGCTGTCTAGTGCTTCGCTGGAGGGGTCGAATTTGGGCTGGAGGAAGGCGAGGAACAGGTTCAGCAGGTAGATGCCCAGTGCGTATGCGACTGCGAGGCCAAGTCAGTACAGAGCCAAAGGTATACGGGCAGGGGGGGGCAGGGGGTAGCCGTAGCGGAGGGCAGGGTGTGCGCACCAATGTACCAGCCCTGCGCCAGCAGGATGCGGAGGAAGAAGATCATGAGGAAGACACCCGTGCCGATCCACCGGTACATGAGGTAGGGTGTGGACTTGTCAAGGAGGGTTTGGTATTGCTGGCGAAAGCAGCGCGTCAGCCATTTGCGTTGCCCGAGATGCGCGCGGCACGCTGTGCGGCGCGCAACGCGCAAGGCGCGAGGGCGGAACGAACCATCTGCAGCCGCGAAGTGTGGGCTTGAACCGCCGCGAAGGGGGTCTGCTCCTCGACGCTCTCCATTGTGATGGTGGTGTTGGGTCGGTGGTCGATACGGGGATGCGGAGAAGTGATGCTGGGGGAAACGGATGCGGGACGGATGCGCAAATCGAGAGACGGGTCGGTTGAGACAAAGAGGCGTGGGACACTAGAGGAGGACGAGTGCTGGGGCTTTGCGGCCGGCTGGCAGTGATGGCAATCCGACTTCTAGTTGCGCGGTCTACGTGAGGTAAGTGACAATTCAAGCCCTTTCTCGCTCGGCGCTGCTGCTGCTGCTGCTGCTGCTGCTGCGATCTGGCAACCTTGCCCCAGGCGCACTCGGGTTGGGCCAAGCCTTGGCTCCATGACCGGGCATGGGTTTATCTTGGCGTAAACTGCGCCACGCGTGCCTGGCCAGGCCGCCACAGGCCTTGCAGGCCTCCATAAGGCAGTCGAGGCCGCCCGGCCGGCCGCGCAAGCTCCCACGACGAATTGATACCCTGGACGAGGTTATCAACCGGCCCGGCTGCTTTAGGAGGTCCGCGGGTCCGACAGAGGCCAGAACCCCCTATTCACATGGATGCTTGGGGCAAGCCACTCCGTACTTAGCAATCGGATAGTGACAACCAGAGTATCGGGCTGTGAACAAGACCGGCGTGCGGTGTACCTATGCCCCAGCATTGCCGAGCTTAGTAACCCTGATCCAACGGGTACTAGGCAAGAGGTACATCGACACCCACCAAAAGTTGGCACTGTCTCATGTACCCTTGCGCAGGGCAGAGGCAGACGGCCAAACGGAGCTCTAGCTTCATGACCTCATTGTCGGCTCAGGGTATCCTCGGCATAGAAATAGAGGTACCGCGTCTGCAGCTCTCGTCCAGATAGAAGAATCCTGCAAACCCCTCGTCCCCTCGCCCACTCTTGCAGCGTGGCATACGACCCGTGTGGCAAATCTGCAGCCTCGATTTGTTTTGTTACGTTTTCACTCGTCGTAATCCCCCTCCCCCGCCGGTACAATGCAAGCTCTCCGGACCTTGAGACCCGCCGCCTCGCGCTTCCAGCCATCGACGCTGCCCCGGGTGGCCCGCTCCTTCTCGGCCACGGCCACGAGATCCTATGAATACATCCAGACCTCGCAGCCCAAACCGGGCGTCGGCCAAGGTATCCAAGGCCCCCTAGTTCTCCCGCATGATCCGTCTTCCCCATCATTTCCGCGCCGGCCAGGCCGGCCGGCGCTGTGGGCCGCGGTGCCCGTGCAGAAAACCCTTTGCCGGGAGGAGGAGGCCCGAGGCTGACGACATGGGCTTGCCCAAACCCCCCCGCCACAGTGACGCTGAACCGGCCCAAAGCCCTCAATGCCCTCTGCACGCCCCTGATCACGGAGCTCAACCAGGCGCTCGAGGAATACAACCGCTCCGACAGCGTCTCAGTCATCGTGCTGACGGGGTCCGAGAAGGCCTTCGCCGCCGGCGCCGACATCAAGGAGATGGCGCCGCTGACCTTCGCCGAGGCCTACACCAACTCCTTCATCGAATCGTGGTCCGACCTGACGACGCGCGTCAAGAAACCCATCATCGCCGCCGTCTCGGGCCACGCCCTGGGCGGCGGCTGCGAGCTGGCCATGATGTGTGACATCCTCTACTGCACCGACAAGGCCAACTTCGGCCAGCCTGAAATCAAGCTCGGCACCCTCCCCGGCGCCGGCGGCTCTCAGCGCCTGACGCGCGCCATCGGCAAGGCCAAGGCCATGGAGCTCATCCTGACCGGCAAGTCCTTCTCCGGCACCGAGGCCGAGCAGTGGGGGCTCGCCGCCCGTGCTTTTGCTAGCTACGACGAGCTCATGCAGGAGACGCTGAAGACGGCCGAGACCATTGCCGGCTACTCGCGTGTTGCCGTCCAGGCCTGCAAGGAGGCCGTCAACAAGAGCCAGGATCTGGGTCTGCGCGACGGCACTGAGTTCGAAAGACGCGTGTTCCACAGCTTGTTCGGCAGTCAGGACCAGAAGATCGGCATGAAGGCATTTGCCGAGAAGAAGAAGGCCGAGTGGACGCACCAGTAAGCTGGGCAGCCTGTACCACGGTTGCTGTCTTCCTTTGGTATCAAGGAACGGGCTAAGGGGATATGCCGAAGCCGTCGAGGTTCGAAGACCCCGTGCTGGGGGAAATCGCCGTGGTCTACGGCACACAAACTGGAACTTCCATGGGAAATGCCCTATGCGGGGCCCATTTGTTATCCAAGCCACCAGATGCCCCAGACACCGATATGGCGTAATTATACTAGTATCATGTCGTCTCGTGAAAACGTGGCAAACGTTGTCTCGCCCCAGTACCCCGTGATTGATGCTTAGCAAGTGTCGCAGTTCCCATACATTAAGTACTTACCCAGGCACGCTGCTTGGCTGCCGTCCTCCTCATCGGGCCCCTGCGCCGTCATCTTTTGGGCTGTCGAGGATTCTCACGTACGGTGCAGGCAACAGTCCCTGGACACCCATGTAGGACCCATGGGACCAATCGCCGTTGACGTCCTCGACTTCCCTAATTTCTGCTCCCTTGGGGAACAGAAGCTCGTCGTCGGCCCCGGCCTTGGGATACCAAGCCCAACCGGCGGTGGCCCGCATCCCCGTCCCTCCATCCGGAGGAAATTCACTGGTCCCCGGAAGCCCCGGCGGGAGTTGGGCTGCCACATCTCGAGTCACAATCCGTTCGAGCTTCGCATGACCAGGTCCATACCACCACCACCTTTGCAGGCCAGGCTGTCGATCCTCGCCAGGAGGCTCGTATGCCTCCATGCGTAGGCCGTAGCCTCCGACTAGATCTTGAGCGACGTACCGACGTTGGCCGCCTCGGCTATCCTCGTACCCGATGATCACCATCCTATGACCGCTGGGACATCTTCTCCAGCCCGCAGGCCCGTTGTCCGCCGAGATACGGCGATCGGAAGCCAAGTCGGAATAGCAACTGTTGCAAATATCATAGTCGCCTGGCTGGGTATCAGGTACCACTGTGCTCGTGCAGGAATAGCAGTGGTGTCGGGTCTGGGAAGGGGCGATGGCTGTCCGGCAGATATCGCACGTGGTTGTGAAAGTCAGGGATCGGAAGTTGCCAATACTGATGGCATTGGGCCCCACAAAGAGGCTTGCCGATGCCGGGGGTCGGGGCGATCTTGGGCTGGGGGGCGGACTGGGAGCGTTCGGCGGTGGCACGTAGGTCAACGGCAACAAGGGGTGCGTACAGCTGCGGCCCTGGTTAACGCAGTTGTTGCAGAAACCCCAGTCGCCTTCATTGCAGGAGTCGCACCGCCAAAAGCACTCGTTAGCCCAGGACAAACATCGAGCACAGAACATGCCGCTCTGAAGGCGTTTCATAGGGTTGTCGGTCGTCATGGTACGACGTCCCTCCGCGCCTCCGGCTACGACTGGAGGTGGAAGGAACCGGTTAGAAGTCAGCATATGCGGCGGTTCCAGATGCTCACGTTGAGCCCGCATCTTTTCCCACCGCTTGAAGGCAGTGTAGCCGAAGCCAAACCAGTGAAGACAGCCTTTGCCCGAACGGTAACAGTCAAGGCAGATATTCCAGTTGCCACCATTGCACTGGGAGCAGTTGTAGTGCAGCTCGTACTCGATATGATGGCGGGCGCACTGGGAGCATGTGATGGAAGGCTCCACATAATATTCCGACATCGACCTCGTCCTGCCGTGGCCACTGGGGGGAGAAGAGGGCAAGCCGAGACTCGGCAGAGGGTTGTGGGATGAAACCACTATTTCGGTAGGTCGCCGCTTTGGGCGAGAGCCGCTGGGCGGCAGAGCAGGGCTTTCCGAAGATGGCGAGGCAACGCCCTGCCCGGCAGAAGTCCGTTCGCTGAAAGTCGACCGGGTCGGGGGTTGACTGCCCGAAGCCCCTACTGAAGGCAGGCTCGAGCTCCTGGCGTCGGCGACAGAGGGTCGGCGTGCGGTTGATTCTGAGGCTTGTGTGCGAAGGGGCAGGTCCGTTTGTGATCTGGCCGCTGGTCGAGTCTCCTGGCTGCTCGGCCTCGCCGGGTCTGTCGCACTGCGCCCTGTACTTGACGTTCTTCTCCGCCGGCCATCGCGTATGTCAAGGTGCGTTGAAGTAACAGGCGGCCGATTGCGGTTCTCCGTATGCTCGGTGGTACTCGACGATCTTACATGGGCCGAGTTCGCCCGGTGTCTGCTGCTGGGCCGAGAGCTGTCGGACGTCTGGGGCCGCGAACTCGACGAGGCCACTTCGATGCGATGGGCCTGGCCGACGGGGGGGCTCCTCCTGCTTGGCTCATGGCGACTACGCTGCGCCTGACGCCTCCGATATGCCTCGGTGATCCGGCGGCTCAGTTCGTCGTTCTGCGACAGGTCGATATTATCCAGATCCAGGCCATCCAGGAGACCCTCTTCTTGAATCTGGCGGGCAAACTCTTCCACCTCCCTTTCCATATCGTGGGAATCTACGTCCGAGGAGCTAATTAGTGACCGGATGGAGGCTTGGTGCTCGACGGCTCTCCTTCGGTTTCTGGACGACTCGCGCGACCTCCGCGGAGACCCATTGCGACGGTGCCGGCTTTCCTCGGACGAGGAGCCCCCGCCGGGCCGTAGCATCCCCTCCGGATCGGTCGCGGTCCTGCGCCTCCGCGTCTCGCCTCGGGATGCCCTCGGAGCGTGGTCCCGAGCGTCGCGGGTTCTCGAGTCTCGACTACTTTCCCGGTCGGAACGGCTGCTCCCATCCAGATGGCGCGTGCGACGCTCCCGCCGTTGGCGTGGGGTCTCGTGGGCCGACGACTCTACGCCGACGTCGCGCAAGCTCATCTCGCGCGCCTGCTCCAACATCTGGCGTTCCAAGCGCTCCAACCGTCGCTCCTCGGGCGACTTGACGGGGTTCTGCATGCGCGGCAGCACATCGTCACCCTGCTTGTACTTCTCCTGCATCTCCCGTAGCTCGGCATCAGGGCGGGCTTTGTCCGGGTGCGCGCGAAGGAACATTTCGAGCAGGGTCGCCACGGTGGCATTGTGCCGGGTATCTCGGACTTGGGCGCGACATGAGGGGCAGGTCGCGACGATGGTGCCGGCAGACGGCGGGTTGGGCGAGTTCTCGGCTGTCGTTGCTTGCCAACTAAACCAATCCTTGAGACAGGATCCGCAAAACGTATGCAGGCAATCGAGAAGAGTCAGAGGCTGGTAGAGGACCTCGGTGCAGATCTGGTGCCAGCCGACGGATGGCATGTATTAGCGCAAGACAGAGAGGCAGTGCGGCCGGCCAGATGGATGGGCCCCGTGGGTGGGCAGGGCCAACTCACCGAGCACGTCAATTCCTTCTCCAAATCAACAGCGGCCCTGGGAGAGTCCATGACGATGCCGGCAGACGGAGAGGGGGAAAGCCAGGGAGCGGCGACCGAGCACTCCCTCGACGGCGTCGGCGTCGGTTTTCTTCTGCGGCTTTGGTGCGAGAAGGCAATCGCACAACTACCCGGCTATGATGGAAGCTGGAGGGTGGGAGTCATCATGAGATATGCAACTCGACGACAGATTGGCTATAGCCCTCTCGCTGGTGGGGTCGCCTGTGGAACGAGTGAGCGCAGTTCGTCGTAGGCGTACGGGCCAGGAATGAAGCGAACCCCCATGCAGCAGGGCTGGCCGCCTCCATCTTGGGGGGCTCGACTCGTATCTGCCGTTGCCCAAATCTGACCGGCTTGCATTTCGCACGCGCACCCAGTTCTTGGTATGGAGCGACAGCCAACGACATGGCCGGCATGCGAACCCCCGTGACCGACGAACCGGGAGACGGACTCGCACGCATGGCGCCTGATCGTAAGGGCAGAGTCGGTACACCTGACCAGCACGCGAAGGTATGTAACGTAGTCTAATTTTGCTGGTGTAGGGAAAGAGACAAGAAAAGATCATTCTGAACTGGTGTGGTGTTTACAAGCATCCATGGTGCCTTGTTTTAGAGTGTTACTCCATCTAAGCCATCAAACATCCATAGATGCATGGATCTCTATCGACCTGTTTGCTTCTATGGATCCGCGATCAGAGATCGGAATAATACGAAGCAGAAGAAGAAGAAGAGGAAGGAAGAGGCTAGGAATTTGGTCGCTGGTTCACATGGGGCGTGCACAGCATTCGTGACAGTACGGCTTGTTCCTAGGGCCCTTTTGTTGTATTCGGGTACCTTATGTACTACAGACCTCTGTAACCCGAGGCCGTCTGTAAGACGTACCTGTATAACCGTGGGTATCGCGGGCATGGCACAGTAATGATCGGCAGGACTCGATACACTGAAATTAGGTAATCCCTAGGGCGATCATTCCACGCTTGGCCAGCTTACTGTTTGAGGATATCACGAAAAGCAACGCTCCGGTGAATACGCGTTCAAAGGGAGGCCTGTAGATGTCGAATGCAAATGCACACAGGTACATATTGCCTCGGATTTCAAACGAGGGCCACCTGCAGGGCGTTTGTCCGTTGTGTCGCGCCGGAGCTGGCCACGACAAGGGACTGGCCGGCCCCCTCTCGCCAGGATAGAACGAGACCATCCACGATCGACAACTTGACCCCAAAACCCCGCTACTCTTGTTGTTGTTAACCAACCCCTAACAAACACCCGAGAGGCATCGCGACAATCAATACGGACCCATGTGGTCAATGCTTGGCAACATGATTTCGCGGATCATCTCATTTTGACTCGGCTCTTGGGTTCACGGGCTTCGGGGGTTGACGGACCTACGCCGCTGGGATTGCCACGTATTGTCGTCATCTGGAGCGCTCCGAGACTTTGCGAGGCGGTCAATCCTTGCAGACAACTCAAATGCACGCTGGTGAAGGCACCACCAGCCAGGTCAGGCATCGCATCGGCCTGATCGTTGGGATTATCCGCCGTAGCGTGGCGGGTGTGGGAAGACTGGGTGGGTTCGAAGCGGATCCATCCTCTGCCGTGTCAGCGTGTACCCTCTCACCCGGCCGCAGATATAGAGGAAGGGTGTGGGAAAATTGATGTTGGAGAGCTCAGTCGGGCAGCCGACGAGGTCCATCCCCTGTATCGAAGGCGTCCGTTCCTTTTTATTGCTATGTACCTACAGATCCGTACATCCCAGCCCGTGCTCAGTCCTGCCCAGCCTGCCAGCGAGCCTATTCGTCGCCGGCATTCGCGGGAGATGGGGCAAGTGGGAACGTGGAGACAGACAATGTGCCGGCTGAGCAGGGAACTGCTGCTCTAGATTCCAGTATTACGACCATAACACGCGGCGCCGCGCTCTCCCGTACCCACGGGTATCACGCGTTGGGTTGCGGAGCCCTCGTGGGTAGTGGTCTGGCAGGGCTAGGTCCTCAGGCGTGAAACCGCCGGATCTAGGTAGCTGGCGGTGCGAGACGGATCTCCCATGCCACGGCACTGACGGGCTGGGGGAATATCCGAGGATGAGCACCTGCACCCGACTCGGATGACCGCGGCAAGCTTCAGCCCCTTGCGGCTGCCAGAACCCTAACAGATGTCACCGTGAAACTATGCGTACGCGTTAGGAACCTACTGTACGTGGGCAACAGGTGGGTTGAAGGAAGGGGGGGGGGGGGGGGCACGAGCCGACCGGAGCACCTGGTGCGGATGGCCATCGATATCACGGGTGGGAAAGCCCAGTTACGACTTGTGCGCGTCGTCTCGCGGCGAGGTACATGTGTGGACGGAGTATTAAAAGGCGGGCTAAGGTCGGGTTGCAGCGGCCGGCCAACATGGGTCTTCCGGCATGCATCTCGTTGTTGGCGTCTCCCAGCCCCATCCTCGCATTCAGCCTCCCCAGCGAAGGAGAGGGAGAGGGGAAAGATGGCCATGGGCAAGCACCGATGTAGGGAGCTGTGTATGCGCAAAGAGGCGCTCTTTTGTCTCGAGGGATGTGTACGAGCGGGTAAAGGGACCTGTAGGTGGCTGGGGTGGTCCTGGAGGGAGGTGTACCTCTTCGTATGCACCGGCTTCACCCGTTCGGCTGCATGGCTAATGTGTTCTTTCCAGTGTCGGCTGGGGCCATGGAGGCAAAGGCATTGCATGCCAGCCTGCCACCCACACGCTTGTGCACATGCTGACAGGATCCAAACTCGTCCGCACGAGAGGCATATATGAATACATGCGAATGGGAGGACTGGCCGGTAGCAGACGAGTGCCGGTATCGTAGATCTGACAGGGATTGCGCTAGGATCGACTAGTTGAATCAACCCGACCAACCCGAAGCCGCAGAGGCCGTCCATGCAAATCACACCATCCCATCCATCCGCTACCGACTACGTAGGTAGGTACTTAGTAACTCCGCAGCTGTTCCTTGCCTTCCGTGCGACGAGAGGAGGAGGAGTAGGAGGAGTAGGAGGAAGTTCCCACAGCGGGCGGGCATCGTCTCCAGCTGTGGCATATAAGCGTCCACTCATGGAAGGGCACCAGTTGGCCCTCGGCGAGCTGGCTGCCTGCTCGTCGCGCGTGCCCGTGTCCCCCTTCTTCGTCCATCTGCAACGGTCAGCGTTTGCGCGCGAAAGACAGATCATCGAGAGAGCAGGCGGAAACCATTCGTTCCAACCCTAGGTAGGCACTAGTTTCTTTGCCGCAGGGCTGCCGTGGGCGAGTGGAGGATGGGGGCTTCCGCCAAAGCAGACGGTGGCAGACGCGACTGCAGGGTTAAAATGCCGCTAGCCAGCTAATAAGCGGACAGCGGGCGCCCCAAGCTTGCTCAGGGCTCCTTCCAAGCCGGCGGCCCGTAGGGGACTAACTACTACATAGCCTCGACGTAGGGGTGGGTGCAAGGTGGCCACGCCGGCTGGTGATTCGAGCTGCACCCAAGAGAGCTGCCTGGAGGATACTTGCTCACTTTACCCAGCGGTATGCAGACCAAGGACGCCCGCATGGATAGATGGATGCCCGGGCACCCATACAAATGGGATCCCGTATCGTAGAGCCTGGCAGCAAGAGCAGCGCCAGCAGCACCAGATCTCCATGTTCATCGGGAGAAATCCCCATGGGATAATAGTGGCCCTGGCACTGGCAGTAAAGAGCAGGTACGCGTCCCACGTACCTCCCGCAACGCCAATACTGGGCTGGGCTGGGCCGACGCCGCGCTGTGGTTGGTGACTGACGGTCGTGACTCGGTCGGTCAAAGCTGGTGGCAGCTGCCGAGAGCCCGCCAAGCCGCTCCTCCTCCCAATGAGTGCAGGTGAAAAAAAAATTGGCCTTGCTCCGTTCGTGTATAAGAATGCCAGACTTATTAGAGGGCGCTGCCGCCCACTTTGCGAAAAGTCATCAGACCTGCATCCCGCAATTGACACGCCGAGCCTTTATTTCAACTGCCAGCTCCGGCCCAGGAGCCAGCCCGCACACCCGCCCGGCCAGCACAGCACTGCACCACTGCGCTGCACCACCACCCATTCAGTACAAGGCAGGCAACGCACGCACCACTTCAACACCACCACCACCACCACCAACTGCTGCTGCTGCTGCTACTCTCATCACAAGCCAAAGTAGAGGTTGGTCGTCACTCATCCATCCAACCATCCGCGTCGGCTGTGGGTGAGAGTGACAGGGTGCAGCACACGCACCCCGGATTCGGCTGCGATTTCCGGCAACTTATCCATCACTGCGTCGCCGTCCCTCCCGTCCACACTTGACCATCGGCGCCGCGTTGTCCTGTCCTTGACTGCTGTTGGGGAAGCTTGCCAGGCTCGCTCATGACCGACTAGTCCCACCATTCCGCGGCTAGTTCGTAGATATCGCATTTCCATTTACAGTAAGTTGCACTCAACACCACCGCGCGCAACCACTACCCTACGCTGCACCACCACCACCACCACCACCACCACCCCCCCTTATATGCCCTTTGCATCCCTGCCGTGGCGTCTTCCCTCTCATCCCCTCCCAGTCATGCATTCCCAAGGCCCATCTCGCCCGTGTATTTAGTCTCTGCCGCCTCTGGTCGCGTCGCGTGTGCGTGCGCTTGCTAGATTCCTCTAGTGCTGCCCACCGATTATACGGATCGCCAGAGGCAGCGGATGAGCGCCCGGCGTGTACGCATGCCGTCGCGCATGGGTATGTCTCTGTCCCGTACTGAGTCCGCGGTGTCGTAGAGTCCAGGTGACCCGCAACGTACGTGGTGCGTTGCACGAAACCTCCAGGCCTATAGTGTAACCCCGAGATATGGTGCATCAGGCTCACCCGGCCTTCTTGCCCACTCTCGCCCCTCCCCCTCTCGTCTTGCCTGCTATTTGTCGGCGACGGCTTCTCCTCGGCCTGCGTGCCCCCAAGCATCTCGGGGCCAGGAGCGGCCTGCCTGCCTGCCTGCCTACGCAAATGAGCCGTGTATGCCAGCTTTGAGTGAAGCCTAGGGCGTTGGCCGTCCGCTCTGTCATTCCTGCCAGGTGCATGGATATATCTATCTATACACCTCTTCATCAAGCCTGCATGGCCCACCTCCAGGCCATCATCGACGCTGACCAGCCCGACAGACCTCCGTTGCGAAATGAACCTCCATCAGATATAGGCCCCACAGCCTTGGTGTGAGCACTGAAGATGGCGTCAAGGTGAGTGGCTTCGTTTTCCCTGCCATGGGGCTTTTACTGACAGCGTGCTACAACAGACTAGATCGCCTTGTCACGTAAGTCGCGTCACATGCCTCCGCCGCCACCAGCACTCTCCGTTCATCGGTGTCCAAAGGGAGAGGCTGGCGCCCGGGAGACGTGCCAGGCGTATTAGGATGAGCGGCTCCTGGGACACTAGCTAACTCGTAATAGCATCCTGGAGACTGGCAGCACGAAGCTGATCAAGGACACGGCTGTAAATCAGCTGGCTGATTGGCAAAAACAGCACCCCGAAGAACTCTTCAACCTTCTCTCCAGGGTGGTGCCGTATCTCCGCCACAAAGACTGGGACACCAGGGCGACTGCCGCCAAAGCCATCGGCAAAATTATCGAAAATGCCCCGTTGTATGACCCGAATGAGGACGAAGGCGACATTACGCCAGCAAAGAAGGATGAGCCGTCGGTGGAGAACGGCCATGTCAAGAAGGAGGAGGACGTCGGTCTCCTGATTCCTGCCGACGACAGCTTCAAATTGGATGCCTTGGATGTTGCCGTGATCCTCAAACATGGGCGGGAGCTGCTCAGAACGGGCAGTGTCGACCTGGGCCTAGCCAGCCTAGAGCCACAAGCTCGTCTGGCCCACCAGAAGAAGACGTTAGTTGGTCGACTGGGCCTGTTGGGGCGGCGGTTTGAAGACGAGGAGTTACCCGTTGCTCCCGAGAAGTCGGCCAGTCCCATGACGCCCCAGGATTCCAACGGTCATGGCCACTCGCACCAAGGTAGTGTGCCCAATTCGGCGACGAAGCAGCCAACCGAGGAATCCGGTCTCAGTGCCCGACAGCTCAACGTACTGAAACGAAAGCGCAAGCGGGACGCCCAAAAGGCCGCACAAGGCAAAGGAAGTTTTGGCGATTTGGCGGTTCGACGTTCCGCGACAGGCGGATCAGAGGGCTTCGACGATACCCCGTTGCTGGACGATGAGTCTAAAAAGAACGGTAAGGCCGATTACTTCTCCCTGGACCGCCCCGAGGGCATCGACGAAGATACCAAGGTCATTTCCGAATTTAAGGGTCCCGTTCTTCCCATCAAATCAGAACTCGAAACGGATGATGAGCTTGAAGGCTCCGAGTGGCCCTACGAGCGCCTCTGCGACTTCTTGAAGATAGACATTTTTGACTCGCAATGGGAGACGCGGCATGGAGCAGCACTCGGCTTGCGCGAGATTCTGAGGGTTCACGGCGCCGGTGCTGGCCGACTCCGAGGAAAGCCGAGGGTCGAAAACGACCAGCTCAACCGCAGGTGGCTGGACGACATGGCGTGCCGTCTATGCTGCGTCCTCATGCTGGACCGATTCACCGATTACGCCTCCGACACATCAGTTGCCCCCATTCGGGAGACTATCGGCCAGACCCTGGGCTCATTCTTGAAGCACGTCCCGCCGGAATCAGTATACAGCATCTACCGCATCCTGTACCGAATGGTGATGCAGGAAGATGTCGGGCTTGACCGACCAATGTGGTCCGTCTGCCACGGTGGCATGGTCGGCCTTCGCTACCTTGTCGCCGTGCGCAAGGACCTTCTCTTGCAACACAGTGACATGATTGACGGCATCGTGCGCGCCGTCATGAAAGGCCTGGGCGACAGCGATGACGATGTCCGCTCCGTCAGCGCAGCAACACTGATTCCCATGGCCCGGGAGTTTGTGCAGACGCGCCCTGCGGCATTGAACGACCTGATCAACATTGTGTGGGAGAGCCTGTCCAGTCTCGGCGACGACTTGAGTGCGAGCACAGGAAAGATCATGGATCTTTTGGCGACCTTGTGTGGCTTCCCAGAGGTTCTTGAAGCAATGAAGACGTCGGCCGAATTGGACCAGGAAAGGTCATTTACGCTCCTGGTTCCTCGGCTTTACCCCTTCCTGCGCCACACCATCACTTCGGTGCGTCTGGCTGTTCTCAAGGCTCTGATGACATTTGTCAACCTAGGCGAGGAGTCACAGGGCTGGTTGGACGGGCGGACTCTCCGACTTATCTTCCAAAATATCCTGGTGGAGAGGGATACGGCCACCCTCAACATGTCTATGGAGCTTTGGATGGCCATGGTACAGTGCTTGGCCAAGAACCCGGACCACCTGGCTTCCGAGTTCACGCCGCACATTGACGCCTTGATGCAACTTACCTTGCACCCCGTCGGTGTATCACGACACCCAATTCCCATGAACGCGGCCCTGTTCCAGAAACCTTCCGGCGGAACTTACATGCCTGCTGGATATGCGCCGCCGAGCGCGCGCAAAGGCTCTGACCCCGATGGCGAGAGGGCGGCGAAACGGCGAAGGAAGTCCACCAAGGTCGACGAGGCGCCCGTCACCACACATTCTCACGACTTGGATGGCCATATGATGCAGGGGGATGTCGATCTTGTTGGCATGGAGACCCTGATCCGGTCCCGGGTTTCGGCCGCCAAAGCCATGGGTCACATCATGTCACAGGTGCCCACGTCGACTTTGGAGGTTTACGATGCTACCTTGGTCCCCGGTTTTGTCTCGGCAGACTCTTCCACTCAGCTTGCGGCGTGCATTGTCATTGACGAATTCGCGAAAAACAATGACGCGGCCAAGACGGAGACGCGATACATTGAGCAGCTGCAAAAGATCGTGGAGTCGGAGCGACCTTCGCACTACCGGGATCTTGTCAGCTTCGTGCAAAGGGTCAGGGCTCAATGCATGCAGCTGATCAACCTGTTCAGGGACCATGGCAAAGTAGCGCAAAGCAAACTCCCGACGCTTCCTGTGGTTGTACAGGGCGAGGCCGAGGCCGGGCCCGGCGCCTTCTCCCTCGCGATAGCTGAGAAGTGCGTTGGCCCAGATTTCGAAAAGCTGAGAAAGATCATGGCTCCTACGCAGCGCCTGCTTGCCGCCGACGAGCTTCAAGTCAGCCGCCAGACGACCGTTTCGGCGATTGAGGAAGCCTTCGCCGTCAAGGAAGGTCGCGACATCCGCATCAAGGCGGCTGCTGCTTGTGCCCTCATTGCCATGAAGGTCTTGCCCAAGAAGCCCAGCCCTCTCATTAAAGGCATCATGGACAGCATCAAAACGGAAGAGAACCAACTGCTGCAGAGTCGCTCCTCGGAGACTATCTCGCGCCTCGTCCAGCTGTTCACCAACAACGGCCGTCGCGCCCCTGCGGACAAGGTGGTGGCAAATCTCATCAAGTTCTCGTGCATGGAAGTCGCCGAGACGCCCGAGTTTCCTGTCCATGCCCATAAGACGGAGTGCATCTTGTCCATGCAGAAAGAGGAAGATCGTGTCGACCACGAGGACGCCGAGAAATGGGCTCGCGAGGCCAAGGCTGCACGCGTTACACGACGCGGAGCGCGGGAGGCTCTGGAGGTGCTTGCTCGAGTCTTCGGTGCCGATATCTTCACCACGGTCCCCAGTCTCAGAGAGTACATGGAGCAGCCCCTGCAGAAGGCCTTCTCTGGCGAGCTGCCCTCCGAGGCCAAAGACCCCGAAGTCACTCTCGGTCAGGAGATTGTCGATGCGCTGTCCGTGATACGGACACTGGCGCCCACGCTCCACGAGTCGCTGCATCCCTTCATCATGGCGCAAGTGCCTTTGGTCATCAAGGCACTTCACTCGGAGCTGTCGGTCTACCGTTACATGGCGGCGAAATGCATGGCCACCATATGCAGCGTGATCACGGTCGAGGGCATCACAGCCCTTGTAGAAAAGGTGCTTCCGTCTATTAACAACCCCGTGGACCTTCGCTTCCGGCAGGGCGCCATTGAGGTTATCTACCACTTGATTGCGGTCATGGGAGATGGCATTCTCCCTTACGTCATCTTCCTCATCGTGCCAGTCCTGGGTCGCATGAGCGATTCGGATCATGAGATTCGGCTGATCTCCACCACGTCGTTTGCGACTCTCGTCAAGCTGGTTCCACTTGAAGCCGGCATTCCCGACCCGCCTGGCCTTTCGGAGGAGCTGCTGAAGGGCCGGAACCGCGAGCGTACCTTCATCGGGCAGCTTCTCGATCCCAAGAAGGTCGAGCCATTCACCATCCCCGTCGCCATCAACGCAGAGCTGCGTTCGTATCAACAGGACGGCGTCAACTGGCTGAACTTCCTGAACAAATATCACCTCCACGGAATCCTCTGCGACGACATGGGTCTTGGCAAAACTTTGCAGACCATATGCATGGTCTCCAGCGACCACTACAACCGAGCCGAGGAGTTCAAGAAGACGGGGGCGCCCGACGTGAGGAAATTGCCGTCGCTGATTGTTTGCCCACCGACCCTTTCAGGACATTGGCAGCAGGAGTTCAAGACTTTCGCACCGTTCCTCACGGTTACGGCCTTTGTCGGCCCCCCTGCCGAACGTAGGTCCAAGGCGGCGCAGTTTTCCACATCCGACATCGTCATAACCTCGTACGAAGTCTGCCGCAACGATACCGAGTACCTGGAGAAGCAAAACTGGAACTACATCGTGCTTGACGAGGGCCATCTGATCAAGAACCCCAAGGCCAAGATCAGTGTGGCGGTCAAGAAGCTTGCCAGCAACCACCGGCTGATTCTGACGGGCACGCCAATCCAAAACAACGTCCTGGAGCTCTGGTCGCTTTTCGACTTCCTCATGCCTGGTTTCCTGGGGTCCGAGAAGGTATTCTTGGATCGATTTGCTAAACCGATCGCTGCCAGTCGATTCAGCAAGGCGTCGTCGAAGGAACAGGAAGCCGGTGCTCTGGCGATCGAGGCTCTACACAAGCAGGTCCTCCCGTTCTTGCTGCGCCGTCTCAAGGAGGAAGTGCTCGATGACTTGCCCCCTAAGATCTTGCAGAACTACTACTGCGATCTGAGCGACCTGCAGAGGAAGCTCTTCGACGACTTCAACAAGAGACAAGGCAAGAAGATCACGGAACAGGCCGGAAGGGATGATAAAGAGGCCAAGCAGCATATCTTCCAAGCGTTGCAGTACATGCGCAAGCTGTGCAACTCGCCCGCGCTCGTCATGACGCCAAGCAACAAGCTGTACGAGGACACGCAGCGGCTCCTCTCGAAGCAGGGCACAAGCATCGACGACCCGGCCCATGCACCCAAGTTGACGGCCCTGAAGGACCTCCTGATTGACTGCGGAATCGGCATCGAGGGCACCGAGTCCAATGACCCTCTGTACCAGCCGATCAAGCCCCATCGGGCCCTTGTCTTCTGCCAGATGAAGGAGATGCTGGACATGGTGCAGAACACGGTGCTCAAGCGCATGCTCCCCTCGGTTTCGTACTTGCGACTCGACGGATCGGTCGAAGCCAACAAGAGGCAGGGCATCGTCAACAAGTTCAACAGCGACCCTTCGTACGACGTACTGCTCCTAACAACCAGCGTGGGTGGTCTGGGTCTGAACCTGACGGGTGCCGACACGGTCATTTTCGTGGAGCATGACTGGAACCCGCAGAGGGATCTCCAGGCAATGGATCGCGCCCACCGCATCGGCCAGAAGAAGGTGGTCAATGTGTACCGACTGATCACGCGGGGTACCCTGGAGGAGAAGATCTTGAGGTAAGTTCCCCCCTGGTGGCGGGCCCAAGCCAGCGGCAGGTGACATGACAAGACGTACTAACTCGCTGGTCTGGCAGCTTGCAAGCTTTCAAGATGGACGTAGCCTCCACCGTCGTGAATCAGCAGAATGCTGGCCTGGGCACCATGGACACGGACCAGATCCTGGACCTCTTCAGTCTCGGCGAGTCGGGGCCCAATCTCATCACGGACAAGGGGCAGGGCGGCATGGACGGACGCGAGGAAGACATGGTGGACGTCGAGACGGGCGACGTCCGCGCGCCCGGCAAGAAGGGCTGGATGGACGACCTTGGCGAGCTCTGGGACAACCGGCAATACGAGGAGAGCTTCGACTTGGACGGGTTCATGAAGTCGATGCAATAGGGTGGTTGCCAAGGGGGTGATTTGACAAGACACGGGCTCCTGCGGGGGGGGGGCGGCCCAGGTGTATAGGGATTCTTCTTGTATCAATAGCGATCTGGCATAGCCGTGGAGTTGCGAAGATTTATATTTCGCGAGGAAATGCTTTCAGCTATGCCGATATTCAGTCGGAAAGCAACCCCTACCCACCAGCCTTGTACGAGGTCTTCGCCTGTGTCCGCTGGTACTTTGAATCATGGTAGTGAGAGAAACCCCCCCCCCCCCCCCCCCCCCTCCCTCTCCCCCTCCTTCCCGCTCACTCCCCCCTCCCCCCCCCTCCCCCCCCCCCCCCCCCCCCCCCCCCCCCGCCCTCCCCCCCCCTCCCCCGCCCCCCTCACCCCCTCCCCCCCCCCCCCCCCCCCCCCCCCCTCGCCCTGGGCCCCTTCGTGTCCGCTTCCCTGTATCCATAGGCTGCCCTTTCTTTCCAATGGAAGGTGAGGTTGGGGTCCCCATGGTGAAACCCTACAGGGGTACCCCCGGGCAAGATCGACACGATGCCGCCTCCCGATGGCGACAGCCCGGGGGATGGGGGAAGGTGAGTTTGGTAGGCGATAAAGGCAGTTGGTTAATATGCAGCTTGGTGCAAGCTAGCTTGGACTTTGTGTTTTCTTAATGCTGTTCTTCTAGTGGGACCCGGGAGACGTCCCATTTGCTTTCCTTCCTCCCGTGCGTGTCTTCCTCCTTCTCCCCATGGCTGGCTGCAAACCGCACGCGGCGTCCACTGTGATTACCATTGAAAACCCCCATGTTGCGCCGACGCTATGCCTTGTTAAATGCAAATTCATTCATCCATCCGTCTTTGTGTGTGTGTGTGTGTGTGTGTGTGTGTGTGTGTATGCGTATATGCGCGTATGCGTGTATGCGTGTGTGTGGTGCATACGTCGTTAGAAGAGCAGCATGGCGCCCATGAAAAAGGCCACGAGGGCGCCGGTGCCGAAGCCCAGGCGCCGGGTGCCGACGACGCTGGTGCTGGCGCTGGTCGAGATGGAGGTGCCGGGGCCCTCGATGCGGCCGACGGCCTTGATGCCGTTCAGCTTGTCGGCCGTCTCGATGGCGGGGCCGCGGTTCCAGAAGTCGACGAGGATGAAGGCGGGCTTCCGCGCCCAGGCGCCCGCGCACGCCTGCGCGTGCTGGCCCAGGGCGCCCGTCTCGCTCGTCGACGGGCTGTTGGTCGTGTCGATGGCGCCCGCGTTGGGCACCATGATGGAGCCGCCCAGCACGTTGTAGGCAAAGTGGTTCATGAGCGGCAGCAGGCCCTGCGAGAGCGCGGCCTCGGCCGTGCCGACCTTGGGCGGCCGGTCGAGGGTGCAGTTGAAGCCCGACAGGGACGTCACCTCGTAGTGCGTCTCGAAGACGTGCTGGAACTCGGAGAGGAGGTACGGGTACGCCTGGTTGGCCGTGATGGAGGCGATGAAGGTGACGAGGCGCTTGTTGGACGTGATCATCTCCTGCAGGGTCGGCCAGCCGTTGCCTGTGGGCGTGTACCCGTACTTGTCGATGCCGGCGCCCTGGAAGACGCTGCCAAATGCGGCGGCGTCCTGGTTACCCCCGTTGACGAGCAGGAGCGTGACCACCTCGTTGGGGTTGGCGTCCATCCACGCCTTGATGTCGCCCAACCACTTCTCCAGCGGGCCCGCGTCGAGCAGGTCGCAGCTCGAGTGGCAGAGCTCGACGACGCCGTTCTTCTCGTGCACCTGCGCCTGCAGCAGGCGGAACCCGGCGTCCAGGGCTGTGGTGGCGTTGAAGAACTGGTTGCCCGCTATCGAGTTGTCCGTCGAGGCGTCGCGCAGAAAGGACGAGTCGTGCGCGCCCATGTGGGTTACTTCGCTGTAGGATCGGCTGCAGAGGTCAGGCGAGTTGTTGCAGGCCGTGGAGCCTCCGTTGCCGGCCTGCGGGAGGGCGTAGGCGGCCGTCGCCAGAAGGGCCCCCGTCGCGGCCAAGCGGCGTATGGAGGGAAGCATGATGGCAGCGAGGGGCGTGAAGTCGGGGTTTGGGAAGTAGAAAAGTAGGCGAGGCCAAAGGGGGGCGTTATAGCAGCCGGCGACGCTGGTGGACGAGCAACAGTATGTTTCCCGAAATCACTGGGATGAAAGCGAGCCACCCTTATTATGACCAGAAACAACGAACCTAGGACCGAACATACGGAAACTAGTCGGCGTTGGCCTGCCGGGGAAAGACTTTCGTCTTAAGTGCGAAGGTCAACAAAGGCTCGCTCGGGCCGTGACCGGTGTGTGTGGGTGTGGGTGTCGATGATGGCACCACCCACGCGCCAACCTTGGCCGCGGAGGAGGCAGCATATTCACATAGGTTGGTTGACGTGCCTCGTAATGGCCCAGGTCACTCTGGAGCCCCCCAGCCGTCATGCAGGGTCGCCGGCAACATGACTGGTCGGTGGACCCCCCGGTCCGGCACCTGAGGTGTGTGTAGTACGTGAGCACCGCCTCCCTCTCTCTCTCCCGAGCTCTGCGCCCCCGAGGCGACCCGAGACCGGGACCAGCAGCCGACGCCAGCACGAAACGAGACAAGAGCGGCGTGAAACGACGGCAGACGCGCGGTTCCGGCCCCAGAATTGTGGTTGGCAAGTGGCAGGGCAAGGTTGGGGGTGGTCCTGATGCCGGCCGCCTCGCACCCTTGGTCGGCACCGCATCCTCGCCCGTGCAAGCGACACGCACAAGGATGGGGGACGCCTATCAGTGGGGGGGCCGGTGGTCGGGTATGAGATCAGCGGGCGTGGCCCCCGGCCGTCAGGATTTCTAGCCTACCGGGCCTCAAGCCAGGTTTGCCAGGCTTCCAGGGATGGGGACCCGTCGGCTCCGTCACCCTGCGACCACCGAGCGGGCGGCGGAGATGGTTTGGTGATGTGAAGGTGGCGGCGGCGGCGGCCAATCCTACCTGTAGGACGGGTAGGGTACGTAACGAACTTTACTGTACAGGGAGGCCCGGGGGAAGGGGCGATCACAGCAAGCCCCCCCTCCACAAGACTCCAGCCTCCCGGGACCGGTTCACGAAAGGGAAACGCAAAGAAAGAAGAAGAAGAAAAAACCACACAGGCTGGGGGAGGGGGCGGGAGCGAGGCCGCGTCACGCCCCTCCAAGTCTTTCTCTGTGGCACTTGTCAGTGTGAAACACGGAGAGGCAGCGGGCGCGCGAAGCGAAGACGGTTGGGTTGGCCGGTCATGCAGCCATCAATGCGTGGCACCCGCTAGGGAGCCCGCCAGGCCCGCTGAGCCGGTGGCCGAGCGAGCCCAGAGAAGCCGGAGGAAAGAAGGCATGGGATGAGAGACATTGGGGACAGGGCGGACGGCCGGTGGGTGTGACGGATGGAGGATGGCCTGAGGCTCTCCCCCGGTCTCTTTGCGAGAGACACGAGGCGGCAATGAGTGAGGCAGCGCAAGGAGCTGACAGACGCGTTGGTTGAGTGGCCGCGCCTGACAGTGGCTGCTGTCGGGCGCCGGGCGCGTTGCGTGGCCGTCAGCTAGGTTGCGATGGCAAAAACCACTTCGTCTTTTGCCCCTCGACGGCCCTGCGCCCGCTTCCACTCGAGGGCCTCCGCACGTGGCCAGCGCCAGCTTGTTAGTGGCAACGCCACGGCATCTGGACTGTCTATTTTTAGTCCATCAACCTTTCACCCGCGCATCGTATGGCTGTCTTGTCCAGTCTGTCGCAATCATACGACTCGCTCTGCCGCTGGCAGCTCGCTCAGGTCGGGTGCCCTGCATGGGGTTCCGGCACTTTGGTCATGGCGCTACTTGCCTCCTTATCGTGTACCATGCATGCAATCGTCTCTTGTGCCTCCGGTCTACGAAGCCTCCCTTCGCTTCACGCGTGCCTCTCGTCCGACCTGGACCAGCCAACTAATAACGACACATCCGTGTACTTGCTTACGCTAGCTCAGTATCGTCACCGCGCTCGCCTTTCCGGGCAAATCCCACATCAGGCGTGCGGCAACCAGGTCCGGACAGAAACTTTAACCTAACCCGTTCCCATCCGTTTGCGGCTCAGGGCAACAAGTGGAAAGTCTACGATCCCAGCTGCCCAGCCCCCCCCCCCCCCCCCCGGCCATCCTCCCCAGACGCCGCAGAACGCAATCCCGTCCCGTGCGTACATCTACTCAGGGTCGCCGGCGTACGATTCCAAAGCCGCTTTCTCCTCCATCTCCTTGAGGTGCTTCTGGCCCTGCGCCGTGGTGGCGTCGATGATCTCTTCTTCCAGGCTCAAGATGTTGGCCTAGGACGAAGTGTCAGGTCTGTGCTGGCCTCATTGCTCGCCCGGGCGTGGCCGCTCTGTCGCCAAGGAGACACTTACCTCGCCAAATAATCCAACTAGCTCCTCGGCATCCTCAACCTTCATTTTGCCCAAGACCTTGTTGACCTGGTCAAGGTTGCCGGTTTCCAGTGCCGCCCGCATCTCGGGGGAGAATCCCTCAAAGATTTGCCGACCCTTCTTCTCCTCTTCGTCCTCGCTGTTCGGCGGCGGAATCTTGATGTTGATCACAGTACCTGGCTCCACGGCGTGCAATTGGATCTGCTCCACGCCGGCACCGCCCGACGCCGCCTCTTGGGCCCGCTCCATGTTGATCTCTTTGCACCGGCTCTTGATACGCATGTACGTCTCCTGCACATCCTTGTAGAAAACATCCTGCGCCTGGTGGCCCTTGGTCGTGATACGCTTGAAGAACATGGCCACGCCATCCCGACCCAGCGCGCGGCAGTACTGGAGCAGCAGCGCGTTGTGGACGCATTGACGCGCAAAGTCCTCCTTGCTTTCCAGCTGGGCGTCGAAGGCCATGACCAGAATACCGTCTTGCTCCTTCTCCGACAGGATCTGCGGGTGTGCCGAAATAAAGTTGTTGAGCTCGCGATAGTCGTTGGATTTGATGTTGGCGAACTTCCGGGCCTCAGACGAGGCCTTGACTTCGTCATCGTCGTCGTCGTCGGCGCCGGCGCCGGCAGGTGCACCGGCGGTGGACGCCGGGGCTTGCGAGGCCTGGTTCGCGCTGAAATTGGGGTTCAGGAGTTCGGGCTTGCCGCCCGATGCTGCGTTCTTTTCGCCAGGCGTCGCCTTGGTGACGTGGGAGCTGTCAAATCCCGTGTGGTAGCTGTCGCTCGTAATCTTTCCCGTTTCCGCCTTCTCGAGCTCGGCCAGCTTTTGGAACAGCTGCTTCTGCAAGTCTTGCACCTTGGCCAGATGCTCGCCGATCTCCTCCACCATGGCGGTGTAGCGGTTGGTCGGCTTCTTCTCGTCCAGAGCCTTGTTCACTTGGTCCAAGAGAGCGGCCATCATCTTTGTATACGTCGGCGGCTCCTCCTCGGCGCCGTGGACGCCCTCGGGCCGCGCGGGTGGCTTGTCGTCCTCGGGCCGGCCGGCTGACTCCATGACAGCCTGGAACGCGACTTCGGCTGGGTTACGGGTCTCGGCCTCGGCGGCGTGGGACTTGAGGGCGTCCAGCAAGCCCGAAATGCGCTTGATCAGGCCATCGTTGACGACGCGCTCGTACTTGAGCGTCTCGATCTGGAGTTTCCGTTGCTGGCGCTCCTGGTGGATCTGATTCTGCTTGGCACGAATGAAGGATCGTTTATCGACGTTGGGGTGGACTTCCACGTCCGAGTCGTCGCTGAGCTCCAGCGCGTCCTAACCCACGAGCCGACATGATCAGTACCCAACTATTGGCAACATCCAAGCGGCTGGTCGGACGACCCCCGGGTGGCTGACATACCCATTTGCTGTAGTCGACAGGCATACTGGCGGCAATAGACGGTTCTTTTTTTCTTCTCCCTGGCGCTTGGGTACCCAAAAAAGGACCGGAGTGAGAAGTCTCGATTCTGGTGATGAGGTGAATGAGATACCTGAAGGCCGGGCCCGTCGAGCCCCCGTTGGAAAGTTCTAGCTACAGCGGGTAGCGCAGTGCATGGTACATGTTCCCATAGAAGTAGGTGGGGTAGCTTCCACGAATGCGCAACCCCGCGATTCGAGGCTTCCCTTCGGTCACACCAATGCGTACCCCTAGCTACACGTAGTATGAACATATCTCAGCGACCGAACTCCTAGGCCTCCCAGGATGTGCGTGGGGGAAAAAAAGTACAAGAGTGACACATCTGAACCATAGTTGCAGAGCTTTCTCTTCGTTGAAATGGTGCGCTTCGAGACAGGCTGGAACCGCGAGCATTGGCCAACGATGTAACGCACCGCATGAGCGACGAATGACATCGAATACCTCAGGAGGTCAGGGAGGCACCTTGCACAAAGTACTTTGCACCGGCAGACAAATCGTTACGTGCTTCTACACGGGTCGCATTCGTAGCGGCACACAGATAGTACAAGGGCGGTTTTACACGAGCCTATCGCTAAATACGTTGGTTACTTACGCGGGAGGCTCCGTCCAAGCCTCTTTTAGCCCATCATTATACACGCCGTGAGGGCGGATATCCATCTCTACTTTTCTCGTCGCCTCATGCCGCCGACGCACCGTCCCCTACGCTTTTCAGGTCCAGCGAGAGCGCCGACCCCCAAGACCAAAGCACCGGGTCTAGCCCCGCATGGTCTGCTTCTTGGACGCCTTGCGCATCTGCTTCTCCTTCTCCTTCTCGAGGAACCTCTTCTGCGTTTTCGCATCCATGGCGTTGAGGTCGGCGTCGCGCTTGGCCTTTCGGACCCGGTCGCGCTCGAGCGCTCTTTCCTCGGCCTTGCTCTCCTCGTCGACCTTCTGGATCTGCTTGATCGTCTCTTCGCGGATGGTTTTCACCTTGCGCATCACCTCGGGCCGGAAGTGCGCCGTAGCGACCAGGTGGTCGGGGAAGCGGATGAAGACATTGAACAGGGGAATGAGCTGGTCGTAGTTGTTGTCCGAGGGCATCCGGTACTTGAGGAACATGCGCTTTCTGGGTGTGGTCTCCTCGATGCTGTTCTCCGTCAGTACGGGCCTTTACAAAGCGCCGATGATGCCGCTTACCGAGTGGGCTTGTCAACCGGCTGGTCGCTGACAATCAGGTACTCGAACGCATCGCCGGCCTTCTGAACAGCAGTGATGAGCTCGTTGGTCAGCAGAGTGTCGGTGATCTCGGCGCTCTCGCTCATGATGGTCATCCAGTTGGGGAGCTTGGAGCTGTCTTTGGTGAAGGTGAGAGACAGGTCGTAGCGTTCGTCGCGGAGCTGCTTCATCGTGTTCTTGTTCACAATGGCCCAGACGAAGCCCTCGTACGTGCTCTTGGGGTCTTTAGCACGGAGTTCGGCAGCGCCGGGGAGAGCAGGGACGATCGAGTTCTCGCGGCCGTCAAAGGGGTAGATGGTCGCCTCGGCCACATCCTGGGGGGCGGTGAAGGTGTCCCAGAAGAAGGCCAGGCCCGTCTCGGCAATGGTCATGAGGGGGTTGAAGCGCTTCAGCAACGTGAGCTTGACGTCCATGAAGGCGACATTCTGGCGGCCCGTCGCGTACGAGGCGTACTCGAACAAGCTCTTCTGCTTGAGGAGCGTTTCCGGCTGGTCCTCGGGCGCGGGCGCGGCGCTGAAGCCGGCGAGCGCAAACTCGCCGGCCAGCAGAGGAGCGTGCGCCTTGGCCCAGGCCCTGGCCTTGGCCTTGTTGAGCCTCGTGCCGAAGAAGTGGAGGGTGAAGACGAAGATGATGGCGGCGATGATGGCGCCTTCGGTTTTGAACTCGGAAAGGCTGTGACGCTCGTGAATGTTGTACCACTTGGTGAAGGGGACGACGGTCGCGGCCGGCCCACCGGGCGCAGTCACCGATTCGAAGGGCACTGGCGTCGGCGAGGGCGCTTCGGCGAAGTCGGCGAAGTCTGGAACGCATTGGGTCGTCAGTCGCGTGCCACGGGGCCGTGCAGAAGGCAATGCGCCATTTTGGCAACAGGGGAAGGGAGGGGGGACGAGAGGCAGCGTGTCGCGCGCCCGTCGCCACGAGACAACGCACCTGCATCAGCCGAGGGAGCAGCTGTCTCGGACTTGCCGCCGACGATGTTCTTAAGGAAGTTGGCCATGTTTGCTGCTGTCGCTGCCTTCCACCTGGTAATGGCGACACGGAGACAGTGGGAGGTCGAGTACGACCAGGCTTGGGGACGAAGGGAAGCTGGAGAAAATGGGGGGGATGTGAGACTTCAATTGGGTCTCGACTTGCCTCTCCAACCACAGCAACACGCGCGAGGAAAGGACAGGGTTCCGAAATCTGTCTTCGTGCTGTATTCCCCACTTATCTCCAACCTTGGAAGTGTGGAGGTGGCCAGGCAAGCGACCCTAGCCGTTGGGACCAAGAGGGGAACATGCAAGTGCTCATTTCGCTTCTCGACGTCGCCTGTTCCCCTTGTGTTCCCGGGAAGCCGGGAATCCCTCCCAGTGCGAGCTGCCTTACGATGCCTGTCCTGCTTTCACATGGTTGGGCCATGTTGGGCCGCTTTCGCAGTCCCATGTATGACAAGTGCGTGGGCCCGCATGGGGGGGTGAAGTCTTACTGCCATGGTCCTGAGCCAAGCAGCGCGAGGTTTGCATAGCCGTTTCTCGAGCTGGTCACATGCATGGCTAGAACTTTCCAAACCATGGATATGCTACTGGCACGCTCTGGCGCCCTGCGCAAGTTGTACATCGCCGCAAATGCAGCCGACGGCGGTAGGTATGCTTCGTCTCTTCATGTGGGCGAGGGTAAGGTATAAGCTGCGACAAGCTCGTCTCTTTCACGCCTCATAATCATGAAGCTATGGATAACTACCCGGGTACTTTGAGAATGCAGTCAGGCCCAGTCGGCGCTATTTGCATCCCTCCCCCCTTCGTCAGTCTGCGGCAAAAGCACCTCTTCCATCTAGGGTACAGACGTGGGTTAGGGTAGATCTGGATCTGAACTGGTCTCTCCGCATGCTGTGCCTTGACACCCTGGGCATTCGTGGCGCAGTGCGGCTTGGGCGTTGCGGCTACGGGGCGTTGCCCCGCAACCGGGCAGGCCAGCGAATGTCAATGAAGAAGGGGTCGCGTGTCTCGTAACCAAACAAACGACGAGGACGACGACGAGGCCTCGCTCCTAAGTTGACCGGAATCCTCATTCTGGGCCCAAACCCAACATGTCCAAGCAAACAACAAAGCCCCGTAGATACGGCAAACAGGGAAAAAAGGGAAAGTCGGACCGTTTATTCGCTGAACTGCCCCCTACCCCGGCTCGGAATGCTGCAGTGGCCGACGAGGGAAATGAGGGGGGAGATGTGGCGGTGGCCGAGCTGACGGAGCGAGTCACCGAAATTTCCCTCCAGGAAGAGAACCGTCCGTCTCCACCTCCGCCGCACCAACGGCCAGCCAGCCCAGCCAAACCGACCCGGCTGGGGAGGAAAAAGAAAGTCGCACCTGCAAAGGAGGAGCTCGTGCAAGAGCCGGGGCCGGAACCCGTGCCAGACCTGGCGCGAGCGCCCACCCCGGAGCCAGTGACGCCCTCACGCGGAACCAAACAGCAGCAGCCCGACCAACCCAGCTCCGGACATGGCCTCAGTGTTCTCACCTGGTCCGAAGTATGCCCTCCGGGAGACAAGATCGTCAAGATCGCCGAGGCGTCTTATGCCGAGGTTTACCGCGTGACCAACGAGCGGGGCACTTCCATCATCAAGGCCATCCGCATGGAATCTCCCATCAAGGCGCAGACAAAGACGCAGGAGAAGTCCGGCCTGGTGGATGAAGAACCCCACTCCGAGTCGGACCTCATGGGCGAGCTCAAGATTTCCGAGTGGCTGGCCGATATCCCTGGCTTCGTCGTGTACAAGGAGCGGTACGTTGTACAAGGCAAGGCCTGCCGCGAGCTTCTCGAGACGCACCAAACTTTTCACAAGAAGGTCAAACGGCAGGACCCCGACCGGCTGCAATTCTACCCATCTCCCAGTCGATACTTGAACGACACCAGGTTCCTCGTCGTCGAACTGGGCGATGCGGGGAGTGCCCTGGAGGACTTTGAGCTCACGTCAACGGACCAGCTGTGGGACATCTTTTTCCATGTCGCCATAGCGCTGGCGCGGGCTGAGGCTCACATTGAGTTTGAGGTACGTGGGATCGCGAAGCCGTCGGCGGCACGCGGCCGGGCACTGACGTGAGCAGCACCGAGATCTCCACGAGGGAAATCTGTGCATCCGCCCCGCCAGCGAGCCTGTTCCGCCGGAAGACCGAGCTACGCCGCCCTACTTTGGTCATTCGGGCCTGGAGATTACCATTCTGGATTACGGCCTGTCCCGAGCAAGGGGCGACTTGGACGCCGACGCAAGCGAGCCTGTAGCCTACGATCTGGAGAGGGATTTGAGCATCTTCAAGAGCGAGCATGCCCCCCAGTGTCGCGTCTACCGGCAGATGCGATCCTTCCTATTGCGTGGCGACCGCACGTGCCTCCCACCGAAGAGCCACAACCAAGCCTACCAGGAAGGCATCGACGGGCCTCTCTGCTGGGCCATCCATGAGCCGTACACAAACGTGCTGTGGCTCGCCTACACGTACGACTACCTGACCCGCCATTTCCAAGGGCCCAAGAAGGACTTGAATGCCTTCAAGCGCGCCACCAAGGAATTGTGGACCCATCTCGACCCCGACGCAGACGACTCGGTTCCGGGGTTCGCCAGTGCAAGCGACATCGTCTTGTTTGCCGTCGAGGCGGGCTGGGTGGACGCCGATCAGCTCACGGGGGGCAGGCCCGACGTCGAGAGGTCGATTCTCTCCGCCCTGGCTGATGATGACGCTGTGGAGGGCTCCTCGCTACTCTCGATGGACGACTCTCCACTGCGGCGGCGAGCACCGCGTCGGCGACGGCCGCAACCCGTATGAGATGGATCACGCATTGCATTAGGAGGAGTCTGGGTGCCGGCGGCAAGGGCAGGCTTGTTTGTTTAAACGGACGGTGGCGCCACAGCAATATCCTATAGAGAAGACTGCTTTTTAGAGGCGTACTCATTCCGGCGGTGCAGGTATATGACAGGGCCTATTGGGGTTATTGTGTATTGGCGATGGTGATCCTGGTCTTGTGGTCCTAGGCGTATGTGGTTGAGCGGAGCGGTCTAACTGCTTCTATACTATCTTGTTTACTTCTCCCATTCGGGCGGCTAAAATTAGTACCCGTGGGCCCCCCCAGATACCCGGTACTCTCGAGAGAAGTAAGCACTAATCGTATGTAGAGACCCAGTCGCATTCAGCTCCCCCCCCAGCGTCAGTGCAATTGTTTAGCCTCTCGCGCCCAGCCTTGGCTTTTTTGGAAACTCGACAAATACCACATCGTTCTCGACTTTGTATAAGAGGAACCGGCCCCAAGCCACTCGCGTATGTAGGGATCCAAAGTCTTTTCCTCTCACAAACCAAGCATTGCCACCGGAGGCCCGGTGTTCCCAGACGATGGAAGCGAATCGGGGCCCTTCGGGGCTCAGGGGGGACCCGGCAAATCCAGGCACAGCAAAACCCTTTATGCCGTCGTACAGATGGCTGGGCTACCAAACCGTGGAAGAGGAGTTTCGACCCGAGCATCCGCCATCCCACGCTTTCGATACCACCACGGGGCCGAACTCGGCGCCAGCACAGTTGCCATGGCGGCCCTTTTACCTACGCCGTCTCGTCATCGCGGGTTTTATAGGCACCTTCATCCTCGTCCTGGCAGCCATCGAGGCCCTGCTTGCCGTATCGAACAAGAACGACGGCATCGCCACGAGCAGCCACGAGCGTCACTACCTGTGGACTTACGGCCCAACCGCTCTCCTCACCTTGGTCGCGGCCCTTTGGGCGAGAGCCGAGTATCAGAGCAAGCTGGTGGCACCGTGGAGACGACTGATGCAGCAGTCCACGGACGCCAAGAAAACCCTGCTGCTGGACTATGTGTCCGACTTTCAGCTATTTGTTGTTTTCAAGGCCCTTCGTAACAAGGACTGGACGGTGTCGATCGCTTGCACCGTTTCGCTGCTCATCAAAATCCTGATCGTTATTTCGACCGGTCTGATCACCCTTTCATGGACGGTAAGCACCTCGCTCTCGAGCATGCCTTCCAACTGCCAAGCACAAAGAAGTCCCATGGGCTTCGAGTCTTCAGCGGTAACGGTGGTCAAGGCATTGTTCGCCGACAGGTTCACCTGATGATTAACACCAAAGTGACGTAGGGAGTTCACTTGGGTTCCCACCCCATGTTCCTGCAAGACGCCTTCTCCAACAACGCTCGTCTGTCCAAGACGGGAACGCTATCCTATTACGTGATGAATGGACTGAGCGGACGGAATCTCACCTACCCCGATGGCATGTCCAAAGACTACGCTTTCCAGTCGGTACTCACCAACCTCGACGATTCTGCCGAGACAAGAGTCACCGTCGACGGTCTCACGAACGGCCTCGACTGTGTGCCGGCCGAGCTCGTCATGACAGGCGCTCGACCAGCGAATCCCCATTATATGGATGCCACGCTCAATGTCACGGTTAAATCCCCCGGCTGCGGCATGAAGGCCTTGAGGCTGGGCAGTCCTGCATGGAGCGCCGGCTCTCAGAACTCGTCAAATGAAGTTTTCGGCCGATTTGCCAAGGTGCAATGTGACGGCACTGCTGGCTACGAGGGAGGCAGGGTCCTTCTCCTGTTCGGCAATCTTACCTATTCGGTGGACTACACGAGGAACACGACCGATTACACGGGCCACCCAGCGCATCCGGTGGTAGCCAAGCTGCACCAGAGCACTCAGCTTCTCTGCGTTCCTACTTACACCATAGCGCGTGTCGAGGTCGTCCGCAATGGCACCGAAACGAAGAGCGTAGAGCCAGTGCCCGGGGCCGCCAACAGAACCCTGGAAAGCATCCACCCCTGGGCCATCTTGGATGCCCACTACAGTTCGGTAAGGAAGTCGAGTTTCTTCACGGCCCGCGTCCTAGCTCTTAGCGGCGCGTCTCTTTTCTTCTCCTTTTCTTTGCCACGCTGGGGTTTGGGGGACCCGCGGGACACCACCTGCTCCTGTAGCTCCCTTTCCCGCTCCTATGGTCTCTGGAGACTGACTTGCTATGCTGCAACAGTATGCGAACCCTACGGAGACATACAACTCTGCCTTCGGGAAATCGAGCAATATCTCGGATACCCAGGTGGACACGGATGCGTATTTCGCAGTCGCCATCGAGAGTCAACTTGGCCCCAACACCACGGTTCGGGCAAAGGATATGTTCGATTCTGGGTTCCTGAAACGTTTCGCTTCGGATTACTACCGGCAGTACGCCGCCATTGTGGCCAAACAGTCACTCATGGAGCCTGCGTCGATTGAGGTCCACGGATCGGCAACTTTCATGGCCAACCGGCTCGTGGTGCGAACATGGGCTGCGCAGTGGATGGCGGGCCTGGTCGTCTCTTGCCTGGTCCTCCTGGCCATTGCCCTGTTCACCGTGCCGAGACGAGGTTTCCTTCCACGGAACCCAAGCAATATTCCGGACATGGCGGCGCTGCTTCTCCACAGCCACGACCTACGGAGCCGACTTTGTGGTCTCGGCGCTGCAGATGAGAAAGATTTGGCCAAGGCGCTGGAAAGATGCCACTTCCACTCGGGAGTCGTGCATGACCCCGTAACAAACCAGAGCGAGTTCGCCATCATTGATCAACAACAAGACCTTGACGACCCGCGCCGGGCCTTCTCTCAGACCCAGGCCCGCCGAAACCAACATCCTGGCGTGCTTCACCCTGTCTTTCGTCTGACCATGTGCGCCATACTGGTCGGTCTGATCATCGCCCTCGAGATGTTGCTGCAAAAGTCCAATAGGGAGAATGGGCTAGGAGATGTTGGCAACGACACTTACCTGCACTATCTCTGGACGACCTTGCCGGCTCTCTCCTTCGGTCTCATCGCAATGGCCTTCTCGTCCATGGACTTCCGCATCAGATCCCTGGCGCCGTACACGATGCTGACAAACCGGGTCACAACTGACAAATTCATGAAGCTGGATCATCTGGTAGGTAAACTTTGAGCTTCCCCTGTGGCTTTCGCACGCAGCGCCCGGAGTCGGGGTAGTGGAAGCTGACACGGCGATCCAATAGGACATGTCCATCCCTCGTGCCATGTACCGAGAGGTCATGGCAGGCAACATGGGGGCGTTTGCCACCACGGCCATGTTGGTCGTCGCCTCCCTCTTCACCATCTTCTCAGGCTCCCTGTTCCAGGCGCTCGCCGTTCCCAACAGCGGCCTGGTGGCGCTGCGAGCTAACCAATCTTTCGGCCTCTCCCCTTTCGGCCGGGCAGACGGGTCGGGTTCCATCAGCTCTCTTATCCTGGAAAGCAATCTCTCGTATCCCAGCTTCACATACAGAGACCTCGCCTTCCCACAGCTCGTGTTGGACATGTCGGGGGGCACGAACGCCACGTTCGACCTCGCGGCTGTGTCCATCGAGGCCACCGTTCCCGCAGTGCGAAGCAAGCTGGACTGTCGTCTCTACGACTCTTCCAAACACCGCTTCAACCATACCCGCAACTACACGCTTGCCGGCCATGGGAACCCCCTGGGCATCTGGATCGAGGGCGAAGAGTGCAACCTGTTTCCCGAATACGAGGAGTACGGGTATAACTCGATCTTTAGCACCTTCCCCAACACCACCTATATTGGACTGGGGAAAGAGACGGTGAGTGGACCCGAGCCCCTTTCTCCTCGCCAACGCCTCTCTGCCGCGGCCTGGCCCATAAGCGCCAAGCCGTGGTCACGCCGATAGGCTGCACCGCTCTGCCCGCTACCGGGCGTGCGTTTCGCCGTGCCATGTGCTAACTTGCCGTCTCCCGCAGTCCAACGTGAGCGACATCCAGGGCTGCAGCGACCTGCTCTACACCTGGGGAAAGATCGACTACGACGCCCAACCGATGGTGCAGCACGTGGCTTCGCTGGGCTGCAATGCCAGTTTCGAGCGAGTGGACGTCGATACCACCTTCACCGGGGCGCGTCTCCAGATCGACACCACGCCCGGCAAGGCGCCGCGGGCCCGGGAAAACACGGCGCGCAACTCGACCATCGACAGCGGCACCAGCCAAACCCTGCTTTACAGCGACCTGGCCGACATCGGAAGCGACCCGCAAATGCTGAGCCCCTTCTTCAGCACGCTCGTCTCGTCCCGCTTCGCCGTTCCCGTGTCGGACCTCGGCGACGGCGCCGCCGACGCGAAAGTGGCCGAGGCGATCCGCTTCCAGCACGGCCTCATCCAGGCGCAGGCGCTCGCGCGCCAGCTCGTGCCCGCCAACGCGACCAACGCGACGCTGGCGGCGGCGGCGGCGGCGACGGACACCGACGCGCGGCCCGTGTACGCGGCGACGGCGACGGACGCGGCGGCGCGGCGGCGCGTGGTGCAGGACGCGGCGTCGACGCGGGCGCTCGAGGCGCTGCTGGGGGTGGCGCTCGCGCTCCTGGTGGCGGGCTGGCTGTGCATGCGGCGGACGGACGTGCTGCCGCTGGCGCCAACGAGCATCGGCGCCGTGGCCGCCCTGGTCGCGGGCGGCGACGTGCTCGAGAGGCTGCCGCCCGAGGCCGCCGCCGCCGTCGCCTGGCGCGCGCCCGCCGACCTCGCCGCCGCGTTCCGGGCCGCCGGGGCCCCCACGTGGGGGATTGGCTGGGGCCGCGTGCCGGACCTCGAGGGCCGGGCCGGCGGCTGCGAGAACGAGAACGGCATCCGCCGGTTCGGCATCTTTGGCGTCGGGGGGGGCGAGGGGGCCGAGGAGGCCGGGGATCCCGTCCTCGCCGAGGAGAGCGGCCCGAAGGAGCGGGTGTTTCACCACCAGATTACGGCGTACGACAGCCTGGGGGGAGGGCCGCCGATGAGCGTCGCACACCGGTAGAGCAAGGAAGACACTAGAGATTTCTATAATTAGACCTGGGAATGACAGACGTAGAAGGCTGCCAAGCCCGAGCCTTTCCTGCGTACGCCCCAGCCCGTCGTGCGACCCCTCCCGACACCGATGACAGCCCCCCTCGGCTTGGTGGCTTGGTATGACGGGCTCACCAGAGGACGTGGCTTAAGACGGCCGCCATCCTACCACAGGATGTCGGGCGCCGGGGAGGCACGGCATGGGGGCCAGCCGGTCTAGGGACCACCACAGATTCCCATAGGATGTGCTTCGTTCCGTCTTGCCTCCCGTCCAAGGAGGACGGCAGCGGCGGCAGGCCCCGTCGGTTGCGGCCTCGGAGACCGCCCCGGAGACCGACGGTGTGCCGCCTCGGGTCGCGGGCGGGGCCAGCCAGCCAGCTTTTCCAGACGAGCCCCCCATGGTGACGGCGCTGGGTGGGCGGCGTATTACCAAGCATCGTCGGGCCGTGCTCTTTTCCGCGATGAGGAGCGACTTGGGGCTTCTAGGGACGGCTAGCGGGGGGGGGGGGGGGGGGGGGGCAAAAGATGGGACGCGGCGTGGGTTTTCCGCACCGGCATCTGCTCCTGGGCGAGCTGGACGGCTGTTCTCTCTCCCCCACGGCCTGGGTTGGCCTGGGTTGGCCTGGCTAGTGTTGATCCGATGGGGCGGGTTCCACGTCACCCGGGCGGCATGGCGGTGGGAAGGCTACGAACAGAGCGCGAGCGCGAGGGCAGGAGGACGAGGGAGAAAGGCGAGAGCCAGGCCAAGGCCGAGAGAGCCATGCCGTCCCGTCCTCGCCCCGGCAGGCGGCCAGTCGGACGTGCATGCGCGCGACTGCGGACGTCCGACGGCCGCCAATGCTTGTCGTATGCACGTGGGTTCCTGTAGTAGAGCCTCGCGCGCGCGCGGGGGACGGCCAGTGCGACCGTGCAGAGGCCCGTTGCATCCATCCCATCCACCCTGCCAGGGGGGTAGCAAGAAAAGTGACTCAACACCACACCAAAAACACCCTTATAGTTGAGTCGTTTATTTTGCTACCCCCCTCGCCTGCCTGCGCCGGGGCTGCGCCACGGCGAACGATGGGCAGACGGGCCCAGCAGGGCTGTGTGTCTCCCCCCCTCTCGCCCGCCTCCTGCTTTCCTCGCCTCCAAATCCCGCATCGCTTGCCGCGAGGCCTGCTCAACACAGGCCGTCGTCGGGCCCCTGCTCGCCGAACATGCCGGCGGCCCCGCACCGGCGACCCAGCCGTGGCATCCCGTCGGCTGTTGTGGCCGGTATGCCCCAGTCCAGCCTCCCCACCCTCCCGCCGGCGACGACGTCACCATTCGAAGACGACATCGCGCCCGCTCGGCCCAGGCGGTTGATGGCTGTTGGTTTGGGCCCGTGCCGCCGCGGTACTGCGGCATTTTCGCGTGGGGGGAGGGGGGGCGCGTTGCTCACGGTCCTTCCGGATTGGCTTGGCCTGCTCAACCCGCGCGATGAAGAAAACAAGCCGGCCCTGGCGAGCCGCGCCGTCGCCCGTCGTCGGCCCTTTAGGCAGATGTGTCTCGGTTGAGCCTCTCCGCTTTTCACGCGGCCTCGCTGGGTGCCACGGGCTTTCCCACGCACCCCGTCGACGCTGCGGCTGCGAGATATTCTCCTGGGTTAGCCGCCGCCAAGCGGCCGCGGCGACAGGGAACCCCAGGACCTGCCCCCGACGTTGCAGTTCCGTCGCACGGGGGGAGCTTCTGGTGCCGTCTGTCATTCGACCGTCGTCCGGGCTCTCCCACCTCTCCCCGGCCGTCACGTCTCGGCGTTGTCATCACCACGCGTTCGCCGTCAGCAGAGGCGCCGCGTCGTGCTGATACCGACGGAGTGATATAAGAGCAGCCCCCAGCAGCTACAGAGCCAAGCATGGCGTTGTATGGCCTAAGCAGTCCCACCAATCAAGGCTGCAGCTGCCCTGCCAGGCACTTCTGCGGGCCGAATTCGGGGCCAAGGGTGCCGAGATGTTCTGAGTATCTTTCTCGCCTATCACGAAGCCCTACGCGGCCCCCCCCCCCCCCCCCCCCCCCCCCCTTCCATGTCCGGAGATCGAAAGGGCGAGCCTTCCAGCTAGCCCCCGTCGGGGTGAATCGTGGGCTGGGTTCCAGGGCGTGGTCCGGATCACATTCGGCTTCTCTCCGTGCTACTATAGTGGGCAGTGGGACACTATTAGCCGGCGTACCGACGGTCCACGAGACTGTCTTTCGTCTGCTCTGTAGGTACGACCCCGTCCATGGGGCCCGGTGCCTGGCCGTAGCCAGGCCGCTTGGCACCGAAGCGAAGCCTTGCCCGTGGGCGTGCCCGTGTTTTTTCGTTGCTTCCTCGCAATGGAGCCCCTCGAGATGCTGTGCACTGAGCAGCACAAACCCACCTATACCCAATATATGCAGGCCTGGCTGCTAGGGGGAGCTGTAGATAAGCCACCTGCATGGGTTGCAATGCGGTTTCCCGCCCCAGCGGCACGTGTTTGGCATCCATGCGCTCGAGTTTGGGGGCATTCAACACGAGGCTGCCGCCGCAGTGCCGTGGAGGGCGGATTAGGGGCCGGGTTACCCCTGGGATGCTTTTCCCATTGGCGACATGATTACGTCCTCCCCCAGCAGCAACCCGGTGGGTTTTCAGGATGGACAACCACAAACCTCGCCCAGCTATCTGCATTGCATGTCGTTTTCTTTCATTTCCACGCCTGGGGATCCACGAGCCGCCAAGGCCGGCGTGGAGCTTTCTCTGTCCCCCCCCCTCCCCCCCTTCCCCCACCATATGTTTGTACCGCTACCGGGGCACCCCCCCCCCCCCCCCCACCCCCCCCCCCCCCACCCCCCCCCCCCCCCCCCCCCACCCCCCCCCCCCACCCCCCCCCCCCCCCCCCCCCCACCACCCCCACCCCCCCCCCCCCCCCCCCCCCCCCCCCCCCCCCCCGCCCACCCCCCCCCCCCCCCCCCCCCCCCCCGCCCCCCACCCCCCCCCCCCCCCCAGTAGAGACCCGGTTGAGGTCGACGGACTCTGCAGGGCGGCATCAACGAATCCCACCACCGGCCGCCCCCCCCCCCCCCTTGTTTGCCCGCCAGCCCGTCTCGATATGGGATCCCATATGGCCATGGCACTACTACCGTGGACCCCGCCTGGCCAGGCTCGTGGCTAGGGTAGCAGAAGGGCCGTACTGCCGCTGTAGCGTCCCTGTACCCGTTGAGTAATGTCTGACGTCAAGCCCTCCAATCAGCCTGGTCTGTTTGTTCATCATCCCGCGGGCCATATCGGCGCTGGGTAGGATATGCCCCCTCCCCGGGAGCGAAGGAAGGCTGGCTACCTGCATGTGCGTACATAAGAAAGCTGGAGGCACCCGTGTTTTTGATCTGCAGCTTACCACCTGGGAAGCGGCCTCACATCCCAACCCCGTCGAGCCTGGTCTTTCTGGGGCCTCGTTTCCCCTCCCTCCTCCATACCCTCTCCTGTCTTTCTTTGCATCAGACCGGTCAAAGTACGGCAAAAAGACGACACCCAGAAAGCCACACAGCCAGACAGCATGGCCAGACGTTTGATCACCACGACCGCCGCCGTCCTGGGGCTGGTCGGCCTCACGGCGGCCGAGGGCTGCCCGTTCGCTGCCGGCGCACTCGGCGTTCGCGCCGGGGATGGCACCGACAACTTCATGGACCAGTTCGCCGTCGACGACAGCAAAGGGTACATGACGGACGACGTCGGCGGGCAGATTCAGGAGCAGGACAGCCTGAAGGCCGGCGTGAGGGGCCCGACCCTGCTTGAGGACTTCATCTTCCGCCAGAAGATTACCCACTGTACGCCGTCCCCTGCCCCCTTCCGTCTCTCTCGACGGCCAAGACGCAAGCATGACCGACATGCCCCCCGAATGGCATGACGGCGCTACCCAGTCGTACTAACCGACCGCCGCAGTCGACCACGAACGCGTCCCGGAGCGTGCCGTCCATGCCCGCGGCGCCGGTGCCCATGGCACCTTTACCAGCTATGGCGACTGGAGCAACCTCACCGCCGCCTCGTTCCTCAGCGAGGCGGGAAAGCAGACGCCCACATACGTAAGATTCTCGACCGTGGCCGGCTCGCGGGGGAGCGCCGACACGGTTCGTGACGTCCACGGCTTCGCTACCAGATTGTAAGTGTTTGGCACCAGGGTCAGGATCGGGTGCTTGGTAGGCCTATGCTGATGTCGACACTCACGCACAGCTACACGGATGAAGGAAACTTTGGTTCGCCTCCCCCCCTCCCCCCCCTCGGGGTCCCTATCTGGCCGCCACGCAAGCCCGCCTCCTTACTGACTTGGGGTGGCAGACATTGTGGGAAACAACATTCCCGTCTTCTTCATCCAGGATGCCATCAGGTTCCCCGACCTCATCCACTCGGTTAAGCCCAAGCCGGACCGGGAAATCCCCCAGGCGGCCACCGCCCACGACTCGGCCTGGGACTTCTTCAGCTCGCAGCCGAGCACCATGCACACCCTTTTCTGGGCCATGGCCGGCTATGGCATCCCGCGCAGCTTCCGACACATGGTAAGCCGGCGTCCCCCCCCGGGGCGGCCCTCGGCTCGAGGGGCCATCACGATGTTCCACTGACGGCGCGACAGGACGGCTTCGGCGTGCACACCTTCCGCCTGGTCACCGACGAGGGCGAGTCCAAGCTCGTCAAGTGGCACTGGAAGACCAAGCAGGGCCGGGCCAGCCTGGTCTGGGAGGAGGCGCAGACGCTGGCGGGCAAGAACCCCGACATGCACCGGCAGGATCTCTGGGAAGCCATCGAGTCGGGCCACGGGCCCGAGTGGGAGCTGGCCGTGCAGGTCGTGGACGAGGACAAGGTGATGGCGTACGGCTTCGACCTGCTCGATCCCACCAAGATGCTGCCCGAGGAGCTGGCGCCGCTGCAGAAGCTCGGCGTCATGAAGCTGGACCGCAACCCGAGCAACTACTTCGCCGAGACGGAGCAGGTCATGTTCCAGCCGGGCCACATCGTCCGCGGCGTCGACTTCACCGACGACCCGCTGCTGCAGGGCCGCATCTTCTCCTACCTCGACACGCAGATCAACCGGCACGGCGGGCCCAACTTCGAGCAGCTGCCCATCAACCGGCCGCGGGCGCCCGTCCACAACAACAACCGCGACGGCGCGGCGCAGATGCTGATCCACACCAACACGGCCGCCTACTCGCCCAACACGCTCAACGACGGCCACCCGCGGCAGGCGACGCAGCGGGAGGGCCGGGGCTTCTTCACGGCGCCGCGGCGCCGGGCCGAGGGCCGGCTGGTGCGCGAGCCGACGTCGACGTTCGACGACCACTGGACGCAGCCGCGCCTCTTCTACAACTCGCTCACGCCCGTGGAGCAGCAGTTCGTCGTCAACGCCATGCGCTTCGAGACGAGCCAGCTGCAGTCGGCCACGGTCAAGGCCAACGTGCTGGCCCAGCTCAACAAGGTCAGCCACGACGTGGCCGCGCGCGTCGCCGCCGCCCTGGGCATGGCGGCGCCCGCCGCCGACGCGACGTACTACCACGGCAACCGGACGGCCGGCCTGTCCATCACCAACGGCACGCTGCCGACCGTCGCCACGCTCAAGGTCGGCATCCTGGCGACCACGGCGACGGCGGCGGGCCTGCGCGAGGCCGCCGCGCTCAAGGGCCGCCTCGCCGCCGCCGGCCTGGTGCCGGCCGTCGTGGCCGAGGCGCTGGCCGACGGCGTCGACGCCACCTACGCGGCCGCCGACGCCGCCCTCTTCGACGCCGTCGTGGCGACGGCCGCCGCCGACCGCGCCGGCCTCTTCGGCACGGCGCCCACCTCGCCGCTGTACCCGCCCGGCCGCCCCCTGCACGTCGCCAACATGGCCTTTCTGTTCGGCAAGCCCGTGGGCTACTACGGCGCCGGCGCCGGCGGCAACCGCACCGCCCCCGCCGTGAGCGCCGCCCTGGCCGGCGCCGGCTTCGAGCCGGGCGAGCCGGGCGTCTACGTCAGCGGCGACCTCGAGACGCTCGCCGCCGGCCTCGAGGAGGGCCTGGCCACCTTCAAGTTCACCAACCGCTTCCCCTTGGACTCGTAAACCGACGCAGGCCCCCCTCCCCCTGTTTACTCTTCTTCTTTCATCTCCCCCCCCTCTTTCTTCCTGGCACGATGGAACGACGACTTCTCTCTCCACAAAACAAAGACATGTCCGGGCCTTTGGGTTTTCCCCAGAAACCCCGGACAAACCCATGTAGCGTAACCATACTCTCCCTCCCCACTTAATCCTACGGGGATATAATGAATAGAACGATGGACGATCCACAACGTCACGGGGGGGGGGGCAGCCTCTCTTTTGCTTTTGCGTACTTTTCTTTTCTTCTTCTCTCCCGTCTCCGCCGCCTCGGGTCGTCGCCTGGGGTCGTGGCGGTACTCACGTCGGCCCATCGGGTTTCGGCCAGACCGGCCCTGTCATTGGCCCGCCGCGCCTCCACCAGCGCCTCCCTTGCCTTCCACTCGGATGCGCGTCCGCGTCGAGAGCCCGTGATCCGGGGAGCAGCCGCTGCGGCCTCGTCTGCGACCCGGTCGGTTGTTAAGGGGTCGGCCAATGCCCTTCGTCCGCCACCCCCCCCCCGGGGAAAGAGGCAGGCCGGGATGGGTGGCCCCACGTGGCGGCGGGCCGGTGTATGCAAGTATGTCGTGCATATTTTGTGCCGTTGCCGTCCTCCCTTCCTGTACCTCTTGCACGCATTCTTGGCCTGCTCATGGTCTCGTCGAGAGCCGGTGCCGACCGCTCGTCCGAGGCCCTCCCTATCGATCCAAGGCGGGCGCGGAGCCGCCATGGATCCCGGCAGGGGTGAGACGTATCGGCATCACTGCATCAGCACGCGGCGGTCCCGTCCACCCCCTCTTCCTTCTTCTTCCTGCGGGCCACAACCTGCGGCGGGACGGCGACGGCCGATGACGGAGACCCGGCCAAAGGTACGGTAGGGGATGCGAGAGCGCCGGGCCTGTTCGGGGGGGTCTCCTCTGGACCTGGCGCACGAACTGGCATGATGCCGGCCGCTGTTCAGAAACGTGGTGGACTCTACCTTTCAAGCCGATCCATCGTGGTTTTGTTCGTTGCGTCATGTATGGCATAGGTGGAAACATGCCCCCAGGCGATCGAGCAGGAAGGCGGAAGGGAAGGCCGCGAGGCAGGAAGAGATGCCTCTCTCTTATTAGGGTAGGGATATCTCGTCAACTCCCTCGGAATGTGTTCGCGCGAGCTTTCGACAAACAGGCGAATGCCCGCCTTGGCGAGGCGGCTTCAGCACGGGTCGGCCAGGAGGCAGAATCCGCAGCACGACTAACCGCAGAGCAGGCGACAAAACTCGCCTCGCCCATCGATTCAGTCCACCTGGAACCCGGAAACCCGCCGCGCCGGCCGCGGAACGACGGATCCTTCCCGTCTTGGAAATCAAGGAGGCTGCAGCCACTACGGACATTCCCGCAAAATGCAACCATCGGAAAAAAGAAAACACATGGAACCCCGTCCGGAATGCCGCCGGTATCTAGCAAGTACTCGTACAAGCACCTCCCTCAACGCCTGTCCGCTAATGAGAATCGTCAAAAAGTATGCACGCGTCCATGAGTACACAAATCCGACCCCGGTGCCGCTTGTGTCGGCGTTATCCAGCTGTGGTCTGGTTACACGCCACTTCGCGGGCGGCGGCGGGAGCGGCAGCTCAGCTGCCCGTAGAGAAGCCGATCTTTTCTCGGTCGTCATCAATCACACGGCCGTATCTGGGTCTCGCGGTCAGCACAGGGCATTCTCCTGGCAGCTGGCCGGGAGAGAGAAAACCTACTCAAGCAGGAGGCGGAAGAACCAGACCTCAAAGTCCTCATTCCTGAGAACCTTGTTGGCCCACTCCCTCTGCTGCAGCGCAAGTCGCTCGGCCTCTTTTTGGGCCGCCGGGCCGTTGCCGGTGAAGAACCGCACCGTCTCGAGCCACTCGTCCCCCTGCAAACTGAGGGGGATATAGTGCGCCCATGGCTTCAGCCACTCCGAGTGCCACTCTCGGAAGACGGCCCACTTGTACACCAGACTCTTGCTCTTCAGGAAGGCGTAGAAACGCCCGCTGAAGGCGTTTCCGTCAATATCGAGCAGGTACTTATACTTGTAGGCATCGTGCTGGTCGGCGCGTTCCATGACGGTGAAGAACTCCTGCTGGGCCTCGCAATCGCCAGGGTCGCACTGGCCCACGTGGCTGAAGAAGATGTCCATGATGTCCCTAAAGTCGCCCCGGTTGGCCGTCTTGGGGGTCCAGTTTTCTGCCTCTTCGGTGCCCGTGTTGACCATGATTTTGGCCTGGTCCGCCGCGTTGATCTTCTGGACGAAACGTTGCCGGTGCTGCCGACGCCAACCCCCGTTGCGACTGAACCCGCCGGTTGTGCTGCCGCGCCAGTAGAACCTGTCGGCCTTGTCCTTCCAAGCCCAGTCGTGCCAGTCCGAGTAGGTGACCTTGCCGTACCAGTACCATGGCGAGGGGTACAGAATGTCCGAGTAGGAGGAGATCTTGGATTGCGAGAAGATGGGGAAAAGGTCGTGCACGATGTTGTAGGCGTTGGGCCGGTCGAAAAAGCCAAAGGACGAGCTGAGCGAGGGCGAGTTGCAGATATCGGAGGAGGCCGTGACGTTGTAGACGAACCCCAGCTCCCCCAGGCTGTACTTCGAGACGTCGTCCACCTTCGCATCGTCGTCCACACCGCGGGCCGGGCTTTCGGGCGGGCAGGAGAGGCGCGAGTGCGTCCAGGTGGGCTGATGCGCAAAGACGTTGAACCGTGTCAGCTTGACCTCTTCGAATTTCGTGCCGTCGCCCAAGCCCTCGGGTTTGGAGAAGGCGTTCCGGGGCTGGGCCTGCATGTTGGCCGCCGGCATGGCTACCTCCTTGCCCCTCTTGACCAGCTTGACCATGTCGTCGTGCGGCACCACCACGCGGGGCTCGTCGTGCAGGTTGAAGCACAGGTCCATGCTGGGCAGCCACTGCACGAACTTGCTCATCATGCCCTTGGTGGCATCGCGCTGCCAGTCGCCACCCCCCGCGGCATGTGTCACTTTGCCATCCCGAATCAGGACGCCCAAGAGTTGGTTGTCGAAGCCCAGCGCCTCCTTGGCCCGCTGGCGAATCGTGGCGGGCGCCAGGCCCCAAAAGGGCGTCAAGGCGTCGTGGATGCTGTCGAACTCATCGATGAGCTGCACCTTCTTGGACTGGGCGAATGCGAACCACTTGTCAAAGTTGGGCGGAGGGGGGATGTTGTAGCGGCGCTTGTACTCGGCCACGGCCTGGTTGAGCGTCTTGGACTGGTGGGCCTGGAGGGCCTCAAAGTTCTTCTGGGCCTCGGCGATCAGGTACTGCATGGGATGCTTGCCGGGCGGCGCAGGCTTGGGCTGGGGATCGTTGGGTCCGCGCGAAGGCGCGGGGGGCGGCGGTGGAGGGCGCGGCTTGGCTTGCCCAGCAGTGCCTTCGGAGCTGCCATGCTGGGACGAGGAGCCGGGCAATGGGTTCGATTTCGTGATGTCGGTGCCGGTCGAGTAGCGCGAGAAGGAAAAGAGGCACACGACCAGGAAAACAAGGGCGGCGGTGGCGAGGATCTGCCTCGGGCGCATTCTTGCGCCCACCATTGCGTCGAGTGCCTGCGGACGGGCCGTCGGGCTCGTGCTGGGCTTTTTTCGGGACTGGAGAGAAACGGCTCAGTACGGCGCTGTGGAGGAACAGCAGGACGGCAGCCCCCGGCGAGCAGCTTGGGGAGATTCGTGGGAGAGGTCGCAACGCCGTGTTTCTTGGATGGTGCGGCGCGACAAAGGGCCAGTTGCCTTCTTCCCGGGAGAACCATGCGACGGCTTGGGGTCGAGTCAGTGCAGGGAGGGACGCGACAGACGGCGCCTAGAGTCGCGGCAGGCCGTGGTTTCACGACCAAGACCACCAGCGGGTGCGTTGCTGAAGGGGGGAATGTCGAAGGGGAGGTGCTCGCGGCAACGAAACGACGACCGCCGTAGTGGGTAGTATTCCAAAGTACAAAGTATTGCTCGCTTGCATATGCGCGCTAGCCAGGGCTGACAAGGACTGGTATTCGCAAGTGACAGGCGGGTTCCTGAGCGCTGGCCTCCCAAGATCTAGACTTGCACCGCCCTGGATGCGCTCCCGGGCTCTCCAAATCCACGCCCACAGATATGGATGACGGACGGAGCCCGGCCCCAGTCGCTACTCCGGGGTTCACCTCCGACACAGGCACCCACCCATGCATCCATAGATGGGCGGAATGACAGCCCACCCATGACGCGTCAAACCCTCCCGGTACCTGCCATCGACCCCGAGCACCGCCGGTTCTCCTGCCCGACAGCTGCTGGCAGCTCCACAACCATCAGTCCCATGTAACTGTGTAAGTCGGTACCAATCCGGGCCTCAACCGTCATCCCGTATCGCCTATTTTCGAATCACGTAGCCCCGTATGTCTGCCCTCCGCTACGCCGGTATCAATTGCACAGCTGCGTAGGCGATGCTTGGCAATGGGTTCGAGGCCTGCATTTCATCTTGCGTTAAAGGTAGGCATGTACTTAAATAGGTTGCCTGGGCGTCATTCTGTACGCATGGAGACGTGATACCCGGCTGCATCATACGCATTGTCTCGGTGCTGAGAATCTACATCAGCTATCTAGACAGTAGCGGGAGCCAAACACATGGATTTATCCAAAGAAACGTTGGCCGTATCACGTTTACTTTATTTCATCTCGATACAAGGCAAGTAACAACCCGTACGATAGTCCCCGCAACATCGTCCATGGACACCTGAGACGCATCAATTGAGCCTCGAGTGAGGTGGAACCTTGCTGGCATTTCTGTGGTGGTATCGTTTATTGCGGCTTTCAAAATGCAAGCGAATTGTGCTTGAGCATCGTCACCCCCCCAACGCCCTAAATGCGCTACATGCTAGGTTCCACACCATTTTTTGACTTCTTAAATTGGCACACCGGGTCTCTAGTAGAAGAAGCCGATGATCTTGCCGGAAACGTGCTTGCGGCGGGCCTCCTCGTGGTCCATGATACCGGCCGAGGTGGTCAGGATCACGTAGCCGAACTGACGGGCGGGCAGCAACTTGACGACCCACTTCTCGAGGTCGGCGAGGCGGACGTTGTAGCGGGGGGAGATGACACCGGTCTTGTTGATGCGGCCGTTCAGCTGAACGACGATCTTGCCGGAGCGGTGGTCGTCGACCTCCTCGAACTCGCCAATGTAGCCTGGGGACATGCGGGTCAGCATGAGAATATAGCGACGAATTAAACGTAAGAACTTCATCCCGGAGAGTCAGAGAAACGTGTAAGGTCCTTCGCCCGTATACAGGATACGTTGATCTATCGGCAACTTAAAAGACGGTGATCGTGGGATGATTGAGACCATTATCCAGTTATCATGCCGAACGGGTGCGAGTTGACGCGGCGGGCGGGAAGGACTCTTTTCACTGTTTCTCTGCTCTGCTCCGCGAACGAGCATCTCCAACGTAGGGAGGGAGGGCAACGTACCGTGACGCTGCATGACGGTCAAGAACTTGACGATGACCTTGGAGCTAGGGCGGATGAGGACCTGGCGCTTTCCGGTCTTCTCGGCGTTGTTGATGGCGTTGAGCGCATCGTTGAGGACGGAGGTCTTGACCATTTTGGCGGTGTTGTGGAGATGAGATTCTCAAATCGTGATGGACGAGGATAAGAGGTATCTGCCGGGTGTACATGTTAGCCCTCGAAGCCCTGGAGCATGGAGAGTGCCCGGCCCCCAGCATGGAACTGGATGGGAGGGTTCTACCCGCTCAGCACTGGGAGGGAGATGCGTATCGGGGAGGCCGTTGTTCTCGTCTGACGCCGCGCCCCTCATATTGGGCCTCACGCTGCCGCCGCGACGCGCCGGCATCGCAGCTTCGCGTCGCGGCGGCGGCGGCGGCGGCCGAAGACAACGGATCCCGATTGCTCTCCCCTGGCTTCGTGGAAGGGGCCCTCCCTCGTGGCCGAATCACCCGTCCATGCCGCAAGCAGTGCGTATGCAGTGATACATACCTCGGTGAAGGTCGACGGACTTGGTGTGAGTGTGTGGACGGGAGTCAAGACGGCAGCGGAGGGGACGGGCCAAAAATTTCAAGAGGCTGCGATGGGCACTACCAATTTTTGTCACGGGCCAGGGCAGCATCGTCGCCAGTGGTGCTGGGTGGTGGGCACCGAGCCTGCACGGACCAGATCTTATGCCCTAGTGGGGTTTGATTGGCTGGGGCGCCGGGAACGGCCCCACGCGGCCGCATTCACAGGAGAGAATTGCAATGGGTGCCCACCAACCGCCGAAGCAGGCACATCTTGAAAGTCGAGCACAAGCCGGCTGGGCGACAATTTTCACCACGACTACACCTTCACCCAACACCACCTTCTCCCCCCTTCCCACCCACCACTGAGCCAACAACACCCGCTCTTCGAGGATCGCACCGGTATCATATAAACAGCCAAGATGGTACGTCTGGATGCATGCCGCCAGCCCCGCGCCCCCCGATCCCGCGGCAGTGGCGGCGCCCTCGGATAACGCTGTACGCGCGCGCGCGCGCGCAGCACCCTGGCTCGCCCTGCCCTCCCTCCTTCCCCGCGATGCCGCGCTCCCGCGATCCCACCTACCGCCACCACACTCCCGTGTTGTGCGCCAGGCCGCCTGCTAACATGCCTCCGCCCGCCAGTCGGACGTAGAAGAGAACAACGCCCCCGAGGTTCCCGAGGAGCTCGAGGTTTCCGCCGATGCCTCCAAGGGCCAGATGTCGGTCCTTGACGCCCTCAAGGGTGTCCTGAAGCTGTCCCTCATGCACGACGGTCTCGCCCGTGGTCTGCGCGAAGCCTCCAAGGCCCTCGACAGACGCCAGGCCCACATGTGCGTCCTGAACGAGTCCTGCGAGGAGGAGGCCTACAAGAAGCTGGTCATCGCCCTGTGCTCCGAGCACAAGATCCCCCTGATCAAGGTTCCCGATGGCAAGCAGCTGGGCGAGTGGGCTGGTCTCTGTGAGTACATCCCTGGTGACGGGGCAAGGCAATGCGACGGGACGGGGGGCTAATATCCGTGACAGGCGTTCTGGACCGCGAGGGCAACGCCCGCAAGGTCGTCAACTGCTCCTGCGTCGTTGTTAAGGACTGGGGTGAGGAGTCTCAGGAGCGCTCCATCCTGCTCAACTACTTCCAGACCGAGCAGTAAACGAATCGACTTTCAGGCGTTGCCGGTGGGGCGGTTTGTGGGTTTAAGAAATATTTCCACTTCGACTTCCCAGCAATACGGGAGGTGCCACTCTATTGGCTCAGCTACGGAGGATTCCAAACTGCATTGGACAAAGGAAAAAAATGGAACTGAGATCAAACCATGAGATATCCCACTGCGCTGACCGAGTGACGTACTATGGAAATAACGTGCCTGATGAATAATCAGGGGTAGTGGCTCTCATGTCGGGGTGCGGCGCGCCCCTGCCTCTGGACCACGCAACCCATCAGCGCAGGATGCTATCATGGTATGCGAGGGCGTACTCTTGGCCTGGCAGCCATGGCATTGGTCATGTGTCATAACGGCGTGCGATCTGAAGGATTGTGCCCCTCGAGCCCGTGGTCCGGAATTCGCATGCAGCCCTATACACGATGCTAGAGGTATGCGGCACCAATCAGATTCCATAGTTAAAAGGACGGGGGGTGGGGAGGACGGGACTGGGATCCCGCAGTTGCTCTGCTCAGCGAGCAGTCGCCCAAGTCTCCATCCTCCAATTGGAAGCGGCACGTTAGCATAGCGGACAACGGCCTCCCGTCTTTGTCCATGCGCAGCGTCGCTATGAGTCCGCGCCGCGCTATCTTCTCGCTTCACTGGCCGCTGTTCACTCTTTGCGCGCTTCATCACAACGATGGAGACTATGCTTCGACTTCTTCATTGGCTGCGCAGTATATGTGCCCGTGGTGATCGGGGCCGAGGCCGAAGGGAGACGCACAATACCGAAACAGGCGGCCCGGTCCGTCTACCCTCCCCTTGCGCGGGTGAGTGATGGGCGCCAATATTGTTGACCTTGCAGGCCGAAGAGCTATGCAGTGCGAAACCCGTGCTCGGCAAATCCTCACGGCGACCCCTCCGCGTCTGCCCCCCGGCACGCGCCAAAGAGGCGGTCGAATCCGCGTGGGCACGCGCGGTGGCGGAAACCAGGTCCTCCCCATGCCGGCCCCGGCTTGGCCCCTACTTCCTCTTGTTGACGAGGATGATGTGGTATCCCTCGGACGTCTTGGCCAGGCCGTACGGGTAGTTCTTCATCTTGTCGCCCGCGAACTCCTTGTCCTCGCTGGCCGGGAGCCCGTACGCCACGGCTTCAAAGTCGGGGTCCAGCGTTCCCTTGGTCTTCTGCCCCAAATCCCCGCCTGCGCGCGCGCACAACCCAACCCAGGTCCTGTGTCAGCCCGCCCGCCGTGCGTTTTGTTGTCTCGCGGCCGCGGCCGGGGGTGGGGGGTGGAGCGGGGAATCAAAACATCACCCTTACCTTGACGGGCTTTGTCCTGGGAGAACTCCCGGGCGAGGGCGTCGAACGCGGCGCCCTCCCTCAGCTTCTCCAGGATCTGCTCCCTCTGGGCATGCTTGTCCACCTGCTCGCCCCGTCAGCAAATCGGCCGTCGTCCGGTCTGGGGAAGGGCCGCGAGCCACCACGTACGAGGATGTGTCGGACGAAGATGGACTGTGCGCCTTTCACGGGCTTGCCGCCGCCACCTTTGGGCGGCTCGGCGTCCTTCTTGTCCCCTGCTTTCTTCTTGCCTCCGGCCATGGTGGAGTCGCGATACCTGCCGCGTGCCAGAAACGGGGTTGGAATAAAGTAAGCTCGAGGTTGGATTGCCGGTAATCTCCATCCACTCGCCGCCCAATCGAGATTCCTCAATGCACGGGTTGGATGGGAGTGGATGAGACGACTGCCCTGCCCTCCCGGCCCCATTTTTATCGCTTGGCCACATCCGGCTAGGGCTGCTTGCTCACTTGCAATACGCCCCCGGGCTGCCACAGGTGTAACTCTTGCGTCTCTCGGACGATGGTAGAGAAGTGGTTTTGAGGGCCAAAAACGGCCATCTGGTAGGAAACGCTGTCTTTTCACTCCCAGGCGTCTTCTTGGCTGACAGTGCGGTGTAACGCTAGCTAGGAAGTCTGCTGTGGTAGTTACGTAAGTACGTACAGGTATGCGGCGCTCCTCCATTCCATCACCAGAACCTGGCTATGCCTTTTCCTTTGTCTTTTTCCTTGCCCTTGTCTAACCCCTTCCCCCCTTCCATTCCCTTGCCCTTGTTTATTCTCTGGCTCTCAGCTGATCCTTTGCCGTTGTCTACCTCCTTGCCCTTGACTGGTTCCTTGCCCTCGTCTGCTTCCTTGCCCCCGCACTCTACCTTCTCCTCATCCTCCCCTTCAATCTCGAATCCCTCTTCCTCCTCGTTTCTCCGCCTCATACACGGGGGAAACGGGAGAGGGGGCGGCAGAGGAAGGGGGTTTGGCCGCTGGGCCTCCATGCCCCTCACCCTCGAGGCTAGCCATTCTCTGTTTTCTTTGAACAGTTTCTCGGCCGTCTTTTGTGCCTGTAAATCTTCCCGGCGAATGGTCCACGCCGTATACTCGGACCTGCCAAGTCTCTTCACCACGTTGCTTTCTATCTTCTCGTGCAGAGCCCAGTCATCAAGCTGTGAAGGTCTCGGGATGCATCTGATCTCCTCTAAGGGCTTTTGCTTTGGTACGCGCTCCAGAGTGAGCACCATCCGCCATTTGTCAACTTCCCCGGGGAATAGTGTGATGCTAGTCTTCTTGATGATGTAACTGTCCTCCGTCAGACTCGGCGTCATCGTGTAGCCAAAGAGGGTGCTCACAGTCCATCATAACGCACACCGGCCTCCGGTGCGTCGACGCTATGCAAATCAGAGCCTCGGAGGATGCGGACCGTCTTGCCTGTATCGGCAAGTTTGGGAAAAGTGCCTGGGGGTAGTCTTCCGGTCCGGACATACTTAGTGACGGTCTCGTCAACCGCTGCTTCTTTCCCCACCAGAAGAGGCACTGTTTTGATGCCATAGGGGCCCCCTGTGGGTGTCTCTTGACAGCCAGCAGCAACCATCCCATCTCTTTCAGCGCAGGCCATGTTCAGCCACTAACTTCGATGCTGTCAGTCCGTTTCCCGGTATGACTGGAGACGTGGCTGTGTCAACACTCACTGCCCTGGCTCGAATTGCTGTCGGCTTTCCAGATCGGACAGCAGAGTCGAACTTCGCGTCTGCCAGTGGCCTTCCCCGTCGGCCGTGGACCAACTGAACCATACCCCGCCCAGGAGCGTACTTTGCAGCCTCTTTATCCGGTCATCGTCAATGAACCAGTAGTGTTCTCTGAATCGAGATCTCCAGGTGCCTTGCAGCTGGTTGGCGTATTTCTCGTCCATGCGAAAAAACATGTCCATGCCCAGCCGGACCCGTCGGGTGCGGAGCCTGGGGCCGAGTTCGCAAATATCTTCCAGCAGCTTGTCGAGGCGAGCGTAGCGGATGGCGTCCAGGCTCATGGTCGGTCTCTTTTCGTATTCTTCATCCATGGCATCGTTGAGGAAGCATGTCATTCTCGGACCGGCGCTGCCAAAGTTCTCATCCTTGTCAATGGAAGCGCGCACGGCATTGGAGAGTTCAAGCAACTCGTCCGGTACCCATGAGCTCGGGCTTCCGGGGGTGAAGGGCGTTAAGGGTGTTCCGACTTGCGGTGATGGGGAGAGGGTTCCCGCGGTAGAAGATGCTTAGCAATCCCGTGTCAGCCATCATCCGGCGGCGTCGTGTCGATTGCAGTACCACCTACCCTGCGTAGGCGAGGAATAGCCAACATGGTGGGACGTTGGAATGTGGATCTTGACCGCAGCCGGCCTTTTCCCACGCGGTGTGCCGTGGTTATCCATGGCGGCCAATGGCTCGGCGTACAAATGATATGGGGGGGGGGGGGGGACAAAGGTCGGTCTCGGTTTGGGGAGGGACATTCGGGTCTATAGGATGGTTGGTATTGCACTAACTACATGAGAGCACTTCGGTGGACGCGGAGGCCGCATTGTGTTAGCTGCTGCTAGAGGCCATTTCACATCCACTAGTGCGCCAACCTTGCGGGCCATCGCTGTACTTGCCGCGCGTAGGTGCGGCAAATTGAACGCGGAAGCTATAATAGATAGGTGCGATGTCAAGTGGAAGGAACATGATGGCCTGGTAGGGGAGAGCAAGCGCTGCCGTCACTTTGGCTTGAATACCTACCATCCCGCCTCTACGTCAAGGTCGTTTCGGACCGACACTCGTGAAAGGCCTCATCGCTGTGGCCACCCCCGCCACCGCGATGCCTCTTTCAGGGCCCAATGCTTTTTGCTTACCTCCAGCAGGCAGTGCTTGAGCGAGGAGTAGGTGCCTCTTAACTTGGCGAGGCAATGGTGCCTGGTTCGTGTGCTCGCAGTCACATCTGCTTTCAGCTTGCCGTGTCCTGGCATGAGGACATTGCGGCATATTAGGTATGCTGCCATATCATGCCACGGGGGCAGTGGTAAGCCCGGGTTCCTACTGGGCTCTCGTAATTGCTGCAGTGCCGTTTATCACGAAAGATATTCTTTGCACAGAATCTGCCTCATTTGGGGAAGCATCTCGGCCCATGGCTGTTGGCGGCCGCTGGCACAGTGGGGAACATGAATTTCGCGACCCAATGGACTGATTCTTGTTTCGAACGAAGAGAACCCTATTCACGTCAATATAACGAATCGGCCCACGGCTGCCATCCGTCTCGAAGTCCGTCTGGCGGGAGAGGCCAAGCTGAATGGAAAGCGTCCGGTAATACGTGCTCTACCCAGCGCTTTGCAGCAATATATCGCTCCGGAGACTGTTGAGCTTCGTCGCTCATCCCTTCCAATTGGGCGCCTTCTCGATTGGACCTTGTGATCGATACACCAAGGCACGGCTGTCACAGACACCACGGCATGAGCGAGCGCGGGGAAAGAAAGTAGGGATGGCGCTGACACCGGCAAACCTTTGAGGTTCTCGGTCGCCCAGCAAACTATTGCAGTATAGCACACAGCCACCATGCAAATCTCAGGACAGGCGAAGCAATTGAGGAGTAGATAAGTACTTACCTAATTACACACCGTCCGTCGGAAGTCTATGAAACGAAGCCAGGGTCGTGACAGCCTGTACGGGCTGTTGTCTACACCCAACCACTTCTTGGCCCAAAGTTCCCTCCAGAGACCGTAACAGGTCGCTAGTAAGACTTGTTCGACCGCTGCATGTACCTGTTTGCTTCTATTGGGGCGAGGAGAAACGTGGCGGGCTTTGGCGGGGCTCTCGCAATATCTCGAGGCTGCCTGGCCGGACTCAGATCCATCCGGGAATCGATCTCATAGCGGAGACTCGCTATGCCAACAAACGTAGGATGAGTAAGCCGCAGCTATGCATTGGCCTGCATCGTGAGGAGAGTCCCGAAAAGGGAACGCCGACGGCCAAGGGTCTACCTACCTGGCCTCTCCGTAATTGGCAATCGAGAGATTCAGCTGAGGACGTGAGTAAGCGCCGTGCCATGGCTGTAGGCCGGCTGGCTTACACAGCATATGGTGCAGCATTCCCAACCGCCCCCCATGCCATCTGGGCTTCCTGAAGAAGGAATCGGCCGTTGCCATTGGCGGATTGGGGATCCCGCGGGAGCGCGCTGGATCGCGGCTCGCTATACCGTCCTGAGTGGCCTCCCATGCCCGTTATTGACTGAGCTGGCCCAAGAAGCCGCCGGCATAGCGAATCGGGCCCTACCGCGTGGGATGTATACACACGACGCCCCGGCTTCTTCCGGTGATCATGGCCCGATGGCCCGCAGTCTTGGCCGCCTTCTCGTGGGTACAGCTGTGAGGTATTAATAGACTCTGCTTTGTCAACGTGGATTGCCTGCCAGATGAGGCAAGTCAAGACCCTGGATGATGGGCCACCGGCGACCGTGTCGCCTCTACGCACCGATGTGAATGGCCCCGTCCACACGACCCCATCATCACGCGAGGACTTGATGCCCGTCCCGCGTGGGCAGCGGCCGAGGACCATGCGTGCCACCATCACAGCATGGATCCCCTAGGGGGGTGGGTGTTCGCAACACCAGGCTCGAAGTCTGCATGTCCAGCTCGCGAAAACGGGTATAAAGGAGACGGTTTCCGCCAGCTGCAACGGCATTCCTCCCTCTCACGATCACCGCTCTCACCGTCTTCCCGGCCTTCCAGCATTCCCGATTTCCCGCCGCTCCATACTAGCCTTGCCAGTGCGACTCTCCCCCCAGCCCCCCCATCTAAGATGCAGTTCGCCTCCCTCTTCCTGGCCATGGCCGCCTCCCTCGCCGCCGCTTCGCCCATCCCCGAGGCGGCCGAGGGTGCCGCCCTCGGGTCGCGTGCCGTCACCCACGTGTACATGTGCTACAACGACAACTTCACGGGCGCTTGCTACAACATGGCCGTCAACACCGGAAGCTGCAGTATGATCCCTCCCACCTAAGCCTCCTCCTATCTGGCGGCGAAAATGAAAAATAAATTACAGGAACGTTGGGAAGGGTGACCGCTTATTGACCGGTTCTTGGTGATAGCCAACCTGGACAACAACTGGAACGATGTTGTCTCTTCCATCGGCCCCGACTCCGGCACCAAGTGCGACCTCTTCGTGTAGGTGTCGCCCCTTTGCTTTGTTTTCCCGCAGAGGAGAGAACCTGACGCCTCCGATAGGGACCACAACTGCCAGGGCAGGTCGCTCCAGGGCATTTTCAGCCCGGGAATCTTCAAGCTGGCCGACTACTCCTTCAACGACGTGCTCAGCTCTGTCCGATGCTACTAGGACGAATGCCGCAACGCATTGGGTGTTTCCTTATCGGCTAAACCCTCTTGTCGTCTGGGAGTGGTATCCAGAGATAAGTGGCAGAGGTGAGGCCCTAGCTACGACGCAGGGGCTGGCTGCTGCAGATTATAGGCTTATTGGAAATGGCCATGGGGAGTTTCTCACATTATTCAACTTCCGTTATTGGATGCCCTGGCATACACATCTCGGTGCTTTTTTTTTTATTTTATTTTCGAGCGGCCTGGGAGATGTCATCGAAAGCTCAGATCTGATATATATACACATATATACTTGATGTAACCATTGGAAGATGCTGTAGTGGCTGGCAAACACTTTAGATCTTTGTTTTCTCTTCTTTCCGAGTCTCGCCTGCTCCGCCCTCCGGCCCCGGATCTCGCGGCCGATCGGCGTCGGCCCCAGTTCCCGCCGCATCAGAAGCCCGGAAATTCAAATTTCTCATCTAGCGACCCCCCCTGAGGCACGTTCCCCTGGTACCGCGTGTGCAGCGTGTACAGGTCGGCGTCGTCCCGGATGGCCGCCGGACCGAGCGCCAACACGTCCTCGAGGTCCTGGCCCACGTCGAAGTACCGGCCCTTCAGGAGGTCCTTTGCGACGCCCGTGGCCAGCGCGACGCACGTCATGCCGTTGAGGTAGGGCGAGTCGTTGTAGGTGTCCACGCGGGCCGTGTACTGCTTGGCCCGCTCCGGGTGATCCGGGAGCGTCTTTTCGGCATTTTTGTATTCTGGTTGTGTGTCCCTTAGCCAGGGCGCTCGCGTTTATGCCCAGCAGGCCCCTCTCGTCTTGCCGATCCATGGTACCTCTCCAGGAACGATCGCACCGGGAGGGGGAGAAGGGGGCGAAGACCACAACTTACTGTCGAGCGTCATCTCCGATTGGACACCGCCGGGATGCAGGGCGTAGAGGTGGATGTCATCAAGCCCGTCCAGATCTATCTCCTTCTGCACGCAGCCCGTGAGGTTGATCAGCGCGGCCTTGCTGGCGCAGTAGCCCGTGCTGAAGGGGATGTAGAGAGTCCCCGCCCGCGAGGCGATGTTCAGGACGCAGCCACGGCGCTGGGCGCGAAAGGTGGGTATCAGGAGGCGCGTCAGATAGTAGGGTCCGTGGAGGTTGACGGCCATTTCGTGCATGAAATCCCGAGGCTCCTGGGCGTGCATCTGGGAGGCAGTGTCAGGCATCCAGAACCTCGAGATGGGCCCCCGGCCCCCCTTATTGCGGCGGCGGCGATGGCACAGCACGTACAGGTACCAGGGAATTCGCACCGGCGTTGTTGATTAACACGTCGACCCGGCCATACGCTTCGAAGACCTGCACGACAGCGTCAGCGCGATGGGCGGCCCCGGCATGTCCCGTCGCCCAGGAGGGAACACTGGACCTACACGCCGCACGAGCTCCTCGCAGCTGCTCAAGTCCGCCACGTCGCACCGCAACGCCACGGCATCACGGGCGCCCAGGTCCTTGAAGTGCTCCCGGGGGGCGGGCGGGGTTCTGTTGTGCGCCAGCACCAGTCTCGCCCCGGCCACGGCGAAGCACTCGGCGGCAGCGTGGCCGAGGGCGCCCGCCGAGCCTGCGGGAGAAGGCATGTCAGCCATCGGCCTGCCTCGGCGGAAGGGGGTACACCCTTCCTGGGTAGCCCGTCGTGGGCATGGGGCGGCCCCTACCGGTCACGATCACCACTTGGTCGTGGAGGGCGCCACGATATTTGGCCGGGTAGATGAAAGGGTAGACATCACTGTGGAGGCGGGGGGTGGACGGTGCCATTTCTGCGTCTCGGGCGACGACTGAGGCGATTCACGGTCACAATTGAGCGTACGAGCCCTGCAGGACCGAGTTGCGGTCGGATGGCTCGGTTTCGGGCCTTGCGTCGCTTTTTGGAGGTTTCGTGCACCTCTTCTTGCCCAGCTTGTTGTCGTCGGCAATGCGGGGAAGAGGCGATTCTCTCGGTACCCCGGCCTACGCGGTTATTGGGGTCGGTACAGGGTAAGCAATTGTCCAATCACTTCTACATCTCACGATGCGTCGCATACTCACGACAAAATGGAACAAAGACGGCCAAGTACGCCATGCATTTCGACTTCCCATGTTCCCCACGAACAGTCGTCGCGTATCGTGTTAGGAGGCAGGCACATCCATCTTGGTGGCCGCCACCGTGACGCCTCCTATCGGCACGACCACGAGAACGCCTCCGTAGGGCCTCATCGCGAAGTGTGCCGGACCGGACACAGCCTCCCTCCACGCCCACAAGGGAATACCCACCCCCGCGCGCCATTCTTGTGTCTGCCCTTCCTCTCGCGGCAGCGGCACCAAGGCGAACAAACAAGCTGTGGTCCCCCTTTCACTTCGCTTTCCCGCGCCAGCCCGGCACTTCCTCCGGGCGCCTTGGGGGGCCAAACCATAACAACCCACACGCGTTGGCTCTAAGAGTCTAGCCAGCTTCCCCTTTCCCCTCCCGCGTTGGGAATGTTTGCCGCTTTTTCCACGGGGGGCGCGGCCGCACCAAGACTCTCAGCATCTTTCTGATGTTATCGTGACCCCTTTCTCTTTTCACTGGCGCTACGGTGGCGTGTGTCTTCACCAGCCCCAGTGCGCCGCAGCATCAAGGTCCTCCCCGACGCCAAGAGGGGGGGGGGGGGGGAGGGCGGTTCAAACGAGAGCGCCAAGTCATTGCCAAACCTTCATCACGCCTTTTCTCTCAGGGCAGCAATGCGGATCTGGCGGCCTCTCCTTGCCCCCCTCGCCCCCTTCGACTCTGCATAGCCTGGCGGAAGAGTCGGCAATACCCATCGCCCCGGAGTGGATATGTATGATTTGCATGTGTATTACTGATCTGACCCGCAGCCAGTCAGTCGCCTGGGAGGCGCTACTGTGGCTCGCCGATAGCAGGATTGGGGGGGGGGGTGTGGAAGAGAATAATGGCAACGGTGGACGACAAGATTGGCCTACCGCTAGGCTCTGCACCTAGTCCGGGAGCTGCATAGCATTCTCCTCGACTGCTAATGTATCCTGGCAATGACTATCACTGTGACAGGCCACACTAGGCCACCGACCTGCAGAGCCACAGGGTGGCAGTGTTCAGGCTAGACCGCGTAGTTCAGGGGCTGGAGCGGTCGATAATGGGGACATGACCGAGGCTGGTGCATACACGGCAGTACGTCGACCGCCTGCAGGTTCCAGGAGAGAGGGCAACGGGGGAGGGAGGGCGTGAGAAACAGGCAACCCTGGGCAGCGTCGAGTTTGTTGCGTCATGACGAACGGGCTCTCTCACCCCCCCCCCCCCCCCCCCTTTTTTATTTTTTATTTTCCCTCGTCGGTGGAGCTCCGGTAGCTTCAAGTGCTGCCGTGGGATATCTTGTACTTCGTACTGCGAGATCGCATACAGTGTTTCGTCTACTTGGTGGTTTTGGCAGAAAGCGATACTCCACAATGGTTCGCCCCCCTTTTGTTGCAGCAACCCCCCCCTTTTCGCCCAAGGGCCCAAAAAGCCCACACAGTAAACGGCTGTTAGAGCCGCGAGTGAATTGACGCGACGTCGACGAGCGGAGGTGGAACCCGGTCGGTTCGCCTGCGGACGACATCCCGCCACCACAGAGGCGGACTCGCCATCACTACCTCCTACCTCCCTATCCCCCAAGGGTCCTCCGCCCGCGAAGATCCACGATCCAGCCCTTCTGGCTCGCGCGCGCCCGGCCCCCCGAAGCACTTGACACAGGCTCAGCCGACAGAGTTCAGAATCGCTCGTCTTGGTCAGCACGTGGGTTGTACTTGAACCGGCTCCCTTGTTGAGAAACGCGTTGGGTTTGTTGACAGACGAGTCACCTAGCCAGGAACATGTCCGGCTAGGCCCTCCAGATGTCCTGTCCATTGTGAGCCGGAGCGCCGCTGACTCGCATCGCCCTTCTCTCCCACCCCCCTAAGCGTCGCAGCTGGCTCGCCCGGGGCATCGGCTTGCAGTAGCCGCCGCCGCCGCCGCCGCCTGCTTGGATGTTGGCTTTCCACCCCCCTCCCCCTCCTTGCTTCTCCTCGAGCGCAGCCGGGCTTACCGACTCTGCGGGTTGCGTGAGCGATTCATGTAGGCTGGCTGGTCTTCACAAGGTACCTCGGCCCATGTGGTGTTGGACTGTCCGAGGGCTTCTCCCTCTCCCTCAGCCACCCGGAGACGAAGGCTGCCATGTCTGCCATGACACACGGTATACTGATTCAAGAGTGACATCGCCAAGTCCACGTCCGCGACTCGGGGGCGAGTGTTTCTCCGTGGGGTTTGAGCGCAAGAGATGACTATCCCAACGCGCGATGCGGGGGCTGCGGCCCCCCGGCACGCAATAACTGCGAGGGCCATGAGAGGCGCGTGGGGAGAGGGGGGGGTGGGCAGAGACTCGAAACAAGGCATCGGGAAGCCAACCGTCGGGACCAGTCGTCAGTCTGATTGACGGCGATGTGGCCTGCAGCGACCCAAGGTTAGCTTCTGCAGCCCTTGTTCCGCTTTCTCAAAGCTAGAACGGGTACCTGGCAGCGGAAAGGGGCAACTGCGCGCTGTGGCAGCTCGTGTATGCGGCCGTCGGAGCCTCGCATGACCTGCCGCTGTCATCACAGAGTTATCGGACGTGCAGCCGGTGGCTGCTCCCGGCCGGCCAGGGCACCGCTGCAGTCGACGATGCATGGTTTCCGCGAGTTTACTGGCGAGGGTTTCGGATGACACAAGCGGAGGGAGCAGCCGCGCGCTCACGACGTCGCTGGCACGCACACACTGCAGTATGCATTTCCGCCAGGTGGAACCAAGTAACCACACACGCTATTCGGTGTGGCCGGAGGAGGGAAGCGAAGGGTCCCTCGCCTCTCAAGGCCGTGGTTGTAGTATGTTATGTTGTCCAGGGCGTAGAATTGCCCAGTGGCAGGGTAAGGGCGGAGGAGGACAGCCATCAATGGGCATGCGGCATGGCCACTTCCCGTCTGCGGAGTACGAGTACAAACTTTCAAGAACAAATGCTAACCAAAGAACTGCACTCTAAGCAGTATCATCAGAGTTCGCCTGGTCACGGGGTCACAGCCGCCTGGGGCAGGGTGTCTCGAGTCTTTAGTCGGGCCGGGGCTGAGGGTTTTTGGTGTAGAGCGCCTCGACGCCTCTTGTCGCGATGCCTTCGTCTGCAATAGCAAATTGGGTTGGCGTCACCTATGAGGGACCGCCTGTGTATTTTGCTTCGAGAACCTCCGAGGTAGACACGAGGCCCGCGAGAGTCGCGGCTCACTGTCACTTCACATGGTCGCTACTAGGGCTTCTATATGATGGAACGTGTCAATACCCTCGTATGCAGATAGCTGATTTGTGAAAGCGTCGAGGTTCCTGGAAATTCTTATAGACCTCTTTATCACGACCCGCCCGAAGTCTTAGAAAGCTGTGCCGACTCTTCTCCAAAGAAGTTTCTGGAGCCCTTGACGCTCGTCGTTCGCTCCCTTTAGCTCTGTGGCACCACCTGCCAGTGAGTACGGAGCTACACGAAGCCTCGGGACCTCACGTGTGCCGCCGAACCCCAGCAAGGAAGCCTGATTTACCCTCAATCGACTGTGGCCTGGTGATGGCCTCTGAAAGCATGCATGGTTCAGGGCCGACTGGCAGTGAGGGAGTTCCCTCCCTGCCCAACCCTGTTTTGCCTTCTCCCTCGCCCAATTGCACGCACGGCGTATATGTGCAGGGCCCGTTTTCCGCCCCGAACCCCCTCCTCCCCAAGGGTTGGTGTACATAGTATTCCGGCTCGGCGGTACTCCTTGCACATGAAAGCATGCTGTTGACCTCGGGAACATGGCGACCCAGCGGGAAGGGACGCATACACGTAACGTATCATTGATCGCCAGCATGTGCCAGGTTGCCAGGGAAATGAGGGGCGACGACGGAATGCAATATCGTATTCCTCAAGCAGAATAGCTCGGACGGGCCGAGATCGTCCTGGGCTGCAGCCATCGAAACGCACTTGGTCCCTACAGCATGAACCACGATGCCCTCCGACTATCCCCTTGAGGCAACGGCACTGCGCAATAGCGTCGGACCGTGTCTCAAACTTGGCCACGGGGAGATTAGGCGGTCCACTAGACGGAATGAACGGATTCAAGACACTGGCCGCGAGCTATCCCTTTGACGACTGGCACTAAGGCCAACGGCGATCTTCAAGTGCTTGACATGCCTAGGCAGCCGAGCCAAACGATAGGGCCGGCCGCAAAACCAACGTGCATGCGTTTTGCCTGGAGTGGACGGGCCAGGAGGCTGTGGACGCGGCCAGACGTCACAGATGAATGAATGGCATTGCCCACCCGTTCCTGCCTCCTGCTCCTCCTCCTGCCTCCTATTCCGCGGCGCCCGACGAATGCGGTGAATCGTACGCCTCGTTTTGTCGACTTGGCAGGAGAGGCGAGGGTGTCCAGGCTGGCCGGTAACCACCTGGCTCAGTTTATTGCACACCTGAGCTTTCCAGATCGGCAAGAGGGCTGATCGGATGGGTCTCGTCTGGGCATCACCGACCCAAACGGAGGACTACCTGGCTCGGAGGAGCATGGATCCCAAGCATGGGTAACGAGAGCCGGGGAAAGGAGAGTCCAGGCGGTTAGTCGGGACCACTTGAAGGGGGGGCGGAACTAATGGTGACAGCATGTACCCCGACAAACAAAAGCAAGCTGTCGCTGCAGGCTCGGATTGGTCCAGAGTGCCGAATGTCTTTGATTAGCCTGGTCAGCCTGTCCCGTCCGGGCGGGTGGAGGGTGGATAGTTGGGCATCGGAGGCTGAGGATGCCCCTGCGTTGGAGAAGGGGAGGGGCGGAGGGTATCTTTGTTTCCCTGCACGCCCCCGGGCTCTTCAGGCGAGCGAGGCATCGACAGGCCCCGCCGCGGATGCAACGCTGATTATGATCGCACAAATGCACACTGGGGGGCGTCTCTGGCGTGCCCAGGCAAACCGGGGGCACCGCGCTAGCGAGACGACGTGGATGGGCGGGAATTCCAGAAGGCTTCGATGCCATGGACCAGCGGGCGACAAAGCAAAGAGGCGCGTTGGCGGGCGAGGTCTCAGGCTGTTCTGCCCGTGCAGGGCGTCGAGCTCTCTCTGCCCCCGGGCCGGCCGGTCATGGGATTTGGGCGGCTCGGATGCGAACAACTGGCGTCAGGGTTTTCTGGGCTCGCCCATGCTGACGTCAAGCGGGTGCGTGCCAGAGGTGCATTGGTCGGAGGGTGGGGTGAGGCCGATGCCGACGGCAGCCGGGGTTCAATCTCGCTGCACCCACCTGACTCTCTCGCAACCAAGACTAGATTTGGCGACTGCGCGGAATATCATTCTGCTGGTCATAGCTGGCCGTGGCTTCGGGGCAATGATGGGGACGCTCAGGTAGATTCGGATCGGGGTAAGAACAGCGGGTGATGTTCACAGGGGGGAAGGGGAAGGGGAAGGCCCACCAAGCCCACGATGGGCGGAATGGATGGTCGGCCGGCCGGACGGACGGACGGATGGGTGGACGAGAGGGCTTGGACGGCCGGCAGGCGGCAGGCCAGGCTGAAGGAACCCACGACGACCTGACTAGTGTCCAGTACATACGGGGGGCCTTCGCATCAATCATGGATGCGTAGGATCCACGGATGCTTGTTCGGTGCTAGTTGGACGTCGCTGGCGAGCGACTAGTAGGCAGGCGTTCCGAACGCCACGCAGCGGCGGGCCCTGCCTGCTCTGGCTGTTAACCGTCACACACACACAACGTTGGACTGATCACATATCGGGGACGCCGTAACGCACCGTCATCTTGACCGTTACAACTGCCACGAGGAACTTTAGGGTGGCCGGGGGAGGGAAGGGGGCAAGGCTATTCTCTGACCGCAAGCGCCCAGAGACTATCGACGCATCCACATCCACCGGTCCTGGAAAAGAGAGAGGAAGAGGGAGGGATGCGTATTCGTGTCGTGGAGACCCAGCCCCCGTAATGGTGCTGAGCCCACGCTGCCACGGAGCGAAGTGGAGGAGGCTGCGCTACTAGCGACTCTCCTCGTCGCGCCGTGAAACGCCATTGCTGGGATGGCCTTGAACTGCCGCCGGCCGGATGTCGAGATCACGACAATAGACGCCCCACCTGCATGTTGAGCTGTAGCGCGACGGCTCGACTGAGCACTTATCCATGACAGCAGAGGCACGCCCCCCCCCCCCCCATCTCCAGCCTGCTTTACTGCTTCCAGACAGACAAGCAGGAACGGGTCACTTCCGTGCCCAGCCCGCCCACCCTCCTGGTTTGAGAATGTTTCGGGGCATCTGCCAGCCAGGCGTGTGCCGATCCTTGGCAGCCCTCCCGGCAGCGAATCTCCGAAGCGGTGCCTCGCCCTGATCCTAATGTGACAGGCGTCAGGTGGGAGCTCACGAGACCGCTCGCCCGCCATGGGCACGGGCATGGACATGGGCCTTGCCTAACAACACCATGCCTGGCTCTGGACCCCCGGCGGAGGGGGGTAGTTGTACAGATAGGGTGTGTGTTGTATGGATGTTTGGAAGGGCTGCTTAGGGTCGTCAGCAGGCGCCCTCTTCCCCTGCCCCTTGGATATGCAGTGCCTCGCACGCACGCACGCACGCACGCACGCGGTGAAGCGAACTGCCGGTGTTGCCATGCCATGTACGTACGGGGTTCTGCATCCTGGCACCGCCCTCCAGGCCGCGAAAAGGCCGTCGCCGCCGGCCCCACCCCCCTCGCCTGCGCTCCCAAATTGGAAAGCCGTGTGTGTGCAGCACAGCACCGTCCGGACGAAGTTGGCGCTCACGGCGCTAGGCGGCGGTATTGCTTCCACCCCACCATTGTGGACGGCACGCACACCCTCCTGCATCCGCCTTCTCCTCCTGTCGGCGTGCCGAGAGTGGCCCAAGGGTCGGTCGTGGAGGAGCAGGAGTTGTCTTGCCAGCCAGACGCAGGCCGCCTGTACCGAATCGGCCATGGAACAGGATCCGATGTGACAAAGGATAGTGCGCGCGACGGCCCAGGGGCCTGTCCGTACTAGCATCAGGAGCAGACACACAGGCCGGCATCGGGCCCCATGTGGGCTTGACGGAAGCACCTGAGGGAGACGTGATGTTTTCCGGTGGCCCCCGAAACGAGTCATTGCCCTGCCGGACGCGGAATAGCAACGCAACAAGCGCAGCAGCTACTGCGTACAGCAAATTAGATGTCAAGAGTGTCTCGGATCGGGACCGAGAGCCCAGGACCGTCTCGGTATCGCGGATCAGCCTCCCAGCATCGCCCCAGATGTGGGCGGGTGGGTGTTGGCTGAGTTGCCTCTGGATGGTGAGCGTGCGCGCGCGGCAGGCTGGAAGCAAGCAGATAGACGGCCAGATAGACCGACTGCAACCAAAAACAACAACAACAACAACAAAAAAAAACACATTACCTACCTATGCAGCTTCATACCTTGACATCCAGCCAGCCATCCTATCCCCTTCCGCGGGACCAAGATGGGAATATTCATTGCCGCGCGCCCATGGATCGTCCCAAGGGGCCAAACGCGCCCTCTCCCCCATTACTCGCCACGGCTTCCCGATAATCCCCAAGCGTGGCCCGGGAGGGACGCCTAGCCCGGCGTAGTGCCGCGAGGGGGGTCGCGGCGACGCGATGGTCCATGTCCAGCGGCTCGGGTTCCCTCGAAGAATGGATGGGAATTTGCAAGGAAAGTAAAAAAAACCATCGGCGGTTGGGATAGTGGTCTCGTTCCACAAACTAGTTGCTGTAGGCCTTGGCAAGCATTGCCATGCCACGCACGTGTGCGGCCGGCGCCATCACACCTAGCCGGCGATCGTCAGTCAAATGCCGACGTGCCCAATTAAGACCGGACCAGGACGAGGCGCACAGATATTGCATATACTCGCGCGCCCACCTGCTGTGGGAGGCTACGTACTTGTTTACTGCCCAGCGCCGTCATGAATACGGAGCAAGGCCCCAAAATTGCACACCCGTAGGGCCGAGAGGGGAGGCGTCTCGGTGGGTTTGGGAGGGGCGGATGCCGGTTCCTTCACGCGTACGCAATGCGAAGGAGGAGTGCTTACGGCCATGATCCGTCCGTCGCGCATTGCACTGTTGCGCTACCGTGCGTACGGTTCGGTGCGGTGCGGTGCAGCGGCAGCAGCAGTACATGCTGGTGCTATGTACGGGGCTGTAGGTAGCCTGTCATTGATGTTCGGATTCTCCATCCAGAGCTTCCCTCTCCATAGGGTGGATGGCCAGCGATCGTCGGACCCAGCCACTATTAAGCTTTTGCGAGTTTCTGATTCGGGGACTTGGTGCTGCCGGGCTGACCAGCCTCGGTCCATCACGTGTTTGTATTCGCCGTGAGCTGCGCGTGCCCTTGCGCACCTCCGTGTCACCTCCCAACCCGTCAGACGGGCAATAGCTCGCGAGCCCAACGGGTCTGGTGTAGTTTGTAGGGTGCGGTGTACGGCGACACCCGAGTGGCAGCGCTGTTTTCAGCTCATGTGCCTGGGGGTGGGATCCGTGGGATTGCTTGGGTTTGCTGCTCGCGGACGTGCGATTCCTCGGCGCATGTCACGGGCGCCCCAGATCCGGCTTGCGCGGATGCACGGAATGACAGCGTCCCGGTAACTGCGTCGCAGATGACAGAAGCCTCGGGCGCATAGGTGCATGCAGGCGGTGTTTTGACCGGGCAGTTTCACGAGGCTGCTGTATGCTATTCGTTACCAGCATAGCGGATGGGAAGAGGCCGATCCACCCCTCCAGCGGAGCGACAGCCGGCCGACTGCCCATTGCTTAATGTGCCCAAGCCCAGGGCGCAAGCATCCACGCACAGGCTGACGATGCAACCCTGACTAAAAGGCACCGGCTACTGACTAGATGCAGCTGGCGCAAACTCTGATTTCCAGGCGGGCCACGGAGAGCCGAGCTGCAGCTGTCCTGGGTTGTAAAGTACAATACCGAGTACCTCGCCAAAACTGCAGCTCGGACGGGAAGGCAAAGCAGACGAAGGCAGAGTCGACAGGCCGTAAGCACCTTAGGTCCTTTAATTACCCAGGCCCGCACGGGGCATCGAAAACAGACCGAGCTACATGTCGTGCTATACAACGGACTATTACCGTATGTATTTCGTTTCGTTGTTGCTGTCGGACGCGAGCCAGGCAAGCAGGCAGACGGGACGGCCAAGCGCCCGCCGGCCGATGACGCGACTCACACGCGATCATGATTTCCGGGCCGCACAGTATGACGACGGGGTGGGAGCCACCCGTGCATTCATGACCAAGACGAAACGTACCTGCGCCACACCCAGACGCCAGCTCGTGTACATGAAGCACGCCGGAGACGGCAGATGCAGGGCCGCAGCGACAATGACCACAGCGTAGGGAGGGCATAGTCGCTCGTACTGTATGCACCACCCCCGGGGGCCCGTACCTGGCAACCTGGACTTGAGCTTGGAACTTCCATGGAACGCGACCGCCTGGCAGACCGGGTGCATGGTTTCTGGTCGACCGCCGGGCCAGTGAGTGACTGTGGGTGGGCGGGGGCCGTCTTTCGATGCAGCGGCGATGGACGGCCAGCCAGCGGCGCATATCGTGAGCAAATTTTGGCGTCGCCGGGCTGGATTCTCGCATAAAGCGAAGGTCGACCAAAAGTGGGACGGCGCCCGTGAGGAACCAGCCTCGCCGTGCCCCCATTGCTTGATGCCCAATCAAGACCAGCTGGCCTCCAGGTGTGTCCCCATATCCCCATCTGCGACGGCTGCTGGCAACCCTGCAGCCGTGAGCCGCCGCCTCCTTGGGCCAGATGGCACGGAGCTGAAAAGTCATGGGCGAGTTGTGATGCGGCAGATGTGATCTCGTAGACAAGCGGCGGGCGTGGGCCCAGTCCTCTCTCCACCTGCAGCCCTCCCTCGCTCTCGAGAGGGAAGTTGAAGTGGGAGCGACGTCAAAGTGGCCAGGGACCCTGTCCGGGTCCCCGAGAGTACGCACGCAAGCAACGGAACGCACGCGGATGTGTGTCTTCCCACCTCCAGGCCCAAGATCGTTCGTCCGTTCATGAGGCCCAATTGAGAGGGATTGTTTAATGTAACGCTGCACCTTTGCTTATCCATCATAACATGCACCGGGTGACCTACAATACCATGTATGAGCCCGCAGCTTTATTGGCGTTCTTCGTCAGCGAGGGCTTGCCACCTGCGTAGGACCACGGCGGCCCTGGTCTATAGTACGTCGGGAAATAACAAGGTTAGGGCCCTTTTCTAAATTCGATACCGTAGTCAGGCGTTGACGACGGACCCTGGGTAGATAATATCACCGGCCCAAGGCCGCCATCAGTAACCGAAGGATACGTAGCTCTTGGCGGTGGAACGCGTTGGATGCACGCGATGGGGGAGGGGGATGGAGGAATGAGGGGGGAGGGGATAGGGGAGGATAGAGACAGAGAGAGAGGGGCCCTGCGCAAGTGATCGCCCGCCCCCCCCCCCCAAGGTTTGCATGTCGGCGACGTCTGTACGACCAGGGCACAGCAGCCACCCATCGTTGCCTGTCATTTGGTGGAGGGGTGGCCACCTGGGTCGCAAGTGTCATGGCACCAGTCAACGAGTGTCCTTGTACGGCAGGAGATTATCCACGTGAATGACGGCCCCGGTGTCTCTGCATGATTCTCGGCGTACCTCGCACGCGTGGCCAGTCAGATGGGCAAGAAGAACTGGAGAGAAGTCGCAGACGCATGGCTTTTTTTGCCGACCCTGCCTGCAGGGCGTAGGGTGTGTGGTGTGGATGACCCGGGCCAGGGTGGTGTCCAGGGTAGCGCCCATGTCGGGGACTCCTGTCTTTGACCACCACCCATCACCACCACCTCCTCCTCCTCTACCGCCATCACATACGAAAAGATGAGATGCGATAGGAGCATGCCGTGACATACGATGGGCCGGGATCGAGCGAATGGTTGCCTCACCTGGCTCCTCCTCCTGTCGGACAAATGCGTGGCCGCCGCACCGCCAGTCCCTGTCGTTGCTGATGGAAGGGGTCCCGGTCGTCGCACTCGACCAGGTCTGGGCGAGTCTCGACGAGATGGCGGTGTGCGTCGACCGTGCGTGCTTGCGACTGTGGGGATGCGCCATTATGAACAACACTAGGTACCTACATTACTTACGTATCATACTTGCGCATACCGGATGCCATATCCCAAACAGCAAGTCCATCCAGTCCGTCTGTCCAGCCGACCCTCTGACCAGTCCATCCACAGAGGGAGGGGAGGGGGCGACAGGGGGTGACGGCAGAGGTTCTGACTCTTGCATTCGCTGGCCGGGTAGTCGGCGGATCGCAAAGGGCGCGTCGCGGGCAGAGGGCGATGGCTGGTCAGATTGTCTCATGTCGTTGGATTATGGTCGGCACTATGCTGGAATTGCTTTCTAGCAAAATTGGCTGTTTACGCGGGCCAACCAACTCCTAGTCCCGCGAAAAACTGTGCCCCTCCAAAGCATCAACGCTTTTTTAGTCTATCCAGATCTCTGGTAACCGGCGAAAACACCGCCCTAAAAAAGTTCCTGACAGATCGCTTTAGCGGAAAATCTTTCTGGGGAACCATGCCGGGGCTGGTCTTCGCCAACTCAACCCGTTGGACGCCGGCGAGGGACTGGAGGCGGCTGGTCTGCAGTCGTCGATGCGCCCATCCGCGCAACGTTAGCGGATGCGGACCCAAGACCCCCGGTGCACGAGAGAGGCTCGATTGATTACGGCCAGATGCGACCGCTTGGGCAGGGCCTCCAGGTTCATGACGATGAAGTAGCTGCACTACACCGACATCCATGGGCGGCGGGGGGGGGGGGGGGGGGGGGGGGGGGGGGGGGGGGGGGGGGGGGGGGGGGGGGGGGGGGGGACAGCAGCAGCACCCGCATTCGAGGGACAAGTGTGTGTGAGTGCGTGTGCATACACATGCACACACACACACCCCAATAACCACAACCACGACGCCCAGTCATTATTGATCTTGCGTCGTCGAATCGCTTGGGAACCAGGGAAGGCCCTCCCCCCGAGGCGCATCACCACCAGCAATCCCTCGCATCAGCCGTACAGGGACTGCAGCGTGGAGACGTCGCTAAGAGACTTCCGGTTAGACCGGCGTCCGTACAGTATGTACACCGGCACTGGGACGCCGCGCAGTTACGCGTAGGACCATGTACATGGATACCATACTTAGGAACCACCCACCGAAGTATACCATTCGCCCGAAGGCTCAGAGACGATTCTGCGCAGGGAAAAAAAAAGACCAGCACCGCATACGTAATGGACTTCTCAGGACGAGCGTATAGGCCCGAGATTAGGCCAGGTATATGGGGGAGCCAGCACGGCTCTCGGAGGCTGGACGGACAACGCGTGGCCCATGATTCGATGCCGTGGCCTGTACGAGGCCCACATGAAGAACATGCGAAAGACCCCATTCCATCGTGGTCGCCTGTCAGCTTTTTTGACCATGCCGTCCATGCAGCCCGGCCATCCAGGATGGCTCAGGAGCCTCCCAAACTCCCAGTCTACCGCGAGAACGGCCCCGGCAGCTGGGCTGGGCCTGGCCTAGGCCTGGCTCCGTCGGACAGAGCTAGCGACCCTGCCAAGGTGTTCCATGATTCTAGGCCTGGTCGATTAATGCGGCGGCCAATTGCGGCCGATTGTTGGACACCTCTACCGGCTCCATAGTCGGCAGAGTATACTCACCCGCTCTACGACGACGCGGGGCCTCAAGGCGCGCGTGTGGGCGAGAGGGACACAATCGCACGAGTGCCCGAGGGACAGACGGAGCTGAAGGGAACACGCGCTGCGAACAGGCCAAATTGATCGACCCTCTCAGCCCCGGTGCGGGCGGTCTTCGTATGGATGATGCGTAGCGACGCCTGAGCGTCAGTGCGGTATGTTTCCGAAAATTCCCACTTTGGGTCGAATAATGGGACTGCAGGTCGACTGTGAGCACAGACTCGGCCCCTAAGCCAAAAAAACGGGATGCCCATACAATACGACTGTCCTCCCTCCGTCACCTGGGCCCGTAGCAGCCGAAGGATCCCGGCAAAGCTTCAGGGGACGGCACACTTGACTTCGATCATCCCAAGTCGCAGGTAGCCCATTTGCAAAGCACAGAGAACACGGGAAGTTCCCATCAAGGTGGCTTCGATAGGGTGATTGCTGGTGCCTTCCCCCTTCCCTGTGGTCACGCCAAGATTCTCACGGCGAGGGTCCATGATCCGAGGCCATCACTACCCACCCTGGGAGGGGGCCCTATCGACGGAGCTATGGTTGTGTAGCCAGTGCCCGTGCCATCTGCCTTCTCCCGCACGCCTCAGCGTGGTATCGGGCCTGTGAGACCTGCCTAGGCAGTAGGAGAGGAGCCCTGCTGCGGGCCACCCACACGCGCACATACACACAGTACGGTATCATTCTGCAATGGCACCTTGTCTCCACTGCCCTACTGATAAACCATGTCAATTCTTACCATCCATCGCCCTCCCCTCCCCCCCCCCCCATCCGTGCCACGCGAGCCCAGAGAGCGAGCCAGCAGGCATGCCCACTCGTCGCCGACTACTGGTAAATGCCCGCCGCGCTGCCGGCATGCAGTCGCGGCGGCAGCAAGTGACTGCAATACCATCATCACCACCACCGTCAGGCCACCGTAGCTCCCCGCATCTCGGCGTCACTTTCCATGGCTGTGACTGGCAGGGCGGCAAGGTGAGCGGCGATGAGGCGGTGATGCCTGTGCAGCCCCCGTCCCGGGGACGGTCCTGTCCTGTTCGTATGCGTCCGGATGCGTAACCCCCATACGATTACCCCAAGGGAGGTCGGGGCCCTCGATGATTTCACAACCTTAAGGCCATCCATCCAGCTCAACGTTGCGCGCAAGCACCCCCTCCACTCATTCCTCGCCGGGATCCATTGAGAGGCAAAATAAAGTTTCGCTAAGTATCAATTTGTCATGGCTGGCACCAAGTCATGCGAGCGCGCGCGCAACGTTGAACCTCCACAGTTGCTAGGTAGGTACAATACATACAGAATACCTAATCAGAGCTTCTTGCCACATCGGGGCACCATGTCGGCACATGCACACGGTCACCTACTGGATTCTCTCCCGGGGGGGGGGGGAGGGGGTTCGTGTCGCGAAAGGGATCGTCGGCCAGCCAAGGTGAGATGCAGCTCCCAGAGCAAGCATCCACGGTATGTACGTACGTATGTATATACTTGCTATGGACGAGCTAGGCCGCCCGTGACGCGACAACATGGGATGAGGCGCTGCTGCAGGCGGCAGTACAGGAGAGACAGAACAGGACGGACAGGCCATCGGCGCGGCTTGTAATGGCCCCGGGGCTGATGCTGCGCAACAGGATCGTACGTATCGACTGTCCGTCGGCCTTACCCCCTTCCTCCAATGAAGGGTCTCAGCCATCACTGCCGGCTGTCCCCCCTCGACAGCTCTCCAATCCCGGGAAAAGTACCACGTATGATGATATCAGGACGCGGCATCCCTGAAGCAGCTCGGAACACCCACAAGCCGAGTGCACCAGCCCACCACGTCTTATGAAAGCTCTGGAACGAAGGGGAAAAGAACAACAACAGCCAGCGAGGCGTAGGGAAATCAAAGTCGCGTTCAGCCCTGAAATCGGGCATAACAGAGTCGGTTTCGTGCTCGATTATGCATCTGCTGATTATGGGGGCTCCTCGATCCACTACTCCTCCGCAAATCATGGGCCTCGGTGGACTTGGTACGAAGGCGAGGAGACTCACCTGTGGATATACCGTAGTAGTAAATCCCGATTCGATGTGGCCGGGCACCTCAGGCGATTCGGCAACGAGGGTCTGCGGGCCCTGTGTTAGTAACACGAGTCAGCTGGAGATCCGGCACCGGCGTTGTGGGTGTGTTCGGCAGGAGATCTCCCTCTAGCCAGCCCCCTCCTTAGCAGGCCCCTCTCCACGACCTGGCTGGCGTGGTGAGGCATCTCTTCTCGACGCCTGCAAGCCAAGCGGGCGTGCTGACCCAGCGGTGTTCGGTATCTTGTACGGAAGGGGGGGGGGGGAGGTACGGCAGTGCGCGAGCGGGTGGTGCGTGTATCCATCCGTCTGTAGGTGCTGCACCTGCGCATCGCACAGGGCTATACGTATACGTAGCCAGTTCGGGGCTGGTAATGTAACCCCCCCTACCCAATCCATTCAGGGTGCCAGGATAGCGCGCATCGCTTGGCTCCTTCAGAAAACGTGGAGAAAGCGTCATTTCGCACGCGCAGGGGCAAAGGACGAGTTTGCTTCACGCCCAAGTGCCATCTGCTTGTGCTGCAGCAGACGACACATTCAGATTGCCGAAGTAATTAGCCCGGCCACGGAGATGGGCGGATGGGGGATCCTCGCCCTCGCCAGTTCAGCTCGGCTATGACCACCCCTTCGATTGCCTGCATTGGGAAGGTCATGCGTGCGAGAGCCGGTGATGGAACCGGAAGGACAATCAAAGTCCAAGATAATGATGATGAGCCCACTGCTACCTGGATGCCCTATGAAGATGCACGCCGACAGCCCAAGGTCGATCCCACCGCTAGTGACCGAGCTCCCTCAAGCTGTGCCGGCAGCCAGCGATGGAGAAGGTGACGATGGATCCCCTCGCGCCCTCTGGGGCCCATGGGCCACGGCCCATCATGCCCATCCTACCATTGGGGAGGGGGGGAGGTGAGGTCTGTTCGTGCCAGGGCTGCTGGCCGCCTTGGCTGGGAGGAAACGAAGAGGTACGTACCCGGGAATGTACAAGTCCCAGCAAGAATGGAGTTGGATTCAATGGAGCCCTGGATGCCCTCCACCCATTCAGGCGATAGTGCCAAGGGTGGACCATTGGCTCCATACAGTACGAATAATACCGTATACCTGCGGCCCGACGTTGCCCACGATACATCCAGGCGCATGGGATGCCTCTGTCTGGGATGGCGATCCAATGACCAGCTGCTGCCGGTACATGGAGGCGCCATACAGGGCCGCCAAGCGGGCAGAGTCCTGGGCACTAAGGTAGCGATGATCGACCGGATTTTCACGAGATGCTGGACGAGTGGGCTCTCCGGCCTGGCTCGGGGTGGTCCTATCGTACGGGACTGCTGAGGGCTGTTACGGATGGTGGTGTTGGATGGTTCGCAGCTCCTCGCCCACCATTCTCCTCCAGCCCGGCCGCCTTAGCGGCCCAGTAGCACTGCTTCCCTTGGGATAGATTGCTGGTGGTGGTGGTGGTGGTGGTGGTGTTATTGTTGCTACTGCTGCGACTACCGCTGCTCCCGCTCCCGCTGCCACTGCCACTGCGCGCGCGCGCGAGCGGCTGTTCTATAGCAGACGGGACGGTATAACCACCACCCCTAACTTCCACATTTTACCCACCTCTACCCAGCAGCACCTGGCAACCCCGTCTTTCTGCTGCGGGCTGTTTTCAACTTTGCGTCGTCGCCGCGCGTGGTACGAAACGATAGGCACGCACGACGGCCGCCGCCGCGGAGACGAGCCAAGGCCGAAGGCAATCCCATCCATGCCAGAAGCACATTGGCGGAGCTGCGGGCCCCATCGCATCGCATCGAGGGCGTCGGGGTGACGATACCAAGATACATGCATCCATACCGCGTGCACGCCCTTGCTCTGCTCCTCCCTCATGGCCGCATAGGTACATGGGCTGCCGTACCGCTTGTACATCCAGCCATGGGTGTCGAGCCGTGACCGTGGTCATCCTTGCATGCGAGCTCGCATGTACTCTCGTACCGCGCCAGCAGGGACTGGGCTGCTCGAAGCTCGACGACAGGCAATATCCCATCCCCCAAAGACAGGGTCATTCCGCACGCTGGTTGAGAAGTTGCTGGGATGCGCTGCTCAGCCTCTCTCCACTTCTACTGATCTTCCTCGTCTCCGGTACGCGGTACCTACGTATTGCCATGCGGAGGTGGTTGTTGTGATTATTTTTTTTTCCCTCTCTCCTGCCTGCCTCCCTTCCATGATTGCGCGCTGTCTCTCGCCGTCCCCACATCAGGAGCCACATCTTCAGGAGGAGCCAGCCTGGAGCCAGCCAGCGGCGATTGCGAGAGAGAGGAGGAGTAATCCATCCATCCAGCCCGCCAGCCCATCCATCATCGGTCCCTCCATCCCATCCCATCCCTCCATCCCCTCTATCCACCCGCCCGACCATCCATTCACCTGCTGGGTCTCCCTAGCCCGTCCCTGTCCGTTCTCGCCCAGATTTCGCTGTCCGGGCCACCGCCGACAAGTTGGACGGTGCAGACCACGACACGACAGCTCAGCAGCACGACACGCACCGCAACCGCGCCAGCTGGAGCGTCTTTGTCCCCGTCGCCGTAACAGCCCTCCCTCCCCATCCACCCATTCCCAGCCCGTAGTTGCAGCCCCCAAAACCCGCAGGGCAAGGCAAGAAGCAGCAGTACCCGGCTGTCCCAGCCAGCGCCTTCTGTCTTTCCTTGTTGCGCCCCTCCGTTTTTTTTCCCCTTTGCTGCAACTGCCGCTGCTCCTGCTGCATCGAAGGAATCTGATCTGGCAGCGAAGCGTCACCTTTCTCTTGCCGTCTAGAAAATTTCTTTCCCCCAATTCGACCATCCGTCTTCCCTTCCCCAAAACACCTCATCGCGTCTTCTTCGACCCAACACCTTCCCCTTCCCCAAGCGTGGCATCGCGAATACTCTTCTGCCTGCCACCGCCAAACGCAGAATCCATATTGGGCCCTGCGCCCATTGTTTTTTTGTTGTTTGCGTTCGGCCCCGGCTCCCACGCAAGCTCTTTTTGGCGCCAATTTCCAGCCCCCAAAGTACTCCCTCTGCGACGTCCTTTTGGCCTCGACTGGTGGCCATCTCGACGCCCGGCACTAAGGACCCGACTAAGGCCATAGTAATCTGTCAAGGTTTCTGCGGCTAACCCAGTGGCCCCTACTCCAAGAACCCATCCTCATCACACGCCTAAACTATCTACCCCCCTCCCAAGTCAGTCGTCTGCGTCGGCGAGCAGGATACATAGCTGCACTCCCACGGCCCAGACGCCATCCTGCTAGCCGCACGTCACCCCAAGGCTAGTCGTGGATCTCGTGTGTGCGTGCGCACCCACGGAGTCAGGTAGCTCGCCAGGGATCTTCGAGGCCCCAGATCTTAGGCAAGCCTAGCCACCTGGGATCACGCCGTCGTCCCAGGCTCTCTCGAGTCTAGTCCCTCGCCGTACTCATCTTCGGCCACGGCACTAAACCAACTCCTCGGACTAAACATCTGCCAAGGGCCAATCATCCCAACGCCCCCTGCCCTCCCATCTCTGTCTCGGCACTATTTTAGCTGTCAAGCTTCCCCTAAGCCCACCAGAGGCACCCGCGCATCCTCCTTCATCAAAAAAAGGAGTTGAGGAGACACCAAACGCTAGGCCCGAACTACGCCCTGCTGCTGACTTGGTACTCCGTGGAGTTTGTCGGGCTGAGTGTCGCGACTAAAGAGATTACTCGCACAGCACCAGAGGTTAACTCGGCACCCGCGATCTAAGCACACACCTGCAGATCCCTGGAAGGGCTTGCCACTCACCTCTAACCGGACCGGGTCTGGTGCCGCCTCTTGGACACTGCATACCCAGCACAGTGCCCTCTACACACACTCCCTCCTGCCCTCTTCCGTCACAAGGACCCCGAACTCATAGGCTTGTGGGCTCGGTGGACCGTCCAGCTTTAGAAACGGACTATTTTATCTTTCCAGGCCCTTATCCTTCAGGACAAGACCGGAAGATCACGCTACCATCTGGATCAGTCTCCCGTCACGGACAGCCTGCCGCCAACAAATACACCAACGCAGCCGCAGCTTGCTTCTTCGGTACTACCCTCTGACAACCTTCTTTCCATCACTCGTCCAAAGTAGTAGCACGGCACCACACCGCACACCATCCGAGACACCGTTATCACTCAAGTTGGCTTGAGGACTAAAACACTTCGGCCATTCACTGTCGCTTCCATCATCTCGCCAGGCACCAGTAGTATGTACTTGGTCCCAACGCAAGCCCGCCCTCAGCAGCATCACGCTTTCGTCGAGCATCACGCTTCACTTCCGCGTACTTCCACCACTGGTAGTGTCAGCCCCGAAGCGCCGCCTGGCACGCTTCTGTCGTCCACCACCAGCAGCTCTATGGAAAGGGCTGCTCCGGAATACTCGCAGACAGGTTTGCCTTCGCCCTATCCAAGCACCCTCGGAGACACTCAGTCTGAAGTCTCGTCTGCAGATCACGCATCTGCTGCATCGTATCCGAGCGGGCAGGAAGCGAGGTCGGCCAACTACTCTACGTCAGCGACGCCGACATCAGAGTACAGTGTCTACCCACAATCAGCGCGGTCAAGTTCGTTCCCCGAACACCTCCAGCGTACATACCACCCCGCAGCAGCAAGCAACCATAGCGGCAGCAGCGGAGGTATGGCGCAAACACCAACAAGTCCGTCCATGCCTATGCCAGATGGACGCAACCATCCATCCCAGCAAGTCAAATCTGACAGCGATGTACCCATAGATCCCTCCATCGCGGCCCCAAGCCCCACCTACGCCCACGGCCAGTACTCGCCGTACGCCGCGCCGCCGCAGGACATGTCGCACGGCTATGGGCAAGGTGGTAACCTCTACAGCCAGCCGCGCCCTGACTGGGGCAACTATGGGCATCCCGGAGGTCATATGCCTCAGCCCGCACAAGTTTTCCCTGGCACACCCACAACCGCCTCCTCTGGCCGGCCAGCACAGGTAGGTCGATGATTTTCCTGGATCTCTGTGTCGCGACGCGGCGGCCTTTGTCCCCATTGGAGGGGGCGGACGCGGCGGCGTCGTGGCGGGCCTTGCCGACCAGGCCCTTGGCGAATCATGTTGTGCGGCGATTTGTTTTCTCCTTATTATCTCTCAAAGACTGATTCGCGATGATTAACACAGTATGCGCACCAGGTCTATAGCTTTGTGCCGATTCCGGGAGCCCAGCAGCACAAGCGTCCCCGCCGACGTTATGAAGAAATCGAGCGCATGTACAAGTGCGGTTGGAATGGCTGTGAGAAGGCTTATGGCACTCTGAACCACTTGAACGCCCACGTCACGATGCAGAGCCACGGACAGAAGAGAACCCCGGAAGGTGAGTCGACATCGCCTTTTATAACAGGCCCTTTTCTTGTTGGGAAGACGGCCGCGAGCTTTGGACGTTTGGTTTGGCTTGCGAGACACGGGTCCCGTTGCTCGGGCCGTCGCGATGAGACGCGCGCGGGAGCGGTTGAATTTGGCTTCCCCGGGATGTCCCAGCCGGGCCCGATGCGGGTGTGAGGGTGGTTGCGGTCTAAGCGTGGGCCCGGTACCGCACCAACTCAATAAGACTAGCTCGCGGCTTGATGCAGGGGTTTTCCCACACAACGACATGATGAAGATTCTCATACTGACATGCAACAACGCAGAGTTCAAAGAAATCCGCAAGGAGTGGAAGGCGCGCAAGAAGGAGGAGGAGCAGGCGCGTAAGGCTGCCGAGGAAGCCGAGCGACAGCGCCAAGCTGCCCAAGCCGCCGCCCACGCACAGAATGGCGCCCCCGGCCCCGAGGGTGCTGACGGTGCGCAGCCGCCACAACCCTACTCGGCTGGGGGCCGGCAAGTGCAGCTTCCGCCCATCGGCTACTCGCCCGCGTCGTACCCTGCACCGCCGTCGACTGGTGTGCCCCACGTGGCTGAGTACAGCCCGACCAGCAGCATGTACTCGGCCAACTACCAGCCGGCATCGCCGTACGCGCCTCAGAGCCAACAGATGTATAACCAACGTCAGTAGCCATGGCGTTGCGGAGAGACCTCAGCTGGCAGCGCGCCGCCGGTCCCAGGAATACAAGCCCTGGCTAACGGCGATGCGGCAGAAAGCCCCGGTCAAACACACTCGTGATGTACACCTTGTCGCATGAGTTGCCCCCCAACGGTCGTTCTCAACCACGGGAGCCGGTTGAGCTTGGGGGCGGCAGTCGACTGCCGACCCAATTGTACCATATCACCTACGGGATCCCAACATACCGTCGACGCTGCCCGCACACGAACAGGGCAGCCGCGCTCGGCGGACTAGAAAGCATACGGCATTCTCTCATTTCAAGACATTTGCTGGGGATGGGGAGCGACTACGAAACGACTGTGGCAACACGGTAACGTTGAGGCGTTTGGCACATTGCGCTGGGAGGCCGGAGGCAAAATTTGACGAAAAGGGCCAAGGTTGGATGGAAAGCTCTGGTTTGCCACGATACCTCATTATGACATGGCGTGGGACGAGGGTCTGGTTCTTTCCTCTTCTCTGCTCAAAATTTGCCGTACATACCACTGGAGGCTGCATGATTCTTGCCACCGAGACTCGACGGTGTTCGGCTGGCCCAGAATGTTTTGTTTTGGCGCAGGAAGGATGGTTTATAAAGACTTAGTGAATGCACAGTACATGAAAAATTCAGCAGCGCAGTAAACAAGAATAAGAAGCGCGGTTTTTGCAACACGAGCTGACTGCGCGGTTTCTGTGACCACACGCTGGACAGGAAGGACGGGCCGATTCCCCAGAGGGTCGGTCGGGGCTTGCTTGTTTCTGTGCGACACGTCCAAAGCCTGGCGAGAGGAGGACCAGGAAGGTAAGACGTGAGGGGCACGCAACAAAGCAGGCTAGAGTGGCACGTGAGAAGAGGCCGTGTCACCACACTACAGCGGGATTGAATAGCTAGGCGGGTTTTATGAAGAAGCACGTGGCCGGCTGGTCGCAGGCCTGGGGGGGGGGGGGGGGGGGGGGGGGGGGGGGGGGGGGGGGGGGGGTGGGGGGGGGGGGGGGGGGGTTCAGACGGACGAGGTTGAGGATGACAATGAGGGCGCCTTTTGCGCTGGGAAGCACGGAGGAGGGTTGGACACTAGGCTTTTCGGGCTCCCCCGGACATCAGGCGGCCGCTGCTTTGTGGAGGGCGGGGACATTGGTTGCGGTGGGGGACTATAAAAAGGAAGTCGGTATACGTCGAGGTTGGTATAATCTTTTGCTTGGCGAAACAAAAACAGGGTCGGCTATGGGGTCAGAAACTCTGGATCACGGCAAGGCCCGGAAGCTGGTATTGGGTTGACCTGGGTCCATGCATGTAGACTGTATGGGCGGTTTCGTTGGTTTTAATTTTTCTTGGGTTGATTATTTACCCCATGTCCCCCCCCCCCCCCCCCCGGTCGACCCAGAGCGGCGGGTTTCGGGGCAGGATAGGGCAGTAATCAAAGTAGATGGACAGACGGAGTAGTTTTGGGGGCCACGGTGAGGAGGCAACCAGGGCGATTGATCGCCAGCAAGGGTGCGACGGAACCGGCAGGTTCTTATGCGGGTGTTGCTTTAGTGTGGCCGTTGTCGTGGTAGCCTGGTTCTTATTCTTTTTTTTTTCCCCTTTCGCTTCCGGCTCCGGACGGGCGGTCTCCCCCCCCCCCGACCAGGCCCAAGATCGTACTAAGGCGGGCTTGATGCGACCGGGGAGGGTGGAGGGCGCCGGGGCTGGGCATACAGCTAGGAACATGCAGAGAAGAAAGATGGAGGGGGAAGGCCTGTCTTTGCCCCGTCCTCGTGCCGGGTCTGCTAAGCCGTGTTGATTCTAGCCCGGGGATGCGTGATGGTGTTTGCTCGTCAGCTCGCTACCGGGCGGCTGGATGAGCCGGGCTGGGGCCTGCCTGGCCTGGATGGGAGGGGGGTAGGACAGACAGGAAGCTAGACAAGGGGGGCCGGAAAGTAGTGGCGGCCGCCCCTCCTCCTCCACCCCCCTCCCAGCCGGGCGAAGCGTGACGGCTGGCCCCTCTCCTCCCTCCCTCTTTCCGCCTCGGACTTGGCTCTCTCTCCCTGGGCAAGCCTGGGCAAGCCGGGCGCGCCGGCGGGGCGTGTTCACGCCCGGGAACGGCATCGCCCGCGTGCTGCGTCGCCGGGCGGGGGAGGGAGGAGACGGGGAAGAGAGCGGAAGGGGCCATGTAGGTACGGAGCTAGCCTCGCGGCGGGGGTTGCAGGGTGCGTACGGGATTGGGGGAGGGGGGGGTGCGAGCCAGGTTTTAGCTCCCTCAGGTGCGCACGCCGGCCCCCGTCCCAAGGCCGGCGCCGGCGGTCGACGGCGCACGATGGGCCCGGGCCACCGGGTATCAGAGACGGGCCCGGACGGTATGGTCGTCGGTAGGTTGGCACTACTGGCAGGTGGGCAGGCGCCTACGTTGTGAGGTCAGGGGGCCGGAAGGGGGAGGGGGGGGGGCACTAGTTGGGTATGTATGCACTACGCAAAGCAGGAGGGAGAAGGCGTCTACTGTACTTAAGACGCATGCTGCTCGGCTCCCGCTCCCGCCTGTCCTCTCCATCGCCTTCACGCCTTCACGCCTTCACGCACGCACGCACGCACACGTGTAGACGACCCCACGAAGAGGCACGAAAGTAGGCAAACCATTGCGATCCGTCACCGGCACCCGCGCGGGCAACAAACGCCCCGCCCCTCCCCCCCCCCACCAAGGTCGTACCCGAAGCTGGCGATGCTTTCTTCCTAGATGCATCGCTCCGACAGCCCGGACCCACGCCCGGTCGCCCGCGTCTCTGCCAGTCGAGAACGGATAGCATGGCGCCGTTGGTGCTTCCTATCCCCCTTGGCATCGATGGCGTCCGACGAGAAGGAGAAGAAGTAGAAAAAGAAGAAGGAGACGAGGCTTGCTACTGTTGCCCACGCTCGCATTGGCACCCCGCCGGCGCGCCGTCCGAAACCCATGGATACCACGCACGTGCAGCCACCCACGCCTGGCCCATGCCCATGCCGTGCGACCCTGAACCACACACCCACATACCACCACCGCCGCCGCCATACCAACGTGAGTTAGGTTGTGTGCCATGCCGTCCCATCCCACGCCGCCGCGCTCATCGAACCGGGTCGTATTGCTTGGGGGCATCGCGCGCGATGGGATGCCGTCATGCACCATCAAGTTCTTAGGAGGCGGGGGGCTAGGGGTTTGGGTGCTAGGGCGCGCCCCCTCCCCCAAGTACTTCACCCCCCCTGGGGAAACGGACTGGCACTGTCCTGTTTCTCTTGCCCCTGCAGAGATGGAGGGGGGTTTGGATCTTGGTCGAGCTTGCATCTCACGCCCCCCCCCCCCCCCCCCCCCCCCCCCCCCCCCCCCCCCCCCCCCCCCCCCCCCCCCCCCCCCCCCCCTTCCCGGCCGAGGAGACAAGAAAAAATGGAAGAAAGGATCCAGCCCACTGCCCTGCCCTGAGGGTTCCTGTAGCTCTAAACGTAGCATGGGCAGTAGCAACATGACGGTCGCCCCCCCTGTACAAGTACCGTGAGTAAAGCAGATGCCCACGGGAGACAGGCACGCAGCAGTTCCCCGGTGTCGGCGGGGGCTGCATCAGGAGGGGCAGGCCACGGCAACACACTGACAAGATGCACACTGCCAATGACGCAGTGGCACAGGAGAGCGCCCGCAACCGGGTTGAGGATGTGACCACGGCCAGCCGCGCCCGGGCGGACTGTTCCGTACCGGTGCCTTCGGCCCGCCTCCCTTGCCCTCACTCTCTCCTTCTTCTCTTGTGCGGGCTGGCTGGCTGGCTGGCTTCATCTCCCGCATGCACGGGCGGGCGCGCCCTCTCTGCCCCCCCTCGCCAACGGGGTTGGAAGGTGGCAGTTGGTGCTGTCGGCAGCTTCGTTGCTGCGGCGCTCCGACCTCCCCAAGTAGCCAACCAACCCGCCGCGGCACGCCCGACCCTCTCGACGAGTCCCGGGCTGTGTATAATTGCCTGTGGCATCTGCTGGGAACCCATCACGACATCCTTCCTCCGCGTAGTCTCGGGACCTCCCGGGCATCGCCATCGTCATCGTCCGCCAAAAGCTACGGACTAGGGTTGCTAGCGAGAGAGGTGCCGCCTCTTTGTGGGTGACCTAGTGCCATTCTGTCAAAGCCCTCTCGGGAATGGCCCCACCCACTCGCCCTTCCTCTGCATCCGCAGGTTCCAGCCACCAGGTGTCTCCCAACGACGACACGCCGTCCGAAGCTCGCGTGGCCAATCCCCGCTCGTCCCATCTGCTCTTCAGCCCGGATCCTATCAAATCTGTCGACTCGGTCGACTCGGTGCCCGTCCTCGGCGTGTACCCGCTGGGCTCGCTGCACATGCACGCGCCCCCGATGAGCAGGACATGATGGACCACGACAACGGCACGGTGGCGGCGGCGGCGGCGCCGGAAATCTCGCCGGCGCCCCCGCGCACCTCGGAAAAGGTGCAGCAGCTTCTCCGGGGGGGCGACGTGCTCATCCTGGCCGACCTGCCCGTGGGCTTCACCGTGGGCTGCGACGCCATCTCCTTCACCTCGACGGAGCACTTCCTCGGCTTCCGGGACGTGCCCCCAGGCGCCCATCTGGTCTGGGTGGCCCCGTCCGAGTCGACCTCGTCACGGAGTGCCTTCTGGTTCTACACGCCCGAGAAGAAGGGCCCGGACCCGGGGAACGTCTACGTGAAACAGTGGGACAAGTTCAACGAGCTTCTCGCCGACCCGGCCGGCCAAGCCGAGGCGCGCTTCCAGCGGGAGCACCTGGACGACGGCCTCGCCAGCCTCGTCCCGTACCATTTCCCGGGCTCCCCGCACGCCGGCCCCAGCCGGCCGGACCCGTCCGGCCGAGGAGACGAGGAGTCGTCACCCCCGCCCCTGGAGGGCAGCACCATGTGGTACCAGCTCACGCACGCGATCCACCCCGGCCTGCTGGACCGCATCACGGGGGAGCCGAAAGAAACGTGGCCCGTCCACACGTCGGACCAGGTGATGGGCGAGACGACGCTCGCCGCCGAGGGCCGCCTCTACACCCACCACCAGGCGACGCCCCTGCGCTTCACCTTCCCCGCAGACCAGAAGCTCTTCGACGCCGCGGCCGAGGGCGCCGAGCGCACAAACCAGGCGCTCGACCCGACGGCGTGGGTGCTCGCGCAGCTCGGACGGGCGGGCGCGCCGCCGGGCGACCTCGCGGGCGAGCTGCAGTTCCTCTTCCTCACCGGCATGCACCTCGGCAACTACTCGTGCCTCGCGCAGTGGTGGCACTACGCGACGCGCGTCGTCTTCCGCAGCTACCGCCTTGCCGCCGAGCAGCCGGCACTGGCGCGCGCCCTCGTCCAGGCGGTCCACGCCCAGCTCGTCTACGACGACGCCCACCTGGCCGGTTCCGTCCTCGACACGGCGCCCGGCCGCGGCCGCGCCCTCCAGCGCGCCCTCACCGTCTACCGCTTGCGCCTGCGCGAGCTGCTGCCGCGCACCACCACCATCGCCCCCCCGAGCGACGCCGCCTCCTCGTCCTCGTCGGCTCAGCAAGCCGTCGGTGCCGCCTTCGACGCCCTCGCCGCCTGGCTTGCCGCCCGCTGGGACTGGGACCTCGCCATCGACTACGTCCGCTCCGGTACCGTTATGCTCGAGGACGGCGAGATGGTCCAGGTCGACGTCTCCGACTTCGAGGACGAGGACGAGCGCGGCGAGTTCGCCGCCGTCGTCGTCGACGTCGACGACAACGGCCGGCCGCGTGATTTCGTCTCCGTCTGAGGACCTCTCTGCCCAGGGCCCAGGGCCCCGGGCCCCGGGGGACGGGGACGCGTGTCTACTTTGGCATGTATGTAGAGGCATATGCGACTGTTTGTGGCCGTCGAAGCCGGCGTGGTCCCCGGAAGGCTGGGAAACGGTAGCACACGTAATCGAAATGATAGGCTCTACCTGTTCGTTACCATGTCCAAGTGCCGATCTTGGGTAGTTAGTGCATGGCACGACGGGCACGCGCAACACGGCGTTCCCCCATCATGCCGGGCTGATGAGACCCCATACCGTTTGTGATCCACCACGCTATTCGCGCACTCGCTCCTCTCGCCAGTGAATGGTACATACAGTATGGCGTCAATTCCCGGGGGGCTTTGGGAGGGGCGTGAAGAAGCGAGGGGGGAAAGAAGGCCAAGCAATAGTGGGGGCGCAAGGAAGGAGCGATGGCGGGGGAGGGGCCCATACGTGCCCCGGCAGTGCCCGTGGGATTTCACTTGGCCACTTACCTCGCCGTCATCCATCCATCCTCCTTTCCCCTCGTCGATCCACGACGCCCAGGCACGCCGTCCCTCGTCTTCGTCCTCCCTGGCCTTCTTCGCCTCCCGGACACAGCCCCCCGCGGAACACGCCATGTCGCGCAAGGGCGTCGGGCTGGCGGCCTTTGACCGGTCGCGGCTGACGTCGGCGCAGTTCGCCTCGCACGGCAACAGCCTGCGCAGCACCAACGCGCAGGCGCTCGAGACGCAGCTGGCCGTGTTCCGGTCGCTGCTGCAGCAGTTCGCGCAGACGCACGCCAAGGACATACGGTCGAACCCGGCGTTCCGGGCGCAGTTTGCACGCATGTGCGCCGCCATCGGCGTCGACCCGCTGGCGTCGTCGGCGGGCGGCGGCGGCGGCGGGAACAACGGCAGCATCTGGGCGCAGCTGCTGGGCCGCAGCGTCAACGACTTCTACTTCGAGCTGGCGGTGCGTGTCGTCGAGGTCTGCGGTGCCACGCGCGGCGAAAACGGCGGCCTGCTCGGCGTGCGCGAGCTGCGCGAGCGCCTCGCGCGCGGCCGCCCCGCCGGCGCGCCCGACGTCACCGAGGACGACGTGCTGCGTGCCGTCGCCACGCTGCGGCCCCTCGGCGCCAGCTATGCCCTTGTCACCGTCGGCCGCCGCCCCTACGTCCGCTCCGTCCCCAAGGAGCTCAACACGGACCAGAGCGCCGTGCTCGAGGCCGTCCAGCTGCTCGGCTACGTCAGCGTCTCCATGCTCATGCTCAACCTGCGCTGGCCCCGCGCCCGCTCCCAAACCGTCGTCGAGGACCTCGTCGGCGCCGGCCTGCTCTGGGTCGACAAGCAGGCCCCCGACGAGTGGGAGTACTGGAGCCCCGGTTTCATGATGGCCAACGACGGCGGCGCCAGCAATCACAGCAGCAACGCCCCCACCAATCCGAATAACAGCTGAGCCGACCTCACCGCCTCCGGCTTGCCTAGGGGAGGGGTGTCTTCCCTCGGCCTGAACCTACGCAACGTTGCAGAAGCCTTGGCCCCCCTCCCCCTCGTATTGAAACCGGCTCGGGCCCGAAACTTTTAGGCCCGGCGGGGCCCGAGTAACCAACACGCCCCCCTCCCCGACAGGCGCGGACCAGCCCGGATATATGGGGGAACAGAAATTCTCCTGCTATCGACCAATGGCCGGCCTGTCCACTCTGCCGTTTGCCAACAGCGCCAGCGTCGCCAGCGCCGCCGCGCCCGACAAGAGGAAGGCGGGGGGTGGGGAGGCAAGTTGCATCCTCGACAGACGTCCCTGTAGCTACCGCCAAGACACGATATCGCACCGGAACCAGATGTTTCCTTCAACCTACCTCGCTGGACCGAACGGACGTCATGGAGGGGGGTGGACCTGGCCCGTCAGCTCCCCCTTCTCTTGGTGGCGGGGGCTGGGGAGGCAAAACCCCCTGTGTTTCCATCCACCCAACCAGGGGACGCAACTGCACCCGAGGGGCTGACCCCACCCCGCCGTCGGTATAGGGGAAACGGAGGGGTCTGCGGATGACGGCCCTTACGAGAAACATGATGGCGGGAGGCGCCTCGGGGCACGGGACAGAATCAACAGGCGCGGGCCGTGAGAACGGTCTGTATCCACAGGAACCATGCCCCCCTACACGAGGTCGGCAGGACCTTGGCCAATTTAGAGCAGCAGAGTCCCAAAGAAAAAGTGTCTTGAGATAACTCTGGGCGGGAGGATTTGTTGGTGCTGGGACGGCAGCAGCAGCAGCACCACCCTCGCCCCTCCATCTTCCCCGTCCAACACCAGAGTCGTCTTCGCAACCTGTGTCCCTGTGCTGCGGAGAGCATCATGACATGCCCGGTCCTAGACATGCTCTCCGCCGTAATACCAACCCTCTGACCCCATCGTATTCGCATGACGGACACACCGGGTAAGCATATGTCGAAAGCCTCGTAGGCCCCAAGTTGGACGAGGGGGGAACAGGAGCCACGCATCAAAATCTGGACGCCTCGCCTCTCCTTCATTATCTAGTGATATAATCTGTGTCCTAAGCTACACGCCCCGGCATCGCGCTGCCAAAGGAATGGCATCGCGTCACCTACGGCAACATGTGCAACATCCACGAGCTCTTGTTGTCGAAACCACAAAAGCCGTCTAGCTCGTATCTGGGCGACATAGGCACCGTAAATTGTGCAGGGCCGAGTCCAATCGAGCCAACACATTGCCTCAAGGCCGTTGGGACCCGGGCCGCCTTGATCGTCATGAACAGCAAACCGCACTCCGTTCCATCATCGCAGTCTAGGGGGAACAAGGGCAAGGGGAAAACAAATCCGGGGAGCCCTTTTTTGCCATGCTGTATGCCGGCGCTCGCCGCCACCGACCGAGCCGAGGCTCGGGGCAGGTGCCGTCGTCATTTTAGCAGCAGCACGATGCGATGCGCCATAGCATCAGGCCACATGAAATCCATGTCTAAGTGCAACCGAACCAAATCTAACCGACGCCGACTTTTGCTGTTGGTGCATGAAAAAAGCAGGGGCAATAAAATGCCCCGTCATGACACACGGGGGGGGGGGGTATCAACCAATTTACGAAGCATCCTGCGACTGGCGCCGCTGGCCTTTACCACCGTCGGTTGCCTAGGGGCATCGCGTTAGCACCGCTATTGCCGCCGCCGCCGCCGCCGTGGCCTGAGCGAGACGTCAGCTATGAACTGAGAGCCGCTGAGGGACGAGGGGTTAGGGGAGAAGGCAGAGGGACTTACCACGGAAGCCGCCGCGACCGCCATAGCCACGGCCGCCGAATCGGCCACCGCCACCACCACCGTAGCGCGTCATCTCGAGCAGCTTGGGATCAATCTGCTGCTTGGCCTCCTGGAGGACGTTGACCAAATCACGAGCCTGCTTCGAGTCTGCGGAGGGGTTAGTCAAGAGTTCTTCGCCCCCATCGTTGCAACAGGGGGGGGGAGGGGTTACTCACTATCAGTGGTGAAGAGGGTGATGGCCGTGCCCTTGGCGCCGGCACGACCAGTTCGACCGATTCGGTGGATGTAGTCCTCCGAGTTGTTGGGGTAGTCATAGTTGATCACATGCGTGATGTTGCGCACATCTTGATTACATATGGTTAGCTTCAGGGTAGCGACACGGTGTGTAGCAAGTCTCAGCGACCGGATGGTGCCTAAGTATATAGTTCCGTGCCTTTCTCCGAAGAGAATGGGGCTGTCCGTTGCGACAACATGCCAAATGCCAGGTCTGGAGCAGTTTCATCATCACGGTCCGGGTCCTCGAGGATTTGGGAATCTGGTCACGACAGCTTGATAGAATCAAGAAATGCCAGCTCCGCGCTTGTACCAAGCCAAACACAACAGGTACAAGGGCGGAACTTGTGGAGAGTGGTACGCCCATGGCTGTACCACGGATCCCATTAACCCACGGTGGAGGAGAACCACGGAGCACGAAGAGGTCAGGCAAGTGCAGCGCAATCAAGAGAGCCCCTAGACATACATGAGAGTAAAGCACAGCGGATATAACCCTGCTGAAAGTTGCTACGGGGGGAGGGGGAGGGGAGGGGGAGATATTCATACCGATACCACGGGAGGCCACGTCGGTGGCCACCATCACGGGGCTCTTGCCGGTCTTGAACTGGTCGAGGACCCAGTCACGCTCGTTTTGCTGCTTGTCACCGTGGATGGCTGCACGTTCGGTTAGTCTCCAGTCCTGTGTGAAGGCAACGCAAAGTCTCAAGAGGGTCCTTACAAAGTGCGGGCCAGCCATCCTGGCGGAGGAAGCGCGTGATATCGTCCGCCACACGCTTGGTACCGACAAAGATAAGGCACTTGTTCTCCTTGTCCTCCATGCACTGCTCAAGGTGTTTAATCATGCGCTCGCGCTTCTCGCCCTCGGAAACAACCTCGACGATCTGGGTGATGCGGTGGTTGGCCGACAGATCCAGGGAACCGATGTTGACCTGGATGAAGTTGGTCTGGAACTCGGAAGCCAACTGGCGAACCTCCTTGGGCCAAGTGGCGGACCACATGAGAGTCTGACGGTCGGGTCGGATCTGGCTGATAATCTTGCGGATTTGGGGCTCGAAACCCATGTCAAGCATGCGGTCAGCCTCGTCAAGGACCAGGTAAGTGACACGGCGCAGGTTGGTCTTGCCACCCTCCAGCATGTCGATCAGACGACCCGGAGTGGCGATGCAAACCTCGACACCCTTAGACAGGTCGCGGATCTGCGGGCCACGGGGCACACCACCGTACACACACGTGTTGCGGATGCGGGAGGATTTGCCGAACTTGGTGATCTCCTGCTGAATCTGGACCGCCAACTCACGGGTGGGCGCGAGAACGAGCACGATGGGGCCATCGCCGGGCGCCAACAGAGGCTGGGCGTTGATGTGGACAATGGCGGGAAGACAATACGTAAGCGTCTTGCCGGAACCAGTCTCGGCAATACCGACGACGTCGCGACCAGAGAGGGCCATGGGCCAGCCCTGAGACTGAATGGCCGTGGGAGCAGGGAAGCCCTGAGCCTTGACCTCGTTCATGACATACTGGGGAAAGCCAGCCTCGTCGAAGGTCTCAACAGGTCGGGGGACATCGCTACCCGTAACAGCCATCTGGTGATCGGCCCGGAACCGGTCGACGTCGGCCTGCGAACGGTTGGAGACGGCAGGGTCTTCCTTGTAGAAAGACTTCTCGAACTTGGGGAGGGTACTAAGGTCTGTGGAAAGGTCACATTAGCATTTCCCGCTGTGATGCGACTACGATTCTCGACTTACCCCAGTTCTGCTTCTGCAAGCCGGCACCGAGGTTCGACATGCGGTCACCACCACCGCCGCCGTAACCACCGCCGCCGCCGTAGCCACCGCCGCCGTAGCCACCGCCGCCGCCGCCGTAGCCGCCGCCGCCGCCGTTGGAGTAGCCATTGCTGTCACTGGAGCATCGAGTCAGTATTCGCGTGTCGACGGGTCGCATCCGTGGGATGCAAGAATGATGAACAGCGATGGCCGATAATCACCACAGGGAAACTTACCCGTAACCACCACCGCCGCCGCCGCGCGAGCCGTATCTGTCACCGCCGCCGCGACCACCACCGCCGTAGCCACCACCACCGCCGTAGCCGCCACCACCGCCGCCGCCGTAACCACCGCCGTAAGACATGTTGGTGTGATGGGAAAGCGTCAGGTTTGATGGGAAGACGGAGATGATTGTGCTGGCGGGAATACCAGAAAGCGCTGCGCGAACAAGTCGTTCCTCAACGACTGCCGGGTGTTTGGAGGTCTGCGACGCGACTGGACTAGGGTTTGATTAGAGGTGGGAGGAAGTAGAAAGAGAGAAAATGGCACAGGCGGAAAATCCGGAAGTGAGGAAAGAGGATGGGGGAGGGATGGGATGCTGATGGCAAGATGGGACTGGGAGGGATTGGTTTTTTTAGACAAACGGCTGCAGCAAGTAGGTAGGCGGCCGGAAAAAATCAACAGAAGGCAAACAGGGTCTCCGTTCCTGGCTGGACTGGGGGTAAGTTCCGTTAGGCAAAAGAGCGAAAGAGAGGGAAAAAAAAAAACCCACTCAGGCAAGGCAAGTCCGGCCCATCCACCCAGGCCATTAGTCAAGCAGACAGACATGGTCCGTGCGCTCAGTCCCTGCATGCACCACTGAGAACTGGAGAGATTCGGTTCTTCAGGTTAGGCCGGGTGCTGGAAAACCAACGATTGCCCGGCCGGACCAGATGCGATCGCTAACAGTGGGTACTTCTCAGGCTGTCCCGTTTCCCAAGGGTACCTACCTACCGATTCTCTCCAGGCCACCAGCGCCCTGTCGTAGCCTGTGGTAAATCTAACAGGGCTCCACCTGGAGCCAGAACGGAGTCCTGCTCTGCTGGGCCGGTGGGGGGGGACGTCTCTGTTATCGCGTCTTGATTTTGTAGCGGTCTGGAGGGTATCATCAGGGCCCCGGTCCCTCAGGGTGCGCGAAGCATAGGCATCGGATACCAGGTGCCTCCGCACGACACGTACTGAACTCATGTTGTTGCGCGAGAGCTGGTTTCCAGGCCCAGCCCTGCTTAACTCCTACCACCGGCGCCTGGGTTCCTTCCATTGGTACCTGCCTCGCGCTGGCCAACGAAACCGCCTCCGACCTGCCGTGCCCAACCGAACAGCGGACCCTTGATTCCACACCTGGTCGGATCAGTTGGTTGCGGAGCCGCTGCTGTTAGCGGCGCAGAGGCGCGCAGGCCTTTGCCTTCGTAGGCGCGAGCCGGCGTTTGTTACAGTGGCGGTGCATACTGAAGATGTTGCCTCCGTACGGCAGATGCGGTGGCGAGATAGCACCATAGATGCAGGCGGAACCTTCTCACCTGGACGGGCGACACGGGGGCATGGGTCCAATTGATCTCCAACCCAGTAGCCCGTACTGTGAATGTGACTTTTGGTGGGCCGACCCATCGGCACTTGCCTCCCATTTTGGCAGAAAACTGGCTGGCTCTACTGCTAAACGAATGGCGAACGGTGGTCAATGGCATTCGCCTCCCCAGGATGAAGCACACACACGCTCGTGTTGCATCAGATCGAAGAGCTTGGCCAACAGGCAAGATAGATAGCCATTTCAGTGCATTGCTGATTCACATAGATGCAACCACCCGAACCCAGGGTGTAGATTAGCGCCTGTTTGCTTCTTTTTTCTTTTTTCTTTTATCAATTGGGGGCAAAGCATCTTATCGGCTTCTCATCTGCACGTCCGAACTACAAGCACGCAATGGTAAGACGGGTAAGGAACCAGGCAGACAACACTGAAACACCCGTAATGGCCGGATGGCAATCTTTCTCGAAATCCGCATGCGGGCCGAGACCATCGAATCTTTTGCCATCCAGTTGCCAGCACGTCTGGGACGGTCAATCGCCCCCCCAGCAGACCCACAGTTCCGTCGCCGCCAAGTCATCCATCGCTCAAGGATGCTGGACGGCTCATCCATCCGAAAGTTATGGCCCGGATGTAAAGCCTATCGCTTGCGCCCGTTTTGTCTCTTCTGGGGCCCCAGTGCTGGAGACGACCATTAGCACGGCGAGCGAGCCCGTCAGGCTGGTTTTCAGCCCAGCTGCTACATCGAATTCGTCCCTGTACGCCTGGATGTCGCGTCTCCCTCGGACACCCATCATTTCGAGCCGACGAAAAAAAAAAAGGCGAAGGGGCAGTCAGGCGGCGGGATTTCAGATGCAAGCCGGGAACACAACATGATGATGAGATGAATCCAAACATCCTATCAAGAGGCTCTCGGCCCATATTGACTTTCTGTCTTATCCCGACGCGACGCGAACGGAGCTCCAGCTCGGGTCGCAGTTTTGAAACTAGGCCGTCGCGTTCCTCATGACGAGGGAAACATTTCCCAGAAACCGATTTCCATCTGCGCCATGTCAGCACACCCGTCAGCAGAGGATTGCGGCGGCCATTACGTCTTACCTTAGTGGCATGTATAAACACCTTGACCAGTTCCTCGGCCCTCGAAGGGCTCAGTTCTCGGGCGTGCCTCTCCAGCAGAGCGCTTCCCGTCTTCACAGCCTCAACATAGTCATCGGCTACGTAGTTCAGGATCCATTTCCAGTAGGTGTTATCGTCACTTCTGTTCGTTTGGGGGTCATCGTGAAGCGCGCGGGCGATGGCGCCGTAGCCCAAAAGACAGGGCGCCAATGCCATCTGCAATGCAAGCCAGTCGGACGACTGGCCGCAATCCAGCACATAACGCGTATATGCGGTGCATGCCTGGTGCTCCTCGGTTTCCTCGATCTGCTCTTTGGAAAGACCGAAGGAGGCACAGTAGTCGAGGTGCAATTGCATCTCGTGGTGGATATGCGTTACAATCCTGGCGCCCTTGGGTGGCATCAGCAACATCCCTCTCGGAGCATCCCCGGACAGACCGGTGGAAGTCTAACGGGGAACAGGGGCTTTCGATCAGTTCTTACCGCCGAGATATCCTCTATAGACTTTGCCTTGTAGGATGCCAGCGCATTTGCCCGGGCAAACTGAACCAGATACAGATAGTCCTGGACAAGGTAGTTCTTGAAAGATTCGAGGGGCAATTTGCCGCTTCCCAGGCCCAGCACGAAGGGGTGCGTGGTGAAACGCTCCCAGACCGAAGCCACGTCGGGTCGGTTCAAGAGGTAGTCTATGAAGCGGTCGCTGGTACCGGTCAGCACTTCGCCGGGCACTGTCTCGAAAGAAACGGCCCACTCACGGAGAAAATGGCAATCGGTATGTGGAATGGAAGTGGTTGAGCGGACCATTGCCTTCTCCGTATCCAGGCGCAAATCGGATGCCGGCTTCGACGTACTTGCACGCGGCCTTGACTGACTCGACGGGGCCGAGGCCCAGGGAGAGATTCGATGCGATTGCCGAGGCCAGCGAGCAACCAGTACCGTGTGTGTTTTTCGACTTCTGGTAGACATCCTGTATCCTTGTGACGCCCTCGCGGCCCACCAAAATGTTCACGACGATCTCTTTTTCCTCGTCCGTCTCGGCGATCTTTCCATCCTTCCTGAATGGCGTGTGGCCCCCTTTGATCAGGACCCAGTCTGGACCCAGCTCCCGGATACGACGGGCCATGGTCTCCATGTCATGTACTGTCCGGATCTCGGGTGGCTCTTTGCCATTCTCGGCGAGCAGCACCCGAGCCTCCGGAATGTTGGGCGTCACGATGAAACTCAGTGGCAGCAACAGGGTGCGTAGGTCCTTCACGGCATCGTTGTCAAGAAGTTGAGCGCCCGTTGTTGCTACCATGACCTGGAGCTTGTCAGCGGCTCTGAGCCTCTGGGTCGATTCAGGCAGAAGTTCCATAAACGTACGGGATCCAGAACGAGACGGTTCACATTGTAGTCAGTGAAGGCCTTGGAAACAGTTTCGATGATGGCAGTCGTGGCTAACATGCCTGTGCAAAAAAAGGGTCAGTCTCGAGGTTTTCAAGCGGCCGAGGCGGCGTCTATGCACACCGGTTTTGACGACATCGGGCTTCATGTCCTTGAAGACGGCATCGATTTGTTTCCGCACAAACTCGGCCGGTACGTGGTGGATGTCTTCCACGCCCAGCGTGTTCTGGGCGGTCAGTGCCGTGATCGCCGTCATGGCGTAACAGCCATGGGCAGCGATAACTTTCTGATCAGCTTCGATACCGCTGGACAAGCCAGGTTAGCTAGCCGTCGCTGGCCCGCGACGGATGGGCGGCGGGGCGGGAAACGCGAGCCAGGTCGCTGGCGGGGAGGACTTACGCTCCGCCAGAGCTATCCGAGCCAGCGACGACCAGGATCCTGGAGCGAAGCTGGGGATCGTGAAAGGCCATGTTGTTTCACTAGGCGCGGTATTGCGGGGCAGGCCGGGCAACGGGCAGGTGTGGCTGGCTCGTAAGCAAGGCGAAGGCCAGGCTGGGAATGGGGAAAAAAATCAAAAGACGCCGAAATGGGCACAACACGACGGAGTGCGATTCACGAGGCAGCAACTAACCTCCCGCAAGCATTGGAAACAAGGCAACGCAGCGCGGGCAGGCAACAAGACACACGCGTAAAACAACAGACAAGGCCCGCTCAATGATCACCCACCGCTCGGTTGCAACGCCGATCGTGGAGAACTCGTTCATGGGGTGGGCGATGTGATGCAATGGGAGATGAGGGATTCCGTGTCACTAACATGCCAACCGGCGTTACTGCACATTGCCGGAATCAGTCACTCAGCCCAAGGCCAGGCACCTTGAGACCTTCCTCTCCGGGCCCGGCGCGTAGTGGGGGTCGGATTATGGGGCTATCCTCATCAGTAGCTGTCATTGGGACCTTGGACTCCCGGTTTCGTAAACCTGTCGTCACAACATCCCCGGCCAGAGAGCCGTTTGCGGGCTCTGTTTGTACAGATGTACCGTGTAACGAATGGCGAATATCCTGGAACCGAACGGCGCACCAAAAGTATCCTCTACAACAATAGCGTGCATACTGTACTGCTGCTGCGTTGCTGTGGTTTACCCTTGGGACCTACCGGTAATGGGTAGGGTTGTGCATGGCGGGTACAAGGAACTTCCAGGATCACTGGGAGAGGCCTCTCGATCTGGGCGGGTGGAATTGATTAGACTCCGGTTCGAGCCGGATCTTCCCCTCCGGACCGGCGGGCCATCGCCGCTACCGGCCACAAACGCCGTTTGCGCACAAAAATCGAGTATACCTACGTCGTAACTCCTACGCCGTCCGCGGGCATCCGTAAGTGCCTGCCCAAGTACCTACGCCTGTTGCCGGCCCATGCTTGGTAAAGGTCTGGAAGAAAGACGAGCACATCCCCCGTCTCGGGAGAACGCCAGTTCTGCCCCCGTCTTATGCCAGCCACGTGGGTGGAGCCAACGAGTCCAAAACATCCGCTTTCGCGACTCGCCTCGCATCTAGACCAGGGGCATATCCAGAATCGTATGCTGCTCCTCTGCTTTATACCGAAAAATTGTGCATCGTCATCGCATGGTTCTCCAGCTCCGATGGGTCGCTGATGCTCCTTTGCCGTTCCGTCTTCTGTTCATCCCCCGAGCTACTCTCGACCTCGTCTCCGCTGTCGTCTCCGAACACAATGTTCCTCAGGACGCTCTTGTCAAACAGCTCAATGATCATGTGCCGGTCACCGAGCCGGTAGTGATGGTTCTCCAGCAGCGAGTACACCCGCTTGAAGAGGCTGGCCTGCCGGAATCCCGGCGCCTTCTTCTGCCTCAGCGTGAGCAGCTCGTGCTTGGCTTTCTTATAGAGTACCATGTTGCCCAGCTCTGTCATGAGCTCGAGGATGCGCTGGTTCGTCTCGTCTGCGTCCCTCATCACCGCCGGCGGAGGTTGCACAATGGTCTTCTGGGTGTCGGGCAACGAGGCCGACAGCACTCTTTCATGCTTCCACGGCTGGAAAGAGAGAAACCTCGTGAGACTCGTCGGCAGGCAGAACCCAAATGACGTTCCCAGATGTGTCGTATTGGAATCCCATCCATGCTCCGAGAGTATCTCCAGGCCATGTACCGATCTCGATATGAGGCCCAATACAAAGAAGGCCGTCCCCCGCAAGCTCATGACCTCGTGCGTCTCGGCAATCTTGACAATATGTTCTACCACATCCGTCGATTCCAGGAAGGGGGCGCCGAGCTCCATGGAACCCACGTTGCCCACGGCCCACATACACCCCTTGACTTTGGTCATCAATTCGTTGTCGTCCGCCAGCATGCCGTACTCGGCAATGGTGGATGCGAACTCGTCGAAATGACCCTTCTCTTCGAGAAGCTTGCAGCCTTCGGTGGTGCGCGTCAGCTCACGGTAGAAGTGAGGGGGGACGTGGCTGTCATGGTCTGCTTCCATCTCGTCTTCGTAAATGCTCAGCCGGTGGGGCTGGTCTTCCGGGTTCTCGAGGAAAGACCTGGCAAGACTGGCTTCGATAAGGCTCACGTACGCGTCGTTGCGCCCGAGGAACCAGTCGTCCATCTCGTTGCTGATGTAGTCGAGACCGTCGAGGTAATGGTATCCGATCGAAGTGGACAGGAACCGAAGCAGCAACGGCGCTCCAATCTCTCCCAAATGGTCGAGGGCCGGCCGGCACTCCACAATGTACTCGAGAAGATGCTTGCTGTTGCATGCCTTCTCTAGAATCTTAACTGCCGTGGCGCACACCTCGACCTCAGGGTCGTAGAGTTGCGTCACCAGGAGTTGAATGGCCCATTTCGAATCCGATATGACCTGTCCGGACTGGGTGACCCGCTGCTTAATCGCGTACTTTCTAAGAACGTTGGTCGCGTGGATGCGCATGTCCTTGGTGCCGGCCGTCAGAGCTTTGGACAAGAGGACGCGTGGGTGGCCCTGCAAACTATAGTCGAAATTCGTCAGGAGGAGTTTGATCAGGTCCGGCCGTTGTTTCAAGTCCACAATGTGGTACATCATGTTGAAGAACTTCCATCTCTCCAACATCTGGAGTCCTTTCTGCTCGCTGGTCAGGACGCCGAGCATGGGGAAGTAGCCCCCGCACAGCGTGTCTGTAAGGTTGTCTTTCGAAAACATGGGGTACTGCGCTGTGAGACCACTGGTCTGTCATGATGGGTTAGCACTCTAGGCTTGTGGCACGTTCCGAGAAATGATGCTTACCGGATCGCATTGCGCCAAACATTCGGCAAGTTGTCGGAGCAGCTTGTTGTCGACCAGGTATTTTCTCCCTTCCGAGCTTTGCAAGAGCGCGTGCATCAGAGCACAGCCCACCCTGACGTACTTCTGCGTGTTGCGAGTGCTCTTGTAGGCCGAGAAGCGGTACTTGAAGGGACGGTAGAAACTCATTATCCGCTTCACGAATTTGGATGCCTTGATGGCTTCTTCCAACCGCTTGCCGTTGGCCAAGGGACCTTCGATGATCCGGAGAACTACATCCCATCTCCACTTCAGAGGGTTGGAGCTTCCCAATACACCCGAGTCAATGAGCAGCTGCCGGAAAGTAGCATCGTCGGTGTTGAGGGAGGAGGGGTGCTTTGGCGTGTCTTCGATGGATGCTATGCCCTCCAAAGCGCTGCTTGATGGCAGGCTACCCGGCGTAAAGCTCGACGGCGAAGATCGGTAGAGCGTGCGGCTGACGCTACTTATCTGGTAGACAACACCTGTGGCATTGAAGCGCGAATCTTGGTTGAACTCGACAGCGGCGGAGAACAGCTCGGGGAGGAGTTGCAGCTGGCTGCTCCACGCCGGGGGAAGGAGCCGGCTGGCGAGCTTGAGAACCTCGCCGATCAAGAGTGTCGTCTTCCGTTTCAACGGCTGGTTCTCGTTGTCCTGCGCGACCAGGAGGAGGTTTGGCATCATGCCGGCCTTAACGAGGATGGCTAGCAAAAGCGCCGTGTAGTGCTCCACGAAGTTCTGTTCGGCGCCTTCATCCTCGTACGGTGCTTCCTGCTTGACCACACTCGCCGTCTTGAGGGTCGCGACGCGACCGTAGGTTGTCAGGCGTCTTCCCGCGAGGAAGGACGTCGCCCACGCAGGAGGCTTAATACGCAACAAGGAGAAGAGCAAGTCAACCACCGTCTCGCGGATTCCGGCATTCGGCAGCACCAAGCTGGACACGAGGGAGCTGATGGCGCGAAAGTTGTACATAGACAGGGTCATGAGGCCCGACCATGACTTTAAAGCGGTAGCGATCGCTCTTGAGTTTTGCTTGACCACGCCTTCATAGGAGAAGAGGGCGTCGGTGAAGGCGGTAAACATGACCTCCAGCTCGTATCCCGCTCGCAGATACTTGCGCGTTTGTGGTGCGTCCAGCAGATAGAGCAAGGTGGATGCGAGCGACTCGGGAGCTTTGTAAGTTCCTTCTGCGAGAGCTTCCGAAAGAGGGGCGATGCCACCGCATGCCGAGAGAAGAGCGGGGTCTCGTAGGAGGATCTCGGCCAGTGTTTCGATGCATATGGGCCGGAGCCTATCTTCGGGATGCTCGGCCACGGATGCAATGGTGCGCACTACCGCCCGGGATATCTCGCGGACTCCATCCTTGACGTCGAGGAAGGCGCGCACGAACTTGAGGGCCTGCTCGCGCTCCACGTCGGCCTTGCGGTCCTTGGCCAGGGAAACGACGACCATGTAGTCGGTGTTCAAGTCGCGAATCTTCTTGAGCGAGGCGATGTCGGATATGGCGTAGCGTATCATGCGGTAACCAGCGGCCACCACCTCTCGGCTGTCACTCAAGAGCATGACCTGCATCCGGTCGCCAAAGATGGACCACACTAAGTCGTACTTGAGGGTAGGGTGTCGCCTGAACAAATCGACCAGGCTGTTGGCTCGCCCGACGTAGTACTCGGGGGTGAGGCCCTCTAGTTCCAGTGCCTGCAATAATTCGGCGAGGGCAAAGCTGGGGGACTGCTCAGCGATGTCGTCGATTTCGGAACCGCCTCCGCTGCGCGAAACACTCTGAGGGGAGCGCATGCCGTTGTTGGCGAGGCCCTCTGTCCGAGTCCTGTTCGGGCTGGGAGGTGCGGCTTTCTGGCGCTGGGCATCGGTGAGCTTCTGCTTGAGGTCCTTGATCCTCTGGTTGGACGACGTCAGCTCGGCTTCCACGCGTAGCCTCTGGTCCTTTGTTTGCTTGGCCTTCTTGATATTTAAAGCTTCTAGCAGGTTTTCACTGCCTTCCTTGATCTTCAGCTCCCGGGTGAGCGAATCCATCAACGATTTGATAGTCTCGCCAGGCAACACATCCTCGTCCTCCTCTACCTTCTCCAGATTGTAGATGTCGGGCCTCGACCCAGCGCGCGACGCTGTCGTCTGGCTTCGGAGGTCGGGGTTGAAGCTGCCTTGGGCGGGGGTCACACCCCGCGAGGGGGCGAAGGGCACATTTGCCGTAGTCGCGGACCTGCCGGCCACGCTCGGAGCACCCGGGGGAGGTTGCAGGCCATCGCGCTCGAGGCTCGGTCGACCCGTGGCAATGGAGGAGTTTGCCGATTGAAGCGGCTGGGGGGCCAGCGACTTTTGTGTTGGCGTGGAGCCGGTGCTCAGCATTGTGACAGTCCCGACCCAACGTCCACCATCTGGGACACACCCCACAGACAGCTCATATACTGGTAGAGGGCATAGAGACCAGCCTTGGGGACAAGGACCAGCCAGGCGACGGCAGATGAGCTATGCTCTCTCGGCGAGTATACAGTAGTAGCGTCAAGAAAGCACCCGGGGCCCCGGTGGTAGGTCGGCTCGCCCGTTTTGCCGTGGGGTCTCGGGGTTCCTAGCGATCGCTCGGGTCGGTGTTGCTGGGAGGACTTCGGGATCGTCGTAAGAGCCACAGCGAATCCTGGAGCCCGGCAGAGGGTATTGGCAGGCGGCGGCGACGGCGGCGGCAACAGCACTACAGACTATCCTGGAGATGAACGGCACGGGTCGGGAGGGATAGGCCGAAGGGGGTGGTGTCGTGCTCCTCGCGGAAGGTTGGACGAGCCGCAGCGGTATAGTCGGGGGCGCAAGGGAGACGTCGGTGGTCGCAAGAGCGCAGCGCTTGGGGAGCTAGCTACCGAGGTAAATTGCACGCAGGGCGAGGGGGATGCCGCGCACAATGATACCGGTGCTGGGCTGGGAGGTTGTTTGGCTACTGAAGCCTCGGATTGCGAGGTAGGATGGCAGTGCCTAGTCTAGATCACGGCATGAGAAGGGAATGGCGCCGGAAATCGGGTATACGAGAAAGGCAAAGGCCAAGAATGATGGGACCCCAAATCGGAGTCGGTGAAGCTGCAAAGTTGGGGCGATGGTTGTTGCCCGTCGCTCGAGGCTGAGACTAGATCTTGTCCTGGTCCTCCTTGTCTTTGGCGGTGCCGGCAAAGCCCCCCTCTCCCCTCTAACCCCAAGGCTGGGGGGTCTTGGAGACTCGATGTATCAGAACGATGAACGGATGGATTGGAGCGGGACCAGCTGATGGTCCATGTCCCTCCCGCCCAACCTGGGCTTGCATGGGACAGGGTAGTACTACAGCAACGGGGCTACGGGTGCGATGATTCTGCGAATTACTTAAGCAGTGCATGTACATCATGTACTTCCTTTTATGTAGAAGAGGCTCTCGCAGCTCCGTAGGTATGTAGATCCATATGTAACCCGTTTAGAGTGGACGGCCCTTTTCATAGGGCTGATAGTGCACCACCGGCACCAGCAGCAGCAATGTCTAGCAAAGGCCTCCACGTAAGTAAGTAGTAACGGGTTCTATATCGGAGGCCCTCCGTAGCATTGCCATCAGATGCTGCCAAAACGCCCGTGTCATGTTTTGTCCTAATGATTGAGCTCGGGGTAATGAGGTTGGTAGTGGCCACGGGCGAGGTCGATGCCTGACTACCTAGGTATTACCTACCTGTGTCCACTGCCTAGCAACCGTGCGCAAGAAGAAACGGTGAAGCGGACGGGCAGTTAGGGCTCTGGATTATCTCCCTCGGGTCAATGTATACATCCGCTTTCATGATCGGGTTACAAGCGGGCTTTTGTTGACAAGCGTAACGGGCCTGCAAGTGAGCAAGTACAAGCTGGCTCCCTCAGCTGGCCTCTTGGGTTATCCAGAGCCGCCTCTGACCTGGCCGTCCCCTCTGCTGTCGCCCGGCCAAGAAAGCTCCGGCTTCAATTGGCTGATTTGTATGGCTTGCCGGCGCCATTGATTGAGAGCTCACGGATAGGCCAAGCAACGCAGCCCTTGGCTGACTCCTCGCATTCGCCCGGCCTTCTTTAGGCGGTCGTACGATATGCCGATCCGGCACTTTGCACGCCAATGCATCTGGGAACGCAGCTGCTAACAGGTGCATGATTGGAGTGGTGGTAAAGCAACCCCGCAGTCCGCCGTGGTTCGTGGCTGGAATCTCCCCTGGGGGGTCCAACCCAAATAGGGATTGGTGTAAGTGTAAGCATGTCAGCACCCGGGCCGCGTCTTTGAGGGGCATGGCACCCACGCCCGCTCTCCGAGTTTCGCAAGACGCCTCGGAGCATTGCGGGTGGTGGCATGGGGAGCTAGACACGACCGACCGACCTCATAGCTCGAGCCCGTCTCGAGTCCCCGGCCAAGGTGGTCTTTGGTATTGCCCCCCTCTTGCTCGTTTGCTCGCAAGGAAAATGCTCGGCCGACAGACAGTTCTGCTTCTCCCGACTGGCTGTGTGCCACATCTCGGGCGACCGTTCAGGATGGCCTGGGACGTGATCAACGCCCTCCCATGGCTCTCTCTCCATAGGCTGGTGGGGTCGTGGGACGAGGGACGTATGGAGTTCGGCTGTGTCCATGGGGCAATCGGCGCTCTCCGTACGGCAGATAGCAAACGGGGGGCCGCTAAGGTTCGCACAGGAGCGCCTCTGGGCGCTGCTGCTCACCCCCCAAACCACTGGCCCTGCCGGCCAAGCCTTGCACCCATCCGCCGGCGTTTCGGTGAACTGCGGCGCGGTGCGCATTGGTGAGGCATCCTCCGGCCCTGCACGAGCGACTTTGGGGGTCCATGGATGGGATCTCGCCCGCATATAAGCGGGCGACGCCGCCTCCCTCGTGTATCCGTCTCTCTCCTGCCTTGCTCCTGCATGTGACCGCGCGCTTCCATCCAGACCAGCCTTGTCGTCTCTGCTTCTCCTGCCTTGCCCTTCCCTATCCGCCCGCCTTGCCTACCCGAGCACCCCCATACCTTCGGGATAGTCGTTGCTTGCCCCTATCCGACCCCAGCGCGTCGTGCCCTGTTGTTACGCTGTCGAGAGTTGTTCAAGAACTGTTCCCAGGCCCCCCTTGGATCCGGGAATCCTGAACACTGGGTCGTACAGCCACGCCAACCCGCCCTCTTGCTGCGTTTCGCATAACCCCCCATCCTCAGCGCATCTCGGTTGTATAACCAAGCCCACGCGGACAGGATGGCTCGTCTCCAGTCAGCAGAGTACGGCAAGGACAATGTCCGGGTGTGCAAAGTCGACCGGGACCCGGCGAGCGGCGTCCAGACGGTGACGGAGATGACCGTCTGCTGCCTCCTGGAGGGCGACATCGACGTGTCCTACACCAAGGCGGACAACACGCCCGTGGTGGCCACCGACTCCATCAAGAATACCATCTACATCAAGGCCAAGCAGCACCCGGTAAATCCACCCGAGCTGTTCGCCAGCTACCTGGGGCAGCACTTCCTGGACACGTACGCGCACATCACGGCCGCCCACGTCACCATTGTGCAGCACCGCTGGACGCGCATGACCGTTGGCGGCCAGCCGCACCCGCACAGCTTCCACCGCGACGGCGCCGACACGCGCAACGTCGAGGCGCGGGTGGCGCGCGGCACCGGCATCGTGCTCAAGAGCAGCATCAAGGACCTGTTGGTGCTCAAGAGCACCGGCTCCATGTTCTACGGCTTCGTGCGCGACGAGTTTACGACGCTGCCCGAGACGCATGACCGCATCCTGTCGACCGACGTCGACGCCGCCTGGACCTGGAAGCCCCTGCCCGACGTGGCCGCCGTCGAGGCCCAGGTGTCCATATTCGACAAGGCCTGGGCCGACGCCCGCGACATCACCTTTACCACCTTTGCGGAGGAGAACAGCCCCAGCGTCCAGAGTACCATGTACATCATGTGCGAGAAGATCCTGGCCGCCGCCCCCCAGACGCAGTCGGCATCCTATGCACTGCCCAACAAGCATTACTTTGAGATAGGTACCAAAAAAGAACCCCCCCCCCTCTCTCCTTCCCCCGAGGTTATGACGTATCGATCCTGAACTAACGGCGGATATTAGACCTCTCGTGGCACAAGGACATCAAAAACACGGGTAAAGATGCAGAAGTGTACGCGCCGCAATCGGGGCCCAACGGTCTCATCAAGTGCGAGGTCACACGGGATTAAAGGGGTCTCGTCATTTGGGAATGAACGATACGGTTGCCCATCACCAAACAGCCTCTGGTTGAAATACAAGTCGTCGGTGTGCGTGCCGAGCCAAGCGCCTGCTTTTCGTATTAGTATTGTTGCTCCCTAAAGCCCAGTTGGGACCGTAACGATACCCACCCAGGGCATTTTGTGCTGCTCAAAACCGATATCCCAGTTTTATGCTTGAGAGAGGGCCATCAAGTCTGGCTTATACGTAGACAGCAGGCCTGAGATCACCGTACGACTCTCTAACCGACTACTAAGCTAGGTAGACCCGGCCCTTAACCATTCCTTTTAGACAAAGAACATTCTATGGCTATGGACCTGCGATCAGCATCCAGGCTGGATCGGTACCAGTGCCAGAGATTGTCATCGCGGAGCCAACCAAAGAAATGACAAAAGCCCATGAAGGAGCACCGTATGGAAGGTATAGTTGTTCTAATGGCGAGGCATGTCTTGCTTCCCCGTAGTACGCGTGAAACGCTCATGGTACAATTTATACATACACAGCCAAGGCCTCTACCCAGCGGACCCAGCGGACCTAGCTTCATTTTCTCCGCCAAATCTTTGATGTGTGGTTTGCGGAGCGAGGCACCCTTTTATCGGGATTTTCCTGGGTAGCCCGGGGGCTGGGCCCAGAAACGCGCCCTCTGGCCCCTGTTCCGAGTCGCCTTTCGGCCCCTCTCGACGCCTAGCGCCATCTCCCCCCCTCCCGCCCTCGCCCATTCTATAACCGGTGCTTGTCGGCCTCGCGGATGGCCTTGGCGGCTTGCTGCCAGCCCTCTTGGCCGACGGGCACGCCGCCAAACTGAATCAGGTTCTGCTTGTAGGGATGCGCGTCGCCCTCAAAGGCCTTGAGGCGCGCCAGGCGCTTGTCCCGCAGGCGGTTCTTGGGCAGCATGCCGCTGACGGCCTTGCGCAGGACCTCGGCGCCGCCGAACTTGGCCATGAGCACGTCCATGGTGACGCTCTTGAGCGAGCCGGGGCGCGTGTTGTGGCGGTAGTACGTCTTCTGCCACATCTTCTTGCCGGTGACGTGGAGGGCGGCGCAGTTGGTCACGACGACGTAGTCGCCGCAGTCGGTCGACGGGTCCCACATCGGTTTGTGCTTGCCCATCAGGATGACGGCTATGCGCGAGGCCAGCCGGCCCAGCGACGGCGGCGTCACGTTCGGCTGGGTGGAGAGGGTCGGGTGAGGGGCCGAGGCCGAGACATGGTGCCAGGCTCGCGAGTACGAGAGCCTGGTCTGCCGGGTTGCGAAGGCGTCAGCACGGGGCCTTTGAAGAGGGCCCAGCGGGCTGGAAGGGGCGGGAGAGGGAGAGGGAGCTTACCAGGCCGATCGTTTGCGACATGTTGACGGTGGGGAGGGAGCTGCTCCCTCGCTCTCAAACCCAGACCAGTGACGGGCTGGAGGGGCAGGTAATCGGCACGACCAGAGCACTTGGCTATGCCTTCGCCAGCACTGCGGTGGAGTTGGAATGGCGGCGACGTCGTCGAGGCGTGTTCGGTTCGAGATACGGACCGGCCCTGCGTCCCTCCGTCGCCAAACGCACTCCAAAAAATCAATGGCCGCTGCCCGGACGGAGCGCTCAATGCGGGTCACGTGCCGAAGTAGGTGCAGCTTGCAGTTGCTGGCGCTGGTGCTGGTACTGGTGCGTGATTAGATAAGAGCGGGCCAGCGCATCGTCGTCGCGCTGTACCTGCGCCCGCAAGCCACAAAGGGAGCGGAACTCGCCCGCTCGCTCCGTCATCCGATGGCTCTCTCGGCCATCCATTGAGTGTCCGGCGCAGTCCGAGCTGGCCCTGGGACTGTCGTGAAGCAGGAGAGCAAGACGAGGCGATTTCAAAGCAGCTTCACCCCGCGCCCGCTCGCTAACCAATCCCACGCCAGCGAATTCCGGACACTGCCGCTGCTGCTTGCCCGCTAATCGCCGACAGCTATGGGGATGTGCGTGTAAGTGAGCCGCCGTCACACATCGTAACCTGTAGAAGCTATTTGATCCGCCGGCCCTGCGCGTCGGCGCAGCTTATGCGGGAACGTCCCCTCCCCCCGGCTGGCGTTCATCATGCTGCACCACTTTCATGCCATCTCCTTTCGTTCCTTTGCGACCACGACTGTCTCGGCCTCCGCTGTCTTCTTCACGGCATCCTACTTCCATAGTGTCCACCGCGAATACCATTCCCGCATACCGGTACCCGTCTCCAAAATGGCCGTTGACAACAAAGTCAAGACGCCGTTCCAGGTGCGTGCCACACACACACATGCACACACACACACATACACACACACATACACACCGTCGCCGCCGCCGCCGGCGTCTGCACCGTCGCCCCCTTCCTGCCGGGCCAACGCGCGAGCGATTCGCCGGCCGTGGTGACAAAGTGGAAGGAAGGACTTCCTGCACTCGGGGCCGCGTGGGTCAGAGATTGCGTGTGCGAGCCTGGTAGGCTGACGACAAGTTCCGAAACGCCCGCAGTCGCTCTTCGCCGTGCACATGACATGTGATCACTGCGTCAAGGCCGTTTCAGACTCGCTCTATAGCCTCGATGGCGTCACCAAGGTCGACGCAAACCTCAAAGATCAGCTGGTCACCGTCGAGGGCACAAGTAGGCTCACCCCCGTGCCCCGCTGGCCTCCCGAGAGACCTATGGCTGCGGATCCCGGCTAACAGCAATCTGCTTCCCGTCCACAGCTGCCCCCTCGGCCATTGTGAGCGCCATTGAGGCCACGGGCCGAGATGCCATACTGCGAGGATCGGGTGCTTCGAACAGTAAGTTTTCACGACCCGCCCCCTTCCTCTCACGCGTCTTGCCGTGGGCGGATGCCCCACCCCTTCCCCCAGATCTGGTCCCTACCGGCCAGCCCTCTGGGCCAATCTCGCCGCAGCGAATAGGGAGTCCAAGCGAGAGAGAGACAGAGAGAGGGAGAGGGCGAGAGAGTTGAGCCGAAACTATCTGGGCCAGCCAAGTCGACTGATCATCGTCTGCCTTTGCCTGCATTAGGCGCAGCTGTATGCATCCTTGAAACATTTCATGACGATGGCCAGAGCCACACCGAGGTGCCTGATGACGGCAAGAAACGGGATGTCAGGGGCCTGGCACGAATGGTCCAAGTATCCCCCGACACCACACTGGTAGATCTTACTCTGCGGGGGGTGGATTCAGGGAAGTATACCGCTACCATCCGCGAGTACGGCGATCTTAAGGACGGGGCACAATCTACCGGGCCGGTATGGGCGGGTGGCAGCGGTACGACGCAGCCGCGGGGCCTGCTTGCATCCTTGGACGTCGGGGCCGACGGACGGGGAGCCATCTTCCTGGACCACCCTTTCCAGGTCTGGGAATTAATCGGGCATGCCATGGTGGTGACACGCCAGGACGAGACGGCACCTCTCAAGAACGATAGGAGCACGCTGGTGGGAGTCATTGCAAGAAGTGCCGGCATGTGGGACAACGATAAGACTGTTTGCTCTTGCACGGGAAAGACGCTTTGGGAAGAGCGAAAGGAAGAGGTTGGCAAGGGTATGATCTGATGAGGTCAAGCCACTTCGGGCTCGGGGGCCGGTGAACGAATCATCCGACCAAGGCTGCTCGTTTGGTCATATTTGTCAGGACCACCACAAACCCATTTCCAAAACCCAGCTGGCTGCGGCCTGAATACCGAGTCCCAGGGTGCGTGTATAAGGAGGCGTGTGTGATGCTATCATCACGGGTGGCTGTCATCCAACAATTCGAACAGGCGGCAACGAAGATGCGCTTCGTCGGCCTGTGGTTGCCGTCGGATCCCCGTAGTCCGCAGGTCGCCGGGTTCCTCCCTACTATATCCGGAGCAATAGATTTCAGAACCGGAGACCACCGGGGTCTACGCGCCGTCTATGTTCGGAAGCTGTTCAGTGACCTACGTTGCCGCCGTAGGAACAGCGCTACACCCACGGAGGCGGCGCCCGGCACGGACAGCCAAGAGGCATTGCCCAGTAATCGTCTGATAAAATCGAACGAGGTACACACACACACACATACACCCGTTCTCACACGGATAATATACTGGAGTCGCTGTCAGAGACCCGGCAATCTGGCTACGCCCCTCCCCCCAGCGTGGTTCGATTGGGGCCCCTCTGGGATGGCACCATTACGGATAATCAGGCCATTGCCATGTGGTGAGCGACCCCGAGAGGGAGTGGAACAAAAGCTTGGCCTCTTAGTCGGCGTCAACCGAAGTCGCTTTGCTGGTGTGCGTCGGCCGACCTGCCTGTTTGGACCGAAGGGAGCAGGCTGGAGTACCATGGCTAGTCTAGCCGCTCCAGCTGTGTGATCGCCGGCGCGCGTCGAACCGGGAATATCATTTGGGGGCTCTCGCACTCTGAAGGGAGCCCGGCAAGATACCCACAGGGTGCTACCCTTTCCTGTTTCTGGAGCCTAGCCTAGGCGAAGGACGGGCGTAGAGGGCCATCACCGCAAAGCAATACCACGAACGCGTACGCCGGCTGGAGGTGGGTTTCCTGCGTGGCCAAGCCCCTGGGCGACAGGCCACGTTAAGAAAATGGGCATGAAGCGGCCCCTCGGTTTTCTTTTCCCGTCTGGGTTCCAACTGACTCACTTTTCCGCAAAGCTTGGCACTGAGTCTATCTGGAAGCCCGCCGGCTATTCAGAAACACATACCAAGAGGGCAAGGTTGCATGGTACGCAATCGCCTCGGCTCGGGTTCATTCCTCGGAGGGGCAGGCGCACATGGGGGAAAGACGCAGAGGCTGACGACGGGCGGTGGGATTCTCGTCAGAAAGGGCGAAACCACGCCCCACATGGCAGCGACCGGAAGCCGAACGGAAGACAGGTCGTGGGCGTGACAGAATCAAGGCACTCGGCGATGCTTTAACCCCCCTCCCCCCCTTCCCAGTGGATATGAGACCCCCGCGGCTGAGGCGAGCGGGAGACATAACCAGTGAGTACCTACCAATCACATATGGTTGCCCGACATGGATGCTATCCCGCACAGGGAGTTTCCATCTGGAAAACAAAAGGAGACGTGGCGTTGAATCATCGCAAGAAGCCCCCTGTACTTGCTTAAACTGTGTGCATACCTGTCTAGGCGCAGGCTGCATGCGGCTCCCCGTCTGTCACGGCTAGAGAGCCCGGGGATCGCTGGAGCGTCGCCGACGGCCTGGAGGCTCACAGGGACCAACTGCCGGAGTGCCGGCATATCTCCCTGTATGTACGATGGTATGCAACATCGACCTGCCGGCGCGCCGCAGTGCTGCAGGATGGAGCGCCAGCCCTTGGCCCTCTGCATCTGTCCGAGCAGCTTGGTTGGTCGACCTGGGCTCGGCCCCCCAAACGCCAGCCGGGGATAGCACTGGCGTTTCTTCCGGGTGGTACGGGTGCAATGGATACGGCGTGCCTGAGTACACCAACGTTCTAGAAGAAGCTCTCGCCGAGGAGGGTCTCCGCACCTCGCGACCGTCTGAAGGCTGTGGCAGGGTTGTTTTCTTTTCTTCTCGGTAAAACGCGCGCTATGCCTCTTGTGTTTGGCATCTGAACTATCGGTTATGCATAACCCTGCCCGCATCAACACGGGTTCGTCGACTTTTCCGTGTCGGGGCAGCGATCTCGGCAAGGAGACGAATGGCAAGGGCTGACCGAGTCCCACCGGTCTCTGGGGACACGGTCCCTTTCCAAACCGTCTGAAGGGCACCGAGTTTCGCAAGGAGAGCGGTTGAGACGGGGAGGCAGAGAGGGTCGGCCGGGTTCCCACTGCTGAGTATACACTACTGTCCGAGTGCTTCGTAGCCGGCACTTGCAACCCTAGAACCCGCGCTGCAACAATGGGCTTCCCCCGTCCCGTGGGAATTTAAGCCTATCGTGCATCCATCCATGCACAATTGCTCCGCACAGCTCTGTTGCACCGCCTCGGGACAAGCAACTTGGCGGGTGCGTAGTGGGTGCCCGAGACCAGCGGAGTGGAGGCCAGAGGGCGCTTGGATCCCCAGCCGTTACAGGACCCGGAGCGTTGGGCTCACCGTCAGAACCGGACTTGCTTCTGCTCTGTGCATGCCGCTGGGGATCGGTGGTTGGCCGGCCCAGAAACCCATAGGATGTGCGGTTCATATCGCGAGGGGCCACGGGCTGCACCAAAGCCGACCTTGGCCCTGGATGGTGGGACGCGGAGGCGCCGCAAGAGCTGGGAAAAACAAAGAAACCGAGCCGAGGCCGACAGCGTCGGCAAAGAAGCTGCGGATGACCTGGCAGGGACGGAGGTAGACCGGCCGAGGATGGCGGCCATCCATCTGCAGCTTTGCAAAAGTCGGGACTCGGCAAAGGGCAGGATTTCCGGATGGTGGAGCAGGCCCGTCCCATCTCCCAACTCCTGAGTCAGGGCAGGCAATCCAGGTAGCATTCGAGGCGACGGAAGAAGTGGACGCGGACGAGAGCAGGGGGGTCTCCAGTGATTGATTACCTGTGATCAGCGGCCCTGTGGCGCGCGTCGACCTACTGTAATGTGGCGGTCGGGGGTGCACGGGAAGGATGCCATCACATCACTAGCCGGTCACGGGGGTCGCCTGCGGGAAAAAAACGGTCTTGTCGGCGCGTAACTATTTGATGTCGCGATCCCAAAGCTGGGGGGTCCAACGATCGGGGCCCAAGATGGCGCCAACGAATTACCCCTTCAGGCAACAGCGCTAGGTTGTCTCTACCTATCGCGGTTAGCGGCCACTAACTATGGGGAAGCTCCCTAGAGCTCTGAAAACTTGATGGCAGCACAAGCACCCAATGGAAGGCACCGGGGAAAAACACACATCATGGCCAGTGGCATTCGGTGCCTGCGCGAAGCCCGCAGAGCCGCTGAGACTACCTCTCAGCCAGAGCCGGCCAGGGGGAGGTGGCATGAACCGAATCGCGGCCATGGCCGCAACGCTCCCGCAACTGCCATCTGCTGGGGTCCATACGGTGGGAGCCCGTACCGGGACCCGTCTGGGAAAAAAAAAAGATAGCATGGGGGGCACCGTGTGTCGATGCGTCCCGCAGGCGAGGGCATTGTGGAAAACTAGGCGCCCTTGGAACGCCTGGCGTCCGAGAGTACGGCACCGGGGTGAAACCCACAGGCCAATCACGGCCTAGCTCTGGCCATCTGGAACACTTGCTGCTTTACACCGACAGGGTCCGAGTCGGCACAATGCCCTTACCCAGCGATCGCATCCGCCGCGGCTGTCGTCACCGCACCGGGTCGAGGCCGTCACTCCCGTCGTCGTCGACGACAAGGGCGACGATAAGCCTTGCAGGGCTTCGGTAGTGAGGGCCCCCCGGGTCACGACAGGCCAGCGAGTCAGCGGATCTTGGCTTGGACGGGGGAGCAAGATGGCGCGCGGTGAAGATGACGGTGGCAGCCAAGCGGCCGCCTCCCGCCAGAGCGGCATGGGCTGGGCTGGCATCTCCGTCCACGGGTTGCACGGCTATCGGCTACGTACGCACCTGATACATACGTGCTGGGTCGCCGCCGCGCGTGCCGTGAGGACCAGAGGGCCAGCCTTCCAGAGCGCCGGGCCCAGCTGTCACAATAAGACACGGACGGCACTGCCCGGGTGGCAGACATAAGGCATACAAGCGAGAGGACTGGCTGGCGATGGTGTTATGTACTCGGGCACGCCTCCGCAGCGCCGTGTTAACGCACGATGATGGGCATGATACGATACATCAGATTCGAACCTATAGGGATATCCCATCGGCCCATGGCCTCACGACTGTCGACATAAGCGCCTCGTCCTGCCAGCCACGGGGCACTGGGACAGGGCCAACGTTGGAAACCCCTGGTCCCCTGGGCCCCTGGCAGCCCCGGCCCCTGGCGCCGTCGTCTCCCCTTGGGGGGCTCTCGCACAGGCAAAGCATGGGATGGGTGATGGGTCAGTTTGGCCCACAAGGAAGTCAAGTACTCCGTACCCACCCTCAACACACAGCTGGGTATCCCGCTGGAGAAGGAGGTATGGATGGATCGTATGTAGCAGCACCACGATCGAGGCACGTCTGCCGTTCGCCGTACCGGCCTCTGCCCGTACCGCATGATATACCTGGCGGTACCCAAGCGGCAGCCCCAATTCGCGAGGTTCTTTTTCTTCCGTCCAATGCTCCTTGGCATTGAACGGATTCATCCTGACGGTTCAAGCCCTCGCGTCCACCCCAAAATCCCATCCACTCTCCGCTTCTCTGTACGCGCTGGCTTCGCCGTTCATCCACTCTTTCATCACCACCCGCTGCAAGTCGGCCAACACCACCTTGTCACCACGACCTAGTTAAACCCAACAGTCCCTTCCGAGGCTTCATACGCACCATAGAGGGCCCCTACCACGAGAACCCCCCCCCCCCCTTGCTCGCCTTTACCTAATCTCGAGAGTGTACACCTCCACACACACGCACACATACTTGCACATCACACACACCGCACTACGGCGAGACCAGCGAGCCCAAAGAGCAAAGCGTGGGAACCCGGCCCTCGCTCCATCTTGTTTGCCCGAGCCGCGTCGGGCTGAGCTTTCGACCGATTGCGTCTCTGCCCGTCTCGAAGCGATCACGGCGTGGAAGCAGGGGAGCCAACCAGTACCAGACGGCCAAGAAGAGAGCGGGGAAGACAAATCTAACGACTACCTAAACCGCCCACTGCCCAGGCGGCCCACGTCCACTCGTCAACCACTCTGAGCTGAGCGGCAGTGCAGGCCTTGCCCATATTAAACAGGCCGACGCCCCTCCCGCCCAGCCGCTGTTGCAAGCAATTGATCCCTGTACCACGAGAAAACCGAACATCGCTTTCGCTCGCATTTGGAGAGCTGATTGACAGTCGCAGTGCGGCATCGTTGCCCCCCCAAAGGCTCTCTCTCTCTCTCTCTCTCTCTCTCTTCCTCCCTCTTTTCCCCTCCCCCCTCCCCCCTTCCCTCCTAGGAGACCAACTCTGTCGCACCTGCCGACGCACATGCACGCTCCTGCACCATGTCTTTGAAACAGGTCCGTTCCGTTACCTGACAGAAGCGCCCAGTGCAATCGGCTTACAAGCGCTTCTAGGAAATCGAGACATGGGTCACGGCCCTCGGCCGTTACGACAACAATGAGTTCGACGATGCGCTTAATGAATTTGAGTCCATCGCCGACACCTCCAAGATCTTGTTCAATATGGGCGTCATCCACGCCACGCTCGGCGAACACGAGAAAGCCGTAAGTCCAATCCCCGTCCTGTTGTACCTGCACGTGCATGCGTGCGGACGACGACGCGTGCATCCATGGCACTCAGTGCGAGCGTGCAAGCTCGAGTGGCCGTTGCTGACATTGGCGCGCCAGGTCGATTGCTACCAGCGGGCGATCCGCCTCGACCAATACCTGGCCGTGGCCTATTTCCAGCAGGGCGTATCCAACTTTCTGCTGGGTGATTTCGAGGAGGCTCTGGCCAATTTCAACGACACGCTGCTGTATCTGAGAGGCAACACCATGATCGACTATGCCCAGCTTGGTCTGCTCTTCAAGCTGTACTCGTGTGAGGTCCTGTTCAACCGTGGTCTCTGCTACATCTACCTGCAGCAGAAGGATGCCGGCTTGCAGGACCTGCAGTATGCCGTCAAGGAGAAGGTCGTGGAGGACCACAACGTCATCGATGAAGCCATCCGGGAGGAGGCCGAGGGTTACACCGTCTTCTCCATCCCCGTGGGCGTTGTCTACAGGCCAAACGATGCCAAGGTGCGGAACCTGAAGACGAAGGATTATCTCGGCAAGGCTCGCTTGGTGGCCGCCTCGGATCGGGCCAACGCCTTCACGGGCTTCGCTGGCTCCGAGATCAAGAACGCTGGAAAGTCGAGCGACAAGGACGACCGGCCTACCGACAACATCTCCTTCGCCGCCACCAACCTCGTCAAGAGCAACCTTCAGAGCCGGCTGCAGCCCAGCGCGCCGCCCGCCGCTGGCGGCAAGTTCCCGCCGACGCCGCCCCCGGAGAACGACAAGGCGCCCACCATGAGCCGAGCCGCATCCGTCCGCAACGGCCCGAAACCCATGCCTCTTAAGTTGAACACCGATCTCCGCAGCAACAGCAGCAACTACCAAAAGACGACGGCCTCGCCACAAACCGAACCCCGTGGGCCCCAGCGCGCCCCCTCGCGCGCCCCCTCGCGCGCCATGTCGGACGCCACCCGATCCCCGCCCCGCCGGGGTTACTCCCAGAGGATGCCAGAGCGGAGACCCTCGCGTCGGGACACCATGGAAGATGAGGGCGCTGGCGACTACCTCGACGACGTCTACGATTCGTACAACGCGGGCGAGCCCCGGAGCAGCACGCGAGGTCGCCGGAACCAGCAGCGCTACGACGACGAGCCCGACGGCAGCGACTACGACTCGTTCGATGAGGGCGACTTTGAGATGTTGCAACCACAGCGACGACCGACCATGTCGGTGTCGGGATCCTCCCGGGGCGGGTCAAGAAGGCCCGACATCCGCAAGGTCCGGATCAAGGTGCACGCCGACGACGTCCGCTACATCATGGTGGGCACGGCCGTCGAGTTTCCCGACCTGGTCGACCGGGTTCGTGACAAGTTTGCCATCCGCAAGCGCTTCAAGATCAAGGTGCGCGACGAGGATTCGTCCAACCCCAACGATATGATCACCATGGGCGACCAGGACGATCTCGACATGGTGATGATGACGGCCAAGTCCATGGCGCGGAAGCAAAAGCAAGAGGTTGCCAAATTGGAGGTGAGCCCAAAGAGAAAACCAGTCCGCTCCCACTACACCATGGCCCTGACACTGACTCGTTGTCTCAGATTTGGGTCCAAGAAATATAGACTGTTTCCTGCCGCCATTTTCCTTCTGGCACCATCTACATAACGATACCCAGCAGCTGCAATATCGACTCTCCACGAAGTAATGACGAAATCTGAAGCCGTCGGCCTTGTTGCCCCGTGCTCTTGAAGCCTTGTTGTTTTTCGCATCGCCCTTCTGCTCGCGCAGCAGCGATGACACATCATATCACCACTCTCTAATGCATTGTGGTGAAACGACGCCCCTCTCGTTTCACCCACGAAACTTCTCCGGGCGGCTATGGTCCGGCGCATCAGCCCCCCCCCCCCCCCCCCCCCCGGTTACCAAAACCGTGTCTGGCACCGGCGCCCACCCATTCCTGCATCACCCGCCAGCAACACCACCCCCCCGACTCCTGCCTCTTTTCGGCACCGCCTATCACGGTCCATTCTGGACTTGAATTCATCCTCTCATCGATCCATCCCTTTTTGGCATATATCCCTCTAGATTTGGAGATAACAGCGATCATTGTTTACGCTCCCCGTTCTGATTGGGGCCCAAGCCCTTCTACGAGGGGGGGTCCCGGGCCCTGCATTTTTTGTTTTTCTTGGGTGTTGAGTGTTTTCCGGCGTGTTTTTTTTCTTCTTCTACTCCGTCATCTTCTTCCCCTTCTCTTGCTTGCTCCCTTACCTTGCCCGTGTTTAAGGGGAAACGGCGGGGCGGCGGCGGCGGCGGCGGGATCATGAGCAGCGCGGCTCACGTAGAGGATGTGGGACGTTGACTGTCGAAGTTCGGGTGGACGTGGGGAGGGGCATGGGCGAAGAGATGCAGGGGGCGGAGATATACCCCCCCAGCTCACCCGGGGGGAAAAGGGGGCGGGATGATTGACACGTGGACCAGCCCAAGGAGAAAAACGACGGAGCACACGCTCCCTCCCCCCCGGTGTAGAAAACAGCCGAAGCGCGCGGAGGGACGGACAAAGGGGGAAAACTCCTCGAGGCGGTTGGTTGATCAAGTTGACGTCCACATTGAATGTGGGGCTTTTCAAATACAATCCCGGCGCCCCCCTCCAGCTGAGCCTTGTTTTGTTCATCCTTCCCATTCCCGTTTCGTGTGTGCGATGATGTTACGTGAGCAGCTGTGTCTCGCCGTGTTGTGTGCGCGCGCGCATTTGTGCGAGGTGTACGGACGGCACGCCATCATGGCGGGCTTGTTTATGCATATCTTGGATACTGTTTGCTACCATTTGTGGTCCCCGACCGTATGGGAAAGCTGTAATAAAAAAAATACCCAACCGCCATCTCGGTCGGCTGGCTCTATTCTAGACAAGCAAAGAACTGAACAATCGACTTTCCCTCATTCACCCCTAACCCCTTCCGGTTTTCGCCCGCTGCTCCAAGCCATGCCTTTTGTGCCAACCCGCTTGCCGTCCAACGGGCAGCCCCTGGGGCTCCTCTGTCCTCTGTTCCCCCTCGTGGAGAGCGCGCTCCCCCTGGGCCGTCGTCTCGAGGTTTGATGCAGGCCGGTTGGCGCAGTAGGTATCCCATGTGCCCCCTCGCGCTCGTGTATGCAAAATCGGAACCCAAATGAAAAATGCCCGCCAGGATTCGCCGGCATTCAGAGACGAGCATCTTAGCCCGTCTTGGTCCGTCCGCTCCAGGTGATCTTGCTGTTGCTGCGGGGAGCCGACGACGGTCCTTCCTCGCCGCCGTTGTCGGGGTCGGGCAGCTCCTCGTCGGGCGCCCCGCCGTCGTCTTCGTTCACGGCGGCGCTGCTGGTCTCATCGTCGCCCTCGAGGACGCCGGCCGAGGTATGGCTCCGCGTCAGGGCGTGGGGGTCCTTGGACTCTTTGGCTTCCTTCCGCCGGTTCGTGAATGCGCTCAACTTGCCGCGGAAAAAGCCGCCGCCGCCACCGCTGCCGCTGCCGGAGCCGCTACTGGGCCCGGCCGCCTCGCCGCCAGCGCCGCCGGCCGCCGGCCCCCCCGTGGATTGTCGCCGGTCGCCGATGCCGCTGCCGCCCACCTCGAGCATGCTTGCGCTGGTCTGGGGCCGGGGGCTGCTGCTGCTGCGGGAGCCGCTCGTGCCGACGCCCAGTCCCGTGGTCTGCGATCGGTCCGACGGTGTCGGGGGTGTCATCATCAGGAAGGTGGGGAGTCGCCGCAGGTCCGCCGGCTGCTCCCCGCTGCCGAGCATGGAAGAGGCGGCAGAGCTGGGGGTGGCAGCATTGGACCGCTGGCTCGATGCGACGCTGGAGCTCCGGCTTTTGTTACGCTGCGGCGCCGTGATGGAGCCCTGCCCTTCGCGGAGGCTCCGGGGCGGGCTGCGCGAATAGTCGACGGGACTAGTGCCGAATATGCTCGACGAGTCGTCGCTGGTGTCGCCACTGCCGCCTACAGCGGGGGTGGCCAGGAGGACACTGCTTGTGGCCATCTCGCGCAGCCTGTTCTGCTGCGCCACATTGGGCTTGTGCTTGCTGAACTTGTTGCCGATGATGGCGCCCGTGTGCGAGATCAGCGCCTTGATGACGCGAGACTTGAGCGCCAGAGCCAGGTCCAGGTTGGACCACGTCTTGTTACGGTACTCGATAGTGGGCAGTCGGAAGACGAAGTTGTGGACGTCTTCCAGGTTGCGGTCGCCCTTGCCCTTGTACGAGAGGCAGAGAACCACCGACGGCATTTTGATGTAGGCAAACGTCATGTAATTGGACGCGCGTTCCATCATCTTGCTGAGGTCATCCGATGGCTTCTCCTCGGCGGCAGTCCGGGTGCCGATCTTGAAGCGAGCCGGCTTCTTGTCACTCTGATTCGAAGCGAACGTCGTGGCCCGGCCCACGCCGGGCCGAGGGGCTGGCAGGTTGGGGTTGAGCGACTCGTGCGACGGCTTCTTGGTGAGGGACTTGCCGCCAAAGAGACGGAATACGTGGCCCTCGTTCGAGTGCACGCTGAGCGCCTTGGTCTTGGGAGGGCTGTCATCGGGTGTCCGGGACTCGGAATTCAATGTTGGTCGGAGCCGGAGTTCGAGAGAGCCGGCTCTGGTATCAAAAGCTGCATCTCGGTCCGACGTGGAAGAGGGTCCCAGTTTGGTAGAGCCGGCCATGGACTCGGCATCCGCATCGTCATCGTCCGCTTCCTGTACGTTCTGTTTGAGCATGAAAGGCGAGTCGGTCCGGCCATGGGCATTGCTGCCATTGCTCGTGCCCGAATCTTCTTCGTCGACATTGGGGAAAACGTATTCAAACAGCTTCTTGCCGACCTCGCGCTCCAGCTGGATCTTCATGGGGAACAGGTTCAGCTCGAAGTGGTCCATGACGGGGATTCCAGCAATGGCTTCCAGCATGTGCCAATAAACCCGGACCATCTGCTTGTCAGCAAAGTCCATAGGGCTGATTTTCTCGGCGTCAAAGTAGGGGACGATCATCTCAGGATACATGGCATCGGGCAGGAGATTCAGTCCAAGGACCTTCCCGACCTGGAACAAATTGATATGCGAACCATCCGAGTTGTCGGTCCGGTCATACTCGACGTCTCGGAGCTGCAGCTCCACAAGTGGCTCGTTGTTGTCCCGGATCAGGTGCCAGACAATTTCCCTGGCCGAGATGCTCCATCGAAGAAGGGCGTTGGCTTGCGACGTCGTGTCGTACTTCTGTTGCGAGGTAGTGATGGCCTTCATCATGAAGAAAAGCTCGTCCTCGCAGGCAGCAAGGTCACGCTCCAGGAGGAGCCTGTCTTCCCAGCCCTGCTGGTCGAGGTATTTGTGGTGAAGCTGGAAGTGGCCCTTGATATCCTCCAGCTGACGAATCCTCTCTTGGAGCCGAGTCACCATTTCGGGGGTGCCACGCAAGTCGCTGAAGTCGGAAGCGAGCATGATCTTCTCCAGTCGCTCGTTTCGCGTCTTCTCCAGGGGCTCGTTATAAAGGAGCAGGTCCAACACGATCACGTAGATGGCATAGTACTGTGACGAATTGCACAGTGCCCTAGCCTGGGGGAATTCGACCCATAGATTGTCCATCCTGCTTTCGGCGTTTTCCGTCGCATCACCCCCCTCCTCGCTGTTATCATTGATGTCGTCGTCAAACTTCAGTCTCAGCGTGTTGTACTTGTCGTATCGCAGCATGGCCGATGTCTTCTGGACGACACGCTTGAAGCCGAAGGGGTCCCGCTCGAAATCATACATGACCTCCATGGGCACCCATGGCGGCCAGGACGACCCCGCGGGCGTGCCGTACCTGTTGCCCGAGTACAGGGCCAGGAGCTGGGTGGAAAACCACTTCTGGTGCGTGACAAAGAACTGCGTGCTGTCCATACCCACCAAGAATCGGCGTTGGACGAGACCGCTGACCGTATCGAACAGCCTTGCCTTCTCCATGACCTCGACTACCTTGAGTTCCATGCCCTTGGCCGTCACGAGCACGACATGCTTCTTGTTCTTCTCGCTCTGCAATTGGATCTGAGGCGCAATCAGGCGCACGTGGTAGGCACTCTGAGGGACAAATTCATCCGAAATGCCACTGGTGATGGCCTCGAGGGGCACGTTAGGTGTGCTCTGGTTCGGGCCCGAGGTATCATCAGCGTTCACAAATTTGCGGCCGTCTTGCAGTATCTGTTTGATGCGGTGCTCAATGTCCTCGTTGATCTCGCGAGTCGTGCCTTTCGAGCTTGGTCTCGCCGGTTGGTCATCCTTCTCCTTTGTGGCCTTTTGGTTTGTTTTGCCACTGCCGCTCTTGGCTTTGGCTTGCTCTTCGACGATATCCAGGATGAACTTGACGGCGGGCCGTGACAGATAGTAGACAAAACCGCGCCTTTGGCTGACTTGATGGCTATATCGGAGAATGATGTTCCGCAGCAGGTTGTTCCACTTCAACTGCATGTTGTGGATGACGAACCGGTTGGTGAAGTCGCTTGCAAATTCGGCACTATTGAGGAGTTTGGGATCCCGCTCGCCGTCGCTATCCGCTTGACCAGATGGGATCGGCGAAACCTCTGGTTCACCACTTGTCATGTTCCGACTCGGGCTTGCTGTAGATAGTTGGCTCAACATGCTCTCCATGAACTCCCTCTTCTCCTTGAGGACCTCTGTGTGTTTGCTGAAAGTCTCGAACTGGGCCTGAAGCTGGGGGTCATTGCTGCCCTCCCGAATGACCCGCAGCTCCAACTCGCCCACTTGCCTTATGTTATCCTCGATCTGCACTGCGAGCTGCTCCAGTCTTTCTTGCGTGAGATGGGCCTGGACACTTCTCGGGTTGTCGTTTTGGCGCATGATACAAATGTGCGTGGGCTCGTCGCCAAAGGGGCTGGTTCGATCGGGGTCGCCCGCGATGACGCCGCCAATATCAGTTTGCCGGAAATAAGTGACGCGGGGAGCAAATCCCAGTGGCAAGATTTTGGTGTCCGGGTTTGCTTCTGTAGGTAGGATCGAGTCTAGTTCGACAAAGTCGTCCATGTCGATCCAGCTGAAATCATTGTCAGGAATTGTGAAATGGGATAGATCTGCTCCCTCTTCCTCTTGAGCAAGGCCGGCAGCCCTGGACTTCTTTTTGACGGCCTCTGACGCCGTGCTCTTGATACTAGCTGACACAGCGCGCACGTCGGCAGAAACAAGATCAAGCTGGGCAGCATGGAGTTTTATGCCCGTAGTTCTGGTCTGAGTCTTACGACCGCGGTCGCGTGTGTTGAACTCTTCGCGCCGTTGGTGCATGTCGAGCATGAAGCTGTCAAACCGGACCTTGATGCCAGTGGCCGACGTCGAATTCTCGGCGTGGTCTTCAGCATCCTTATGTTTGTAGATGTGGCTCAGGAATAGCGGCGCCAGCAGGAGGTTGTATTTGATCGTACCAAGATGGCGGCCGAACTTCTTGCTGTTCTTCTCTCGGCCTGGCCACAAGGCACCTTGGCGGACGGGCAGAGACATTGGACCACCGAAAAGAGACCACCAGTTAAAGAAGTGAGTAAAGAAGCGCGGCGTCAGGTGTACCGTATTGTAGCTCCTCGACATTTGTGGTTCGATACACGTCCAGTCCCGGTCGAGAGGGGCGCGGACAGCAATCGATAGATGGATGTGTTGGCTGCGGAAACCACGGAACGCATCGTAAGGGGCCTCGTCCTCTTTGCCTTCGTGATCGGGTGATCTCAGAACAACCTCGTAATGGGGCTTGAACGTGAAATTCCGTTTGCCGTCTTCGATGGCTTGCTCAAATACGAGGCCAGCCATCCACTGCACCTTGCCGGATAATTTCATCACCACCTTCTTGAACGCTGCACCGGACTTGAAGTCATCTTCGCTTGACACGCTGTCGCTTTCGCCATCTTTCCTAGACGTCTCGCGCACCTGGTGACCATAATCGGGAATAGCTAGAACGTACTCGCCACTGTCCACCGTCATGAACCTCTTAGGATCGTCATCCGAGTGGACGTTCCAGCGAACGTCGTTGCGCCAGCACATCAGGAACCCAGCGCCGTTGCCGGTCACCTGGTAAGGGTCTCTGGTGCCTTTAAGGGCGAGATGAACGTCGCCATCCCCCTTCCAGGCGGCACGTACCCGGGAGTGGAAGTTAAGCCTAATCTTGTCCCAGAAGCCGACTCTTTCGGATGGGTCAAGTTGAGGCTTGGTGAAAGACTCGATAGCCATCATCATGTCTTGAATCGCTGGCTGGTAAGACGGACACCAGGTGATCCGCGTCGGGTAGGCGGTATTGATGTCCACGTGCATATCAGAGTACGATTTCACAGGACCAATAGTCCGGCGTACATCGATCGCGAAGCCCCCGGAAGCGGGCTGTCCGTCATCTTTCCTCGTCGGGGGTGTGATCTGGACCTTGATCCGACGCGTTGAGCCACTTCCACGGTACTCTTCTGCAATCACAAAATCCGACTTGAGAGACATGGCCGGCAGTCGTGATGGTTGCCCCGGTTTGATTGCGGGGACGTGAAGCAGGGGCAGAGGATAGTCCCTCAGGCTCAGTTTGGCTTCACTTATGCTGAGTTGCACACTCATGGGAACCAGGAGAGAGTACCGCATATCTTTGGGCATGCCTTTTCCTACTTGATGCAGGAAATCGGGCAGTTGGTGCAAGGGAAACGAAGGCTTGTCAACCACGAAATGCAAGTCCGTGATGACGGCGCTCATTAGAGCTGGTCGCTGCGGCGCATCGAGAACTCTCTCCTGGTCCTCCATATCGTCGGGTAGACTGTCAGAGCCCCAGAAAAGCCCTCGGAGATCCTTCATGCCGTTCTTAGCCATGAGATAGTGGCGGTCAATGCGCTGTTTCCAGCTCTGGGCATTGTGCTCATCCAGCCTTTGCCGTGCTTCCTGGACCGAAATGTGGGCATTTCCACTGAAGCCACGAACACTGTCCGGATCGTACCGTAGCCTCCTGTGCCCCGTATGGTCGTCGTCATGCGCGTATCCGTCGAGGCCGGTTCGGGGCCGCATATCCTCACTTTTGCTCCGGGATTCCCGAGGGCTCGTCTGGGTACTTCTTCCTCGCGTCATGGCTGAGCGATTTCGCGTCCGGTTGGACCCCTTCCGGAACTCCTCTTCCTGGATCTTCTTCGCTTTGACACGATAGGCCTCCTCCCGTGCAAGTCGCTGCATCTGCTCCACTCGGCCAGCCCTGTAGATCATGCCCAGCTTCCACTCAAAGGCACCATCTTCTATCTCAAACAGCAGGGTGCGCGACCTGAGTGAAACTTTGGGTACGTTCTTTGGTCCTTCCGGTCCCTTTTCCAGGATGTATTCATTCGTCCCGGTCTTGAAGCGGTGGTGCAGCTGCTCTGACGCCTTGATTACGTTGACAATATTGTCGGATATCTTGTGGATGACCATCTCATGTGGTACGGATAGCCGCATCGCCTCGGTGACGATGTCGATCATTTTGTCTTCGTGGTGGCCCCCCAAAGCGGTTACCCTGCGTGACTCTCTGTAATCCACGCGGGCTGACTTGATACTCGCAATCCTTGCCCACACTCCCGGCATACGAGGAGCTTCCGCATGGAACCGAATAAGCTTCACAAAGACGAAGGGTGAAGACCAGCGGTGCCGGCCAACCTCCATGCCACATAACTGGAGCATGACCGGGGGGTCGGCAGGCAGTTGCGCCTTGATTTGAACCAAGGAGGCCTTGAAGCCCATGGTGACCAGTTCCTTGGTCGGTCGTGGGGGGTTGTTCATCTTGTCTGTAGCTGGCGAGTCTGGCGGTACGATAGGCGGCGCGAGGTGTTCGACCGAGGGGCTGCGTGGCGAGTGTGTCTGCGTCGCTTTGGCATCCGCCGTGTCCCTCTTTGTGCGCATGAATGCTTTCATGAGTACCATGACAGCAACGCCGACCGAGTAGTGGCGGTATAGCGAGTACTGCAGCAGGATAGTTCGAAGGTGGGCATGCACATGCAGGATCGGGCCCTGTTTATCGCTTGACGTTGACAGACCCATCTCGAATTTGGGCATGTGGACAAAGGGATCGAGTTCCCATTTTTCGGCGTTGTCGATGATAAACGCCTCCAGACCGCGGACGTGGACAGACAATTTCCGCCCGTCGCCATCATTGTAATACTCAGACTGGTTCTTACGGGGGGATGGCGGGGGTGACTTCAAAATTTCAGCATCGGGCATAATGGCCCTGCTGAGTGCTCGTCGCCTTGATGCAGGGCGCTGGCGTAGGTGTGCATCCATACGTTGGGCACGGTACTCGCTAGACCACGAGTCGATCTGGAGGGCAACTCCACGAGTATTGTTGGGGAAGTCATCATCGATGCCGGCGGCTTCGACACTGAACTCCTCGACCGCGATTTTGCAATGGAGGAGCCACTGCGGCAATGCTCGAAGACCCCGTGGCTTCTGTGACTTCTCGCGACCACGCTTGTCCGGTTCGACGTCCACTCTCAGTTGCCGTAGAATCTCCCGGATGCCGTCCGTAATCTCGGGACGAACAAGGTGAACGGCTAAAGACTGAAGATGCCCATGGGCCATAACATTGACATCCGGGCTGGCCCCTAACGTGACCTTTAAGTCAAAGAACTCGGTTTCTACCAAGTCGTAACGGTTGCCCTGAACAGTTTGGTAATAAAGCTGATGCGTCTGCACGCGCGTCTGCGATACAAGCGAATAGTGCTGTTCCTCCACGGCGGAGTGTAATGATTCGAGGTCTAGCGAGACAGATGAGATGGAAGATATGATGAGATCAAAGTCGTCTGGGTCGTTCGTGGCCATCACAGGTGGGAGGGCTATCCGCAGAACGGGCTCGTGCATGGTGAACTTGACGTTCGCTTTGGGCAACAGGCGGGATATCAGCATATGGCGCTCCTTGACTTTCGTTTTGGGAGCCTTTGGCTTGGGCCGGAGCAGAGCCAAAAGAACGGGGAGATGTTTGGGGTCCAGATCGACCGAGGGAGACGTGACGACGGAGTTGGCGAACAGAATGTTGGCATTTTTCTCCTCGGCGCTTCCCTCGTCTGTGAGTTCCACGGTTTTGGACGGCAGGGTTGTCTTGACCGTGGTGGTGGCCATCGGTATGTAGAGGATTCTCTCTGGTTTGCCTTGCCCGTCATCCAGCCCAACAGATATGGAGAGGGCGGCAAGTAGGGCCTCATGCGCAATGTCTTTGGAGGGAAAATACATGCGATGGGCGGGAGATTTGGGGTCGAGGCGGTGGAGGTCGATTCCCACCTCTTTCATGGAGGCGTTCAGAAGTAGGGGCGCCCCTGTAGCCTTGACGTCCTCTACCTTCTTGGTAAGACTGACCAGACTCACGGCAAATTGGACTTCCTTGATGCCTCGGAGGAGGGAGCTCACAAAGTCCTTGGAGTCGGAAACGGCTTGCATGATGTCCTGGTCGGTACTCCCGGGGCCGTCCAGTTCCTGTAGGACCTTGTCGGCAGAGACCTCCATAGCCTCGACCGTCTGGAACGTCTTGGAGTACAGCTGTTTGAGTCGTTTATGCCGATCCATGCAGGTTTTCACATCGTCATAGGGAATGTGCACTCGGCCAAGCTTGAGAGCTATGGTGGTGTCGCGGAGGCCGTCGAGATTCTGGTAGAGAAAGCCGTGAATGTTGAGGACGGCGTTGTCCAGAACCTCGGAAGCCTCCCCTCCATTCGCCGTGAACAGTACGCTGCGCACCGTCAGGATCCATTCGGCTTGCTGCTTCTGGACCTTGCTGTTGGATCTGCTCTGGAGGAAGAAGCGCGCGCGGTCCACCATCTTGTGGCGCGTGTCGACGGCAAGGGTGAAGCTGCCGCATTGCAGGTTGCCGACGCCCAGGATGTCGACCGTGGTGTTGGTCGCGACGACGTCTACCAGGCGCAGCCAGTGAATGGTCCTATGCAACTTCTTGATCTTCTCTTTTATTTTGGTCAACTGCTTCCACGTCTCGCCGCGCGCTAAGCCAACGGTTGCGCGCCGTGGTAGTGGCGGCTTGGGGCCCCGGGGCTTTTTCGACTGGATGTATTGCGCGTCCTCGCCGTCCTCGCCCTCTTGGCCGTCGGCCTTGTGACCCTCCAGAGATTTGACGTCGACAGTCACGACTAGTCCGCTCACGACAATGCTAAGCCAGGTAGGCTGGGAGAAGGTCGGGCGGTGGATGTTGAGGCCCAGGCCGCGGATCTCGATCTTGATGCCATCTTTCGGGGTATAGGCGAGCCGGCGGAGGGAGAAGTAACCGATGCGTTGGATCGAGATGCCGGTGAGGATGCGCAGGACGGCGAACAGGACAAAGGACGACAGGTAGAGCAGGACGACGACGCCGCAGATGAAGGTAGGGTTGAGTAGAGCCATGGTGAGACAGGCTCAGCTAGCCCTGGGCGACGGGGCGTCCCTCGTAGCAGCCAACTAGACGGATATTGGTATGAGTAGGTATGTAGCTTGAACACAGGGGACAGACCACAGGTCGGGTGTTCCTCGCTTACAATCTTGTGATATTGGTCTATGGATCCCCTCATGATCTAGGTTCTCGCTTATCGCGATTTCCCATCCCGGTACGTATCCAAGGGCTATAGCGGCGGCGCCGGTGCTTAAGTACGAGAGGCCAGAAGCGAAAGACGGCCAGGTCGCAAGGGCCGCACGCTGGCGTCAGGGAGAACGGGAGGACGGGGGCAGAGGACAACGAGCGGGAGCTCCTGTGCAGCAGCGACAGAGCTGTGTCCGTGATGTAGAAGGGGGGATGTACGTTCTGCTCCCGGGTTTTCAAGTCGCGCCGCCCGAAAGTGGCAGCAAGGGATACGGTGGGAAAGGAGATACCGGGGAGGGAGGGAAACTTAGTACCGATGCACGTCACTCGCCTACAAGAGCTGTTCTACAACTAGGGGCGCATGGTGGGGATGAAAAGACCTCTCCTACTTTCCATCCCCCGCTCCAGGGAGGGCTCACTACCACTAGTGGGCCAGTGCGATGTACAACAGTAAGTACGTACAGACGTACATCAAGATGCCCCGTGTACATCTTACAATCCATGGCAGCCTGTCCTATGTAAGCGTACCACGTCGCAGCCGCCGGCACGTTTGGGACCGAGTGCTGCACCAAGCCAAGAGACCAGAAAACGGCGACCGATCGGAACATCGTTGCCGTGAAGCAACCTTACGTGTGCCGGACAGCGCCTTAGGATTTTCCCGATTAGAGCCTATGTGTACCTGCACGGAAACGGCACATCTGTAAGGTTGTACGTAGATGCTATTGCGAGAGGTGGGCAAGTACATACCTACCTCTTGCATACTTTTACGGAACCGGCACTTACCTCTTATTTCGGTAGCTAGTACCTGCATGGACCTGCCTACTTCTTACCTTGACCTGCATCTCGAGAAACGGTTGGATGCATATCGAGTCAATGTGTGCTTATTCCCTCCTCCCTACTCCTTTCCTCCCTTAACCCCGAAAGCCGGGAAATTGCCTGTAGCCCGTGGATTCCGCTCCATGGCGCTATTGTTTAGAGACCCGGCGGGCTGGCTCCGCGATACTTGAACCGGGCGCATCCCAGCTCTCCGGGCCCACGGGCCCCTGCGGCTTTTCGGTATGAGGAAGAGAGGAAATGCATGTGAATAGTACGCCTGCATGCACGTTTTGCCAGCGCTGTTGCTTGGCCCTGGGCGACGTGAAAGAGAACCCCCCCCCCCCCCCCCATCGAATATCCGTATTCGTACATCATTCTGTATTCAGTCGAGAATCGTATAACATTAATACCCCACTCTAGGAATGCAATCACGGTTCCATATTATATCGTCTCCGCAAGCTTCACCCATCCAATCGATGTACGGTGCAAACGCCTTTATCGAAGTAACTCACGAGTCTCGCCCAAACACCGGGTATTCCTCGTTTCCCTGTATCCCAACGCCGACCCTCCTCCCCAAACCAATCCAAGCTTGCGCAGGCAAACTGTACCCTGTCCCTATAATACAAGCTACCGCTCCAGTCTCAGAGGGCCTCGGTAGCCGCTGCATGTAGCTGCTTTGTTACAGCTTGGATCGAACCGCCTCGAGTCGAAACTTGATATCTTTGAGCGCTTTGGTCACAGGCTTCCAGTCGTCAAACTGCCGGAGCAACTCGGCAGTTTCAGCCGAGAGCTCCGTCTTGACAACCTCTTCCTCGAGAAGGCCCCGCATAATCCAGGGCAAAACGTACGGATTCGGGTTCGCGAGGCCTTCGTGTTTCTCAACCCGGCACGGAACGCTGTTCAGAACCGTCGTCTCCAAAGCATGGGAAATGGCCAGACTGAAAAACAAAATTAGAGCGGCCCAGAATGGGAAGTGGCAAGGAAGAAACCTACTCGTAGATCCTCTCGTCGTCATACAGGCGCGAGTGCCCTTCTCCCGAATACAGGCTTCCTGCCAAGGCCACTGACAGTTCGCGAACAAGACCCTGATCCGAGATGCCCAGGTTACGGAGTTTGAGCGCAAACCCGACCAGGTGGGCGATAAAATCAGGGGCGTGGATACGCCCATCAATAAACACAGCGCGGTATATGTACGGATGCGAAGCGGGTGAGTAGACGGCCGATTCCATTGGTACCAGCTGGTCGTCGATAGAGCCAACATATGTGACTCTGGTGCCGTAATTGAGGGCCACTTGCAGCGAATGTTCCAGCCGCTTGGAAATCTCACTCTCCGGATCACTAAACTGCCATAGCTCGGCTGCGGAGCCCATGAGCATGCCCATGCCGGACTTGTAGTCGGGGAACGGACCGAGAGATACGCCCGCTAGAAAGAATATAGGGTCAGCAAGTGGCGGGTCAAGGGGCTGGTGGAGACTCCGACTCACCCATCGCACAAATACCGATCCTTGCCGTGGTTATAATGCCAAGATCAATGAGCTTTGCCACAAGCATAATGCCAACGGGCACGCCTTGCGAATGGCACGCCACGAGGATCAAATCCGCGCGCCGAATGTGATCGATCCAGTTGAGCAAAAGTTTCCATAAGTTGTCGACGCGGTCCGCAATCTTGCCCTCCCCTTCGAGCGCAATCTTCTCGATCTCGCAATTCCCACATCCATGAGCCTCGGCCCATCTCCTGATAGCTTCAGCGCCGTGATTTGCAAAACGCATTGAAGTCCCCGTGGGCTGTCCGATCATCGGTCTCAAAAATGCGGCCGGAAAGAGACCATGTACTCCAATGGCTATGGCTTTCTTGACCTTCGGAGGCTCTTTCACGAGGTATACATGGCTAGCGGCTGGCTGGCGCGTCCTCAAGAGCAGCCGTGCGATCTGTTTGACGATGGATGGGTTCTGCTGCATTCGATATGTGTTTTTAAAGTCCGGGAGTAGTAGATTTTGGCCCATGAACTTCGCCGAGGTTGGCGTTTCTGGCTTGACATTGGCAGTTTTGGCACTTCCGGGTGTGCCTGGTCTTTCAAGCACCGGCCCGGAATCCAGATCCATTGGCCCAGGCTGGGCGCGCCTGTTCCTCTTAGTAGACTTGGCTGGGACATCTCTCATGGCTTTCTGCAATGGTGGTTCAGTGGGCGGGGCTGCGCTGTCTTCGACTGGCACGCTAGTTGAAGATTTGGGATTCGACTCGGACCCCTCGCCCATCACCGCCAACTCGCCTTGCTCACTCGACACTGGTGCTCTTCCCGTAGATTTTGAGCCTCCATCCCGTGACCAGAAAGCCCAAGTTGAGCCAGCTGACGGCGGGGGCGGTTGTGCTTGTGGTGTCGGTGGCGCGTCGGCCATGGGTACATCTTCACTCCGCCCCGCAGCAGGCTCTCTCGATGCCGCCGCTTCTGAGTTGTTTGGCCCGGCATCTGGTGTGGGTGTGCCATACCACAGACCAAACCAAGAATTGGACTGGGGCCTAGGCTGCGCAGAACTAGGTGATTGGGGTTGAGCCGCCTTGCTCGCAGACGCCTCGGGGGCCTCAGGTTGTGTCGGTTCCGTCTCCTGGGGATTCTCTGTTTTCGCTCCGCCTTGCTTCGCCTGCTCATCCTGCGCAGGGCCATAATACATCCCCCCAAGCCATCCCAACCATCCAGAAGATGCAGACGGGGGCTGGGATGACTCAGGCCGTGGCTTGGGCTGCTCATCTGGTTTATTGTCCGTGTTCTGCTCTGGTGCAGATACCGGAGAGCCATCCTTGCCCCCTCGGTCCGGGGCCTTTCCAACGTCATTTTGAGCCTTCGGGCCATGGCTATCATCTTCGGAGGGCGGCACGGCGTCGGTTGGCTTTGGCAATGTCCGAACAGACCGAGTATCGGAATCCGTGAGCGTGTCGGTGCTCCTCTTTGCCCCATATCGAGTAAAGTCAGGCAGCCGGCTGCCCCTTGTCGTATCACCCATTATAGTCTCCCGCGCTATCTGGGTCGAAGGGACGGATTTCTGGCCCAGGGAACCGTACCAGCTCCGCGTTTTCCGGGGCTGTTTGGCTGCGGCGACGGCAGGGTTGGGGGCCTTCGGTACACCCTCCCTTCCCGCCGCTTTCGGCGGCCCATCGGAGTTGTCTGCTTTTGTTTGGCTAGAGGATGTACCTAAGGATGCGGTGCTGTCGGACGGCTGCTGCTGCGATGAGGCCGTGGACGCCTCCCTGGGCCGTGGTGCCAGGGTTGCGGGTAGACTCGTGGTGCTGGCGGCAGCCGCCTCGGACATGTGCGGCCGCACTCGCTTCCGTGGGTTTATGGCCGAGAACATGGCCGCGGGTGTTAAATGTCCTGGCGATGATGCATCTGGAAGACGCTGCAGGAAGAAGCCGCGGGATGGGTTCTTATGATGGAGGAGTTTAGGAGTAGGGAAATCGGTTGCCTGGTTGGGTCGGTAGGTGGGCGGGCAGGTCAACATCACCCACGTCACGTCACAGGCGACGGGAACCGTTTGGTGCGTATGCCGACCCCGTGTCAGCGGCCAGCGGGCGTTCAAGGGTGCTAACCAACAGAACGTACCAGCTGATAGGGGAGGAGGGGCAGGCTACATGCGCTACGGGTCTTGGCATCGGGGTCCACACGTACCCCCTACCCGGAACGGGAGAGTCCCTCCGCCTCGTGGCACCTGGAAAATGTACGATTTGTACATTAAGTGAGCCTTTTGGCGCTAACCAGCTCCAGGGACTACGTCTTATCTTATCGCTGCCTTTTCAGTGGGCCGTCGCAGCAACTTCTTGTCGGTGGAGTAAATTTTCTAAGGACAGGAACTTTTTTGGAGGGCGCCATCCAAGACGAGTTCCTCCCGCCTCGACGTTTTGCGCAAATCCTGATTGCGCAGGCTCCCGATACAATGAGCTCGCTTAAGAGAAAGGATGCGCCGGGAGGCTCGTCTGCTGCCAAAGCAGTCAAGACTCGCAGCGATTCGCGGCCCTCCAAAACGGCCAAACCCGACAAGAACGGCGCGAAAGGCGATGCAGCAAAGTCAGCGTCCAAGCCCACCGAGTCCAAGTCGCCGGCCGCCCCCAAGATCTCCAAGCTGAAGGAGGAAGAGCCGCTCTTCCCTCGAGGCGGTGGAAGCGTTTTGACGCCGCTCGAACACCGACAAATTTCCATACAAGCGAAACAAGACGTGCTTTTCGAGCAGCAGTCCGGTCCGACCCAAAAGAAGGCCGCCAAGGCCGTCACCAAGAAAAAGTCCAAGGGCCAACTCAAGGACGGAAAGCAGGCCAATGCCCAAGCAGAAGAGGATACTGTGAAGATTGAGAGTCTCAACTACAAGCGTCTCGTCAAGGGGTCTCTGGTGCTCGGCCAGGTCGCCCAGATCAACTCCCTCGGCATCGTCCTTACTCTCCCCAACAACCTCACCGGTCACGTCGCCATCACCGCCATATCAGAACCTCTCAATGAGCGCATCGCAGCCGAAGCCGACGCCGGCGACGACGAAGATGAAGACGATCAGGATGGTGGAGTCGATCTTAACTCGCTTTTCACCGAGGGCCAGTACCTGCGTGCCTACGTGACCTCGACCATGGACGAACACGAGTCTGCCGGGAAGCCCAAGCGACATATCGAGATGTCTTTACGTCCGGAGCACACCAACAGTGGAATGTCCAGCCAGGATTTGGTCGCCAACGCTACTGTCATGGCAACGGTGGCCAGTATTGAAGACCATGGTTTTGTCATGGACCTGGGTCTTGAGGATGGCAAGTCGCAAGCCTTTTTGTCGCGCAAGGAGCTTGACGGTGGCATTCCTGAAGAAAGGATGCAGCCTGGAGCCGTCATGCTCTGCCTCGTCACTGGAAAAACTGGCAAGATTGCTCAGCTTACGACGCTCCACAGCAAAATGACCAAGGTCCAGAACACACCGTCTGGCGCGACCACTATCAACACCTTCCTTCCCGGTACAGCTGTGGAACTTATGGTGTCCGACATCTCGGCGCGCGGTCTGGCTGGCAAGGTTATGGGCACTCTAGACGTGACTGCCGACCTCATCCATTCGGGTGCCGGGCCGCAGGCACTGGACCTGGAGGAGAAGTACAAGGTCAGCAAAAAAGTAAAGGCCCGTGTCATCTGCAACTTCCCAACTGCCAATGAACCCAAGCTGGGCGTCTCTTTCCTCGATCACGTCACATCCCTTCAGTCCAAGTCTGTGGACAGCGCCAAAAAATCGCCCCTCGAAAAGTTGGCTATTTCGGCTCTCGTCGAGAAGTGCACCATTACCAAGGTTGAGCCCGAGGTCGGTGTCTTCGTCGACGTGGGAGTCAAGGGCGTGCCCGGTTTTGTTCATATCTCCCGACTCAAGGACGGCAAGGTCGACATGCTGTCTCAGACTACCGGCCCTTTCTGCTTGGGTGCCACTCACACCGGAAGGGTTGTCGGCTACAATCCAATGGACGGGCTTTTCCAGCTCTCGTTTGAAAAATCGGTTCTTGAGCAGCCCTTCCTGCGCGTCGAGGATGTGCCTGTCGGTGGCGTCGTGGACGGCGTTATTGAAAAACTCATCATTGGGCCCAACGGTGTCGACGGCATACTTGTCAAGATCGCCGAGGGCATTACCGGTCTTGTCCCGGAAATGCACTTGGCGGACGTCAAACTTCAACATCCCGAGAAGAAGTTTAGGGAAGGCATGAAGGTCAAGGCACGAGTTCTTTCGACTGATCCTGCCAAACGGCATATCCGACTTACTCTCAAGAAAACACTCTTGAATTCTGAGGCTACCCCTCTCAAATCTTTTGAACAAGTGGTCGTGGGAGCGCAGACTCCGGCCATCATCATCAAGCTCCTCGCCAACGGCGCAATTGTGCAGTTTTACGGATCTCTCCGGGGATTCCTACCCGTATCCGAGATGAGCGAGGCCTATATCCGCGACCCCAAGGAGTACTTCCGGATAGGTCAGGTCGTTTTGGTTCACGTGCTCAACTGCGACGCCGAGGCGAAGAAGCTGTATGTCTCTTGCAAAGACCCGTCTGCATTCGGCATGGAGAAGCAGATGGCCCTGAAGAAGCTCAGCCTTGGTGATGTTGTTGTTGCCAAGGTTGTGCAAAAGACGGAGGATCACGTGTTCGTGGAATTGGCTGAGAGCGGCCTGAGAGCCATGCTGTCCGTTGGCCACCTTACCGATGGCTCCAGCAAGAAGAACCAGGCAGCTTGGAAGAAGATCTATGTTGGTCAGACACTTTCGGATCTTGTTGTTCTGGACAAGAATGATGGCCGACGCTTCATCGCGCTTAGCAGAAAGCCCTCTCTGGTCAAGGCCGGTCAAGAGGGGCAGCTGCTTGCCTCCTTTGAAGACGCCAAAGTCGGAAAGATCTACCAGGGTTTTGTCAGGAACCTTACGGTCACTGCCGTTTTTGTGCAATTTGCCGGCCACCTGACTGCCCTTCTTCCTAAAGCCAGGCTGCCGCAAGATGCGCAAAAGCTGACAGACTTTGGCATGGAGAAGAACCAGTCACTGCCCGTCAAGGTCATTTCGGTTGATCCCGATCACAAGAGAATCGTTGTCGGGTCCCCCAACGCGGAGAAGCCGGAAAAGTCGGAGGCGGCCAAGCAACCCTCTGGCCCGCCTATTTCGGCAGAGAACCCGGTGGATGACTCGGTGACTTCCTTTGATGACATTGTTGTCGGCAAGATCGTCAAGGCCAAGATTGCTGCTGTCAAGAACTCGCAGCTCAACGTGAGGCTGGCTGACAACATCCAGGGTCGTGTGGATGTGTCGCAAGCGTTTGACTCCTGGGACGAGATTCAGAACAAGAAGGCACCTCTCAGCAAATTCAGCCAGGGAGATGTCATTTCGGTGAAGGTCCTGGGTGAGCATGACGCTAGGAACCACAGGTTCCTGCCGATTTCCCATCGCTCTACGCATTCTGTCCTCGAAATGTCGGCGAAAGCGAGCGATTTGAAAGGCAGCACCCAGATTCCGCCGTCGTACGACACTCTTGAGGTCGGATCCACACATCTCGCATTCGTTAACAATGTCCAAGACCGCTCGCTCTGGGTCAACCTCTCCCCCAATGTACGCGGTCGACTTAACTTCCTTGAGATATCGGATGACGTATCTCTTTTGGAGAATCTCCCCAAGAACTTCCCCATCGGCGCTGCCCTCCGTGTCAAGGTTCTTGCAGTGGATCCCAGCCAAAACCGCCTTGATCTTTCGGGCCGATCTTCGTCGTCCGCGGCAAACCTGACCTGGGAGACAATCAAGCCGAACATGGTTCTTCCGGGCCGCGTCACTAAGGTCAACGAGCGACAAGTCATGATTCACCTCAGCGATGTCATATCCGGACCGATACATTTGACGGATATCAGCGATAACTTCGAGGAGGCCAACCCATCGGCCCACCAGAAGAACAGCATCGTCCGCGTATCTGTCGTGAGTGTTGATAAGAGCAACAAGAAGGTTCGCCTCTCTTCGCGCCATTCGAGGGTTCTGAACTCGTCAGCCGAGGTCAAGGACCGAGAAATCTCCGATGTTTCCCAACTAAACGTCGGAGACGTTTTCCGCGGCTTTGTCAAGAATGTGTCCGATAAGGGTGTCTTCGTGGCCCTCGGCGGCAACGTCTCAGCCATGGTCAAGATCTCAGACCTTTCGGACAGGTTCTTGAAAGACTGGCAAGAATCCTTCCAGGTTGACCAGCTGGTCAAGGGCCGCATCATCTCTATCGATGCGGCCACAGGCCAGGTCCAGATGAGCCTCAAGGCCTCGGTGGTGGAGAAGGACTTCGTGCCCTTGAAGAACTACCAAGATTTCCAGGTTGGTCAGGTGGTCACTGGCAAAGTCCGCAAGGTCGAGGAGTTCGGTGCTTTCATTCTCGTGGACGGCACCGCCAATGTCAGCGGTTTGTGTCACAGGAGTGAGATGGCTGAAAAGGCCGTCGAGGATGCAAGGAAGCTTTTCAGCGAAGGCGATGCCGTCAAGGCCATCATCTTGAAGCTCGATGTGCAGAAGAAGCGCATCAACCTGGGCCTCAAGCCGTCGTACTTTGACGGAGAGGACACGGATATGAGCGACGACGATGACGCCGGCGCCGCACTTGTATCGGACGATGACGAGGATGACGACATGGACGACGCAGGAAGCGGAGTTCTCATAACTGGCACTGACGGTGTTTCCGACGAGAGCGACTCGGAGGAAGAGGGCGAAGACGTGGAGATGACCGACGGGCCTGCCGAGTCGGAAGGCCTCGATGCCGGTGGCTTCGACTGGGACCCTAACGCGCTGGATAAGAAGCACGAAGCAGAGTCACTCGGCAAGAGTGGCGAAGCGGCGGACAAGAAGAAGAAGCGAAAGAAGGCCTCAGCGGAGGTGGACAAGACGGGCGACCTGGACGCCTTTGGGCCCCGAACCGCCGCCGATTACGAACAACTCCTGAACCGCCGCCCCAACTCGTCGGCCCTGTGGACGGAATACATGGCGTACCAGATGCAGTCCAGTGAGCTTTCGGGGGCGCGCAAAGTAGCCGAGCGCGCCGTCGCCACCATCAACAGCGCCGAGGAGACGGAGAAGCTAAACGCCTGGATTGCGTACCTCAACCTGGAGGTCCGCTTCGGCACCGAGGAAACGGTCGACGAGGTTTTCAAGCGGGCTCTGCAGGTCAACGACCAGCAGGAGGTCTACCAGCGCCTCGCCAGCATCTACATCCAGGAAGACAAGACCGAGGTAAGACGAGCCACCATCCATGATCTAACCGGCCGACATGACTAACAAGCTTGTACAGAAGGCGGATGAGCTTTTCCAGACGCTCGTCAAGAAGTTTGGCGCCACGTCGCCCGATGTTTGGTATAACTATGGACACTGGTTGCATTCGGCCCAGAACCAGCCGGAGCGTGCCCACGCTCTTATGGCGCGGGCCACACAGGCGCTACCGGCGAAAGCGCACCTGCCGCTCATGACCAAGTTCGCCGGTCTTGAGTACAAGTCGGCGCACCCGAACCCTGAGCGCGGACACACCATGTTCAAGGGATTGCTGTCGTCGTTCCCCAACCGCTTCGATCTGTGGAACCAGCTGCTCGACCACGAGGACGGGCCAAGCCCCAACAAGGAGGCTGTGCGCGACATCTTCGAGAGCGCGCTCAAGAGCAACGTCAAGCCGCGCCAAGCCAAGAAGTGGTTCAAGCGATGGGGCGAGTGGGAGGAGAAGCACGGCGACCGCAAGAGCCGCGACATGGTCAGCGCCAAGGCTCAAGGGTGGGTGAAGGAATGGGAGGCGAAGAAGAAGGCCAGAGGGGGTGCCGAGGATGACGAAGAGTGAGTGGCTCTGGGCAGGCGAAGGCACACTCAAACGACTGCATACCAGGTTGATACGGTACGGAATGGGGTACAATTGTAATGTACCTAGATATGGCCCGTGCATCTCCAGCTGAACTGAAGGCCCGCACGGCAGCAGACAGCTAATGAGACCGCGCCTGCTACACCATTTTTCCAGCCATGCATTGGTTCAGACACGGGTGTTCTAGATAGCCGGAAAGGTATCTTTGTACATGGATGAAAACCGGTGGGTCTGTTTCTCACGTGGTGAGCTCACACAACAAGCCCAGAGGCACTCGGGTCGACTGAATGGACCTTGCTGGAATGAAATGTTCATACAGCGTAGAAGCGCTACGGAGAATGCCCGCAATCTCATGCCAGGTCTGCTCAGATGGAGAGAAGCAGAGGGAGAAGAAAAAGCAAGGGAAACGCCGACCCAGGGAGCTCAACGCGTCAAGATGCAAAAAGAACAAACATGTGATGCCCACTACTGGAATCGAACCAGTGATCTCATCATATCAGAAGGGTTACTAGTGATGCGCTTTACCACTAAGCCAAGCGGGCTGATTGTGTGGCGGTTGCAGAGTCATTGCATTATTTTTGAATAAGTTATGTGAGTAGCTTGGTGATGATGAAGCGGTGGGCGGTGGAGTATCGTGAGCCGTGTCTGCGGGCGGTGCGTGGGAATGCGTGCACTGGCCGTCGCTGGGAGGTGTGTGGCCCGTGGCGCAGGCACAGGATGGAGACGTCTCTGCGCAGGACGGGGACGATGCGTGGGCGACGCGACCAGGGGGTCACCCTCATCCGAGGGCGCAGTCGAGCTACGCCAACCGCGAGACATTGACGTGCTGTACCACAGGAGGGTGTTCCCGGCGGCGCGTGCGATGCGTCCAATCATGGGCGCATGCGGTCAATGGAGAGGCGCCGGGCCCCTGCATGCCTCGGGCGTATCCAGCTTCTTCATCTCGGCGCTTCCACCAAGGGGCCGCGTACGTGAGTCGGTACGCGGCAGGCGGCCCACCATCGTGCCCAAGGCCGTGCCACGGGGGCGCGGTGACTTACCACGGGCGCAGGTTGGGCGGCAGGCGCGGGTGCTCGGGGCCGTCGCCGCTCCGCGTCCAGGTGTCGTGGCAGTTCCCCGGGACGAAGCGGGCGGCGTCCATGGGCAGCGTCATCTTGATCTCGGGGCAGTAGTCCCAGATGTGCTTCCGCCACTGCGGCCGGCCCCAGATGCCGGCGTTCAGGGTGCGGCCGGTGCTGCCGGTGTGGTAGCCCATGGGCTCGTAGTGGCCCTCGCGCCAGTCGTCGATGCCGCCGACGTAGGCGCCGTGCCGGGCCGCCTCGAGCGTGCGGTTGCCCCCGCGGTCGGCGCCGGCCGCGGGCGCGTGGTCGACGGTCTCGCGGGCGCCGGCGTGCATCTCGCCGCTGAAGGTGAGCGCGACGGTGCCGTTGGCCATGCGGGCGCCGGGCCGGTGGGCGAGGCGCTCCGCCAGCCACACGTCCTCGGGCTCGGAGCCGTGGTCGCGCACCTGGTCGCGCAGCACCGCGACCATGGCGCTCACGCGGCGCAGCGACAGGCCGCCGTTGCCGCCCCACGGGCCCGCGGGGTCCCACGGCGCGCCCACCCAGTCGTACTCGAGGTAGTCGTTGAGGTTCCGCCGGCTGTTGGCGCACAGGATGCTGTCCGTCTGGAAGACGAGCAGCCACTCGGCCGGCCGCAGCACCACCTCGTAGAGCCACAGCGTCGTCAGGAAGCGGCTGATCTGCTCCGCCCCGGCCGTGCTCATGTTGGCCGGGATGAGCGTCAGGTCCAGCTTGCCCGCCCGCACCTTCTCGCGGATCGCCACCGACCCGTTGATGTGCGCCACCGACTCGGGCGAGCCCATGAAGCGGAACCGCCACTCGGGCGGCACCACCGACATGAAGTGCAGCATGAGCGGCGCCAGGATCGGGTTGGCCCGGTTCTCGATCAGGAGCGCCACCTTGCTCTCGTTGTACGGCCGCGCCGCCGCCGCCGGGTATTCGAGCGACGCCGTCGGCAGCTCCACGCTGTGCATGTCCGGCCGCGGCGCCAGCCAGCCGACGAGGCACCTGCGTCGAGTCAGCCACGGAACCGCCCACCCCCTCGCCGTGCCGCCCTGGCTTACAGAAAGAGGAGGCCCGCGCCGGCCGTGCGAACGCGCCTTGGGCTCCGGGACCATAGCACGAGCGTCGCCATCTCCATCTTCTCCCACAAGCTACGCAGGGACCCCTCCTCCCGGGGTGAGGATGCCCGGGACGCCATGCCTGGGAGATGGGCGCCGCGGCTAAGTCGCAGCCTGGCAGGTTCAGGGCCCGGATGCGGGTGTGATAGATTCCAGTCTGAGCGAATCCTACAGAGGCTGTGGAGAGGAGCTGCGCCGTGGTTGTCGGGCAATCGTGCCACTCGCTAACAACCGATTTGCTAGTGTGGCGTCCAGGACTCGCCCAACTTTGGAGGCGGGAGTCACGGGGGTGTCGGGGAACGTCGTGAGGAATTGGTGTTGATGGGGGGGGTTTGTAAAGGCCGTCGTTAAGCTGAGCAATGTAGTCGTCCGCCAGCCTTTAAACTCCCTTAAACTCGGTCGCTAGTTCTAGATGGGTCTCGGCTCTTGACGCCGTCTTAGATTGGTCATCCTTATGCGTAATCCGGCGTCGCCGAGGGGAGTTCCGGGTAACATTGCGCCACTTATCGGAGCCGTCCTCCGTTCCTCGTGCTTGTATTCTCATGGTCACATATAATAAGGAAGACGGCGTTCGTGGCCCGCACTCGTCAGTTCTAACTAGATAGATGTTAGAATCCGCCCACGGCGTATCGGCCAGGTGCTTAGGGACGGGCGTCTGTCGGGTTTCGGCCCAGCAGGTGTACAATGTGCTTGCGTTACCATGAATGATGGCGTTGGTGGCAAGTACTGGGACGATCCACGTTCGCTCCCTGGCGACCAAATGAAACAATAAACTTAGCACTGCTGTGCCCGCCATCGAGACGTTCTGGACGCTGCCGTCGACAGCGTCCTCCCTTGATTAGCACCGCCAGGCAGGTCGCACGTGAGCAGGGATGTAGACACAACCAGACCTTCACAGGCCCATGAGACACGTGGTGTCGCTGCCAAACCCTTCATTCATCTTGTCTCGTGCTCCCTTGGATGTCCCTCCGGGGCCACTCCTTTTGGCCACACCAGAAGCTGCTCTCCTTCCCCATTCTTGCAGGCAACCTTTTCTCTGGCTTGACAGTGTCCTGGAGCTTCCGCAGTCCCCGGCTTTGGCCACCGTCTTCGTCACGCCTTTTCCCTTTTTACCGATCCTCTCCCACCATCTTTCTGTCTTTACCGAAAACCGCCCAGGACCGATAGATAGAACTGGACAGTGCCGTGGGGGTTCCCTAGCGCAAGGCCTGCACCTGTGCAGTCATTCTTCCGCAGCGATGTCGGGCTCTTCCAACATGTCACTTGGCGCTTTCGCCATCACCAAGTCCAAGGTACTTTTGATTGTGTCTTGGGCCGTCACGTAAGCATCTTCCCGTCCCATTTCCTCAACGACATTCTCCAAGCGGCCAGTCCGTTTTTTTGACCCGAACATGAACTCCAGCTGGCTTTTTGCCGGTCTGTTTAACCAGCACCGGCCAAGGATAGAGGCCTCCTTCAAGTCCCGGCTGGACGAGGCCAGGCAGCAGATACCTACTGTCAAGATAGACTGGCATCCAAGCCTCTCGGCCCTCGAGCGAGACCCGCGCAGAAACTACAACATATCCAAACTTGCGCTTCTCATCGAGCCTCGGCCTTTGTCCCATCTTGTTCCTCAGCTCCTGCACATGATCGCCGTGGTTCCTCCGGACTGGCGTTTTCTGGTCATCGGCTCCAACCGGTCCGTCGTCAGCATGGGCCGTGCCCATGCCATCAAACACCAGCAGGCTATCGGGAAGCTCGATTTACTGGTACTCCCTTCCCCGTGGGAGATCGAGAGCAAGGAGATGGTGCACCGCCTGCTGACGGACAAACGCTTCTACGGCGAGTTCCTCCCGGGGGTGGAGTGGATCCTCAAATTTGAACACGACAGCATTCTGTGTGCCAATTCAGGGACGAGTTTGAACGACTGGCTGGGGTGGGATTGGGCTGGCGCACAGTGAGTGACAGTGGCTCGGCTTGGTATCCGCCATGTTAACGGAACCACGGGGCTGACGAGGGCGCAGAACCGAGGGCGACAAGTTTTCCGGCAACGGCGGTCTTTCTCTTCGACGGGTATCTGCCATCAACAGGGTTCTCGCGATCCAGGAACGGGCCAACGACACCCTGCCGGAAGACGAGTGGTTCGGACGCCGCGTCCGGCTCCTGCCCGGGGCCCAAGTGGCCTCGGGCTCGAAAGGGCAACTGGCCGTCGAAGACGTCTACATCCCCAACCCCATGGGCTTCCACGTCAAGGATGGAGGCGCCGATCTAGCCGACGAAGTGTGGAAAGACCACAAGCGGAGGAAGTCCATCTTCGAGTACTGCCCCGAGCTCAGCCTCCTGATGGATATGAAGCTGGAGGTCGAGCGATGCAAGAAGGATGACAAAGAGGGAAATCTGGGGATGGCATAAGTCCTGGACGAGGTGTCACGGGCGTCTTGTCCCAGACTCGTGGTGCTGGTGGTCCCCCCTGGTGTTCACCACTGGATGAGGGTGTCGGAGAAGACGGAAAACGCGGGGACGAGGGGCCGGACATGTTCGGCGCCGTCGAAACGCCGGCTCGGTTGCCTCGCTGCTACCCTCATGGCACGTTTCGTTGGTATTTAGCCAGTCGCCGGCCAGTGATAATGAGCAACGCGGCCTGCTCAGTCATCCCCGCCGCTGGAGTGACGCCTCCTCCCCGCCGTAATGGGGGAAGGCCATTGACCCCAGGCCCGTATGAGGGCTACCGAGAGGTAACATTGCATCTGAATGGCAGCACTGCATTTCCAACCGTGGCCGAGATTTATCCGCCGACACGGCCGTACGGAAGGGATGGGGGAACCCCTGTCCATGCAACGCGATGCAGGATATAGGATCCCGAATTCTGCCTAATACCCAAGTATTTATTGATTCGACAACTCACAAGACCTGCTAGCAACTAAAGGAGCGTATTGGGGCCGGCGAAAGCCTTGGCGCTGCGAGTCACGCCCGACGACCCCAAATACGAAGGGAAGAGATCTGAAACCAGCCCATCGCGGCCCCTACAACGTGTAACGGCCACGTCCTCCGACGCGACCCCCGGTGCAGACGTGAAGACATACCGGACCGTTCCTGTGTCCAAGGATGCAGGCCAAAACAGCAGTGATCCAGGTTTTATGGCTCACCGGGAGATCCTGGTGCTCGCCACTGCCATCCTTGGTCACATAAAGAGGCCGGGGTTTTTCTCAGACGCCCTACTCGGAAGTCTTGTGCCAAACGTATACCTGAGGTTCTGCCCGTCCGACCCTGTCGAAGGAGCCCCGTCTTGGCATCGAGCATCAGACTCTTGCAGCTACACCGGGCGTCCTTGGCTAACATGCCGGTCGATTCACTCCGTGTGTTCCACAAGGGTCGTAGGTTTAGCTCTCCGAGTGTCGCAGTGGGCTGAGGACCATGCTTTGGTCCAAAACTGTTCTCCTGGTGGCTTACGCCAGTCTTCCCGCTGCCCACGAGTTGCCTGGTCGCGCAACACCGAAAGTCCTTGGGGGCCGAAGGGTTTTGTCTGAACCCAAAGCTCGGGGCGTGTTTGCCAACACGGAGGGGCCGGATCGGACGAAACAGCCCGTCTTTCCACAAGGCGAGGGCGTTGACAATGTGGGAGAGCACGCCGGCCTCCACAAGCGACAAAACAAGAGCGGGAGATGTGGTTCGGGCCGCGGTTCTTGCGCCAGCGGCTACTGCTGTTCGGAGGAAGGGTGAGTGTAGAAAAACCGTCCCAGCTGTGTCCACCCATCGATCCCTTGTGAAAGACACGGGCTGGGAAGGGCTGATTCGTCCCAGGTGGTATGGCTTGGGCGAGGACTATTGCACCGCCCCTGACTGCCGACTGAACTACGGCAGCGGTTGTGATGGCAACCAGAAGCCCAGCGGGATCGATACGTCTAAAATTGCACGGCCGAAGCCGGGCCGGATTCCGTACGGAGGGGTCGGCATATACGATTGTGTGATTAATGGCGACATCGCCCTCACTTTCGACGACGGGCCGTACGATTATACGGGGGACCTCCTCGACAAGTTGGCAGTACGTGGGCGAGGGCATTCTCCGACCTGATAAGGGGACGCCGACGCAGGGCAGGAATACGGAGCCAAAGCCACCTTCTTCATCCCGGGCAACAATCTCGGCAAGGGGGTGATCAACGACCCTGCGGGTCCCGTAAGCAACATCCGGTGTTCTTCGTTCCCCCTTTCGGCACGAATAACCCCCGTCGTACCCCGTTTTGGTTGATTTCCGTCGTCCCGCCCTGAGGATGCCCCGAAATATGCTGCAGGACCACGTGTTCTTGGGGAGGACTGACTCTGGATGATGGGAGGGGCGCGCCGTGATTCAGGTAAAACCCGCGTTCTACCCGTCACCCGCACTCAGGCTGAAGCTTTCCGCAGCGAATGGCCGACGAAGGCCACCGGATCGCCAGTCACACGTGGTCGCACCAGAACTTGAGCCGGCTTTCCGCGACGCAGGCCCGGAATCAGATGAGTTGCAGCGAAATTGCCTTGAACGGCATTCTGGGCTACTATTTGACGTCCATGAGGATGGCCACGCCACCCGGCAACCGCGTCTGAAAGCGTGCTAAGCTGTCGTGTCTCCCGACCGCCGGGTTCCAGCTGTCCCTCGGCTTGCCAGTCGCTGCTGGCGCAGCTGGGTGTACAGCCTCCCCGACCACACCCTCACCTCCCTACTCCGCAACGGCTTCCGCTCCGTCACCGCGGGCGAGTGCCTCGGCGACGCCCCCCGAGAACTGGCACCGCGCCGGCGCCCACCGGCACCACCGCGGGCCTGCAACCGACGACTCCCGGGAAACCCACGACGACGACAACCAACACCCCGCCAACGCCGACAGGAGGCCTCAGAACGAGCCCGGACGGCATGTGCGGACCCGGCGTGGCGTGCGCCGGATCCCGATATGGCAACTGTGCGTGTCACCCTTTCCCCCTTTCCCCGACTCAGACACTGCCCCTCCCCCCTTTTCCCGAATGCCCCCCGGGGTGCGATGGTGGCTGCCAATCGCCGTTTGGAACCGGCTCGGACCCCGACGCTGGCTGGACGTGCTTGCTCGAGAGGTAGGGGTGGATTTGCATGGTGCGAGAGCGCGAGTTTGGGAATGGCGGGGGCCTCTGGTATTCGCGAAGGGACTGAAAAGCGCTCCACAGAGCAGGACGGTTGGAGATGCATCAAACCACGGGCAGTTTCTTTGCACGTGAATGGTTTGCCTCGTTGAGCCCCCCTGATCCTTTGTCAAACGGAGGCACGTATAATGTGCCCCTTACACAGGCCGCCAGCGACGACGAGGTCGGGCCTACTTGCCGTCTTGCCACGCTACGTCCCTACTGCGCAAGAGGGCTCGGGTTCACCAATCTCCCGCCCCCTTCCCCCCCAACTCTCCTAGGGTCCCAGGTTGGTGGGCTGTCCTTATCCGGTGCTGGGTATGCCGGGCGCCACCTTCATCACTTCTCACCTCGCGGCACCATCGTCCTCGTAGGCGCGCGAGCAGGCTGATAACTCGAAAAGAAAACAAAGAGGGGGAAAAAAAAACCAAACGCGCCCCGGGGAACGCGTCCGCGCCTCATCCCCCCAAAAGCCCTGGCGCGTTAGGAACCAGTCGGAAACCAGGCGGCATGGAAGCATGGAAGCATGGAAGCACGGAAGCACGGAAGTAACCAATCCTACGGGCCGTCGCGTGCACAAACGTCATATCGATGTAGGACCAGGGGCGCCCGCTCCTACCTGATCCGGCGCCAGCTCGGTCAGCCCGACTGGGCGTCGGGCCTATGCAGCCCAACCAGGCTCGCCAGCCGTTGTTTGCAGGCTAGCACGCCGCAACCGTGGCGGGGGATGTTTCCGAGGAGTAAGGGGGGCGGGGGCGGCAGGACAGGCGGCAGGCAAGGCCTGTCCTCCTGTACCTCGATCCGACTTCTCATCCCTTCTTTACCCGCCCCCCCCCCCCTGCGGGCCGTCACTCTCGGCCCGTCCGGCCAACGGCCAGACCGGGTGCGCGCCGTTTTGCGTGATCCAGAAGCGGCCGTCCATGCACGGCCGTGGGAAATGGCCATGCGAGGCCGCGAGGCCGCGGGCGCGGAACAGGCAGCACCGAAGGGCCATGCGCGCCTCGCCAGCGTGTTCCCCCGACGGCCGCCGAGCCGACGGGCCTTCGCCGCACCGCGCCCTCAATGGCTGGCTGACTGCATGGCCGCACCTGGGCTTCGGGCTTCCGGCCAGGGTGGTGGAAAGCGCCGTCGTGATTCGTCGGCGCCCGCGGGCGTAGCTTTGCCGCCATTCCCACGGGATTCGTGCCAGGGGTGGCGGCGGCAAGGACGGACGGGGCGCTGGAAGGATTCCTCCCCGGTCCCGATCCTTCCTGATCCCTCCCTTCGCTCTATATGCAACCGGTCGCCAAACGGGAGGCGGGAGGCGTTATTGGACGCGGAGGGATGCACCAAGATCGGAAAAAGAGGGAGCGGCGGGGGGGGGCAAGGCTGGCGTACCTGGATGGAAATGCTGTCCTCGTCTGCAAGCGCAGTTCAGCTGACTCTGGCCGACGGGGGTTGCGCGCGCGAAAAGCAAGTTGCGGTATTCATGCCGCGGCGTTCCATGCTGGCCCAACATGGCGGCCAAAACAAAGCAGGCGAAGACAGGGGGGCCGATTGACATGCCAGCTTGCGCGGCGTCCCGTTCGAGAACGGCGTTTCTTGTGATTATCCCCTGCACGTCGGCCGGCCGCCCGCCAAGCCGGCAAACATGCGACTCGCAACTGCTCCAAACACAGACCCGAGGGTGTTGAGCAACGGGCATTTTCACCAGGCCAAGTGTGTCCTACCTCGTGCCAACACCGGATGCTCGGCTGTGTATTCCTCTGGGCGAGCGGACGGCGGCGTACGGACGGCCACGGCCACGGCCACGGCCACGGCCACGGCCACGGCCACGGCCACGTGGTGTACTCTAAGCCCGGAGAAACGGAGCGCCGCCCACGCCCTGCCCGTACTGTAGAGCGGCGGGGGAAGAGGGGGAGGCCATGGGCCATTCGTCGGCCCACGCAGACAGAAACACGGCGGGCCAAGTGGAAACGGGCGAAAAAAAAAAAAGAAAACGCCCGCGACGGCGCTGGCAACCCCCCCCACCGGAGCAAGCTGTGAAACGAGCTGTCACATGGAGCCCTATCTCTACCTTTCCTCTCTCTGCCTGAGACTTTCCAGAGGAGCAAAGTGTGGGCGTGGGCCTTTGTTTCCTGCTGTCAGAAGCCCCCTCCCCCCCGTTTCGAGCGGGTTGGGCTGCATGGGCGGATAGTGGCCGATAGGCGCGAAAAAGTGACGAGAGAAGGCGGTCTCGCGGGACGAGCGCCAGTCGCGGTGAGCGCGGGCGTGCGCGCGCGCGGAAGACTAATGCGAAGGCCCCTCCCAGCCCAAAATGGATGGAACTACTACCACCACCTACTGTGGTAGGGGCGAGCGGTGGGCGAAGCTATCCGGCGGTCTGGAGCATCACCTCCTCACCTGCTGTAGGTGTAGTGGAAGTGGCAGATGCTGCTGCTGCTGCTGCTGCTGCTGCTGCTGCTACGGGCTGTGCTCTCATCCAAGCCCCGACGATCCACGTCCCTGAACGATACCGAACCCCGTTTCTCCTTTGCGCACAAACAAAGCTCTGGCAGGCCAGCAAACCGACAAACCAGAACCAACAGGGCAAGGAGACGCGAGCGCGAGGTGATCTTCCAAAAGGCCCCGAGAGATAGGCACTCGCCCATCCCCGAGACCCAGGCAACTGGCACGCCGGGTGGGCGACCTGTCCATGGCATGGTCTTACGTGGGCGCGGAGCGGAGCCTCTGGCCTTCGATAGGCAAAGCCCCCCCACTCTCCTGCGCTACTATATCTGGACGGAACGTGGACGAGGGGGGTGAGCGTCCATTATCATCATCATCATCATCGCCTAGGCCCCCCGTGAGTAGCTTGCAGGTGACATTGGGATTGTTCACGGCCCCGCCTCGACGTCCCCCCCCCCCCCCCCCCCCCCCCCCCGCCGAGGAGGACGAGGAGAGGGAGGAGGGCCGAAAGCAAGCCCCCAAGCAGCCGAGCTTCCCTTGGGTAGGGTGACGATCTCGACTGGAAAACGGGGCGGCGATCGGGTTGGTATGGGATCATCCATGTTCTCTAGTTTTTTAAGGTTTATTGCCCAAGAAGGGTTTGGGCCCGGCTCACCACGGCGGCCTGAAACGTAGCTTGCTTTCATTTGGTGCCCGTAGCGTATGCATCTGTGTCGCCCAGGCACTACCGACGGATAAGAATGTCTCAACTCGCCAGATGCGAAGTGCCGAGCTTCTGGAAGCGGAAGTCGAAGGCGGCGGCGGCGGCGGCCACGCAGTGTGACCCGTTCCGTGAGGCTGGGATCCCGTTGTGCTGGGGCCCTGACCGCCGGCGCCTTGCCTCGTGGTTTGAGCGCCTCTCTGTGCCCCCTAGCCTATGGGCAGCCAGCCACTGGGAACGCCGCCGCCCTCCACTCACCGCGGTTCTGTCCGTACCGGGGGGGGGGGGGGGGGAGCTGAACGGACAGAAGCACGCACGGAACGAAGCTGACCGTAATGCGGACAGGCGAGAGAGCGCCTGCGGGTGGTAGCGCGGTCTGATATATGACGGGTCGAAAAGACCGGCCTCCCGGCCGCCGGGAGCGAGGCAAAATGGGCTGGACGAGCCCGTGTCGTCGCGTAGCGCGGCCTTTTCTGCGGCCGCCTCGATGTGCAAACCGTACCCGGCACGATGGGCCAACCTGGAATGCACCTACCTACCTAAGTTTAGATGCCGAGTGCCGGCAGCTCGCCAAACGAGGAACTTGCATTGCAGTAGTCGGAGCAGGGAACACGACAAGGGGAAGCCAGAGACGAGGCTGAGACGACAGGCAGCCAACACAGTTTGTCCTTGATAAGACGTGTCGCCCACGGACGCGCGCCGCCGTCTCATCATTTCTGGCTTTTCTTCAGATGACATCTGCCACTGTCAAAGTAGTGGATATCTGCGAACAGACCTTGAATAGCGGATATGGAGAGAAGAGAGGGGGGGTGGCTGGCCGGATGCACCATTCGGACCGGGGGGAAGTCGTCTTCCAACTGGACCGGCGTGGGCCAAACAGGCTACCGTCTCTGGACGAGAGGTCGGCTGCCGGGACCGTCGCGGTCCTGCGCGGCAGCGCGCCGATATGAGCCGTCCCCTATGAAACAAACCAGCGACCCCCCTCCCCCTTTCATGTCCATAGGGCAGGAGGCGCATCCCATACGGGCGGTGGCGGATGGGAAACCAGGGGGTGGTTCGCTCCAGCTCAGGCCAACCAAACCACCACGACTAGGGAAGGGGAGACGAGGATGCCGGGGCCACCGACGGCGTCAAAGTAGCGCTTCGTCCCTAGGAACCGGCTGTGTTGCAAAATCAGGGTCTCCGGACGGCGCGCTTGTCGCGGCGGCGGACCGGCCCAAGGAAAGCGAAATCGAAACGCTGAAAGGAGACAATGAGTCGTTGGCTGGGCGGCCTAATTGGAAAGCACACCCAATGAGGTGCAATGTATGGACTCTGGTGGCTCGATCCAGGAACACGGGTGCCGCATGCACACACACACTCTCTCTCTCTCTGCGGCCAGATGCTCAGACCCAAGAAGAAGAAGAATCAAGCCTAAGTTCGCATGACGTCTTGCCCTCATCTGCCCCCCTCCGCCCCCAAATCTCGCCTCAGCTCGCGCGGGATGATGGGTTGAGTGGACAGGATGAGCACCGGCGAGCAAGACCCACCCCGCAAATACATTCCGCTGCGTGCAATCACTAAACGAGGTTCTGTCGGGGGGGGGGGGGAGGGCTATGATGCAGAGAGAAAGGGCCCGAGAGGGAGGCTGTGGTCGGGAGGGGGAAATAGGGTAATTACGAGCAGCGGCCAATCGAGCATCGCCGGGCCCTATGGAACTTGCCGTCACGCCGCCGGGCGCCGCTACGACGATGGCATAGTTGGGGGCGAGGCGGCGCCGTTTTATTGTCCGGCGACACACGCCACCTAACGCAGCACCCCCAAGCCAAGCCGCCTTCCAGTCCAACCCTGAAGTCTCACTGGGGGAGGGGGAGAGGGGCTCCTGGCGCGATGTAATGCTGGCTTTTGACTGCCGCCTGCCACCCGGCACACGCTCCCGGCGGGTGCCCCTCCCCCTGCCTTGCCATGGTTGCATGTTTGCGCGTTTGCCCTCGGAGGATTTGATGGTGCCTATATGAGATCGGATCGCTCGATGTGACTGTGCCCATCTTTTCTTTTGTCTAGCTGGGTGATTCGGACACGGCTGGCGGTGGGGGTACGGGAGAGAGGGCGCTGGGTTACTGGCACACTTGCCGAATGAACCGCCTCCCATCAAGCCCACACACCCTACCTGCGCGCAGCTGGCCGGACACTCTGAGGTCGTTAGCTGGCACGGAATCCCAGAGCAGGCCGACTCGTGGCTCGTGAACGGCGCGCGTTGTGGGCACCTGTGCGTGCGGGCAAAAGAACGAAGCGATCCGACCCTTGTTGTCTGGTGGGCCTCGGTCGTATCCAGGGCGGGGGAGGCATACGATGTACGGCGTGGTGTGGGATTGGGATGGGAGGGGGGGTACCGTCCCAATCCTCGCTGCTGCGGCTGCGGCTGCCGCGACGTGACTTGGACTGCCATCTGCCCACCGCAGACGCCCAGAGCCGCCAGTGCAGCCGGACCCGCGAGCGTTTGGTTCGGCTCAATAGGGCTGTCACCGCCAAGGGGCCCCGATGGCGGCGCTGCAAGCCCAGAGTTGCAGTTGCATTGTCAAAGCAGCATGAGAGTCTCTTGGTGCGCTTGGGTAGCTCTCGCTTGTGCCCTTTTCCCCGCATAGCCCGCTCTGCTTGCCTGCATGGGCAGAGAGGCGCCTCGAGACTCGAGACGAGAACGGCCGACCGCCGGACGGGGGCCAAAGCCCTGCGGCGTCGTATTTTCGGTTATTCACCCAGGCCCGGCCTGCATGGATGGATGCTTGGCTTGTTAGTCGGGCCGCTGTGGTTGTGCGCCAAACGATGGACTCGAAATAAAGGCACCGCGACGTCAGGGAGTGAGTCATTTTCCTCCCGAGCATCCTCGTCAACTTTCTCTCTTCCCATGCCCGGCCGCTGGTATTCGGGGCCCGCTGACGCGTCAGTGAACGGGGCAAGGCGGCGCCGCCACCGCCCTTGCAGAGCCGCAACAGTCTGCGTGCCCTGCTTCCAAAGTGAGGCCCGTGGCGACTGCTCTCCGCCCTCCGCATTTCACATCGTGGCCCTGACCCCGGTCTCGTCGCTAAGTGAGGGGGGGTGGGAAGGTCCCGGGGGTGCGGGCGCGCGCAATAAGCAAGCGTCGCCCTCCGTCGTGATGGACGCCGACTTACGTACGGCTTACGACTTGCAAACCTTGGAGCCGTGGACAAAACCTGGGGGGCATCTGAACGGGTACGGGGGTTCGCTACCGTACAGCTTGGTTGGGTCGTTGGCCATCTGCCGGCCAGGAACCAAACGTACTTCCTTGCCGGCGCCAAGAGCGTATACCTAAAAAGGAAGCACCCGGATTTGTCATGGCTCCCCGTTCCTCGAGCCTTTGTAGGACGCGGGCGTACGCACATGCAGCGGCTACTTTCTGACCGACCAGGTCCCAACGTGGAAGACAACGGTAACTCCAGATCCATGCCTGGGGTCCAGAAAACCGGTGAGCATCGTGGGGAAGGGGAACCTGGAAAGGCCCGACAGGTGTCGGGCCCAGAACGTCGTGATGGGCAGGCCCATCTCTGCTTACGGCTCTTGGGGGTCTGTCGTCGCCGACAGAGGGGAACGAGGCGAACGCATCCCCTGCCGCCTTGCCGCCACCGCCGCCGCAGTAACTAAACCTGCGGGGGCTGCCATGGCCGGTTCTAGCGAAATTTGCGCGGAGGAACACTGGGCCGGCTCTCAAAGAACAGCCGTTTTCGACGATGCTCCGAGCCTTCGGGGACCGCAGGCCAATCCGAGGCGCAAGGGCCGTGGCATTCCTGCACGCTGGCCCTTATGCACGCTGACCCGAATGCTAGGGACACTGAGCACGGTGGAGCCATGCGTTCGTCCGGTGCTCGTGGTACAATTGTACGGATATCTACAGCACGGCGGCGGCAGGCGCCTGCGCGTACGCGGAGCAGGTCGGCGCTGGCAAGAAACCAGGACGTAGGCATGTACCTGACGGCGCCGCCAAGGGCCATCCATGAAAGCGGGAGCGGCGGGCTGACGACACGGGCCCAGGGGATGTGGTGGCTACTTTAGATTCGCCGGATCGTACGTTCTCCGTAGTCGTAGATGGTGCTGGTCGGGGCCGCGGAGCCTTGTCCTGGAGCCAAGATCTGCCCGTCGTCAGCCAGAGAGACCCCAGGACTACCCATGTATGCCCGCGCTCACGAGCGGCCGGCATGGGGGCGGCCCTTGGCCACGGCAGCAGGCTGACTGCATACTCGAGTGCATACGCACTGCTGGCAGATTGGGCATGCTCGCCGCGCCACCGCAGCCGCCGAGCGTTGGTATTTACAGGGTGTCCATCCTTCTGGTCACTTGCCGGAAAGATGGTTCGCAACCACGGCGATTTGAGGCTAGTAGGCCTGAGACGGTACAGAGCAGACCGACGGTCAACGGCTCTTTTGGTCGAGCTGACCTTGGCCGCCTTCTTGATCTGGCAACAGCCGGGGCAAGAGGCCGGATCCACGAGGATAAAGGGCAGAAAAGGGCACACGCCGGCGGCCTTGACGTCGCACCTGGGCTCAGTTGCGCAGATCCCCTCTCGAAGCGGTATCCATCTTTGCGCTTGGCACTACCGGGTTGGTGTAGCCCTGGGCTCGGGGGCAGGGGTGGACCTCTGAAAGCCTTCCCTGGGACGCCCAGCCAAGCCGGGACAGAATGACTTAAATGGCTCAGGAAGCGGACCAGTAACAGTCAACACAACGGCCCAGTCTGCTGGCTAGCACACCGGCGCCAGTCATCTTCCTGAAGTAGCAGCTAAAGGGCAGGAGACGACGATGTGCCAGGCGTCTCGGCGCGGGTGAAGGTGAGTAACGAGCGAAAACAGCCTGGGAGCCCCCCCCTTCCTGGGCCGCCGTGCCTCTTGGTACGACACGTCCGCGCACCCCAGGCAGGACCCAAGGAGACCCCGACTCCCCCCTGGTCGCGGCCTGCCGGTGGCAGAAGGACCTCCTACCCATGTTTGCGCGTGGAGCAGGACGGGGGACGGGGGACGGGGGACGGGGGACAGGGCGTCCATACACCGATCAAGGGGGCCTTGTGAGGGAGACAGCGCGGCCAGCAGTTCCTGATGCCGCGATCCAATGGCAGGTGGTGATTCCCAGCCCGCTCTGTCCCAGTCGGTCCCTCCACCCACTGGGATTACGTCCTCCTTCCCCTGGCCCGTAGACGAGGGCCATGGCGATGTGGGTGAGCCTTGATAACGAGGGGCGGGTCTGGGCAGCCAGCTGTGCGAGCAAATAGACAAACGGCCGTCTGTGCCCTGGGTACTGTAGGTGTTCCATTCCAGTTTATGCTTATGCCCGACAGCGCAGTTACGGCGCGTTGAATATGTACGGGTCAGGGCCCTCGTCTAGCACCTGCCTACACTGGAAGGCGGGCAGACGGGCGGACGATGGGTCAAATCCTTAAGACAAACTCGTGTATGCGCAAGATATATGTACTCATGTACATATGCAATGTACTTGCACGCTAGGAACCTCTTATGCACGCTAAGCAGCAGCAGCAGCAGCAGCAGCAGCAACAACAACAACAACAGAAGCAGCCAGGGCGCGTTCTGGACGAACCAGAGACGTGTTCGTTTGGCTCGCGTCCTCCCGCGCGTGCCATCCCGCTCCGATCCAGCTACGACGTATGCAGAAGTCGACGCGACACGGCCTGACTGCTACGCAACGCGCCTAGGTATGATTAGACAGACAGGCGCGACTGACGTCGCCGTGAACGAATCTTAAGACAAGGGGCCAAGCGAAATGACCTCTTTGGTGGTAAGGTCGTCATGGAGATTGAGAGAGCTCTGCAGGCCGTCAGCCTGGCCAAAAATAAGATTGCAGAAAATTTCCCGACGCCATGGTATCTGAACGGCGACCCTGTCCGACATCTGTGCGCTAGCCCAAGGCCGGGCATCCTGGGTGAGGAGGAGAAGCAGCGCGAGAACGGATGGCCTGGTCTCACAGTTCGTGCCGATCAGCGTCGGCCGTTGGTGCGTGTCCACCGGTTGTCATCGCCTCATCTACGAGACACGCAAACGATGGGACGAAACCCACCTCCCTGTCTGGCATGCCTGCTTGCTTGTGAGCCTCAACCCTGGGACCGGCCTCAGTGCACTGGCCTGCCCGCACCAGCGTCGATCGATCCCCCCCCTTTCAGCGAAGCACGCCGCGGCTTGACGGATTTGTGGACTTACGGGCGCCCAGCGCTCTCCCGCAGCCTCTCGCTCTAGATACCTCCTGCTCCACGCAGCGGGCTCGCGGAATGGGCGGGAGCCCGACAAAACATCCGCTGCCGCCTGTGCACACCTGCTGCTGCATTGTACTTGCGAATTGGCCTGAGCGGACCAATGGGGTCGAGATGGGTGGGTAGGGAGGGAAGTATGCATGGGTGTATGGTCGTATGGAGCACGAATGCAGTCACACGTACGGAGTCGCGGCGATGAGTGACAACGCCAATATTGTACTAACAAAGAGGGCGCAGCACCGATGTCAGGGTACACCTGGCAGCCGGAAACTTCCCGAGGCTCCCAACTTCAATCCGGCCTGCCGCGAACTGCTTATGGAAAACGAGAGAAACGACCATCCATATATCCAACGAGCCAAGAGGGGCCAGGACGACCCGGTCAGGCCACCGCGAGTCAAGACGGTCGGCCCTCCTGTCAGCAGTAACTCACGACGATCCTACGAACTCCCGGGGAAGAGAGGAGACCCATGGCGCATACAGTGCGGCCCCTGTCTAGAGGACGGTCCTGCGTCCTAACGTGGCCCGGCTTGGGCGCGGCATCAGGGGCGGGGAGAAAAGGAGAGGTCCGGCTGGGAGACCCACGGGAGTGGACGCTGTCGGCTGTGTGCGTGAGGCCATCGTCAGAAGAGTGACAAGCGACAGGGCCGGTCGACGGGCAGGGAAGCCGTGAAACGTTTCGAGAGTATTGCTCCCGCCCGCCGGGGTGGAGACGCCGCGTGCTATTCTGGTGGCAGCGGCACCGCGGATCACGATGGAACGCAGGCCAAAAAAGAAATGCAAAGTACAGGGTCGTTGTTTGTTGGCGGGCATGTAGGGTAGGGGGTGGCCGTCGCATGGCATCTGCCCAGAGGAGCTTCGTGGATGATTGGCGCGTTCTGTCAAGGCGAACTCTAACGCCGTGGCGGGTGTCTGATTGGTGCGAAAGCCCGAATCTGTTCCAAGGTTCCATTTAACTTTCGGGAATGACACCCATGCACCTCTTTCTCAACGACATCGGGGCTGACCTGGGTGTGCAACGGACCACACTTTGGCAATGGTCGGCCTCATCACCGTCCAGGGCCGCTCGCGGCACCGCCATGTACCTCTTTCCCTACCTACCTTGGACTGCACTACCCGCCCCGGCGAGAAGTCATGCGCGGGCAACGCGTAAGGGTCCGTTCCCATGGCTCAAGCTGGGCCACGGGATCCCGTCCAAACCAACTCCGCCGGACCGGAGGACAGGATCAACGTTTCCTTCGGTCAGACAGGCAGGCAGCGGCCGATCGTCTGGAGAGCACCGGCCAACAGGGAGAGCTAGTTGCTGCTCAGACGGCGTGGTTTGCTGCTCGTCTTGTCGCCGTATCCATCGTGCGCTGCGCGTCCTTGGTACGGTTCCTCTCCCCGCAGCTATCACATCACACGTGGGCAATATGTCGGTCTGGCCGGCCCTCCACCAGCTACATCCCGGCCCTCATCCACCCCAACCCGGCCGGACATCTCTCTCACCCATATCTCAGGACGGTCGGGCTTCCCAAGCCGGCCAACGGCTTGGGTAGCACCCGCCCCTTCTCGGCCCCTCGCATGCGTGTTACCAGGTGTGAGAGGAGCTGGAAGTGTCTATCCTGGGTGCCTCTTGTCGATTCTGGTTTTCAGGGTCTCTTTTCGCCCTGGCCCCTAGTGCTCGTTCAAGCCGAAGTACCGGTTTCGGCAGGTACCCTACCCTTACCCCCCCCCGGCTGGCCGACCTACCTGCGCTACCCTCACTGGGTAGAAGTATTAGTGCGCGTGTGATTGTGCAGGCTGTCCGCCGGGCAAGCCAGGGAGGGCTGGTCACGGCCAAGAGGCCGGTGGATGCCCGTGCAGGTCCCAAGATAGCGTGATTTCAACCTGCCGCTAGCCCGGGACAGATTGGGAGACACTCTCTTCCTACTTGGAACTAGGAGACGGGCCTGGCGGGCCCGACAGGGAGGGACCCACGCCAGCCATGATGGTTGCACGGTGAATCCGATTAACAGCACCATCGCCCACGCTGTGACTCTGGTTCGTTTCTGTTCGCCTCCTCGGGTCCCGCAGCTATAACCCCGGATACCGGATTGACTAGGCGAGTGGAAGGCAAATCAGAACGAGATGTTGGGCGTGGGAAGCTAGCCTTGCTGCTCCAGCACCTCGCTGCCCCCGACTCGAGCCGTATCTCCCGTTTTATTACCCGGGTCAACCTTGATCCTCTCGTACCTGCATAAGCCCACCGACTGCACTGTCGCTACCGCCAACCCTCCCCCCCCCCAACAACCCTTGATACTTCCCGACGACAAAGCCGTGCGAGGTCGACAGTTGCGCGCGCTGCTCCCGGAAGTCAGCCATTCGCTACACAACATTCTTTATCGACCATTAGTCTCCCGACCGGCCCGGGCACCGTATCAGAAAGCGCCACTGTACCGGCAACGCAGTTCGTGGCAAGCGCCCCCTGGTCCCGAAGTTCGAAATATTGCCCCCTTCCGCACCAACCAGCTCAGCCCTCTACGCATTCGCCGGCGCCCGCAGGTCAGGGTTGCGACGTTTTGGGGCCCTCGACGATAACTTGGAATCCCGTGGCTGTTCCCGCTGCCATCTCAGCCCGCCATCGTGTCGCTCCAGGAGCCACTCAGGTACGTCGTTCTGCGTCTTGGCATTCCGTACCAATCACAGCCCCGAGCAGCCCTCTCAGGCACGCCTGCTGTGGAACGGCGAGGGCGCCCCCAGGTGTCAACTGCATGGGCATCGCTTGGGCCGGTCCGTCCACAGCAGCGGGCATGGAGTGCATCAAGCCGGTCACTGCGAATCCCCAGCTCCAACGGCGGCGAAGTGCCTCCACGATCCGGGCGCCGGTGCAGCGTTGCATTGGGACAGTCCGACCGGCATATGGCTCACCCGATGCTGATCAGCGCTCTTTCTAGGAACTGACCCCTCCGGACGTGCGGTAGCCAGTTGTTGATTGCTTAAGATCTGGAGATATAGGCGCATCAATCCGTCACGACCGTGTTGGGCTGCCATCGTAGGTCCCATCGGTCGCAGCGCACGGTTTTCGCAAGCGGAGCGTGGTTTTGTCCCACTTGCGCTGGCGGCAGTGCAAGGAGTTCGACGGCACTTCGGACGCGGCGACCAGCAGCTCGCGTCCTGAAAAAGCAAGTCCCGCCGACCGACGACCCGGCGAGGACACAGCGGCTTCGCTTCCGGCCCACCTTCGGTGCCACAGTGCGGTCCTAGGGCGTCGCATGTGAGACGGCGACCTCGACGGCCTGACCTACGCAGCCTGACGCCCGTGCTGGCCCAGTCAGCAACGACATCCGGTTGGTCGGCCGGTGCTCTTCAGCCGCCTCCGTCCATCCCTTGGCTACAACATCGGTGCAGAGGCATCGTCGGGACGCGCCGGGTTTCCAGGAGAAGCCCGCCCGCCCTCTGTCCGCTTGCCTGCCTGCCTGCCTGCCCGCGTTGGGCGAGCAATTCGGGAGCGAAGCAGTGTGCAGCTGCAGGATCCCCCTTCCCTGCGCCTGGGCATTCGCCCATTGAGCCGGGACGCAGCGCCCAATCTACGCATACGGGGACGCCCTCTCAGCCAGTGCTGGGATACGCACACAGCCCTGGAGGGACCAACATTGCTGCAGCACTCTCGGCAAGGCGCCCCCCTGTCAAGCCCACGCCCAGGACCCTGGTCTTGATCCCACCCCGGACACCCTCGGTGCATAACACAGCAAAGTGGAGGAGCAGGGGCACCCACTCGCCCACCTGTCCCCCGTCGTGCCCATCTTTTATTGATTTCCCTTATTCCCCTTCCGGGTAACACACGAGCGTGGCCCGTCCCCCGTCCCCCACAAATTTCTTTTCCGGCGGAGTGCCTTGCATTGTTTTCGACATCTCTCTTAACTGTCGGGCTTCCTTTCCACTTTACCTCGCCTGCTCGTCGACGGACTGTCTGCCCAGCCTGCCATATTGCCACTAGCTGAAGAGCACGGAACCCTCAGCTTGAACAAGCAAATACACAACCAGCCCCGAGGTGTTCCTTCTGACGCATAGTGGTGTACACTCACTCGCCATGGCGACGGTTCCCATGTACGCCAGCCAGACGGGCTCGAGCTGGAAGGCGGCTAAGATCCTAGGCACGGCTTCCGAAGGCTTTCCGCCGCCGCCGCCGCCCCAGCCCACTTCCTACGCCCACACAGACTCGCTGGATGCCGCACTAGATGGCCCGCCCTCACCATCACGTCTTCGCCAGCTGAGCAAGCAGATGAGGCGTGACTCCTACGCCGACAAACACCAGAGCCAACACACCACGTCCTCGGGCTCGTCCTCACTTCTGTCCACATCCGAGAGGCCATCGTGGGAGCAGGGGATGGACCAACTAACGCTATCGCGCAAGTCATCACAACGCTCCAGTTCGGGCAGCATGCCGCCGCGCGTGGAGCGGCCTGACAGCCTGCAGATTTTCGGCAAAACTCTTTTCAACCGCAGGGGCAAAATACGGAGGGGAAGCAGTGACCAAGGCTCCATTCACTCCGGCGATGCGGTCGAGCCGGCCGTGCCCGCCCTGAAGGAGAGAGACTCGCAAGCGTTTCTCAACTCGATGATGTCGCGCCGCAGGGGCAGCCGGGATACGCGAGCGGACGATTCGTCGCTGAAGAAAGTCCAGATCTCGGGTCCCTACAACTTCCAGCACCTGACGCACGCACCGAAGAACGACGCATCCGACTTGGAGCAGTCTAACCGATCCGAGCCGGCGGCGAACTTCTCCGAGATTAGGTGGGGCCGGCGGCCAACTGACCCCTTCCCTCTGAAGGGCATGGAAGACCGGTTCCACTTCAACAACTTCTCATCCGAGGCGCTATCGTCGACGCCCGAGGACTCGTCGGTCGAACAGTACGACAGCGTTGACCCGCTTGCACGGGTGAACCCGCCGCGCGAACGGTCCTACTCCAGCTGGCAAAAGCGAGTCGTCTCACCCCCGGCGCCGCTCCGCCCCCTGGGGAAGCGGACCCATTCGGAGGAACAGATGCGCGGCCCCCCGCCGCCACGCCCGCCCAGGTCTCCCCTCGGCTCCAGCTTTAGCAGCAACAACCCCGTGCCCCCTCCACGTCTGTCAAGTCGGGGCTCGATACCGATGCAGCCAGTCCTGACGAAACCGCCGGCACCGCCAGTGGAACCGGCCGAGCCCGAACCGGCCGAGGGCGCTGAACTGTCGCGGGCTAGGACCAACAGCAGCATCCGACAGCCCGCGCCCTTTGTGCTGTCACCTCCCCCTAGGATGCCTGATCCTCCGGCCACGGCCATGGGCTTGACCAGTGAATACGGGCCGGAGGATATTTCTGAGGATGGGTTTTCGCATGCGGTCACGACTCCAGACGACGCCGCGTGGCCGCTGACGTCGAACGTTCTGACCGCCCTCCCTGACGTGCCCGAGGAAGAAGAGAGCTGGATCATGGCGCGGCACCAAGCCGTGTACCGCTCAAGGGGCGACTCGCTCCGAGGCAGCCTTTCGGCGCCCATGCTGCGCCGCACGTCGCCGGCTCAGGCGCCCATGCCCAACCGGCGCCCGCCTAGTAACGCATCCGAGACGCTGGGCAGATTCGACATGTTCGCCGCGCAGCGCGTTTTGCAAGAGGAGGAGGACCCGAGCGTATGCGAGGAGGATTTCCTGCGCGATGATTGGGAGGGCGACATCGATTACTGCTACGAGCATGCTGCCGAGGCCGATTGCGATTACGCGTGGGAACGCCCCTCGTGTGACATGATTCGGGAGGATGAGGATGAGGATGAGGACGCGGTGAGCCCACGGCAGCAGGTTTCCAGCCCCAGACAAGCCGCGGCCGGCGCGCCCCCGAGGGCGCTGTTCCCGCACAACGGCTACGATGTTCCCGCCCTCAGCCCGGCCAGCCAGACGTCCCTTGCCACGCCGCATGAGGCCCTGACGCCTACCGTGCAGCAGGGCCCGATCACGTCCAACTTCTCGCTTCCCCGTCGGGACAGCTCGACCCTTCTCATGCACCGCGGACACCTCCGTGCGGCGTCATCCCGGGGCTCGACTTTCAAGGAGAGCCAAGGATTCAACCTGTCGCCCTCGCTGGTCATCCCCAACGACTTCCACCAGCAGATGCTGCTGCACGAGCGGGCCGAACAGGCCGAGCTTCGCGAGGAAGACGAAGACGAGGAGTTCATGAGCCACCACTCGCCCTACTTGGAGTGCCCCACGAACTTCGGCAACCCATCGTCCAAGGCGCGCTCCAGCTCTTCGACGTTCCACTCGACCTACTCGGAGCAGTCGACATCGTCGAGCCGCCACAGGTCGTCCCAGTCCACCTCGACGGCCTTTACGCGATGGACGGCCAGTAGCACGTCCACCAGCTTGGAGGGCTGGCAAGCACCGAGCGACGACAACGATAAGAACGCGGAGGAGGACGTGGTGAAGGCGCTGCCCGTATTCGACGACAACGGGGCGAAGCGCGACCTGAGCCGCGAAAGGCACATGCGGGCCCAGTCGCACGCCGATATCATGTCGGCCCAGGCCGGCTTCGAGCCGGCCCCGCAGGAGACCAAGGCCGCCAACGAGCCTCTGCGAACGCGTCGTCGGGCGAGAACGACGAGCCGGAGCCACAACCCGCCCCAGCTCGGCCTCTTTCCCTCGACTGCCGCGTCGCACCCCATGATGGGCGGTCGCATCTAAACCGCCCGTCGGGCGCACATGCCCCCCCCCCCCCCGCCAGAACCGTATATCCCACATACCCCCTCCGAGATATATAGCCAACGCACCTGAAAATATCACACGAGCAAGCCTATTGTCTTGACTCGACTACTACCGTATTTCTTTCTTAGCGAGCCACTGCATCCATTCCTACTCAGGTCCTATTTTTTTTTCTCCCTCCCTCTTTTTTTGAATTCCACACTGTCACTACCGGCGCTTTTCTTGCATCGAGCCGGGTCTGCTGCTGCATCTTTGGTTGGGGGTTACGGACTCGGGGAATCGGCCCCTAGATATCATTGGGAGCGGGGAAAAGCTCACGGTTTCCTTTATTTGTTTGGCCGGCATGGCCGCCTCCCAGAAAGGGGATGGGGATACTCGGGCCTCGCGGGAAAGAGAAGGGAAGAAGAAGAAAGAAGTGAGACGGCGGTAATGTCTTGATGGGGACCAGCCCTGCCACGAAAAGGCCAAGCCGGACACGCTTTGTATCAATCACTTGGGCGCACCGTCCCGCTTTGCAGTTTCCTTTATTTTTTTTCTTGGTGCCGGCACGAGGGAAGAGAGAGGGCGAGAGGGAGGGAGGGGATAGAGAAGGGGAAACAGAAAGCAAGGTGTTATGCGGGTGTTGAGTGGGCGGTGTTATATTTAGACCTTGAGCCAGCTTCAGAGCACATGTTTCGATGGGACGGATCCATTGCGCGGTAGACGGGAGAAAAACAAAATGGCAACCAGTCGAGTTTGGCCTGTCCATGATGGCGGGTGGTGTTTATGCTTTGTATCGTTGGTGATGGGTCTCCCCACGACCGCCTACGGCAGATTCCGAGTTCCACTAGCCGTACCCGGTCGTCACCACCTCACCCACACCCGCAATGCGGGACCGAAGCCGGGGTCGAGAGCCTGCGCAATACTTTAGTAATGAGGCTTGCGACTGCGGTGTCACGCCCCCCCTCCTTCCCCCGCCGTAGGGAAGTACTAACTAGCGTGTTGGTGGTCTGGAGGAGCATGTGACATCAGGCCCTCGGGAAGCCAAGTTTGCTTGATTTCCTGCCATCAATCTCTGGCGAAGCCAGGAGGGCTTCGGCCACGGAAAACACCCGGCGGGTTTCCTTTCCGGGCATGGGGGAGCGGTGGTGTGTATGCGTGTCCTCGGGTGTGCGTGTGCGTGTGCGTGTGCGTGTGTGCGTGCGTGTGCGTGTGCGTGTGCGACAGCGTAACTTTGTAAGCCGCGCGCAAGCCCAACCTCGTCGTATACGCCGAGGCTCGCGACGGAGGGGGGGGGGGGGATCCTTGGTTGGCATTCTCCCAGATTCCTGCTTGGACGAGCGCGGAAAGACGTGTTGGCTGCGTCCCTCCTTCCTTCCGTCCCAACTCTTGCTCGGGGTGGCCCCCACGCCGGCTTCCCACGCAGAGCCGTCGTAGTTCCAGCGCGGTGAGCATGGATGAGAAGCACTTCCGTGGCCACCCCCGTGTTTGTTTTGGGCTTCATGGGCTGGTGTTTCGTCGTCCGGGCTTCCCGCGGGGGCGCGCGGCCGCTTGGCGACACGCCCGTGATGTCTACGCACCACGTGTGGGGGTGCGCTTACCAGCAAGCACGCGGTCGTCGGGCTCCTCCCGCGCGGCGAGCCCTCCCCGGCCCCGGCAGGCCCGAGCCCCGCTGCTGCCTGTTTATACGTTTCGGGCCCCAGAGGTAAACCACGGGGAGGGGGCCTGCTAGAGTTGGTGGCCTGACGGTAGCCTTGGGTCCCCCCCGTACCGCAGCTGAACCACCAAGTTTGGCGGCCGCTCCGCGTCTCGTATGCCCAACTTGCCTGTTTATTCATCGGCAAAGACCGAGCCGGACGCACTCCTCCCTACCGCGCCCGCTTGAGCTTCCGGGCGGCACGGAGAACCCCTTCGATGACCTTCTCCTGTGCCAGCTATGACCCCTCTTCCCGCCGTTTCTCCGGCCCGCCCGCATCCCTGCTTCCCTCGCCATCCGCCTGGCCAAGGCCATCGGGACCGCCGAACCAACGACGAGTCCCTAGGCGTCCTGGGACAGTATGTCCTGCACCCTCCTGACCTTGTCCTCGGCCGTCTGCTTCTTGTCGGTCCTAGCCGAGGCGGAGCAGCAGCCTCCCCGTCAGCGCGCTTCTTCACGGGGGCGAGTCCCGGCGACTGACCTGGTTCCGACGCGCATGGACGACTGCACGCGCAGGACGCCCTGGGCGTGCACGAGGCTGTGCGCCTGGCCGATGACCTTCATGACGTCGTCCCACGAGCCTTCTGTCGGCCCGCCGCAGCTCGTTAGCTCTTGTTTACCCAGGCGCGAAGGGCGATATATACACGTATATATACACGTATATATACACGTATATATACACGTATATATATACGTATATATATGCGTATATATATATATGGATGTAGATGTATACAAGTACATCCATATATATACCCACACACAAGTATGCTGTCCACTATCCACCCGTCCTCTCCCCGGCCTCCTCACTCCACCTCCCTCCCGCCGAAGGGTTTCGCCAGCCCTTTGGGCGGAAAGGGAGTGACGCGATGAAAGGGGGAGGGGAAGAAAAAAGGGAAAAGCGGAAACGCAAACGAAAACTCACCCACGGTGGTACCGGCCGAGTGCATGGTGCACGTGAGGCCGCTGGCGCGGAGCAGCTTCTGCACCTCGGCCACCTCGTTGGCGACGGAGACGTTGGCGGTTCCGACCTGCGAAAAGGGCACCAACCCCCCCCACATCGTCAGTCCTTGGGTCTCCCCCCCCCCCCCCCGCCCCGGCCTACCCCGGGGCAATGGTGTTGCCCCCTTCTACGGAGCTACAGGACCGTACCGGGATGAGGCAGAAGTCGGCGTAACACCGCTCGGGCGTGGCGATGGCGCTGTAGTCCATGGCGGGCGGACAAGGTTCCGACCCTTCTTTTTCGCTTCCCGCTTAGGAGGTATAGGTGTCGGGGGGTGGGAAAAGGACAGGGGAGATGGGGTGTGGCGCGGGGCAGCAATTGGCGATAATTCAGGAGGGGGGCGCACAAAGGCGGGAAAGAGAGAGAGAGAGAGAGAGAATGGATTCCCAGAGAGCCAGGATGGAGATGACATGGAGGAAGAGCCGTCTCCCGCTCTACCTCCTCCGAATCGGCCCCAAGTCGGGTCTTGGCTGCGGACCCACCCCAAGGGTTGGCTCCGATAAGAGGTACTCGGGTACTACTTGCATCTTTGGCCACACACACACACACACACACACACAGTCGCTTGTCGCCCCTCGAAACCAGCACCGGCATCCTCTCCTACGGCCCGGCGCGAAAGCGTGGTGGGGAACTCTTTGCTGCCTATCACTGCCGACGGATCAAGCCCGATCCCGACCCTCGTCCTTCTCTCCTGCACGCAAGCATCCGGCCTCTGGTATTCATTAAACAAGCAAACGAACCGACGTGAACCACCGCAAGCCTCCTTTTGTGGCGGACAGCCGTGTTCCCTATATCTGTACAGCTGAGACAGACGACCCGACCCGGCGGAAAAAGCTGCGGGCCACATGACGGCACAACACGTGGTGCTAAACTCCAAACCCCAGCCCGTCCGAGACAACCACGCCCGACACCTCCACCCCCCCCACAACAACATCTACCGCGGAGCTTGGCCCTCGACGAAATCCAGCGCCTGCTCCGTCGTCACCACGTTGATGTTGCTGTTCTTGTTGCGGAACAACACGCCGTAGCACTTGGTCGCCACGTGGACAATTTCCGGCCGGAACGTCGTGCAGATGAACTGCGTCCCGGCCTCGTTGGAAATGGACTCGAGGAGACTGGCCACGGCCGTGCGGTACTGTGCGTCCAGGTTGGCGTCCACCTCGTCGAAGATGACCATGGGCGAGGACTCGGCCTGCTGCAGCGCGAAGATAAGGCACAGCGCGCAAAGACCTGCTCGCCTAGTTAGCACCCCATACGTCCAAAACCGGGCCCCGTCCCCCCCGGGCCAACTCACTTTTCTGCCCGCCCGACAGCTGCTGGATGCGCTGCTGTTCGTCCAGCGTCTTCGAGTTGAACGACACGCTGATGCCCACCCCCGTGTAATTCTCCACCGACCCCCTCTGCTCCTCGTCCGAGTCCTCGGGGTCCATGCGCCGGTCCGCTCGGCGCTGGATCACCAGCCGTCCGTGGCCTGCCGGCACGAGACGCTCGAAAATGGTGGCAAACTCCTTGGACACTTGCTTGAACGTCCGCTCGATCGCCTCGTCCTTGCGCTGGTCCAGGTGCGACACCAGCTCCTCGATCGACTGGTGGGCCTGGTCAAGCTCCTTACGCCGCTTAAGTAGGTTGTCCTGCTGCGTCGTGAACATGTTGTACTGCTCAAGCGCCTTCTTGTTGATGTGCTTGTACTTCTTGAGCGCGTCGTTGACCTTCTTGAGCTTCGTCGCAATCTGCCCGCATTGTCAGTGTCTTGGCCTCGGCCGACGGCAGAGACGGGCTGAGGCTTACCGTCTTCGACTCCATCCGCTCGTACTTGTCGAACGCCTCCTCGGGAAGCACTCCGAGATCGCGAATGTTCTTGGCGCACTCGAACGCCTTGGTCGTCAGCAGCGCTTTCTTCTGGATCGCCTTCTCCATCCTCTTCTGCTGCCTGGCGATCTCCTTGGCCACATCTTGTTGTTCGACCTCCTTTTGTGACCTGTCCTTCTCGAGGCCGGCAATCCTGGTGTCGGCAGCTTCGAACTCCTGCTCGTTGGCCTGGATCTTGCTCTCGATCGTAGCCAACGCCTTCTGTGTCTTCTTAAGCTCCCGCTGCGCTTCCTTCAGATTGCCGCCGCCGCCCGAAGTCGAAGCCTCGAAGGCCTGGGTTGTCAACTGGTCCAGCTTGAGGCGCAGGTTTGATCTCAGCTCGACTTCGAGTATCTGCTTGCGGCCTTCCAACTCCCGCCGCGCTTTGCTGAGCTCGCTCCACTGCTTTTGCAGCTCCTTGACCGTCTCGCCCAGCGTTTCGAGCTGGCCCTCTTCGTTGGCCGTCAGCGCCTTCTTGAAATCCGACACCAATTCGGCCTCGTATGCGCTGATCTGGTCGCCAAAGTCCTTCATATTCCGGTCGACCTTGTCGCGACGCTTGACGGCAGCCTCCAGCTGGTCCTGCTCACGCGTGACCTGGGCGTTCTTCGAGTTCAGCTCATGCATCAACGGGCCGTAACTGTGGTCAAGCTGCGACAGGTTTTGTTCCAGCTTGCGGTGCTCGCCCATGGCCCGGGTGATCTGCTGGTCCTTCTTTTCGATCTTCTTCCGGAGTTCTATCGACTGGTTGACCAGGTCTTCGTACTCGTCGCGCCACTTGCTCACCGCGCGGACGGCGTCGAGACGAGACTTGCCAGGGTCGATGTAACCACCCGTTAGAGAGCCCTTCTTGGAAGCGATATCGCCATCCGGCGTGATGCAGTCCACGTTGTGGCTTCGCGCGTACTGACCGGCAACCGTCAGGTTGGGGCAGAGGACCGACTGGCCAAAGACCTGCTGGAAGGCCTTTTCGTACCGGGGATCGTACGAGAGTTTGCTGATGATGGGCACGGCGTCGTTGGCCCTGGGCATGTTGGCTGGTCTCGGGTTGAGCTTGCTCAAGGGCATGAACGTGATCCGACCCCCACGTTGCTTCTCCAGCTGGTTGACAAAGTAGGTCGAGGTCTCCTCGTTGTCAACAATGTAGTGGAATAGACTGGCGCCGGCAATTTGTTCCACGGCTACCCGGTAGGCCTCGCTGACGGTGAAAAGCTCGGCCAAGGTACCGTAGGCGCCGGGAATGTCGTTCTCCCGTTGCAGTCGCCGAATCGTGGCCAGACCTCGCGAGGTGGCGCCGTCCATGGTATGGGAGAGGTCACGCTCAGCGCGGTCCTTTTCCGAACGAGCGTTGGCGATGATGGTGTCCAGTTTGTCCTCCTCGCGCCGCAGCAACTTGCGCTCGTCCTCGAGTTTGTCCAGGGCGTCCTTGGCATTGGTGACCTTATCGGCCAGCGCCAAACGTTCGTTACCGAATCCCGCATTCCTGCTTCGCAGGGCGGCGACCTCGGCCTCGAGCTTTTCGATCGAGTTCTGTATCTCCTTGACTTCCTCATCGGCGTCCAGGCGGTTGGCCTTTTGCTGACTGAGGGTCATGTTCAGTTCATCGATCTCCTTTCGCAGGTAGGCATCCCGCTCGTTCTTATTCTTGAACTGGCTGCTGCGGCTCTGTTTGGTGAACAGTCGGTTTCGGCCCGCCTCAGCCGCTTCCAGCTCGTGCTTGATCTCCTCCTCCTTGAGTTTCCTCTTTTCGAATTCAGGGATGATCTTGGCCAGCTCCTTCTCCTTGGCATCGATCGCTTTTTTCACCTGGTTCAACTCGACATCGTGTTGGGCCTGGGCCGTCTGCTGAGCGGATGCGTTGTCAGACAAATTCTTCACTGCCAATTCGGCCTTCGCGCGGGCCTTGGCGGCCTCGCGTCGGTCCTCGTCCAACTGCCGTTTGTCGAGCCGCAGCAGCTCCAATTGCTGCTGGAGTTTGCTGATTTCGGTATTCAGGCGAGCGATGACCTTCTCGCCCTCTTGGTAGGCCTCGCGGTGCTCATCCGTGTCCTCGATGCCCCCTTGGCGCGTTTCTTCCAGCTCTTCCAGAGCCTCCTGGACAGCGACTTGCTCCTTGTGGTAGTATGCATACTCGAGACAGCGGCGCTCTCGGTCCTTGTCTTGGTAGCCGCGCAGCTCCTCTTTTTCCTCCTCCAGCTCGTCGAGACGCTCCTTCACAGATTCCAACAGGGCATCGATCTGTTCCCGCTTGTGGTTGGTGTCGGCCATGACTTTGAGGGACTCGGTGCGGCGCTCTTCGTAAACCTTGGTTCCAGCGACTTCCTTCATCAGGGTCAATCGCTCCGACTCCTTCATGTTGGTCAGAGCAGTAACGCGGCCCTGGGGCACGATGTAGTAGGGGTTGGACTTGGAGAACCCAGCCGACTCCAGCAGCTGCGTGACCTCTTTCCTGGTAACCGCCTTCTTGTCGATGGAGTATTCGTCCTTCTTGAGATTGATGGTGCGGCGCAGGATGACCTCTTTGTTGTTAGTGGGGAAACGGTCGTCGCTGTTGTCGAAGATGATCTCGACGTAGGCGGACATGACGGCGGAGCCGGACCCCTCGTGGAGGAGGGCCTGGCGCTCCTCGCGCGTCAGGCCGTTGTAGGCATCGCTCAGCACGAAGCGGATGGCGGCGAAGAAGTTGCTCTTGCCGGAACCATTGCGACCGACGATGACGTTGGTTTTGGGGGAAAAGGGCTCGATGACGGTCTGGTCCTTGTAGCTGCGGCGCGGTCAGTCGGGGAGCGGCATGCGGGAAGACGCGGGGGCGCGGCAGCGGTGGGCGCACACCTCTTGAAGCCCTGGATGATGATCTGCTTGATATACATGATCGCGTCGGTCGCCGCCAGTCGGGCAGCGCGGGACCGGGGTCAAAATCAAAGCGGACAACGGGCGCGCGGCGATGGGAAGGATGCACTCAGTGGGCGTCAAGATGCGACATCACTTGCGAGGGGTGGAGGCGTGTGGGATGGGTGGCGGGTGGGAAAATTCAAGGAACAGGAGCGACGCGTAAATCGCGGTCAGGTCGGTCGCGCGGTTTCCGGGGCCATCCGTTTTGGACTGGCCAGCTCGCGGGTCAATCAGCCCGAGGGACCACGGACGGCGGGGAAAGCGGCAGGGAAGCAGCAGCCCAAGGAAAGACCCTATGAGAACACGGGCAAACTAACGCGTCGGGGGCTAGTAGGATGTACCTGTCTTCTTCTCCTGGGTAGAGGTGATGCGTGAGGTGGATGGAGGAGCAGGGAGGGTTACCTGAAGCCGAGCCACGGAAGCCCAAACCCACCCCCCGCAGCGGCGGCGGCAGTAGTAGCCATCTACATGAATAACGGGCAATGGCGGCGCGCGTGCATTTACAGTTTACGGGTTGCAGGCCGCATCCGCGTCCACGTTCCCTTCAAAAGGGGACATGTGCTGTCTTTGCTCCGTCCAATGGCTGCACGGGCGGCCATGGACAGCGGGTTGCCCGGGTGTACCTAAAGGTCGATGTTCCTCATATCCCATTCAACCGACCACCCCCGGACGGCGGGACTGGACCTCGGGCTGCTCGGTCTTCGTATCCGCGGTGGGCGGAGAGACGGATAGGGCGTGCTCTGCCGGTGGACCTGGGCTTCTCGTCTCTTTCTGCGATTGAATGCCCGCCACCTCGGTAGAGAAGGTAGGGGTCGACCTGAGGTTCCCTCCAGATCGCCCATCCCATCACCCCCAGCCCGCGCCCGCCGGCATCGCCCGGGGAGAGTGCGCGCGCGCGGGCGCTGGGGGGGATTGAATGGCGTGCTCTTCCGCACCCTGGCCGGCAGCCGCTTGCCCCACCATACATCATTTCTAAGCTCGACCGTCGAGCGTGATCGGGGGAGCATCGCTCTCTCCTCAACCGCGCCACCCTGTGTTTTTCCTCTTCTTCGCAGGTTTGCGCTTGTGTGCGTTGAAGCAGCCGGCGGTGTTCGCTACGTACATACCCAACACCCCCCCTCCCCCCCCCTTCGCCATGCTGCGCCAGAGCGTCCGTCGCTTCGCAACGACGGCGGTGCGCAGGGCCGTCGCCCCGGCCGCCGCCCACGAGCCCGCCCCGAGGACCATTGCCGTGTCCAAGGCCCAAGGCGTTTCCAGGGGCTTGACCGAGGGTACGAACTTCACCCGGCCGCCGCACCCGCCGTGAGCTAATCCGCGTCTCTCCTTTCTCCAGCCATCGGCAACACGCCGCTCATCCGCCTCAACACCCTCTCCGAGCAAACCAAGTGCGAGGTCCTGGGCAAGGCCGAGTTCATGAACCCCGGCGGCTCCATCAAGGACCGCGCCGCCCTCTACGTCGTCAAGGACGCCGAGGAGAAGGGCCTGCTGAGGCCGGGCGGCACCGTCGTCGAGGGCACCGCCGGCAACACGGGCATCGGCCTGGCCCACGTGTGCCGGTCGCGCGGCTACCGCCTCGTCATCTACATGCCCAACACGCAGTCGCAGGGCAAGATCGACCTGCTGCGCCTGCTGGGTGCCGAGGTCTACCCCGTGCCCGCCGTCGCCTTCGAGAACCCCGAGAATTACAACCACCAGGCCCGGCGCCACGCCGAGCGCCTCACCCGGGAGGAGGGCAAGGGCGCCGCCGTGTGGACCAACCAGTTCGACAACACGGCCAACCGGCGCGCCCACGTCGAGACGACGGGGCCCGAGATCTGGGCCCAGACCGGCGGCAAGGTCGACGCCTTCACCTGCGCCACCGGCACCGCCGGCACCCTGGCCGGCGTCACCCACTACCTGAAGAAAGCCTCGGACGGCCGCGTCAAGGCCTTCCTGGCCGACCCGCCGGGCTCCGTGCTGCACTCGTACGTGCAGTCGGGCGGCGTCCTGAAGGAGCGCTCCGGCTCCTCCATCACCGAGGGCATCGGCCAGGGCCGCATCACGGACAACATGGCCCCCGAGATCGGCGTCATTGACGGATCCGTGCACATCAGCGACGAGAAGACCATCGAGATGGTCTATCGCTGCCTGGACGAGGAGGGCCTGTACCTGGGCGCGAGCAGCGCCCTCAACGTGGTCGCCGCCAAGGAGGTAGCCGAGCTCATGGGCCCCGGCCACACCGTCGTCACGGCCCTGTGCGACGGCGCCTACCGCTATGCCGACCGCCTGTTCTCGCGGAAATGGTTGGAGAGCAAGAGCCTGTTGGGCTCGATACCCAAACATCTGGAGAAGTACATTGTGTTGCCGTGAGGCGGCTTTGTGCGCTCGCACAGAGGAGCGGACACTGGCATCCTGGGTAACGCCCTATTAGACCTGTATAAGACAATGTACAATCATGTTTCAAGTAGCACGCTCCTCTCCCGGATATCATGCGATACACGATAGAACGGACCGATAACGCTATATATTAGCAACACAGCCGTTGGCTGTTGGTTTCGGGGTCAGGTAACGGCTACACGTCGACATGCCTCACGCCTCGTCCACGGTCCGGTCGAAGAAGTACGTCATGCTAGTTGAACAAGTCCGAAGAAGGGGGCGGCGCGGTACGTGCGTCCACGCGTACCCTTTACTCGTGTAAGCACGGCTCGTCGCGTGAGAGCATAACGGGTATCGGTGCTGCAACATGGTACAACCGTGGCCTTACATGCTTCCCTTCTCAGACCCCCAAAAGAGCATCTGCCTGCGAGGGCCGAGAGGGTCGTATTGTACAAATCTATGCGGGGTAGAACTTCTTGTAAACAGCCTCGCCGCGCTTGCCCCCCTTGAGGGCGTCGGGCCGGGCCTGCTCGATCTCGGCCGACAGGCTCTCGAAGCGCGCCTTCAGCTCCTCGGCCAGCGCGGGGTCCGGAACGGCCTGCGCGGCAAGCTCCAGGCCATGCAGCAGCGGCGTCGCCAGGGTGAGGAACTTGTTAGGCTCGAGTAGGTAGCCCATGCGGTCGTGCTCGGCGTAGGCTTCGGCGGGGTGAATGGACCGCAAGCTCCGGCCGGCGGGCCACAGCTTCACGAGGTCCCGCGCGTAGTCGGCGACGGCTTCCTTAAGGCTCTCGCTCTCGACGCCGCACTTGACCACCAGCGCGGCCGCCAGGTGCAGCGGGGCCAGGATAACCTGGGGGTCGCGGTCGAGCGGCATGTCGACGCGGGGCGCGACGCGGCCGCCGGGCAGCTTGACGGGCTCCGGCTGGTGCTCCTCGGCCGGCAGCATCTCGTACACCATCTTGGCCCAGCGGAAGGCCTGGCCCGTCTCGGCCTTATCCCACCCGGCGTCGGCGGCCTTGAGCTGGAAAAAGTGCAGGATCTCATTGACTTTCTCCGACGTGTCCAGCTGGTAGCCCGTCGTCTTGACGCTGCGCGCGCAGTCGAGGATGTCGTAGATGTGGCCGCGGGTGCCGGCGACGCGCGCCAGCTTGGTCCAGAAGGCCACGCTGAAGGTGCGGCCGGCGACCTGGAGGCCCTCGAGCAGCGGACGCAGGTTGGCGAAGTCCTCGTCGGTCCGGAACTTGTTGACGGCCAGCATGGCCGTCTTCTCGGTGTTGGGCACGCCGCCGCCCACGGCGTTCAGGTAGTAGAACTTGTAGATCTCCTCGTCAATCTCCATGATGATGGGGTCGGACTGGAGCTTCTTCTGGTAGCGGGGCGAGTTGAGCTGCTTGCGCTCCCGGTGGGAGAGGTAGGCGGGGAGGATGATCTTCCGGCGGATCTTGTCGAGGATGGCATCGAGCTCGGGCGTCGAAGAGGGAGTGAAGCTCTGGATGTGCGCTGCAAGACCGGGTCAGTCAGCCTCGTCTGGCTCGGCGGGCCGCGGGGACAGGTCGAGAATCACCGTTCCGTGCCGCCGTCGAGCTGAAGGCCCGGGCCTGGCTCGGGCTCGGGCCGGCCGTGGCGAGGCGCCGCGAGGAGGCCTCAAGGGCGCACCGGCCGGCGCCTATTATGGTATTCCTGGGCATGCTGAGGGTGGGGTGTGGGAGGGACTCGGCGTGCTTGGGACCGGAGTTTCCGCTGGTGAGCTGCTGTCGCGATCGGAGGACTGGCCTGGACGGTGCCGGCCATTGGACCTTTAGAAATTTCCCATCCCACGTCGCGCGCCCGGGCGGCCCCAGCTGCTGGAGCGGGAGGTACCTCTCGGGTGCCCAGCGGCGGGCGTGTGGGCACTACTGCCCACCCCAGTACCTCCAGAGCCCCTGGAGGGCGCGGGACCGCCCACACCCGAACGGCCGGAACAACCATTGACCCCCACCCTCCTCGCCGCCAATCCACTCGCTGGCTCATCCCTGCACGCCCGTGCCAGTCGAGCGCCTCGTCGGGGCCAGCTCAAAGAATTTCGAGATCACCGCAGCCCAACGCCGGCCGAGTCGACGAACCCCGTGAGAACCGAGCCGCCGCCGCCTCCCCTCCCCCTCCCCTCGCGACCTCGCCCGCCATGGTCCTGCAATCGGCCGGCCGGCCCTTGGGGCCCCTCAAGTCCCTCCTCCGCCAGCACCGCCACGCCCGCCAGCTCGTGGCCCGCACCATGGCCACCGAGACCAACAACACGCCGGCACCGCCCGCCGAGGCCGCCCCCGGCGCTCCCGTACCGCCCGCCGCGCAGGCCCCCGTCCGCCCGCCGCCGCCGACCAAGTTCCGTAAGCCTGCCTGTCCCGGGGGGCCTGCGTGTGGAGACCGGCTCTAACCCGTGTGTGCGCAAACCAGACGTGATCCGCTCGACCAACCCCGCGAAACCCATCCGCACCGCCTTCGCCGTGTACCCGCAGAAGCCGTCGGCGCGGGACGCGCACCCGTCGGCGCTCATGTCGTACCACGCGCAGCAGATCCGGCGCCTGGACCGGACCGGGGCGCGCACCAAGCTCTTCAGCCGCAAGAACCCCGAGGCCGCCCACGTGGGCGACGTGCTGCAAGTGACGACCAAGCGCGGCGAGCCCTTCGCCGGCGTCTGCCTTTCCATCCGCCGCTCCGGCACCGACACGGCCTTCCTGCTGCGCAACACCCTCACCAAGGTCGGCGTCGAGATGTGGTACAAGGTCTACAGCCCCAACGTCGTCAAGGTCGAGATCATCTGGCGCCGCCCCAAGCGCGCCCGCCGTGCGCGCCTCACCTACATGCGCAAGCCCAAGCACGACATGGGCAACGTCGAGCACCTCATCGAGAGCTGGCGACGCTCGAGAAACATCTACACCACCAAGAAGGGCAAGGGTGGCCTGGGCAGCAAGCAGGCAAAGGCACCACTCAAGAAATAAACAGAGACGCCGGTGGAGGGCGGGTGCAAGGAGCAGTGCAGGCTACATCAGGAGCGATACCGAGCCTGTGCCTGTTCCTGTCATGGTCCTGGGAAGAGGGCCCAAGAAATGTAACATATGCGACCCACGCAAGAGAGGCGGCCGAATGTATACCACCTCAAAGACAAACGTTACGGGCCCCTACGCGGGGCTTCCACACATGCCGGCCAAGCCAAGCCTCACCAAGTTGGACCCGTGCTGCAGAAAGGGGGCATGGAATGCTGTCTCAGTTCGCTTGGGGAACACAGGTACCCGTGCTAAAGTTGCCGGGTGCCTGACGTTACTGAAGCGACTCTGCTCACGAAGCTACCGCCCCCCAAGTTTGAAGATCTCCTAAAACACCTGTAGTCTGTCCCTCGTCGACGCCTTCGCAATGCAAATGGGTATCATCCAGAATCGATGTCGTTTATCGCCGTCGCTACGTTCCCCGGACCGGCCTCTTACTCCTCCATGGGGATCCAGAATACCAGATCCTGGTCGGCCGTGGCGAAAAAGTTGAACCGAGGGTTGAATGCCAACACCCCCGTCCGCCGGGAATCATTGTCAAGCACATGCAGAGGATCCATGATCTTGGTCTCGGTCTCCACCTGGCCGAGCGTATCCCATACCAGGACTTTGTTGCCCGCGGCGCCGAGGACGTAGCGGCCGTCGCTGGTGAAGCAACAATCGCCGCTGCTCTCCACCCCAGAGCCGTCCTCGCCGGGGGCGAGACGGGTGCTGCCGCGGGCGTTGCCTTTCCGAAGATAGGCACGCATAGATCCATTGAACGAGTCCAGGAGGAAATGGCCGCCGCCCTTGGTACCCAGCAGGATGTTGCGGCCGTCGTTGGAGAATTCAAGCTTCGTCCAGCCCTCGAGCAGAGTTTTGGGATCCAAGAAGGTGCACGATTCAATGATGTCGAAGGTGGAACAGGGCGCCTTATCGAAGTTCCGGTGGTCATATATGAGAACTTGGCCACTACCGGGGGAGCCGACAGCAAACACCTGGCCGCTAGGGTCGAAAGCCGACAGGTACGGCGTGTTGAGGTAAAGGGTGCCCGTGGCGTATTTGGTGCCGGCATTCCACAGTCTAACGGTGTTGTCCTTGCTGCAGGAGATGAAGTCGTCGTTCCCTGGGTGCACGGCCAGACAGGTCACGGCCGCCTCGTGGCCCTCAAAGTACCGCACGAAGGCATTGTCATGGGTGGTCAAGTACCGTATTGCATCTACAAAAAGCAACCCCAATTAGTACCACTGCTTCCCATCCACCGCGTAGTTCCAAGAGCGTGGGGTCTACCTACCGTTCACCTTGGTGCTCGCGTAGATTATACTGGAGCTCGCGTGGGTGAATTTGGCGAGTTTGACGCCATACTTTTGGCTGAGGAGCACCTTGTCGTGGCGGCCCTCGCGCACCTTGTATATTTGGATCGTCTCGTCGCTCTCCGACGTCATCAAGAGCTCGCCCGGATCATCGTAGTCGAGGCTGAGGATGTGGGACTGAGCCCGGCCGTCCTTACCGTCGTCGCGCTTGAATTGCTGCTCACGGTCAGAAGTCGCATCGCAAGGTTTCTCGGTCTTCTGGATTGCTTCCACGTTGAGCTCCGCGCCTACACTGGCAGGCGTAGAGGACAAGCCGACTTTCTTGTCGTCTCTTTCAGTGTACTCGTCCAGCTCTCCAGGCACTGAACACTTCTTCAGTGGGGAACTGGCGAGCGGAGCAGAGGAGTCGTCCGCAAGAGATGCAGTGGAGATGTAGGTTTTGGCAGGATTGGACTTGGAGCGCCAGAGCGAGCGGTACGACACGCGCTCGGCTCTACAAGCGTCACCGGGATGGACGGCTACCTTTGTCGGTCGGAAGTTCGCAATGACATCTGTGACGGCCGAGGTGCTGGGTAGGTTGTTTAACGTCCGGCTGATGTTCAGCGAAAGGGCAGCGCCATTGGCAGGCGATCCGCCATCCGGTGTATCGATGTCCATGGGCGTCGATGCCATGGTGGTTTCCCGAGCGTCACGACGCGTTCACAGTTGTTGATGCTGCTGGGAAAACGTGAAGCTGAAGGACGAGGCTGGATTGCAGCCTACCCACTTGGAATCAAAGTTGAGGTGGGTAATGTGTGCTCCCGTTGCCGTAGTGGGGGAATGGCAGGGGAGGTAAGAAGGATCCATGAAAATAGATAGCGTTGGGGTCTACACTCGGAAAGAACTACAAGCTTCGACCCTGGAGCTGATATGTAGTTTTTTTCAATATATACTTGGCTACACTACATTTTTAGCACATACGACCATAGCTTCCAGAAAACTCGGGATCCCGTCCGCTCTCCCATAGATAAGCTGGAAAGCGCCGAATTAGTACTAGGGTCGGTGACGACCTGGGAATCCTCGGTGTTGTATGTTTTTGCTTTTTTGCGCTTCTTTGTCGCCGTAACATCTGGTATAACCTAGATAAATGCGGAAGCTCCTATGCTAGGTTTCATTACTAGTACAGCCAGGACAGTAATTGCTATGATTGACCGTGTTCCTAGACCTCTTTTCTGAGGGGGGATGACCACCGTCCTAGTCCTTCTCAGCAACCTTTTGTAAGGCATCTGTTCCATTGTTTTCTTTGAATTTAGTATTCTCCGCGGCCAGCAGGTACAAATTGCTGCCCAGTGCATCTCCCGAGCCTTTGGTGGTCTGGAGATGAGGGCCCAGCACTCGAATCGTACAACAAGGTCGGCGGTGGCGCACGCCTACGTGCAGTCGCACCGGCGTCTTTGGCCGAACCCCAGGTCTTTACCATTGGGGTTCAGATGCTGAGCTATTGGGAGAAAGACTGGCGCATAAGGGAACTACGAAGCCCAATTCCTAGAAAGAGGTTCAACAAAAACCCTCTACGGTCCGATGGAGCTGTGGTAATGTGTTTTTCTCCCTATCCGATACTCGGAGCTGGAATACTGGATCGGACACATCTTGGCTCCGTTGGGCTATACACTCGGTCTTTCCATACTTTGGACTGGGCATCAGTAGCCACGGCTCGACCACACGCGTCCCCCCCTGCTCTGTCCATATATATTGGGGCGGTGTATGTTTGGTATACGGGGGCCGAGATGGGCGGGACAAGGCACGCCTGTGTGGCAACTTCACGATACGCCGCAGGACAGCACAGTCTTGTGGTGTGGGTGCTCTGGTCTATCTCGCTATCGAGGCTTGAACCGCCCCTAGCCGCCCCCAACACCACCACCTCGGCAGGTATCGACCCCGGGAAGCGAATGGAATAGAGAGGCCGTGAAGGAGGAAAGTCGAAAAGGGTTGGTTTCGAGGCAAGACCGCCCACACCAGATTGTTGGCCGCACTTTGCATCGCCCGCCGCCGGCCCCGCAGCGACAGAAATCCAGCGAAGGTTTTCATCTTCCCGTTCTTTCTTTGTATCCTACAAGGAGCAATTGTGACTTTCACCATGTCTTTTGGTGCCTGTTCATCAGATAGAAGCTTGTGTCACTCTTGGGCGATGTGTCACGTCAACCTGCGTCTGGTAAACAAACTACCTTGGACAAGCTTGGCAAATAAGGACTGAAACAGAAGCCTACCATTTTCGTTCCCAAGGGGAATGTCCTCGGATCCCCCAAACAACCCCAGTGTATGAAAATTGGTGGAAATACCTGTACCAACCAGTGTGTAGGAATATTTGAGCCTGACGTATGCCACCACGCTTATCTATCCAGTATGTGTTGTTTACGGTGTGCTTCCAATTTGGTGCTCATTTTCCCCGGAGAAGCCCCGTCGAAGGCCAAAGTATGTATCATGGAGTTGCAAGAGGACATGGTCAAGACCAGTCTGGACGAATGACCCGCCGATGGCCACTGGTCTAGACACACCTTCAACGGAGCTGCCATGTTGCGGAATGTAGCCTCATTGTTGTGTGTTGAAAAGGATCTGCGGCACTGCCCGGGGATGGCGGCGGCAAAGACGTCGAGAAACCTGGCAGGCTGTACTAATCCGATACACTGTAGCAGCATCGAAATATCACCACATGATCACACCCAGAAGCGGTGGCTGGAGCTCGCCGTAACAAGCCACGATATTATTGAGCGCAGTATGGAAGATGGATAGGTGTCGTAAGGATTCTTTTCCCGTGCTTGGAACCTGGTTGCCTCAACCCGTGGACATTATGGCTAACCCGCCACGGCACATTTTTGTCATTGTGAATGGCAGGGGCCCTGAAATCGCGCCCAGGCGCCTCAGAAGAGCTGTACTTCCGGAGAGCCCTTCATTCTCCCCGAAAACGGCACGGAAATCCGTGAATGGTTTCAGGCACCAAAACCGTGGATGCTTTCAGGGAACACGCTCGCTAGTAGTGCGCCTTTCTACTGGCATTGAGGCCGTACATGTGATCTCGGGCTCTTTTTAAAGAGAAACAGTGTTCGTGGTTCTACGAGCGGCGGCCAAGTACCTGCCCTGCCGTACTTCGCCTCCTTCATTTCCCGAACCCTCGAGCACGGCAACCGGAATCGGGTGAGGACGGTCCTTACGTCCCGACACGTCATTCTCAACATAGGTCTCAGAGCCTTATGACAAATGATCCACGTCATGGTGAAGCTGGTTTGAGCCGCCCGCTTGGAAGCTGTTCGCCGCTGGTGAGCCGTCCAGCTGTGTTACCCAGCCGGCGCATATGATGTGTTCCCCTTGACTGATAGACACAGCGTACGACGGCAAGATCTCTGCCATAGAGCAGAGAGAGGCGCACACAGTGTGGGACGAGGCACGGGCTGGTGCAGAATGGGTGGGAGCACACGAGGTGATCTACCATGGCTGTAACCAAGCAGAAAGAAAGAAATCAAGAGGCAAGGGATGGTTGACCGCCACTCATCTTCCCTATGGCTTACTTGGTATTACCCGAGACGCAGCATGCAAGTCGCCGAGGACTATGGCGTAGTCCATTGGGTCGACGCTTCTTCCCTCGCCCACCAGAAGGGGCTAACCCATTGATCGTGAGAATATTTTAGTGTCCCCAAGGAGAGTCCGACTCCCCGTGCGGGCTCAGACCGCTGCTTTTCGAGCGTTATGAGAAGCCTGGAGGGCGCCGCTGCTGTTTCCGCTGCTCTCGTCTCTTGCATCACCCAAAGTATCCTCCCCCTTCTGCGTCAGAGGAACAGCCGGCCGTGGATTGCAGCCGTTGTCTTACACGTCTCCTTGCCGTTGGCGTTGCGCGTATGCGAGCGATGCTTCTTGGAGCCCCAACCAAGCGGACGTATCGTGTTTCGAGCCGGCGCCCCTGTCCCTCCTCCGCCTCTCCCTGTAACTGAGTGCGGGAGTACCTGCTTTGGTCCTGGGCCTCATTTTCACCCTCTCCCGTCAACGACAACAGGCATGTTTCATTCTAGCGGCCCTGGCCACCTGCAAGGCCCGCCGGCGCCTCCTCCTCCTCCTCCTCCTCCTCCTCCTCCTCCTCCTCTCCTCCAGTTGGCGGCGGCACGTAATCCGCCTGAAGACCACTCAGCAGCCCACGGCACGGAAACGACGCCCTTGCTGCGGCGCCGCTCGACCGACAGCGGCGGCGCAGACGGCCAAGCCGGCGCACTGATTCCCCAGGAGGCCACTTGGCAGCAAGAAGCCAAAACAATCGGGGTGTGGTCCGTACCACTCATCATCACCTACCTGCTGCAAAGGTCCATCTACATGGTGAGCATCTTCGTGATGGGCCGGGTCGGTACGACCGAGCTGGGCGCCGTCAGTGGTAAGTCCTCCCGGCTGGCGAGAAGTTTCTGTCGGCTGGCTTGCTATGCCATGCCGCCCGAGACGCGGTGCAGTCGGACGATGCTGACATGCCCGCCTCGTCCACCAGTCGCGAGCATCACAACCAACATGATCGGCAACACGGTCATTCAGGGGCTGGCCAACGGTACGGCGGGAAAGCCTCCTCCTCTTCTCCCTGGCCCTTTTCCTTGGGGAGAGTAACACGGCATTAGTCTAATGCATGCGTAGGGCTGGACACGCTGGCGGCACATGCGTACGGGGCCGGCCATAAGCACCTCGTCGGCGTGCACCTACAGCGCATGGTCTGGTTCACCTTGCTCAGCGGCGTGCCGCTGGCCGTGATCTGGTGGAACGCCGAGTTCTTCTTGGCGCCGATCCTGCCAGACCGCGAGGTGGCCACGCTGGCTGGCCTTTACATGCGCATCATGACGCTGCGCATCCCGGCCTTTGCCGTCTTCGAGTGCGGCAAGCGCTACTTCCAAGCCCAGGGTCTCTTCTCTGCGGCCACATATGTGCTGGCTATCGGCGCCCCTCTGAACGCCGCCCTCACATGGTTCTTCGTCTGGCACCTCGGCTGGGGCTTCGTTGGCGCTCCTATCGCCATCGTCATCTCCGAGAACGCGATGGTCCTCCTGCTCTTCTTGTACTTCCACCTCGTCAACGGATCGCAGTGTTGGGGAGGCTTCACGAAGCATGCCTTTTCCCGCTGGGGTAAGGGAAACCCCCCCCCCCCCCCCCCCCCCCCCCCCCCCCCCCTTGGTGTTCCTGCGGGGTGGTCGCCCCGCAGAACGCCATCGTCCGCGATGAGCCGTGTGCCACGCAAACCGTGCAACTGACCATCTACCACACAGGGCCCATGATCCGCCTGTCACTACCGAGCATGGTCATGCAGGTGACGGAATTTGCTGCCGAGGAGGTGCTCACCATCGCGGCCTCGCATTTCGGCACGGCCCATCTCGCAGCCCAGAGCGCCCTGGTGATCGTGGTTCAGCTCACATATGTCGTCCCGCTCAGCGCGTCGATTGCTAGCTCCATCCGCGTCGGCAACTGGATCGGTTCCCAGGCCACTGGCGCGGCCAGGCTGGCGGCCAAAGTGGTGAGTGCGCTCCGTTGGTGCCCAGCCATAGTCTCCCCTCCCCGTGCTGCGGCAGTGTATGGCTGATCTTCTCTTGCGTCGTCCGCCTGTAGTCGATGGCCATGGCCGTTGCTTTGTGCTTGATCAACGCCGTTCTCCTGGCCGTCTTGTGGAACTGGATCCCGATCCTCTTCACCACGGACGGCCAGGTCAGTCGGCTCATCACGGCCGCCATCCCCGTCATTTTGATCCTGCAGGCGTTTGACACGCTGGCGGCCTTTTGCCACGGCCTGCTGCGAGGCATCGGGCGCCAGGAGGTGTGCGGGTACGCCAACCTGGCGGCGTACTACGTCTTCGCGCTGCCCATCTCGTTTGGTGCCGGCTTCGGCCTCGAGTGGGAGCTCTCGGGCCTGTGGACGGGCATGACGGTCGGACTGTTCCTGTGAGTGGCGGGGCGAACCCGACCCCAGGCCAACGCCGTCATGACGCGAAGAAGCGACAGTGACTGACCCGGCTTTCCCACAGCGTCACGGTCTTCGAGTTCTGGTGGTTGGTTCGCTCGAACTGGCACGATGCGGCTGAGAAAGCACAGCACCACCAGCGTGCTTAAGCACGTGGACGAAAGCAAATGGGTTGTCTGGTTTTTCCTTTTTCGGCATGCAGCCCTTCAGCTCCGAAGCTGCAGTCTGTGAGATGGTTCTGGCGCCGTGCTGTGTGGGCTGCACGTCTGGACTACTTCAAGGTCCACAATCTCTACGACGTGATATCGGCGAAGGCGATGTGGCGATCCGTGTCCCGCTTCCCGGGCAAGGATCGCCGATGCGTCAGGCCCGGCAGCCCCGTTCCCAGTACGGCCTGTTGGTCTGTCAGCGTCTTTCCTTGTGCATGCTACCTTTGTGCGAGCCCGTCAGTCCGAGCGCCCGGCAGCTGAGTTGCTTGTCAGGGGCCAGCGTCGGTGAATGGCTCGTGGCTAGGGCTGCTACTGCACGGCACGGTGTAGGTATCCGAGTTCTGTCGGGCGCCCGGGCAAAGGTCCGATAGTCTGCTCTCGGCCTAACGTGTGTTCCTTTATATGGGAAGCTTCAAGCCGGTTCCCGCGCGGGGGTTGGATAGTAATACCAGTGGTCTTTGAAGACGTCTTCCGCACCAAGGATCTTTTCTAGGACCAGGGATCCCACAAACAAGACGTAGGGATGTAGCACCTCGCCACTCGTGACTGGTATTACCCAGGCGATGCCGAGGGCAACCAGAAACGTGGAAGTGACGTACCTAAAGACCTGCCTACGTAGGCAGGCTAGTTCCCAGTCAAGGGGGGAAACAATACACACGGAAACTTGGGCAGTTCGTACTGCCACCTCAATACACACCATGATACACGGTCCGAATAAATCCATGCAGAACCGCAAAGGCTCTCTCAGTGTTGCATCGTCAAGAGGCAAAAAGAGTGACTAGAGAGAGGCTCGAACTCTCGACCTTGTGCGTGTGAAGCACACGTGATAACCAACTACACCATCCAGCCAGGCGTCGGCGTGGTAATACCGAAACTGCAGTACCCATTGGATCTGATTGGAAGAGCGTGTGCTTATTGAAGGTCACCATTTGGTGACAACGTGGCAGCGACATCGTGGCAGCTAAGCTTGCTTGCCCAGGTGGAGTGGAGAGGGAGTGGATAGAGGGGCGCTGCGGCCTCAGGTCGGATAACGAGTCGGTGCGGATACGGCTTCGGGGACTCGGTTGGCCGCAGGGCAAGAATAAGCCCCCGCGGGGAAGAAACAACTCAGGTGGGCACGATAGCGAGCAAACGGCCATGCACGTGTGCCCTCCCCTTCTCCCTGCTGGTGCGCATAGCCAGTCTTCCAAGAGCCCAGCGGGGGGATTCTATACTCGGGTGGTGCAACCAAGGACACCAAGAGGCCACCACTTTAAACAAGCGGTCCCTCTTCGCCGTTTACCTCGAAGCCAGACGCCAACGGCTTGAGTACCGCCGTCGCCAATCAGGCCCTGGCGCAGAGGCTGGCCCAGCCGAGAGTATAGACCCGTCCGACGGAGATGCCCGTGTCGGCAGGAGGGTTCGCAGTATAGGCCGCTTGGGCCTCCTGGATGCTACTTTGGGCCAAGGATCCATGGACTCATGTTGGGTATGCGCGGGCCTCTGGGATCGCCTTCACCACAAACCAGTGGGGCCGTGGACATGACTTAAGTACATGGCTCTACATCCTCCACGATGGACCTCAGCTAGACCTACGGTCAATCTGCCACCAACTAAGAACCAACCCCGCAGGCATTATTGGACGAGGAACGATCCGCCCCCGACGTCGCCGTCCAACACTCTACAGACCCTGTCACCCCATGGCGCCGAGGATCTTGCTTTTCGGCACAGGGAGCGTGGGCGCCATATACGCCTACGTCTTCTCGAAAGCGGTGCCGGCCAGCAACATCACGGCGATATGCCGCTCCAACTTCGACCAGGCTTCCCAGGACGGTTTTACCGTCCACTCGACCCTGTGGGGCAATGACCTGCGGGTGAGACCTGTTATCGCCAGGACGGTCGAGGACGCGGTGCAACAGAGCGCGGGACAGCCGTTCGACTACGTGGTCGTGTGCGCCAAGGCGCTGCCGTCCACCCCATCCGTGGCCGAGCTAATCGCGCCGGCCGTGGCCGACAAAACGGCGGTTGTCTTGATCCAGAACGGCATCGGCATCGAGGCGCCCTACGCCGAGCTGTTCCCCCGGAACCCGCTGCTGAGCACCGTCGTCTACCTGCCGGCCACGCAGGTCCGCCCCGGCACCGTCGAGCACAAGGAGATCGAGCTGATGCACCTCGGCACCTACCCGGCCGACGCCGACGCCGCGGCCAAGGCGGCGGCCCAGGCCTTCGCCGAGCTCTTGGGCGCCGGCGGGGCGACGGCGAAACTCCACGAGGATGTCCAGGCTGAGCGGTGGCAGAAGCTGCTGGTCAACGCCGCGTGGAACCCCCTCTGCGCGCTGAGCCGGAGCCGGGACCGGGACTTCCTGAACTCCAACCCGGACGCGCTGGCTTTCGTCCGCGACGTCATGCTGGAGGTGGCTTCCGTGGCGCAGGCCTACGGCTACGCCCATGTCAACGAGGAGATGGTCGCGACGCAGATCGGACGGGCGGCGGCCCGAAGCCCCCCGGGCGTGCAGCCGTCCATGATGGCCGACGCGCTGGCGGGCAAGAACATCGAGGTGGACGCCATCGTGGGCAACGCCGTCCGGCTCGCGCAGCAAAAGAAGGTGGCCGTGCCCATGCTGCGGACCATCTACCTCCTCGCTTGTGGCCTCGACGGTAGTTTCACGCGGGCGAGGTCGTCCTGAACCTCGTTGCGCTGGACGAGGAAGCCTACATATGGAACATGACGGAGCGCCGCTGGTCCCGGCCCCTATGACGACCTCGGGCGGCCTCCGCCCGGATGGGCCGCGAGGGCCGTCGTCGTGCGGGCGATGGTGGTGGAGGAAGGGCGCCTGGCAAATGTGGCTGGAATGGCAATGTTGCCACCCTCAACTCTTGCCACCCCCAACAGCCAGCCACCGTGGCTGCGGTGTCCCGTAGGGGGTGCATAAGATTGACGCTATGAGACCCCTACACAGTAGGTAGAACACATCATCCATACCCGAAGTATTATACCACGTATGGATCCGGATCTCTCTCACCGCCGTCCGAGATGGTCCCTTCTGCGTTTTTCGCTGGCACGCGGACGCGCGTGATAGAACGAACGTCATAAAATGCCCGAGCAGCAGCCAAATTAGGCGGCGCAGATCATGGGGACGGGGGGGAAGCTTCCCATCGGAGCCATACCGCAAACGGGCTGGCGTTGGCGGCACTGACTGGGGGAGCTTGACATCATCGTCCGTTGCGTCAACCGGCGCATGGTCGCAAAGCAAGCTTTTGCTGTACCAGCCGCTGCGCTGGCAGCCCGAACCGGCCCCAAAACCTGGCAATGCCCACAGGAGAAGGGGCAAACCGAGAGCCGGCTCATAAACCAAACGCACCGTACCTGATCTCGGCCGTGTGGCTTGGCTCTTCATCCCTCTACCGACGCTTCTGCATTGCATTGCGAACGGCCGTCCGTTTGCCTGCGTTCGCCCCTCCCACGTATCGTATCTGCCGGGCCATCTGAAACGGCAGGGCCACCTGAGCCGGAGGCCGCCGGGCATAACGTCAGCGCGTGTTAGACAGGCGGCTGGATTCAAAAACCCTCCCCGCGAGCCGTTGCCGGCCTTTGCGCACTTCCGCTTGGCACACACTGCATCGCCCATCCGCGTATCCGCCCGCTGGGTACTTCGTCTTCCACCATGGCCGGCATCATCCTCAAGCCCGTTCTCAAGAAGATCCTGGGCGAGACCATCGAAAACAAGTTTGGCGGCCAAGTATGTCTGCCCCCTCCACCTCTTGGCAGGGCCTTGACTGACTCGGCCACCGCTAGGATCCCTATTTCGAGAGCGTCCCCGCTACCAGAATCGATGGCAAGCCCGCCAAAAAGCCCAAGAAAGTCCGCAGGGCCAACCCGCCCGGCCTGTCGGAACACGATTCCATGGTCCTGACCAAGGTCAAGCGACGGGCCTACCGTTTGGATTCCTGCCTGTTCAGTTGCTTCGGCGTCCGCTTTGGCTGGGGTAGCGCCATTGGTCTGGTGCCCGTGTAAGTCGCCCGTGGCCTCCTCCTTCTTTGTGTCCTGCTCCCCCCTTGGACCGTGGGCTGATGTCTCCGATAGGGCTGGCGATGCCGCCGACGCGCTTCTGGCCCTGATGGTCGTCCGCACCTGCAAGCAGGTCGAGGGCGGCCTTCCGTTCGGGCTCAAGCTCAAGATGTACATTTGGGTGCTTATTGATTTGATTGTCGGCCTCGTCCCCTTCATCGGCGACCTCTTCGACGCCGTCCTGCGCGCCAACACACGCAACGCCGTCCTGCTCGAGGAGCACCTGCGCCAGAAGGGCCGGAAGAACCTGCGCAAGGCAGGCCTGCCCATCCCTGACATCGACCCCAGCGAAGCCGACGCTTTCGACCGCCTCTTGGAAACGCCGCCCGAGTACGTGTCCCGGCAGCCGAGCCGGCGCGAGCCCATGTCGTCGGCGCGCCGTGATCGCGAGCGGGACCGCGAACGGCGCCAGCGGTCGCGCACGCCCACCCGTCCTACCGAAGCCCGCGTCCGCGACGAGCGACGCCAGCGGTCGCGCACGCCCACCCGGCCGGCTGAAGCCCGCGTCCGCGCCGAGCCGAGATCGGGCGGTGGCGGCTGGTTCGGCTTCGGTCGCAGCCGCGCTGCAGATCCGGAGATGGGACTTCCCGAGGAGCCGCCGCGACGGAAGCCGAGCAGGCGACAGTAGGATTCCCCGTACGTCGGGTGGCTGTTTTAACCACCGTTATGTTGTCCGCCCTCACCCCGGATAGTGCTCCAGCCTCGCAAAAGTCTGGAGTCGAGGTACTGGTCCGATGATCACCGAAATAAGAGTGGCATGCACTCACGCGATACGTCGGTATGATGGAATAGCAGGGCTGATGCCGACGATGTTCTCCTATGTACTTGTTTTGCACCACCTCACCGACCTGCGCCGAGGTTATGATGGAGTACGGGCGTTGGTTGCGGCTGAGCCGGGGCTGGCAACCCGTTGCCAAGGGGCGATACCTTTTCCACCATGAGATTAGATACTTCTACCGTTACGAATAATGATTAAGATAATTCTCCTACGATATGTTCTGGCGGCAAGCGGGCCTTGCGTATTCGCGATTTGGCGCCCCAAGGATGGATGCAGGGTCGGCAATGCGAGATGGTGCCGAAGCACCGGCATTTCTCGGAAGGAGCCGATAAAGACCCCGCTAAAACATTCCCCGGCGTCAGAGGCCGTCGCCACCCGTCGCTTCGACCCAACATCGCCCAGTTCCTACTTCGGGATTGCGTTGTCCCCATTCTCCAGCGCTCGCTTTCTCTCCCTTCCGCCCCTCCGAGCACTCCGAGCCCACGGCCAACCCTTTTGTCCCCTCGCCGACGATACTTACGCCCCGGGCTACCGAACCGACATCCCACCCGCCATGGCCTTTCGCGTGATGCGCCCCGCCCGGCTCGTGGCGCGCGCGCCGGCGCGCTTCTTCGCCTCGGGCTTCGGGGCGCACCCGTCGCCGCCGCGGCTGCCGGCCGAGGAGCAGGCCGAGTTCGAGCGGCTGCAGCGCACGGCCAACACGCAGCAGGGCTTCAACCCGAGCACGATGCCGCCGGAGCCTGAGACGGCGACGCCCGCCCCGACGAAAACGGCGGCGGCGGCGACCCTCGAGGACGAGCTGGCCCAGCGGGCCGTCCCGCTGCGCAAGGGCGCGCCGCCCGAGTTCGAGGGCGATGTCAACCCCAAGACGGGCGAGGTCGGCGGCCCCAAGAACGAGCCCCTGCGCTGGGGCGCCGCCGGCGACTACAGCTTCAACGGCCGTGTGACCGACTTCTAGAGCCCTTTTCCTCGCTCTCTCCCCCCTCTCTCTCATACACACACACACACTCTCTCTCTCTCTCCCCCCCTCTCCCTCTCTCTCTTTCTCTCTCCTTTTCTCTCTCTGTTTGAATCGGACAGCGGGAATGAAAAAAATATAAGAAGGTCGTCGCCCTAGACTTCCGTCCAAGTGTTGGCTGTGTCTTTCGGGGGAGGGGGGAAACAACACGGGTGGGCTTGGCTCGCTTGGCCGACCGAGCGCCTGATGTCTTCGCCATGGCGACGCGACAACCGACGCGGGAGGGGAACACCGAGGTTACGGATGACTAACCCCCCTACTCCTTTGGGCGGCTGGATTCCATGTTGGTATCCCGCCGAAGCAGATTGATGTATTTGCATTACCGCATAATAGCTCTCACCCCAAGAAGAAAAAAAGGCTAGCCCTTACAAGGAAGGACCCTTCTACTCTGCGATAAGGTGCCCCGACCGAGGACTTGGAGGCAGAAGCAAGCAAGCGCGTAAGCCCTGACGAGCTTGCATGTAGCATTGGCCAGCGTTGGCAGGCCAAAAAGAAGCTTTGGGAGAGAGCAGACAGACACGCTGGGACGTGGTAAAGCGGTTGCCATAGAGGCGCACGTAATGTGTACACGGTAGGTACAGAAATAGGCCGACAATCTGGAGGGCGTTAGGGTACATATGTGAATTCCCATGTCCATCGACAAGCTCCCCCCTCCCCCCCCATACTTGGCGCGCACGCACTTGGGGTTCCTACGTAGGCGGAGGGCGAGGCGCGTTCCGTGTTGAGGAGCAGCGCCAGGATGCAGTCGGACTTCTTCAGCCATGCCGAACGCGTACGGCTTCCCGCTTCCGGCCCACGATTCTTTCTCTCTCGCTGTTGCCTGGTCTCCAGTGTTTTACCGTGTTGCCGTCCTGGCCTGTGTCCCTCGGGAGGCACATTTAGCGGTCTTGGCCCGCGGGTGGCAGTGGGAGAGGGTTTGCGTGAATCGGTACATGTATCCACCAGTAAAAAGCCCTTGTCACCCATAAGACGGGAGGAGGGAGGGGGTGCTGGGCCAACCGAACCGTCAATGGCTTGAGCTGGTTCCATGCTTCGCGTTAGGGTAAGCCGTTGGTCGGCCGACGGGTCGGCGAGAGCACGCGTGCTACATGGGCGCAATCTACACCGGGGTGGTAAGTTTTTACCTAGGTCACTGTAGGTAGTGTGTGTGGTCCCGGCGGGAGGATCGGAGGTCTTAGGGTGGCGGCGGCCATGTTGTAATGGACATATCAGCATTGCAAACTGGGGGGGTACGACAGCAGCCAAGGCCCTGGTGGTCCCTGGCATCCGAGGCTAACGATGGAAAGCGCTGACTGAGGATTTGTTACCAGATGTAAACGATCTTCGGGGCTAGAGACGCGTCCTGAAGCGCGTTTTGGGGAGGGGGGCCCCCTGTCGGGCTTTACGTATACCGAGGGGCTAAGGAGGGAGAGGCCCGAAACCGACCGAGCACTGGGGGAGGGACCGTGTCAGTGTATGCGTGCTTTTGGTTCACGTGCTGCTGCTGTTGCTGCTGCTGCTACGGTGGGAAAGAGGCACAAGCCGGGTCTGCAATACGAGGTGGTCTCGATGTGGGCAGTCTGTCCATGTCCATCCTTCACGTGTGTCTTGGGTCCTGGGGGGGGGGCTCAAGGGCGGGATGATGGTGGGATGGCCTGGATAGGTGGGATGAGAGGCTGTACGACTGGGGACCGGTACATACCTCTTAAGGTGCTGCATCCCGGTCAACGCGCTGAAATGCGATGGCGGGTGGGGCCCAAGAGTCCTTGTGCGCGTTCGCGTCGGGACCCACCGTGACTTGGTGAAGGGCTCTTAAAAGTCGCCTGGCCAGACACGCTTCCCAACATGGTACTCACATCAACTCACTTTCCATTGTTTCCTGCTTCTCGACACGCTCTGGACGCGCCATATCTTGAAGCAGTCTTCGGTCTCTTCGTCCCCTTTGGCCTCTGCTCCCTCCTCCTTCACCACACCCCCCCACCGCACTCACACCCACTCACACAATGGCTTCCGAGATGATCACGCCGTCCAAGAAGGTACGCGACAAGACCTCACCACCGGCCGCTCCGTGTGAACCCGCATGCTAACCCCTCCCTCCCCAGGCTGCCTCGGCCATGGAGTCCCTCCGCATGGAGTCGCCCGTCAAGAAGCTGGACTTGACTGCCGGCAAGGAGAACCTGCCCGTGGACGCCCAAGTCGCCACCCTGCCCGAGGACATCGAGGCCAAGAAGCCCGTCGTGCAGGAGGCGAAGGAAGTCGCCAAGCCTGCCGTGGCACCCACCATCAAGCCCGAGGAGGCCGACGAGCCCCTCCTGCAGGAGAACCCCCAGCGCTTTGTCCTGTTCCCCATCAAGTACCACGAGGTAAGTGACGCGCCACCCCCCGCGACGCGTATAGTGCCTCCCCGACGCGTCTTGGCTAACGCGACCCCTCCCCATAGATCTGGCAGATGTACAAGAAGGCCGAGGCCTCCTTCTGGACCGCCGAGGAGATCGACCTGTCCAAGGACCTGCACGACTGGAACAACAAAATCAACGAGGATGAGAAGTACTTCATCTCCCACATCCTCGCCTTCTTCGCCGCCTCGGACGGCATTGTCAACGAGAACCTCGTCGAGCGCTTCAGCGGAGAGGTCCAGATCCCCGAGGCCCGCTGCTTCTACGGCTTCCAGATCATGATGGAGAACATCCACTCCGAGACGTACTCGCTCCTCATCGACACTTACATCAAGGAGCCCTCCCAGCGGACCTACCTCTTCAACGCCATTGACACCAGTAGGCCAGCCCCCTTCCACCCTCACCCGGGTGCCATTGCCGTCCAGCACCTCGCATACTGACTTGTCTCCCCTAGTCCCCGCCATCCGCAAGAAGGCTGACTGGGCCCTGAAGTGGATCTGCGACAAGCAGTCCACCTTTGCCCAGCGTCTCATCGCCTTCGCGGCTGTCGAGGGCATCTTCTTCAGCGGCGCTTTCGCCTCCATCTTCTGGCTGAAGAAGCGCGGCCTGATGCCGGGTCTGACCTTCTCCAACGAGCTGATCTCGCGTGACGAGGGTCTGCACACCGACTTCGCCTGCCTGCTCTTCTCCCACCTCAACAACCGCCCCAGCAAGCAGGTGGTCCAGGACGTCATCACCGACGCCGTCAAGATCGAGCAGGAGTTCCTGACCGAGGCCCTGCCCTGCGGCCTCCTGGGCATGAACGCCAACCTCATGAAGCAGTACATCGAGTTCGTCGCCGACCGTCTGCTGGTCGCCCTCGGCAACGAGAAGGTCTACCGCTCCACCAACCCCTTCGACTTCATGGAGAACATCTCGCTGGGCGGCAAGACCAACTTCTTCGAGAAGCGCGTCGGCGACTACCAGAAGGCCGGTGTCATGGCCAGCACCAAGAAGAACGTCGAGGAAGAGTCGCCCGAGGTCAAGGGCGAGAACGGTGGTGACTTCAGCTTCGACGAGGACTTCTAAGCGCCTCGCTCGCAAGCTGTTGTTTCTGTTCCGCATTCCCAACGATACCCCCTCTTCTTGTCCCCTTGACCCCAATGAGCAGAAGCGCTTTGCATATATTCTCAGGCCTGGCCGGCGCTCTCCCCCTCCCCACCACTCCACACCATGGCCTGCCAAGGCCCGTTAGACGGTGGCCGCACAGGCGTCCCGCCCCGCCGCGCCGACGTCTGTTCTCTTTCCTCATTTTTTTTTCTGCTTGGGTTTTTGTATGTCGGGGCCGTTGGTATAGATGACCAAGGCCTCCCACGGCGTGTCGGCGTTTGGGGGTCACGGAGGGATGCAATGTGTCGCACTCGAGTTGAGTGGCAGGCAGGTCCCGAGTATGGTCGAAAACGAGATCACGTATGGATATTCATGTAAAATAGCGTCGTAATGGAAGAGACCATACGAATCACGTGGTGCTTTGGCAGGCCCGCTCTGCTGTATGTGACGTGACATGATGGGATGACGCCTGTAGTCTTGCAAACGCGCCCCGTGGGTGCGGAGTGGTGGTCTCGTGACTGAGGTGGACCAACGCGAGCTCCTGCCGGCCCTCCTGCTTGAGGTGGCCGATCCAAGTCCATTGTTCCGCCGCGGGTGCTAAAGGCTGTAGGTTGGGTTCCCGCGCCCGTGGTCCACAGCGTGGGCTGTATGGCCGCGGCAGCAACGTATAGTGCAATATAGGTACCTCCCGCCCAGGCGAGATTTGGCCATTGGTATGGGATCCCATTGTACACCCGCCAACAATTCTCGACCTTTACACGCGTCATCCTTTCGTCTTCGCGCCCCCCCTTCCCCCCGAATGCATGTTCATTTCCTGCCCTTCTTCTTCTTGCCCTTGGCACCTCCGGCGGCGGGCGGCGGCGGCGCGCCGGCCTTGGCGGAGAGGGGATCGGCCTTGTCGGCGGCGGCGGGAGTGCCGGCAGCGTCGTCGGCGGCGTCGGCCATGGGCTCGTCGCGGAGGGCGGGCAGGCCGGCCATGGGCCGGCCCAGCTTGCCGCCCAGGCTCGTGATGAGCCGCGACACCTCGGCCGCCTTGGTCGTCCGGTACTTGAGCGTCGCGCCCGACACGGGGTCGTAGGCCTTGAGCACGAGGGAGCCGCGCGGCGTCGTCGTCGTCGTCGTGGGCGGCGGCGCGGCCGGCTCGGCCTCGGCGGCGGCTTTCTTGGCCGCCCGCGCCGCCCGCTTGCGCATCTGGACGTCGTTGACCGAGTACTTGGTCGTGATTCGCGTCTGGAGGGGCGCGGCGAGGTCAGCTCGGGGGGGGGGGGGGGGGGCGGGGGCGACGGGCCGCGCAGCTAGAAACGTACCGTGGTCGGCCGGGCCTCCAGCAGGAGCTGCGACTGCTGGAGCCAGTCCTCCATCTTCTCGTAGGTGGGCATGGTTGGGCGAGGGTGGCGCCGGCGGCGGCTTGAGAACGGGGGCGCCCGGGTCGGTGCTTGCTCTTCCTCGCGCTCTCTCGTTCTTTCTTTCTTGCTCTCTCTCGCGCGCGCGCCCTCTCCGTCTCTCTTTCTTTTCCGCGCGGGGAGTGGCCGGCCCGTGTGCTGGTCCGAGTGGGCGGGTGTGGTAGCAAGGGAGAATGATGATGCGGGTGGACAGGGTGCGGCGGCGGTGGCGACGGCGGCGCTTCCAAATTCTGGATCGTGCGAAGATAAGCCATGGGTTTTGACACCTACCTACCTTCTTACCCGCTTTCTGGTAGCGTGGGGTCGCACCCGCGCGCCTTCCCCCCCAAACCGCGGGGAAAGCTTCCCAATTCCACAACGGCCGTGCCATCCCCTTCGCTTACTAAACGCAAGGGACTTACTTGCATCTATACAGGCTTCCTGGCTAGGTACTGCGTGCAGTGTCCCCTGTTGCCAATGCCGGATGTGTATCGCGGAGCGGATCCCGGATCGCCCGCCGTGCTCGGCGACGACGCGGTGGGCCACGTCTATCGTACCCCCTTCCCGCCCAGCCCGGAGACCTGGCACGACTCTTTATTCCCAGGCATCAGGAACCCCCCGGTGCTCGCTCCCATCGCCTGCCCTGGTATGACGAGCAGATCGCGGCTACATCCTTCTTTGGCCGGATGGCAGTGGTTCGCCATGTCTTCATCGGGCTCGTATATGCGTCCCCTGCTCGGTGGCGGAGAAGCCGGTCCCTTCTGTTGGTTATACGCGATCCGGGTCGTCACGGGAAGCAAGGCTGCCGAGCGGTGCTCGGGCGAACCCTGGCATGGCAGCTTTCCGCTCTGGTAAACGTCTTCATCTCGCTACCACCGCCGACGGGTCTCAGGATCCTTCCGAGGACTCTTTGGCAAATCAGCGACGGAGTGGCTAGGCTCGCTTAGCGACCTGGACGGGGCCGCGCCTCGGCGAACACGGATGCACCTACTGCATTGCGTTAGGGTATCGCGCGCTGACGGTCTGGACACTCGTCGCCAGGAGCCAAATCACTACACGAAGCGCGGACACGGGGGGCTTTTGGGGTCATAAGTTGTCCCAAGATCTACCGTGGGTTATTTGCTAGCCAACTGCTGGGGTGGTTTTGTCTATAAAGCGACGGGCTGCCCTGTCCGTCGACAAGCGTCCGGGAACTCGGGAATCATTCTGCACTATCCACCTAGCGGTCCATCTTCAGGCGACCCAGTGTTAGCGGCGGTGGCAACGCGCCAAGCACATTTTACTGGTGTCGACCGAGATAGCGGTGCAAAGATCGCGGCGATACCAGGACTGTGGGCGAGTCAAGATGAGGCCTGCCGGACTGTGGTACGCGACTGGGCTGCTCGGTGTCCTGGGCCTGGCTCCGCCGTCCGCGGCCGAGAAGGCGGGCTTCCTGGAACTGCCGCTCACCAGGGAAAGAAGCCGGCCGACGGCACCAGGACTCGCGAAGCGAGCCACGGGCGCCTCCCTCAAGCGGGCGTGGAACAACTCGACGTACACGGTCCACGGTAGCCCGAGCCCTCCCCAACCGCGGCGGGACGGTAGCTGACATTGCGCAGTGGACATCGGAACGCCCAAGCAAAGCCTCCAGCTCGCGGTCGATGTCGGCACCTACGTCACGTGGGTGAACGGGGATTGCGACTCGGTTTATTTCGACAACTGGAAGGAGGGCTGTGAGGCGGCCGGGACGTACAACGGGTCGCTCTCGACCACCAACGAACATCGGCCGACGCCCGAGGGCCACGCGAGGCTGGACAACGACGATGGCAGCTCTTGGCGCATGTCCTACGTCGCCGATGATTTGACCATCCAGGGCAGCGGTCCGTTACCCCCCCCTGGGCGGTCGAGGCGCCCGGTAGCCGGTGGGTTTGCTAATACGGCGCGTAGGCACTCTGAAAAATGTGACAATCGGGGTGTACGACTATCACACCGGGTCCGAAAACGGCGCCTTGGGTCTGGGCTGGGGCCGGGGCGTCAACACAAACCACTCCACCATTGTCGACGAGCTGGTGGACCAGGGCGTAGTGCAGACGAAAGCTTTTGGTCTGGCCCTCGGTGATAAAGACGGGCTTGAGGGGGGGTCCTTGGTTCTGGGTGGTGTCGATACGAAGAAGTTCTCGGGCGCCCTGCAGAAGGTGCCGGTGATCGAACCGCCTTTGTACCCTTTCGACTACTCTGAGTACCGGTACGGCCCTACCGGCAAAGCCCCTTTGCTTGCCCAACACGTTCGGACAGATGGGCTAACGGTGGAAGTAGCTACTGGACGAATGTTGACGGTGTGACCCTCCGGGGCCCCCAGGGCAACGTGTCCACCTTCCCCGGCTTCAAAATGATGGTCCACTCCAATGACGAGCTCAGTTATCTGCCGGACGACATCGCCAACACCATTGCGGAAGCGTTCGGCATCGACAACACGAGCGAGGCCGCCGACGAGTGGTACCTGGTCCCCTGCCACCGAGCCCGCGAGGTCCAGGGGTCGCTGGACCTCCAGTTCGGCGGCCTCAACGTCAGCATCCCGTACCGGGACCTGGTCTTCGGCAGCACGCTGATCCACGAGACCACGTACGAGGAGTGCGTCCTCTCCGTCTTCCCGTGGGACCGCACGAGTTCGACCGAGAGCAAGATCGACTTCTACTACCTGGGCCACAGTTTCCTGCGGGCCGTCTACGCCGTCTTCGACCAGGACGGCCGCAGCGTGTGGCTGGCGCGGCGGAACGAGTGCGGCTCCGACGTCCGGGCCATTACGAGGGCGGAGGGTGCCATCGCAGACATGCGCGGCCAGTGCGACGGGGACGCCGGCTTGGACCCGAGCAAGGCCGGGGGGAACGGCAAGGACCAGGACGACGACGAGAGCGCCGGGCCAAGACACGAACTCTCTGCAAGGGTGCTTGTCGTGTGCCTTGCCGCGTGGCTGTGGATGGGAATTTGATGTCCTTGCGCCCTGCTCTCACGTACGCAATAATACTCCCGCCTCGTCGGCTCAAACCTTGACCCGTGAAGCCTTTGTTGGCCCATCCATCTGCCCACACCAGACATAACGTCGAATTCAGAACCTCCCACTTCCCTTTTTCCGGTTGGAAGCGAAACACCGAAATGCTACCATCATCTTCTCCAATGTGTTTTCCTGGGATGGAGCCATCGCGGTGCAATCCTTCCGAGGGCCGACTTGGCTCATCGTAGCGTAGGATCGCCATCTTTGGGCCACTCATAGCGTGTACACCATGTCAAAGTCTGCGACCTGGCGGGAGGCTGAGGACGAAGACGGGCACATCACTTCCAGGTACCTAGCCGAGCGTATGGCGATGGCAGCGGGGGGTGGCGCGGTGCCCCAGCACACATCTGCCGACTGCCCCCGGTGAAGGGCCCGTTGGCGACGGGCCGCTTCCGCGGCAACGGCGTCTCTCTACGCAACTCCGCGGGCGGTAGTTCCGAGCTCGGCGGGTTTCCCCGCCTGGACGGCGCCGTTGGGCCCGTCGACTGTCTCCGGGCGGCAGTGCTGATGAAAGACCTGTCCCGTATAGGCTGGGGCCACGACTTAGTCCGGAGCGATGCCCGACCCTCTATCGATTGCTTCCCAACTGTCGGAGGTGGCCGTCGATGCGACCAGGGCACTGGCACCATTTGCGCAGTGCCGGCAGCAAGCCCAGCGGCAGCGCTCCCCGAGCACGCACCACATCGCGGCTCAAGGCACGGGGCGGAGAGAAGGCGGCTGCTTTCGCGACGGGCCGCCAGGTCCGATATGCTGTCCTCGGGTCTGGCATCCAGCCATGGGGAGGGGGGGGTCGGTGCCTGTTCGATGCAGCGCCCCGCCACGGCCAAGCGGGAAGAGGGAGGGTCCTGAGCTACTGGGGGAGGGGGGGGGGGGGCGAGAGACGCTTGCCAGTCGCGGTGGTGTCTGCGTGCGTCTCTCGGCGTAGGCAGGGTCGTCCACGTGGTTGTGAATAGCTGGATGTTACTTACTTGCAAGAGGGGGGGGGGGGGGGGGTCCTGGACGGATCGAGGTTTGGATGGAGGGGCTTCGATTCCGCGCCGGTGGGGAGGAGCGGGGGCGCCGCAGTGGATCGCAGCTGCCAGCAACTTGTATTACTTGCGACACGTCTCGCGCCACGCCTCCGTGAGCGTGCAGAACTGGGGTCGGCGGTTCGTGATGGCCTCGAGCCCCCAGGGCGCCTGTCGCTCCGTCCTGGGCCCCCGGCTCCGGCTGGGTCGCGAGGCTCCACGGCGTACGAGCAGCCGTGTGCGAGCAGACGCACCGGGGTGCCTACGCCTGCCGCTGGCGGCCTCGCGTCGTCCCTCGCTGCCCAGGCCAGCGGCAGTGCCCACCTATGCCGCCCGAGAGCCGCCTCTTCCTCGCCCCCGTGCCGTCCTGCACCACCTCCCTCGCGTCCCGCGGCGTCTTCCCTGTCGTCGACAGACGTTTCCGTGCCACGGATAGCCCTAGCCCCCCTGGCCCCCGTCCGGGGCCTCGCGGCGGCCCCACGTAATCTAGGCAGTCAGCGATCTGCCTTCCCTGCCTAGCCCGTCTCCATTGTCTGACCGCTTCCCCCTCCGCTTCGAGAGACGGGCGGAGAGCCCGGCTGCACCTAAGCCGCAAAGCACCTGCGTGCTGGGCCAGCCCGCCCACGCGGCTGGTCGGTGGGAGGAAACGGGCCCCCGGCATCGCCGTCATGATGTCAGTACGGAGACGCGCTCCTGGCTTGGCTGCCGGCCGCCTCACTCTGCCCCCCGGGGAAGCCCTTCCATGTACCCAAGTAACGCAGGCCTGGCGCCCGGCCCGCCCTCCCCTTTTCTTCCATCCCGCCCTTCATCGCCCTCGCCCTCCCCCATCCCTCCTCACCCGCAAACCACGCCGCCCCCCCCAGAATGTCGGCCGCCGCCCTCCTCCTCAGCCGCACGACCCTGCGCCGGACCGCCCTCGCCGGCACCGCGGGCGTCGTGAGCCTCTCGCTCGGCGGCGGCGCCCTGGCCCTCGGCGCCGCCCAGCGCCCGCTCCGTCTGGACGCCCACGCCAGCCCGCGCCCCTTCAGCAGCTCCGGCGCCCGCTCCCGCCAGCGCAAGGGCCCCGCCGGCCTCGACCCCGAGGTCATCAAGCAGATGTCGGGCGGCAGCGTCACCGGTACGTCCTTGCCCGCCCTCCCTCATCCCCGCGCCCTCCCTTCTGCCCCCCTTCGCCCTCCTTTGGGATGCGGCCGGCGGGGCGGGCGAGAGGGCGAGAGGCGACCCTGTCCGGCGAGAACAGCCAAGGGGAAGGAAGCTGTGCGCTGACGCCCCGCTTCACCTCTTACCCAGGCTTCATCTCTGGACTCCTCGTTAGCGTCTTTTCCAAGACCCTGGTTCTGCTCTTGGGCATCACGGTTGTGATTGCGCAGGTAGGTCTAGGGCGGCCCAGGCCCCTCCCCGTTCTCTCTCCTCCCCCCCATACTGATGCTCCCGGGCTAACATTCCCCGAGGTGGCCGCGCGCTACGGCATTGACCTGGTTGACCAGCTGCGCGTCAAGGACCGCTTCAAAGACTCGCGCGTCTTGGCCGCCCTGCGGCGCGATCCGGCCTTCAAATTCTCGTTTGGCCTGTTCTTCGCCATGTCGGCCTTCATGCGCTTCGACAGCCCGTAGACTGTCCCTTGGGGGGCCTTGTGGCCCTCCGGCTCTGGCTGAGCGAATCAATGATAAATGACTTGACGAATGCACCTGTGCTCGACTTGAAGCCCCCTTCTGCTCCGTGGCGACCTGGGCCAGCTCCTACTGCTGAATGGCCCCGATTTTAGAGATTCCGGTCTTGCGATAGCATCGGATCCAGGGCACTTCGAGCCAAGCCCGTGGCCAGCGACAGACTTGCAGTCGTGCGTACGGAGGCCAGCGTGCTATCCCGTGGGGTGGATGCCGTCGTGAACGTTGGTGCTTATATCACACACGGCGAGGCCGGCCAGCCATAGTCTCCGTGCCTCTACCTTATGACTAGCGTTGTTGGGTAACGGAAATGCTTGTGGAAACATCATGGGCATGCCGCTGAGAAGGTCAGCTGCTTGCCGATTCTCAATGTATGAAAACAATCAGGAAGCCAATGCTTTGCCTTCGCGTGCTTGCGGGCCTATACTCCATTCAGACATCCATTAAAGAGCTCTTCTGTGCTTTTCCACTGCAGCGATGAACTAGCCAAATCTCGTGCAAGGCCCATTGAGACATGTCTCAGAAGATGCCTGCCTGCGCATGCCAACCGCCCATCCGCCCTAAGCCGATGTCGAAACCTCCGCCGAGGCTGCAAGAAGCAACCGCTCATGGGCATTTGCCGTTTCTTTGGATTCGCTTCCCCCTCTCGGTCAACGCTTCCCATTACCATTTAGCAGACCGCCGCATATCTCAGATGCCTTGTCGGGTGGGTTGTCCCCCCCCCCCCGCCGCGTTCTGTGTTGTTCTCCTCGGTCCTTTTGCATTCTTCGGGGTCGTAATACCTTGCCCGGCGGCCTTCCAGCCATTCCGTTGGCCACAACCTGCCATAAGGAGATCTTCGAGGATTTCGGAGACTGTTGTGATGTGTTTCATCACAGTATTTTGGTCTGCCCCTGTCAAACTCCTCCTTCGAACCCTTTGTGGTTCTTGATGAAAGGATGTTTGGTGTGCACCGTGGGTTGGAAGACCCGGGAAAGTAGTCCGCAGTCGGGCGTGGGCAATACGAACAATTTCCTTCGAACGATGATGAGGTCAGGTTGGACCAACTCGGCGAGTCGAGGGACACCCGGCGCGAGGGAAGACGGCCCCAAGAACGAAGAGGTTGCTGGGAAAGAAAACGAGACGTGGCTTGCCAAGACCCACGCAACGAGAGGTGACGGTCGAGTCAACGAACCCCGAGTAGCGGGTGGGAAGAGGGGGGAGAAGTGGAAGTTCGCCCGGGTAGCCTGGAAAATAGAAGTCGGATGTAAAACGCCAACTGCCTGGAGTGGGAAAGAATGAGCAAGAGGGGTGGAGCTCTAGGCTCCGACTGTAGGAAAGGAAGGTACGAGGTAGGCGGACGACCCCGAACTGGTAGCTTCCTGGGGAAGAAAGGGAGGAGGAAGATCGGGTGTGGTTTCGACCGAGCTTCGCGGGGCGAGGCGATAAGGGTGGCTTTGAGGAAGAACCGCCGTTTTCCTTTTCGTGTACGACTCGTTTTGGATTCATGTAGGGGCTCACAACGTGATGGGCAAGTCAGTAAGTACATATGGAGGGATGGGAGGGCCCAAGGTGATGTGAGAGAGTCATGCTGTCGAAAGCGTCCATGGACAGCTCGGCTTCGCTGTACTTTTGTGGATGCGACAGCAGCAGGCAAGGTGGGTGGATTCAGACGCAGCTGCCAAGTTGGCCAAAGTACACGGGAAATGCGGGGGAAGTAGGTTGACGAGGGAGAATTCTTGATCGGTACTAATACTCAGATATCTGAATGTCATCTCGTGAGGATATTCCACGCACAAGATCTTCTGGTAAGCATCTATACGTGAACCCAGCTGAAGTCCGGGGTCTCAATACTCCAACGCGATGCATGCCGCTCTTCAAAGGATACAGATAATACGCAGATACATGCAGTACCGGCCTGTCCACCAGCCCTGTGGACATACCTCCCGGTTACCAGGCCCGGCTTGGCCCTCCGTCTATCGTTTTGTTCTAGTTTCATATGGCATACTCCAAGACTGATAGCCGCAGATGCCTGCGCTACAACGCTGCCTCATGGCGACGATATGGGCAATGGCGGGGCTGTAGAGTCTCACCGAGACAAAACCTCACGAGGCTCCTCTCTACGAAGCCTTCGCCTTGGCGCTCATCTCGTTAACCTTCTCGGCCACAAGGTCCTTGAGTGGCTTGTTGCCATTGTGGGCCTTGCCGACCTCGGCCTTGAGCTCCTCAATAATGTCGTCCATCTCACGGGGAAGGTCTTCGGTGACCCCGGGACCAACGAAGCGGTCCTTTTGTTCGCCAGCGGCAGTGAGGCTGTCGGTGCTGATGCTGCGCGGCACGTTGACACCGGCATCTTGAGTGCGAGCCTCGATCTTGGCCCGGAGCCACTTCTTGCCTGGCGACGCGAAGAAGGCAATGCCGGCGCCCGTCACGACGATGGCATAGAAGTAAACACGAGTCCAGACCTTGATGGAGTCGGAGAAGTCGAGCAGGTAGAAGGGCGCCACCGCGAAAGAGAAGACGAGCTGAGTGACGAGCCACGTGGCAATGTCGTAGTATCGCTTGGAGGGAAGCGGTTTCTGGCTGCTGGGGTCCAAGAAGAAGGGTCGCAGGTAGCGGCGGGCGCCTTCATGGTCAAGTCAGCCCGTGTTTTGGGTTGGGGGCGGGGGTTGGGGCAAGGGGACAGAAAACGTACTCTTGGCGGCCGTTTGTACAAAACTAGCGAAAACAAACGTCAGGTAGTAGCCCGGGTAGAAGCCATGCCAGAATGCGCTGGTGCCAAATGTGGCCATGCTCGCGCGAAAACCGGGCTTCTTGTTGCGTGGCGTAACGCGCAAGTAGACGTAGTATCGGAGCCACTTGTTAGTGTTCATGTTCCAATTCTCGAGATAGGCACGGCTGTTTTCCGCCGACTCAACACCCCAGGGGTTGATGTTCTGCAAGCGGTCCCAGCTGACGCGACCCGTGACGGGGTCCACGCCCTTGTAGCCCAAGCCGGCCAAGATGCACGCGCCCTCGGTCAAAGTCCACACGCCGTAGTACTTGAGACGGACGGTGAAGCCCACCATGTGCAAGTAGAGTATGCGGCGGACAATGGACTGGTCCATGAACTTGTCACTCAGCATAAAACTGGGGCTGAAGTAGCTGCTGAGGTTGACAAAGGCGGCGATCCAGAGGAGCCCGCCAGCGCCCTTCCACATCGCCGGGGTCGCGCTACGCGGGATCTTGCGCTTCTTGCGCGTGGGCGGTCGCTTGGCGGGGTCGACGGTGGAGGGGACGTCGAACATGGAGCAGTCAATCCAGCGCTTGTACTCGTTGTAGTCGAACGAGGGGCCGGCCATGAAGGAGGGGAAGAACAGCACGTAGCCGGCGTAGTCGAGCAAGCTGGGAAGCTCCACGATCCGCCGGTCCTTCTGAAAGTCGGAGAGCTGGTCGTCCGGAAGGGTTCCGTCGGCCACGTTCCAGCAAAAGGCCGTCAACTTCATGAGCATGACCATCTGGGCGCCCGTGATGTCGACGGCGGCGGGAGTGTCGGCGAACTGGCGGGCCAGCTGGGACGAGGCCATGTGGCCCATCAGAAAGACGAAGGCGACCCAGGGCATGTAGGGACTGCCGCGCATCAAGTAGGCGAGGCCGTACGCGCCGGCGGCGGAGATGAAGATGGTGCGAGCGCCATCCCAGAGATCGAAGAGGCCGACAAGGTAGAAGAGGCAGACACTGCAAAGGGGGCCAGGTCAGCTTGTGGCGCAGACGGGCACATCGTCGCGCAGGGGACGCACCTTATGCTGTAGATGTTCTTGTACTCGGGGCGTGCATCGGGCACGCGCTTCAGGAGACCGGCAAGCGGGTAGGAGAGCAGGAAGGAGAAGATGAGCTTGACTGTCGGCTGAGTCAGAGGGACGGGCGCGGCTAGCCAGAACATGGCGGCGGTACTCACGTTCATCGGGCGAAGCTCCCACAGCTCCGGCGAGGGCCTCGAAAGCTAATATATCCGCCAGTATTAGCGCCGCTGGTCACAAAAGCAGGGGCGGATGACCGTACGCTTGTTGATATACGGAAGCATCCTGTCGACAAATAGTTTCGGCTTGTCGCCGGCGTCCGGTCAGGCTTCAGGCTGGGGGATGGCGGGCCCACGAGGGCGGATGAGGAAAGAAAACGACCGTCGTAACGGACGTTTGGCGGCGGCGGTGCGGGTTTTGTTCTTCGCCTGCAGGGGGGGTTCAAGGCATGATTGCCCCCAGCAATTGAAACAAAGCACCTTTGAAGGACGAGATGCGCAGGCGGGTGCCGCAGCGATAGGGGAGGGGCGGAAGCAAATACGGTTTTGTTGAGCTTCGTCGGCGTCTGCGCAGCGACAGGGTCCTTTCGCAGGAGGGAGAGGCGTGAGTGAAGCTTTGTGGTTTTCCCTCCGTTTCGTGGGCTGTCCACATGTGTACCTATCCAGGGACCTTCGAATTACCTACCAAAGTCTCGGTCCCTCTGGCGGGCCTGGAAAGCTCCAGAGACTGGGCGCTGGGTAGAAGAGCAGCCGGGCATCCAGACAGGGCTGGCGTAGGCTTGTGATGTCACCCGCTCGGCCTGTATGCAGGTCGGCACCAAATTCTGGACGGAACGGCTTGGTTTCGGACTCGGCAAGCCAGCCACGACCTGCATTATACACAAGTCATAAAGAGCACCCTGCATCTTACATAGCTGCATCTTGGGCACCCTGCATATGTGTTGCGTGAGTACAACACCCCCGTTCTTTTGTTGATGACGACCACGATGATGTTCCACTGGTGCTGCTACCGAGAGGGGCCATCGCATACTTACTCCCTGGCCCTTTTCCCTTGTCCGTCGCATACCTCCTGCCTCGCGACACTTCACCGGGTGGAATCCAGCACTTCAGTACAACCCGCCCGCAGCTGCGGTTGCCCGGGTCTCGCCGCAACTCTGAGTCAATCCACTCCCGTCCAGCAAACATCGGTACCTACCGGCCATCTACCTACGGACCCTTACCGTCCGATACTGACGCCCCGCGCCTCGCCTCGCAACCTCAACGCCAGGTCGAATTCGTGGGTAAAGGCGTTGTGGCCAGACACAACATACCCGGCAGGGGGACTACCAGGTGGATCCCGCTTCTTGTTCAACCGGATGTGCAGCGGACGGGACCTTTATCCACGTACTTCCCTCAGCGCCGTCGATACGCACTTCCCGGTGCTCACCCGTATCTGGCTGCATTGCGCCTTGCCCGCTTGACAGCGCGTACCCGTGAGCGTGCCCGAGGCAGGGGAGATAAGCGGGCGGATGCGGGTCGCAGCCGCAGATGCGGACCGCCGATACAGACCCAGACACGGTCAAGAGACGAGATTCAGGAACCGGCAATGCGTGTAATTAGACCTCTATTAGTATCCCCCAAGCCGCCATGCAAAACCTCGAAACGCGCGTGCCAAAGTCGCGGCACATGCAGTTCGCACACCAACGTTACTTTATTTCTTCTGAACCGAAACCGGTGCGCCCATGTAAGGGCCGCTTTTCTTGCCTGGATATTCATGCCTCGTCAGTGGGCGTCAAGACCGGGGAGCACGCGCTCCCTCGGACGTTCTCTTTTCCGGATAATCGTCATGATACGCCGTCCAATCCATGCACAAACGAGTCGGAACCCCGCGCGCGCGCCCCCTCAAAGCACTCTCGTCTTGTTCTCCTTCCTGTCCGTCACCGCAGTCAAGAAAGCTTCTGTGCCGAGGATGCTGGGCCCAAGATGGAAAAATTTGGAGATCGCGTATTATACAGCAGCCTTCCTACCGGAGACAACAAGTCGTTCTACTAGGAACCACGAATTGCTCGCCCGGGAAAGACCTAAGTTGAGAAAGGGGACGCGTCATTTCGCCGTCTCGCAGGGTTTTTGCCCGCGCCCATCAAGAATGGAAGACATGTTTTGCTCCGCCGCGGGCCCCGTCGCTCCGCCATGTCCGAGGCCCTCGGTCCGAGACGGACCCGATTATGAGTTGGCATCGCGGTTGCTCTGCGAGCTGGCGCTGACAACATTCGGCTGCGCCGTGGGCAGGGTGTTCTTGCTCACGTCGGCCTGGCGAATTTTGGACCAGGTGTAGATGGTACCACTGACGAAGCCGAGGAAGATAGCCAAGACACTGCCGACAGTGACGGGGGCGGCGAAGAAGATGAAGCCGCTGATGGCAATGGGCAGCTTGTTCAGAGCACCCACCATCGAGTACGTGGTCGAAGACGTGCACCGGATGCACCAGGCCGAGCAGTAAGAGATGAAGATGGCGGCCATGCCCGAGTAGATCATGCCAATCATGATCTTGTTCTTGGTCTCGGGCGGGAAGTTCTTGGCGAAGTTCTCGGCCGACCAGTCTTCGGCGATCAGCGAGGCGATGACCAGGACGGGGATGGTCAGGAGGTTGTTGTAGAACATGGCTATGAGCGGTTAGCGATGGCCCTTGCCCGGGGGGGGGGGGGGGGGGGCGCGGGGTTCTGCGGTATTGGAATACTTACTATCCCAGTCCTTGAAGTTCATGCTCTTGATCTTCTTGCGCATGCCCAGCATGTACGAGGCCGTGCAGAAGACGTTCAGGCCCATCCAGGCGTAGCCGGCGTTGAGGGTAGCCAGAGCCTCGGCAGCCTCGGACGTCTGGCTCGCGTGGGTGGTATCGGCCCAGGCAGCGATAACGGACGAGAGGACCATGAGACCGAAAGACAGGAGAGCCAGAGGCGTGACACTGCCACCGAACCAGAGGACCTCACCGTAGGCGATCACAATGATGGTCAGGTTCTTGAAGATGGTGTAGACGGGAACCGACAAGTACTGCAGGGCCTTGATGCTAGTGTAGATCATGCCGACGAGGAGGAGCGAGATGGGGAACCAGCGCTTGCCCTTGGCGGGGTCAAAAGGCGCCAGGTTGGTGATGAAGCCCATCTGCCGAGCGGCCTCGATGGTCGCGATGCACACGATGGACTGCGGCGGGCCCCATGTCAGCATGCGGCCGCGGTGGGCGCGACGAGGGGGGGCGGGCGTCTTACCTGCACAGCAAGGTAGAAGAAGTTCATGTTCCACTCGCCGCCCGAGACGACATACTTGTTGACCACGGTCATGCTGATGGACGACAGGCAGTAGGCCATGATGGAGGCCAGCGGGCTGTTCTCGAGCTTGTGCCACGACGCCATCAGGCCAGGCTGCTGCAGAGGAATGCGCCCTCCGGGGCGCGCGGGGATGAAGGCATCCTTTTCGTTGCCCGTAGGACTCCTGGGGCTGCGGGCCGTGTCGGGCATCTGCACCACGTAGTCGTCGTTCTTCTTCTCCGACATGATGGCGACGAGGGCAGGAGAGGCGATCTCTGGGAGGCGTGTCCACCAGGCGGGCTCGGCGGGCGAGCGACGGGTCGGGAACTATCTAAAGCACGGAGGGAACGAGGGTGACGGGGTCGCAGGCCGCTGTCGAAGAGAGCGTGTGCACTTCGGATGCAAGCGATTACGTGCGTCGGCGTCGGCGTCGGGCGGTCGATGGCTGACAGGTGGAAAGGGAAGGGAGGGAGGGAGAAAAAAAAAAGAGGCTACTTTGCAATCGGGTCAGACTCCTGGGCGATTGGGGGATGGAGATTTGGACGGCGCTGGTGATAAAAGGGGAAATTGATTGCACTCCCATTCGAGTCCAATGGCTGGCGCCTGGCAGCCGGTCAGGTCTCGCCTTGGGAGCCCTGGACAGATTGGCTGGAGGGACATGTGGGAAAATGGCTCGGGGAGAGTGGAGTCGGGGGACACGAGCAAGGGAACGCGCGTTGCCCGATCGGAACGCGATTGTCCTTTCGCAGGCACGTCGATGTACATGCCACCGAGACCCTGTAGAACCTGGGCCCTTAGACATCGGTCAGTGCATGCCACACACACGCCAGGACGGGCGCTTCTTCCCTTGGACTCGTGGCGAGTAAGATCTAGACGGGCTGCTAAGGCGGAAGGGCGCGTGTGAGTGTGTGTGCATGCATGTGTCTCATCTGTCCGAGCATCCATGGACACGGACCCCCTAATTCCTGGATAAGTACGCGGCACCCTTCCCTGGGTGCTGTCAGCATCCGCTGGCACAGTACTGTGTACATATCTTCCACAGCCTGCCGTCGGTGATTCCAGAGCCAGCTGAAAGCCCGACTATACGGATGGCATTCGCTGCGGATCAGCCACCCTGCCAAGCCGCAGCCCGTCGCTATAGCCCCGTATATCGGGCTTAAAATTAGAACAAACCACCTCCCTTCTCCACATCGCCCGCGGAGAGATAAGGTTGGCCTGGGTCGATGGTGTCCCGGGAGGCCAACCCGCCGCAATTCCGCAGGGCTGTCTTCCGCCCGCCTCCCTTTTGCCGTCCGTGCCAGCAAATTTGGCTCTGTCTCGCAGGAGAAACCTGGCCGCGCTGTCCGTCCTGCCACGTACGGACGTATCGAACCGTCCGTGGACCCCAAGGGGAGGTGTCGCCGTGGCAGGTGCATGCACAGGTACAAACGAAAAGCGATCGGTGGTGGGCATTTGGCAACAGGATTGGACGAGGACTGGCCAACCTATATACGGATAGGCTCGGGCGGGCCGTGGCAGCGATCACCGAGCTGGCTACATGAATGCCAGAAGCACGAAAGGTCGCATGGTTCCAGACTAGCAGTGCCAGGACTGCCTGGATGCAGGTGGGCTGGGCCGCTGCCACATCAATCTGTGCAGGGAAAGCCCCCCACGCCCGCAACGCTATGCAAACAAAAACCAGCATTTGACCACATTCAAGCACTGGGTTCCGGCCAACGTCGGCTACAAGCCTCCCGCGCCAGTATGAACATGGATGCCCACCCCCCGGGGCCACGACAGGGGGGGGGGGGGGGGGGCAATTCAGCTGGCCGAGTCGGGATCCTGCCCCTCGCCGCCCGAGTCCATGGCCTCGTCGCCTTCGTCCCGGCCGGCGCGCTCCTGCGCGGCCGCCAACCCGGCCCCGGCGCCGCCGGCCGTCTCGGTGGCCTCGGGCGGCGGCGCGTGGTTGAGGTGCTTCCAGTCCTCCAGCTCCTCGGTGACGCTCCGGAGGCGGTCGCGGATGCTCTCGATAGCGTAGCTGCCCAGCACCAGGCGCAGCGGCGGGTAGGAGCAGTGGCCCAGCTGCCAGACCAGCTCGGCGCACTTGACCGCGCTCGTCGGCTGCTTGTCGCCCAGCCACTGCACCATGCGCTTGGCGTGCAGGGCGGGCGCCGCCGCGTGGGCGTAGGGCTCGCTGGCCGGCTTGATCAGGAAGTGCCCCCACGTCGGCAGCGGGTTGTCCTGCGCGTCGGGCTCGTCGCGGCGCACCAGGCCCGGCTCGACAAGCGTGGCCTTGACGTTGAAGCTGTCGATCTCGTAGAGCATGGCCTCCATCAGGCCCTCGACCGCGTACTTGGTGGCGCAGTACGGCCCCAGCCCGGGCACCCCCAGCGCGCCGCCCGTCGAGCTGAAGATGAGGTAGCGGCCGCCGTGCTGCTCGCGGAAGTAGGGCAGCGACGCCTGGATGATGTGCAGCGTGCCCATGAAGTTGGTCTCGAACTGGTTGCGCATCTCGTGCTCGTCCTGGTCCTCGCACGCGCCGATGACGCCGTAGCCCGAGCAGTTGGCCACGACGTCGATGCGCCCAAAGTGCTGCAGCGTGCGCTCGATGACGCGGGCCACGCTGTCGCGCGCGCGCACGTCGCACAGCAGTCCCAGGCTGTTGGGCGGCGGGTGCTGCTGGGCCATGGCCTCGGGCGCTGTCTCGAACGTACGTCCGACGGCCGTCACGAGATCACCGCGGGAGAGGGCGCATTTGACCAGCGAGCGGCCCATGTGGCCCGTACCGCCGAAGACCTAGCCAGCGGCGCATGCGTGCGTGAGTACAAGTAGAGACCTAGGATGATGCGTGGTATGCATGTGGCCGAAGCCCCTCCGGCCGTAGTGCTTTGCCCAGGCATCCAGCAGATACGTCCTGTGGGGCGCGGCGGGGAAGGGGCAAGCCAGGCGCGGTGAGAAGGAGGAGGAGGAGAGGAGAGAATGCTCACAATCCATACGAGTGGCTTTCGCGACGCGTTAGGCATCGGCGGCTCGCAGCTCGCGGGTAACAGCACCCGCGCCCGTGACGTGCTGGTGCTCTCGGGCGACGTGTGGCCCTCGGACACTTCTCTGGCTTCCACCTCCATCGCTGCATCCATCCGCAACTGCCCGGGTGCGTCGATAGATCCCCCGGCCGGTGTTCTCGAGGTGGCAGGGGTGATACGATGCAGCGGCAACCAAAACAGACTCGGCGTAGGCAGCCAATGAAGCCGGACAATTGCGAGTCTCTGCGCGGGTGGGAGACGGAGTAATTGGCAGTGTTGACTTTCGACTCGGTAGACGTGCCCGCCCCGCACAGCGCCTCCACGATTAATCAAAACCATAGCATCATGGGGCGTCAACGCCAGGGGAGGGGGGAGGGCTCGCCAGGCGACTTGTCCATCAGGCCGAGAAGCTTAATTTAACCTCGCCAAATGATCCCCAAAGAAGGTCGAGGTATCCATCCACCCATCATGAACTCCAAGTACGCCCATCCACACGTACGAGAAGAACTACTCGGCTAGTCGGGGCGCACGGATACAGACACTGGCCAGTGGTCACTTTGAAAGTAATATTCTTTGTTTTGATGAAATCCCTTCTCATCGCCTTTTCTTTTCTTCTTTCCGCGCCAAAGCGTCTAGCTTACACCTCTATGTTCTCAAACAGGAATGTGGGCTGTTCCGGCACCGCCTGCGCCGCCTGAGGGGCGCTCACCTCGACTTCGCTGCCGCTCAAGAGGTCGGTACCCTTGTTGCTGCCCTCGGCCACCTCGACGACAACGACGTCGGCCAGACCCGCCGCCCGCTTAAGACTCGGCACCATCGAGACCAGCGTCTTGGACTCGTCAAACGCCAGCTTGAGGTCCATGACCTGGCTGACAGGCTCGCCGTCTCGGAGACGCTTCTTCTGGCGCTGGAAGAAGGGCATGGCGTCCTTCGCCTTGCCCGTCTTGGCGATGCGCCCGCTCAGCTGCTTGTCCGGCACCGTCTGCGTGTTGTTGTCGGCATCCCACACCTCCTTCAGGATCTCAATGCACTCCGTCTGCCACTTGGGGAACTGCTTGGTCGTGAAGATGGTGAGCTTCTTGGGCTTCTTGGGATCAAAGTTGGACGATTTGCCCTTGGCGAGCTTCTTGAGCTGCGCCGACTCGGCCGACGTCACGTTGGATTGCGTCGTCAGCACAAAGGCGCGCGCCGCGCTCAATCCGGCATCAGTCGCCGGCACCTCGGGCCAACGGGCAAGCTGGATCGACTTGGACTCCTTGAGCACCTCAAGCCACACGTATTCGGCCCAGTGAGGAGCGATGGGTGCCATGGCAAGAGCCTGGAGTCTGGTGTACTTGGCAATCACTGCGGTACAGGGTCAGCTGTCTCGATCCAAAACACGTTGCGGGTCCGCGATACGCGGGTAGATGTTGTCATGGACGCTGACAGCACCAAAAGGAAAAGTGAGAAGGTACTTACGCTCCTTGTTCATCGGAATACCAGCGGCGGCGCATGATGTTCGGTAGACGTCCTTGGCGTTGTTGAAGTCGAAGAAGCCAGACTTCAGGGCCGACTTGTAGTTGGTTTCCTCGTAGTGCTGCTTGGCCTCGTTCATGAGAGCGTTCATTTCGTTGTCGAAGAGCGCATCCTCGAAGTCGTTCTTCTCGGTTCGGAGGTCGGTGCTCTTGGCCATCTCTTCCAACCACTCCTTCAAGTTGTGCAGTCGGAGGATGGTGTTGTCGGCAACATCTTCGACAAAGTTGGAATCTTGGATCGTGTCGCCAGCATCTGCCAGGGCAATTCGGGAAGCGTCGGCACCGTACTTCCTGACGACATCGTCGAGCGTCATGAAGTTGCCGGTGCTCTTGGACATCTTCTCGCCGTTGAGCTGGAGATGTCCGTTGGCTCGGACACCTCGAGGCCAGTATTCCCTGGGGAATAGAGCCGCGTGGTTGTACAGGAAGAAGGTCAAGTGGTTAGGAATAAGATCCTTTCCGCTCGCACGCAGATCGAGAGGGTAGAAGTACTGGAACTCTCGTCGCATCGACTCGAGAGTCTCCTTGGAAATCTTAGACTGGGACAGGATTTCGTCGCTCATCTCGGTGCGGCAGAAGATGTAGTCCCAAACCTCGTCCAGCATCTGCTCGGGAGCAATGTTGCCCTTGCCCTTTTGCCGTCCGAAGTTGTCGGAGTGCAGGAAGTGAGCGATCGTGTAATAAGCCATGTAAACGGTCGAGTCACTCAAGCTTTCCACCAAGAACTCCGGTGCCCAGGGAAGCTTGGAGCCAAGTCCATAAGACCTGGCGCACGCCCACTGTTTCAACCAGTCGAGGACACCCATAAAGGCATTGCGGGTGTCGTTAGAGTATGTGTTGAGACCCTTGCCATCCTTGTTCTCGACGTGGGAGACGACCTCGGCGCGCCAAGAATCCTCGCCGTAGTCGATGTAGTACTGCTCCATCAGGGCAACGGTACACTCATCGCCGCTTCGGCTGACGACCTTGCCTTCGGGCTCGGCATACTCGAAAGCGAGACCGGCATCGATCAGCTGCTTGCGCACCTTGGGCTTCGCGTCCGCTACCTTCTCGTCCTTGAAGTCGCCGACGAGCATTGTGCCCTGGTAGAAGCCTTCCTTGTAGGCAAGCTCCTTGGCTTCCTTCAGTTGGTTAACATCCTTGGGAGATGCAATCTTCATTTTCTTAACCAGCTCAGGTGCGAGAAGGTTGGAGGTGGGCGTCTGGATGATGGGAGTGATGTCGGTCTCCACCCACTCCTTCTGAATGCCGTAGTACTCAGGCTTTAAGCAGTCAGTACCGTCTCCCCAATCGCGGATTCACGCTGGACCTACCTTCTTGGCCAGCTCCATGATCATGGTGTAATCATCAGGGGAGTCGGAAGGAACGCAAGTCACGACACCAGTTCCCTTGGTTTCGAGGATAGACTCCATGGGCAAGACCCGAACACCATCCTTGTGGAAGCTGAGGGGCGCATCGACACGCGAGCCAACCAGATCGCTGCCTTGGATGTCGGTAGTTCTCTCCACGACGCCTTCCTTGGCGAAGATCTCTTGATAGGCCATGTTTCTCGCGGCTCTCTCGGTCATGACGTAGTACTCGTTGTCGTTGGCCTTGTAAATACCATACTTGATCTTTGGCGACACGAAGCAGCAAGTCTGGCCGTACATAGTCTCCGCCCTCAGGGTCTATTGGAGCAGGAGTCAGGCCTGATACTCGAACGGTGAAAGAGCGGGGACCGGGTAGCTTACAGCGGGAACAAGGTAGATATTGGCGCCCTCGGGAACCTTGCCCTTGACGGCTTGCTGGGCCTTCTCGGCAAACTCGAGAACCTCTGGCCGGTTATCAGTAGTGTGTGGCATACGTATGGCGCACCGAGCGGAACTTACTCATCTTGATACCAACGTAGATTTGAGGGTTGACACCCTCTCCCTCGCTGCGGTCGTGGTCCATACAGGGCTGGCCGTCCTTGATGGAGTAGATAGTATGCCTCTTTCCAAACTTGATCTTGTTCAGCTCCCTCAGGCGGTTCATCTGCCAGCGGACAAAGGCGTCGAAGTAGGGGTTGGCGTCCGTGGTCAAGAACTGCCTCCGCCAGTCGATTCTGCAACCGAAGTTGCTGAGGTCATTCTTGACGAGCGGGGGGAAGTGCTCGAGCCAGTGGGCCGTGTCGGCAAAGAGGTGAATCTGGTCGGTAGCGATGCCCATCGCTTGCATGATCTGGAACTGGTACTTCATCTTGACTGCCTTAGCGTTGGCTTTGCCCTTCTTGGCGGTAAACTTGGTCACGTCCTCTTTCTCCTTCTTGGCGGCCGGCGCGGCCGTCTCGACGACGGGCTCCTCCTCCTCCTTGTAGTTCTCGAATTGCTGACCAAACATCTGGACCTCCTTGGCGAGCTTGTCGGCGCAGGCCTTGATGGGAAGACCGGTGCAGTGGTAACCCTGGGGCCAAAGGACGTTGACGCCCTTCATGCGGGCGAATCCGGCATGGAACTCGACCTTGGTCCACGAGAAGGCGTGGCCCACGTGGAGACGACCGTTCGTGTAGGGAAAGGCGATAGTGGCGTAGAACTTGGGGAACTTCTCGCGCAGCTCATCGGGCGACATCGAGTCCAGAGGGATGTCGGCGGTCGTGGGCGCGTCGGCATTGAAGAGGCCCTGCTCCTCCCATGCCTTCTGGTACTTCTTCTCGAGGGCAATGAGGGTGTCGCGCTTCTCGGTGCCCTTGAGGTCCTTGAGGCTGGCATTCTGCATGCCCTCGACAATCTTTGCCGCGTCCGCCATCTTTGCTGTTTGTCGCGTGGTCGGCCTAGAATCGCGGGTCAATCGAACACTTCGAACGAAGGACCAAATCTGCTAATGACTGGAGTTCCAACACCGACCATCGGCTACGAGTCACCGCGGGGCAACGGGTCGAGGGGTGCTCTTTCCAGATTTTGGCGGGGTGGCGGTGTAGCCCGGCAGAATCTGGCGGACCAGGGAGTAAGAGGTAGGAATCCAGAACCTCGCACGCGGCATCAGTGACAAAGACGGGGAGATGCCGTGCAACAATCGCATTATGTAGTCAATATAACCTCGAATAAAAGTCGCTCTATCTTGTTCCATGGTTCGGACTTGAAACTTCGACTTTGCGCTCATTCGCAGTGAATACACATCCCGCAAACCGCTCCGCGATGGCCAGCTTACACTGAGCCGTTAACGGGAGCAGTCAACGGCTTCTCACTCAAGTACGAATTCGAGTGCCACCACTTACAATTAAACAAAACGGCTTTCTGTAGCCATCTTGCTACTTGTAGACAGCAGTGCCAATGAAAGCCTCGGGGCTCGTACGAGCGCCAAGAGGTACTGTTCACTCTGTAACGGCACAAGCTTCACACAACGCACACGAACCTTGCGCGGTGAGACAACGTGCCATTCCGGATTGCCACTGAGTACTTTGTGGAGTATTCAGGTATCCCCATAGCCATAAGGTTCAAGGCATTGATTGTTTTTCTCTCCTTGAGAGGGGGGAGGGAAAAAGAATGCTAAGCGCATGTCATAGGACAAGACGTTGGCAAAAGTTTACGAACAAACGTATTGCATTAGCCGCGAATCGAACGCGGGGCCCATCGATGGCAACGATGGATTTTACCACTAAACCACTAATGCTTGAAAAAAGGGGCTGTTAATTGAATACAGATAATGAGCTGTAGGGTCGCTGCATCCGAGAGAAGATGATCACGGTTGTTTTGCTTATGGGACATAGCGGTGTTGGGTGGGAGACCCTGGGCGTTGTTAGAGACAGAGTCAAGATGAAACCTGTCGAGAACCACGTACACAAAGTGTGATCCACGTGGCTGATCGGGTCCCAAATTCAAAAGCTGTTTATAGTATTGCGCTGTTCCCACACCGTAGTCGGGTTCTCTGTGCTCTGTTCGCTACTTGAGCCATGTCAGCCCGTCCTGCTGAGTCACCCGGAAGACGATCGTGGCACAAGCAGAATGGATCGTACACTTCGACGGGGGACCTTATGTTCGATCCGATGGCTTCCCGTATCGTCCTGTGGATGAGCCAAGACTCTGCGTTGGCCCGCTCTGCTCGAAAGACCATGCTTCCCTAAGACACAACATAACGTAACTTCCGACGCTCGGTTCTGCCCCCATAGACCAGAAGCTCCTCGTTGTAGGGAGACATGGATGATAACAGGTCGTCTCAATATTCACACTACGGCACTGCTGGCTTCTCACGAATTGAGCACTGTTGTTGTTGGCAGAGAGACACCTTCGCACGGAGTATGCCACCTGATGTCATGATCAAAATATATCGAAACATGTATATACATCCCGTGACATTGCCCTGAAATGATTTTTATCTTGTAGCATCTCCCTCTTAGCCCTTCACCTTCCTGCCGACGGATTGCCGACATACCAAGTCAGTTGGTCCCAACTTCACCCATGGCCCGGTGTATCAGAAAGACCCTCTGGGGTCTTGTCGTCATTGCTTCGATCCCTCCGGCCCATGCTTTCTGGCGCATGTCTTGCAGTGTAATCCAAACGGGTCGGATAGACCCGATCGTCTCTCCAGGCGAGGTAGCCACACACGCACACAAGATCTCCGGGGCGAGCAACTTTGCTCTCGAGGTCACGTACGACGATCTCCAGGCGTCCCGCTGCACTTCCTGCGAGATCCAAGACGACAAATCGGCGTACTGGACACCGCAACTCTACTACGAGCATGCCAACGGCACATTCGAGGAGGTTTCCAGCGGGGGCCATACCATCTACTATCTCGGGCGTGGCGATAAGCGAGATCAGATTGAGCCCTTCCCACCTGGCTTCAAGATGGTGTCGGGTGACACGACAGCGCGCGCGGCGGACGCGACGACCATGACGTACGGCTCCGGACGGCCGCAGTCGGAACGGGTCAGCTTTGCGTGTCTCGACAGCTCGGGGCCGCAGCCGGAGCATCACCATATGGCGCGGACCGACTGCGACCAGGGCCTGCGGGCCCAAATCCATTTCCCCTCGTGCTGGGACGGCCGGGACTACCGGCCCGACAACGGGCACGTCGCCTACCTGTCGCAGATTGACAACGGCGCGTGCCCGCCGACGCACCCGCGCCCGCTGCCGCATCTGTTCTTCGAGGTCCTGTACGCCGTCGCCGCCATCGACCAGTCCGGCGGCGGCCGCTTCGTCTTCTCCAACGGCGACGCTACCGGCTACGGCTTTCACGGCGACTTCGTCAACGGCTGGGACGAGGACGTGTTGGCGAGCGCCGTGGGCCGGTGCCTTAACGACACTCTCGACGGCGTCGTGGCCAAGTGCCCGCCCCTAGCCAAGTCGCAAACCTCGGCGTTCGAGAACAACTGCCCTGAAAGAGAGCCTATCGTCAATGAGCCAGTGCGCGGCTTGCTGAACAAGTTGCCCGGCTGCAACAGTGTTTCCAGCGGCCCCCGTCATACCGTGGCGAAGAGGTGCCTGGATCGCCCAGCTGTGAACCGCGTCTTTTCGGATACTGGAGCCGTGAAGATGGTAGACCCCTCCGTGGGCGACAAGCTTACGGCTTCTTCTATCTGGGCCTACGCCGGCTGTGTCTCCGAGCCGAAACGAGGCAGAGCCTTGACCGGCTATAGATTCTGGTGGGATAACATGACAGTTGACTACTGTACATCGACTTGCCAAGATCGAGGATTTTCCATCTCTGGAGTGGAATATGGGCGGGAATGCTACTGCGCCAACGCCCTCTCGAACGGCGCCTCTTTCCGGGGGCAGGCAGACTGTCCCCCTTCGTCGAGGATGATCTGCCGGGGCAACCAGACCGAGTGGTGCGGCGGCTCGCGGCTCCTCGACGTCTGGCGCGCCACCTCCCTTGCAGCCGCTTCGACTCAGCCGGAACAGAGCATCGCCGCCCCCCGCGGCTGCTACATCGAGACGCATCCCCGGCTCCTGTCCGAGAATGCCTACGCCAACGCGACCGTCACGGTCGACCAATGCATTGCCCATTGCCGCGCCCATGGCTGGCCCTCCGCTGGTCTCGAATACGGTGGCGAATGCTACTGCGGCGTACTGGCCCAGGATGCCCGACGCGCTGATCAGGGCTCTTGCGATATGCCGTGCAAAGGCGACCAGACACAGCTCTGTGGAGGGAGCGCTCGCCTCTCCGTTTGGGACATTCCACCGTATTTCACGCCCCCGGCGTCAACACAGCCGAGACTAACATGGGTTTAGTCAGTAATACGTCCCAATCTCTGCTATCACGCCGCATTTAGCTCGGGCCAATGCTTAGGCGGAGACTGTTCCGAGCTATACACGCCCTTTCCTCTTCCCCCGGGGGATGGCAATAAGTGGAAATAGACTATAAACGGAACCCTGCAGCTATAAATGTGATGCTAGCTGCCATGACCATTAAATACCGAGGTGTAACGTGGCACGGCATATCAAAGACGCTTGCTTCGCAGAATTTACTTAAGTTAGCCTGTGAAGACTCCGGCTACAACCTAGAGTGATACAAGAAACCAAAAATGGTTGCAGCCCATCTTAGGTGGTACCCACGACACCGTTCTGAAATTGGGAGAGATGCGCTGAGGCTTGCGCCCAATTGATATGGGATGTGGAAATTCGAAGGATTCGCTTTCAAATTAAGGACCGTCTGCCAGGCCTTCTACCAAGGACGATGTCTATCTATTACCTCGCCGCCACATCTGTGGCTTCTTCTTCGCCCCTCGTATAGTACGTGGCGTAAGACTCATAGCACGGCATTAACGCTTCTAACTCGTGTAATTTTGAGCCTTCGCGAAACGGTCGATTAGATGCACAGCACTTAAAATATGAGTTTCTTGAGAGAGCCCAGGAGGCTTGCTACAACGTACTTTTGCTCAAGCTCCGTAATGCTGGCTTCCAAAATTTCAGAATGTAATCCGCTGAGCTCTCCTAAGTATAATGTATAGGAAATAGCAAGGTTCTTCAGCCTCCTAACTTATAACCACTAGTATTGAAATATTTCTTTTAAATTCGCTAGTAGCACAAAACCTTCAATGTATATGGGCAGATATGGACAAATTTGGTTCCAAAACACAGCTTCTAGGTTGATAAAGTATGAACAAGCGCCTTGGTGCGCTTCGCGTATTGATTCGTTGCTGGTCAATTACCTGGTTTGTTTACGTGGATCGTGACCGACGCCTATACCAGATCCGAACCATGCAAAGAACGGAGAACGCTTCTAATCCCCACGATTAATATATAGAAATCAAGGGGGCTTATTATAAAGGGAACGATCAGCATCAAGTGATTACACGTAAATATTCCAGGAGAGGCTCTATAGCGTGTTCTTTCATTTTACTGCCTATTGTAATGGCGCAGGTTATCATACTCAAGCGGTTAGCTATAACAATACTGTCGCACCTAAGGGGCTTTGGCAAGATGGATGAATTCAGGGTTATCTAGAAAAGAGGACTAAATACAAGGAAATGTGCCAGTTATGACAGACTATATACTGTTGTAGCTGGCCAGGACCCCTGTGGAGCTTATCACGTGACCTGTGAGTAATTGGTGTAAGTCTGGGAATGCCCTTATGGCGCGACAAATACCTTAAGCTTCTCGTATAGGATCCCTAGAAGAAGTCAGATGCTAACTTTACCAGGTACATTCCCATTCGTGGCTCTTCCGTTTGATGGTCATATTTGATACTGCTTAGTGTCTTGCAGTGGCACGGTTTCATGTTGAGAGCTATTTCTTCTCTATGGTGTGAAACCATTCAATAAAGAGTGGGATGTACACGTTTCAATCAATAGATAGCAGAACAGCATAGTCAGGACGGATTAAAAGACGCAGGCCACACTGCTTGTTCAGATACCGAATGCACATGAGGTGGCGTGAGCAGCAGAATAACGAAACAATTTGTGATTTGCTCACTTATACCCATATACCCATATTTTTCTAGGTCATCTGCCTTCTGTCTGCCTCGGCTGGCACTTGACCTGAGACCACCGTCTGAACTAAGTATTAAAAGCGCCATCTCCCACGTTGCCCCTCTGCGTATGGCTCATAGCCATTGCCGCCGTCTACTACCCACTTCGCCACTATCCCCTTGTATGATGAGGAGAATTGTCCAGGCGTATTGTTTCTGGTTAGATAGCGCCTGATTTACTCCCCTGAGCCTTAGAAACGACGTTGTACCTCGGACATGTAGCGCTCCAGAAGAGGTGCCCGCCCAACATGTATCCCATGGCGTCCAGGTATCTGTTTACCCATTACCTCGTGTTAGTATTGATCAAAGATGCTGTGAGGTGCGATGTGTACTGACCGCTTCATTTCCTCCGACGCATCTTTCGCCAACTTGAGTCCCAGACGACGGGTCTTCTCCTCCGCTTCGATCACGAGACCTTTGACAAACGTCTTGGCGTGTTCTTCGCCCACGCCATGGAGTCGCATGACCACGGCCACGGCGTTGTGCTGGCGGCCCATGGAGTCACCCTTCTCGGAGTCCCAGGAGAAGTAGTCGTTGGTAAGCGCCATGGCATTCCCCGCCGCGGTGCCGTAGTCTCTACTTGCGGCGACTTCGGTGGGGTTGAGATGGATGTCACAGTCCCAACGCATGAAGCCTTCCATCAGGCTGGGTTCGTGGTTAGAGGCCAGTCGTTGTGGTGGTTGCAGGCCGGGGCTGGGCGGAGGACTCACTCAAAGCCGGCGTTGATGCGGCGGAACTCGACATACTCCTCGACCGTGGTAAAGTTGGCCTCGATGGTGTCGTACTCCTTGATGTACGTCTTGATAAAGTCCATGACCATGGGGGCCCCTGCGGGATCCAATGCCTTTACCCGAGACGGGAAGTCCTGGAACATTGCCAGAACCCAGTCTTGATCGTCAGAAGGCCTGATGTACTCGGAGTAGCCCAAAGCCAGTGCCCAAGACTCGAGGAACATATTCATGAGCCGGTTCTGCTCCACCGACGGCTGGGAAATCCCGCCGTCAAGCAAAGCGTACAGCGCATCATGAAGCTTGGCGGCCTCCTTGTACGGCAGGGCTTCAATGACGTCTGAATCGAAATATTAGGTAAGGGGGAGGCGGAAGACGAGAGTAGAGTGAAATGAAGAACACACCGTCGTAGATCCAAAGAGCTTCCACAATTTCGGCGTTGAGGCCCACACGCTCGGTCAAGCCCGTGGGATAGCAGAAAGCGAAGACATTTCCGTAGGGGCCGATGGAGTGAAGGCGAACGTCGAGGTGCGGCGCGAGCTCGTGGACAATCTTGGGGACTGTGTCCTCGCACCGTGCAATGTCTCTTTCGTCCTCGTGGACGTACACGGGGAAGGTAGTGAAGCACGAGGGCACGGAAAAGGTGTCGACGACGGTCGCAGCCATGGTGAGCGAGGTGAGAAGAGGCGGGGAGTGTCACCTGGGATTTTCGGTCTGAAGGGGGAAGCGAGATCTTTCTGGCCAGGCGTGGGCGTGTCTCCGCGGCTCGTAGCAGGCGAAGGGTGGCAGATGTGATAGATGACGGGGAAGAGGCCCAGGGTCTTGACAAACGGGAAGAGGAAAGCTTGAGGGGATGGGGTGCGAAGTCCCATTGAGCGTCAAACGGGAGTTCAAGGAGGCCTTTAATAGCAGGCAGCATTGAGTACCTACAGCTATGTATCTCTTGTCTTGAGGAACTAGCTGCTCCCGTGGGCGCCCAGCAACAACATCCGGCGGGTATGGGTAGCGCCCCCCGTGCTCAAAGCACCCCATCCCCTTCCCGCTCCCGGCGTTCTGGGGGGCATCCGGCCAAGAATCGAAGTCTTAGCCACAGAAACAGGCGACAGCGTCTTTCACGAGATGGGCTATCTATGCTAGGAGGCTGGGCGCCGACCAACCGCGTTAGAAAGGTGGGAGGGCGCACGTGTCCCAGCAAAGTGCAGTCTGCGACCTCGCCCAACGGGGCGACCAAGCATTGCGCCCCGGCCACATGCGGCAGCACGGCTATCGAAAAGACGGACGCTTGCTTACTGCACGTCCCGGATGCCCTGGAGGTTTCTCACGGGGCGCGAGGCGGGTGCCGTGCGTGGGGGCAAGAGAATCGTCATCTGCCGGTTCCTTTGCCAGGATACTCCCCAATCCGGTGCTTGCCCCCGTATTCGACCTTCCTTCATCGGTAAGAGGAACAAATAGTTCAGACCCACCTCAGGCCCCAGCAGCGCTGAGGCCAGTCAATTGGATCGTGGCGTCTTGACAGAGGGGATTTGTGACGAGGTTCCGGGGGGCGTTCCGCGGCAGTGAAGCAGAAGAAAACAATCCCGGGAACTGCCCCGTGCCGCCAACACCCATGGCAGATCCGACGGGCAAACGCCACATCCTTGCTGGCCCGAACCGCTGGTACCTGCGACTGCCGCTGCAAGGCGGTTTCCCTGGTCGTTATCTCTCTCTACAAGGCGCCGATCTCGTGGGACGGAGGATGGTTTGTTTTTCTCCGGTGGGTCCGTCTGGGGCAACGGGAGCCTGCCTGATCGTGCATGCAGTCGTGGACGATGCTGAGTACTTGCGGGCCAGCCACAATCCAAAGCGGTACTTCCAGGAGGGAATCCGGTACTTCCGAGGACAACGCGCGGGCGCGTGCAGCAGCCGCGCCTCGTCGCGCGTGTGACGAACCTCGCACGCCCCCGTCTCACGCGCTGCCACCATGGGCGAATGCACTAGGTAATTGTAAGGCAAGTGGGCTCGTGAAGTCCTCGCTGCGCCGCCCTATCCGCGTCGGAAGAGCCCCCGAACCATGGTATGCAACAGGGCCCGCATGGGATTGATGCTACTTCCCGCGTCTTACCCACAAGACCGCCAACTTGCCCCCTGCAGCCTGCGTGTTCCCAGCGACACGGGCCCGGCCAGGTGGATTGTATCGCCCGCGATAGTGGGCTCCGCGGGGTCGATAGTCGCGAACTTTCTTCTTGCTCTCCTGCTGTCTTTACCGCGCTTTATGTCGGCTCATGGCCCGAACCCACGGGACCGTGTGAGTGGGTATACTCGGTGTACCGGCCGGCAGCGCTTCCGGTATCCGCCCCCTGTCGTGTCTTACTTCTCAACCCCGCCGCCGGCTGAGCTACCGGTGTGCCCGGCCTATTTCCGCAGGAAGGATCTCTCCCCACTTCGGACGGTATTTTCGCTTTCGGCGGACGCAAGCGTGTTCTGGAAGGGTCTTTTGCTCCCGAACGGACGGTATGCTCGGCACATATACGCCACTTCTGGGAAAAGAACCGTAGCTGTCACTTGATCCAAGTCCAAACGCGGCGTTGCCCGGATCCCGGAGGCTACACGGATATGCCCGAGTCATCATCGGCACTATTGTGCGGCAATGGCGTCGAAACAAGTGCCCAAGGCCTTGCCGCACTTCGTATCAGTCCTTCCTCATATTTGACCCATCACAAAAACCTCGGGCCATCTTGAAACATAAAAGAATATGACGGAACTCTCTATCAGCAAGCCTTGTGGTCCAGGCGAAACTAAACCCGTCCCATTATCATCTCTGGCTTTGATTTGGAGCAAGGATCAGCGTGGGATATTGTATGGAACGATAGCCACATTCTGCATTTACATCATTTCTCATAAACTCATACCTCATCTCGATTACTTTTTTGTCTTGCTTGTTTCCGGCTTGGGGCTGTCGTAACCCCCCTGTATCTAGCCAAACCTGCTGCAATGACAGCATCAGGAGTTTTCTGTTGTGCCTGCCGTTGGGTTGAATATCATTCTGCCCAGCTCCAGATCATCTATACCGCAGCTGGTACATTAATTGGCGACGTTCGTTAAATTTTAATGAGCCTAATTAGCAGACTGGAACCAAACTTGGGGGACTGGAGAGTTCATTGGATACCACAGTAAAAGATACCTGGCGCGACAGCGGAGGAAGTATAAAACAGGAGGGTTTGCTCTTACTATGCTCTTTATCGGTTGGTCGGGGTCAAAATCGACCGTTCGCGTGCCTATTGGGATATTTTGGGCCTCGTAACAAATCTTACATATAGCAGTGTTGAGTGCTAAGACCCTTAGTGAGGAGTATATCATTAGGGGAAGAAAAAAAGAAAGTAGTACAGCCCGACCTTCCCATTACCATCACACAATACGCCCCTGTAGACTCTTTTGACGCTGTGCTCCAGTGTGATGGAAGAAAAACAACAGTTTAAAAGAATGCCTAGGCCGTAGATTCAGCTAACAAAATACATTCCCATCAATGTATAGGTATACAGAGACAGCGATGTACGCCTCTTTAACATAGGAGCGACGAATGCTACGTAAGCACACGCCACGCTTGGGGTAAACTAATGTAAAAGGCCTAGTACGAAATGTGTAGCAATAATAAGATAGGCCATTTACAGTCATCCCGGGATAAGAGGAAAGGCTTCGTATCAATGAGAGAAGAGCAGCCTTGGACTTATCGAGGAGAAAAAGGAGGTCTCTTCTATTAGCCACCGCGACTACCAACTCAGCAGAATGGTATAATCTGCCTAGTTCACCGTGGTATCCTAGAATAAGTCTATGTAGCGCGGCACGCTGTGCGGTCCGATAGTTCAGACGCCTTGTTTAACTAGACCGGGTCAGTGGCCCAGCAGTCGCTCTAGGCGCCGGGGCCGGTGGGAGTTTCCGTCAAACGGCTTACTTCCAAGCTGGAACAGCTCATCGGCGGTCCTATGCTTTATTCATCCCTGGTACTAACGTGCGCTCCGTATATTTTGAACGACAGCAGCAGTCGGAACGCCTCCTCGGCCACCTCGCGCTCGTCCTCGTTAGCGACTGTCCAGTTACCGAAGAAGCCTTTGTGGACCGAGTGCAATGCTGCCACTGCCTGTATGACTTCGGGCACGGCCGACTGTTATATTAGGAGAAGATACTGTCGCAGGGGCGTCGATGTTGTGCACCAAGATCGCGGGATAGTCACCAATATGAGTCATTTTGAGGTGGTGCTGGGTTGGAGCCAGGATACTTTTCTTGCTTCCTTGATCTGCCGAGGCGCCCTGGCAGCCCAATCAGCTCCGATTTAACTTGTATTGTTCCGCGAGCATCATAGCCTCATGCGTTCCGGAGGAACCGTTGAAGTTGTTCCGACATATACTGCAGTTCATCACCGAGTCGCCTGTGAATTGGGAACCAGGGGGCAGAGATCTGCATTGGGCAACAAGGTCTAAAACAAGGCAAAGACCGCCTAGGTAAGCAGGTATCCTTGAAGGGGTCCACGCTCGACCGGTGGTATCAATACTCCAGGAAAGGTCGGACTTCTACCTTGCACGCCCTGGCGAGGGCTGAGGAACGGTGCCCTTGGCGTCGTACGGCTGAAGACTAAGCGCGGGCCACGCGAAGCCGAGAAACCAATCGCTTGAGACCGGCCGGGAAGCACGTCCAGGCAAACGAGGGCGGGTGACTGGGATGAAGGGACGCGGGGTAGCAGTCCGGATCCGAAGGGCGACTGCTTGTCACGATGGCCATGATGGGAGATCAGTTCGCCGGCCGGCCCCACCCGGCGCCCTGGGCCCACACAGGAAACTTGGGGACATGGGCGTTGACTCGCGCGCGCGCGTGCACGATGCGCAAGACGTCGACGCACGCGGGCCCTTTCTTGGGGTGCGCCATCGATCTCATCTTGCGAAAGGACCGGCAACTCCACGGGAGGTGAAAGCCACCCCAGGCCCATGCCCAGGTCCACCCCAGGCCCCTCCCTCTGCCTGCCGCTGCTGCCCTGCCGCTGCTGCCCTGCCCACGAGGGCCCGTCCCAGCGCGAGCGAAACCTATTTTGCACCTCGACAACGGGACGGGGCGGCGGACAGCAATGCCTCGGTTCTGCGGGGAAGGGCCGGCCGCCACTATAGGACTCTCCGCATCCCTCCGTCCATCCATGCCACGCTGCCGCAGGCACAGGTCCCCTGCATTAGAATGGATGGGCGCATGTTATGCCTCGGCGGCCCCGCTATGGGTGCAGTGGCACCTGCCAAGTGCCGTTGCGGAACCTTCCATTCCGCAGCCAAGGGGTGGACGTTTGGCCGATTCCAAACTCTCCGCCCCCCAGAGGTGCAGCGTGTCGTTGCAATGGACCACATGCAAGCATCCCCCACCCCTTGGAGGGGGGGAGGGGGCCAAGAGCCTCTTCTCCCCATGAAGCTTATTTACAGTAGGAGTTTCTCGCTCGACTCAGTCCGCCAGGACAGCAACTCCGGCTTGTGGGAATACCATCGGACCGCTCTTCGCCCTGGCGCGCTGCCCATCCATCAAGGAGGGACTGGCGGCCCTTTCCCGGCCCCGCCTCCCCATGTCGAGTACAGGGGATGAGAAAAAGTCCTTCATGGTGATCTAAGCGCCGTGACGCTTAACCGCCCTACTCCACAGAGAAGGGCAAGGGGGCCAACCCTGCCAGGCACCGTACCATGTCAGGTGGGGGGCTCTGGGGGGCCCAAGTGCTACGTTGCTACGATACCTGTCGCGACCGCAACCCGGCCGCTCATCACCGTCCATCTGCCATCCCACATTGGCGGCCAGGTTGCCAGTGGCACCACGTCCTTCGGCAACCAAGCCCAGGACCAACCCCCGCGCAGTGTTGCGACGACAGGCAGCACTCTACCTGTTCACCCTGTGTCGACAAAAGGCGTACGCCCGAAGAGGCCAGCGAGCGCCAAAAGAAGAGGGAAAGCGACCAAACGGGCCGAGGCTGTCGCCGCAGATGCCCGAAGGAGCCCGCAAAGACCCTAGAAAAAGGTCGCTTGGCTGGAAATGACAAGGTAGAAGTCGACAACACTCCCGGCCGACGCGCAAACTCCCGCAGTCGCCTTACCAGGCGAAGCAGAGGCAAAGCAGGCCACACCCTGGTCCGATAGCCCTGGCATAGGCGTGCCCGGATAGACTTCCGGCTTCTCACAGCGCCAATCATCCCATCCGAGAATGGCGACACTACCGAACGCTCAGGCCCCTTCCCTCTCTTGCACACTGTCGTCCCAGCCCTGGTTTTCCGTTCGCTCTTGACAGGCCGGGCAGGGTCACACCTAGTCGGGGGAAAGGGGGCCCGGGCACTGAGCCGACTGGATGTCATGGCGCTGACCTGGCCCGACGACCGGGGCTGAGTTAAAGACAGGCGATAACAACCCTTGTGCCGCAGAGGCTCAGCCGTGAGCTGGGGGAGATGTCCGGCCGTCGTCGTCGTTTCCGGGTAGAATCACGGGACCGAGGGCCCGTAGCTACCATGAGAGCATTGCCCGCCTGACGTGCAGCAACGAGTTACATCGGCTGGTATGGGATCGGTCACATCCATGCCCGTTGCAGTGCTTCGCAGTCCGCCGAAAGGGGAGCCGGGGGTGGCAGGGTCGACCAAATCGTACACAGGGATCGCTCCACTACTCCTGCTGTGGGTTTATATCCACGCACGCTGTGTAAAGAGATCCATAACGGTCCCGGTGGATCCCAAAGCAAATTATTCCACAGACGTGAACCTACAGAGGCGGGATGCGCGCCTCCCCTTGCATATAGCTTGCCGTGATTTGAGAGTGCCGTGGGCGGAGTTTGGTTTCCTCAGAGCGGACCTGGGAGTGAAACAGACGACTACCGAACGGTGCCTGGGGGTCTTTGTGCAGACATAACAGGCGGCCCGGCGCCCTTGCCTCCTTTTTGAACCCCCTTCTTCCGAGTGACCTTCTACGGGGAAGGCGGCAGAGATCTGGCCGGGTCAGAAACGAACACCAAGAACCCACCGCCTTCTTGCTCATCATGGACATCAGCCCCGAGACGACACCGGAGCTGTTCCTACCGGAGTCGCGGACCGAGCAAGTCTACCCCGTCATTGCCGTCCTCATGACCTTCGGCGCCGCCGCCGTCGGCCTGCGCTTCTACGCGCGCGCCGTCGTCATCCGCAACCTGGGCCCTGACGACTGGATCGCCCTCGCCGCCCTTGTCTTCTTCTTCGCCCTTGGGGCCGGTATCTTTGTCCGTACGTTTGGTCGGGCCGCTACCCACCCGGGACTCGAGAGGGTAGAATGGCAAAGAGAAACAGGACGGACCGGCTGACCACTCTCTCGCCCCGGTCTAGTGGCCGATCAGGGACTCGGAAAACATATCGGGGTGCTTCCGCAGCCCGACGGCTTCAAGAACTTCATGCGCGTTCGTTTTCCCTATTGCCCTCCTCCCCGCGCAGACCTGGCTAAGTCCTTCTACTCCCGCAGACGTTCTGGGTGATTATCATCTTGTACAATGTCAACATTTTATGCGTGCGGCTCTGCTTTCTCGCCCAGTACTACCGGGTCATGGCGCTCAAGAACATGCGGAGAGCCGTCGTCATCGTCGCCGGGCTCGCAACGGCCTGGTCCTTGTAGGTCACACTTCTCATCCTAGTCTATGCTTGGCCTCCGCCCCTTGCTTACCGAAATCTTTCGTTCCAGATCCCAAATTCTCTTGTCCATCTTCCAATGTACGCCAGTATCAGGTTTCTGGGACCGGGGCCCGGATACGAAATGCCTCATGTCCACTGTCGGCTGTAGGCCCTCCCCCCTCTGCGACTCTTCCATTCGAAACGGACCCTTCCGGCGCGGCTGAGGACTGACACCGATCGGTCATAGGGTACATGAATGCTGCGGGCAACGTCCTTAGCGACGTGGTTGTTCTTCTATTGCCGCTTCCCATGATCAAAGGCTTGCAACTGCCGCGGAACCAGAAAATCGCCCTAGCCAGCATCTTTGGTCTGGGGTTCTTGTAAGTCGTTCGGGCACGGTATCATCCATGCTTCGTTGCACGAGGAACAAGCCTGAACAGAGGAGTACCACAGCACCTGCGCAGTCAGCGTCATTCGTATCCACTACCTCACGGTAGCAATCGACGTACCGTGGATCAATGTCGATACCCAGGTTCGTTCACTCCCTCGCGCCCGCCCGTATTTGCACCGCAAAGCTCACAGGGGGCCCGCGCAGTTCTGGTCCGTAGCCGAAGTGTGCAGCGGCATTGTGTGCTCGGCGCTGCCGACGCTCCGCCCCCTGTTCGGCAAGTGGCTGCCCCGGGTCTTCGGCTCGGCGCAACACATCTCGACAAGCTACCGCACCGGCTCCAGCCGGAAGCCCAAGGATATCGAGAGCTCCGGCCTCCGGCCCCGCGGCACGCGTCGCGGCACCAAGCAGTTCTCCCGCAGCGGCAGAGCGACCGACGAGGAGCTCATGGTCAGCCCGGCCGAGCACGAGGCCGGCGGCAATGCTTTCCTCACTTTGTCCGACAGCAGCATTGAGCTTCAGGAGTGCCGGGGCCAGAACCCGGACGCCCACGGCAACCGTCATAACAAGAATAATGACGTCCATAACGAAGATGGCCATCCGAGTAACTCTGTATCTTACCCCGAGCCCGTCCATGCCAGCCGGATCTCGGGTAGCCCCCACCACTCCGTCGATATCGTGGGCGGTGAACCCTCACGTATGGCATGGACGCAAGAGCACAAGGACTCGGTCATAAAGGTCAAGCACGAAGTCGAAGTTCGCCATGGTAGATGACTGCTATCTAATAAAGTTTCTTTTGTGCTACTGAGATGCTGCTGGGCCGTCCAGCGCGGGCTACCAAAGCTTTTGGCGCTCGCACGAGAACCACCGCATAGGCTCTCGCCATCTTCATCGGATTTCAGCGCCGCTTCAGCGGCCAGCCCAGGATACCCAAAGACGAACAGAACATGGACACACCGAGAAATACAATGAGGGCCTGGAATTTGCCCAAGCCGTAGCCGAGGCTCACGGGCTGCGTGATCAGGGCGGCGGCGATGGGAGCGATGACGACATTGCCGACGCCCTTACCGAAGGCCATGAGGCTCAAGACGGGCTGGGGATCGTGCGACAGGGTCGAGCCGAACTTCTGCCAGAAGACAGGGAAGGCACCGGCGCACCAGCCGTAGACAAGAGCGAAGGCCAGGAGGGGCCCGAGGGAGTGCGCCAGCCCCCAGATAACGAAGGCGGCCACGGAGGAGATGAAGGAAGACAAGAAAACGAGGATGAGCACATTCTCGACGCGGTCCGAAAGGTGGCCGAAGCTGACCTGGCCCATGACGCTCGCCAGATTGTGCGCGGCTAGCAGCAGCGCCCCCATAAAGCCCGAGAGCCCCATGTCAGAGGCAAAGGTCGGGAGGAAAAGGGACGGGATGTAGTAGCCCAAGCCCTGCAGCAAGTTGGACAAGGCGAAACACCAGAAGAGGGGCTGCCGGAAGAAGCTCCAGTCGATGGCGGCCAGCCTGCTGTTGCTCGCCGTGGGGAGACGGCCGCGGATCAGCGGCAGAATGGGAGCAACCAGGATGAACTGGGCCACGCAAACGGCACGGAGCGTGGTACGATAGCCATACCGCGACAGCAGGGCCTCGAGCAGGAACGGCAAGCCTGCGCCGCAAAGCCCGCCGCCAGCATACAGCAGGCCGTAGGCTAGGCCACGACGACGCACGAACCACTCGTCCAGCATGCGCAGGACGGGGAAGTACAGCATGGCGAAGCCGATGCCGTACAAGACACCCTGCGTGGCAATGAGACCGTTGACCGAGTTGGCAAAGGAGGCGGCCAGCAACGACAGGGCGCATGTGATGGAGCCCGCAACGACCAGGTGGCGCTGCCACCGCTGGAATCGCTTGATCAGGGGGCTCAACACAGGGGCGCCGAGGAAGTAGACACTGGTGGAGAGGGCGCCAATTATGGGGATGTCGTCTTTGTTCTCGAATTGCGGCTGTTTTGAGTAATAATCTTGGAAGACACCAAAGGTCAGGGGGAAGCCTGGGGGGGACATCAATCAGCACTGGAGGAGTCGCACAATAGAGGGAGCCTCGGTAGGTCCAGTACCCACCCCAGAGAACGGCCTCGATGACGAAACTGCCGAATAAATATTTCCATGCTGCTGGGCCCGTGTCTACGGGCGGTAGGAGTTGCCTGGTGTCATCCTCGTTGGTGTCATCCATGTGGCGCAAGACGCCCTGCTCGTCCGGCTGGCGTAGCTCAACGGACATGATGAATAGTATCCGGCAACGCAAGATCAAGATATGCTCCGGCACGCAATCCGCTGGCGAAACCGATCACGAAGTCTTAAAGTACCTGGATCACAGGCCCCGAAGCTCGGGGAGTTGCGTGGGGGGCGGCCCGACACCGGCGCGCTTCCCGAACGGACTGACTAATTGCTGGCGGTCAATAGAGCTCAACTCTAATGCGGAAGCGTCTCCGGCGGCCAACCCAGGGACGCCCTCGCGGGGAACCGACTCCACCTTTCGTTTCGTTTCGGGTACCGCCAGTCGTGGTTTCTCACATGGACCTCCCGAGGACGCGACCGGTGTCGGCTCCGGCGCATGGTCGCTTGGCGCGCCCTTCGTGTTAGGCTCGTTGTATGGAGCTGGGGGCGAGGGGCGCGAGGGGCGCACGTGGGGATCCGGCTGGGGCCGGGTGGTGGAGGTCAAAGATACTCCTATCGCTGGGGTTGAGAAATCCGGAATCACGGTGTACCTCGTTACATCCAGCCTGAGCGACGGTCGCGCGCTGCCTACGAGAAGGATCTGGGTTCCAAAGGTCCATGACGAAGTGCATCAATGCCGGGTCGTGGAGAGCGGGGTGACGAGCCATGGAAAGATTGGGATATGGGAAAGCTTGCGCTGAATTCTGCGAGCTTCCATACAATGGATCATGATGTGCACAACTGCATGAGCGGCAGGGCTTTGGTTCGCGTCACGCCTGCCCCCGGCCCCGTCATTTCAGTGCCCCAAGGTTGACCGCAGGGAATGCGCGACTATCGTTCGTGGAAAAGGAAGAAGCGGTGACGGCCACTGAACCCAAGGGCCCAAGCAGCGGCAAGTAAAAAAAGGGAATCAACCTTGTTCACGAAGATGCATTGATGAGTCATGACACTTGATAGCGCTCGGAGAAGGGGGTTTTCTGATCCGGTATGGAGACCGTTGAGGATGACACGATAGCGGCGAAGACAAGACATGCGACAATACATCACCAGCCGCCCCTGGGACCACCTGTCGTTCCATGCTGGGAGATGTTCATGTCCCTACCGACGGAAATGGTGCCCGAGCCGACGTTCTGGACCCCCTGGCCGTTGAAGCTGGAAGAGTGGCCGGGCTGGCTTCGCGCATCGACGACTCCAGCCAAGGGAAGCTTGTCTGAACCGATCTTCTCAGGGTCGATGTATGACAACAGCTCTTTGGCGCAAGCAGCCGCGGCGGCGGCGGCGTAGTGATGCCAGCAGTCGTTCTTGTGGGAGTCGGCATAGTCCGAGATGCCGCGAATCACGATGCAGGAGAACTCCGTCATCAACCCGGCGGCCTCCATCTCAAAACAGAGAACATCGCCCAATTGTTGCACCTCCCTGTCCCTGCTCGCGGCGTTCTTGATTACTCTGTCACCGGAGGCGATGAGACCGTAGTGGATCTCGGGACTGTCCGAGAACCGAACCGGCCGCGGGCTGACCCTTGTCTTGTCGCAATCCCGACACGTTGAACGGGCTGGATCGTGCTGATAGTCCACGTCGAATAGGACATCGGTATCGGCGGGTGGCCTAGCATAGACGCCCAAGCGGCGACCTCTTCCCAACAGTGCCGAGATGTACTCTTCCGCCTTGTTGTCTTCGAGGAAGTGATCCGACTTCATCCTCTCGACAGCGCTTCTCAGCAGCGCGGGCGGAGCGGACAAGAAGCCCTTGAGCTGGAAGCCGTCGTCCCTGTCTTTCCCCAGGTCGTACTGAACGACGCCGCCGTAGGGGCCTTCGGGCATGCTTACGACCACGTCGCCCAGGCGGACATCGTGCTTGCTGCTCGGGACCCCGCCGCCAATACCGACGAGGAAGCGCCACTTGATGTTGGGGAACGTGCGAGCCATGTTCGTCGCGACGATGGCGGCCGCACCCTTGCCCTGATTGCCAGGAAGGCAAGCCAGGGCGACGTTGTGGCCGCAGAGCTCACCGAGCACATACAGGTTGGAGTCCCCGTCTTTGGTGGGAAGGCGCGGGTGTTCCTTGTCGAGCATGTAGCGGACGGCGCTCATCTCGTAGCCAATCGCACAGACGACGGCGACAGTGTAGGCCTCATGGTCCGTCATCTTGGCCGAGTGGTTCTACTGTCGTGGTGCTCCGCACTGGGCAGAGGTTGCGTCTACGCCGTGAGTGCGACGCGGCGCAGTGTTGCGTCAAGGTCAGCTAGTGCTGGTGCAAAGCATAGAGCAGAAACCCAACGGCCTTCATCGCGAAGGCTGTGGGCATGAGACGATGCACGGCGGCCTGCAGGCATGGCTGTACGTTGATTGGCCTGTGAACTGTTCAGCCTGCCGTCGCGCGCCAACATCGTGGGAGTAAAGATGTAGGCGCCGATGCAGGTGTATTCAGCTCCACCCCCACCCCCGCTTTGCCCACTACGAGCCCATGTAGTGAGCGCGCCCCGTGTCCATGGGGCCGGCCGCACGCGTCGTGATGACCGGGTAGTGCCGCAAACGCAGTCTTCAGGCCGACTGTGTAAAGACATCGCGGCGCAGCCGATGTGTATGTGCAAGGATGCTCTCCATCAACAGGCGAACAATCAAGTGGGAACGCGAAGGAGAGGTCCGGATTGTACCTCGAACGGATCGTTGGTTATCTCCATGAAGTAATACGGAGATTTCCAAGTCTTGAAGGGCATTCGCGTGCTGCATATCCCAGCACGTTCTCATAGAAACCCCCCTTCTTTACTGGCCGTCCTGCCAAAGCTCCTAGAAACCATCGAAATATCTGGGGCGAACTGGAAAAACCCGACTTGGGTTACTTGGGTAAGGAAGTTGGGGAGGCCTCCTCTTGGCAAGCGCCAATTGGCTTCCCATGAGTGGCTGTAACCCCCGGTCCTTCGACCCCTCCGCGCGGTTGAGAGCGTCAGCACGAAGCCTCGTTTTGTCGGGCAGCAGAAATCCGCGATCGATTCCTCCGCTCCAAAACATCATTAATCTCGGGGGCTTTGTGTAGGGCTTGCGTGGTGTTCCCGCCTCATGCATCTGTTTGAACCATCGACTACACCGTGTACATGCTGCGCGGCCGAAGACGAGCCAGTTGCTGCCGAACCGCCTTCGAAGCGAAACCTGTGGCTTCGACCCGTGCGGTTTTGAGAGACCAGTGACCGAAAGAAAACAATCGCGTGCCCATGCGTGGACAAGACGAGACGGAACCGGCACCGAAACGACAGAGACTTGACAATGCCGGGTCAAGCAGTGAAAGCCGCCCCTACGCACACCCCAACTCCGACCCGCCCTGCAATGAGGCACGGAACTGGTTCACCGGCCAAGGTATCCAGAACCGCGACGGACAGATCCGCGTTGCTCGAGACATCAACATCACCACCAGCTACACGCCGGCCACCCGGGCACAGGGAGGGCAAGATCTTGTGGAACGCCGACGAGCGCTTCTCGAGACGCTACAATTCTCTCAGATGGATGCCCGCCAAATGAGCATCAAGCAAGCTCACGCCAAGACTTGCCGATGGTTCCTCAAAGACCCCGAGTACCTGCAATGGTCGAAGAATGATGGGGCGCAGTCCCAGGGGAGCTTCTTGTGGATCAAAGGAAAGCCCGGCGCTGGTAAATCCACCCTCATGAAGTTCTTGCTCAAGCAGACCCGTCGGGCAAGATCCGAGGGGATAATCATATCTTTCTTCTTCAACGCTCGGGGTGAGGACATGGAGAAGACAACACTCGGACTTTACCAATCGCTTCTGGTGCAGCTGCTCGAACTGAGGCCGGGCCTGCAGAGAGTTCTCGATCGATTTCGCCATGGCCAACCACAATGGCGTGTCGAGCTACTCCAAGAGCTATTCGAAGAAGCGGTCGAGTGCCTTGACGAAACTTCACTCGTCTGCTTCATCGATGCCTTGGACGAGTGCCAGGAACACGAGGTTCGGGACATGATCCGCTTTCTGAGTGAACTCAGCGACAGCGGAAGCCAGCTCAGTGTTTGCTTTGCAAGCAGGCATTATCCCCACATCACCATCCCCAAAGGACGCAGCATCGTCCTTGAAGACAGGGATGAGCATCACGAGGACATTGCAAAGTATCTTGACAATGCCTTGCATATTGGCGGCGGCAAGCTTTCGGAGCAGATCCGCTCTGAACTGCAAGAGAAAGCATCGGGTGTTTTCATGTGGGTTGTTCTTGTGGTGGATATCCTCAACAAAGAATGCGACACAGGCCAAAAGCATACGCTTCGCAGCCGACTTCGCCAAATTCCTAGCGACCTCCATGCCCTCTTTCGCGACATACTTACGCGCGACACTCGTAATGCGCCCGGGCTCCTGCTTTGTATTCAGTGGGTGCTCTTCGCAATGCGGCCACTTTCACCGAGAGAACTGTACTACGCAGTACTGGCAGGGGTTGAGCCTGAGAGCCTGGCCGATTGTCACACGGACGACATCACCAACGACGACATTTCGAGATTCATCCTGGACAAGTCTAAAGGGCTGGCCGAATCGACGAAATCGAGGCTCCCTACGATCCAGTTCATCCACGAGTCAGTACGAGACTTCCTGTTGAAAGACAACGGCCTCCAGGCGATTTGGCAGGGCGGCGGCGCCAATCTCGAAGGGCAAAGCCATGACCAGCTGAAGCGAGCTTGCTTTGCATATATGACATGTGAACACGTTTCTCATACTATCGAAGCGCCTGAGCCAGCAGAACAGCCCTCGAAAAAGAAAGACCAAGAACGTCGAACCGAGATTGATCGGAGATTTCCGTTCTTGGAGTATGCTACCCAAGGCGTTTTGTACCATGCCGATAAGGCCGAGGATGGCAAGCAGAGTCAAGCAGACTTTCTCGCCACCTTTCCTCTCGCCGGATGGGTGAAGCGTCACAACATCTTTGAGAAATACCATGTGCGCCAGCTCACACCAGATGTCAGCTTCCTCTATGCCCTAGCCCATGAGAATCGTGGCGCTCTCATCAGCATTCAACAAGAAGACCGCTCGTGTTTTCAAGTGGAACGAGAAAGATACGGAACACCCCTTTTCGCTGCACTTGCCCTGAAGTGTGTAAGCGCGGTAAAAGCGCTAATGGAATGCCAAACAAAGAGGCAGATGACGGGTTCTTTGATTCCAAATTTTGATATGCCGACGTTCCCAGAAGAACGTTGGTTTGCTCTCTTTAGCAGAGACTTCCGTTTCTTGGGAAAGCAAAACATACCCTCGTACCTTTCTAGACCTGAAAGCGACAAGCTGCTATACCTGTTCTATGCTACTGAAGGCGTTGATGTCGGCTTGAGAGACAGACAAGGCCGCTTGCCATTGTCCTACGTGGCAGCAGGAAAGCATGTCGAGCTGGCCAAATCACTACTTGAAAGGGGGGCCGACATCAACAGCACCGATCATACCAGCCGCGGTCAGGAGACAGGCAAGACAGTCCTTCATCACGCTGCGGAGAGCGGCACAACCGAAATGGTCGAGTTTCTCGCCAGGCGAGGCGCCCGCCTAGACCCCATTAACAACGAGGGTTGGACAACTCTTTTATACGCCTCAAGAGGAGGTCACATCGACATCTTTAAATTCTTCCTCGAAAGAGGCGCCAGTGTGGCGTTATCCAGCAAAAGAAAGGTTACGCCCGTTCAGATTGCTGCCCGTCATGGGCACATCGAAATAGTCAGACTACTTATCGAGCGGGGTGCTGACGTAAACGCCTGTGATCTTGGGGGAAATACACCACTCCATGCAGCTTCACAACAGGGCCACATCGAAATAGTCGAACTACTAATCGAAACAGGTGCCGACATACAATCTAAAACAGGAGGAGACACGCCTCTTCATCAAGCTTCGAGTGCAGGACACACCGAAGTTGTCAATCTACTCATCGAAAGGGGCGCTAATGTGAACGCCACGAGCAAAGGTGGCTGGACACCTCTCTTTTGGGCGACCAGAATCGACATCGCTAGAATTCTCCTCGAGAAGGGCGCTGATGCTGAGGCCACGAATAACGATGGCTTGACACCTCTTATCCAAGCAGTGAGGTACGACAGTTATGAAGTGGCCGAACTACTTATCGAAAGGGGCGCTGATGTGAACGCCGCGGACAATACTGGCTGGACACCTCTTATCCGGGCAATAGCGAACGGCCGTTATGAAGTGGCTAAACTACTCATCGAAAGGGGCGCTGATGTGAACGCCGCGGACAATACTGGCCGGACACCTCTCTTTCAGGCATCTAGCGTCAGAGTCGCTAAACTTCTCCTCGAGAATGGCGCTAATGCTGAGGCCACGAGCAACGATGGCTCGACACCTCTTAGCCGGGCAGTAGCGAACGGCCGTTATGAAGTGGTCGAACTGCTTAAGGATTGGCTTCAAAGGAAATCTAGCCCAGGAGAAACGATCGAGTGAGGGGGGTAAGCATATGGGAATACCCCAACGGGCCACTGACGAGGCCGTGGCAGAGGAGGTCTGGGGTCTATGAGGAGAAGAGCCGACCTAAAATAGAAAGGAAGACCAATGCCGATGCCATCCCCCCTTTACCACTACTTGCTTACTCCCTTTCAGGCGCCGATGGTACCCAGTGCCTCCTCTTGGCTATGTATCCCGAGCTCCTCGAGCCAGAGTCCAGTAGTTCGGACAGTGCATATAACGATGGGCATCTGGGTCTTTTTAGGGGCCGGTGCGCTAAGAGACCACCGAAAGACAACGGCGCTTATTAACCGGGTTTCCAATCCGAGTTGGCGGGTCTGGACGATTACCGCAAACGCAGGAAGCAAGATCAATCTCCCCCCCCCCCCCAACGGAGGCTCTCCCGAATCAGCTGGATACCCATCCCGACAACGCACCCGCAACACCGGGCAGACAACACTCGCCTTCACGAGTCGGCGGCGGTCTGGCCGGTGCGCAGCAGGGCGAGGAAGGCGAAGTGGGCGCCGACGACGGGGCGGGCGCGGAAGGTGAGGGGGTCGGGGGTGAGCGGGGGGCGGCCGGGGCCGAGGGGCTCGTAGAGGTCGGCGAAGGGCAGGGGGGCGGGGGTGTGGGCGAGCCAGGCGGCGAGGGCGGCGACGACGCGGGCGCGCGTGCGGGGGCGGCACGTCGCCGCCGCCCAGACCTGCCAGTCCGACTTGGCGTAGGCGTGGCGGCTGTCGAGCGGCAGGCCCCAGGCCTGCGCCACGTCGGCGTACCAGGCCGACTGCATGGCGTAGACGCCGGCGCCGACGACGCCGAGCCGGAGCAGCCGGTCGTAGTAGGCGTTGTACAGCAGGCCCCAGCTGGACCGCCAGCCGTACGCGAGCACCGTGTGCCGGCCCGCCGGCTCGACCGCGCGCCCCTCCCAGGCGCCGTAGTAGCGCCGCGCGAGCGCCGAGAAGCCGTCCGGCCGCGCCCCGGCCGCGCGCGCCACGCCGCCCATGGCCTGCAGCGCGACCACGCCCTTGAGCGCGAGGTTCGTCTGGTTCGCCAGCCGGCCCGCGAAGTCGTCCGTGCTGAGCTGCGCCGCCGGCCCCTCCGAGTCCCCGACGAGGTACTCGGCGCACCGGTTCAGCGCCGCAAACCGGTCGCGGAGCCAATCGGCCTGTTGCGGACGTCAGCCCGTGTCCCCACAAGCGGGCTGTGCTCTCGTGTGATGAAGCCCCTGGGAGACAACAAAGGGGGGGGGAGGGGCGGGAACGGGCCCTTACGTTGCCAGTGAACCTGTAGTACGCGTAGCTCATGAGGATGAGGTTGCCGCTTTCCTCCACGGGCATGGCTTCGTCATCTCCCTGAACGTGGCCAGTGGCATTGGGAAAGTGAGCGCCCAAGTCATGCATCGCCCACCCGTTGGGGTAGAAGTTGGCCTGTTGGAACTCGAAAACGGGTTGCAGGGCGTACTTGAGCATCTCGGGGTTGGCGTAGAGAAAGAAGGGGGTGGCAGGAAACAGCACGTCCAATGTATTGACATTGCCTATCCCACCATCATCAGCTTTCGTCGTTTCCCTAGCGGAAGAAGGAGGAAATAGAAGCAAAGATCACTTGCCATCGCTGGAAATTTCCTTGAGGAACAAGAGGGGCTCCCCAGTCCCGGAGGACGTGTTGTCACAGTGAAGTGGTTGGGGGGGCACGGCATAGACGAGCGAGCCCATGACCTGCCGCGCGCTCAGCGCCACGATGGCGTAGTACGACGCGGCCTCGGACGCGTCTGGGACCGCCTCATCCCGTGAACTATGGGATCCCCGGGGTCCGTGGCCATCATCCGAGTCCTGCGGGTTTGGCCCGTCGGCGGCGTTTTCCCACTCGGGAGGGGTGGACGTCCTGGTACCACCATTCGGGTATGGCGAGGTGGCGCTCGCTGCGCCGTTCCTACTGGTGCTGCCCGTGTCGTCGAGGTGGTAGAAGGCGTTGATATCCGCCCGGAGCTGGGATTCGACTTGCCCAGCCAGCTGTCCTGCCACTGCGAAATCTTCCCAGTGCCCTCGAATCATGGAGTGCGAGTCTCCGTAGCACGTCTTCCACCAGGGATCCAGGCTGGTCACCCCTCCGCGATGCAGATAGCGCACGACCGGATCCTGAATGGTGCCAATGGTGTACCTCACCTCGGTCGAGAATACTGGGCCAAAGTCATGGGCGTAGGCAAAGACGGTCCCCTGACCTGAAGAGCCGGAATAAGCGGCCGTCGTTTCGTCGGCCAGGGCTCGGCACTTGACGTACTTGTAGCGGACGTCCACGGCGGCGCCACTGTCGAAAGTGAAGTTGCAGGCCCCCATGGGCCGGGTGGAATAGGCGACACTGCCCCACTGAGGGAGGTCAGCGGCCTCGGCGAAGCGCAGGGGTGCCGTAGGCTCGTAGATCCACGAATACATAGCATCGGAGCCGGTTGTGGCGTTGCCACTACCGTTCATAGGAGCCCCGTTCTCATACAGTGCCCAGCTGACGGTGCCATCCGCGCCGCCGGCAACCCAGGCCGCGTTGATGTCGGTATAGGTCTGGATGCTGTGCGCGCAGCCGTCGTTGGATTGGACCGTGATCGTCGTGTAGCTGAGAGGGACCGAAGTTCTGCAGAGGTCTTTGGGTAGGACGGGGCTGAAGAAGCTGGCCAAGATGGTGACGGGACCGGCAAGAAATGTAAAATTGGAATAGCTCATGTCGTAACTGACAGACTCGGGGATGGCAGCCTTGTAGTTGGGCATCTTGGGCAGAGTCTGCACGGCACTGCCGAGGTAGTCGTACGATGTGCCATCCACAGTCACGATGCCGGCCCAGCCCAGCGGGGCTCCAGTCCAGAACATGGGACTCGCACTGTTCAACGACGCGCTGCCCGCAACCGGAGACCAGGCGCTGCTGTAGGGGCCTCTCACGGCCAAGGGGAGGGCCGGAGCCCGTAAGGGGGAGTGGGTGGGTAAAGGGTTGCCGTTGAAGTCCGTCACGTTGGCCAGCCCCGCAGTTACGATTGCCCAAAGAGGCAGGAGACGGCGCCATTGATTGGTCCACATGGTTCAGACTGGGTAGGAAGGTTCGGACGGGAGCTGGATCAGGTTACGATAGGCCAGGCAGGGATTCAGGGGAGAGGAAAAGCACGAGCCGGGCAACACGAAGATGGAAAGACCCTAGTCATAATCTGCGCGGCTCCGAGTCGGTCGACGAGGTCTCTATATGCTTCCCAGCCGGGCCGCGACATGGCTGGGCCGGTGGGCCCGTCGCGCTTGGCGGCCATCGGCACAAGTTGATGCGAGATGGGCGAGATGGGCGAGATGGGCTTCGATCATGGCAGACCAAGGCCACGAGTGGAAGCGGTGCAGCGGCGGGAGAGGCCAAACGGAGCGGCAATGGAACATGGGATCTCGGGTCGTTGCAGTTTCGGCGCCGGCGCGTCCGGCAGTTGAGGCGTCCGATGCGTGGCGTGCGCGATCCCCCCCCCCCCCCCCATGGGCGGCTACGCCTGCGGGCGGAACACGAACACACACGCCCACGCATGCAGAGAGATGCTTCACGAGGAGGGGGAAGAGAGAAGGAGAGAATGGCAGGGCATTGCGAGCCTCCCGCCAATTTTGCGGGGAGCCCCCCCCCCCCCCCCCCCCCCCCCCGCCGCAACGAGGATAAGGGAAGACACAAGACGGGCTTGGTGATATGGTCTCACGCTGCCACAGGGCACTGGCTGCTGGCGAAGCGACCAAAGACATGTGGCAGGCCGACCGCGTGCGACTGGGACAACATTGCCCTCGTCCACAGCTGCCGCACGAGGTGCCGTGTTCGTGGTCGCGTGAGACAGGCGTCGCTTGAACCGGAGTGACAACGAAGCAGCAGCGTGCATCTCCTGCATGCGCGTGTCCCGGCCCTCCGCCGCCACCGCCGTGGGAGCCGCATCCGACTGGGACTCGAGCAGCCGGCTGGTGTTTGTTGGCAACACGTGCAGGGTCAATAGAGAGCAAGAGAGAGCGCGCGTGCGCGCGTGCGTCATACCCGAATTGACGTCGTAAGAGTGTACGGGAGACACACAAAGTAGGCACGCGCGCGCGCGCGCTGTGCAGTCAAGTTAGTGAGCCCATCTGTACCATCATCCACATGGCTTCCCGTTTCGCCTGTCGCTGCGGGGTAAGAGTTTGCTTGCACATAGACCGCCCATTCCACGTGGGCCGACCATGACGGTGAGAGGCCTGCCTCACTTTGTACGTAGTGTCCCGTCCGTGTCTCTTGAGGACGAGCACAAAAGCATCGCAGGGCGTGGCGCGGGTGGAGGAAGTGACCGTGGCAGTGAGAGAGAGAGAGAGAGATAGGAGGGAGGCGAACCAGCCCGGCAGCGTGTTAACCACCTGTCAGTCAGGCCCAGTAGCAGCGAGTATGTGTTTACCTCTAAAGCGGCGCGAGCCTCCTCAAAACGAGTGACAAAAAGATAGCATTTGTCAAGGAAGACAAAAGATACGAGTGCTCCGATGCGGGGAATCGAACCCCGAGCTTGACGGATGGATGCTTTCCAATGAGAGCGTCAAATGTTAGCCATTACACCACATCGGATGAGCAATTGGAGTTGACCAATCAGATGTTGAAAGAAACGCTGTTAATTTGCTCCCATGATAGTGGAAATGCAGCTCAGTTGGACTGGAGATCAGGTTGCCGCCGAGTTCCTGAGTTTGGTATGGGACCTTTGTGTAGAGAAGCCCCGGTCCACATTTATTGTATCCCAGGCCACTAAACTTCCGTACCTCCAGGTACGTGCCCACCTATCAGCCAATGCTGATTCCGTCACTCTGCGACTCAGGAACCCCGCTTTCTTCTACATTTCCATGATAATCAGAAGCATCTTATAATTTGGCAGTGGAAACCGGCCGCGGCATACGGTCTTGTGGACGATACTCAACACGGAGCGACTTCGTCTGCCACAACTCGTCGGTGATATCCGACACCCAATGTGCAGTGATTCTATTGCATGCGCTATGCTACTGGTAACTAAACTAGACCATACTGAAAATCGCTTTTCAAATTGAGACCCGCTTGCAAGAGAGTTGGGAGGCGATACTGCCCACCATGCGCCTTTAAGTGCCAGGGTCTCTCCGTTTCGGAATGCTGGCTGGAATCAGAGCCCCAGCATTTCCAGGGCATTTTCTATCACTTGGCACCCGAACCTGACTTCGGCCGGTTCGTGGAGGGGCAAGAAGGTGACGAGCAATCCCAGCTGGGCCACGATCGACGTGATTTGGGCATAGGGTCTCTGTCTCTTCAAGTCTAGAGTAGCAAACAGCTCCGGGGTCCGCTCTCTGCATATGGACTTGAGCAGAGACAAGATTCTTTCATTCTCTTGCTTGATCTCCCGCGTCTGTGGCCCAGGCAGGGGGGTTTGCAGATCGACGCCGCAAAAGCTCACGGGCAGCACAGCCGAGCGCTCCCAGTTGAAGACCCCGGTGATTTCGGCAGTGTCCGGATCGCACTTGATGTTGCCGAAATGCATGTTTTGGTGCATGAGGACGCACCTCGGATCCAGGAAGGGGGCCCGTTGATATAGGTAGCGTAGGAGGCCGTGAAGTCGAGGGGTTTCCAGCCGCAGCCAGAGGAGGGACGGATCCGTATTGATGGCTGCAATGTATCGTTCAATGTGGGTTCGGACGAGGGAGACGTAGTTGGGATGTGGCCCGTCCGTCGGCCAGCCTTCGTTGCGCATTCGCCCCGGCACTATGACCCCAGCCGGCACCGCGCCTCCCACCACGCCGAATGTTAAGCCCCCGCAGTGTTCCTACTTGTGCTGGAGTAGCTCGTGGTGGAAACCAATGAGCTGGTGTAGGAGGTATTGCTTCCGAACTTCGTCCAGCTTGTGGTAGATGTCGGCGGCGCACTCGCCCCTCACGTACTCGAGCAGCAAGTACTCGTGACCGATGGCGTTGTCGGGGGATACGGCAGAGCGGATGATGGCGGGAACCGGGATGCGGGTGTTGCGCTTGACCCATTCCATAGTGGCCACCTCGTTGATAGTCTGGAACGGAATGTCACTGCTTTTGGGGATCTTGAGGATCAACGAGACAAGTGGCTCGTGCGGACCCCCGGGGCTCTCGAGCCCGATCAACCAGCACTAGTGGAGCGGCGTTGCATCGTCCGCCCGCATGAACAACCGGAGCCTCGGCAGGCCCAGCTGCTCGACGAGTTGGCCGACAGCCTCGAACGTTACCTGCGAAGGCCGAGGGTCCACCAAGGCGCGCATGAAGAGGTCTGCGGAGGGCGACATTGCGTGAAAGTACTAGGTGTATCGATAATGTCGGGGCAATGGAATCTGGGCAGCAGCAGGGCCGTGTGTATGACCGGGGTGGGCGGCCTGGTGGGGGATCTCGTTGCCGATGAAACCGTGGAGTGCCAGCGACGGACGGTGAGTATCGCGAGGGGGGGATGCCAATCGAACTACGAGCACCTCGTCGGAAGCATAAGCTCCGGGTAGAGAGGAAGCAGGGAGCGGCCCTCGCCCCTTCCGCCGCCCAGGCCGCATCCAGAGGGGAGAGCAAGTGCTGGCGTGGGCCCGAACCTCGACGTCTCACGCCCCCGTGCCCTCAAGCAGCCACGGCGCACACGGCATGGTGGATTCACGGCACGATTGGTTCAGATTCTTCAATTAGGGTATCCAGGAGTAAACATGGGGCTCGGCGTCGACCCCGAGACTGGAAGGTGCTCACGGCCGCGCCCTTCATCGTCGCTGGGCCGAGCCCGTCGACGTCGGCAGCGACGAAACGGTAGACGATGTCTTGTCGCCGTTGTTGTCCTTGCCCACCACGACGGCCTGCAGCACCTGCCCGGCGGCATTGGTCACCACGTTGACCAGTGCGTTGAGCGGCGAGTACTTGTAAGTCTTCTGGATGTTGCCCCCCTGGAGGATCTTCTGGGCGCCCGTGTACGTCATGTTCTTCTCGAAGTTGCCGATGATGGAGCTGACGATGTCGCCGGCATCGCCCGTCACCTCCTGGACGATGTTGCCCAGGTTGTCGATGAGGAAGTTGATCTTGGAGTCTCCGTTCACGATGGAGCCCAGCAGCCCGTCCACGGCACCGATGACGTCGCCGACCAGGTCCGTGGCCGTCTCGAGGACGTTGATGAGCAAGGGGTTGAGGTCCAGCGAGGCCAGCGTGCGGTTGACAATGTCGACCAGGTTGCCGAGGCGGATAATGAGGTCCAGGTTGGCCTCGACATCGGCGATGGTGATGTTGACCTTCTTGATGCCCACCTGCACGCCGGCGTTGACCTCGACCAGGCTGGCGACCTGGGCGGCCAGGTTGATCTCGGCGTTGAGGTTGTCGACGTCGAGCTCGATCTTCTTCACCGACAGCTCAGGGATGCGCAGGAGAACATCCGGGGGGCTGTCGCCCGTGGGTAGAGGCGGTAGCTCGCCGCCGCCGCCGCCGCCGCTGCCTTGCGCCGAGGTGCGGGAGCTGGCCGAGGTGCCGGTGGTGGTGCCCGACGAGGCGTCGGTGGCGGTGGGGGTGACGGTGGGCGACGTGCCGTCGGTAGCCGTGGCGGTCGCCGTCGGCGTCCCCTCGGGCTGGGTCGTGGCCGCGGCAGTGCTGGAGGGCGTCACGGCATCGTCGGTGGTCGACGCCGTCTGCGCAGCTACAAAGGCAAGCAACAAAAAGCCCCAGAGGAGCGAGAGGATCACGCGGTTCTGCATGGTGACGAGGGAGCGCGCGGGCGAAGGAGCGAGAGGCAGCACACGATGGAGCGAGAGGCAGCACACGATGGAGCGGGATGGCCACCACAAGAGGGCGGCCACGGGCAGCGCCGATTTCATATAAGACGAGGGCAGCTGCCCAGCAGCAGGACGTCCTACCCCCTGGTCCTGGTCCTGGTCCCGTCCAGGTCGCGCCGCCTTTTCCCCTCCGTCGCTCCCTGTCGCGTGGGACGAGCTTAACGGTTCCCCATAGGGCTAACGGCGGAACCGGCGGCTCCCCAGCGCAGCGACGACGCCTGGGTGTGACGACGGGCCGGGAAGGCTGGGTTTCCAAGGTCGGGGAGATTGCCATCATGCGATGGCTTTGGCGGTCCAGGGCCCGTGGCCGGGTTGCTGGGCGGCGGAGCCAGTCGGGTTTTCACACGAGCGGAGCACACTACCCAAACCGTGCAAAGCCGACCAAGCTCTGGCGTGCCGATGCGACCGCTCCGCCCCTCTAGTAGGCATAACAGGGCCGGGATCCTGGGCAGGACCTTGGACAATGCATCGGAAAAGGAGTCGGCAGACCAGCCGAACGCCGGGGCATGGCCAGACCTCCCCCCCCTCCCCTGCGACCTCTCGGCCCTACGTGCTACGGCACGCGCCAGCCGGACGCGCCCAGTCTTTTCCCGGCCGGCCCTTTTAGATGGCAGCCTCCCCTCGTTCCTCGGGAGCCTCTCCCATCTGTGATCGTCCCAGGTCCAGCCAGCGCCAGAGTTCTTGTTCCCGTCGCTGTTCCCAAGATGCGTTCCTTCACTATGCGGCCCTTGGCCCTTCTCCTCCTGTCGCTCTTTTCCCTCGTTCTGGCGGCCGACGATGACGGCTACGTCGGCTACCAGCTCAACAAGCGCGGCGACCCGGACTCGGCCATCTACGAGACGCGCAGCACCAAGGGGGGGGTTGAGCTGCCCCTGGAGCCCGACGTCTATCTGAACGCGTCGGTGTCTGTGGGCGAGATCAACATCGAGGTCGAGAACATCACGGCCAAGGTCAACCTGGACGCCAAGGTGCTGAATCTGCTGCATTTCACCGCCGGCGTCGACGCCTCGATTGACCGCGTGCGCCTGAACATCCAGGATGTCAAGGCCAAGGTCTACCTCGAGGCGCGCCTGGAGAATGTCGTAGCCATGGTCGACGACGTGCTCAACTCGATCGACCTGAACCCCGTCATTGCGACGCTGGGCAAGGGCCTCGGCGACATTGTCGACAACGTCGGCGACACGCTCGGCGGCGGCGGCGGCGGCAGCGGCGGCGGCAGTGGCGGCGGCAGCGGCAGCGGAGGCGGTTCCTCCTCTTCGACGTCGTCGTCGGCGGCGCCGAGCGGGACGGCCAACGCTAAGCGTGGCCTGAGCACCATCGACTACAACATCAAGCACAACATCCTGTACTCAACCAACGACTACTCGGGCAACGCGCACTCCAACCGCGTGCTGGGCCAGAACGGCACCATCTACGACCAGCTCCTCAACAACAACGGCGACGAGATTGACCGCCACAACGTGGGCTCCTACAAGACCGACATGTCCTTCACGGGCCACAACCGCACCATCACCATCGACGGCGTGACCGAGTACGAGCTGGGCTACTTCTACAACCCGTACAATGGGCTCGAGATCTACGCCGTCATCTTCCAGACGCCCGAGGGCCGCGTGGTCAAGACCAAGATCGTGTCCGAGGCCGAGGCGGGCGGCACGTCCACCATTTCTCCCGACTCGGAGAACGTGTCCCGTTAAGGGGGGGGGTTGGGGGCCGGATCGTCTGCAGTTTAATGAAATACCCCATGATTGCTTTGCACCCGGGCTTGTCTCTGGTCCCCGCGAATGTGTGTGCATGTGCCGGACGGCTGTAGGGGGGTAAACAACGAGTCTTGTTGTGCACTCTAGGGGGCGAGTGCGCATTTCCGGCACTCGCGGCTGTACAAGCAGTAGACGGAGCTACAACCAGACGGAGCGCACCCGTCCTTTGGTTCGGATCCTTTCCAGGGGGAGAACGGGGTTGGACGGCTTGGGAAGCTTGGGGCGATCCACGAGACGGTGTTCTTGGCCGGGCTTGGTAACGGATCGGGAACCAGCGGGCATGAGGAAGGGCCGGCATTGTCACGGCAGCTGGGGGGGGGGGATGCGGGGATACGGAATTCCCATGTTTTCCTACATGCGGGCCAAACATCGAGATCTCGTATTTCGCAGCGGATCGATCGGGACCAGCCAGCCCTTGCTGGGCTTTCCCTCCCCGGCGGGCGCAAAAAGCCTGCTGGCGTCTGGCCCCGTCAACCGAGCCAGCTAGAGCCGGGGGGTTGACAGTGCAATCCATGCAGCAGATGGGAAAGCCGGCCCCCCTGCCAGAGAGAGCCATCAGGTGGGTTGCCAATCCATGGGTGGTGGGGTTGCATTCTTCCCCCCCCCCCCCCCCCCCCCAATCCCCACGCCGCCCAAATTTCCCGGCATGCAGACGCTACGGGCAGGGGCAGGCACTGGGACAGAGCCCTGTCAGCGCAGTCCAGGCCCGTTCTCTAGCCGTCCGCCCGCCCCCGCCGCACAGCCGCCGGAAAAGCACAGGAAGAAGAAAAAGACGAACGGGCTCCAGGCGCGGAGGGAACGTTCCTCGACCCAGCCGCATTGCCCGGCTCCAGGGTTTCCATCGCACGTGCATCCACGGAACACCATGGGACGGCATGCACGCGCGAGACCGAAACGTGGGCCGGTGGGGGGGGAGTGGCATGCATGCCTCGTTGTGGCCGCCTCCTCTCGATGGCTTCAGGGCTCGGTAACGTCGGCAGAGAGGACGGAGCTGGCACCGGTGCTTGGAATCTCCTCCGGTAGGCTGCCAGGCGTGAATGCTGCACGCGCGTCCGTTCTTCTCCCCACGGCGTGAACGGTATGCTCGGGGGGGGGGGGGGGGGGGGGGTTCGTCACACCCGCGCTCTGCCGAAAGCAAAGGCCAGACCTGCGAACCCCGGTTCGCCTGCATGCATATGACAGCCAACGGGGGCACGCTTGCGCGCGCGCACAATCTGCTGCCGGCAGGGCCTAGATCCGCTGGTTCCTCCCTCCGCCAAAAGCAAGGAAAAGCAGGAAATTCCGCGACGCGACGATGCATATCTGCATGCCTGCTATAGGTAGCGTGGAAGGGGGCGGTGAGGAGATGGCGGCACAGACAGAGAGAGTGTGTGCTTGGGCCGGTTGTCCCCCCCCGCGCATACCTAGTCACCATGACGTCGACGCGCCGAGAGGTGAGCGTTCGTCCATTTCTTGTCCCGGTTTCAGCAATGCCGTCCGACCTTGTTGCTGCTCGTTGATCCCCTGGTCTGGAAATAGCCGGCCATACAAGGAACGGGCTTGGACCAACGCGGCAGGGGCAGGGCCGGCAGGGGGGGGATTCATAGCTCGCCTGCTCTTGTCAAATCACACTCCTCCTCCTCCTCCCGGGACCCCAACCCGCCCGATCTGGCCTTCGCTCCGGGGGAGCAAGGGCAAAAAGCAAAAAAAGGACAATGCCGCCGGTGGAGTGAGGGGACAAGCGAACACAAAAGGAAGTTTCCACTCGTATGAGCAGCCCTCCGGGACCCGAACCGGTTCCTGGCGCTACACTCCGGCGTGACGGGTTCACCAGTACGGTCCAACTAACCCGCCCGGCTCGGGTTCCCTGTGCCTTTCCACCCGGCTCGACCGGCCCATTGCCTCAGTACTTAGTCCTCCCATACGCGGTGCCCCTCCCCTCCCCCCGCGACTGGATCCGCGGTTGCAGGCCCCCTCGCCAGCGGCACGGTGTCCCGTGGGCTTCCTTAGCACGTGTATGTTACACGCATGGCTCCCGGGCCCCTGGCTTGGTTGGCCCGGCCTTGGGTGCTCGGATACCCGCCACCGTTGGCATCAGTTCGATTGAACCCTCTTTGCTTTTCGCGTCGCTTTGCGCCCCCTTTGCGCTTTCCAATGCGCACCCCCTCCCCGAGATTGTGGTTACATGGCACACGCGCGCGGGCAAGATGGCGGACAACGTCGTCGGCGGTCCCCTCCCTCTGTTCGAGGAAGCCGGAAGGGCTCGCAACGCCGTGGCGAGGCATCCTTCACCCGTCTTCCCCCCTGCACTTCCTCGGACGACACATCGTAAAAGACACGCAGACAGCCTATCACGGGGAATCTGGTCCTTCCGGGGACGGAACCCCCATCTGAGCCACAAGGCATGCGTTCTCATTCATGTCTACGGATGTACTTTCAGACCTGGTAAACTCCCGGGGCAACACCGGTCCTCAATGCCTCGCAAGAGCTTGTCTCTGAATGCATCGGCCCCGGAGGGGGCAAGAGTAAGAAAGGGGAGGAAATGGGTTTCCCATCCACGCTTGCTACCCAAGCGTGCTATCTGGGGTTCTCCCCGGGCAGGTTAGAGTTTTCGGGGCCCATAGACGAGGGGCCGGGCGCTGTGACGCTCCCCGGGCATTCCGTTACGAGCGCCGGCTGGGACCGACTTGGTTGGTTCCACGGATCCGGGCAGCGACAAGGTGCGGTGGCGCATCTCCGCCGTCGCCTGGGGCGGCTCCTGCTCCTGAACACCGCCGACTGGCGCAGGGTCCGCTGGTGGTACGCTGGCCGGGGATGCCGGCCGATCCCAGCGGCTTGCGGGCGATGGCATCGGGGGGCATTCGCGGCCCCGCCGGCGGCACACGGCTGGCAGGAGGGGCCGGGGTCGAGAAACGCGCCGCCGGTGGGTGAGCAGCGATTTGCTCTACCGGTCGTGGCATATACGGGGAGCCCGCAGGCACCCGCGACGGCGCCGTGGGCGAGGCCTGCGCATCCGCCATCGGTCGTGGCCTTAGCATCATGGTCCGCAGCAGTTCGGGGCTCGTGGTCGGCTTGGGGGTCCAGGGCCGTCGTCGGTGGAGAAACCTGATTTGGTTGGGGTGGGCGGCTGCTGCTTTCAGGCGCGAATGGTACCAGAAGAACAGGTAAACGGAAGCGGCGACGATGTAGATGATGGTGCAGGCAAGGTAAGCGGCCTTGGGCAGGGGATACCCCCTGGTGGCCGTGTGCATCAGCGCGCCCAGGCACATGACGAACGCGGCGCCCGCGAAGACGGCGAGGGCCTCGGTCGGGTGCTTGTAGATCCAGGACATGGCGGATGGGCTTGGGGGCGAGCAAAGGATTTGAGGGATCGACCCGGATGGCCAAGTACCAGCAAACGGTCTGTTGCGACCGAGAACTAGCCTGGTCCGGATGAAACGAACGCAAAAGGTGCGAGGTGCGATTCCGCAGAGGAGGCAAGCCGTCAGGCTCATTCGTTCGTTCGACCGATCATTTCCGCAGCCCTCGTGCGGCACGCCGGCCTTATACCTGAGAAATCCGCGCCAGCGATGCCAGACAGACCGGCCCATCCCCGTCCGCAGCGTTGTGGTTTGCGACCGGCGGTCGAAGAACAAAGCGTAATGTTCTGCTGTATTCCCTTCACTCACGGTGCGCACCGTCGTTGACCTGCATCGGCCCAGGCAAAGAGGTCCTCCACGCCGGCTTGGTCTGGCGGCTTCGAGAACCATGCGGTCCCTGCGGCCGCCCGACTTTGGCTGAAAGACGCCCGCGCGAACGGCCACCACAAGGAAATGCATGTCAGGGCGAGGTCAAGGGGAGCTTTTCGATGTGGTCTCAGATATCAATGGTGTCTATCCAGGTAGGCAGCCGACGCGAGAAAGACTATCAGTACCAGGCGCTTCCTGTCTGCTCTGGCTTGATGTTCTTGGGGTTCGTGGACATGATCCTCTTTCCAGGCACCGCGTCCGTGAAGGCGCTTTCAAATGTACCGTTGATGGATCGCTTGCCCATCTCCTGGAGACTATCATAGTCGGTCTGGGCCACAATAGCGGCCCACTCCCTGTCGTCGGGGCTTAGGGCAGGCCCGAGGTCGCTCCAGCGCGTGACCATGAGGGCCAGCTTGAACCGGTGGGGCCCGTTGGCCTGGACCGTCTTGTCCTCGGCCATCTTGAGCTCGAAGAGGTACTCGGTGGGACAGGCGAAGCAGCGGCGGATGGGCTTGCAGCGGGCGCAAGTCGGGACCGAGAGGGTGTTGGTCTTGTCGACAGGGATGTGGTCCAGAGCGCACTTGGGGATCGAGGTGAGGAGCCCCGTCTTCCAGTGGCTGCAGACGCTGAAGTAGGGCGTGTAGTCCTCGCGGCTGAACAGCAGGATACGCTTGGCGGCGTCGGCGAGGCCGCCCTCGACGTGCACCTGCGACTTGACGCGCACCAGCAGGTGGCCCCTGTCGGTTATGTGGTACATGGTGTTGTGGGACCAGTCCGAGTAGGGGTCCTTCCAGCGGCGGGCGAGGTCCTGGTGCGGGACGCCGTAGGCGGGGCCGAAGGCCCAGTGGCGGCGGGCGAGCTGGGCGAAGGTGAAGGGGAGGGTGCGGCCCTCGGCGAGGCGGAGGCGCGGCGGCGGGCACAGGTGGTTCAGGCGGTTGGGGCACTCGAACAGCGGGTTCACGACATGGTGCGGCCGCAGGCGCTCGCAGCCCGGCTGGATGCGCAGGTGCCACTGCGCGCACGGGAAGCAGAAGAGGTGCCGCGGCATCTTGCGGTCGAGCCCCAGGAGGAACTCGACCCGGGCGCGCCGGTGCGCCGGGTCCCGGAGCAGCGCGTACGCCCGCCCGCCCAGCCGCGCGTACAGCGTGCGGCACGTGGTCGCAAGCTGGGCCACGTCGAGCGCCGACAGGTACGTCTCGGCCAGCTGCAGCCAGAGCTCCGGCGCCAGCGCCGCCAGCATCGGCGTGCCGTCGGGGCGCGACGGGTCGAACTCGGGCGCGCCGTCGTCGCCGTGCGCGCACGCCTCGTCGCCGCTGTCGCCCTCTTCGTTGTACGTGAAGGCGTGCATCATCTCCGTCAGGTCCTTGCGCTCGCCCGTGTTCTTGTCGAGCACCTCGTCGGGGCGCCGGGCCGGCTCGGGGTGGAAGCTGGCGTCCTCGTCGCGCCGCCACCGCGGCTCCGCCAGCTTTCCATCGGCAGCGTCGGGGGGGACGTCCGCGACCACGGGTTTCTTGGTCAGTTTCGTCCGCGTCCCCGGCTCTTTGCTAGACCGCAGGCCCAGCAGCGCCCGGAGGCCGCTGCTCTTCTTCTTCTTCAACGTACGGTCGGCCATTTCCCCCGCGGCTGCTGGATGTCGGGACAAGCTCGCGCGCTTCCGCCTCGGTGGGTGGTCGTGATCGCCGAGGCTGGAATAAGCATCAGCTAAAGGACGGGCGCGAGGCTTGGCGCTGGTGGAGTCGGCACGGCGGGAATCAGGGGTCGGAGGAAGTCCAACGGCTGGCTGGCCGATGAGTAGGTGAACGGACAGCGCCGAGGACGGCGTGCGATAGGCCGAGGACGATGAGCTTGGAAGGGAGGATCACGACGAACAGCCCACGGACGCCAATGGGCTGGTAGAAAGGTTGAAATAGTGAAAATGGCGCGCGCAGATGGGAACGAGGATCAATGCCGTCGTCATCGTGGAGTTTAATTAGTGTCGGGCGCACCGGCGCATCGGCGCGTCCCACGCTCCGTCGCATCCGGCGCACGCCAGCTAAGTTGCCAGTTTGACACCGACACTCTGACGGAAAGCCAGCTCCCCGATAGTGCGCGGGTGTCTCTTGAGAATCGCGCCTCTTCTTTCCCAACCTGTCATGCATACACACCACAACGCTTGATGCATGTGTTCACGTTACTTTTCACAACCCGTGCAGAGCAGCAGCAGCTCCTTACCCAAAGCGGTGACCACTATCGATAGCCCCATCCCATCCTCCAGCAGCATACCCACCAGCCATGCAGCACGGTGACGCAGGTGGGATGGAATCCGGGGTCGTCGCCTGTGTATAAGGGATCCCCAATTTGGTAGCCGCTTTATACGGCTGAGCCGCCAGGGAGCTAGCAACTGCTTTCTGGGAGCAGCGACCGCTCTGCTACTTCGGACATGTATGTACCTTGGGTATGTACTTGTAGACAAACCAAAGTAGCCGCAAACTGACGTAGGAACGGGGTCAAGTTCGATCGACAACTTGCCTCAGAGACTGAGAGGTATTGACTCGTACTTTGGTGAGGTCGGCGGGGCAAGGAAGGGTAGCAGCACAAACAAGACAGCTATCTGCTCGACAAGTACATATAATGCATGGCTCTGTAACCGTCGGCTTATATACTCTCAGCCGCCCCATAGACGCTTGCTTTCCTATACTGAGCTGGATTGAAATGGACCAAAGTACGACGTACCGATTGCTGAAGCCATGGTAAGATCTTGAAGGCATATCTCCAGGGCTATAGTGCAAACTGCAACTTGACCTGACAGGGTGCAAACCGGTTTCATTATGACTCGACCGAGAACGGCAACGGATCTGTCAAGGTCGAGATATGAAGTTCTTGTGCGGGCAGTGTTTTCGGTAACTGGCTGGAGAAGCGTTTCTTATCGCGTAAATGGCACTGGTCAGCTCATGCCACTTTCATGGCCAGAGCTGCGTGTCGGCTTTGGATTCGATAATCGCCATAGCCATGCCCGCTCGACCGGGATCCAAATTCGTTTCCTAAAAGTCAAAGAGCCAAACTAACAAAGTTGGGTGTTATTGGGATCGGATATGGAGCCTGCCTGGACATGGGAACTGATTGGCGGCTGTTCGGACAGCCAATGGCAGCGCCGACGAGCAACAAGGTGCGGTTAAATGGTCATATCTTTGAGTAAAAAGGCCCAAGATAAGTCTTAATTCAGTCGAACCTCTGCCGTCTGGGCTGGAAAGGTTAAAGTGCGTGGGATGTCGTGCGGGAGGTGAACCGCTCAAGCACACCGGATGCCCCAACTGGTGGCACTATCCTTGAGGCCTCGGAACAGCATTCGTATGCCAGAGTTTGGTCCTCAGTCTGACCAAGCGCCGCGTCTGGTCCAACTCGGCTGCGGCTCTGAAGACTTCCCTACCGTAGCAGCTGACAGGCTGGGCCTCCGTGAGCGAGGATCGTGGGCTTGGGGGCACCATGGCTGAGGCAAATTCCTTGGAACAAGGCCAATTGCTCGAAGTGAGGCTGAGCTTTTGAGCAGTCAGCCATGCAGCCGGTTGAGGGCCTGTTGGATGGACCTAGGCCAACAGACGCGCCCGCATCATGGGCGCTGGGCGACAGCCATTGGCCCCCAACCTCCCGCAGGGGGGGGTATGGTCGGTAAATTGGGCCTCATACATGACTTGATGCGGGGGTTGGAAGCAATGTGCGCCCGAGGGGCCGGTTGGTAGGCCTTTTACGCGCGCGATGCATACAGCCCACAGGAAAACGGGCCGCAACGGCTGGGCAAGCCAGGCATAGATTCCATCGTTCGACGAATTGCGTGGCAGGCTGATTGCTGTCAAAGAAACCTGGACACCGTACCAGCCAGCGGGGAGGCCTTGATGTTTACATGTGCTGAGGGGATTCGGCTAGAAGGAAGAAGCGCTTCATCGAGTGCGGGTGAGATTCAATGACTGAACTTGAAGCTGGAATTGATCTCAGGGCAGAGGCTCCCCCGAGCTGATGGGCTCAATGGGAGCGATCACGGATGCACGTGGTGGATTGATCCATAAAATGCACCAAAATTGGAGGGAAGCACTCACGTAACTGCATCGTTGGCGGGCTTTTTGAAAGGGAAGGCATAATCCAGCAGACGAGTGGTAGGTACATGTATGTATGTATTGAACCTCAATTGACGTAGACGGTGCGCACACAGCAAAGCCAGAACCCAATCTCTCCTCCCATTGCCTTCGTCGGTCTCTGCCTCTACTTGCGCGACCCTCCGCATCGACCACAATAGTCACACGCCGCCGAGCACGACGTGTAATCCTCTTCGCCGTCATCCCAGCTAAGCTCGCCCAAACTCACATCGCTTTCCTCATCCGAACATGGCTGGCATTCACCATCTTGCATTTCCCACCGGGCCTTGGTTTCTGCCGAAAGCGCATCCCCAACGCCAGGCAGCTGCTCGCGGAATTGCAAAATACCCGTCTTGTCGCTGGTGTGACAGACCTCGAGCTTCCTGGAAGGCCTGCTCGTCACCATCTTCCTGATGCGATGAATCAAGGAAGCCAGCCGAAAGAGGGTTTCCTCTTCCCGTCGCTCCCACTTCTCGACATCCGCATGGACATCCATCACATGAATGTCCTCAAACCGGCCATCGGTGTGGTACGCCAGGACGAACTTGTCAAGCTGCGAGACCCACAGCCGGGGAAGCTCTTGGCCGAGAGTGTCATGCTCCTTCTTCCGCACGCTTCTTGTTTTGAGATCGAAGACTTGGTTCTGGTCGACATGGGATCCACCTCGTTTGACCTGTAGAGCTCCGCTGGGGGTTGCATCCTCGCTGGAAATCGTGGCCGAGTTCATTGAGGCGAGCAAGTCCAACGTTGTCGCCTCAGTTGACGGGGATTTGGACGTGTGCGTGCTCGTTCTGCTAGAGTCTTCGGCGACATACCCATCTGCCTCAAATCGAACAAGGCACCGAAGACCACCGAAGCAGTATCGCAGAAGCCGCTGATGGGATGTTGAGCCTTTTGTGTCGGGGTCCCACGTGGTGTAGTGCTCAGGGAACGAATGACCAAAGCCGCGCACGTCGGGGATCTTCTCGGTAGGACTCTTCTCGCGCCGAATAAAGAACACAGTATCGCCGACACTCTCCACCAGTATGCGGAATTGCTTATCCTCGCCGCGAAGCCAGCGAAGGAGGTTCCCCAAGGTACTGCTACAGGCAACCAGGTCAACCTCTTGGCTGCCACAAAGGTTGGGGGACTGTTCAAGAGCGGCCACGATCGCCGGTTCCATAGGATGATTGGGAAATTGGGCAGCGTTCCTATCTCTGAAGAAATCACCTTCGTCCTCGGGAAGCTTGATGGGCTGCGCCAACGGAGCCCAGCGAGGGGGGGTGCCTGGGATCAGCATAAGCGGATGTTTGCTTCTGATCCAGTTGTACGAGGCCGCAACACTGCAGTCTGTAATTCTGGCATCTTGGGGGAGGGTGAGGCAGTCGCCGAACTGCATATTGGACTCAAGCTCTTCGATAAGAGACCCGAAAGGTGGCTCAGGCGTAGTCGAGACTGGCCGCGATGGTTGACGCCCTCCTCTACCACCCTGCTGGTACGGGCGGCCTCTGGTACCCCATTGGAACGGACGGCCTCTGGTAGCCCAGCGAGACATGATTGGCGACGATGGTATTTCGGGAATCCAGAGACAACTGAGTTGGGTTCTTTTTTGCCTGCCTGGGCTAGGTTTAACGTGGGCTGAAGGACGACGATACATTGCCGACGATCAGGCGGGCGCCGGTCTCCCATTTAAAGTCGGCTGCGGCTCTCAGGCGACATGGCTCAATGGCGGCCTCAAAAACCATTTAATGGGAAGAGTCCACAAAGACAAGGCATACACAGCTTGGCAAGTCTGCCTCATGCTGAGCGGTTGCATTACGGCCACTGATTGAACGTGTCAGGTAGCACAGCTCTCTGTTGGCCGCTTTCTGCGGCCGCCCTGGGGCGGGGGTTATCTGGAGGGCCCCCTGCATACGGGTACCAATGTGAGATGAACATAGTACAACCCCGATCGATACCTGTCAGTTGGACCCATCATTCCGGTCTGATGCCAGGCCAACCCAGCGGCAGCGCCCAGGCAACGAGCACCAGGTGGAAATACCAAGCTCAAGGGTTTCAGCACCTCGTTTGCTGATAAGCATCCGTTGCTTCTTAAGCCACCCCAAAGTCCTGGAGTTCACCAGTGACCTCTTGCTTCTCTCAGCACACACAGCATCTTTTCCTCTGTCCTTCCTCAGACGTAACGCACACTACTATTGCTCCAGCTTCCGCAACCGCCATTGCGACGATGGCCTCGAGCTCACACTCGATGGCAACACCAGACACCACAGGTCGCTCCGGCCGGCTTTCGAAGTTCTTCCGGGACACCTTGAGTGGCAAGCGCACTGTTGTCAACTCTGCCGATGCGAAACTCTTCTTCGAGTCCGCATTCGGACAGGAGTCGGCGAGTGTATGCGTCGAGAGTATCATTGCGAGCCGACAAGGCCTGGCTGCGGTCAAGGCCAGCGTCCGAGCCGACCTGTCACTCGCCGCTCTCCAGTCCCAAGTACTACCATTCATTAAGTACCTATCGCATCCTTCGGTCAAGGCTATGGGTGAGGGCCAACTGCTATGGAAGCTGCTTCTGGCAATTGCCTATCCGCCCACTGTGTGGAACGCCCTCATGGACCATCACGACGAGCTGAGTGAAGAGCACTTGTACCCTCTGGCATGGTTGGCCCACGAGCTTCTGGCTGGCCGAGACGACGAATTCCTCGACTTCGTTGTTGACGACGTCGCTACTCTTATTAAGAAGGGCCGGCTACTTCAAGCCGAATCACATTATGTTCGCCGTTTGGCGTACATAATCCAAAAGGTCATAAGCCCCCAGGTATCTTCTGGACAACCTGTCGCCTCATTCTCTCCCGGGGGAAGACACGACAATGACCACGCCAACTATCGAGACATCGCCATCTATCCCACCACGGATGAGTTCCTCTCCACCGAGAAGCCCTTTCTCCGCCCGGCCCAAGCTGTATTCGATGCGGATCCCGACGCCCGCGCTGAACTCCACCTAGACAACCAGTTCAGGCTGATGCGAGAAGACATGTTGCCCGAGATCCGGCACGACTTGCAAGTTGCCCTGGGCAAGAAGGCCCGGACCCGTCGAGCAGCCCAGGTCCTGGGTGGTCTCTTGCTGGAGGGTATCGAAACCGGAGACGAGAAGTTCGGCAAGAAGTGTGCACTTTCTGTCATATGCCGCAGCGGCCTTGACGAGCTGAGACGATATGAGTCCAGAAACGATGGTACTGACGAGCGTCGGAATTTTTTACGTGAAAACAAGAACTACCTGAGGCACCAGTCATTTGGCGCACTACTCTGTGACAATGAAGTTTGTGGCTTCGCCGTCGTCGACCGAGACCTGGACTTGCTTTGCAGGTCTCCTCCGGTTGTTTGTCTCCAGTTTTCGGACAGTTTGGCACTGGGAAAAGCCTTGACCGCGCTTCAATCAGCATCCGATAGCCAATTTGTGCTTGTCGACACGCCTATCTTTGCGTATGAGCCCGTTCTGAATGCACTCAAGGCAATTCAAGAGCTTCCACTACAAGCCAGCCTTCTGAACCCCTCCCAATCTCAAGCACACAACACCATTGCATTGTCCGATGAGCTCCAGGCGCTTGTCTCAAGGTATCAGTCGCATGGAGATGGAGGCCTGCCAATCTCCATTAAAGGCAAAGTAGTCCGGCTTGATCGATCCCAAACGGACTCTTTCGTCAACGCTCTTTCTTCCCCTGTTTCACTCATCCAAGGCCCGCCTGGTAAGTCGTACCGGCTCCGTCACGGTATTATACAGGCTGACTCTGATGAAAGGGACGGGGAAATCCTTTGTGGGATCTTGGATAGCCAAGGCACTGCACGAGAGCTCAGCAACGAGAATCTTGGTGATAAGCTATACCAACCATGCTCTCGACCAGTTCCTCGAGGATCTTCTCGATGTCGGTATCCCATCACGCGACGTTGTGCGTCTAGGATCGAAGTACACCAAACGAACCCGAGATTTGCTGTTGAGGAATGCCGAGAGGCTTCCCATCGCAAAATTTTCGTGGGCCGCCATTGACTCGCTCAAGTCTGAGCGGGATGAAGTTTCACAGGAACTTCAACTAGAATTTTCACGCTTCAAGGGCTTTAAACTCTCTTTCGACTCTCTGACGGAGTACCTCGAGTTCTCACACGAGGACCGAATTTTCTATGAGGCCTTCCAGCTGCCTGCTGGGGAAAGTGGCTGGAAGCAAGTTGAGAAAAAAGGAAGAAATATCGGCAAAGACTATCTTTACTTTCGGTGGTTGACTGGGAAAACCCCCGGCGTCTTCACCAGGCTTGTTCCGAAAGAGTGCGAGATGGCCTGGAACATGCCACCCGCTGCTCGCACAGCCAGGTTTCGCAAGTGGGAGCGCGACATGCGACAGGAGGGTATTGACACCCTTCAGCAGCTAGCGAAGAAGCTCGACAGCCTGCAAGTACGTCTTCAAGACCTCATCAACGAGAGAGACGCAAGTGTGCTCAAATCGAAGCGGATCATCGGTTGCACAACTACTGCAGCTGCCATGCACGGCAAGAGCATCCGTGCCGCCCAGCCTGATGTCATCCTCGTGGAGGAAGCCGGAGAGATACTTGAGGCTCATATCTTGACTGCTTTGACGCCCTCGGTGAGACAGCTTATCCTGATCGGAGACCACCAACAGCTTCGGCCAAAGGTCAACAATTACGCCCTGACAGTGGAAAGAAAGGGTGGTTACGACCTCAACATGTCCATGTTTGAGAGGTTGATCGTCCAAGGCTACCCTCACACGACCCTTGAGAGGCAGCACAGGATGCACCCCGCAATTTCTCTCTTTGCTCGCGCTCTGACATACCCTCATCTGCTTGATGGCCCAAGGACTTCCGAGCGGCCTGCTATCGAAGGGTTGCAAGACCGAGTCATCTTCGTCAATCATGAGCACCCGGAGACGCAAAATTCCGCAATTGCAGATAAACGGGACCCGACGGCAAAGGCCAGCAAAGAGAACCAGTTTGAGGCCACCATGGTTCTTAGAATGGTGCGATATCTGGCCCAGCAAGGCTATGGTACTGACAAAATGGTGGTACTCACCCCTTACCTTGGCCAGCTTCGCCTACTGCAGGAGAAGCTCAGGGTGGAGAATGACCCCATTCTCAATGATCTGGATTCACACGATCTCCTCCAAGCCGGCTTGCTATCTCAAGCGGCTTCCAAAGTGAAGAAAGCCCCTATCCGACTATCGACAATCGGTGAGCCAAACCGTGCATTTGCATAAACTTTGCCTCTTGTTTCCTTCACCTGCCAGTTACGGTCGCGCTGACTCAAACAGACAACTACCAAGGCGAGGAAAGCGACATTGTGATTGCATCTCTGACTAGAGGCAACGAAGAAGGCGATATCGGGTTCATGTCAGCACCCGAGCGACTCAATGTGTTGATCACCCGGGCCAGAAACTGCATGATCATGATCGGAAACATGGATACGTTCATGACCAGCAAGAAGGGCAGAGACTGCTGGGTGCCATTCTTCCAGCTGCTGAAGGATCAAGGCAATCTCTACGATGGTATCCCCATCAAATGTGAGCAGCATCCCCAGAACGTCGCCATTGTGTGCAATCCTTCCGACTTTGACAAGTTTTGCCCCGACGGTGGTTGCTCCAAGCCTTGGTATGTTGGACCTGAGACTCCTTTCTATCCTCCCACCGCCAAGCTGACATTTTCCAGCGGTGTCCCACTACCCTGTGGCGTGCACAATTGCCAACTCAGGTGCCATAGACTATCCGATCACTCCAAAGTTAAGTGCACAGAATTGGTTGAGGAGACCTGTGATAGGCTGCACAAGAGACGCGTGGAGTGCGCCAGGAAGCACCAGCGCTGCGACAAGTGTGTACAAGACGACCGGGAGCAGGAAAGACGAATCAAGCGCGATTTCGAGTTGGAAAAAGAACGTCTCGCCAAAAAGGCAGCATATGCCAAAGAACTCCAGGACATCCAGGATGAGATGGACCACCATCGGCGTACAATGAAGTACATGACCGAAGAGCAGGACCAGAAGGCGACACTTGCACAGCAACGCAGGGACCTTGCAGGTCTGAAATCAACGGCACTCAAAATGGATGCGATGAAAAAGGCTGAGAAACAGAAGGCGGAGAGGCAGAAAGCTGAAGAGTCGACGAAGAAGGAGGCAGGAGCCCAGGAGCCCGGGAGTCCGCAGAGTGGCGAGAACGTCAGTGTCGACCCGGCATGCCATGCCCCGAGCAGTGCCCGGGACGAATGGGAGGACCTCAAACGTCTGGAAGGCGCCCGAAACAAGCCTTTGGATGATCTGATGGGTATGATTGGTCTTGAAGAGGTGAAAGCCTCGTTCCTCGAAATCAAGAGCATGGTGGACACAAGGGTGCGTGACGCCGCAGACCACCTTATACCCATGGTTCTCATTTAAACCGAACTGACGTACCTTCAGATTCGGCAGGACCTTGACTTCTCGAACGAAAGGTTCGGATGTTTTATGCTGGGGAACCCGGGTACAGGTAATACCGCCGTTGGCGCGACTGTGTCACAAATGAGGTGCTCATACACTATCAGGAAAAACCACGGTCGCTCGTCTTTATGCCCGATTCCTCACTTCTCTCAGTGTCATACCAGGGTCCCGTTTCGAGGAGACCACGGGCGCAAAGCTTGCCGCTCTCGGGGTTTCTGGCTGTCAGAAGTTGGTGGAAGACATTCTCAACGATGGTGGCGGAGTCGTATTCATCGACGAAGCCTACCAGCTGACGTCTGGTAACAGTCCTGGCGGGGGGGCTGTGCTCGACTATTTGCTTCCAGAGGTCGAGGGCCTGACGGGGAAGATTGTCTTCGTCCTGGCAGGTTACAACAAGCAGATGGAGAGCTTCTTTGCTCATAACCCAGGCTTGCTCAGTCGCTTTCCCGTCGAGATGAAGTTTGCCGACTACACCGATGACGAGCTTCTCAGAATACTCGAGCTGAAACTACGCAAAACATGCAGTAGTTTCCGCTGCGAAGGTGGTACCACAGGGCTGTTTTGTCGCATCGTCGCTCGACGCGTGGGTCGCGGACGAGGACGCGAAGGCTTCGGAAATGCAAGAACCGTGGAGAATGTCGTGGGAAGGATATCCAAGCGCCAATCTACTCGTTTGAGACGGGAAAGACGTTCCCAAAAGCAGCCGGACGACTTTCTTCTTACCCAAGAGGACCTGATTGGGCCCAAGCCGGCGGAAGCCCTAGCTGGATCAGAGGGATGGAAAAAGCTATCCAAACTCATCGGGCTCACGGAGGTCAAGCAGGCGGTCCGGTCGCTTGTCGACAGTGCCCAGGAGAACTATAATCGGGAGCTTTCTGAGCAACCACTGGTTGAGTATTCTCTTAACAAGGTCTTCCTGGGCAACCCCGGCACCGGAAAGACGACGGTGGCCAAATTATACGGTGAGATTCTGGTCGATCTTGGTTTCTTGTCCAAGGGAGAAGGTAAGCCAGCCCGCAAACTCGTGCCTCGTTGCGAAGTTGCCAAGGCACTGACAAGGTGCAGTGGTGGTAAAAAACCCATCCGACTTTGTGGGATCGGTGCTTGGAGGCTCTGAGCAGCAGACGAAAGGCATTCTCGCGGCTGCAAGCGGCAAGGTCCTCGTGATTGATGAGGCCTATGGTCTCTACACCAATGGTCATTCTGGCGGCAACGACCCCTTCAAAACCGCAGTCATTGACACAATCGTGGCTGAGGTGCAGTCTGTCCCCGGAGATGACCGCTGTGTCCTGTTGCTGGGATACAAGGAACAACTGGAGACCATGTTCCAGAACGTCAACCCTGGCCTCAGTAGACGCTTTCCTCTCCAGTCTGCCTTCAACTTTGAAGACTTTGGTGACGAGGAGCTGGGGCAGATTCTGGACCTGAAGCTGAAACAACAAGGCTTTACAGTCACTGGAGAGGCCAAAGCCGTCGCCTTGGATATGTTGAACCGGGAGAGAAACAGGCCCAACTTTGGCAACGCCGGAGAAATTGACATCCTTCTCGATGCCACCAAAGTACGACACCAAAAGAGGCTGACGCTCGGCCAGGCAACCGCGGCGCAGGTCTTGGACGCCCGAGACTTTGACGAGAATTTCGACAGGGCGCAAAACTCCGAGACCAATGTCCGAAAGCTCTTTGAGGGTACAGTGGGCTCGGAGGACGTGGTCGGTTTGCTGGAAGGCTACCAGGAAACGGTTCGCACCTTCAAGGCTCTCGACATGGACCCCAAGGAGAACATCCCTTTCAACTTTCTGTTCAAAGGCCCTCCTGGAACCGGGAAAACCACCACGGCGCGGAAGATGGGCAAAGTCTTCTGTGACATGGGCTTCTTGGCCACGGCAGAAGTGGAGGAATGTTCGGCCAGCGACCTGGTGGGCCAGTACATCGGCCAGACGGGGCCCAAGGTACGAGCGCTCCTGGACAGAGCACTCGGGAGGGTACTGTTTATCGACGAAGCGTACCGGCTGGCGGAGGGCCATTTCGCACAAGAGGCGATTGACGAGCTGGTGGACTCGGTCACCAAGGAGCGGTACTTTAAGAAACTTGTCATCGTCCTCGCCGGCTACGAAAAGGACATCAATCGGCTGACCTCGGTCAACGAAGGTCTTTCGTCCAGGTTTCCCGAGACAGTCCCGTTCCGGTCGTTGGGGCCAGAAGAGTGCGTTGCGCTTTTGACGACCCAGCTTTCCAAGCAGAAGACTGCGCTGGAGAAGAAGAAGGTGTCGCTGGATCTCGGAGTGTTGGAGTCTGCCAACACGGCCTGCACGCGCACCGTCGGGCAGCTCTTTGCCCATCTTGCCCAGCAAGCTAGCTGGGCCAACGCCCGAGACGTCAAGACGCTAGCGACGATCATTTTTCGCAGGACGCTGGAATCCAAAAAGGAGCTGGCGGCACGACGTCTCGTGGTCAAGCAAGAGGTAGTCATCGACGAGATGATGTCGCTCCTCCGGGAACGCGAAGCGCGCGGGCGCTCCATGGTACAACCCCCGGCGGCGCAGAACCTGCACCGCGCTCCAACGGGACAGAGCCAGGACCAACCCAGTACTTCATTTTCCACGAGTACGACGACGACGACGACGACGACCGAGGCGGTGCCGCCGGAGGATGGGCCCGAGCTCCAAGAGGGCCCCGTAACGCCGCCCGTAGCTTCCAAGAGAAACAAACAAGACCTGGACGATGCTGTCCGCGACGCTGGCGTCAGCGACGAGGTCTGGGAGCAACTGCAGCAGGACAAACGCGCCGAGCGGGAGCGGGAGGATGAGTACCAGCGGCTTCTAGAAGAGCGCAAACGGGCGAGCGAGGCCGAGCGGGATAAGATTGTCAAGCGGCTGGTGGAGGAGGAGCGGCGCCGGAAGGAGGAGGAGGCCATGCGCTTGAAGCTGGAGCAGATGGGCGTTTGTCCTGTCGGTTACAGCTGGATCAAGCAGGCCTCGGGGTACCGGTGTGCTGGTGGCTCGCATTACATGTCGGATGCTGACGTACAGGGGCTCGGTGGTAGCTGAGTGGTTCTTTTGTATTTTCACGGGGTGGCGCACTATGCCTCGTTGCGCAAAGAGCATCCCATCGCTATGGAGACAAAGGAGCCGTAGGATCAACTGAAGAATGCGTACATGCCCCCGGCTGTTTCTGGGGGGCCAACCATTCCCGGCAGACGAGCAATGCAGTAGTGCGTGCTCGATAGTCGCGCAGAAGCCGCCCTCCACATGACCAATGCCAGCACATGCCGGACCAGATATCTTGCAGGTCGCCCGGGGCTGGCCGCCTAGAGGTCGGTACGCAGCTCGACGGACAGGGAAAACTGCGTCACCACGAAGACGGCAAAAGTGGCGGCCGTGACCGCCGTGAAGGTGACGGCGAGCTGTGCGGGCTCGTCAGCCCCCGCCGCGCAGCGCGTGGCAGGCGGGAGAGGGCGCTCGCTTACCTTTGCGTTTTCATCCCACCAATCCTCGCGGGGGTTCTTGTAAGGGCCCCAATTCGTGCTCACCCAGACAAGCACCATCATGCCAACAACCATGCAGGCGACGGCGGCGGTCAGCATCATGACGCTGGCCTGCCAGGCGTAGATCTGCAGCTTGCCGGGCACCAGGAGGCCGTCGCGGCGGCGGCGGCCGAAGAGGCAGCTGCGGATGTAGGCCAGGCCGTGGGGGTGGGCGCTGAGGCGGTGCAGGCGGATCGTCTGCTGGGCTGCGACGAGCACGGCAGCGAGAGCGAACAAGATGCCACAGTACCAGAAGGCCCGGCACGGCCAGGGCTGCCGGTTGCCGTTGGCCAGCACCGTCGGCCAGCTTCCTGTGCTGGTGAGGACCGTGGCCAGCAGGGCGCCCTGTTCCCCACCCGCTCAGTATCGGGGACAGGCCGCGGCGGTGAAGCCGGCCACGGGGGAGGGACGGCAGCAGCACTTACCACGACGCCGATAAAGTTGAGCTCCTCCAGCTTGTGGTCGCGCCATTTCTCCGTCAGGTGATCCTTGCGCTCCGCGTCCTCCTCGTTGAGCAGCATGACGACGCACTCGTGCGCCGTCTGGTTGGGCGCCATGAGGACGTTGCGGATCGCATTCAAGGGCGAGCAAGAGGGTCGCTGGACGGCGGACGGGAAGGGTTAACGACTGGCACGCACGAGGAAGACGCGACGGAGGGGAGAGGGGGAGTCGCGCACGCTCTTCGCGGGATGGCTACCGTTGCGGTTGCTCGTGTCGCGGCCCAGGAGCGGACTCCGGTCCATGTTGGCGGGATGACGATGCAGTGCTGGAGGTTAAGGCGAGGGCGCTACGCGTTACCCTAATGCAAGTGCCTGCTTTGAATCGCTTCGAAGCTCTTCCCCCCGTCGAAGGCAGGAGGCCGCGATAGAGTTGGCGAGTCTAGAAGATGACGACACCGTCCGGACCCCGCTCCCGCCGTAGAAGCCCGAGCGCGGCGGCGGCGGGAGACGCCCTGACATCAGAGCATCGCGAACGCGGGGAAGAAGGAGATCGGCGTCTGGCGGCGCGCCCATCACCACAGGGCGAGATCGACCGGGCCACGCGCACGCTCGCCTGGGCCTGGCTCAGCTAGACGACGGCCAGCCAGGGACCCTATCACCAGGTGAAGTAGGTGGAGGCGGGGCCAGTGAGCCGCAGCCAATTTACAGCTGGGGGCTTTTCCAGGCAGCCCAGGCAGCCGCAGGCAGCCGCAGGCAGCAGTCGTCGAGCCCCACCCTCGAATGGCAACGGCGATGGCGACTATAAACCGTAGAACTCGCGGCGCATCCAGGACGTGTAGGCCAGATCGACTTGGCTTTTCATCGCCTTATCCGACTGGGGATTCGCAAGGGAACAAGCTGTGCCCCTGGCTGTTTTGCCTGCCTCTTACCTGGCCCCGATCGTAATCATGGCTGTCGCAATGGCCACCGCACCAGCCCCTCCGCAGTCGCTCTGCCGGTATCCCAAGAGGAAGCGGGCGGCCGTGTCGTACTGCGAGGCCGACCTACCCAATGACGAGCTTTTTGTTTCCGACGACGGCGACGATGACGACGAGATTGACGGCAAATTCGGAGCCCGGCGAAACAAGGTACGTCAATGCATCGGCTGCGCCCGAACGCCTGGCTTACAGGGAACCCTGCCCAGAAACGCAAAGCTGCCAAGAGAGAGCCGCGGCAGAAGCCGTTCCCCTTCCTGTCGCTCCCGCCCGAGCTGCGAAACAAGATCTACCAGGAGGTCTTGGGGGAGCCCGACGATATCTACATCTTCAATGCCCGCCGGGGGCTGCGCAGGTCTTGCGCCGCCAGCGGCGCCAAGTGCTGGGCGAACCTCTTGGCGACGTGCCAGGCCGTCCACGCCGAGGCGGCGGCGATGCTGTACGGCCGGCGGTTCCGGTTCGAGGACAACCGGGCGCTGCTGTCGTTCCTGACGCTGCTGCGGCCGCCGACAGCGGCGCAGCTGCGCGACGTCGCCGTCGCCGAGTGGAACAGCGGCCGCACCTTCAGCAGCATGAACGTGCCGGCCATGGCGCTGCTCGGCCACGCGGGCGGTGCCGGCCTGTGCCGCCTGCGCGTCGAGACGGAGCTGCTCCATGCCCGCTACTACCACTACTGGGGGTCGGGCCAGTCCCTGCAGGTGCTGCTCGCCCGCAAGGTCTTCCGCGACTGCTACCCGCTGCTCTACGCCATCCAGGCGCAGCGCGGCCTCGCCGCCGTCCTCGATGTCGTGCGCCTCGCCGACGTCAACTTCGTCGGCGAGCGGCTGGGGGACAAGAAATGGGCCGAGCCGGCCGACGTGGAGGCCCGCAGCGCCGCGGACAAGGTCGTGTCCCGGCGTCGCGCCTATCAGAAGGAGCTCGGCCGGCTCCTGGGCTGGGACGCCGCAGAGGTCGAGGCCGTCTGGGAGTCCTCGGATGCGCGGGTGTGCGCGTAGAGGGCAGGGGTCATTTTTGGTGTTCCGGTCGTTCGAGGCGTTGGGTTCATTTGGTCTTGAGGATTCCCATGTACAAACATAGCGGGGGCGGCAAAGACATCTTTATTTTCCTGTTGCTTCCAAGGGGGGGGCCAAACAACCGCAGGCGGCGAGCCGTGTGGGCATCGCATGCGCTGGTCGAGTCGCAGAGCATCCATCATTGGCCGCTGTGTACTAAATCAGCCTATCCGATTAGCTCAAGATCTCCCGTCAACTGTAACGGGTGGGTGTTCGGCCCAGGTCCGACAGGGCTCGGATGGCATTCGAAACGCGTCCGGAAACGCCCCAAGTGGGTTTGCCTCGCCTAGTTTGGTTGCCGCCAAGCCGACAGCGTCAAGACAAAAAGGCGTCTAGCAGAAGCAGGGCGAGATGGGCTTCCTTCTCACGCCGTCGCTGGCTAAACACCGTCACGCTGGTGCCGTGAAGCAACGCTGTCCCTCTGGCTGAGTGCTCGTGGAGGCTCCCGGGCGGGGCTCGCCCGTCGTGAGGCTCATCTTACTAACGTCCACCTCCCAGTGATTGCAAGGTGACGCCAGGGGGGGGGGGGGGGGGGGGCGCGACCCATGATCCCCGTCGGCGCCTTTTAGCGCCCGTGTTTCCAGAGCCCCGAGCTAGGCGGAATTTCTGCTTTGGGGGCTGCGTGAACCGCTCGCTCGGTCTCAAGTCCTGCCTCGAATCCCTGCCCATGTAGCATCGCCGGGGGTGCGCCCACACAAGCCTGTAAGCGATGCCACAGCCCAGCCCAACCAGGCAAAAACCACGTGAGCAGGCGGCATCGAAATGAGATGGCCCAGCGCATGGGATGGCCACCAAGACGCGGTAGCATCTACTCCGGGGTCTTGAACAGCGGGGTCCTTGGAGAGCCCTACTGCACAGATAACAACCAATGAGCTGTTTCGCCCGCGGGCATCACTCAGTGCCATAGGCTGCTAATCTACTGCTATTCCCCCACTTGGGAGGGCTAGGGGTGGGAGGCGGCGGCGCTGCGGCTGTTAAGCCCGAGGTACCTGGGTACTGCCTCGATACTCCCTAAGAGGCACAGCAGGAGTCCGCTGTCTGGAAGCGCGTGAATGGAAACAGAGACCCCCAGCAAGTCCCGTCTCGTCTCCCCTTTCCCCAAAGCTGGAGGCGTAATAAAACGCCCAGCCTGCCCGCTGCTCAACGACCGATCCTCTCTCCCGCTTGAACGTCCTTGTCCTGCTTGGCAATCACCGTGTCCGCCAACCGTTCGCTTCTTCTTGCACTTGCACTGTACCTGGCGTACAGTCTTGGTTTGTCTTGTATACTTGCTTCTCTTATACCCTTACTTGTAGACCAAGACCCCCCCCTTTCCCTACCCATCCTATTCATAATGGCGTCCGCTCCTGCGCACAAGTACAACGACGTCCGGCTCGACGACCGCGATGACCGCTCCAGTACCGAGGTCGAATCCCTGATGGAGGTCGAGAAACAGTGGCAGGCCGAGGGCCTGGACCGGCCGCTCCGCCGGTCCCGGACGAGCCGGATGTGCGACACGTTCAACCAGTGGCGGTGGCTCATCGACACGACGCTGCTGCTGGTGATCCTGGCCTTCGTCCTTCGCCTGCAGACCCCCAACAGTCGGCCCGTGGCCAAGTCGAAAGCGGACGAGTACCAGCTCAACGGCGACATGACTGACTTCAGCCCCCGGTGTAAGTTTCAAGTCGGAACCACGCTCCCCTTCCGCGGGGTTGCTGACACGCATCGCAGTCGACCAGCAAATCATCAAATTCGTGCCCGAGGACGAATATGCCCCTTACAACATCTCCGACTTCTTCCAGCCGGAGGTTCTGGACAAGTGGAACCAGCTGATGCCCAGTTCGTCTTCTCCCCTCCTCGTCTTGCGCTGATTGCGCGCCGGCCCGTGACTGACCCGCCGCACAGAGGGGATGGGCTTCCAGGAGGTCAAGGACCCGTCCAACCCCAAGTACCACGACATGCCCACGCCTATCCAGTGGCCCGACAACATGACCGTCTACACGACGTCGATGACGCACCAGCTGCACTGTCTGTGGGCCGTGGTCAACAACTACGCCCTATTGAAGACCAACCAGACCATTAGCGAGGATCACCACTGGCACATGATCCACTGCTTCAGCTATATGCGCCAGGCCATCCTCTGCTCGGCCGACACCGCCCTCGAGGGACTCGAGACCACGTTCCCTGAATCTCTGGGGAAGGGAGGGTCGGATGGTTGTAAGTCTTTCGGTCTCGCGTTGTTGCACACACACACCCCTCGTGTTCCGCTTCGCCTCTTTTTTCTTTCCTTCCTAGTTCTTTCCGCGAAGCGCCACGAGGCGCTCGGCGTCTGCCCCTCCGTACCGTTGGGTGCTGACCATGGCCACAGGGGACGCTCACCACGTCTGCAAAAACCGCAACCAGGTTCACGACTACCTCGAGAGCGTGCGCGCGTACGACGACCAGGAGATCTTCTAAAGCTACCATCCTGTGACACCATGAGGTCTCAGGAAGCCACGTCTTCGCGTTCGAATCCTATTCCGAGCGCGACGCCTTCGGCTGACGAGACGGGGGGTTGGGCCCGGATTGATGGGGCCCCGTTAATTCACACATTCCATTTCAGCGAGCATATTTTGAATACACCAGCCACTTTTGAAGTAACCGAAGACCTAATGAACACCAGCTTCCGTGGCAGTGGTGAATGCGTCGTGTATGAAAATGCCTGGAAACATCCAGTGCAGGGAGACTTTGAGATGACGCTCGACAGGGAGCAGACTTGGCTACCACCCGTGGTGGGTAATATCAAACACCAAAAACAGGGCCACCGCCTCCACTTGGTACGGCGAGCTCCCATCTCCGATTCAGGAGAGCCCAGAAGCCTCGACAAGATACGTGCCAGAATTGAGCGCCCGGGTTTCAGTACAAGCTCGACGGCAGCCAAGATCTCATTTCTGCTCGTGTCACGTGACCGGAGGTACGTACTCATCACGTGACTGGAAGTACGTGCCCGTCAAGAGGAACCCACCTGTAGCTAGCTAGGTCCGCTTCACTCCAGACCCTGGAGATGGAGGAGACCTGATCTTCATCATCGCTGTAGCAACTGGCTCACATCTGGACTGACTGGCCCTTGAGGACCTTATTCCATCGTGAGAGTTGCTCCGTTCGTTTCTCCTTTCCTCTTTCCGTTGGTGCCACGCGCGATAGCTCGGATCATTGTTGACAATACGTCTTTAGATCTCTTCCATCGTGAAACCCCTGGTATCCTGGGTTGAACGGCCCCAATGCCACTTATAGCTGTGCCCTGCCCCTCGAGGCCTTACGTTTGCGATACATGGAATAGCTCCATGGGCAAGGTCGTTGTGCAAAACGGCGATGCGGGAAGCCGGTTGAAAAAGATTCCTCGCCCCACGCCGAGCTAGTTGGCCAGCTAGTCATGATCAAGGCCATGTTGGAGTAATTAGCAATCGCCTTGGGGTTGGGCCAGCTGGATGCTGGCGCCGGCAACGGCGAAAGAGGAGGTCGTGGTGCCGGTGGGGGCTAGAGGGGAACGCCATGCTGCAAAGTACATTGATATTATTCAACACTGGTTTTTTGTTTTTTGCCACTACGTACTGTTCAGCGCCTCCCTCGTGACGTCTGCGGTATTCTCCATGAAACTGCTTAAGCACTGCCGGGGCATTACCGACGAGGTGATATACTTTAGCGTTCCTATCGCTGCACTGGCTGATGCCGATGCGCATGCTGGTGATTGCCTAAAAAAGACGACAGGTTCACGTGGATTGGCGGAGCTAATGGGTTGCCCGCCTATCTGGGCAGTGTCTCCAAGTCTGGCGCATCCATGTCCGAGGCATTTGGGCCCGCGAGGGTAAAAGGCTCTGGCAGCACGACCGCTGCCATGTAACCTCGATGGCAACAAGTGTGGCAAAGAATTGGCTGCCGCCGAAGAACCTCGAAGACACTCCTCACACTCGGTGAGCACCAAATACGAGAGAAATCGGTGCGGGAAGTCAAGTCCTTCGCGCTCAGCAACCGGGTGCCGGGCGTGGGATGGGCCACCAAGGTAGAGGTCGCCCAAGAGTCGGCGTGCTCTTACTCAGTGAGGTCTCACGACAGGTGCCCTTCGCTCTCCATCGGCACCCGGATATCATAGGCAAGGCGATTGCACGCGAACAGAGGCCACTGGCTACCAGGGTACTGTAGCATTCCCTTCGCGGACGATTGTCTTGCGTAAATGCCGCAACCCTGGAGCGGCTGCGGACCCAGTCATTTTCTCCCCCATTAACAAGTCCTGCTGGCACCGTGAATGGAGCGACGACATGAGTACGAATGAGCATTTGCAGCTGCCACCCGGGTAGCCGTGCATCCCCTGCCATTCGCATAACTGACCTCAGCTGCGACAAGGCAGACCGTTTGCTACCAAAAAGTTGACCCGGCGGCTGGAATAACACTACACAGCATCTGGTGACACCGCGACCGACACCAACGGTGCGAAAGACTGCCCCCCAAAAAGATACAATCGAGCCGGTTGCTCCTTCTGTCTCTCTCCCCCACAGATTTGACTATCCCACGCAGCTTCCCACCCTGCAAAAGGTTACTCCAGCCATATTCACCTGATGGTGTAAGTGCAAAAAGGTGATGAGTACCTGGTGGTACTCCTCAACTCCCCCCCACAGGCTTGAACTGTGAACCTCCTGATGTACTGAGTAGTAACAGTCAGACGCGCTAGCCAATTGCGCCAGGGAGGAGATGCTCCTGTTGCTTGTTGAAGAACCAGCTGTTTATCCAACATTATTGAACAACTAGTGGGGCGGTCCTGCAAGTGGAGTAAAGCGTGGGCAAGCCGATGCAGCGGCGCAGTTGTGCGGGTGGTTACGCCATGCGGCCTTATTGCGAGACACTGCAGTGACGGAACGGGTGGATAAGGTTACTTGAACGCTGCATCTTCGGGTGCTCGGCTAGGTCTCGTCGCTGGACTGGTAATTCATGGGCTTGTGCCGTGCTGGGATACGTGTCTGTCGAGTGGTATTGCATGCTCGTCCGTCCTGGGTTTCATTCATGCTGAACCGAGCAAAATGGCCCATCCATCCATTCGCCAGCCACTGTTCAAGCCGAGACAGCTTAGTATGAGGCAATGCTTTACCTCGGCAGTCTTGCAGTGCGTCTTTCTCGATCGATTAGGTGCCCTGCGCGCGGGCGTCTGAGTGAGTTCCCTCGTGTGCCACGACCGATACGGGCAGGTACCTGATTCAGTCGATGCTGTGTTGGCTCGAGTACCTGGTCAATCGGAACACGATTACTACCGTTGGGCTCTGATCTTTACACTACAGGCCCTGGCCGATATTGGCTTCCATAGGCAATGGCCATACCCAGCCGATATTTACGAGGTCAACCCTCACTTTGATCCTGTTCTCAGGTTTCCCCTTCTTCGACAGTTGAGAGTGCCAAGCGCGCTGATCAATGTTGCTGTTTCTGGAAACAGGATCTGCAAATGGATTGGAGCACTTCCTCCAAAGAGGCCCTGGCCGGGATAGATACATGGCCAATGGGAAGGACGTGTACTACATAATTCACCCCTGGACAGATCAACACTCAAAGGTGTACATGGCAGAGGGCAGCTAGACCTTGCATCAGATCACGAGCAGACATCCCATCTTCAAAAGGCTCCATCACTTGTTCAAGCAGAGACGTTGAATGACCCGGGAAAGTACCTACTTGTTCAAGAAAGCTCGTTGCATGCCCGCTTCCATGTTGCTGCTGTCAGCCCTGACTGCTAAGCATCGCCTACACCTGCGAGTACGCCCAGGTCTGGAAACATCAACCTCGAATTCCAGTTGGAGAGGCAATATTGTGGCTCGGGTCACTGCATACCAGGTGAACCAGGGCGGGTGACTGGGAGCCTGCATAGGTACCTCGGGTAGCAAACGGAAGATATGGTTGACTTTGCCCCCCCTCCAAGGGCAGTACTCAAGTAAGTAGATACCAACGCAAACGGTGTTGCAAGGCGGCAGAGAAGGAAAACGGTAGATTCCCAAGGATGGACTACCAAAATACCTGCCTGAGTGCAGAAATGTAAGCGGTAAACGGGCTTACAGGGTATATTTAATCCTCAGCGTTGTCCCCAAATCAACCCTTCATCCACCTTCGCCCAAAGCACTTCACTCCCATCAAGCACCAAGGCCTCTGGCGCATCATTTCCCAACCCAGACCCTCGGTTGCACCCAACGCCCAATCATCAAGTCACGAGCTTCAACGGTCGGTCACACCTGTCTGGCCTCGACCCGGAAAATCACCACAAACCAGCCACATGTTGTGTGGAAACTCGTCCGCGAGTCTACAGGTACGTTTCTTCACCTCCATCCAGCTTCCCCATCCCACGTAAGGGGGGAGCCCCCTTTCGTGATCGATTTCACTAACGGCCGGAGATCAAAGCCTGCCTCGAGCCAGCCCAACCTGCCCGCCCCCGCCGGCTTCACGCCGCTGCCCGCCGGCCAGCTCGAGGTGCTCCGGCGCGAGATCCAGACGGGGCTTGCCGACGTGCGCAAGGACGCCGAGAACGATCGCGACGAGACCTAGGAGGCGCTGCGCGAGCTCGGGACCCAGCTGCGCGCCGAGTTGGAAGCCGGCCTCGCCGCCGAGCTTGGCCGGCGTCTTGACGAAAACCGGAACAAGGTACGTGCCCCCAGAGAAGTGCCTTACTTCGATGCCAATCCCGTGCCGTGTAGCCTGAGGGGTGGGTGTGGGCTTGGATGGCGGCTGACTTGTTGTCGCGTGCGCAGTCCCAGGAGACGGTGAACCACGCGGACCAGTCCATGGGCATGGCCAAGACGATGTACGCCGCGCTTCTCCTCGCCATGGCCGTCGTCATCATCCTCACCATCATGGCTGAAATCGTCACGACTGCCATCTGGGCCGTTATTGCCGCCGTCGTCGTCCTGTCCTACACCTGACAAGTGGGGAGTCACAAAGCTGGTCCGTGGATCATGAGCTGGGCTGCCCATGTGGCTGGAGGCTCGGGAACCTAGCTGGCCAGATCACGGATGAGGATTGCCCGGTCAGCATTGGAACATGAGGATCGAGGAAATATGTACACTGCCCACGTTGGACCCGGAGCATTCGGGACGAGGCTTGCCAGTATGCTGCCACAGCCGACAGGGCCACCACCACGCAAGCATGTGTCATCTTGAGGATTTGATAATGGCAAATACCTGGGAGATGATGACAGGAACAAAGAGAACTACCAAACCAGTTTAATCTCGTTTGTTTCTGCATGCGGTGACCATGTTGGATCCTGGCAGAAGGCTCAATGCGTGCTTCGTTGCAACACCTACGCCTGTGAACAAGGGCAATCCCCTCGATAGCCCACCTTGACACCACTGCTGGCGAGGTCCGCCCTGGCGGGCGGTTCGCGTCTGCACCAAGTCGCAGGGCCCCGAGCCGCGCGAGGAAGTCCCCGTCGACCCTCCCTCAGCCTCCCGCGTTCCTGTCCCGAAGCCCTGCGCCCCGGGTCTGGCCCCTGGCCGCTTGCCCATTCGCCCCGTCTGGCCTGTGGACAGGATTCCCACCCTCCCGGGGTCGCAGGGGCCACACGTCGTTGCGCTTCCTCACCGTCTCCCGAGATCGCAAGCGGGCGCCCGCGAAAGAAGGGCGTGGCGCGTGCTGACCGCGCGCAACACGGACCCGTTTGGGCAGGACCGCCGGGCCTGAAAGCTGGGACGGGGGAGGGACTGGAGGCGCGCACACAGGGCAAACCAGCAAAATCCAAAGCAGAGAGACCCTGCTAGGGCACCGGTGCGTGGCCGCCAGCTGGGACCGACTCGGGGCCGGCACGAGAGACGGCAGGAAGAACGGAAGACCGGAAGGGTCTGTGGGGAGGGCGCAAATGAAACTGGAGACATGCGGAACTCTACTGCACTCCAAGTTGGGCGGAAATGTTTGCACCCTTCCACCCTCGCATGGAGAAACAACTAGCGGCTGTACGTAGCCCTAGCCACCCGGGTCAGTCAGGCTCTCAGCCCTCGCATGCAAGAGGTGAGGCTAGCGCCCAGGAAGCAGGTACGTATGCGATCGAGAGCGCGACGAGGCCAAACGACATGTGCGACACATTTGGGCACAATCTACCGACACCTGTGGAGGAAGAACGGACTGGATGCAGCTGCGGGCCGAGCGATCCTCGATTTTGATGGCGTCGAGGAGCACGATGAAGCCACGCGACGAGGCTGCGAGGCCATTGGCCCAGCCCCAAAGGTGGGAGAACGCAGAGCAGTGCTACGCAGGATGTGAATATCGACGCTTCCATCGCGACAGGAGCGGAGCAGAGCACGCCGGCGAATGGCGCATGGTTCTCGAACGCAACGGATCCCACCGTTAAAAGTCGGGTGACAGCCAGGGCCGATGAGCGGGGATTGGCCCAGCAGCCTGGCAGACCGCTGGGGAGGCTGGCAGGGCCCGTGTGCAGAGCACACACGCACACGCGCAGCCCTGGCACGGGCGGATGGCAACCTGCTGGGAGAAGTTGGTTGAGGCCTAGGCGAGAGGCGAAGGCATCCCCACATCCCGACCATAGTCCTCCTCCTTGCCTCCTCCCCCCTCCGGCGTCAGAGGCCCCGGGGGGCGGGAGTACGTGAGTCGTGGAACTCCCGGGTTTGGCGGCCGGAGAACCCCCCCCCCCGGCCTGTGGCTTTAGCACCGGTGGCACCGCTGGACAACGACTCAGGCCATTCGCCAATCAGCAGCGTCGTTCGTCTTTTGGCCCGATCAAGGGACCAAGAATGACTTGTGATGATTGCCATGCGATGCCCAGGGCTTGTCCGAGGCTTGTTGGGGAGCTTGTCAAGCTTGTCTGGCGACAAGGGCTTGGCCGTAGCTTTTCCCTGGCTCGGCGAAAAGGCTTGCCCGGCTTGCCACCGACGAGAGAGATTCCACTGCCCACAATGCCCAGAACGCCGAGATGAGCGGACGGTCTGGATAGGCTTGGCCGCCGGGGGTGTCACGGTGCTTTAATGCTACTTGAGGTGTCTTCACCCCCCTTCCTTTGCACATTTGCAGCGCCTGCTCGCCCAAGCCGAGGAACCAGTCGCCGGCTTGGCGGGCTGGGTGCCACTCTGTGTGACGTCGGGCTGCAGCTGGGATTGGGAGGCAACGTAATGTGATGGGTCTGGGGGTGATGCGCCAAGCGGCTAAAGCCTTTTGCAGGCTGGCACCTCTCGACTCGTTCGGAAGTGCCAGCACGCCACTCGCTCGCGCACCACCCGGGCCATTCGCATTTTTTTGTTGCATGTGCCGTGACTGCCGTGGTCCGGCGGGCTGGGTGTTTCTTCCCCTCCCCCTTCTTATCCTGGCTTGTTTCAATGTGACAGTGGCGGGCGCTCTCGTTGTTGTCGTCGGCGGCGACGGGCTGAGGACGAGCCGGACGAGGCGGCTGCGGCTGTTGCGTTGCGCCTGAGCGGCACCAGTGCAATGGTCCTGCAAGGGACCCCCGACGACGGCTCGAAAGCCCTGACCTTAGGACTTCTAAGAGGCTCGAGAGGCTGGCGATTCACGGCTTGTAGTTTGGGCGACTCACCTTACTATAGGCCGTCGGCACCTATAGTCGGTTGTCTGGGACATTTTGTAGTCGGACGGTACCTTGGTCCTACTCGTAGGCTGCCAGGCTCGCCAGGGGGGCCTATCCGGAGCAGGGGAGGATTCCGCGTCGGCAGAGATAGATCGGGGAGCAGACGTACCCACCAGGTACTCGCTCTGCAAGACAGATCCCCGGGATCCCTTGCTGCTTTTACGCAATACGATCGATATACATCCAGAGCATTACCTGCGTATCAGTCCGGCCGGCCAAGCAAGTGCCTGCGGTTTGCATTATCGATAGCTCGCGCACGTGTTGATCTTTGAGCGATGGGGTGCCGTTCTGTGGTACAGTGAGTGGTCGAGTCCGCTTGAGGCGGGCATGGAGGAGCCCCCGCCACAGCTCAACAGCCTAGGCCATTCCCCCGTTTGGTGTCGTGCTGGCCCGGCAGCCCGTCCCATCCATGCTTGCTAGTCAGCTGGTGACGCAAGGAATTAAGGTCGTGTGCCTCGTGCGGTTAATTCTTTTGGTCGTGCAAACCAAAGCTTTTTGTATAGGTAGCGCTTGACTCGGAGGCTTTCCTGTGTCGAGCTGGCGAGAGGAGAAAGCGTCAGTCGCGCCCTGAGGATGGCGGTCTGCCGAGGCGATTAGGGGGAGTGGTTTATTGACAGTCCCATGGTCGCCATGGCCTGCGGATCTGGTAGATCTGCATAGTACGGAGAACACGCATACGGGGACAGCTAGCAGCAATGCCGAAACCAATGAAAAGAGCGCAATTGAGCGAGACTGCATGCATCCCCTTTCCATCCCTCCATGGCCTCGATAAGAGGTTCTGGACGGAGTCCCCAACGCCCTCTATTCGCTCCGTTTGGCGTACGACGGTCCCCGTGTCATCTGGAGCGGGATCGGCACGCTGGGAACCACAACAGGCTCTCTGTATATGCACCCCGTGGCCACCACCACCACCTCCTCCTCCTTTCCGCCGCCTCCAGAACGTGACGAGACCCTCGGCCCTTGTTAAGAGGCCAACACCTCAGGTCAAAAGATGTAGATATAAAAGGGTCGTTGGGTCCAGGCGGCCGGTCTATGCGTAGTAGCCCCGGGGGCCCCCCCGCCTCTCTTCGCTCTGGCCAGACTGACGTCCGTCTCCTCCTCCTCCCTCTCAACTTGATCGGACCCCGAGCTCGCCCATCGTGGGAAGCTGCCCGAGCCAGGATAGACTCTGTGCGAGGGGGGAGGGGGGGTAACGGGATGGATGGAACGGGATGGCTTGGGATGACACCCACGGCATGGCCACAGCCGTATGGGATGCGAACCGATCGGGGACCCGCGGGTGGGTTGCCTGGCCTTTTCGGCCTTGATGCCGAACGATGGGCTGGCTCCTTTGACACCGCTGAGAGGAATCGCTTGCATCCAGATTTCTCTGCAGGTGACCGGATCCGGGACCGAAAGACCTTGCATCGCGCCCGCAAGCTTCCTGGCCAGACAGCCCTGTGAGGGACGGGTGGTAGTGGTCGGAACGGTGCCGTCCACCCTTCCCAGAAGCAGGCAAACTAGGGCCGGCGAGCAGCGCGGAACCTGGGAGGTACTTCCAACCTCTTGGATAGAATTGAGGCTTCCCAGAAGACGAACTGCGGTTCCCAGCGACTGGGGTCCCTAGATGTGCTGCTGGCTCTACACCCACCCAGGCCCGGAGGCCCCGCCTGGGCTGGCACTAGATCCTGACACTGGACCCACGTAGTGGGACAAACCGCCATAGGTAAGTACACCCATGTAGGTCGTCAAAAAACCATCGCAGCCGAAGTTAAATGACGGCCGATTCCCATCCACCAACGTTGGCGCACGCGCGCAGGCCCCAGTCCCGCAGCCCAAAGCCCAGCCATCAGCTTCGACTGCCTACCTCATACATAGCTAGCTCGCCAACTGTGCGGCTTGACCTGAGGGTTTTCTTTTTCCTGCTCCCTCTGGCTTGATCTCAGGTCCCTCTGCTCGACCCTGTCCCTGGTCTCGTGCTACCGGTACCGGCTCGCTCTTGATTCGCGCGTCCCAGCCCACGACAACAATAGGGCTCTCCGGCTCTTAGGCGACGCCACCAACGGCACAGGCGAGGAGTTGTTGTTTCCCCTACGAGCTCGCTCGCTTGGGTTGAGACGGTTTCCATAAACTCACTCGCATTCTCTTCGTCGCCACCAGCCCTCGCGACTCTCGTTGCGCCTCGGTGCTTCCTTCTTGGGGTTCCCGAATCTGGTCGCCCGCGATTCCATATGGGCACGCGCCAACACGGTGACTGGATGCCTCGAAGTCTTCACGCTCTTTATTGAATCGCACACGCTGGGGTGGCCTCGGTTCCGGACTCGTCTCCCCGCCGTCTGTCCCTAACCGCCGGCAACGCCGTGTGCGCGCCCGTCCCCGACCAACGCGCAAATTGAAACCCTCGCGCCGAGCCCGAGCCGAGACCTGTCTTCTGGAGAACCTGCCTCTCCGCCTGAAGCCTACCCGCCGCGGAGGCCCCAACCGTGAGCCATGGCGTGGGACCACCTCTCCATCACCAAGGCGCACTTGGTGTACATCATTCTGGGAGGCTTCACCTCGCTTTTCATGCTGTGCTCCTCCGTCATCAAGGAGCGCATGTACATTGGTGAAGCCACAGTAGCCACCATCTGCGGCCTGATCTTTGGGCCCCATGCGGCCGATCTCATTAACCCCGACACATGGGGCAATAAGGATGAAATCACCCTCGAGTTCTCCCGAATCGTGCTGGTTGTGCAATGCTTTGCGGTCGGTGTCGAGTTGCCCAAATTCTACATGGAGAAGCACTGGAGGTCGGTCACGATGCTGTTGCTGCCCGTCATGACTTTCGGCTGGCTCATCAGCAGCTTGGTCATCTGGTGGATGGTGCCGGTACTGAACTGGCTGGAATCCCTGGTGGTGGCGGCCTGTATCACCGCCACCGACCCTGTCCTGGCCTCGTCCGTTGTGGGCAAGGGAAAGTTCGCCAAGCGCGTTCCCAAGCACTTGCGAGACCTGCTGTCGGCCGAGTCCGGCTGCAACGACGGCATGGCGTTCCCCTTCGTCTACCTGGCCCTCTACCTCATCCAGGAAAACTTGGAAGCCAAGGGCACCACCTTCCACTGGATCGTGGTCACAATCCTCTACGAGTGTGTTTTTGGCGCCATCTATGGATTCATCATTGGCTACATCGCCCGCCACAGCATCAAGTACGCCGAGAAGCACGACTTGATCGACCGTGAGAGTTTCCTCGTTTTCTACTTCGTCCTGGCCCTCTTCGCCGCCGGCTCGGGCAGCTTGCTGGGCGTCGACGATCTGCTCGTGGGCTTCGCGACCGGGGTGGGTTTCTCCAACGACGGTTGGTTCGCCGAAAAGACCGAGGAGTCGCACGTTTCCAACGTCATCGACCTGCTCCTCAACCTCACCTACTTTGTGTACTTTGGCACCATCATCCCCTGGGAGCAGTTCAACAATATCGATATGGGCCTGGAGGCCTGGCGGCTCGTTGTCATTGCTATTTTCATCATCTTCTTCCGGCGCATTCCCGTCATGATGGCCTTCAAGCCGTTTATCCCCGACATCAAGACGTGGCGCGAAGCTCTCTTCGCCGGGCATTTCGGGCCCATCGGAGTCGGTGCCATCTTTGTCGCCATCCTGGCCCGTGCTGAACTCGAGACGGAGCATACCATCCCGCTGGCCGAACTCCCGCCTCCCGGCACTCCCCACTACCACTTGATTGCTTTGGTCTGGCCCATCGTCACCTTCATCGTCGTCGCGTCCATCATAGTGCATGGGTCGTCCATAGCCGTCTTCACGCTGGGCAAGCGCATCAACACGCTCTCGCTGACAATGTCCTACACGGCTGCGCCCGAGGACGGCCCCTCGTGGATGAACCGCTTGCCGCGAATCTCGTCCCAGTCCCGGTCCCAAGCCCGCTCGAACATGTCCGACACCGACGGCGACGACCTCAAGATGCCTGCCTTCCCTCCTGGCACTTTGCCTCCCACCGGTATGCCTGGCCAATTCCTGCGGCGGCAGCGCGAGGAGGACTCGGCCAAGCCCGGCTCTCGCTCGACCTCGCGGCGCCGTAGCAAGAAGAGCTACGAGGATGGAATGGGCCCGGGCGGGCCCGTCAGCCAGTCGGCCATTTTCCCGCAGCGCCGCACCCAGAGTGGTACCTTCGAACCCATGTCGCCAACCGAGCCATCTTCGCAGCCCGAGCAGCAGGACGCTTCCGGCACCCTTGCTGGCGACACCTCCTCGGACGATGCGCGCGAAAAGGTCACCGAAAAGGAAGCCCTGCAGGAGGCAGAGAAGAAGGAGGCGGCGCGCCACGAGAGAGACACCGATGGCGAGAATGCCCGGCGTACCGACCAACCGGCAATTGAGGTGTACGACGAGGGCGGCCACATCATCATCGAGGACAGCGAGGGTCAGGTGCTCGGCGTCGAGCCTACGCATGCCGAGCACCCCCACCTCCAGGAGCTCGAGAATCTGCGGCAGAAGGCGCAGGAAGAGACGTCGAAGCCCAACTGGACGTACGATTCCCTCAAGAAGCGATTCGGCGAGTGGCGTGACGAGGAGGCGCAGAAGCGCAAGGCCAAGCCCAGTGACCAGCGCAAGCACGAGCCCGCTCGGGCCTACCAGTTCGGCAACACCGTAAGTTTCCTTACCAAGGACGACAAAGGGCCATTGCTCAAACTAACCCATTTCAGATCATCGTGGAGGACGAAGATGGTGAGGTGGTCAAGAAGTACGATCTGCCATCTCAAAAGCCCGCCAAGGAGAACGGCGAAGGCGGAAGCGATATGGTTACGGCCGGTCTGAACTACATGCGTGGCTTCTCCAAGAAGCCCGAGAAGGAGAAGACGGATGCTGCCGGCTCATCTGGCGAGAAGAAGAAGAATGCCGCGGGATCCGGACCGGCCGTAGACGACACGGCCGACGACCAGAAGATCCGGTTCACGATTGGCGGCGTGGGGCGGCGTATGACCAAGGACGACTTCCTCAAAGAGGTCCAGAATATGGATGCGCGACAGAGACAGGAGGTGCTTCGGAAGTCGAATGCGCCTCCCGCTGTGGTGGCCCAGGCTCAGGAACAGGCGCAAACTGGCGGGAGCGCTAGGCCGTCGGCTCCCCAGAGGGAAAGCTCATCAGCAAAGTCGCCGGTGCGCAAACCCCAAGCGGCCGGAGCCAGGCAAGAGGAAAGCGGCACCGCTTCTTCCCGGGATGCCGGAAGGTCGTCCTCGGATGACGCTGGCTCCGGCAAGGGCGCCGTGGCCTCGGACACGCCCGAGACGGAGGCGGAGCGTCGCCGTAGACTGGCGGCGTTCTCAACGATCCGTAACGACGATGACGAGACGGAGACGCCGGCCGAACGGCGGCGGCGCGAGGCGGCCCTCGGCGTCGGCGACAGCGACGACGAGGAAGCCGACAGCGACGATGATGATACCCCCAGAGTCCCCCGCACGAAGCAGCGCGGCATCCGGTTCGCCGAGGCCCCGCCGCGGAACAGGTAGTGCACGGCGGCGGCGGCGGGAGAAAGAGGCCGGGGGGGCCGGAAGCCAGACGCACCACTCAGTGGATGGGTCGCGTCCAGGGCCTCCTTGGCTTTGTCGTATTTGAGCGTTCGCGGCACACGCCATGGATAACTAGACGGCCGAAATGTAACGGTCCTATTACTATAATAATAACATTATATCCATCATGACAAGGTTCACGGGTCTCGCAGGCAGGTTTAGTGGTGATAGGCGCAGGGCCGGGGGGGGACGGGAGCACATCTGTATCGCATCCGGGGTCGCCTGTTTGGAATGCCCCGGGAACTGGCCGTGATGCTGTCTCGGGGGACGTACCCCGAGATGGTTCTCATCTTTGGCGCGTCCTACATATTTGCCCTCCCCCCCCCAACCCCCCCCGTACACTTTGCTGGGTGGCCCGGAAGCGGGGACGGACCCGAGCCACGTGGGACGCACTTCCCGGACCGGCCCGGGTTCGCAAGCCATGCTGGCTACGGCACCGGCGAGAGGGAGGGGGCGCAGCAGACGTGAGTTCAGAAGACCATGCCGGCCCTCCACAGCCTACGTAATCGGGTCGGGCTACATCTGCGGGGAAATGAATGGCAGTTGGTGCAAAAGGGTATTCACCAAGAAAAATGATTAGGCGAGCACACCCGCGAGGCTGCGGAACGTTGCCCTACGCGCCCGGGGATCTGCTTGTGTGCATGGGCGGGATGCCGTAGGACAGTTCTTGAGATTGTGCACGGCCCGGGCTCTTTCTTTTCCCTTCTGTTGGGTTCATCACGACGGAGGGGAGAGACGAGGCTCGGTGCCGGCGCCACCACAGCAACGGTTTACAGGGTCCTGGGGAGGAGGCTTTGCAGCGCCGGCATGTGTTGATGCCATGGGAGTTGCTCGGGCCGAGAAATAGGTGTCGTAGATACAGCCATCATTGCTGGCAATTTTCGGGATACCTTCAGGCAGCCTTTGGCTCGGCTGTGCTACCCATTTCAGCCCCTGCCTGCCCTGTGCACCCAACGGCCCTCACTACTACGGGCAAAAGCAGGTTATTGGCAACTCGGAGTCGATATTACCGTCTCTATCGGATAATGGGTATGGTTTCGGGGCGTGGCCTACCTAGACCACGGAGCCTTCAACCCGCCTTGTCGGCAGAGCATTGAGATTGTCTAATTCCACCTAGTCATGAAGACATTATTTTATCTAGTTTTGGCCTCCTCGGCGAGGGTGATGAGGTGGGAAAGGTGAAAAGAGAGAAAGAAAAAAAAACTGTTTGGAAGCTGGAGCCCAAGATCGCCAAACGCCATGCAAAGCGGGACCACATGTCGATCCCGCACCCAGAACGGAGGCCGAAAGAGCCATCCCATCTATGGCACCATCGTCGCTTGAGTGGGTGCCGCATCATCGGCCGTGCCCTCCCCCTCCCTGGCGGCCCGGAACGAGCGGTGTGCCTGGGGAGGATCACGCCTGCTCCGGCACCCCTTTAGCACTGGTAGTTGATGAAAAGGCCGTTCTGGTGGTCCTGGCCCAGGAAGGCGTAGCCGTCGCCGTTGACCTCGGAGCCGGCGACGTGGAGATAGATGGCGGCGGCGCAGTCGAGGTTCCAGCTCCCGTGGGTCCAGTTGCCGTACTCGGGCGTGTTCCAGGCCGTCAGGTCGGGCTGGCCGATGGGCGCGTCCGCGGCGGCCACGAGCGGCGCGACGCTGGCGTAGGAGACGGGGCCGGCGGGGAAGGAGCGCAGCTGCTGGACGGACAGAAGACCGCTGCCCTCGACGCGGAAGTCGCGCGCGTCGGCCGGGCCCTGGTCCCAGCCGAGCGAGCACGCCCGGGCCCCGGCCGGCAGCCCCGCGAAGACGGCGACCTGCTCCTGCCGCGGCCGGCCGGCCTGGTGCCGGATTTCCAGCGGCGCCACGGCGTCCGAGGCCTGGTCGGGCGTCTCCGGCAGCAGGTTGTACATGGCGGGCTGGCGCACGGTGCCGCCGCCGCCGCCGGTGCAGGCCGGCGGCGCGGCGGGGGCCGTTGTGTTGGTGTTGGCGTTGCTGCTGGCGGCGCGCAGGCGCAGCCCCACGGGGGAGGCCGAGGCGAGCGAGGCCGCGAGGGCCAGGGAGGCGGCCAGGCCGGCAAGTGAAGAAGGCATAATGGCGGCGGTGGGGGTGATCTGTTTCGGCAGAGTCGGGACACGGGTGCGCAAGGTGAGAAACCCTCCGGGAACAGGGACCGTGGCGTCTTCCGGACGACGGGTCGGTCAAGTACTTTGTCGATGTGCGAGAGGAGTTGGGGGGCAGCGGCCCCTAGGCTCGCTAGTGCCTTGGCGGGTGATGCAATGCTGGACCGCCGGCTTGGATTCATGCACCGCTTGAGTCGTAGTCTTGGGCGATCTCTGGCAGAGGGCGATCTGACTGGCGGGAAGGGCGGGAGGACCTGGGGCGGCTTTGCACGGGGTGTTAAGTAGCCCGGGGAGGTTGGGCTTGGGCCATAATTCCCTTGGCGCTTTGGCTGTAAGTGAGCTGGTACGGGGCCTGATGATGGTGGATGATGCTGTGGACGGTGACGGCGCCTCCGCCGGGGGGCTGGTGTACCGGCTGTGCAATCTACCCGCGACGGCGGTTGGCGATCATCAAGACCTGCAGAGCCGGCGTCTTTGGAGGGGGGGGGGGGGGGGGGGGCTTTCGCTTCCCGCCCATTCACCAGGCGGCGGGAAGGCCCTGGGCCAAAGCCCGCGATGGCTGCGTGGCATATATCAACCTCAGCTGGACGCCCACTGCCGTGGGACCCTGGCCCAACCCCGGCCCCCGGGAAATGATGGTTGGCGCATCCGCGTCCTGACCCATCCCCTGCTTCTTCGACTTGGGTACTGGTCAGCTACCGCCCTGAGGACGGGGGGAGTATGCAAGGCATGGCCCCCTCCTCTTGACCGATACCTACCCATGCGTGGTGCGCATCCGTAGGCCTATGACGGCACGCGACGGCCAGTTGCCGGCAGGGACCAGGCTCGGACCCCGGCTGCCTGATTGTGCGCCTGGGCTAGAGACCGTCGGAGCCGATGGCTGGGCTGGTCTCACCCCCCCTCTCTCAGCCCCAGCAAACGGCAGGGCGTTGTTTTCGTAGCCCGGCCCATCCGCCAGCGAGCCATCGACGTGGTGCGGCTGTGTTGCCACCCGAGCCACGAGACGGCGGGAGGAAACGGCCCAATCAGCAGGTCCCACCCGGTCACCGGCGGTGCTTCACGCCTGGCCGCAGCGGTTTGGTCCTGTACTTGGCGAAAATGCCAACACGGTGTATGCTATTCCTGGAGGCCAGCGTCTCCCCAGGGGCACGCCTGCCCCCGGCCGTCAACTTCTTATTCCTGTTACCACGCGAGCTCGCCGACGGTTGGCCGAATCCTGCAGTACGTATTGCAGAATGCTGAAGGGGAGACACGGGCTCCTGCAGGGCCCAGGACAGCTGTACCCGGACTCACCATATCTCCCACAACCTCTCCCGCATGGGATGCGACCCGGCCTTGGGAGAAGGAGGGGCCTTTGGACCAAACCGCGGCAGTGTGCCGGTCTGCAGACCGGTGGATGGCATTGGCTGCGCCAGAACACCAGGCATTTCTGCCTACGGTACGGAACGGCCCAAGGACTGTGCTTGGGCCTGCAGGACGGGGACGAGGCACAGTGCGATCAAATGGACACCGGGCGGATGCTGGAAAAACACGACAACCGATGGGGAGGCGACGACTGGGGCCGAAGCTCCAGTCCCGTCCCAATGCGGGCATTAGCGTCATTGCCCAAACGAAATTTCTGAAGGGCAAGCTTGCGGCTGTTGAAGTTCGTGCTGGTATCCGCAAGCTCGTCTCGACCACCATCGTCATCACCACGGTCCCGGCATTTCTGCACTGCAACGCCTCCCCCGCCCTCCGAGTCGCTGACGCTCTTTCTCCCCTTCCACCCACGCACCAACCCGAGAGCATCCCTCGCTGCGCCTGCGCCTTTCTGCTCGACGCTTCCATTCCGTCCGCCGCCACACCCCCGCCAAAATGGTCCAGCTCACCGAGGTCGTTGACGAGCACTTCAAGGAGGGCCAGCGCGGCCCCGAGGAGGACGAGGAGGAGGACTTCACCGACACCGGTATGTGACCTTGTGCTGCCTTGGCTCGGCCCGCCTGCCCGTGCCGGATGCGCTTGCGCCTGTGCCTCGCCTGCCCCCCCGACTAACCCGCCCGGGCGCTCAGACTCGGAAATCTCCAACGAGTCCGACTACGACCCGACCGGCGAGTCCGTCGCCGAGCGCCTGTACGCGCTGCGCGACATTATCCCGCCCCAGACGCGCGCCTCCTTCGCCAACGCCGCCACGGCCACCTCGGACACGGTCAAGTCCGTCTTCAGCTTCAGCGGCAAGGCGTTATGGGTCGTCGCCACCTCGGCCCTCGTGCTGGGCGTGCCGTGGGCTCTGGCCTGGGCTGAGGAGCAGCAAGTCATGGAGATGGAGAAGGAGATGAAGATGCGCGAGATGGGCGGCGACGTAAGTCCTCTCTCTGCCCCCCCTCCCCCCCCCTCCGGCCCCATGTGGCGACGAGGCGAACCGGCCGACTGACTGACGTGCCAATAGCTCCTGACGGCCGGCGACCATGCCGAGGGCTCGACAACCGCGCAACAGGTTGGTGCCGCCCTGGGCCAGGAAGCCAAGCCCGCGCTGTAATGCGCCGCCTCTGCCTTGATTTGCGACTCGATGCGCAGTGCTCCCGGATGACGCCCAGGCCTCCCGGCCCGGCGTCACCCTGTACACTACCTCACCACGAATCCCACTCGCCGGGTCGAAACCTGCTACCACCCTGCAAACGCCGGTCTGCGCAACCAGGCCCGAGCAGACATGGGAGGAAACGGGTGCCTCCCCGAACGTCAAGTTCGGCTTTGTGCGGGATACTGGGGAATTTTTCACGAACCCGGCGACGACGCTACTCTCTCCCATCTCAGCTCACGAAAGCATGAAACTGGCTGCTGTATTATTGTACGATAGGACGGGCACGGTGTCCGCCTGGGCAGATAGACAGGACGGCGGCATGCATGCATTGGCTGGCGTCTTGGTTGGAAGCCAGAATTGATGATAATGTGTCTAACCATGATTTTGGCTGCTACTGCTGCTCGCGATAATACAGGAGCATCTCCGACCTGGAATGTGTCCCTCCAACGCCCTCGTATGGTTCTGTCCGGGGAGCTGTACCAATGGCCCCGCGGTCCGAATTCAAGTCAGGTCCGATCACTCACACACACACAAGGCATAGAGAAGGTAGATGTTAAGTCGCCGGTCCAGAGGGCCCGGAGGCGGCTTGATACGCAAACACGAAGCATGACAGCACTGGGTGTGGCTGGTAACAGGGATGGCCTCGGAACTCAGGTCGGGTACAACAACAGGAACGGTGCCTCGCCGGGAGTTCGGCTGTTTCAGTGTTCACGAAAAGCCCTCCAAGTGTAAATGTAGGATTTGGGTCGACCGGCCCTCCCCCGGCCAGCGACATCGCCCATCTGTGGGGAACCCACCCTTGGATGTTCCCCAGGAAAAACCCCCCCAACCAAGGAAGGAGCGGAGCCTACGGACCCCTCGACCGTGACGAGCCTGGACCCAAGCAACCACCATCGACACCGCCGCTGTTGAGCACCTGGGTCCCAAGCATGGCGGCGGACAAAATTTGCGTGGGTCAAGAGCACCTGCGTTGGGGCAGAGCCTGCCCCGCTAGCTGATTCACCGGACACGAGTGGCCTGGCGCTGGCTCTACGAGAGGGGGGCGGGATGGCTATGCGGCAGTCGGAAAACCGAGGCGTGGGTTGCTGCCGTCGCCGTGGGTGGCCTGCATGTCCCGCAGAGGGGGTTGTCGCCTTGCTCTAGCGCCGTCGTGCTTCCCTAGCTGCGCCGGGCCAGAGAATAAGACGGGCAGGAGGGCGCGAGCGGACGTGATGCACCGCCGCCCACACGGATGACTGACACATGCCCGCGGTGTCGATGCCGAGTTAGGACTTCACTTCAGGTGGTGTTGCGTCCCCCCCGCGCAGTGAAGCTGGCGGGAGGAGGTCCGCAATGTCGTTGTCAAGGGGGTTCCGGGAGGCCGTTTTGGTGTACGGCCCGGCCGGACCTCAGCGCAGCTCCGGCCAGGTCAATGAAGGCGATAAGCTCACGGTCGGGCGGCAGAGAAAACAGAGGCGAGGCCGGTTGGGCCCGTCCCCGTCATGGTTCACACCCTTGGGCTAACCTGGCCAGAGTGCCGGCCTCCAGTCCCGACTGATCGTGATCGATGTATGTAAATATTAAGTAAGCCGGGGGGGGGGGGGACAAAACAGGATGCAACTGCTGCTATGCGTTGCCGACGGCTGACTAGCGCTGTTTGCCATTGGCCAATCCCGGGGCGGTTGATTTACGCACATTCACCTATCGATACGTACCTGAAGTACCTACACATTTGGCTGGGCAGCATATCTCCTGGGATTCCAGATAAATCGCAGAACAACGGTGAGCGAGACCGGACCACCTCTCCCCATCTCAACGTTTCTACAGACTTTCTCATCTGGCGGGGGGTTTGCATCAGGCTTTTTTTTTCTTTTCGCCCGCCGCCACCCGTTTCTCGGGACAAAGGCGAGCCCTCCTTGACCGACTTGGGATTTGGCCGTGAGTGCCCCCCCACGCTTTATATCCGGACCCTCGATAGCGGGCGGCCCGGGAAGAAGGAGGAAGAAAGCCCGGGAGGAGAGCAAAACAGACGACAGAAAACCATGCATCGTGCCATCGCGCGGTCGCCGCGCCTCCTGCGAGGCCTGGGCAGCCGGCCCGCCCAGGCCCGGGGATTGGCTCTCAGGGCGGCACCTGATGGCATGCTCGGGCGTCGGAAGCCCACGGCGGCGGGCCCGGTTCAGCGCACGCCCGCGCGGTGCTTCAGTATCGCCACCGGCGACGAGGAGGAACGGGGGACGTACAGCGAGGCCGATCACGAACATGCCGTCATCTCGACCTTTGACCTCTTTTCCATCGGCATCGGCCCCTCGTCCTCGCACACGGTGGGGCCCATGCGCGCTGGCAACATCTTCGTGGCCGACTTGATCGAGGCCGGTCTGTTGCAGAAAGTCGACAGGATCCGCGTCTCCGTGTACGGCAGCCTGGCACTCACGGGCGAGGGCCACATGACGCCGTCGGCCCTGCTGCTGGGCCTCGAGAGCGCCGACGTGGAGACGGTCGACACGGCCTACGTGCCGGAGCGCTTCGCGCAGATCAAAAAGGAAAAGAAGCTGTTCCTCGGCCACGGGTTGCCCGATGGAGCCGGGAAGGAGGTCGCCTTCGATTACGAACGCGACTTCACCTGGGAATGGGGTAAGAAGCTGCCCATGCACAGCAACGGCATGCGCTTCCGCGTCTTCGACAAGCATGGGTATATGCTGGCCACCAATGATCTCTTCAGTGTCGGAGGCGGCTTCGTCGTCAACGGCGCCCTGTCCATCAACCCGGATCTCGCCCCGGCGGGTCAGCCCGGTGAAACGGCACTCGCCGGCACCGGTGAAACCGGCCACCCGGTGGATCTGGCCGAGAACATGTACTACAAGGAAATCCGCCGAGGGGACGCCGCTGGCGACCGCAAGACCGGTGCCGAGATCAAGATGATCGAGGCTGCTGCCAAGCCCGACACCCCTGGTGCTCTGATGAGAGGCGGGCAGGACGGCAACGCGGTGGCAGATACAGCCTCGGCACCGCCGGCCCAAGAGTCGGACAAGCCGTCTTCCCACCAGCCGCGTTACCCCTTCCGGGACGCCCAGAGTCTGCTGGCCCTCTGCAAGAAGCACAACCTCACCATCGCCCAGCTCGTGTACGAGAACGAAAAGAGCCACGGGTATACGGACGACGAAATCCACGACAAAGTCCACCGTATCTGGCAGACCATGGACAACAGCATCCTCGAAGGCGTACAGGCGCCAGTGGACTCGACGTTGCCGGGCTCGCTGAAACTGCACAGGCGCGCGCCCGCCCTCTACCGCAGGCTAACCCGGGGCCTCTACCCCACGCACACTCAGGCCACCGGCGAGCAAATGACGATAGCGAGCGACGAAAAGTCCAAGGTTGCGGCCGCCGAGTCGACCAAAGCGGTAACGCGGGCCGAGCCTGGCAGCAAGCGTGCCCTGCCCCCCCGGGTCCATGGCTCTTTGTATCATCCCGTTATGCCCTCGCCGCTGCGCCGTACGACCTTCCCGGCCATGGACCATCTCAGCGTGTACGCCATGGGTAAGTTCACCGGACGCGGCTGGGGCCACACGCCCTCGACGGGGTACTGACATGCCGCAGCGGTGAATGAGACGAATGCGGCGGGCGGGCGCATTGTGACGGCGCCCACCAACGGCGCGGCGGGAATCATCCCGGCGGTGCTGAAATACACGGTGGAGTTCGTCAGTGACGACCCGGAGCGCGACACTATCACGTTCCTGCTCACGGCGGCGGCCATCGGCATGCTGTACAAGCGCGGAGCGACTATCTCGGCGGCCGAGGGCGGCTGTATGGCCGAGGTGGGCGTCGCGTGCTCGATGGCGGCGGGCGCCTTCGCGGCCTGCATGGGCGCGAGCCCCGAGATGATCCAGCAGGCGGCCGAGATCGGCATCGAGCACAACCTCGGCCTCACGTGCGACCCCATCGGCGGGCTGGTGCAGGCGCCCTGCATCGAGCGCAATGCGCTGGGCGCCATCAAGGCCATCTCGAGCGCCAACCTGGCCCTCAGCAGCTCGGGCAAGCAAAAGGTCAGCCTCGACGACGCCATCCGCGCCATGCGCCTGACGGCCCAGGGCATGCGCAACGAGTTCAAGGAAACAAGCCTGAGCGGCCTCGCCACGAGCGTGCCGCTCAACATCCCCGTCAGCGTGCCTGACTGCTAAGGGGGCAGTTCCGCGTCAGATTCCGGGTAAGCTCGATGGGGCCGTGACCACTTCCCCCCGCCCCCCCCCCGCCCCCCGCCCCCCCCCCCCGGGGGGGGGGGGTTCCGCCGACAGCGACAGCAACGGCCGCTGAGGCTGTGTGGCTTTGAGCATGCCGGTAGTGGTAGAGGCCAGCTTCCGTCGAGCGACGAGGGGGTGAGGATACGGGAATACACCGGACATGTATGCTCCGGACAAAGCCGAGACGGATCGGTGGAGTCGCGGGTGCTGATTTGACCTTTACTTTTGCGCGAAAGGCTCTCTGCCTGGGTTCGGATCTTAGAAAGGGGGGAGAGGGCACAGGACTGGCCGGTGTGTTGGCTGCCTCACTATAGACAAGAGATGTACATGCGGCTCGTCGTCGCTCATAGACTGGATGGATCGTTCTTTTGCGCCAGCGCGTATCTGCGCCATCATCGCTTACCCAGGAGGGTGAGCAAAAGAAGCAGTTCCGCATACATGCCTCAATGACGTCTGATATGCAGCCACGAACCAACCCCCCCGAGCCAAGGCCATCTTCGAGACGTGGCTGCCTAATCGGGAGTGCCTTCCTACTCCACGGACCGGGCAAGTAGATGGGTTAAAGCGGCTACTCAAGTACCAATGTATCGCCTCCCCATGCATTAGTCCAGTAACATCACCGCATCTTCTCGCCAACCAAGACCACGGGTAAATATACGGCGCGACCGACGCACTCCCCATTCGCTTACCTCGAGGGGCTCGCGGGTTGTCCGACTTTGGATGAACTCCAAGCACGCAAAAAGTCTCGACCACTGCAGAACCTGCTAGTCTAGCCACGTACGCCCCAGAAGCCCCCTCGGACCATGAGACTCGCCCGCGTGACGCGCTGGGCGGCGGCGGCGGCTTGGCTGGCCTGGGGCGCGTGTGGCCGGGCGACGACGCCGTCGCTGCTCGACATATCCATCACGGAGCTCAACGGGCTGCTCGACGGCGGCGCCGTGACGAGCGAGGAGCTGGTGCGGCTGTACATGCAGCGCATCGCCGAGGTCAACGGCGCGCTCCGGGCCGTCGTCGAGACCAACCCGGAGGCGGCGGCGACGGCGCGCGCGCTCGACGCCGAGCGCGCCGCCGGGCGCCGCCGGGGCCCCCTGCACGGCATCCCCCTCCTCGTCAAGGACAACTACGCCACGGCCGACGCCATGGGCACCGGCGCCGGCAGCGTCTGCCTCGCACGCTCGCAGCCCCGCGCCGACGCCGCCGTCGTGGCGCGGCTGCGCGCCGCCGGCGCCATCATCCTGGGCAAGACGAACCTGTCCGAGTTCTCGGGCGCGCGGGGCACCAACGCCCCCCAGGGCTGGAGCGCGCGGGGCGGCCAGGCCACGGGCGCCTACGTCGAGCAGCAGTCGGCGTGCGGCAGCTCGAGCGGCAGCGCCGTGGCCGCGTCCTTGGGCCTGGCCGCCGGCACGCTGGGCACCGAGACGGCCGGCAGCATCACCTGCCCGGCCTCGGCCAACAACGTCGTCGGCATCAAGCCGACCGTGGGCCTGACGTCGCGCTTCGGCGTCGTCCCCATCACCCCGCGCCAGGACACGGCCGGCCCCCTCGTCCAGAGCGTCGCCGACGCCGCCCTGCTCCTCGAGGTCATGGCCGGCAAGGACGCCCGCGACAACTACACGGCGGCCCAGCCCTGGGATGCGCCGCCGCGATACACCCGGGCCCTGAACGCCTCGGCGCTGCAGGGCAGGCGCATCGGCGTGGCGTGGAACGACGAGGCCGTCATCAACACCACCATGTTCGCCGCCAACCGGGAGCACGTCAAGGCCGTCTTCGAGGCCGCCTTGCCGTACCTCACCCAGGCCGGGGCCGAGCTCGTGCCCGTCGAGCTCGTGCCCCGGAACGAGTCACTCCGCGACCGCCTGGCTGCCCATAACATAACCACCTACTACCTCCCCGACATGAAGCGCTCGCTGACGCGCTACTACGACACGGTCCGGCCCGGCACCGCCGACGCCACGCACAGCCTGCGAGAGCTCGTGGCCTGCCTGCAGGCGACGCCGGCCGAGTGGGCTTCGCGGTACGACACGTACGAACTCGAGGCTGCCCTGGCCGCCAACGAGACAGCCGACGGCGCCGCGGCCTGTAAGTAGCACCTGGCCTTTCCTATTCCCCCGTCTAGCACGCCCCAGCTGTGCCCCCGTTGCCCCCCTTTGTTTCCGGCGTCCGCGCCCAAGGGCGCCCCGGGACCAAGTAGGCGAACCCCGGCTCATGCTGACGCTCGGTGATGGCAGGGACGGCGTACACGCGCGCGGCGACGGAGGCGCGCGACCTCGTGGTCGGGCCCCTGGCGGCGCACCGCCTCGACGCCCTCGTCATGGTCATGGACGCGGCGCAGACGCTGGCGGCGCCGTCCGGCCTGCCCATCGTGACGGTGCCCATGGGCGCGCTGGGGCCGGCCGCGCGGCCCGCCCGCGACGCCACCGGCGTCCTCGTCGACTCGGCCCCCGGCTTCCCCCTCGGCCTCAGCTTCGTGGCGGATCGCTGGCGCGAGATGGACCTCGTCGGCTACGCCTACGCCTTCGAGCAGGCCGCCCGCAAGCGCCGCACCCTGACGCCGTACCGGGCGCCCGTGACCGACCTGGACAGTTTGCTGAGGGAAGACAGGGGGCTGGAGCTACGGTGAAGTGGACGAGCCCAGGCGCGGCCCGGGACGCAAAGCGCGAGGACATCCGTCGCCAGAGCAACTATGGGAACATCAGGAGAAACCAGGGGGTACAAGAGATTTGGAGGGGGGGGGGGGGGGGTATTGCTCGTTGGCATGTATTGCAGCGGACAAGACAGGGGGCGGGGGGCGAGTAGAGAGGTTGGGCGGACTGACTAACAGGCAAGAGAGTCCGAAAGGAGAAACCAGCTACTTATTCTGAATATTTTTCCCCTCTTCGCCCGAGTAATTCGTACTGCTCATACTCATGCTTCACCGTCCTTTTCTTCTCCCTGGCCACACAAAAAACTACGAGACCAGCCACAGCTTTTTGTATTCTCCCTCCCCCAGGGGCATGCGGCCCTCCTTCCTCCCCCCTTCCAGCCTACCCTCCCCTCTTTCATCTTTCATTCCGTTCGTCCATTCCGTCCTCGTACGTTCTCGTCGTTTAGCGGCGTTATATCCTCCAAGGGGGCCCCTACGTAAACAAACGAAAGAGGATAAAGAGAAGAACAGGGGAAAAGAGGAATAACGGGAGAGGGTTACTCGCTTCTTTATACAGGGTGCAACGAAAAAAAAAAAGGAAATCGGGTATGTTGTGCGCGTGAAACCATCGCAAGTTGTACGTTTCATCCTCGGAACGCCATTTAATGCAGTATGCGGAGAAGACTATTTCCGTCTTTTTTCCGGGTAGAGGGGGACATTTTAGGAGATGTGGACACCCGTGGCGCTGTGGGGGTGAGCGTCCAAGTCGACGGCGTCGACGGCGGCGCGCTGGCTGGCGCTGTTGCGCACCAGGTTGCCAAAGTACTTGAGGGCGACCTCGCTCTCGCCGCGGACCTTGAGCGTCTCGTCCCGCCGGGTGCCGAGCTGCTCGCATGAGCGCGTGAGCTCGACGCGCAGGTTGTCGGCCGGGAAGCGAAGCACCTTGCGGACTTCGCCCTGAATGCGGCTGCTGTTCAGGTGGACGTAGTCGATGGCCTCGAGTTGCGACGAGATCTTGGTGGCGAGTCGGTGGGGAAGCGATTGCGGGATCTGCTGGAGCACGTAGTAGGTGGCCGAGAGAGCTGTCACACCGTCAGTTCAGCGCATCCGTCGCCCACGCGCGGTTGAAAAGGAAAATACGTACCAGCAATAACGACGGTGGGAATGACCAAGCGTCGAAGATTATCGTTGCCCAACACCTTGGCCACGCTCCACGCATGGTCCATCCAGCCGTAACCACCCATGGCCCGGGTGCCCACAGCCGTGGCCACGGTCAGAGCCATGCCAGTGCCGGCCACCTTCTCTTGTCGCTGCATGATCGTCGACCAGTCCAGGAAATCCATGATTTCGGTCGGCACGTCGATTTGCTTGGCGAGCTGGTGTCGTTTCTTGGTGAACATGACATCGGCCCGGAAGTTGAGACCGCGATATTCGTCTCCCAGGTGCAAAATGCCCAACTGCTTGATCACGTTGACGCCGCCCACCGTCTTGGCCCGCGCGAAGTCTTCGCAAGCTGTCACCGAGGCCGAGATCTCGGACAACATGGCTTCCTTCAGGTCTTCAGCGTAGTCGAAGGCGTTGAAAATACCGCGGTACCGCACACCCAAGTCGCGGTCACCCACTTCCGTGATGGCCGTGCTCAGTGTCGACCTTGAGTAATCGTAAACGTCCTTGCAGGCATCGTCAATGGTGCGATCGATACCCTCACTGACCTCCGTCTTGGCCTTCTTGGACGACTCGAGCTGGGGCTCGAGCTCAGCCAGTTCCTTGTTGACCCGGTCGAGTTCAGACTGAGCCACTTCCGTGTTGACGGTCGCCAGGTTGTTGACGTCGCTGAGAATGTTGCTGAGATAAGTCTTGGCGGGTGCAAGCTTGGATCTGGCGCGCTTCTCGAGGACAAATCTCCGCAGCGACTGCTCCAACGCTTCAAAGTCCTGAATCTTCTCCTTCTCTTTGCCTTTGCCCTTGGGGTCACTGTCGTCGTCTCCGCCGCCACCGCTGGAACTGCCGCTACCACTGCCGTCAGGGCCGCCGGGAGGGGGTGCTGTCGGTACAGCATTGCTCGAGACAAAATGCACCAATTCCGACGACTCCTTGAAAGTCTGGGGGCTGAGACCTTGGACCTGATCCAAAATCATCTTCTGGCATCGCTCTTTGGCGCGAATTCCGTCAAAGCCGTTGACGACGATGAACAGATAGGCCTTCTCCGCTGCCGCCGTCCAGAGGAACTCCTTGGCCGTCATAGTAAAGTGGTTTGCGGCCGATACCACAAATACCACAACGTCGATCTCCTCCTGGCGCGCAAAGACGGCTGTGGTTTTGGTCGTGTCCGAGTTGAGACCGGGCGCGTCGATCAAGGCGATGTCCACAACACCGTTGTTCAGCAAAGACTCATCGATGGTTCGCATATCGCGTACGTAAACCTTGCACTGCATGTAATTGTCGTTATCAATCACAATCTCCTCCAGATCCTGGAGCTTGAAAACGTCGTAGGTGGACTCGTCATGGCGGTTATAGACGGCATTCTTGTGTACCGCGTGGACCTCCTCGATACCACCGTTCTCTCGCGCATCCAGGACCTCGCAGAAGATGCTCGTGCAGGGCTGCTGGTCCTCGGGAAGAACCTTGCGCCGGAGCAATGCGTTGCAGAAAGTTGATTTGCCGGCGTTTAGGTCGCCGGTGACCAGGACCTTACTCGACGTATCCTCAATCCGCTCCTTGAGAGCCTGGAGGTGGCGGATGCTGGAGCTGATCTTTCCGTCGAGCAGCGAGGCGATGGAAGACTTTTCCAGCGAGTGCACCAGCTCGGTCTGGTGTAATGCGCCGAGTTTCAGGTCCAGCTTCAGGATGGAGAACTCCTGAGCGATTTGAGGCGTCACGAGTCGGGGCTCGGCGGCGGGCTTGTTCTCTGCGTCTCGGCTCGACTCGGCTTCCTCCTGGTTCTCCAACGACGTGACAGCGCGTCGGAGGTGGCCAGGGTGCTGGGAGGAGGGCTCACCGGCCATGGACTGGGCATGCTGCAGGCCCGGGCGGAATCGTTCGGTGGTAGCGTTCTCGGTTCGCTGGACGGAGGGGTAGTGGGCGGGCCAGGTGACGTTCATCTCCTGCAGCTCCCTCAAGAGCTCGACGACCTTGGTGATGGAGCGGCCGAGGGACATGCGTTGCTGGTTGTACCAGAGTTGGTGCACGGCAGCGACCTGGTTCCGGCGGTCGGCCTCGACGTTGCCGGATGGGGTGGCGACGGCGGCGTCGGCCAGACTCGGGTCGGTCCGGGGCGAGCCCATGGGCAGCTTGCCCGAGGAGGAGCCAAAGCCGTCGCCGGCGATGCTGCCTCCGTATCCGGAGTCGTCGTCGAGGAGGGACTGCAGATGTGCGGCGTGCTGGGACTGGCCGGAGCCGACGGTCACATAGCCAGGTCTCCCGGCACCGCCGGCGGTCGAGCTAGCGGCATCCGGGTGGTTTGGAGAGTCGGACGGTCCCTGGGGGGACTTGCCCTTGCGCGAGTTGGGGTTGGAACTCATGTCGAGATAGCGGCGATGTCCATCTACGGTCGAGGAAAGAGACGGGCCGGTACGAGGTTGTAGGCAGGATGGGTTTTGGAGGAAAAGCCGCCGGGGTGGTACGACAGACGAAGCTCTTTTTTGCGATGCCGGCCCGCTCGCCTTGGTTGAGTGAGTAACTTCGATGGAGCCCCAATGGAAGGGTTGCATAATCGAAATTTGCCCCGTCCCGGGAAACGCAGCGCTTTGATTGGGCGCAGGTCGGAGTTCGGAAAAACACGTTATGCATGCGCGACCTCATTGGGTCTGCGTTGCTGACTTGGGACAGGCACGTCCTAAGGTAGGACCTGAGCAACTAGTACCGACCTACTACCCGGTTTTGGTGGGCGCCCTAACCGCCCCAACCTACCAGCACCTACAAACAGCCCCAAGGACCTGTTGGTAGTCCATTATCGCCGCTCTCTAGCGAGCAAGGATCGCCAGCCCGAGACGACCTGTGATCGCCAGCCTGTCTAGCGAGCCCAGCGCCCTTCGGGCAACGCGACCCTGTCGACGGCTGGCCCAGCACCACCCGAATCGACCGCCTCTCCCCACAAACTGCCCGCTCTCCCTCCGTCCACCCTTCCCTCCCCCCCCCTCCCCGTTACGTAACTGCTCTGGGAGTCCCAAGTCGGCAGGTCGTGGAACTCATGTACATCGTACCCTCGCTGCCAAGCAATCCGGCCTCGTCGTAGAGCGCCCAGCGGTACCTCCAAACCGGAAACTGGAGGCAACAAGAATACCCTCCCGACTGCGAGACGTCGTCACGCCGACACCACGACGCCCGCCCGCCCGCCTTGCCTGACCGTCAGCACCGCGAGCCGCCCGTCCACGCGCCCGCTCCCCCACTCCCGACACACCGCGGCCTCCTGAGCGACGCACCCAGCGATACGGAGACGCTTTGCGGATACCGCACCACACCCGCTGGCGCCATGAATGTAGGATCCCACCGCCCGTCCGCCTCCCGCCCGCAGCGCTCACATGTCGTCGGCAGATCTTGGAGTGGGCGTTTGGCAAGCGCATGACGCCTGCCGAGCGTCTGCGCAAGAACCAGCGCATGCTGGACCGCGCCGTTCGAGAAATCGACCAGCAGCGCACCAAACTCGAGCGCCAGGAGAAGACGCTCCAGACGCAGATTAAGCAGAGCGCCCAGAAGGGCCAAATGGGCGCGGCCAAGATCCAGGCCAAGGATCTGGTCCGTACGCGAAGGTACGGCGTGGGCCGAGGGAGGAGGGAATTGTGCCTGCATCTCTGTCCTCCGACTAACACGGCTGCGCCAGGTACATCGAAAAGTTTTCCAACGTGAAGAGCCAGCTGCAGAAGATCTCGTTGCGGTTACAGACACACCGGACCAATGAGCAAATGATGACGGCCATGAAGGGAGCGACGGTCGCTCTCGGCAGCATGAACCGCTCCATGAACCTCCCGGCGCTTCAGCGTATCGCCATGGAGTTTGAGCGGGAGAACGATATCATGGAACAACGACAGGTAGGGATCGATCTTCCCCATCTCCGACCTCAGCGGCGTCGTGCCTTGGCCCGAGGTCTGCCCCGTGGGTCACCGGAGGGTAGCCGCTGATTTGTGGCTTTTAGGAAATGATGGACGACGCCATCGACGATGCCATGGATACCGGCTTGGAGGAGGAGGGTGATGAGATCGTAGAACAGGTCATGGAAGAACTTGGTGTTGATCTGAATCAAGCCGTGAGTCAAAACGCAAACGACAACACGCATGCATTCGTGCTAACATTGCAATCCAGCTTGGCGATACTCCCGTCGGTCTTCAAGCCGACAAGGCCCCCGAGGGCAGAGTAGCCCAGGCTGTCGGCAGTGGGGGAGGTGGTGCCGACCCGGGTGATGACGACCTCCAGGCAAGACTTGACAGTCTGAGGAAATAATCCTGATTGGATGGTACACACAATAGACATGGTTCCGTCTGGGTCGAGATGACGCCCCAAGGTTCTGCTTGCTCGAGCACATGCGGGCGCCGGGGCTTGTGTTGGTGACCACGGAGTTGGGACTGTCTTTAGATTCGCGTCTCTTATGCTACGATGCGCTTGTCGGTTCAAACGAGCACCATTCTCAGTATTTCCAAGACGCCATCCTTGTCCAGCGCGGCCGGGTTCGTCTTGACCCATCGGTCCTGGAGGCTGTGCTGTGCTATGCCATCCAGCTTGTCCTCCCCTATCCCAAATTGGCTCAGCGCCCTGGGCAGCCCCAAGGCCCTGACGAAGACATCCAACAGACCACCCAGCTCTGTCTCCTCCCTGGTCAAGCCCTTGCCCAGAAACAGCTCCCGTGCTTGCTTGTTCTCCCAAAAAAGGTCTCTGATGGCGTCTTGGCGAGCCCTGTTTGCGCCGCGCCTGTAGTTGAACGTGCAGACGGCCGGCATCAAGACGCAGCTTGTCTCACCGTGCCCCACGCCTGCAGGGCCGAGTTCTATCATCATCCAGAGTCAGCATTCTTCAGGAAGAGGTGTTCCTGGAGCATGTTTCGGCGCACCCCCAGGCCGGAATGACGGAAACAAAGGAAAAGGGGAGTACGCGGGGAGTGATTCGCGCTGAAAGGGGTAGTAAATAACACCGGACGTTGCTTACGGTGACCAATGCCATGACTCGCGCCGAGCGGCACGCCTCGTGAACACGCGCTCATGGCGTCGACAACACCAAGCTGGCTCTCGAGCCTGGCCCCGTCGTCCTTCCCGTCCTTGTCTGCTGCGCACCGGAGAAGGGCCGGCACCAGTTTTCCCAGGCCCTTACGCGCGTCGGCATCGGCGCCCTCGTCGGACTGCAGAGAGCACAGCGTCTCGACACAGTGGTCTATCGCCTTGACGCCAGTGCTGAGCCAAATCTTCGGCGGCGTCGAGAGGGCGAGAGCCGGGTCGAGGATGACGAGCGCGGGGCACAGAATCCCCGGGCCCGAGAAGGAATATTTCCTTCCGTCCGCGTCGTTGGTAGCTCCGGCGAAGGGACTGTACTCCCCGCCGGCCAGTGATGTTGGGACGCACACGATGGGGATCTGGGCCTCCCGGATGGCCTCTTGGGGCCGCCTCTTGGGGCTCGACGGGCACAGGCTCTCCAGCTCACCAGGCAATGACACGTCGTTGGCTAGCGCGAATGAGATGATTTTGGACGCGTCCGTGAGCGACCCCGCGCCCAGGGTCACCAGAAGATCGACCCTTAGCTCCCGGGCTTCCGAAACAACGGTCAGGATCTCGCTCCAGTATGTGTGTGGTCTCATCCCTATCCGCACGCCGGCCACTTTGGGGCCGAGCTTGGCCCGAAGATCAGAGAGGTGAGCGGTGTCACGCACCAGGGACGCGGATGCCAGGATGTAGATGCGCGATGCATCGTGGAACGTAGAGGACGCGTGCTTGGCCACGGCGTCGGTGAAGGGGATGCCGTAGCTCACCGAAGGCCGGGCGCGGCCCTCGAAGGCGGGGCGGAAAGTCTCGGACATGCTGCCAGGAGGCTATCTCTACCACAGACGTCAAGCTAATCGGGGTCTACAGCTTTGCCTCATGTGGTTGCGATGCGTAGAGCGCGCACAAGGTGGCCATGCATCAAGACGGTGCGGAAGTTGAGCCCGAGCCGTAACAGCGGCTAGAGAATGTCGTCATTGCCCCTCCGACGGCGCGCACTCGGACACGCTTGGAGACTTGTGCAAATCCTATGCCGGCGCCCAAGAAACGAGACCGAACTATATATTGTCAAATACGAGGACCCCACGCCGGCCAGACTGAGACCAAGATCGCAGCATTGCGCATCACGTGCCCGATTGTCCATACTTTCACATCCATATCTCTGGGGTCCATGTCGATGATTGTGACCCAGTGCCCCACACGACGAGAAAGTCAATGAATCGATCCATCCCCTCGAGGGCGCATACGTATGTCTTGTAGATGCTTCGGATGCTTGCCACAAAAGTTTCACGGATCATGTGCTCCTCTGGGTAACGAGTCAGTCTTGGGATCGATCGTGGGGGGCTCTTCACTCCAGCAGGAAACATGGACGCTGGCGCCTGTCTAGACGGAGGCGTGAATATGCGCACATCTTTTCGCGCCGCCGGGCAGCCGGGATACGGATAATACAACTATACGCAGACGGACAATAAGTCCATATAGCGTCCCAGCGAGAGGCATTAGGCGTTTACCGCACCCTTCCATTCGTCCTGCCCGGCGACCTCCCAGCAGTAGGAGACGTGCGCACAGCCACAATCTGTATGCAGCTACAGGTAGGTGCCGCTGACTTGTCCACGCGTGATGACGTGATCAGAGGCATAAGGCCGGGGTGCCTGGCCCGAACCTGCAGGCTGGGGACGTCAGCCCTGGTGTAGACTTTGTGACTGGTCGGCGGGCCGGGCAGTCGGGAAAGTGACCCTTGATAGGATAGAGGGGGGGGAGAGGAGGGCAAGGGGGAGAGAAGGGGACAAGATAACCTCACCGAGGGGCGGTTCCAGTAGGGAGGTTGCATATCGACCTACACATGCCGACTCGCATGAGAGGGACTGGCAGGCGATTAAGCTGTCACTGCTACGTCTACATACATAGCCGCAATCCATACAATTGGATGGCATGTTAGGAGATGGATCCATTAGGAAACACCACGGGCACGGCCCAAGACGCGGTTCGCTCCATGCAACGGCACTGAAACCAGAGACCCCAACCCAGCGCCCAGCCCTTCTCAGGTGGCCAATATAAAGCCGCCCCGCGCAGGAACAAGGGAAGGCGGGACGAACCCATTGGTGGGATCTACAGTCAATACATTCTACATGGTACCTGATCAGTTATCCCAAACATGGGGGGCGGCGAAGAGGAGAGATGGCAGATGGAGAGAGATTGGAAACACAGCCGCGCTGGGTAAATTAGAGCTGCGGATGCGTCAAATGCCAATAGACCGCCCGCGCTGGCCTTCGTTTCCACGATTCACGGGCATTGGGATCCAAAGCTGCCAGGGCCATTATCCATCACAGATCATCATCAGCCGCCGGCGTCATTAGTAGCCCTGCCCAGTCTTCCGTACGTACCCTTGCCCCGTTGGCCGCCCCGGCAGGAGCAGGTAGGGAGCTGCCCGTCATTGATAGTCACGCGTACTCTGCTTGCTGATTAGGCCCAACGTCGAAGCTCCCGGTCTGATATGCGTACTCCATCCATATGGTGGTGCTGCTGTGTTGGATGTCAATCTGTACCCAGAAGCTGCCAAGTACAACTGGAGCGCTCGCTCGCTAACCAGCTCCTGTCCTCCAGCTGTCCGCTGACCAGCCCTTCCACACTTCCTTCCTCTCCCTGGGCGGCCCGTAACAGCAGCTCTCTCGTCCCTTCCCATCCCCCAACTCGACCTTTTCCAGCGCCTCGTCCGCCTGCTTGTCCCACCACCGACGGAGAGATCCATCCACCCTCTATCCATCCACCTGGATTGATACACACTGGATTCCCACCACCCATCGTTGCCTCCGGCGAAACGCCACACGACGGCCTCTCTTCTGGCAGAAGACAAGACAAGACCTCGGTCGCTGCTTACCTAGTGTGTTGCCAGACCCTGCGGTACGTACGTACGTGTCATAGCAGTCCACCTACCTGCCTCCAGAACCTCACCCTCCCTGCGTTGTCCCTGATCCCGGCGCACGCACGCACTCCCGCGCTGTAGGTACGGGCTGCCTGATCTGCGCGGCTTGATCAAGCGTGCCCCGGGAAGCCAATTCGTTTCTTCCATATTCATATGCAGCAACGACAAGCCAAACACGCAAAACATACCTGTTTCCCTGCTCTCCTCTTTCCCCGTCGCTCTTAGTTGCAAGCGGGCGACCTACGTCTTGGCTTTGCACAAGCACCCGCGTGGCCTGGTCCCCTCGATTGGTGCTGGTTCCAGGGCTCTTTTGAGCGGCCCCCCTCCAAGTCCCACCTCTGCCCGCCCAAGTGCCTCGCGCTAGAGGCCGGAGCGCCTGTATCCTCCATACATGCCACCCCCAAGCAATCAACTACGATCCTCTGACATCAAAGGTCTCGCCAGGTAGAAAGCAGCGACGCCCAACGGCTCAGCCGACGCAACATCCTCCCACAGTACATACATCCCCCTCACAGTCGCCCGCTTGGACCTCCATCGTCCGCACAAACCGCCATCAACCTTGCCTGCGCGAGACGGCACGTGGCATCTCTCCATCTGAATCCGACCGGCTCTGTTTGATCCCGCTCCTGCGAAGCCGCCGCCGCAAGCCCCGCCATTGAGGCAACACCGACACGACGTCACCACACCTCCGTTTCTCACTAACGCCCTGCCCTGCTCCGGATTTTGCCCGCCATTCGCTCCTTTTGCTGCCCAACACCTTCTCTCCGCAACTTCTCTTCTACTTCACAATCTGGCAGGGAACAAGCGGAGCAGTCTCTCCTCTCGCGGAGGTCTGCTGAATAGGATGTTTGGTGGCGGTTCCTCTTCCAAACCCGACTCGGCCACAGACGCTTCCGAGACGGACAAGAAGTCGCCCCCCCCCGATTCGAACAAGCCCGATGGCGCATCGGCTTCGCCGCCCAAGACGAGCGATCAGGCCGCCAGCGGCGAGAAGCGCAGCGGCAATGGCAGCCCGCCTGGGAGACCGAGCGACGCCGAAAAGAAGCGCCGGAGTAGCGGCGTCGGCTCCAAGGCCAGCAGCCTCATAGCCAGCGCCAAGAACTCATTGAACTTCTCCCAGGTCGGCCGCTCCAACAGCGATGTGAACTCGCAGACGCCCCTGCAGAAGCTCGGCAAGCAGGATCCCGCCCTCGCCGTCCCCCAAGGGCAACATAACAACTCGGCCGGCGACTCTGCGCCCGGTCCCCGATCGACCTTCCGCGTCGGCGTCTGGGAGGACCGGAACAAGAAATGCCGACGCACCATGGAGGACACGCATGCCTTCCTCTATAACTTCCTGCACACCCCGGCGCCTTCCACCGACGCCAACAAGGCCGACAGTGAGGCCCAGGCCGACGCTACCTCGAACCAGGATATGGTCGAAACGGACAACGGTTATTTCGCCATCTTCGACGGTCATGCCGGAACGTTCGCCGCCGACTGGTGCGGGAAGAAGTTGCACATCATCCTCGAGGACATGATAAAACGCAACCCCAATGCCGCCATTCCCGAGCTCCTTGACCAAACCTTCACCAGCGTGGACGCGCAGTTGGAGAAGCTTCCCCTCAAGAATAGTGGCTGCACCGCCGCCATCGCCGTGTTGCGATGGGAAGATCGCGTCCCAAGCTCCAGCTCAGCCACTGGGTCGCAAGCTCTTGCCCCCGCTGTGGCAGCGGCTACGGCCAAGGCGACGGATACGTCAAAGTCCAAGGACGGTAAGTCTGAAGACAATGACACTTCCAACGCCAGGTCCGAGTCTGCTCATGCTAAGTTGAAACCTGCAGCCGTGAGGCAGCGCGTCCTCTATACCGCCAATGTCGGTGACGCTCGCATCATCCTCTGCCGTAACGGAAAGGCCCTGCGACTGTCGTACGACCACAAGGGCAGCGACGAGAACGAGGGGAAGCGCATTGCCAATGCCGGAGGCTTGATACTCAACAATCGCGTGAATGGCGTTCTGGCCGTCACCCGTGCCCTCGGCGATACCTACATGAAGGATCTCGTAACGGGTCACCCCTACACCACCGAGACTGTCATTCAAGCCGACATGGACGAGTTTATGATCATTGCTTGTGATGGTGTAAGTTTTCCTGCCGACTTTCGTGTGTGTTGAGAGAATGCTGACCATAGACGCTAGCTCTGGGACGTCTGCTCTGACCAGGAAGCAGTGGATTTGGTGCGCGAGATTCATGATCCCGCCGCTGCCTCCAAGTTGCTGGTGGACCATGCGCTGTCCCGCTTCAGTACGGACAACCTGTCCTGCATGATTGTCCGCTTCGATAAGACGGCCCTTGCGGATACGCAAAAGGGCAAAGCCCTTGGAGTCGAAGGCGACAGCACAGACCAGGGCAGCGGCAAGGTTAGCGAGGCTGAGAAGATTGTGAGCTCGACTAAACAAAAGATCGCAGAAGGAGGAACCCCGGCCATAGGTGTCTCAGCGAGCAATAGCGGCCGTGGGCACGACCCGGAACCCCCCAACGAGAGCGGCAAGCCATCCGAGGCCCCCACTCCTCTGGACCCCACGGTCGAGGAGGCCCCCGCGTCCCCGGCTGAGGATAACGGCGCGCCCGAATTGGACAAGGAAGCCATCCCCAACGCCAACGTGATCAGCAAGGTGGAACCCGCCACTCAGGAGTCGGTCGAGAAATCCAAGGACCTTGAAGCGTTGGAGAAGGCTTGATGGGCCAAACCATGAGTGGTTGTGACGACTCGGCCATGAGTATCCTGGCACGAGCCCGAATCCGGCTCACCCGCTCATTCCATGGTGAGCCAAGTCAACACTGCCGCCTTGGATCTTACGCTACACAGTTTCTGGAGAAGATATGCCGAGGGCAACGCGATGCAGGCATCAGGGGCACATGACGCCGGTGCTTGTGTTCATGAGCCAGGGGCGAAAGGCCGTGTGAATTGAAAGAATTTTGCTACTTGGGGGATCTTTCCGGTGCAGATGAAGCCAACAAGCCGGCTTTCGGAGCTTGGAGGAAGATGCCAATCACATCCCAACAGCGCTGGCGTTTCTCGCACGAATATGTATTTTTGGTCTCGCCCTCTTATGCACGCCCTGGGCTGTATGCATGTAGAGCCCGCATCAATTGGCAAAGAGAAGACGAGGAAAATCTTGTCATGCGGTGTGTCTAGAGTGACTAGACACGAAGCTGAGGACCAATTGGCAGTGAAACACCATACAGGGACCCCAGGGCAGTGTGTGTCATGAAATGTTGCACGGGGAGAGGGGCAAACGTATTCGGCGGGTGGGAGGGGAGAGGGCGGACGTAATGTAATAAGGCGGTCTCTTCCCTCGAGCGAGCGAGAAAACCTCTGGCTGCCACGAAAATCCGAGACAAAGCCCGCTCACAAGGAACACGCCGCTCTGCTGGCAGGCCCAGGAGAAACCCCAAGACCGGGTGGGTTGAAAGCGGACCAGCGTATGCGGATGGTGTTGAACGAGTGTTTGCAGCCGGCAGCCCGCACACCTCGTTTTTGGATACACAAGGAGCAGGCTGTCTGGTGGCGAGAGCCGAGCGGGCCCGACTCGGTCGAGATGTGTCGTCCGAGTCCGAGTCGAGACAAGTGGGACACGACAAAGTCACGAAGTGTCTCTCCCCGTCTCTTTGGTACGCCGGCGCAGACGTTCATTCAGGGGGGGGGCAACCGGACAAAGTCGACGGGTCGTCCCGTGTCGCGCGCCCTCGGTGCGTGTGCCCGGGGGGTTTGTGGCGAACTGATACCTCGATTCACACTACGGGGTTTTACCAATATACTTGATGCCGTACGCTCCGTCTAGCTCTCTCTTTCTCTCTCTCTCTCTCTTTCTTTTTGGATAGGTCGGAAGCGGGAGAAACATGATCGGCATCTTTGCGGTAGGGGAGGGGGGGTTTCTCGCGATGGCTGCCCATTGGTTCTTTGGGGCCCGGTGTCGTGCGGATTGGTTCAGGCTGGACTGGACGGGCAACTTGCAGATATACCCACCAAGCCATGCGTGTTATGGTCGTTCGGCCCTGCTGGTCCCCTCCTGATCGTGGGTATGTATGCGCGTGCTTTGTCCACGGCCGCGCGCCATGTGTAAATGACCCCGCCGGGCCGCATCCAACGCGGATCCTGGGGATCGGCGCTTGCTGCTGCCAAACATACACCACCAGATAGTACAATGCCGGTAGCAGAAGGGGGGTGGGGGATAGAGCGGTCCGAGCGGGGACGAAAAGGCTGGCTCGTCCCCGTCCATCCGGCTGTGATGGCCACCTTGGCTGCTGCTGCTACTGCTGCTGCTGCTATCATTAATGCTGGCCCGGCATATACACTCCGCCAACATAAGAGAGGTGTAATGGCAGGGCTGGTGGGCACCTGTTTGACCATGCATGGCGATCGCCATGCCGTCTCGGCATGCCGTTACATGGGGCGTCTCATCGTCCCGGTTGCAGACCCACGAAAATCGTCGCGGGTACCACTGCAACAGACTGGCAATCCTGTCTTACATAGAAATGCGAGACAACTCATTTGGCAGTGGGTGGTGAGTTCGATACATGCCCCCCGGGCGGCGGCGGCGGCGGCGGGTTTCTGTTCTACGATGGGAGGGCCGAAGGACCTGGCGAGATGCGTTTTTGTCAGCGTCATGTCGGATGCTGCGGTCTGCAATGCCGCACGCTTCGTCATCACTCGCATGCCGTGCTGGCCAGCGCATCCAAGCCTCTCTGGGCGTGCCGTCGGCGGCCGCTTGGTTTTCCGGGACGTGGAGCGCGACGTTGCCATATCTCGAAAGTTCCCAGGGCCTTCCCAGTCGTGGGCGCCTCTGGGTTCGGCTCCGGTTGCACCGAGGAAGGGGTGTCCCATGCGGGCGGGCGCCGAGCCGGGCACGCTCGATGATAGACAGTACGGCACACATTCGCATAGGGTGGGCAGGGCAGAAAACAAATATGCTGCGTGGCCGTCGCCACACGCACGCAGGCGACCCGGGCCCAGCCACCCTCCCCCCCTCCCCCCCGATGGCAGCGTGGGATAGATACCGTGCCGGCGGCATAGAGTTGGGCAAATAAAGGTTAGATGAAGGCCCAAGGTTTCGGTCCTCCGCAGTAGTCTGAACGTTTCCTGCGTGTAAGCCGGGGCTGGGGTACAATAATCAACTGGCTGGCGGGCTGGTCAGGGGGCTGAAGAAGCAGGCGCAAGACCCCTGGTGCTAGCCCCGAAGATGAGATGAGCGCTCAAGATGGTTAAGTAAACTACGGTGTGCGTGTGTGTTCTTAGCCCCCGGCCGGCCAGAGGCTGCGAGGCTCGGCGGCGGCGGGGGCTGCAGAGTCAATGAAGAGCCAAAAGAAATGCCGCGAGCGTGTTGCTGGCGAGGCGGTCAGTCCCGACGTGCTCTGAGCCGGGCAGGGAGGGAGGGCATGTGAATATAGCGGCCGTGGTATGCATGCAGTTGGCGAGCGTGGTGTGCTGCTCCGAATAGCAGAAACGAGCGTGAGCGGTCCTGCGTTGGGGCGGTGCTAGTTCTGGTCTGCTGGTCTTGGTCTGGTCTGGTCTTGGTCTGTTCTCCGGTCGTTCCTGGCGGCTGGGGTGGCACGCCCGTGAGTTGGACGGTGTGGCGCGATGGCGGCAATCCGGAACAGGCATCCCAACTCGCGACGGCGGCGGAAAAGGTCAGCAGTAGCGGCAGCAACGGCGGCACGAGGAAGCGTCTTCTGTCGTAGGGGAAATTGGGTGCTGGAGACTATCGACCCACCCCCCTGTTGGTGGGCCGCCTGCCTGCCCAGAAGGCGTGGGAAAGAAAAGAAAAGGCCCGCCAGCCCGCCGGGGTCGCTGGCGGATCGGATACGGAGAGGGTCTCTCTCGTCTTGTGAAAAGCAGGGTGCGCGGATTGGCTCGCGGGAGGCCCGGTCGGAGCAATTAGCGCGGGCTGCCAAATGAGGGTGGGTGGGCATCACAAGTCGGGGAGCATTTCTCTGTCATGATCTCCAGGGCCAATTCTGGAAGAAAGAAAGGGGGTTGCTTGATACTTCGGGATACCCATGGCATGGATATGGGACATTTCCACGTGGGTCGACGGCGCTGGTAAACCAACCCACCTGAGGAGTATAATACCAAGCGAAAGTAGTAAGGGGGGGGGGGCGTTCGATCTGTGAGAGGTACTACGATGTGACGATGGATGACGGCCTCGACGGTCAGCATCGTCAACGGGAGGAGTCACCTGCTGTGGTTATCGCCAGCCTGCTGCAAGTAAGCGCGCGGGCGATGCGATCGATTGGCGGGCATGAATTCTCTTTTGCCTTTTGTCCTGTAAGCCCGGGAGAACCTAAACGGGCAGGAGCAGGACGGCGTATTGAGCGGACTGAGTTTCGCCCTTCCATGGCAACGGTTGCCTGTGGAATGAGTCCTTGTGCGTAAGGCTGGAGACGGGGAAACAAGGAAAGGCACCCTTCGGCAGCCTCTCAGGTCGTTGGCGCGCGCGTAGACGATGCACTCGCTCTCTTCAGGGCTCTCTTCTCTCCCCCTCGCATTCTCTGCTGATGTGGCCAACGAACGGGTGACTAGGGCTAGACAAAAAACGAGAGTCAGGTTCCATAATAGAGAGAGAGAGAGAGTCGGGAGCTGGAGAGGGGAGAGCTTGAGACGAGACCGTCTTCATCCACCCATCCATCCATCGATCAATTCCCACTCTCGCCCTCCACCCACTTCCATCACCACTCGCACTAATAACGCGTGCTTGCGTGAGCTATCCTGTTTGCAGCTTCTGCCCTGACAGGGGATCGTCGTCTCCTACATACATCGTACGCGGGCCCCGTCGTCCTGCTGCCGATCGCAGCCTGTCGGGCACCTGAGCCGGCTGCTTCTGATGCGTCCCCAATTTTCCATCACCTCTGCCTGTCTGTCTTGGATCTCGCTCTCCCAACAAGCTGGCGCCCAGCTAGTGGCGCAACCCCCTCCCATACATACCTGATAGCCAATCTTCGGGCTTTTTGCTTCGTCTCGGCTGTTAGTTAGTCGAGTCTGTCTGGCCGCCTGTCGGATTCGCTCGCTTGTCGCCTTTGCTCCCTATCCGTCTCTTTTTTTCCTTTTTTTCCGCCCGCGTGCGCAACCGGTCATGGATCTCTCTTCCAGAATTGACCTCTCCCGCTTCGTGTAGTTGTGTGTACCTCTCTCTCGCGCGCGCTCTCTACGTATGTGTGTGCGCGTGTGCGTGTGTGCGTGTGTTTCTGCGTGCGTGCGCATTGCCCGTTGCAACATTGTCCACCCCTGCCCCGTATGTACATCGCGTCAACCATCCTCCAGTACCGTTGCGACGTCCTCTCCAGTTCGGATACCGTTGCTCAGGTCTTCTCTGGACCCTGGTTCCCCCTTCCCTACTTGCGACTAATAGATGTCCTGCGTCGCCCTAACCACTGACCCGCCACCTTGGTCTTGTTCTTACACTACGACGACCTGCCCCTACCCCTACATCTGTAATCCCCTCGCTGACCAGGGCTCCCGCGAACCGCCCCCCCTAAGTCGCTTGTATTGTACCAGCTGCCCTCCTTCGGCCAAAATCCCGCGGTGTCCCGCCCGCGTCCCGGACCTTCATGAATCCTGTGCATTCGCCAATCCCCAAACGACGAACAAACTAACGAGATAACTCTCTTGCTCCCTCAACCGGCGCACACTCGAACCGGGAGCTGCCCTGTTCGTCGGACCTACTTGCTGTGCCGAGTACTCTCTTGTAGATCGCCGCATCCCTCCACCCCCCAGTCCACGTACCCCGTATCCGCAAAGCGCCTTTCAGCTGGGCTGCTGGATGCAGTCCCTCTACGTGCGACCCGTCGACTAGATGTCGGGAGTAGTCAGCCGAACCGAGCGACAACCCAAACCATTCCCCCCAAATCACGCTGACGGCGACCACCTGGCCACCCTGTCCTGGAATTGCTGGCCCTGATTGCTTGGTGGCGAGGAAGCTGCACTGCTGCTGCTGCTGCCGCCGCCGCCGCCGCCGCCGCTGCTGCTGCTGCTGCTGCTGCTGCCGCCGCCGCCGCCGCTGCTGCTGCCGCTGCCGCTGCTACTTGCTGCTTCCCGAGCAGCTTTACGATCTCCCATCGGCGTCCCGGTGACCGCGCGGCTCTCCATCCACGATACCGACCCAAGTCCGGTCCCGTCACCAATCCTTCCCCTAATCGCCGCCTATCGATGGTGTCTGGAAGTGAAGAATGTCGTTGAATGGACTGGACAGCGCCGCCATCAAGGAGGCGCACGACGCTGCCAATGCTGAGCCCGGAGGATGGTACGATGTCTCTATTTCCCTTGCTTGCTCTTCCGTCGTTATTATGCCTCTTCCGCGCTGTCGCGACGGCTCGACAAGCACGCCAAGGTCGCTTTCGGACACGAGGCTGCCTGGAGGGGAAGGCTTTTTTTGGGGAAGCCGTGACGAATCCCTTTTGCCCCGGGCCGTGTTGCTGTGCTAGCCAGGCGTCTTTTGCTAACTTGCACCCCCCTACGACAGGTTCCTGCTGAAGTATGCGACCCGCGATGAGACCGAGCTGTATTGTCGGGGGACGGGTGGTATTGTCGAGATTCGCAATGCCATTTCCAAATACGAGGAGTCGTCGCCCCTGTACGGGTTCTTGAAATACAGGCGAAGAAATGTCATTCTGAAGTACCAGCCGGAGGACTGCTCCAGGCTCGTGCAAGGTGCGCTCCCCCTCCTCGTCCATCGTGCTGCCCGAGGACTTCTCTCTGGCATGGAAATGGGCCCCGGCACAAGCCAGAACCCCCTCATGCTTCGCATGCGTTCCGTGGTCAATCCGTAACTAACATCTGCCGTCTTTTCTTCGCACCCGGCAGCCCGTGCCGCTGTACACTTCAACGCCGTCTGCGAACGCTTTTCGCCCTACCACACCACCTTCGAGATCGCCACAGCCGGTGAGCTGAAGGACACCAAGCTGTCGACGGCCTGTTCGCTCCACACTGCATCCGGCTCAACGTCGTCCTCGACCAGCTCGCTGCGCCGGCGGCGGCTGATGGAAATTGCAGAAGAGGAAGAAGAGGGCGAACGGGAAAGAAATCGGCAATCAATAGTCCAGGAAGAAAAAGGAGACGGCCAGGGCCCGAATACGAACCCACCAGCGCCCTCGTCTCCTGAGGTTCGAGTCGTGGATCGCCGGCAAATTGCAGACCCACAGGACCCAGGCTTCTCATCGACGCCCGAGCCGGCCAGCTACGAGAGCCCAGCGTCGCCCGCCCGGTCAGGCCGCCGTGTACCGTCGCAACTTCCCCGTCCGGAGCTGTACGGCCACTCGACCTATGCCTATGGCAAGCCCAAGGTCAAGCTGGCGCCCCGGCCCTCGCTGGAGACCAAGCAAAGGCCGTCGACCTCTGGCACCTACCGTCCAACCGCCGCCCTGCCTGCTGGCTACAAGGTACCCTCCAAGGGCCATCGGAAGACCAAGTCGGGCGACAGGATGGAGGCCGACGGTCCGGATACGCCGGAGCACGCCCATGCCGCCGCCCCCATCCCAGAGCTCCCACAGGAGTCGGGGCACGACGCAGCGCACCTGCTGCCGTCGCGGCCCCTTACCAGTTCCGGCGCTTCGGTCCGCTCCCTTCCCGGCGTCACCAGCTCGCTCCCTGACAAGACCAAGATGACGCCCGAAAAGACCCGTCTGATGAAGGCCATGAAGTTGCGCGAAAAGAAGATGAGCATGATCGTGCCGGAGCCGTCGCCCGCCCTCGAAGCGCTGAGGACAGTGGGTGAGCCGGTCGAGGAAGCAGAGGAGCACGACGAGGTTATGAGCGACACCGTCGCGCGGGACGTGCTCGTCCGGCTGTCCATGTCCAAGTCGGAGGCGGCCATGGGCGTGGGTCCGCCCACGCCTGTGACGATCAACACCGACACGAACACCGAATACACCTTTAGCGACTCGCATCCACCGTCCCCCACGCTCGCTTCCTCCGAAATTGGCGATTCGACCAAAGCCTCCTCTTTGTCAGAATCCACCGACGAAACCGTACACCCGACCGCCAAAGCTCGCGAACAGGACGCTGATGATGAGCAGATGGAAGACGAAGTTGACGATGGAGATGAGTACGGTGCCGAAGCCGAGACATATAGGGACCGAGATATTACGGCCCCCCACGCAGCTGGCGACCAATATCCCACTATCCCTGAAAAGGTGGAGCCTAGCACGCCATCATCTAAGGGGCAAGTGGCAGAGGCCAAGGAGGAGCCTAAGGAGGAACCCGAGATCATCTCTCAAGAGGTGGAGGCGCCCCTAAAGGACGAGGAGTTCTCGCCCAAATCACCATGGGGCATCCCACTCTCCAAGTTTTCTAGTGGCGAGGGCAAGTCGCCGTCTTCACCCACTCTGAACCCCCAGGTCTCGGCGCTAGACTTGACCGCGCCCCCCGAAGTCGTTGTCGCGCCCCCTCTCACTGCACCACGTACGGTCGTGACCGCAGCGCCCGAGTCTATAGCTGCGTCCAGGTCGTCATCCGATGTGCCCGTCGTCACCGAGGCTGCCTCGAGTTCGAAGTCTCTGAAAGCGAAGCGCCGAACTCTCATCGACCCCGTTCGCACGCTGGCCAAGAGCACCCACAACTCGGTACCTTCCGATCCGCTCCTCGACGATGCTCTCTTAGATGAGCTCCAGGCGGCCACATTACAGAAAGCACAGCATATGGTGGTGTCGAAGTCCCCCATCACGCCTGTTTTCCCGAGCACCAGCCCCAGCAAGTCGAGCGGCAGTCCCAGCCAGCCGAGCGCCAGCCCCGGAAAGCCAGACAAGCCCAAGAACACGCCCGTGTCGCGGTCCGTCTCCACGCCCCTCCGCGGGCCTCTTCTCGTCCCCAAGGACGTCACAGCCAGCAGTGCCCGCAGCGTATCCGCCGGCGGTGCAGCTTTCATGCATAACCTCACGCGCCAGGCGTCGAATCCGAACGCCTTGCAGCCCAAGAAGACGGGGAACCTTGGCTCCAGCATCTCTCAGCGGATCAAGGCCCTGGAGCAGTTGAACGGCGGCAACAATGCCAACAATGCCGGCACGACAAACAACGACAGCCTGAGACCGGTGTCGTCCCGGTCGATGGGCGCCCCCTCGGGGGCGTTTTACAACGTGAGGAAATCGAGCATTCGTGACCCGTCGCCATCTTCTCTGGCCTCCCGCCCCACCTCCAAGAACGGGCGGGTTACCCCCGCACCGGACCAGATCACGCCTGATGACTCGAGAGAGGCGTCACCCGATGCCGGCAGCATCGCGGCCAAGCGGGAGCGGTCCGGCTCCGTGGCCAGCAGGCTGTCCGTCTTCGAGACGGCACCCTCGCCCGCGTCAGGCCTGTCGCCCAGCCCGACGCCCCGTGGACGGCCCGAGTCTGTCCAAGTCACGGCCCGGATTGTGCGCGATGGCAGCCAGTCCTGCCCTAAGCGGCCCGTGTCCCACAACGATCCCGCCGAGTATGATGCAGGCGACTTGAAGCCGTCGCACCTGGTGGTCGACCACCAAAAGGCGGAGCCCGCGCCCACGCCCGCGGCTACGCCCCTGGCCGAGGCGCTTCCCATCCATGCGCCCAAACCAGGCGGCCAGGAGCGACGGGAGTCCCACGACACGAACGCCGAGCCCGACGAGGGCTTCGACCCGAGACGCCGGTCCTCGCTGAACATGGTCAAGGACTTTATCAAGGACCGCCGCAACTCGGTCTCAACCAGCCGGCCGCCTTCCTCGGACAACCTGGCTCTGACGACGCCCATGTCGTCCAAATCGCCGTCCCGGTCGCCTTCGGCTCAACAGAACAGCAGCAGCAGCAGTGCCAGCCTGGTCCATCGCCTCTCCATCTCGAGCCACCGCTCCTTCAGCCGCGAGCGTGACGGCGCTTCGCCCGTCCGGTCTCCTTCGTCCATGACGGACCACGGGTCGGAGACGGACGAGACGGGATCGAACAAGCGGTCCAAGAGCCGGACGTCGCGCTTCATGCGCCGCCTGTCCAACTCGCTGGGTACCGGTCGCAAGGCCAACACGCCCAACATTTCGCCCACGGTGGCCGAGGAAGACGACGCGCCGGCGGTGGCGTCCAAGCCGGCGTCGCACAACCCCGCGGGCAGCGTGTCCACCATCGCTACCTACATGGGCGACGTGAACGTGCAGTTCCCCGACAACCTGCTGTGGAAGCGCCGCAGCATGTGCCTCGACTCGGCCGGCTTCCTCGTCCTGAGCGCCGTCCAGGGCAACAAGATCACGACCAGCAAGGACAAGGCCGTGGGCCTCAAGCGCTACCACCTCAGTGACTTCTGCCTGCCCTACATCCCCGACGTCGAAGTGCAGGAATTGCCCAACAGCGTCGTGCTCGACTTTAAGCTGGGCAGCGGCCTGCAGATTGCCTGCGAGGACCGCGCCGGCCAGATGAGCACCCTGAATGGTAAGTAATGTCCATCCAGCCTCCCACCCCGAGTACTACGAAAAGATGGACAGGCTAACCCCGAACGCGACCCAGCCCTGCAAGATGCCCACAAGCACCACTCGTCGGCGTCGGATCCGTAGATGACCGCGCACGGGAGACGAGCCCCTTTTGGCCGCCTTTCTGGCCTCTTCTTCTCACCACTCCTTGTCGCCCATCACGACGCATACCACATGAGAGATACCCACGTCGCCTTTTACGCAGATCGCTTTTATTTGGCGTCCTTCCCTGGCGCATTCGCCACGCGTCCCACCCGCGCATCACCATCTGTTTGTTTCCTTTGTCCTGACTACCCCGCTCCCATCAACCCCTTCTTAGTGGGGCGAGGCCATACGGCGCCGTGTCTCGCGGCATCCTACGCGTTACGAGAAGCCCACGGGCTCGTACACTGTCGTCGCCACCGACTTGGCAGCTTCTTCTTCCCTTTATTCTCTCACCCTCTATCGGGTTCGGTTTTTGTCTTCTACTATTCTTACTCACATGACATTTGGAGGAGCGCTCTGCTTGCCTTGGGGGGGAAATACCACAACCCCCTCCCCCCCCCCATTCACCACCACCAATACTACCGCCATCATCACTGATCTTGCTCCTACCGAGTCTCAGCTCGTTCGTCCGTTCCATCTTTGCCGGCGCCCCTTGTTAGCCCGACAGTGGCCGGCCCCTAAGACATTTGTCTAGGTAGGTGGCCCCGAGAGAGGGAGAGAGGGGGGGAGGGGGAGAGAGAAGCAAAGGTGGGAACGACGTCACTGGGCCTTCAACACAGTTTGCCGGGGCGTTTTGTTTCCGAGGCGGAGGAATGAGAGGGGGCGACTCGGAGGGATAAGGCGAGATGGCGTTTATATGGAGTGGCGTGAAAGGGCGGATGTCGCCAGCCAAGTGCCGAATCCGGAGAGACTGGCAAAGGAGGCGCGCCCGTGCAGAAGGAGAAGCACGAGGAAAGGCAGTTGTGGGCTGCCGCCCCGGGGATCTTCCAGCAACCGTCGACTGTACGTATCGTTGGATATTGGGATGGCGTTGGCTTCCCTCCCCTACTTAATACCATGGCCGGATCACTCCCGACGGGGTGGGCGATGCTGTGTGCTTGTAAAAACAATGCCCTGCCGCCATTGTGAGACTGGACGCCTTGAAGCTTCATGCGCCGGCGTCGTCGTTACTCACCAGCCAGCCGAGACGGGACGCGACCAGGTTTCGCGTTTTCCCGCCGAGAGGGGGCGGCAGCGATGTCGGGGGCGACGACGGGCCTGGAAACCCATGTTCTGACTGCCACCCCTACGCAAACGTGGATAGGACTAACGACCGGGGCCGCGGGACGGAAGCGATGTTGGCATCCTAACCCGGATCCTGCTATTCCCGGGGCCCGGCCCGAGGCCCTGCGAACCCAAAGTGACTCACGCTAGCGATGTCGGATGGGCGAGAGAGGCCTAACTGAAGTGGCGAGCCGCTTCTTCTCCGCACCCCGTAACCGACCCAACCCACGATTACACGGCTGTCCTGGCTTCTGGGCCAGCTCCCGCCCGCCCCTTGAGAATTCCTCGCTCCATTTCCCTCGGGACACGGGCCGCGCAGACGGCGCGCCGCCTTGGTCTCCCTACCACGGGTGCCACGCCACGGGGAGGAACGCTCGGGAGGGTACAACACACCATGACCGAGACGGTGCGGTGCGTCCGCGCCGCCGGCGCCGGCGACGCGGCCGCCATCCGGGCTCTCGTGCACGCCGCCTACAGCCCGTACGTGGAGCGGATCGGGCGGCCGCCGGCGCCCATGCTGACCGACTACGGGGCCTTGGTCGACGCGGCGGCGGCGGCGGCGGCCGACAACAAGGCGGACGGGGCGGGGCTCGAGGTCTGGGTCCTGCGCGTCGGCGACGCCGGATCCGCCGTCGTGGGCGCCGTGGTGCTGGGGCCCGCCGCTGACGAGGCCGGCGCCCTCCAGGTCAACAACCTCGTCGTGGACCCGGCGCTGCAGGGCCGCGGGTACGGGCGCCGACTCATGGGGCTTGCCGAGTAAGCACGCCATCTCGTCTTCTCTCGTTCCCCCCATTCCAGCACGACTCCCTTCCCCGTTGTGCTCCCCGTCTCCTTTTTGTTTCCCTTCGCGCCGGGCTGGGGCTCGCTCGGATCATATGCTCCGCGAGCATCGGCTCTGGGAGAGCAAAATGACTGATTTGCGGCGGTCGGTAGGGCGAGGGCGCGAGCGCGGGGCCGGCCGCGGCTGGTCCTGTACACCAACTGCATGATGTGGGAGAACGTGGCGCTGTACGGCCGTTGGGGGTTCGTGGAGACGGGGCGGCGGTGCCAGGACGGGTACGAAAGGGTGTTCTTCGCCAAGAACCTTACGGCAGAGGCCTGAGGGTCGGGGTGCCGGTCGGGAGGGGGCGGGTAAGAGGCCCTCAGGCAGCGAGGACGCAAGGGAGGAATCACCGGGCCCGTGTTCCCCCCTTGCCGTAGCTATATATAAACACCGTAACATGTGAATCCTAGCCCCGTCGGGATGCCCCCCAAGGTCAATAGGCGGCCACGGCCGCCACCACGTACATGACCAAGACGACGGCGATGCCGCCGAACCACGTGAGGCTCCGCACCAGAGCCCACCGGGGGTTGTCCTGGAGCACGACATAGACGACGGTATAGACGGCACGGCTCGCCAGGTACAGCAGGGCCAGGACATTGGCGACCGCGGGCCGGACGGGCACAGCGTGCACGGCCACCACGGCGGCCGCGTACAAGGCAATGGTCTCGAGCCCGTTGGCGAAGGCGGCTTCGGCGCGGACGATACGGCCCTTGGTCTAGGCAAGGGAGGTCAGTGTCGGACGCGCCCAAGAGGAAGGGGGGAGGCCGCATGCCAACCAACCTTGTCGTCCAGTTCGTCCGACTTGAGGACGGCAGGCTGGTACCGCTTCGGGTCGGCGGGGTCCAGAAACTTGAAGCCTAGGGCGAAGCTGTAGAGTTTTGGGAGGAACAGGAGGACAAAGGCGGCCGGGACCTGGCAGGGCTTTCGGGTTAGAGTGGCGGGTTCTCCTCACGACGGGAACTTCGAAGACGCACGGTGAAGAGGCCGAAGTGCCTATCGAAGGCCGAGCCCGTGCCGACGGCGTTCATGGCGGAGGCGATAGGGACAGAAGGGATGCCACGGGCGAGAGGCGGAAAGACAGGATTGGCAGGGTATATGGGAACGAATGGCACGACGCGCCCGGGAAGAAGGTTAAGTACTCAGGGCTCCGGGGCAATGTGAAAAATATGTTGAAGGGCGCACGATGAAGCAAGTCGCTGGCGCTTGACTTCGAACTTCGAGGTTGTCGTTGGGTTCGCTGAAACCTGCCGTGTTTCGGTATCCGTCCATGTGAACATCAAATCCCCACCTCCGTGCGCGTGCCTGTCCTGCCGCTATCCCGGTGAAATGGGAAAAGCCCCTGGGGCGCAGGGCTTGTTTCGCGCTTCCCACCGACTGCATGGGGAGGGAGAGCCATAGATCGGGATGTGTGTAGTCAATTCGCCAATTTGCCGGGGGGAGGGGATGCACGATGACCCGCCAAACGGCCCCGCGTAACCGGGGGGGAGGAGGTAAGCGTGTCCGCCTTCCGGTCAGCAGTCCTGGTCCGGGTAGAATTTGCGGATGCCACAGCTGCAGCCGTGGGGGCCGCTGCAGTCCCCGATGTGCTTCTTGGCGCGCTCGGGGCGGCCGGGCGCGGGCGTGCCGACGAGCGGCCGGGCCCCGGGCAGGGCGTACATGGAGGGCCAGGCGGCGTCCGCGTCCGCCGGCCCCGCCTCCCGTTCCTGCTCCAGTGCCGCCGCCATCTGCTTGACGGCCACGTGGTTGCAGGTCACCGTTGTCAGGCCCGCCGCCCAGCCGTAGCCAAAGACGGACCGGCCGGGGTTGAGCTGCCGGGCTAGGATGCCCTGGATGCCTGCGGGCAGCTGCGCCTGCGCGGCCGCGCTCTCAGCCGCGTCCACCACGCGGATGGGCAGCCGCAGGCCCGGCGGCACCGCGTGCCGCGACAGCGCCTGCAGACGCCGCCGAAGAGTCTCTTCCGTCGCTGGCGGCCCGTCGTCGTCGTCGTCGTCGTCGTCACCCAGCAGGATGCGCGCCCGGGCCTTCTCGGCGTCCGTCGCCATGGTAGCGACAATGTGGCGCAGCGTGTCCGCCGCCTCGGGGACGCAGACGAGCGCGTGTGTGCCGACGGCCTGGTACACGTGGGCGGGTAGGAAGGGCTCTTTCCGCTCCTGCTCCCAGTGGGCGACGTGCTGGCGGTTCCACCACCGTTGCATCTCCGCCGCCGTGTGCGAAAAGTCTGAGGCCAGCGCGATGAGCAGCGACGTGTCGACGTTCAGCACGGCCGAGAAGGCGGCGAACGGGCCCGGGAAGAGCGTGAGCAGCAGTTCGGGGGAGAAATCAGGGACGGGGGCCGGGGCCGCCGGCCCGCAGAGGACCCGGGTGCCCGTCCGCCGGCAGAGCGCAAGCAGCCGGTCGATCTCGGCGTTCTCTCCCTCGACCACGCGGGGGAGGACGAGGTGGGCCGTCGGCCGTCGGTTTCGGATGCGGTAGAGGGCGGCCGTCTGGGCGAGCTCCTTGGCCGTCTTGAGGACGGGGATGTCCAGATCGTCGTCCGCCAGCAAGTCGGCCTCGTCCTCATCGCTGTCGCCGTTGCCGCAGTAGACGGCCTCCTTGGCCAGGTCGAATAACAGCCGTTTATTGGTAGCCGCCGACACCTTGTACCACGACTGCCCGCCGTCGGCGACGACGTCCACGACCACGTGCCGCAGCCGTGAGCTGCACTGTGTGCCCAGCGAGGGCATGCCCATGCGGATGCCCGGGGCCAGGGCCGGCCGGGCCCCGGGGGGCTCCATGCAGATTTTGCAGCGAAGGTCGACAACGTCGCGGCAGCGCTTCGCCATGTCCCATACGGCCTGGTAGAAGGGGAGGTTGACGCCTGCGAGGGCGCTGGACTCGCTCACGAGGCCGGCGCCGGCCCGGCGCTCCAGCGTCTTGACATCATGCTGGATATCGGACCGGAGGGCCGAGACGCGGGCGATGATTTGCGGTCTCGACCCGACGCTGGCTTCCCCGACGTGCGCGGCAAAGAGTTCCAGCTCTGACTGTAACGCCTCGGCACGTTGGAGGATCGGCCCGCTTGCCATCATCTCTGGGTGGTGTTGATGAGTGCCAGACGAAAACGCCGGCTGCGGAAGCATACGACACAGTGCGGCGCGTGTCAGTGCATGAAGATTTACACCACCTTGCCTGCTATCTCCAGTGGAAGGATCCCGTCTCCCAAGAGCTCACCAGCACGCCTGATTGGCCAAACACTTTTCACTTACCTTGGGCTTGGTAGGTACTTGTGGTGGGCCAGCCAGCCAGCCAGGCTTATTGTGAGCCCGCGCGGAAAGTTTAGCGGGGCGGTCCTCAACGTCCATCTCCACGCGTGTCCAAAACCGATGCAGACCGCCATGGGAGGCAGAAGCCTGCCCAAAATCCAAAAGACCTAGATGCTCTCTTCTCCTCATAGACGGCTGGATGAGGGTATATGGCCCATGATCCGCATGGCCATGGCCGACTGCACTCGAGTCACGTCACGCACAACCGGCTCGGCTTCCCAAACCAATCCGCATTTGGGGGGTGACGGCTCCCAGAAACGCCCCCGGGGTTGTCTTCCTGGTCCCTTGGTGCCTGGGGCAGTCAAAGAATGCCGCTCCGGGGCCGTGGCTGTTGTCGAGCCATAGCCGTCAATAGGCCGGTAAGCCTCTTATCACTCTTCCGACGCGGCGTCGTCTCAAGGTCATATCACCATGGGACGTGGACAGAAGGTCAGGGGCCAAGGAGCCGATGGCGTATCGCGGCACGGGACTGGAGCCGCCGCCGCCAACTGTTGAAGCGGCATCCAGTCTGACATAATATTGGCGTCCACAACCGAGTGCTAGCTGGAGGCTGGAAAGTATGTTCTGATGAGTAGCATAGTCAGATGGACGACGACAGAGTAACAAGTAAACCTGCCGGCCTCGTTTCCGCTGATGAAGGAAGAGGCAGGGAGGCAGGCCTACAACCCCATCAGAGCCCCTTGCCAAAGGTTGCATGTAAGGCTGCTTGTCGATCGAACGGGCTCTGCGGACAAAAGCGAAAACCCGGCAGGCATGCCCCTTTCCAATGCCCGAGAGCGTTGTGGTTATATAGCCCGTCGTGTCCCTACCCGCCAGGGCCGGGCACTCATTTCAGGCTCGTTCCGTTGCTCCTACAGGCCTCGGGATCTACCACGGCCATTGTCGAATGCTCATTCTGTGGGCAAAGGACGCATACGCGTCGGAAAAGCACAGCTCCGACACTAACAGGTAAACCTGCCGGCCCTCGGTACTCCGTATAGCAACGCTTCTTCGGCCCATATACCGGCCCGCGGTGGGGGAAGCCATGGGAGATTGACCACAGCGTCACATCTGGAGTTGCGGGCACAGGGCTGGGGGTATTGTGCGCCTAGGCTGCCTACATTCCCTTCGCGGCCCAGTGGTGGGCCAATGTTGGCCATTTCTGCACCGTGTGCAACGACAAGGTCGCTCACGTGCCCTACAACGGGTTACGCAACCGATGCGGCCGCGGGCTTGAGAGACCAGCACGCGTGTGACGGGGAGAAGATTATCGAGGGCCCGGGTACGCATGCCAGGTGTCAACTCGAAGCGAGAGTCAGGCCATCCGTTATTTGGGGGGGGGAGGGGGGGGGGGTTTCTTGTAGCACGCCATGACAGATCACGCGCAGCACGTGCGACATGTTGCGAGAAAGGCCGGGTGTTGCAAGTGAACCCCACCTGAGCGGTATGCACCCGCTGCGGGCATCGCCAGAAGCGCTTTCTTGAGAGATAGGCCCAAATGTACGATGTCAATAGACTTCCATGGGTGTTGTCCCTAGCGCAGATCCGGCAACATCTTTGCATCATGGTGGGTCCCAGCTGCCGAAAGCTGTACCCTTGTCGGGAAGCTCGGGTGCTCGGCGCGCGCGGTGCGCGCGGCGCAACCACACGTTTTTTACACACATGTGGAAAACCGGGGGAGGCGATGCTCCGACGGGAACCAGGATGAGCGGCAGCTTCTGTTGCTAGACCTGGGGCTTGGATAGGGAGATGGGCAGATTGGGCTGGGCCATTCATTCCATGTGGCCTGGCCCGGTGGGTTCCTCCCAGCGAGTGTGCGATTGATGAGCCACGTCAATATCGAGATGTCCCGCCCTCGCCGCCCATTCTTGTTCAAATGCCAGCGGCTGTCGCGTGGCTGCTTAAGTGTCTTGGGGGCCCATGACGTCGTAGACTCCGGTGACGCGTCTGAAGCTCGATGCATTCGGAAGTGCGAGGGCGACTAGCTTCCCAGCAACAAGCAACCAGAAGAGCTGAACGCACACCGCATGGGCAATTAGTTCCTCTTGAGGCGGGCGCCAATTGCGGAATCTCCATGACGGCGGTTGCAGAGCCCCTGGTTTTCAGCTGGCAGTCTGGCCGACGACCGACTGACTGACCGATGGGCCATTCCACCGTGAATGGGAGGGGGGACAGGAGGATCGCGGCTGTCTACCAGGCAGCAGGCTCGTGCCCATTGGGGTTTGGGTGTCCAACTTGCGCACTGGTGTTGGTGGAATGAGGGCTGGCCTGTCCTCGAGGCCGGCTTTGGGTCCAGACCCCCTGTTTTCCCCTTGCCAGTGACCAGCCGGGCGGGTAGAGTTAACCTGGCATTGACGAAGAGCCGGACAGCCGTCCGGGGCAGGATTGTTCTTGGAGGCCCCCGCGATGGTGCCACCGAGGGGGGCCAAGCAGATTGCGTCGCGGATCATCGGACCCCCCCCCCCCCTGTCAGCCGGAACGCCCACTTACCGCAGCGGCGGCGTCACTTCACATGCGCTCCGGGCCAGCTAAAACAGCGGCTAGGCCTCGACGGTTCCCATGCTGGGGAGCGAACAGGGCGCGGCCTAGCTGCATCGGGCCCAAGACTCGCGCGTCAGCACCCATTTGGAAATGATGTTGTGGCTGAGTGGTGGTTATAGTCCGAGTCCACGGTCGACAGTGCGGGCCAGCGGCGTGGGAGGCCAACCGCAAGCAAAACCCTGGCACGGGGGTAGAGAGGAGGAAAAGTTGCATGGCCCGGAGCAGAGTGCCGTGCAGGGAGATTGATGATTGGTGACGATGCATGGATGAAGGCCAACGGGCAGATTGGGATAGGATGGTTGGATTGAGCATTACGCAAAGTACCAGTTTTTTTTTTTAACCCTTGCACGGTTCATTGTGGACCTGCCGCGCATGTACTAGAGAGAGATACGTATCCCCCCTGCAACGGTCTGGCCTCCAACCGTCAACTACCAGCCTTTCGCAGTGATGACGTCGACAGCACCGTGCCGCACGTCACCACGACATGCGCTGTGAGAGCCAGGCCAAGCAGGCCGTTTCCCGTGCTGAGCCGACCGCCAGCGGCATTTCGTGCTGGGCGGGCACGGCGACACAAGTTGTACATGCGGTGCATACCGAGGTATCAGACCCAGCGGCCATGGGGCAGCAAGCAGCGCACGTATGTAGTGGTTCCATAGTTGGTGTTCGTGGACGTCCCCTTGGGTTACGAACTGGGAACTACCCGGATACCCGCCGTGGTGGTTTGGGATCCAGGAGAGCATCAATTCCCATTCCCACCCTGGGCCATGCCGCGTACCCAGGTACCCGGGAGTAACCACAACTAGTAGCGTTGCTTAGCAAAAGTAGCTGCAAGGGGACACTGGCTGGCCATCGTGTGTCTCCCTTCCTTGGTTTCCCATACGTACCTGCCTCCCTTTCATCGAGCCATGGGGTCGATCCCCCATACCGTCCGTCCATCCCATCATTCCCTGCCCAGGTTTGTCGTAGCTTTCCACCTCCCGCCCATCCTGATAAAACCCATCCCCTCCCCCTTCCCTCCCGCCGCGCCTCTTCTGTCCCGCTTCCTCTCTCCCACCTCCAGAAAGCTTTCACCAGCCTAATATTCCCACGCAGTATTCTTTTTTTTTTTCCCGTTGTGATACCCCAGTCCGGCTTTTTGATACCCCCTCCTCTCGTCCACGTGCCCGAGAAGCTGAAGGAAAGAAGACCGCCTGCCTAATATCCCCACGACAGACCACCCGCCAAACCAACCAGCGCTCCTCCTCCTTTCCCTCTCCCTGTGTCGGTCGCCTGCCCAAATCCTCCTGTGCACCACCTGTCACGCCCATATACCCACCGCCTTGTATCTGGCGAAAGAGCATTCCTCTCCGCACCCCTTGTACACATACCAGCCTCTTCGCGCACCATGGCATCGGTTAACAAGCCCACCGACCTGAAGATCAAGGAGGCCGACGTCAATCGCAAGCTCCAGATCTACGGCATCATCAGCGCATTCCAGGCGGGCAAGGTGCCCTCCAATGATCAGATCGATGTCGCTCTGAACAGCTTCCTCGCCTCCAAGGCCATCGCCAGCCCCTCGCAGAAGTTGTCGGCCGAGGGCCAGGCTCTTGTCAGTGACTTCAAAGACGTTGTCCTGCAGGCCAAGACCCTTCTGTTGTCCAAGAACGAGGGCAACCTGTTTCAGGACTTCATCTGGCACTCGACCCAGTTCGACCCCAAGACGGTCAACAAGCCCAACGTTCCTGTTGACAAGCAGACGGCCAAGCAGCATGGAGACCAGGTCAACGAGGGTTTCCGCACCCTCGGCACTCTGCTCATCACCAACGGCCAGTTCCGCAAGCTGATCAACGATGCCGTCATTCTGCTGCGTGACATGGCCGGCGACGCTGCCATCAACACGGCCGGCAAGGTCAAGCCGACTGAGGATAAGCTCTCTCAGATCGACGCGCCTGCCACCGACAACACCTGGCACGAGAAGCCTGACCTCACCAAGGAGAAGATTAAGGCCCAGCTGGGCAGTGTTTACAAGGGCGATCCCAAGAAGGATGTCCAGGACGCTGCCAACGCGAGCCTTGACACCGCCCAGCCTGGTGCCTCGGAAGCCGACAACCAGGCCGCTGCCCAGGCTGCCGAGGGCACTCTGCGCGAGCGCATCGAGCAGAACGTCTCGGAAGAGGACCGCCGCCGGGCCGAGGAAGGCAAGGAGAAGGTGAAGGAGACGGGCGCGCAGTACCGTGCCCGTGCCCGTCAGTACCTCTCCAAGAAAGTGCCCCAGAACCGTCGCGAGCAGACCATTTTCCGCCTTAAGAAGATGGTCCTCGAGTGCCAGCAGCACCCCGACTACAACCAGGCCATCACCACCCTGCTCGACTTGGCCGAGATGTACGGCGACCACGCCCGAAACCTCACGACCGGTGCGACCGGCAGCATTTCCCAGGGACGCTCCAGCCTGGCCCAGGCTGAGGCTGACCTCAAGACGCTCATCGAGCGATTTGCCAACGCCACTTCGAGCGATGACCTCTGGGCCTCGATCAAGACCGTCTACGATGACGCCGAGCGAGATCCCGAACTCAAGGAGTGGTTCAAGTCGATGAACCGGTACGTCCGCCGCTGTCTCCAGGAACAGGGCTACATCATGGAGGAGGAATCCAACAGGGAGTGGAACCGCCTCTACGACCATGGTAACCACCTTCTTCGCGACCGCTACCGGGGCCACACAGACCGCATTGTCGAGGAGATCAAGTTCCTGGCCAAGCAGTTCGACGAGGACCCTGCCAACAAAAAGTTTGCCAAATCCCTCACCAAACTGTTCCATGACCTCGGCAACGACGCCAGTGGCAAGCCCGTTTTCAAGCCTCATCTCGTAAAGGATTTGACCGAGGTCATCCTGCCGGCTGCATTCGAGAACATTGCTTACATCCCCATCCCCCGTATCGAGTTTTCGGACCCGATGATCGATGTTGTGGTCGAGAACCTGGTGCTGGAAAGTGACAACTTCATGCCCAACGTATTTGAGTTGGCCAGCGACCACTACTTCCGCTGGGGTCGTAAGAACATTGCCAACCAGCACAAGAACGGCTTCGACATCAAGGTCACGGGTGTCCAGATGGACCTGCGCGACGTCAGCTACTACGTCAAGCGTAAGCAGGGCTTTCCCTCGATTACGGACACGGGTGTGGCCAACATTTTCATGGGCGGCGAGGGCTTCTGCTTCCGCATGAAGCTGGTGTCGGCCGACAAGCGCGACAAGCAGAACTTCTTCAAGATTGAGAAGGTCGACGTCGACGTCAAGAATCTCAAAATCAACCTGGTCAAGTCGAACCACAAGGCGCTCTTTGCCATCTTCAAGCCTATGATGCTTAAGGTGCTTCGCCCCGCCATTCAGAAGGTGGCCGAGAAGCAGCTCAAGGACCAGTTCAACCAGTTTGATCAGCTCATGTACCAGGTCAAGCTGGAGGCCGACCGCGCGCTGGATGAGGCCAAGCAGAACCCCGAGCAGGCCACCAACATCTACCAGCGCTACGTCACGGCTCTCCAGAAGCAGGTCATGCAGGGCAAGCAGCAGGCGGAGGCCATTGCGAAAGATAAGAAGGTCAACTACGCGATCACGCAGGAGGACAGCATTTTCCCCAACATCCAGCTGCCCGGCGGCATCAGCTCCAAGGCGACCGAGTACCGCGAGTTGGCCCGCAAGGGCGAGAAGTGGGAGAGCCCCGTCTTCTCCATCGGCCAGGCGTCCAAGAGCAATGACCTGCCCAGCGCCCCAACGGTCACGCGCAAGCCCCATGGTACCACCAACGGTGCCGTCCACACCAACGGTCACACCAACGGCCACCTCAACGGCCACACCCACGGAGCTGCCACCAACGGCGCCCTGGGTGGCAACCTGGGCGTCAACGGCGGTAGCGAGAAGCCTCTCAACGGCGCCTCGCCCGTCACCAGCAACCCGAACATTGTGACCATTTAGGACAGTCACGGCGGGGGTGATTGTGGACTGGGGAATTAGGGTGGGGGTATGTAATACGGCGAAGCGGCTTTGCGGCAGTGGGGATGGAATTGTTATACCCGGATTGCACCTGAACGGTGGTCCTCTTTTCACGAAAAAACGATGATACCTCTTGACTTGTGGTCCTTTGTTGTACCAACGGGGTATAAGCTATGTACTTGCTGCTCTGCGTTGCCTTTGCATGATTAATTCAGACTGTTTCGCATACCTCCCTTGACTGTTGGCCTAGTTCGGTTCACGATGATGTGAGCAAGGAACACCTCATACTACCCGTCCCTCTTTGCATGCCTCCCATAAACCCTCCCTTAGCCAATCCACCCGGCCCATGAACCACTTCCCACGGCTGGCCTCCGGGCAATTCCACGACCCCTTCAGTCCTCACTATGCCAATCGCACCATTGTCTTCCCGTTGGAGTAGTTGGTATTTTCTTCCGCTCTGTTCATTTGTACTATCAGATCCTCCTACCCGGTTTGCTCCTCGGTTTCCTGCTTTCTTCTTCCCCATCCGTCCGCCCGCCCGTCCACGCGCTTGCACCGTTGCCGCGTGTGTCATGGGGGGGCGCGGATGGGAATGTCCGATCACCAAGCGAGGAGTGGACCAGGGAATCCGCGTGCGGCGGTGGCTTTATGCTTGTCAGGACATGGTTCCCCGGGGGGGGGGGGGGGGGGGGTTGGTTTATCGGCGAAAGAAATCCCACTTACCTGTCTAGGTTTTCTAAGGGCTTCTTTTCCCCGCCCCCGTCAACTGCTCCCTGTCGTCCCCTTATCGGCGTGGGCCGTCGTCCCCGTGTCCGTGCCCCCCCGCGGGCGGAGGCTGGGGCCGCGGCCGCGGCGGGAGGGCCAGCCCCGTCGTGTCGTAGGCTCCGCGCCCGGCGTCAGCGGTCCCGGGTCGCCCTCCGGCGCCGGGGCCACGCCCGGTGGGGGAGGAGAGGGCGAAGAGCATGGTTTCGAGAAAAGGGGGGGGGGGGGGGGGGGGGGGGGGGCTAAGCGTGGATGGGACGATGGCTTCGGAGGAGCGTATTGGTGTTTGGGCCCGGCGGCTTTGGTGGTAGAGGGTTTTTTCCTCTTCCTCGCCCTCTGCCTTTCCCTTGCCTTCCCCTGCCCCTCGGTCCCGGGGAGACGACGCCCACCGGCGTAGATATAGACCACCATGTCCCCTGCCGCGGGAAGAGAGAGCGGAGAGACGTGTAGGGCACCGCCCCAACGCCCCTTGTGCCTCCCGCCGGCGCCCAGGCCAAGCGCTAGCCTGCGAACATTCGAAGAGCTCCCCCCCCCCCCCCCCCTTTCACGCGGAGGCAGGCGCCCGCGCGGCGTGGAAGACGAGAGCGGGCTTGCCGAAGTTTGTCCCCTCGCGCCCACGCAGAGCCCCAACTGGGGACGGGAACAGTGGCCTGGAGAACACGTTGTTTTGTGATTCCCGCCGTGGGGGACATCGCGGCAAAGGCGGGTGATGGCAGGACAACGGGGAGTGGCCATTGTTGGCCCAAGGGGAAGGCGGCCCTAGCGTCTAGGCAGGCGTAGATGCAACGGCGATAGACGAAGCGCTGTCGGGGATGCCCGAGAGAAGAAGTTTGCCGAAGGGATAAAGCAGGCGGCGCATGCGGGGGGGGGGAATCCAGTAAGAACGCTTTGTACTTGTGCATACCGCTCCTCAAACAGGCCCAGCGAGGAGCAGGAATGCGAGTACGCTCGGAGGAGGGCACAGGTAGCATTTTGCGTGGCCCAAGCCGGGGCGCCACGGTCGTCAAGTCGTCCAGTCAGATACAGAAAAGCCCTTGTTTTATCTATCCAACCGGGAGTAAAAGGGAATCTAGATCCATCCATCTATATAAGCGTCCACATCCGAGCGATGCGCCCAAACGCCCATCATAAAACAGACAAGCGTGCTGCCACTGCCGCTGCCACGACCAAGCGTTTAGTCAAAGACGTCGGTCGCGTACCGCGCGTTGCGCAGCTGGTTCCACCACTCTTTGGCCTCGTCCTCGCTTACGTCCTTGTCGTGCTTCTTCTTCTCGCCAGCAATGTACATGCGCAGGGCCACGTCGGTCACGGCGTCGCCAACGGCGCGGGAGCCACAGACGTAGAGGCGCGCACCCTGGTCCCAGAGCGGCGTGTACTCGTGGCGCTCCTCCCACAAGGCATCCTGCACGTGCTTACGCCCTTGGCTCAGTTCGGGCTTCCGGCTGTAGACACGGAACATTTTGACGGCGCCGGCCTTCTCCCACTCCGCAAACTCTTCGGGGTAGAGGTCGTCCTTGCCGGGCTCGCGGCAGCCGTGGAAGAGGACCGCGGGCGCCAGCTTGCGGCCCGCCGCGATCATGGCGGCCCGCTCCTGGACGAAGCCGCGGAACGGCGCCACTCCGGTGCCGGCGGCGACGCAGATGACGGGTGTCGTCTCCGCGTCGGCCGGGAGGTGGAAGGCCGAATGCGAGGGACGCACGGCCACGTTCAGCTTGTCGCCCGGCCGCAGCGCCGCCAGGAACGACGAGGCAACGCCGAGGTGGCGGCCCTGGCCCGACTTGGAGGGCGCATCCAGGACGGAGAAGGTGAGCGTCACGTTCGACGGGCTCCAGAGGGGCGACGAGGAGATGGAGCTGCCGGTTCCGTTAGCGGGTGCTTCAACAAGGGGCAGGTCATCTCGGCTAGAAGGTGAACTTACTACTGGCGCACGCGCATCGGTGGCAGCATGGACAAGAAAGAGGCCAGGGGCAGGTTGACGGCCGGGAACTTCTCCAAGAGGTCGAGCACCGACACTCGGTTGTTAACGATCTTGTCCGTGTAGGCGTCGCCCGCCAGCTGGTTGAGCTCGTCGCGAGCCTTGTCGTCCATGGTGGCCTCGGCGAGGACGGCCATGTTCCTCTTAGTAGCAGGCTGCGACAGCTCGACGTAGGCACCGAAGATGTCGTTGGCCGAGACGGGCACGTTTGTGGGCAGCGAGACGGTGCTGCTAGCTTGGATCGTGAGGTTGGCGTCCCACGCCAGGCCAAAGCGCTTCAAGGCCCGGTCGACAACAACCTTGGGGTTCATGGGCAGCACCGCCAGATAGTCGCCCGCACGGTACGTTTGCGAGCTGGGCAGCTTGATCTCCAGGTGCCTCTTGGGCGGCTCCCCGTCGGCTGTCAGCTGGCGGCTCTCGACGACCTCGGCCTCCATAAGATCCTGGCGAAGCGTCGACAGCCGGGGCTTGTTGACCGTGACGGTAAGGCCCGAGTCTTGGACGGACGTCTCGCCAGGCTGGGTGGCGCCGTAGCGTGCGGCCAGAGCCGGCCAGAGCTGGCTGTCCTCCCAGGCCTCAAAATCCGTGAAGGCATCTCCACTAGCAACATCGGCAAGACCGAGGGGAGTCAGGCGTTCGGCGCCCGCCTCTGCGAGTTTGTCGTCGACAAGCTTCGGAATGCGATGGAAGGTCTGGGCCCACTCGTGGTGGCCACAGCCGAAGACGGCGAATGCAGTGTCTTTCAGGGCCGTCTTGTCCGCGATGTTCTCGACCCAGTTGACAAAGAGACCGGCATTATCCGGGGGCTGACCTTCGTAAGACGCGGTGATGATGACGGTAGGGTGGTCCTTGGGCAGGGTGTTGAATGAACTGTCCATGCTGTCCATCTTGGTGACCTTGAAGCCGTGACGCGGCGCATCCGAGGCCAGTTGCTGGGCAAGGGCCTCACAAGTGCCGCTGTTGGATCCATACAACACGGTCAGGGGCTTCCCGGAGCCGTCGGCAGGGCGTGCGGCCGTCGCCGGGGTCGACTTCTCGGTGGTCCCGCCGGTGCCGGCCAAACGATGCTCCAACTGGGTCGGGGTAAGGCCATCTCGGGGCATGGCGCGCATGTAGAACTCATCAGGCTTGACCGTCAGGGTCTGCTTGATGCCTCCGTCGTAGCGGTCGAGCACGAAGTTGAAGTTCTGCAGAAGCATGGCCATGGCGAGAAGGGCCTCCTGCCAGGCAAACGGCCGCCCGATACAGGCCCGCTGGCCGTTGCCGAAAGGCTTCCAGGCGTTGCGCGGCAGCTTCTCAAAGTTCTCGTCGAGCATGCGCTCGGGCTTAAACTCGTCGGCGTCTTCGCCATAGACGGCAGGGTCGAGATGTGCTTGGGCCAAGAGCATGATGAGACGGTCGTCTTTTGAGATGGGGTACTTGCCCTGCATCAAGGTGTCCTCCTTGGCGCGCACGCCAATGGCCGTGATGGGCGAGTTAGTCCGCAAGGACTCACGCAAGCACTAATCTTGTCAGCGGGATAGCAGCGCCAGGCTAACGAGGGGGGCGGGGAAACACACAGCGGTGATGAAGGGAAGCTTGTTCAGGTGGTCGATGGTGATCTGGCCCTTGCCAATGACCTCGTCGACTTCCTGCTGAGCCCTGCGGTAGTATTCTGGGTGCTTCAAAAGGCAGGCAAAGGTGAAAGAAAGGAGGCCGCTGGTGGTCTCGTGGCCGGCAATCAGAAAAGTAATGAGGTTGTCCGTGATGGATTGGTCCGTCATCTTCTTGCCTGTCTTGGGGTCGACGCCCTTCAACATGGCATTCAGCAGATCCTTGCGGTCGCTGGGGTGCGCCTTCCGGTACTGCAGCACCTCGTCGGCCGTCTGGCGGAGCGTTTCGATGTCGTCGGCGTACTGCTGGTTCTCCCGGCTGTAGAACCACGAGGCCAGCGCGGGGCGGCGCGAGCGGTTGCCCGACTCGAGCAGGAAGCTGCCCATGGCCTCGACGAAGGGGTGCATCTCCTCCTTGTAGAAGCTGTTGAAGCGGTAGTCCATGGAGCACAGGGCCAGGGTGTCGAGGGCCAGGCGGGTAAAGTCCTCGGAGACGTTGATGGGGGTGTTGGGGCCGTAGCGGGCCCATTTCATGGCCAGCTGGCTGGCGATATCACGCATCTCGTCAAACATGCCCCGGATGCTGACGGGGCCGAAGGCGGGCACGAGGACGCGGTGGGCAATGCCCCAGTTCTCCTCGTCGATGAAGGCCGTGAAGAGGCCATCGTGCACGGCGTGGCGGATCTCGCGCAGCGCCGAGTCGGGGATCTTGATGAAGCGCTTCTCGTCGCACAGCTCGTCGACCAGGGCGTGGGAGCTGCACACGACGAGCGGCCCCGGGGGGAGGTGGAGACGGTAGATCTCGCCGTACTGGCTGGCCAGCGACCTGAGCGACTTGAGGGGGGAGGCGGGGTCGATCGCCGAGACGTTCCAGCCGATGATGGGCAGGCCCGGCGGCTCAGGCACGGGGACGGTCTCAGACATGACGAGCTGTTGAGCGGCAGTGGGAATCCCGGAAAAGGCAAAGCAATGGTGAGTTCAGAGCCTGGAAGGTGGGAGGAAGACAAGCGGTAGTCGCAATCCGATGAGGGGTAGCGTAACCTGGAATAGTGACAGGCACTTATGGGTTAGACCAGACGGTGGGACGCTGGACGTGGATAGCAGCTGGCATGGGCACAAGAGAGGTCCTCCAGATGAGGTGGGCACCAGAAGGGCGCCGGCAAGACCTCTTTATACTGCCATGAGAATCTAGGACAAATTGGATCAGTAGCAGGTAATGGAGCTCGCATCATAGGAGTCGCCGCCGGATTCCCTCCCGCGCAAGGGCCCAATGGCGGGAACGCGCGGGCTGAAGCCGGGCCCGCATGCGCCCCCCCTTACGATACCCACCTGCAGCCCAGCCCGTTACTGTTGTACGCAGGCTGGCCGATGTCCAGCCGTATGCCGTCGGAAGACCCTGGGCGGACGGGCGCGCACTATAGCGAGCCAAGACGGCGGCGATTGCTGGGGCGCTGCCCAAACTCGTGCACAGCGTCCCGAGGCTTGCCAGTGCGCCCAGGGGCCCCCAAATGTTGGTCATGGCACGAGAAAGGGCCAATACGGGGTTCTGGATCTGCCCGGCTGCCGACCTGGTGGCTCCACGGGGAGGATCTCTGGACCTCTTTTGGCACCTGTCCTGCGCCTCGGCTCGGTCGTGCCCCCACCCCGACACTCCATGTCCGTCGTTCTCGGTCGCAACGTGGGACGTGGCATCGTGTCCACCGGGGGAGGGTGAAACAACCAGCAGCCCATGCTGCCCGCCCGCTTGCACGTGCTTGTAGCTGCCGTCGCCTGGCTGCGTGGCGAGCGAGCGGCGACGATCCCCGGGCCAACGGACGGGCCGGCGATACCGTGAATCTGTACGTCGCCGATGACGGTCGGTCAGATCCGGCGATGGGTTCCGCCAGCTGCGGATGGGCTGAGTACAGGACACGACACCGTTCGCCTTGGCCATGATGGGTGCCATGACATCGAGCGATGCGTCAGTTGAACCCCTACGGTGGCGACCCTTGCCCTTTCTACTGCCCATGCCCTGTACTATAGGTACATACCTATGTATCTAACCAGTCTGGGCGGCCAGGTCAGGCTAGGGTGCTTACTCTAAACCGAATGCCGTCGCCCCCTGGCAGCCTGGATGCATTTGCGTGCCGGCCGGCGAGGGCTTCGCGGCGTAGCCTCCCTGCCAAGAGCTAAGCTCGCGTGTGCCCGTCATGCACAGTCGTGGGTGTGGTTCCGGGCCCTTCATGCGCGCGCCTGCTTCTGGCTCTCTCCCTCTATCTCCCGCTTTGCGGAGCGCGGCCAGGCGAGCCTCGGCTCCTGGCCTGCACCGTTGAAAGTAGGGTCGGTACGCACGTACCCATTGGCCGACACCCGACACCCAGCGAGCAGCAGCCTTGGATCCGTGGATACCTGCCAACCAAGGGGGAGCCCCTAATTAACACCTCGGGATCAGAGCGCACCCCCGGCCATGCGGCGGCGGTTGTGTTGCGGCCAAACTCGCCGACGGCCTTTTACAATCTACCTTTGCCCGCCGACCGTGCCGAACCCGCCCCGCTTCCGACATCGACCACGGCCGAATGGTCATGCCGTTGCGCGGGCTGGTCTCCCATACCTATGGGCGTCTGATGTATTGTTCAGCACCCGCGTCGGCTGCGAACGCCGATTGGCGCGGCGATGGCGTCTCTGCGCCCCGACCAGCCTGCTTCCGAGGTACTCCCTGGCTGACATCATGCGACACCATCCTCCAGGTGCTGCTCTTCGATATACAGACCTTCTCCCAAATAATGCCAGACGATTGACCTGGAGGGGCAGTACATTCCCAGGCCCGGCAATTTACAACTAGGGTGGCAGGAGGTACCGTGGTGGCAAACCTAGTTGCTGAGCAATGCTTCTCGGGGGCCTACTCAAGATGTAAAGAACAGTTCTCCAACTGGGGAACTCGCGACGGGCGGTTACGGCAGGACAAGGTTCTCTTAAGCAAAGGATTGTTCTTCAGAACTCCCCACCGCCACCGCAGTAATTAGAGCAAGCGGCACTGCTAACAAGCAGAACTAGAGCATCTAATTACCCACTCCAAGCAAGGTTCCCTTCAGGTCTCCATGTTGTCAACCCCACCCCATATTGCTGTGCCAGGTCTTAGGACCTCCCACGATGTCTTCTACACGAAACCGAGGGTCATCCAATCCCATGACGTTGCCGAGGTAGCTGTTATATCCGTAACTGCCGTCGTCTTCCCAACCATCAGGGTCGTTAAGGCACTCCATAATCGGGAAGGGTGAAAAGGTCATCCCTGTAAAATTGATGGCCTTCTGCCGAACCAGTCTGTCGAACAGTGAGAACTGATCCACCGGAGAGACGGCACCGCCATGACCACCCTCCAGGAACCCTTTAACAAAGCTGAACTTGGCACGTCTGTCCACCAACTCATCAAAGCGAGGACCCAGGTCAACGCTGGCCGATTTGATATCCCAACCGTGGTTGAGCGCAAACTCGTTCAGCATGGACATGCCGTATTCGAAGTCCTTGTAAAGAAGCGGCTCTTCCTCTACGACCTCCCAAGTGAGGCAGAACCACTGGTCGTCAATCTTAATCATCAAGTCGATAAAGACATGTTCGACCTGGGCGACGTGGGCGCTTCCAATAGTATGCACACCGTGCCAACGAGACGGCGATGCACCATCGTCACTCAAATTGGAAGCATTGGCGTCGTCGGAAGGTCCCTCGTCGTTAGCAGAAACCTCGCCGTTGGCAGAGACCTCGTCGCTATAGCTCGCAGGCGAATCGTAGTCCAGGAATAAGCAGATGCGGGCGTACTTCTGCATGGGAGCTGTGGCTTCCAGCGTGGTTCTCTTGCAGGCCTTGAGCAGCGCAGTGGGATCAGCCGCACCATCAGCGAAGTAGTCGCATGCGCAGTAGTTGTAGACGATACGACGGACCTCGGGGGGGAATATTCGGAAGAAGGGTGACTGTGACTGCGATGCAGGCGGAGTGGCCGAAGCTGTGACAACGTCCAGAGGGCTGACCATGGCGGCAAAAAAAAAAAAAAAAAAAAAAAAAAAAAAGAAGGGGGGGGGGGGGGTATCCGTGAAGTGGTAGGTAGAAAGGATGGTGGCCTCTGGCAACACCACTTTCATGAGGGAGACAGAGCCGGTAAGAGTGCTGGTGCCTCTGAGGCAGGCGCGTGAAAATGTGGGTGGGAACAGGATAGTGAGAGATTGAACACAGGAAAGTACGCTCTCTTTTTACATGTATGGGTGCGCGTGTGTCACCTTGGTTGCGCTTCAGGCAGGAAGGTGCTGGATTAACTCCCATCGGCGACTACCTGTATTACCGCCGCCCAAAATTGACGATGGCGGAGATAATACGGGTATATCAATAGAAACAACAAAGTACCGCTGAAAAGAGACGAAAAAGAAAATAAAAGGTATTCCATCGCTTATCAACATCTGCGAGCCCAGGATTCCATACCCGTACCAGCATCCACCCAACATCCGGAAGGCCGTCTCCAACGCCTCAAGGCGATACTTCGTTTTGAGAGCGGGTTGTACGCTCCGGGCCCCATGCCAAGGCCAGGCGATCCATCTAGTTGTTGGCCATGTACTCGTCCCTCTTGCGCTTCCACATATTGATGGCAGGCTTGCTGACCGCAGACGCATTGAGCTGCCCATTGGTCAGGGGTCAGCAAAAGGCCAGGATATAGAGGACAGGGAGGCGGCGACATCACTTACCCATTCGGCAGGCCAGTCCATGCCCGTTGACGGATCGTAGCCATCCCACTCGACGAGGTATCTCGTCTTGCCGCCGCGCGAGGCCTCGCTGATGATACCCCTGATGCGGTACCAATTCTTGCGCTGGGTGGGAATCAGAGGACTGCGGCAGGGCCCATCTTGCTCGCTGGTCTTCGGGTTGGTGCAGGGTGTCATCACCAGCGAAGTGGGCGTACTCATTGTGGAGGTTGCGGAGGGCGTGGAAGGCGTGAACAGTACGGGCCGCGTGAATCTTGTGGATCGTGTGGACCGCGTGCCCGAGGTCAGCGAAGATAAAGATGACGACGAGGATGAGGCCGGCGGTGTGGGCGTCGTCGCCTTAGCGGTGGCAGCGCGGGCGCACTCGAGGCTCTCAGCGATAACAAGGCGGACTGAGCGACGCACGCCGCACGAGAGAGTGTCAAAGGCCTTGCCAGCCTTGGGCTCGCGCTTCTTCACGCGGCTGTCGCTCTTGGGCAGCTTGGGCGCATTGACAATGTTGCTATCGGGGTCGGCCATCTTGAGATGATGAGAAGCAGGTAGATGACGCAGATGAAAGGAAAGGGTCTGGGAGAAGATCGGAGAAGAGGTCCCAGAATCGAAGGAGCGACGAGGGTATATGCAGCTTAAAAAGGCCTTGGATCAGGAAAATTGCCCCAGGGGGAGGAAGGCGCACTGGTTGATGTTGCGGGCAGGAGACGCCGGAGCCAGGCTTGGCGAGTTGGGGGGTAATTACGATACTGGAATCAGTGATCGAAAGAGACCAGCGAAACGAGAGCTGGCAAAGGTCTAAAGGTAGGGTTTGGTTCGAAGATGGGTTGATGTAGCCAACATATGAGATGAATAGGTTCATTATAGGCACCGGGAACCGCGCTTGACAAAAAGGTCAAGTCAATACCTAGACCAGGGACAACCGACAGTAACCCGAAGGCTTGGACTGCTGTCTTGAGCGGATATAATGCAGCCGTAGCATACTGTATTGGGATTTTCAGTCTCGTTGGTCTGCGAGGAAGGGGCAAGACAGCGCAGGAAGCGGGAAACAAGTCTTGGTATCATTCATGAAACCGTCGCCAGCCTTTGCCAGCGCATCTTCACAGCGGAGGGACACCAGAAGAGGACCGGTGGTATCCATCGCCCACGCAAATCGTCACCACGCCATTGTCCAAGGGCAGGCCGCAAGGTCAAGGTAACCCATAGACCGAATGTCACGTCGTTTGCCCTGGGAAAGTCCGTCGAGATGCCACCTTCTTCGCCCTCGCACAGCTCTCCTAACATTAGGTCGTAAGTGTATCGCCCCCACGGCACCTGTAATTACCTCGTCTCTCGATTGCCCCCGAGCCCGCCGCCCAGAAGCTGTTTCGTCGCCAACACGCAGCCAGCTTAAAACGTCTCTTGGTCGTCCGCAGCCTCGCCCTCGGCAGGGATCTCGAAACCCTCCTCGGTCGAGTAGAGTATCGCCTGGATCTGCTTGACGAGGCCATCCTCCTGCTTCTCCAGCTCGGGGTCCTCCTCGACGGCCGTCTGGACCAGCAGCTCGATGTCGCGCAGCTTGCTGAAGTAGAAGTCACGCTCCCGCTCGAGGCCGACCACCGTCTCCTTCAACGTGGCGTTCTCCTGCTGCAGAGCGGCTGTGGCAGCACCGCCTGTGGCCGATCTAGCGCCCAGACGGGGACCACCAGAGGGGGTGGTGCCACCAGCCTTGCGGACAGCAGCGCCCGTGTTGGCGACCCGGGGGGCACCACCACCACCGGCGGGCAAAGCACCGCCCTTTCGCCGCGCGACAGCATCGTAGTCGCCGCCGGGGAAGTACTGGTCCCAGAATCGCTTGGTCCACTGCAGGAACTCGAGGTTATCCTGCATCTTGCATTTGACCAGCGCCTCAACGTTCACCATCTTGTCGACTTGGTGCTTTTTGAAAGTGTCTGGACCGCGCCATTCATCAGCAGCAAGACGAGGCAAGAGCGGCATGGCAGGTGGGCAAGGGGGTGTTTGTTGTGTCCGGCGGGCGTTGTATGGCACACCCGGCAACGCGGACGGGCGGCTAGACGAGGAGGGCTGCGGGTGGAGACTGACTCTGCAAGACCTTGAAGTTCTGGATGTATGCATATTCGGTGTTGACGTTAAATTTGACTCGGGACATGGGCACATCGAGGAAGATGCTGTCGAAGACCTGGCAGAGAGCGGCACTGTGGCAAGGCGGTTAGTCGTAGGTTCGGGCCGCTGCATGTAGGGGAAGGCCCATCCATGTCAACATGACGATGGCTGCCGGGTGGGGGAGATGTGAAGGCCCATGGAGGGGCCATGCGTACCCAGTACCACACTGCTCAACCTTGGTAATGTTGAGCTGGAGGAGGCTGTTCAGCCATGTAATGAGTTCCTGTCTGTCGCGGGTACGGTCATCAGCCAGGACGCTTCGAGATAGAGGGGCGGGCGCGGGAAGGGCAGGGCGAGGCCGAGACCGCAAGACAAAGGGGCCAGGCTGGCGCGGGGGAGGCTGCCGCGACTGACCGTGATTCACCCATGGTTGTTGTTTACTGAAAGCAGATGCAACGCGGCGGAAGGCAGCAGACGAGGCAGGGGAAGGAGGGACACGACGGTTGGAGAGAATGCAAGTCGATGGACGGCGGAAGTGCTCGGGTCCGGCAGGAAGATGGGCAAGATGGATGGGACTCCAGAAAAGTTGTTTCGCGATTCAGGCCTCACGAGGGTAGGTAATCAATTTCCTTGCCTAATCAACACCCTGAGCCGCCGGTGCTTTCTCAAAACCTTGGAGGGGTGATTGGCTCGCGCTAACCCCAAGTGACACCAGCGTCCCACTGCTCGGCTCCCCTGTTTTTGGAGGTGTGGCTGGTGGCCACGTAGGTACTTGGGCCCAAGTACCGGCCCGATCGATTAGAACCCTAGCAAGTACTTCGATGGAAGATTCTGTACTGGCGCAGCAAATATTAGGTGTGGCTGCAACCCTCCAGGTACCTACTCTCTTGGTCGGGACAGTCCGCCCACAACCTTCACATCCATGCCCACGGGATCGGCCGATCAGTCTCGGCCCCTCCACATTCCATCTCGTGTTGGTCAGGCTTCCATTGCAGGGCTGTTGTTGCCTGCCCACTTCCAGACCAGGGAGGAAGAATTGTGGCTAATGGTTCACTACCCAGCTCAGCACAGCCAATCACGATTCACAATACCCCTGCAGCTCACATGGGTATCAATTCATCAGGAAGTCCATGTGCCAGCTGGCCTTCGTATATCCTCTCCATGGTGGTTTTGCCCTGCCTGCTCCCTTTTTTATTTGGTCTTTTAAGCTCTCTGTACCGTTTTCCTAGACCTTTTAGTTTCAATCACTTTTCCTTCGGAAGTCCTGGTCCCTAGCCTGGAATCCGAGTCGGCTGACAATAACCCCAGGTTACCACTGAAGAGCTTAGGCTGTCTGTATAGGGTAGAATGTGTGATGATAACCATCTCCTCATAGATGGAAATAGTAGCTTGAAATTCCCACATACTCGAAACAGTCTGGAGGCCGGATACTTTTCCATCTAAACCAGAACCTCTGTGACATCAATATCCCGGGTCTCTTCAGAAACTAGCTTCGTTCTGTATTCTGTATCGTATTAACGGATCATGTTGAGGTCCGTCCTCCTTTGAACTGCGTTGATGCACTTGAAGCAATAAAAAGAATCACACCAAGGGGTTTGACGGTATCTTGACCGTGAACCACTCCTAAATTGGCGGAAGATACCATTTAGGTTCCAAGTTCTTTCTTGCCCCCCTGTATTCAGAAGGTATCCAGGGCTTTTATTGCTGTTTTGGGATACTCTAGGTTAGACAAGAGGACCGCCTGACTGTGTTGACAATAGCCATTTCCACCCTCTTTGGCAAGCCGCACACACCAAGAGGTGCGAATTCTTGCAGATATCTTATCTACTTCTCGTGTTAGTTACCACACCTCAAGTAACCCCAGTTAGTCCTCCTCTGAAGTCAGAGTATGATTACAAGTTCGTGGACAAGCTATCACGTGATGGCCCTTAGAAGTGCATGCTATATCCCGCTCTTGGGTCGAGGCCTGTGTCTCGAGATTCAGAACCCTGGGCCATTGCGTGGTATTTTTAACCACTCACAGAATTGATTCATCAGCATCTTCTGGTGAGTAATTTTTTGCGGGACCCTTTTAATTTTGTCTGCCTTCCTGGCCCAAACGCTATACTGCAATTGGATGCCTTCGCGGACTGCACTCGGGTAGTAAACCCAATTATGTGAATAACAGTCAGCTCCCGGTTAGTCTTCTTATCCACTTGGAATTTAACGCGATAGGGACTATATATACGGGACAATATCTGACATCCTAACGACCACAGCCGTCTCATCCAACCCCTACGAATGATGAGCGTGAAAATTGTACATTTGGCATCCTATTAGCCATACCCTGGGGCGGTTCACAGTACCATTCTTGCCTGCAAGCTGCTCTTCAATTTTCTGTCGGTATCTGATCTTCTAGGTGGTCGGTGCCCCGAGAAAATAGCCTTTCACCTTCCAACTTATGCAGCAGCTACCTCCCTAACTGTGTCCTCTTTTCAACCAGCAAGTACGAAATGAAGCAGAATAAGGCGTAGATGCCCACGCTCTCGTAGCGGTTGGACGTGATTTGCATGCGGACGTAGGAGAGGACGTCGCGAGGGTATATTGGTGGGATAGGGCCGGCGAGAAAACCTCGTGATCCACTAAGGTACAATGGAGAGAGTGATCTGGAAAGAAGATGGGTGCATCGGAGGAGCGTGCAAGCCGGTAGCAGGCCATACCCATGGGGCAGTTGCAGGTAAAACTGTCAAGTACAAAGCACCTAAGAGGAACCCCGACTACTTCATAACCGCGAAGGAAGTGTGTGACGCCTTCGGTTCTCGCGGTCACGGAGATTGAGAATCCAGCGAAAATTCGTATCTCGTATCCTCGCAAGATACCGCTGACAGGAAGGTGCCTACATTCCCAGGTTTGCAATATGCTCCCTTCATCCTCGTGTCTGCCGGCATTGCTCTGCTCAGAAGCTGTCACGGGATCGCGCGGACGGAACTCGGTTCACAGTAATATGACGGCGGGCGGAGTGTCCGGTGCAACTGTATCATTACGCGCTTGGCATGGCGGGCCACAATGGGTGAGGGAACGGGCCGGCATGGTTGACGCCGAGCTCAAAGTTTATAGCACGAATAACAATCGGGTTGTCGATAAGTCGATACTGACAGCCCAGGCCAGCGAAAAAGTTGTGTCTCTGTATGAGGTTGCTGAGAGGGCTTCGCACGTTACCATGGGGGTGGTCGCTTAAGAGCCAGGCGAAGACTTCTCGTAATGAAAGGAGAAGGAAATGCAGGTGCACACACTGTGAGGAACAGGCAGAGAGATAGTTACCAGCAGCAGCAATAAGAGAAAATATACATATATGTATTTGAGGTGCTTCGTATAGCGGCCAGCGTGCATCGTAGCTACGGCCCGCCTCTAATGGTATCATGTCCTTGGTGTGAACCATGCCAAGTCGCAAAACAAAACACGCAGTCTTATCCAAATGCTTAGCCAAAACCCGCTACCGCGATGCTACAAAAGACGCGCCTCGTACAGTACCGAATGTGTGTGTGTGCGTGTGTGTGTGTGTGTGTGTGTGTGCTTCGTGCCGCCGCCTCTCGCCGGGCCCGGTCGCTCGCCCGCGCCGCGCCGCTAGCCGCCGCCCACCTTCCGGACGTGCTTCTTAGCAATATCGGTCTTGGCTTGCAGCCGGTCGACGCCCTGGTCGACGTGGTCGAGCATGTCGAGCTGGCGGCGGACCTCCTCGTCGATCTGCAGGGCCATCTCGCGCTGGCGCTGGACGATCTTGGCGAGGTCGCCGACGTCCTCATCCTGCTCGCGCATCATCTGCTGCTGCAGCTGGTGCACGCCAGCGTTGTCAAGCTCGCGCGTGCGCTCCGTCTCGGGCAGGGGCGCGCCCAGCACGCGGCCCGAGGTGCGCGGCCCGCCGCTGCCGCCGTGGCCCCCCAGTAGGGCGGCCTTGTCGGCGGCCGACGGCATGCCGGCGTGGGCCTGGGCGCCGGCGGCACGTGCGTGGGCGGCGAGCGAGTTGCTCATCTTATCCAGGTCCTCGCGGTCGACCCGGGCGGCGGCCAAGATGTCCTTGCGCCGGCGCACCTCGCCGTCCATCAGTCGCCGACCCTCGGCCATGATGCGCAGGCCCTCGGCCAACGTCGCAATGAGGCCGCCGGCCTTGACGAGGGCACGCTTGGCGGCACCGCCGGCCTCAAGCGCCGTGTTGTTGTCGGTGGCGCCGTCGCGCCGCGCCAGGCACTGCCGGGCCTCCTTGAGTTGGTTCTTGAGCTCCCGGTGGAGGTCCAGCCAGGTGATGGGGTCCTGGGCGGCGGCGGCGTTGGCAGCGTCGCGGTTGGGGAGGCCGAAGCCGGCGCCGGCGCGCATCGAGGTCACGCTATTACCGGAACTGTTGATGCCGGGCAAGTTCATGAAGGTGCGCCAAGCCGCAGTGTCGCGCCAGCGCTTGTCGGGGCTCTCGGCAATGGCGCGCAGGTAGTTCTCGAGCCCACGCCGCCGGTTCTCTGTCATCTCGGGCGAGGAGATGGTCGACTTGAACCACGACTTGCCGGGCAGGGGCACAGGCGGCGGGGCGCCCGTGAGCGACTGAAGCGACTGATGGAGGGCGGCAAACTCGGAATAGCGCTTCTGCACGACGAAAGTGCGCAGCGGCAAGCGGAGCGTGATGTTGTACAGCGTGTACGGTTTGCTGCCGTCGGGCGGCGTCTGGAGGGACGTCGACGGGATGGTGATTTCCACGGGCGGCGCCATGACGACGGCAGACGACAGTCGTTGAGGTCTTCGGCGTCGGACGGGGCGAAAACGCGACACACGCAATGGGAAGGGTACGCCTCGAAAGAAGACAGAGACAGAAGAAGGACGCCGGACGGAAACGGGGTCGAGGGAAACGACGGAGATGAGGCGGATGGCGTGGTGTGTGGACGGCGCGCTCGTTCTTCGTCGCGGATGTCGGCAAATGACGAAGGACAATACCGGCAACGAAAATGGGGTCAAGAGGTTGTCGTCGTTCGCGTTGTATCGGTCACGGGCAGCTCCACCAGCAGTCGAGGGCAAGAAGGTTGGTTGCAGGCACGAGTCAGCGATCGGAATGCGTTCATCGACGTTCCAGGGATGTTACGGCTAGCAGGCTAGCATGTACTCCCCAAAAGGAATAAAGTGCAGTCGGTCCAGGCACCTCCAGCGTCAGTCCGACGCATTGGCACCAGGTGGAGACGGGCTGGAAATGGAGCGCCGAACGGGCATCGGCGGAGGCTGGACCCCAGCTGGAGGAGAGGCTGGTCACTTGCTGGCAGGCGACGGTTGGGAAGGCTGGAGGGCTTGGTGCTAATAGACGTTGATGGCGGTGGCTGCAGCGTGTCTCTCACCGTCTCATTGGCCGTGTCGTCGCGTGCTTCGCTCGCCATGTGAGCCCAGCAGCACGGGACCACGGAACACGGTACCGACGATCCCCTCCGCCCGTGTGGGCAAGGCCGGTCGGTGTGCTGTAGAGATGTTGCCGACCGCCCCGCGTGAGTCTTGATCAGCCCACAGGCTGGTCGCTTTTGAGGGCCGTCTCCTGGTCGGACGCCGCCGCAGACGATGCCGGCTGGAGGGGAAACCCCTGCCACGAAAAGCGATAGCCAGGTTTCGGCGGCCTGGTCAATGGCCGTGCGCACTCTGTGGGGTTTTTATTTCGCTCCTAAGCCCACGATCCGCTCGCCCAATCGGGCACCTGCCGTCGAATCGGCCAGTCCCGCACAGCATCATCGTTCCGGCACGTGCGAGTCGAAACCCCGAAGGACGCCGTCCTATGGAATGCAGTGCCCGGGCTGGTCGAGTTTGAAGCGCGAAACGGCGTTGCTTCGTCTGCCGGGGCGCGTCGATGACCACCCGGTGTGGCCGCCCCCGCGCTCTTTCGGCCAGAGGCTGAGCAACGATGCGGAACGAGCGATGAAGAGGGAAAGGGGATTCTATCCGCATGCTATATCCGCATGCTATATCCGCGTCTGCCGCGACAAGCGTACCTTTTCGTTGCTCCTGGGATTGGACGCCCTATCCCACCCCCTCCCAACACTCATCCGGTATCGAACCCCATGCCGACATTGCATGTTTTGACGCTCGATGCTGTGAGGAACCCCCCCCCCCCCCCCCCCCACCCCCCCCCCCCCCCCCCCCACCCCCCCACCCCCCCCACCCCCCCCCCCCCCCCCCCCCACCCCCCCCCCCCCCCCCCCCCCCCCCCCCCCCCCCTTTTCACACATGGCCAGCCACATCTGCCGAGACGGCACCCGAAATCACCGACTACACCGGACAGGCTCGTCGCCAACGATTTGTTGCACACGCAGAACGCAAGCAGGTACCAGAACGAAGAGGGGGGCGGCTCAAGACCCAGTAGCGATCTGCCGGGCCACGAAAAGGGGGGGGGGGGGGGGGGGGGGGGGGGGGGGGCGCCAACCCCCCTGGCAGTGTCTCCCGTTTGGGCTCATTTCACCCCCGCGGCACCAACAAACCAATGCTGCCCCTGATGTGACGACAGATGTTGCCCCCGGGCGTGATTGGTTTATGTAGTCAACCCCATGACTTTCCCTGCAGGTTGCCGCAGATAATTGGGCGGAAAGACGTCTTCGCGACAGGCAACGCGGAGGTGTGATATCTTCCCTCATTCCTCGAGGTCCCGGACGAGAGACCGGACACAGCAGATCGCCACCTCTCTCTCTGCAATTCGTTTGTGCGCTCTGCATGGCTTCCCCTGCATTGTAAACATGTATGGCAATTTGTCTATGCAACACCCACCTACCTGCCTGTGAGGTGCCCTACGGAAAGGTAATAAACACAGGAGGTCGAGAGCATGCAATGTTGTGCCGTTTCGAAAACACCGTCCACCGTTGCCTCACTCACCGTAATTCTTCGGATATTGCGATCGAATCCATTACCAGACTCGACTCACACTGCCTCCCCAGAGCCACCCGCCAACCTGCGCACCAGTATCATTGCCTTCTTCGTGGCTCTTGTCGGAACAGCTCTTGCGCTGCCGGCTCCTCCTGCTCCGGCCTTTGCGCCACCCGCCCCTCCCGTCCCGGATTCTGCGGCTGCGGCCCCACCCGCTCCTGTTGGTAAGTCGTTCTCCAGAGACCAGTGTTTCGTTCTCGGGTTCATTGCTAACAAGACGGCGGATTCAGGGGAGATGGACGCGGCCACCGCCTAAACTGAGGATCCCAGGGGCAGGGTGCCCGAGATGGTATCGTTCGAGACGATCCAGAAGTAGGACTATTTTCAATCCTCTGGCTATAGTTTCCTGCTGTCAATTTGCACCTTCGGAAGGTCGGGAGGGAAGGGCGCAATAGTGGAGTTTTGAATAGCCGACCGGGGCTGGGTCGGGCGACGTTTCTCCTTTGCCATTTTGTGGTCATCAAGCAGCAACCGTGCCTGCTTTTGCCATCACGTACTCATATGGGCTGCCGAATGGATATGATGTCGATGTTATGACCACAACATATGAGCAGAAAAGAGAGCGTCTTCCGAAAAGTGCAAGTGAAACTATCAACTTGTTACGCACTGATATCCTTTCTCTCGAGGCGGAAGCTGCATTGGCCACAGGTTATAAGCTCGGACCCCTGTCACGCCTCCACCCCCTCAAACCGCCACCGGTCACAGAGACAAGATGAGGCTATTCACGGACCTTCCAACACCAATATTTCAACAACCGCGTGTTGCAGAGAGAAGAAACTTAGTTCTCTATAATCTCCATCCTTCGCTCTTTCTTTTCATACCAATATCAATAGATGATGTCCAGATTGATACCGCTACGTACCTAGTTATCCAAGGCAGGTCCATCCGCTCCGTCGCCTCGCAATTCAACGTCACTAGGGACTTCCTGAAGGCTCGTCTAGAGTGTAAGCCCCTTAAAAAAGCTGCTCAGCAACACCGTCAACGCCTCAGCGAAGAGCAGGAGTTCCGGTTGGTCCAGTGGGTGTTACTACAGGCGCGCCTCGGCTGGGCTCCTCCTCACGGTCGCTTTCGCTTCTTCGCTGAGTCTATTCTCAGGGAATCTAGCAGCGCAGAACCTCTCGGAAGACGCTGGCACCACCGGTTCTTTAAGCGCTGGCCGTAAGTGAAGACCGTGATATCCACCGGAATGGATTATCAACGCCTTAACGGCGCGTCGCGTACTAATATAGAGGAGTTCTTCGCCAGGCTAAGGGACCCCTAGCTAGCTTCCATCCCCCCTGAACACATATAGAACATAGACGAGGTAGGGGCTCAGATAGCCCTTAGAGATAGCCCTCTAGTTATTGGCCCTTCTACCCTTAAGGAGGTCTTCACATTAGACACCAGCTTAGGGGACTAGACGACCTCCCTTGAGGCCATCTCTATAGCTGGCCGAGCGCTCCCTCCCCTAGTTATCTTTAAGGGCCTTTCGGTGCAGTAACAGTGGTTCACAACCCAGCTAGACGAAGAGGACTTCAAGGACTAGACCTTCGCGACTTCTAAGAAGGGCTAGACGACTAACGAGATAACTTTTCGGTGGCTTAAAGAGGTGTTCTTGCCCTTAACGACACCGGAGAAGTATAACTAGTGGCGCCACCTTATTCTCGATAGTTATAACAGCTATATCTAAGAGGATTTCATGTAAGCTTGCTTTAAGGCTCGTGTGTGGATCGATTTTTTGCCTGCGTATACCTTATAGGTCCTCTAGCCTCTAGACCTTGGCCCTTTCTCGGTGTTAAAGCGCGCTTATCGAAGGGCCCTTCGCTAAGCTTACGCGTCGAGCCTCACGCTAGTGCCGAAGAAACCGGAGTTCCTAGAGGCGTGGAATAACGCTCGGAAGGTAGCTATGACTCCTATTCATATAGGGACCGGCTAGCGCGTTACCGGAATCTTCCCAAGGGACCCTAGCAAGCCCTTAAATAGCAGGCTAGCAAGGCAAAAGGACCAGGACCGGCCAGAGGCTCCTATATAGCAGGTTCCGCCGCCTCTAGAACGCTCATAGCTATCCGAAATGGCTGCTATAGGCGTCTTAACACCAAGGTCTTCGCGGCAAGTCCAGGAAATCCATCGCGAGCTCCGTATAGTTAACTCCGTTTATTCAACAGTAACGCTACGCCAGGTGTTCCGGAAGACCGGTAAGGCCCTTAACTAAGCAACCGCTCAGATAGCGGACTTAAGGCACGAACGAGACCAACTTGCTGCTGCGCTGGAGCAACAGAGGCCTTCTAAACGTCGCAAAGTTAACCCCAGCGCTCAGGAGCGCTTCGTGACGATATTAGACGTACGGAAGGTCAAGGAGGATATAGCGGTCTCGGAAAATGCAGGGGGTGTAGTCACTACGTAGGATAAAGCACTTCGCACGGAGGAGGGGGAAGATGGAAACGTTTCTGAGGCAGAGGAGGTGATCACGGTTGCTTAGAACCCATCGGCTTGTGCGTAGCTGCTCTGGTTATCGAGTTATTCTAATTTATCTACTTGAGGTCCATCTATTGAAGCCATTTCCGGTTCTGGTGTTTTGATGGGGTGGAGGCGTGACAGGGGTCCGAGCTTACACCCCAAATCTGAGACACCTGCGGCGGCCATCACCTGCCTTATACAACTTTACATAATCCTAATGCACTGCATCATAGTGCTACATAGGATGAGCCTATATGCCGACAAAAAAAAATAATAGCTCTTTTGTTCTAACAGTACAAATATTGTCGTTGCCGATCAAGAAATAATGCACCTGTAAATAACGAATTATTATAACAGGCAGACCGCCTAGTGGGAGTGTATACAGTTTCCTACCCACAGGTGACCCAAATATAAAAGCTCTGCCCACACTGGGTTCAGGGACTCCTCAAGGTGTAGGTTTTCAGTGGTTTATGGCATTTTGATCGCAATACTGTAGGCATACCCTCAATCTTCTCTGCAAATACTTCGTCTTTCATATTAGGTGATTGAACCCACCTGCCTGGGCGATGACATGCCCACTGCCACTATGAAGCTGGGCCTCGGCCTGGTTCTGGATCTCCGCTTAATGCTGTGTACGACCGAAGACTCTGGAGCCTGCTGTTCACAATATGGTGGCTTGTTGTGTGCTAAGACTTGTGCAGTCCGAATTCAGAACGGAATCGACCCGGTCTGGGCTTAAATCGCCTATTTACAGGCATTTCTACTATCATGCCCCCCCTCCCCATTGTCCAGAGGTCTAGGAGGCATTTTCATCTACTGCAGGTTAGCTCCCTCCTCGCAGCTGATGCGACCATACTAAGTACGGGTGTGTATACATGCCAGAGAGGGCTTTGCCCCCCCCCGCCCCCCCCCGGTACGTACCCCTAATATAGCACACATCTATTGGAAGTGATTGGACAAAATCCACGCCGCAACATGGGTTTCCTGGGAAATAGAGATGAGAAAGCGATCGCTGCGTAGAGCCGGTTAGATATTTCATTGCATATTTGCCAGCCTCACAAGACCAGCTAATCCACGGTACATGGCATGGAAGATTTTGCTATACGTTACGCTCGGGCGAAACGCAGCAGCAACATGCAGCAGCGCGTCATCCTGCACGTCACCATAGTACTCTGGGGAATAACTCTTATCAGCGCCTGCACTTCTACCCTATCCCAGCCCGGCTTCTCCTCGCACACGAACCGCCAGGCGGGAAGGTGTGTACGGCACCCTCTGATCAACGTTGCAGCATCCACGGCTTCTGCGGCGACGGGTACGACTACTGCGCGCCCGGCAACTGTCATTCGGGCGCCTGCGAGCCCGACGTCGGTGGCCCAAGTATAGGTGTGCGAAAGTGCGGGGGCTCGTCCTGAAGGTCGGCCTCGAAATCATCGAAGAGGCCGTTAAGGTCGCCGCTCGTACCTGGCATGCTGTCGACAAAGATGAAGAAATGGGCTTCGGGCGTGCGCACTGCCACGAGGAAGACGGCTAGCGAGGGATGCGGCCGGGGGCGGACGGCCTCGACCCCTTCGCCGTACGTACTAAAGAAGGTGGCGCCGCCGCTTTCGGCCTCAGCTGTCCGTTCGAGCCGACCATCAACGACCCGACAGTAGTCGACAAGGTCATTATGGAGAGCAGTGCATCGTGCGTGGTCCATGCCACCCACGTCGGTCCACGGCGCGTTGTTGGACGTGATGAGCTGGTCGTCGATGGTGGATAGTTGAGACATTGACATGGCGGTGGCAGGACTTCTACTTTCTTCTATGCCTAGGAAAATATGCTGTGATGAAGTAAATCAAATGGCATACTTAAGCTAGTCTACGGAATTGGTGAATTTCGCGTTGAGACAAGCTATCACGCCGGGAACAGCCATACAAATCATCACCTGACGTATCGCAACCTCCTTGTTGAATTTACTTATGTGGACTTGCTTGTGTGGCAAGGTTGTCTTTGGCTACAGAAAAGTAGGGGATGAGATGGTCAAAGAGACCGAGGATTCGATCGAGATGGCGAAGAATTCGTTTTGCGGGGCTCAGGGGGCGGAGTGCTCTGACATAGCCAAAGCTGCCGACCATATGGCAAATTGGTATGATATTGAGGGCTATTTCTCTCGTGGCCAAGTATTTAACGAAGAAAGCATGATTTCCTGGTAAACAGCTTTCGAGGTCTGTAATCACTGAAAGTTCCGCATGAAGGACCGCGATGGAGCTTGGCTGGGTCGGGATCCTTATGATGAAAGGCGTCATTGAAAATCCATCGCCAAGAGAATATTAGCTGAAGAGCCCGGGATTTCCAGTTCCAATACAGTAAAGGCATGGAATTGAATTCCGCGCATTCCTCTTGTGCGAGAAAGTCCCGTCGGCAGTGGCCTGACCATCATCATGCCCCCTCGCTTCTCTCGTCCTGACGGCTTCCTGGCTTTTGGGTCGACTCGACAGGCCATGTTTTTTTGATGGCATTTCCGATGCTCGAAATATCGGGCTTGTGAAAGTCAAGGCCAATCTCCAGCTTTGAATCGAGAACAAGCCCATGCGCTGCAGCAAACCTCCCATATGAAGCCTGGTCGTAGGGTGCTGTAGTCAAGCTGAACTCCTGAATGCTTCTCGACAGAAGGGCCACTGAGCTGGGGCCGATACGATTGAAGGCTATCAAGCTGCTATTGTCGCAGTCTTTATGACACTTGAACACCGGACCACCTGGCCGTGCGATGATCCACAGGGGCTTGCTGGGTTTGGTCACATCCATGACGACGTTGAAATCAGTGTTGAAGAGCTCTTGTCTATGCGTCTTCTTGCCTCGTCGCTGTACAAACAATTGGCCAATCTCGTAGACAAACCGCGGCGGGTCGTACTTCTTGCTCCACTCACCGTACGTGCGCTTATCCTTCGGGCCTAGTTTGAGGTACTCGATCTCCAGGATACGCAAGTCTTGGACGTCAGGGTCCATTCCGCTGGGGCTGCCAATATCTTCGCTGATGTACTTGGCCGTGCCTCCGATCCGGATCATGTAGTCGACATACCATTGAGAAAAGGTGAGGTCACAGAAAAGGGTGCAGTCTCTCAGGTTGGCCAAATTATCAAGCTTGGCAAGACTGGCCCATTTGGTGACATCGCGGAAGTCGAACTGTCGAAGGAGGCATTCGTAGCCGAAATTCGTCAGCACAGGAGTTGAGACAAAGCTGCCTGCCGGCAGCGCGACACCTGCGTATCCCCAGGCCGCTGCTGTTGGGCCCTCTTTCGGAACTGGTCCCGTGACATGTCGATTGGTCTTGGTATCCTCACCAGAGGCAGTGACCACGGCGTTAGTGAAGTCTGTAGCAGTGGCCAGACGAGCGTTGATGTTGACTATGTGATGTTCCAGCAATTCGAAACGAGGGTTGAAAGTTTGTGCAAGCTCTTCGCGAAAGCCCTCCATCATGCCCCTGACGGCCTGCTCATGATTTTCCGCCAGTATCTGGTTGTCTTCTGCTTGGCCATCTCGAGCTCCTCGTATATCTTGCCAAGTATTGCCTTGCCTCATGAACACGATAGAAGTGTCATCCGACCCTTTGTCTTCGATCTTCGGCATCTTGCGCTTTCGGTCGTCCATAATGGCATTTGGCTGCAGGAAGGTAGATGGTTCCGTGGACACAAGGGGGAATGATGGTGTAAAGTAGAATATGGCAGCCTAGATAAGTTGCCTCGTTGGAAATGGCCAAAAGTGAATGAAAAAGTGAATCTGGTGGGATTTGGGGGACAAATGAGGTTTGCAGTTGCCGTCGATAACAAAGAGAACGACAAACTGCACCAGGGAAACGGCAGGACTAGGCGGTCGAATATCCATGGGGGGGGGGGGGGGGGGGGGGTAGATAATGATTCATTTGCAGGCAACGCTTGCCTAACGGTTGGATATGTGGAAGGGTCCGGACAATATTAGCTGAAGGGACTGGAATGCCCACTCGGGATGGAGGTACTCCAGGCAAAGCCCCAAGTGATAACTTCATAGAACGAGAATAAAGGTAGGCACCTGTGCCTTACCGGAAATATGGGAATTGACCTGGGTTGGCTTTGCAGTGGAAATCCAGGACTCGAAGTAGTAGCCGACTGAACATACCGTCGTAAGGATAGCGCACCTGCCATTTTCTACCACATCTCTTGCAAGTTATTGGAAGAAAGACTGAGCCGGCTAGGAAGCCGTTATGAACATTTTCCGGCTGGTGAAGATGCGCTGCTAGGTTCTCAAAACAGATTTCGGGGGGAATGTAGTAGCATCTAGCAGCACCTGAGGAATAGGGGTAGGTAGAGTTTATGCTTCTTGGCAAGAAATCAATGGGGTAGATGTGGGGCAGCAGCTGTAAGCTAATAAGTGCTGGAAACGAAACCACCAAGACTTTGTATATATGAAGCTCAACAAGTGGTCTCGTGATGTCAGTAGCTACGGTGATGTGAAAAGAATATGGCACTTTCTCTAATCCCTGCCTCGGTGTTCGACATTGCCAGTTTCCTGCCCGTGAAATAACGGGAGGCGTGGGGGATTGGCACATGCAATACATTAGGTGTGATACGCCATGCAAATATGTGTGCCTGGGCCTTGTTCCGACGAACCGACATCGACGACTCTGTTGTGGGTTTGAGTGCTTCGTTCAGGGCTATCATGATAATATGGGATATTGCCATGGGCACCGGGGCCTTATAGACCTGCGCATGAACTCCGATCACCCAATGGAAAGCCAGGTTCCAGTGACATGGACAGACGGGGGGTTTAGTATACCGATACCGGCACTTTTCCAAGGATGGCCGATACTTGCTTCGCACAGTCACGTGTATCACTCGGGGTCGCGACACCTCAGCAGCGAGTCTCGCTGAGGCTGACGTACGTATAAATCGACCGATCATGGCGCCCGTCTGGCAAATATGGAGAGGAAAGGGGGGCGAGGATACGGCAATCAGATAGTTTGAGGAAGGCGTGCGCCTTCGCGTTCTTGTTGTTGCTGGAAAGCCAAAGGGAGCGCCGGTGGGTCTGGGAAGGTTCCGCTGTTCGGCTGGACGGCGCGACGAGCCTAGGCCGTTCCACTGGTCGGGGAAATGTACGGGCAGTTGGGCACGGGCCGGACGCGCAGTCACGAGGCATTGCGCGATGGCACGGGAAACACCAGAGAGCTTGCAAGGGGGATGGGGATTCGTAGATGGGTTAACTCCGCAGTCCCGTCTCCGGCTCGACTCCCCCAAGCGTGCAAGTCGGATGGAACCTTTGCCTGCCCCCCCCCCCCCCCCCCCCCCCCCCACATCCGTCGTGGCCAGGGCGGGAGCCGTGGGCGGAGCAAGCCGAGCCAGGAAAAGGGCCGATACAGTCCACAACCGCTCCATCTGCCCGTGATGGCGGCGCCTGGGCCGCTCAGACGAGAGCAGGCCAGCCCACCAGCTGCCCGTATGATGGGTAGGTTGTGCCGCCCGTATGATGGGTAGGTTGTGCCGCCCGTATGATGGGTGGGTTGTGGGACGCCCCACGAGATGCCATTGGAAAACCGGCACAAGTTCGGATGACGTCTGCGAGTCGGAATGTTGCCCCCGGCCCTGGAAGCTCCAACCCCCTCCCCTCCCCGCTTTCCGTCCGCTGGCGCTTCCCCGCATCCCCCCCTCCCCCCAAAGCGCAAGTTGGCTTGTCCCATTAGGCTCTAGCGCCTGCCCAGCTTCGAAGTACATGCCTTTGAGTACATCACCGCCAGCCTACGGATGTCAGAGTCGGTGAGGAACGATGGATCCCCGAGGTGTGTTCAAGGTACGGACGGCCTATGCCGCGAGAGCGTCCTCGTTGCTGCGCCTGTCGAGAACATGGTCACCCCCAAGGCTGGCTTTTAGCTTGACCTCTCCCGCGGCACAAGCCACTTGCCCGATCCAGCAAACTGCGCAAACCTGGCTCGAGCGAGCAATCTGGTCCTGACTTATAAACAGGCCGAGGTAGCTTTTGGAGCGCTTCGCACAGGCATCCCCCAGGGCGCGCGTCGCGTGTGCATTGCGGACGGACGCCCTCGGACACATGTCGATCTGCAATTTTTCATTTCAACGATTCATGGGCATCGCAGCCGGGCCAGCCCCGCGCCAAGTCCGCCCGCACACGCGCGACTTGTCGTCAACGCCAGCCGAAGGAGGCCAAGCCTGCGCCAATAGACTAGCGAACGGCAACGGGCGAGCTCTCGTCCGCGTCTACCGGGTCGCGAGGCCAAGCGAGGCCAATGGCGAGAGGCCGGGCGGCGGCCGGTCAGGTGAGATGATTTGGCACGCCGAGGGGAGAGGGGGAAAGAAACTGGATTTTGAAAAAGCAGCGAAGTGGAGGGAGGGGCAGCGTGCAGAGCGTGGCAGTATGTCATCCCCAGCAGAGCAGCGGCTGGGCAGTGGGGCCAAGGAAACGAACCCCAAGCAACACTGACCTGCCCCGGCAGCCCCGGGGGTTTTGGCGTGCCTGGGGGAGTGCAGGTACCTACGGCTGGATATCGAGGCCGGTAGGCCAGGTACCTAGCTTGACGGTGCGTTTCTCCGTGCAGTGATGCACCGTTCCATCCGGCTGGAACCCCATCGATCGGTACTCCACCACGGGCTCCTTTCTGTTCGGGGGTTGGCCCGTTCCTGTCGCTCGCCGGTGTCGCCGCCCCGCATAACGAACGACCATTGCTCGACGCGTCCTACCCGACCACATGGCCTGACCTCGCCCGTCGCAGTACCGGGCAGGTTTCCATGGAGGGCATGGAAAGCACCATTCTGAAGCCCGCGATGCAGGTGCCAATGACGCTTGCGGCTTTTGCGCGCGCTGCAAGCCATTGACAACCTGTTTGTGCGCCGCGTGCCCCGTCAGAGGGACGACAAATGCAACATGCAACCCGGCCTCGGCCAAGCCATTCGTGGAAGGGGATGGGATGGGGGGGATTCCGTCTCTCCAGTGCCCCATGCCCCAGGTAGTAGTCCCAATCTCCCTCAAGGTTGTGTCGGCCCAGTCTCCCTAGCCAACGAACCCCCGCCGGCCAAGGGCGCTTTGCCTCCCATCCCATCCGCCCTCACGAGGCCTCACCAACCAACACTGGATGCCCAGGCCGGGATCCAAGAGCACCCGGCCGGCGCAGACCGACCGCACACCCACACACCTTCTCTCTCTCCCTCTCTCTTTCACACCAACGCGGTACGATGAGGTCACGAGCGAGGGCGGCTGCCTCTCCCCGCATTGATGGGCCAAACCGGGGGTGTCTGAGACATTCCCGCCCGGCATCGCCTCGCGTAAACACCTGCCTGAAGGCCCATTTCGCCCATGCGTGCGAGTAAGCGAGGGAGAGAGGTGGTGTACTGCAGCTAGGCCACCCACCTGCGCGCCTCTACTCATACATTTGCAGTGGTACTAGCGAGCAAACATCGCGTACTGTGCCCCCGCTGATTGTCGGTCAGCCTCTTGGATCCGAGCTCCCGTCCGTTCCCACCAAGTGGACGAGATATCCTATCCACGAGCACAGCGAATGACTTGCAAACGGCCCGACCGGCGGCTCTTGTCACCTCGCCAAGGGCCCCCATCCATTCGAACCCTTGGAGCTCTGCGGAGTGCCTGGAGCGGAGAACCCTGTATAGCCCGCGGCCCTCTGCATGGGGGCGCATCAACAGGCTTCTTGGAGGTATCGGGATCGTCAAAAAAGTAGCTACGCCGCCCGCCACTGCTAGCGCTGGCCCGACTCGCTGGGGCCAGCCCGAACGACGAGGCTATTTAGTCCTCGGCTTCGCCCGTCGACTGAGAGACCTTCCCTTGCCACCACCCCGACCTGTGTCTCTCGACTAGTCCTGTAGTCGAAGTCGCAACCTAGAGGCCCGTACGCCCGTGTCAAGACGAGCTGGTAGACGCCTGTCACATCCAACACGATGCGCGCCGCTTCGGTCCTGGCCGCACTCACGGCGGCCGGTAGCTCAGCTGCCAATCCTCACCAGGTATGTTGCGACACACAGCACTGCTTGTGCCACCCCCCAAACAATGAAGACGGACATCACGGGCCCCTTGGGTTGGCACAATGGCACCTGCCTCTGATGCGCCCATAAACCCCCCTCTGTCCACGTTTCCCCCCTCCACAAGTCTCACCACCTGCTTGGGGAACCATCTGCTTGTACAGGGCCCGCTGCGGTGTGGCGCCTTCATCTCCCCGCTTCAGAATGCAGCGCATCGCTCTTTATGGCCTTCTGGCCCTGGCTCGGCCCAGGAAAGCTAACGGTGGTCAGATTGTGCCGCGGGAGGAGCTTGCCTACTCCCCTCCCTTCTACCCCTCGCCATGGATGAACCCCAAGGCGCTCGGCTGGGAGGAGGCCTACGTGAAGGCGAAAGACTTTGTGTCCCAGCTCACGCTCCTTGAGAAAGTCAACCTGACCACGGGTGTCGGGTATGTCACGATCCAGAGCCCTGGTTATCGCCGTGCTAACCGGAACACAGCTGGGAAGGCCAACAATGCGTGGGCAACGTGGGTTCGGTGCCCCGACTGGGCCTCCGAAGTATTTGCCTGCAAGATTCGCCCCTCGGGGTTCGCTTCGGTGACTACGTTTCGGCTTTTCCTTCCGGGCAAACGATCGCGGCCTCGTTCGACCGCACCCTAATGCACCAGCGGGGTTTCGATCTGGGCTCAGAGCACAAGGGCAAGGGCGTCAACGTCCTGCTCGGGCCCGTTGCGGGCGGTATTGGTCGTCACCCCGAGGGCGGCCGAAACTGGGAGGGATTCTCCCCGGATCCCTACCTGACCGGTGTCGGAATGCACGAGACTATCATTGGCATGCAGGAAGCTGGCGTAGTTGCTTGCGCCAAGCACTACATTGGCAACGAGCAGGGTAAGGCTGCCCCTCCCTGCCTGGAAGGCGACCGCTGACATTGGCATCCCAGAAATCTTCCGACAGGGCGGCCCCAACGTCTCCGAGGCCATCTCGTCCAACATTGACGACAAGACTCTGCACGAGCTTTACCTGTGGCCTTTCGCTGACGCTGTCAAGGCCGGCGTGGGTGCCTTCATGTGCAGCTACAACCAAATCAACAACAGCTACGGCTGCCAGAACTCGCACTTGCTCAACGGTGTGCTCAAGTCGGAACTGGGTTTCCAGGGCTTCGTCATGAGCGACTGGGCTGCCCAGCACACCGGCGCCGCCAGCGCCGTTGCGGGCCTGGACATGAGCATGCCCGGTGACACGGCATTCAACTCGGGAAAGAGCTTCTGGGGCGCCAACCTGACCCTTGCCGTCATCAACGGCACCGTTCCCGAGTACCGTATCGACGACATGGCCATGCGCATCATGGCTGCTTTCTTCAAGGTCGGCAACGAGATCGAGCAGCCCCCGATCAACTTTGACTCGTGGACCAAGGACACGTACGGGCCGCTTCACTACGCTGCCAATGAGGGCTACCAGCAGATCAACTGGCACGTCAACGTCCAGCAGGACCACCGCCACCACATTCGCGATGCCGCGGCCAAGTCGACGGTTTTGCTGAAGCACGAGAAGAACGTGTTGCCCCTGAAGGAGCCCAAGTTCCTCGCCGTCCTTGGCGAAGATGCCGGCGCCAGCCCCCTGGGGCCCAATGGCTGCGCTGACCGCGGATGCGACAAGGGAACGCTTGCCATGGGCTGGGGCTCGGGTACTGCTGACTTCCCGTACCTTGTCACCCCACTCGATGCCTTGACCCTCAAGGCGGCCGAGGATGGCACTCGCCTGGAGTCGGTTACGGACAACTGGTCGGGTTGGCCCAGCGTGAAGAAGATCATCACCCAGGCTGACGTGACCGCTCTGGTATTTGTCAACGCCGACTCGGGAGAGGGTTATCTCACTGTGGACGGCAACGAGGGTGACCGGAACAACCTCACCCTCTGGCAAAATGGCGACGAACTCATCAAGAATGTGTCGTCCATCTGCAACAACACCATTGTCGTCATCCACTCGACGGGCCCGACCGTCGTCACCGAGTGGTACGACTCGCCGAACGTCACGGCCATCCTCTGGGCTGGCCTGCCCGGACAGGAGAGCGGTCGCTCCATTGTCGACGTCCTGTACGGAAAAGTGAACCCTGCCGCCCGCACGCCTTTCACCTGGGGCGCGAAGCGCGAGGACTACGGCGTCGACATTCTCTACGAGGCCAACAACGGCGAGGGTGCGCCGCAGGAGGATTTCACCGAGGGCGTCCTCATCGACTACCGCCACTTCGACGCCAAGAACATCACGCCCATCTTCGAGTTCGGCCACGGCCTCTCGTACACCAAGTTCGAGTACAGCAACCTCCAGGTCAAGAAGCTCAATGCCGGCGAGTACAAGGCGACGGAGGGCATGACGGCCGAGGCGCCGGTCTTCGGCAACTTCTCCAAGAACCTCGAGGACTACGTCTTCCCGAGCGACTCGTTCCGCTACATCTGGCAGTACATCTACCCCTACTTCAACACGTCGTCTTCGGCGGCCGAGGCGTCTCAGGACCCCTACTACGGCAAGACGGCCGAGGAGTTCCTGCCGCCCAAGGCCACGGACAACAGCGCCCAGCCGCTCCCGGCTGCCGGCCCCGGCCCCGGTGACGCGCCCGGTGGCAACCGGCAGCTGTGGGATGAGCTGTTCGAGGTGACTGCCGACGTGACCAACACGGGCGCCATTGTCGGCGACGAGGTGCCGCAGCTGTACGTGGCGCTCGGCGGCCCCGGAAACCCGCCCCGCGTGCTCCGTGGCTTCGACCGCCTCCGTGTCGACCCCGGCGCCAAGGTCCAGTTCCGCGCTACCCTGACGCGCCGCGACCTCAGCAACTGGGACGTCGTCAGCCAGAACTGGGTCGTCTCGGATCACCCCAAGACCGTCTACGTCGGCCCCAGCAGCCGGAAGCTCGAACTCTCGGCGCCTCTGGTCTAACATAGAGCCAGTACTCGTCCCGAAACGGACGAGGGGCAGGGCTACAATGGCTTTGGGCGGGGGGGGGGGGGGGGGGGGGGGGATCAAGGAAAGGGGGAAGAGACCACCTGTTGTAGCTGCCTCAAGCCATGGGATGCCTCGGATGCGAAAAACAAGAGAGGGAGCCATGGGGTATGCACTACTACAATTAGCTGTATATACTTAAGTCCTAATGAGTAATGGCATGATGCTTTTCATACCGACTTCCTATTCATACGCGGTTGCCATGGAACAACGTGAACGGGCGCAACCCTGCAGTCTCTTCGACTATATCCTCTATAGCCACAGTCTCCATCAACACTGGCTAGGTCTAGCCCTCGTGGTCCGGGCGACAGAAAGGGCTCACGTGGGGCAGACAGATCACGCGTCGCAGGAGCAGTTCGGAGAGGGAATCGACGGGGTTGTTCGCACTGGTTTTGGTTATTTTTTTTCCCCTATGATCTGCCAACGGATATCGACAGTCATTGCGAGCTGCACGCAAACATTACACACATATTAATACTGGATCGGGTCGGTACGCAGCACCCGCCGGGGCTGCTTCTACTCCTACAAGGTCATGCAGGGTCCGCCTACTACAGTCCTAAGCGGCCTTTCCAGTTGCCACTGCCGTTGGGATTGGGTCGGTGCTGCTCGACGCCCCACGTGTTCCACGTACCCGAGGTCCGCGTCGTCGTCTCGGTGCGGGCCATGGACATGCGAGCGGGCGGCGGCGGCGCTCGATCCGGATTGGGGTTGATGGGATAGTAATACTCAGCCGGCATCGGCTGCCGCGACGCAGGGACGAAACTGGGCGGCTGCGGTGGGCCCTGTTGGAATCGAGGGTCCATCTGGGGCATCGGCGGCATCGTGTCTTCGTTTTCGCGAGGCAGGCCTGGTGTCTTCAGACCGGCGGCGCTCGACGTCATGCTGGCACGTGCCGTCAGGGGGTTGAGCATCTCAGGCGTGTGGTTGCCGAGCCAGGAGGACACCGAGTGCTTCTGACCATGCTGGGCGGCGGCGACGGGCCGCGCCGGGATCGCCGTCTCGTTCTCGGCGTAGGCGGCCTGGCGCTTCTCGTCCAGGAAGCCGCCGACGTAATCGTACGAGTTGACGCTTGGGTCGCCCGCCTGGTACGAGGTTACCATCATCTCGTTTATGATGCGCGAGTCGGACCTGTTGGAAGCCGGGGCTGGCGGCGGTGCCGACGCGAAATCGCGGGACTGGCCGCGCGCCTTCGCGCGCCTGAAGCGCTTGCGGAAGTACCATGCCAGGAAGCCAATGCCCACGAGGAAACCAACGGCGCCCACCACGCCAAAGCCGATGCCGACTTTGGACATGGGTTGGGGGCCGCCCGAGGTTTGGGCCTCGGCCAGGCCGTTGCGCTCAGTCGGTCTTGATGGTGGTTCCGAGGCCGTGCTGTCGGGGCTGACCTGGCGTCCTGCTGTCCTCGAAGTGCTAAATGAAGTAGGCAGGACCACGCCGGGCACCACGGCCGAGGTCAGCGACGCGGCCGAGGTCGGGGCGACCGGAGCCACGGGGTCGGTGGAGGTGGCGACGACAGGGGCGGCCGTGGGCGCGGCGCCGGTCTGGGTTGAGCGCTCGGGGGGCACGGGGGTGAGGGTGGTTTGGGGCCCACCGACCGCCGTGGTGGTGGAGGGGGCGGCCGAGGAGACGGCAGGGGGTGGCACTGGGTCCGTCGGTGCCGGTTGGGCCGTCGACGCGCCGGAGGACTTGGGAGATTTGGGCGAGTCGGGCGAGTCGGGCGACTTGGGCGAGCCGCCCGAGGAGCCGGGGGTGCTGGGCGAGGAGCGGGGCTCGTTGCCCCGGGGCAGCATGTCGGCATCGGGGACGGTGATGCGCAGGGCATCAGCCACGGCCTGTCCACGGCGGGTTCCTCGTCTGTCTTTCCTGTCAGTCGTCTCTCTGTGGGCCAGGCCGGTGGCGCACGCACCTCATGGTGAAGGCTGCTGTTTCCTAGCGGATGGGTCGGCACGGGCGGTAGGACGCAACGCGATAGTAAGCGTGGTCACGTAGTGTCATGCAGAGGCCAGCCTCGTCGAGATTGCAGTGAGGGAAAGCAGCAAAGCAGTCCAGCTGGCAAGTGTCGTCGAAGGGAAATAACAGGGGCCGGCCCTCGCCACGCAAAGGAGAGGTTGATGCAAAGGACAGCGGCGGGATGGCCAGCAAACACGACCCAAGATCAGACCAAGGCAGAGCGGGGAGAAGAGGAAGGGAGGGAGAACCTGGGAACCAGCCGGCGGGAGCACGACGCCAGGCACGAGGCTCTATATCCCCAGGGCCCGCCCGAGGCGGGGCCCGTCTGGCGAGGCGAAGGGCCCAGAGTCCGCGTCTCCATGAGGCCCGGTGGGATTGGAAACGGTGGGATCGGCAATGAAACCTCCCAATCGGGGAAGAGACTGGAGACCGCCCCAGCCGGGCCTCTGCGTACACAGGCCCGTAGGCGCGCGCGCAGGTGCCGCGTCACAGTGCTGAGAGAAGGCGAGGGAGGGCATTCGCCTCGGGACGACAGCGACAGGGCCGCCCTTGCTCCGACCGTCCCAATTTCCTGCTCTTGCCATCCCGCCCTCCGGCAGCAGGTGTTTCGGGTTGTGGGTTGCTGTTTCGGGCAGTGGCCGGTGGCGCTCTTGGCGACTGGCAGGCCCCCACGAGCCAATGAAGGGGAACCCGGTCGCTCGTCGGTGCAGCAGGTGCCACCCCGGCGCCGGGGAAGGAGCCCAACCTACCCAGTCCACTGGGAGGCGGCGGCACACGCGCTCTTGCCCACTTCCCTCCTTCTCCTTCTCATCACCGCGCGCGCGCGCTCGCCCGCTCGCCAACATCCGCATCCGTTCCGCTTCGCCTGGGCCTCGGCCTTTCTGGGCCCGCCAAGGCGCTGGGGATCCGGGGGCGCCTATGGAGACGACGTCCACGCACACAGCGTCCCAGCGTCACCCGGGCCCACCCATGCATGCGGCTCTTCGTTTCCCATCAGGCCCGACGCCGTTTCGAGCGCCCCCCCATCTTCTCCAGTTCGACCGCGACGCGCAGCCCCGCCGTGGTAGTAGTGGACAATGGCCAAGACACGACGCCGTTTCGGCCCCCGGCCCTTGCCCCGGATACGCCAGCCAGTCCGTCCGTCGTCGCCATGTCATTCCTTTGCCCTAACCCGACACCAGACGAGCCCGCTGCACACGCGACCTCTTTCCTAAACCGTAGCGCCAGGCCAGCGCCGGCCCGCCCCGGAACCCTGACGTCCTACCAGCGCCGCCATGAGGCAGCCCGGGGCAAATTGATGCAACCCTGGGCCGCGTCTGCACGTGTCGTCCGTGCTCGGTTTTTGGTCCTCCTAACATCAGCCGAAACGAAATCCAGCAGCGGCTGGCGGGTCGGGTGAAGTCATGGCATCTTTGGCCACCAGTCATGATTTATGCACTTACACGTTCCCCCCTCCCTCCCTTTCCCACGCACACGAACACATGCTCACACCCCGACAAATACCCACACACAGCTATGGTTGCCCATTACCAGGAATTGTGTTGATGCCAGTAGGAACAACTCACTCGTGGTGCTGTCTAATGAACCCTCGGGCGTTCTTCTCCACCAACAACATATTCGTACACACCTTCCCCACCTGGGATACCACCCTCCCCAAATGAACCAATATCTTTTCCGAGCAAATGGAATCTAGAATACAACGTCAAACCAGGCGGGGAGAAGTGTGATCCTCAATAGGGACTTTTGGGCCTGTGCACCGTGTAGCGGTACAGAAGGTTGAGAAACCGACACTTTTGAGACCGAGCGCCTGGCGTTTCCTGGGAACGGGAAACAACGCATCCGCACACACTACTGGGTTAGGGGTCGTGATGTTCTTAGCATTATAGCTGCTACGGTCTTTGCTGCTGCCAGTCGACGGCGAGGCTGAATCCTGCCCTTTAGTCGCCCAGCACCATGGTGCCTCTCCGGTGATTCGGGCACGACGACGCGGCCTCCGTTGGCTTTTACGGTGCTTCTCAACCTTTATCATCTTTTGCTACAAGAGCTATATCGCGACACGCGGTAGGGGCGCGGGAAACGGCCCGGGGGCAGCCAGTGATCTCGGTCTCGAAGGTGCCGGAACCCGCCTCGGCCTTTCCCAGCGCCCAGCTCTGATACCTTTAATACCGAGATCGCGCTGAGGGTTGATGTTGTGTTCCTGGTAGGCATGAGCCAGGGCGTGGATATCGTTCGCGGGGTATCCCTTTTCAAAAGCATACCGCAGCAACGGCTCGCGCCTCGGCCGGACGGCCCTCCGGGGCTTCTCGAGACGCCGTTGTTCCGCGGCCAAGGACTCCGGTGAGGCGGCCCCGGCCCCCCTCACCCACCACAAGCTACTTTCGGCCCTCCTGGCCACTAGCTTTTCCAGGATATACAGGCGCTGGTACCGGGCGTCCTCGCCGTAGATGAACCCGAAGGCGGCGGGCAAAGCACGCCGCAGGGCGAGCATGTCGGCCGGCCCTAGCTCGTTGACAATCATAAGGCGGATCTCGGCCGGCAAATGCACCAAAGGCTCCAATTCCGGCGTCGGTGTGAGCAGCGACGGCGCTGGTGATGGCCTGGGCGACGACGACGCTTCGGGCAGGGGTCGAGGCCCCACTACGGGCGACAAGGAGATCGGGGGCGTCTGACGACTTGGGGGCCAACCGCCGACGCCGTGGGTAACGACGACATCGGCAGGAATCGGTGCGACGTGCCTTCGGTGCAGGGCCCGCCGCGTAGGGGCGGCAGCAAGGTCGGCGGCTCTAACGGGCGGTGACAAGGGAGGAAAATATACCGCGACAGCGAGAGCATCTCCCGAGGTGCTGGGCCGAGGTGTCTGGCATTGACGATAAGGCAATGATGGACCAATCAAACTGCCAGATTTACTGCGAGGAGGAGTATGTCCTGGAGGCGAGAAATAGTCTGAGCTCGAGGTTATCTGCCTGCGGCGGCCAAGACCGCCACGGTGAAGAGGCACCCACTGGGAGGGACAGGCACGCGAGCCGGAAGCGCTGGGCCCTCGTGACCTGACCGAAGGGCCCGCCGACACATGGCAATATCGGGGCCGCTTTGCCACGCCCGCCCGCCGTGGGCTTAAAGGGTTGCCATCGCCACATCTCCGCGAAGACGGCGCATGATTGCGCAACCATCGGCCACGGGCGTGGAGGACGAAGCCCAGCGATCGGAGCTGCTCGTCTCCAAGAATGCTGGCCTGCTCGCTATCCCGGATTTTGACCATGGCGAGTTGCACGTATGGGAGACTGCTTGGTTAGTTTACTGACCCCCGGGGGGGTGGAAGGGGATGCTGCTATATGAACTGATGTGCTCACGAGTTGCTATGCCGTAGTATGTTGGAACCCTTGGAGAATCAAATGGGGAGTGTTGAGCGCGGCCAAGGGAATAGATATACGACAACAGCTTGGAGGATCTCGGTAAGCAAGTAGCTATGGGGGCAAATATGGGAATCTGTTCCTCCTGAACGGGCGGGTAAGTCTTCATTGCGACCATCGGGTATACCCAGAGGCACCCAGCAGCATTAGTGGAAGAAGTCTTTGTTCTTCATCTCCACCCCTCACCGCGCTTGTCGCAGATTGCGTATAGGGGAACAATGAACACTGTGGTTTGAATCTGCATTCATGAGAAAGAGCTCATTATCATTCTTGTTCGTGACCAAGCTGGGGACAAGGCCCTTGCTATGGGTCAGGAAAGGGACGGATGCGAGAAAGGAATTAAGAAAAGGGAGATGGGTAAGGCTGTTGGCAAAACGGGCGACCCGTTGGAGAGAACGTAATCGCCTCGGCTTGCGCCGGAACAGAACAACTGCATTGGCGCGGATTCAGAACCGCCACCATTTTTTCGAGTCTTTCCGTATACGTTCGAATGCCCCCCTTCTCATCTTGTGGTCCTATTTCTTTACCGCGTAGTTTCCAACCATCCACCTCCTAAGACGACAGATACTTCTTCCGCAGCCTATCTTTCCACTCGTCCATGGTGATCCAGTGCCGCCCATCCACAGCCGGCTCGGGCAGGGGCACGTCGTCCTTGGATAGCACATTAGCCAGGGTCGGGTCCCATGGCGGCACGAGCATCATCTCGTGGTCCCGCTTGCAGACGAGGTCAAGGGCCGGGCCGCTGCGCTGGAGCTCACCCTTATCCATTAAGGGCTTGCAGTCGACGCACAGGTGCTGCGTCCCCACGCAGTCGGCGCACGCCCAGACTGCCACGTCCATCACGGTCCACCGCCGACCGCACCCATCGCACGCGATGATCCATGTCGGCTCGAACGGCTCGCCGTTGCCGTGGCCCGGGCTGGGGCTGCGTGGGGATCGATGTGCTGGGTTGAGCGTGTCATCGGTACCCCGGTCCGCCGAGTCGTGGCGGAAATGGCTCGTGTGCGGCGCCGGGCCGGCTGTCTTGAGCAGCGGCGACGAGGCCTGGAACGTCTGTATATCCTCCATCTTCTTGGCCCCGCTGATCTTGGACGTGCTATGACGCCTGAGGTCGCCGTTGGCGCGTTCCGTGAGGATAACAGGCTGGCTTCCCTTTCTCACCCGTTCATCTGATATGACTTCAACGTCATCCACTGCGTCCATGATCGCGCTTTCGGTTGCGACGCTCGCCGTGATCAAACTGGTGGCATGGGCCTGCAACCTGGCGGCCCATCGGGCTTGGAACTTGGCCTGGATGTGGTTCAAGAGCATCCAGCTTATTTTCATGTTCTCCGCATCCGACACGGTGGTGAAGAGTCGAGTGAAGACCCAATACGCCGAGTCGTCGTTATCGTAGTCGCCGTCCGAGAGAAGCTCGAGTCCTGCACGCACCATCTTGTGAATCCATGCCGTCACTGTCTTCGACTCTGTCTTCTGCTTGTGGTGGAATCTTATCAAACAGCAAGTCCGTTCGATGTATGTAAAGACATCCGAAGCATGGTCTAGGTCCGGAATCAACTTCTCGATCTCTTCGCCGTAATACTGCCTCTTTTCGGTCGCCGTGTCGGGTGTAAAGGCCATGTGTAAGTAGCCCCGGGCGAGAGACTCCTTCATCTCCTGGATGGCGTAGAAGGAGATCTTGTCGCTGGGATGTGCCTCAAGATCGACAAGAGCCTCCTCCTGAGTGTTGATAACCACTGCTCGGAAAGGATCATGCGTGGAGGCGCCGAGGGTTTTGGCTAGGTTGTCGCGGATGTAAAACAACAGGTCATAGGCCTGTTGTTTCTTTCCCAAGTCGACTGCCAGCGTGAAAAACGCCTGAACAACGTCCCAGCGGGTTGTTTTGTCCGCTGCCCGGGCTAGAATCCAGGTGCTGTGTGCTCCAGGGTTGATGAGGAATTCATGGACGAGGTCGTCCAGAAACGGCGCCCAAATATCGCTCGATTGATTGATGGCATCAACAAAGGCGATGATTTCCGGCCAGGCTCCTTTTTTCTGGTACTCGATGAGTAATTTTGCATACTCAGAGAAATGCACATAGTCAATCTTGAGACTCTCTCGATGAGTTCTCGCAGCCATAGCGAGGTCTTTTCCCATGCTCCAATAGCGGTCCCCAAGCTCAAGCGTGATACGCGCAAGAAGGGCTGAGTTGGGGCCCTCGGACAGCCCTGCGAACATGCCTTGTTAGTCTTCGTTACTGTGCACATGGGCGGATGAGTCTAGGGAGGGAGGGGACTATACATTTCTTGTGGTCCACCCGAAGGTGCTCCTGCTCAATCTCGGACTTCGCACGTTGCAAGAGATCAACTGCCTCCTGATCGGTGGTAGCTTCCCGGCTCGCGATGAAATGGCAGGCGTGCCAGTTACGAGGGTCGAGGTCGAGGGCCATTTGAGCACGTCGCAGCCAGACCTCTTCGGCACCATCTTCGGGGACACCTTCAGCCGAGCGACAGAGCTGGTATACAGCGAGAGCGCCGTGAATCTCCCACTGCGAGGCAAGAACCTTGTCGTCGGCAGATCTTCCAAGCACCTCGGATGCCCATGCCTCGATGTTGTTGATCTCTTCGATAGTGAAATTTTGTTCCAATTCACCCATGCCTTTCGCCTTCCCGATGTAGTTGGAGGCATCGTCTTCCATCCGTGACGACTTTTCAGGGTCCAACTGCGTATCGTGTTAGGAAACGTGCTTTGCAAGAAGGGGATCTGTCACCTACGCGGTGCAGGTAGCCGCGAATGAAACGCGCCGCGGAGAGGAATTGGCGCGGAGTAAACTCAGGACGGCGAAACATGTGATGGGCCATGTGCTTGGCTGCCGGGGCGAGGAATACTTCATGGAGATTGGCATGGTTGGCCTTGGCTGCTTCGATGAAAGACAACCCCGGCTCGTCCCGCACATATTTCACCACCGATGAGTCCTTAAGCCAAGTAGCGACCTGCTTTACACCTTCGGCGGAGTACACCCACTCGCCCCGCGCCTCTTGCAAGTTGGCGTTCTCGCCTGCTTGCCATGTCTTCATGCTGACATACAACTCATGAGGCCAGAACATGGCGTCGATACCGCGTTCTTCGGTCAATAAACGCACGAGCAAGGGACCGATCTCGGCTTTGAACTCCCGGTCTGCTGCTGAGAGATCAGTGTCCCTGAGATGGTCCAATAGCCAGAATGAGGCGTACTGTTGGAGTGGCTTTATGCTGTTGGGCCCCCCCTCCGTCAATATGGTTAGACATGTTGAGGCGATGCGAATGTCAGCATTGTCCGGATCCAGGCAGATGTACTCCTTCTGGCGGGCGCCAAGTTTAGCATCGAAGAATTGTTCGAATTCAAAGCGTTGGTAGAGTTCTGGGGGGCAAACGTTATGGAGAAAATGGCGGACGATGTTGATTTCCGTCTCTTGGATCACCTGCGGCCCATTCAGGGCCACGCTGAAGGTATTATCGTTGACCGAGGCTTTTGATGGGATTCGTTCCCTCACTTCCATGGAGCGCCAATCGAGTGTATCGCCGGTTCGTACGGTGAAGAGCGGATCGTACTTCTCGAGGAGCTTCTGTTTCAAGGGCAGTAGCGAAATAGTGAGTGCTGCTGTGGAGGAGGAGGCTGGGTCACGCGAAGGAGATGAATACCCCGTTCTCCTCTCCATGAGAGACTGGGAGCCCTCCAAAATGGGCTTCGATAGCGATCGCTGGTGTTTGATGGCAAGGATTGCCTCAATGTTCTCCACCGACAGCCAGCGGCGACCGGTATCTACCCATAGCATGATCTCGTTGATCTCCTGGATTTCTTTGAGCGTCCTGATGTTGTTCAGTTGACGTATAGCTGTATCGATCTGGTCAGATCGGCTCTTGTCGGCGTTTTCCAGGACGTAATTGATATCTTCGATCAAATCCACCTTGGCCAAGGCGTCAAGACTGGTGTTGAGTCGGAAGTAGTCGCCTTTGCACTTCTTCCGCAACGTGTCTAATATCTTCTTGCGCCATTCCGAGATACCAGAGCGCTCCGAATCCTTGAAGATAGGCATTTTGTCCATTCGATCATTGATGTAAAGGTCAATGTCGGGGCCGTTGTGCTTGGGAATGGACACGACGCTGATGTTCAGGTTGGTTTGTGTGCGGAGCCAGCCACTGGTAGTTTGCGGTGTCGATGTCAGAAGGATTCGAACGCCCTTTTTATCGGATGCTCTGTTGAGAACATCGAGGAGTTGAATGATGCCCTGGATATCGGACTCATCGGCGTCTATGAAGAAGTAGAAGGTCACCTCTCCAGAAATGCGCTCGCTGTTGTCAACAAAGAGTTGCTTCCATAGATCCAACGATCCGTCGAAGTCGCGAGTCGTTTTCGCAATCTTGTACATGGACTTCGTCATGGTTTCATAGGCAATTGCCACTTGCCACAGCAAAGTCCTGGACACTGTTTCCAAAAATTCGTCCTTGTCCTCGTCGTCGGGTTTGCGTTTGTTCGCGTCTGCAAAATAATAAGCCGTGACAATTCGGCCCCCGCGCTCGCCTTCTTCGGATTTGCGGAGAAAACGCAAAGCATTCGCCATCAGGGATGACTTCCCAGCGCCATGGATGCCCTCGAGCACGAGCACAGAGTTTCTGACGTTGGCCGGCTTCATCCAATCCATAAAGACACGCTGGTTTCGGATCCATCTCCCGGTCCCGCGGACCAGATTATTCTTGCGAGCATCGAATGCTCGCTGCCATGTGGGTATAGGCTCCTCATCGGTGCCTAGTGCGGCATCGGGAAACCCAAGGACCTTGGCGATGGTCCTCCGTCGCGCCTTGGCCTCCTCCTCCTTTTTTTGCTCCTTCTGTCCCTCGAGAAGGAGGTTGGTGTTTTGCAGGGTTTGGGCGCTAACCAAGAGGTTCTCCTTGGCGTTTAGCTTGTCCATTTCACCGAGAAGCCCTTGAATGTCGTTGTCATTGAGGAAAAATTGTTTTACGAAAGCCAACGCCTTGAAGCGCTTCTTCCGCAAATGAATGGTGTGGTCACAGATCATGACAAAGAGGTGGAGGTTCTGGCACGCGATATGGGCCAGTCGCACATCCATCCGCCCGTCGTAGTAGATCAGACGCTCCAAGAAGCTTACGCAGCGGTCGAGCAGCTCAGCCAGGTTCTCGAAAATGCCTTCGTACCCCTGCCAGGCCTGGATGACGAAGGTCAAGGCATTATAGCACATCTCGGCGGGCCCAAACACCTCGGAAACTCCGCTGACAACGATATCGCCAACATTTTTAATACACTGCAATCAGTCAGTGATGGGCTGAGAGAGAGACAGTTTAAACGTTACCTGGAGCGTTGTGGTCAACGTTTTCTTGAACCAGGCGAACTTTTCGGGCTTGTCACTCTTGTTGCGGTAGGCCTCGACCTGGCGGAGGACGTCGTCAATGCCGAGGTTCTCCTGAAGCTCTTTGTGCTCCTGCTGGGCAAGTTTGACGACTTTATCGTTCAGCTCTCGCCAGATCTTGTCGATCTCTCTTTGCTGGGCAGCGCGGGCCGCGTCTGCTTTGGTAGGGCTGATGGTTATGCCCGTCACACCGGTCCCGCTGGAGCTCATGGAGACCTTGGAGATCTCCATCTTCAAGGGCGCACGGGGCGGCATTTTGCCTGAGTTGGGAAGGATGGGTAGGGATATGACGCGGGCCGCTTACACCAGGTGGGCGACGAGCCAGGGGAGGGAAGAAGGGTTTGTGCGGGAAGGGAGTCACAGCAGAACCAGCCTGCTCGCGGGGAATGGGAGGCCACCTATATGGCGAGGCGAGGCGAGGCAGTGAGTTGGATTTGCAGGCAAATGCATGAGAGGAGTCGTTGGTTGCCTACAGAGCGCAAGCAGGCCGCGTCCCATTCCAGACCGAAGATGGTGGCTAGCGCTCTCGCCAGACTGTCTCCCGACGCCGCCGATCAAGTGGAAAAGATCCACCCCTGCAGGTGACCTTGGGAATCCATGAATCCATGGATCCTTGGGAGCTTCTCAGCCCCCCGACCCAGTGGGGTTGGGAAAGGGAACGACATCGCTGGTTGCGCTTTGTTGCTTTTTGCCGGCCTCCTCTCTAGTTAGGCGATGCGTAGGCGATCTGCACTGCCTAGTGCGAGGTGCAATGGTGTTTCGGTCGGGAGAGGGAGAGTATATGGAGGGAGAGATGCCGCGTAACAAGGAACCGGTTAAAGAGCCAACATGGAGGGACGTTGAAAAGAGGTATGCATTTCCATAGTTCATCATTGCCTGCTCTCAGGCGTCGTCAAAAAGGCAGGCACTTCCGGGGTAGGTGGCATTTGCAACGCCATTACCTGCGGCAGGAGCGGGCGGCTGCAGTGCCGCATTCGGTCAGCAATGGAGAACCAACGAATTGCGTGTTGGCCAGGATTCGTCTATAAGTACCGACGGGTTGATAAGCACTACTTACTGGAGGATACAAGGTTGAGAACCACTATGGAACTGTTCCACGGGTGTTTTACGGAGTATCCGTTGCATGCTACGGGCCATCGACCTCCCAAGTGCTGACTGCTTCACCATCAGCGGCTTACCTCAGGCGCCAGGTTCCGCCGCAGTCCCGTTGGCGGCAGGCACAGGCACTTGGGAGCCCAACGGCTGCCCAAACGAGGGGACAATCAATTTGTCACGAGGGCAGACAGGCCACAAAATGCACATAGGGCTGCCCCCCGACATTGTGAGGCGCCGAAACCAACCTTGAGCTCCTCAGCTGGGACTACGGCCGTATGTCCACGCATCGAGACATCCGGCGAATACATGCGGGCTGCTACATACACGAAGGTGGATCCCGACTGTGGGAAAGGCACCTGCGTGGTCCTCATGCTCCGACTGAAGCAGGTACGTGGCGCAGGTACCATCTCGTCTCTCCTCCTTTTCCTCCCGCACCTCCACCCCCCGTCGGATTGTTTCTTCGCTTCGTCCAAAGGAAGCCTCTTTGCTTTGCCGGGGCACGATGGGGGTGGAAAGGGGGAGGAGGGAAGGGGAAAGGAGAAGAAGCGGGGGGGTGCTGTGCTGCAAGCCCCCCGGCCCGTCGTCGTCGCTCGCCATCTCATGCAGGCCATCCAAAGTAGGCGGGACGAAAAGCAACAGCGGCTACCTACGCCGCCAGCGGAGCGTTCCAGGCCGGGTGGGCTGCCGGTGCCCGAACACGACAGGTCACCTCTGTCCCCCTACGTGCGCCGCGTTTTCTTGCTTACGGAGAGGCACGCGTGCCGCCCACCGAAGAATACGAAGCAGCAGACGGGCGATCTGGGAGGGACCAATGCCACCGCACGACGAGGCCAGCCAGCCGTCAGTGGCCCGTCGTTGGCGGCGTGTCACGCTGCCAGGCTCGTCGTCGACGTAATCTACGGGATGGCAGATCAGATGGGAGGGGGTTAGCATTATTTGGGCGGCTGGGGGAGCATCCTGGCAACGGCTTTTCGCCTGCCTGGGCGGGCTGGCAGGGCCAAACGCCCCAGTGTCCGTCTTGGGATTGGAGGTCGTCAGGCTCGGCTCTGGTGGTGGAGATGCCGGCCGACCGACCGCCAGAACAGGCACTTCCTCCCAACCTCTCCGTTTGCCAGCAGTTCGACCGCGCCCACGCCCGGCGTATTTCAATCCGACGACCCTTCGAGGATGGAGCGGCCGCGCCCCATTGTATTCGCACTCCTCGTCCTTCGTTCCTCCTCCGCCTGACCAGGGCTTTGTCGCTGTGCTCTCGCTGGCTCCTCCCCTCCTGCTGCATCGTGTGTTCCAAACTCAATTCGACTCGCTCCACCCATCAGACGAACCACTCCAACCAACCACCTGTATTTTGGGAAGTCCAGACGGGATCCGCTCCCTCACCTCTAGCCTTCAGCTGCCCGCGCGCGGTGTTCGCCGAGACCTGACTTGACTTACACCCCGTCCCCGCGCGCGAGAGAAGGCCAGGCAGGCAACACACCTGCACTCCCACTCACATACGCCCCAAACGCATCCATGCTTTCCGTCCAGCACCCCCCCTACTCGCCCGTGTCTGCATCCAGCATACCCTCCGGAGGCCTCTACCAGCCCTCGCCCGACTACGACAAGGCCGCCGCCGCCGCCATGATGCACCAGTCGCCCACCGCCAGCCAGGGCCGCCCCAGCACTTCGCGCTTCGACTCGCACGACGACTTTTACGACTTCCTGGACTCGAACCGCATGGGCGACGGCCGCCCGCTGCCCATGCCCTCGGCCCCGGGCTCCGCCTCGGGCAACATGGGCGGCCGCCCGCCCTCGTCCTCGTCCTCGCACCACCAGCAGCAGCAGCAGGGCCCGCCGGCCCAGCGCCTGGTGGACCAGCCACGCCCTCCCGTCACCCGCGGGGGCCCCGGCCCCGGCGGCCCCGGCGGCGGCCAGCCCCAGGCGCGCTCGCGCGCGCCTTCGTACGGCAGCGGCAGCCGGTCCGAGGAGATGCTCGTGGACAAGCACCGCCGCCAAAACAGCGGGCGGCCCGGTACCGCCTCCAAGGGCGCCCAGACCCAGGGCGGCGGCCCCAATGGCCCGCGCTCGCCGTCCATGTCGGGCGATCGCACCTCGTCGTACCAGAACATGAACGGGCGCGCCCCGTCGCCCGTCTCAGACCACTCGCCCGCCGCCGCCGCCGGCAACGCCATCCAGCGCCTCAAGTCGCCTACGGTCGTGGACCACGTGCTGCAGCCGCTTGAGAAGAAGGTCAACGAGTACGCCGCTCTCATGGACACGGAGGAGGACTCGGTGTCGCAGCTTGACGTCGAGATCGCCATGCTTCAGGAGCGCCGCTCGCAAGCCGAGGCCCGCTTCATGGACGCCAAGAGCAAGCACGACGAGTACCGCCGCCAGTACGCTGACGTTGAGCGCGCCCTCCGCGGCGAGGCCCCGCCCATGCCTACTCAGACCACCCGCGAGATGGCCATGCGCCAGGCCTCGGCCCAGCCGCCCCAGCACCAGCTCCAGCAACACCAGCCGCCGCCGCCGCCCATGAACAACGGCCCGCCCATGGGCCGGCCCTCGATGCACCACGACGACGACCTGGACGACCTGGACGATGACGAGGAGTTTCTCGACGATCAGCGCCGGCCCGTCAGCCGGCGCATCACCAGCCAGCAGTCCTTTGGTCGGTCCTCGCAAGGGGGCAAGAAGGGCCGCTTTCGGTTCAGCCTTTTCGGCGGCGAGAAATAAACTGGGCCGCCTCATGTGCGGTGCCCCCCGGGACAGTCTGTGGTCCCAGAGAGGGCGAAGGAGGAAAGGGTTTAAAGTTAACGAAGTTTCATGGCGTCATGTTTTTCATGTGGGCTTTTTTTAAGTTGTTATTTTCACACACACACACACACACACACACACACACACACTCCCCGGGAGACCAATGCGCCCGTTGGATGATGATACGGCATGATATGGGCATATAGAGGGCACACAAACACGGCGAGTAGTAGGACAGACGAGGCCGATGCCGAGCCGTCGTACGTACTGCGCACATGACGCGGCAAAAAGAATATAATTGATAATCTTGCAATACATGCGCAGCCAGCACACTGTTGTGACAAAGCACGGCATATTCGCTCGTGAAATGTTTATATGCCACACTCGCGTTGTACCTCTGGTCTCTTGTGGTGGCTGCAAGGGCAACAACATGTTGTCTATATGCAGGACTAATCCAATAGCGGCTTCGTCCATGGGACACTATATACTTTCGCAATGCTATGCAGGTGAAACGAGTGAAGACCCCCCCAATCCCCCCCCCCCCAAAAAAAAAAGTGCCGAGACCGGCCGGGGGGCCTGGCCAGGCGGGCGGGTAAACAAGGCGATGCAGGTGTTCGGCCTGCATGTCAGCAAAGGCCGAGCATGCGTATAAATAGGGCCGATGACGCGCCACCAACCCGCCCTGGGCACAGCCCTGGGGCTTCTCCTCCAACACTACGACACCCAGCCGAGCAGGTTCAGCGTGTTACGGCTCTCCGTCGGCGACATGGCCTGCACGCCCAGTTGGCGCACTTGGGTGCCGCGGCGCAGTCGCTGCAGCGCCAGGGGGATCTTCCAGCCCTCCTCCTCGCCCAGGACGAAGAGGTAGCGCTTGCCCTCCTGGTCACGGATGTTGGCGCGCAGGATGTGGAACCCGGCCACTTGGCCGCTGAGGCTGGACAGGGCGTCACCATTCGGGCACAGGCGGCACTCAGTCTTGCAGGTGCGCAGCATCTCGACGAGGAAGCTGTCGGCCTCGTCGCCGCTGAGCACCTGGGGCTGGCCGCGGTCCATGCGCGGGCGCGCCTTGCCCTTGGGCGCCGCGTTGGCCATCGGCGCCTTCGGCTCGGCAAACGACCGGGACGGGCACCACACCTCCATGAGCTTGAGGGTCCAAGCTTTGACGTCCCATTCCCGCTGCGGCACGCCGCGGACGTCGTCGTCAATGAACAGGCCCTCCGTGGTGATGCGCAGGATGAGACCGTCCGTGACGGTGCCCTGGCCCGAGAACAACTGGGAGGCCGGCGTCTTGGCAAACTGGTTCATAAAACAATAAACCGCCTTGATCACGATTTTGTCAGGATCCTTCGTCGAGTAGGCCGCGCGCCGTTCTGAAGGCGGCGGCGAAGTGCGTGCCGTCGACTGCGAATGGGCGTACGACGATTCGGTGAAGACAGTCTCGCCCGATCGCCGGCGCTGGTGTTGTTTGGGCTGGTCGTAGGGGCGGTACGAGTACTGTGAGCCGTCGTCCACCGCCGAGTCTTTGGTGCTGGGGGCCGATGGACGTTTGACCGAGCTCGGGGCTGGGCTGGGCGCCGCAGGCGAGGGCGGCACCGACGGCGACACTGACGGCGGTACCGACGGCGGCCTGCCGTTGGGCCAAGGGTTGGTCTTCTCGCCCACGCTCGAGAAGGCGTAGGTGCTCCTCCGGATCGTCTCTTCGTGAGCCTTCCTGTCGCTTTCCTCTTTGGCCTTCTTCTCGACTTCCTCTTTGGCCTTCCTCTCCGCTTCGAGCTTTGCCTGCGTTGCCATTTCCTCCCGGATCTTTCTTTCTGCCTCCTCTCGGACCTTTCTTTCCAATTCTGCTTTGGCCTTCAGCGCTGCCTCCTCCCTGGTTTTCCTCTCCGCCTCCTCCTTGAGACGTTGCGTCTCTCTCTCCTTGGCTTCCCTTTCGAGCTTCTCGCGCAGAGCCCTCTCGCGCTCCAAACGTTCCCTTAGGTCCCTCTCTCTGGCCTCTCGGATTCGGGCCTCGCGTTGTTGCTTCTCCCTGGCCGCCTTCTCCTTCTCTTGAGCAATGCGTTCCTCTTGTTCCTTTTGTTCGCGGGCCAGTCGATCCTCGGCAGCCTTCTTCTCGCGCGCCATGCGATCTTCCAGGACCTTCTTTTCGCGGGCCTGCCTTTCTCTGTCTTGGATCTCCTTGCGGGCCTGTTTCTCCCGTTCCTCTTTTTCTTTTTGCTCCTTGTCCCGTTGTGCCTTTACGCGGGCTTCCTGTTCGGCCTTCTCCTTTTCTTCTCTCTCGCGAATGGCCTTTTCGCGCGCTTCCAGCTCGGCTTTTTCTTTGGCAAGTTGCTCGCGCACGGCCCGCTCACGAGCCTCCTGTTCGGCCTTTTCCTTGGCTGTCTTTTCCCGCTTGGCTCGTTCCCGGGCTTCCTTCTCTCGCAACTCTTTGAGTCGCTTGGCTACCTCTTCTTTCCGCTTCTGCTCCGCCTCCCTGGCCTTGCGCTCTTCCTCTTTCCGCCGTGTCTCCTCCCTGGCCTTCTCCCAGGTGTTTTTGGGCGGTTCACTGGGGGCCTTTGTCTCTTTAGGCGGAGGGGGTGGAGCTTGCTGTTCCATTGGCTCTTCGGGCGGCGGCGGGGGGGCAGGTTCTTTTGGTTTTTTAGGCTCTTCCGGTGGCGGGGTTGGAGGATGCGCCTTCTGTTTCTTGGGCTCCTCGGGTGACGGGGAAACATGAGTCTTGGGCTTCTTGAGTTCCTCAGGTGACGGAATAAGAGGATGAACCTTGGGCTTCCTGGGCTCCTCAGGTGACGGGGCAGCATGAGTCTTGGGCTTCTTGGGTTCCTCGGGCGGCGGGGCAGTGTGGAGCTTGGATTTCTTGGACTGCCCGGACGGCGGGGCAGCATGAGCCTCGGGTTTCTTGGGCTCCTCGGGCGGCGGGGGAGGATGATGCTCTTTCTGTTCCTTGGGCTCCTCGGGCGGCGGGGGGGGAGCAGTAGCTTTCTGTTTCTTTGGTCGCGGCACTTCAGACTGGGTAGGGGCGGCCGAGGAGGCTTTCTGCGCCTTAAACTCCTCGGGCGGCGAGGGAGGCGGCTGAGGGGCTTTCTGTTTTCTCGGCTTCGGCTCCTCAGTCCGGGGAGGCGGGGTGTGCGGTTTCTCCTGGTTGGCTTGCGGGGCCTGTTGCCAGGAGTTCTTAGGACCCTCGGCCCCGCCAAATCCTGGGGGCGGACCGGACTGTGGCGGCGGTCGGGTGCCATGCGGAGGTGGGGGCGGAGGGGTGCCGTCCGGTGTAGGGCCGTGGGCTCCGGCGCCTGCTCCGGACCATGCGCCGGCGCCGGGACCGTACCCGCCACCATTGAAATTGCCACTGAAGCCGTTCGTGAAACCGGATGTGCCGTCTTTCTGCGTCCTTCCCAAAGTCCACGCGCCAATGCCAACACCGATCATCAACAAGGTCATGCCCATGTTGCCTAGCCCTTGGAAGCCGTTCCACCAGACCCGAAAAGCAGGCCCCATGGTTTGGCACACGACAACCAAGACCAGAGCGGAAGCGAAGCCAGCCGCAAAGCTGTTGACGTTGGGCTTGAGGGAGGGCAAGTACAGGAAACCGGAGCCAGAAGAGTGGGGAGGGATGATGAAGATGTCGTATTTGCCAGGCGGCATGTTGTTGGAGCCCGGGCTGCCCGGCGTAGGCCCGTTGCCTGAAGTGGTCCGGGGATTCGTGCCATGAGGCGGAGGAGGGGGCGGGGGGCCGTCCATGGCGACTTGGTGGCCAACGCCGGTCGGTCGGGGCGTTGGAGAGGGAAACGGGCGGCCTTCGAGATGTGCGGTGCAGGCGGTACGGGCGGCGCAGCACTGGAATCGCCTACGAGAGACAGACAGCTGGGAAGTCGGCAGGGGATCGGGAGACGGCCATCAAGGGTCGTAACGTCATGAAATGTGCACACTATACATGGGGATCCATTAGCTGGCTCATCGGCGAACAGGACACACCACGAAGCCTGGAAGCAAGCACAGGCGAGGGAGGGAGGGAGAATGAGTGTAAAAAGTCCAGAAGCCCATGTCGGAGCTCACGGCAGTCGACATGGGGGGGTGGGCAGAGGTGCATATGGTGGGAGGGTGGCAGGGTGGCGGGGGGTGCCAAGGATGCAGATGCTGGTACGAAGTACATGCGTAGTGTATTTATCCCGGGCAAACGGGGGTGCGGGATGGGACAGGATTGGACTTACAAGGTCGCAAAAAGCAAGCGCCGCATTCACCAGCACCGGCTCACACTCATGGGCGACGATCGTCACGGGCGGGATATCGAGAGGGCGTATGGTTTGGTGGTGTGCTGCCGGTGATGGCAGGAGTCAGAGAGCCCTTGCTTTCCACGGGCACTGCGGTAGTTGCGTGCTGGTGTGGCGGTTTCTTGCTGCTGCTGAGTATCAATCCGGTCGGCTAGGCACCGAAACAGCGGACGGGCAAGAAGAGATGCGGGATAGATGGCCCATGCGAGTGGTTGGGACAAGGGGGAGCCATGTGGGCATCGTCTGTTTGCAGGGCTCGTCGCAAGAGGGCTTCTGCTCGACAGACGGGCACTGTGGGAGAAGCAGAAAAAAGTGGCAGCTGCAGGCCAAGGTACGAACCACATGGGACGGTCCAGTGCTAGCGGCGGGTCCCTAGAGACCCCACCCACACCGAGGTGGCTGTTCCCGCGGCCTGTCTGCCTGTCTGCCCGACCGCTGCAGCTCTGCTTACCACCTAGAGATGGGGGGCTTCAATGATGATATCCGTCTCTTGCATGGGGATTGGGCATGAACAATACCAGCCGGACGACTCGGCCTCATATGAACTCACACAGGCACCCCGAACATCCCCCCTTTCGCAAGAGCCGACGCGACTGCGCAACCAGGACCTGCAGGAGAGGAGGCTGGGAAGGTGGGCCTCCCCTTCAGTTGGAGGGGACGATCCATCCGCCGGTTAGCACCATGTGCCTTATACCAAGCGTGCTCCAACCATTTACTCATTAGTCGGGAAGCTACACCAACCGCGGCATGGAGATACCTGCCGTACCTCAGTCTAGCTCTTCATGGGTGGGTGGGAACAGGGCACACACTAGAGCGCGGCTTCTTCCCTTCCCCTACCCGACGCGCCGGCCTCAACATGAATCGCGGGTGCACCTCTCAACTCAGCAGCGGCTCCGGTTCCATTGGCGGGAGTCTGGATAGGGATGGACCGGCGAGGGGACGATACGAGACGGACCAGTTCACCCGACATCCCATTATCGGATTCCTACTACTCATTACCTACGAATATGAGCTGTAAGATATCACGCCGCAGCTGCGCTGGGCATCCTCTACTGTCTGCTGACAAGCCTCCCTGCCCGTCCTTTTTCTCCTCTCGCCTTTTTTCGCTGCACAGGCTGCACCCGCCGCGCTGGGCATGCGTTTGCTTTCCAACCGTACGCGCCTGGGGTCACGAGGCGGTGCGCAACCGATGATCGCCAACAGGCGCTCGACGATAACGCACTTGCCGGCTGGTCTTCCCTATCCCCCGCTCGGTCCACGCGTTTGCGCAGCCGGTTGTTGGTTACGAGTGGCCGGCGCCGTCGTCACACTGGCCCACCCCGTATGCGCACATCGATGCTTTGCAGCGAATCGCGCGCCGACAGCGGGTCGTGAACCTGAGTGTCGCAGGCGTGGAGAAAAGGTGCCGGGATTGGCTGCGGCTGTCGCGAGCATCAATGCGAGCCATGGTTGGATGACAGACGCAGGCAGCAGCCCCGTCATCGCTCGTTGGGCGGCAGATGGGGTGACCTCGACATACAATGCGTACATAGTAGAGAGAGGAGGCTGCCGGCCAGGCGCATCTACAGGGAGGGGGACATGCATCGCACACCACCGGCCGTTGCTGTGTCTCTGGTGGCTTGCAGCTCATGACAGCGTCGACATGCTGACCGTTGGGCTCCGGCCTATCTCTGCGTCGAGCGTTGGCGGGTCTGTCCTACCTCAGCTCGGGTTCGACCGATCCTGAACGAACCGCCTTACCCAAAGCGCATGGAAGTTGCTGGGCAACGCCCGATGCCTGGGGGGCCGAGTGATGTCTCGAGTGTCTCGAAAAGCCCTGGGGGCCCTGGAGGGGTGACGTAGCCGCCCATCGATTCATACCTCCAAAGGAGGTAGCGGAGTCCAAGCGAGCTTCGTTTTATCTCGGCTTGTTTGCCCTTTCAGCCTTCGCGAAGCTGACCAGACCAGGGGCTGTTGGGTACGGTTTGCCAACCACCACCCCTTTAGCCAAGACGGCCGATACACGACACCGCTGTTTGTCTCCCATGTCGAGTCTGATGAAACCGGCCTACAGGACAGCGGCGGAATAGCCTACCCGTCGCCGGGCCTCGGGTTGACCAGCCGGCAGGCAGACGGCGGTCCGCGCGGGCATCCGGTTCGATTGCCACGAGAGTCCACGTTCGCTCGCTCTTTCGAGTCCGAGTCGCCCAGACGATCCCCCCCATGGCTCGCCTTTGTCGAGGGGCGGCTTTGTCCCGTCAGCCAGCAAAGGCCAGGCTGAAAGAAAACAATGTCTCGGCTGCGTGTCGCTCGTCACACGTGGTTTCGTTTCTGGCCCACCAACCCCGTAAAACCCGCCTCGGTGCCTGGCCTAGCGGGAAAGGATATTGGGCTTTTCCCACTCGAAATTCCTCGACTGCCTGGCCACCATGATTCATCACATCAGTGCTACTGACTGGCACTTACTTAGCTCATACTCCACCCAATTGCATTGTAGCCGTCACTGCAACCCGATACTGACCCATCCTGGATGTCCAAGACCACGACACAGAACATCAACGTCCGCCTTATTGGCCCCAGGCAGTTCGTCGCGACTGACACACACAGGGGCGCCAAAATAAGCCTCTTGGAGATCAAGCGACCGACCCGCGACCTTCTGGTCGTCTGCTATGTCCGCGAACACCAAGGAAGGAGCTTCGGCGGCGACGAGTGCAGCGACGACGACATGAGACAAGCGGCTGCTGCCACCCGCCACCGCGAGGACCAGAGGAACGAACGGGTTGCTGCACCGCGTCACCATTCTGTCGGGTAAAGAGGTGTAGTATGGGTGGGGTTGTAGAGGGCTCTCGAAGGGGCCCGGGCGATGACATGATGGATCTTCGTAGTTGATAGTCGTGGCTAAGCAATTCGCTTCCAGACGAGCGCGCCAGGAGATGCATACGGCCAGGCCCCTTGCAGTAGGCGTGGGGTTAGACCGGCATATATGTTGTGTAGCTCCAGTCCATGTACGCATTCCATACGGTGCCATGTCCTCTCGCCATCACAACCAAGGCCAATGCCATTGGCCCCGAGCAGGCACCGTAATATGTGCCCGGGGTTGCTACGGGTACAGCAGGAACGGCAGGTTGTCTACGTTCAGAGGAGCCGACATCTCGTAAAACCCGCCGGCTCGGCTTGTTCCCGTGTCTCGGGTCACCGATACACTGCTCTTATATCTACAATCCTCTGTGAACTCCCACGAACGTTTCAGCTTTAAGAGCTGGATATGGGCCAGATGACCCGGATCATTGCTTTTCTCGCGTCCTCAAGGTCGGGAATGTTGGCGGCCGTGTCCCAGCCGCACCATCGACTTGAATGGAAACATTTGCGGTTCCCATCTAACGCGCTTAAAGCTATTAATGGATAAATTGGGCGGACTCTTTTGGCAAGCGAGACTCGAGCAGCCTGCCTGAATGCTCTTTGGGTCGACGAAGGAAGAGAACTATAAAAGCCGGTGTCGCCGGCACCATAACAGCGGTGCTGGGTTTCCATACCCACTAGGCCCCTGGTTGAGTTTCCCTCAAAGCATATAGCGGAAATCCGGGTGCCCATCTCCCTTTTTGCCGGCGTCCAGCTCCCGGATCCTCGCGTCGGCAGTCATGTTCTCCCGCCTCGCGTTGAGCCGCCTGAGCGAGGTGTACATAACCGAGTATCCGACGGCCGCTAGAATGATGGCACCCAGCGACACGGCATGTCCAATGGTGTACCGACCGTCGGCAGCCTTGATCCGGTAAATCTGCCCGGCCAGGATGCCGGAGCTGTTGCCGATGGTCTGCTGCAGGCCGATGGCCGTGGCCCGCTTGAAATACCCGGCGTTGCTATTGCTGACCCACGTTACGTTCAGCCCGACGCAGCAGTAGATGCCCGTCGCCGCCACGAAGGTGGCAAAGTACAGCACCGCCGTCGAGTCCATCGACACGCCCAGCATCATGGCGTACCCGACGGCGGTGAAGACGGCCATGGGGACCATGAAGAGGGCGCGCTGGTTGATGCGGTCCGATAGGAACGAGATGGCCACGTACACGGCGGACGCCCAGATGTAGACGGGGACGGTGAGCAGCTGCGTCGTGACGCTCGAGAAGCCGAAGCCGCGGATGATGACGGGCAGGAAGGAGCTGAAGCCGAACAGGCACGTGTCGGCGAAGAACTGGCAGCCGGCCGAGAGCCAGACCTTGGGATCGCGGAAGGCCAGCTGGACCTCGTCACGGTCGAGCGTCTCTGACTCACCCGTGTAGACGCGCGTCTGCTCCGCGCGCGTCCGCATCAGCGCCTTCTCGTCGGCGCGCAGCCACCACGCGCTCTCGTAGTTGTCGGGCAGCATGAAGACGGCCAGGAGGCCCACCACGACCGAGATGAGGCCCTCGACGAGGAACAGCCAGCGCCAGCCCGCCAGCCCACGCGCTCCGTGCAGGTTCGTGAGCCCGAACGCGAGCAGGCCGCCGAAGGCCCCCGACAGCGCCGCCGCCACGAACAGGTAGCTTATGCGCCGCGCCTGTTCCTCCTTCTTGTAAAAGGTCGACAGGTACAGCGTCAGGCAGGGGAAGAGCCCGCTCTCGAACGCACCCAGCAACAGGCGGGTGGCGAGCAGCCCGGCGTAGTTGGTGACGAAGGCGGCGCCGATGATGACGGCGCTCCAGGAGAGGATGAAGAAGGGTATGAGCCGGCTGGGCCCGATCTTCTTCAGCACCAAGGAGGCCGGCAGTTCGAAAGCGATGTACGTCACGTAAAACAGGGTGACGGCCACATTGAGCCGGTCGCCCGTCAGATGGAGGTCCTCGGTCATGCCCGCTATCGCCGCATTGCCTATGGGACGCCTGTCAGCAACGCCCGCCGCGTGGAAGCCGTGGGCGGGAGGCCTTACCGATATTGCTTCGGTCGAGGTAGGAGACGAGGAAGAACAGGATCATCATGGGGGCCAGAAACAAGTCCAGCTTTCGCAGCAGCTTCTTCTCGGCCATGGGGTCGATGGTGAGTTCGGTGGTGCCGAGCGAAGCTGGCGCCTCCGCGTCCGTGATGCTCTTCGCATCCGGCATGTTCTTTTCACCCGACATGACGATGGAGAACCGCAGTCAATTGGCACTTGGCTGGGAGTAAAGACTTCCTCATTGGCATGCTTTCCGATGGCCCCGGGAGAAGCACTGGGTTTATATGAATTGCCTTCCGACTATGACACCACGCCCATTGCTGACCCTTGGGGGCCGGTATGATTCTTGGGGATTATCGGGAGATCCTGGGCCTATCTGCAGGTTGCGGGGGGGGAACTCCGTCGGACGCAATCCGAACTCCATTCCACGTTTATCGTTGTTTCTCTGCGTGGGTCTCGATGGCGGCCCCATTCCTGTTGGAGTGCATATCTGCAACTTGGCGGTACAGGATGTCGGGGAATAGGCCGTCACCGGCGGCGTAGCGATCTGCTTAAGGACATGCGCTGTCAATCATTACATAAAAAGCGACGGGGAAGTCTCGTGCCATGATGCTGGGTGGCATCAGTCGCCCCCGGATCCTGTTACGTCGACGATAGGGCCCTGTGACGTTTAACTTGCTATCACCATGGTATCAACCGTAAGTCGGCAAGTTCGAACCAGCCAGATCCGCTACTGACCGGATTCTCCATGAATGAAGCATTGGCACCGTCTGGTGCGTTTCATTGCCAAAGAAGATGGAGAAGAGCACTTTGGCGAGCCCCTGGGGGATGATGTCGACAGTAGGTCCTCAACGGCGACTATGTCTGGCCGTGTGTTGACCCGCTGCAAGTTGGCGCTGCCATGGCCTTGGGTTCCTGCGTCGCTGTGAGGGTGCTCAACTGCCGGACAGCGCTCGATCTTTCGGCCCAGCCCACCAAAGAAATCATGACCATCGACCGTCTCCTGCCGCCCCTGACGCGGCAGGAGGTTGGGACCATCCGATGTGTCGGTCTGAACTACCGCAATCACGCCAAGGAGATGAACCTCGCCCTTCCGAACCATCCCACCTTGTTCTTCAAGCCGCCAGGCTGTCTGAACGCGCCGAATGCCCCGCTCACAATCCCGCACCAGGCCACCGACGGACAGGCCGACTACGAGGCCGAGCTCGCCGTGGTCATCGGCAAGGAGGCGCGGAACGTGCCGGTCGACCAGGCCCTCGACTACGTTCTGGGATACATGTGCTCGAATGACGTGACGGCGCGGAAGCACCAGTTCCACGGGGCGCAATGGGGCTTCGGCAAGGGCTTCGACGGCTTCGCCCCCATGGGCCCCTGTCTGGTGTCGGCGGCGCGGATCCCGGACCCGAGCGTGATCGGCCTACAAACGGTGCTGAACGGCGAGGTAATGCAGGATGGCCGCGCCGACGACATGATCTTCAGCATCGCCGAGATCGTCGCCTACCTGTCCCAGGGGACCACGCTTGACGCCGGGACCGTCATCATGACGGGCACGCCCCACGGCATCGGGGTGAGCAAGACCCCGCCGGTGTACCTGCGACCCGGCGATGACCTGAGAGTGATCATGACCCACGGGCTTGGAAGCTTGGTCAACACGGTTGTGTACGAGGAGAAGGCAGGGGAGACAAACGGCGCTCCGTAAAGAGGGTCGATACTGGCGGGGCGCTGGCGTAGATGTTGGGCTACGGATTTGCAATCGTAACATTCGGCATTGGCGCAACAAAACAGAGTTCCTGAACACGCAAGGAGCGTGCTGGAAGAAGAAGATATTTACATGCATGCAAGTAAGGAAACCTGGGAGCCCTCGCATCTAGTCCGACGCCCCTTTCCCCGCCCTTGTTTGTCTTGGCTGCCATTTCGACATGACTGCTCAACAATGGCCCAGTTCTGCCTGAGATAACTAGGATTCCACCGAGTAGGGGCCCTGTGGGTTTATAATAATTGTTAGCTACGCATTCCCGTCCGAGATACGGTAATGGTGCTCCTTGGATTAGATTAAAGACCATAACTCAGGGCAACGGCAAGGGACCGTCAAGTGAACCAGCCCTGTTCGCTATTGCGCGCCGTCTTCCTTTTTGAGAAGCACAAGACAGAATGGGACCATTTCGGTTCACCTCCAACTGGGACCTCGAAAACGAGAGACATCCTGATACGGCCACTCTTGTAGGGTTTGCAGACGACCAGGAATCGGCATTCGCCACGCCGAACGCCAAGGTCTTCAGAGCCGAACTTGGTCCCGGGTAAGCATCCATCTGTCGACCTTCCGCTGTGTTCTGGGGCAACAATAAATACACACCCGCGCAGATCAAAAAGAACATTGGTCGTGCGTTGGGGGGGACTCCCCGCCCCCCATCCCGAAGCCTGCAAGTCACCAGTCCATCACCATTGCCCTATTCTGAGACAGGCACTGGACCGTCCTATAAGGAAGATTCGGCATGGCGAGGCAGACCCCAACTTGGCTGTAGCATCGGCTGTTATATGGTTGCATATTGACCACATTCTCGAGGGGAAGACGCCCGGCGGCGGCGAGGGGCGTTACTCTAGCGGTGTCATGATTCAATTTGCCATCAAGATGGTGACCAGCGAAACACGCTGTCATTTCATCGCGGGCGACGATTATCTCAGGGGCACCCGGGATTGCCATGTCCAAACGCATTCCGTGGACTAGCACGGGGTGGGCGCCTTGCAGCTGGGAGCTTTCGACATAACGGCGAACGATTCAAACCACTGGGCTGCTTTAATTCACCACATTGCCTCGGGAACGACGTATATTCTCGAGCCGGGCCCCAGGCCTCCCCAGACGCGCCGGGGTGCCCACGTAGAGCCTCGCATAAAATTCAACGAGCTGCTAATGCAATGAGGCCTCCCACTGGCTTCGCCGTTCATCGCCATGGGCCGGGAGCCGCAACTCGGGTCGTGGTAGTGCGGGTTCATCCTGCTTTAACAGTTTATGAGTTTCCTCCACAGCGATGGCCTCTTGAAATGGGATAAATCCAATCTGTACCAGGGTCTGCAAACGGCCCAAGCCTGGGAGGTGTACGGTATGAGAAAGATTGCTGACTGGGCTCTGCATATTTTACGGGAGAGCAAGATGTATGCTGCCCGAGCCCTGGGCTGAGTGAGTTGTCGACTCTGTCCGAACGACTTATCCAGACAAGGCGCATGGCTTCACTGGAGAGCAAATACCCCGGACTGCCAACAAGGAGAGGCGGGAGGTTGCCGTCCGCCGCAAATGTTGTTTCTCTGCTTGGTAAAGGGAATGATATGCCTGACATGACCAGATTGAGACTGTTCGGGCCGGGGACAAAGCGGATTACAGCCCTACCGGATCTCTCGGTTCCGAGTATGTCCGCCAGGACGGGCATCAGCAAGCGGCCGGCTGTCCGGAAGCGAGTATCCGCCCCGCCGGGTCTGTCAATCTCCCCGCCGGCTTCATGCCAGGTAATGGGGAGACCCATCTACTTGTACTCCACGCCGGACCACGGGTGGGAGAGGCCGGCCGGTTTGGAGTTTGACGCGGCTGCGGCGCGCGAGAAAGTCTTGGCCAATTACGCGGATCCCTCGTTCACGACGAAAGAGGCCTGGCCCACGGTTTCCCACATGAGGTACGACGATATTTTGGGGGCTCGGTGGCGAGCTGGGACGGGCATACAACTACCTGCTGGCCATGGTCTTTCAGAACTCGGACAGGGCCGCCAAGATTAGCCTGTCGCCCGCCGTCGTGCGGGATCGTAGCGCATAGCTCAAGCTTATAACGGCTCTGGTCATCAAGAGAGGTGACCTGATGCGGGCGTTGGAGCACATTGGACGGTGTTGTCCCCGTGCCCCGTAAGGGGCCAGCAGCTAAGTATCTGCCCTGGTCGGATTGCAAAGCAGGGAGAAAGGATAATACACACCCAAGGTAGCAGGAAGGCGAGGAGGTAGCCGGGATCTATGGATCTATGCAGCGGATTGGAGACACCATATGGCACGGAAGGTGACAAAGGAAACGTGAGGCAGACGGACGGGGGTGGTGATGCGCTACGGCAACTGCCACTGCAAATGGATCCACCTCTGCAAGTCATCTATCTATCCATCTCTCCTCATGGGGAGCCAGACGCGGTATGGACGCGCACCATGGGCGGAAGCCGAGGCAGATCTGGCTAGGCTACGATGGCACCGGCTTCTAGCTACCTAGCTTGATGCCTCTTTTGTATGTAGAGCGACGCGATGCATCGTGGGAATTGGGGCAGGGGGGTCCCGATGCATGACGAACAGGGAAACCCGAGAGGTACGTACTGCCTACTTAGGTACAAAACCTACTTCCACTCAGAGGGAGCAGACGTCCCAGCCCCCCGCATTTCAACTTTGAACGACGTGCGCACCTTTTAACTCGGCTCAGGCTCCGAAACCCAAGGCGAGCCCAAGGTTGCCTCTCCGTCTCTCTACCCTTGAGACGGCACACGCAGGCAAAGTCACTCTGAGGCTGGGAAGTTAGAAGGGGGTGTTGGCCATGCGTTGGCGATGCGCTACCAGGACGGGACGTTGCAGAAACGCCCGCCGCCATGGAAGCGCCGTTGTCGCCCCGACGTCATCAGCGCAACGCGCGCGTGCCCGGCCGGTTGGAGCTCCTGGATGGGAACGATGGGGGAGGGGCCGGGGAGCCAGCGAGCCAGGCCAGGCTGGAGTCTGGCCACCACTCAACCCGCCCAGCCTATTTCGAGATCGCCCGGGAGGGAAAATCGGCACTGGGGCACGGGGCACGGGGCACGGGCACGGGCACGACAGGCACAGACGCAGGCACCGGGCTCGGGATGTTGGTACTACGGAGCAAGGCGCACACCATCGGAATGTACATATCCACCGGCACCAAGGCGAGAAGAGGCAAAGGGCCCCGTGCGGAGCCCCGAACGAGATGCGAAACCCATGGCTGGCGATGCGAGATGCGATGCGGTCCCGTCCCATCCCATGCGATGCGCGAGAGATGACACGAAAGCCGGCGACGGACAGGCTGAGCTACCCAGTAAAGGCAGGCGCTAGCGCAGGGACCAGCGCGCGAGTGCCGCCAAGCCCCGCCCAGCCTCGGAAAAGGCGGGGCAGCCCAGCTCTTCTCAGCTCGTGTGGACTAAACGGCGGTGCCAGTGGTGCTGCCAGCGCTTGCCATGCCGCAGCAAGTACGTACCGTGAGGCCCAAAAAGTCGCCGTGGCAACCGGGGCCCGGCATCAATAAAAGTCGGATGGCTGGGAGACGGAGCCGGCGAAATCGTCACGACGCCTGGGAGGGGGGCCGGAAAATGCGGTGGCTAGACCAATGGCAGCCGCATCCTCGCGGCCAAATGCTCCTCTCTTCCGTCCCAAACTCCATCCGGACCATCCTGACGCCTTGAATTGCCCATCCATTCTTCCATGGAACCCATCCCATCGTGACGAGCGCCCAAACGAATTCCGCCCACACGCGTGTCCCCTCCCAACCACCCAACCCCCCCATTTCGCCGCTCCACCCACCCAGCCTGCCCGTCTGCACCGGCACCTACTGACAGACTGACCCCAGGCAAACCTGCAGTGACTGACTGACTTGCATACAGACCAATCCGTCCGTTCTGCCAGGCTCGTTGAAGCTGATCCTGCTTTGCCGTTTGGCACACCGTCGTCTCTGTCGCTCTGTCTTCCTCTCCCTCTCACATCCCTCCCTCCCAGTTCTCACCGTGAACAACCCACTCCCCTCACCTCCTCCACACTGCCAGTGACCCCACGCCCGCCGTTGGCGACGGTCACACACTCAACTCCCCCTCCCGACAATTAGGAAAGCGCCTCGACCGGCGGCCCGTCCTACTTATTCACCCAGCGCCAAATTCGAGCGCGACACACGGCGTTCTGCGCGGGCGTTGTCCACCGAGTCGACGACATTCCCAGCACCCGCTGTTTGTGCTGCCCGCCCAACGCGCGCCCGCGTCACTCTCCACCAAGGGACGACGGCTTGCGGCTTGCCGTGTCTGACGAGCATCGCCCGAATAGCCCCCAGGCGCATAGAAGCCCGGCACCCTCACCATGGCGGGGGAACGATTCCAAGTCGGATGGTACCGTGAGTCCGCCTCGGCGCCATCCCTCCTTCTGGCGATGCTCTCCGTCTCGTGTGCGCATGCTGACCCTCCCCCTCAGGCTTCATACCGTTTCTGGGCTACCACCATGTGTTGATGATTCTGATCGCAATCACCATCATCCTTCTGTCCCTGCTGCTCGCCGGCTGCTCCTCGTCCTCGCCCCTGATACCGGATATCTTCCTGCTGTCCCTCTACTATGAGCACTACACGGCCGTGCCCGATACCGCCCAGGTCGACTACAACCTGAACCAGGCCATTGGCAACATTGTCGGCAGCGCTCACCTGCAGGCAAGAGTCGGCTATTTTGGCATCTGCGTCAACCCGGACGGCGGCGCATGGCTGTGCAGCAACAATGCCACCGCTCTCGCCAACGAGGTCTCGGTCGACCAGGATCCGCTGAACCTGATCTGGCTGGCGGCGCAGTTCAAGGACATGATTGTCTTCCCCTACCTGATGTAGGTTTTCGCTCCCCGCCGCCCACTGGCCCCGTTAGCTAACCCCAACGCCACAGCATCATCGCCATCATTTTCGCCTTCGTCTGCTTCATCCTGTTGGCCACCTTCCCCGGCTGGCACGAGGAGGAAGACTCGGAGGGCTCGGAGCGCGAGATCAAGCCCTTCCCCTCGCGGCCCGTCTCGCAGATCGCCCTGGCCATCATCTTTGTCGCCTCCATCTTCGTGCTGGTCTCGGTATTATGGCAACATACAGCTTCCGTGGCCGCCTCGGTGATAGCCCAGGACTTTGGCAACGGCAGTGTCATGTCGGGCGTGGGGACAAGTGCCATGGTGCTGGGTTGGTTCAGCTTCACATTACTCATCATCGTCACCATTGGCCTGCTGGTCATGATTCTGAGCATCAGGGTCTTGTCGCAGCTGGCCGACTAGTCGAGGGCGCGTCATTGGCCTCTAATGCGATACCATATTGAGGGGTTTTGTTTTCAGCTTGGCATGTGAAGAAGACGAAGAGTGACGGGGTACGACAATGATAGACGATGATTACCATGCATATTCGGCAACATCCACGATACCATACGATTGCGACACAGCACAAGGACGAGGTCCCACCACAAACAAAAACACACACAAACACCCCTCCTCGATCATGGCGCCTGTTTTTCCTGCCGCCCGCGGCACGGGACGAAATCGGTCGTGGCTGCAACAACAACCAAAATTCCGCGTGGAGGCAAAGCATCTGGGACAACCGGCGTTCAGGGAAATGGGAAAGGGCTCTATTTTTACACCGTGCATCTTGGACCGAGCCCATCGCGAGATGCAACCTGGCAAGGGGGCAATATATAGGGACGGTGGGCAGGGCCAATACTGACTAATGAACGAAATCAGACGACGATTGAATGTTGGAGACCCCTGCCACTTTGACTTTTCCTCCGCCTTGCCTTTTGTGCTGCCCCGTGACGGGTGGCATGCATGACTTCTCTCCGTATTCCTCTGTGACCACCGCGAACAGCGACCATGATGCGGGGCAAGGGAGGGACAGCGACGCTCAGGCATGGGCGGGAGGGGAGATGGGGTCCTCAACGAAGGTCGGAAAAGCGCGAGTCCCGGACAGCTGCGGTGGGTGGGGGAACAACAGGCACTTGTGCTTGTGCCCTGATCGTGGCGCCCGGCCTGGAGGATTCCACGGTGTCGCGCGTGCGACAAGGCGTGGTGGTAGACATCAGGGAGACGGACGAGGGTAGGTCGTCGGGCGGCCGCGGCGATGCGGTTGGGGCCAGGCGGTTTATGGTGTGCGCGCCGTCTCGGCGATGGAAACACCAGAGCAGAGAGGCTGGCGAGCTGGAGGGGTTCATGGATGGATGGACGGATACAGCTGGAGGTGGGAACCGACGAATAAGTGACCCATTCACATCAATGTCCAGGGGCAGAGGCCGCCAATCCGGGGTTCACCATGGGGTTACGCGCCATGGGGCAAGTACATGCTAGGTACTGACATGGCCCTGTCTTCTTCTGCCAGACCTTGCCATGGCCTTTTCACCTGCACCACGCGGGCCAGGAACCCCATGCCCACCTGGCCGCCCACTGGTTTCGCAAGTCGTCACAACAAGGACGCAGAGATGGGGGAGCAAGGCGGTTATCCCCCCCTCCCCCCTTGGCTCTCGAGCACCCCTGACTACCAAGTATCCTACTGCTATAGGTTCCAATTACCGTCTGATAAGGTCTTCTGCCTATACGCCAAAATGACTGCAGCTTCCATCGGGGCTCCTTGGTGCCCCTTCACGGAGCATCGGGTCTCCGGAACGGGTGGGCCTCCGTGTTGAGCACAAACTCGTCCAGGCTGACGACGTCGGGTGTGCTGTAGAGCAGGTAAAAGTACTTGAGCGTCTCGGCAAGCCAGAAGCTTTCCATCGAGTCGCTCCGATCCGCGTTGGGCACAAGCACGTCGTCGATGGCGCTGTGGCCAACCTCGGTCTGCGTTGCCTTGACAATGGACTGGAACATACGCCAGCCTTTGTCCTGCCACTTGGTGTCGCCCGTGATGCGGTACATGTACCAAACCGATTCGATTGCTTCGGGTCTGGCTGGAAGTGAGCAACCCTCCCGTACGCATGAAACGGGTAGGGGCGAGGCTTCGCTCTTGACTTACCGGAGAATGTAGTTTCTGCCACGGACACTCTCGTAGCCCCGCGGGATCTTCTCGTTCTCAATCCGGCTCTGCACGTACTCGTCGTGCGACAGCGGCCGTTCTGGCTCGGGCAGCCGGAGTGTTGCCTCATCCTGATCGCTTTGCAGCGGAACTTGCGCGGCAGGCGCCTGGATGGGCATTCCAACCCTGCCGACTCCGCCAGCAGTGTTGATGTCCAGGTTGTCTTTGAGCGATGGCTTCTTGTCCCCCGTCTTGGATGGCGAGACGTTATCGTTGGAGCTCGTTTCCAACTCTTCGTCGTCATCATAAACGCGTTTTCTCAAAGCTCCTGCTGCCGCGGGTTGCCTCGCCGACGAGGAGCCGATCCCGGGAGCGCCATCTTCCAATGCTGTCTCTTTGCTCTTCTCACGCTGCATGACAAGATTCTGTCTCTCCTCTTCGGCGGCGCGGTCGGCATTGGCTTTCGCCTTTGCCTCGGCTTTGCGCCGGGACGCATCTGTCTTGGCCTGGCTGAGCTCCTCCATTTGCTTCTTCCAGTCCTCAATTTGCACCTCCCGCATGCTCCCCATTGGGTCGAGGTATTCCTTCCACAGCGTCTCGTTCCAATGACAATCGTTGACCGAGGCGCATGGCACCACAGTCGCGGACTCGGGCATGATACCGCTGGGCGTACTCTCGTAAGCCCACACGCAGCCGTCCGCCAGCTTGCTCGCGATAGCCACGTCAACTTCGTCACCGAAAATCTTCCCACCCAAGCCGAACATGCCACCGAGGAAGCAGGTGAGGTGCGTCACTTCAAATTCAAGCTTTGCATCCTCCTCAGGATCTCCTTGCGTCGTCATCTTGGCACTGAAGAGGATGTCGCGGTTATCGGGAACCATCGGTCGGTAAAGAAGCCACTGCTTCACTGCCTCAACCGTATCCATGTGCAGTTTCTTGTACTTGGACTCGAGGCCTCCGAGAAGAAGGAATTGCTTGGGGAAGTATTCGTAAGTTGAATCCTGGCTGCCCCCCATCGAATAGGACTCGGAACCATAGCTACCTGGCGCCAGACCCTGAGGATAGCACACATCGCCAGTAAGCCTATCAGGATAGGGCCCAGCTGTTGTTCCCTGGATCGACATTTCGTGGTATATATCGGGCTCGGAGATCTTCAGCGGCTTGCTCGCTTTGCCAATGTTGGCAGCTGAGGTCTTTCCGGCAGTCAGGGGACGGTCGTGGGCGTCCTCCTCGTCTTCGTCATGCAGACTGCTGGATCGCCTGGCAAGGCGCTCCGCAGCACGGAAAGAGCCAGTGCGTGAGCCGCTTGAAGATCCGCCGCTGGCCACGAAACTGCTGCTACTGGCACCGCTCCTAGCCTTACTGTGAGAGCTGATCTTGGCTTCATTTTGCGGAACGTCGGCCATCGAAGTCGCGTCTCCACTAGTGGGCTTATGGGGGGACTTGGTGTATTCTCGGCCAGTGTAATCATCGGGCGATGGCACCAGCGGTCTCTCCATATCATCCTCATCATCGGTGGTAGAAGCCTTCGAAGATTTGCCGTACTCTCTGCCAGTGTAGTCCTCCGACAGCACCAGGGGGCTCTGAACCTTTTCAACCGGTTCGGCGGATAGCTTCATGGCGGCATCATGGGCAGCACTCTGGTTGCAGCCGCTAGCGTCGACACGTTCTGGGAAGATGCCGGGTACTGTGGTTCCTCGTTTCTGCCAGTCCACCAGGGCGTCTGTGATGCGCTCGACCGCGTCAAAGTACTTGTCCTCGCCTGTAATCTGAGCCAGCCGCGTGAACTCCATCAGCAGGGAGCCCAGCTCGGCAATGCTGTTCGAAGAAGACGCGCGATGGGGTTTCGAGGCATACGATGGCTTCCAGTTGTAGTACAGCACGGGCATGCGGTTGGGTGTATCGAAAATCCCCATGAGGATCTCGGCAAGCTCAACGGCCTTATCCAGAAGGACCGTGTAGCCGCCCTTCTTCCCACCGCTGACGTCGTAAGCGCCAAGCAAGCCGCCGAGGTATCGAATCGTCGTCTCGAACACGGGGATCTCCTCACGCTGGCTCGAGAAGGTAAAGTCGATCTTCTTGACAGCCTCCACGGCCTCTTCGAATTCGGTCTTCATGCCCATGATCCAGAGCGTGTCGAGCGAGTCCACGAGGGTGGCAGCCCAGCCGCAGAAAGGATCCTTGTTGGTCTTGGACACGGGCCGCAGCTCGTCGTGCATCCAGGCATATGTCTTGTACCCGCCCCAGGCACGCTCCATATGGCTCTTGACAAGGCCTAGGCGCTGCAAGCGCTTCTCGCGCGCGGCCTCTCCCTCGGGCGCAAATTCGTGCTGTATTCTGGGAATCGCTTTCGGTTTGCCAGTGGGCAAAGGAATGACGGATTCCTTGGCTATGGGGAAGTGCTCGGGCGGCTTGCTCCAGTGTATCTGGCTGGTGGTGAGGGAAGCGGCGTCCTTGACCCGGCCCAAGGTGCCGTGAGCCAGTGCAGCCTTCTCCTTCTGCTTCTCCTTCTCCTTCCAAGCATCCTGTGGTGTTTTCCTGTCGGGCAGACTAACAACGGGGACGGTGGGCGGAGTGGTCGTCTTCGGGGCGGCTTGGGTGCGGTCCTCGCCATGGCCTAAGGCTTTGGGCGTTTCGAGGGGCGTGTTCTGGACCTGGGCCGTGGTCGTGGCGGGGTGGCCAAAGTCCAGAGGGACCTTATCGCCTGCAGCGTCCTTCAGGTCGGGGATCCTGAGGGGGGCCTGGTCTTGGTTTTGCGCATCAACAGGGCGTTTTCTGGCGTTTTCGTATACCCCTGCGGCGGGCGGAGCGGGTGGTTTAGGTTTCGGAGCGGGCTCGGGGGCGGGCTTGGGAAGAGGGTTGAAGGACACAGGAGCTGAAAGAGCGTCCCATTGGTCGCCGGAGCGGGTGAGGCTGTAAACGATAAGGAGGAGCAAAGCCACGGCAACAAAGTACCGGTATTTGCGCACGCGGATCATAGCTGCGGCTTTCGAGGTAGGGATATCCTGGGCAGCTAGAGTTGATGACCAAACAGGGTGCCGTTACGGACAGGGCGCTCCCATGGCACACGCCCTCGTTAGGACAGGAGCTTGGCTCTGTCGTTGTTTGCACCCCGTCTTCTCCCAGCTCGGGGGGCTGAGCAGGGTCGAGGTGAAAGTCGGCGGGCGCAGGACAGCGAAGCACGCGATCGGGGGGGGCAAGATGGCCGGTCGCACCAGCGCAACGACGGGCTGGTTGTCTGGGGAAGAAGTGCACCGCCAGTGAAGCCCGAGCCGAAGGAAGGGGGGAATGAAGGAAGAGCAACGTAGAAGAGAAGATGGGAGGGGGGAGACAGAGGAAGCGAAAGAAAGAGCCCCAAGGCCAGGACGACGGTATGGATCCAACTAGGGAATTATTGACCAGAAGGGTCGGTTAGCAAGCGAGACACGGCTTGCCATGCTCGCTGGTGCGAAATCTCTCCCACACACCCTCCCTCCCCTCTCTCTCGACAGCAGGTGCCGCTTGTCGCCAAGTGGAGGTCAGAAGCCACGTCTTGGCAGTCAATGTCCCGCGTCCCTTCTAGATCATGATGCATAGGATGGGCCCCGTCTCACGGGGCAGGTGCCGTGCGTGCGGTACGAGAGCGACGAGGAGCAACTTCTGTCTCGAGTCCCCTGGTTGGAGGGGGGGGGGCCCACAGGGGCAGGCGGGCTCGGGTGGAGCCCCGGACTTATCCACTCTCAAGCAGCGCGCGCTCGGGGCCTGAGAACAAGGTTGCCAGTAGGGCGTTTAGCTTAGAAAGGGGGTTTGTATTGTAGGGCGGACTCGGGTAGTATGCTCTATAGAAGTAATTCCTACATAAGTACTATGTAGATATCTATTAGCCGCTCATATAACTATGATGTATTTTTATTTTATGCTATGGGTACTGTACAAGTATCCTTTCGGATATGGGGTTATTTCAACCCCGAGCGCGCGCTAGGGCTAGCAGGTGCTGTCTCACTGTCAAGGCAGTACCTCCATTGCAATAGTGCAATGGCGGCAACGGGCACGACGGGGCCTGCGCACAGAGAGCTACTTGCCTCTTGGTTCCCCCGGTCCCTTCGGATTGATCGGATGGCATACCTAGGTAGGTATAATCCGACTTGGGCGGGCTGGAGTGGAAGATCGACACGTCCCCTATTACTGTTGAGATTTGACCACGGCATTGAATTTGAGACAGACACACACACAGAGAGCCGACTGAGCCAGGCGGCGCTTCAATACCAACCCCGCAGAAAACCTACCTCGGTCAGCAGGATACCGGTCGCATTGTCCCGCGCAAACAGGTCGGGAGTGGCCCCTGGCGCGACGCCATGCAATCTCGCGATCTTGCAACCAGGGCATTTCGGCCTGCTGGTGGCCTTTCCGGTCCTACCTATGTCGGGCGACACAAGGTGGCAACGCGGCACTAGACCAAGCCAAAGGTCATCGGACAAAGCCGCCGGAGGAGGGGCGCCGGAACTTGGCCCGCATCGAGGTCCGTTCTGTTTCTGGAAGGAGGGCAGGATATCATCGCGGGCGGGGTTCCGCCGGTTGTCAGGCGGCCAGTGTGCAAATCTCGGCCCACGCACGGGAGGGAAGGACGCAAAGACTGGGATCTGCAAGCGTCCGTGAGACCAGTTGCCGTGCTGTGCCGCGCCAGGTGCACCAACGAGGGCATTCCACACAGACCCTCGCCGCTACAGAACCAGCTATCAACCCAAAGCAGGAGGACCCTGGTGATCCCCGAGCCCAGCTTTCCCCAGATTTCCTCTGCCCAGGTACCGGGGCCCTGACCCTCGGCGCCTCTGCGGCGATCCATGCATTGACTAGTCGCCCTGCGCCAACCCAAACAAAACCGCGGGGCTGGCCGACCCGAGACCGACAGACTCGGCACCAAAACTCCCGTCGCATTGCGATCAATCAATCCTCCTCCGCCGAGGGACGTACGAAAGTGGAAGCTTGACTGCCTGCACTATGGCTTTCCAGGCCGCCCTTGGACTTTGGGGCCAAGGGGAGAGGGGCTCAACCCCCAGTCCGTTCCGTTAGCCGGTCAGCCGGTCCGAGGGTGGGTACCAAGAACCTGCCACACTCCATCTCCATGTTCCTCCCATACCTGGAGGGACTGCATTTGGATGAATCTGGCCCCTATCTTACCGGCTGTGTCCCCCCTCTGTCTCGTTCTCACTTCCAGCACTTACCCACCGGGTACGACTGCTGCATAAGTAAGTACGAGGTATGCCCCTTTCCCCCCGTCTGCCAATCTCACGACCCTCAGTGGCCCCTCGTATTCTGCCCGGTTTCTTCCCCATAGAGAGAGAAAAACAAACTAGTTCCACACCGTACCAAACAACCAGCATGCACCGCCGTAATACCCGGTTCCTTGTAGGTTCAATTAAGCTTGGCCTGTCAATCCGACCATCCGTCACGGCCGTAGTCCGGCCATCCGTGCATCTGTTCTCTTGTGCTGGGCAGGACGTGTCGTATGTGACGGCACCAAGTGCCCGCACCACGACGAAACATCTATGGGCGCTCTAATGCGTACGCAACAAGGCTCTTCCCTCGGGCAAACATGGCTCCCGATCAACAGGTCGCATGCTGTTCTGGGCTGGCCAAAGGGCCGGGAAAACGAGACACAAGCCATCGAGCGTCTTGGTTGGAGTAGCAACGTGTCGTGGTACTATCACCTGAAGCCAAGATCCTACTACCCGAAGCTTCCTCTGTAGGCGATGTCCCGGCGGCTTCAGCGACGGTGAACGAACCCAAGAGGCACCTCGAATAGTAGCCGCTGGCCATGACTACAGAGCACCGGAGGTGCAGCCCGGCCAAGTAGCAAAGCCTAGCTGGCGCTTCATCCACCAAAGCTCCAAGAGCCGCGTATGGCTCTACGGACATGGGCTAAGTTTCAGAGCCGGACCGTCGCGATACTAGTGAGAGGCCATCGTGTGGGTTTAGTTATCCAACCCTCAGTCCATGGGATGGCAAGATGGCTCCTGTACTTGATGTCCTAGCTCCTATTAGAGTTGCCTAGGACCGCAATTGGTGTCGTGGCTTCGCAGTTGCTGATTTGTGCAACCGCAACAGGCCGCTGCATATGATGCTGAGGAACAACTAAGCACTGACTGGGTTGCTTGCATTCGAATGTCCCGGACCCAATCTCGAGAAAGTGAGACGGTCCTGATGTAGATGGGATGAAGGGGAGATTTTAGCTTCCGGGTACTACGGCCTTATTCACCCCGCCGGCAGGCAATGATAAAAATACCCCACGTGGTCCGGGTGAGGTAAACATGCCTCTATTCACAGTTTCAGCTCTCCACTTCGTCCAAGCAGACAAAGCACCTCAGGCCGGCGCTTGCCCGGCCTTGCTATCCCGAGGAAACCGGAAACCAAGATTCTGCTGGGATGGTATCCGGACCGGGAAATCAATTCTCTCATCTTCCCTTTGGCAGCGACGGATGATCCGGAGCACATGCGGCTTTGGGCACTCCACGGACCGCTGCATAGTCCCAAATTCGCCGTAAGCGTTTCTCCCAAGTGGCCCTGCTGCAAGCGGGCAGCTGGCCGTGGCTCAGCTGCGGATGAGTTAAGCGGTAGAGTAATGGGTTTCGCCCATGGCTTTGCTAGGCCTAGGCCTTGGAACTCTAGGCTTGGGGGAACGAAACTGCCCGAGAGCCCCAAGGGTATCTTCATTGGAAAGCAAAGGGGCTTGGGTAGGAAATCTGCCAAGCTGCTCAACTTTCCGAGCTGGAGGTCCTATCATCTAGTGTCACCGATGAAGACGATAGCCTTGTTAGGTTCACATGGGAAGACGCGTGGAAAGAACTTCGTCGTTCACTTCTCGGGATCGCTGGACATTCCCTAGCCTATCATCAACACGAAGAGGGGGTATATACCTGAATTCAAGAATCTTTCGGCTCTCACCAGAACCCTGTATCGGGCAAGACTATATCCATATGCCTTTGCATGGCCTATTCCTCCCTGGCTCTACCACGGCAAATTTGCTGACGTACGTTCCCAGATCTCAATTCAGCGACCTCGCCACAGCCATGGCATGCCTGAGTTACGGGGTTCCCAGCGGCTTACCGGCCCTTCCGGTGGTCACCAACGCGGCGTCCAAGCACTCCGTCGTTCCGGCTGATGGTGTGGATTTGCCCGAGCCAGCCCGTTTGTGGACGTTCAGAACACATCGTGGCGCCTCGAGGACCTCGCGCCTTCTGTTTCAGTTCAAGATGGTCGCAATCGTCGGTGCGCCGCTTGCCTTCTGCGGTACGGCGATCTCCTACAAGGAGGGGACGTGAACCTCCAGGTATCCTGGAAACAGAGCGAGGCCGGCGGGTTGTTTCCACACGCTTCCTAGTATAGTTAGTAGTTTAAGGTTGTCTATTTTGCTCCCATTCTATCATTTTGTGCCCTCTTACTCCCTATATTTCAGGAAACCTTTGGATGCGAGCGCAGCGGTAGTCCAAGATGGGGAGGGGGCATGGGACCTGGGGCCGCACCGGGATATGAGGCGCCGGGAGCCGTGGTACTCGCGCTGGAAAACGGCGACATCACCACTCCGTGTTCGGGACTGGGAGGCTATGTCCAGCCAGGGTAGTGGCGCATGTCCATGATATCCTGGAAATCGGCAGCAGCAAGGAAGGGGTCAAATTGGTAAAGAAAGAGGGGCGGCGGGCTGTCCAGAGAGCAAACGAGCTGGTCGCTGACCAAGCGCAGCTTCACCAGCGCCTCATCCTCGTCATGGGCCCCAGGGTAGTGGCTCGCTGTCACATATACTCTTTGGGGTCAGTATTTCTGCACCTACGGGGGCCTGGGGAGTGGTGCAAAGCGTAGAGATGCGCATGATGAACTGACCTAGCCCAGCTCATACCGGCTGGCATTGCTCGAGCCTGTGGTGTATATTTGAAACCCGGTCTTGCCGAACACCCATCTGTGCTACCTGGGCTTCGACTGGCAGAAAGGCGTCGGGCTGCGGACTAGATTAGTAGAAAGTTCCAGAGCTTTGCCAATGTGCTCCATCTCCGAGCACCGAAGACGCAGGGGTGAAGAAATTGCTCCGCGCCGTCGCGTGTCTCTAAGACGCCGTAGTCGACGGCCCGCGCGCACGACCGGCCCCTCAAACCGGAACTCTGGCGGGCATATCTTATACCTGATGAGGTACTTGGGAAGAGATGTCGCTTTCCCCCTTTTGGAAGAGTGGAGGAAGCTGGACTACTGAGAATTCGAAAGGGAATTCGCCGCTGACACCTTCTCATCCCCGTTTCCTCGCCTCAGGCGTCGTAGATCCTTTTTGCTTCAGCTCTGTGGACACGGCCCGGCGCCTCGTCTCGGTTAGAAACCAAGTAAGCTAGCGGGGCTGGTGTCGCGGTACTCCGTGGCAGCGCTGGAGATGGCCGTCGATTTCGTACGGCCGGGTCAGCTACGTGAGCGACACGCGTAGGTTGTTCCAGGGGGTCCCTTTCCCCCTTGCCCGTCAAACTGTCGTGTTCTCCGTGTTCATGACAACAAAAAGATGATAGCGGTGGACCAATCGCTTATCGAGTCCCCTTCCAAACCAATATCGATGCTGGAGGAGTCCTAGAATCTGGGCGTAATGGGACACGGTGGGATGCGCTTCTGCCGATACAAACGTGAAGCATGACCGGGAGAGGGGGGCTTTTATGATGAGGCCGCACCCTGTCCACTATTCAAATTTCTCGATATGCTGGCCGGCGCTTCCGGGAGGCATTATCATCGCGTTCCAAATGAGTCCTGGATGACCGAGCTTTTGTCAAGCAAGCATCGCTGAATTTTACACTCAAGATCACCGCCGGTATCAAAGGATGGACTCCGTAACGCGAGAGCGGATTTTGCTTGTGACTCAAGCGATATCATTAGGCGAGTCAACCCGGACACTGCAAGGGGCGTATTGGAAGAGTTTGGACCAGCATGTTTCTTTTCGATCCAATCTGATTACATTAATAAGCTGTTATTGGGCGACGCCGCGTCTGGGTTGTGCCGTGGGTATCATCTCTCTCGCGCTCTTTCTATCGCCGGCAGTATTTGAGGGTTTGTCCTGCAGTTTAACTTTTGGTCTGACGCCTGTATCCAAGTTCCGTTGCCCCATTCTCGTCTAATCAATAACATCTCCAAACCAGGGATGTTCCAAAGCCTGCTGCGCCGTGATCCGCTTCCGGGGATCGAAGTGTGTCATCTTTCTAATGAGATCCTTGAAATCGGCGTTGAGGAGGTCGCTCTTCCAGAGAGCAAAAGGCCGCCGGGGGTTGTCTTGGCCAAAAGACTGGGCCATCTTGTTGAAGTTTTTCTGCCAGGGGTGGCCTCGGCCGAGATACTCGAGAAAGTCATCAAGGTCCTCCCACTCGGCAAAGTGGGAGATCTGACGCTCGAGGACGGCGAAGCTGGGGTCACTGTTCTGGGGAAGATCCATCCAGAAGATGACGCGGCGCAACAAGAGGAATATGCTGACGATAGCAAAAGAAAAGACATCAGTCTGTTTGTTGATGGCGCCTTTGACATGAGCCTCGGGACTCCGCCACCAGTGGTTGCCGACTTGAATGCCACGGAGCGCCTGGCGCGGGGGGATGTGAGTGGAATCCTCCAGATCCGACAGCTGCACTTTGTCGACCACGATATTGCCATTTCCAGACTCATGGTAGTCGACCATAATGTTATTGGCCTTGACATCGAGGTGCGCGATGTCGTGCTCGTGCATGGCGGCAAGCCCACGCAAGGCATCGCGCAGGATGCGTTTCTGTGTGGTCAGAGGGATCTCCTTCCAGGCAAAGTTGAGAAGGTCATCGCGAAGGTATTCGTTGACGAACATCTTCTCTCCGGGGATTGTGTCCCGTACAGCCCGCAGATAGGGGTTGTCGGCGAATTTGTTCTGGATGGACAAGGCATAGTTGTACTCGGGCTCGAAGAGCGTCTTCAGGACGTACTTCTGGTGGTCGGCCTCGGCGAGGTACACATGACGATCCTGGCGATCCTGGAGGACCTGGGTAATGGTGTACTTCTTGCCGGACCTCCCGTGGAGTGAGGCGCCAATGTGGTCGAAGGCGGGCGAGCTGGGGGGCTGGCCGACACTGGTGCTTCCAACCGCGGTCGCAAAGCCTCTGGCTTGCGGGACTGCGGCATTCTCAGCCCGAGGGGCAGAACGAAGACATTGCCGGCGGGCAGCGAGGCCGACGGCAGAACTCTTGAGCAGTCGCGATCCGATGTGTGTCGCGACGGGTCGTAGTTGCATGCTAGGCCACCTGGTCTGGTGGTCGTGACGGGTGGGATAGTGAAGTGGACAGAGAGACAGAGACAAAGAATGAGAGAGAATGAGAGAGTCGCAGGATGGCGAGGTCCAGGGGCTGACGGAGGACCGGTTGTTTTGTGCGGGTGTCGGTCTGTGTGTCGGGGTAGGGTAGGAGAGAAATGCAAATCGGACGTCCAAAGTCAACTGGGACGGGGGGAGGTTAAATCGTAAACGGGTGTGGTTCAAAGTGGGTTTAAAGCGTCGCAGGTGTCGAAGAAGAGTCCGGAGTACGTGGGTTGGTAGTGAAAGGGTCCGGATGCCCGTCTCGATCAGGGACGTTGAGATCTCTTTATCGGTGTGGGTGTGGGTGTGAAGCGGATGCAGGTGCTGGCAAGGGAGGGATGCCTGGACGTTGTACCTTTGCACGCGCAGACGTATGAAGGGCTACCTCTGTACTGGAGTCCCAGGTAGGTATGTGGGTGGGTGGGTACCTATCTGGCGAGTCTGGGGCCCGGGGAAGGAAAAGTCCAGGTTCTAGACGGCGGTAGCTGCATAGGAGTCGGTGGTTTCGAAGTCTCTTGCCCCCCATTGCTTAGAAATTGGGGGATCGGCCTTTTATTGTGGGCTGGCTCTTGCCAGGCATGAGCAACAGAGGCAACGGATGCAGCGGCTGGACTTGGCGACACGGGCAAAACACCAATGATCAACGGGACGTCGCCACGCCTTCGCCTCCACCATCTCCCATCCCCAGCTGCCACTATCGCGCCAGGCTGTCAGGCATGTACCCTCCACACCCTCCAGCACGGCCTTCGCCTTGACGCGGCCTCATCTCGCCTTTCGCTCTATTGGCCGGTCCGGCGCAACCCCCCCTTGACCGGCCGGCCGGTCATCACCAGCAATCCACCCTCCTGCAGCCCGCCCCCCCCGGTCCAGGGGTCGTCGGACTCACCTCGACCTCCTGGCTCGTGTTCTAGAACGAGACGGGGTGCTGACGGCCCCGGGGCGGTCAGCGTGGAGAGAGCGCTGATCCTGCTGCTACTTGTCGCCAGGGAACAGCCCGAGACGACGCGACTCGAGCGGGGGGCCGGATGAACGACAGCGTCGCGACCTGGACAGGGCGAACCAACGTCCATTCCAGGCCGAGCAACGCAGCGCCAACCTTCCCAGCCCTGGGCCAGCGACCGGTTGGCTGGCAGGTTAATGCGACACCCGTCCCATCCTATCCCAGCTAGTGGCCAGCTCGGCAGCTAAGGGATGCAGCCACGATACAATACACACGACGGGCCTGCATGCGATGGCCACCCACACCGTCCCCCAAACGGGGATGCATGCCCCCAGACCGAGCGGCCAGCCCTCATGGCCGATAACGGGGCGGATGGCCCGTGGGTGCTTCCCCGGGCAGCAATGCCTGCTGTCTCAAACTCACAGAGTCGCCTCGTGACCATTCTTTGGCTTTCGACGCGCCATCCCCAAGCCATACCAAGAAACTCAACGTCACCATGTTGGTTTTGCACTTTTCCCGCGACGAAGCCGCTGAGAGTGCAGACCAAGGGTGCGGGTTGCCCGTGTGGCTCTTATCGCAGGAATGGGGGCAGGTGTTGGCTGACATCAATACGAAGCAGTTTTGGCCACCCTCTGCTGACCGCCCTCCGATCGGAGCGGCCTCAGGTGCCCAGGAGGATAAGCAGGGCTGGCCATGTTGGTTTCCTGCTTTTCCAGCCCAGTGTGACTCAAGTACCGTCGTATTCCGGGTACCACACCGGATGCAGCATCTGTCTTGGGTGTGCGGGAACGTGGGGGTTGGCTCTGGCCCTTTCCAAGGGGACGGAATCCTCTCATCTTTGCCCCGGACAACCAGGTACCGACCTGCCAAGCACGCTTAACCTGCCAAGGGCTGCGGGGGCTGCATTCATGGAATCCTAAAATTATCTCCGGGCTCTAATCAAACCGACCGCAGCCAGGGGAGACCCGACCTCCTTCCTCGTTGCCAGGAAACCCATGCACTTCCAGTTAGCCCTCCTTGCTTCTCTCCTCCTCACCCCAGACTCGGTGTGACGGCCACATGAACCATCTACCCGTCCTGGCCGTCAGCGGCGGGGACCATCACACACCTCATCTACTGCATGATCAACCTGCCAGTTCAGCAACTACACAACCCAGACTTGCTCGTTGCAGCGTCGGTAATCCGGCAGGGCAGGGGGGGTAACAATCGGCGTAAGCTCGGCCTCGGGAGCAAATAGCACTTCTTACGCCCGACCCATGCAGACCCCGCCTCTCGCCCTTTGACGTAAATCACTTGGCGGCATCGCTGGGCCGTCGCCCTTTGCGTCGGCGGGTGTTCTGGGATTCCTAGAAACCAATACTTGTGGCTTTTACTCGTTCGACGAACTGCTTGCTAAGCCCTACCCGACCAGTCCGGTCTACTCCAGTACTTGCAGACGACGAATACTACTGCAACCCCACGGAAGAAGCATCGGGCTCTTCCTTGTTCGCCTCCCTACTTCCAGTGTTTGCGTCGAAGGGCCATAACCCCATTGCAGCATAGCAGAACCCGCCGGCTTCGCGGCCGCGTGCCAAGACCAAACGGCCAAGGCCAGGTTGCTAGCAAATGGGACAGGGGGTTTGTTGACAGTATCGTCGGGCATTCGGTTCCAGTGACACCGCCAAATCCTGACGAGCCTTTCCTAGTTTCATGACCGACGTGATCTACAGGCGCACACGCGTCCAAAATGATCGAAATGACTGCCGCTCTCCTGTTACTTGGTGTGCTATGTACTCGATGTTCCCCGATCACCCCCCCCCCCCCCCCCCCCAAGAGGCGAGTCAGCAACGGGATCGCGCATTGTCATCCCTGCCCCCTGGTAGGGTCGGACAGTTCCATGCAACTGCAAGCTACGTGTTTGACCGGACATTGCAAAGTCGCTACATAGTCTGGCAGCCTCTGTGCCGAAACGTCATATCGACAATGCATGCTTGGCCAAGCCTTCCTCGAAACAGAAGCATACAATACATGTCAAGATAATGTCACCGCCGGTACACTGCATAGTTCGTAGAGTTTCAGTGCCCTTTCCGGAATGTCATTCTGCATTGGCCATTGTGTGTCCCCGCCAATGCCGGACAAGATTTGCATGCCGATGAGAGTCCGATGGTGCCGCAGGTCCGATTGCGATGCTGTCTGTAGTCCGAGGGCTGGGTTTCGCCGTGGCCCAGTGTCGACAACTTGATGGATCACAAACCTGTATGTCTGCGGTGCATCTGGTTGCCCCGAGATGCGGGTCAGAACACCCCAATTCGAGACGAGGCAGAGGACAGAGGACTGAGGACAACTGCCGAGAGCAGCACGATTCAGACATTGTCTACTGTCGGCCATCGAGGCGTTCGGTGACCCCGTTGAAAGACTGTAAAGACTGAGGTCATATTCAAGCGTTAGCACCAAGCGAACGGACAACCCGGCGTTCATAATGCCCGCCGTATGCCCCCTCTCGTGTATTACTTGCCTGTCGGTTGTTTGGCTGACGCTTACTGATGTCTCACAAGAAGAGGCTCGCTACAGCAGGCCTCCATGGCATCGGCTTGCTCAACAAGCCATGATTCGCTCACCATGGTTCGTATGGTGGACTTATTGCCGCCCCGGGTCCAGATTGTCAACACCTGCGCACCGGTTGCCTGAGCAGATGACTTTGGTGATCTGCACGAGAGCCGTCATGACTACTCGCAAGACGTCCGCTCGCATCGGGCTGATCACCAGCCAAGGCCTTCTGGCTATGTGGGCTCTAGGTCAAGTATCTCAAGGAACATGGCGTATGGTAATGGAGGTTCAAGGCAATGGGCACACGTGGCCGTGCACCAGAGCCATCTCTCCCCCGCGCTCGTGTTTTACTCATTTCTTCGACTGGCTCCTAGTGCGGGTACTAATCATCTCGCCCTGCTCCCTTGGGGCAGGTTCTTTCTTGGCCTTGGCATTGGGTTTGGTAGTCATGGCCTTGGGCCCTGACTTGGCGCTGGCCTCGGGAGCGGCTGTCTTCTTGCCGCTGGTCTTTTTTGTGGCCTTCCCCGAGGTTGCCGCTTTCTTGGTACCACTGCCCTTCCCCTTGGCGGGTTTGGTGTCTTCCGTCTTCTCTTCGGACGAGTCCTCGGCCTTTTCCGTGGCCGCGTCTTCCGTTTCTTCGTCTCCGTCCTCAGCCTCATCAGGGGATTCCTTCCTCTGCCTCTTGGTGGCGGACTGGTCTCTCTTCTTCACATCCCTACCTTCACCGTTCTTCGTGAGAGGCTCTTCCTCGTCTTCGTCCTTCTCGCTCCCCTCACTCTCGTCGTCATCCCCGTGGTCCTCATTCCCGTCGTCGTCGTCGTTGTCGGCGTCATCTTCATCGGGCTCCTGGCTGCCAGCCTTGCGCTTCTCGCCCTTGCCGCCTTTGTTTCCAGGGGCCTTCTTCTCCACGGTGAGCTCGGATGCGCGCTTCACAACGTCGTTGCCAGAGCGCTCCACGTGGATGGCCGGATTCTCAGGGTCGGCCTTCTTTTTGATGGTGTTGCCTTTCTTGGACTCGATGGCGATCTCGCCTTCCTCCTCGGTCTTGGCGACTTTGCCACCGGGCGCACCTCCGCCCCATTGCCACGAGACTACGTACCGAGGTCTAGGTCAGTCTTTGGCCTGCGGCGAGGAGAATGGGGTATCTTTCGCGCAAAAGCCACCACACGGCGTGCGTAGACACGCCGGGCCTGGGGGTCATGGCGGCATTGGTTCCAACCGGACACTTACCCTCGTCACCTTTCTCGGGCTTAGTACTGCCGCCGGCCATTGTATGCGCGCGGGCAGGTGTTGCTTTTTTACGCGCGCGCGCGCGAGAGAGAGAGAGAGAGGGTGTCTGAGACAGTCGTGAAGGTTTGATCAATGCACAATGACATGCAATGAGGGGAGGGGAGGGCGTGGGAGGAGCGAGTGCACAGCGACCGACGAGAGCCAGGGCGACGGTGGCTTTGTGTGTTTCCTCCGCCCGCACATGATATCACACGGGCGCGGGCTTTCCGACGACGTTGCACTCGCATCGTTTAACCCGGTATTGGTGGCATTGCATCATACTCCACTGATGATTCATCGACTTCACCGATGGCGGTTTAGTGGCGCCATCGTCTCGGGCGCGCCAGCTGCCTGGCCGCACTCGGTAGTGCTGGCTAGGCTGGGCACGCTGGGCTTCTGGCACACGATGTTCCAGTCGAAATACGGAGCCGCCTGCCGTTCCTGGCGAGGAGGTTGGGGGGGCGCGCGCTATGAGCCACTGACGGGCTCACAGGGCAGACGTGCTGGTTGGCCCGGGGCCGTCGATCGCAGCCGTTCGCGGAATGAATGGCGAGATGGGGTGCGGCCGTAGGGCCAAGCCGCGTCTCCCGCAGCGCCGGTCCCGGGGAGCGGACGATCGGCACTGGGCGATGGGACCCACGTAGAGCAAAGGGTCCTTCTGGGCCCAGCAAGGAACCGCACCACGATGGGTCCGAATACTTTTGCGCTTGTCCAGTCACGAATCCGGCGGGGCTGCGTCAAATGTGCCGCAATGGGGCTGCTGCCTCGTCAGCTCGCCAACTCGCCGGCGCCAAACACACACCCTCAGTTCCCAAGCTTGCCAGCGGGACTGCCAGCAAGGCCTGCACAGCTGCACAGCTGCACAGCTGCCTCACGTGCCTCCGGGCTGCCATGTCACCGGGCTACTAATGTGAGAGAGTGGAAAGGCGAGGTTCAGGTTAGTTCAGATGCTTCTCCGTGTTATTATGCGCCAAAGTATGGGCTCATCAACTTGTCTGATTACGGCCGTGTGTGGAGTAGGTAGGTATGCACGTAGGTATCCTTGTACTTGCGACTCCCGATGATCCGCCCCGCAACGCCAAAGAGAAAGGTGCCCAAGATGGATAATCGACGCAGGGCAACCTTTTCTTCTACGTTCAAGCTTCCAATCCCGACAGACCTGCCGGACTTGGGCGTCGTCGGGTTTGGCGGGCGACAGACCCAGCATGAGCTAAGGCGTACCTCCAGCGGGTGATGCCGGCTCCGCTGTGGTCGCCGTCGTCGATGTTTGTTCAGCTGTGTTCACCCCGACCTCGCCGCCACCCTCAATGATGCCGACCCTCACCGAGCTCGATCAGTTGTGGGCGACGTGGAAGTGAGGGCTGTACATGCCGTCCTGGCATCAGTGCCGAGAGCTCTCGAGAGGACAGCCCTGCCACCGGAATGCCTGTCTACCAACCCGGCCAAGCCGTACACGACACCGGCAATGGCGAGGATGCTGCCAGAATTTACCTGATAATAAGAAGCGTGAATTCATGGTGATATCTGGGTCGATACTGGCTCGTGTATACTCGAGCCTTCCCTACACTGCGCCCCCCTATCCCGAGTAGCTGTTGCCCCCTCCTGGGCCCTCGTCCCTCTTCATACGAGACGGGCTGACTGGGTACCGTCGGACACGGTGGGCTTCCCACTCATATCGCTCTTGGTGAAGCAGTAATTGTTATCAGTCCCCTGTCGGCCCTCATTGATCCCTACCGTCATCTAGAGTTAGCAATTTCCTGGCGAGAAACCCAAGGGATTCTTGGGGGGTCTGTTTTAGAGCACCCTCCGACCCTAACGGCAGGAACAAAGAAGAACCAAGGGTGCGCTACGGGAGGTATTCGCGCCGGAAGGCGGAATCAAGTACAGCGGCCAGCGGACGATGCTTACAGGAGACACCAACGCAGCCTTGCGTCTTGGCGCACAGGCCTAGGCATTCGGCAAAGGTGGCGGCCTCGAACGAAGCAATGTCGCCCCCCGCCGGCGCCGCACGGCACGTAATTTCGTACTGCGCATTCGTGCCCGCCACCGAGTACGTCGTGCCGTCGGCCGTCGGGCACGTCACAGGACCCGTGCCGCCGCCGTACGGCGTATCAGCGTCAGACGGAGAAGACGTATTAGGAGAGGAGCTGGAGAGGCAAGCATATTAGCTGGGGAACGGACTGAGCGAGATCGGGGAATAAGGAGCTTCTCAAGTGCCAGTCTTGGTTGGGTTGGTGCTTGCCCACTTACCTGGGCGAGCCCTGGGTGCCTCCTGCCCCTTTGCCCTTCATGGCGACGCCAAACACCACGCCCAATATGATGGCCAGCACTGACAGCAACACCCCAAGCATCGCCACTACGAACCACCGTCTCCTGACACCGCAAACCGTCCTCGGCGCCGACGCCCCTCGGGTATTCCTCTCCGAGTCGGCGTCGGCTGCGCAAAGCCACCTCAGGGGGGGTTTGCTCTCCTGGCCGCCATACCGGGCGGCGGCGTCAACGACATGGGGCCCGGTCGAAACCTCGAGCCCGGGCTGGTGGAGGTGGCGGTAGTCGGAGACACAGACCTCGAGGCCCGGCTCGGCCGGGTGCACCTGCAGAGTGTTGTGGCTGCCGCGGCGGCCGGCGCTGAAGAGGCTGCTGGCCTTGGAGCGTGTGCGTTGGCGGCTGGCGGCGACGGTGGCGGTAGCGCCCGGATGGCCCGCCTCGACGCAGTCCCAGCAAATAGGCGTCGTGCCGTCCGAGTGCGGGCAGGAGCCGCCGCAGCACGGCGACGACACCGCTGTCGACGGCCGGAAGACGGGCGTCGACGGCGAGGGCAGCTTCGAGGACCGCGGCGACGAGGTTTTGAGACTCCCCATCTTGGTGGTGGTAACGCGCGAGGGCGGTCCCGGTGAGTGATAAAACGTGGTTACAAGGTGGTCGAGCAAAGCGGGCTTCTGCTCCATAGCCTGTACCGGCTTTGCCAGTACTGGTCAAAGCGGCTAATCAGACAACAGTCGATGGTGAGAAATTTCTCAAGAGGGGGTCTGCTTCGAGACGAAGGACCGAGTGAAGGAGAGAAATGCAATGTGTTTTTTTAGATCGCAGGGGCCGGCAAGGATGACGAGACGGTGTTCATTCCATGACCAACAAGGCCCGACTACAGGTCTTTCTGGACATGGACAGGTCGACGGGAAACATGGAGGAAGCCCTTCCCTGTCTGCACCGTTTCGAGGATGGCGAGGCGTTTGCGCGGGCCTTTGTAGGCAGGGATAATGTCAACCTCCCCATTAACACAAAGGGGGGGGTCAAGGAGTCGGCAGCCACGACTTCAAGAGTCCTTTTCTCACGATTGGCTTCGGTGCAAAGACCTTCGGACTGTAGGTTCGGGAAGAAAGGGAGAAGGATTGGGGCTGGTTTGTGGACGTCAAGGCAAGGGATGCTGACACCGAACTCACCTTCATCGCCTGCCAGCCCGAGGCGGATCTCCACACTACCTCGCACCTCTTGGTAATTATAGAAGTCGTCGTCTTGTTCTTTGCGCCACCAAAGGGGACTGGTGCACGCTGTGGCACGTCGGTTGAAAGTTTGTGACACAGCCTACCGTCAGTGATGGGTCAGCCGGCTGGTGAGGCTATGCTCCGGGTGCCACAGAACCTGGTATATAGGTATGTAAATACATATCTCGTTATCCCTGTGAACTTCGACTACAGGAGCCCGCCCCAGGCCAGCCGGGTCGTCCGTGTGTGTCATGTCATGGCGCTTCTAACATTCGAGGGACACAACCGGTCCGCCGCAACAAAAGTTGAGACAATCGGACGAAAATAATACGACGCCTGCCATTGTGGCTGGAATCGAGTCTGAGGAAGACCAAATGGCTTGTCCTTGGCTGTTAATGGCTTCTGGTCGAGTCTTAAGTGCGCCCAACACCCTCGGGTCCTTCAGTGTAAGCATGGTACACAGGCCCGTAAATCCAGCGAACATCCTGAAGCGACAGTGAAATTAAGTCTCCTTGCTTAGACGAATATCCGCTCCGGGGCAGTGCAGCGCAAGGTATACGGTTGTGATACAAAGGGTCCCTTACTTGAGGCGTTGCTACAGCGATTGGACGTAGATGGCCAGGGGCGGATGCATCTACAGATTCATCCAGGGGTACTCTTCCGGCGGGGGCTTGGAACTGTGCTGGTTTTTGGCGATTCAAGATTATCTGAGTCACCGACTTCCCTTCAGCTCTAACAGGCGTATAGAGACAAAGTATGATGGGGATATGAGTGAAGGACAACAACTGTCCATTCACGAAATGGTCACAATCGGCGCATGGCTGGACACTAGATATTTCAAGCCATTGTTGACCCAATACACACCCCAACCCGGCACGAACGGGCAAGTGTCGTATTAGAAGAAGGGACTGGCCGCCATAGCAATAAATATATCCAATTCAAGTCGATAGGCTGTACATTGCGGCCTGTTGGTGAATAGGGATAGAATCTGGGGGTTTGGCCAGAAACCTGCGCCGTGAGGGGGTTTCAGCCCCTTGATGCTCCCCATCATACCCGTACCTAGGCACATGTGCTTATGTAGAATGGATAAATGGGTGGATCCCAGACTACTTCTCCCGTTTCAGGGCCAGAGATACCACTGAATCGACCTCGATTTGACTGTGTGGCCCCGACCTTCTCGTGCCCAAATCGTCAAACTCAAGAGAAGCTTACTGTCTACGTAACGGTTTCCGTCATTTTGCATCGTACCAGCCAACATCCTGATTATCTCCAGCCTGGGACCGGAGGCCCAATGGGTTTCCATTCCGTCGCACCTTCGCCCCCGATTCGACGTCATGGGTGCCGAGCAGCCAAAGCCGCTGCGGACCAGGAATGCGCGTGGCTCGATGGGCATAGTGTTCAGTCCACATCCTCGGAGCCCGCTGTTGCCTGCGTTGTTTGCTGGGGAAGAAGACATGGGGCCTTATTCTTCCAGCATTGCCGCCGCCCTCGCCTGGTCTTCCAATACGTGCACATTTTTTCGTCCCTGGCCAACCCAGGAGCAAGGAGTGATCACTACCGTTACCACTAGCCCCACGGCATCGGCCCTCTGGTCGTGCTGCGGTGGGCCAGATTTTGAGTGTCGTGTGGCTGCTCCTCGTTCTGGCGCCGAGATCCGTGCTGCCTTTCGACCTCCTATGCCCTGGGACCCCGTGGCTTGGGTGACCTCCTACTAATATTTCGGGCATACGGGTTTGTGGTCGTCGTGGCGGCTCTTTTTCTGGGACTATGGCCCCCATCTTCATGGAGCTGTGTCATAATACCCGCGGCCCTGCCAGGCTTCGCAAGCGACCAGCGAGATTTCCGCCTTGCCCGCGTTATGTCAATTATCGTCCCGTTCGGCTGCACAGTCGTATACAGAACCAGTTTTGAAAACACAGATCCTTGGGTTTTTCCTTACGACGGCTTGCCTGTAGTGGCTCTCGCTAGCGGGCTGGAACCACCTTGCCTAGTATTGTTTCACATACCTCGTTCCTCCCCGTGACTACGTAAAAACATTTGCTTTTGTATTTGCTCTACTGCAATTGGCCTGCCGAGCCTACATCCTTATCACTGATTGCAACCCCTTCAGTAAATTTTTGGATACTGCACCGCTGCTGTCTCTTGTGCTGCTCGTAATCTTTGGGTCCGTTTCTCTCTTTCAGCTCAAATGGGCAAAGACACCCTAGGACTCGAGCCGAGACGAGCATCTAACAAAGATCCCCAAGCCCTGGAAAAGGTCTTCATCGTTGACCATGTCGGCCGCTGACAGTGACTTATTTTGAATTGAATTATCACAAGAGTTTAAGCCAAAAAAGGAAGAAAAAAAAGGGGGGGTGGGGGGGGGGACTGGTTCAAGACGGGGTTATGAACATTGTTCATACATCCTCTCAACTTCCTCGAGCTTGACTCGGGTTATACCTTGTCCATATACATACACGTTTACGTTCCATTTGACATCGCCTGGTTCATGTAGGCGTCGTCTTCATTTACACGATTCTCCAGCTCACGCAGGTCCAGCCCCCAAATCTCTCTAGCTGGGTATCGGGGGTCCGCCGGCGTATAACCTTCGGGGCAGACAGGCTGTACATACCCACGCGCCTTGGCGTCATAAATGTAGCCTTGCGCCTCACATGCAGCTCCCCAGGCGTGTAGTTCATAGAGATTCGGGAACGACACGACGCGTCGTACTCGAGGCAGCGCCGGGCCACACGGTTCGGCCCGACCACTGCCGGCCGCCACCCAGCCGGACTGCTCTTCGCAAGGGGACGACGGAGCGAAAACGATGCTGCTAACGCTGCGAGGGCTGGCGTAGTAAGTGGACGGAGTGCAGACGAAAGACAAGGGCTGGCTCCCAATGCGGCGACCTTCCGTGCGCGACAAAATCCGATGCCAGCGTATGCCTTCGTACCACAAGTCCTCTCGCGAAGGCGGCCGGGCTGAGCCGCTGCACGCGGCCCATGGGCCCCGATCCTCAGCCGCACATGACGGGCTGCCATCATAAGGCACGATGCTGTAGCCTAGGGACCGCCGGGAGTTGTATTCACCTCCCCAAGAAGGGACCCTGTCGCCGCGGCGGCGACGACTCCGGCCCCGACTGTGCATTTCCTCGCTGTGATATCTTTCTTCTCTGATGTATTTGGCTAGGATGGGTCGGAGACGGAGCATGTAAGCGGTTTGGGCCACGCAGACTAGGGCAAGCAGGCCAAGAAGGCAAACGAGGGTCACCACGGCGGCAGCAGAAGACGGGCCCGCGCATGCATGCTGTGCCATTCGTGGTAATTTTGTCATGGACTGACAGGCGTCCGAGGGCGCCATGAACGAGAACAGTGTCACACAAGGCGGGAAAATATGTCGATATTGAAGGCCCCGGCAGTCAAACTCGGATGATTGCTAAGATGCAAGGCGGCAGCAGGTCATTGGAGGTACATCCACGTTGGCTCCTCCCAGGGGTCATGATGCCCTGTATATGGACCGGTCTTGGGAGCTGGGGGGAAGAAGCTCGTCAACAATGCTTTGTTCTCAAAAATCTCGCAGTGCTTTCCAGAACAAGCCCTATGGCCAACGTATTGCGCAGCTTGTAAGTCGTTCAACTGGGACCGACAAAGGGGCAATGTCATAGCCTGATTGACCGCCAAAAGGACCGACCTTGTTGACGGCTGGAGTCTGTTTGGTCTTGTGTTTCCAAGGCTGGCGTCCACCCTCCAATCCCCATCCATGTCTGAATACGGAGTCTTTGTCCCGTTTCTTGTCGTTGGTTTCTGTATCAGTTAGAATTCGTGGTGGTTATGTTGCCTTTCGGCCTTTATTGCGCTCTCAGCATTACCAGCCCGCGGGCGCGCCTCCATTCACCTCTCGGCTAATCCCTCATCTTGGTCTAAACTGGACGGCGGGAATAGGGCCCACGACGGAAGGGTGGGCAAAGTAACGGCCCCAAGGCAAAACAAGCGACACTTTCCTGGCGTTTCTCGTTCGCAGCCTTTGCCGACCTTGGCAGGGCTAGCCATGAATGCATCCGGCTGCCGCAAATGCACGTTCTGTTTTAACCTCTTTGCGGCGTGGGCAGTTTGGAGGAGTGCAAGGCCTGAACACCGGTAAGCTTGTCGGTTCCCGGAGCGCATTGCCGAGGCGAAGAAGCACGCAGCTGAACGGCCGCGCGCCGGCCTTGCTCTGTGCACAGCTTATGTCTGGCGGGAGGAGGGCGATGCCACGGTTTCGTCTCTCTTGTGTAGCGTGCGTAACGTAACCGTCTCGCATCGCGGGGGAACGAAGAAGTCCTGGGTCTCTGAATGGCCATTGTATTCCCGTGGGCTTGGGGCTCGCCATGGCTCCGGGCCATGTCGTGCCGAGAATACTTGGACAGGCACATCATCCAATGCGTGGCGACTGCCGCCCGACGAGAAAACGTCGGGAAAGGGGACGAAGAGGGGGGGTTGAACTATAGCCTGTCTAGAGGGGCTTTGGTCTGCACTACGGTTCTCCATGGTATTGGTGGGTTGCCTCTGTGCCGCCGCCGGCTTTGGTGCTGCTCGGTCACGATCTCCGCAGTGTGCAGTTCCCCGGCCCTCTACGTCGCACTCGAGAAGAAGGCCCGGTTCGGTGAAGATGGCAGAGGCCCCGTACCTGGAGAGGGCTGGACGCTTCGCAAGGCGTCCCTGTTCCCATGCATCAATCGATTCTCGTGGATCCTGGATTGCCAGGGACTGCTGGGTTCGCCCCACCGCAGCAGAGACTGGCCGAATAGCCGCAACGCGCGGGCCGTGCATAATTACGGGCTCTCATTAGGGAGTGGTCATGGGCCAGGAACCATCACGTGCTAGGGACGGACGGGGCCGCGCTGGGCTGATGGTCTGGGTTCGACCGGCAGATGCGTGCCGGTCTCATCTCGCAGCCGGCGCAGTTGCACAGAAGCCAAGACGGCGACGCGCAAAGGGCCCCATGAGAAAAACCATGATAGGGGGACGAGAGACGCGCTGCAGCACCGCCTTAGCGTCGGGTAACTGCTGGCTAGCCCCAATAGGGGAACAGAAGGGCTGCGCTACTGCCTTTGACGGCAGCCCGGCAATCACGCACCTTCCACAGGCACTTGGGGTACCTCCTGGATGGCATGAGCTGAGACCGGCCAGCCGCAGCCGCCTATGACGATACCATCCATCAACATTGTATCCCCCTTTGCCGTGTCTTCCTTTCTCCCACCGCATCGCGGCCCGTTGACTGTTGCTCTTCTCCGCCCGTCCTCTCCAAACCACCACCCTTTGCAAACCCCCCCCCCCCGGGTTTGAATAACCGCCGCAGTCCTGCATTGCCAACGTCCACGGTCCCGCTCTGCTAGAATCCAGACGGATCGCCGGCGTCATGGCATACAACGGGCCTGGCGGCGACGCTGCCAATCACTATTACAATGCCGGGCCGCCCCCGAATCAGCAGCCGTACGGTCAACCTCCGCCCCCGCCGCCTCCGCAGTACGGCGGCCAGTACCAGGACGGTGCCGGCGAGAAACCCACTTTTGAGCAGACGTTCAAGGTCGAGGGCCCCAAGTACAACGACATCTGGGCCGGCGCACTCGTGAGTACTCTCTGCTTCCTGCTCCCTGCTTCCCGTGCTCGTAAGGGACGCCGTTGCTGAGTCGCGCTTAGTTCCTCGCCGTCGTCGTGGGCTTCGCCATTGTGTCCGCCATCTCCATCCAGGGCTACAGCGCCACCAAGAGCTTCAACGGCGGCGGCATCTACGATGGCGCCCAGGCCGTGGGCCTCAACACCAACACTATCGTCCTCTTCATCTTTGTCCTCTGTGTCGCCGTCGTCTTCAGCTACGCCTATGTGTGGGCTGCCCGCACCTTCCCCAAGCAGTTCATCTGGATCACGGGCATTCTCAATATCGTCTTCGGCCTGGTCACGGCCATCTACATGCTCTATCGCAAGTACTACTCGGGCGGCATCGTGTTTCTGATTTTTGTCGTCTTCCTCATTTTCGCCTTTATCTCCTGGATCCCACGCATCCCCTTCAGCGCGCTCATGCTGAGGACGTCGGTGGATGTCGCCAAGCGGTATGGCCACGTCTACATGATCAGCCTGCTGGGTGGTCTCGTCGCCGCCGCCCTCGCCGCCTGGTACAGCGTCACTTTTGTCGCTGTCTATGTCAAATACCAGCCCGGCCAGAACCCCGCCTGCCAGCAGGGGGTAGGGGGCTGTAGCTCAGCCAAGGTCACCGGCCTCTTGGTCTTCGTCACCTTCGCTATGTACTGGATCTCGGAGTGGCTCAAGAACACCATTCACACCTCCATCTCGGGTGTCTACGGCTCGTGGTACTTCCGCCCGCATGACCCACCCCGTGGCGCCACTCGAGGGGCTCTCAAGCGATCCCTGACCTACAGCTTCGGCAGCATTAGCCTGGGCAGTCTCATTGTCGCCATCATCAACTTTTTGCGGCAGCTGTGTTCAATGGCCCAGCGGTCCGAGGCTGCCGATGGCAACATCGTTGGCACTATTATGTTCTGCATTCTAGGATGCTTGATCGGTATACTTGAGTGGGCCGTCGAGTTTCTTAACCGCTACGCCTTCTCCTACATTGCCTTGTACGGAAAACCATACATTGAGGCTGCCAAGGATACTTGGAAGTGAGTTTGTCCCGTCGACCCCCATCTCCTTTGCCCTGTCCTGCACTCCCACGCTAACGCCCGCCCAGTATGATTAAGCAGCGCGGCATCGACGCCCTCGTCAACGAGTGTCTGATTGGTCCCGTTCTAAGCATGGGGGCTACCTTTGTAGCCTACGCCTGCGCGTTGCTGTCGTTCCTGTACCTGGTCTTCACGGACCCAGCCTACAACAAAGACGGGACCTACACTCCGGTCGTCGTGGCCATATCGTTCCTGGTCGGCCTGCAGATCTGCAATATCTTCACCACCCCCATCGGCAGCGGCATCGACACCATCTTTGTGGCCATGGCTTGGCAGCCCGAGGTCCTGTACCGCGAGCACCCGGAACTGTACCAAGAGATGTGCCAGGTCTATCCCGAAGTGCAGCAGGCTATCCACCCCTAGAACATCCAGCTAGGTGGTGTGAAGCCCCTTGGATCAGTCGTCACAACCGATATATGAATGGTTCTCTGATCGTAACGGAAGGGGACGGACTTGGGTGGTTTCTTAACTACGAGCACGGAGAATCTGTTCTAAGGCATCCAGAAGTTCACCATGGCTCGCCAGTGTATGCTAATAATTTAGTCGAGCTTTGCAGTAACTAGGTATTAATTTATGTTTTGTACCAGCTGACCCATGATATCGGGTTCCTTCGATACATGCTAGCTGGACATGCCAAGCGCAGTGTTATGCACCTTCGACGGATACCGGGTTCTCGCCCGACGCTCACAATGCGTGGTACTCCAGGCACACCGCAGTTCAACAGGAGTCCCGGCACCATAAGAGTTTGCTCGGCTGGGTCAGCCCTCAGGGGGTCAGTCGGCGTTAGCCAACGAGCGGTTGACCATAGAGGCCCGTCCACACCGCCTCGGGACGAAGAAGCAAGACCGACGGCGCCAACGCGGATAGCCCTCCGTACCAAATAGGCCAAGGGAGGCTGTGTGAAACCTCGTCCGTATTTACACTTGGCGAGCATTGAGAGTAGGGTAAGATGGGTCAGAAGATGTACTCCAGAAACGTGGGGACCCAACCCTATCGGCAGTCATTACGATGTCCTCACTTCCCAGTGCTCCATCGTCTGTTGTCTTCTACCGGCACGGTATTGGCCAGGAACGAAAAGCAACGGTAACCGCAGCGTGCGAGGTGGGGGTGGCCTTACAGTTATTGCTTCAAGCCAACTCGGGCTGTATGTTTGATTTGGGGGGGGGGAGCCCATCCCGGAAGTGGAAGAAGCGAATCACGTTGTAATCCCACGAATCGCTTATGGATGGATCCATCACAGCATCAATCGACCTAGAAAACCTACATGCCTGAATGGATTCCACGTGCATGGGTCCACTTCCCCGGGTTTTGATCCAGCTTTCTCCCACTTTATTCTTCGGATCCGGAAGGGACAGGCCCACAGGACATGCATGCATTGGGAGAACGGGATAGATCACCAATCGAGGTCCTTCGTGCGCGCGACAGGCCTCCAGCCATCCATTCCACGGTACCATGAGAGCCCAGGTCACGAGCTGGGCACACGCCCGCTCCGATTCGGCCAGCTAGCGCCTGGTTTCCCCATCGTTTCCGTTCGAGGGCTTCCCTTCCACGCGGCTCTACCCTCTTCATGGGTGCGCGCCATGTCTCACCTGCTGCTTCTCCATTGCCAAGTTCTTCTGCCCCTCACATAATGGCCTCGCGTCCTCCCACCCCCCTCCAAGCCCCGCGGGGCTGAATCAAGGGTCGAAGGCGAGGGTACATCTCCCCCGGGCGCCGCCATACCATCTCCGTTTCCCGCCCGCACCGCCGTTGGCATCCGGGAAGAACGGGCGGCTGGGGGGGTTGGGAATGCCCCAAGATGTAGTTTGGTGCCTGGGAGCCCGGGTAGGAAGGCAAGAGGGAGGAGGAGCAAGGGCTTTTGTCCGCACGGCGTCGTCTGCTTGCCCTGCTTGGTGTTTTGTTTTCTCATGCACAGCCGCCCGAGTTCGAAGCCCGCACGCTCTCTACACCCAGTTCTACCGGCGACTCTGGCATGATCCGGTGCAGGGTACAGCCCGGCGGACCCTGGCAGATCCAAGGAACTGGGCGCTCGGGCGCCCGCCACGGCTCCGCAGCCCCTGGAGACGGCACCGCAATCCGAGCCTATCAGGTGGTGTCGATCGTCGACCTCCCGCCATCAGCCAGGCCCTTGGGAGGGCTCGTCGCGGCGACAGGATTCGGGACGGTTTATTGGACCGCCGCCACCGCGTGTCAATCCACGTTTCGGACACCGATCATGTCTACGGCTCTCTCAACTCCCACGATGCGGGCTGTGATACGGCCGTTCCGTCTACGCATGTATGGCGGACGCCCGCACCTTGGCAGCCCCCTGGTCTCGCCGTGCTGGGAGCCTATAATATCTCATATACGGTGTTTGTTCTATTTTCGCGACTCAGGGGGAAGCTGAGGTATCCTGGGCTTGGGGGCGAGGAGAAACGCTCGCGTATGCGGGCGCTCAGCCCTGAATCCAGGTGCAGGGCGTCTTTTGCGAGGTCCTCGAAGCCCTAGACTCCCCTTAGGCCAGCATCAGCAAGTACTCCTTGGCCCGGTAGAGGCTTTTGCTTGTCTGGCATGACGGTTTTTGCGCATTGCCTGCTTTTAACCATTCGCACATATTCCCTGGGAGGTGGTGATGCAACTGGTTTGTGACGTGCTTGTCATGAGGTGTTTCCTATTAAATAAGACCCCCCCCCCCCCCCCCCCCCCCCCCCCCCCCCCCACGTGGGCCGCCGCAAGTACTTTTGCCATACTCGTTGGGCTAGGCTCTTGTCGCAGGATATCAGAGTCTGCTACTCTCTCTCTCCGCGCCTTTGGGCCCTGATCTATACGGCAACAAAATGGCGTCCCTACCTCTGGATTCGCGCGCCATGGTCGACGACACGCGTCAAGAATCCGTGTACGGTTTCGGCATCGCCTTCATGATAACCATCACCTTTGTTGTCCTGCTGCGAATGTACGTCAGAGTGTTCGTGACCAAGGCTGTCGGGGTCGAGGATAGTAAGTGGTGTCGTGAGTTACTGGGTGTTGCGTCTCGGGTTGGGCTAACCTAGTTTTGCAGTTTTGATGCTTATTGGCGCCGTGGGTTCTTCTCTCCTGGGAATGTCGGCTTGACCTGGGGGGGAGGTCTAACGTGAGTACAGGTCTTCACGGTTGGGCTTTCAGCGGCATCCATGATAGGTAGGTAAGCCCGTTGCGTCTCCTTTACCCTTTCTGCTCACATATGCCAAAGCGAGAGACTGACCAGAACAGCTGCCTACTATGGCGTAGGGAAGCATCGTTCGTCGCCCTGAACCCGGTCAACAGATGGCGACTGACTAGGGAGACAGTCGAAGACCTCGATCCACAGTATACGGTCCCCATGATGCAAGCCATTTACTCGACGCGGCTGCTCTATGTCGTCGCTATGTGGTTCGTGAAGATGAGCCTGTTGGTCTTCTACCTGCGGCTTGATACCCGACGCTGCATGCGTTGGACCGTCCACGGGTTGATCTTCATCGTCACGACCTTCTCCATCGCGAGCGTCATCATCCTGGCCGTGTCGTGCTTCCCCCCCGCGCTTTTCTGGGACCAAAACGTGGAAGGGGACTGCATGACGCCTGCTGCTCAGCAGGCGTTTTACGACGCCAATGGTGTTATCAAGTACGATGGCTGCCCCACCAACCGGGAGGTGCTGGGCGGAGTACTGACCGCTGGGCCGTCTAGCATCGTCACCGACGTCGCCATCTGCCTCACGCCCATGCCCATCCTGCGGAAAATCGGCATCCCCAGGCGGCAAAGAGCAGCCTTGATGGCCATCTTTGGCCTTGGGTTCCTGTCCGTGGCCGGTACGTCTTGATGCCGCCGGGCCGTTGCAGAGCCCGGTAATTTCAGGTGTGCTGACAGGCGAGAAGCCGGATGCGTGAGGTTCGGTTACGTTCGGATGCTGGCAGACGAGCCGGACATATTCTTCCACCTCGCAGATTCGCTCAACTGGTGCGGCGCAGAGATCCATCTCGGTACGTGATCCACTCCGTGGCTCGGCCTCTTGCCTGAACACATCCGTCGCTAACGATGTGGTGTTGTTGCCTCGATAGCCATCATTTGCGGATCCGCATCGGCATTCAAGGTGGTCCTCAGGAGCTGGTTCCCACGCGTCTTCGGATCGTCGGCCCACGGCTTCCGCTGCAGGAGATGCCACGAGAACACGAATTCGTATGCCCTTACGAGCAAGGGAGTACGGTCGAGCCACCGGGCGAGCTGCCCGCGCCCGGCCACTGGGCCCAAGGATGTCGTTGAGGGCGCGCCCGATGACCGGGAGTAAGCAAGATCCGGCCGTCTTTCGTGCCTGTCTTACTGCCAACCCCTCCCGCGGTGCTCCCGTTGCGGTCTGTTCCGGGCGGTACGGCCCGAGGGGAGGGGGCCCGGCACTTGCTCTGTAGCCACCGGGGTTGGGAAGTTGCTGACTCTGGAGGATGGTAGGGAGCTCATCGCGCAGACGAACGGGCCGCGGAAGCGGGAGGAGGCAGGGATGGGGACTTGCCACGTGTAACCACGCGCCGCCATGTCCGGCGGGATATGGCAAGTCAACCGAGGCATAGATGGCACGCGTGGTGAGGATGGGGTTCCGTACAAAGGGCGCGGCGGTCCCAGCCTTAGCTTCGGCCGATGCATGTGTCCACGCAGCTGCCCGTACTTTGTTGCCACCGGCGGGGGAAGCGACGGCACGCTAGCGAGCGACGTCGGCCCATAGCGCCAATAAGCGGGGCCACCCACGGACCGTTGCAGCGCCACGACAGAAAAATGGCGCACCGTCGACGTCGCCAGGCGCCCCGACATTCCCCCTTCTGTACCTTTTTGCGCACTTTTGCTGCCTCCCCCTCCCACGACGGCATCGTCGTCGCCTGCCTGCCCATCGTCCCCGAGAGCCCCGGCCCGCCCCCGTCCGCCGCTCCTCCTCTCCCTCGACCAACACCCCCCATGGCCGGCACCCGAGGCCACTACCGGTCCAAGGCCACGCCCTCCAAGGCGCGTGTGCTGGCCATTGCCGAGTTTTGCGCGGCCAAGGGCCTCAAGGTCTCGCACCGCGAGATCTTCAAGGCCGAGAACGTCGCCGAGTCGACGGGCCGCCAATGGCTCAAGCAGGTGCGGGAGCCGCGCGAGAAAATCACCGACCCCACGCACCCGGACTTTCGTGAGCATGGCAACCGGCGCCTCACCATCGACGATGTCGAGCGGATCGAACAGATGCTGTACCGCGGGGGGGGCGACGTCCGCATGCTGCCGTGGGAGCGTCTGCCCGACGCCGCCGGCTGCCAGTTCGAGGGGCGGAGCAAGCCGTCCGGCCCCACCGTCCGGAGGGTCATGCACCAGAAGGACTGGAAGAAGTGCACCGCCTGCCGCTGGCTCGTCCACCCGGGCAGCGCGGCGGGCACTTGCGGCTGCGGCATGAAGGTTTCCGGCACCACCGGGCCACCGGGCCTCGACCCGGGCCCCGGCGCTGGGGACGCCCCCATCGGAGGCGTGCCGGCGGGGGTGGATGCAGAGGTCGGCCATGTGCAGGCTGTCGTCCCAGTGCAGGCTGCCGTCCCAGTGCAGGCCGATCAGGTGCAGATCGTCCCAGTGCAGGCGGACCCGGTGCAGGCGGACCAAGTCCAAGCTAATCCTGTGCAGCCCGATCCTGCAGAGGCTGGCCAGGTCCATCCTAGTCCTGCGGAGGTCGGGCACGTCCCAGCCGAACACCTACTTCACGTTGAGGGAGTGCCGCCGTGGGCGCCATCCTAGTCCTGGAATGGCCCGGGTGCCCGCCGGTTTAGGAGGTTGGTGGCATTCCCTCCATGCGTGACTGCAGACCGCTCATTGTCGATTTTCGGAACGTTTCATACCATATTGCTTTTGGCAGCTGCCTTTTAACGAGCCCGACCAATGTCCCCCTCCCGGCCCGCCTCTCGCATCTCGTCGCACCCCGCGCGTTTAATAACCTTTGGTGCTCTCATGTTCACCGGGCTCGCCTTGCTCCTCAACACCAAGATGCGCGCCTCCCCGGCCACATCGCTCGGCTGGCTGGCTTTGAGTGCCGTCAACGTCGATGCTGCCGCCCCTCTGCTGAACGTTACAGCATTGACGTCACGTGACGGTTACTCGCTCCTCGAGTGCTGGCAACTAACCAGCGTGCCCGTGGACAACCGCTCGGCCATGAATTATCGTGTCGGAAATACGAGTTACGCCGAGTGGTCCATCATCGAGCCGCGGACCACAGTGGGGGAGGCATGGGCCCTGTCTGCGCAGTGTGTATCCCTCTTTCTGAGTTCCCCTCTTGACCAGCGGAGGAAGGCATGCAGGCTGACGAGCGACGCCAGAATCACCGTGGTCCTGAACGGACTTATCCGAGTATCGGTTCCACCGCCGTCGTGCACCAAAGACGCCTGTCCGTCAGCCAGCGTGGGATACTTTATGCCTGGCACACTATCCTCGTCCATGTTGTTTGCGCTGGACACCAAGGAGACGAGTACCAAGCGCGGTCACTACACCGAGTTCCCCAGCGACGAACAAACAGTACTGCTGCAGATGCCCTTCGCCAACAGTGAGGTTCCAGAGCACACGGTCCTGTACGACGGCCCGTGTAAAGAGTAGGTGCGTTTGAATTATCCCGGTCCTGTACAATGGTCTCCCCAGGATCGTGGCTGTTGCTTCATCATGACCGACATCATTATGAAGCTTGTCCAATTTTGGGGGGAGCCCAGGCGGTAAGAAGGAGGTGGACAAAGAGCTCAGAACGAGCTAATGGGAACACTTGTCGTTGCTTGAGACACGTACGCAGAATACAAACGGTCTTTGGGGTGCCGCGACCCCTTCTTTCTACTATTTGCACGGCTTTTCTTGCGTATAATAGGGCCCGGCAGTGCACCGTTGCCCCAGTCCGGGCTCACAATAATCTGTAGCTTCTGGGGGCATCGTGTGCCGTCCATCTCGATCATTTGGACACATTTCTCAACTGATTGACGATCATGTCCGACTCCTCCGATGGCAGCGGTGACTCCGAGCCTAGGTCTCCTTTGTTGGCTTTAGTATCGCAACCGAAGCCTCCGTTGCCTGCCGCTGACGGGGCGGCGGAACTTTCCGACCCGGAATCCGACTGGGACTCCGAGTCCATCTCTTCTCCCCGCCTTCCCGTGACGGAGTCCGAGTCTCCAGTCCTTGGTTCAGACGGCGAATCGTTGCTTGAGTTCCTCTCTTCGAACTCGACTTCGGAGCTCTACCTCGACCTCAGAAATGTGTCCGAGGACGGCAGCGACGGGCTGACGGGCTCCCCAGGCCCGGAGGGGCTTCATTCAAATCAAAAGAATGGCTTACGCGAGAACTGGAACACCGAAGCATCGGGCTCCTCGGATGAGGACTTGTCTAGCGACCCTGGCTCCGACGTGGCGGCTTTTCCCGACCGCTCAGCTCGGGAGAGGGCGACTAGAGCGCGGCATACACCAATGGACGATGACGCGACACGCCGTCAGGACAAGGATGAGGCATGGGAGCCGGACAAGGCGCACGAGAAGAAGAGGAAACCAGAACTGGGTCAAGACGAGGGACAAGAGCCGGAGGGGACGGCCTCGGACCAGCAGTCGACGCGGAGCGGCTCCGCCCCGGGGTCGGCGTCGGTCTCGAGCAGCGCACCAAGTGAGTTCTGCATGCTCCTGCTCGAGCGGCTTGGGCACATGGAGCAGCGCACCGCCGCCGTCGAGGCGCAGGCGGAGCTCGGCCTTTTCCTCGCCGAGGTGGAGCTGACGGCCGCCGTTGAGACGCTCCAGGACACGCTTGCCGGCGTGCAGGCCCAGCTCAAACTGGCGTTCAAGGGCCGGGCGCGCGACGCGCGCGTCGAGGCCCTCGCAGCCGACGTACGCAACCTCAGCCAGCGGCTGCTTCCGGACTCGTCGTTGTCGAGCGACGGCCCGGAGGTCAACATGGTGCGCGGCTTGGATGCTGTCTGTCTTGTCGTCACCGTCTCCTTTGCCTTGGCCGTCATGTTGATGTGGGTCGTGTACCCAATGCTTTGATGGCCGGGTGCTCTGCCCGTGGCGGTGCGTGGCTCGGGGCCGTGCTGCATGCCGTCGGCACGGCTTGGGGGTTGGCAACTAGGGTATGGTACCACTAGAGCATCCAGATCGTTCTAAAACACAGTTCGGCCATACTGCACTCCCCGTGTAACTCCAATAGACAAGCCGACTTGCCGTCTTGGGTGCTTTCTGAAACCAGAAACCCTATGTTTTTCTGCTGAAAGACGATGGTACTGCATGGGACATTCGTGACGCTTCGCGAAAGTCGCGGCACACGCCTTGCTTCACCAAACCCGGTAGCACTCACGAAGTTTCGTCCCAGGTGTTTCCCGGGTACATGATCCGAAAGTCGAAAGCGCGCGTTAACTGGGTGGCGGATAAGTCTGGGGGGCCCGTCTCCCCCCTCCGGTGGAAAAAGGGGAGGGAGCGATGGGGTCTATGAGTAGGAGTGCCACTGACCTCTGAAGCATCCCTTGTTCAACTGCAAAAATGCAATGCCGCCGTCCTTGCCGCCGTGGCCGCCCAGCAGGCAGGCCTTGAAGGCGTCGTGGGCCGGCGTGTCGATGGGGTTGACGCGTACCGGCAGCCCATAGCGCGCGCGCAGCTGCTCGTACGCCGGTACTGTTCGCCCCACGACGATGTTCCGGAAGAGCCATAGGTACGACGCGGCGCTCGGGAAGGGCCCCGGGATGTGACAGAGACGCAGCAGGAGGCTACACCGGAGGCGTCGAGGTAGCCGAAAAGAAGGGCCGAAGCGGGCCAGAAGACGGCCTCCCAGCCGATATTGGCCAGATACGTGGCTGCCGGTACCGCAACTGGTGGAATCCGCGAGCCACCCGCGTTGGGAGTACTAAACCAAAGGTTTTTATTCCTCGACGTAGTCATTTGGACACTTGTATTCATACCGCCGTAAGCACTTCTTCACCCACTCTGCATACTTGGAGGGCCCATGTATTGCTTTTATAAGTCGGATGTCCGCTCACCCACCCACGTCGGACCTACGGCCATGATGCCGATGACCTGTAGCCCTCGTATATTCTAGACGATGCGGGGATGCCCCTGGCCGTCCCGCTGCTTGCGGTATGGGTGTGTCGCCACGATCCCCATAGGCCGGTATCCGTCAAGACTCGGCACAGAGAGAAGAGTGCTTCATAGGACGAAAGGTGCCACATGTGCCCGAATGGCGTCTCGATGCGAGCCGCCATGTGGCGAGTAGTAGTGGCCACTCGCAGATGCCCGTGCAGGTCATCACCGAAGGTTTCGAGCGTGATCCTGTCCGGACTGGATAGGGGCTCTTCGGTTGACGGCTGCATGGCAACAGAAAGCGGGGGTTCACCCGTGGGAGAAGCAAGCAGAGGCGGCCTGGTGGCACCCACCGGGGGTATGTATGGTATCCGGTTGCCGGGATGGTGGTGATGAAGGGACTCGGAAGCCTCGCCTCGAGCATCTGATGTGTTTACGCCATGTGCGCTCCTGCGGGACCTGCCGCGTGACAGAGCAACTCTGTTTGCGGCTTCTCATCATCGACCACCAAGTAGGGACTCCCTGGTTGTTGGGCTGGTACCACGAGAGGGGAGAGAGGAGGGGAACGCTGTGTAAGTGAAAGGACAGAGGGACAGACGGGCATGGGTGCCAGTGGCTTGTCGATGCTGGATGGCCACCACCCACTCACTCACAGACTCGACTAACAAACAAGCACATAGGCAAGTGCCCACGTTGAGCGGCCTAAACAGCTGGAGTAATTTCTGGACTCGCTTCCTGCTCCGGCGACTTCCGCTCGAAGCCGGGCAGGCGGACGGTGCCATGACTGCTTTATACGACATCGGCACCGCGGCTGGTTGGCATGTTTCCTGCCATCCTGGGACGTTCATCATCGATGCAATGGGTGCTTCTCTTCTCTGGCTGGATGCCAGGCGCTCTGGGTCGCTCCCCTTACTGCAGCCTCTTCCTTCCATCTTCGGTTTGCAGCCGCTCTCGCTCTTCTTCGGGATGGGGGACCAGCCTGTCGCTCGTCTCGCCTTCGGCCGGGAAGGACCGCTTGAAGTCCGGCGCCCGAGCCTGAGGAAAAGACCGCGCTTCTCACGGCCCCAAGCATGCAGTGAAGCGACTGCGCTTCATGTTGGTGACCATGCACTTGCCAGGCTACTATTGGATGGCGCAGCCCAATACCTCTAACGAACTGGCCGCGGCGGTGGATCCCTCTCCTCTCCGTCTTGGGCTCGCGCGCCCGCTCATCTTGGTCACTGCCCGCGGCTCCCGCGGGTTGCGGGCCTCCGAAGGGAACTCCGCACCGCCAGCGCAAGCCCGTGCTTAGTGCACGATGCGGGTCGCTACATGTTCCATGCGGGAAGCCATCACTTCTGGTTCCGATTTGCCCGTGCCGGGCCCCCCGGCCGAAGCCCGCCTGGAGGACCGGCCCCGGAAACGAGGCCTTAGGGGCTGAGCAACTCCCGCTTCGCCATGAAGTCAGCTGATCTGCATCCTGAGTCTCTACCGCGCGGTCCATCGGGATGTTCTGGATTGATATATAATGGCGCTCAAAACCCCGTGGGAGACCATGGCTCTCTTCTGTTGTAACCATCCAGACCTAACCACGGCCCTCTTTACGCCTTTCCGCTCCGTCTTTCCTCCTTGCTCGTGTGGCAGCTCTCAAACCACTGCCATCCGCCTCTGCTCAACCCGCAATGGCCGACTTTGAGGCGCCCGCCGGCCCGCCGCCCCCCGTCCTCCCGCACGGGTGGCTTGCTCGCTGGAACGAGCAGTACAATGCATGGTGAGTTCTATGCCGCCCGTCTCCAAATCCGTAGGCAGCGAGTGGCTGATGCTTTCCCCCCTAGGTTCTACGTCAACTCCTATACCAAGAAGTCCCAGTGGGACAAGCCCACAGCGCCCGCCGTGGATCCCAACGCCGAAGCACCCGCTGGCCCCCCGCCCGGCGACAGTCCCGGGCCCCGGCCAGCTGCAGTCGCGGAGAATCAAGCGCCCGCAGTCGACGAGTCTACCCGACCGGCTGCTGTCACCGGCCCCTCGGAAACCAGTCGCGAGGCGGGCCCGGTGAACCACGGTGAGCCGGCCTCGGGGGCGGCTGCATCGTATATGAACGGCGGCGCGGCGACCCAGCCTGCGCAACCCCAGCCACCACTATCGCAGACCTCTGAGGAGCGAGGCTTTGGAAACAAGGCCAACGGCCTCCTGGGCAAGCTGGACAAGTTCCTCAACCGCGAAAGGGAGATGGGGGGCGGCGGCGGCGGCGACGGCGGCTATCCCAACGGCAGCAGTGCGCCTTACGCCACCGCGGGCCCTCCGGCACAGCAGCCACCGTACTACGGAGGCCCGCCGCCGCCGGGCCAGTACGGCGCCGGCTGGGGCACGGCGTCCCCACCGCAGCCCGGTTATGGCGCTCCGCCGCCTCAGGCAGGCTACTATGGAAGTCCGCCGCCGGCGCAGTACGGCTACGCGCCGCCGCCTCAGCAGCCGCAGCCGCCGCCGGCCAAGAAAGGGATGGGGGCCATGGGCGGCGCCGCCCTGGGCATCGGTGCCGGGCTTCTGGGTGGTGCCGCTCTGGCCAGTGCCTTCAGCAACAGCGAGGAGGATGCGTACGAAGCGGGCATTGAGGATGCCATGGCGGGTAGATATGACTCTGATTAGACTTTCGTACTTGTCTACATGGGCCGAGTCTGTGGTCTTTGGAAAATGCTATCCTCTTTTTCTTGACCCGAATCACCTCGCTTAGTCCCATGAGTCTGGTGTGCCGTTGCTGAAGCTAGCCAGCACATGGTTGTTGCTCGGGAATGTCATCGAAGCGCTTCCGGGGCATATTCGCAGCCCTCGGATGCCCTGCAGTTTAATACGAAAGGCATATTAGGACCGGCCCTGGCGTATGCTGTGTGCGATGGGACAAGAGCCTTTGCTCCATCCGACGAGTCACGTTCATGCTTGCTGACAGGCGACTCAGCCTCACTAAAAAGATGCCATTCTAGCCAGGAGTCTGACTCGTGGATTCTCTATCGCTTCTAACACTCGAGGGCAACTCCTCGAATCTGGAGGACAGATGCTCGTTTTGTACTTTGTACGGACCGAACTACCAGGCCCCCTCAGTTGTTCGGGCACTTTGGCTTCCGCAGCGTCGCCAGTCGACATCTCGCCTTTCGGCCCTTGGAAAAGGTAACAGTGAGTCGGTGAGCATTGATCCCGAGGCTGACGAGCAGAAGGCAAGACACCCAGGACATGATTACGAAAGCGCCACCAGACTGCACTGAGATCTTGACGATACCGGTGGCAATAGCCACAACCTTGGCGATGAAGTGAACCACGGTGATGCTTATGGCGCCGAGGAAAAGGTTGCAATGAGAGCGGCACGTACTGGTAGATACCGGCGTACGGTGCCTTCTCGAGGGACAAGCACTTATAGACACCGGCATATTGTACCTTTTGTTACGGCGATGGCAACGTTCGGCCGAGGGCAAGCAGCAGTTTGGGCAGCAGCACCACTAGCATGGTCCACGAGAGACCGCAGGCCACCAAGTAGAAGATGGTGGCCAGGAGACAACGTGGCGTGGAGAACTGACTGGGCCTTGTTGGCGCCGTCATCGATAGGCTTCTTGACCTTGGCTTCGATCTCTTCGGTATGAGGAACAAGCCCAGGACGCTCGCCACGACCTTTTCAGGTGGGAAACCCAGGATCTCACCCTTGTTATTGGCCGCATCGAACCCCTCCTTCTCATAGGCTCCCTGCGTGTTAGCTGCACTCATGGCAGCAAGGACCGTGGATGCCATCTAGGAGGTTTGTCCTCGAGGGGGGAATTGGCCAAGGGAGTAACCCACCACCCCCAAGGTCAAGGTTGAAGGCGACTCGGATGCCAATGATTTTGAAGGTTTCCTCGCGTTTGAGCAGCGCCTTTCCGGTGATGTTGATCCGCGGCGGATGGAATTTGGCAAAGTTCCCCATGGCCGCGGGTGTTTGGGCGTTTCTCTTGCAACTCGCCGACTCGAGCCTGGACTTTGTGGTTCATATGGCCGTGCAGAGGGCTTCGCGTTTCGGTGTTGGCGTCCGATACCCTGTTACACCTTAGGCCCCCCGACTTTCTGCTATGGGGCGCTTGTGACGGTGCTGAATGGTTGTAGCGCACACGGCAACAAAAGCGGTCATGGTGGTGATTATATGGTAAAGATTCAGAGCGCCCGTCTCCAAAGGAGGAGTAACGAGGTGCGCCTTCCGTCCACTATCCAATTGAAATGTTTCCATGCATACCTATGTGCTCGTATAACTGGTCGATCGAGCCTTCCGATCCCCGCCTCCGCCTTCCCAGGACCCTTTCGCACATCCATTCTCAGTTCCAGCATTAGCTGGCAGTCTCTCGGGCTACACTTTGCTCCATCTCGCTGCGGTCTATCGTCGCTCTTTTGTTGTTCTCTGCAGGTACCATAGTCTCAGTCGCACTTCTTTTCCGATCTCAGATCACCGTTTGAGCACTTGAGGACGACCAGGTTGTTTCTAGAGCCGTCCCATTTTGGTCAGCAAGGCGCCCCGGTCTCCGCCCTGTCTTTAGGGGCGCGTCCAAGAGCAAAGTGCGGAGACGACGACGACGACGACAAAGAAGACCCCTCGCCGGGAGATGCATGGACGTACAAACACGCCAACTCCCGATGTCCAATTCAGCCGGGTCTGAGGTGGCATCCATCACGGGTATGGGCAGGCACCAATTGTTTGCTGCGACGTCGTCTGACTGTGTGGCACGCTGACTAACCTGCATGGTCTTGCCTACATCCCCCCCCCCCCCCCCCCCCATTCGCCCCTCAAGAGGCTTGCCAGCATGCATGCGCGTTGCACACGAGGCTGCCACGAATAGTACATTCGTACCACAACGTGTGTTCACGGAGCTGAGCCCGGCCTGGCCGCGCGAGGGCAAAACAGCTTGTTCGTACGTATGGTGCACGCATACTTATGTGCCCAGCGACACAATGGGCAAAAAGGGATCAAGCGGCCGACGACGTGCATGTCGGCGAACAAAACGCACGAAACCTGCGACACATAACCTCGACCATTAAATACGGCGCAGCACATTGGACGACAAAAAAGACAAAAAAACAAGTTCTCGATAGAGGAAAAAAGAAAAGAAAGGTCCGCCTGGGGGTCGAACCCAGAATCTCCTGATAACCGAAGGATCGTAGTCAGACGCCTTGCCATTGGGCCAACGGACCCATTGTTCGATGAAAGCGTGTCGGCTTGTTGGCGCTCTTGTAATAAGCCAGGCTCGAGTGGAAAAGAAATCCAATGGGGGCGAGTTATGGATGGTAGGTCACGATTATTGTGACCAAGTGACTCCGGCCGGAGACTCCGGGGGTGTTTGGGAGGAAAGGGGACGACGGAAAAGACGGGCGATGTGGGGGGGGGGAGCTGGGTTAACGAGACGTAGGGCGAGCTTGGCCAACAAGGTGTGGGAGCAGGCGTGGGTTTACAGTATCTCGTTTTACTGGAATCATCCGGGATCAGGAGCTCGGTGGCTCATTCATTAAGCACCATGCATGCATCATTATTTACGTGCCGTCACCAGCTCTTCCCATTGCACGCCGGCCCACTCCTCAACGTAGCCGGCCTGGCCCTCGTCGACGCCGCGCGGCTGGCAGTCGGCCTCGCAGACGCCCACGATGATGGTGCCCCAGTCCATGCCCTCGAGGCCCAGCTCCTCGGCTTCGAGCTCGGCGATGGCGTTGGGCACCAGCTGCACCTCGAACACGCGCCGGCTCCCGCACTGGCCGCACCGGGGCATCCGGTTCCCGCTGCCCGACGACAGCAGCTTGCCGACAGCGTCCGTCTTGGAGTACAGCAGCGGCTCGCCCGCAAACTCGTAGCGGATGACCTGGTCGGGGTTCTGGACCAGTCGGTCGGCGAACTTTTGGAAGTCGGCGTCCATGGCCGACTCGAACACGTTCTTGTCCTCCTTGTCGGTGGCGCCGGCGCCCGACGCCGCGGGGTCGTCAATGTCCATCTGCACCGTCGTCTGCGACACGGGCGGCGGCGTCGGCTCCAGCGTCTCGTAGTCGGCGTCGTCCAGGTACGAGACGGGGTAGGGGCTGGGCATGTCCTTCTCCTCGGGCCACGCCTCGGGCGGCGGCGGAGGGCCCGACGGCGTCTGCGGGTTGTCGAGGGAAAGCTTCTCGGCAAAGGTCTGCGGGAGCGTCTTGGGCTCCTCGGCTTCGGGTTTGGACGGCTCGGCGGCCTCGGCGGGCTTGGGCGGCGCGTCGCCCCCGGGCTTGCTGAAGGGGTTGGCCGGGGCCGAGAAGGGATTGCTCGCCGCGGGGGGTGCGCCCGTCGCAAAGGGATTCGCGGATCCGGAGCCGGAACCCATGGTCTTGGCGCCGAACAGCGTCTCGCCCAGGTTGGGTATCACTTTCTTGGCCTTCTCAGCCGCCGCCTCCTTGTCCTTCTCCTCCTTTTGCGCCTTCTTGACGGCGGCGGCGGATATGCTCCCCGGCGCGACGCGCACGCCACGGGTGGCGCGTATGCTTCCGTCCTTGCGCCGGCAGCTCTTGCTCTTGCAGGCAAAGACGTATACCCGCCGCTCGTGACCGGGGAACCGGTCGGGCAGCTCGCCGTTGAGCTGGAGGAGGAGGACCATCATGCCCTTGCAGTTCTTGCACCGCGCGAGGGCCGCAGACGGGGGCGCGGCGGGATCGAGCCATTCCTGTCGGGCGGCGCGGGGGGAATCGTGGTCAGCTTTCGAGCGGCCCGGGCGCGGTCGCTTTCCCGCCTCCAACGCAGCGCGGGCATCACGTCGCACTTACAGGGCGGCCGCCGAGCCGGCTGACGGTGTCTTCCTCGGCATCCTTGGAGGCGTAGCCCAGGAGGACACTGGTCTCGACGAAGTCCTCCTGGCCTCCGGCAGACGAGTCGCTATCGTAATCGACACCCATGGTTGGCAAGCAGGCGGGCAGTTTCGGGGCGTTGGGGGGATGTCGCGCGTGCGACGGCGATGCCGAACAACGGCCGCCATATTTTTTTCTTATCCGGTTTGGAGGGGGCGGGGCTTATCGGCCGCGGACCCGCCTTCCAAGTCTGGTTCGTGCGCATACGCTCCCGCGCGCCGAAATGGAAGCGACCCACCCTATTATGTTCCATGGTCCGGGGTCGCGATGCAATCAGGAACAGGCCTAACTCGCTATACCCTGCAGCGGCATGTTGGGCGAGGGGGGAGGGGGGGACACGCTAGATATACGAAGCCCGAGTTGCGATGCTCAGGTCCGCCCTCTGCTCCCTGCGAGCCCATGGCGCAACATGAAGCCGCCGGCTCGCCGCGGTATGGCGGGATCTTGGCCACCGTCCGCATCTTCACGCGGCCAAGGGGCCCGGCTGCCGTAATGCCAGTCGTGCCGGCATAGCGCCACCAAGCTCGGCGCGGGTTCGAGAAAGACGGCGCAGAGGAGGAGGTTGCCACGAATCAATGAAGCGCCGGCTCGAAGCCTGGCGTGCACGTTACGCCGCCCGTCCTGGCCCCTTCACGGATACCACGGCTTGCACACGAGCCGCGGGTGGACCAAGAGACACCACATCGCCCAGCATGCAGTGCTGCCTATGTGGATTGGGCTAAAATAGTCCAACCTCGAGGCGGGCGACGATAGGCCACTGCACCTGTCAGTCGCTCCGCGTGGGGGTAGGGCCTGGAACGAAGGCCTATCTGATCCTGTCCCTGAACAGCACCAACCCCAAGCCAGCCTCCTACGGTAAACACACGAGCTCCGGCGAGGTTCCCGCCTTCTTCGCGCCTCAGACGACGAGCATGAATGCGGTTCTCCCCCAGGTCGCAAGCAGCCAGCAAGCAAGTATACTCACTCTGCTTCGCATCCGACTTGGCTGGTCGTTTGGCTCCTCTGACATGGTTGGTAGTGGGTCCAGTTTGATGCCACTCCGCTCCAACTAGAGAACCTCTTATATGCCGACTTCTGCCAGTCGAGGGGGAACTTTGACATCGCGACAAAGAAGTATCACGTCCCCGCCCGCATGCGAAAGCATATAGACTACATTCCACCTGGAGCGCGTCTCCGACACGGTCCAAGGGACAGAACCCGATAATGAAGGGGTCAGAAGGTGCACAATTCGCCAAGGATCTGGGATAGGGGGAGCCGCTTCGTCAACGCGCTCTCAATGTATGCCAACATTAACTTGGCGGCTTGCTCCAAATACGTAACAGCGGACTGGACCAGAGATAAGCATGCCCTTCAAACCGATCTGCTCGGGACTGATGTTGGCGCAACGCAGTACAACCTGCCAAATGCCACCTCGGCCTCGCCGGGCAACGAGCTGGGCTTTTTCGACAGTTTGGGCGACCACTGCAGCTGAGAAGACCCCGAACATGTCTGGAAAATACTGTATCTGTAGGTAACAGCCTCGGCGATATCTGCCCAGCTACACTCAACAGGCTGAATGAACGTTCCCGAGGGCACATACCCGGAAGAGCGGCTCATCGATGGTGTCGTGGGGGCCTTCAAAGACCTGCCATCGGCTGTCCCCATTTTCACGGTCGGTGTCGAGTCGTCGCTCAACTTTGACGCCGCCTCCCCCCTGCTCGCGGCAACGGATGCGCAGCGAGCCGGAGTAGTAGCTGAAGCCCATTCCGGCCAGTTTCCATGGCAGGTAGGCGCTTGTGCCATAGGCCGTGTGGGGGGCTTTGCATTGTGGCGCGTGCCGCACGATTCAGACTTCAAATGTACTCTCTCGCGTCCTCGGGGCCTCGGGTACGGGGAGTAGTTGCGGTGTCGCGGCGTGTATGGAGACTGCGCGTGGGCAAGGGGCCTCACCCCATTCAGACATGCTTGGCTATCATTCTTTCTCTGGGGTCGTCTGGCTATCTGCTGCTGGCGCCTGGGATTGCCATCTCTTCTCCTTCTCGACGCCGTGCCTCCGCTGGGCGGTGTCACAGTGGACTACGTTGCCGCACTCGCACTCGGCACCGCGGAGCCAGCGGTAGGTGATGCTCCAGCGGTCGGCCCGCTTCCGCACGGTGCCGTCCGGCAGGGTGTCGGTCCGGCGCTTCTTGATGCCGTGGGTCCAGTGCAGCCGGGCGTCGCCGCGCAGCTGCAACATGCTGCGCGGTACCAGGTCCAGCTCGGCGCGGTCGTCGCCGCGGCGGAACTGCATCATGACGGGCCCGCCCAGCGACAGTGAGTACAGCTGGTCGTAGGTCGAGTGGGTGTCGACGTGCGGCGGGATGCCGGCCCCGGGCGGGTAGTACTGCAGACACACCTGCTCGGGCGGGCGCCCCTCGGTCGTGGGCACCAGGGGCACCAGCCAGTCCGGGAACGGCCGGTAGGGGATGTCGGGGTCCACGCCAAACGTCTTGTAGTCGAAGGTGTAGCCGTAGTGGAGGCTGATGCGGCCCGGCCGGTCAGGCCACTCGAGCTGCTCCCGGAAGATGCGCACAAGGCGCTCCTCGTGCTCGGGCGCGATGAAGTTTTCTTGCCAGAGCAGGCCCGGCGGGTCCACGGGGAGCGGCTCCATGTGCAGATCCCCGTTGCGTGCTGGCACCAAGAGGGGGGAACGGGTGCGTCCGGGGCTGGAGAGAAGGCAGCCCGCGCTGGTCGAAGCAGCGGAACGAGGGTTGGGCCGTCTTGCGAGGAGATGGGACGTTTGGAAAACGACAGGCCATTCTCGGACGGATTCTCACCCACGCCCCCGCCACAGGCTGTTCGTTGTTGCCGGCGGCTAAAAGTGGATCAACCATGGCGCTGGATCCGTCCTCCTCGCCTCCCATCCGGATCCCTCCTTCTCCAGCACGAAGAGGCCGTCTCGTCACTCACATTGCTGTTCCTCCACCGAAACCACCCCGTCCCACAGCGACCCATCACGAGCGTTGCCCTAGCCGCGACGGGCCCTGTCCGGTGCTTTCTTGGTCGTCTCTCAGCCCAAGCAACTTGACGCCCGGTGCACCAGGAAACGACGTCCTCGTCCAGTCTGCACCCCTCGCCGCCTGCCGCCCCTGACATCCTGCCGAAAGCATGGGGGATGGTCCAGTTCAGGATCATGAATTTGAATTATCCAAGATGCTTTACAATCCACACCCCCACATACATATTCTCTCGATAGCTGGAAAGACAGTCGTCCGAAGATGCCCGACGCCATGCTGATCGCAGTACCGCCAACATATATACTCCAACACGTAGTCCACCGCCGTGTACTTGGTATCCGAAACAGGTATCCAAAACAATGCTGGCTTCGTCACGGCGAGCCCGCCTGCGAGATCACAGATCCCACAGCGTGGCCGCCCCTCCCCACCCCCCGGCTGTCCGTCGTTGGCAGGGCGTCTGTGGTGTGTCCTTGACGACGCTGGACTGGTGCCAAGGTCGAATGCTCCGCCCTACTGGAACGTCCCCCGAATCTTTGCGTATAAATCCGTGTCAAAGAAGTTGTAGTCCTCGTTTAGCTCACAAAACTCGTGTTGCATAAGCAGCCGCTCCGCCGTGGGACGCTCCCTCGGGTCCCTGTTTATGACGTCGTCAGCCAATGCCTCTCTCATCCGCCCGCAACAGTGGGGGGGGGAAAGGCACTTACACAGTAAAACAATCCAGCATGAAGCCAAGCGCGTAGGGGCTGATGGCCTCGCGCACCTCGTCTGGGATCGGCGGTGATTCTCCGTTCGCGATTTTGTAGATGGCGCCCACAGCCTCGTCCTTGGACCAGGGTCGTCGTCCGCAGAACATCTCCAAAACCACACATCCCAGGCTCCAGATATCCACCTTGGCACTGTACCCGCCGACTTGTGAGCGGATGACCTCGGGGGCCATCCAAAAGACGGATCCCTGCATACTGTTGGTTTTGTCGTTGCCGTAGATGTCGTCCGTCTTCTTGGAGATGCCGAAATCCGAGATCTTGCAGGTGCCGTCCAGGTCCAGCAGGATATTGTCGGCCTTCAAATCACGATGCAGAATGCCCTCGCGGTGGAGATAGGCCAGGCCTGAGAGTGCCTGGTGGGTCAGGCTCGATACGACCGGCTCCTCAAACTTGCCGTGCTTGCGCAGGCAAGAGCCAATGGAACCACCGGAAATATACTCCAAGAAAATGCTGATACTGGTTTCCTTGCGCTCACAACCGAGATACTGCACAATGTTGACGTGGTCGAGATACTGCATGGTGTCAATTTCCTGGTCCAGCGCCGCGACGAGTTCGCGCATCCTGTTCTTGTCGCCAGCCGCTGCTTTGGGGTTGACCTCGACTTCCTTGACGGCCAGGAACTCTCCGGTTGTCGCGTTCATTCCCAGGTAGACCCGGCCGTAGGTTCCCTTGCCGATCAGCTCACCCTTAAACCAGCGGAACGTCGTCTGGCGTTTGGGCAGCGTGTCCTGGGGGATTTCGGGCATGATGTCGATGATGGACCCACGCTCGGGTCGGATCTGCACCACATTGGCACCAAACATCTTGGTGCTCTTGCGGCGTTGGATCATCGACGTGTTACCGCCGCCGCCGCCGCCGCCGCCGGCACCAGACGCCGAGGACGCGGCTGTGTAACGTTTGTTCGCTTCGTGAGCTCCGCGTGCCACTTCTCGGATCGACTTCATGCGCCCGAGACCACCCGACCGGCGCACACTTCGTTGAGCCACCGACGCGATCGAGCTAGGCCGCTCAAGAGCCTTGAGCGTCGACTCGTCTGATCCTAGTGTGTCGTTCTCACTGTACATAGACGCCCTTGGGGTGGCAATGCCCACTGTAGGCGTTTGTAGAGCTGGTTCCTCGGTGATCTTGGGGGTTTCGTTCCCGACACTGCTACCTAGGGCGCTGTCGCCGGCTTGTGGGTCGGTGGGGGAAACATCATGTATCTGCGACTCGTCCAGAACAGGCTGGTCAAGATCCAATTCCGGGAAGAAGGCATCAAGGTTACTCAACAGGGCCTCGGGGGGTGGGCGGTTGGCCCAGACGTCGCGCTCAATAAACGACTTTCGGCGGCCCAGTTTGCTTTCGTCCGAATCAGACGGCGTTGCAGGGGTACGGCGGCGAGAGCCTTGTCCGTCATAAGAGTCGGTGCCGCTAGGAGAGCCGTCAAACGACACAGACAGCTGCTTCTTAGATCTGGAGGTTCTGAGCGTCAGGCTTGGCCTCTTGCTGTTAGAATCCGTGTCGTCATCCAGCGTCTTCTTCGCCTTGACCGAGCCAGGACGACCTCGCACGGGCACCGCGAAAAGACCGTCATCCGAATCGTCATCCGAGTCATCATCTTTCACAACCGCAGGCACGGTCGGCCGGTTGAACTGCACGTCCGTCTCGGTGAAATCAACATCGGGGCCATGCGATTTGCGGCGGTTCGCGGTCGAATCGGAACCGGCGCCCGACGGGTGCTCGGTACTGGGGCTGACCGCACCAGGCGATGTCGGGCGATTTTCTAACACATCCAGTTCAGCCATAGCTCTGCTTCCGGGCCTTCTGCGGACTGCTTGACGTGGCGTGCCGCCTGGCGAGTAGTCCGGGACTACAAAGGCAAGATCCCCTCGACTCCATGTAAGAGACCCAGGCGATCCGTTCGTTGACGCCGGACTACTGCGACCAGAGGCAGCTCCGCTCAACTCGGCACTAGCTATAGACCTCTTACCTCTGTGATCATCGTAGCCAGCCTGGCCCGAGCCGTTGCGGTGGGGGGACGGGCCTCGTGGCGGTCGGGTAGGTCGTCCAAAATGGCTTAAAGCGCTTCCCATGCCCACGAGCGCTCCCAGGGCCGTGGTGGCGGGCTCTCTCGTGGCCGTGGCCGGCCGTCGTTGTGACATTTCTTGCTGTGCTGCATCGCCGTTGGAGGTGGCTGGCCTTCGCGAACTGGGGAATCCATCGATACTGCCCTGCGACGGGCGCATGTTATGGCCCGTCTTTCGACTCAAGGAGTTGGCCTTGATCAAGGTGGCCGTCTCCACGCCAGGGGGTGCCGGAGCTCTGCGCTGCGGCAGCAAGCTGTCCGTTTTCTTCTCTTCGTACGGCGAGCCACGCGGCTGGTCAAAGTCGACCTGTCTTCCCACAATTCCATACGACGGGCTAAGCTCCTGCGGGGATGTCTTCTCAAGAGCCTGCTTTCGCTTGGCTAGGTAGGCCTGCTGTTGCCTCTCTACCTCGGCTCGGTATGCGCTGGCCTTCTTGGCCAGCTCGTTAGGATCGGGACCACTGTCGCCTACCTTGTTTACCCTCGAGACGGGGGGCGAGGAACTGGATCGAGATCGCTGGCCGTTCAAACGTGCGTAGGTATCCTCGTCCACAGCCGCAGCCGGGGGTACGTAGCTCGGTGTCACGATAGCCGGGGCCTCATGGCTGGCCTGAGGAGCGCCGCCCATCCGCACTAGAAGCTTCAGTGTCCCGTTGGTGTCGCCCTTGTTCATCTTGTGAATGACAAGACTCTGGTCCTCTAGTGGTTCATCGTGTTCCATCCGACCCAGTTCGGTGAGAAATATATCAGCTGACAAGGGATCTGGAACCCCGAGATTCATGCAAATGTTGTACCGCAGGTCTTGGGCCGACTCGCAGTCAGTCACGTCACACATTCGGTAGTTCCACCCATCCACGGTCGCGAGCAGGAATTTTCGCGAGGCGTAATCTTTTCTGGAGCGGAACGAAGGGCCGCCTTGGAAGCTTGAGATGTCTAAAGAGGCTTCCGAGGGGGCTCCGAGACGGCTCCCGACAGATGATGGTTTCAGCATAACAGGGCTCGTCGGAGATTCGCCCTCATCAGGCGACGGGAACGTGCCATCTTCCTTCTGTTTATGTTTCCGCTTGAGGAAGCTCAGGAAGCTCTTGTCGTGTTTTGCCGATGCTGGCGGCTCGGCTCCGGCGGATCGATCGCCCGGGTCCAGGGGGGATCGTGTTCCGTTTGTCCCCTGGCGTAAGAACGCAGTTGCCTCGGGGGGGATTCCAGAGCCGTATATGGCAGCATTGGACGAGACGGAGCCGATGCTGTCTCTGGACCTGTGGCCAAAGCGGCCCGACGGCGACGAGGCCGATAGACCGCCCGATGATACAGGAATCAACCCAGAGTATGGCCGGGGGCTTCCCCCGGGGCTCTCGCTTCGGTGGTCGCCCGTGCTCGGGCTATGGCGGCTTCTCTCCACATCGATATTCTTGAGGATTGTTCGATGGTTCGAATCTGAGCTCATAGTGTTACTCAAGGTAGGCATGGTGGTTGCTCGGGTCTGTGAGTACCTACGCCCTCCAAATCCAGGCCCAGGGGCTTTGATGGGCGTGTTTGGCGACTCGACGTCGGTGCCAGCACTGTGTGCATTGAATGAGTCTTTTCGCGCGTGGCCGTCCTGATGTCGGCCCGAGGGCGCCGCCGCCATGCCGCCATTCTGTACGATGGTGCGGATGAGCCGACGCATTCGCTTTCCCTCCTCTCTCTCCCGCGCCTGGTCCCAGCCCGTGCCGCTGTTTGTGCACTCCTGCGCCAGCCTCGGGTATACCTGCTGGTGCATCATGCCAAAATTACCTCGGCCTCCATGACCACTTCCGAGCTCCAGGAACCGGACCCCATGTAGATTGAGCCCCTTGAACGTTTCTTGCCAGTCTTTGGAGAACTGGTTTGTAGCCAACCACAACAAGACGTGGTCCATTGGCCACTTGGCGGCCTGTTCGGGGGGGATGTTGGATGGTGTATGGGCGCTGTTCTCCGAAGTTGAGGCGCGGTTGTGCAGAGTATACACCTGATCTCGGCTCTGGCTGTCGGCAGGCATAGTGCCGGCCAAGTCGCTGTTGCCCGGGCCAGTGGCCGGCCAAGTATTCTGTGGCCCAGCCAGGTAGGCCAGGTTCTCGTCGAAGCCAAAGGCTGGGATGCCGACGCCTTCTCCGTACGTATCGCCCTGGGGTATATAGGTCGCCGACATGGCGGCCGGCTCTTGCTGCTGGTGGGGCGGCTGGGAGGGCGGCGGGGGAATCGGCTGAAGGCTCCCGGCCGGCCCTTGGTTATGAGCGACGGGGTTGTAGGGAGGGTGCGGGCCGGACGGGGGCGGCGGCATAGCAAAGGGAGGACGGCCGCTGTAGGTCGGGTTCCAGCCGTGCCAAGTCTGGGTCGCAAAGTTGCTGCTCGGCGGCGGCACCGAGGGGGGCGGTGGGATCTGCAGAGCGGCCGGCACGGTCGGGGCGCTCGGGTACCGCGGGGGCGGCGGGGGCAGGTTCATGACCGAGGCCGGGTTCATCTGACCGGCAGTGGGCGGCGACATGGGCGGTGGCGGCGGCACAGCAAAGGGCCGCGAGGGGTCTCTGGAGCCCGGGTTGGAATACATGGCGGCGGTCAATGGCGGCGGGGGAGGGGGCCCTCCTCCGCGCGTGCCCGGGCGGCTGGAGTCGCCGCCGTAGGAGGAGGGGACGAGGCTGGCGGTCGATGCCCGTTGGCGCAGAACACCACCAGCGCTGGCGAAGTTGGCCGAGAGATAAGGCGGAGGATCGTCGAGGGCGGTGGCAGGATCATAGGTGGACGGCGCAGGGTAGGGTGCCCCTGGCGCCAGCGACGAGGGCGCGGGAGCAGCCTGGCTCTGGGACTGGGACTGGTTCGGGTGCGGGTGCGGGTGCGTGCCGGCGTCGTTCACCAGGCCGTCGAGGGTGTTGACGTTCTCATGGAAGCGCTGGGTCAGGATGGGAGGGTAGCGGCCCCCGGATGATGTCCCCTCGCTGGCGCTGTCCGATCTACTCAACGCCAGGGGATTGCGCGAGCTGCTGATCATGACCGAAGCTCATCGCTTGGCCCACGGGACAGCCAGCGGTAGTCAATCAGCCCAAGGCAGGTGCTCAGACTTGTTCGCTCGGGGCAGAGGCTGGCCGTCGACGAGGGTCGGATTGGGAGGGCACTACTCCGTAGTTGGGTAGCGCTCAGATGCTGTCGCTGTCGCTGGCGCTGGGCCGGACGGATTGCTTGGTTTGACGCCGGGGCTTGGATCTCGGGCAGCGGGCCAGTGTGGGCCTAGGTACCCAAGAATGGATGGATGTTCGTGAATTGCCAACTTGCTTTTGCGAGCTGTCGTTGCTTTCCAACGTTTCTGGCGTCGTCGCTTCGTTAGGGGCCCAGTCTGACCCTCTAAGCGCCGCGCTTATTGTGACGGGCGAGTGCGCGACCGGGGTCTACAACAGCCAATGGTGGGCCACGCAAGGGGTGCGAGAAGACAGCGTGCGGATAGTGTCGGGCGGATATTGCGTGTGCATGTGCGGGTGTGTGTATGGATGCATGTATGTGTGCATGTGTGTGATGGGATGTGTGTGTTGTGCGTGTGCGTGTGTGTGTGTGTGTGTTCAGTTGTTTGTTATAGGGGCGCGTCGCGGACGACGGATGTCTCCCTAGCAGCCCAGCCATCAAGATTCCCTACTCTGTACGTCTTCCTACGATTTGCACCCAGTGGACAAGACTACGATCTTTTGCGAATGCTCGTGGGACGCTACCGGCCTCTCCATCCCCCCCGACGATGGATGTATGTAGACAGTTTCTTGGTAGCCCAGTTGGGTGAGTACGGAGCATCGCAGCTGGAGAGCCCAACCCCAATCTCGTCTCTCTACTTGCCGCCGCCCATCCCAAGGGGCAACCAATGCCCCTCCCGGTTGGTGCGCCACGACAAAACAGTCGGCCTGGGCAGAACCAGACTGTTGGTGGCGTCGCATGCTGATGAATGAGCGCATATGGAAGTACATGCCTACACAGGTACCGTACCTGGGCTGCGCATCCATACCCACCGGCTTCCAGCCTCTTCCACCCTGCATGCTGAGCTTGCTTGCGATGAACAAGGCGGGAGAGGTACTGAGAGCCCGTCGCAAGTATGGATGCCCTTGGCCGAAATCGAGATTTCCTTGACCAGTCGCACCAGCGCGTCTTGTCGAGAGGGACTATCTACCTAGGCACTTTTTGATGATTGGCCCCCTTGGGGTTTTCCTTGCCGTCCAAGCCGAGCAGGTTGGACCCTGTGCTCGGGATATGTGCAATTCCACGCAGGCTAAATCAAAGCAATGACACCCGGATGACTAGCAGCAGCAGCTAAAACCGGAGAACCAAGGCCCTCGCTCCTCATCAGTCCCGTCCTCTATGCCCAAGGGAGTTTGTTGACCACCCATACTACCTGCCCAAGACGGAACGGGTGGCATGGACATAGCAATGGATGCAGGATTGCGTGGCTCCGGGAGCCCCCTTTCTGCCCAATCGCTCTGAAACCCGCGTCCGTCATACCAGTTGACTGGTGATCACCGCTCCATGCCACGGCCCCTCGCGCCCCTTCTATCTCGGGCTCTTCGCCGCCGCCAACTTTTGAGTTCGCTCGGACGGAAGTCAGTGCGGGACAAGCCCAAACCGAGTAGCGAGCCGTTGTAGGTACCAGACCCTGTGCGCGCCTCGAACCAGTGGATGTCCCGAGTCGTAAGTCGATGCAACGGGAATGCGGGGTCTTTGTCCAGGGAGGACCACGCGGCTGGAGCCGAAGGTACAGGTGACCTACATATGTACAGACATACTTACATACCTAGGTACATACTAAGGTGCCAAGGGTGGGAATTGGTTCTTCCACCTGGACGCAAATACAGGGGCCCACCTGCCTAGCACTAGCTGACCACCATTTGTGCAACTAGACCATGAACGATCTCCCAAGGGTACAGAGCATCCCGCACTAGACCTGCGGCTTCAGAAAACCAGGTTGCTATCTCAACATCGCGTTCCTACCGCGTGCTATGGGTTATAATCTTGCGATACGGTGCAGAAATTAAGAAAGACCCACGGGTGCGGTGCGCCCTTCATCGAACCCGACTGACTAGCTGCCCGGCAATAATAGAACAGTGTTGGTCGAAGGCGGATTTCCATATGGCCCAGCGTGGAGCCATCACATGCTTTCGTATTATATGCGAACCATCCTATACTTGGCCCAAGCTATACCGTGCTAATAACGCTTTGGACGCCTGCCGATACCCAAACCTCCCCCTGCAGTACGCATTCGGTGTTGATACCGATTCTCGGCAAAGCTGAGTCGGGTTGACGCAATCTGCTAAGTTGCAAAGACGATGTTACATCACGGCACACTTGCCGACATCAATACCATACCCTTGTTGGCACTGCTCCAGGTACCCGGCCTCCTCCGATGTGCCCGCAAGGGCGTTGTGCGCCCGCACAAGGCCCTTGGCCCGAATTGTCTGTTTGCCATTCCCGTGCCGCCACCGGATTTTCTGTACCCAGGCGCGGTCGTCATCGTCGGTGCTGATCTCCCACTCTCCCCCGCTGACCTCGACGGTGCATTGATCCTTGGGGAAGTGGTATTCGGGCAGGAAGATGGTTGTGGGCTGCTCCCCGTTCGGTGCCTCGATGCCGTTAATCTCGAGGTGGAACTCGCAATTCTTCAAGTCGAACCCATAATTCACCATTGTGCCGTTGATAGCTATGGGTGCTGGCCGTACAAAAGCCTCTGCCGCCCTGTAACCAGGAGCATTTGTAAGCTCCGGGTCCGGACTGGTCTGGTCAGATGAGATGGAAGGGTTGGTCAGGGTTCGTTTGAGGTTTCCGGGGTTGACCGCTGTGCCATCGTCGACCGCGGTTTTAGTTCCAGGAGCCGCCGTCTTCAGCAGGCTGTTGCTACTCTGGTTTGCCGACGGCGCCGACGGGAGTGTCTGGTCATCGACCGAAAAGATGGACAGGTCTTCGCCGTTCCACTGGTCGCCTCGCGCATGGTCGTTCTGGCAACACGTTAGCTGGAGGCTGCGCATGCCTACACACAGTACTCACGTCTGTACAGTATAGCCATAGAGTGTAACCCTCCATGGGTGCACCCTCGACGGCGAAGTGGTTGGCGTCCATGGCCGCAGACTGGCTCGAGTAGTCGCCCGTTTTGTACGCATATTTGTCGTCCATGTCGTACGGAATCCCGAACTCGCTCAACAGACAAGGGTGGTTTCCCATGTAGTCAAGGCCTTCTTTCCTCATGGCCGCAAGCTGGTCTCGGAAGCAATTGCGGATCGCCGTTTCTCCAATCTTGATGCCGAATGCCGGATGCAAGTACCGGCCACGCAGAATGCCTAGCACATCGACATTCCATGTCCTGTTCCATTTCTTGGTCATTAGAGTGATGCCGTCGTAATAGTGAGGCGTGTAGACCATTTTGGGGTCGTCGTCGTCCGTGCCCTTGATGGACGGGGGAATCTCGAGAACCGGCGGTTGGCAAAGCATGATAGCATCCGGATGTATCGCCCGTATTGTATCCCGATACTGGCGGTAGTGCTCCATAAAATAGGTGTTGGTAAACTTGGGGTAGTCGAGTATCTCCCCCGTCTTTGGGTGTTTCTCGAAGTAGTTCTTCAGCAGTAGGGCATCCGTGGATGGGTCCCAGACGCCATGCTGAGCCCAGATACACTCTCCCAGCTTCCACCCAGCGTCGCGCTTCCAGCCGTACCGCGAGTCGTCGTAATCGGCTGGCAACCATGCCTGTTCGCCGTGGGGGTCGATCAAGGTTCTGCCCACCTTGTAAGGGCCGAGCCCGCCCATGTCCCATGAGTCAACCTCGCAAGCTCTTCCCGAGCCCGTGAGAATGGCCTGCCAGAGGGTCGGGCAAGTCCCTTTCTTCAGGTTTTGCTCTTTCGGGATGACACTCAGGTCCACATGGCCGATCATGCCTCTGTTGGGCTCGTTCATGCTTTCCCACCCAAATACGACGTCATTGAGGATATCGCCGGCCTCTTTGATTCGTTGCGCAAGGTGCTCACAGGCGCGGATGAAATGCCCCTGGAGGTAGTCCTGAATGTTAACGCCATCGATGATGCATTTGGGCGCGAAGTCCCTGCCGGCGAAGAATAAGGTGAAAATGGTGGCGGCAGCAAGACGATTATAGTTGGTCGACCAGATCATCTTAGGGAAGTTCTCGGGTTCGGGATACGTGTTGTGGACGATGGCGGCCTCGGTGGCGGCGAAGCTTTGCGGGTTCAAGCCGCAGGCGTACAGCGTCCACATGGGAGCGCCTGAGCCGCCAGAAAAGCGAGACCACTGCGACGGCGCTGTCGGTTAGCTGGTTGCCGCCTCGGGCCACAGCAAGGGGAAGACACAAACGCTGGACATACAACATCCTGATGGGGGTCCATGAAGACATAGAAGCCGTAATCCTTGGCCACGCGCAACACGTCGATGGTGTGCTGGATCCAAACTTCGTCGTACTTACCAGGCCCGGCAGCCTCGATGGCCTCCCAGGTGAAGACGTAACGGATAGTGTTGTAGCCGTACTTCTTCAAGCGCGCGAAGTGGATGTGGGCGTCTTCTTTGCGGAACGGCCGATCGTGGAACTTGACATTATCGCCATCGAAGAAGCCCTCAACCACGTGCGAGGGTACGGAGGGGGTGCTTGGCTGCTTGGCGTCGCCCGCTACATTGATGCCGCGGAGGAGGACGTAGCGACCATGATTGTCTCTGAAATGCCCGTCTTCGATGGTCAGTCGTAAGGATGTCATGTTAGGGGCCTAGGAAAACACGGGCGGCGTGTGTGATGGTGTGGTTGGTCGGCTTGGTAGGTTGTAGGCGAAAGAGAGCAATGACAATGCTGGCCCGCGACGGGCGCAGGCTTGGGGGGACGAAGCGGTGACGTCGTAGTGATGGGACCCGCCTAGGCCCTCTAATTCGTCGCCACGTGCTTCACACCAGCCTAAGGTGAGATGGCAGGAGGAAGGGAATATGGCAAGGAAGCAAAGGCTAGGTCTGTACCAAGCACGGGAATAGCCTCGTAAAGGGATATGCAGGTATGTATGTACATATTTAGTGGTATAGGTAAGCATGTAAGTTGACGGGGCCGTCAAGGGGCATTCGAGGCCATGAGGAACGAGATGCCGACCTGGACCTGAGCGGGTTCCGGTAGATACCCCAGATGTGCTGCTGTACTTGTCCCCTGCATGATCCCATATACTAATACTGTGTAGCGCTGAGCCTATCCATCCATGGATCCCAGGTGCTGGTAACGACTGGGCTGGGAAAGCCCCGCGTCGGATTCAATGTACCTCCTCTTCTGCCCGTCTGACTGTCGGCACCAGCCCTTCCAATCGCGACTTACCCAACCCCGGCTCCTCTCCAGCACCACCTGATGACGATATCGACACTCGATCGTCTCCGTCCTCGTCACCTGTCACCACAACTACCGCGACGACGTTTCTTCCCATAAATTTTGGCCTGCACACCCGCCTCTGCTCGTCCCCTCTTCCCCTGGTCCTGCCTCTTCTTCCTCAGCCCGCCTGCCTAGGCAAGGCGCCGGACGCCCAAACCCAATATGTCAACCACGGCCAAGCTCAAGGCTGTCCGCGACGCCATCAAACAGCAGAAGTGGGATGACGCCTCGCAACAGGCCCAGGACATCGTCACCAGCGACCCTAAGAGCTACCAGGCGTAAGCCCTACTGCTGTCTCTCAGCCCCACGCCATGGCAATGGGTCCGCTAATGCCCTCCAGTCATGTGTTCCTTGCCTTTGCCCTCGACAAGAAGAACAAGCTTGACGATGCTGAGAAAGCTTACGAGGCCGCCGCCGCGCTGCGCCCCGGAGACCCCCAGGTCTGGCAGGGTCTGACCAAGCTGTACGAGAGGCAAGGCCCTGGCAAGATCCCCAAGTACAAACGGGCCGCCCTGAAACTAGCAGCCATCTTCCATGAGCAAAATGACATGTACAGGTGTCAGGACGCTATGGACAAGTTCACCAACTTCGCTCGCAACCAGGGCTCGCGTGCCCAGTACGCGGAAGCCTTGGAGGCCATTCTGCCTGACAGCCCCATCTACCCGGCTCTCGAAGGTCGCTTGCCCCATCCCGCCAAAACCTACGAGGTCATCGCACAGATACTCGAGACGGACGAGAAGAAGCGCATCAACACTCTCATCGGCGAGCGCCGGACGAGGATAGGCGCCAAGGTCAGCGAGGTAACCGTCGAGGTGAACCGAGAGATCTTAGGCCAGAGCAAGCTGGGCCACATCTACGAGCAACTGATCAACTGGAGCAACGACGATGACATCCGGCGTCAGTACGAGGAAAAGCTTCTGCAGTTTCGCTACGATCGGCTGTTGGTCTTTGCCCCCGGGCCCGAAAAGGAAGCCGAGCTCCAGATTGTCCAGAAGCTAGCCGCCGACATGGTCATCATCAAGCACCCCTTCCGCCTTGCCTGGGACATCACAGTGAATTGGCAGGACCACAAAGAGATTAAGGAATGGGACGCCAACATGTTCAACAACTACTGCTCTTTCTTCCCCGAGAGTGATCTCTGTAAGGTCCTGACGGGATTCATGACCAGCAAGATTTCACCTTTCCCCATGAAGACGCCCGCTGCACCTGAGCCTACGGGGCCCAAGGGGGATGACGACAGCAGCGAGGACGATGAAGATGGAGGTGCGCCGACCATCGTCATCCCGCTTACGGACGAGGACCGCTTGCTCATGATGATTGACGGCGTGTCTACGACGGATTCGCTGCTTGCCCATCGACTCATGGCCGAGTACTACCAATACCTCGAAGAGCATGAGAGCAATGTCGAGCTTATGCGCAAGGCTATGCGAATCATGGTGGATGAGACGACCAAGACCGGAAAGGTGTTTACCAACACTAATCAAGCCTTCATGATCTATCTGGGTACTGCCCTGGTCTTCTACCAGTCTCCCAGAAACCACGGCGAGGCCAAGTTCCTCTTCGACAAGGTTCTCGAGGTCGATCCGCAATCAACACCAGCACAGATTGGTGTCGGTCTCATTTACGAGGAGGAGGAAGAGTACGACTCTGCTATAGCCTTCCTTGAGCGGGCGTTGGAGCGCGACGGCAGCAATCTCCGGGTGGGCGCCGAAGTGGCCTGGTTGTATGCCTTGAAAGGGGATTACACGCGCGGCAAATCGGAACTCGAGTCTCTCCTCAAGGCTATGTCCGCAAAGGATACTCCAGCTACCAAGGAGCTTCTTGCACAAACCCAACATCGACTTGGTGTCTGTGTGTGGAATTTGGATCCCTCGAAGGCTGCCCGTAAGAGTCGGTCTGGAGCTTACGCGCAATTTTTGGATGCCCTCAAGAGTGACATCAGCTATGCTCCGGCCTATACCAGCCTAGGAATCTACTATTCCGAGTATGCTAAAGACAAGAAGCGTGCACGGAAATGCTTCCTCAAGGCTGTTGAGCTATCGCCATCCGAGGTCGAGTCCGCCGAAAGGTTGGCCCGATCGTTTGCAGACGATGGCGACTGGGACCGTGTTGAGCTGATTGCTCAGCGCGTTGTCGACTCCGGCAAAGTGCGACCGCCGCCTGGCTCCAAGAGGAAGGGCATCAGCTGGCCGTTCTCAGCGCTGGGTGTCGCCGAGCTCAACAAGCAGGACTACAACAAGGCCATCGTCTCCTTTCAGTCAGCATTACGCATGTCCCCTAATGATTACCACTCGTGGGTTGGGTTGGGTGAGAGCTACTACAGCTCGGGCCGGTTCATAGCCGCTACCAAAGCCATAATGAACGCCCAAAGGTTGGAAGAGAGCCTGGGTGCTGAGGTCCTGGGCGACACATGGTTTACCAAGTACATGCTTGCTAATGTCAAGCGTGAGGTTGGAGAATACGATGACGCCGTTGCCCTGTACCGGGAGGTCACGGTGGCGCGCGCCGACGAGGCTGGTGTGGCCATTGCCCTCATGCAAACCATGGTCGAGAGTGCCCTGGACTGCGTGGAAAAGGGCTTCTTCGGCAAGGCCGTTGATTTGGCTCTCGGCACGATCTCGTTCGCCCTCGAGGTAACGCCCCAAGTCTCGATGAGTTTCAACTTCTGGAAGACCATCGGCGACGCCTGCTCCATCTTTACGCAGGTTCAGAGTCGTGTGTGTGAGTTCCCCGCCGAAAGCATCCGTCAGCTCATCGAGAGGGGCGATGTCAATGAGGCCGCCTACGCCCTGCTGCACGAGGTCGACGGTGTTGGGAAGGAGGTTGTGCTGGCCAAGGGGTTGTATGCAGAGGAGGAGCGGGTCGGCGTAGACTTGACACGAAGCCTCCACGCGACTATTCTGGCACACAAACGCGCTGTCCATGCTTGCGCCAATGACGTCCACGCCCAATCGGTGGCCTATTATAACCTCGGCTGGGCCGAGCACCTTGCTCACAGCCACCTTCCCGAGGATCTGCGTGCAAAATCGAGCAGGTATCACAAGGCAGCGGTCAAGTGCTTCAAGCGCGCGATCGAACTGGAAGCGGGCAATCCGGTGTTTTGGAATGCCCTGGGTGTGGTCACCAGCGAGATTAACCCATCAGTGGCACAGCATTCCTTTGTGCGCAGCCTCTATCTGGACGAGCGCAGCCCGCACACATGGACAAATTTGGGCGCGCTTGCCCTCATGCAGAATGACATGCAGGTTGCCAATGAGGCTTTCACACGAGCTCAGTCGAACGATCCGGACTACGCCCACGCCTGGCTCGGTCAAGGATTCGTTGCGCTGCTCTACGGCGACGCCAAAGAAGCTCGTGGTTTGTTCACGCATGCCATGGACATATCGGAATCGTCCTCTATACTCACTCGACGGCAATACTCGGTGTCGTTGTTCGACCACATCCTGACGAAGCCTGCCATACTGAGCGCTGCGACCTTGATTCAGCCCTTGTTCGCACTGAGCCAACTGCAACGCCTTCAGCCGCAGAACTTTGCCTACTCCCATCTCGCAACCCTGATTCAGGAGCGAACGAATGACCATTCTCGCGCGATCGACATCCTTGTGGAAACATGTGAGCAGCTGGAAACCAACTACGAAGCTACCGAATCGCCCGCGACGCTTGGCAAGTTCGCATTAGCCAAGACGGATCTGGCACGCTCGTATCTGGCTGCTGGAAAGCATGGCGACGCCGTCGACTGCGGAGAGATGGCTCTGCAGCTCAGCAGTGATGAATCTGAAAATGAGCTCACAGCTGAGCAGCGAAGGAAAGCGAGGCTGTCGGCACATCTGACCGTCGGCCTGGCCAAGTATTTCCAAAAGGAGCACCAGGGGGCACTTGGATGCTTCGAAACTGCCTTGGAGGAGTCTAACAAAAACCCTGATGCCATATGCCTCCTCGCCCAGGTCCTTTGGGCGATTGGCACCGACGATGCCCGGGAGAGGGCACGTACGATGCTATTTGAAGTCATCGAAGCCGACGCCAGCCACGTCCAGTCAGTCCTCCTCCTCGGTGTTATTGCTGTCCTGGATACGGATGAGGAGTCGCTGGAAGCTGTCATCGCCGAACTGCAGAGTTTGCGCACAAGTGACAAGGTGACCGACTCAGAACACGCCCAGATTGGGGAGGTCCTTCGGGCTGTCGCTGCCCTCTCTCCAAGCGCCAAGGAAGAGGATGTTCTAACGCAGGTCCAAAACGATGTGATGCTGTACCCGCATCTGCCCCATGGCTGGTCCAAACTGGGCGAGATAAGTGGCGAAGAGCATCCCGCCAACATGGCCCTGAAAGTGGCATCAAAGGCGATCCCACCACGTGGTGAACTTGAGGCCAAAGACCTCGCAGACGCCTACGCAGGCACCGGGTGCGTTGCCGATGCACAGACGGCTGCCTTCATTGCCCCTTGGACCCCCAGCGGCTGGGTCTCCCTTGGCAACGCTACAGCGAGTTCTTGAAAATGCTCGTTGGTAGATGGTATGCTGTCCCTTTTCGTTACTATCCTTCCTTTCATTGTCTTCTTTTGGAAGACTACAGTGTATGTGGCGAATATATCAGCCCCAGAAATAGGTTTCGAGACGGGACCGAGATTTTCGTCGATAATGGCTTATACTCCGACATGGCTTACGGGATTGCTTGCTGACCAGAGGCCAGTCTAGTAACGTTTGCGACGGTACCAACCGTGCGGCGGTCATTTCGACGGAATCACCTCGCCGTTAAGCCTGGCGAAAGGAGGGCTAGTTATCATAGATGCAACGCGACGATACCATGTGACTCATCGAAGGCACAAAAGAAGCGAAGCCCTTCCTTCAGATGCCGCCCTCGCAGGTCGCCTTGGGTTTCGTATAGCACCAGCCCTCGTTCAAGTGGCGGGTTCTGTCAACAGTGTAGCATCGGGTGACAGCGGAACAGATACGTCAGTCCGCCACCGGATGGTGACGGGAATGTGGTCAACAAGGCAGAACCACCAGTAACGCGTGGTCCACTGTTGGGCACCCGGCAGGAGCTCGAGCTTGTAATTCTAGTCAGTCCGCATAGCTACCAAGATCTCTCGAGAGGCAGCCAGCCACTTACGTGGTAACGACTGAAGATGACAGCCACCATCTTCAGTATGATCATCCAGCCCAGGTCCTTGCCGGCACATACGCGGCTCCCGGCGCCGAAAGTGAGGTCTGCGCTCTTCATGCGCCTCAGGCGAGCCTCGTACGCGTCGGGGGGTTCCCCATGGCTGCGCAGCCACCTCCCGGGTCGAAACGCGTCGACGTCCCGGCCATAGACGCCCTCGTTCCGGTGGATGACCCAGGGATTCATGCCGACTTTGACGCCCGGGGGCAGGAAGCGTCCGTCGGGCAGCGTGAGCCCGCCCGGCGGCACGACGCGCTCTAGGACGCCGCCCAGAACCGGGTGGATGCGCATGGCCTCGCGCACGACGGCCTGGAGGTACGGCAGGTCGCAGGTCTGCGCATAGGTGGGCGGGTAGGAGAGGGCGGCGGCGTCGAGCTCGGCGCGGAGCCGCGCGAGCACGGCCGGGTCGCGGAGCACGTGGTACACGACGGCCTTGGCCACGACGGCCGTGGTGTCGGCGCCGGCCAGCACGTTGAGGATGAGGTAGCCGATCACCTCGCTGTCGGTCACAACGCCGGGGTACTGGTCCTTGAGTGCCAGGTAGCGGCCGAGGAAGTCGTCGGCGGCGGCCCCGCTCTTGTCGGCGCAGCGTTCCGTCAGGCGGCCCACGCAATGCTCGGCGGCGGCGGCAAAGGTGGCGAAGCGCACCGGGCACCAGGGGTTCTTGCCCAGCCAGCCGTCGAGCCAGGGCATCTGGCCGACGACGCCAAAGTAGCGCATGCAATGCTCACCGGCGGCTATCATAGCCTGTTGGTCCGCGCCCGCCCGCAGGAAGCCCAGGTCGCGACCAAAGGTGAGGGCGCCGTCGATGTCCCAGGCGCAGTAGCCGATCCACGCGGCCAGGTCGCAGGGCGGGGGGGCCGCGCCGCCGTGGTCGCCACGGACGAAGCGCGCCTCGAGCTGCTGGCAGAAGACAACGCTCATGCGGCTGCAGTGGTGTTCGAGAGAGCGGAGCCGCGGGAGCTTGAAGAGCGGGCCGAGCGGCCGTAGGAGCCGAGCGTGCCGGGCCTTGTCGCGCGTGCCGAAGAGGTTTTCGATCCGCTGGCCGTTCTGGAGCGCGTCGTTGACGCTGTAGAAGTCGCCCTGCGAGGCGTCGTCCTGTCAACCCTGTGTGGTTCCATTCCGGGTTCGGGGCCTCTCTGCCGGGCTCCGACACGGCCGTTTCCACGGGACGAGATGGGGCGAGGGGCTGAAGGCGAGCAAGGAAGGGAGGCATAGCCTACCTTGACATATTCCCCGCGGGTCGAATAGACCACTGCGACGAGCTCCGGGTCGCTCAGGCTGACCATGTTGGGCCCGATGCGCACCGCGGGCCCCAGTTGCTCGTGCAACCGGCGCTGCGTCTCGATCTGGGTGCACCGGTAATGGTCCACGAGCCGCCACAGATCCGTGAAGCGCGCCCAGAACGGGCCCGGGATGCGCCCGAGGGGCGAGGTAAGGCGACGGTACAGCGCGCGGCCAAGCAGGAGGACGACGACGGTACCGAAGCAGAGATAGGAGACGCCCGGGCTGGGGAAAGCCATCTTGTGGAGGGGGGCGATGGATGGCAGCAGGGAGATGGGCCACGTCTGTTAGCAATGCAGATAGAATATGCACAATCGCTGGAGGGCACTTTGGCCATGCCGCTGGCTTTTCATCACTACTGATATAAACGGGGTGACCAGCCACGCGCCCGACATCGAAAGGAATTCAAAGGTGTATAGGACGTCAGCCCGAAACTATGGCACCACGCATACCTCTATTTTCTTTTCTGCAATAAGGCACGGTGGCCAGTGACGAGATGCCCCCTCCCCCCCCCCCGGACGTCCATCCGTGTCACTCATATTGCTCGGATCGATTAATCCCTGTCCCTGCCAATCGCGGGTATTCCAGTGTCACCTCCTCGTCTTGGCCACAGCGGGGCAAAGCTGAAGCGCCTATCGTATACGTCTCCCGTATAAGGACTTGCCGCACAGGACGTTCCAGGCGACGCTCTCCCAAGGAATCCGAAACCATTGCCGTTCCTATGCGCTTATTCGTATACGAACCTGACGAATCGGTTGCACGCCTCATCTTGGACATCGACCAACCTATACCGCCAGTCCTCTGCCGCCTTTCCTTGCCAGTGATGCTGCTTCGCGTCCCCTGTCCCGGGTCTGAATCCGAGCCGGGCTCGTTCCCCAAAGCAGACGCCGCCCCATGAGCATTCGTCTACGGTCCTCCTCTTCCTCCTCCTCCTCCTCCTCCTCCCCCTCCACTGTCACCCCCCCCAATCCTGCGTCGTGTTCGTGCCCCTCGGCCTCAGTTGTCCGGAGCCTGAGTGGCCGAGACGGTGACGGGCACGCACGTGCGATTGCTGCTGCTGCCACCGCCACCACCCGGGCCGCGGTAGGTCAGCACGCGCACGACGGGGTTCGGGGCCCAGGGACAGAGGGCAAAGGCGGCGTCGAGCTGGGTGTCGCCGGCGCCGACGAGGAAGTTGTCCTCGCCGGCGGCGAAGTCGCCGCCGTGGTAGGCGCCGTAGAAGGCGAGGCCGCCGAAGTTGGGCGCGTCGCGGCCGGGGTGGAAGGTGAGGGCGCGGCCGGGGACCGGGGCGTCGTTGCTCCACACGAGACGCGTGTCGTCGCAAAAGGCCGAGCTGCCGCACGGCGCCGCCGCGTACGCGTACAGCTGCGTGCCGTAGTGGCTGCCCGAGAGGGTGAAGTTGGCCAGCGGCGTCGCGGGGGTCACGGCGCCGCCGGCCGCCTGCAGCCCCAGCACGCCCGCCGCGAAGTCGTAGTAGAAGGGCTGCAGCGCCTGCGACGACGCGCCGCCCGCCGTCACCGCCCAGAGGAAAAAGGGCCGCGCCGGGTCCACGCCGTAGACCGTGTCCGGGTACTGCACCACCTGCCGCGTCCGCAGCAGCTCCGCCAGGGGCGCCGCCGACGCCAAGCCGGCCGTCAGGGCGACGAGCGCCACGGGGGAGACCAAGGGCATCAGGGCTGGCGGCTCGGCTCGCCTGAGGACGGAGCGAAGGACAGACACGAACCGAAGGAAAACCCGTCCCGACCCGTGCCAGCCGTCTAGAACACGTAACAATGGTGGCAGTAGTGGTGGTGGTCGTGGTGGTCGTCGTAGTTGTCGCAGTAGTAGGCGTAGTAGTAGGCGTAGTAGTAGGCGTAGTAGTGGACGTAAGACGAATCGCTGCCTCGGCGTCCCGTCCAGAAACTATCGACACCAATTAAAGAGCCGGATGGGCGTCGGCCGGCCGGTCGCGCGCCACTGTTCAGCATGATGTAATACAACGTGCTCATCAAGGCTTAGAGCCGAGCCGTCCCCTGCCACAGAGGCCGCTTAAGCGAACGAGCGGGACCCGCGGCACCGACAATAAATGGGAGTGACTGGCCCCCGCGGTTCTGTCCCGCGGCAGAAGCCGTATTGCCGGATCCCCGACCGGCATCGAGCTCCGTCATTGGGCATTGATGGCGTCGTTCTGGAAACCCCCCCTCCCAGCGGTTTGGGGAACAGCAAAGAGGAGGGGGGGGGGGGCTCGAATTCCAGTACGAGCAGCATTGCGGCCGGATAGACTTCGCTGATAAGAGCAGGCCCCGTTTGGGAAAGGCCAGTGGATAGGGTTGCGAGACAGGCCCTCGAGGAGCGGCCATTGGACAGAATTACATCATCGCTGCTATCCCGGAGCCCAGGCGAGTCGCTGGTTTGGGGGAGGGGACACCACACTGGATAGACGGTACCAAACTTGCCCCATGGGACAGAAAAAGAACAGGCGCCCTCGATTCGACGGCCCAGGGGGGGCAGAGCGTGAAATGGTGAGGAACGGCACGGCAGAGACCTGCAGATACGGAACGCCCTTCGGCGTAAAAGAGGCCGTGTTGTCATCATCCCGTGTTCACTGCTACTGGTACAAGACCGGAGTACGTGGCATGCGGAACAGCCACTCCAGACATGAGGCCGGCGGCGGGAGGGGGGCGACATTCGGGACGACACGGATGCCTGGTGACACGCTATCATGACGGGCGGTACGGAGATTGGGGGGGGGGGGGGGGGGAGAAGAGAAATTTGGTATCTTTGGGGTCGAAAATCATGTTTCTCATAAACTTGCCATCGTCTTGATGGACGTGTAAAAGTCATATAGCCACGGAGCGCTCGGAGTATAATCCAGTCCATAGGAACCCCTCAAACGCCGTTTTTGTGATGCCCCCAATGCAACAACAGAAAGCCTGCAACCCGACAGCTCGTCGGGAATCCTAGGCCGCCTCCTCGAACGCGCGGCGGACGACGCGCGAGAACATGTCCACGTTGACGTCCTCGCGGACCTCGGTCTTCTTGGCCTCGTTCTCGGCGTTCCGCGGCACCAGCACCTTGTCGCCCTCGATCTTCCAGCCGGCCGTCTCCTGGATGAACTTGCGGGCGGCGCCCTCCTCCAACCCCAGCCACTCGGACAGGACGGCAATGTCGGCCTCGCGGAAGGCGTGGCTGATGATGCCGGCGATGCGCACGCGCACGCCGTCCTCGAAGCCCTCAATGTCGGCCACGAGGTCGGCGCACAGGTCGTCGCCCTCGATGTTCCGCCAGAACTTGGCGTACTGGGCGCCCTCGAGCTGGTTGTTCAGCTCGCGGAGCTTGGCGATAGCCTCGGGCAGCTCGGCGCGCGAGTTGGCCGGCGCCAGGATGGACGGCGAGATGATGTGGAGGGCCAGCGAGAACTGCGGCGAGGGGAAGCACGTCATGGCCTTGACGAGAATGTTGGTGATGACCTCATCCTTAATGCGGTCGGGGTTCAGCTGGTACCTGGAGGTCGGCGTCCCGGGAGGTCAGCAAAGCGTATCCAGCCGCGTTCCAGGAGCGAAGCAGAGCATGCGGGAGGCGTGGTCAGATAGAGCTAATATTTCGACATCAGGGCGGGCGCGGGGGGATTCAATCCCCGGCCGTCAGGTAATAGGAAACGTAAAATTCAACATCATTCCAGCCGGTTGTGAGGAAACCACCCGTCGGACTCACAGTTTCAGGAGGGTCCGGTTGGCATTGCAGTCGGTGTAGCGCTGCTCGCACTGCTGGCGCAAGTAGTCCTCGAGGACACCGACAGCCTCCGGGTTGTAGCGCTCCAGGCCGCTGATGATGCTGGAGATGGCCTCGGGCCGCTCCTGGGGGTCTTCGCCTTCCATCATGGTGTCGGTGCGAAAGGTTGGGGGGTTGAGAGAGAGGCAAGTCGCTTGGGAGGCGAGGGCGAGTTGCTGCCGCTGCTGCTTTGGCGGGGCTGAGGAAATGGACGTCGGATTTTTCGATTTGTGCTGTGGGGCACCAGTCGCTGGCCTTGCTCGCCGCCATCGTTGCCTTTGCTGGGGACGCCACAGGCCTCGTGTGGCTGGTGGTCCTCGAGAGGTTCCCTCCAGCTACGTGTAACCATACGAATAGCTTGATCCCATGGATGTACCCTGCCTTTGGGGTGGGCCTGCGCGCATGTACCGCTCTGGGCCGCTCCGCTAGTAATCCGTACTGACGCCGCCAGCAACCAAGTACCCCCTCACGACTTGTTCGCCCCCTCGCCCTTCCCAGCCCACACGCCTCCGCGTCACGAAGTGAGTGTGTGTGTCCCTTGATGGCTACTCGACTCTCACGCGAGGTATTTAACTACACGCTTACACGGAATCCTCGTTGCGCGTCGCCGCCGCCCTTCGCTCACCTCGTGCACTTATTTCCTACCCTGCTGACGAGCGCCGGCTCTACCCTATGTATCCTCCGGTGTGGGCGTACACAACTCGCCCCCCCCCCCCTTTCCAACCAGCCGTTATGGTGTCACTCTAGGCAATCTGCCTCCTCACCCATGCATCACGCATTCCCCGAGCCCGTGTGTCATATTCAAGCCGTCGGCCCGCTCTTTTCTTGTTATCGCGAGTCTATAAGTCTATCGTTATTGTCATGATCCCATAATCCTATTGGTTGTTCCGTCTACCCATGTTCCCCCCCCCCCTAGGCCTTGACCAACAGGCTCTTGCCCGTCATCTCCTCGGGCTGGGGCAGGCCCAGCGCGGCCAACACCGTAGGGGCGACGTCGCCCAGCACGCCCTCGTCGCCCTGCTTCAGGCTCCAGCCCTCGGGCGCGTTGGCCATGATGAAAGGCACCTTGTTGGTCGTGTGCGACGTCTTGGGCTTGCCATCGGCGAACTTCATCTCCTCGGCGTTGCCGTGGTCGGCCGTGATGAAGAGGATGTAGTTCTCCTTCTTGCACGCCTCGAGAATCTCGCCAATGGCCTTGTCCGTGGCCTCGCAACCGACAATGGCCGCCTCGTAGACACCCGTGTGGCCCACCATGTCGGGCGGGGCAAAGTTGTTCATGACGAAGGGGAAGCGCTGCTCCGCCAGGCGCTTGCAGACCTGCTTGCCGACGCCCGCCGCGCTCATCTCGGGCGCCTGATCGTACGTCGACACGCTCTTGTTCGACGGGACGAGGTCCTGCGACTCGTCACGCTCCTCGAGGGCGAAGGCCTTCTCGACACCACCGTTGAAGAAGAAGGTAACGTGGGCGTACTTCTCCGTCTCGGCCACGTGCACCTGGGGGACGCCCTGCTTGCCCAACCACTCGGCCAGCACGTTGTCCATGACCTGGGGCTTGAAGGCCACCTCGAAGGGGTAGTCGAGCTTGTACTGGGTCATGGTGACCAGGTGTGCCTTGGGGTAGGGGAAGTCGGGGCGGGGCGAGCGGTCCACGTCGCCGAGGAGCTGCGTGATCTGGCGCACACGGTCGGACCGGTAGTTGAAGAAGAAGACCTCGTCGCCGTCCTGGATGCGGGCTTCCTTGCCGCCGACGATGATGGGCTTGAGGAACTCGTCGTTCTCGCCCTTCTCGTAGCGCTCCTTGACTGTCTGGACGGGGTCACTGCTCTCCTCGCCCTCGCCCAGGATCATGCCCTTCAGGGCGAGCTCGACGCGCTCCCAGCGCTTGTCACGGTCCATGGCGTAGTAGCGACCGACCACGGTGGCAATCTGGCCGGCGCCAATCTCCTTGGTGCGCTCGACCAGCTCCTCCATGTAACCGGCGCCCGACTTGGGGTCCGTGTCACGGCCGTCGCCGAAGAAGTGGATGAAGACCTTGGGCACACCGGCGGCCTTGGCGGCCTTGAGCAGGGCGTAGAGGTGCTCCTGCTTGGAGTGGACGCCGCCGTGGGAGACGAGGCCGCAGAGGTGCAGTCTGCCGTTGCCGTTCTTGGCGGCCTCGATGGTCCTCTTGATGACGTCGTTCTGGGCGAACTCGCCCTTCTTGATGGTCTGGTCAATGCGGACAACGTCCTGCCAGACGACACGGCCGGCGCCGATGTTGAGGTGGCCGACCTCGGAGTTGCCCATCAGGCCCTCGGGCAGACCGACGGCGAGCGACGAGGCCTCGAGGGGGGTGAAGCCGGTGGCGCTCTTGGACAGGCCGTCCATGACGGGGGTGTTGGCGTTGGTGATGGCATCGCCGTTCTTGGGGGAGTCGGCGCCGGGGATGCCCCAGCCGTCGATGACGATGAGGCAGGCTTTCTGGTCGGTCTTGGACATGGTGATGTGTGGTTTGCGGGGGGAAATGCAGGTCTAGGGAATGTCGTTTGCGTGGGCAGAAACGACGGAGGGGCTTTGTTGAGATGTTTTATCGCTGCTCGGGAGCAACAGCTAGCGAGAAATGGCGGGGCTTCCGCGCTTCTTCTTAGGTGCTTGGTGGGGGGTTGAGCTCTGCAACCGTTCCAGGTCCATCCATTCCCACCGAGCCTATGCTGCCGCATTGGGTTTAAGCGGCTGGTCCGCCACGCCGCGTGAGATGACTGTCGTACTACAGATAGGAGTCTTCCGGGGGGCCCACGCCCTCCCACGTTCCCCGAACGGCACGTTGCAAGTGGATGAATCGCGTTGCCGGTTGAGAAGGGCCGTTTCGTTCTACGTAGCAAAGCATTGCCCCGGTAGGAGGGCCGACTGCGGATGTGTCTACAAATACCTTGCCATGCTGGCCGCCACTGCCAAGCTGCTTCAGGCCCGGCTGGTCCCACGCATCGAGTGTCACATCATACTCAGGACAGGCCACGGGCGTGCTTGGCTTCTTTCTATTCTTGTTGGAGGGATCGCAGGCGTCGAATCCCGTGTTCCTTGGTGAGCGAGCCGGACCGCCGGGGCCTCTCCGGGGACGCTGTTGGGTGTTTGTCGGTGTTTCGCCTGGCTCCATCCGAGTGGGAGGCAGAGCTATCAAGCAATGCATGACCCATATGCCCATTCGTTACTGCCCGGTACGGCTAGTCGGGTGGGCAGCCTCTGCTTTTCCAACGGCCAACGTCGTGCCAGATCGTGTTACTGCATCAAGGGGAGGGCCAAGGCTGAGAATCCTATCATCGACGCGATAGGCACTCCACCATCCACTGCATGCATGAAGTGACCAACCTCTGCTGCTTTGTCCAAGCACGCGAAGGCCGGCGACGGGAACGCACGACGAGGCGGCCGGACAGCAGCCCATTCGACTGCCGACATCGCGTTGCCTCGCATTGCCTCGCATTGGCTTTGGTGCAGCCGAGGTCCCTTCTCGCGCGAGCGAGCGTCCCGCTGGCTTTGCACCCTTCGAGCCGTCGCGCATCACATCGCATCACAGCGTAACCCATCAACGTCAACATCCTATCCAATCAGCCCTCGGGCTACGGACGTTCAGACTCGCGGCGCGCGCCCCTTCGCGGACCCTCTCATCCGTCCAACAAATCCACAACCTCCAACGCCCATTGCTGCCTACCTCACCCCGCCCGCCTGGAGCGAAATCCGCCGCGCGAGGAGCGTCTCGTCTCAACCCTCCCGCCCCTACCTCAAGCCACCTGGATCCATCCGTGGCCATGTCCACCACCCCCACCATGCCCCCCAACCAGCCGCTGGCCCTGCCGGCCGGCCTCTCGCCCGACGCCCTTGACATCCTGACGGAGCTGTCCTCGATCCTCGCGCGGCTGCGCACCCCGGCCGCCCCCGCGGGCGGCCTCGGATCCACGGGCCAGACGCCGGCGGCCGCGCCCACGCCCTCGTCGCGCTCGCAAATCCTCGCCGGCGGCGAGATTACCCCGCAGAACCTGCCCATCGCCACCGACAACCTCAAGCACAAGTTGCTCAAGGCCCGCGCCGCCGTCCGCACCCTGCCCGACATGGACCGCACCGCCGATGAGCAGGAAGCCGAGACCGCCGAGCTCGAGGCCAAGATCGCGCGTCAGCAGCGCGTCCTCAGCGACCTCAAGACCAAGGGTATCGAGTTTGCCGCGCGAGGCCAGGTCGGCGACCGCATGGAGGAGTGAAGCGCCGACACCAAACCGCCTCGAGGCCACACTTACACCATCATTCTAGAAGCATAGGCGTTCGGGATGCCATGTCATCAATCAATTAGACCAGGACGGCGAGCCGGTCTACAAAGGCGGCAAAGAATAGTATTGAACCACACGAATCGCTCATGACATGGTAATTAAAAGCGGCACGCGCTGCAAAGCACCTCACTCCGCACAAGTCCAGCTATCATAGCACGCCAGCCCGGCGTAATATCTCGTCGATGCTCGGGCTCGGACTCCCACTCAACACACTCTGCCATGTCGTTTCGGCGATACGTTTGTCCTCGGGAAGCGCAACCCAATTTGGCGACGGCTCGCTCTTGAGCCACTTGAAGTCGTCAACTTGGTCCCACTGGTTATCGGCACCCAGTTCGCCTGGCTTCGACGCCTAGGTTGGATACGTCAGCAAACGGCCAGGTATCAAACAGCCCGCGTCCGGGAGGGGGCACGGATAGGCACTCACGTAGCAGCGGGGAATAGGGGCAAAGCGCATGTCGGAACAGTCCTCGATAATGGGATGGCTGCTGCAGTGCAAATACACATCCACGTTGGCGCACTCGTGTATTCGCACCTGTCTTGCCGACACGACGATGACGCTGTCTCTGACACCCGTGACATGTACCGGCCCAGACACCGTTCCGCATAGCAGCAGGCTACGCCGGATATTCTTAAGAGCCAGCCCAGCGAACGGGGCACCGGTGTTCGAGGACGTTGGCGCCGTCATATCGACAACGCATCTGTCCAGGCTCTGCAGCGCGCCCGACGAGGTGGCGTGCGAGGCCGAGCTGGGCAGCATAATGTGGAGGCCCGTCTGCTCGTAGATCGAGATGTTCTTGGCGGCCGAGAAGCTGGGCTTCCGGACCGAATCGGCCTCGCTATCAGCGGCCGAGCGTGTCATCTCGCCGTTGTAGTCTCGGGTGTTGCTCGCGTGGTGCATCTCGGGTAGGGCGCCGATACTGTCGCGGTCCCCATTTTCTGTCGGGACAGGGCCACTCGCCGCCGCCGGTTTGGTACCATCGGCCCGGTTCAGGGGGTTCTGCAGAGTGATCCGTCGTGGGTCGGCCGGCTGCTGCTGGCCATGGCCGTTGGGGGGTCTGGATGCTCTCGGCTTGAACTGGAAGCGCGACTTGGTGGCAAGCTTGCCCGTGGCCTCGTTCAGTTTCTCGGTAAGCGCCTTGATAGCCTGCCCGTAGGTTCGCTGGTCGTAGGCGGGGATGAAGTCCTTGGCGTCGGCGACTTCGTTGGAGAGGCGCGAAATGCCGGCCAGCACTGTGTCGATGCAGTCCTGGCGCTCGCCACCGACGGGCGAGAGGGTTGCTAGGTCTTCAATCTGGTCCTGAATGGCTGGGAAGACGGTGTTAGCAAGACGCAACAAAAGGCAAGGCACAGTGGCGGCAGCAGCTTGGCACGCACCTGTGATCTCGGTCTGGAAGTGACGGTAGAAGCGCTGTTTGGGGTCCGACATCTTGTGCAGAGTCGGCGAAGGCAAGCCGGCCTCGGGGCTGTAGGGGACGTATACCTGCGTGGTCATGGTATGAGGGGTTGGACTTCACGTTATATATGGTCGTGGGGTGTATGGATGGCTATCACAGCAACAGAAGTAGATGGAGGCACAAGATGCCTCCCCCGGAGGAAGGAGTGCCTCAGATTGAATGACAGCTTGCTGCCCTAGACTGGCTACACGAAGAACAAGGCCCCGCTGTCTCCCGGGACACGGAGCAAGCGTGATGAGCCAGAGAGAAGGGGCACAAGCAACCAAGGGGCGTGGGAGGAAGAGAGGCAGAGGAGGAGCACGGGGACGGAGGGCAACGGGGGAGGGGAGGGTGACGCACGGGTATTAATGCCCCGACCAGCAGGGCGAAGGCGTGGCCGTTGAGGGGTGATGATGCGGGAGGCGCGATGTCGGGCAGGACGGGCGAAGCGAAGGCCCGCGAAGAAGGAAGGGCGCGGGCGTGCTGGCGACAACCGGCGAGGAGGCGAGCGAAAGGCAGCTACGGGGAGGGTTGCGCATGAGGCGCCGGCGGGCGACAGTGGTACGATCCGGGGAGCAGAGAAGCGGTTGCCTGTGTGATGCTCAAAAGAGGAAACGCGATGCACGATGGCGTAGGTTGGGTGTATGCGGCAGTCGTACGACTGGCTCTTCGGCGCCCAGGATAAGCGGGGGCGGGGCCGCCTGGGCTGGGGGGCCCCCAGGCCGGCTGCCCTCCAGCCAAACCCTTGATGCATCCCGACCACAACACTATGCAAGTACACGCCCGTCGCATGAGCGCGGGTGTTGACGGGAAATGGCTGCAGGTATCCATGGAGCCTTGGACCCCGGGGCATGCCATGCATGCGCTGATCGCCGCCCGCAAGGGAGCGGGTGGGCATCTGATCGAGACGATGGGACGACCGATGACATGATGCGAACCAAACGGTGCGCCGTTGAATGCCTGGGCCAGCCCCGATGCAGAGGCGCCTGTCCCGCGACGACGCAGGACTGGCTGGAAGCTAGTCGGGAGGGAAGCGTCTGTTGCCGTCATGGCACACTTGGCTACCATCATCCTGCTTGCCCGATGACCCGGTGCCAACGGATTCCATCCTCGTGCTGCTAGGCGGATAGGAGTGGCATCCCTGCACCCGCACCGCCGGCCTTCCATCCAACTTTTCAGCCTCTTCCCCACCAGCGCCCCGAAAGCCCAGCACGGGAGGGCAAGTACGGGCGGCAGAGGCACAGACAACTCCAGCTCCCGTTCCAGCTCCAACCCCCGTTCCAGCTCCGACCCCCGTTCCAGCTCCGACCCCCGTCCCAGCCCCTCTCCTCGCTTCTCCCCGCGCGGGCCGGCACTGTCTACGTGGTCCAAACCGTGGCATTCGTAGCTCTTACGTTACCGGCAGATCTGTCTCCGAGACCAGTCTTGTCCCTCTCCGTCCGTTCGATAGGGCCCGTCCGACGCGCAATGCTGCACGAGCCGAAAGAACCTCAGCTCGAGCCTGCGGCGCCCGCACCCGCAGCGACGCCTCTTTCACCCCCGGGACATCCTCCGCCGGAACACCCTCCGCAAACCCCAGCAGCTCTCCCGCCAGCGGGGCCCCTCCCAAACCCCAGGCCAGGAGCCGTACTTCCTCCTCCTCCACCACCACCATCCACGGCACCTCTCCCGGCGGCCCGCTCCTACTATCATCACCAACCACCTCCTCTTGCTCAACCCCCGGCGACCACGCCTCTCCCGCCCGGCCAGCCCGTCGTACCCCCTCACTTCCACCAGACCACGTCGCCCTGGGCCGCCACGCCCACAGCATTCCACCAGACCACGTCACCCTGGGCCGCCACGCCCACAGCACCCGTCGCTACTCCGGCGGCACCGCCGGCTAAGAAGGAGAGGGCGGCACAGCTTACCAAGGAGCAGCGTATCCGCGTCTTCACCCTGTTCCATGACGCCGGCTGGACGAAAAAACGTATACGTGAGCACACAAAGTACACTGAAAGCCAGATCAAGCTGGCCATCAGAAACGTAGAGCCCAAGCCCCGGCCTGGCCGCCCGCGATCCAAGGCCAAGGCTGCCGCCGCCGCCGCCGCCGCGAACAATGCTGCCGGTGCCGAAAGTGATGCAAGCGAGATACCGTCCGACCAGGAACTGCCAGACATCAGCGACCTCGCTGCTGCCTAACTGGTCCCCTACGAGACACCTTCCAAATCGAGTCTGGCTGCCCAGGTTTGCTCGCCCGTCCCAGACAATCCGGCAAGCTCATGATAACGGGCCGCTGATCTCCGCGTCTCTTCCTCAATTCTATTTGCACCTCACACCTGTCCCAGTCCTTGGTTGACCGCCCGCTTGTTGTGATATCTTTGACTTGTTGAAACGCTCTTTGATACTCGCAGTCCTCCCCCCCCCCCCTCCTTGCCCCTCCAGGTATTTTCAATCAAAAGCTGGAGGAGCCTCTGTCCCAGCTGTGAGTGGAATTGCCCGTCTTCTACGTCCTCGGCTTTTGTCCCCGATTCCAACGAGGAATGGGTCCATTTATCTCCGGCCAGGATGCGGTTGCGTCCCAGCTCTCTGTTGATGTCGATGCCGCTCCTCTCCCGCCCAAAGATGTGCTTCTCAGCGTGCGGACGGGCAAAATCCGCCCCTTGGGCGGCGTCAAGATCCGCTCTGCCATCAACAAACTCGCGCGGCCTGGTCGTGTACGTGTGACCGAGGTCGGCATTCCGGGCGACGAGTCTGAATTCATCATGGCCGGCGGCCCCGAGCGCGCCTTGCATCAGTATTGCTCGGCGCACTATACGGTATGGAACACCGAGGTTCCTGACCGCCAGCACCTGTTCAAGATTGGGGGGTTTGGGGAGAACCTATCCGCCGCCCTCCTTCACGAGGGGAATGTCTGCATCGGGGACAAGTTCCGCATCGGCTCCGAGGTTATCATACAGGTCACCCAGCCAAGATCGCCCTGCTACAAACTAAACCATCGCTTCCAGTACAATAAGGCGTCGATAATGGCCCAGAATACGGGCAGAACCGGATGGCACAACCGCGTGCTCAAGACAGGCCATATACAGGAGGGCGATCCATTTGAGCTTGTCGAGCGAATTAACCCCCACTGGCCCATCGCCCGGGTACTCCATTATCTCTACCAAGAAACCGACAACGTGGACGCTATGACCGAGTTGACGCGGCTTCCTGCCTTCGGTGAGGAGACTGCTGACGTGTTTCGCCAGCGCCTGTCTCGGGGTACCGAGGATTTCAGTGGCCGACTTAACGGGGACCGCCTTCCTATCACCTGGCAGGCATACCGTCTCACGGAGAAGTCGGACCTGACTTCACGAATCAAAAGGTTTGTTCTCCAGCGAGACGGTCCAGACGACGCCGTCGTCAGCCCCCTGCTTGAGCGCTTCCCATACGTGCGCTTGCAATTTGGACTCGAGCGGAGCTTCACTCGGGCGTATTCAGTCGTTTCCGGGGACATGAGACAGTTCGAGCTTGGCGTTGCTCGCGATGATAGATCGCGGGGGGGCTCCAGTTACCTGCACGACCAGCTCAATGTTGGTGATGTCGTCCGAGTGGCCAAGGGGCACGGAAACCAGCAAACCAGTGGGGCCGATCGTGACTGCGGCCGCTCCCGCAGCATATACATTGTCGGCGGTATCGGCATCACGGCCTTTATACGCGAGCTGCGGACCTTCGGACCCGAGCAACAAGACTGGGAGCTTCATTACGCCGTGCGTAGTAGACGAGACGCCGCCTACCTCGACACTCTGCCGAGAGACAAGACGACAGTGTACGCCCGTGACGAGGGCCAGAGACTCCAGCTGCAAGACGTGATCCCGGATTTAGGCCTCGGGGATACCGGCGGGACTAGGGTGTATTGCTGTGGCCCAGCCACTCTCCTAGGGGCTTGCCGGGATCTGACGGCCAAGCTCAACTACCCGCCCTCACATGTACATCTGGAGGAGTTTGGAGGGGCCGCCACCGGGACGGGAGATCCATTCGAGGCCCAAATCAAGTCCACGGGCCAAGTGATGGAGGTTCCCCCGGACAAATCATTGCTACAAGTTCTAACGGCGGCCGGCCTCGACATCGAAGGGTCCTGTCTCGTGGGCAACTGTGGGACCTGCATGGTCGGCTACTGCAGCGGCGAGGTGGTGCACCAGGGGTTGGCCCTGAACGACGAGCAGAAGAAAGAGTCGATGCTGGGCTGTGTGAGCCGGGGCCAAGGGCGTATCGTGCTGGACTGTTAGGTGAAGCTGGCCTGGGACCCGAAAACAAAGGCTTCCTGCCATTTCGCCGTGCCCGGGCTATGGTCCACCCTCGGGCCCTCGTCAAGCTCGTCGGACATTGTTCCAGGGTGGTTTGGGGCTGGTCACACCGGCCCACCGGCCGGCGTTCCCTATCGATCCCGGCAGGGACAACCGACATTACTTTTTTAAGCATCTATCCGTTGCTTCGATGTTGTCTTCGATGCCCCGCCTTCCCTCCTGTAATGGATGTTGTGGTGATGTCGTGGTGATGCTGCTCACTCGGCCGCTTCAAGATCCAGACGGCGTAGGGGCCGGCTTGTGGCCTACGACGGATCGCGGCCGCGGGCAGACTGGGTGGCGGTGCTGACAGTCGCACCAGCAAGCGCGTCCCCCGCGCCCCTGAAGAAATGGCGGAGACCAGAATGCGGCATAGCGTGGGGGGGAGGGGGGGGGGGGGCGATGGGGGCGGCTTCACCGCAAGCTAGTGGTACGCGGTACGACGCCTATTGCCACTACAGATGGAGATGGTGGTGGTCAACCCGGCTATACCTACGTATGGGCTGATCGGCACTGTTATAAGGTCCTCGAACCGGGTTTTGCGTACGCGCGTACCTGCGTAGGAGCGGCACCTTGGGCGCTCTGAGTCTATGCCGGAGGAGGCGAAGGAGCTGGCTTCGTCCGCTCCCGTGTCAGCATGTGCGTTAACTTGCCGGCATCCATTGTTGCCAGACTCTATGTACTTTTGGCGGGTGGTGGCGCGGTTCTTGGCCCGAGCTCAGCCGTCGTACACGGTAGTGTCGCTGGCAATGTCCTTTCGAGTCGTCCAATCCTACGAGAGGCATGTGTTCGGGATGGGCTATTGCGTTCTTTCTTTTTTGCTCTTTGCTTTACGCGTTCCTCTGCCCTGGCCCCCATGTCTTGCTTGCTGCCGGCTCAACCCCTGGCTCCTGGTTATGTAGGCAGGTACCTATGCAAGCGGGACAGACACGCTCGCCAAAAAAGCAACTCTAGATCGGTACCTATGAGATGGGGTCGGAGAGGGGTGCTGGAAGGGCGGGCAGCAAGAGCTGCCCTCTGTTCCACGCGACTGGACCATCTCAGTTCCTGGAACCGCTTGGTTGCAGCACGCGTGCATGCATGCATGCCGTGCTGGCTAGTCGTCTGGCTATCTGTACGAATACGCCGTGGCCGTACCTTGTGGGTAGACAATAGGGGACAGGAAGAGGGGGGGGAAACTTTGCGTGGGAGAGGAAAGCTTGGGGTGATCACAGCCCTTACGGGACAAGCGAAGCCAATGCAGAGCACCATCCATGCCGAGGTATTTGCACGCATGTGAAGAGACCAAGTTCGCTTGCGCGTGTTTGGCTTGGGGCCTGGGTATTTTTGCGGGCTTCGGTCGCCCCCCGATCCCGCCACCTTGCGAACTCCTGACGCGGTCTGCCGTCGTGGACAATCGGTGGTGAGCAGATCCCGTGTTTGAGATCTGAACGGTCGACGGGGAGAGCATTTTTGGCAGACGGGCGAGACAGGGGTTAGGGGGTAGGACTCAAAGGCTCCGAGGGGTCTCGGACTGTTCGACGACCACTTAGCGAGCGACTAGAAGCCTTGGCTTTCCTGCCAAGTCAGGCAGGTTCAGCGCGAAGAAGCAGCCAAAAGCCGCGCCGCTGCCGGACCCTGGTCCACCGCCAACCCTCTGTCTCGCTTAGGCGTCGTAGTCGTATCCGGAGTAGTACATGGGCACACCGCCAGCCCCCACAGAAAAAAAAGGCCCTCCAGCTCTCTGTTTTGGCTGCTGCTGCCAATGCTGCTGCCGTGGCTGCTTCACGCCATGTTGGTGGCTGCAGTGTACAGTGTATAGACGGTGGCCCCGGGTACAGGTCCCCACCCCGAGGCCAGGGAGCCAGGTTGGCAGGGCCACGTCTGGGCCCAAGACGTGCCGTGGCAGAAGGGGCGATGAAGACGGTACCGACATACAACGTCGGCAACTTACTCTTGCACTGTACCTACCACCCGCCGGGCCATGACACGGTGGAAAGGTACGGGCGCCACAAGGGGGGGTGGGGGGGGCGGCGAGGATAAAGTCTATCCCTCGAGATTCTTTTTTTCTCCAACCCGGAACGATGGGAAGAGACGGAGAAGGTGAAGGGCTTGGGGTAAACAACAGATGCAATGCACCTCTTGTGGCACGGCCAATCAGAGTTTCACCAGAACCGCTAGGCCGAGGGCTTAGATAAGATCGGGGCGGGCGCATTCTAGCCTGAGTCGTTTGCCTTCAACACAAAGATAGAAGAATTTTTCTTCCAGACGCCTTTGTGAAACTGCGTTGTTCAGGGGAGTCAATCTCAACAGAAATTCGGATCCACCCTGGCAGCCCCGTAGTGAGAGAGCGATCGGCGACAGGGAACGGCTGCCGGGAGGAAAAAGCGTTGAGGAAAGAAACGTGGGGAGGGGGCCCTGGGCAAGTCTGGAGCTCCTGGGAGGGGGTGGCAGATGTATGTATGGGGGTTGCCGTCTTGGGCCACCTCTCCGTGCCTGCGTGCCTTTTTTTTTCTGCGCAGCCGTGATGATGCGTCCCTGTCTCCCGGTGCTATGTCAATCAGGGTGGATGTTGTATTCGTACGTAGGGATATACCTGGTCACAAGTCAGCGAGCAGCTGACGCAGGGCACATACCTGCTTTTCGAAGCACGACGACGGCCGCGCCGTCTACGGCCTTCGTGCTACCGCATTTGCCTGCCGCATCAGGCTTCAGTCCAGCGAGCGGAAGCGGCTCTGCCTACATCGCGCCGTGTAATCCATCGATCGATGCATCCGTCTCATGCAACCGGCTGCTGCTAGCCACACGCCAGCCGGCCAAGTACAGCGCCCGTGCCTGCTAGAAGACATCGAAAACCCGCTTGTGGCGTATCGACTGGCCGACTCGGGCAGCCTCCCCAAGCCCGTGTTTCGCCCGTCTCCATGCGAAAAGGGTCGCAGGGCAGGGATTAACCATTGAGGCGGGACCCTGGTGGAGCTGTCCAGTGCTGAATGGAACCCAGTATTCCCACAGGAAGAGCAGAGGACCCCTACCGGTGGGAGAGTACATCGCCCGTACAGCCAACTTGCCTGGCTCCCTCAGGTAGACCCTAGGTAGACCCTAGACCCTCTGGAATGCGTGGGATCTAGACCCTGAGAGAGATCTGTTCTCCGTGCTGGCAGGAAGGAATAAAACGTCTGGTCCCGCCGTGGCCGGTCAACAGAGAGGGAGGGGAGATTCGTACTCCCTCGCTTTCCCCCTCCCCTCCCTCTCCTCCCCCCTCGCCGTCTGTCCTTCACTTTTTCTCTCCTCCCTCCCCCCTTCCGGCTGCTGCTTCGGTTCGTTCGTTTCGCATCCGCGCCTCTTTGCATCTGCGGGGGAAAAAAAAGAAGAAAAACCACAGACGCCAACATGGCTACCACGACCGTGTCGACCACGGCCACCGTGACGGCACCGACCGTCACGCTCAAGGCCCGGGGGTCCCAGCAGCATCAGCAGCCGCAGTTCCCTGATGTCAACACCATCCGCAAGGCCATCCCGGCCCACTGCTTCAAGCCGTCCGCTGTGCGGTCGCTGGCGTACGTGGCCCGCGATCTCGCCATGTCGGGTGCGCTCGTCTGGGCTGCCCTCACCTACATCCACCAGCTGCCCAACGTCTACGCGCGTACCGCGGCCTGGATGGCCTACGGCTACGCCCAGGGCCTCGTTTGCACCGGCATCTGGATCCTCGCGCACGAGTGCGGCCACGGCGCCTTCTCGCTGCACCGCCGCCTGAATGACTTTGTCGGCTGGGCCCTGCACTCGTACCTCATGGTGCCCTTCTTCTCGTGGAAGTTTAGCCACGCCCGCCACCACAAGTACACGGGCCACATGGAGAAGGATATGGCCTTCGTGCCGGCGACCAAGGCGGAGCACGAGCACAAACTCAAGACGCAGTGGTGGCACTCGGACCTGGTCGAGGACGTGCCGGCCTTTGTGCTGCTCAAGCTCATCGGCCACCAGCTGTTCGCCTGGCCGGCCTACCTGCTGTTCAACCTGTCGTCGGGCCCCAACAGTCTGCAGGGCGAGAAGACCTGGTACCGCATTAGCCACTTCGACCCGCTCGGCTCCGTCTTCCGCCCCAGCGAGGCTATCTACATCTTCCTGTCCGACGTCGGCCTGGCCATCACCGGCTACGGTCTCTACCGCGCCGCCCAGGTGCTCGACGCCCAGACCGTATTCTTGCTGTACGCCATCCCCTGGTTCTGGGTCCACCACTTCCTCATCGCCATCACGTACCTGCACCACCACCACGAGGACGTGCCGCACTACAGCGCCGATTCGTGGGAGTTTGTCAAGGGCGCCCTCGCCACCGTCGACCGTGACTTTGGCTGGATCGACAAGCATCTGTTCCACTGCATCATCAGCCACCACGTAAGTTGCCCCGGCCGCATGCGTGCTTTTGTTTTGTCCACGGCGTGGCACTAACGCTCTCGCAGGTCGTTCACCACTTGTTCTCCAAGATCCCCTTCTACTACGCCGGCGAGGCGACCGAGGCCATCAAGCCCATGCTGGGCGACCTGTACCACGAGGAGAAGGGCTCGTTCTATGGGCACCTCTGGTCGAGCTTCAAGAACCTGAAGTACGTCGAGTCGGACCCCGCGGCGCCCGGTACGATGCGCTGGGCCGGTGTCAAGCGCTCGTAAACATCGACGACCTTACGAGGGACACGGGCAGGGCGAGAGAACAATTGCGCGGGCTTTTCGGCCTGCTAGCCTGATGAGACCAAGCCAAGATTAGATTTTTAGATGTCAAGACGGTGTTGCATAGACGGCCCCGGCGGAAAAATAGATCATATACCACTGCTGCTTACCACGCCACCTCGACCTCATTCCGTGCGTCCGCGTTGTCGTGCGGTGCGCTGCGATAAAAGCGAATTGAACCCCGCAAAAAGGCCGGCATGCTGGCGAGACGAAAGCTCGGACGACCCCAAGGGCAGTGAGTGATGGCCGGTCTGGGCGTCACTCTTCGGAGCCGACGGACTGCAAACTCGACTGCGGTGTTGCACTGCGCAAAGAGTCGTGATACCATCGTCGGGCTGTGGGCATATGTGTGAAGGTTCCTAGCAGGAGAAGGGAGGTGGGGAAGGGAACATTGGAATGCTCAGAGACAAATGCGGGGAAGACACTACCGTCTCATTTGTAAAGTAGGTCTTTGCGCACACGCGCACGTCCTTGTTGGAGAGGCGGCGATCAGCCCTGAGACAAGCCGGCCATGCATGTTCATGGCGACACCATCTTGATGCAATGGGAATCAGCCAGTGCATTCCACGATGCCGCCCCGGGACTGGGTGCGCCAATCCATCGCGACGCCAATGCAGGCAGCCGCTGCAAAGTTTCGGGCAGCATCAACAGCCATACCTGCCCCTGTCCCTGCTCCTGCCTCTCGTCAGCCAACACTGTCTATGGTTCTGTGTACCAGCCTCTCCCCCCAGGCGGCAGGTGCTTTGGAGGTAACGCAGCTGCAGACGGCCCATCGGAAGAGGTGACTACCGGGCACTCGGAGCAATAGAAACATACAGGAAGTCCTTTCCCCCATGCCATCACGAGAACCGACTTGATAATCTACAGAATCCCAAGCATTGCTATACCACGTACCTCCGTAGTTGTTCCCCACGTACATCTCTCTTCCCTCCCCATCACACTTCGGTGACTTCAACGAACTCGGGCTGCAAGCTCAGTGGAGGCGTGGACAGTGCCGTCGTCTCTCTTTTCATCCTCCAACTCTGATGTTTGTGCTTAGACGTCAAACGCCTCTTCACGATTTCCACCAGCGAGCAGACCTCCTGTTCTCTGTGAGCCAGCTGCTCATCCCGCTCCGTCGGCAGCTTTCTCGGCTCTTTGACCTTTGCCCCCTTCATTTCCGCTTTCTTTTTGTTCTGGGCTGCTTCATTCTCCATTCCGCGCGCTGCCTCCTCTGCCTTCGCTTGAAGATTTTTGGCCGACTTGGAACTCACTGGCCCTCCTCTCTTTGGTGAACCTCGCCCGCTCCCTCTTGAGCTGCCCCTCCAGCTCACCGATATTAGCTTCCTTCCCCATCACCTGAGCTGTCCGTTCAGGTATGGCAGCGTCCCTCTTTTCATATTTTTGCTCAAGGCTGCTGGTTTCTGCCTCATAACTGTCGTTGAACTCCTGGGCCTCCCTCAGCGCAGCGTTGGCTTCGAGAGATTTATCCACAGTGAACGCTTCTCTACTCTTCAGTTGAGTTTGAAGAGCCCTTGTCTCATTCGCGCGTTCGTTCAATGTGTGCTACAAACCTTGATTGGACTTCGGAGCTCCCTAACTTGCCTGCAACCTTTTGCTGCATCAGGAGGTCGAACTCGAGTTTGCGGGTCCTTATTCCATTTGTCGTGAATTCGTTTTGGAGGTGTGTTGTGTCTGGCCAGCATCATTGCCCTAGCTCGCCCACTCCGAATCCCTGGAGTCCGCACTGGCCGAGTTTTCTAAGTCATCCAAGTCCTCGTTTTCGACTGGGGTTTCCTCCCTTTTTCATATGAGTGATCTACAATTCTTCGGAAACACTGTCAATCTGAGTCGGAAACTGTCCTAAGCAACACGCCTCATAGCCTCAGAATATAACACCCGATATGTCTTATTTTGACGAATACACAAAAGCCCGGCGATGTACCCGAACCATATATTCTGTGTACTACCCGGGTGGGCTTTGGTCCATCATCGCCGCGGCGTACAAACTAGGTGCTCGGCGCAACTCGACAAGCCTCCGGGAGGCGCGCAATGCCAGCGAGGGGAATGGACAAGCCGAGGCAAAGAAGCATATTAACATTTGATGCGGTCCTGGAGGCACAATGGCGCATCGCTATCAATGCCTCCCTGCCTAGAACGGCCAGGCTCAACAGAGCTTCTCTGCGAAGCACTGTTTTCCTGCAACGAGCCTTCAGCTTTGGTGTCGGTAGGGTGGGACGGTTGATCATCGCCAAAATGGACCATGGTCTCATTCAACACCCGCATAGCATCTTCAGGGTTGCGCTTGGGTTGTCGGACCATGGCTCGCGTGAACCCAACCTCAAAGGCGTGTGAGCAGCCATCCTTTTCGTCGTAGGCGGGGTAGAAGCTCTGGTACTGGCCGGTTTTGACGTAAGGAAGGCTCCCGGGACGAGGTTATAAGCCGTGCATTTCTAGACAGTGCTTCCGGATCCGGCTTTCCTCAGCATGGGTGTAAATCTATCCGCAACCGGGTGGCCGGCATTTGCAGCCACCAGAGTAGAGCGGGAGGTAAGGCAACTTCGGACTCTCCGCCCACCTCTGTTTCCAGGGCTGCCGCGTAGAGTATTTCTGACGGTCGTGTACGACGCGGGAAAGGGCTCGGGCCCACCTCACGTCGTGACTTCGTGGCCAGGTATTGTGAGGACGTTAGACCCGCAGGTGTCTGTTGTGGACAAACATCGCCACCTGGTGTTTCTCGCAGATGATCAGACCATATTCGTGGGCAAAGAAGAACGGGGTTCCCTGGGGAGGAGGCGGGGTGGAAACGTTTGATGAGTTGGACCGGGGCCCGGGCAACGGGAAGAAGGACCTGAAGGTCACTCTCGTTTCGATTGGGGATAAAATGACGAGTACTATGAGCCAAGCAGGTCGAGCGATGTCATCAGGATTATCCCAGCTTCTTGTCCGAGAAGCAGTTACAACTGGCACGCCTGCAGGTTGTGGTGGTATGCGCGGAAGGGTACTTTTCCTCCGTACTATATACTTGAAAGCCTGTTATCCTTATATTTCTGTAGCATACTTGAGCAGAACCAACACCCTTCCCCTGCCTTGCTGCGTGACACGAAGGCAAAGAGTCAGATCATCAATCCGCGACGGCGTCGCCTCCTTGTCGCGCTATTTAATCGATTTCCCCCCATTACTTCTCAAAAACAGCAAGTGCCCTGTCGCAAGCTGTCACGACCAGGGTGGGGTTCAAGTGGTCTCCGAAGTCAGTCGGCTTAAAAATACCTGTCAGTTGCCTTGAGAGCCCTCGTTAGGCTTTCCCGCTGCCCATCTATACCCTCTTTCGGGTGTCGTTTTCTAAGCTGGGTTCCGTTCGAACACTGCGCAATTGCACATCGCCTCACCCGCCCATCTGTCAGCGGCACAACGGACATCAATGGTATGGCCACCGATGTGTATTGCCGCAGACAACACCAAGGATTTCGCAGAGTCGAGGTGACTTACAGGGACGGATGACAGCGCAGATACATAGATCGATCTATGTGGTGGGCGGGCAGTACGCCTATGATAGCACCCGCGAGCCCGCCGGGCAGCTATTTTGTGCCTGTGGGGAGCCAGGAGAGCGCGCCGTTACGAAGAAAATTGGCCGAGGTAGCGCATCAATCTGGTTTGCGAGTCGCTTTCTCACGGCGATGGTCCCTAAACAGCCACAAATGGGGGCGCAGGCCAAGAGCAAAGCGTGTGAGCAGGATAAATTGCGGGCAGCCGGTTCCCCTTACTCTCCTCTCCCATTCTGTGCGATGAATATGGCAATCCACCTTCGACCATTGCCAGCATGCGTGTGTTACAGGTGACCTCCTGGTCGCAAAGAGCAGCGTATGCGCATAAAGCCCAGAGGCCACGGATCAACTTCGTACGGAAGTCTTCCCCGATGCGGGTCTTCAAACACTGGCGGCATCACTCGAGAACCAGAGTCAGGTGAACGTAAGTACACAATAAGTTCGGTAATGTAAATGAACAGGCCCTCGGCAAATGATCTAAAACCGGCAGGGGTATCTTTCTATCTTTCTAGGCAAGCGGCGCCGTCAAGAACTGCGCACAAAATCACGAACATCACCCACTCAACCGCACTGCAGCTTTCCGAGAAGTGGTGGAGTGATGGGTCAACCGTCCATGAAACCATAGTCCTTCAAACCACGGCCACCCACTGGGAGAGGTGCTCCCAAACTCCCACGCTGGTTCACGTCTCGGGGCACCTCAGGTGGCGTAGGTGTAGCAAAACGGCCCCTCGGTCGTGGACATGAGCTCCCGCATCTTGATGGGGCCGCCGCCGGCAAAGTGCAGGTCGACGACGTCGTCCAAGGTCGTGTCAGGGGACGGAGGGCTGTTGAGGAAGGTACCCGTGCCAGCCACGGCATCTCGGCGCTTGCCAAAGTCCAAGAGCTGCCACGTCAGCCACACCAGGTCGATCATGCCGTGGTGCAGGTAGAAGGCAGGATCGCCAGGCGAGACGAAGACGTCGGCGCCCGGGTCGCCCGCAATGGTGTAGTGGCCTCCGCCGTGGACGCCGATGGACCCTCCGCCGGGGACGCCCTAGCAATTCATCACCGGGTCAGCCGTGTCCCTCCCCTGTGGGGCCCAAGAGGCAGACGGAGAGTGGATAGGACAGGGTACTCACCTGCATGACCATCTGGAAATCGCCAATGTTGTTGTTCTTCAGCAGCAGGTCCAGGACCGAAGTCGCGTTGGCGTAGGCCGAGTTGACTTCAGCTGAGATGTCGCGCTTGAGGCAGCGCGGGTTGTACTCGAGCCCAGAGCCGGTGAGCATGGTGCCGTTGTTCAGGGGCATGCTGACGGGTCCGAGATTGACCTCCATGTCCTTGAAGGGGCCCGATGTCACGCAGCCGCCACCCGTCCCGGCCGGCAGGTAGATTTTGGGGAGGTCGGCCATTCCGAGCTCAATGGGACCCTTGCCGGGGATGAACTCCCCGTCGCCCGACATGGACGAGTCGCTGCCATCGAAGACGGGCGAGGAGGCGGGGTCGCTGGCGTAGAGAGCCCAGTTCCAGTAGGGCTGGGCGCCTTGGTAGCCACACTCGTTGACCAGGGCCTGCTCGTACTGGTACGTGAACCAACGGTGCCAGGCCAAGAAGGTTCCCGTGTAGTGGATCGTCGTGGTCTGGTTGATGTGCGTGGCCACAAAGTCGTCGTAGCGGGATCGGACTCCGGGGACGAGGTCTCTGGGCGTCCGGGCCGGGAGCTTCTGCAAGCACCGGACGGCGTCCGTGTAGGCCTTCCGCTCCGGCTTGCTCAGTTTGCCCCTAGAAAAGAAGTGCCGTCAGCCTGGCGCTGCCACCCGGCCGTGGGTGCACCGGGGCAGACGGGTCTTACCAAGGACGACGGATTGTCATCGTCTTAGGCGTGCATGTGGCGCCCCTGGCGGCGACGTCGCTGGAGGGGGCATCAGGTCCGGCTCCATGGGTTTCCAGAGCCTGCCTCAACAGGTCCTGCAATTGGGCCACGGCCGGGCCGGAGGCGTCCGACGGCGCAGGGGCGGCCAGAGAGGCGCCGACAAGGAGGGCGGAGATCAGCGGGATGCGCATGGTGGGTGGCGGCGGCGGGAGGGAGGAGGTATGGCCGAGGCACAAGCAACAAGGACAAGAAGCGGCTGGTCGAGGCATTCCCAGAGCTAGGAACATGCCGGCATTTAAAGCAGCATCATGCAGGGTCCGTCTGCGGCGCTGCTCACTATGGCGAACGGAGACCAGGCGGCCGTTGACGATGCTCAAAGAGGAAGGCAAAGCGAGCGGCACAGCGACAGGAGGGAGTAGGCGAGAGCAAAGAGTGGAGAGGTACGGTGAAGCGGCGGCGGCGGTCTCGGCCCCGGGCAAGCGGCCGGGCCACTCTCACAGCCACCTCGCCGGCGAGCATGTGTCGGATGGGCAGCGCAGCCCATGCAGGCCATCCGAGGCCACGGCTTGGCATGGATGCCATGTGCATCCATTGGCGGCACTGGGGCAGACGTGGCCCCGTATAACACAGCCGCATACAGCAGGTCGGCGGCTGTCCAGGGCCAGAGCATCTGCTGATTCCACTCGGCCAGGCCAGTGTCGGAGGAACCGGGGGGGGCTGCCCGGGATCTCGCCCCGGGTGGAGAGCAGGGGCGCCTCCGAGCGGAGGAATAGCATCGAAGCGGTCTAGACCGGGACAGGGCCCCCAAGGCTAGAAGCGACAGCTGCCACTGGCGCCGCGCCAAATTGTCCAGGGCATGAACTCGGTGCGCCGGAGATGCTGGGCGGCGGCATCTCTTCGCCGAGTTCCAGGCCCGCGGGAGATGCAGATCGATGCGATGCGCGGGCCAGATCCCCCGATCTTCCCACACCCGTTCATGCGGCTTGGCCGTGTCCTCTGGTTGCGTCGACGGCCTATTCAGCGGGCGCCTGGCGGGCAGCCAGGACTATCTTCCCATGGGTGTTCCCCAGGTTGCCGTTACGGGCTCGCGGGCCCCGGCCAGAATCGTATGCACGCAATCCCTTACCAGGACGGCCCATCGGACGACGACCTTGGTCCTGTCGGGTGCCGCCTGTGGCCCATCTCATCCCGGCCGTTCCGCCCCATGCGTCCGAGCCGTGGGCGCCAAGCGCCGAGCCAATATCCGCCGCCAGCACCTCTGGTCGCCGCCGAAAGAAGCCACCGTGCCCTCGCCCCCCCATTGTTCTCCCTGTCCGAATCTACTTTGTGCCCTGGGAAAGGGTCCTGGTAGGGCGGCCCCTTATGCTCGTATGATTCATGCTATACCCATGCGGCCCGGGGTGTCTGTGTGGCATAGTGCGAGTGGCTCCTGCGGCGAGGGGAGGTCCTTGAAAACCCCCTTCATCCCGGCGTTCACGAGCCCCGCTGCAGCCAGCAGCATGCTCGCGGGCCCGCCGTCTGACTTGAGGAGACTAGGCGTCTGTCTTCTGCCGAATCCCTGGCCCAGTCCAGCTGCTGTTCCCACCCGTGAGGGCTGCGGCCCGTCCAACTCGCCCGCGAGGCCTGGGTGCCGTGGTCTCTAGCGTCGGCCACCGAGCCTCGTTGCAGACCTCTTACCCTCCTCCCCCAGTCGCCGTGCTGTTTTAAGGACCTAGATTCATCTCTGCATAATATGCCGGGACCGCTGGCCGGGGATTTGCCTGTGACCCCAGGTGCCCTGGCGAGCGGAGGGCATCTGCGGCACGTCTGGCACCTAGACTTTCATATATGCCGTCTGGTCCCCCTCTGGGCACGTCTTGTTTCCCTTGAGCGATGATTCGGACGAAGAGCACTCTGAGAGGCTGTCTTGGCCACGAGTACCGTTCCGACCATGTCGAGCCCGTCGCCGCCTGGCTTCATGCCGGGGTCCGACCAGCTGGACTACAACCGCGGCCCCGAGATCCTAGGCGCCGTGGTGTCCGTCACCTTCCTGGCTCTCGTGAGCGTCTGCACGAGGATTTACGTCCGAGCCTGCATGGTGAACCGGGTGGGAGTCGATGTGAGTGACTGTGCCGCGTCCCGGCCGGCAGTCGGAGGCTGACCATGGAGCGCCAGGACTACGCCATGCTGGTGGCCATGGGCCTATCCCTCTGCGGAATGGGCATCGTGATCCCCTCGGTGGGAAACGGCGCTGGCAGGCACGCGGCCTACCTGGATCCCGAGGTCAACAAGCTGGGCCTGAAGGTAACACGCGACACCGTCACACCTCCCTGCCTTCGCCCCCGGGTGCAGGGGGGAGGAGAAGAGGTGGCGGGACGTTGCTAACGAGGCCCTTTGTCTGCGTCCAGTTGAACTTCGTCTCGCAGCCCATCTACATGTGGGCGATACCGGCCGTCAAGATGTCCGTGGGCTTCTTCCTCTTGCGGATCGCGCCCAACAAGTTCTTCCGCCGCATTTTGCAGGGCACCATGACCTTTCTCATGGTGTACACGTTCATCTGCTTCTTGACGCTTCTCCTGCAGTGCGACGACCTCGCCGTGCTCTGGGATCTGAGCGTTAAGGCCAGGTGCTGGTCGCAGTCGACGCTGCAGGCCCTGAGCTACGCCAATTCGGTGATCAATATTGTCACCGACGTCTTCTTTGCCATGCTCCCGGTGCCGATGCTCTGGAATGTCCAGATCAACGCGCGGACCAAGGCGTCCCTGGTGGGCATCATGGGCCTGGGTGTATTGTTAGTTGGCACCACGAAGCCTCCACCGCAATCACGAATCGTGTCTCCCTGTCTAACCGTGCCTCCCAGTGCGTGTGCAGCGGCCATTGTTAAGTCGGCCTTCATCGCCAACTACGGGAAATCAGGCGATTTTCTGTGGGACTCGGCCAATCTGACGATTTGGGTCGCGTACGTTTTCCCCCGACCCCCCCCCCCCCCCCCCCCCCTTTCCTCCCCAGTCGTCCCCGTCGACACGAAGTGAGACCCGTCTGACATCCCAACACCAACAGCGTCGAAACCAACACGGGTATCGTCGCGGCGTGCCTCCCGTGCCTCAAGCCCATGTTCAAGCGCATGCTTGATAGCTCGCGCTACGCGTCCTCTCGGGCCAAGTCGGGCGTCTACGGTTCCTACCCGATGAAGCCGTACGGGCCAGGAACGACGGGCCCGAGCAAGAAGTCGCGGGCGGCGGCAGGGACCATGGGCACCCAGTCCAGCATCCACCACGTGACCCTGGGCCCCAAGAACCTCAGCGAGGAGAGCATCCTGCCTCAGTCCATCACGAAAACGACAGTGGTGACGATCGACCGGAAGGGCGAGAACGGGGGGCCGGCCACCACGTACGTCGATGGGTGGGGCTATCCCGAACACCATGCCAGTGAGAGGGTGTGAGGCGTGGGAGCTTCTCGTAGACATGTCAGGGCCGGCCCTGAATGTCACCAAAAAAAAAGGGGGGGAGGGGGGGAACCAAGAGGAGGGCGTGAGAAGTGTTCCTTTTGAATGAACAACGTCACACGATACTTAATTCACCGCTTGTTACTTGATTCCGTCAGTCCAATCCTCTCTTCTCCCCGGGGCGTGTGTGCGGCAACGTCGAATTAAGCACGCTCCCCAGCCAAAACGGGGAAAAGCCGCACGCCAAATGTCACGCCACCCTGATCTCTTCCGCCGTCGGCGTTTTCCCTACCCGGCCCTGCTTCCTCTCTTTACCTCTGCCCGCGCTTGATAAGTCCAAACAAAACAGCCTCAGTCTGAAAAGCAATCGGTCCCCAAACCCTGCCCTGTTGTTCGAGCCGAACGACGCCAGCCTCCTGTTTGCCCTGTTCCAAGCCAGTTCTTCAATGGGTTCTCCTGTACGTGCGCTCTGTGGCTACAAGGCTGGTTTAAGGGTGGGACGGATTACATGGATGCAATGGATGTTTTCGGCTGCTGTCCGGCCGGGACAGGACGGGTACCAGAGAGTCCTGGTTGAAGAACCACCCATAAAACTCCAACAGGGTCTCAGTAACATCGACCAAATGGATGCATCGCTCCCATGACATGCCCCGACTCGCCGCCAACGCGCGGTAGTCCATAAAATATTAATTGAAGGAGACCGCCTCCGGTCTCCCATCGCCGTTAACGGTTACAGAATATAGTATTTACAAGAACTAGGCTATTTCGGGTGCGCCTGGCGGTTGGGACGACCGCGTGCTATTTGAGAAGTCGCTTGAGGAGATTCCTGCTCTCCCTCTTCGAGCTAGTGGCCGCCACTGCCCTTGCCTGCTGCTCGTCCATCTCCTGCACTTCTTCGTACGCCGGTAGCACGTCGATACCCTGGATATCCACGTTGATATCGTAGAGCTTCTGCTCGGCCGTGCACTTCCGCTCGGCCGTGACCTTGACGCGAAAATACGTCAGCTGGATATCCTGGCCGAGCTCTTTGGGCGAGAAGGACTCCTCAAGCTCGGCGAAAGATGGTAAGCCGGCGCCTAGGGCCTTGGAACTCCGTTCGGCCCGGGCGATCTCCAGAGCGTCGCACGCAAGCCCCATGCCCTCGGCACTGGACCCCAGTAGAACCGCCAGGCGTTGGCCGTCGGCATTGGCAAACACGAGACCCACCGACAGTCTCCCTGATTCCTTGGAGAGCCTTGCTTGGGGGAGGTAGCTTAATTTCTGAAGCTTGGCGTCAAACACGCTTTTGTAGTGTTTGTATTGGTCCGGAAAGCCAGTGGAGCGTACCATGCCCACCAGCTGGTGAGCCGCCGGGTCAGGCCCCTGTCGGAACCGAATGGCGTGGAATGGGTACACACCGCCCTCGAAGGGCGCGATCCGATCAACGTTTTGGCGGACGTAGATCTTAGTTGCGTTCCCCCTCTCCAAGGCCCATTCACTCCTGCTGATCCGGTCGAATTCACTGGCCCTGATGCGGATATATTCGTTGTTGTTGCACCTCTGCAGGAAAACCGCCAGGTAGGTGTTGTCCTCATCGTTGACAGGGCAATCGAGCGCGAGCGCGTAGCGCCCACCAACGCCTGCCTGACGATACTGCACAATGGACTCGATCTTCACCCCCCTGTTGGTCATCTTGTACGGGGCCCATGATTGACTGTGGGCGTACGGTACGATGTTGCCGCATTTTTCAAACCACAGAGGCGTCCTTGCCAGAAGGCCGTAGTGCTTGTCCGGGTGGGCACTCTCGTCAAGCCAGGCGAATAGGCTGTAGTCGTCCGAGTGGCGTATGATCTCCTCCTGGAGGCGGATAAAAGCCCTCTCGCCTTCACCATAAAGAAGCGGCATGTGGACCGAGAAGAGGCCCATCAGGGCGTAGGCGGTGTCTTCGACGCGGGTCGAGGACCGTCGCGCGGCCCAGCTCATGCGCTGGGCGACGCTGGCGGTCTCAAGTGGACGCGTGCCTCGGAGAAAGCTCAGGCCAATGCCGGTAACGACCGAGATTTCGCGGGCGAGGTCGGCCTTGGTGCCTAGCTTGGCCCATTGGGCAGCGTAGAAGGTGAGGTTGCGCGAGGCGACGAGCGGCGGCAGCATCCACGGGTCCCTGAACCAACGGCTCGCGGCGAAGGGCGAGGCGGGATCGGTGGCGCGCGCATCGGCGGGACAGTCCGGCAGGTAGGCGTAGACGGTACCGGCCTTGCGGTACCACTGCAGGGCAGAGTTGGCGGCCTCGTCGAGCTCGGCGCTGCTGCGGCGGTCGACGCAGCAGGTGTGAATGAAGATGTACTCATAACCGTCGGCGAGGGCCTGGCGGCCGGCAAGGACCAGCTTCTCGTAGTTGGCCTTGGCGCGGGCGGCGGCGGCATCACCCACGGCGTCGCTGTAAGTCACCTCGACGTCACCGGCACTATGGGCGAGGATGGCAAATGACGGCAGCTCGTGGGTGCTGAACTCGGCAAAGGCGAGGCCGGCGTCGGTGTCGATGCTTTTGGCCTGCAGCAGACGCATGGTGTGATGGTAGGTGAGGGGGCGGGACGGACGAGAAAAGGAACAAGAGAGGGGCAGACAACGGACAGACGGGATCCCAGGTCGAGCAAGCTCGGTGGTGGTGGTGGTGGCGATGCGGCCGACCCATGGTCACCGTCGATCGGGCTGGTGGTTTCGGTCGCTTGCATCATCTCACTTCCGGCTTGGGCGGGCCAGGGCTCCAGCGTCCCCCATCCCCTATCCCCAGAAATCCCGCCGCTTATGCGGCAAGGCGCAGCGGCGATCACGGGCTTCGCAGGCGCCCGAGATTGGTGCGAATGGGCGCGCCTAGCTCGCCGAGCGGCGCGGCCCCGACGCTGAACGGGTGACCGGTACGCTGAGTCGATCGGCGTGTCGCTTGGCACGCTATCCCACGCCAAACGGAGGAGGACAGAGACGGCACTCCAGACTCGTGGCCTGCCTGGAGGGTCTCCCGCTCTCCTTCTTTCCCTCGCAAGTGGGGGTGATTTGGCGCCGGCTTTTGGGGCTTGGTGGCTTCTGAGGCAACAGGACGCGATCCAGCGTAAGGGAAGACGCAATGCGATGCGATGCGGCGATGCCTCGCCGTTGAATGAACGAGTGTCTATAGGCGACTTGACGGTTGCATCGGAGGTAGGGTGGAATAGAGGTAGATAATGAAATATGGATGTAAAGTAGGGTATCCAGCAAGGTACATCTCGGGTTTCTTCCCAGTAAAACAAGCAGGCATCAAGTTAAGCACCGGGCTAGTAGGTATCGTCATCGCGTTGCTTCCACGGGGCTTCTCCGACCGCCCGTCCTCTTTCTATCCTTCCTGTTACGGGCCATTTTGCCTCCGGCCTCTTCTTGCCCTACTTGTTCTCCCACGGCGCCTCGGACACGGCGAAGGGGTTCTTGTGGCCGTTGTTGTTGTTATGGCCGCCCTTCGTCATCGTGCTCCGTCGACTCACGTTCGTTCCCCGCCGGCTCCTGCCTGTTCTTGACCCCGACAGGCTCCAACTCCTCTTGCCGTCCCTCGTGGGCGGCGGGCTTTTCGCCACGGTCGCTGCCATGGCCGCTGCCGAGCTCGTCGGCGAATTGCTCCGTACCTCGACTTCCCGGGTCACCTCGACGCCGCCCCCTCCTGGCGTGTTCAGGATGGCCTCTTCCGATTCGTAGCCGCCCTTGAGTCCCCAATCGTCCAGCCAGTGGCCCTCCACCACCCCGTCTGACTCTTTGCCGCCGCGGATGTCGGTGATAGTCGGCTGGAAGAACGGCTCGGGTCTGAACTCGTCAACAAAGCTCCAGCTATCGTCGTGGTCTTGGAGCCGCGGCGCCTGTCCGCGCGCCAGTGCGTCAAAAGGGCCTGCGCACTGTTTCCTTGCCATTTCCTTATCCTTTTCGCCCCCAAATGTCCGCAGCGCGTATGCCGCCCCTGACGACGTCCCGAGAGACCTGCTATCCCCAAACCGTCCTAACGCCAAGCGCAGCAAGAACTTGCGCACGGTAGGAAGGCAGCAGCACATAACGAGCAGATTCGACTCGACACATCTGTTGTTCCTAACATGTTAGCACTGTCCTGAGTGGATAATGGGGGGCTGAGGCCGTCTCCCGCTTCTTACAGCCAAACCATCCCATTACTGATGGTATAAGACGGGTCCTGGCTTTCCAGCGTGGGGTGCACCATCGCCAGCCGCACCGCGCCCGTAATCACAGTCGCCGAGCCCACCGCGAATAGCCCGACGAGGCCCAGCCGCTGCCTAATGGGTACATTGAGACTCATCACCGTCGGCACAGGCAGGACGAGAAGCAGGAGGTCGGTTAGAACGCCGACAGCCGCCGCAACCACGTAAATGATTGACCGATCTAGACAGTTGGCACCGGGCACCAGTGGGTTCCACGCCGCCGCCACGGGACGACATGCCATGAGAAGAGCAAAGGAGAAGCCGACCGAGGACCCCACGCAGACGACCAGCAGAATCCAGACCCCTGCCTGGAATGTCCGCGCAGGGTTGATCCGCCGATAAAATAGGCACAACGTGACCTTGGCGAACGCGACCGCGGCGGTGTACGTAATCGAAGCTGAGTAGATGAGCTGTACAGTGTCAAAACAGGACCGTACCATGGGATAATCGGGCTGTGCCAACGAGGCAGCCGTCGCCGCGAAACTGGACGACCACTCATTTACCTTGGAATAGTAGAGGAACCTCTCCAGTGGCATCTCCCAACCATGTACGCCCAAGGCTTGGATGTCGTACAGTTTGACCAACTGCGCCTGCGTCGTGACCGACAAGGCCCATGCCAGCAGGGCCGTGACTAGAAAGAGAACATCAGCTGCCGTCAATCTGCATCTGTAAGAGGGCGCCAGAACCTACCGTCGTCCGCATGGAGACCCCTAACAAGGAAGAGGTTTGTATAGAACCGCTGACACAGCATGGCAAAGGCAAAAACGTTTCCGACGATACAGACGCACCACATCTCGGTCGCACCGACCTGCTGCGGGTGTTCAAAGTCGACGACGTACCCCGGCGGCGCCGCCATGATGACGGGAACGCCATTGATCTCCGCCATGGTGGAAGGAAAACCACGCCGAATGGAACAGACTGGAGAGCATGTGAGCCAGACGGCCCAGAAACAAAGGTGAACCATTACACGACGGTCCATGGGCCCCCGACCACTGTTATCTTCTGGAAAACGATCCCGTCGGTAGTGCCGTGCGCTCGGCTTCCCCCCTTCCCGCCGGCAGGGGCCGTCAGGTCTCCAGCAAGCCAGGAGACCTGGGCACTGTCAATTCAGGGCCCTGACTAGGTGGGCGCTCTGGGGTGACGAGTGACGACTAGGCGGCTGCCGATGCCCACGAACGTGGATCAGGAGCGAGGGTACCGGGCTGGCTCCCCACACTCGGGTTCTGGAAAGGAGAAGAGACGGCACGGGGCCACATCACGACCACATCCTGGGCGCTGTGGGCCCCTCGTTTGACCGTATCAGGTCCTGCTTCTCTCACGTTGCTGTCGCGGGGTTATCGGCGTCGCTGTCTTGAGGCTGTGTCACGGCCCGCGCCGGCTTGTACTGCGCTACCTACACATTCCAAACCGTGTTCCATCATGGCGTGTTAACCGTTGGGGGCGGCAGGGCGGGGGAGGCCCACGAGGCGGACACCCAAAACCGGTATTCTGTATTACGGATACACGCGAGCAGCATGCTGGTCCATGCGGCTGTCAAATGTCCTCATTTGGATCAAGATCAACGCTCGAAAGACAACGCAGAGCTCAAGCTCGCGAATAATGATCCTTGTCGTCGGCCAGCGTTGAGCGGGTCAATACCAGGGCCTTATGGGGCAAAACGCTAATTGCTTTGGGTACGCTGAAATTTCGCCCTTGCTAGTAAGGAGACGAGTGCCAAAACGCGTAGCAAGACAATCCACACTGATGGACGAAATAGGCGACAGTTGCGACTACGGTCAACGACTATTAAGCCTCGTGGCAACTCGGCAAATGCGAGAAGCGGTCGCCTTACAGCCTCGTGCCACAGGCGCGCCCTGTTTGGCACATCCATGCGGAGGGTAGGATTCGATGTGGCGCTGGGCTCGTCTGGGGATGCAACATGGGATGCATGCCGACCGATCTTGATCCTGTCCGGTCAAGCACTCTGCAGGGCAATACGGATTCCTGGGGGACGGGCCGCCAGGCCACTCTATATCTCGTCCTATTATTACCGGCATCTCAGATCCGTGACCGCGGTGGGTGCGCTGGGATGCGGTGCCCAGGACATCCGTCATTTCCAAGGCCCACACACCACCCGGTCCTCTGAACGGGTTTTGTGATCTTCGGCATCCCGGATCTTCGTCGTCACCAGCCTCACCTCCGGTATGCATGCCCACCGAAGTTGTTCCCTGAGAGCCTGTCCAGGCATGTGGCGATTTACCAAAGACAACCGGCAGCTGTCTCAGCAACCGTTCACAGCGATACAGCCTTCTCCAACTCGTCCATGTTGGAGTGGGAAATGGCCAGTTGCATTGCGCGAACCCATGGGATGAGGGGCAAGGTGACTTGACTTTCCAGGGGTCACCTCCCAACTGCTTCGTACCAGTGATTTCCAGTTCCCCTATGCCTTGCCAGTCCTCTCATCGGTAGAGTCCCACCCAGCCATGCGGCGAATACTATGCTTGCAGCTCAATTTGAAGTATCTTCCCGCCACCGCCGTTGGCACCCGACCTGGCCTTACCGCTTGTTTCAGCAATATAAAGCCACGTCAGTAGCCCAGTGTTGGAGATTCCTATGGCCAGGCGTAATAGAGATATATCTACAGATGCGCTGACAGGCCATAGCAGTGCGCAACTCGCAAAATCTGGCATTCCAACGCCCGATGGCCCGGGACTGCGCCGTAACACGAAGATATTGAGTCGTACCGTAATGCGAACTGTCAGCTGGCATCGCTCGGCATCGTGAACCATCGAATTGCTGGTCCAAAAACGCGGCGAACCATAGTGATCTGCCCTCTGGAGTTGTATCGGCTATCGGAGGCTGCCCAGAATGAAGAAAATGGCCGATCCGGTTCCGGTGAGTAGATCCGCTTTGCCTCAAACATGGCTCTCACGGCGGCTATCCTGCACATCGTGCCATGTCGACGTCGAAACAGGTGACCATCTTGCCTGTTCGGCAAAAGACAGTAACTGCCACTCACATGGACATTCAATGTCGTGTTGTATACAGGCCTTCAGGCCATATTACTGACACTTTGCCCAGGGGAGTCAGGCCTCCACGGTAAGCATTACATGTCCCTCATCTGGGGAAATGAATTGTTCTCTACGGGCTAGTGAGGCCCTCTTGCGAATACAGGTTCAACGTCGAGGTGGCCGTAATTTGTAAACCCGTGACGTTGTGAGGGTGTGGTGACACAGATCAAGAGGTAGCAAAGCCCTCCATGTAGCCAAAATCATTGACGCCAACGGCCCCAGCTAGGCGGACCTGTTTCAACAGAGCACAGTCGCCCTAGGGGGTGCTGTAAACATGAAAGCCTTCTTTTGTATTGAAAGTTCCGAGGTCCCGCCTGGCTTGACGCGTATCTAACCGTCTCGGTCGCCACCGGCTCGACGTACGGGGCCGGCTTCCATCTCTAGCCCACCAGCGAGGTCGAATCGACGGCAGACTACCAGCGCATCTGGTTGTCAGTGAGCTTCAAGCACAATGGGAAGATAATTATCAAGGTGTTTGAGATGCACAGGGTGGTTACGACTTGGGCGATGGCTTGATCATTCGGGTATTCCCCAGCAAGCACGCCGGGAGGAAGAGAACAATCGCCTCACCGAGACCGCGAGTGGGTTACCAAGATTTTCCAGTGCAGCCACCGGTAGCAAGTAGGATGAGGCCGCATCAGGCGTGGGTATGCGAATGGTGGGATACATGGCCCGTATTCACGCGCAATAAGGGCTTGACCGGCACATGATCGTGCATCGGCTATGTCTGCCATTACTAATACATCAACAGCGGTTTTGGGTCGACAAATGTAACGAGCACCCAGAAAATAGCTGCCAGGTTCGGTATCATGACGTGTGCGAGACTCGAGCTTCCAATGCCTTCACGATGAACAAGATTGCCAGCTACCGTGATGGAAATAGCCGGTAGTTAGGAAAGAGGCAGGTAACGTATCTGCCTGGTGCTGCGTGATTCACGAGGCGGCCGGAAACCGGTGAATGGTCTCTATTACCATACGTATGATGACAATCTCTGTTTCGTAGCCGTAATAAATGGGCTTGGCTCTATCCCGGGTCAATAGCGCGATGCAGGCGATATAAATTTACCACTCCATGAAGCCGGTGCGAAAAGCACAAATCTTGTTCGTAGAACATGGTCTTCCTCCTCGTATTCACCTTTCCATGGTTGACCCTGTGAACAATACGAAAATACCAAAGACGCTCGGCTATGTCCTTATGTTCTATGACGGTCTAATGCTATTAGTTCTATAATAGGTTTATTATTACACTAGGAAAAGGAAGTTTCCTCGAGTATAAGGCTCCGTATAATTTAGATATATAATATAAGGGGTTATATAATATTAAGTTAGCCGGACTTTAGCCGGAGGTCCGGTATAATATTATAATAGTACCCCCTCTTAAACTACTAATTATTTTAAATAGCGGTAACGATAATTCCGGTGCCCCGGCTTTATTTTTAATATATTATAATAGTTTTATCCCTCTTTATTATTTTCGTAAGTATTTTAGTACCTAGTTATCTTATAATTATATCTTATATTCCCTTTATTTTCGTTTTATTTTTTATTACTTAGTTTATTTATTTTATTACATTTTTTTATTATATGTTCAAAATCTTTTTTATTCTTTAAGTTAATAATCCTCGGCTATTTACTTAATATATTTTCTTTATTTTTCTATTATAATTAATTATAATTTTAATTATATCGGTTTTTTATATCTTTTTTATTATTTATTTTAATTCTTATTATATATTTTACTTCTTTATTTTTTACTTATTATTATCTTTTCTTATTTATATCTTACCTTTTCCTTATAATATTTAGTAACTTTAATTTATTTTAAATTACCTTTTCGTAATAAACCTATTTAACGGCCGATCCTTTTACTTTTAACGACTATATTAGTATTTTTTTATCTCTTATATAAGGAGTTATCGATTATTAATAAGAAGGCTATAGTAATAATATTATATACGGTATTATTAAGGTTATATCTATGTTTTATTATTATATTCTGTTTATTACTAATAATATTTATAATAGCCGTTATAAAATAGTTAGTTTATCTTTTACTTTTAATTTAATTATATTTATTATATATAATGTTATTTATATTAATACGTTATTATTTAACTTAATTACCCTGTTTTAAGATAGCCGTGTTTTATACTTTATCCCTTCTTTTACTTATAAGGCCTCTTATAATAATTATTTTACTTAAAAGGTTAAAGATAATAAGTTATAAAAGATTCTACTTATATATTTATACTTATTTAAGTCTTATTATATAAATTATTTCTTTAATAATATTAATTAAGGTTTTAAAGGATAAACGTATTTTAAGCTATTTATTAATAAGCGTTTTATTATATTTATTAATCTTAGTTACTTTATTAATAAGATTAGTTTAGTTTTTAGTTATAAAGGATAATCGTATATTAAATTATTTATTTACGATCGCCTCTTTAATACTAATAACTTTTATCGTATTTATAACGGCGGTTATTTTAACTTTAGTTTTAAATTATTAATTATTAGTTATTATTTCGATTTTAATCGCTTATTATTATAAGGGTTTATAAATATCCTTTATAAAGGACTTATCTTTTTTTTATTTTCGGGTATAGCTAGCCTTATCTTAGTTTCCTTAGCTTTTTATCCCCTTTTAGTTATATCTTAGCTTAGTAAAGGTGTTATTTCCTTTTTATTTTAGCGTATAATCGGTACCGGTTCCGCCGTTATTAAACCCTCTTTTAAGGTATTTATTAGGTATTTTAGCTATTATATTATTACTACTTTTATTTATATATCGAGCCTTACTTCGTTACTTTTTATATTATCTCGAGGTTTAGTTTAATAAAAAGAGCCGAACCTCTTTAGTTTTAATAATAATAATAATAATAAGAGTGCCGGTAATAATAATAACGTTAAGTCTTTAAATATTAATAATAAATATCTTTAAAATAATAACTTAGACTTATTTTAAAGTAATAATAAAAGTAACTTATCTTTTAAATTTTTTTTTTAATAATATTAATATAAAGGAATTTAAAGGTTTTAATATAAGTAAAGGTACCTTAATATTAGGTTTTAATCGTTTTAATATTTTAAAAGTTATCTTTATTATCTTATCTTAAAATAAATTATTTTATTATATTTATTTTCGTTACTCTTTTATTAAGTATAAGAATTTAATAAAGCTTAAAGAAATATTAGCTTTATTTAATATCGGCTATATTTATACTTATAACGTCTTATACGAGTTTTATTATAAATATAAAAGCTTATATAATATAATACTATTATTAATAAGTAATAACCTTTATAACTTTTTAGCTCTCTTTAATTAGGTATAATAAAGCTTTTATAATATAACCGAAAAGGATATTATTAATAATATTATCGATATTAATTATAATATTTTAAAAGATATTAAGTATCTTAATAAAAACGCTTATTTAAAGCGGATAAGACTACTTATTATTACCTTTATTATTATATTTATAAATATTATTAACGTTAATTATCGTTAATATAACTTAATAAAAGCGTATAAATATTAAGATAAAAATATTTTAATAATATTTTACCGTTAAATATTATATTAATTATCTTATATAAAGTATACCTTATATAATTATATTATAAAAGAGTAATAAATTAATATCTTTTATATAATATCTTATCTTTTAGTCTTTCTTAATAATAATATTAAGAATACCTAAAATATTAAGGTAAAACCTCGTTTAATATATAAAGACGCCGGTTTCCCCGGTTAATTAATAACGAAAAAGCGATTTTATAATAGATATAAAGTATTAATATACGTTAAATAATAAGATATTATACTTAGTTTTCTCTTTTAAAAGAAAGCTATATTCCTTATTATTCCTTAATTTCGATTTTAAGTAGCGGTATCTTATTTTAAATAAGTTTTATTTATTAAAGTATTTTATTAATTAAATAGCTTAGTTTTAATAAGCTTAATCTTATTATTACTTTATTTAATTTTTATAATTATAATAATATTATAATATTATTTAAAGTAAAGCTATTAATTAATATAATTACGACCCGGATTCTTAAAATAAAATATAATAAAGGAGCTAATAAATATAATAAAAGAACTCGTTTTTATAATCTTAATTTCTTAAGATAAAAGCGGGAAAAAATTATTTTTTTATAGCTCTTTTAATATTTTTAGCTAATTCTTAAGTTAATTTATAAAGATATAATTATTTAATATAGTACTTTAATTATCCTTTTTTCGAAAGTTAAAGATAATATCGAAAAGTGTTAGAGGTATAGACTTATCTTATACCTCGATAAAGCCTTTTTTTTAAGATCTAGACTCTAGTATAGAGATTCCGGATAACTCCGTACCTTTCCGATATAGTCCTAAGGTACTATTAAACCTTACGAATTATATAATATAGTCTAGTTTCTTATTTTGTTACAGGTTAGGACCTGAGAGATAGGCTCAGGCGCACCTGGCCTGAGCGTCTCACGAACCCCTCATATGAGGCTCCGAGTAGGTCTCTCCATTCAGACGCCAGGCTAGTGGTCAAGACCTAGGAGGGGGAACTGAGCAGCGATCCGAACGTTCCGATCCGAACGTTCCGGTCCGAACGTTCCGGTCCGGTCTCGCAAGACTTCATAAGACGCTAAGCCCGGCCTCCTGAGGTCGATTCTATTCTCTCTTCCCTATCTAGAAAATAAACAGCATTTGGCCCCTTCGATAGTGCTTTAAGGCTTAGCCTCTCACATATTTTCTAGATCACTTTATCCGTATCTTATATCTCCCGAGAGCCGCGCGCGCGCGACTTAAGAGCTTCCCTAAGATACCTTCCGAGAGACGTATAGACGTCTTAAAAGGCTATATTAATGGAATCTCAACCCGACGAAACGATGGCCGGTCAAGCGCCAAGAACCCCCCAATCTTCAGAAGAATGGGCCGCTCTTATCGTCTAGATGCAGCAAAACATTATAAACCTTTAACACGACCGACAAGCGTCTCAGTAGATTATCGCGAGCCTCCAGCAACAGATTACCGAAAGCTAAGGCACGACACAAGAGACTACTAGCCCTACGATAGCGCCCGCCTCGGGCAGCTCGATCCAGACCGAGAACACCCTAAGTAACGGACTCTCGATCGCGGTCGCACGCGAGCCCGATATAAGGCCTAAGCGAAAACCTCTCGCTTAGCCCGTAAAGTTCGAAGGCGATAAGACATACTTCCTAGCATAGAAGGTTTCAATAGAACATAAGCTGTAGGCGGACGCCGAGACTATTAGATCCTAAGAGGACCGCTGGTACTCTATCTACCAGAACTTAGGAGAAGCTCCTTAAAGAGTCGTGAGCGCCTTCTTCCTCTCGGGCGGTCTAAGCTATACGAAGAACCTAGACGAATTCCTCGAGTACCTCGAGAATAAATACCTCGACCGGAACAAGCAATAAGCCGCCACTGTTTGGCTTAGGGAGATAAAGCAAGGGAAGAGATAGCCGTTCTATAAGTATTATATAAGCTTCGAGAAGGCCCTCGCGGAGGCTAGCGGAATCGATTAGCCCGACGCTATCAAAAGGACGTTCCTCGAGGGAGGCTTAAACGAACAGCTTAAGAGGATCCTAATACCCGTCTCCCTACCGGAAGGATATACAGATATAGTGAATCAGCTTATGCTGATAGCTTCGAGGCTAGAAACCACCCACTCCCTTACCTACGGGAACCCTACGCTAGCGCCTATAGGACGTACGAGCCCTATACAGAGCTCGCACACGAAAGACGCCTCCGGAGACACGGTCATGACCGGAATAAACCCCCTCGATAAGAAGAAGCATAAGGGGCAAGGCCAGAGCAGGTCGCCTCACACGAGGGCTGCGTGGGCCTCCCCCGAGGAGATACAAAAGCGAAGAGATAACGGCTCATGCTTAAGATGCGGGAAGCAAGGGCACAGAATAACGACGTGCAAGCTAAGGCCTGCGAAACGCCCTAGCACGTAAATGCATAGTATAAAGGCCGAGTAAGACGCTAGCGAGAGCAGCGGAGCCGAGACACCAGACTCGGGAAAAGAGTAACCTCTAAGGGAAGTCGTCCTCAGAGGTCAACAGCAGCCACCCTGTCGCTACCGAAGATAAAGAAGCTTATGAATGGTTCGGCACTCACTATTGAGGGCCTCGTGAATAATGAGAAGTTCATTCCTATTCTAGCCGACACCGGGTGTGACTGCTACGCAGCGATTAGCGAGAAGCTAGCCCGATAGCTGGACCTACCAAGGATCCCGACACGACCTCGAGTACTACGCGAAGCCACCTCCACGAAAGGCTCGCAGAAGCTAGACCCCCGTATCTCGGAGATCGCTTACTTAGAGGTCGACCTCGAGGGGTTCTCCCGGAGAATCTATAGATATGTGATACAAGGCCTAAACCATCCCCTTATACTTAGGAAGCCTTAGTTCGAGAAACATCGGGTAATATACGACGCAGCAGCGCGCGAACTCCTTGTGAGGTCTCAAGGAGAGTTCCGTATACGAGATATAGAAGCTGCGAAGAGCTCTTCTATCGAGCTGCCTAAAGAGATAGGAGCGGCCTCCATCGGAATGCTTATAAGACGAGCAAGGCGCTCGCAAAGCTCATATAAGATACGGGTGTTCGCAGTCTCATTAGCGGACATTAAAAAGGCCCTCGAACCTAAGGTTAAACGAGTGCCGTACGAGAAACTCCCAAGGGAGTTACGAAAGTAGAAGGACCTATTTGACCCAGCAGCCGACAACTGCTTGCCACCACACCGACTAGGGGTGGACCACACGATCCCCTTAACGAAGGGAACCGACGGCGAGGAACTAGAGGTTCCCTAGGGCCCCCTATATGGAATGTCACGCGAAGAACTCCTCGTGTTACGGAAGACTCTAACGGACCTACTAGATAAGAACTACATCCGAGCAAGCAGCTCCGCCGGAGGAGCTCCCGTGCTATTCGTGAAGAAGCCGGGAGGTGGACTACGCTTTTGCTGCGATTTCAGAGCGCTTAACGCGATTACGAAGAGAGACAGCTACCCTCTGCCGCTAGTCCGAGAGATACTCACGACGCTCTCAGGAGCGCGCTAGCTCACGAAGCTCGATATCCGAGCAGCGTTTCATAAGATCCGAATCGCTGCAGGCGAGGAATAGAAGACAGCCTTCAGGACCAGGTTCGGCCTATACGAGTAGCTCGTGACGCCATTCGGATTAGCTAGGGCGCTAGCCACATTCTAACGGTACATCAACTACACCTTAAAGGACCTACTAGACTATTCCTGTTCAGCTTATATAGACGACATCCTTGTCTACTCTTTAAGGAGTAAGGAGGACTATATAAAAGAAGTCGAGAAGGTCCTAAGCCGCTTACGAGACGCTGGCCTAGGTCTCGACCTAGGGAAATGCGAGTTCGCGGTGAAGGAGACTAAGTACTTAGGGTTCATTATCGAGGCAGGCAAAGGAGTCCGAATGGACCCTCAGAAGGTGCTCGCGATCCAGGAGTGGGAGGCTCCTAAGACGCTTAAAGGAGTACGCAGCTTCTTAGGATTCGCAAACTTCTATCGGACGTTTATACCCGAGTACTCAGCGATCACACGCCCGCTAACCGCCTTAACGAAGAAGGGAACCCCTTTCCAGTGGGACTAAGAGCAATAAGGCGCCTTCGAGCATCTTAAGAGAGTGTTCATCGAAGCTCCAGTCCTAGCCCAGTAGGACGCAGACCGACGAACGGTAGTCGAGACGGACTGCTCAGGGCACAGCCTCGGGGGCTGCCTATCGCAGTACGGCGAGGACGGCCTGCTACACCCAATAGCTTACCACTCCCGGAAGCTCTCCCCAGCAGAGTTCAACTATGAGATCCACGATAAAGAACTCCTAGCGGTGATGGACTGCCTCAGCGCGTGGGATGGGATGCTAAGGAGCGTACGAGAGCCCTTCGAGATCCTAACGGACCACAAGAACCTCGAATATTTCCGAAAGGCAAGACACCTCACAGAGAGATAAGCTCGCTGGGCAGTCAAGCTCGAGAGGTACTCTTATAAGCTCTATTACCGACCGGGGAAGCTAGCGGATAGGCCCGATGCGCTCTCTAGAAGGGAGCAAGACGAACCGGATGGGTACGACGACGAGAGAACGAAAGGCCGTTACCAACAGCTCCTTAGGGACGAGGGGGATCCCTGCGAGAGGCAACCAGCGGAGGAGGAGGAGAGTAAGGACCTCGGCGTTGGAGTCCTAAACATCGATGGCCAGTAATTCCCATCAGGAGACGAGTGCTTCGCCTATGAAGACCTTAGGACGCTCTGGAACCAAGCCGTCGAGAAGGATCCCGATTACCGAACTATGGTGGCAGACCTCCGTACGAAACAGCAGTCCTTTGGTCCTGGCTTAAAAGGAGTCGTATCGATATCGGAGTGCAAGCTAGACCTAGAAGGAAGAGTCAGGTTCCGCGACAGGATCTGGATACCGGCTTACGAGCCTCTTAGGACGGCCTTAATTCAGAATACACACGACTCGCACGCGTCAGGACACCTAGGAAGGGACGGAACGATTAGCATCCTAAACCGAAGCTTCTACTGGCCTGGTCTCATATTAGCAGTGCGTCAATTCCTAAGGAACTGCGATACCTGCGGCAAAAAGAGAGTCTGGAGAGACGCGAAACAAGGGCTTCTAAAGCCGCTACCGGTCCCGGATAGGTTCCACGCAGAGATCTCGATCGACTTCATGACGGATTTACCAACCACGTGCGAGACTGACCCGAGCTTCTTAATAGTGATCACCGATAGACTATCTAAAGAGGTAACATTAGAGGCTATGACAACGATGGAAGCAGAAGCCTGCGCCGAGACCTTCGTGAGAGCTTTCTGGCGATTTCACGGATTCCCAAGAGCTATTACGAGTGATAGAGGCTCTAACTGGACTGGCCGATTCTGGACACGACTTTGCCAGCTTATATCAATAAACCAGAGGCTAAGCACCGCCTTCCACCCTAAGACTGATGGGGCAACCGAACGAGCTAATCAGGAAGTTCTCGCGTACCTACGCTCCTATACAGCTCTAACCCAGCACGACTGGGCTAAACTACTCCCGGGAGCTCAGCTAGCGATCAATAACAGAGACTCGAGAGCTATCGGAGTTAGCCCGTTCTTTCTCTTACACGGATACCACGTCGAACCAATCCAAGTCATCGAGAGATCGCCACAAAGTTCGAGAGATCCACGCACTAGAGCCGAAAATTTCGTCCAGAGACTGAAGGACGCTGGAGATTTCGCCCAAGCCGCTATGATAGCCGCCTAACAAGCCCAGGAGGACCTCGCGAACCGAAAAAGAACCGCCGCACGCGAATACCGAGTAGGGGATAAGGTTTGGCTTTCCCTTAAGAACTTTAACCTAGACGTCCCTTCGAAAAAACTAGCCTGGTTACACGCGAAATACACCGTTACGAAGGTTATCAGCTCTCACGTTTACGAACTGGACGTCCCATAAGGAGTATGGCCAAGGTTCCATGTGGACCTCATAAGACCGGCGTACGAGGATCCTCTACCCTCTCAGAAAACAACGGACTATCAACCGCCACCGGTTTTTACAAATAGTAGTAACCCGGATAACAACGAGTGGGAAGTCGAGAGTATTTCGAGAGCCCGCACGAAAAGGCGCGGAAAGGGCTCATACCGACAGGTCCTAGTCAAATGGAGAGGCTACGCAGAACCAACTTGGGAGCCTCTAGAGAACTTAAAAGATACTCAAGCGCTAAACGAATTCGAAGCGAAATACGGACCAGCGACGGATTTCGATAGCGAAAAACCCGCTAGCCAAAGAAGAACTAGGCTAGCCGAAGCCCGGAAGGAGCACAAGTAGGAGACGTACGGGAGGAGACGTACAAGGGGCTATAGAAAGAAAAGGGGGGGGGGGGGGAAGGGGGGTGATATTACAGGTTGGGACCTGAGAGATAGGCTCAGGCGCACCTGGCCTGAGCGTCTCACGAACCCCTCATATGAGGCTCCGAGTAGGTCTCTCCATTCAGACGCCAGGCTAGTGGTCAAGACCTAGGAGGGGGAACTAAGCAGCGATCCGAACGTTCCGATCCGAACGTTCCGGTCCGAACGTTCCGGTCCGGTCTCGCAAGACTTCATAAGACGCTGAGCCCGGCCTCCTGAGGTCGATTCTATTCTCTCTTCCCTATCTAGAAAATAAACAGCATTTGGCCCCTTCGATAGTGCTTCAAGGCTTAGCCTCTCATATATTTACGTTTTTATATCTTAACTTTAAGCTATTAATTCTTAGCGTGCGCTAAACTAATAATTCTAAGTTAATCTTTCCTACTCTATCTTCTTTACCTAGATTTTATTTACCTACTTATAAGAGTGTTTTCCTTTATTAGAATCCTTTTTCTTAGATAGAAGTAAGTAGTATTAATACTACGGTTTTACTCTTATTACTTCCGCTTTATATTAAAGTAATAATTTAAAACGGCATTCGATTATAAGGCCTCTCTCGAGGTTTACTTCCTTTATAGTTACTTTACCTTTATAAATAAGTTATAAGCCTAGATTATTATCTTTTCGTTTATAACGATAAAGAACCCCTTCTCTTTATTTCTTATATCCTAAGGAACTTATACTCGATATACCTTTTATTATAACGATACTTTTATCGTTAATTTAATCTTATCTAATAACTTATAATATATATTTATCTTATTCGGAAATACCTTTAATCGATCTTTACCGATAAAAGTAAGACTTATTATAATACTTTTATAAAGGAGTAAGGAGGCGATAGCTCGGCGTACGGTCGTAGAGGCCCACGACAGGCCGGCTATTAACCCGATATATATAAGGGAGAATCTAGCTATAGCGTAATCTAGTGCTTAGCTAGATTAAAGTGCATATATAAAGTCAGTTCTTAGAAACGCGTATATATAGTCACCTCGTTCGAATATCGTATTATTCCGTTATAATTCTTTAATCTCTATACCACGAGAACGAGCCGGCTATAGCACCCGCCACCCGATCGCGCCCCGACGGCACGCCGTAGAGCTAGGGAGGACAGGACCTAATCGAGGAGTCTAGGCCCGCTACGGCGCACGCGTAAGGAAGCGACGACCGACCCCCGCCGGAGGGATTAATCCCGCCTCCCGGGACGGCGTAGGACACGAGACTAGCTATCGAGGACGAGGGTCTTGACCCGGACCCTCGTAGCGCGATCGGCGACCCCTAACGCGGTCTTATAACGGAGCCTAAAGCTGCCCTCGCTCCGGACGACCCACTACCCTCCGGAGAACGGGATCCGAGCATAGGCCCCGATATAAACACCCCCGAGTCTATAGGGTACGGCCGTAGCGCGGCTAGCGTCCGAGAAATAGAGCTGCTACGCCAGCTCCTAGCCACGTAGATAAAGCTATTATAAGCTATGCGATAGGCTTAACCCCCGGTACCAGACCCGGTGGAGGCATCTAGCTAGAGTATAAGCGGAGAGCTACGCTCGTATAAGCGACCCCCGCGGTATTCGTGCCCTAAGCTAAGGGAGTTATCTATAAACGTAGATATTCGGAACTAGCTAATCGCGGTAGAGTAAGTAAATAAGGCCCGACCGGCTTAATAGGAAGTACGTTATATCGAGTAAGCGCTTATATATATAGACTATACTATAGTAAGCGAATAGCGAACCTACTACGAAGAGCTATACCCTCGAGGGGAATATAATAAGTAAGCCGCCTAGCTAGACTTCGTAAAGTTTATAAACCGCGAACACGTCGACCCCGTATAAAATCTCTAGCGCGCGATTAACGCGCTTTAACGACTCCGATAATCCTCCGATTAAACGCCGCTCTAATTCTATAATAAGTAAGTAGTATAATAAAAGAGGATCCGCGATAATATTACGAAAGATCTTATCCTCGTGTACGAATTCGTATATAAGCTACGACTATAGCTAAAGTAAGAAATTATCCGAGATAACATCGAGGTTACGGATATATAAGCGGTCGCTAACGAGTCGGAGCAGCGATAATATAGCCTCTTACTTACTTAACGCTAAGAAAAGGAGGTTATACGCGACTTATAACTTAATAGTAAGAAGCGGTACCGGTAAGAACTAGATTAATACCTAGGCCGGCCGGGATACGTTAGCTAAACTATAGCGCGGCCGAACTAAGGGAGTATAGCTATACCCTAGCCCCCGATTAAGTTCCGGCACTAAGACGGCGGTCTAGGATTAATAAAGCGGCGGCTAAGGTACTTAAATATCTAGTGCTATAACTACGGGAAGTAGGGGCACTACCGGCGAGAATATCGAGCGCGACCGGTCTAGCGCACCCCCCGACTTATATACGAGCCCCCTACGCGGGTATAAGCCGTAGAAAAAGGAGAGGTAAAGGAGGAATACCTCTAGTACCGATTAGACTCCGACTAAAGCATAAGCGAGGCGGGAAACGCCTAGCTAAGCCACGCGAGGCATTATATAGCTTAGCGGATTAACGCTATATAAAGGCTAGAGTAAGCCCGGCGATATACACGACCGGATAGTTATATAATAACGAAAGGCGCCTAAAGAGACGAATAAAGATCGACCTCGATATTAAAGTAGAAGTAAATATAGTCGTAAAACGAATAGCGGACCGGGCTCTCGAGAAAGGCTAGGCGATAAAGGTTATAACGCTTATCCCTTAGCTATAAGGTATCGAGGGCGGGCTATTAATATACTTCGGCGCTATTAAGGCGGAAATAGAACTACGAGATATATAAGGTATATCCCGGAATTTTATATAGGTGTTCTTTATTCTCGAGAGAGATTCCTCGAGTACGCTACTATTACTCTCCCGATTAAGTATAGGTCGTAAGGGCATAGTTCTAAACACCTAGTAGCCGAAGATATTTCGGTATAGCACTATCTACCTAGTCGAGCCCGAGGAGTTCGCTCGTAAAGCGATTAGAGAAGGGCTAATATTCGTAGCTTAATTAGCCGCGATCGGACTAGGAGAGGCCTAGGAGATTCCGCGATTAGATAGCGAGGCGCCGGAATAGCTAGTACCGTTATCGAGGTGTCTACACGAGTTTAAGACCGTATTTAACGAGGAGGCTATAACAGAGCTACCGGTATTAGGGGAAATACCGTATATAATCGACCTAATACTAAGAACGTAACCGCCTTATAAGCCGATTTACCCTCTTTTAAAGCTATAGAGAAAGGAACTCGAGGAGTACCTCGTTAAGGCGTTAGAGATAAATCGGATTAGATACTCTATAAGCCCGGCCGGAGCGCCGGTGCTATTCGTATTAAAGAAAGACGGTAGCCTATACTTATACGTAGATTACCGGGGCTTAAATAAAGTTATAGTTAAGAACCGGTACCCGTTACCGCTAATTAACGAGCTAATAGACTAACTAGGGTTAGTAAAGGTTTTCTTAAAAATAGATCTATAGGATATATATTTCCGGCTAGTTATCGCGGAGCCTAACCGGTAAAAGACCGCGTTCCGAACGAAGTACGGCTACTTCGAGTATAACGTGATAGCTATAAGGCTTATAAATACACCGGCGATATTTTAAGCCTATATATAAAAGGCCTTAGCGGGTCTTATTAATACTATCTATATAATATACCTCGACGATATCGTTATCTACTCCTAAATAGAGGAGGAATATATAACCTACCTACGGCGGGTTTACGAAAGGCTATAGTAATACTCGTTATTCGCGAAACGCTCGAAATATAAGTTCTTTAAAAAGGAGATTAAGTTCTTAAGATTCGTGGTAAATAACGAGGGACTCGGAATAAACCTAAAATATATAGCCGCGGTATAAGAATAAAGTCACCTAGAATTATACCGAGATATCTAGGTGTTTCTAAGGTTTATAAACTTTTATCGAAGGTTTATCGCGAACTATTCGTATATTATAGCTCTAATCACCGCCCTACTAAAAGGTATAGATACTAGAAAGAAAAAGGGACCGTTTATATAGCCCCCCGATATATAGGAAGCATTCGAGAGGCTGAAATTAGCGTTCACCTCTATAACGGTGTTATAATACTAAGACCTAGAACGGATAAGCCGGGTCGAGATAGACGCGAGTGATAAGGCGATTATAGGTATTCTATTATAATAGCAGCTAAGGGGCGAGTAAAGACCGATTATATATTAGTCGCGGAAACTCACGGCCCCGGAACTAAACTAGGCCACGGGATAAAAAAAGCTACTAGCGATCGTAGAGTCTTTAGAATATTAGCGGCATTATCTTAAAGGACTAAGTACGAAGTTTATAATCTAAATAAACTATTAAGCGCTAAAAGAAGTCGTCGAAGCACCGGTAAGAGACTTACGAGGGCGACTTACCCGATAGGTATACCGCTTATCTTATTTCGATTTTATAATAAAGTATCGGAAAGGTGTTATAAACCCCGCGGACCCCTTATCGAGGAGGCCGGATTATATAGCGGGCGAGATCGTATACTATAATATAGTCCTATCGTTAAGGGAAAAACTAGCGCTACCCGAATTATTAGCGACTAAAGACCGAGCGTAGGACTCGGCGGAGACTACTTAAGGACCCGCGTTACTAGTAGATAACGGGGGGGGAGAAGCACTCCTAGCCTAAGTTATAAAGGTAAGGAGGTATAAAGAAACGCCGACTATAGGCGATTAACGGGAAAGGACAGCTAAGTCTAAGGTAAGGAAGATTACGAAAGACGAATTAATATAGATACCCGAGACTACGAACGTATTCTAAGAGCAGGTACGCGCCTTATAAGCGAAGGATCTAGAAGTCGTAGACCTAATAGATAAGGTACGGTAAGGTAAAGCTATAAGATATTACCTAAATATATACGGGACGCTCTAGTTTAAGGAGAGGCTAGTAATATTAGACGATAATGCCTTATAAGGCTAGCTATTATATTAATATTATAATAACCCTAAGGCAGGCTACTTAAGGGCGAATAAAATAATAAAGCTACTATCGAGAAAGTTCTACTAGCTTACGATAGCGGAAGAGGTACGATAGTATACCGAATCGTGCTAAGAATATTAGGGAGCCCGACGGCTACGGTATAAACCGTATAGCCTACTCTAATTACTATCGTTACTAGAAGGCTTATAATAAGAGCTTAGTATAGACTTTATCACGGGGTTACCGACTAGCTTATAGCCGGAAGGCGACAGCTATAATACGATCCTAGTGATCGTAAACCGGTTCACGAAGATAGCACTATTTATAATAATACGGAAAACCTTTACCGCGGCGGAACTAGCCTACTTATTTTATAAGGAGGTAGAGTATAAATACGGCACGCCGTTAAAGATTATCAGCGATAGGGACTCTTTATTAACGAGCTAGTTCTAGAAAGAGTGGTATAAGGCGAGGGAGATTAAGCGCCGACTTAGTACCGCGTATCACCCCTAAACCGATAGGTAGACGGAAAGGACGTACTAGACGCTAGAAAAGTGGCTATATACTTATAGCGATAACACCACGTAAGCCGCGAGGTTATATAAAGCGGAGTTCGTATATAATAACCGACGGTATAATACGATCGGGGTATCACCGTTCGAGATATTATACGGGTTCTACCCCCGGATAACGGAGTTTATACCTTAGGCGAGGCGTTTCCGAAATAAAGGGGTCTTAAAGAGGCTATAAATAAGCCGCGAAGTTCGTCTCCGGATACGAGACTACTAAGCTACCGCTATAAAAACCTAGCAAAAAGGATATAACTAATAACACTAAGAATAGGAATTCCACCCCAGCTAATAGGTAAAGCTATCGACGAAGCGGTTCCGTTTCTACTACGGAGTAAAGCTCGCGCCTACGTATATACGAGTAAGGGTCCTCGAGAGGGTCGGTAAGGTAGCGTATCGGGTCGCACTCCCGCCGTAGTACGCTCGTATATATAATATATTCCTAGTCTCGTCACTAGAGCTATAGGTAGGTAGGGCCACGCCCGGACGGGGTGCGCTCCTACCTTTAAAGGATAACTAAAAGGAATAGGAGGTAGAAGATATAGTACGTCACCGTATAACCTAAGGTAAGATAGAGTACCTCGTGAAGTAGACGGGGTAGCCGGTGGAATATAACACGTAGGAGCCGGAGGAAAACCTAGCGAACGCGCCGATAATACTATAACGGTATAAGAAGTAGCGCGCTTATCGGAAGTAGAATAATAAGGGGTCGCAGGAAGTAAAGTAAGTATTAATAAGGTAGGCGATAAAGTATAAGGCGTAGCGTCGTATAATTATCAGGAGCAGCTATAAATAACGAGCTATCGTAGCTAGGTCGATACGTGACGTCGCTATAAACTAACCTAGGCTCTCGCTAAGGAAATAGAAAAACTTAGATAGAATAAACGTAAGGCTATCGTAACGTAGGCGGAAACTAACCTTAAGGGCTATATTCGTACCGCACTAAACCTACCCGGGTTATCACTTTCGACTACTACGTCCGCGGCCCTAGGACGAGCCGCGGGATCGGCGATTAGGGGCCTGCTCGCCCTTACTAGGAGCGACGGATTAGCTACGGGTACGTAAAGAAAGGGGCCTATTAGACGTGCGCGCTTTTTTAGCGGAGGGGCCGATATATTACGAGCTTACGGAAGCCTATCGGAGACTAGCTAGATAGTCCTTAATAGGGTTAGCGGAACTAAAGGCGGGGGCCTAGATAAGCTTCTTCTTTACGAACGGTAGGGCTCGCTCGGCGGCGGGTCGGGGAGCGGTTACTAAAGGGGCTAGCTACTTCGGGGAAGCTAGGGCGGACGAGCTTTTAGATATATTAAAAGAGAGAGTACGTTATAAAGGGGGCGGTCGTAGAATACCTAGCGGTAAGGCGGGAGCCACTAAGGAGGGGTAAGAGGACGGCTCCCTTATCTCGACGGGGGGTAGGGTCCCCTCACCCCGGGAAGGCGACTAAGGAGGCGGCGAGCGCTCGGCGCTCGATCGTAGACTAACTTCGTTACCCTCGTTAATAGTGGTGCTAGCGGCTAAGGCTTCGTCGGTAAGTAACTTTACGAGGAGGGGCCGGGGGCTCTCGGGCCTATCGCCGCGTATCGGCGGCTACTCGGTAAGGGCATATAAGAACTCGGGGTTATAACCCGCTTAAGCTAATACGACTATATTAATACGACGTATAAAGGAGGCGCCGCCGGTATAGGGATATCGGAGCTTTAAGTATGACCGGAGGCTATATATTGCTATAGAATATAAGCGGCGGTCGTAGTTAGTGCTACGGCGGCTTAAGGATTAGGAGCGTGCCGAGGGTATAAGACGATTAAACTTTACACGCTTTATAAAGTAAGCGAACTAGCGGCGGACACGAGGCAGCTTAAGACGGCTAAAGAGAGGGTATAAAGCGCCTTCTTAAAGGCTATCTAACTTACGATTAACCCGCTAATATAACGCTACCTAGTCGACGATTAGTCGCTAATAAGCGGGTAAGCTAATAACGCTACCCTAAGGTAGGGGAGCGCGGCGCTTTAAACGCTCTAGCTTATACTAGCGACGATCTCGATACGCTACTTCGGTAGTATATAGATTAGCGTTAACCGAGAAGGGCGTCGGGTCGGCGATAGATAGCCGACCTACCCTACGCGGTAAGCCGCTCGGGGGCGGAGTTTAAGCCTAAACCGTAATAATAGGAGACGACGGCGGCGTAAGGCGCTCGGCGGGGGGGGGGACGCTACTTAGGCCTCCCTACTTACTAGGAGAAGCGTCGCCGGGTGCGGGAGCTTCACTAGCCGAATCGTCGGCGACCGAAGGGTCACCGTTAACCGAGTCTTCGATACGGACGATAAATTATCGGAAGGAGGCATCGGAAGCACCCTTAGCGGGGTTATCACTACTATCGAGGTAGGCGTTAGACGTAACGGACATAGCCGAGGTCGGAGAGCCGCCGGCGTTAGAGGCGGAGTCGGCTATAACGTCGGATAAAGCAACGGATAAATCGTTAAGGTTACCAGCTAAAGCTAAGGCACGCGTCCGACGTATACTTATATTTCGGTCGCTAGTACGGACGTTAGGAGTAGCGGTCCCGGGGATATAGTTATAAAAGGTAGCCCGCTAATCGCGACGCACCTAATAAACGTAGAACTATATAGTAACCTTACCGAGTAGCGACCGACGACGCTAAAAGGATTAACGCTAGTTAAGCTTACCGTTAAGGAAGTCCACGTGGATAGCATACCCGTTAAGCTAAGCGTAGTGGTAATCCGTAATATTAGCGACCGTTAAACGATAGAGGACCTAATAATAAAAGGTTAGGTAAGATAAGAGCTAAGAAGCTTATTCGTAGGGAGGGAGCGCGAGCAGGCGACGCTCGGTAAACTCTATAAGCGTGAAAAGCTATCGGAGACCTATCGTACTCTAGCTAAAGAGATAGGCCGAGTCAGTAAAAGCAGTAAGAAGTAAGAAAGGGGAGTACTTATAGCGAATAGATCTAAATATAGCTAGATAAGCTAACGAGTACTTTATAACTTAAGCGCAGTATAACTTTAAGCTTACTTCTCTTTACCTTTCTTATAGAAGGCTAAGATATCTTCCTACTCGTAAGCCTCACGAAACAGTATTACCGTTTTATAGTAAACAGTATATAGCCGGCCGAAGGCGGAAACGACTCGCTAATCCTAGTAACGGGAACTAGGCTCTCTTATACGTTAACCGACCTCTTATAATATACGAAGGTAGGTAATACCGTGTATTAGCACACGATAGGCACCTAAAAGAGGAGTAAGGCACTAAGGAGGTTAGCAGTCGACGGCGGATCGGACACGGGTCGCCGAACTTACCACGAGGCACTTCCTATAATTAATCTCGTAGATAATACACTTGACTTTACCGCTAGGGTCGATCCTAGGATCCGTAGCACCTATAGTGACGGAATAACGATAAAAGGTAGTAGAACTAGAGGACTACGATTAGTATCGTAACCGGGTCGGCAAACGACGGGAGAAAGGCCACGGATACTTATAACGAAACGATAATAGAATCAGGGTTATCCGGTAACTTATACCCGCACTCCACGTCGTAAGCGACGCGAATAAGGGCCTCGCTATTAGGAAGCGACGCCTAAGGGGCTAGGACTATAAGGTAATCGTCGCGCGTCTAGTCCTTATTAAACGATATCGCGATAGCGTAAGGGTAGAAAGCGCTCGTAAGTAGGGAGGGGAAACGAAAATTAATAGAAATAACGGCGAGTAAGTGATAAGGGCGAGACGAGGAATAAGGATATAGAAGGAAGGAGCTACACGAATAAGACCTAGGGAGGAAGGAAAGAGGTATAGAAAGAACCTTAGAGGACGAGCAGGATAAAGAGTAACAACAGCAGTCGCCTAAGTAGCTGGATTTATTTATAGGAAGGAGGGGTTAACGATAGCTAGTCGTAAACGGAGCGGCGGTCACGCGGTTACTTAGGGGGGCAACGCGAAGGGCGATACCACTACGCGAATACTACGCGCACGTTATAAAGAGGCTAAGCGCACCACAGGCTAGGCCTAAGCGAGGGGACGATAAAACGAGTATAATAGACGAGGACAACGGCCTAGTCGCCGATGCGTCGCGCTCCGGCCGGAAACGGCGGCTCGGAGGAGAGGTTAACCGCATACGGCGAGGAAAGGAGGCCGCACGGCACGGGGACCCCCTGAATGTCGGAATGCTAAGCCACCGCCGCACGTAGAGAAACGAATTCCATAGCCTCGGGGACCGAGCCAAGGAATTAGGGGGGCATTATAAAGGAGTGAGGAGGCGATGGCTCGGCGCACGGTCGTAGAGGCCCACGACGGGCCGGCTATTAACCCGACACACATAAGGGAGAATCTAGCCATAGCGTAATCTAGTGCTCAGCTAGATTAAAGTACATATATAAAGTCAGTTCTTAGAAACGCGTGTATATAGTCACCTCGTTCTAATATCGTATTATTCCGTTACAACTTTTTAGAAAGCTCCGTCTTTTATTTAAGTCCCTTATATCGATTATAAAGCTCGAACACCTTTCGGATTTATTTTAGATATCTCTTTAATAAGAGAATATCTAGTTATTACTTTTTATAATAGCTTTTTTTAAACTTACCGCCGAGCTTTTCTCCTCGGCTTTAGATCTAAAGGCTATTAAAGTCCTCCCTCCGGTTTATTCCGAAATACCTCTTAAGACTATTTCGAGCTATTTAATACTAAGGGATTAACGACTTTCCGGTCTTAAGAATTAAAATACTTAATTTTCGACCTTAAAGCTATTCCTTAAAATTCTTAATATTAAGAGATATTTTAATAAAAAAGAAGCCTACGTTTTTTACTTAAATAAAATTAAACTTTAAGCGTTACTTATTATATAATAAAACCTTTTTATGGAACCTTTTTCGCTTATATTCGACTTAACCGACCCTTAATAAGCTTTAGATATTTTAAGAGCTAGTTATAAAAGTACCGGACTTATCTTATAATAATAACTTTATCTCGAATTCTACTTTATTCGATACGAGTATTTTAAGTTATTAAACGACTTTATTTCTTCGTTTAAGTCTTATACGAAGAAATTATATAACGTTAAAGCGAAAATCGAGCTTATCGATTAAAAAACGATCTTTATAGCTGTTTTTAATAGTAGCTTTCTTATATAAGTAAACCGATAATAATCCGCTTTACGTTTTAAGGAACCGCTATCTTTAGATATATTAATTACTAATATCCTCGACGAATCTCGATACGATTTAGATACTAAGATAGAAAATTTATCCTTTTACTTAAATAAGCGTTATACTTTAAAAAGTCACTCGAAGACTTCGATACCGAAAAAAAACGATTATAAATTCGATAAAAAGAATAAAGAGAATAAAGAATCGAATACTTCGAAATTATCGATTAAATCGACCCCCTTATAGAATATTTATTCCCTGAAAAACGCTTCTAAGTTTAAGGATCGTTCTTATCCTAAGAATAAGAAAAAGAAATAATAAAGTCGAATTAGTTACGACTTTACTTCCGAATTAAAAGATAATTAGTATACCGAATCGTTTTACTCTTTTTTATTTAATAATAATAAATATAAGGGCTTATTAAAAGACTAGTAGCTTTATAATACCGGTTCTATATATTATATTTCGAACGATCGAGCGCTTTTTAAGACGCTTACTTTCTATCCGAATATCGACCCGGTAATAACCGGAGGAGGTAATATTAAGCCTATCGGAAAAGGGATAATCGAATTAGTCTTATCTAATCCTAAAAATAACGAGAAATTTATCCTTCGTCTTAAAAATACGTTATTTATACCGGTATTTCCGATTAACTTAATTTCCGGTCTTTATTATTATCGTTTTAACGGAAAGATCGACGGATTAGACTTAGTATCGTCCCGAAACTAGATTATAACGACGTTTAACCCTTTTAAAAGCGGTTTTTTCCTTTACGTTATTAACTAACCGGAACTAGACTTTACTTTCGCTATAGTATAAATAAGGGTAAAATTTAATCTAGGAGAACCCTTCCTTAAGTAAAAAAGGTCTAAAATAAAGGAAATAACTAAAGATCGAAAAGCTAGATCTTTTTTTATAGCGGTACCCGAAACCTAAGTTAAGTTACCTAAAACCGGGGTCTTACTTAAGTTACCTAAAAGCTAGCTTAATAAGCCGAATATCTTAACGAATACTAGCTTTATTCGGAAGGTTCCGATCTTATTAGATTCCTCGTTACTTAAAGTTTCCTTTAAAAACTCTAAGAATCGAAATCTATAATCTTATATTATAGAAATCGTTAAAGACTACCTTAGACTAAACTTTCTAAGCCTTAACTTTACTATAATTACTTAACTTTAATATAATCGACTCGGATACCTTTATTTCGATACTTTAATAAAGGTAGCGAAATTAATAAAAGGAATCGATATAACTAAGCTTAAAAAGTAAGACCTTAATTATAAGGATTATTTAAAAGCGAAGTTTACTTGAAACTAGAATAAAAAGAACGAAAATCGAGCTATTAAGTTATTATAACGATTATATCTTAATATTATTAAGCTCTCTCCTCGAAGCTATTCTAGTTATAATTACTTTATCGTTTATACGGATGATTTTACTTCTTTTCGATTTACTTCTTTTATTAAGTCGAAAGAAGAAGTATTTTAAGTTATTTTAAATAAACTAGAATACTTAAAACAAACCTTTAATAAATATCTTAATATTATATAGATCGATAATAGTAAGGAATTTAACCTTATTAAATTCGAAGAATTCTTATCTAAAAAAGGAATCACTTACGAAACCTCGACCTATTATATACCGGAATAAAACAGTATAATAAAACGGTTTAACCGAATTATCCACGATAAAATTAGAACAGTTATAATAGCCTCGAAAATCCCGAAATTTCTCTAGGAATTCGTTATTAACTTAGTTACGAAGTTAATTAACTTTACGCTTATATCGAATAAATCGATTATACCTTATTAGGAAATATACGACTACTTTTTCCGGAATAAACGAATATACCGGACTTAACGAATATTTATACTATAAGTAATAAAATCTATATTTATACGCCGAAAAAAGAAAGGACTTAATCCCGAAAGTTCGATAATCGCTCCGAAAAAGGGATTTTACTCGGTTATAAAGGAAATTCGATATATATCGTTTATATTCTTAACCGACCTTTTAAAAAGAAGGTCTTCTCTACCTCTTACGTCTAGATTTAATACGAAAACGAAGAAAATCGCGATTTAAAGGGGAAAGACTTATCGGCTTTACTTAAAACCGATATTTAAGAAATCGACGATTCTTTTATCGAAGATTACGATTTAAAGCTTACCTCTAAGGCTAAAGAATCGAAAATATAGGTTATTTTACCTAATAACCTTATAGAAATAAAAAAGAACGCCTATAAAAGAAACCCTTTATTATTTACGGCGATTTTAGGCTATAAAGAGTTATATACTCTTAAGTAAGCGTTATCTAGCCCTAAAAAAGAAGAGTAGTAGAAAGCTATTAACCTTAAATTATGAGAAATCCTTAAAAAGGGGACTTTAAAAGTTATCGATAGCTCCGAAGTTAAAAAGATCGGTAGAAACCTACTTTCTTTATATTAGGTATTTAAACTAAAAACCGATATAACCGGAAAACCCGTTTAATATAAAGCCCGACTTATTATACGAGGCTTCGAATAATAATATAGCTTTAATTACTTCGAAACCTTCGTTTCCGGAGCTAAACCTATTATTTAAAGGTTACTATTAGCTCTCTCCGTTTATTATAACTAAGAAATCGAGTATATTAATATTATCTCCACGTTCCTTAACGGAGAACTTTTAAAAGAAGTATATATTAAATTTATCGAGGGCTTAAACGAATTTCTATAGTAATATCCCGATTTAAACGATTTCGGATAGAAATTTAATAACTCTTAGCTCTTATTACTCTTTAAGGCCTTATACGGCTTAAAGTAAAGCCTATAATAATAGTAAATTAAGGTTAAAGAAGCCTTTAAACGAATAAGCTTTAAACTTTTATTCTCGGACGAATCTACTTATTATAATAAAGAGTATACGATCTTTATTATTACTTATATCGACGACTTCCTTATTTTCGGCCCTTCTATTAAGGATATTTAACGATTAAAGGAAAAAATCTCCGAATCCTTCGATATTAAGGATCTTAAGCCGATTTATTACTTCTTAGGAATCTAGATCCTTTAAGACCGACCGAATCGAACTATTAAAATTAACTAGTCGACTTATATATAATAAATTCTTAATATTAATAACTTATCTAAGATAAAACCGTCGAGTATTCCTTTAAGCCTTAGATTCCTTAAAAGACTTAATTATTCCTCCTTAAAAGAATTATAAGATCGAAAACTTTTAAAGGAATACTAATAACTTATCGGTTATTTAATATATATTATAATATATATTAAGCCTAATATATACTTTATTATTAGATACCTTACCTAATTTATATAAAATCTAATTATACCGCTTTTAAAAGCAGTAAAAGGTATTTTTAAATATCTTAAAGGAACGAAAGACTATATTATAATTTATAACGGTTCCGAAAAGCCTTCGTTAATAGGCTTCTCCGACTCGGATTATAGCGGCGACTATAAGACTTAAAAATCTACCTACGGTTATTTATTTACTTTAAATAACGGACTTATTAACTAGAAATCGAAACGGTAGTCTACGATAATATTATCGATTACCGAAGCCGAATTTAATAAACTCGAGTAAGCTACCCGGGAATCGATTTAGCTTAAAAACCTCTTAAATAAAATAAGTGCTAAAATTCGAATAATTCCCTTATTAAAGGATAATACCTCGGCTATAAATTTAGCCTATAACTTAGAATATCACTAACGAATAAAGTATACCGTTATTCGTTATTATTTCGTTCGAGAATAAGTCGAAAAAGAGAATATTTTTATTAAATATCTCTTTACGGACGAAATACTAGCCGACGGTTTAACTAAACTACTTTCTAAGGATAAGTATCGAAAGTTTATTAACTTACTTTACCTTTCTCCTTAAATATCCGATCGAAATAGCTTAAAACCCGTTTATCTTATAATATAAGCTAAGTAAGGGGCTATTAAAGGTATAGACTTATCTTATACCTTAATAAAGCCTTTTTCTTAAGATTTAGACTCTAATATAAAGATTCCGAATAACTTCGTACCTTTCCGATATAATCCTAAGGTATTATTAAACTTTATAAATTATATAGTATAGTTTAGTTTCTTATTTATGCTTTTATATCTTAACTTTAAGCTATTAGTTCTTAGCGTATACTAAACTAATAGTTCTAAGTTAATCTTTCCTACTCTATCTTCCTTACCTAGATTTTATCTACCTACTTATAGGAGTATTTTCCCCTGTCGGAATCCTTTCTTTTAGATAAAAGTAAGTAATATTAATATTACGGTTTTACTCCTATTACTTCCGCTCTATATTAAAGTGATAATTTAAGACGGCACTCGACTATAAGGCCTCTTTTAAGGTTTACTTCCCTTATAGTTACTTTACCTTTATAAATAAAAAGCTATAAGTTTATTATTATATCTTTTTCGTTAAAAAAGTTAATTAGTTATTTTTCCGCTTTTTAATCGAATATTATATTAATAGCTTTTTATTTTAATAAGTTATTTTAATATCGTTATATTAAAGAGTAATAAAAAAGTAAGAAGATCTTTATATCTAATAATAAATAAACTATTAATACTTTTTAGTATATATTAAAGGTATAGACTTACCTTATACCTCGATAAAGCCTTTTAGCTTTTATACCTATTCTCTTAGTTATAAGAAACGTATTTTATAACGTTTCTTTTATACCGCGGTAGAAGGCGAAACACTCTTACCCTTAAGATTTAGACTTTAGTATAAAGATTCCGGATAACTTCATTAGAATAATATATAACCGGATAAAGCTTTTTATACTCTTTCTTATATATTTATCCGTTTCTAGATACGAGCTTTAGTTATAAAGATAATTAGAAAGTAAGGCCCCTCGGATTACTTCTAATAAAATCTCTAGTTTTAGTATAATATCTTATACCTATTATATCTTTCCGATATAGCTTTAAGGTATTATTAGACTTTATAGATTATATAATATAATTTATTTTCTTATTCGAGCATTTATTACGGAGATATCTCGATTTAAGACTATTAATTTCTATTATATACTAAATTAATAGTTTTAAGATATTTTTCTTTCTTTTCCTTCTTATTTAGATTTTATCTACTTACTTATAAGAGTGTTTTCCCCTGTTAGAATCCTTTCTCTTAGATAGAAGTAAGTAATATTAATTCTACGGTTTTACTTTTATTACTTCCTTTTTATATTAAAGTAATAATTTAAGACGGCACTCGATTATAAGGCTTCTTATAAGGCTTATTTCTTTTATAGTTACTTTACCTTTATAAATAGGTTATAAGCTTAGACCGTTATCTTTTTATTTATAATAATAAAGAACCCTTTCTTTTTATTTTTTATATCTCGAGGAACTTATACTCGATATACCTTCCGTTATAACGATATTCTTATCGTTAAATCGATCTTATCCGATAATTTACGATATATCTTCGTCTTTTCGGAAAAGTCTCGATCGATCTTTACCGATAAAAGTAAGACTTATTATAATACTTTTTAGAAGGCTTTATCTTTTATTTAAGTCCTTTATATCGATTATAAAGCTCGAATATTTTTCGGATTTATTTTAGATTTCTCTTCGATAAGAGAATATCTAGTTATCGCTTTTATATATAATAGCTTCTTCCGAACCTTCCGTTAAGCCTTTTCCCTTAGCTTCGGATCCGAAAGCTATTAAAGTCCTCCCTTTTACTCCGGTTTATTCCGAAATACCTTTTAAGACTATTTCGAGCTATTTAATACCGAGGGATTAACGATTTTCCGGTCTTAAGAATTAGAATACTTAGTTTTCGACCTTAAAGCTATTCCTTAAAATTCTCGATATTAAGAGATATTTTAGTAAAAAGGAAGCCTACGCTCTTTACCCGAACGAAATTAAACTTTAAATGTTACTTATTATACGGTAAAACCTTCTTATAGAACCTTTTTCGCTTATTTTCGACTTAAACGACCTTTAGTAAGCTTTAAATATTCTAAGAGCTAGTTATAAAGGAACCGGACCTATCTTATAATAATAGCTTTATCTCGAATTTTACTTTATTCGATATAAGTATTTTAAGTTATTAAATAACTTTATTTCTTCGTTTAAGTCTTATATAAAGAAATTATATAACGTCGAAATAAAAATCGAGCCTATCGATTAAAAAACGATCTTTATAGCTGCTCTTAGTAATAACTTTCTTATATAAATAAACCGATAATAGTTTACTTTATATTTTAAGGAACCGCTTTCCTTAAATATATTAATTACCGATATCCTCGACGAATCTCGATATAATTTAGATATTAAGATAGAAAATTTATCCTTTTACTCGAATAAGCGTTATATTTCGAAAAGTTACTTAAATATTTTAATACTAAAGAAAAACGACTTTAAATTCGATAAAAAAAAGAATAAAAAGAATAAGGGATCGAATACTTCGAAATCTCCGATTATATCGACCCCCTTATAGAATAAGTATTCCCCGAAAAACCCTTCTAAGTTTAAAGACCGTTCTTATCTTAAGAATAAGAAAAAGAAGTATTAAAGTCGAACGAATAACGACTTTTCTTTTAAATTAGAAGATAACCGGTATAATAAATCGTTTTACTCTTTTTCGTTTAATAATAAATACGAGAGCCTACCGAAAAACTAGTAGCTTTATAATACCGGTTCTACTTATTATATTTCGAACGATCGAGCGCTTTTTAAGACGCTTATTTTCTATTCGAATATCGACCCGGTAATTACCGGAGGAGGTAGTATTAAGCTTATTAGAAAAAAGATAATCGAACTAGTCCTTTCTAACCCGGAAAATAACGATAAATTCGTTCTTCGTCTTAAAAATATATTATTTATACCGGCTTTTTTAATTAACCTAATTTCCGGTCTTTATTATTATTATTCTAATAGAAAGATTAACGGATTAGACTTAGTATCGTCTAGAAACTAAGTTATAACGACGTTTAATCCTTTTAAAAGTAGTTTTTTCCTTTATATTATTAACTAACCGGAATTAGACTTTACCTTTATTATAGTATAAATAAGGGTAAAATTTAACCTAAGAGAACCCTTCTTTAAATAAAAAAGGTCTAAAATAAAGGAAATAACTAAAGATCGAAAAGCTAGATCTTTTCTTATAACGGTACCTAGAACCTAAGCTAAGTTACCCGGAACCTAGGTCTTACTTAAGTTACCTAAAAGCTAGACTAAAAAGCCGAATATCTCGACGAATATTAGCCTTATTCGGAAGGTTCCGATATCTTTAGATTCCTCGTTATTTAGAGTTTCCTTTAGAAACTTTAAAAATCGAAATCTATAATCGTATATTACGGAAATCATTAAAGATTACCTTAGACCGAACTTTCCGAGCCTTAACTTTATTATAATTACTTAACTTTAATATAATCGACTTAAATACCCTTATTTTAATATCTTAATAAAGGTAGCGAAATTAATAAAAGGAATTAATATAACTAAGTTTAAAAAGTAAGACCTTAATTATAAAGACTACTTAAAAACGAAGTTTACTCGAAATTAGAATAAAAAAAACGAAAATCGAGCTATTAAATTACTATAGCGATTATATCTTAATACTGTTAAGCTTTTTCCTCGAAGTTATTTTAGTTTTAACTACCTTATCGTTTATATAAATGATTTTACCTCTTTCTAACTTACCTTAGTTATTAAGTCGAAAAAAGAAGTACTTTAAGTTATTTTAAATAAACTAAAATACTTAAAACGAACCTTTAATAGATATCTTAATATTATAAGGATCGATAACGATAAGGAATTTAACCTTATTAAATTTAAAGAATTCTTATCCGAAAAAGGAATTACTTATAAAACCTTAACTTATTATATACTAAAATAAAACGATATAATAAAACGGTCTAACCGAATTATCCTCGATAAGACTAGAACGGTTATAATAGCCTCGAATATCTCGAAATTTCTCTAAGAATTCGTTATTAATTCCGTTATAAAGTTAATTAACTTTATACTTACGTCGAATAAATCGATTATACCTTATTAGAAATTATACGACTATTTCTTTTTAGAATAAACGAATATATTAGACTTAACGAATATCTAGATTATAAATAGTAAAGTTTATATCTATATATTAAAAGAAGAAAGGATTTAGTCCCGAAAGTTTAATAATCGCTTTAAAAAAGGGATTCTACTCGGTTATAAAGGAAATTCGATATATATCGTATATATTCTTAACCGACCCTTTAAAAAGAAGGTCTTCTTTACCTCTTATATCCGGATTTAATACGAAAACGAAGAAAATCGCGATTTAAAAAAGAAAGATTTATCGGCTTTACTTAAAACCGATATTTAAGAAATCGACGATTCTTTTATTAAAGACCACGATTTAAAGCTTACCTCTAAGGTTAAAAAATCGAAAATTTAAGTTATATTACTTAATAACTTTATAGAAGTAGAAAAAAACGCCTATAAAAGAAACCCTTTATTATTTATAGCTATTTTAAGCTATAAAAAGCTATATACTCTTAAGTAAGTATTATCCGGCCTTAAAAAGAAAAAGTAATAAAAAGCTATTAACCTCGAATTATAAGAAATCCTTAAAAAAGGGACTTTAAGAGCTATCGATAGCTTTAAAGTTAAAAAGATCGGTAGAAACCCGCTTTCTTTACGCTAGTTATTTAAACTAAAAACCGATATAACCGGAAAACTAGTTCGATATAAAGCTTAACTCGTCGTATAAGGCTTCGAATAATAATACGGCCTCGATTATTTTAAAACCTTTATTTCTAGAGCTAAACTTATTACTTAAAGGTTATTATTAGCTTTCTCCGCTTATTATAACTAAGAAATCGAGTATATCGATATTATCTCTATATTCTTTAATAGAGAACTTCTAGAAGAAGTGTATATCGAACTTATCGAGTGCTTAAACGAATTTCTATAATAATATCCCGATTTAAACGATTTTAGATAAAAATTTAATAACTCTTAGCTCTTATTACTCCTTAAAGCTTTATATAGCTTAAAGTAAAGCTTATAATAATAATAAATTAAGGTTAAAGAAGCTTTTAAACGATTAAGCTTTAAACCTTTACTTTTAAACGAATCTGCTTATTATAATAAAGAGTATATAATCTTTATTATTATTTATATCGACGACTTCTTTATTTTTAGCCCTTTTATTAAAGATATTTAACGATTAAAGGAAAAAATCTCCGAATCCTTCGATATTAAAGATCTCGGACCGATTTATTACTTCTTAGGAATCTAGATCTTTTAAGATCGATTAAATCGAACTATTAAGATTAATTAGTCGACTTATATATAATAGATTTTTAATATAAGTAACTTATCTAAGATAAAACTATCGAGTGTTTTATTAAGCTTTAGATTCTTTAAAAAACTCGATTATTCCTTTTTAAAAGAATTATAAAATCGAAAACTTTTAAAAGAATATTAATAACTTATCGGCTATTTAATATATATTATAATATATACCTAGCTCGATATATACTTTATTATCGGATACCTTACCCGATTTATATAAAATCCGACTATACTACTTTTAAAAATAATAAAAGGTGTTTTTAAATACTTTAAAAAAACGAAAGACTACTTTATAATTTATAATAATTCTAAAAAGCCTTCGTTAATAAGCTTCTTTGACTCGGATTATAGCGGCGATTATAAGATTCGAAAATCTACCTACGGTTATTTATTTACTTTAAATAACGGACTTATTAGCTAGAAATCGAAACGGTAATCTACGATAATATTATCGACTACTAAAGCCGAATTTAATAGACTCGAGTAAGTTACCTAAGAATCGATTTAGCTTAAAAACCTATTAAACGAAATAGGTATTAAAATTCGAATAATTCCTTTATTAAGGGATAATACCTCGGTTATAAATCTAGCTTATAACCTAAAGTATTATTAGCGAACGAAGTATACCGCTATTTATTATTATTTTATTCGAGAATAAGTCGAAAAAGAGAATATTTCTATTAAATATCTCTTTATAGATAAAATACTAGCCGACAGTTTAATTAAACCGCTTTTTAAGGATAAATATCGAAAGTTCGTTAACTTATTTTACCTCTCTCTTTAAAAGTCCGATTAAAATAGCCTTAAACTTATTTATCTTATAATATAAGCTAAGTAAATAGCTATTAAAGGTATAGACTTACTTTATACCTTAATAAAGCCTTTTTACTTTTATATTTATTCTCTTAGTTATAAAAAATACGTTTTATAACGTTTCTTTTATACCACGGTAAAAGGCGAAATACTTTTTCCTTTAAGATCTAGACTTTAATATAAAGATTCCGGATAACTTCGCTAGACTAATATATTATCGGATAGAGCTTTTTATATTCTTTCTTATATATTTATTTATTTCTAGATACGAGCTCTAATTATAAAGATAATTAAAAAGTAAGGCCCCTCGGATTACTTTTAATAAAATCTCTAGTTTTAGTATAATACCTTATACTTATTATACTTTTCCGATCTAGCTTTAAGGTATTATTAGACTTTATAGATTATATAATATAGTCTATTTTCTTATTCGAGCGTTTATTATAAAGATATCTCGATTTAAGACTATTAGTTTTTATTATATATTAAATTAATAGTTCTAAGATATTTTCCTTTCTTTTCCTTCTTACTTAGATTTTATCTACCTACTTATAAGAGTGTTTTCCCCTGTTAGAATCCTTTCTCTTAGATAGAAGTAAGTAATATTAATACCACGGTTTTACTCCTATTACTTCCTTTCTATATTAAAATAATAATTTAAGACGGCACTCGACTATAAGGCCTCTTATAAGGCTTACTTCCTTTATAGTTACTTTACTTTTATAAATAATAATTATAAATTTAAGAACCTTTAATCGATTATTATAACTCTTTAATTTATATTAAAAATAAAAGGATTGAAAATATATCTAAATAAAATTTTAATCTTAATTTTAATAAAGTATTTTTATCGCCGGTGAACTTTTATTCCTTATTTAGGTAATAGTCGTAGTATAATATAGGTGGGCAGCCCTTTAGATAGCTATATACTGCTTTACTAACTTATGGTTATCTAATCTGACTAGCTAATTATAACATAGAAATATAAGCTACCGCGTTTTATAAAATGTCGGGCCCCTATTCTCCTTAGTTGCCTCTTTAGGCTATCGATATAATCTATATTAGGTAGTCGTTTTAGTCTAACACTTTCGGACCTAAATAGGATAAAGACTATATTAAGTTAATTGCAGTAGTCTATTTAGAAAGATTATAGACTTATATAATACCCTACTTTTATACTTATATCGTAGGACCGTTATAGTTTTTATTCCCCGTATCATAGCCTTCCTAGTTACTTTACTCGTAGTGTATTCCTCTTGCCGCTCTACTCGTATATATTCAGAAGCTGCTATAGCTCTCGTTAATCTCTTAAACCTCTAGGAGTCCCGTATTTAGCCGCGTCGCTATCACACGTTACTAGAATCTTATTAAAGTCTATCACTATACTAAGGCGACGGGTAATAACTAGAAGTAAGTAGCCTATAAACCCCTTACGGATAGACCATGATATCAAAGCTTCCATCTTCTTATCCACCGTATTAGTGGCATTATCTAGGTCGAAATTTTCTGGTAGGACTAACTAGCGTGGGCATAATATAGCGGTAGGCGCTAGCCCTGCGATAAACCATAGTTATCGCGCTATAAGGGTATTCCTAAGCTGCTAACTATTAATATAAGCCGCTATATAATAAGGCCCGCTTATAACTAAATAGAATGAAATGCACTAGGAAATTAAATCGTAAATATATATATTATATATAAAAAACATAGAAATATCCGACTAATTAATAAGAAAGGGATAGCGGGATAGGACAAATCTAATTGCTTTAGTCACTCTCTACTTATAGCGGTATAACTCTCCGCAGATATAAATCAAGATCTAGTAATCTTTCTAGGGCAGATACGTAATAGCTTGTTCGGGACTCGAAAGGGGGCGGATTCGGGATAAGGTGGAGATTAACGGGGTGTGATAGGAAATACCGGGTCTAAAGGGATTAATAATACCCGATAGGCGAGCTATAAGTAAGATATATAGGGACGGATACGGGCTCTCCCTGTGTTTACGCTTAGATTTAAGCAATTCCGGCACTTGATCGTGTTAATAGGTATAGCCTTCTAGGTAGCTCGTTCTAGTTCTCGTGTCCTCGCGCGTCGGATAGGCTAGGGTGCTATTATGCCCCGATTTCCTTCCTATAGCTAATAGAAGTCCCGGGTATAGAACGTCGCTTATATACTAACTAGTAATAGCTCTTACCGGCTATATTAGCGGCCACTATTAGATCTTAGTTATCACGAGAAACACCCTTAGCTCGGAGACTAATTATTTATATAGTGTATCCTCGTTTTCTCTACCTAAGCTATTAACTACCTACGTATACTCGTAAGTATCTAGTTAAAGTCAATCTCTTTAGCCGTGCCCACGATAGCCGCCCTCTATAATAAGACTTTCTAGAATATAGGCCTAGACCTTTACCTTAAGCGCGGTAATATCGTTAGATTATTCGACTCTAGCTACTTAAGACGCGTCGAGCTTATAACAGTAGTCCTAAAGGGCGAAGTTAAGCTAGTCTTAATATTACTTCGGAATAGAGTTAACGTTAATATAATCGATAAACATAGAAACTTAATTTTGACCCTAGCGATATAATATGGAATTTAGGATACGGTATAAGCCTTACTTATCTATAGCGCCGAAGTTAATTTCATTAGTCACGCGGGTATAACGGCTTTAATAGAAGCCGTAAGAGAAACGACGATAGTAATAAACGCTTAACTTACTTCTAATATAAAAAACATACTCGAACTCTTCTCAGTATTTAGGAAAAAGAAACTTAAGGTAGTTTCGAAACTACTCGACTTCGGTGCTTTTACGTATTATAGAATAATAGCTAGGGAAACCGCCTTATTATTAGCAGCTAACCTTAGCGACGCCGATACTATCGGCATCCTAGTTATATATAGGGCCCGAATCGTAATCGGAGACTAGATATTCGACCGTAGGCTATAGCGGTGGTTCGTTATCTTCGAAATTCTGAGAATATATAGGATATTATCTAATCGCGGGTGCAGCGTGCTCTTAGCAGAGCGATTACATTTATTAGTAAAGGGCCGCCGACTATAACTACGGGAAAAGGCCTGCGGACCCGGAGATAGCTCTAACTACTATTATCATTTCGATAAGGATTTTACCCTATCGCCTGATAAATTCTTATGTTTATGGTTTATTCACGAAGATAATATGGCTCGTACTTAGTAGATTTCTGTTTTAATTATATAGGTCTATTTTCTCTTTTAATAGGCGGTTTTTAGAGTACTTATCACTTTGCTTTCGGATAACATTATATATCCTATTAAAATCTCTATCGTTTACTAAAACATATCTCTAGTTCGGTATTCTAGTATACTAACATAAAAATAATATCTTCGACTAATTTATCGTAAAAACACGGCCTGGTCGAGCTACGTAAACCATGGAAGAAAATTACTTACATCCGATACATAGTGATCGATGTACCCTAGACGTCTACATGCTATACCTAAGCGAGCTAATCGGGGCAAACCCCAGCCGGTGGGGGTACACGGACGACATCGCTATCTTCACCACCGGCAAGACGGTCGAGGATAGCGCAGTGGCGGCCCAAAGAGAGGTTAACAAGGTGCTAAAATACGGCGACCAAAACAAGATCAAGTTCGCACCAGAAAAGATAGAGGCGATACACTTCACTACAACCCACTCGAAAGCGAACCCCATAATCCGACTCCGTGGAGGCGCCGAGATACAGCCATTACCGATCCCGACGGATGTTACGAGACCGGGACAGGTAAAACGAACCACCCTGGTAAAAGCACCTCCGGCGCTCCGATGGCTTGGGGTGCACCTAGACCGGAAACTACGCTTGCAGAAGCACGTTGAAGCGAAAGCCACCCAAGCGACGGTGATTTCAAACACATCAGAGCCATCTCTGCCACTATTAGGGGCCCACCACCGGCAGGCCTCCATAAGGCAGTCAGGACAGTGCTACTCCCGATCCTACTCTACGGACACGAAATCTGGTACCATGGCCGAACGCGCCCAAGGAAGGGTTATGGCGCAACGGTATCAAGCGTAGTCTCGACGAGACTCGGGGCATACGTGGCCCTAATCCATAAGGTGATCACGAAAGCGATCCGCGGCCTAATGCCAGCGTGGAAGACCTTCCCGAACGATGCCCTCTTCCTACTTAGCGGCCTACCGACGGCCCAACTCGCCCTCGACGAGGGCAGGTACCGACAGGCCCTCCGACTACACACAATACACGAGGGACACCCACTAGCGGAGAGAGCAGTGCCGATTATGATACGGTGGCGCAGTCCAGTGCGTTTTGCGACCCTCCTTACTATGGCAGGAGTTGGCAGTGAGTGACATTGCGGTTAATTACTACGCTTAGTGTGGTTCATATAGGATCGAGTGCAAAAGTCTTAATCGATATACGGGCGATATTCAGATATAGAGGACCGTGATGTGTTATCCGTAAGTACTGTACCACGGTGAGCTAGAGTATAGACAAACATAAATAGATAGAGCCTCTAGTCCTAGGTTATTAGCCTTCACTAGTATAAGGGGCTAAGATCGAGTGATATAATCTGACGCCTACTGCCTATCTATATAAGAAGGAATCTAGAGAGGAGATCCCTTTCTTTATCTATCGCCTAAAGGTGTTATTTTATATATATGCTTCTTATTATCCGTCCTGTTATCCGTCCTACGTTCTTAACGGCGCTAGGGTTTTCTATAGATTCTATAGGTCGTGCGAAAGATATTCTCTAAGTCCTTCTTAGAAGGGGTCTAACCTATCATAACCGGCTTAGGGCATCTAAGCTCGACGAAGATATACTACCTCCTACTAATTAGATATAAGTAGCTAGCTTCTTCTAAATAAGCGGTCTTAAGTATATTACTTATAATAAATTATCCCGGCACGATACTATAATATAGAAGGCGCCGTAAGTCGGCTTTTATACTTAATAATCGCCCCTAGATTTGCTATTTCCTTCCTAGCTCTTAAAATAACGAGAGACTCGCCGCTAATTACTATTACCTACTTATCCGAAACCTTAGTATTACGATAAAACGATACCTATAAGCTATAAAGACTCTTTATATTACCGTATAATAAGGATAAGACTTAAAACGAGCTATTTAAGGCGCTATCGTATATAAGAGCTAGTTTCTAAAGGTATAAGGAGGCGGCGTAAGTAGAGGTAGATATACGAATTAGCTAATTAAGAGCTTAGAAATTACCCGCCTATTATTAATATATATTAAGCGGATATATCGGGGCGCGTTACTTTATCTTTAGTCTAAAGCTATACCGAGAATAACGAAACGGATATTACCTTATTACTATTATTACTACTAACGGGCTAATTCCTAGGTATTTACCTTAACTTTACCTTTACTTTATATATCTTCTATTTATAGCCGTATATTATTATACTTACGTATTATATATTTAAGTATATTAAAGTCCGTTATATATATATTATCTATTAGTCTTACCGTTTTATTATAACGACGATCGAAGAGTAAGCCTAAGTATAATATAATATAGATATATCGATAACGTAGTTACTTATAAAGAGTAAGAAAACCTTATAAGAATATTACGGTACTAAAGGAATTAGCTTACTTTTAAAGACTAATAATATTATATATATATTATTACTTATGTCCCGACCTTACGGTAATAACCTTATATCTTATTCCCGGTTTATCGTGCTTTTCGGATTATAAAGATAACTTTAATCTACTTTAGTATTAATAATTAGATTATCTTATTAGTTATCTAATATAAGGCCTATTATATTCTTAGTGCTTACGGTTTCTAAGGCCTTAGCTTTTCTTAAACTTTCCTCCTTCGATATATAAAATAAAAGCTATCCGTTATACCGTTCGGGACCTCTAAAATAAGCTTAAGTATACTTTATTATATAAGGTTTACTTTATACTCGGGCTTAAGCTTAGGGGTGTCCTTTACTACTAGTTTCGTTATAAGCTTAGATATAGGTATTATATACGATTATAGGTCTAAACTCTAAATTAATTATAACGACTCGGTTAAGGATATCTTAACCGGCTTTATAAAAGATCCCGATAAAACTAAGGCCTAAGGTTAAGCTAATTATATAGCGACTACGTTCTTATAATATATATAAACTATACTTTTAGCTAATACCTTAGAGTATATTTTCTTATTATAGAAATATTTTAAGAAAGCCGAATAATCTAAAAAAGCTAAGTCCTTAAAGAGATATCTTATATAAATCTTAATAAAGGCTAAAAACTATAAATTATCGCCTAATATAAATTTATATATATTACCTATTAAAGAAATAATATCTAATAAAGATAATATTCGAGCTTAATAAGAGATCTATTCCTTAAAGAGCTCGACTAAGCTTATAATATTATAAGCTTATATAATAATATAAATATATATATTAATTTTAAACTAAGCCGATAACGATATAACTTATAATAAATACTATTTATAAAGGCTTTAATAGTTATTAGTAAAAAGGTAATAAATAAGTATATAGCTTACTTTATCTAAGACTTTATAAATATAAATCTCGTAACCGTTATTATAAAGTACTTTAAGTTAAGCACTTATATAAACGAAGTCGCGAGGTATAATAAATAGCTATTATAATTAAAAGAATATCCGATAACTCCGGCTTATATAAGGCCTTTCGGTAAATGTTATCTTCTAATTTAATATTTAAGGAAGTATAAGATATACGATAATTTATAATTAGAATTTATAGTCTTTATAATTATAGTATCGGCGACTTTAAGCTCGGTATTTACCTCGTTATTAATAAATTAATCGTCTAATACCTATTTGAATATTATTTTCTTTAACTTATATTTTCTTCTTATAATTAGTATTTATCGGTTATTATTTAAGGGTATATAAAATGAATTCTACGGCCGTTTTATATATTTAAAAATATATTATTAAGCCGAATCTTTCGAACTATATATTTAAAGCAGTAACACTTAATTAAATATATAAGATTATAAGGTAATATAGAAGCTTTATAGCTATATATATATAAGAATTATATAATTAATAATAATTCTTACTCCTTTAATATCTAAAGGCACCTTTTAAGCGGCTACTTAATTTATATAATTTATTATATTATATTATTTATTATATTCGATAGATAGCTTAAAACTATTTATAAGCTTGTTATTTTCTTTAAAAAAGTAGGTTATAGTTAGCTTATTACTAATAAAAGGTATACGCTAATACTTATTTATCTAAATTAATAAGCGATTATCTATTAGTTATATTATAGCCGCGATACCGGAACTTAATATACTCTAATATATTAGACTTTACTTATTATAATATATATATATAGAAGCTTATTATTAATAACTTTATTATCTATAGATTCGCGGCTAAATCGGCGATTAAGATAAAATTCGAGTTATTATAAATTACGCTATATAATTAATAAATTAATATTAGAGTAAAGTAATAAGGAACTACTATAGATAATATCGATATTAGAAAGCTATATATCGGTAAAGGAGGGGAGTAAATAATAGATAGCCGAATAAAAAAACTTTAACTATAATAAGTATTCCGAGTACCTTAAGTTATATAACTATAACTAGGTCTTTTTTTTTCGCGAGATTTCTATTATAAGAAATATACGAACCCGCGTATATACCTTATCGTCTTATAATACCTTTATAACTTATAATATATCGGTACTTTATTTATTAAAACCTTCGGTTATATTACGGTTATTTACCCTTACCTTTAAAGTCGTTAGATATTACTTATAAAGGATTAATAAAAGACGTCTTAATAACGGATAACACTTATAACTTAAATATAACGTTAGTTATTATAAGAGAAAATAATATATTAGATAAGCGAAATAAGTAATAGGTATCTTTAACGAGCTTAGCTAAAGGTTACTATATAAGGAGTTCGTATAAAATAAATTATAGTTTTACTAAGATATATATTATAATATATAGCTATATATTCCTACTACCTTCGTCGTAATATATAGAAAATATTCGAGATCGCGCGATAATAATTAAGGTAGCTTAATTATTATAATAACGTCTTAGGTAATCGATAACTTAATATAAGTTAGCTTAAAGAGTCTAAAGTAGCTATAGTTTATTACTTTTAGCCTTATAAGGAGCCTTATATTTCTAGGCTATAATAAGCTTATAGCTAGTATATAAGTTATATTATTACTTAGTTCGCTATAATATCCTTATAAGTCGATTTATTAAAGATCCTTTATTAGTTAATTTATAATATAATTAGTTATAACGGTATTTAATATACTTTAATATATAATTCGATACCTATTACGAAGAAATATATATATAACCGAATCTTATATTAGCTAATAACCGATTATTATATTACTTATCTTAAAGATATATAATAACTAATTAAGACGAAATATAATTCTAATAGCTAGGCTAAATATGAAAGTTAACCTAGCGTTATATTCCGGTTACTTAAACTTCTTAAGAAATTAATCGGGTAAATATAAAGGACTTTACTTATTATATTATAAAAGCTATTATAGTTATCTTAGATTTCTCCTAGAATAGATATAACCGGGCTTAGAAATATTATTATTATAATTCTTAGTTATATTATATATTTTCTTTAAGAAAACCCCCCTCTTAATATATAATATAACTTAAGAGTATATATAAAGTATAAAAATATTATAACGAAGAAAAAGAATAAAATTATTATAGATTAGGAGTAATATTTCTAAAAAGGCGACTTAAAAGACTAGTAACGTTTAATATATAACCTCGGCTTTAAAAAGAGATTCGTAAGTAAAATATAATATAAAAAGGTACTTATTTCCTTTTATTAATATAACTTAACGACTTATTTAATACCTTTAAGCTTTTAAGTTATATTTAAGTAAATATTTATAGTTTCTTAGATATTATTTAAGATAAAATATAACTTTATCGATACCTTAATAAAAGGGCTCTTATTTAATATATAATTAAGATATATAAGGTTTACCTTAAAAAGATAATTCCTTAAGGATCTCTTTTATATAAATTATTAGCTTATATCTTTTAAGGTTAATTAATATATTAACTATAAAGTATAACCTAAAATAAAAGGTAATAAATAATTACCGTTATCTTAAAATACTAGTTATATTATAAAATTAAATATTCGTTATTTTTTAAATATAAGCTCGTGTTTTAACTTATCTTAAGCTTAATAAGCTTTTAGCTTTTCTTATTATTTAATTTAATAAGTATCGCCGTTAACGATAAACGTAATTATAAAACTAAAAGAACGTCTAAAGGCCTAGACCGTTATAACACTCCGTCCTTTATCCTCCGATAGCCTGACTCGGATTCTTACTCTGAGGTATGCCCGGCGTAATGTTAATGCCTCGTCCTCGCTACCTTCCTCGCTTCTGCTCGTCACTAACGCACTAGGGGCGAACAGCAGAGCCTCGCCCGTCCGAAGACTCCTGACGTATCCGCATAACCCTCAGGACCTTATGGGCCACGTTAATGGCGCTACTGTCGACCGTACGCCTGCAACGGCACCTCAACGCCCGCATTTTCCTCGGCACGCAAGAGTTGACCATCGCGCCTCGCCTACGTGATCTGTTTTCAACGATTGTCCATCGATTCACCGCGCCGGCTTGGTTGCACGCGCTCCAGCCCACATCATCCTGCTAGATTTGGGCTGTATCCCGCACCAGCTCTCGCGATAGAAATGGATCGCCTTTTGATCCGACATCCTCGGTCCCGATGAGCTCTTCCGGCAGACCGTTGGCCTTCGTACGGGCGAGGTGTGGCTTTACAGACAGACGCTCTAGTATTAACGAGAGCCATGCCCTTTCACTTTTCCTTCCTTCCACAGGAAGGTTTGCTTACTAAAACTTAGCTATGGACGCCCAATGGAACGGAAGTGACTAAGAGCCATACGTATCACAGTCTACACGCCTTCACCAATAGCGCGCTGGTTCGTATGCAGGCCTAGGTTTCACAGAAACTAGTGTGTCTACAGTCTAGCATCAGTGTAGGCTTCGTATATATGTAAGACCTCTTTGTCACTCGTCAGTCGTCAATCGTCAGTCGTCAATCGTCAATCGTCAGTCGTCAGTCGTCAGTCGTCAGTCGTCAGTCGTCAGTCGTCAGTCGTCAGTCGTCAGTCGTCAGTCGTCAGTCGTCAGTCGTCAGTCGTCAGTCGTCAGTCGTCAGTCGTCAGTCGTCAGTCGTCAGTCGTCAGTCGTCAGTCGTCAGTCGTCAGTCGTCAGTCGTCACTCGTCACTCGTCAGTCAGTCGGCGCCATAACGACCTACCTTTCTTTTACAGCCCTTGTCGTGCTTTAAGTCTCTCCAATCTAGGGGTACACTGTAGTGGACATCGTCAAGGTTCAACGTAAGAGCACCCCTGCATTGTCACTAGAGAGCTAGAGATGATGCCGCGCCTGAGGTGAAGAAGCGTCAGTGCGTCGTAGGGCGACTTCCCTGCCAGCAAAGCGATCGCTGTTACATACAACGTAACGGCCGTGGTGCTCTTCATAAAGTGCTGCTTATCAGCGTGCTCAGGGGAACGGAAGGTAAACTAAGGAATTAAATGTACGGCCTAGAATGCGGCTTCGTGTGCAGGTGGCTAGTCCGTTCTTTCAGCGTATAGAGTGATTAAAGGTCGACTTGTTCGTAAGCAATGTCTCGGAGGGGAAGTAAAATGACCGAGCGTCTCCCAATACTGTGCGATGGCGTGCTCGTAATCGCCCGTCCATTGCGCCTGTCCGTTGGTATCTGTCTCCGTATACCAAACCAAGGTTCGCAAGGCGGCCTGCACAGCTAGGATGATTGTCGGGCGTGAGGCCGAGCGCCGCCCGAGGATGCTGAATGGTATCGTGTTGGTCGCCCATTCCTCGTCTTTGTCTTGTCTATCTCGGTATCAAACTTCTTAGTACCGAAGCCAGCAGCCCGTTGTTTTCAATAATGCCTCAGTGCATGAAGAATACTGGAGAGATTAAAGTTTCTGATATAAAAAGATATAACGCTTCATCTATCAGGTTGATAATGAGCCTGGGAGTGGAGAGTCCATCGTTGTGCTTCACTGGCCTATAGCGTACATAGGCAGTTGCGTCTTGATGGGCTGGAAACCGTGCATAGAGGTTCCATCCGCGGTATTTATAGTGTTTGATCGAAACTACCAAAGAGTGCACCAGGGCTGGGAGCATGTCCCAGAAAATCCTCCAGCATCTGAAGCTCGTCCCGGCTGCCGCCAGGTTCAAGGATTGCTATGCGGTATCTCTCCCAGGCCGCTTGGTCGCGAGGATTTGTCGCAAAATTGGTCTCAAAGAGGTCGGCGGCGAATACCTGCGCACTGGTTGGTTGTTTTATCAGTTTCTTAGACTTCATAATGAACCATGACATATAGCCACAAGAGGCAGCCTACCTCAGGTACGAGTAATAACCCGCATCATAGCCAGACATTATATGAGTAAAGTCGGCGTACCCGTGGGAACTCCGCTCAGCACCCGGATAACGCATGAATGTCAGTCTTTCCACGAGTTCGCTATATAGCACGGGTGCATCGAGGGCGGCGCAATCTTCGGGGCTTTTTACGTGATGCGCCGTCATATCGAAGCGTGCGTAGACACTACTGACGATTAGAGATAACATGGGGGGTAAGATGGGGAGAGGGCTTCTTACAGCTGGCGAAGAAACCAAAGAGCCCGGTTCAGGGTACGACTGGCGACCAGACTATCCAGGAGGTCGTTAGGAATCGTCTCCGGCGGGGTTGTCTCCCCGGGATGCTCGGCCTGCCATAGCTCCTGGTGCTTGGGGCTTAGATGGCTGTAGTGGAAACTCATGCGTCTCAATTCATCCTTCATCCAGCACCAGTTCTCAAGCATGACGCTGGGAGCCTCGGCAAAATCCGGCGGGGCGCGATGGCCATGGAATTTGACGAACGATGTACGTGAAACAAGATCGTGGATACCGTGGCCAAGCTCATGAAATAGCGAGACAAGCTCAGCATGCCGTAGCAAAGCGCACCTCGCACCGCTAGTGCGCGGAAAGCTACACATCAGGACAGTCGCAGGATAGACCCTGTTTCCGTTCTCATCTGTATGTCCCTGGAAGAGAGCATACGCCTAATCAGCTGTCGTTGAGGTAAAGAAAGTTTTCGGTAGGTAGAACTCACGGCTTGGAGAGTCACATTCTGTGATCCTTGGTATTTGTTAGGCCTCGAAAGAAGGTCCATGAAGAGGTAGCCCACGAAGCTATTCTCTTGAGTGCCCGCTCGCTTGTCCCAGACGCTCCATAACTCAACATCATCGTGCCACCGTGAACTATGCGACTGGTCCGGCGGGACGGGAACGAACTTCAACTGCAGACAGGTGGCGAAAAGCTCCAGCATAACCGAAACAACATGCTGCAGAGGAAAATATTCGGCAATCTGGAGCTGATCCACTGAGTTGTCTGCTGCGAGCAAGCGAGCATAGTAGTGATAGTCCCATGGGGGGAAGTCATCCGATGGGTACAGCCGGAAGCGTTCGGGATTCCGAGACCTGTCTTCGTCCCGTATCTTCTTTAACAAGTCCATCTCGTGTCTTCCTTGCGTCAAGAGTGCTTCTTCGATGTTGTCGAATAGACGGAAAACCCAGGTGGGGGTCTTAGCCACTCGCTTCTCAAGCCGAAACTCTGCGTGGCTCGCGTACCCCAGGAGCTTAGCATGCTCGCAGCGGCAGGCGATGATGTTCTTGAACAGCTCGACGTTCCGCTGGCGCTGGGTCATATTCGCAATGTATATCCTCTCCCGTGTCTTGGGGGTTTCAGCGTGGTCCAGCACTGCTGTCATGTCTTCTCGTCGTAGCTGTACGTGGAATACGTCAGGGTCGTCCCGTACGTTCTCACGGAAGCGTTCTAGATGTTGTCGTGGCACACCCTTCAGCTCCTCAGCCGAGAACCGCAAAACCTGTGTGTCTTCTTGGACATTGCGGTTGAATTCGCGACGCATATCGTCGATCCTGTTGGCTAGGTCCACGTGGCGGTCGATCTCTGCTTGTTTGAGTTTCCCGTGCCCAGCCCGAGAAAAGTCAGCCAACAAGGTGTCAACATATTTGGCTGCTTCGTGATCTACGGGATCGACCCGCACCCGCTTGAAGAGCTCGTACAGGTCTGCCCTAGCTGCTAGCTCGGCCTCACATTCGGCCCAGAGTCTGCAAGCCTTGTCGGACGCTGCACGAGCGGCTGGGTCGGGGGATGCATAGCGCAACATAGCAATCACGGACATCTCGCCGTCTGTTCTGTTTTCGACATCAATAAGGGGTCGGACAACATTCTCGAAGCATGCAGCTTCAGGCTGCACCCGAGCCACCTCATCGCGGACGCCACGAAGTTCCGCAACGATCCGTTGCATGGTAGGCATAACCTGCTCAGCCGTAATAAGCTGGGGTAATGCTTGTGGGGGATTCATCGTTGACACCGAAAGTGGAAAAAATGGGTACAGGTGCGGGGTCTTGTGGGGTGACCGGTAATACGGAATAGAAATGGGTGGCTGTGCCGGAAAAGAAGAAAATGAAGGGGAAAAAGCCGTTTGGGGCGCGACATGCGCGGGACTATTTATACCCCCCTCTCGCTCTACTATCTGCATGTAGGAACTGCCGCCAGGGGGTATAGTTATAATGTAATATGATTGGTTACTTAAAACCAGTATCTGACGTGATATCTCGAGTAGTAATGGCCAGAGAGTTACTCTCAAACGAACATTTTGTACCTATGAGACGGGCAGCTCCCATGTCCTGTCCCAAGACCATATATTGAGCCCCATCTTCTCCCCAGATCTAACTGGCAGTGCGGCGTGGCGGGTGCCCCTGTGGGGCGTGCCATTTGCGTGGAAATTCTCCCAGAAGATGCCAGAGCCCGCAATCGGCTTGAATGTCACTCCTGGATACTCCTCAAATTCTTCGTCACCCTCACACGCGATGATATCGCACCATCTGCCATCCGCGGGCTGACGGAGCCTTGGGAAATTAGTCCCCCCTCCTTCGCAGTCATCCACAAGGTAAAGCATGAATGTCGTCATTCTGTTTCCCCTTTCCGGAGTATCATACTCCAGCCAGTCAAAATGAAAGGTGTAGAAATCATTGAAACCGTATCTCTGGGCCTTTAACGGTTGAAGGAACGTGTTGTTATTCCGCCATCCCATAAATTGTCGAGCACGTCTCTCAATCTTTCGCACGACTTCGTCGCGTGGGACGTCTGCAGACTCTGAAGAGCGAAGAGACCTATCGACATATCCGACCTCATCGGTATATATCCGAGACGTTTCAAGAATGCCCTGGCTATGCTTCGTGTTAGCCGAAGGACTGCCCAGAGGGTTATCTCCAGGAGGGTTACCCACACACTGGTAACAATGTGACTAGTTTCTTCGGCGCTCAGGAAGTTTCTCACATAGAGAATGACGGGGTCTGTACTGAATACTTGTACTTGATAAGATGGTTCGCGGGCCCGAGCCGGCCATGCTGTCCATCCTTGAGGAAACTGAAAGTCGAACCAAAGGACAATTGGCACTAGGGAAAATCCTATCATCAGGAATATAGACGAAAACCCGAAGTTATAGGTATGCATAATTAGAAAGTAGACTTATGTTACCCAGCCAAGGTAGAACGGAGGCAGGTCTAGTAAGAATCATTAATATAGCAGCTTAGATGTAAAGTTAGAAAAACATCGTAGGGGAGATCCAAAGACTATCAGAAAATCAGCCAAGCTTACCCGACGGCCGCCTTTTTTTATTGGTCCGGCTATGGAGAGCGACATGGAAAAATGACCTTATCTTTTCCAAGACGTATGTTAGCTAAAACAGCAAGGTTCCCGCTATTATGCGGATGCCTTCCAAAAATGTGACCATGCATATGCAAGCACCGCGCCCCCTCGGTTTAAAAACCCTGTAAATCCACCTTTCCTGCAGAATGCCACTGCTGATCACCCTGTTGCATAGCCGAGGCAATTTACAAGATGATAAGGGAAAGGATTGGCCATCGAAGAAAAAAAAAGACTACATGTTGTCATTGTGATAGCGGTTCTAGGGCTGCATTGTATTGCATTACGCATATCTATTACGCAATGTGGTTTGAACTAGTTATCAATAGTCGCTTACAGCACCCCGGAAGAGCGGGGTCTGCTGTCGCTGCTGTCCCTCATGGCATTAATTGCTACCTTGAGGCTACTGGACGGTATGAATGCCAGTGAGAGGTGCGGGAAGGGCGGGCCGAATTCGGTAGTTATCTCCGGGCGCCGTGCCAGGTGCTTTCGCCCTGCCAACCACTGTTTTCTTCTGCTTCCTCTGAGCTACATTCTTCTACGTAAACCTTTCTAGACATCACTGCGTCAAGATCTGTCCACACAGTCTTTAGCTCCAAAGATACTCCTGTCTGACCCGTCAACCTAAGAAGCTGTGGTTATACACTCGGCAACGTTTAACTTTTGGTTCTAACTCAATTATACAATGCGCTTTCTTTCATTCATATTCTGTGTTTTATTCGTTCTGTCGCCTGTTGTCAGGTCTGGCAAGGGCATTTCTCAGTACTGCCACCGTGGAAACCCGCAAACACCATTCATCTTCTGCACAGCCATCAGCACTTGGTCCAATTCATCGTCCGAACAGGTCGATTGGTGGATTACATTTGGATACCAGAGGAGGCATCCGAGGGGCTGGGCTGCTATTGGAGTTGGCGACGGCATGTATGGTGCACTGATCTTTGTTTCATATACAGATAAGTCTTCACCAACTGGTACGAAACCTAGGTGTCCCGAACCTCGTCTATCCATCTAACCTCAAGTGTTAGAGCCTCTACTCAGTGTACGCCATGGAAGGTAAGTATAAGAAAACCACACCATAAATCCCTGGACTAAAAACTCTCCAGTGGCTACTTCGAGCCGAGGCCAGTTGCATCACTGCCAGTCATTCGGACCTCCAAGAGCTCAGTGAATGATACGGGATGGGTTGAACTCAATTTCGTTTGCTTTGGATGCGGCCGTTGGGGCTCACAGGACCCTGCCACCCAAGCCCAGTCCTGGATCTGGGCCGTGAATACCATTCAGTCCTTCGACAATGCTTCCGCCAGCTCGACTATTCAAAAGCACGGCTACTATGGATACTTTCACATGGATATGTCGGAGGCGCAGACGACATCTGCATTGCCAACGGAGCCTCACATCAATCCCAACCTCGAAAACAAGAAGATAAGCGGTGGTGAAGGCTCCAGCTACGCCACTGTCTTGTTGACACTCCATGGCATCGTTCTGGCGATCTGCTGTCTTGTTGTTTTCCCATTCGGTGTGGTAGCCATGCGTCGGTCCACTAAATCGTCTTTCAAAACCCATTTATGCCTACAAGTTTCAGGAACCATATCCTGTGTTATAGGTGTAAGTCTTGCCATCTATGCCGCAATCGCAACTCACCGTGTAAGTAACATAGCACCATTTTTCATATGTTTGTTACTAACTTGCGGCCCTGGAAGTTCGATGCTCTGCACAGCCTGCACTCATTAACAGGAGTTCTGTTCATCACTATGCTTCTACTCCAAAACCTTTTGGGATATTCTCACCATAAGGCATTTAAATCTGCCTGTGAGGCCTCGGGAGTCCGATTGGGCCATATTTGGCTCGGGCGAACGGTCATCCCAATTGGGTTCATTAATGTTGTGATGTGAGTTTTCCTATCACCCTAGCCACTACCGTGCAAGACATACTTACATTCCCTAGTGGTCTCCGAAGTGCTTCGATTTCAGCCATTCCCTTTATTTCCATTTTAGCAATCATCTGCTTCGACGCATTCGTACTCTGCTTGTACCCACAGCACGACCGGATCCAAGTCAAAGCGCAAGAGCGAGACTTTGAGGAGCATGCCCAGCCGTTTCTTGAAAACGGTTCCAAATAGGAGACTAAAGGGTTGCCTCTGGTGGATTATAAGACGGAAGAGACGTGCTGAATCCTGGGCTGGGAGATTCCGGAAATGTCATAAACTATTCGTATATTTGTTAGTTAGTAGGTAGGAGCGCCCTTCACCACTGCTAATTCACGCTGCTTCTTCTTCAGCCAGACCGAGCTCGCTGCGGCGGGGGATTTTGAGACTTAGTTTGCGAACATAAAACTTGTATTCTTTAACAAGCGCCCCGCGCCAAAACTTGGCCCCTTGTTTAGTTTACTGGGCTCCCTTTTATTGGCTGCCTTGCTATGCCCAACACTCATTTCCGCCCTTTATAGCGAGAATTACATCGTTTCGCAAGAATTTAGGGACCGGTGTAGACCACTGATATAACCAGCTGGTGAAGTAAAGGGGGATCTCGCAGTATGCGGGCCTGTATCTAAGAAAACAATATTCAGAGTACACACGTCTTTCGGACGAAGCATATCATGTGCACCGCCTGCGAAGGTCGGATCCCTACTTGAACCTTCATTCTTGAGGGTGGTCCCACGACTCGTACGCGTTTATTTCGTCCAAAAGCTTCGCTAATTCCAAGTCATGATCTGCTGGGACGGGCTCGTCTTGCCAGCCGGACTCGTCCACAAGACGTCTGCCCATACGCACAGAGCGGGAAGGGTTTAGCAGGCCCCAGACGCAGCTAACGCTCGCCATGATCGAAACCAGAGTGATGAATTCTCGCATATTCATGTAAAACCTGTATCTGATCGCCACTGCAAAAACGTGGCTCAACTGTCAGTCCATTTAGTCAATTTATCGCAAAGTTGAAGTATTCTTACGGGGAAAATCTTAAAGACACGCAGTACACTGTTTGTCCTGCCTGGAACTTGGCAGGGTTGGTCGTTGGCGTCGGCCTCTAAAGACGGTGAATATTGCACGGACTTTAGTCTTATCGAGACAAGAAGAGAGTCGGGAAAAGACAATGGGATCGAACCAATGTGGCAAGCCCCCATAAATCATTTGAAGGATTTTGCTTTCCTAGCGAATTAAGAGTAAATAAAATATGGAGCACCTCTGAGTAATGTCGGATTCTCTCAGTTCATGTGATAATACGTTCCTGGATCCATTCTTAGTGCCTTGATTGCTTATGCAGTCGAGGACTGAACGGGAAAGTGGAGGCATGTAACGCGTATGCTCTTGGCGACGCGAGGAACTATGCAGGCAGCACCAGGATAAGTAGACAGTATGATATGAGTTAGACTACCACTGGGCGGGCCACCCCCTGTGTGGGCCACCTAAAAAGTATCACCAACCTCAACAACACTAACGCAGTCACTAATAAATAACTCGACTACTAGCGCTCGTAAAAATAAATAAAATATACCATTCCACTCCTCTTTCAATTACGCATCTAATACTATGTTATCTGATCACGAAAGAAAGCTGCGCGCAGCCGCTAGAGCCCACCGAAGTGGCCTATCTGTGCGAGCCGCGGCCGTCAGCCATGGGGTATCTAGAACCACCCTACAGCGCCATATCAACGGCGGTGCTTCGCGCCGTGAGGCCTCTCAGAAGCGTCAGAACCTATCCCCAACTAATGAGTCCTTTTTGGTGCGCTGGGTTAAGACGCAGACCAAGCTCGGCTATGCTCCTCCACACTCAAGGTTCCGTCTGTTCGCTATGAGGCTATCCCAAGCTTCAGGGGGCCCTCAGACCCTCGGAACACACTGGGTCCGGAGATTCCTGCGGAGACATCCAGAGTTAAAGACTCTGCGCAGCGTCCGATATGACTGGCGGCGCGCCAACGCAGCGTGTTCAACAAATATCGTTGAGTTCTTCGACCGGCTAGATGACCCCCTACTGTCGCCTATCCCCCCAGAATATACATACAATGCCGACGAGATAGGGACTCAAGTCGGGATTGGAGATACCCCCCTAGTCATCGGACCGTCTGAGCTTAAAGAGGTCCTCATTAACGACCCCCTCAACAGAGACTGGGTCACAATTGTGGAGTGTGTCTCGGGAGACGGCCGAGCGCTAAACCCTTTAGTGATCTTCGGGGGTAAGAACGTCCAACAGCAATGGTTTCCAGAGGAGATGCCGGATGACCCCGAATTAAAGGACTGGAAGTTCGCCACTAACGGCTCAGGCTGGTCAAGCAACGAGATAGCCATCCGCTGGCTCCGTGAGGTGTTTCTGCCGCAGACGAAGCCTCAGAAGGCCTCCCAATGGCGCCACCTCATCATCGATGGTCACAATAGCCATATCAACGAGCCCTTCCTCTTAGAGTGTCTCCAATCGAGAGTCTGGCTTAACTTCCTTCCGGCACACTGCTCACAGATCCTTCAGCCCCTTGACGTGGGCCCTTTCAGTGTGTTAAAGCGCAGGTTCCGGTCTATCCTTCGTACGACCTGCTATTCGATGATGGTGACCATCGCCGGCAAACCAGAGTTCGTGGCGGCTTGGAAACGGGCTCGGATTGAAGCCCTCACGAAGGAGAAGATCCTCCGGGGCTGGGAGTCAACTGGCATCTATCCAAGGGACCGATCTAAGGCGCTCAATAGCAGGCTAGCCATTCAGGCCGATGCCGTGACCGCAGACGCACCAGACCGGCCGAAAACACCAGATAGAGCCCTCCAGGCTTCAGGAAACCATCTCCAGACTCCAACGAACAGCCAAGAACTAAGGGAATTGGAGACATCTGTGTTGGCAGAGGATGGCCTACCGCAGACTGCCGGGGTCCGCCGCATGAGCCGTCAGGTCCAGAAGGCCCTTGACACTCTCAACGCCAATATCGTGGGACTGCAGCATAGCCAGGAGCAATTGAAGGCTGCATTAGAGAGGCAGAGACCTCAAAAACAGCGCAGAGTTCTCCCTAGGGCTCAACAAGCCTTCGTTGACATAGCAGACATCCAACAAGCCAAGGATCAGCTGCGGGACGAGGCTGAGTCTCAGCGCCCGCGGCGCTCTATGCGCCACCAGCCGAATAGACGGTCGGAATCGCCTCAAATTGAACCAGACCAGGACGAGGAGATAGAGCATGTCGAGGAGGAGATACGCGTTCAATATTAGCTATAGAGGCCTCATGGTGGCTCCATTACACCATAGTGAATAAAGTGGTGTTGATATTCTAGTGACGTGGCCCATATAGGGGGTGGCCCGTCCAGTGGTAGTCTAACTTGTAGGATGCAGTGCAGCAAGGGAGGAGAGATGGGGCTGCAGTGGGTACAGGTAGCTCCCATGCAGCCTTTTGATCAGAGAAGTCATGCAGTCACATCTACTATTGGAAGGTCGTATAGAGATGCATGTAGATAACACAAGCACGCCACTCATTTCTTGGCTGCTACGTAATCTACCTCGAGTTAGCTGCAAATTTTGGTGTGGCGAGGGGTTACGAAAGCATATTTCAGATATGAGCATATGCAACCAAATGATGAAGTACCATAGTAGGATAGGCGTTCTCCAGCAGAAGCGTGCCCGTTGGCGACATAGCTAGCCTCAGTTCGTATGATAAGAAGCCTTCCCCCTACTCCGTGAAATACGCCAACAACAGCACACGACGAAGCATCGTAAATACACAATATCATACAACAAACAACCAAAGAGCTTCGCCAACCCCGTCTCGACAGCTTGCCTTCGAAGTCGCCAACATGCAAATCACCACATTCTTCAGCTTCCTTGCTCTTTTGGCTGGCTCGTCCGTTGTTCTAGCTGGCCCTCGTGTGGTCCAGCTGCGCGACCTTGAGGAACGTGGCACACCAACCCGTGAGTCATGTTGTCTTCGGTTTGGAAGGGGATATCTAATCTTTCGAACAGCCCCGAACTCCCCCAAGCTGGAGGTGGATTACTAGACTCCTCTTGGAAATCTCCGCACGATGGTTGCCTGAACCACCCGGAACGGGCACGCAGAGTGAACTGGATAGTGTAGTTTCGATGTGGGGAGTACTAGCATACGAGTGATATGGGGAAGTAGAAAATGGGGTCTCTGCCTGCCAAAGTGGAGGACTAGGCCTAGTGAACCTGCAGACTATAATACACTTGCAGATACCCTAACCACCTGCGATGGTTCCATTACCTTTCTTGAACGGTCGTTTTCCACCTACTCCGAGGTAGTAAATCTATGTGAGGACACATTAATTGTGTAAAAACAGGTGGTATCCGTACGTCGGAGATAAGAGCGTGGTAATATTAGTCATAGGCTGGTACCGTCCCATGTGTTCGCCGATGTCGCCTCAAGCTCGCTTATCCAGTCCTGTTTTTGCTTATTCCCTTTACGTTAAAGTATTTAACCCAAGCCATAGGACTGTAGATAGATACGAAATTACGTACTCGGTGACAAGAATCCAGGTGCTCGGATTGGAGGCCTTCAGTATTCACGGTTGAACAGCAGGGTGGGGCCAGTTTCTAGCCCCAACCAAGGTCCTGCCGGGACGCAACCAGACAACCGGATGCTTGGCCACATCACACTACTTGCTGTTTCATGATGGAGCTTGGGAGTGCTCTTATTTCAGTGGATCCTTGATAACGGGCTACAGTATTCTCCGGTATAGACGACTGCTAAAGGCAGGAGAAGACCCGAAAAGGCAGCTCTAACTTGGGGATCATGCGCGTGGTCCAACCCTACGCCATGAACCATACTAGCAGGCTGTAAAAACCGTCACTGGTACGAGGTCTCATGGTCTTACAAATTCCTTATGGACCTTTTCTTCGATTAGCCCAGTCCCAGCTCATTGATACGCACTTTATCAAATAATTCACGACAACGTTGCCGTTGGAAGAAATGGCTCGGGGATACCAAAGGTTTGAATCCATATCCCTCACTACCGCATCGTTCTGCTGGGCTAAAAATTCCTCGAGAATCCAATGCGACCAAGGCCCCGAGCAAGTTGGATCCTCGATCATGAAACCCCGCAACCCGACACCTGCCTTGCAGTATTGGCACAACCCTTGGATGCTTCTGAAAGATGCATTGTTGTTCAGCCTGGCTATCCCTGGGGCCGTATCACTATTTCGGCCCTCAATTGTTTGTGCGGATCTAACGACCCTTCGATCGCAAGAAGGACTTGCTCCTGCCGACGTTATTCCCCCTACTATCTGCAACTGTGGCCGTTCCGTTTCCGAAGCCCTTTCAAAGGGCTGCAAGTACGACTCACTCGCAACTGCCTGGCTTCCAGAGCACTGCCGCGACGAGGAGCTCACCGCCGAGTTCGAGAGAATGGGCCCAGGGGGGAGTTGGACCTATTACACGGACAAGAATTTCACACAAGAGATCGCGCTTGACGCTCTAGCAGCGACTGCCGATGAGAGAATCGCTTTCTATGCGACTGGCCAATGGCATCTCGCCCACTGCCTCTTCTATTGGAAGAAGCAGTATCGATCGAGGTTCAACAACATCACGGTCGAGCCCCGCTATGACAGTGAACGTCATATAGTGCACTGCATGACTGTCCTTATGGATCCGCAGGCGTTTCACAGAAAGTCTATCTCTTCCGTTCGGTTGAGCTCGGATGTTTTGTGACTATGGAGTCGTTTCGTCGGCCTGCAATGTATCGAGGACGTGATATTCAGCGCAATTGCAATGTTCTTCTCCCGCTACGATGAAATTCTAAGATATATACTCCCGGGCATGAGGAAATACCGTGCGGGGGGTTGGGGGGTTGCTAGGAAAGGTTGTATCATGTGGAAGCTACTAGCTACACCAAAATATCTTGCCATGTCGAATCTTGTTTCCATGCGACCAAACTTCTAGGCCCTAGTCAGTCATGTCACTCTTCCTCGCCGCCAGTCATGGGTGCATCGAGATAGAAGTGACTGAATAGGTTAATGCCAATCTTTGAGCCTGTCTCAACTGGCAGACCGGCATGGGCAACCCGTTCGTCTCCATCTCCGTTCGGTAGAAGATTATTCCAAAAAACTGCATTGCCTCGCTTAGGCCGGACCAAAAGTCCTTGGCCTGTCTCCGTTCTGGAGAACTTGTCGCCGTCCGCGGTAGCTGAGACACCCTGCACCCGTGGAAAGTAAGTTTCGCCGCCGGTACAGTTGTCGCTCAGGTACGCGAAGATGCTTGCTAAACGATTGAATGGTCGACCTGGCATGTCCGGATTATAGGTCCTGTTGCGTGGTTTATGAAACCAATCCATGTGAACCCGGAACTGTTCACCCGGCTCATACTTGACGACCTGGATGGGCTCTGTGTCGATGTGCTGAACATTACCAAGCAGCCTTGTAAGGCGCTGAGAGAGGCATTGGCTTATTGTATCGTTTCGAGGAACCATGGCAGACTGGGATGTCCGATAGCGAGTATCAACGACAGTTTCGAGGTTCTCGTTGTATACCATCGACGCCCCGAATTTGGCTTGGCTGAGATAAAGGTCAGAGATGCGAACAAGTCATAAGTATCGATACACACCTGAAATCCAACAAATGCTGAACCTCAGTTTCTTTGAGGAAGTTGTTGATATACATGATGAGTGGATCGACCGAGAGCAGTTCAATGTTGTAGTCGTGGTCGCATGTGTACACATCCCGATCATGCACTGGCGGCATAACCGGGGTGCCAATCCTTCCAGACATAAACTGCCAGATTCGTAAACCGCTGAGAAGGGCCATGCTGAGAGGTATCAGGAGTATCGAGGTCTTGATTTTTATATCCTATACCTATATTTAGTGGCTAGTCGACGAGGGTGTTTGGTGCTGCTGCGTAGTTACCATTCTGAATCGTTTCGTTCTCCGAGTCTCGGGCTTGCTGAATTCACAACTTTTTCCAATACAAGACAACAGCGGGCATAGGAACGCGAAAGGTGGATTTTTCAACAGGGAGATACAGTCATGTAGTAAGGCGAGTGGCAAGTCCGAGAAGGGGGAGAGCGAGGAGGACAACGCGATAACACGATACAGGCCAGTCGCCCGATTTCACAATCGTCTCTTCAACCAACCACCAAGAGGCAGGCAGATGCAGCCAAGCCACAGGTCCGCCTTCGGGCGGGTACCAATGTTTCCCGTGGTTGATAATGGTAAAACAGTAATAAGTCTGACTTCGTCTGTAGAGAGCAAGCTTGTGCAGTCTTAATGTGGGGCCTCGCTTTTGATGGTTGCATAGCGTAGGATGCCCAGAATAAACAGGCCGTAAGTAATGCGCTAATGCGTCTATAGGACGCGGTTAGTTGTCAAAAGACCTGCAGCTTCCTTATTCAGTTAGCAGCTCCCCACGTATCTCCTCGGCCCGGACCTGGCCCCGCCGGGTAGACGGGCGACGTTCCCCGACCAGTGAGCCCCCACACAGCCATCACTTCCAGAGCCCCACCAACTGGGATGCTGTGTGATTACGAAGAGTTTCCGTGCATATCCATGATTAATCCCAGCTTCCTTTGTATGTATCTGGCCGTATTTGGATCATCGGTGGGGAATGGCACCATACTGACATGACTCTTGAAACGCCGCGTACATGCACTGATAAGAGAACCAGGCCAAGACAACACTGAAGTTAGGTAGCTAAGGGGTGGTGTGACGCTCGTCTTAGATATCGGAAGCAGGGATGACCATTGTTGCGAGTCCGGCGGCAGCCTACCGTGAGGGTGCTTGAGGGTGCTGCGAAGTTGTTGAGACCTCTTCATTCCACGACCTCAGGCACATGCTCCCAGGGAATAAAAACTCGATTTTAACATAGTTTGAACTACCTGACCCGTTTCAAGTACGCACAGCAACATCGTTCCTCCCTAATACGGACAATGGAAATTTACAGCCTCGAAGAACTAGAACAGCTCGTGGTCGAAACTTGCCTCGATGCCGATCGATTTCGCTCCCATGTCGCCATACACCAGCCAATGGACGTCAGAGACGGCTCCGGCATAGCAACGATATGGCTAGACCTGCTACGGACAGACACGAAGGTCGGGGTCCATCAGGTAGCCAAAGATTGTTGGACCGTGTTGAACAGAAGAGATGGATGGGGCACGAGGAACATTTGGGTCTTCGACCTCCCAGGACACAAAGCGAAAGAAAAACCCGCAAGCTTTGTCCTTGTCCTGGATACGCCAGGTCCTTCTAGTAGGCCAGAAGAAAAGCCACGCCTGTCCCCCAAGTCATGCTTGCTGAAGAGATGGGGCCTCTTCTCGAGCTCTAGCTACCAGCAGCTTCCCTCAGGGGACCCTTCCGGGGAAGGAAAACCCAGCTCATCTTCTACTCCCCGGAAACTTCGCGCCCTTTCCCTCGTCATCTTGTTGGTTTTTGTTGCGGCGTCAACCATTGCCCTGGCTACGAATGTATTCTCCGAAAAATGGCCATCGGATGGATACATCCGCTACCCAACTCCGGGGAGCCACGGTCCCAAGCGTCAGCTGCGCATCTTGTACCACAATGCAACCGAATGGGCGCACAGCAACCCCCATAAGAGCGGAGAATGGAAGATCAGAATCGACGACCAGGCCCTCATCCCAAGTGAGGTTTGGGATGATGACGAAGACAAGTATCAGCAGTGGTTTCATGACAGGTACAACGTGATGAGGGAGGTGGTCGAGACCCGGAGCTACATCCGACCCAGCTGGCTTGGATCACTCAATGTTTCTGTACCCTGGGATAAAGAGTTCCATTTCGCTCATTGCATTTTGACCATGCGACGTTATTGGAGAGCAAAGGAGAGTGGCAAACACATTTGCCCTCGAGACATCGTGCCTCCTCACATCGAGCATTGCCTCAACTGGCTCGATGGAATCGCGTTTTCACCCACTCCGGGAATTCTGCCAGACATGGGTCCGTCTATGGCATGGCAAACGAAAGTCTGTTTTTGATAATTAGGAATACAATGCTTACGCAATGAGGTGCGGAAGCAGTTATATTCTGCTATGTATTGAATACAGTGCTTTGCGATATCCCATACAGCCACTTTCCCAGCCTTACGCTGGGAGCCTCTATAAACTTGGTGACAATAACTCCCAAGAAAAGTGACACAGGGAGCAACAGAAGCTGAGGCCACATGATACGGCCTTCCAATCCTAGCAGCCCTCTATATGTCCCAAGCACAACTTTCTGCGAGGCCTCCTCAGTTTCTGCAATAGTATAGAGTGCATTCCCCAGAGTCCACATGACTGGGCCATGGACAAGGTACATGCCGTATGATATGCTGCCCAGGTAACAGAAGGTCGAAGACTCGAGAACCAATTTCATTCGGCGGATATATGGTGCGACACCAATCACCGAAGAGGCTGCTCCGAACAAGTAAAACCATTTGAGGTCTAGCATCGTCGTTGGGCAGAGAAAAGATAGCCAGTACCACCCAGGATTCATTCGCAGAATAGAGGGAGATGGGACATGAGGCACGCCGCCAAGGTACAAACCAGCAAAAAGTACCGCCTGGCAAAACAGCCGCAGAATTGTCTTTTTTTGCCTTGAGAGCTGTGCTTTGTCGTGAACAACGCCAATGATGAGGTGGCATTCACACAAGAACATACCCATGATGAACATGGCTCCATACCAGCCGTCCACTATGAAAGTACAGTAGATCATCAGTAGCACTTCCCATAAAAGCCGTGCCTTGGGAGAGAACCTGGCCGTGGCGAGAAGGAGAAAGACCACAAGGAGCGACCCGCGAAACTCAATCGGAATCGTCCAGAGATGGGAGTTGTATTCAAAGGGGGGGCTGTAGCCACTCGGGCCTGGCTGAACATCGAACAGGGAGCTGAAACCCTTGAACTGTTGTAACCATTGCAGCAACTCGGCCTTGTATGTTTGCTGACGAGAAAGGCCGGATATGTCGAATTTGAAGGCGTGCCAGAGGAAAATATGCACCAACGTGACGCATATGACAGGAAAGAAGAGGCGCATCCAGCGTCGAAACAACAGGGATGAAAGCATCCATGCGGCGTCATTGTGTTTACTCGCGCGGATTGCGATAATAGGTCCGGTTGCTAAAGCGTAGCCTGATGCAACGAAGAAGAGAGCAACAGCAAAGTGTCCGCCGCTGAAGAGTAGCCGAAGTCCAGGGAGTGTAGCGATATGATAATAACCTCGGTAGCCGTAGGAACGCTCTAGGAACCCCCCATCACGCGGTCCATGAGCAAACATTTGATGGTGGTGCCAATAGACCATCAAAGACGCAAGGCCGCGCAGTCCTGTTAACCAAGTTGTAGAGGGTGATGGGCGATGTGACGGAGAGGGAGAAATATGCGTAAAACACGTCAACGAGATTTTGTCGCGCATGATGAGATGTGGGCGGCTTGTTGTAAGAATATGCAAGGGTCGCTTTGTGGTGGCCTTCGATTGATGGGTTTCGTATGGAAGGAATGCTAGACGGAGGTCCTGCCGGCTGCCAGGCCTAGCAGTGGGTTTATATAGGTCTGGATATCACCCGGCAGATATCTTGGCAGCTGTTTGCAGATGGCCTGTCTCGCTACAAAGAGCAATGATGAGGCAGTAAGCTCACCGACCTATCGGTGTGCCAGCCCCTTAGTGGGCCGGCGTTTGAATCCATCCCGAGAAATGAATCACCTTGATTAAAACACAGATAACGTATATGTCAATTGAGCTGCGCAGTCAATTGAGATGCGCACTCCTAAGCACCTCACGTATGAATCCATCGACTACCCAACTAGAACGCCTTAAATTAATTCAAACTATTCGGAATCGGACTCTGCAGACGTTTCTACCTCTACTTCATATATGCGCGCATTATGGCCGGTGTTGCCGCAGATGCCATACCGGCGTTCGCGCGGTCGCGACCGTGTCGCCCGACTGCTACTCGCACGCGTTTCCTCGGCGAACTGCGTATCCACGTCCCTCTGGGCTAAAAGGTCTTAAGCCTCGCCTACTTCAAGTGTTCCTCCTTCTTGTAAGCGAGATTTTTTAGCATTGCGACGTTTTGCGAGGCCGGTGTTAGCCTCTCGAAGCGTTTTAACCTCGGCCCGGAGGAGGGCGGCCTCATATATCATCGCTATCGCCCCCTTCGCAAACTGGTCGATAGCTAATAAAATCGGTATCGGGGAGCTTCCCTAGTGCTGGCGAACTCGATTTTTAATATAATCGGTTTACGAAGTCGCTTGCGTTAGGTTATATGGCGTCTAAGATGCCTACGCGAGGCCCGTTAGCGGGAGGCTGCCCGACGGCGACGGCGTCGATATCTTCACATCTAGCTTAGAGAGAACCCGTTCCGGATCGAGAGGCACTAATCCGGCCCCGGCGAATCCAGCCTTGACGTTATTCGGCGTGAAAACCTTCGTATACGCGGCTTGAAAGGCGATGAGGAACTCGGCCTTAGTAATATGGTTAACAAGTGACTTCATGAAGGTTTCGATTTCGCTGCCGTACGCCCGCTTTAACGGGCTAAAACACCTAACGTCGAGTGGCTGGAGTAGGTGCGATAAGTGCGGAGGCATAGAGATGCAAATAATGTTCTTCTGCTTGCAGAACGCCTGGAAATCGGCCGAGACGTGGCTCTCGTGCCCGTCGATCACTAACATTCGAAATAAGCCGGTCGCACGCGACACGGTGTGTTTTTCGAAATGTCGAAGCCAGTCCAGGCCTGTCTCGTTATCGGTCTATCTATTCGCGGTTGGTTTAATAACCTAATCGTATAGGAGGGTGCTATCGGCGTACCAATTAGCTAGGTAGTAGGCGCCCTTCACGGCGATAAACGGCGGGAGGCACTAACCGTCCGAACAGACGCCCTAGATCACGGTGACCTATTCCCGATTGCTAGGCTAGACCTTCTTTCGCTTTCCGCTCCGATCGGCGCCGGTTACGACTATCGAGGACGTGATTTAGCCTATCATAAAGCCGGTCTCGTCGAAGTTATAGATATCCTCGTCCTAGATGCCGTATTTCGCCTTTAGATTTACGAAAAGCGCGAACCAGCCCGAGATCTTTTCAGGGTCTTCGCAGAGGGCCCTCTAGTAATCGTATACACGCGAAAAACGCGTCCGGAGTTGTGGTTGTCGCTTAACGAAGTTCCCAGCCTAACGCGTCCCGACGTATAGCGCGTTACGCGACGCGACGAGGATATTCGCTATATCTTCTATATCGCGTAAGCGCGGGGCAAACCCTCGCGAATCTAGGTCGAGGATATATCGGATAAGCGTCTTCTCTTCGAGTTCGGTAAGGCGATACTTATTACTACGTATATCGTCTCAGGCGCGTTTTCTTTTTATTCTATTACGGATAGTAGATTCGGGGACGTAGAAGATAGATACAGCGCGGCGCACTGTTATTACGGGGTCGTTCCGAATCGTCTAGACCGCGAGAATGATTTGAGACTCTTAGGAACGTTATAGCATGTTTAGTTATAGAAATATATATATCTAAAGTAGACGAAGTTAAATATAACTAGAGTGCGTATCTTAATTAACTGCGTAGCTCAATTGACATATACGTTATCTAGACAACTATAGTATCAAATGAGTTTATGTTTTGTTTTATGATATCTTGATCTCTTTCTCTGCCTTAAATCCCATCTCATCCGAAGATCCATACTCAAGGATAACCCGATTTATCGCCTTCTAATTCCCCTTCGTATTGCTCGAGGTCGCCAACTCCTCCTTTACTCTTCGTATGTCTGCCACATGAATGAAACCTTGTTGGGCAGTCTCTTTAACCTTACGAAGCCTCTAAGGTCTCTGTCTCCCTAAGTCAACTTCGTATTGATCTCTTTGTTCGCTCAGCTCGGAGATCTGGACCGTTGCTTCGTCCAGAGCCTTACCGAGTTCCTTTTGGAAGGCCTCGAAGGTCGGGGATCGATACCTAGGGTCCATACTGCGTAATTCTATGGCGACATTGTTAACATGGCGTGAACTGCATGGCGTGCCAATGTCGAGACCGGTTATTAACGCAAGTGCTAAGTCCTCTAGCAGTGTTGCTGGCCTTCAGAGGTCGGATTCAGGCCGGTCTCGCATATTTTGGCGCGCCAGCCTGATGTTGAGAGGTTTGGATCGGTTTCTTAGGAAGATACCGGTCGTGCGCTAGCTAGAGTCGATGATTGAAAGCTTGAAGGCATCTCTATGAGCCGTAATCTAAGCCTCAAGGAACCCCGGCTTCTTTAGAGTCATGGTGGGGCTACTACGGCATGTAGAGCATAGATGGCCACGATAATTCCTCTTCAGAACGCTGAAGGGGCCCAAATCCAGTGGTTGAAGCACCTGTGAGAAGTGTGCTGGCAAGAAATCGAGCCACACCTTGTTCTCAAGCGGCACAGCATGAAGCGGTCGCCTGTGTGGCTTTCGTGACCATCGAGGATGAGGTGCCGCCATTGGCAGGGGTCTTCAGGCCTTGTTGACGGCAGAAACAGCTCCTTTAGCCACTGTAGAGCTATTGCCTTGCTGGTGCAGCCGTTTGGACTCCTCGTGAACATCCAATCGGCGTATTCCTCGCTAAGTTGGTGGTCCCCATAGCACTGCCGTTGAAAAGTGGCGCCGGCGAAGATAATAGCAGGGGGAAACACCTGCCGTCTACGGAGACACTCAAAATGGTGGTCCACTCTCTGTTAGCAGGCTCCATGGCATAGATTTTCTTAAGCTTTGCTAGGCCAAAGACGCTATAAGCTCGGACCCCTGTCACGCCTCCACCCCATCAAAACACCAGAACCGGAAATGGCTTCAATAGATGGACCTCAAGTAGATAAATTAGAATAACTCGATAACCAGAGCAGCTACGCACAAGCCGATGGGTTCTAAGCAACCGTGATCACCTCCTCTGCCTCAGAAACGTTTCCATCTTCCCCCTCCTCCGTGCGAAGTGCTTTATCCTACGTAGTGACTACACCCCCTGCATTTTCCGAGACCGCTATATCCTCCTTGACCTTCCGTACGTCTAATATCGTCACGAAGCGCTCCTGAGCGCTGGGGTTAACTTTGCGACGTTTAGAAGGCCTCTGTTGCTCCAGCGCAGCAGCAAGTTGGTCTCGTTCGTGCCTTAAGTCCGCTATCTGAGCGGTTGCTTAGTTAAGGGCCTTACCGGTCTTCCGGAACACCTGGCGTAGCGTTACTGTTGAATAAACGGAGTTAACTATACGGAGCTCGCGATGGATTTCCTGGACTTGCCGCGAAGACCTTAGTGTTAAGACGCCTATAGCAGCTATTTCGGATAGCTATGAGCGTTCTAGAGGCGGCGGAACCTGCTATATAGGAGCCTCTGGCCGGTCCTGGTCCTTTTGCCTTGCTAGCCTGCTATTTAAGGGCTTGCTAGGGTCCCTTGGGAAGATTCCGGTAACGCGCTAGCCGGTCCCTATATGAATAGGAGTCATAGCTACCTTCCGAGCGTTATTCCACGCCTCTAGGAACTCCGGTTTCTTCGGCACTAGCGTGAGGCTCGACGCGTAAGCTTAGCGAAGGGCCCTTCGATAAGCGCGCTTTAACACCGAGAAAGGGCCAAGGTCTAGAGGCTAGAGGACCTATAAGGTATACGCAGGCAAAAAATCGATCCACACACGAGCCTTAAAGCAAGCTTACATGAAATCCTCTTAGATATAGCTGTTATAACTATCGAGAATAAGGTGGCGCCACTAGTTATACTTCTCCGGTGTCGTTAAGGGCAAGAACACCTCTTTAAGCCACCGAAAAGTTATCTCGTTAGTCGTCTAGCCCTTCTTAGAAGTCGCGAAGGTCTAGTCCTTGAAGTCCTCTTCGTCTAGCTGGGTTGTGAACCACTGTTACTGCACCGAAAGGCCCTTAAAGATAACTAGGGGAGGGAGCGCTCGGCCAGCTATAGAGATGGCCTCAAGGGAGGTCGTCTAGTCCCCTAAGCTGGTGTCTAATGTGAAGACCTCCTTAAGGGTAGAAGGGCCAATAACTAGAGGGCTATCTCTAAGGGCTATCTGAGCCCCTACCTCGTCTATGTTCTATATGTGTTCAGGGGGGATAGAAGCTAGCTAGGGGTCCCTTAGCCTGGCGAAGAACTCCTCTATATTAGTACGCGACGCGCCGTTAAGGCGTTGATAATCCATTCCGGTGGATATCACGGTCTTCACTTACGGCCAGCGCTTAAAGAACCGGTGGTGCCAGCGTCTTCCGAGAGGTTCTGCGCTGCTAGATTCCCTGAGAATAGACTCAGCGAAGAAGCGAAAGCGACCGTGAGGAGGAGCCCAGCCGAGGCGCGCCTGTAGTAACACCCACTGGACCAACCGGAACTCCTGCTCTTCGCTGAGGCGTTGACGGTGTTGCTGAGCAGCTTTTTTAAGGGGCTTACACTCTAGACGAGCCTTCAGGAAGTCCCTAGTGACGTTGAATTGCGAGGCGACGGAGCGGATGGACCTGCCTTGGATAACTAGGTGCGTAGCGGTATCAATCTGGACATCATCTATTGATATTGGTATGAAAAGAAAGAGCGAAGGATGGAGATTATAGAGAACTAAGTTTCTTCTCTCTGCAACACGCGGTTGTTGAAATATTGGTGTTGGAAGGTCCGTGAATAGCCTCATCTTGTCTCTGTGACCGGTGGCGGTTTGAGGGGGTGGAGGCGTGACAGGGGTCCGAGCTTAGTTATTTGCCCAGCCAATGTGGGCTCCAACTTCGTCTGCGTTGTACGTGTACTCTGTAGGGACGACGCCTGCGTCTCCTTGGTCTAGCCGATCGAAGAACTCCGCGATGTTCTCAGTAAAGGCTCCGTTGGCGCGTCTGAAATCGAGCGGCATGGAATTCATGGTATTAAGCTGCGGTCAGCGCTTAAGAAATTTGGTGTGCCAGTGTTTGCCGATGATTCCAGAATGGCCTAAGTTGATAAGGAGCCTCTGGGCGAACTAATGAAAGCGTCGGTACGGAGGAGCCCAGCCAGATCTGGCCTGCCTAAGTACCCAGTGCACTGGAATTTTCTCGAGTAATAGAATGAGGCGTTGAAGATAACTGTGGGCAGTTTCTTTAGAGTTCACACCGTCATTCTGGCGCTTGAGAGCGCTCCGGGAGATGTGGTACTGCCTGACCAGTGGTACTGCCTGACCACTCTGCGGAAAGGCTCTCCTTCTATCACCAAAGCTCGGGTCCCTATCAAGCCACCGACCCATTAAACCGCCGAGGTTGGAGATAGCCTCATTAAATGGATGTGAAGTAGATAAATTGAAATATCTCAACAACCAAAGCATCTAAGCATAATCCGATGGTTTTTAAGAGATCACGGTCACCTCTTCTATCTCAGAAACGTTTCTCTCGTCCCCGTTATCCGTGCGAACCTCTTCATCTTGTGCAGTGACCCCACCCCCTGCGTCTCCTGCGACCACCATTTCCCCCTTGACTTTGCGCACCTCCAGCATCGTCACGAAACGGTCCTGCGCGCTCGGTTCAACTTTGCGACGTTTGGCAGGTTTCTGTTGCTCCCGCGCTGCAGCCAGTTGGTCTTGCTCGTGCCTCAAGGTGGCGACCTGAGCGGTCGCTTGATCAATGGCCTTGTCGGTCTTCCGGAACACCTGGCGTAGCGTTGCAGTTGAGTAGATGGAGTCAACACCACGCAGCTCACGATGGATTTCCTGCACCCGTCGTGAACACCTTGGTGTTGCTACGTCCAGCACCGACATCTCCGACAGCAAGGGGTCTTCTTTTGGCCGGGGAACCTGCCAAATAGGACCCTTCGGTCTGTCTTGGTCTCGCTGCCTCGCCATTCGACTATTCAACGGCCTGGATGGGTCCCTTGGGAAGATACCAGTGACGCGCCAGCCAGTTGCAATATGCTCCGGAGTGAAGGCGACCTTGCGAGCGTTATTACAGGCCTCCAGCAACTCCGGTTTCTTCGGCGCCAGTGTCAAGGAGGACGCGCAAGCTTAGCGAAGGGACTTCCGATAAGCGCGCTTCAACACTGAAAAAGGACCAAGGTCCAAAGGCTGGTGGACCTGGGAGGTATGGGCAGGCAAAAAATCAATCCAGACACGAGCCTCAAAGCAAGCCAGCATGGAGTCTTCTTGAGTATGGCTGCCATGGCCGTCGAGAATGAGGTGGCGCCACTGTTGAGGGTCCTCCGGTGCTGTCAAGGGCAAAAACACCTCCTTGAGCCACCGCAAAGTAATCTCGTAGGTCGTCCAGCCCTTCTTAAAGGCCGCGAAAGACCATTCCTTGAAGTCCTCTTCGTCTTGTTGCGTTGTGAACCACTGTTGCTGGACCGACGCGCCTTTGAAGATGACCAGCGGAGGCAGCGCCTTGCCAGCAGCGGAGATAGCCTTAAGCGACGTCGTCCATTCACCCAGGCTAGTATCCATCGTGAAGACCTCCTTGAGAGCAGACGGTCCGATGACTAGGGGACTATCTCCAAGCGCTATTTGCGCGCCAACCTCATCGAAATTCCATGTGGGCTTAGGCGGAATACTAGCCAACGGGGGGTCCTCCAGCCGAGCGAAGAACTCCTCAATATTGGCGCGCAACGCGCCTTTGAGACGCTGATAATCCATTCCAGACGACATGACGGTATTCAACTGCGTCCAGCGCTTAAAAGAATGGAGATGCCATCTTTTTCCAAGAGGTTTTCCGTCGCCAGATTGCCTGAGGATTGATTCTGCGAAGAAGCGGAAGCGACCGTGGGAAGGAGCCTAGCCAAGGCGCGCCTGCAGCAGCGTCCAACGGACCAGCTGGAACTCCTGCTCCTCACTGAGGTGTTGGCGATGCTGCTGAGCAGCTCTTTTGAGAGGCTTGCTATCGAAACGAGCCTGTAAATAGTCTATAGAGACTTACGACAGCGCGGGTACGCTGACCTGAGGTCACTAAGCAAAGGGCGGCAGCCAGCTGCATGTCATCCATTAAAATAGGTATCAAGCGAAAGGGAAAAGAACGACGATTCTTCACAACTAATTCTCAACAACTAATTCTCATCCACATGCGACTCCTGATTGTTGATATATTGGCAGATGAAGGTCCGTGAATAGCTTCATCTTGTCTGCGAAACGCGTGGCGGTTTGATAGGTCGGTGGCTTGATGGGGACCCGAGCTTTGGTGATAGAAGGAGAGCCTTTCCGTAGAGTGGTCAGGCAGTACCACTAGTCAGGCAGTACCACATCTCCCGGAGCGCTCTCAAGCGCTAGAATGACGGTGTGAACTCTAAAGAAACTGCCCATAGTCATCTTCAACGCCTCATCCGCGCCCGAAGAAGAGGCAGGGCTACAAAGGGTCAACGGATCAGATATGGTGTGCGCTAGGGAGCTCTAATGCCAGTGGCAGGAGCTTTGGCTAAGCTGTCTATCTAAAAGGTGCACCACCTACTATTGTTGCCTTCTTGCTTATGTGACTCCGTCCAGCTATAGCTCGGCACGAACATCTCTGTACCGCAGCCGCTAGAACGTCGCAGTACTTACCTATTCTGACTTAACACTAATATCTTTAAACATTTATTATATCTTTCGACGACAGCCTATTATGACTAAATTCCCTCGCCTAACGATACCAGGAGTTCTAAGGCTACTGATATAATGTAGATTAGGATATAGTAAAAAGAGATATCTTCTAAAGGGTCTCGCTATATAGTAGCGCAGACCGTAGAATCTAGCTATCCTATACTAGCGTTATCTTAGAGGCGGGGTTATCTACCCCTCCTAGTAAAAATAACGCACCGCAACCTAGGGAGGTTTTACTTATATCTATATATTAACTACCTTATACTCTATTATAATCTATTATTAGACTAATATAGGCTTTACGAGCTAGTAATTCTAAAGTGGCGTAGATTATCTAACTACCCTTATAGCCTAATATAGCTGCTGCTATAATCATCTTTCTAAGTACCTTAAAAGCCGTACTATAGCGGTAGATTTCGATTCTCCGATAGCGTTCTAGGTATATTTTAATAGATAGTAAACTAAAAGTATCACGAATAACCCGTTATAGCGTCTAATTACTCGGCTTCCTTTAACTGCCTAACGGTTTAAGGCCGGCTACGACGGCCTGCCTTATATAAGCAGTTTAGGATCGCCGTTATCTACGCGCTAACCCTCGAGGCTAACGCCGTCGACGCCTTATTCGACCGCTATTAAGACGAGGACGGCCCGCTATACGATAAGGCGCCCGGCGACCCTAACGCTTACTCCACCGGCGTTATCGGCCGGTATAACGTCGTCCTCGCTTATATGCCCGGTATAGGAAAGGCGAACGCGGCTGCCGTCGCCGCTAACTGTCGGAACAGTTTCCTTAACATCAGGCTAGCCCTAGTGGTAGGTGTCTACGGGGTCGTGCCGTTAAGCTCGGAAAGCGACGAGAGGGTCCTAGGTGACGTGATTATTAATAGCGGCGTCGTTTAATACGACTTAAGGCGGCAGTTCCTCGATCGATTTAAACGTAAAGATACTCTTCTAGACTTACTTAGGCGCCTTAACACGGAGATCCGTAGTTTACTAGCGAAGCTTAGCGGATACCGGGATCGGAAACTACTATAAAAGAAAACAGCCGACTACTTAAACGATATTTAGAAGGAGCCTAACCTTTATATTATATATCCTAGGCTCGTATAAGATATCTTATTCGATAAAGCGTATCGATATATCGACGATAAAAAGTCGTACGTCGATTACGGTTATAACGGCGTACTATTATAGCGAGACCGCCTTAAGTAAGCTAACCCTTAGCTTGCCGTATACTTCGGCTTAATCGCGTCTAGCGACACGGTGCTTAAGTCGGGCGAGCACCGCGATAAGATCGCTTAGTAAGCCGGCGTTATCGGCTTTAAGATAAAGAGCGCTAAGGTATAAGATAACTTCCCGTATATAGTAGTTAAGGCCGCTTACGATTACGCCGATAGCTATAAAAGTAAGGTGTGGTAGCCGTATATAGCGGCGACGGCGGCGGCGTATATAAAGGTATTCCTAGACTTTTAGGTCCCTTCGCTTTTAGGTACGTGAGGTTCCGCTAGAGGCTTCGTAAAGGCTAGGAATTATATATATTAAACGACATAGGCTTATAACTTACGAGGGACGAGCCTATCGGTCTATAATATAAGTGAATAACGGATATGATTTCTAATATAGCGATTCTAACCTACTAGTAGTTCTAGTACTATATATAAAGAACGATCACTTTATTAGTCGAGCGGCTACCTTAGAAACGCTATAACGGTAGCCGTATAAGGCGCACTCGTAAGCTTACGTGGCGTTATTCGGCTTAGGTAGTATTAGGTGGGTTAGCTTTCGAACTAGGTATACGACGCTTCCTATTAACCGGTACTAAGAAAACGTAGATCGCGCTCGAGTATATATATCGGCTCCGGGAGGAGTATCCGGGTATATCCGTCTTTTAAGTCTACGGCGGTATAGCTATACGATTCCGCGAGGCCTTCGACTCGATTACGAGGGAGTGTGAAGTCCCCGGCTATAACGACCCTTAAATTGACGTGCTATCACTTATAAAAGGGTGGCTCGAGAGGAAAGAGCACGGCGATTAAGTGATAGTTATCGATAATACCGACGACGCCGATATCTTCTTCCCGCGGCTATAGCCTAGTAAGGTCGATACTAGCTAGGATTAGCTATTAGGGCGCTATATACCGGAGTACGCCTATAGATCGATCCTCGTCACGACCCGGAATAAGTAAGTAGGTATAAAGCTTATAAAAGGGAAGCCGCCGGTCGAGATTAAGGCAATAGACGATAACGAATCCGATTAACTCCTTCGTCTATACCTAAGCGACGGTAGGGCGATACCGGATAAGCTAGCGACGCTCTCTTCTCGGCTAGAGTACCTCTTACTAGCGCTTATTTAGGCGGCCGCTTTTATAAAGTAAGAGAGTATCGATATCGATAGCTATCTACGGCTTCTAAACGAAGGCGACTAGAGTCTTATCGAGCGGCTTAATAAGGAGTTCGAGCCGGTTAGGCGGGACTCGGATATACTTTAGGCTATCGTAACGACGTAGGTTCTTTTATTCGAGTAGATCTAGCGTTAGACCCCGTTTATAGGTAAGCTACTTTCCTTAATAAGTCTATTTAACCGGTAGGCTATCTCCTAAGCCTTCTTATCGGACTTCGCTATATAGTAACCGGATATAACGTAATAGGAGGCCGGGCCCGTTATTAAAGCTTTAGGTGTTCTTAAGGCTTTCTCGCTCGTGATAGAGGAGAAGAGCCGAGGTATCGATATACACCGCCTAGTTTAGCTAATTACCCGGAAATAGCTTATAGATAAGGGCACGATAGACGAGTTTACCGGCTAGGCGCTTTATATAGTATCGCACTACTACTTATATAGCGGGGAATTTAAGAACTAAGTGTAATGCCGGGCCTACCTTCCGCACGCGTAGAAGGTCCTCGAGTAGGTTAGGCGATAGTCCGAGGAGGAGCAAAAAGTAGAAGCGTCTCTCCTTTATAATATCGCTAGGTTATTTAATTTAGAAAGCAAATAGAAGTAGGTAGAGATATTCCTAATACGAGTAGAAAAGATTTAAACGGAAGTCTTTAGGGTAGATAATCCCTTAACACTAGCTAGCCTCGGTAACCTAGCGTTAACGTATAGGAACTAAGGCCGATAGAAGGAGGCCGAGTCGCTAGAGGTGCGGGTAATAGAGACGAGAAAGACGGTATTAGGAGAGGACTATCCCGACACGCTGACTAGTATAGCTAACCTAGCAGCGACGTATAAGAGCTAAGGCCGATAGAAGGAGGCCGAGTCACTAGAGGTACGGGTGATAAAGACGAGAAAGACGGTATGAAGAGAGGACCATCCCGATACGCTGACCAGTATAGCTAACCTAGCGTCGACATATAAGAGCTAAGGCCGATAGAAGGAGGCCGAGTCGCTAAAGGTGCGGGTGATAGAGACGAGAAAGACGGTATTAGGAGAGGACTATCCCGACACGCTGACTAGCATAGCTAACCTCGCCTATACCTAGATGTCGTAAGGCCTTAATACCGAGGCTCTTAGCTTAATAGATAAGTGCGTATAAGTACGTAATCGAGTCCTCGGGGCAGAATATCTAGATACCTAATCCTCGTTTATTACATTAGACGCCTAGTATACTAGATAGCTCGATATCATATCTACGCGTCGTATAGAAGAGTAAATAGGCTACTTTACTTAGCCGATTATTCGTCCTTTAAGAACTCAGTAATACTTTCCTTTATTGATTCTTATAATTCTAAGAGCTTTATAACTCTTATTTCTAACATCTATAATATTCTAGAACCGCCTTTCTTCTATAGTGATAAAGTATTTATCTGATCTGTTATTAAAGCTATAATAATCTAACTATACGATCTTTTTATAATAGTGAAACGCTATATAGGTCCTTTTTATTCTCTATATTTTTATATTTATCTAGAGGCCCTTTAATTACGGGGTAAGATTTTAAAACAGTATCACTTATACTAAGCAGCTCCTAGATTAATATATTTCCTAAGTAGACCTTACTAAAATATCTATCTCTAGCGGAGTTTACTTATCTACCTAACCTCTCCTTATAATGACTTATAACCTTCGGACTCCGTAAAAGCTATTACGGTAAGATAAAAAAGGACAGACCTAGAAGGTAACGGAAGGACCTAGTGTTAAGAACAAAAGGATAAGACGAAGGAGATAAGCACCGATATTATAAAGGCCTTTATAAAGGAGGTTCTTTAAGTGTCTATAGGCTTATAAGAAGGACGGGGGATAAGTAGGGGTCCTACCTCTTACTTTAATAGACTTCCCCTACTTCTTTCTATAATGCTTATTCTTATATCTTAACCTAACCTTACTAGTCCCTTAAGACCTTTAGGACCTTTTCCCGTAATAGAAGCACCGGAAGTATAAAAGAGGGAATGACACGAAAAGTAGAGGGGTTAAATAGAAGGTGAGATATATTCGGTGAGGTTGCTACGAAGTGGCCCCTCTTATAGGAAAATAGCTATAGTAGTAGGGTGTAACCCCTCTAGGCAGTAACGTGCTTATTATCGCTATATATTAAATACCGGCCTCAAAAAGAAACGTATATCGTTATCCTTAGCGATCCCTTATATCGTATAATTTAGTTAGTATATTAGTTAGACTCTTAGTCTTTAATCCTTCGTCTTATATTATATACCGCGATATCGCGTTATTCTTAAACCTCGTTCTCGTCGCTAGGTATTAGCTCCTTTTTAGCGTTCTTAGTATTTATTAATTAACTCCGTAGCTTTAACGAGATCCCCTTTATATTATTAGGTATTATATTTATATCCGTAGCCGAGCTACTTAAGGAGATATTTTAGGCCTCTTTTCCGCTTATTATAACGGTACTTAAGGATAGCCTTTACTTTATACTCGTCGTTAATATAAGGCTAGTCGTCTTAAATTAAACTTAGCGGTAATATTAAATATTAGAATAAATCCTTACTATTAGCGTTAAGTAATAAATAGGTAATAGAAATGATTAGATAAATATAAGAGTTAAATAAAATATCGAGACGGTATATTAAATAGCTAATACGTTTTAAAACCTTATATAAGCTAATATATTATTATAAGTAAGCTTTAACTAGACGGCTTAATAAATAATATCCCTAATAAAGGCGGAGGAAAATTATATTACCGATATCGAATTCTAATAATCGATAATAATTATTATATTATAGCTTAGCTTATACCGTTATAAAGTTTATAGCTAATTAAGCGTCTCGTCGAATATATTATTATAAAAAGCGAATATTAGATAATAGTTCTTTATTACCGGTCTTAGTAATTATATTTAATAATTTAAGTAGCTTATATCCGAAGAGGTACTCGTAAGCGGATATATCTATAATATTATTATTATAAGCGTTATTAAGATTCTATTAAAGACTTAAAATAATATTAACTTAAGACTTATTAAGGTACTCGAATTAATAATAATAGATTACGATCTTAACTATTTAATTCTTTTATTCCGATAAGTTATTAACTTAAAGGTAATATATTATCGTTATTAATAGCTTAATTCCTAATAAAGATTATAATCCTTTCTAGAATTCCGAAGTAAATTTTCGGTCGCGGTTAGATACGATTTTAAAAGGGATACCCTAATTTATTAATACTAAGAATTATATAAGAGCTATTCTTTAGTTTCTAATAATATAGGTAATATATCTAAGAATTAAAGCTATTTATTTAAAGATAAGGTAAGAGACGGTTATTAATTAGTTATATTAGGTATAATCCGTCTTTAGTTATTATAGCGTGTTTTTATTATCGATATTAAGGAGTCCGATAATAAAGTCGATCGCGATTATCTTTATAAAGATAGTATCGTATTAAATCGGTTAGTAATCGTTTATTAGTTTATTCCGATCGGTTTAGTTCACTTTATAAACCGGATAATATTAGATATATTTCTTAATTATATACGTTTTCTTATAGATAACTAGTCTTTTTAGCTCCTTAAGTATTCGATTTTATCCGAAATAGTGCTTATCATTATATATAACCTTTAGGAAATATTAAATTATATTTTATAAGATATAAAAGCGTTTATTTAAAGGTTATCTTCCGATATAATATAATAATCTATTAACGACCTTAAATATATATCTAGGGCACCGAAAGACTTAGTTAATATCCTTACTAACGACTTCGTTCTTTAATTATCGGAGCTCCTTAAAGATAAGACGTTAATAAGTATCTTAATAATAAGCCTTAGTTATACGATATCATAGGTTATCGTCTATTAAGGCTTTAATCGTTAACTAAATATCGTTTAAGACTACCTTATTATCTTTAGGTTAATCGTCTTTAGTTTTTAAGCGCGATAATATATCCGATATAAGGTTAAGATATCCGGCTAGATAAAAGATATAATATTAGTATTATAATAAATAAATCGACGTATTAATTAGGCGTCGGTTTACGCGATTTATATTACTTATATTTAACGACGTTTACTTAATAATATCTTTAATAGTAGAATAATCCGTTAAGACGATTAATAACTCGTTATAAGATTAAATAACGGTCCTAGCCTTTTTAAAGGCTTAGACTAATACTATTACCTCGAGCTCCGAAAAGCTATATTATTACTTAATAAGTATTAAGCTTTTACTTATAAATATAACGGGTTATACTTTAATTAAAAGGATAGGTATTTTAGGAGTCTAATAATAAGGTAGCTTAATATAAAAGAATATAACTTTAAATCCTCTTTTTAGTGATCCGTTAACTAAGAAAAAAAGTTATCGGTTAAGATTATAATAATAGATTATATTATACGACGTTAAAGCCTTTTAAAGTACTTTAAACGAAGCTAATTCCTTAAGCGTCGGTTTAAATAATATCTTCTAATAATATACTTATCGTTTACTTAAGTTACCGACCGATATCTCTTTTATCGTTTATCTTACTACTAGAAGTTATATCTTATATTATTAAAGGGGCTTTATAAGTTATATATAGTAAAAGATAAGGTATTAAAGAAAACTAATAGCTTTTAGATATTACTTTAAGGCTATTAGATTTTTCGGAAAAGCGAGCTTTCTTAAGGCTTTTAAGCGTTATATTATTATAGTTATACTAAGGCTATCTACTTTAAATTTAAGGAGTTTAATTAAGGGATAACTTAAATAGCTTTTTTATAATAAGAAGGTAATATTTTTCGAGATAAATAAATCGAAGATTATTATAAGGTATTAAATATAGTTATCCTTAGTTTCGGAAAATATTATAATATTATTAATAAAGGCTCGGTAATATTCCTTATAATCGTTTAATAGCCGGTCTATAAATCGTTATATATATATTAAGCTATTTCGGAAACCTATTATAACGATATATAATTACTTTAGCCTTCTTATTATAACTATAATAAATCTATTATAAAAAGCTAAATAAACGAGGAATTAATAGAAAAAGCCGGTTATATCTAAGATAAATACGAACTTATAACCTCGGATATTAGAGATCACCTTAACTTATAAAAGTAATAAGTAGTTATTAAGAATAGCGACCTTATTTAAGGCTCGTAGATTAATTATTATACGGCTCTTTTATTATTAGGTTAACTCCTTACCTTCGGTATAAGTTCTATAGACGACGAAAACTAAATATATAAACGGTATCGGTTAAGTAATAAAACTTATTTATCTTTATATATAAAGCTTATCGTAGACCTCGTTAAGTAATTTATAATTTTTAATACTTAAAAGGTAAGGTTTAAAGTTTAGCTTATGATTTTATTAGCTATCGATAAAAGGAATCTTTATTTAGTCTTTTAAAGGAACGTTAATCGGTCCTTTATTAATTTATAATATTAGAATATTAACGATAACCTTCTTTAACCTTCGGACGAGGGCGGAGTCCGTAATATAAATATAGACACCTTTAAGCGTTTAAATCTTTAGGATATCGACTAATTTACGGATATCTAATACTATAATACGTTCTTCTTATCGAAGGTCTTATATATTAAAGACTTAGATCGTCGGTTCCGGAGCTATACTAATTATATTATAAATAATATCTAAAAAGGGGGTATCGGTTAATCGATTAATCGGAGTTATCGGTTTTATAGTAATTAAAGCCGTAAAGTCTATTTATAAATAAGTATCGATACTAATAATCGAGTCTATAATAATTATATATATTAATGGGGTTAAATTAAACTTAATATTAAGGTAAATAAGAGTTATCGTTAAGGCTATCGTTATATTATTATTAAGGCCGGTCGCTATATTAGCTACTTATATTAATAATATCGTCGCTATTATTAAGGTAGAAAATACCGCTTTTTAAATACTAACGAAGAATCCGTTTAATACTTCCTTTTCTTTAATAATACTAAGTTTAACGTATTTATTAACTACGACCGGCTTATTAATAATATTAATAGCTACTACGACTTACGGAGTTTTATTATCTATTAGATTATTAACTACGACCTTATAAGTAGCTTTAAATATAAAGTCTCGGTTACTTAATAAGGCTTTATACTTTACTATAAGGTATATAATCTCGGTAAGTATAATAATAACCTTTTTCTTATTCTTGATATATTTAATATAAGGGTTCGTTATTATCTAGACTTAAAATAAGGCTTAAAACTATAGCTTCTAAAAGTTAAAAGTATATATAATATAATCGATAACTACCGTATAAAGATCTAAGAGTATATTTCCGATTAAGAGGTTCGGAGCTAGTTTTAGTATAACTTAACTTTCTAGATTAAATCTTATAATTTCCGGATTAGAGACTCTTTTATTTAGTAAATAAACCGAAAATTTAGCTTATTTTATAACCTTAATCTTACTTTTACTTATATTACTTAACGTTATATATCTTATCTTAATAATATACTTTAGCGTTTTTAGAAACGGTTTACTTATAATAATTCGTCTAAAGCCGGGGTTATAATAAATCTTTACGTCTTATCCGTTTAGCTATAAACGTGCCTTAATATATAAGTATATATAATTAAGCTTATTAAATTATTACTTATTTAACTTAAGTATATAGCGAACTTTAGTTTTAATCGGTATATTTACGGTCTTTATAAGAATATTATAGGTGTTATATATTATTTCTATAGGTTCCTTAGACTTTAAAGTCTATATTAAGTATCTTATTTATAAATATATAAATAATCTATTCCGTATACCGTAAGTCTTATAATAATATATATAAGTTTATCTTATAAAGTCGGAGGACGGCTTATTTATATTAATATACTAATCCTTAATCTTATTAACTCGTCGATACTTCTCGATATAAGATCGGAGTAAGTATCAGTTATTAAACTTTATAAAATACCGATAATAAATTATAGTCGTATCTAATATTTATTATATTATATAACTAGCCTCTTACTTAGGTTTATTATCGGAGCTTACTAAGTTATTAAGATCGCTTATATCGTTATAAGACCTACCGGAGTCGGTATTAAGATAGACCTCTTCTTATTTAAACTCTCGGTCGTCTATTATATATACTTTTATTTAACGTTAATCGTTCTAATACTTATTAAGGTACCGTCGATCTTTATCGTAGTATTAGTTATAATCCTTATTATATTAGTTACGATCTATATAGGTATCCCGTCTATTTTTAGGTACTAGAAATATCCGATATTCGTCGATAACGCGTTTATTCGGGTAATAATCATTAGAATGACCTTACTAGTAATCTTATAAATATCGGTTACTCTTATATTAGTTATCTTACTATCCCCGGTAATATTCCTTTTAAGTAAACGGCTTATTATTATTATCTTCGTAATCGAGATATCGGTTTATTAAACTATTTCTTAGGGTATACTAAAGATAAATTTATTATATTAAACTAATAATAATTAAGCTTTAATACTTTATTAATTAGAGATAGCTTTTTAAGGTGTTAAATAAAGCGGGTGCTCTTAAATATTACTTAATCTTTAATCTATAAGACTCTTAAATATTATAGATTATACTTAATTAGTTATTAGTCTTTATTTAATAAATATATATTACCTTTATATATTAGAGCTTAATATTAAAAAACCTATTTAAGGAGGTCTTATTTTTAGCGATATTATAAATAGTTAAGTAAGATTAATTAAACTTATAAGACGTTACGCCGATATCTAAGCTAAAGCGCCGTTTTAATTAACTAAGTATATATATTAAGCCTTTACCTCTTTATAAGGCTTTATCCTCGCTATATATTTAATTCGATTATTAAGTATAAGCTTTACCACTTAATAAGGTTAGCTATATATAGATAATTTATTATTCGTAAGAAGCTTATATATTAGCGTCTTTAAGATAAGTCCGAATATTTTTTAAGAATTAATAAACGTCGGTATAAATTATATCTTTACCGGATATAACTAGTCCTTTATCCTTTAGATTAAGGTAGTAAAAGTCGAAAATACTAATATCGTCTCGCTTAAGATATCGACTACTAGCTATAATACTAAGGGTATTATATAAGGTATCCTAATATCTAATTTTAACGTTTTCTTCCGGGTTTAAATATTTAAATAGATCTTAGCGATTAAGCTAACCGTTTAAGCGATTAAACGGGTTTTAATTTTTTATATTATATTAATTAAGGTTATCTTATTTATTATACCCTTAGAATCCTTATATTTATATAAACTCTCTTAAGATATCCCTTATTTTATTATAAGGGGGTTTATAATAGCCGTATTAAGCCTAGAATAAATCTTAAGGATAAGTTTAACTTACTTAAGCGAAACGTCGGTTTAAAGATATATTATAGAAGTCCTCCGCCGGTATAAAGAATAATATTAGTATAAGTTCGGTAGCTATAACTAGCTTAATAGCTTTATCGCCGGTATTTTATTATAGGGAAGATCGCCTCGATATTATATTCTTAATTTCGGCTATTATACTTATATTTTATTTATAATATTAGTCGCCGATCTTTTTTAGTCTCTTTAGTTTAAATTAGATAACGTTTTATCGCTATATAAGGTATCGAATCGTCTTTTTATCGGCTTTTAGATCTTTAGGCCGTTATAGTATATCACTTATTATATAGGTAATTTCGGCGAACTCGAATTATAATAACTTATCTCCGGATTTATTACCCTCCGGGTTATTAGGTCGGTTCCTAATATTATCGGAAATACGTGGTCTACTTTTACTTCGTAAGGAAGTATTTAGCTTATTTTATTTTAGTCGTTAGAATCTTATCTTTATCGATATTTCGGGTATATTCTATTACCTTTTACTTAATATAACTATTATTAGAAGATAAGGATAACGCCTTTTTAATATAACTATAAATAACTTATTAAGGATATAAGAAATAATATAAGGTATTATTTTATTATATAAAAGCGTTTATTATAAGGGATAATTTAATATTAATATAATATTTAACGCTTTAGAATTATTTTTTACTTTAGTATTTAATAAGTAGCAGCTATAATAAGGAACTATTAAAATATTATTACTTTAACTAATACGTTTAATTCGCTTTTAGGACTCCTTAACACGTTTATTTAAAGGACCGATATAATATAAGGATCTATAACCGGTTAATACCCTTCGATACGGATCGTTAACTTCGCCTTTAAGACTCCGTCGATAACCTTTATAATAGAACGGACTTACGGCTTCGTCGTAGGCGTCGGACACGAGGATCTAGACGTCTACACGATACTAAAATCGATAAATCAGGCCTTAAGGACCGAAAAGAGATACTACTATTTAATACGAAAAGTAGAGGGGTTAAATAAAAGGTGAGATATATTCGGTAAGGTTGCTACGAAGTGGCCCCTCTTATAGGAAAATAGCTATAGTAGTAGGGTGTAACCCCTTTAGGCAGCAGCGTGCTTACTATCGCCACATATCAGGGAAGCTTATAAGATGATTTTATAGGTTTTTATAGTCTAGATAAAAATCGGCCTCACTTTTATAATCACTTAGTAACCTTTTATTAGACATTATATTATTATAAGGAGATCATTTTAGGCCGAATATAATTAAAACCAGCGTTTTCTACTTACTAGCTCTATACGCTTAGTATCACTCTTATTATTATCGAAGTCGTTAGTTATATCGAAGAACACGTGTTTCTATCTAGGGAGAACCAATATAGATAAGCACGTAGCCGCTATAGCGGACTAGCTTAGGGCTTAAATAGCCGCGATAGTATCTAAAACGTACTTTTATTAAGGGAGATCGGAGCGTGACGGCTCGTTATAACCTATCTACCCTAATAAAAACCTTCTTATTCTCTTTTTCTCTTAAATTTTATATTGCTATCCTATGATTTCCTCGTTCCTTAAGATACTTCGGTACTAAGCAGGTACTACTTACTTTACGAATTAGTTATTTAACTAGCGGCGTTAATAGCCTAGTATATATGAAACGAAGCCTCTAAGGCGTCTAGTAGATTCTTAGTTAGTTGCCGTATATATCTAGTCCCGAGATTATAATAACGCGTCTAAGTTCCGTCGGTTACCTCTTTATCGCCTTAGCTTAAGATTTAAATAGGTATTAAGTCTTTATAGTGGGTTCCAGCTTGCGGTAATATATAAGCACTCTATACACGTTTAGCCGGGGCTCGGGCTAATATATATATAGCCTTAAGTCTTAGGCCGCTAAGCCACCCGTGGTAGCATATAATTAAGGCATCGTAGCTCGGCGAAGATAGCTATCTCCTATAGTTAAAATACAGTTAACTAGCTTCTTCTAGCGAGCAGCCTCCGTTATTTCGCCTATAGTATACTATCTTAGCACGAGGCCACACTACGGAAGGCACCGTAAGTTAGCCTTTAAGCTTAATAATCGCTTATAGATTTACTATCTCCTTCCTGATCCTTAAGATAATAACGAGAGACTTACTATCGATTACTACTACTTATCCGAAAGCTTAGCATTATAATAGAACGGTGCTTATAAGCTATAGAGACTCTTTATATTACCGTACGGCGAGGATAAGGCTTAGAATAAGTTATTTAAGGCGCTATCGTATATAAGAGCTAGTTTCTAAAGGTATAAGGAGGCGGGGTAAGTAAAAGTAGATACACGAACTAGCTAATTAAGAGCTTAGGAATTACCCGCCTACTACTAATATACGTTAAGCGGACGTATCGGGGCGCGACACCTTATCTTTAGTTTAAAGCCGTACCGAGAATAATAAAACGGATATTATCTTATTATTATTATTACTATTAATAGGTAAATTCCTAGGTATTTACCTTAATTTTACCTTTATTTTATATATTTTTTATTTATAACTATATATTATTATACCTATATATTATATATTTAAGTATACTAAAGTCTATTATATATATGTTATCTATTATCTTATTATAACGACGATCGAAGAGTAAGCTTAGGTATAATACGGTATAAACGTATTAATAGTGTAGTCACTTATAAAGAGTAAGAAAACCTTATAGGAATATCACGGTATTAAGGGAATTAGCTTTCTTTTAAAGACTAATAATATTATACGTATATTATTACTTATATCTCGACTTTATAGTAATAGCCTTATATCTTATTCCCGGTATATCGTGCTTTTTAGATTATAAAGACGACTTTAGTTTACCTTAATATTAATAATTAGATTATCTTACTAGTTATCTAATATAAAGCCTATTATATTCTTAGCGCTTATAATTTCTAAGGCCTTAACTCTTCTTAAACTTTCCTTCCTCGATATATAAAATAAAAGCTATCGGTTATATTATTCGGGATCTCTAAAATAAGCTTAAGTATACTTTATTATATAAGGGTTACTTTACGCTTAAGCTTGAGCTTAAATATAGATATTATATACGACTATAAGTTTAAACTTTAAATCGATTATAATAACTTAATTAAAGGTATCTTAACCGGCTTTATAAAGGATCTTAATAAAACTAAGGCTTAGGGTTAATCCGATTATATAACGATTACGTTCTCGTAATATATATAAATTATACTCTTAGTTAGTACTTTTACTTTTTTCTTATAAAAATATTTTAAGAAAGCTAAATAATTTAAAGAAGCTAAGTCTTTAAAGAGGTATCTTATATAGATCTTAATAAAAGCTAAGAATTATAAATTATCGCCTAATATAAGTTTATATATATTACCTATTAAAGAAATAATATTTAATAAAGATAATATTCGAGCTTAATAAGAGATCCGTTCCTTAAAGAGCTCGATTAAGCTTACGATATTATAAGCTTATATAGTAATATAAATATATATATTAATTTTAAACTAAGCCGATAACGATACGACTTATAGCGAATACCGTTTATAAAGGCTTTAATAAGTACCGGTAAGAAGGTAATAAATAAGTATATAACTTATTTTATCTAAAACTTTATAAGTATAAATCTTATAACCGTTATTATAAAACGTTTTAAGTTAAATACTTATATAAACGAAGTCGTAAAGTATAATAAATAGCTATTATAATTAAAAGAATATCTAATAGCTCCGGCTTATATAAGGCCTTTCGGTGAATATTATCTTTTAATTTAATATCTAAAGAAGTATAAGATATACGATAATTTACGACTAGAATTTATAATCTTTATAACCGCGGCGTCGGCGACTTTAAGCTTAATATCTACCTTATTATCGATAAACCGGTCGTTTAATACCCGCTTAAATACTGCTTTTTTTAACTTATATTTTCTTTTTATAGTTAATATTTATTAGTCGTTATTTAAGGGTATATAAGAGGAACTCTATAACCGTTATATATATTTAAGAATATACTACTAAGCCGAATCTTTCGAGCTATATACTTAAAACGGCGGTACCTAGTTAAATATATAAGATTATAAGATAATATAAAAGCTTTATAGCCTTATATATATAGGAATTATATAATTAATAGTGATTCTTACTCCTTTTATATTTAGAGGTACCTCTTAAGTGGCTATTTAGTTTATATAATTTATTATATTATATTACTTATTATATTTAATAGATAGCTTAAAACTATTTATAAGCTTATTATATTCTTTAGAAGAGTAAATTATAGCTAACTTATTATTAATAAGGGGTATAAGCTAACACTTATTTATTTAAATCGATAAGCGATTATCTATTAGTTATATTATAGTCGCGATACTAGAACCCGGTATACTCTAATATATTAAACCCTACTTATTATAAAGTATATATATAAAAGTTTAATATCGATAACATTATTCTCTATAAAGTTATAGCTAAATCGGCGATTAAGATAGAATTCGATTTATTATAGATTATATTATATAGTTAATAAATTAATAATAAAGTAAAGTAATAAGAAGCTATTATAAATAGTATCGATATTAAAAAGCTATATATCGGTAAAGGAAAGGAGCATATAATAGATAGCCGAATAATAACACTTTAATAATAGTAAGTATTCCGAGCACCTTAAGTTATATAATTATAATTAAGTCTTTTCCTTTCGTAAGATTTTTATTATAAGAAATATACGAACCTATATATATACCTCGTCGTCTTATAATACCTTTATATCTTATAATATATTTATAGAGGTAAAGTAACTATAAGGGAAGTAAGCCTCGGAAGAGGCCTTATAATCGAGTGCCGTCTTAAATTATCACTTTAGTATAAAGAGGAAGTGATAGGAGTAAAACCGTAGTATTAATATTACTTACTTCTAACTAAGAGAAAGGATTTTAACAAGGGAAAACACTCCTATAAGTAGGTAGATAGAATTTATATAAGTAGGGAAAAGAAAGGAAGATATCTTAGAACTATTAGTTTAGCGTATAATAGAAACTAATAGTCTAAAATCGAGATATCTCCGTAATAAACGCTTAAATAAGAAAATAGACTATATTATATAATCTGTAAGGTCTAATAATACCTTAGAGCCGTATCGGAAAGGTATAATAGGTATAAGATATTATACTAAAACTAGAGATTTTATTAGAAATAATCTAAAGGGGATTACTTTTTAATTATCTTTATAACTAGGGCTTATATCAAGAAACGGATAAGTATATAAAGAAGAGTATAAAAAGCTCTATCCGGTAGTATATTAATCTAACGAAGTTAACCGGAATCTCTATACTAAAGTCTAGATCTTAAAGGAAAGAGTGTTTCGCCTTTTACCGCGGTATTAAAGAAATGTTATAAAACACGTTTGTTATAACTAAGAGAATAAGTATAAAGGTAAAAAGGCTTTATCGAGGTATAAAGTAAGTCTATACCTTTAATAGCCCCTTATTTAGCTTATACTATAAGATAAACGGTTTTAAGGCTATTTCGATCGGACTTTTAAGGAGAGAGGTAAAGTAAGTTAATAAACTTTCGATACTTATCCTTAAAGAGTAGTTTAATTAAACCGTCGGCTAGTATTTTATCTATAAAGAGATATTTAATAAAAATATTCTCTTTTTCGACTTATTCTCGAACGAAATAATAGCGAATAACGGTATACTTCGTTCGCTAATAATACTCCGGGTTATAAGCTAGATTTATAGCCGAGGTATTATCCCTTAATAAAGGAACTATTCGAATTTTAATACTTATTTCGTTTAAGAGATTTTTAAGCTAAATCGATTCCTAAGTAGCTTACTCGAGTCCGTTAAATTCGGCTTCCGTAGTCGATAAAGCTATTATAGACTACCGTTTAGACTTCTAGCTAATAAGTCCGTTATTTAAAGTAAATAAATAACTATAAGTAGATTTTCGAGTCTTATAATCGCCGCTATAATCCGAGTCGGAGAAGCCTATTAACGAAGGCTTTTCGGAACTGTTATAAACTATAAAGTAGTCTTTCGTTCCTTTAAGGTATTTAAAAACACCTTTTACTGCTTTTAAAAGCGATATAGTCGGATTTTATATAAATTAGGTAAGGTATCTAATAATAAAGTATATATCGGGCCGGGTATATATTATAATATATATTAGATAGCTAATAAGTTATTAGTATTCCTTTAAAAGTTTTTGATCTTATAGTTCTTTTAAAAAGGAATAATCGAGTCCTTTAAGGAATTTAAGGCTTAAAGGAATACTCGACGGTTTTATCTCGGATAAGTTATTAATATCGAGAATCTATTATATATAAGTCGACTAATTAATCTTAATAGTTCGATTCGGTCGGTCTTAAAAGATCTAGATTCCTAAGAAGTAATAAATCGGTTTAAGATCCTTAATATCGAAGGATTCGGAGATTTTTTCCTTTAATCGTTAAATATCTTTAATAAAAGGGCTAAAAATAAGGAAGTCGTCGATATAAGTAATAATAAAGATCGTATACTCTTTATTATAATAAATAGATTCGTCCGAGAGTAAAGGTTTAATGCTTAATCGTTTAAAGGTTTCTTTAACCTTAATTTACTATTATTATAAGCTCTATTTTAAGCCGTATAAGGCCTTAAAGAGTAATAAAAGCTAAAAGTCGTTAAATTTCTATCCGAAATCGTTTAAATCGGGATATTATTATAGAAATTCGTTTAAGCCCTCGATAAGTTTAATATATACTTCTTTTAGAAGTTCTCTATTAAGGAACGCGGAGATAATATCGATATACTCGATTTCTTAGTTATAATAAGCGGAGAGAGCTAGTAATAACCTTTAAGTAATAAGTTTAGCTCCGGAAGCGAAGATTTCGAAGTAATCGAGGCCGTATTATTATTCGAAGCCTTATACGACGAGTCGGGCTTTATATCGAACTAGTTTTTCGGTTACGTCGGTTTTTAATTTAAATAACTAGCGTAAAGAGAGCGGGTTTCTACTGATCTTTTTAACTTCGGAGCTATTAATAGCTTTTAAAGTCCCTTTTTTAAGGATTTCTCGTAATTCGAGGTAAATAGCTTTCTACTACTCTTCTTTTTTAGGGCTAGATAACGCTTACTTAAAAGTATATAGCTCTTTATAGCTTAGAATCGCCGTAAACGATAAAGGGTTTCTTTTATAGGCGTTCTTTTCTACTTTTATAAGGTTATTAGGTAAAATAACCTAAATTTTTAATTCTTTAGCCTTAGAAGTAGGCTTTAAATCGTGGTCTTCGATAAAAGAATCGTCGATTTCTTAAATATCGGTTTCGGGTAAAGCCGATAAGTCTTTCCCCTTTAAATCGCGATTTTCTTCGTTTTCGTACTAAATCCGGATATAAAAGGTAGAGAAGACCTTCTTTTTAAAGGGTCGGTTAGGAATATAAACGATATATATCGAATTTCCTTTATAACCGAGTAAAATCCCTTTTTCGGAGCGATTATCGAATTTTCGGGACTAAGTCCTTTCTTTTTTCGGCGTATAAACGTAGACTTTACTACTTATAATATAAATATTCGTTAAGTCCGGTATATTTATCTATTTTAGAAAGAAGTAGTCGTATATTTCCTAATAAGGTGTAATCGATTTATTCGATATAAGCGTAAAGTTAATTAACTTTATAACGGAGTTAATAACGAATTCTTAGAGAAATTTCGGGATATTCGAGGCTGTTATAACCGTTCTAGTCTTATCGATAATAATTCGGTTAGACCGTTCCGTTATACCGTTTTATTCCGGTATATAGCGGGTCGAGGTTTCGTAAGTGATTCCCTTTTTAGATAGGAATTCTTCGAATTTAATAAGGTTAAATTCCTTACCGTTATCGATCCTTATAATATTAAGATATCGGCCGAAGGTTCGTTTTAAGTATTCTAGTTTATTTAAAATAACTTAAAGTACCTCTTCTTTCGACTTAATAAATAAAGTAAGCCGGAAAAAGGTGAAATCGTCTATATAAACGATAAGGTAGTTAAAACTAGAATAGCTTCGAGGAGAGAGCTTAATAGTATTAAGGTATAATCGTTATAGCGGCTTAATAGCTCGATTTTCGTTCTTTTTATTCTAGTTTCGAGTAAACTTCGCTTTTAAATAGTCTTTATAGTTAAGGTCTTACTTTTTAAGCTTAGTTATATCGATTCCTTTTATTAATTTCGCTGCTTTTATTAGGGCATCGAAGTAGGGGTATCCGAGTCGATTATATTAAAATTAAGTAGTTATAATAAAGTTAAGGCTCGGAAAATTCAGTCTAAGGTAATCTTTAACGATTTCCGTAATAAAGGACTATAGATTTCGATTTTTAGAGTTCTTAGGGGAAACTTTAGGTGACGAGGAATCTAGTAAGATCGGAACCTTCTAAATAAAGCTAGTATTTATCGAGATATTCGGCTTTTTAGTCTAGCTTTCGGGTAACTTAAATAGGACCTAGGTTCCGGGTAACTTAGCCTAGGTTTCGGGTACCGCCGTAAGAAAAGATCTAGCTTTTCGATCTTTAGTTATTTCCTTTATTTTAGACCTTTTTTACCTAAGGAAGGGTTCTCCTAGGTTAAATTTTGCCCTTATTCGTGCTATAGCGAAGGTAAGGTCTAGTTCCGGTTAGTTAACGACATAGAGGAAAAAACCGCTTTTAAAAGGGTTAAACGTCGTTATAACCTAGTTTTTAGATAATACGAGGTCTAGTCCGTTAATCTTTCTATTAGAACGATAATAGTAAAGACCGGAAATCAGGTTAATCGGAAAAGCCGGTATAAATAACGTATTTTCGAGACGAAGGACGAATTTATCGTTATTTTCCGGGTTAGAGAGGACTAGTTCGATTATCCTTTTTCCGATAAGCTTAATATTACCTCCTCCGGTAATTACCGGGTCGATATTCGGATAGAAATAAAGCGTCTTAAAAAGCGCTCGATTATTCGAAATATAACGTATAAAACCGGTATCGTAAAGCCACTAGTCTTTCGGTAGGCCCTCGTATTCGTTATTATTAAACGAAAAAGAGTAAAACGATTTATTATACCGGTTATCTTCCGATTCGGAAGTAGAGTCGTTATTAGCTTAACTCTGCTATTTCTTTTTCTTATTCTTAAGATAAGAACGGTCTTTAGACTTAAAAGCGTTTTTCGGGGAATAAGGATTCCGCGAGGGGGTCGATTTAGTCGAGAGTTTCGAAGTATTCGATCCCTTATTCTTTTTATTCTTCTTTTTATCGAATTTATAGTCGTTTTTCTTCGGTATTAAAATATTCGAGTTATTTTTTAAATAACGCTTATTCGAATAAAAGGATGAATTTTCTATCTTAATATTTAAATCGTATCGAGATTCGTCGAGGATATCGATAATTAATACGTCTAAGGAGGGCGGTTCCTTAAAACGTAAAGTAGACCGTTATCGGTCCGCCTATATAAGAAAGCTGCTATTAAGAGCGGCTATAAAGATCGTTTTTTAATCGATAGGCTCGATTTTCGCTCCGACGTTATATAATTTCTTTATATAAGACTTAAACGAAGAAATAAAGTCGTTTAATAACTTAAAATGCTTATATCGAATAAAGTAGAATTCGAGATATAGCTACTATCGTAAGATAGGTCCGGTACTTTTATAACTAGCTCTTAGAATATCTAAGGCTTATTAAGGGTCGGTTAAGTCGAAAATAAGCGAAAGGGGTTCCGTAAGAAGGTTTTATTATATAATAAGTAACGCTTAGAGTTTAATTTCGTTCGGGTAAAGAGCGTAAGCTTCCTTTTTACCGAAATATCTCTTAATATCGAGAATTTTAAGGAATAACTCTAAGGTCGAAAACTAAGTATTCTAGTTCTTAAGACCGGAAAGTCGTTAATCCCTCGGTATTAAATAGCTCGAAATAGTCTTAAAAGGTATTTCGGTATAAGCTAAAGCTAGAGGGAGGGCTTTAATAGCTTTCAGATCCGAAACCGAGGGGAAAGGCTCGGCGGTAGGTTCGGAAAAAGCCATTATTAAAAACGATAACTAGATATTCTCTTATCGAAGAGATATCTAAAATAAATCCGAAAGGTATTCGAGCTTTATAATCGATATAAGGGACTTAAGTAAAAGACGGAGCCTTCTAAAAAGTATTATAACGAGTCTTACTTTTATCGGTAAAGATCGATCGAGAACTTTCTAAAAGGACGAAGATATATCGTAAATTATCGGATAAGATCGATTTAACGATAAGAATATCGTTATAATAGAAGGTATATCGAGTATAAGTTCCTCGAGATATAAGAAATAAAGAGAAGGGGTTCTTTATCGTTATAAACGAAAAGATAACGGTCTAAGCTTATAACCTATTTATAAAGGTAAAGTAACTATAAGGGAAGTAAGCCTTAGAAGAGGCCATATAATCGAGTGCCGTCTTAAATTATTATTTTAGTATAAAGAGGAAGTAATAAGAGTAAAACTATAGTATTAATATTACTTACTTTTAACTAAGAGAAAGGATTCCGATAAGGGAAAATACTCCTATAAGTAAGTAGATAGAATCTATATAAGTAAGGAAAAGAAAGGAAGATATCTTAGAACTATTAGTTTAGCGCACGGTAAAAACTAATAGTCTAAAATCGAGATATCTCCGTAATAAACGCTCGAATAAGAAAATAGACTATATTATATAATCCGTAAGGTCTAATAATACCTTAAAGCTATATCGGAAAGGTATAATAAGTATAAGATATTATACTAAAACTAGAGATTTTATTAGAAGTAATCCGAGGGGGATTACTTTCTAATTATCTTTATAACTAGGGCTCGTATCTAGAAACGGATAGATATATAAGAAAGAGCATAAAAAGCTCTATCCGGTAATATATTAGTCTAACGAAGTTATCTGGAATCTTTATACTAAAGTCTAGATCTTAAAGGAAAGAGTGTTTCGTTTTCTACCGCGGTATAGAAGAAACGTTATAAAACACGTTTCTTATAACTAAGAGAATAAGTATAAAGGCAAAAAGGCTTTATCGAGGTATAGGGTAAGTTTATACCTCTAATATAATATATTAATACCTTATTTATTAAAACCCTCGATTATAATATAGTTACTTACTCTTACCCCTAAGGTTATTAAATATTACTTATAAGGGATTAATAAAAGACGTCTTAATAACGGATAACACTTATAACTTAAATATAATATTAATTATTACTAAAGGAAATAATATACTAAATAAACGAAATAAGTAATAGATATCTCCGGTAAGCTTAATTAAAGGTCCTTATATAAGGAGTTTATATAAGATAAGTTATAACTTTACTAAAGTATATATTATAATATATAGCTATATATTCTTATTACTTTCGTTATAATATATAGAAAGTATTCGAGATCGCGCGATAATAATTAAGGCAGTATAATTATTATAATAACGTCTTAAGTAATCGATAACTTAATATAAGTTAGCTTAAAAAGTCTAAAATAGCTATAGTTTATTACTTTTAGCCTTATAAGGAGCCTTATATTTCCGGGCTATAATAAGCTTATAGCCGGTAAATAAATTATATTATTACTTAGTTTATTATAATATCCTTATAAGTCGATTTACTAAAGATTATCTATTAATTTATATTATAACTAATTATAATAGTATTTAATATACTTTAATATATAATTCGATACTTATTACGAAGAAATATATATATAACCGAATCTTATATTAATTAATAACTAATTATTATACCGCTTATTTTAAAGATATATAATAGCTAATCGAGATAAAATATAATTCTAATAGCTAAGCTAAATATAAAGGTTAACTTAACGTTATTTTTTAGTTACTTAAACTTTTTAAGAAATTAATTAAGTAGCTATAAAGGACTTTATTAACTATATTATAAAAGCTATTAAAGGTATAGACTTACCTTATACCTCGATAAAGCCTTTTCGCCTTTATACTTATTCTCTTAGTTATAAAAAACGTGTTTTATAACGTTTCTATTATACCGCGGTAAAAGGCGAAACACTCTTTCCTTTAAGATCTAGACTTTAGTATAAAGATTCCAGATAACTTCGTTAGACTAATATATTACCGGATAGAGCTTTTTATGCTCTTTCTTATATATCTATCCGTTTCTAGATACGAGCCTTAGTTATAGAGATAATTAGAAAGTAATCCCCTTCGGATTACTTTTAATAAAATCTTTAGTTTTAATATAATATCTTATACTTATTATACCTTTCCGATACGGCTCTAAGGTATTATTAGACCTTACGGATTATATAATATAGTTTATTTTCTTATTCGAGCGTTTATTATAGAGATATCTCGATTTTAGACTATTAGTTTCTACCGTATGCTAAACTAATAGTTCTAAGATATCTTCCTTTCTTTTCCCTACTTATATGGAATTTATCTACCTACTTATAGGAGTGTTTTCCCTTATCGGAATCCTTTCTCTTAGTTAGAAGTAAGTAATATTAATACCACGGTTTTACTCTTATTACTTCCTCTTTATACTAAAGTGATAATTTAAGATAGCACTCGACTATAAGGCCTCTTACGAGGCTTACTTCCTTTATAATCACTTTACCTCTATAAATAAAAGCTATTATAGTTATCTTAGATTTCTTTTAAAACGGATATAACTAAGCTTAAAAATATTATTATTATACTTCTTAGTTATATTATATACCTTTTTTATAGAGACCCCCCTCTTAATATATAATATAACTTAAGAGTATATATAAGATATAAGAATATTATAATAAAAAAAAAGAATAAAATTATTATAGATTAGGAGTAGTATTTCTAGAAAGGCGACCTAAAAGACTAATAACGCTTAATATACGACTTTAGCTTTAAAGAGAGATTCGTAAGTAAAATATAATATAGAAAGGTACTTATTTCCTTTTACGAGTATAACTTAATAATTTATTTAATACCTTTAAAGCTTTAAGTTATATTTAAGTAAATATTTATAATTTCTTAGATATTATTCGGGATAAAATATAGCCTTATTAATACTTTAATAAAAGGGCTTTTACTTAATATATAATTAAGATATATAAGGTCTACCTTAAAAAGATAATTCTTTAAAGATCTCCTTTATATAAGTTATTAGCTTATATCTTTTATAGCTAATTAATATATTAATTATAAAATATAACTTAAGATAAAAAGTAATAGATAATTATTATTACTTTAAAATATTAATTATATTATATTAAATTAAATATTCGTTATTTTTTAAATATATACTTATATTTTAACTTATTATTAACTCGATAAGCTTTTAACTTTGCTTATTACTTAATTTAATAAGTGTCGTTATTAATAATAAATATAACTATAAAACTAAAAGAACGTCTAAAGGCTTAAACCGCTATAATACTCCGTCCTTTATCCTCCGATAGCCTAGCTCGGATCCTCACTTTAAGGTATGCCCGGCGTAATATTAATGCCTCGTCCTCGCTACCTTCCTCGCTTCTGCTCGTTACTAACGCACTAGGGGCGAATAACAGAGCCTCGCCTGTCCGAAGACCGACGATAATTGCAAATAGTTTATCGTATCTTATTACTTTAGCGCTATTATAAGGTGTATTCTAGCCGCCGGAGGTGGGTCGTATTATATCTAGTACGGCGATATAAGCTTAAAGAGCATATAGCTATACCGGCGAGGTAAACCGATAGATAATGGTCGTAGAACACAGATCTAGAAGCTCGGGCGCTATTATGGGCTCTTAGTTTCCTATAATAATCCGTATACCGAGATATCGTTACAGTCGTATAACCGAGAGCAGCGTACCGGTTAACGCTTAAGATTCGGCCGAAGTGTTTATATACTAAACTCCGTTAGCTGCCCGCCTTATTCGGCTTAAGATACCTAAGCGCTATAAGGCTAAACCTTATATGCTTCGTCTAACGTAATAACACGCCTATAGGATATTTCCTATTCGAGGAAGATAGATAAACATATATTAAAGAGTGAGTAGGCTGCTCTTAGCGTAATATACGGATACGATAGATCTATAATCGTTAATAAGCCGGGCTATTAGGCTATAAGTGGGAATATACCGGTAAGGAAAGGTAATAACGAGTATTACCTCGTGCGTCTATACCGTCCCCTAAGGTGACTTCTTCTCTATCCCTTTCTTTAATTACGCGGAAGGTATAAAGCTTTCGAGCATAGTAAGTCTCTATTAGAGAGGGCTAAGCTAAGCGGGGGTTAACTCTACTATAAATAACTCCTTCTTAAAAACCTCGTAGTTAAAGCGTTCGCCTATATACTGCTAAATCTTCCGTATCTCCCTTAGTATTATATAGGCGATATTAATATATAAAGGAACGGTACTATTATCTTACTTAACGGCTATCAAATTAAGTATACGCTTCGTATTAAGGTTACGACTGTTAATCTATAATGCTTCGACGTAGACATTAAGATACTGGTATATCCTCTTAATCTATGTTAGCGGAGGGTTCTTTCACGTTTTACTAAATATACCTTAATAGTGCTTATATTAGTAGGCGAGTAGAGCACTCTTATACGGATACCGCTTAAAGACGTTAGAAAGGCGGTCTCCGACGGGACACCTATATCATCAGATACGAAGGTATCATAATAGAATACTAGCGCCGTCAAGGGATAAGGAAGTCTAGCTACGTCCGAGACGGCAAGATAGTTCTTTAGTAAGCACGACAAGGTATGACTCTTTCCCGAGCCCTGCGAGCCGCAAATGAATATGCTGGACGGTGTTATTATATTATAGAACAACCGACTATCGGATAGGTCTCCTAAAACTAGTGGTGAAGTCGGTAGGGCGGCAGAACCCCCTAGACAGTAACCGAGAAGGCCGAATTCAGAAAGCGACGGTGATATCTAGCCTAGTGACGGCCGTAGTGACGCTGCCGCGAACAGCGGGGAGTTAGTCAGTTGCTCGTGCGGCACCCGCTATAGGGTTACCCCACCAAGAAGGCGGAAGTGGCGTTCTTTAACACGTGGTTCGTCAATTGCTAGTATCTGCCGGCAGCTCCCGTCAGAATCCGACGAATCTAGTGTAGTCGCTATTCTTTTATTTCAAAGGTTCGCCGCTTATCACAGTAATATAGGCCGGGATTCTGATGTTGTCTGTGCTCGTTAAGAGAGAACTGCATACGTTGGAAGCACGAAAAGTCCGTTCATATATCAGCACGAATTAGGCTACCCACGCTGCATTCGTCTATCCGATTCTCCTTTCCAGCATTACGCGATCACGACGATCCACGCCTGTCGGATTCCGAGTCGGAAGACCCACGTACCGCCCTCGACGCCACTCAGCAGGCCATGACGGCCTCGACGCCCCGCGCGAGTGCGGGCCTAACCCCCTACTAACGTAAGAAACGCGCTAGGAACGGGAACCCTATTAACGACTCCCTATGCCCGGCCCTTACGACCTTACTAAGCGGGAAGGCTAGTAAGGTAATCGACTTAACGAGCGTTACCGAACTATATTCTATAGCCCCTTAGGGCTTATAGGACTCCGTCTATACGCCCTAAGCTATAACTAAACCGACTAAGGCCTCCTCGGAATTCTACGACTAAATAGCTAAAGCTAGGAGGAAGAACTAAGACTAAGAAGAGGTTATAACTATAATAGCTAAGGCTTTAGACTCGATCCTTATAGCCTTTCCTCCCTGCTAACGTAAAATAACGGATAAAGTAGTGACAGGTATCTTTACCTACCTTTATACTACTATATTCGCTTAAAAGATACTCGGAGAACCTATTAGTGTATCCCCCCTGACTACCCTTAAGTTATAAGCCTCGAAACCGGGGCGCTTAGCGACTACCGGAACGATACTAGCCTTTACCTAGGCCGTTACCGTGACCTCGTTCCTTACGATAAGTAGAGCCTCTACGAAATCTATCACCTTTTTAAATAAAAGTACTAGCTTTAAGTTAATAAAGATAAATAAGATAAATAAGTCTACTAGAACTAATAAGTCGGATAAGTCGAAAGGCCCCCTATCTAATATACGGGTCTTTATATATATATATAAAGAGAGGTTAGATTAGGCCCGGAGATAACCGACCTTCGCTTTACGAAAAGCGACCGCCGAGAAGCTTAAGATACCCTTAGCGGATATCCCCGAGATATATTATATCCCCTCCGGCTTCGTTATACGATTAAAGACTAGGGAGATCTAACTCTTTATCTTTTCTAATAAAGCTTAATCCGAGCTAGGAGGCTTATTCGGGGCTAAGGCCTTTAATATACACTAGAAATAATATAACTACGTTATCTTTAGGTGCCCGAGGAAGGTTCTATAACTCTCCTTAAGCGAGGTTACCGTATAGCCGATACCTATAATAAAGATAACGGCGGAGGAGGCAGAGGCCTAAACGGGACTTTAGCCGAAGAGAGTCGCGTACTCTACGAAGGGGCCTATAAAGGCAGGCTTCGTTATACTTATCGTCTCCTTTACCGAGAAGGTCCGGCCCTTTAAGCTCTTTAGCTCGTTAGCGATAGCTAAGCTTATTAATAAAGCCCCGGCCGTCTACCGACACGACCTAGGCTACTAAGGCTAGTACTTTAGACGTAATTACGCTAGGGACCCCCGATATACGACCTACGGGGAGATAACACACGAGGGCCCCTATTAACGACCCCCGAAGTACGTTAACTACTATATACTATAGCCCGCCGACCACGAGGGCTGCCCCGCTAAACCGATACGGAAGAACGGTAAGATAATACACCTTATAAAGAAGTAGAGGGTATCCTTCCGATCCGCCGGGGAGCAGCTTTATAAGGCCGCGTACCCCGAGCTATTCGGTGATTATATCCTCGAGACCGCCCGGGTAGCTACCCGGGCCGAAGCCCTTATAGTCTTTATAACTCCGAAGGGGATAAGGGTTATAGCTCACGAAACGAATAACAGCTACCTTAAAGGGCGGACCCCTACCCCGATATAGCCTATTATCTTAGTCTCGGGCTCCCCCCCGAGGGATTAAGAGGGCGATATCGACTTAACCGATCTCCCGGACTCCCCGACGAAGGCTTTAGTAGAAATCTAATATCGATCGACCCGTTATAAGACATCTTCTAGCCGCTTACTCGACTCGCTACCGTCTTACGTTAATAAATTACTCGATAGCGAGTAAACCCTAGAGGCAGCCCTAGGTAAGGGGCAGAGGCGGTATAGACCGGCCCCTAGCGATCGTATACTAAAACGTCGCCCGCGCGAGGCCGTCTTACGAGGCGTTCCTAAAGCTCTACGCCTTTTAAAAGGTAGACGTTATCTATATAACTAAGCTTATATAAGGTAGCGACTAATATAGCCCGCTCGTAGTAATATACGCTTATTATAAGCTTTACTTATTTATCTCTAACTAAATAAATAAATAAGATAAACCTAAAGCTTAAATATATATCTATAAGGACGGTACCTTTAACGCGAAGTAGCTTATATACTTCCCGACTAAGTTTACGATATAGATAGTAATTAACGGATATATTATTATAACGATATATTAAGATCGCTATAACTTATAATAACACTACGAACTTTATAGATATATACCCCTTAATTATAGATTTCTCGTAGTAAGGGACTTTAACGTTATTAGTAGAGTCTAGTAATTCTATACTCCTAACGAAGAAAATAGCGCCGGACGCTTTACTACCGCTTAAATAGTAGCGCACGACCTTTCCTTTATTAGAGAATACTTTAAGGCTATATACGATAGGGGTAATACCTTAGACCTAGCTTTCTCTAATGTCCTATTCGCTAGCTCGATAATAGACGATATATTTATAGCCTTTAGCGACTACCCGGCCCTCCGAGTCACGCTCCTTATCGGGGGTAAGACCTAGGTAAACCACTATAGGTTTACCGTCCCCGAGGATAAGATCGAAGCCTTTATAGGACTAGTCACGTCGGGTCTTTAGCACGCCCCGAGACCTAAAATAAAAACGCCCGAAGAAATCGACGACGTAGCGGATTTTCTCGTCGATATACTAAAGACGGCCGTCTAAAGCGCCGGGAAGTCCTTAGGGCCGCCGGGTGGTAGCGCGCCTTAGTAGACGGAAGACTATAGCATTAAGTATAATTTATATAAGGCCGCGGTCCGCGCCTCGAGCCTTATAGAAGCCTAAGCCGAGAAGAAAGCGTTCCGGACTACTATTCGGACGGCGAAGCGATAATACTAGCGGAGGCTAATCGACGGAGCTACCTTAAACTAGGACCTTTATCGTATCGTGGCTTAGTATAAGCTAGGCACGGCCTACGGGCCTCCGCTACTAGTAGTCGACGGGCGTATAATAAATAATGCGAAAGAGAAATATAAGGTGCTAAGGAAGAAGCTTCTACGACGCTTCTCGCCTATAGACGATATCGCTATCGACCCTCTTTAAATACCAATAGTCCCCTTTAAGACGATTAAATAAAATAGCGAGGTTACTATTAAGGAACTCGAGCTATATACTATTAGTATAAAGAATACCTTACCCGGAACCGATAAATTAATAATATAGCTACTAAAAGCCGTATAAAAAGCTATCGGGCCCGTCTTCGCTTTCTTATACTAGGCTTACCTTAAGATAAGCTACTACCTACGGGTATTTCGCTTAGCCGAGGTCGTTATATTATAGAAGCCCGGTAAAATAAACTATACGACCCTTAAGTTGTAGCGGCTTATCGTATTCCTCTCGTGCTTAAGTAAAGGGCTAAAGAGGCTAATAATAAGATATATAGCCCGGATCTCCCTATAAGAGAGAATCCTTAACTACTAATAATATAGCGCCTTACTTAAGAGATCGGCTATTGATTTACTCGCGTGCCTTATTTATAATATCGAGTATACGCTCGAATCGGAGAGAGTATTCTTAGTAGCTATATTAAATATATAAGGGGCTTTCGATACGGTCTAGAAAAACCGACTCGGGCTTACCCTCTTACGATAAGGCTAGCTAAGGAGCTTAATACGTTAGATAATCTTATTTTATATAGATAGGAGAGCTAGAGTATACCTAAACGGGGCCACGTCCGATTACTTTTATCTAGAGTGCGGCCTCCCTTAAAGGAGCCTAGTCTCGCCGGTGCTCTTTATATTATCGATCGCGGACGCCTTCCTTAAAACCGGCTAAAGTCATTTCGGTTACGCGGATAATATCGTTATCGGCTACGAAGGGCTTATATACGAAGCGACTATAAAGTAGCTTATAGAGCTAATTAGAGAGCTTTTAGACTAAGGCCTAAAGAATAAGATAGTTTTTAACCTAGATAAGGCGGAGGCGATATATTTCACCCGGAGAAACCCCCTTACTAGGTAGGAGGACACAGGACTTATTAAAGGTATAAACTTATCCTATACCTCGATAAAGCCTTTTTCTTAAGATCTAGACTCTAGTATAAAGATTCCGGATAACTCCGTACCTTTCCGATAGAGTCCTAAGGTATTATTAAACCTTACGAATTATATAATATAGTCTAATTTCTTATCTACGCTTTTATATCTTAACTTTAAGCTATTAGTTCTTAGCGTACGCTAAACTAATAATTCTAAGTTAATCTTTCCTACTCTATTTTCCTTACCTAGATTTTATCTACTTACTTATAAGAGTGTTTTCCCCTATCGGAATCCTTTCTCTTAGATAAAAGTAAGTAATATTAATATTACGGTTTTACTCCTATTACTTCCGCTTCGTACTAAAGTAATAATTTAAGACGGCACTCGATTATAAGGCCTCTCTCGAGGTTTACTTCCCTTATAATCATTTTACCTTTATAAATAAGTTATAAGCCTGGACCGTTATCTTTTCGTTTATAACGATAAAGAACCCTTTCTCTTTATTTCTTATATCTCGAGGAACTTATACTCGATATACCTTCTATTATAACGATATTCTTATCGTTAAATCGATCTTATCCGATAATTTACGATATATCTTTATCCTTTTAGAAAATTCTCGATCGATCTTTACCGATAAAAGTAAGACTCGTTATAATACTTTTTAGAAGGCTCCGTCTTTTACTTAAGTCCCTTATATCGATTATAAAGCTCGAATCCCTTTCGGATTTATTTTAGATTTCTCTTCGATAAGAGAATATCTAGTTATCGCTTTTATATATAATAGCTTCTTCCGACCCTTCCGCCGAGCCTCTTATCTCGGCTTCGGATCCGAAAGCTATTAAAGCCCTCCCTCCGGCTCCGGCTTATACCGAAACACCTCTTAAGACTATTTCGAGCTATTTAATACCGAGGGATTAACGACTTTCCGGTCTTAAGAACTAGAATACTTAGTTTTCGACCTTAGAGTTATTCCTTAAAATTCTCGATATTAAGAGATATTTCGGCGAAAAAGAAGCTTACGCTCTTTACCCGAACGAAATTAAACTTTAAGCGTTACTTATTATATAGTAAAACCTTTTTACGGAACCCTTTTCGCTTATATTCGACTTAACCGACCCTTAGTAAGCCTTAGATGTCCTAAGGGCTAGTTACGAAGGTACCGGACCCGTCTTATAATAGTAGCTATATCTCGAATTCTACTTTATTCGATACGAGCATTTTAAGTTATTAAACGACTTTATTTCTTCGTTTAAGTCTTATACGAAGAAACTATATAACGTCGGAGCGAAAATCGAGCCTATCGATTAAAAAACGATCTTTATAGCCGCTTTTAATAGCAGCTTTCCTATATAAGCGGACCGATAACGGTCTACTTTACGTTTTAAGGAACCGCCCTCCTTAGACGTATTAATCACCGATATCCTCGACGAATCTCGATACGATTTAGATACTAAGATAGAAAATTCATCCTTTTATTCGAATAAGCGTTATTCGAAAAATAACTCGAATACTTCGATACCGAAGAAAAACGACTATAAATTCGATAAAAAGAAGAATAAAAAGAATAAGGGATCGAATACTTCGAAACTCTTAACTAAATCGACCCCCTCGTAGAATCCTTATTCCCCGAAAAACGCTTTTAAGTCTAAAGACCGTTCTTATCCTAAGAATAAGAAAAAGAAGTAGTAGAGTTAAGCTAATAACGACTCTACTTCCGAATCGGAAGATAACCGGTATAACGAATCGTTTTACTCCTTTTCGTTTAATAATAACGAATACGAGGGCCTACCGAAAGACTAGTAGCTATACGATACCGGTTCTACTCGTTATATCTCGAACGATCGAGCGCTTTTTAAGATGCTTTATTTCTATCCGAATATTAACCCGGTAATTACCGGAGGAGGCAGTATTAAGCCTATCGGAAAAGGGATAGTCGAGCTAGTCCTCTCTAACCCGGAAAATAACGATAAATTCGTCCTTTGTCTCGAAAACACGTTATTTATACCGGCTTTTCCGATTAACCTGATTTCCGGTTTTTGCTACTATCGTTTTAGTAGAAAGATTAACGGACTAGACCTAGTATCGTCTAGAAACTAGGTTATAACGACGTTTAACCCTTTTAAAAGCGGTTTTTTCCTCTACGTCGCTAACTAACCGGAACTAGACCTTACCTTCGCTATAATACGAATAAGGGCAAAATTTAACCTAGGAGAACCCTTCCTTAGGTAAAAAAGGTCTAAAATAAAGGAAATAACTAAAGATCGAAATGCTGGATCTTTTCCTACGGCGGTACCCGAAACCTGGGCTAAGTTACCCGAAACCTAAGTCCTACCTAAGTTACCCGAAAGCCAGACTAAAAAGCCGAATATCTCGACGAATACTGGCCCTATTCGGAAGGTTCCGACACCTCTAGATTCTTCGTCACCTGAAGTTTCCCCTAGGAACTCTAAAAGTCGAAATCCATAGTCCTTTATTACGGAAATCGTTAAAGATTACCCTGGACCGAATTTTCCGAGCCTTAACTTTGCTACGACTACTTAACTCTGGTATAATCGACTCGGACACCCCCACTTCGATGCCCTAGTAAAGGCAGCGAAATCAACGAAAGGAATCGATATAACTAAGCTTAAAAAGCAAGACCTTAACTACGAGGACTACTTAAAAGCGAAGTTTACTCGAAACTAGAATAAGAAGAACGAAAATCGAGCCACTAAGCCGTTATAGCGATTATATCTCGATACCGTTAAGCTCTCTCCTCGAAGCTATTCTAGTTTTAACTACCTTATCGTATATATAAACGATTTCACCTCTTTTTAACTTATCTTACTTATTAAATCGAAAGAAGAGGTACTTTAAATTATTCTAAATAAACTAGAATACTTAAAACGAACCTTCGGCCGATATCTTAATATTATAAGGATCGATAACGGTAGGGAATTTAACCCTACTAAATTCGAAGAATTCCTATCCGAAAAAGGAATCACTTACGAAACCTCGACCCGCTATATACCGGAATAGAACGGTATAACGGAACGGTCTAACCGAATTATTCTTAATAAGACTAGAACGGTTATAACGGCTTCGAATATCCCGAAATTTCTCTAGGAATTCGTTATTAACTCCGTTACGAAGTTAATTAACTTTACGCCTACGTCGAATAAATCGATTATACCTTATTAGGAATTATACGACTATTTCTTTCCGGAATAAACGAATATACCGGACTTAACGAATATCTATACTATAGGTAGTAAAGTCTATGTCTATACGCCGAAAAAAGAAAGGACTTAGTCCCGAAAGTTCGATAATCGCTCCGAAAAAGGGATTCTACTCGGTTATAAAGGAAATTCGATATATATCGTTTATATTCCTAACCGACCCTTTAAAAAGAAGGTCTTCTCTACCTCTTATATCCGGATTTAGTACGAAAACGAAGAAAATCGCGATTTAAGGGGGAAAGACTTATCGGCTCTAACCGAAGCCGATATTTAAGAATCGGCTTTATACGAAACCGATATTTAAGAAATCGACGATTCTTCTATCGAAGACCACGATTTAAAGCCTACCTCTAAGGTTAAAGAATCGAAAATATAAGTTATTTTACCTAATAACCTTACAGAAGTAGAAAAGAACGCCTACGAAAGAAACCCTCTATCGTTTACGGCGATTCTAGGCTATAAAGAGCTACGTACTCTTAAGTAAGCGTTATCCGGCCCTAAAAAAGAAGAGTAGTAGAAAGCTATTTACCTCGAATTACGAGAAATCCTTAAAAAGGGGACTTTAAGAGCTATCGATAGCTCCGAAGTTAAAAAGATCGGTAGAAACCCGCTTTCTCTATACTAGTTATTTAAACTAAAAACCGACGTAACCGGAAAACCAGTTCGATATAAAGCCCGACTCGTCGTATAAGGCTTCGAATAATAATACGGTCTCGATTACTTCGAAACCTTTACTTCCGGAGCTAAACCTATTACTTAAAGGTTATTATTAGCTCTCTCCGCTTATTATAACTAGGAAATCGAGTATATCGATATTATCTCCGCGTTCTTTAACGGAGAGCTTCTAAAAAAAGTATATATCGAACCTATCGAGGGCTTAAACGAATTTCTATAGTAATATCCCGATTTAAACGATTTTGGATAGAAATTTAACGACTCTTAGGTCTTATTACTACTTAAGGCCTTATACGGCTTAAAGTAGAGCCCACGATAATAGCAAATTAAGGTTAAAGAAGCTTTTAAACGACTAGGCTTTAAACCTTTACTCTCGGATAAATCTACTTATTATAATAAAGATTATACGATCTTTATCGTTACTTATATCGACGACTTCCTTATTTTCGGTCCTTCTATTAAGGATATTTATTAATTAAAGGAAAAAATCTCCGAATCCTTCGATATTAAAGATCTTAGGCCGATTTACTACTTCTTAGGAATCTAGATCCTTCGAGACCGACCGAATCGAACTATTAAGATTAACTAATCGACTTATATATAGTAGATTCTCGATATAAGTAACTTATCCGAGATAAAACCGTTAAGTATTCCGCTAAGCCCTAGATTCCTTAAAGGACTCGATTATTCCTCCCTAAAAGAACTATAAGATCGAAAACTTTTAAAGGAATACTAGTAACTTATCGGCTATTTAATATATATTATAATATATACTAAGCCCGATATATACTTTATTATCGGATACCTTACCTAATTTATATAAAATCCGATTATACCGCTTTTAAAAATAATAAAAGGTGTTTTTAAATACCTTAAAGGAATAAAAGACTATATTATAATCTATAACGGTTCCGAAAAGCCTTCGTTAATAGGCTTCTTTAACTCGGATTATAGCGGTAACTATAAGACTTGAAAATCCACCTACGGTTATTTATTTACTTTAAATAACGGACCTATTAGCTAGAAATCGAAACGGTAGTCTACGATAATATTATCGATTACCGAAGCCGAATTTAACGGACTCGAGTAAGCTACCCGGGAATCGATTTAACTTAAAAACCTCTTAAACGAAATAAGTACTAAAATTCGAATAATTCCCTTATTAAGGGATAATACCTCGGCTATAAATTTAGCCTATAACCTAGAGTATTACTAACGAACGAAGTATACCGCTATTCGTTATTATTTCGTTCGAGAATAAGTCGAAAAAAAGAATATTTCCGTTAAATATCTCTTTATAGACGAAATACTAGCCGACGGTTTAATTAAACCACTTTCTAAAGATAAGTATTAAAAGTTTATTAACTTACTTTATCTCTCTCCTTAAATATCCGATCGAAATAACTTAAAAACCGTTTATTTTATAATATAAGCTAAGTAAGGGGCTATTAAAGGTATAGACTTATCTTATACCTCGATAAAGCTTTTTTCTTAAGATCTAAACTCTAGTATAAAGATTCCGGATAACTCCGTACCCTTCCGATATAATCCTAAGGTATTATTAAACCTTACGAATTATATAGTATAGTCTAGTTTCTTATCTACGCTTTTATATCTTAACTTTAGGTTATTAATTCCTAATATATATTAAACTAATAGTTCTAAGTTAATCTTTCCTACTTTATCTTCCTTACTTAGATTTTATCTACTTACTTATAGGAGTATTTTCCCCCGTCGGAATCCTTTCTTTTAGATAAAAGTAAGTAATATTAATACTATGGTTTCACTCCTATTACTTCCGCTCCGTACTAAAGTGATAATTTAAGACGGCACTCGATTATAAGGCCTCTCTCGAGGTTTACTTCCCTTATAGTCACTTTACCTTTATAAATATACCTTTTTTACGTTACTTCCCGTAGAGGTCGACTATTATCTCTTATAAAATTTATAAGGAGTCTCTTTTATTTAATAGAGGGCAGTTAAAGTAATAACTAGCTAAACCTATAAGTTATTAAGCTCGGTAATACCTAGTATATTAAGCCGGGATAACTAGGAAGAAAGAACCTCGGCTATATAACGTCTTTTAGTAAGCTCGAAATCAGGCACCGGCTAAGGTATCTAGACTTAGGTATATAACTATAAACTAGAAGTGGTCCCGACCTATCCTTATATTGCTTTAAAGTCCGCCCCGGTATAGAAATCCTAGATTTTCCGGTTAAGAAGCTCGTTCTAGAGTTTAGATCGTATATTATTTACCGTGCTATTCACGAGGTTATACGCTTTTATTAAGGCCTAGGTAGCTTTAGTCGTTAGCTTCCGAGCTTAAGTTATTATTCCGAATAACTACCGAATTTAGGTCTTAAACTTATTATATTTCTACGAAGCTTCGATAAGCTTTAGTTCCTAGCGTATTAAGTTTTTTTAGTCCTCCGTTAATCTCGTAAGCGCTTATCCGTTCCGAGGGATCCTTCTAATAGCCCGAATTAGATCGTTTTAGCGCGTATTACCGAAATAGATTACCTATACATCGCGATCTATAAATTCCGGTATATAATATTAGCGGTATATACTTAACGTACCCTTACTATAGCCTATAATCTAATTACGCTCTTTAAGCGAGACCTCCTTAGTAAGCTTTTTCCTTATAGCGCGCTATAAGTTATAGAATATTAAGTCGTTTAAATAACTATACGACTTCCTTAGTCTTATAAGGGCGTTATAAGCCGAGCTATATTCGTAGGAGTCTCTATCGATACTAAAACCTATCCTATTACGGAAGATAAAAGAGTTTACTACTCCTTCTTTAATAAGAAGCCGGATACGATCCTTATTTATTAATACCTGTAGTCGATAAATTATTTCTAATATAGGATCGCCTTCTAGGGCTTTATCGGCGAGAGTTAATACTAGTATCCTAAGGACGGGATAGTAGATTAAATTAATCTCCTCGCGGAATCCGAACTTTATAGGGGTCTTCTTCCCTTTACGTGTCTTCGTCTCGGTGAGGCGAATCGTTATAGTTAGGCTATTCCGATAAATATTATCCTAAGAGGGAAATATAGTAAAGCTGATATCTCGGTACCTTAGTTTAAGTAATACCCTAAGTCGAGTAGACGTAGTATTAACTAAAAGGAGAATTATAGCTAGTTATAATCGTATATATTTATAAGGAAAGACCTTAATATCCCGTATCTAGTGATAGGTTAGGAGAAGATCTAAGTCTTCTATAAAAAGGGCCGACTTCTCTTTCTTATTAAGATTAAGCTAGTATTTCTTTTATAGGTTTTAACTTAGAAACTACTAAATTAATTAGCGTCGGGCCTAGAATTTTTATATTAAGACTTATATTACTTATATTATAAAGAGTTACTTAATTTAACTAATAGTATATTATAGCCGCGTAAATAAGACTTAGGGATTTCTAGTAGCTTTTAATCGTTAAAAGCTTAGTGATCCTCCTATTTTTTATACGCTAATCGAGGAAGGCCTTAAAGATAGCTATATTAGCCCGTTTAATTATCTCGTCGGGCTTAACTCTAAGGGATCGATAAAATCTAGTAAGAGTAAGTTTAGCCTTAAGCTATAGATCGTAGTCTTACTATATCTAGATATCCCTTTATCTCGAGAGGCACTTCTTAGTGTTATTATTATACGTTTTCCTTATCGGCCCGAGCGTCTAATAATAGTTAACTAGATCTCGGATTTCCTTTAACGTATCTTACTAAACGACGGGTGTAGCGTCATCTAGTATCTTATCACTTATTCCTTAATTATTGCTAAAGTGAGGTACTATAACCGAAGGCGGTGCTTCACGAAAATTTTCGCGAGGCTTATAGCGATTAGCACGTATCTTATGGAATAATAAGATAGTAGTGTATTTAGACTGTGATGTCACTTATCTCAGGGTGCAGAAAGGATAGAAAAGGGGGGATAAGGAACGGATACGGCTAAGAGGTAGAAGAGATAACGTGGATACTAACCTATCCTGGTAGTGATTAAGGACGCTTAAGTACTAACAAACACATCCGTAATGCGAAACGAAGGGTGTGAGGATAGGGAAGCAACAGGTGTGGCGGCTAATGAAACGTCGCTAAAGTTAGGTGGGTGGGATAGCGCTAAAGTAGTAAGTGTAGACATGAGTAGATTCAGGGCGTAGAGGTTACTATTTCCGGCAGGCGCAGTAGGCAGTAGAGGTTACACTGCGTTTCATTAATAATCAGTATTATATATTTTTTTTTAATTATTATTTCATATATATACGGTTTTATTTTTTATATTTTTAAAATATTTATTACTTAGTATATTTATATTTATAAAATATTTATCTTTTATATAATAATTATATTTAAATTATTTAATAATTATTCTAATTTAATTATATTTTTATAATATAGTATTATACTTTTTTTCTTAATATTTTATAGTATAAACCTTTTTTATATATAAAAGTATTTATAATATATATATTTTAATTATAATAAATATATATTATTATAAATATTTTTTTTATTATATATTTTATATTTTTTTTTTTTTTTATCTTTTTATTTATAAAGATATTAAACCTATTTTAATTAAATATTTAAATATTAAAACGATGTTAAAATATATTTTAATTATTTTTAAAAATATTAAATATATATATAATTTATATAAAGTTACTTTTTTTAATTATATTTAATAAACTTATATTTAAATAAATATAAAATTCTTTTTTATCTTATTAATATTATCAAAAATTATTATTAATATATTATAATATATATTAATATTAGTATCTTTTTGTTTATTTTCTTTATAAGATTATATATTAGACTTATATATTTAAAATATAAGAAAAGTAAAGTACTTTATATTAATAAATTTAAATAAATTACTTTTTATATAAGTTTAAAAATTATTATCGAAATAATAAATAATAAGGCTTTAATCAATATATCTTATAAATATAATAGTTCTTAGCTTTATATAATAAATAAATAAAATTAAATAAGGTAGTACTTTTAAAATTATATTTTTTTTATAATATTTTACGAAAAGTCTTTTTACTTTTCTTTTAAATTTATTTTTTTAAATTTTAATATTAAAATAAATAAAGCTTTTTAAAGTTAAAAACTATTTTATATATTTTATTCTAAGTAAGTATATATTAAAGAGTAAATGTTTTTAAATAAGATTTATGATATATCTTAGTTTTTTTTTATAATTTTTTTAACTTATATATATTTAATATTTCAAAACTTTATAAAATCTTATTAATATATTTATAAGATCTTAAGATATTATTAGCTTTATATTATTATTATAAGAGAAGAGATAAAAAAACTTATAATTATACTTTTATAAATAATATTATAACCTTTTTTAAGAAGATAAAAGTATTTAATACTTTAGTTATTTGATATATTTTAATTAAAGCAAAAATAGTTACAAATAAATAAAAGAGTTATCCGATATTTGAAAATAAAAATATAAGATAATAATAAAACGCTTATTTAAAAAGGTATTAATCATAAAGAATATTAAAGTTATAATATAATTAAATATCTTATATATAAAGATTATATAAAAGAAACTTAACAAATATTTTAAATAAACTAAGATAATTATCGTAAAGTATAAGTTATTAATATTTTAGTTAAGTTTATTTAAAACTTTGTTATTTTCTCTTAAAACTTAAGTTATTATATTTTTTAAAAAAAATATTTCAAACTTTATTAATAATAATATTAATAATGTTTTTAATAATCATAATAATAATGATAATAATAATAATAATAATATATACGTAAGTATTTGTTATTTTTTATTAAAACTTATAAATAAAGTTATTTTATAAGTTCTTAGCTTTTTATTAATTCATTTAATAGAATTAAAATAATAATAATGTTATTATTTTAATATAATAATATTAAATAATTAAGAGAAAAGCCTTTATCGTTTTAAAAAATAAAATAAAAAAGATTATTTTATCTTTATAATAAAACTTTTTTTTAAAAAAAATTGAAATAAAATATTAATATAAAATATTATAAATAATAAATATAATTAATAAGTAATTTATATAATAGTGATAATTTACTACCTTTTTATATTATATAATTATTATTTTAATATTACTTTCTAATAAAATTTAGTTTTCCTTCCATCTTATTTTTATGTTTTAGCTTATATATTTTAATACCTTTATATTAAATTTGTCTTTAATTATAATATATTCATTTTATATTATTATAAAATATAAAATATAACTAAAAGTTAGTATTTAGTATTAAAAGATATTAATTTTATTTCTTTTATAACTTATTAAATTAAATATAAGAATTATAAAATAATATAATCTTATTATTATATATTTTAATTTAATATAATAAATCATATTGAAATATAAAGTAAATATTATAAATAAAGTTATATCTCTTAAATACTTTTAAATTAATTACTTATTATTTTAAAAAGTTTCTAGCTTTATATTTTTCGTATTTAATATATAAAGGTTATACTTTTTAACTTTTTAAAAGTATTTCCCCTCTTTTATAAGAATTAACGTTTAGTTACTTAGTTCTTTTAACTCTATAGTTATTAATGACTTTTATTAGTTTAAATTTAAATATAAGATATTAAAATTTAAATATATATTTTAAGTTTATTAAGTTAATATTATTTCTTTAAATTCTTTTTTCATTATTTAATTTTATATTTATACTTCTTATTAAATAAGACGGATTACTCTTAATAATAATTATTCTTATAACTTTATTTAATATATAAGTAATTTAAAAGAAATATTTCTATCTCTAATAAATAGAAGTTAAATAAATATTAGGTAAAAGCTAGTTATTTTATTTATAAGGCTTATTATAAGATTAATCCTTATAAAAAGGAGGTTTAATAATAAGTTTATTTCTATTTTATTGTTTTATTTCAAGCCTTATTAACTTATAAGGTTATTAGTAAAGTAGTGAATTTAAGGGGCTTATTATTTTAGTATAATAAGACCGCTATGTTTATATTTTTATCGATAACTAATATAATAAGCTATGTTCATTTAATACTTACTTATAACCGAGAATTATTATATTAAAGCTAGCTTAGGATTATAAGATAATATATTATAATAACCGGAGCGATAAAATACGGAATTTATATTTAATCTCTTTATATCAGGTTTATATTTATAATTCTAAGATAAGCTTATTATAAACTTAGTAACGCGTTTTACTATAATAATAATAAACTTAATACTAATAATAACGCGATTTTATAACATCATAAGCGGGGTTATAAGTTATACTTAAAGTATAAAGAGTATCCTTTAGTTTATAAAGTAAAAACTTAAGATATAAAGAGACTAATTAAAAACAAAAAATAAGTATTTTAAAGATTATTTATAAAATTAGTATAATTTTAAATTAGTTATAATTACTACTAAAAAGTATTATTAATATATTTATAACTAAAAGTATTACGATTAAATAAAGTAAATGCTAATAATAATATACTTTTAATAAGAATTTATATATAGTTATTCTCGCTTTTTTATTTAGATTATACTTAATTTATTTATAAATGAAGAATAAATTAGAAAGAATTGATATTTACTTTATTAAATATTATTTAGTTATAAAATATAAAAGTTATAAATTCAAACCTTTAATATTATATTATTATAATATACGGTAAAACATAATATTCAAAAGTAATAGAACTCTTTATATTTAAGTAATTATCTTATAAGTCCATTTCCCTTTTTTTATTTTAATATATATAATTTAATAAAATTATAATATATTAAGTCGGTTTTAAATTATAAATAATGCAATTATTATAAGGTAGCTTATATACTTAGTAAATCGAATATAATATAATAAACTTAAAAGTAATCTATAAGTATATAAATATTAATTTTATAAATAATATTTCTAAGATACTTATAATATGAAATAAATCTGACTATTATTTTAAAAGTGAAAAGTTGTATAAAGAGATATCGATAAAGTCTGAATAGAAAAATATAATATATCCGATTTTAATAAAATAAAAGTTATTAAGAAGTTTAAAATAATATATAATTTTTAATATTTTATATTTCTTATTACATCAAAAATGAATTTACTTTAATATTTTTTTATTATAAGTATTTATATAAATATAAGGTATTTAAATATATTAATAATAATATAACTTAGTATTTAACTTATATTAAATAAATAAGTTTTCTAATATTATATTACTTAAAAATTACTAAAGCTTATTTAAATGAACTTATAAAATTCTTATAATTTCTAAACTTCTAAATTAAATAGGAAATATATTCTATAATAGTTATTATAAGGTATTAATATTATAGATAAGTTTAAGAATTATATAGTTAAAATATTAAAACATTATTAATAATTTATAAAATATATATGTTTAAATAATAATAATAATAATAAAAATCCTTATTTAATATCATAATTAATATATTAATTAAAAGTATTATAATAATAAATGTTAAATATATAATAAAGTAAATTTTATTTTTTAAGATTATAATATTTATATCATATAAAATAAAGATAAAATTATAAACTTTTTTAAAAGGTTTTAAAAAGAATATTTTTTTCTTTTAAAATTCTATTTAATATATTGCTTTAAATTTCTTTAAATACTTATATTTACTTTCTCTTTTTTAAAATAAAGTTTTTAAACTTTTCTATAAGTATTTAGTCTTAAATTTTTTAATAGTTTTATCTTAAATATTAAGTAATAAGTAAAATATATTTATTTATATTTATTATATTATATTATTTCTATATTAATTTTAATTTATCTTAAAAATTAAACATACTTCTTAATATATATTTATTAATTTTATTTAAATATATATATATATATATAACCTAAGTTATTTATATAACTTTTAAATCTTAAAACTTAAAGGGAAATTTTTAATTAAAAGAGTTAATTATATAAATACTTTTATAATTATTTTAAAATAATATTATTTATTAGAAATAAGGTAAAAAGCTTTTTAATTAACTTATAAAACCTATAAAATAAATAAAGAATTAATTTAATTAATATTATATCTAAATAATATAATAAAATATTAAATAGAAAAAATGAAAATTAAAAGAATACTAAAAACTTTTTTATTTATATAAATAAAAATAAACTTATATTTAATATATCGAATTAAATAAGTATTAATAAAACGTTATTATATTATATATTTTAAAGTATAATAGGAAATTAAAATTTTAAAAAATTATTTATAAGTTTATTATTTAAAACTAAATTTATTTTTAAATAAAAATTATTATTAAATATAGTTTTTCTAATATAAATATCTTTTTATTAATTTATCTTAACCTTTTAATAAAAGTCTTTTAACTTTTTAATAAATATTAATATTTTAATTATAATTAAAATATATGATTATATTAGTTTTTTAAATATTTCTTTTTAAATATTTTTTTCTTTAAGTTATAAATTATAAATTATAATTTATTATTTAAAAAATATAAAAGGATTATATTAATTTTTTTAATCTATTTTTACTAAATAAACTTATTTATATAAAAATCTTTTTTTTATTATTATTATAAAATATAAATATATATTTTAATATAAAACTAATATTATCTTCTTATAAGTAAATATACCTTTTATTATAAAATTTAAAATATAATTATTCTTTTATATATTTTAAAAAAATAATATTAATTTTAAAATTATTATTGATATTAAACTTTTATTTTCATTATTTAAATTATATATTTTTTATTTCTTACTTTTTATATTATTTTATTTTATTTTACTTTATTTTATTTTATTTTATTTTAATTTATTTTAAAATATATATATAGTTTCTTTTTAATTTTAAAATAAACTAATATTTATTTAATATATAAATAAAAAACTTTATAATTTAATTATTTTATTTTCTTTAAAATATATTAAATTTAATTAAGTTATATAAACTATAAAATAAAAATATTAAAAAGTTTAATTTAAAATTTTATTAATTTTTAAAAAACTTTATAAAAAAAATAAAACTTTTCTCAAACGAGTTTAAAATATTATATAAATTTTATATATTAAAATTCTTTTTTATAATTTATATAAAAAATATAAAAGATTTATACTTATAAGTATCTATTTAATTTAAACTTATTAATTAAATAAATAAAAAAATAATAATAAATTCTTTTTTTAAATTATTTTAAGAAGGTTTTATTAAATTTATATATAAAAATTATAAATAAAAATTTATAAACTTATAAACCTTTATTATATTCTTTTAATATTTATTTTTATATATCTTTTTAATTAAATATAAAATGTTTTTTATAAAAAATAACTTATTCATATTTTATATATTTTAAAAAAATTATATTAAAAATAAAATAATTATAGATATATATATTTTAAAAGTTTTATTTATTATTATTTTTTATAATAAATATATTAAATAAAATTATGAGTAAAACTTTATATTAATTTTAAATAAAAAATAAACTTTAAATATAAAAAGGTTATAAAATATAAATAAATAATATAATATATTATTAATAATTTATTTAAATATTTTATAAATTTAAGGTAAATCTCTTTAAATATTATAAAATCTTTTAATATAATCATTTTACTAATAATATTTCTTTATTTATATTAAATAAAAATACTATAAAAAAGTTTTTAATAAAATATCTCTTATATAAAATCTTTTTTAAAAAAAATTTAAAACTTAATATAAATATAAGAAAAAAGCTTTATTATATTATTAACTTTTAATTTAAGGTATAATTTTATTAACTTATATAATAAGTATATTAGCCTTTTTTCTATAATAAGAACTTAATTTTTCTTTTAAAAGCTATTAAAAATAGTTTTAAAAAATACTTTTATTAATATAATTAATTTATTTTAAAAAATTAATAATAAAACGAATTTTAAAAAAACTTTTTATTTAAATTTCTTATTTATAAAATTTTATTATTTTAATAATAAAATTTTTAAAAAGTATTTTATAATTCTATTTTAATTTATAAATATAAAAGTGTATTTTTAAAAATAGTTTTAAAACTTTTGATTATTAATATATTTAAAAAAGAAATAACTATTTTAAAAACTATTAAAATTAAAATATATAAATAACTAAAAGAAGATTTATTTATGATACTTATTTCTTTTTATTTCTTTATATAAATAGTTTTTAAACTTTTAATTATTTATATATTTAAAAACGAAATAACTATTTTAAAAACTATTAAAATTAAAATATATAAATAGTTAAAACAAGATTTATTTATATTATTTATTTTAATTTATTTCTTTATATATAGTATATATAAGAAATATAATTTAAGTTTTTTAGGTATTTTAATATTTATATAAAAATAAAGAAATAAAATAAAGTATTCTTTTTAAGAGTTTTAAATTATTCTAAAAATAAAAAAAAGAGGCTTATACTTTTTTTAATATAAAGAATATTTTCTTTAATTAATTATTAATTTTATTATTTTTTTTATATTTATATTCTTTTTTAAAATAAGTAAATTAAAATAAATTATTTACTTATATATTATAATAAGAAATATATTCTCTTAAAAGTTATTATAAAATAATATATTTTAAATTATTATAATAAAGAATAAAAAGCTTTATTTAAGTTTTAAATTTAAAAACATATAAATTTTTTTTCTATTAATATTTAATTCTTTAACGAATTTGAAATTTAAAATTAAAAACTTATAAAATAAAATATATAATATAAAAATTTTATATCTTTAATAAAAAATATTTATATTATAAAATAATATTTTTAAATTATTAAATATTAAATTTAAATTTTATATTATGAAAATTAATATATATAATCTTTTTATAATATAAAGTATTATTATTTTAGTATTAAGTTTAATATAAAAGTTATTTATTATAAATTTTTATTTCTTAATACTTAATAAGAAAAATAAAATTATACTTTAAAATAATAGAAACTTATAACTTACTTAAAAATAATAATTTATTTTCAAAATTATAATAACTCTATTAATTAAATAAAACTTTTATTTTATTTTTAAAATTTTATTTAATTATTTCTTAACTTTAAAAAGAAATATTTAAAATATATTTATTTACTTATTAAACTTTATATAATAAATAAATTATATTATAATATAATAATTTTTAAATTTAAACTATTATTATAAACTTAAATTTATATTAAAATATTATAAGAATACTATTATTTATAAATATAGAAAAAAAAGTTTAAATAAAATTAGAATTCTTTAATAAATTAAAAACTAAACAATAAATTAAGAGTTAGTATATATATATAAAAATAAAAACTTATTTAAATTATAATTTGATTAAATATATCGATATTTTAAATAAACTAAAATAATAAATATAATAAATAAAATATATATAAAATATTTCTTTTTATATAACAATTCTTTTTTTTTAAATTATTATTATTTTTATTATATTATAAATACGATATTAAAAAAACCACCTTTAAAATATAAATTTTAAAAAGGGGTTATTTTAAAGGAATTATTATTTTATAAAATATAGAAATTAATATTTTATAATAAATTTATATATATTAAATAAAAAGTAATTAATAAAATAACTTATTTCTTTAAAAGAATCAGATATTAAAAGCTTTTTTAATATAAAATTTTATTTTTATTATATTTAATTTCTTATACTAAATATTATTTAAAGTAATCTTTAAAAATATATTTTTTTTTAATAAAAAGATATATATATTTATTCAAGATTTAAAAATGTTTTATTTTATATTTTAAGGTATATTTCTATATAAACTTATATTTTAAGAATTAAAAACTTTTTAATAATTTATTAAATCGTTTTTATCTTTTAAAATTAATATCCTTTTAAATTATAGAAAGGTTATATTTAATTTATAAAAGTTTATAAATTTATAATATAAATTTATTTATTTCTTTTTTTTTCTTAAAAGTAAATATTTAATAAAAACTTTAATTATATTATAAAGCTTTTTTAAAAGAATAACAGTTTTTATTATATCAAAAATTATTTAAATTATTATATTTATTAAATAACCTAGATTTAATCTTAAACTTTAATATTTAAAACTTTATATTGAGTTATATTATTTTTAAAAAAAACCTTTTAATTAATCTTATATATATCCTCTTTAAAAGCTTAAGAATAACTTTTATTTAAAGGAAATCTATATATATTTTTATATTCAAAAATACAGTATAAATTTAAAGTTTATATATATATAATAAAAGTAAATAATTTATAAAAATATTTCAAAGATAAAAATACTTTTAAAATAATAAAGAAACTATAGGTATTATAATACTATATAAATATATTTAGAAGATTTTAAAATAAGGTTTTTTTTCTTTTTATTATTATAAGTATGATAATTTTATTTTTTTTTTAAAAAGGGTTTTAATATTTGAAATTTCGATATAAATATATAATATTTAAATAATGATTTATTTTAAATTAAATAAAATATAAATAATAGATGATTTTTGAAAACTATATTATAATATAAAGATAATATTTATAATTCTTAGAATAATTTAAAAATAAAATAAAGAAGTTATAAAAATAATATAATTTATATAATATTAATATTTAATAATTTAAAGTTCTAAAAAACTATGTTTTATATAATATAAATAAATTGATTTAATATATTATATTATAAAGAAAAGTAAAATAAAAATATTATATCTTCAAAGATTAAATATATAATAGAATATATATATTTATCATTATTCGTTTATTTTAAAGAAAGAAAATATATAAAACTTATAATTTTAAATTTAAATATATTCTTTTTAAAAAATAAGAGACTTAATATTAAATATATATTAAATTTAATTTTTAATGTTTTATTTTATTTAACTTTTAATAAGAATCTTATAAAATTAATTTTAAAAAAGAGAATAAATTATAATTTTATATATATTAAAATATATATAATAGTAACTTCGATTAAAATTCTTTTTTTAAAAAATACATTTTATATATATATATATATATATGTAATATTTTCTTTTTAATTTCTCTCCTTATTATTCTATATTTATATTATATTATACTTAAGAATGTTAGTATTATATTATATAAGTCAAGTACTTCTAAAGTTATATTATAATAAATAGAATATTATTTTTATATGCATATAAATTTAACATTTATTTTAATATATATAGAACTCAAATATTTATTTAAATATATACATAAATATAATGTTTATTTAAATATTTATATAGATATAATATCTATTTAAACATTTAATAAATACTATATTTAATAAATATTATTTTATATTTATATTATAATAAATAAGTTTTTTTTAATTTATTATATAAAGAGTATAATAAAATAACTTCTTAGAATAATTATAAAAGGAAAATAATAATTTAGTTATAACCGTTATATATTTTAGATCATAATAATATTATTTAATTACTGGTTATTTATAATACGAATATGAAGATTAATATAAGGTAATAAATATTTTTTAATTAATATATAGCTTAAGTAGAATTTGATTTTTAAAAATTAATTAATAAATATTTTAAAATCTAAGAAATAACTTCTAATTTATTTTTTATAAAAGCTATAATCTTATCTTATATATTTATTTGATTAAAAGTATCCTTTTTATAATATAATAGTTTTAAACTTAATAATATAATATAATATATATTAAACGTTATAAGATAGTATTATAAGTTAAAATTATATACGATTTCCATAAATAAATAAAAACTAAAAAGAAATTATATATTTTAAAATTTAAATATATTAAATAACGAAACGAAATTTAAATACTTTAAGATTAATAAATATATATATGAAAAATAAATTAAAACATGAGTTTTATTATAATTTTAGGATTATTATTTTTATTTTGATTAGAAATAAATTAAAAAACTATAAAAAACTTATATCTTATATATATAGATTTTAATATTAAAAAACGATATAAACATACTTTATTTAAATATAAAAATATGACGTGATTTACTTGATTTTTAAGAGGTATTAAATTTAATAACTAATCATATTCTAAACTTTACTAGTATTAGCGTATATGAGATTAATATAACTTATTATAATAATAATATATATAATTACGTATTCTAAGATGGATATTTTAATATAACTTTAATCTTATAAGTCCTTTATTATAGGTTATAAATATAAATGATATTTTTAGCGTACTTTGAAAAAAAAAATTTAAATTTTACTATTATATTGCTAGTGATATTAAATAATATTTTAATATTATAAGACGAATAGGTTTAGGTTTTAATAGATAAAGTAATATTATAAGTATATATTAAATATATAATACAATAAATTTAATTTCCATTACTTCGTATTATGAAACGAGTTTTTAATCTTATGTTATATTATAAATATATATTATATCTTAAATTATATGTTTTAAAAGATATCTAAAAAGAGCTTTAGATATTAAGACTTGTAAAAAAAAAGGCCTTAAGTTTATTAAGTATATTATATAAGAAGTATATTATAAACTATTTTCTAGATCCTAGATAAGGTTAATATATATTATCTTATTTTTCTCTTTTAAACAAACTCTTATTAACATTATAAATGATCACGATAAATAAAAGATTTTATATATTACTTTCTAATATACTTAGACCTTTTTAAAAATTTCTATTATGCTTTCTATAGCTTCCTTTTTATATACGGTTATATTCATAAGATCGACCTAGGGATTTAATCTTTTATTTTACAGTTAAAAGCTAGGTTTTATATCTTTTATATAAATATACTTAATACCTTGTTTATAAAAATCGTAAAGGCTATTAATATAAATAATATCACTTAAGAAGGATAAATTTTATAGACCTTAGATAAAATAAACTTAATAAATATAATAAAAGTCTTTATAATCTTTTATTTTTTTATTTTAATAGCTTATTTTCCGTTCAAAATAAAACGGTCCTTATATATATAAGATAAGAAATATATTTAATAAATTTAAATACTATATACTTAACATAAGACTTAAAAACAAGAAATATTAATCGATATTAAACCAGATTAGTATTAAACTAGTATTTATTATTTCCTAGTATATTATATTTTATAATAACTATATTAAATCTTAGAAAGTAGTTAAAATATAAGTTTTATTTTATAATTATTAAATAAGTGATTGTTTTTAATATAATATAAAAGGATTATTAGTCGTAATATAAGCTAAATAATTTATTCAATTATAACGAAAGCTAAATTATATAAATAATAAATTCATATATTAGACTTAACCTTTATAGTTCTAATATGGAAATTTATAATCTTTATATCTTTATTTTAATATTTATTATAAATCGATATTATATATTAGATTTCGATAAGCTTTAATATAAAGGAATATATACGTATTCTATATTTATATCAATTTATTTTAAGATGATAATTATTATACTTTAGTATTACGATATTTTAAGGTTATATTTAATAAGTTAAATAATGCTTTATATCAAGTCCGACTAAAACTATTAAGATATTATTTAGTTTAAAAAGCAAGTAGTTAGTTAAATAGGTCTTTAATAAGAATATTAATATAAAAAACTAATATTATAATACGTTATTAGGCGGTAAATTATTTATAAGTAAAATCAGTACTTATTTTAATATAGATTGCTTATTTAAATCCATTAGCCTAGGTTAACAATCTTATTTAACTTATATTTAGTCTTTATTATGAAAGTTTTATTCTCAGGTTTTTAGTATTTATATTATTAACATAATCCGGGTTTTTAGAATTTAAAATATATACCTTATATTAAGTGAATTAAAGCGTATTATATATTAATATATAATTTATATAAACATTATCGCTTAAAGCTTTCTTTACTTCCTTTAATATTAATATTATACCTTATTAGTTCTACGAAATAAGCCCCTTATATTATTAGATCGTAGGAGGTATTTCTTATTATTATAAATATAGTCGTTATAAGCATGTATAAGATAATACTTTCGTAGTTTCTTTAATTAAATAGGTATTAGCTATAATAAAGTAGCGAAAACTAATAATGGAGTAAATAAAGGAAAATCTTTTCTTTACCTTATAAGCTTTTATTAATATTTTTTCAATGTTTTTTAAATTAAGATATAAAATATATCTTTAAAGATTAAAGATATTCACTTAATAAAGAGTTTTATTTACAAATCTATTAGATTAATAATTAAGCTTATATAAAAGTGAAAGCTATATTTAATATTTAATTACTAGTAGTACCTTCTTTAATTAGATAATAATATTTCAAGCGGATATAATAATATTTTATAGTCTTTTATTAAATGTTCTTTAGTATTTATCATATATTATATAAAGAAACCTTAACTTTATAAATCACGTTATTTAATATATCCCCTTTTTCTTTTAAGAGCTACTTAAGCTTTTACCTAGGTTTTTTTTCTCGAGTATTATTTTTACCTTATAATTAAATTAAATAGTTTCGCTATTTCGAATAGTTCAGTTTAATAATATTTCACTTTATTTATAATTATAAAATATCTATTTTAATAGATATATATATTATATTATATAATGAAGACATTAATTAATTCTTTAATTTATTATAATAACTTATTACTATTTAAAATTTATAATATTCAACTTATTATTTAGCCGTTCTCTTTTATTCTCTTTAATATAAGTAATTATGATATACTTTTATAAGGTTATTATTATAAATTTAAATATCTATAATAATGTATTATATTATACTTTAAAAAGATTATATATTTAATATCCTTATTATACGTTCATATATAAAAGAAATGTATATACGCTATTATTATAATACGTTATATTATGAATAATATTTTTAGCATTTTTACAATATAGCTTCAATTAAATTTTAAAATAATATACCGAGTAACTGATTTTAAAGACTAAATAGTAGAAGTTAAAATCTTATAATTTGTTTAATTAAGTTATTTTATATAAAAGGTAAAATGTTATTTATATATTTTAAATATATATTATTTTATCTAATAGACAATAAATTAAATAATACTTCGTATATTTATGATGTATTTAAAATATAAGTATTTTATAAACCTTAGCTATATATAAAAGATCTTGATATAAACTAAAAAATATAAAAAGGTTATTTAATATTAATTATTTCATATAAGGTTAAATATACTTATTTCTATTTTATTACATTATATCTAGTTTAGACTTTATATACTTTATTAATCTTTTTATACTTATAAAGTTAATATTATATAATAGTTAGTATATAAGTTTTTCTAAATATAATAATTTATAGTATTAGTTTATATATTAAGTTTTAATATTTTTCATTTAATAAAAAATAGATTAGATTTTTAAAATTACCTTAATGAAGAGCTTATACTTTTAATTATATATTATACTTTCTTAAGATATTCTAAAAGTCCTTTTAAGCTTTAAATAATTATACTTTTATTTAATTTAATTTAGAATTTTAATACTCTTAAATAATTATAAATTAAATAGTTTTAATTATTTAATTTATATTTAACAGATAATAAAAGATTATAGTCTTTTTATAATAATTTAATAGTTTATAACTCTTTAATTCTAGTAACTTTAAATTTAAATACTTCATTATACCTTAGAGAATATATCGCTTTACTTTTATTATATTAGGTTTCTTTCTTCATATATTATAAAACTATATATTTCTTATATAAAGGTATAAGATAATAATTAAATCAATAATAAAATAAACTCATTTTGTTATTCATAATTTAAATTATTTAATTAAAACAAAATAAAGTCTAAAACAAAGTTCTATACTATTAACTTATCTTTTTAACAAAATTTAAATTCGTTATTAATATTAAATAGGTGTTATAATTATTTTAATACCTAAGTTTAATATATTAGTTTTTAAGAAATTCCTATTACCGCAGTAGCTTAAAGAGTTAAATATACTTAAATTAGACCCTTAAATAAGTTAGCTAAAGGTTAAATTAATTAAACACTACTTAAAAAATACCGATATTTATTATTATAAAGTAACGATTATAGGTCTCTTTTTTCTTTCTCTTTTTACTTATAACTTTTATATTTAAGTAAAACTACTTAATTTATTAACATACTACGTTTATCTATTTATAATATAATTTTAAGTTATCTCTTTTATTTAAAAAAGCTTTTATTAATTTTCTAATATTTAAGATATTTTAATAAGCTTATTATATATTATGTATAATAACCGGTTAAAAGTTTCTATTAGTAGAGCCTTTAGATCTTATATCCCCTTTAATGACTACTATTTTTAGCCCTCTCTATCTTAGTTAATTTGCTAGTAATAAAGAAGCTAATATATATATCGGAACTAGAATTAATGATAGTTTCATAATAAGAGTACTATCTATAAGCATTTTATATAATAACGAGGTAATAAAGAATAAAAAATGAATGTCTTTGAATAACCTTATAATTTAGCTTATTTTATATTAAATAAATTAAGTCCTTTTTATTAGCTTCCTTAGTGATATTATCTATAAGGTTTCAAAAGTAAGACTTTAATTTATAGATCTTCGCTTTTAATATATATTATATATACTTAATAAAGGTAAAACTAAAGCTATAAGCTAATTAAAGGATTATTTATATATTATATATGTTTAAGAATAACCTCGTCGTTTTTAACCGATAAATATGTTTATTATCTTATATAAAAGGATCCTTAGCTTTATAAAAAAGAAAGAGGGCTTCTTTTAAAACTTAGATATACCTTTTAAAGTTAAAACCTTTATAAAAGGATTTAATATCTTTATTATAAAACGCTAATTATAAATTCCTTACCTCTCCGAAGTATTCTTTTATAATAACTTGTATTATAATAAATATCTTAAGGTTTATATAAGTCTTAATAATTATAAGTTTTAATCGAAAGCGTTCTTTAATTGATTAAAAGACTTATCCCTTTTAGTGATTATATTTATTTTAAATAAAGTTTTGATTAAAAAAGAGGCTACTTATTAATTTAAATTATTTTCTCTAAAAGTAATATATATAATAAAACGTGTGCCTTTTTTTAGCGTTCTCTTTTTTAAGTGGATACTTTTTATAGTTTATTACTTTTTAAGGTAAAGCCGTTATATTATTTATTTTAAAGTTCATTATTAAATAACCTTTAAGATACCGTTAAATAGCTATAAATAAGCTAAGTAAAGATCTCTTTAAGTTATATAAAGATATTTCTTAACGATATAATAAAAGTAATATACCTAATAATCGTTTATTTACCTTAGAGTCCCCTTTTTAAAGGCTAGTTTAGTTATTCTACGGTAATTAACGCGCTTTACGATACTACTAATAACTTAAGGCATCCTTAAGCTAAACGTGTCGATAATAACTATATGTTTAACCTTTATAGATATATATAAATAAATAACGGCGATTATAAGTTCTATAGACTATTAGTTAAGCCTCTTTTTAATATTTAAGAGAGACGCGGTCTTAATAAAGTCTATAATAAATTAACGAAGTTATAGCGGTTAAAAAGTAAAGGTAGCTATTAATATATCGAAAGCTAAATATAAAAAGGTCTTTATTAATAGAAACTTCTAACCGGTTACATTAACTTATAATAATAATTAAGTTATAATTATAAATATAATTTATAATATTATTATAGTACTTATTTTATATATAAGATCTTAATATTAAGAAGTATATCTTAAAAGGTTATATTATAATAATTAATCCGATATTAATAATATTAAGATTATAATAAAGTTTAAATTAACGAAAAAAAAAATTTTATCTTAAAAGATTAAATAAAATTTCATAATCTTTAAAAGTAATTAAATATTTTATTTTATTAAATTATTAAATTAAATTAAAATAATATTTTTTAATTTTTATTAAAAAGGTTTTTAAAAATATATTAATTATAGTAATATTTAAAACTATTTATTAATTAAAATAACCTTTTATATTTTATAAGATTTTTTAACTTAAAAAAAGGCTTTAAAAATTAAATATTTATTTTGGAAAATAAATTAATAAATGATATTTTTTAAGTTCCTTTTTTAAATTTAAAATTATTAATATATAAAATTTTTAAACTTTCTTTTTAAAAAAACCTTGTAAAATATTAAATTAAATTATTAAATTTATTATAAAACTTAAGAATCTTTTTAAAATATTAAAAAATTTTAAAGTAAATTATTAAAGTTATAATACCCTTTTTTTATGTTTTTAATATAAAAAAAACTTTAAATAATTATTTATAAGATATAAGAGTTTAATTTTTTTAAAAAAATTAAACTTATAATTAAATATTATAATATTTTAGTATATTAAGAAATTATTTGAAATATTATAAATAAACGTTTTTAAAACCTTTAATAAATTAAAAATAAAAAAATAAAAAGTTAAATACTATTTAATTAACTGTTTTAAAAAAGAAATTATAAATTTATATTAGTATATTTAAAACGTTTAATAAAGAAAACTTCTAAAAATATAAATAAGATTATGTTATTAATATTATTTTTATTAAATATTATATTAAAAACCTTTTTATATTTATTTATTTTTATTATTTCTTTTAAGTTTTTAATATTAAATAAATTAAGTTATTTATAATAATCTTATTTAATAAACTTTAAAGAATTATTTTAAAAAGAATTATTATTTTTTATATCAGATTATTTATAAATATAAATTATTAACGACTTATTATTATTATTAAAAATAATATACTTAAATTAAAGTAATCTTTAAAACTTAATATATATTTATTACTAATAATTAATATTCTTTAATAATATATATTCTTTTATATTTAATAATCTGATTTTTTTCTTATTTAAAGTAATAGAAAAATAAATATTAAAATTTCTATTTTAATTATTTATTTTATTATAAATATATTTATAACTTTTTCAAAAAGTAAAATTAATATTAAAAACCGAAAAATATAAATTAACTTTTAAATTATTATTTATATATTAAATAAAAAAAGTTAATATATTTTATATTATAATATAGAAAGTATAGAAAAAGTAAAATAAATATATTATAAAAGTTAATATTATATATTCAAATTATTATAAATAATTTATAATAACTAAAGTTTATATATTATATTATATTTTATCTATAAAATTTTTAAATAATTTCATATTATAAAAAAATAAAGATTATTTTAATATTTATAAATTTAAATATAAGGAAGATATATAAATTTAATAATATAATAAATTCTTTTATAACTTTTTAAAGTTTTATAATAAAAAAGCTTTTATAATTTGAATTTTTATAATAATATAAATTAATTTATTATATAGTCTTTAGAATAAATAATATATAAAATAAAATAAATATTCTTTATATTTTTTTTATATTAAAAAAGGTTTATATTACTTTTAATTAATAATTATTAAAATAAATAAATATTTAATCTATTTTATAGATATAATATTAATATTTAAAGCTTTTATAAATATAATTCTTAAATTTAAGAAAATTTAAAAATTAAATAAAGAAGTTATATTATTTACTAATTTTTATTATAAGTTATAATATATTTATATATAATATAATATAAATAATTCTTCAATTAAATAATATCTTGATTTCTTTTATAAGAAAAATATATATTTTAATTATTTTAAAAATATTTTTAAAGTGAAAGGCTTTTTTTAAGAAAAAAATTATAAAGACATTAAATATATATAAATTATATAGATTTAAAGATAATAAGTATTAAAACTTGAAAATAAAAAAATTAATAAAATATAAATTAGCTATAACTTAAATAAGAATTAAGAAAAAAGGTTTAGTCTTTAAAAATATATTATAAAATATTAGAATATTTAGTATCTAATAAAAACTAAGATTTAAATTTTATTTTATATTATATAAAGTTAATTAAAATTATATACCTTTTTTATATTAATATTTTAAAGCTTATTTTATAAAACCTTAAATTTTAAAAAGACTTATATAATATTTATAAATAATAAATACAAAGTTTTATCTTATATTTAAAAATTAATAATATATTAATATAAAAAAATATTTATTAATAAAGTTTAAAATATAAATTATAATAAAACTTATATATATATTTATTTTAAAAATATTAATAAATTAAAAATTAAAGATATAAATAAATACTTAAATTAAACCTTAAAATAAGTTAATTAAGGAATAAAATAATTAAATACTTCTTTAAACAAATACTTATATTTATTATTAAGAGGTAACGATTATAAATCTCCTCTTTTTTCTTTCTTTACTTATATTATTAATGTTCAAATAAAACTATTTAAATCATTAACACTTTCTATATATTTAAATATAATAATCCTTATAATTTTAGAGTATCTTTATTATTATTATATATTTCTAACTAGGAATTATATACTTAGGTTAAATTATATTTTATATCTTTAAGAAAGCATTATAAATAAAAACTCTTTTTTGTTTCTTTATTTAGATATATTTAAATTATATTATCCTATATATTAAGCTTAATCTCGAAATGTGATATAAGACTTTTGTTATATTATATTTACTCGTTAATTCTTAGTTTCTTATATCTTCAACTCGTTTTTATCTTTTCCTTTATATATATATTCATTTACGTTAATATTTTTAGTTAAGTTAAGATCTTTCTTACTTTAAATAAATATCTTTTTCCTTTTTTAAAAGAAGATTATAAATTACTTATATTTTAAGTAAGGTATAAATATATATTTAATAAAATACTTAAATATTATATATAAATCTCGCTTACTAAATTTAATTATCCATTAAACTTGATCCTTTTTTAAAAAGTTACTTATATTAAAGTTTATATATAGTTTATTATATATAATACTTAAAATAAATAAAATAAAATCTTAAAAATTCTAGCTTTAATTAGTTTATATCCTTAAAAACGAATATATAAGAATATATAATATATTTAATTATAATCCTATTAATATTTTAATAATCGATATATAATTTTGACTTAAATATATTCCTTTTACTTTTTTATTTAAAAAAGAGAATAAGATATCTTATAAAGTTTTAAGTATCTTAACTTTATTAATTAATTACAATATCTTATTACCTTTTTATAATTTCAAACATTATTAATAACTTTATAATATAGATTTATTTTTAAATAATTATTTAGTAATATAAAATATAATTTTATAAGAAATAAAATAGTTATTTTAATCTTATATTATTTTATTTATAAAGAAATAATATAAGACGTTTATTTAACTACTTATTTATATATATATATATACTATAATATAACCGTTTAAGATTTAAATCGTTATTTATATTCTTTTATTTATTAATATCTTTTATATAAGTTACGTATTTATTTTTCTATCTTTTTATTATTAATAATTTCCTCTCTTTTATATAAATACTATATGATTATAAAATTACTCGATAAGTATTCTTATTATTATAACTTATAAGTTTTTTTATACTTTATAATAATACTTTTTAACTTATATATTTTCTTATTTATAAAATAATAAAAACTTTAAGTTCTTAATATTTCTTTTTTATAAAAGTAAAAACTATCTAATAAATATTAAATTTAATCCAAATCATATAAAATATTCTATATAAATACGACCCTTTATATAATTATATAATATAAGTTTTTATTAATCTTTATTTATTATAATAAAATACTTTATAATGGAATATTTATTTATTCATATTTTAAGAAAAACTTTTATTAGTTTTTCATATAAAAACGAAGGTAATTTATAAAAGTATTTATAATATTTAATATCTTATAATATATTTTATTTAAGAATAATTATAAGTTTATATAAGCTTTAAAATATATCTTAAAATATTAGTATAAAGTAAATTAAATATTCTTAGTTTTTTTAAGTTATTCTTTATTTATTATATTTATAACCCTTTCTTATTATTTAAGTAGATAAAATAAAGTATATTTTAATATCTTAATTTAAGTATAATAAAATATTTTATTATTTAAAAATTAAAGCTATATTAAGTTTATTTATTTTTATTCTTTAAGTTAGATTTCGATTATCTAAATGTTATTAAGGTTTTTTATAACTTATATTTATATACTTTTAATATAAATTTAATAATGTTTTTAAAAACGATAATAAAAAATTATCAATATATATATTACTTTTATTTCAAAGTATTAAATACTTTTTACGCGATTATTATATGTTATAAGTCTTAATTATTATATTTTAACCGCCTTTATTTTAAATAGTATCTTTTTTAGATTTTTAAATTCCTTAAATTTAATATTTTATCGTTTTATTTAATGCTATTACTTTTATTTTTAAGTACTTCTAAAAAGCTAATAATTATAATTAAAGACTTTTATATTATATATCTTATAGATAGTCTAATAATATATTTAAAAAAAAGTTAAAGAAATCATTATATAGAGTTCTATTCTTCAAGTATTTAATAATTATATAATTCAATTAAAGGATTAGAAAAGTAATCTGTATTATATTAAAGTAATATGATTTCAAAGACTTTTAATAGTTCTTTAAAACCTTTATATAATAAATTTTACTTATCGTTTTAAAATAATGATTAAAAGAGGAAAATTGAAAAAAGTAGTTAATATTTAATATTAATAGAAAAGATCATATACAATTTATAATAAGTGATAAAATATATACTTATTATAAGAAAGTTAAATATTAAGGTTATTAATTAATTTAATAGCTTTTAGTAAAATATATCCTCTTCCTTATTTTTAACTTATTTATATAAAGAACTAATTTATATTCTATTATTATATTATTCTAATATTAGTCTTTTAGATTACTCTTCTATATTAATAATTTAACTAGTGTCTTTATATTCTTATTATAAGTATTTTATAATTTATTATATTATCTATAGCTTTTAATCTTATTACTTTATATAAATTATTTAAATACTGACCTTATATAGTTAGTACTTATTTTATCATTAGTTTTATTAGGAGTTAATCTTGATTTTTTAACTTTAGAATTTTAATAATATAATAAAAAGCTTTTATATATTAACTTATTATATCGGCTTTATTAGCGAAATATATTAATAATATAATATATCGTATATATATATATTTAAAGATTAGAAATAACCTATTATTAATATAAAGGCTTTTATCTTTAATATTTTAGTCTTTTTATTTTATAAATAACTTATAATAATCATTTAATAGGTATAAGTTATTACGCTTAAATAAACGGAGGGTCTTAATAAACTAACTAGTTCTATTTAGATACGAAAACTATAAGTGAAGAGGAAAAACAAAGAAGTAAACCTATAGTCTTTACCTCTTAGTAATAAATACAGGTGTTTCCTTTAGGCAGCGTTTAACTGCTTTAACCCTTAGCTAACTTATCTAGAGGTCTAGTTTAAGTATCTCCGTACCTTCTAGGCTGTTATAACATTGCTATAATAGCCTCTTAGTAATAAATATAAGTGCTTTCTTTAGGCAGCGTTTAATTTCTTTAACCTTTAGCTAACTTATCTAAAGGTCTAGTCTAAGTATCTCCGTACCTTTTAAGCTGCCGTAATGTTATTATAATATAAGTTGTTACGACCCTTGTGCCGACCTGCATTTATGACCTGGCAGGCGGCTACGACCACGACTGACCAGCCCCACCTCCTTAGGAGCACCGCCATAGGATAACAAAGAGGAAAAGCCACTAACAGAAGAATAACAGGGACGGAAAACGGTATTTAGTCCTAGCCCCACTTATCGGATCACCTAGCCTTAGTAGTGATCTAGGGTTACCTAAAATCACTGGTAAGCTACGGTGACCCGGGGTTACCTATAATCACTTAGTAATTTAGCGTAACTTATAGTATTAATAAAGGAATAACTTAGTATATAAGTTATAAGGATTTCTTAGTTAGATAGTTATTACCTTAATAATTAATCTAAGTATCTACCTTACTTATAAATAAGTTAACGCTTAACGACTTATTATAAGATTAGTTATATATATTTATATTATTATCGATTAATTACTTAGTTAATTCTTATTACTACCACTTAAATTAATATTTAAATAAGATAAGTCGGATTTATTATTAGATACTCTTTAACTTAATTAATATAAACCTTATATATTATATTACTAAAATATAACGTTTATTATATTTTAATTACTTATACTTAAGTTAGTTACTGTTTACTACTTAAATATTAACTCTCGACGATATAACACCTTAAACCCTTACGCTTATTAGCACTTAGCGGACGATCGCGATACTTTAGCTAACCGCGTAGCCCGACGTTATTAACTCGCCTTAAGAGCTTATTAACTTAGTTAACGCCCTCTAATAAAGTGTCGAAACCCTCTAACGGGAAAATATTTAGCTCTAATATCGAGTTAACAACGGGAACTATAGATTAAAAAAATATAAATACCTTAAACTTACTCCTTATAATAATAAAGAAGGGAATATATAGATATTTATTATATAAGCTAAGGCTTATTTAAAGTATTACTCGATTAACTTCCTTAATAACTTTAATAAAGTTATATATATCGCCGGATACCTTAAAGGCGATATACTCTCTTAATTTAAACTTATTATAAGAGATTACTTAATTAACTTAAAAATATATTAAGATAATAATACTTAAGTAATCTTTAGAAGCTATAAGATGTTCGAAGCTAAACTAAAGGGCACCTTTAAAAGCCTTAACGAAATTCGAATAACTAAACGATAACTTATAAAGTATTAATAAAAAGGATTAACTATTATATACGCCGTAGGATTCCGATAGATTATTTCTAAATTAGATTAAGATAACGATACTTATATTACCTAGTTTTATTAAGGTTTTAAAGAAAAGATAAAAAACGAGGTCGTTAAAATAAATTATCTTAATAAGCTCGCCGATTATATCGAGCTTATAATATATATCGATAATAGACTTTATAAAAGAAAGATTAAATATAAAAGCTAATAACCTTTTTATAAGCTTATAGTCGTTAACTTAAAGAAGAAGCGCTAATTTAATAGGCCCTTCTAATATAATAAAGGATAAAGTAATAAGACCTCTTATAATAACTATATAAAACTTATAAACCTTAATATTATATACTACGATAATAAGCCTTAACTTAAAGGCGAATATTATAATTATAATAAGACTAGATATTATATTAAGGATTATAAATAGCTTAAGAAATAATAGTTTCGATTAATCTTTAAACGTTATATTAACGTAGCTTACCGAGGATTAACGGTATTAAATAAAGAGGGAAAAATAAGTACCCTTAATATACCTTATAAGCTCCTTACTTAGATTATATATTATAAAGATAACTATAGCACCTATTAAGCGGCTAAAGACGGCGCCGGATAATACCTTAAATAACCGCGAGCTACCCGTATTATCGTAATATTAAGATATAAAGTACGTAGAGAAATAGCTTCCGTTATAATAAGCGAAGATAAAGTAAAGAACTTACGCTAATAAGTAGAGTTCCCCGAATATAATAAGCTAAACCGATAGTCGAATTCGTAGCTAATCGAATAAGTTATATTTTATTAAAGCTTAAATAAAGACGGATAAATCCTCTTTACTAGTATATTACTAAAAGGAGATTATATCGCTAAATCCTTAATCTCCGCTATTAAAGATAATAAGGAGTTATAACTACGACCTTTTATTAGCGATAATAACTAAATTTATTTATAAGCTAGATATTATAAATAACTAATATAAATTTTATATATATTCGACTTATATTTTACTTATATTAAAGAAAAGCTTAGAAACTAAGTATTTCCTCGACAGTATAAACGCTAAGTTATCTACTACTTATATATAATACACGAAGTTATAAATATAGTTATAAAACCTATAAAACGATATAACTTTATCTTAATAAAACTAACGGCTAAATACTTATATAATTATATAGTTAATAGACTCGAATAATATTAATATAAGACTAATAAATACTATATTTATAAAGCTAAGAAAGTAAAAGCCTAGCTTATACTTAAAGCCTCTTATAAAAAGGAAGTTAAAAAGTAACGATAAATATAATATATAGTCCTTATTATTAAATATAAGGCTAAATAACTAATAAGGATTCTTACGCCGTTCGAATACGACGAGTATAAGATAAGAGCGGGATAATTAATCTATATAGAATTATTAAGCTCTAATATAGCGTTAAAAGAGGAGTCGTTTAAAGACGACCTTATATTACGATAATACGAAGGGCACCTTAAGCGACGAATCGCTTAATAAGAACGAGAAAACGCTTAATAAAAATAAGCCGCCTAAAGATAACGGAAGAATAAGGATTCTAAGTAATCAGGAAAAGGACGTTACTAATTATAATAAGGCTATACCTAACTCGATAACCTAATAAGTCCTTATATATAATAAATAATAATATAAGAAACCGTTTAAACTTATATAATTTTATTATACTCGATATATAAATTATAAGATATATTATATATATTATATTAAATAACAGCGCTTAAAGAAGTTATATCTTATTAAGAATCGTTAATCGGTATAAGATATTATAAAAATAGAAAGACGCTTTATATTAACTTAGGACTATAAATAAAGATCTAGTATATTATAAAAGAGGACTCGTCGATATAAAGATTATGCCTTTATTTATTATAATTTAAAAACGTAACGAACGACTTAAGTATGATATTATAGAAGTATTAAGATATAATATAATATTAAGGATACCTTAGTTATAAGTAAATAATCTTAAAGTTAATTAAAGAACCGGCTAACTTTAATAGGATATACTAAGAAAAAACTTAACTTCTAAGAAGTATTAAAGAAGAAGACCCTTAAGTAAGCCTACGACTTTTCGAGTCTACCTTATAATAAAAAGAACTAAAAGAGTCGAGCTAAAATATAAACTTAAAGTATTAAAGTAATACCGGGAGTTTAACGACCTATTTAATAGAAAATTACTTATAGAAATATTAAAGTATAATAAATAAGATCACGAGATACCCTTAAAAGAAGGTAAAGAGCCTTAATTTATATAAATATATCGACTTACGTTAGAATATAAAGAAGAACTTAAGAAATACCTTAAGAAGAACCTAAAGAAAAGTAATATTAGGCCTTCGATATTATTAGTAAGATACCTTATACTCTTCGTTTTAAAGAAGAGTAAAGATAGTAAACTTAAATAACGATTATATATCGATTACCGAAAGCTTAATAAAATTATAATTAAGAATTACTACCTACTACCGTTTATTAGCGATTTATATAATAAGTTAAGTAAAGCTAAGATCTTTATAGCCTTTAACTTAACTAATAGGTATAACCTAATATATATTAAGGAAAGCGAAGAATAAAAAACAGTATTTTAAATTAAATATAAACACTTTAAATACCTAGTAATACCCTTTAGCTTTACTAATATATCGGTAAGCTTTTAGAATATAATAAATTATATCCTATAAGAATTTATCGATTACTTTATTATAATATACCTCGATAATATTCTAATCTATTCCGAGACCCTCGAGTAATATCGCGGATATATTAAACTTATATTATAAATACTTTATAACGTTAAACTACTAGTAAACCCCGAAAAGAGCGAATTCGAAAAGTAATAAGTTAACTACCTAGGATATATAATATCGGTAGGCGAAATCTATATAAAAGACTTTAAGGTTTTAATAATTAAAGACTAGCTAAAACCTTAGAATATAAGTAATATATAATCCTTCTTAAGATTAATAAACTATTATAAGATATTTATTTACTAATTTGGAAAAATCGTTATTTTATTAACGAACTTAATATATTAGGATACTAACTTCTAATAAATAGATATAAAAGAGATAGCCTTTAAAGATTTAAAGAAGAGAATTATAGACGAATTAATATTATATATAATAAATCTTATATAAACCTTTAAGGTTAAAACCGACGTATCGGATTATATAATCGGAGGATAACTAAGCTAATAAGATAATAATAAAAAGCTATATCTAGTAGTATTCTTCTTTAAGAAACTTAATAGACTATAGCTTAATTATTAGATCTACGATAAAAAGCTAATAATAATTATCGAAGTATTTAAAGAATAAAAATACTACTTAAATAATATTATATATTAAGTTAAGGTATATACCGATTATAAGAATCTTATATCGTTTATAACGAATAAAGAACTTAATAAACGATAAATCTAATAAATAAAATTCCTTTTAGAATTTAATTTCGTTATTATCTACCGAAAAAATAATAAGAACGGTAAAGCCGATACCTTTAGCTACCGACCGGATTATTAATAAGAAGTATTAATCGCGATATATATAATCCTTATTATAAATTAAAAAGGAAACCTTATATTATTCCGATAAATCGATATAACTTACCGAGTCTAATACGACGATTAAACTAAGTAAATATAAGGAATTAGCGGTAATAAATCCCCTAAGTATAATAATAAGACCGAGATCCTTAAATATCTTTAGGTCGAACTCGTTAAAGACTTTTACAAATACCCCGTTTATAAATACTAAGGAGTATTTAAAACCTTAAACCGAATTAAGTAATATTACGATTATTATAAATTAAAAGAATATCGTTATAATAGTTATCTAAGAATATAATATATATAATAAGGTAAAAGCTTCTTAATATAAACTATATAAAGAATTATAACTTATCTTATTATTAAATAAAGTATAAAAAACTATCGTATTAAACTTTATTATAAAGCTATTATTATTAAAAGAGCCGATAACTTAAGCGATTTATAATAATATCCTTATTATTACGGATAAACTAACGAAGTATATATACTTCTTATTATATAAAGAGTTAAGTAATATCGAAGAACTTATATATACTTTCTTTAAAACTATCGCTAGCTAATATAAATTACCGGAATAGATTATCTTTAATAGAGATAAATTATTTATAGCTAAGTTTTGAAAATCACTTATAATATAATTAAGTGTTAAGTATAAGTTATCTATAACTTATTATCTATAGATAAATAAATAAATAAAACGAATAAATTAAATACTTGAATAATACTTATCATATTATATTAACTATAAGTAAAATAACTAAGTCGAATTACTCTTAATAATATAATTCGCTTATAATAGCTTAAATAATAAAGCGCTTGGTATATTATTATTTAAGGCTAATTACGTATTCAACCTAGAGATTATATAAATACTTTTATTAAGAGAACTTATATTAATAGCGACTATCGCAGTCGATAAACTAAAAGAACTATAATAAGGATTATAAGAAGAACTAATATTTTTATAAGATAAGATAAAGATATATTATAACTAATAAAGGTTAAAAGGATTAACCTTTATAAAAGGAGATAAAGTTTATTTACTTTATAAAAATATTAGAATAAAATAACTAAGCGAAAAGCTCGACTTTAAAAAGATTAAATTATTTAAAGTCGATAAAGTTATTTTAATAACTAATTACCGATTATTACTATCTTATATAATATAGATATATATTAGAGGTATAGACTTATCTTATACCTTAATAAAGCCTTTTTCTTAAGATCTAGACTCTAGTATAAAGATTCCGGATAACTCCGTACCCTTCCGATATAATCCTAAGGTATTATTAAACCTTATAAATTATATAGTGTAGTCTAGTTTCTTATCTATACTTTTATATCTTAACTTTAAGCTATTAGTTCTTAATATACGCTAAACTAATAGTTTTAAGTTAATCTTTCCTACTTTATCTTCCTTACCTAGATTTTATCTACTTACTTATAAGAGTATTTTCCCTTATCGTAATCCTTTCTCTTAGATAGAAGTAAGTAATATTAATATTACGGTTTTACTCCTATTACTTCCACTCCGTATTAAAGTGATAATTTAAGACGGCACTCGATTATAAAGCCTCTCTTAAGGTTTACTTCCCTTATAGTTACTTTACTTTTATAAATAAGTTATAAGCCTAGACCGTTATCTTTTTATTTATAACGATAAAAAACCCCTTCTTTTTATTTCTTATATCTTAAGGAACTTATACTCGATATACCTTCCGTTATAACGATACTCTTATCGTTAATTCGATCTTATCCGATAACTTACGATATATATTTATCTTATTCGGAAATACCCTTAATCGATCTTTACCGATAAAAGTAAGACTCGTTATAATACTTTTTAAAAAGCTCCGTCTTCTATTTAAGTCCTTTATATCGATTATAAAGCTCGAATACCTTTCGGATTTATTTTAGATATCTCTTCGATAAAAGAATATTTAGTTATCGCTTTTTATAATAGCTTCTTCCGAACCTACCGCTAAGCCTTTCTCCTCGGCTTTAGATCCGAAAGCTATTAAAGTCCTCCCTCTAGTTTATTCCGAAATACCTCTTAAGACTATTTCGAGCTATTTAATACCGAGGGATTAACGACTTTCCGGTCTTAAAAACTAGAATACTTAGTTTTCGACCTTAGAGCTATTCTTTAAAATTCTCGATATTAAGGGATATTTCGGTAAAAAGGAAGCCTATACTTTTTACCCGCATGAAATTAAACTCTAAGCGTTATTTATTATATAGTAAAACCTTCTTATAGAACCCTTTTCGCTTTTATTCGACTTAACCGACCCTTAATAAGCCTTAGACGTTTTAAAAGCTAGTTATAAAGGTACCGGACCTATCTTATAATAATAGCTTTATCTCGAATTCCACTTTATTCGATACGAGTATTTTAAGTCATTAAATGACTTTATTTCTTCGTTTAAGTCTTATATGAAGAAATTATATAATATCGAAGCGAAAATCGAGCTTATCGATTAAAAAACGATCTTTATAGCTACTCTTAGTAGTAGCTTTCTTATATAAACGGACCGATAATAGTCCGCTTTATGTTTTAAAGAACCGCCCTCTTTAGATATATTAATTACCGATATCCTTAACGAATCTCGATACGATTTAAATACTAAGATAGAAAATTTATCTTTTTACTCGAATAAGCGTTATACTTCGAAAGGTTATTCGAATACTTCGATATTAAAGAAAAACGATTATAAATTCGATAAAAAGAATAAAGAGAATAAAGGATCGAATACTTCGAAATCATCGATTAAATCGACCCCCTTATAGAATACCTATTCTTTAAAAAACGCTTCTAAGTCTAAGGATTATTCTTATCTTAAGAATAAGAAAAAGAAGCAGTAAAGTCGAATTAGTCACGATTTTATTTCCGAATTAAAAGATAATTAGTATACCGAATCGTTTTACTCTTTTTCGTTTAATAATAACGAATATAAGGGCTTACCGAAAGACTAATAGCTTTACGATACCGGTTCTATACGTTATATTTCGAACGATCGAGCGCTTTTTAAGATACTTACTTTCTATCCGAATATCGACCCGGTAATAACCGGAGGAGGCAGTATTAAGCTTATCGGAAAAAGGATAGTCGAATTAGTCCTATCTAATCTTAAAAATAACGAGAAATTTATCCTTCGTCTCGAAAATACGTTATTTATACCGGTATTTCTGATTAACTTAATTTCCGGTCTTTACTATTATCGTTTTAATAAAAAGATCGATAGATTAGACCTAGTATCGTCCCGAAACTAGATTATAACGACGTTTAACCTTTTTAAAAGCGGTTTTTTCCTCTACGTCGCTAATTAACTAGAACTAGACTTTACCTTCGTTATAGTATAAATAAGGGTAAAATTTAACCTAAGAGAACCCTTCCTTAAATAAAAAAGGTCTAAAATAAAGGAAATAACTAAAGATCGAAAAGCTAGATCTTTTCTTATAGCGGTACCCGAAACCTAGGCTAAGTTACCTAGAACCGGGGTCCTACCTAAGTTACCCGAAAGCTAGCTTAATAAGCCGAATATCTCGACGAATACTAGCCTTATTTAGAAGGTTCCGATCTTATTAGATTCCTCGTCACTTAAAGTTTCCCCTAGAAACTCTAAGAATCGAAATCTATAGTCTTATATTATAGAAATCGTTAAAGACTACCTTAGACCGAACTTTCCGAGCCTTAACTTTATTACGATTACTTAACTCTAGTATAATCGACTCGGATACCTTTACTTCGATACCTTAATAAAGGTAGCGAAATTAACGAAAGGAATCGATATAACTAAGCTTAAAAAGTAAGACCTTAACTACGAAGACTACTTAAAAGCGAAGTTTACTTAAAACTAGAATAAAAAGAACGAAAATCGAGCTATTAAGCTACTATAGCGATTATATCTCGATACTATTAAGCTTTCTCCTCGAAGCTATTCTAGTTATAATTACCTTATTATTTATATAAACGATTTTACCCCTTTTCGACTTATTTCTTTTATTAAGTCGAAAGAAGAAGTATTTTAAGTTATTTTAAATAAACTAGAATACTTAAAACGAACCTTCGGTAGATATCCTAATATTATAAGGATCGATAATAGTAGGGAATTTAACCTTATTAAATTCGAAGAATTCCTATCCGAAAAAGGAATCACTTATAAAACCTCGACCCGTTATATACTAGAATAGAACAGTATAACGGAACGGTCTAACCGAATTATCCTCGATAAAACTAAAACGGTTATAACGGCCTTAAAAATCCCGAAATTTCTCTAGGAATTCGTTATTAACTTAGTTACGAAGTTAATTAACTTTATACCTATATCGAATAAATCGATTACACTTTATTAGGAAATATACGACTACTTCTTTCCGGAATAAACGAATATACCGGACTTAACGAATATCTATACTATAGGTAGTAAAATCTACGTTTATACGCCGAAAGAAGAAAGGACTTAGTCCTAAAAGTTCGATAATCGCTCCGAAAAAGGGATTTTACTCGGTTATAAAGGAAATTCGATATATATCGTTTATATTCTTAACCGACCTTTTAAAAAGAAGGTCTTCTTTACCTCTTACGTCCGGATTTAATACGAAAACGAAGAAAATCGCGATTTAAAGGGGAAAGACTTATCGGCTCTACCCGAAACCGATATTTAAGAAATCGACGATTCCTTTATCGAAGACCACGATTTAGAGCTTATCTTTAAGGTTAAAGAATCGAAAATATAGGTTATTTTACCTAATAACCTTACGGAAGTAGAAAAGAACGCCTATAAAAGAAACCCTTTATCGTTTATAACGATTCTAGGCTATAAAAAGTTATATACTCTTAAATAAGCGTTATCCGGCCTTAAAAAGGAAAAGTAGTAGAAAGCTATTAACCTCGAATTACGAGAAATCCTTAAAAAAGGGACTTTAAAAGCTATCGATAGCTCCGAAGTTAAAAAGATCGGTAGAAACCTACTTTCTTTACGTTAAGTATTTAAACTAAAGACCGACGTAACCGGAAAACCCGTTCGATATAAAGCCCGACTCGTTATATAAGGCTTCGAATAGTAATATAGCCTCGACTATTTCGAAACCTTCGTTTTTAGAGCTAAACTTATTACTTAGAGGTTATTATTAGCTTTCTCCGCTTATTATAATTAAGAAATCGAGTATATCGATATTATCTTTACGTTCTTTAACGGAGAACTTTTAAAAGAAGTATATATCGAACCTATCGAGGGCTTAAACGAATTTCTATAATAATATCCCGATTTAAACGATTTCGGATAGAAATTTAATAACTCTTAGCTTTTATTACTCTTTAAGGCTTTATATAGCTTAAAGTAAAGGCTACGATAATAATAAATTAAAGTTAAAGAAGCCTTTAAATAAATAAGCTTTAAACTTTTACTTTTAGATAAATCTACTTATTATAATAAAAAGTATACGATCTTTATCGTTACTTATATCGACGACTTCTTTATTTTCGGCCCTTCTATTAAGGATATTTAATAATTAAAGGAAAAAATCTGCGAATCCTTCGATATTAAAGATCTCGGGCCGATTTATTACTTCTTAAGAATTTAAATCCTTTAAGACCGACCGAATCGAACTATTAAAATTAACTAATCGACTTATATATAATAGATTCTCGATATTAATAACTTATCCGAAATAAAACCGTCGAATATTCCTTTAAGCCCCGGATTCTTTAAAGGACTCGATTATTCCTCTTTAAAAGAATTATAAGATCGAAAACTTTTAAAGGAATACTAATAACTTATCGGCCGTTTAATATATATTATAATATATATTAAGCCCGATATATACTTTATTATCGAATACCTTACCTAATTTATATAAAATCCGACTATACCGCTTTTAAAAGTAATAAAAGGTGTTTTTAAATACCTTAAAAGAACGAAAGACTACGTTATAGTTTATAATAGTTCCGAAAAGCTTTCGTTAATAGGCTTCTCTAACTCGGATTACGGCGGTAACTACGAGACTCGAAAATCTACCTACGGTTATTTATTTACTTTAAATAACGGACCTATTAGCTAGAAATCGAAACGGTAGTCTATAATAATATTATCGATTACCGAAGCCGAATTTAATAGACTTAAGTAAATTACCCGGGAATCGATTTAGCTTAAAAACCTTTTAAACGAAATAGGTGTTAAAATTCGAATAATTCCCTTATTAAGGGATAATATCTCGGCTATAAATTTAGCCTATAACCTAGAGTATTACTAGTAAACGAAATATACCGTTATTCGTTATTATTTCGTTCGAGAATAAATTAAAAAAGAGAATATTTCTATTAAATATCTCTTTATAGACGAAATACTAGCCGATAATTTAATTAAACCACTTTCTAAGGATAAGTATCGAAAGTTTATTAACTTACTTTACCTCTCTCTTTAAATATCCGATCGAAATAGCTTAAAAACTATTTATCTTATAATATAAGCTAAATAAGGGGCTATTAAAGGTATAAACTTATTTTATACCTCGATAAAGCTTTTTTCTTAAGATTTAGACTTTAATATAAAAATTCCGAATAACTCCATACCCTTCTAATATAATCTTAAGGTATTATTAAACCTTACGAATTATATAATATAGTCTAGTTTCTTATTTACGCTTTTATATCTTAACTTTAGGCTATTAGTTCCTGATATACGTTAAACTAATAGTTTTAAGTTAATCTTTCCTACTTTATCTTCTTTATTTAGATTTTATCTACTTACTTATTAAAGTGTTTTCCCTTATCGGAATCCTTTCTCTTAGATAGAAGTAAGTAATATTAATACTACGGTTTTACTCCTATTACTTCCGCTCTACATTAAAGTGATAATTTAAGACGGCACTCGATTATAAGGCCTCTCTCGAGGTTTGCTTCCCTTATAGTTACTTTACCTTTATAAATAATATACCTTATATTTTATATCTTATTACTTAAATTAATACCCGCGAATATTAAACTCGAAACTAGGCTAGAAATCGAAATAAATTAATATAAATATAAGGTAGAAATAATACTTAATAAAAGAAAGTTCGGGAATACCTAGAAGTATCTCATAAAATAGAAAAGGTACTTATTAAAAGATAATACTTAAGAACCTATATAATACCTATAGAATTCGTAATAAATATTAAAAGACTTTCGGTAAGAGGCTAATTAAAAAATATAAGGTTTACCTTAAATACCGCGCTTTAATCGATTATATTTATAATATTACTAGCTTATATATTAACTACCGTATCTATCTCCTTTTACGCCTTTAATTCGTTTAAAAAGGAAAGTTCGCGGTTAATTATATTAGTACCCTAAGTTATTAAAGAGGCCTTCTAATAGCGAAGACGGGCTAGACGAGCTAACGCCTTTGACGCGCGAGTTATCGTAGCGGAAGCCTTTTATTAAGCCTCGATTAGTTTTTATTCGGCTACCTCCTCCTCTTATTTAGACGCTACTATTTAAAAGTAATATATAATAAAGACGAAATAAAAGTACCGGCGTTATTATAAGAACGACTACGACGGATATACTTATAATACCGGGATATACCCTCTAATATCTTATAAGGAAGACGATAAGACTTATAATAATTATAAGGTATAATAAGAACGCTAGACTCCTTAATAAGAATAATAAAGATAAGACGTTTTTTTATAGATTTAGAACGTTTCGACTTTTTAATCCGACCGGATATAATAAGTATATATTATAAAAATATAAAGAGAAGAAATAAGGGACTTACTAGAACCTTAAAGATAAGGGTAAGCCGACCTCTTTATACGACTATAGCTTTAAGGATAAAGACCTTAAAAAAGGGGAAGGTAATATTACGACCCTTATACTGACTTATATTTATAACCTAGTAGGTAGCTACGACTACGATTAACTAGCCTTACCTCTTTAGGAGTACCGCTATAAGATAATAAAAAGGAAAAGCTACTAATAGAAGAATAATAAGGATAAAAAACGGTATTTAGTCCTAACCTTACTTATCGGATCACTTAGCCTTAGTAATAATCCGGGGTCACTTAAAATTATTAATAAGTTATAATAACCTAAAGTCACTTATAATTACTTAATAATTTAATATAACCCGTGGTATTAATAAGGGAATAACTTAATATATAAGTTATAAGGATTTCCTAGTTAGATAGTTATTACCTTAATAATTAATTTAAGTATCTACCTTACTTATAGATAGGCTAACGCTTAACGACTTATTATAAGATTAGTTATATATATCCCTACTATTATCGACTAGTTACTTAGTTAACCACCGTTACTACCACCTAGACTAGTGTTTAAGTAGGATAAGTCGGACTTATTATTAGATGCTCTCTAACTTAATTAGTATAAACCCTACGTATCGTATTACTTAGGTATAGCGTTCGTTATATAAGTCTTATTATATATTAAAAGCTTAATATTATTTATTATTAAATTAATATAAATATACTTTTTAAAGGATTAATACCTTATATTTAAGGAGGAACCGTAATAAGTATTTATAATTTAAAATTTAATAACTAGTAAAAGTAAAAATTGAAAATATTTTAAAAATAATATATAGATATTACTATAATATAACTATATAAGTAATATATATTTTATTTATCTTAATTATTTTTCTTTTATAAAAAAGTTTCTTTTCTTATTTTAATAATATATATATTAAAAAGTTATATACTAAGTTTATTATAAAAGCAAAAAGAATACTCTTTTCTTTTAATATATTATATAATACTTATATTTAAGTATATAAAAAACCTTTATAAGTAATAATACTAAAGAAATAAATAAACTTAAAAAGAAGGTTTTTTTAACGTTTTTAAAAATTAAACGCTTATTTAACATATATTAAACTTATATATACTAAGGTTTATATAATAGAAAGATAAAAAGAAAAGAAAAGTATATACGTTAAATAAGCTATTTAATATATTATATATTAAATTTTACTAAGCTTTAATCATTTATAAATTATAAATTTAAGATTTAATTATATTTTATATTATATATATAATTTTTAAGAAATTATTTTAAATTTTCTAAAAAGATTTAAAAACATTTTTTTATCTTCATTTAATATAAAAGTTATATATATAGAGTAAAATATTAATATATAAAATAAAAATAAGATTAAATTAATAAGGTATAAAGTTATATTATTAATAAATATTATGAATGTTAAAAAATAAAAAGTAAAATAGTTTATTATAAAGATATTTTATTATTATTATAAAGGTAATAGCTTATAAAGTATAATAAGACTTATAAAAGTTTTTAATAAGTTAATTAAAAGTTAAAGTAATAGAATACTACTTAAAAAGAATTATATTTTTTATTAAAAGGTAAAGATTATAAGTCTCCTCCTTTTTTTACTTTTTTATTTATAGTTTTTATATTTAAAAAAACCACTTAATCTAGTAACATTTATTATTTCTTTTATTATAATATTATTATAAGTTATATCTTTTATTTTAAAAACCTTCTTATAATATCTTAACTTTTAAAATAATTTTATAAATCTATTATATATTATAATTTAAAATAAAAATATTATTATAGCTATAAATATACTTATAACTTTTCTAAGAAATACTTATTACTTATATTAGGTTTTAATATTAAGAAATAAACCTTAAAAGCTTATATCATAATAATTTTAAAATATCTATAAAGATAAGTAATATATTTTATTCTTATAATATTAAAGTAAATAAAAGGTATAAAATAACTTAAAAAATCGATTTAATAATAAAGTAAAAAAAGCTAATAACTATTAAAATTGTTTAAATACCTTTTATTTCTGAATAATTTGATTAAATTCTGGTAATTAATGCCTTTTAACTTCTTATTACCGAGGTTTTTAATAATAATAATAATAATAATAATAATAATAATAATAATAATAATAATAATAATAATAATAATAATAATAATAATAATAATAATAATAATAATATTAATAATAATAATAATAATAATAATAATAATAATAATAATAATAATAATAATAATAATAATAATAATAATAATAATAATAATAATAATAATAATAATAATAATAATAATAACAATAGTAATGATAACGATATTAAAGGCTTTTAACTAATAAAAGACTATCTTTTAAACTTGAATTTATTTTAAAATTAAAAAATAAAGGTATTTTCAAATTTATTACTTAACTCTAATAAATTGAAAATAATATAATTATAAATATGTTTTACTTTATTAGTTATCTCGTTTAATAAATTTACATTTAAAGATAATTAAAAGGTAATCTAATTAATACTTTATAATATTTTTTTAATATATTCTTTTATTTTATTAAGTCTTATTGAGTTTTCTTTAGTTATTTTTAATAATATTATTATAATATCCATATTATTTAAATAGTTATTATATAGTTTTTAACCTATTATATAAAAGCTAATATATAATTTTTAGCTTTTAAAAACAAGTACTTTAAACTAATTAAGGAAATTATTTAATATAATATAAAAATAAGATATTTATTTTATTAAAAACTCTTTTTAAAGATTCAAATGGTTTTAATATTATTTTTTATTTAATACAACTTAAAAATTTATATCTTTAAAAAAATTACATTTCTTATTATTACTTTATAATAAATTCAAAAAAGTATTAATATATTATATAAATTATAATATTAGAATAAAAACTTTATATATTAATATATTTATTAAGAAATAACTTCAAACGCTTTAACTTTTTAATAAGCGTTATTTATTTTATTCATATATTAATATATATTTAATAAGCTTTATAGATTAATTAAGAATAAACGTTATATTATTATTTAAAATATGGAATATAAAATTTTAATTTTCTATAAAAATATATTTATTTAAATTTAATAAAATAAAATAAAATAAGAAATTATTTAATTATTAGTTTTTAATATTTCTTCTTTATATTATTAGACTTATTTTTTAAAAATTACTTTAATAAAATAAAAAGTATTATAAAGCTTAAAAAAAGATATCTTTTAATATATAAACTCCGTTTTAAATGAATAAATTAATAGTTAAAATATAAAAAACAAAGATAAGAACTTTCATTTCTAAGGTAGTATTTAAAAAACAAATTATTCACTTTTTTATTTTTATAACCTTTAATAAACTCTTTTTTATATTTTATCTATTAGAATTAAAGCTAATAATCTTTTTTTAAAGTACAATTTTAATGAAGAAACAAATGTTATATTTCTATCCCTTTTATTTTTAAGACTTTTATATTTAATTAATTAATAAATTTAGAAAAAATCTTTTTTAGTTAATAAATATTTATTTCCCTAGGTTTATTTTATATTATTGATTAATCAATTAAAAATAATTTTTTCTTATCGATATATAATAAAATATATTTATTATTTATTAATATTTAAAATAATATAATATATTTTTAAATATTTATTATTATCATTTTATATTTCTTTTTATTCAAGCTTTTTAAAATATAAAATACTCTCTATAAATAAAAGATATTAAATAACCTTTTTAAGATATTTTTTTAAAGATCTTTTAATAAGAAGTATTATTAAGTTAGATAAATTAATATTATTAAAATAACTTATATTTTTATATGAAAAAAGTAAATAAAATAAAATAAAGATTAAAATAAAGAGTATATAATATTATATTATATATTTCTATTAAATAACTAGAATATAAAAGTATTAAGAAAAAATATAAAATATTTTTTAAAAAAGTAAGTTATTTTATTTTATAAAATATATATATAATTTCTTATAATTTTGATATAACTTTTTAAGATTATTTATTTATTATTTAAGCTCTATAATAAGGTTTAAAGAATCTATTAATATTATTTTTACTTGATATTAGTTATAAAGATATTATATTAAGAAAGTTAAGATATTTCAATAGGTATAAGGCTTATATAAATAATAAGGCTATTTTAAAAAATACTTTATTATTAAAGATTATTTTTTTAATTTAAGTTTTTTATAAAATTATCGAATTTATTATTAACTTGATATTATAATTTTTAAAATATATTCTATAAATATAATTTTTATTAGTTTTTATTATATTAGTTTTATAATTATAAAATTATCCTAATTAATAATATAAAACTTAAAGGCTTATTAGAATATTCATAGTTTTAAATTATAACTTTAAAAATATAAAAAACTATTAAAATTATATTATAAAAAAATATAAAAAGGTTTTATTAAAATTAATAAAATATTTTAAATTTTATTAATCTTTATTTATTTTAAAAGAATTAAAGGCTTAAATCTTATAATAATTAGTTATACTGAAATATATTTTTTATAATTAATTAATATTTATTATTATTAGTTAAAAAACCTTAGTTTAAGTATTAAAAGTTATTATCTTTATTAGATTAAATATTTAAGAAGCTTTCTATTAAATTAAAAAATATTAAAATTTATAAAGGTTATTACTTTTTATATTTATTATAAGATATTTTAATATAATATTTTTACTTAATAATAAAAAATTAATTAAGTATTTATAATAATTTAGAAATAATACTTTAATAAAGTATTAAAACTATTTTTATTTCATATTTCTTAATATTCTTTTAAGAAAACATTATTAAAGAATCTAAAAACTATATAATAGATTTTTTAAAACTTTTTTAAAAAGTTAACCTTAAAATAAATATTAAGAAATATAAGTTCTATATTTTATATATTAAATGTTTTACTTTTATTATATTCATAAATAATATTATAATTAATTTTATAATATTAAATATATTTTAAAAATAATAATAATAGAAAATATCTAGTTTTTTTAAAATTATAATATTTATTTAAAGTTTATTTAATATTTTAACTATATTATACGATAACTATTTATATTAAAATAATAAAGATTACGAAAATTTAAATTAAATAAACTTTTTTAAAATATTATTAATATCTTAAAATTAAAATTAATTAATACATTTTCTTATATTTTACTTATATTTAATAAATAAGATTAAAAATAAATATATTAATAAATATTCTTATTTAGTTTTAAAAACTTATCAAATATAAAAGATATATAATATTTAATTACTTTTTTTAAAAACTCTTATAGAATATTGAAATAAACTATAATATTTATATAAATAAACTTTAAAAAATTATTAAAGTATTATAATATAGAAAAACTAAAATAATAAACTATAATACGTTTAATTTATATTTTAAATTAATAGAAAACCAGTTAAATACTTTAAATAAAGTCGAAATTTTATTTTTTAATAAATAAGTTAAGTTATAATATTAATTAATTAATATTATACTTAAATATATAGATTTAAGAATTAAACTTCCTTTTATTAATATATTTTTAAAATAATTATAAAGTTAAAAAAGAAATTTAATAATATATAATTATTCTTTTAAAAAGATTTAAGGTTATATATTAATATTAGTTTTAATAAAGTAATTAAAAGGATTAAAACAAAACTTAAATATAATTATATTAAAAAACATTATTATATAATATTATACTAATAAAATCTTTACTTTTAATTATTTAAATTTAATTTTATTAAGTTTTTAAACTTACTAAAGAAAATTAATTATAATATTATAACTTATAACTTTATAAAGAAACTTTAATAAAAAATAAAAAGTTAATTATATTTAAATAAAATAACTTCAAATTTTAAATTTTAAATATTTTATATTTAATATTAATATTTATATATTAAATTAAAATAAGTTATAAAAGTTATTATAATGTTAATTCTAAATATTAAAACTTTTAAGAACTAAGGATAAATTTATATTAATTTATAAAGTTTATTATTTATTTAAAATATATTAAAATAAATATTTATAATTTATATACTTCTTACTTATTCTTTTATATTTATAATAATACCTTTAAATAACCTTTTAATTAATATTAAAAGTTTATAAAAATAAAATAATGTTCTAATTAATATTTATTTATAAAATAAGTAGAATTAATATTTCTTATATTATAAAATAATCAGTATTAAAATAATAATTTAACTTAATTATAAAGGTTTATTATAAGTATTAAAACTCCTAAAATAAATTAATAAGAATTATAATTTATAACTTATATTATATTTTATAAATAAGATATTCAAGTTATTAAAGATTATATAAAAATTACGATTATTTAAATACTTATAATCTTAAAAAGAAATAATACAAATAAAATAATATAATAATAAATCTAATTTATTTATTTAATTTTTAAGATATTTAATCCTTTATAATCTTAAATTTTAATATAATATAAGTTAATTTATTATAACATTTAATAAGTGTTTTATATTATAAAATAAACAGATATTTTTATATTATTACTTTATATAAGAAAACTAAGTAAAAGAATAAAATATACGTTTTTTTAAAGCATTTAGTTTAAACATATATATCATTTACTTTCTTGATATTATAATAAAATATAAGAATAGTTTATAAACATATCTTTTAAATATAATAAAAGACATATAATTGAAATAATAAGTTATATTATTTAATAAATTTTAATAAAAGCGATTAAATTTATCTTTATAAGAAAACTCAAATAATAAAATAATCGAGTAATACCTTTATGTTTTACTAATATAATAAATATATTTCATTTATATATTATATAAATACTCTTTTAAGTTATATACTTTTCTAAGTTAAAAAAGTAAAACAATTTATATAAGAAAATATATAAACTTTATATTATTAACTTTTAAAATAAGGATTAAAATAATTAAAAGAAGAATAAATCGGGTTAAACTGAAATAAAAAATAGTAAAATAGGTTTAATCCTTATTATTATATTATAAGGAAATATAATATTAAGTTCATTAAGAAAAAACTTTAATATTACTTAATATAAAATATATTTAATTAAAAATAAAGTATCATTTCTATATAATTATTATAAACCTTAAATTAAAAATGTAAGACTTTGAAATTAAATAAAATAATAATTATAAATAATAAAAAATATTTTTAACTTATTATATTATAACGATAAATTTTTAATATTATAACAAAAAAGAAAACGAAATTTATAACAAAACTTATAAATAAGTTTATTTTTTAAAACGGGGTAATAATATAATGATAATAACTAAAAAAGTATAAGAATACTTAAAATAAACTTTAAATAAATTAATTAAAGGTTAAAGTAATATAATGGTATTTAAAAGGAATTATATTTATATTTCAAAGGTAAAAACTATAAGTCTCTTCCTTTCTTTCTTTTTTATTTATTATTTTCGTAATAAAGTAAAACTATTTAATTTATTAAGACTTTTCGTTTCTTTATTTAAAATAAAAATACTTAATTTATATTTAAATATAATAAAATATTTATATTATTAAAATATATTATTTTATTTTAAATATTCTAGAATATATTTATCTTTTTATATAATACTTGATTAATATTTAATTTTAAAAATGAAACTAATTTATATATTCTTTAATATATTTTATTTCTTATTTAAGTTTATTTAATTTTATAATAAGAATCATTACTTATTAAAGTAATATTAAATATCTTTTAAATAAGATAATAATATTTATTTCTTTCTAAAATATTAAAGTTATAACTTTTATTATACTTATAATAAAACTTTATTAAATTTAAACTTAAAAGATATTAATAATATTTAAGAATTTAAAGTTAATAAAATCTGCTTTTTTATTTTAATCTATTTTTTAAAAAATTAAAAGTCTTAAAGTTTATTAAACTTTTTAATATAAATAATATATTAAGTTTAAAGATTATAATATTAATTTTTCGATTTTTAAGCCAATTTTATAAATCTTTATTTTAAAAGATGTTTTATTAAAGATATTATTTACTTTTTATATAAAAAAAGGATATTTTTAAGAACTACTTATTACTAAAGAATACTTATATTTCTTTTTTATATTATTATTTTCACTAACCTTTTATAGATATTAAGTATATTAAATATTAATTATAAGGATTATCACTTAATTTAAATTAATACTTTTATTTTTACTTTTCTACTTTTATAAAAGTATTTAAATTAGTTTAAAGATCATTTTTTTCGAGAGTTTAAAATAAAGAAATTAAATAAAAGTATATAATAAATAAAATTTAATATAAAATATAAATACTTAAAAACATATTAAAATTTATTATCTAATTATATAATTTATTAATAATTAATTTTATAAATAAAGAATTTACTTTTTAACTTATTTTTATTTTATATACTCTTATTAGAACTTAATATATATATTATATTAAAAAATCTTATAGGTTTATTTAAATAAATCTAATAATTTTTAAAATAACTTAAATACTTTATATATTATTTTTATATAGCTTTAAATTTTATAAAAAAAATATAATAAGAAATCTAAAATAACGATTATATCGATTATTAAGTAAAGATTAAATTACTTAAATAGGTTTTTTGATTTTAAAGACGTTTATTTCTTAAAAGATTATAAAAAGATAATATAAATTTTATTTAAATTTTATATTCTTTTAATTTAAATATTATATACAATAAAGACTTCGGTTTTTAATTATTATAAATATAAAAGCTTAATAAAGTATTAATAAATATATATTATTATTTATATTTTTTTTTAAAAGAATAGAATATTATTTAAAATAACGTTACTTTATATTAACTTAAAAAATATAAAATAAGTAATTTTTTATATAATAAATACCGATTATTAATTAAACCTTTTATATTTAAAAAATACTTTAGTTATTTAATTTATATATATTTAACTTATTTTATAGTTTTTAATATATTTTTATTATAATCTTTTTAGCTTTATATTAAGGTAATATATCAAATTTATAAATTTATTTATCACTATAGATTAATTAAAAAAAAAAAATCTTAAACTATTTTAATTATATTTTTAATTAATCGAAGTTAAAACTTACTTAAAATAGAATATAAATAAGAATATAAGTTATTTTAAAAGAACTTTTATTTAATTTAAAAGCTTAAAAATTAAATAATAAGAGAATAGAAAATCAAAATTATTTTATAATATATTTAAAACTTCAAATATATTATTTAAAAACTAAAGTTTTATTTAATTTAATTAAGATTATAATAAAAAAGTTAAGTATTTTAATATATATTATTAATATCTTTAAGTTTTTAAAACTTTTTAAATTTTTATTATATAAGATATCTTATAAATCTTAAAATATTAAAGTTTTTTTTTATTTTTAATTAATTTTTTAAAAAGTAATTTTAAATTTAATATATAATTTTTAATTTCTTTAAATTATATGACTTTTATATAAATAATATAAATATTTATATTTTATTTTTAAAAATAATATAAGGTGTAAAATACAAGTTAAATAAAGAAAAAGAAAGGAATTAAAGTTTAAGTATATAATATATTTTTAAATATAAATAAATTAATAGAAGGTTTATAACTTATATATTATAAACTTCTTTCCTTTATATTATTACTTTTACTTTTATTTAACTTTAATTTTTTGAAAAATAAATATAATAATAAAATATATTATTATTTTATTTAAAGTAATATTATTTATTTTATAATAAGAATAATTAAGTTTATATTTATATTAATAAAATTAAAATCTTGTAAATATAATTTAATTCTGTTTTTTTAAAATTAATAATATATTTAATATAATATATATTAATATTAAAAAGAAACTATATTATAAAATATATAAATATTAATTAACTTTTAAACCTTAATAAATCTTATTTAAAGATTATATTTAATAAAAATAATTTATTTAAAAGAATCTTTTTTTTTATTTTTAAATCTAAATTTATTTATTATTTATTTATTTTAATAAAATAAAAGAACTTATTTTAAAAATATTTAATAGTTTTATTTAAATTATAAAAGAAATTTAGTAGAACTTTTTATTTAAAATAATTTAAATCTAATATAAATATATTATAATTAAAAATTTATAAATTTAAATATCGTTTAAAAATAAAAGTATTTTGTTATATTTTTATATAATTATTTTTAAATTTTATAATATAATAATAAGTTTTTAATTATATATTATAATAGAATTTTTAAAGATTTTTTAAAAGGAATATATAAAAATAACTTAAAAAGATAATAAAAGGAAATGTTAAAAAACTTATTTTAATAATTAAAAATTAATATAATAATATTTTATTTTTAAAGAATAATAGAATTTAATATTTAAACTTTAAAATAATAGTAATACTTTATTATTTTTATAATTTATATTAAATAAATATATAATGTTAAATATAAAGTAAAAAGAAAATTACTTTATAACTTATATTTTATAAAATACTTTTTAAAATAAACTTATTAAACTTATTAGAAACTTATATAGTTTATTTTAATAATGTTATAATTCTAATAATATTTAAAGAAACTTAATAGTTAATAATTTTTAACCTTTTTTATGATTTAAAAAGATAATCTAAAATAATAAGATAAATCAAAAGATTTAATAGATTTATCTATCACGTTTATAAATCTTTTTCTATAACTTACTTATTATAATAAAAAATTATATTTATATTATTTATTTTAAATTAATTTATTTATATTATTATATTATTTTTAATTTTTTTTAAGAAAAAGGAGTTCAAAGTATTTTAAAAGATTTATTATAAAGTTTATAAAGTTTATTTTTAAATATTATAAATAATATAGAATATTCTACTAAAACTTATATTATTTATAATAATAATGAATAATACGAATTATCTATTTAAAAATAAACTTTATAAATTTTATAATAAATCTATTAAAAAATATATTTCAATTAATTTATAATAAAACCTTTTTATAAAGCCTTTTATTATATTTAAAATAATAATATTTTTAAAGCTTATAAAGTTATAAAAGTTATTTAAAATAATATTAAATATATTTTATAAAAATAATATTATCTAATATAAATTCTTTACTTTATATAAATTCTTAAAGTCGTCTTATAAGTCTACTGTTTATATAAATATTTTATAAAATAAGCTATTAAATAACAAAATATATATCGAGTTAATAAATTAAAGCATTATATTTATATCTCTTTTAAAAATATTTTTAATAATAATAAAATCCTTACTAATTTCTTAAAATAATTTTTAAATCAATTTCCTTTAATGTTTAAAAAAAGGTGATTTTTAATAAATTATATTATATATAAGATTTTAAATTAATATTTTAATAATTTTTATACTATTTTACTTAAATAATAATTTAAAAGCAAAAGATTACCTATATTATTAAAAAGGGTTAAAGTTTTACTTATAATTTTTAACATACTAATTTAATATATATATATAATCGGTATATTTATTTTCTTTTTAAAATTAATATAAATTATAACTAAAGAATAAGTTAATAATTATAAGATATTTTAGTCTATTTATTATATTTATATTAAATAAACACTTATAGAAATTCTACACTTTTTATTAATTTAAATTTTATAAATTTTAATTAATATTTTAATTCTTTAAAATAAAAGTAAATAATTAAAAATTAATATTTATATTAAAAATATTTAATTTATATAAATAAGTTGAATTTTTTTCTTTTCTTTATTTATAATTTATGATTTATAAACTCTTTTAAAAAAGTAATTAAAATTATATTTAATATTTATTATATTTATATATAATCTTATAAAAGTAGTTTTATTATAATATATTATTACTTATTTAAGATTTATTATTTAATAAGTTATAATAAAAATTTAAAAAAAATTATTATTAATAATTTATTTTTAAAAATAAAAACCTAAAATATGGTTTAAATTAATATATTAGCTTTTAATAATTTATAAACCTTAAGTAATTATATTAAGAACTTAGGTTTTTTTTAAATATAATAAAAAAGAATATAACTATAAGTATGTTAATAAATATAATCTTATATTCTACGTTTTAATATTAATAACTTCTTTTATTTAATCTAAAATATTTTAAAACGATTCAAAACGCAAAGTTAATAGCTCTTAAAATTAAATAAATTCTTAGTTTTATATAACTATTTTCAAATATAACTAAAAATATAAGAAATATATTAATAGATTTTATTAAATAAGATTTTATATATTTAAAAAGAATAATAACTTTTAAAAAAATATAAGGATATATTTATATAAGAATAAAATCATAAATTATAAGATTTAATTTAAAAAATTTAAAGATCTTATTAAATAAAAAAATAAGTAAACTTAAATATATTATATAACTTTGAATTATAATTTTTATTAAAGTTTATAAATTTTAAATAAAGTCTTTTCTTTATAATAATATAAAGTTAACTTTAATAATTATAATATAAAATATAAACTATTATTTATTTTATAATATTTATATATTTAAAGTTTTAATTTTATTTTATTAAAAACTTTAAAAAAGATATTTAATATTATTTTTATTTAAGATTTTATATTTATATATAATAGTTTTAATATAATTTTACTATTATTAAATAACTTAAAAAATATATAATAAAAATTTAATTTTTTTATTTTTTCTAATAAATAATACTTTTTTAATATTTAAAAAGTCTTAAAATTATTTAAAAACTTAATAAGTTATAAATTCTTATAAATAATATTTTAAATATTATATCTTATAATATATATTTAATACTTTTAAGTATTTAAAATTTAATATTATAAAGTAGTTAAAATATTTATATAAATATAATATATATAATATAAAAGCTTCTTATAATAATAAAAAAAAATTAAAAATTTTTTTAAAAAAAAATATTAAAAGAACTTTTCTTTTTTTATAATATTAAAATTTATATTTATTATTATTTTATTTTCTAAAGAAAGTTAATTAATAAATATATTTATAATAAGTTATTATATTATAAGAATTTAAAGTTAAACTTTATATAATTTATTTATTTATTATAGATTTCTTTAAAAAATAATTATTTTATAATTAGAAATTAAGAAAATTAAAATATAATATAAAAATATATATATATTTATATATATATTTCTATTTAAAATAATATAAAATATAAGCTATATAAAAGGAATTTATAGTCAATATATAAGTATAATATATAATTTAATAAACTTATTAAAATATTTAATAGTTTTATTATATAAAATAAATTTTAAAATATTCATTTTATTTTTAAATAAGTATTTAAAAAAAAAATTTTCAAATTAATATAAATATATAAAGATTTTATTTTAATATCTTTATTTTATAAATAATTTTTAACTTTTCTTATATTCTTTTATTTTTTATAATTATTAAAAGTAGATTATATTAAGTAAATTATTAATAAAGTAAAAATATTTAAAAATAAATACTTATATATTATATAAGTTTATATTATATAAAAACTGAAAAAATTAAAATTATTAAAGTTTATATTTTATTAAGCTTTATTTAAATATATTTTTTATAAATAATAAAAATGAAAATTTAATTTATGTTTTTATTTATTAATATAAAGTTTTTTTTTTAATATTATAATAAATTTATTATTAAAAAATAAAGTTAATAAATAAAATTAACTTTTTATATATATATAATTTATATAAGAAATACGATAAAATATAATTTAAAGTAAGATATTTAACCTTTTTTTAATTTTCAAATATTAACTATTAAATACCTTTTTAAATTTTATTAACTATATAAAGATTATTATTATATTTATATTATTTATATTATATTTTAAAAAAGAGTTTAATATAGTAAATAAAATAAGTATATATATTATATACTTATAAAAAGATTCTAAATATAGGATAAAATAAAAAGAGTTATATTATTAAAAGCTACTTTTTATAAGAAATTAGAATTTATATTATATTAAAAATAATAATAAAAGTAAGCTTATAATATTAAGAATAATTTACCTTTTAATTCTAAAATAATATAAAATTAGGAAAATAAAATAACTTTATAAATAATAATAAAACTTTTCTAAATTATTTATATAATTTATACTTAAGTAATATCTTTTAATATATTTATTTTAAAAATTATAAATATAATTATAATAAATTATTAAAAAATAATTATTTAAATAAAGATTTAATTTATAAAATAAAAAGTTATATTATAAGATTTTTAAAATTTAAAAAGTTAAAAAATAATTATAAAAAATAAATAGATTAAAAATTTAATAATATTAATATAAATTTATTAAAATAACTCTTTTTTATTAGGAAATATACTTATATAATAAACTAATAATTAAAAACTTATAATTAAAAAGTATATTAATCTTTATTTAAATGTTAAAAAAGAATAAAATAAGGATATAAAACTAATAATACTTTTATTTAAATAAATATTATTTAAAAATAATTTCCTATTTAAAATATTAAAAATTAAATTTTAAATAAAAATCTTTTTTAATAATATAAATTTTTATTTTTTAGTATAAATATCTTACTATTAAATTAATATATAAATTTAAAAAGGTTTAGAAAAATATAAAGAAGTTTATATTTAAATATAATAATTTAAATATTATTAATATTAATAAAATTAATATTCAAAATAAAAGTTTTATAAAGAAATATTAATTTTCTTTGAAATAAATATTCTTAAAGGATTTTTAAATTTAGAAAGAAAATTTAAAATTACTATAATTTGAAAATAATAAAATTATAATAAGTTAGTAAATAAATAAATAAAATTTAATTATATTATATATTATAGTAATAAATTTATATTAATATTTTTATAATAAATAATATTAAAATTTAGAAAGAAATATAAATATATAATATATAATATTATATTAGAAATTATCCTTTAATTTATTCTTTAAAGCTTAGTTTAATTTCTTTTATTAAATAAAAAGTTTTTAATATCTTATTTAATAGTTTTTTATAGGAAAAAGAATTAATATTTTTTTATTGAAATAAAAGTTTTTATAATAATTAAATAATATTAAAATAAATAAATTTTAAGAATATTTTAAAAGTAACTATAAGTAAAATATAAAAAAAAGAAATATAAACTTATAAATTTAATATTATAAGTAAACTTTTAAAAATTACCTTTTTAAAGAAAAATATATTATATTTTATATAATATAATTTATTATATTATAAAATAGAATTATTTAATGTAAAATTTATTATAATTTAAAAAAAGCTTATTTTAAAAAAATATTATTTTTAATTAAAAGAATTTATATTTAAAATTATAAAATATTATTTTTAAATTTTAATATTATAAAATATTTATTTTAAAAATAAAATTATTTAATTATTTTTATATTAATTATATAATCTTTATTTAAAATTTCTTAAAATTACTATATTTTAAAACATTTTTAAAATAATAGTTATTTTTAACTTATAATATAAAATAGTTTTAAAAAATTAATTTTATTCTTATAAAGTTTTATTTATATTAAAAGTTAATATTAATAAAAATTCTTTTTTAAATTATATTATATCAAATAAAATTAATATAATATATTTTTTAAATTTAAAGTAAAAAAAAATTCTTCTAATAAAATATTAAAATTAATAAAAAAATAAAAAATATTTTAAAATATAATATATTAATAATTTTAATTAATTTATAATAAAATATTTTAATATAAGTAATATATATATTAATTAAGCTACGTAGTTAATTAAGATATATACTCTTAAGTACTTTACGTATTAATTTATCGACTACTTAATTAGAACGCCTTAAATTAATTTAAATTATTCGGAATCGGACTTTATAAACGTTTCTACCTTTACTTTATATATATATATATTATAACCGGTGTTACTATAGATATTATACCGGCGTTCGCGTAGTTATAACCGTATCGCCCGACTATTACTTATATATATTTCCTCGGCTAACTATATATCTACGTCCTTTTAAGCTAAAAGGTCTTAAGCCTTACTTTTTTTAAGTATTCCTCCTTCTTATAAGCGAGATTTTTTAGTATTACGACGTTTTATAAGGCCGATATTAGCCTTTTAAAGCGTTTTAACCTCGGCTTAGAGGAGGGCGGCCTCGTATATTATCGTTATCGCCCCCTTCGTAAACTAGTCGATAGCTAATAAAATCGGTATCGGGGAGCTTCCTTAATATTAGCGAACTCGATTTTTAATATAATCGGTTTATAAAGTCACTTATATTAAGTTATATAGCGTTTAAGATATTTACGCGAGGCTTATTAACGGGAGGTTACCCGATAATAAAAGCGTCGATATCTTTATATCTAGCTTAAAGAGAACCCGTTCCGGATCGAGAGGTACTAATCTAGCCTTAATAAATCTAGCCTTAATATTATTCGGTATAAAAACCTTCGTATATATAACTTAAAAAGCGATAAAGAACTTAGCTTTAATAATATAGTTAATAAGTGACTTTATAAAGGTTTCGATTTTATTATTATATACTTACTTTAATAGGTTAAAACACTTAATATTAAGTAATTAAAATAAGTACGATAAGTATAGAGGTATAAAGATATAAATAATATTCTTTTACTTATAAAACGCCTAGAAATTAGCCGAGATATAGCTCTTATACCTATCGATTACTAATATTCGAAATAAGCCGGTCGTATATAATACGGTATATTTTTCGAAATATCGAAGCTAGTTTAAGCTTATTTCGTTATTAGTTTATTTATTCGTAGTTAATTTAATAACTTAATCGTATAAGAGGGTATTATTAATATATTAATTAGCTAGATAATAGGCGCCTTTTATAATAATAAATAGCGGGAGATATTAACCGTTTAAATAAATACTTTAGATTACGGTAACCTATTCTTAATTATTAAGCTAGACCTTCTTTCGTTTTTTACTTCGATCGGCGCCGGTTACGATTATCGAGGATATAATTTAACTTATTATAAAGCCGGTCTCGTCGAAGTTATAGATATCCTCGTCTTAAATACCGTATTTCGCTTTTAAATTTACAAAAAGCGCGAACTAGCCTAAGATCTTTTTAAGGTCTTTATAAAGGGCCCTTTAAAAATTATATATACGCGAAAAACATATCAGGAGTTATAGTTATCGTTAAACGAAGTTCTTAACTTAACGTGTCCCGATATATAATATATTATATAATATAACGAGGATATTTACTATATCTTTTATATCGTATAAGTACGGGGTAAACCCTCGTAAATCTAAGTTAAAGATATATTAAATAAGCGTCTTCTTTTTAAGTTTGGTAAGGCGATACTTATTATTATATATATTATCTCGGGCATATTTTCCCTTTATTTTATTACGGATAATAGATTCGGGGATATAAAAGATAGATATAATATAGCGTACCGTTATTATAGGGTCGTTCCGAATCATTTAGACCGCGAGAATAATTTAAGACTTTTAAAAACGTTATAATATATTTAGTTATAAAAATATATATATCTAAAGTAGACGAAGTTAAATATAGCTAAAGTACGTATCTTAATTAATTACGTAGCTTAATTAATATATACGTTAATAAAAATATATATTATTAATAATATTATATATTTATAAAAAATAATCTTTTTATTTTAAAGATAATTATTATAAAAGTTAAAAACTTAATACACTTATAATAATATAAGTAATAAAATGTTTTAAAATATTTTAGAATAAAATTATAAATATAAGAAAATATTATTATTATAAATATATAATTTATATAAATATAAATTATTTAAATAAAATTAATATATATTATAAATAATTATAAGTTTAAAAGAGAATAATATTTTTTAATTTTAATAATTCTTTTTAACCTTTTTAAAATTTATTATATATAATAAAATATAAATTAAATTAATAAGAATTTATACTTTAATTATAATTTATTTGTTTTATTTATTTAATTAATAATATTTGATATCTTTTTATTATTATTCTCTAAATATATATTTTAATAAATAAATAAATATATTAATAATCTTAATAAAATAATTTATTTTTAGATTTTTAAAATATATATATTATAAAATATAAAAGTCTTTTTAAAATAAATTATAACTTTTATTTTTAAAAAACTATATTAAAATTCTAATTATATTAAAAATATTATATTATCTTAATTTTTACTTTATAAATAAAATAAATTAAATTAATAAATATTTTTTTAAAAAAAGTTTATTTATAATTATATTAAATTTAAAAATATTATATTTATTAGTATTAAAATTTAACTATTTATTTTTATATATATAAGTTTAATAATACTTTTAATATAGTAATTAAATCTTATTTTAATTTAAAAGTTAAATTTTAAGGTATTTAATAAAATAAATAAAGATTTACTTTAAAATATAAATTTAAAACTTTAAAAAAGCTTTTATATAAAGTATTTTATATATTTTTATTAATAATATAAAATATTAAAGATCTTTTATAAAATATTATATTATATATAAAGAATTAAGTGTTATAAAAAGTTTTATTTTTAAAAAGTTTTATAATTAAGAAGCTATTAAAAATAATATAATATATTATTTTATAATAAATTTATCTTTTAATCTTAAAATATAATATAAAATCTTATTTATTTAAAAACTTAAAATTTTTAAATAATAATATAAAAAAAACTTTTATTATATTAAATAAAGTTTTTAATCTTTATTTTTTATTTATAAAAATATATAAAACTTCTTATATAATTATAATATTATTTTATTTTATTATTATTTATAAAATTATTTTATTTTAAAATATAATAATTTATTAGATTTTTTTAAATAAAAATATTATTTAAGATATAACTTAAAAAAGATAATAATTTCTTTTAAAGTTTTTAAACAAAATGATAAAATATTATATATTTAATATTATACTTTTTAATAATATTTAAAAGGATTTATTTAATTATTTTATTTATTCATAAAATTAAATCTATATTAAAATAATAATAAACTTTTTAAAAGAATTTATTTTATATTATCTATTTAAAAAAAAATAAATTATTTGAAACTTATATATATTTAACTCTTTAAATAATAATAATATTTAAGTATTATTTTAAAGAAGTAATATTATATTATTAAAATATTAATAAAATATACTTTTATCATTTTATTTAAAATTAAAAATTTTAATTCTATTTAAAAGTAAACTTTAAAATTAAAAGTTATATTATAATATTATTATTAATATATTTTTAAAAAAGTATTAATAAAGGTTATTTATATATAATAATTAAAATAAAATTTTAAAAAAGATATTAAAAAATAAATATAAATAAAATTTAACTAAAATTATTATTATTATTAATAAAAATATTAATAAAAATATTATTATTTTATAATTTTAAAAAAAAGTTTTATTATTAAATAAAAGATTTTTAAATAAAAACTTTTAAAATATAGATTTTAAAAAAATATTTCTTACTTATAATATTAAAATTAATATAAAACTTAAATTTTATTAAAATTTAATTATTATTTAAAAGTATTATAAAATTTATTTAAATTAAATTTAAATTATTATATTTAATATTTATTTTAATAATCTTTAATATATTATAAAACTTTTTTTATACTTCTTATATTTATATTTATAATAATAAATAAAAATATAATTTTATTAAATAGAATATAAAATTATTTTATATTATTATATATGAAATATTAAAAATATAAATTCTAAAGATTAAAATTTTAAAACTTATATAATATAAAATTTATAATTTAAATAAATAAAATAAACTTTTATTTAATTATTTTTAAAATTTAACTTTTATATATTTTTAAAAAATTTTAAATAAAATAAGAGATTATAAACTTATATTTTATATTAAAAACGAATTTTAAATAAATTTAAAATATTAAACTATTTAATATATATTTTTTATATTATAATAAATAAAACTTTTAATAAACTTTTAAATTTAAAAAATATATATAATATAAAAATAAAAATAAAAAAAATAATTAAATATATTATAAAAGTATTATATTATATAATAAAGGGTATATTTTTAAGAAAAAGAATTAATATTATAATAAGATTTTATATTTTAAAAAGAGGTAATTATATTAAAATAATTATAAAATATATAATATAAATAACGTATATATCAATTAAGCTGCGCAGTTAATTAAGATACGCACTCTAGTTATATTTAACTTCGTCTACTTTAGATATATATATTTCTATAACTAAACATGCTATAACGTTCCTAAGAGTCTCAAATCATTCTCGCGGTCTAGACGATTCGGAACGACCCTATAATAATAGTGCGCCGCGCTATATCTATCTTCCACGTCCCCGAATCTACTATCTGTAATAGAATAAAGGGAAAACGCGCCCGAGACGATATACGCAGTAATAAGTGTCGCCTTACCGAACTCGAAGAGAAGACGCTTATCCGATATATCCTCGACCTAGATTCGCGAGGGTTTACCCCACGCTTACGCGATATAGAAGATATAGCGAATATCCTCGTTACGTCGCGTAACGCGCTATACGTCGGGACGCGTTAGGCTAGGAACTTCGTTAAGCGACAACCATAACTCCGGACGCGTTTTTCGCATATATACGATTACTAGAGGGCCCTCTGCGAAGACCCTGAAAAGATCTCGGGCTGGTTCGCGCTTTTCGTAAATCTAAAGGCGAAATACGGCATCTAGGACGAGGATATCTATAACTTCGACGAGACCGGCTTTATGATAGGCTAAATCACGTCCTCGATAGTCGTAACCGGCGCCGATCGGAGCGGAAAGCGAAAGAAGGTTTAGCCTAGCAATCGGGAATAGGTCACCGTGATCTAGGGCGTCTATTCGGACGGTTAGTGCCTCCCGCCGTTTATCGCCGTGAAGGGCGCCTACTACCTAGCTAATTAGTACGCCGACAGCACCCTCCCACGCGATTAGGTTATTAAACTAACCGCGAATGGATAGACCGATAACGAGACAGGCCTAGACTGGCTTCGACATTTCGAAAAACACACCGTGTCGTATACGACCGGCTCATTTCGAATGTTAGTGATCGACGGGCACGAGAGCCACGTCTCGGCCGATTTCCAGGTGTTCTGCAAGCAGAAGAACATTATTTGCATCTCTATGCCTCCGCACTTATCGCACCTACTCCAGCCACTCGACGTTAGGTGTTTTAGCCCGTTAAAGCGGGCGTACGGCAGCGAAATCGAAACCTTCATGAAGTCACTTGTTAACCATATTACTAAGGCCGAGTTCCTCATCGCCTTCCAAGCCGCGTATACGAAGGTTTTCACGCCGAATAACGTTAAGGCTGGATTCGCCGGGGCCGGATTAGTGCCTCTCGATCCGGAACGGGTTCTCTCTAAGCTAGATATAAAGATATCGACGCCGTCGCCGTCGGGCAGCCTCCCGCTAACGGGCCTCGCGTGGGCATCTCAGACGCCACATAACCTAACGTAAGCGACTTCGCAAACCGATTATTTTAAAAATCGAGTTCGCTAGCACCAGGGAAGCTCCCCGACACCGATTTTATTAGCTATCGACTAGTTTACGAAGGGGGCGATAGCGATGATATATAAGGCCGCCCTCCTCCGGGCCGAGGTTAAAACGCTTCGAGAGGCTAACACCGGCCTCGCAAAACGTCGTAATGCTAAAAAATCTCGCTTACAAGAAGGAGGAACACTTAAAGTAGGCGAGGCTCAAGACCTTTTAGCCCAGAGGGACGTGGATACGCAGTTCGCCGAGGAAACGCGTGCGAGTAGCAGTCGGGCGACACGGTCGCGACCGCGCGAACGCCGGTGTGACATCTGCGGCAACACCGGCCATAATACGCGCACATGTGAAGTAGAGGTAGAAACGTCTGCAGAGTCCGATTCCGAATAGTTTGAATTAATTTAAGGCGTTCTAGTTAGGTAGTCGATGGATTCATACGTGAGGTGCTTAGGAGTACGTATCTTAATTAACTGCGCAGCTCAATTGATATATACGTTATATTATTTTATTTATAGTCTATAAATAGTAAAAGTTTTTATATTATAAAATATTATATTATTTAATATATAAAAAGAATTTATAAAGATTTATATAATATTTAATATAATATAAATAATAAGTAAGTAACGTAGATAAGTAAGTAATATACTTACCGCTAAATCGCGCTAATTAGACTTTAAGATATTATATAACTATAAATAAATATAGAGACCGCGTCGAAAGAAAGCTAAATAATTCTTATTATTTAATCTCTTTAAAACGACCTTAATCTTACTTATAAAGCCGTAGCTAGGATATATAACGTCTTTAAAACCTTACCGGGCGTGTATTCCGTTTATTCTTCGACGTAATAAAACACGCGCCTTAATAGCACTCGATTAATAGAGCTAAAAGAGAATATAATTATTATATATATAATAGACCTAGATTCGCGGGGATTCGCGCCCTAAATAGTTAATATAGAAGAGATAGCTAATATTATTCTCGCGGAGTGTAACGCGTTATATATTAGGATATATTAGGCCTCGAACTTCGTAAAGTAATAACCTTAACTTAAGACGTATCTTTCTTATATATACGATTATTAAAGGGCTCTTTACGAGGACCTTAAAAAAATCGCAGCTTAGTTCGAGCTTTTCCGTAATATAAAGGCGATATATAGTATCCTTAACGAGGATTTATATAATTTCGACGAGACCGGCTTTATAATAAGTTAGATTATATCCTTTATAATTATTATAAGCGCCGATTACGATAATAAATAAAAAAAGGTCTAACTTAAGAACTAGGAATAAGCTATTACGATTTAAAGTATATATATAAATAACTAGTATATCTTATTATTTTTAGCGGTAAAAGGTAAGATATATCTCGCGAATTAATATATTAATAATACCTTATTATATGATTAAGTAATTAAACTTACCTTAAATAAATAAACTAATAACGAGATAAGCTTAGACTAGATTTAGTATTTTAATAAATATATTACTATATATATAAAAGGTATATATCGAATATTAATTATCGACGGGTATAAGAGTTATATTTCGGCCGATTTCTAAGCTTTTTATAAGGAGAAGAATATTATTATAATCTTAATACCTCCTTATTTATTATATCTACTTTAGCCTCTTAATATTAGATATTTTAGACTATTAAAGTAAGTATATAGTCGCGAAATCGAAAGGTTTATAAAGGTATATATAAATTATATTATTAAAGCTAAGTTCCTTATCGCTTTTTATACCGCGTTTATTAAGGTTTTTATACCCGAAAACGTTAAATCTAAATTCTATAAGGCTAATTTAGTCCCTCTTAACTTAAATAAGGTTATCTTAAAGCTTAATATAAAGTTATCGACGCCTTTACCGATTAAAAGCCTTTTAATTACGACTATCCTTTTAGCCTCTTAAACGCTATATAACTTAACTAAGGTAACTTTGTAAACCGATTTTATTTAAAGCCGAATCCGCTATTATTAAGGAAGCTCTCCGATACCGATTTTATCAGTAATCGACTAATTTACGAAAGGTACGATAACGATAATATACGAGAACGCCCTTTTATAAGCGGAGGTTAAGACACTTCGAGAGGCGAATTTTAGCCTCGTAAAATATCGGAGAGCGAAGAAAACATATCTACAGTAAAGAGGAACACTCGAGATTAGCGAGGGATAAGATCTTTTAGATTAAAAAGATATAGATATATAGTTAAGAGAGGAAATATATATAAGGAGCGGTCGGGCGACGAGGTTAAAACTATATAAGCGGCGATATAATATCTATAAAAACACCGGTTATAATATATATACTTATAAAATAAATATAAAAACCTCCTAAGAGTCGGATTCCGATTAGTTTAAATTTATTTACGGCGTTATAATTATATAATTAACTAATTTCTCGTAGAGATACCGAAAAGTATACTACTCGCTTATTTACGCTACTTACTTATTATTTACGTTATATATAATATAAAATATAATATATTAAGTTTTAATTAATACTTAAAAATATATAAATATTAATTTATTTATTATATTTTAAAAAAAAATAAAAAAATATAAAAGATATATATAATATTAAATAAGTATTATTTATTTAAAAGAATTAAGATATATTATATATTATTTATATAAATTAAAAAGTATTATTTCTTATAATAATTTAGAATAATAATTTTATTTATTATATTTATTTATATAATTATATTTATTTTAAAAAAGCTTAATAAAAATTTATATATTTTAAAATAATATTTAATATTATAATATATTTATATTATAAATAAACTTTTATATAAAATCTTTAATTAAGCTTATAAAACTTAAAGTTTTAATATATTTAATATAATAATTCTTTTATATAAGATATTAAAAACTTTAAAAATAGTTATTAATATATTTAATTATATTTTTATCGTTTATTAAATTTACTTATTATAAAATTTATTATTATTATATAATTAAAAGTATTTATAATTTTAAAAAGTTAAAAATATATTTTTTAATATATTATATAAATTCGGAATAATACTTTTTTTTATAAACTTAATATTAAAGTTATTTATAATTTTATATATTTTATAAAATTAAATTTTAAAAGATTTATTTCTAATATTTTATTTTTAAAGAAGTTTTTTTTAAAACATATATTTTAAATAATCTTTTAACTTATTAATATCTTTATTAACTTACTAAAAAGCTTTAAAATTAATATATAATAAGTTATAATTATCTAATTAAATATATATAAAAAGGTTATAAATTATTTTAATATATTTATTTTATTAATATTTTAAATTTATAATATAAATCTATATTTATTTTATTTATTATTTAAAATAATACTAATAATATATATATTATAAAATATAAAAGTTATATATAATATAAAAGCTATACTTTAAATAATAATTATAATTAAGTTTATTTTAAACTTATTTTTATAATAGTTATATATTAATTAATATCTTATAAAAAATAATATAACTTACTTTTTAAATTTATTAAAACGATAATTAACCTTTAATTTATATTAAGTACAATAATATAAAATAATATTATATAGTTATAATTTAATTTTAAATATTATTAATATTAAATATATTATTAATATTTAGGTATTTTATTATATTATTAAATATTCTATACTTATTAATATAACTTATCTCTTTTACGATAGCTTTAATTTTAATTATATTAATTCTTATATTATTTTTTAAGTCTTTTATAATTACTATTTATTATTTATAACTATCTTTAAAGTTAGAAGATTATTATTTATACATATTTATTAAATAATACCCGGTTAAAATAAGCTTTAATCTTTTTAATAAAAGTTATATAAGTAATTATAAATAAGATTTCAAAATTAATATTAATATTAATGAATAAAGTAAATATAAGAGTTTTATAAGCTATTTAAAGTTTAAAAAAAGAATTCTTAATATTAATATTAAACTTAGTTACTCTTTTAAAGATATATTTATTTAATATAATATAAAATACTAGAGATTAAGTTTCAAGTAATATTAAAAGGAAGTATAAGGATTAAGCAGCTAGCTAAGTCTATAATAGAAACTAAGTATAAGAGGTTTATTAAGTGCTAAAAAATTACTACCTAGTTAAGAATACTAAGACCTTTTAATTTAGTATATATTAACCTTTAATACCTTATATTCGATAAGTCTTTTATATTAAGTACCTTATACTTAACGAAGGGATAATAAGAGGACTTATATTTTACTGCTATAATAAGCGATAAGGGTAGGTCAGTAAAAGTGTAGGAAACGTTATCACTTACGCCACCCGCTATAACAGCTAAAGCCTATAAAACCGATTACGTCGTGCCGCTTATACTAGCACTAAGCTCTAAGATCCTAAGCTTCCGATCCCCTGCCTTTACTCGACGATAGAGTAATAGTCTCAGAAACTGGATAATCTCCTAGGTACTAGCTTAGAACATGGGCGACTTCTGATATATATCGCTTAGCAGCTTCCGCGACTCTGCATCTCTAAATAAGAAAGTTACAGGATCCACAGTATCGGAGAGGCACCCAGATAAGCGGTGTGCTATCGAATGCAATAGCCTCGTCTCTAAGGTGTGCTATGGAAATGCTTTAAGGAGTGCTCCGTATTCCGTCGACGCTGAGTGGGATAGCAGAGGGTGCTGCGTACGACGAGGCAGCCTGCCCTTAAATTTGATCAAAGAAGCGTCTTAGAGTATCTTTTACAGCTGGGAAATGAGTTTCTCGTGCCTCTTATGATACGGAATCGTACCCACAACTTCACCGGGGGCTAAGGCTACCAGTGTACATCCCAGAGCGGCAAAGGCTTCAATGATGTATAAAGCGACGAGGTTGGACTACCGGGGTAAGACATATTCGCAAAAGCCTGCAAATCTTGCTTCACTCACATGTCTGTTGTAGCATTGCTTGACTTGGTCGAGACATTTGTCGGCGTGGGTGGCTAAGTTATGACTTTCACTATGTACGACTGTTTCTTTGATGGCCATCAGGGTAGGATGTCAAACCTTGTTGACTGAGGAGTTGCTCCCCATGCCCGTGTCTATCTCAGCTGGTGAGGTCGCCGGTTCGGCAGAAGAACCGCCTCCTCTCTTGGCCTCGATACACTGTCAAAAAGCTGGTATATCCTAGCAACTTTGAAATTCCGTGACCGATACCATAGTACCAAATCGGTGCTGAATTTCATTCAGTACTTCGGTGACCAACGAGTCAACGCCAATCTTTTGAAGGGTTGGCATAGCTGTGATTTCGTGGGCAGGGGTTTCCATAATGCTGCTGAACATGTCGCAAACCCGCCCAGCGAGCTGCCCAGCCTGCGAGGACACTGCGGAAGGCGGAGGTATGGTGTGGTAACCAGGAGGTCCGGGGGGTCCCATGCCGCTGTTCGGTACCAGAAGTTCTTCTGGGCGCATGGCTATCACCTCTGCCTCGCTTTCAGGTGGTGTCACGGCACCGTACCGGACCTCCGGCCGGAGTCCGGCCAACCTAATACCACGTGACCCCTTACACTATATATCTAAACCGCACGGAGCCTTACGCTCGAGGAGACTTCCCTTTCCTTATATAATAATAAACCTCTTATAAAACTAATAGTATTAAACCGTTATAGTTTATTATATTAACCCCTTTAAAGAATTATTAAACCCGATTCGGTACCGTTTTAGGACCGAATACCTTTAAAATATAAACGACGGTTAATTAATATCGGGCTACTAACTTAAAGCTATTATTAAACTTATATAAGTATATCCTAATTTATAAGACTTACGTATAATAATAATAGCCGACCTCCTTAATAATGAGTTCTCGAGTATCTTATAAGTCGTAATAAACGTTAATATACCGCTTATAATATATGCCTGCCTCCTTAATACTAATAATAACGACCTCGTTATTATAAAATTTAAGGCCTTCTTTTAAGATATAAAGAATAATGTCTCTCGACTTTTTCGCGAAGTTATAAATCGAACTCTTAATAACCTCTTTAACTTAAAGACTTTACTACTTTAAGAAAATCACCTTTATCTTACCTCGGAAATTATATCTTTTATACCTACTTTTAAGATAACGCCCCCCTTATTTATATATCTTAATCTATTATAAATTATACTATAAGTAAGGAGTAATTACCCCGTTATATTTAATAATATAAAACCGAACGTTATAAGACGATAAAAGGTATATATTAACTTTAAAGTATAAATTTATCTAAAGCTCCTTATAAATAAGGCCTTATACCTTAAGCTTTAAGACTAAATTAGCTACGTTATATAACGACTTTAAAGCGACGCGTTCTTATAGGTATAGTCTAAAGTTAAAACAGTTATATAATACCCCCGAAACCCCTCTATATAGTTAACGCCTCTTTAAGACTTCGATAGCTTTTTTACCTTCCTTGATACTATCTATATCGTTTATAATACTTATATATAATTTATCCGATCTTTCGAGTCCCTTATATAAGGAGGAACTAACTTTACTAACTTTATCGGGTAGTTTATCCGGCTCGCCGATAATTACTAATATAACGATAAGTATAAGGTAGAAGCCTTAAAGCGGAAAGTAAACCGACGGCTTAGTAATACCTTTATATCGGTAGTTACCTACCTTATTTATAATACTTTCGAGGACTAAGTTAAACTATTCTATATATTATCTAATAATATAGCCGATTATATATACCGAAATATCGCCTTATAATACCTTACGGTAATAGCCTTATTATATTATAACGGAGATCTAGATATTATATAAGTCGATAAGATCGTTACTAATAAAACCCGGGGTTTATTAACTACGGAGGAAAAGAATCGACGACGAGAGAAAGGCCTTTATTTATATTATAAAGGAAAGGGCCACTTTATTATAACTTGCCTTAAAACGAAGAAGAACTATTATAAGATTATTAGCTTAATTATAATATCCCTTATAAAGGAAGACGCCCCTTTAATTTAAGTTATAACTAAAGAGTTAAGGAAAGAACTCGATCTAGAGATTCTAAAGACCTTTATATATAATAAATAAGACCTAATATATCGTTTATCTTTAAAACGCTTATTTAATTCCCAGGTAACTATAAATTATAAGCTTATATATTAATCGACTTTAGCTATAACCTTATTAAGTTCGTCGACGTTATTTTTATATAAAAATATAACTTTACCCCGACTTAATTAGAAATACTACGCCGTTTATACCTCGTTAATAAAATAATCGTAGGCGAGATAATATAAGGATACCTTATTAAGCTCTTTATCGGTAAATCGATTAATAAATACCTCTTATACCTTTAGCCTCTCGATAGCCCCGACCTTATTTTAAGCCTCCTTTAGTTATAAGATTAGAACCTAAAGATTAATTAAATTATAAGGACCTTAATTATAAGTAATATAACGATTTAGTAATAATATATACTTAAAGCTTTACCCGCTTAAGAATATAGCCGTCTTAAGACTATTTAGTACCCGATATTATATAGTTATAATATAAGACGGCGGTATAAATCCTAACCTTTATAACCCTCGGCCCTTATCTAAGGCTTATAAAATTAGATAACTAACGACTTAATTCCGGTCGATAACCTCCGCTTTATTTTTACGCCCGCTTTTCTTATATTATATAAAAAGAGTAATATCTAAATTATAAGTATCTTATTCGAAAGTATCTTTCCTTAAAGGGACGATATATCCTTATACCGTATTTAAGATAAGGATATTAAGAAATACCTAGCTAGAAAACCCCCCCCTTTATTAGACGATATTTATAGCCTTTTACCGGCCGAATTTTATAATCTTATTTACGCTTTTCTTTTTAATAAGGTAGACTCCTTACCCTTTTATTGATTATTCGATTATTATATTAAACTAAAACCCGGCGAAATACTACTATATTACCGCCCTCGACTATACTTATTATAAGAGTTATATATTATCCGGAAGTACCTAGATAATTACTTATTTAAAGGCTTTATTAGGGCTAGTATATTATAAGTTATAGCGCTAATCCTCTTAGCTAAAAAGCTAAAGGGTAAAGTCCGTATCTATATAGATTACCGTAGCCTTAATAACGTTATAATTAAAAACCGATACCCGATTCCCCTTATCTAGGAAACCCTCGACGCGCTTTATAAAGCTTAGGTATATATTAAACTCGACGTTATAGCGGTATTTAACCGCCTCCGAATCGCTTTAAGCGATAAATAGAAAACCGCTTTTATTATACGATTTAGCTTATTCGAATACTTAGTAGCTAACTTCGAGATAACCGGTGCCTTTAGCTTTTTTTAATATTATATTAATAACGTATTTTTCGATATATTAGATAAGTTTATTACCGCTTATTTAGACGACGTCTTAATATTTAGCCCGTTAAAAAGTAAATATAAACGATATATACGCGAAGTCCTTTAACGCTTTATTAAAGCCGGACTTATTATTAATATATAGAAGTACGAATTTAACGTTACCGAAACTAAATATCTAAGCCTTATTATATTAATAAAGGGTATTCGAATAGATCCCGAAAAGGTCACGGCTATTAAGACTTAAGATCTACCTTTTACGTTTCGGGACTTATAACGATTCTTAAGCTTCGCTAATTTCTACTAAAGATTTATTAAAGGGTTTTTAAATATAACGAGACCTTTTATTAACTTACTTACGAAAAGGGCTTAGAAGTTATTAATATTAGCTAACGCCTAATAAGCGTTTTACTACTTATAAGATATATTTTCCTCGGATATTCTCTTAAGTTATTACGACCCCTCCTAAAAAACGGTACTCGAAGCGGATATATTAGATTAAGCCTCGGGCGGCGTCTTATTATAATATAACGATACCGGAATTCTACGACTAGTTACTTTCTTTTCCTTTAAATATATAGTTATAAAATATAACTACGAAATCTATAATAAGGAACTCCTCGTTATAATAAAAGCTTTCGAGGAATAATAACCTAAGCTATAAGGTATTACCGACTTGATTAATATTTAGACTAATTATAAAAACTTAAAATACTTTATAATTATAAAGATTCTTAATTAACGTTAAATCTAATAATCTAAGTTCTTTAGTGATTTCCGTTTTATAATCGCTTATCGATTAAGCTATTATATTATAATCTTTAACGCTTTTTTTAAGAAACTAAGGACTAAACCCTTATTAATTTAAGATACTAAAGACGATTAAATCGCTTACCGATTTCGGATATTACTCTCGGAGTTCCGGTAAGCTACCGACTATACTTATTTATAAGTTATAGATACCTCCGAGTCGATCGACGCGATCTTAGATATTATATATAAGGACTACTTACTAACTATTAAAGTTATAAATATAATCTCCGATATAACTAAACGTAACTTTAAACCGGAGATATACCGTTACCTTTAAGCTACCTTAGCGGATTATAAAGTCCTTTAAGGTAAGCTTTATATTTACGATTAGCTCTTTATCTCCTTTAAGGGGGACGCCCGACTATAAGTATTTTACCGAGTATATAATATACCTACTAGGGGATACTTAAGGCGTTAAAAATATATAAGCTAATTAAGAGAAGCTATATATAACTTTAGCTAAGCTATAATATTACTATTTTTATAATAAGATACTACCTCTACTAAAGAATAAAGTATAATAAGGCGGCTATAAAGGGCCTTTTACGACCCCTTCCGTTACCTTATAAGTTATAAATAGATATCTTTATCGACTTTATAGGCCTCCTCTTTAATTACTATTATTAAGGTTAGAAATTACGTTATATTATAATCGTAATAAATAAGCTAATAAAGATACGATACTTTATCCCGTTATTAAATATAAAGGCTTTATATATTATAAACGCTTTTATCTTTAACGTATTTAAGTTATATAGGACCCCGAGTATTATAATCTTAAATAAAGGGGCGTAGTTTATCTTTAATTTCTAGGCCGAGCTTAGCTACCGCTTAGGTATTATATTATACCTCTTATTTATATATTACCCGGAAATTAACAGCTAAATAGAAATCGTTAATAGATATATAAAATAATACCTTCGCGGCTATTATAGCTTCTTTTAAGATAATTAGGCGTATTAGCTTTACTTTATAGAGTTTATTATAAATAACTAGGTGTTAAAAATAACCGGCGTATTATTATTTTTCGTTAACTATAGTTAGAACCTAGCTATAAAAATAAAACCTCTTTAACTTATAGTTACGTTAAAAACGATATACGCTTATTAAGAAATCGTTAATATATCTATAATCGCAGATAAAATATAGGAAGTCACCGACGGAATTAAGTTAATAATATCGGTAAGCCTCGAGCGTTATATTATAACTATTAATAAGTACCGGACGGATACCGATAAATATCGGATAAAAAATAAGGTTTAGATTAACTAAAAGTATATATATTCTAGCCGCCCTTAAGTTAAGCTAGATAACCTCTAGATAAGCTTATACGAAGTTACTAAAATATACCGAAAGGCGCTAATAATTTACTTATTATCGGATATAAAGATTTTTTTAGTTTTTTATTACTTTTTAATATAATAATACTAGAACGGCTTATTAAGATAAAAGGCTATTAATATAATATTCGATTAAAAAGCGGAAAAACGATTAACTAACTCTTTTAATAACGAAGATATAGCGATAAACTTATAACTTTTCGATATTATTCTTAACTTATAAAAAAAGAAAAGACGGTTAAAGTATTATATTAAATAACCGTACCCTTATAAATTAACTTAAGAACTAGCCGAGAATATTAAAGGAGCCGTAAAAGAAGTAATAACGTTTTATTACTTATATCTTAAGAAACTAAGACTATAAAGACGAGTTCCTTTATTATACTTATTAACTTTTCTAATATACTTTAAGGATTCGGGTCGTAATTATATTAGTTAATAACTTTATTTTAAACGATATAATAACGTTATTATAACTATAAGGATTAAATAAAGTAATAAAAAGACTAAGCTTATTAAAACCGAGCCGTTTAGTTAACGAAATATATTAGGGAATAAAACTAATCTAAATTAAGATACCGCCGCTTAAAACCGAAGTTAAAGAATAACTAAGAATATAGCCTTCTCTTAAAGGAGAAGTCTAGGTATAATATCTTATTACTTAGCGTATATTAACGCCTTATACTTATTACGAAAACGCTCTTTTATTACCGAATAGCTAAGGAAACCGGCGTCCTTATATATTAAACGAGGTTCTACCTTAATATTTTAAGTATCCTTAATATTATCGTTAAGAAAGACTAGAGAATAAAGCGTTATATATAAGATATTAGCTTATCGCTCCTTTATAATACGATTATATAAGGTATACTTATATAAGATAGTTAATATAACACTTAACGACGGAATACTATTAGAACACTTATATCTCGATACTTATACGCCTTTATTAAATCGTATTAACGATAAGTAATATTAACGGCGTTTATAAATATAGTAATAAAAGTAATAATAAGTAGTCTTACCCGCTTTAAATAAGCGTTCTTATTAAGATACCCGATATCTTTTAAATTATTATAAATAATATCGATAATATTATTAGTAATATCCTCCTTAGTAACGTTATAAAAGCTTTATTATACTTAATTAAGGAGAGCTAGGAAATTATAAACGTCGTTACTTATTAATAGCGGTGCTATATTATATAAGCTTTTACGCTTATAATAAAGCTCGTATAAGACGTTATAAGTATAAATATAGCCGATATTAAACGGGGCCGGCACCTTTTTAAGCTTTACCGACTTCTTATACTTAATAAGGGAGTAACGAAGATAAACGTAATAAAATAATTTACCTAAGAACGAAATAATAGGGATAGCTTTTAAGGTATTTAAATAATTAAGACCCGGCACTAAGGTACCTTTATTAATATCGAAGCTTTTAAACTTCTTTATATCGATATCGTTAAAAAGGAATTTAAAAGATAAGCTACCTTTATTATTACTTCGGAATAGGTCTAAATCGTCGTCTTAAAGATATTTACTATTAATATCCGAAAGCTTAATATTACTATTATTATTAATACTCTTATTATTATTATCGTTACTAGAATTAAGGGGGTTCGGCTCCTTTTATTAAATTAAATTATAAGACGGAATAAGGGGCGACGAAGCTAGGCTCGATATACGAATAAGAGTAATAATAATATAACGTTTAAAGCGTTTAATAGATACCTTAAAAGAGGGCTTAGTAGTAATAAGACCGGCGCCGACTATATACTAAAATAAGGAAGGAATAATATCCTTACCGGGCCGAGACACGGCCGAAAGTAGATAAGGAGCCGAAGAAGAAGGGATAAGGCCGGCTACGCCCGAAGATAGGAAGGAGACGGGACCCTTATAAAGGACGCTTATAGACCCTTACGATAAGGGGCAACTAAAACCGAAATAATAACTAATAGTTAACGATTCGAAACTAGAGTTAAAATAGCTGCCGCTATAAGCACGACCCGGGTTATTAGCGCTAAGGAGGCGATTATAAATAAACGACTTAATATACGACTAGCCCTTATAACTAAGGGCTAAACCGGTCCTATTAGTAAAGCGATTAAGACTAATAAAAGCGGTAAGACGCTTATTAATGGACGGCTTAAAACGTATTTACTTATTAAAACTTTAACTAGTATTATTAAAGAAATAATTTACGCGATAAGACCTAAATAAATATAAATATATAAGCGGAATCTCTTATAACTTATCATCCTTAATCTTTTAAGTAAAACGATCGTTATAAGAGGCTCCGTAAATAAAGGGGGGGATAAGGTATAAAGTATAGCCGTCTTAGAACCGAGTAATTAAATTAAATAACGGCGTATTAATATAAGTAACGTTATATATAACGGACACGGTTAAACTAAGCGTAAAGGACGAACCGGCTACCTTACGGCAGCTATTATAAGTACTATTAAAGGTAGTAGGAACACGACGATAAAGTATAGATACGGCCCCGATAATACCGCGTATAGTATTATTATTACGACCCTCCCGACGATAGTCGACGGCTCCTTATATAGGAAACGAAAAAATACTAGTGCGGTCGCTAAAAGTAAGGGGGTCGGCCGCTAAATAAGTCTATCACGAAAGGGTAATATAAAACGGATCGGCGTCGCTAGATATTATAAGGAGAAAATAAGATATAAATAAGAAAGGAAAGAGAAAAGATAATAATAAATAAAAGAGGAGGGGGCGAAATAAGTGATAAAAACCGAGATAAACGATAAAAAAGAATATAGGAAAAAACTAATATAACTAAAGCTACGATAAATTATAATAAGGAAAATAAAAAAGATATACTAAGTAAATAGCTAAGGATTATTAACTTAAGGAACGAAAAAGATTTTAAATATATAACGAAAAAACTCGATAAAATAAACGGACTAGGTAATAAAGAATAAAACGGAAATAAAAGGAATATAAGATATAACTATAAGGTAATTAAGTAGTAAAATACCTACGAAAATAATAAAGAGGGATAAAACTATCACGATATACCGAAAATAACGCTAGGGTACCGGAACTATTATCGCCGCTAATTAAGATAATTAGCGGTTTAAGGAGGGGTATTATTATAGCACTATACCGGACCTCCGGCCGGAGTCCGGCTAACCTAATACCACGTGACCCCCTATACTATATATCTAAACCGTACGGAGCCTTACGCTCGAGGAGACTTCCCCTTCCTTATGTAACAATAAACCTCTTATAGAACTAATAGCATTGGACCGTCATAGGTGGCATCTGGCGCGTGGTCATTTTCTCTGAGGCCGTGACGCCAGAAGTGTGGTTCACACGCTGCAGTAGGGGGCTAAGGGAGGAACACGAGACACTTTGGAACGTTGCCCCCAGAACAACGAGCACCAAATTGTGAGTATCCGGATGATAAACAAATATATCACTCTTAATGCGGCCTTCCGGCGCTGATGCCCATTCGAAGCTCGAGTAAATGTCTCATTGCTGCTGATCGCCAGCATTTTTGGATGGGAAAGCCGTCGAAAAGATAACCTCTTTCAGCTGGTGGCATATTAATATCTTATCGCTATTCCGGCCGGAGAGGCAGTTAATATGGATGCCAGCAACTTGCAGGAAGTTGTCCACACTGAATGGATCACAGAGCACCTCATCGCAGTAATAGAGTTTCACTGGTGGCATGGAAACTGTGCCCGCTGCTTCATTGCCTGAAACAGACTGACTGACAACACTGCGATAGTAGTCGGCATAGTCGACAACTTGAGAAAAGAGTTGGTACACCATTGGACTAGAAACCTTAGTCGCCGATGGCGTGGTCCTGATATGTGCCATCCGGGAAGGTCTTGCGTCCTTAGCCAACAACTGCAATAGATTACCCGCTGGCGGGCGTGCTGTTGTGATAGCACCGACGTGTCCATTGGCGTGCTCTGTTTCACTGTGATTGTCCCGATGTGTAGCGTGGGTGAGAACTAAGAATTTCCAAGAGCACGAACCGTATTCCTGGAGGGAAAGGCACACGGATGGCTCAAGCGACGTTCCTAGCGGTGCACACAGTGCAACATCCTTAAATTGTAGCACATTTCTTTTGTAGTGGGCCCTGTCCCCTAAGAGAACCGTCACACACTGGAAGAAAAGTTCCAGATACATGGACGCTGGGCATAAGTTCTGCCCTGCCACCGAGTGGCCACGAACAGCGTGTTGGAAAACCGGGTGGGCCGTGTGCACCGAGAAGCCATACAAGCTCCCGTTATGCTTGCCAAGGAGTTGAACAAGGGATCTTTGCACATCGAGAGGGGTGTATGGCACCTTGGCGAGCTTGGATTTCTGGGCAGCCCAATGATGGGGCGTTTCGAACTGATACGTCGGAATGCTGAGATGCTGATATCAGGAGCGAGACAAAGGGTCAAATGGCCAGTAGACAGCACCATAGCCAGCCTCCCACAATTGCCGCGCTGCCTGAGCCAATGTCGTATCGGCCAGGGTACTGCTCCGGCTAGCGGCTATGAAGATATCCTGCCTTCCCGGAGCACTTACGATGCGACGGATCATGGGAATGGCAGGGCTCTCCGAGCCGGCTTCCACCCACACGGCGGATGGGAGCCGTGCCATGATGCGCTTTACGGCTGCAGCGAAGAAGACGGGCTGGCGTGTATGGCTGACAATGTCACTGGTCGTCAGGCTGCCTTTTGGCAGTTCGCTGGTGCACGTCTCAACTGTGATGCGCCGCGGCCGAACTTGCATACCAGCAACTATCTTGGCGTAGCCCGGAAGAATATTTTCAGTAGCACCGGAATGGTAGGCGTACGTGCTATATAGGCGCTTGGCCCTCAACGTTGGGAATGCTTGTTCGGCCTTAGCTATCGCAGCCTTACTGCCGGCCAGCACGAAACTCTGAGGCCTATCATAGCAAGCAACTTCCAGGCGGCAGCCGTCGATGGTATTGATTAAGCGGACCACGGCCTCAAGGTCCGCATTGGTGCGTTCCATTGAGAGCATAGCGCCTTTATCCGAGCCCCAAGTATTCTGGATCAGGCGGGCCCGGCCGGCAACCAGGTGGAAAGTGTCCGCCAGCGAGATGACATTGGCAACGCATAGCGCGGAGAGCTGACCAAAGCTATGGCCAATGAGAGTGTCGACCTTCAAGCCAGAGTCAAGCCAGCTCCGTGCTGTCGACACCTGCAGGGCGAGGAGCATGCAGTGAGGCAGGACAAAACCATCTGTGGGGCGGCCGTTGAAGATGTGCGGAAAGATAGTGGGAAAGCCAAGTCGCGTGTAGACAGAATCGCATTCGTCCTTTAGTCATCCGTTATGCTCATGATGGTAGACGTGCAGTGCGTTACAGGCAACTCACCAAGTGGGAACGAAGTAGGTCGCAGTGGTTGTACAAGGCTTTGGTGACGTGAATGGTGTTCCCTGACTGGTCCCCAAAACACAAGACCACCATCTTCCTCCCCGATGTGACGGGAGTGATCTGGCCGGGGTTGGTGGAAGACGCTGACAGGACCTTCCCAAGTTGTGCGACAGTACGCGGCGCAAACGAGACCCTGTATTCGAATGAGGAATCCTTACGGCGGGACAGAGCGAATGCAATGTCCCCGAGACTTGCGTCATTCTTCCTCAGGAAACACCCAAGGGCAGCCATGTATGCACGCAGACTGCCAGCTGACCTGGCCGCGAGTAGGACGGGATAGGACTGGGGCGCAAGAGTAGCCCCCGACGGCTGCAGACGGCTCATCGATGGCCGCTCCTGCTCTAGGGGGGATCGTATTAATATGGCGCCATTGCTGCCAGCGGCACCGTAGTTATTAACTAGAGCGATATGGGTAGCGGCACGCCACGGCTGTGTTGACCGTGGAACGACAATGCGATCTTCAGGCAAAGCTTCGATGCGCGGGTCCAAGGAGTTGAAATTGGCTTGCTTCGGAATGGTACCATTCTTCATCATGAGGAGCACTTTGATAACGGCGGCAATGCCCGACGAGGCTCCTGTATGGCCAATGTTGTCCTTAATGGAGCCCAGGAAGAGTTCGCTGTCGCGGTAAGGGCCGCCCAGCGCCAAACGTACACTTTCGTATTCGATCGGATCGCCCACTGGCGTTCCTGGATGGGTGAATCACAAATCAGCTAAAGAGCTCCCATGCGACGGGTGGGGGGGTCCTCCATACCGGTACCATGAGCTTCCACGTACGTAACGGTGGCAGGTGCGATGCCGGCTATGCCAAGGACCTTCTGGTACAGCTGGCTCTGAGCACGGGAGTCGGGCACGGTGATGGGCGTCCCGTGGGCCCCATTTTCTGCAGCCGAGGCGGCGATGATGCCGAGGATGTTGTCTCGATCGGCGAGGGCGCGCGAGAGCGGCTTGAGGAGGACAACGCCGGCGCCCTCTCCACGGCAGACCCACTGGCTTCGGCATTGAATGCCCTTGACGCACCATCCCCCCCCGAGGAAGGAGGCGGCCGCGAGGCTTTGGTGGAGGTCTAACGCGGTGATGACATTGACACCCCCGGCCACGGCCAGAGCGCATTCGCCGCCGAGCAGCGCCTGTGGTGGGGTTTGGTTAGTGGGATTCCCACCCGTGCAGCCTCTTGGAGGAATGAATGGAGTGGTGCAGACGAGGTGGAGGAGGATAAGGGGACGAGGGAAAATAGCGAGGGTCGAAGGGGCGGGAAAAGGGCAACAACGGCACGCGAGGAAAGAGCAGACAGAGAACCACAAGGTTATGTACGAGGAAAGCGCCGAGGAAGGCGCTGGGCACCACCAGAGGGAAAAGACGGAGAAGAAGTAGGCTCAACACAGCAGTAAAGCACGCATGCAATCCAACCCCAACCCTCCAAACCTACCCGACAAGCCGTATGAATGGCCACCGCCGACTACGAGCAGGCCGTGTCGATGGTGAGTGATGGGCCGCTCCATCCGAAGAAGTGACTGACGCGCCCGCTGATAAAGGCCCGCAGTGTTCCGGTGGCTGCAAAGGCATTCGCGTCGTGATCAGCGACGTTGCGATCGTAATCAACCGAGCCCACGCCCAAATAGCAGCCGACGTCCTCGGGCCCGACTCCCGTGCCTGTCTGGTAGTGTCCACCGGCCGGCCATGCCGACGATGGCCACCTCGCCGTGCGCCTTGGCCGCCGGCTCCGTCGCCCCGCGCACCAGCGACAGGGGCACGCACGGCTCGCTTCCCAAACTGAGGAACTGCGCTTGCCCGTGCCCTGGCCACTCCACTGCGGCCGCCTGCACTGTGAAGAACCAGTGTGCGCGCTTGCAGATGATTGTCTGGATCGCCGTGTCGTGGAGCTCTCCGCCTGTTATCACCTGGCCGTCCGCCGTGGACCTCAGGGACCACCGCAGCGCCTGGGCACCCGGGAGCCTTAGGGAGCTGACGGCGGAGCACATCTCACTTAGGATACGCGCCGAAGCGGCGTGACTGGGGTGGTGGTAAGTACCCTGAAGCTCAAGCAGCTTGACCAAAGTCCTCGACCCTTTTAAATGAGACGCGAACGAGTCCCGGTTCGCCTTGGGCAAGGCAATGGTGAGCACCGTCTCGTCTGCTATACATGAGATGTGCGCCTGTTCCACCAGTTTAGTGCTCGCACCACATGTTTGTTTGTGCTTTGACGAGGACGCCAGAGCCGGGGAAGGAGGGGGCTCATTCGTAGCCAGGTGTGCAGTTAACTGCCATGTCTACCAGCGGCCGATCCGCCGGTTTCCTACATTGCACTGCGACGGCACATACATCACCATCAGCATCTTCGTCCACAGCAAGACCCATGCAAGCGGCGAGACGGATGGCGTTGCATATATTGGAGCGAAACTCGGTGTCGGTCCTTGCCGAGCTCAGAGCAGCGGCTGCGAGGAACCCCACACAGAAGCCCTGTGCCGACTGGAATCTCCACAGATCTTCGCCTCCCTGGAGGAGCTCGACTGCCTGTGCCAGAACGGTCAGGGGTGCAAGATGGACATTGCCGAGGTTTTCGACATACAGCATGGCGTGACCTGCCGCAAAGTCGTGGAGCTGCTGGAACCCTGTGGGAGTAGCGACGAGTTCCGGGCTCAAGAAGGCGGCGGCCGAGTTCTCCCAAAGCGAGGGCAGACTGCAGAGGCTACTGCAGAGAAAAGTGAGCCTGGGTTCGCTCATGACTTGAGCTCGAAGACCCGACAAACCTTGGGCAGTCCACCGTGACGTCTATGGGCCGAACAGGGCAATTGGCAAAGCCATCGCAGTCGCATCCATCGTATTCGCTCCCATCGTGGATTCGCTCGTATATGTTGACTAAACACCGCGGCGGGGAAGGAACGGCAATCCGGTTCAATGAACGGCGCCTCGTGGTCAGAAGCACGATGGGTATCCTAATGCAGCCATCCGTGTCCTCTAGAAACAGCCGGGACGGCGACGCATACCTAATGGAATTGCTCATCCTTTATAACTCGCGCAATTACCGATGCAAGACATAAGACCGGCAGCTCGCCTATTTCTCCGGTACGACGACCACCAGTTGGAGGTTCGGTAGGTATCTTCCGGTTCAGTTGACGGTCTGATCACCAGTCCGGGCATGAGCTATCGAGAGTGCAAGCCGTGGATGGAATGAACCTTTCCGAGCGCACGACGCGCAATACGTCCCAGCTTCGCGTCGAATCATAACCACAAGTCAGGGTACGCCTAGCGCCGTGCCGAATGAAATGCCGCGAGTGTTTGCCTGACGCAGTGGCCCTACTGGGCAATGCCGCTGTGGCTGGAATTCATCGTGGTCTCGTGTGTGCATAGAAACCCCGAGTTGCCCACAGGACGAGGCCTGGTGGAGGGAAAGGGCCTTCTCATTGCCGTCAGCGCAGACAAGTCTTGTCCCAGCCCCTTTATCACAACTTTCTTGTCATTGGAGACATTCATCAGCGCAGTCAAAGAGAGCGTGGCCCAGGGGCTTCTTGTACCATAACGTTTGTCGCCACCTCCAGCCCATGACCAGCTCGCTGCCATGACCTCAGTCCCGTTGGCGACGAGTTTTGGCGAGCGCGATTTCTCTGTCGTCAGAGTATTCGCCTGCTCACTGTGCGTAGCGAGAAGTCTGCTTATCGTCCAGCTATGGCGATCCTGGTGGCGTTTGCGGCATGTCCCTGGGCCTTTCTTTGCCAATCTAACGAACCTGGTGCGCGCATGGTGGGCAACGACAGGAGGGGCCCATCTCATCCTCCAAAGGCATCACGAGACCTACGGCGACCTGGTACGAATCGGCCCCAACATGGTCTCCTTCAGCAACCCCAAGGCACTACCCATGGTGTATTCAGCGAAGGCCGGGTTCGTCACGGTCAGTGGAGGTCCCCATGGGGATTAAGAACGAAGGAGGGTGCGGGGCTGACAGGGGATCCATCAGGGGTTTTTGTCACGCGTGGGAGATTTCAAGGTAGTGGTACGTGTAGAGAGTGATAGATGCCCGCCCCCTCCTAATAATGCTGGGGGGCTGAATAGGTCTTAAATACATATAAGAATAGGTCTATAAAATCTCTAAGTCCCTGCCTCCTTCACGTAACCGGAGGTTCTATAACGGTACGCAGGTCTCGTTCTTAACACGATATACCCCTTAGAGATTTCGAGGTCTATAAAGTCTTTATTTAGAGTACTATTCTCTTAGTATTTAAAGAGGTTAATAAGTATCTTAGAGATTAATCCTAAATAGGTTAGTGCCGTTTCTGTTTTCCTTTTTACCTTAGTTAATACTTATAGTTATAGCTATACCTTTTTTATCTTAGGTTTAAGTCTTATTATTTTTTACCCGCCTTATAACGTTATTTTCTTTACGCGTATTTAACTTAGAGATCTTATAATAGGTATATTTAATTCCTCTCGTTCTCTTAATTCTAACGGTATTAAGATCGTAAAGATCGGAGGCGTCCTCGATATATAGTACTTTAATAGTTACGGTAGTATTAGATTTACTAATTACTTCCTTCTAGATATCGTTTATTATTTATTTTATCTTCCTTTTTATAGAAAACTATTATAGTCTCTCCTTTTAATAGGTTTCTTAAGGTCGGATCTCTTAATATCCTTAAGAGATTCAGGATAGTTAATTAACGGTGCCCTCTCCTTTTAATAAGACTTATAGCTAATTAATTTATTTAATATTTATAATAATATTTTTAAAATATAAGGTTTTAAAAAAGGCTAATCCTTTAAACGGGAAACTAAATATTATAAGGTTATTTCTTTAGCTTAACGTTTCTTATATAGTTATTAACTTTTTCTCTTAACTTATTTAATATTAAGATTTCTTAAACCTTTACTGCCTTTTCGGCCCCGGAGGTATAATATCGGCCTCTTATTAGTCTTTTCCTAAGCTAATAAACGATCTTAATTATAAGCGAGTAATAACTAGCCTTAGTCTCTTTTTCTTTATTATAAGGAAAAGAGATAAGATAATTAAGTGGTTCCGTTTCTTTTAAAAGAGAGATTAAGCTTATTTATATTATATTAAGTCTTTAATATCGTTTAAAAGAGATAAAGAATATTAAGGAGTTAAAGACGAGTCTAAATATAAGAGATATCTAAATAGCGGGTGTTATATCTAAGTGTAAATCTTTTATTACTTTCTTTATAGCCTTAGTCTTTAATACTTTTAGTTATAAGTCTCCTTTTCTTTTATATTCGCTAAATATAATCGTCGAATATTTTAAAAGGAACGAGAATAATATAAACTTAGCTATAACTTAAGAGTCGTTATTATTATAAGTTTATTATAAAGAGGCTTTAAATAAAATTAACGATACTATTACTTATCTTTTATCTTTAAAGGCTTTCTAAACCGACGAGATCGGTTATATTACTTTTTAAAATATAAAGATTATTAAAGCCGCTTTCTTAAACTACTAGTTTCCTTTTAAAAGTCCTCGTTAATCGGCTAAATTATCCTTAGCTAAGGTCTCTTTAATAATAATATCTTATAAGGATAAGGAAAAATAAGAGATTAATAAGTCTAATAAAGATAATAAGCTTAGAGATTCGGAGACTAGTTACTTTAGTTAACGCTTAATAATTCTTATAACGACCCGTCGATTATCTAAAAGGGAGCGAGAGCTTTAAGACTAGATTTCCGTAACTAGAAAAGAGCTAGACTCTTTTACGAGCTAACTTAAACGTTAATCTCTTTAGCTTATTTAAAAAGATATTAAGAGACCTTATTTAATTTCTTTTATACCCTTTAAAAGGACTTAAAAGAACTTAATAAAGCGCTATAAACTTTTAAAGCTAGCTTTAAAAAGAGTATTAGTCCTTAATTCCGTCGTCGATTATAAGATTATTAAGATTAATAAAAGGACCTCTAAAGACTTAAATAACTTAAATAGTATAGAAACTTATATATTTTAAGCCTCTAATAAGATAATAAAATTCGTTATTAACGACCTTAACTTAAAAGTCTTAAGTATTAACTAAAAAGGTTAATTTCTTTTATAGAAGTTTAAAGAGAGGGATAAAAAAGAGAGAATAACGAAGATAGCTATAAATTAGAAACTAGTCTTTAAAGGCTTAAAGTTCCTTCTTATATTAAAGAAAGAGAAGCTATATCTAAATCTTTTATAAATCTCGATAATTCCTTTTAACGACTCTTACCTTATTTTATATACCTCGGTAAATAATCTTCTTACTTTTTTTAAGCGTTATAACCTTTAACTAAGAAAAGGTCGAGTAATATTTAATTAATAGATTAAGTATTTTAATAAGTTAGCTTAACGTTTATAAATATATAAGAGAGAGAAAAAGCGGATATTTAAAGAGAATAAACGCTTAATTACGGAGAATTTAGCGTTAAAAGAGGAGATCGACTTTCTTTAAGCTAAAGTTAAGAGGCTTTATTATCTTTTACCTAATATAAGTTAAGTCTTTAATAAGGTAATCTCTTAAGGCTACCTTTATAATTAAAGTAATTAAGTCTAATAACTTAATATAATATCGGGGTCTCTTATTTATAAGGCTATAGTTTTTTAAGTTTATAATACTTTAATATTTAAATTAAATTAACGATATAAGAGTTATTTTATATTTTTAAGGTTAAGCTAAGATCTAAAGATTTCGAACTTAAGTCTTATAAAGCTTTTAATAAATCCGTTTATTAATATAAGTTTAATTTTAAGGTAAGTAACCTTAAAGGATCCTTTTTATATTTCTTACCTTTACTAAAGATTAGCGATATTTATATACTTAAGCCTAATAATAATTCTTTAGTTCTCTTTTATTATAAGCCTAATAGTTTATTAGTTATTATAATATAAGGTCTAGATTAATTTAAGGTTAATCTTTAGATCTTTAAATAATCTCTTTATTATTATAGTTTTTTTAGCTATTATATCTAGAGTAAGTAATTCGGCTTCTATTATTAAGGTTATAACTATTATTTATCTTAAGGCTCTTTAAGTAATTAGTCCTCCTCTAAATAAAATAATATATCTATAAGAGGATCTCTTAGTAGATTTATTATTTATAAATAAGGCGTTACTTATAATTATAAGGACTTAAGCTTTATCATTAATATATAAGAACTAAAAGCCGAGAAACCTAGTATTATAAAGATACCGGATAGTTCTCTCCGTTACTCTTTAATAAAGGGGTCCTAGGTTTATAAGGAACCTCGAGAGTAATACCGTAACGAAAATAATATTTAATCTAAAGATAACCGCGGTATATAAGATCGAGCATATTTTCTCTTAATATACTTTAATCTCTTAAGGTATAGCCTAGCCCTTTCTCGGTATAAGATCTTCGATAAGTAACGGAGTAACCGGTTTTTAAGCTTTATTTCCTTACCCGAATTTATTAGCTACTTTCTTAATATATAAATTATAAAGGAGAGTAACAGTCTTTTATTCTTTATCCTTAAGGACTTATATACTTAGGAATTAGGAGATATCTCCTTAGTCTTTAAGCTTATAAGTAGCTTTTAGGTCTTAGATAAGTGCGAATACTTTTAAGGCTCGTTCCTTTTTATAAAGGAAGAGAATATCGTCTATATAAAAGATTACGAGGACCTCTCGTCTTTATATATAAAAGAGATAAGGCTTTTCTAAAGAGTAAAAGAAACTAAGCTTCTTAAAAGTAGAAGAGAATTCCTAATATTAAAATAACGGAGAGTCTTTAAATCTATATAAAGCGTGTTCAAGTTTAACGTAATATCTAAGCTTAATAAAGCCTTCGGGTAACTTATAAAGGACTTATACTTATCTTTTTCTAAAGGCGTTTATAAATACCTTTATAATATCGAATTACTTATACTCGAGATTATTATATATTATTATAGCTATAGCTATACGGAATATTTTCGCTATAAAAGTAATAACGTAAGTACTCTTAAGGTTATCGATTCTTTATAAGTTTTTATAAACGACGGTTTAGGACTTATATTCGATAAGGTCTCCTTCTTCGTTAAACTTATATTTAAAAACCTATTTAAGCGGGAGAGGCTTTAGTCTAATCTCTAAGAAGTATACTAGTTTTTAGACTTTTTAAGCCTTTAGCTTATTAATCTCTTTTTAGTATCTTTTAAGGAAAAGCTTATGAGAGGCTAAGCCTTAAAGCACTATCGAAGGGGCCAAATGCTGTTTATTTTCTAGATAGGGAAGAGAGAATAGAATCGACCTCAGGAGGCCGGGCTCAGCGTCTTATGAAGTCTTGCGAGACCGGACCGGAACGTTCGGACCGGAACGTTCGGATCGGAACGTTCGGATCGCTGCTCAGTTCCCCCTCCTAGGTCTTGACCACTAGCCTGGCGTCTGAATAGAGAGACCTACTCGGAGCCTCATATGAGGGGTTCGTGAGACGCTCAGGCCAGGTGCGCCTGAGCCTATCTCTCAGGTCCCAACCTGTAACATCACCCCCCTTCCCCCCCCCCCTTTTTCTTTCTATAGCCCCCTGTACGTCTCCTCCCGTACGTCTCCTACTTGTGCTCCTTCCGGGCTTCGGCTAGCCTAGTTCTTCTTTGGCTAGCGGGTTTTTCGCCATCGAAATCCGTCGCTGGTCCGTATTTCGCTTCGAATTCGTTTAGCGCTTGAGTATCTTTTAAGTTCTTTAGAGGCTCCCAAGTTGGTTCTGCGTAGCCTCTCCATTTGACTAGGACCTGTCGGTATGAGCCCTTTCCGCGCCTTTTCGTGCGGGCTCTCGAAATACTCTCGACTTCCCACTCGTTGTTATCCGGGTTACTACTATTTGTAAAAACCGGTGGCGGTTGATAGTCCGTTGTTTTCTGAGAGGGTAGAGGATCCTCGTACGCCGGTCTTATGAGGTCCACATGGAACCTTGGCCATACTCCTTATGGGACGTCCAGTTCGTAAACGTGAGAGCCGATAACCTTCGTAACGGTGTATTTCGCGTGTAACCAGGCTAGTTTTTTCGAAGGGACGTCTAGGTTAAAGTTCTTAAGGGAAAGCCAAACCTTATCCCCTACTCGGTATTCGCGTGCGGCGGTTCTTTTTCGGTTCGCGAGGTCCTCCTGGGCTTGTTAGGCGGCTATCATAGCGGCTTAGGCGAAATCTCCAGCGTCCTTCAGTCTCTGGACGAAATTTTCGGCTCTAGTGCGTGGATCTCTCGAACTTTGTGGCGATCTCTCGATAACTTAGATTAGTTCGACGTGGTATCCGTGTAAGAGAAAGAACGGGCTAACTCCGATAGCTCTCGAGTCTCTGTTATTGATCGCTAGCTGAGCTCCCGGGAGTAGTTTAGCCTAGTCGTGCTGGGTTAGAGCTATATAGGAGCGTAGGTACGCGAGAACTTCCTGATTAGCTCGTTCGGTTGCCTTATCAGTCTCAGGGTAGAAAGCGGTGCTTAGCCTCTGGTCTATTGATATAAGCTGGCAAAGTCGTGTCCAGAATCGGCCAGTCTAGTTAGAGCCTCTATCACTCGTAATAGCTCTTAGGAATCCGTGAAATCGCTAGAAAGCTCTCACGAAGGTCTCGGCGCAGGCTTCTGCTTCTATCGTTATCATAGCCTCTAATGTTACCTCTTTAGATAGTCTGTCGGTGATCACCATTAAGAAGCTCGGGTCAGTCTCGTACGTGGTTAGTAAATCCGTTATGAAGTCGATCGAGATCTCTGCGTGGAACCTATCCGGGACCGGTAGCGGCTTTAGAAGCCCTTGTTTCGCGTCTCTCCAGACTCTCTTTTTGCCGTAGGTATCGCAGTTCCTTAGGAATTAACGCACTGCTAATATGAGACCAGGCTAGTAGAAGCTTCGGTTTAGGATGCTAATCGTTCCGTCCCTTCCTAGGTGTCCTGACGCATGCGAGTCGTGTGCATTCTGAATTAAGGCCGTCCTAAGAGGCTCGTAAGCCGGTATCTAGATCCTGTCGCGGAACCTGACTCTTCCTTCTAGGTCTAGCTTGCACTCCGATATCGATACGACTCCTTTTAAGCCAGGACCAAAGGACTGCTGTTTCGTACGGAGGTCTGCCACCATAGTTCGGTAATCGGGATCCTTCTCGACGGCTTGGTTCTAGAGCGTCCTAAGGTCTTCATGGGCGAAGCACTCGTCTCCTGATGGGAATTGCTGGCTATCGATGTTTAGGACTCCAAGGCCGAGGTCCTTACTCTCCTCCTCCTCCGCTGGTTGCCTCTCGTAGGGATCCCCCTCGTCCCTAAGGAGCTGTTAGTAACGGCCTTTCGTTCTCTCGTCGTCGTACCTATCCGGTTCGTCTTACTCCCTTCTAGAGAGCGCATCGGGCCTATCCGCTAGCTTCCCCGGTCGGTAATAGAGCTTATAAGAGTACCTCTCGAGCTTGACTGCCCAGCGAGCTTATCTCTCTATGAGGTGTCTTGCCTTTCGGAAATATTCGAGGTTCTTGTGGTCCGTTAGGATCTCGAAAGGCTCTCGTACGCTCCTTAGTATCCTATCCCACGCGCTGAGGCAGTCCATCACCGCTAGGAGTTCTTTATCGTGGATCTCATAGTTGAACTCTGCTGGGGAGAGCTTCCGGGAGTGGTAAGCTATTAGGTATAGTAGGCCGTCCTCGCCGTACTGCGATAGGCAGCCCCCGAGGCTATGCCCTGAGCAGTCCGTCTCGACTACCGTTCGTCGGTCTGCGTCCCACTAGGCTAGGACTGGAGCTTCGATGAACACTCTCTTAAGATGCTCGAAGGCGCCTTATTGCTCTTAGTCCCACTAGAAAGGGGTTCCCTTCTTCGTTAAGGCGGTTAGCGGGCGTGTAATCGCTGAGTACTCGGGTATAAACGTCCGATAGAAGTTTGCGAATCCTAAGAAGCTGCGTACTCCTTTAAGCGTCTTAGGAGCCTCCCACTCCTGGATCGCGAGCACCTTCTGAGGGTCCATTCGGACTCCTTTACCTGCCTCGATAATAAACCCTAAGTACTTAGTCTCCTTCACCGCGAACTCGTATTTCCTTAGGTCGAGACCTAGGCCAACGTCTCGTAAGCGGCTTAGGACCTTCTCGACTTCTTTTATATAGTCCTCCTTACTCCCTAAAGAGTAGATAAGGATATCGTCTATATAAGCTGAACAGGAATAGTCTAGTAGGTCCTTTAAGGTATAGTTGATATACCGTTAGAATGTGGCTAGCGCCCTAGCTAATCCGAATGGCGTCACGAGCCACTCGTATAGGCCGAACCTAGTCCTAAAGGCTGTCTTCTATTCCTCGCCTGCAGCGATTCGGATCTTATGAAACGCTGCTCGGACATCGAGCTTCGTGAGCTAGCGCGCTCCTGAGAGCGTCGTGAGTATCTCTCGGACTAGCGGTAGAGGGTAGCTGTCTCTCTTCGTAATCGCGTTAAGCGCTCTGAAATCGCAGCAAAAGCGTAGTCCACCTCCCGGCTTCTTCATGAACAGCACGGGAGCTCCTCCGGCGGAGCTGCTTACTCGGATGTAGTTCTTATCTAGTAGGTCCGTTAGAGTCTTCCGTAACACGAGGAGTTCTTCGCGTGACATTCTATATAGGGGGCCCCAGGGAACCTCTAGTTCCTCGCCGTCGGTTCCCTTCGTTAAGGGGATCGTGTGGTCCACCCCTGGTCGGTGTGGTGGCAAGCAGTTGTCGGCTGCTGGGTCAAATAGGTCCTTCCACTTTCGTAACTCCCTTGGGAGTTTCTCGTACGGCACTCGTTTAACCTTAGGTTCGAGGGCCTTTTTAATGTCCGCTAATGAGACTGCGAACACCCGTATCTTATGTGAGCTTTACGAGCGCCTTGCTCGTCTTATAAGCATTCCGATAGAGGCCGCTCCTATCTCTTTAGGCAGCTCGATAGAAGAGCTCTTCGCAGCTTCTATGTCTCGTATACGGAACTCTCCTTAAGACCTCATAAGGAGTTCGCGCGCTGCTGCGTCGTATATTACCCGATGTTTCTCGAACTAAGGCTTCCTAAGTATAAGGGGATGGTTTAGGCCTTATATCATATATCTATAGATTCTCCGGGAGAACCCCTCGAGGTCGACCTCTAAGTAAGCGATCTCCGAGATACGGGGGTCTGGCTTCTGTGAGCCTTTCGTGGAGGTGGCTTCGCGTAGTACTCGAGGTCGTGTCGGGATCCTTGGTAGGTCTAGCTGTCGGGCTAGCTTCTCGCTAATCGCTGCGTAGCAGTTACACCCGGTGTCGGCTAGAATAGGAATGAACTTCTTATTATTCACGAGGCCCTTAATAGTGAGTGCCGAACCATTTATAAGCTTCTTTATCTTCGGTAGCGACAGGGTAGCTGCTGTTGACCTCTGAGGACGACTTCCCTTAGAGGTTACTCTTTTCCCGAGTCTGGTGTCTTAGCTCCGCTGCTCTCGCTAGCGTCTTGCTCGGCCTTTATACTATGCATTTACGTGCTAGGGCGTTTCGCAGGCCTTAGCTTACACGTCGTTATTCTGTGCCCTTGCTTCCCGCATCTTAAGTATGAGCCGTTATCTCTTCGCTTTTGTATCTCCTCGGGGGAGGCCCACGTAGCCCTCGTGTGAGGCGACCTGCTCTGGCCTTGCCCCTTATGCTTCTTCTTATCGAGGGGGTTCATTCCGGTCATAACCGTGTCTCCGGAGGCGTCTTTCGTGTGCGAGCTCTATATAGGGCTCGTACGTCCTATAGGCGCTGGCGTAGGGTTCCCGTAGGTAAGGGAGTAGGTGGTTTCTAGCCTCGAAGCTATCAGCATAAGCTGATTCACTATATCTGTATATCCTTCCGGTAGGGAGACGGGTATTAGGATCCTCTTAAGCTGTTCGTTTAAGCCTCCCTCGAGGAACGTCCTTTTGATAGCGTCGGGCCAATCGATTCCGCTAGCCTCCGCGAGGGCCTTCTCGAAGCTTATATAGTACTCATAGAACGGCTGTCTCTTCCCTTGCTTTATCTCCCTAAGCCAAACAGTGGCGGCTTATTGCTTATTCCGGTCGAGGTATTTATTCTCGAGGTACTCGAGGAATTCGTCTAGGTTCTTCGTATAGCTTAGACCGCCCGAGAGGAAGAAGGCGCTCACGACTCTTTAAGGAGCTTCTCCTAAGTTCTAGTAGATGGAGTACCAGCGGTCCTCTTAGGATCTAATGGTCTCGGCGTCCGCCCGCAGCTTATATTCTATTGAAACCTTCTATGCTAGGAAGTATGTCTTATCGCCTTCGAACTTTACGGGCTAAGCGAGAGGTTTTCGCTTAGGCCTTATATCGGGCTCGCGTGCGACCGCGATCGAGAGTCCGCTACTTAGGGTGTTCTCGGTCTGGATCGAGCTGCCCGAGGCGGGCGCTATCGTAGGGCCAGTAATCTCTTATGTCGTGCCTTAGCTTTCGGTAATCTGTTACTGGAGGCTCGCGATAATCTGCTAAGACGTTTATCGGTCGTGTTAAAGGTTTATAATGTCTTACTGTATCTGGACGATAAGAGCGGCCCATTCTTCTGAAGATTAGGGGGTTCTTAGCGCTTGACCGGCCATCGTTTCGTCGGGTTGAGATTCTATTGATATAGCCTTTTGAGACGTCTATACGTCTCTCGGAAGGTATCTTAGGGAAGCTCTTAAGTCGCGCGCGCGCGGCTCTCGGGAGATATAAGATACGGATAAAGTGATCTAGAAAATATATAAGAGGCTAAGCCTTAAAGCACTATCGAAGGGGCTAAATGCTGTTTATTTTCTAGATAGGGAAGAGAGAATAGAATCGACCTTAGGAGGCCGGGCTCAGCGTCTTATGAAGTCTTGCGAGACCGGACCGGAACGTTCGGACCGGAACGTTCGGATCGGAACGTTCGGATCGCTGCTCAGTTCCCCCTCCTAGGTCTTGACCACTAGCCTGGCGTCTGAATAGAGAGACCTACTCGGAGCCTCATATGAGGGGTTCGTGAGACGCTTAGGCCAGGTACGCCTGAGCCTATCTCTTAGGTCCCAACCTATAACAAAGCTTATCGTATAAATAATTATAAAAATCCCGGAAATAGTTAGATTTTAAGGGAAGGTTTAATATATATATCGGTTTTATAGCGATTACTACTAAAAAGACCGAATATAATATAATATATATTTAGTCTCTTATTTTTAATATATTTATTAGTAAATAAAAAAAAGAGAGAAAGATCTCTTATATATCTTTATAAGAAGGCGTCTCGCTTATTTAAAACGGAAGGGTTAAGAATTATCTTAAGGTTTAAGATCGTTAATTCCGTATCCTTTAGCTTTATCTTAGCATTATAATTATTAGAAGGGGAGATATAAAGCGTTCTATAGTTTCTTCCTTTAGATAAATAGTCGGCACTTAATTTTTAATATTAATTATAATTATACTTTAGACCTCTTAGTTTTTATTTAAAGATTCTAGGACTTCGAGTTTTATTATTAAGCTCGGATTAAAATAAGTAACGACCTCTTTTATTATAGTATTAATATTATATTAAAGCTTTTTTACTCGAGAGGGCTTTTTAATTTATAAGTCGCTTTTAACTAAAGCTTTTTTACCTTTTATAAGATTAGCGCTATTATTAGTATTTAAAGGGTTAAGTATTTCTTTTAATATAAGGAGGGGCCCTAGGTTTCTTTTATTATTTTTCGGGGGCTATAAGCTAAGTCTCTACTAATAAAGTTAGCTACCTTTACTTACTTTTTTTTATTACCCCCGAGATCTAAAGAAGTATATCTTAAACCCGAGTTATCTTATAAGTCGAGTATATTAAGGACGAAAGAGGTCTTTTCTACCTTTTCTTTTAAGATTAAGAGGTACCTCGAGAGTATTTCTAATACTTTAAGTTAGATTACTTCCTCTTTCTCTCCTTTATAAAAGATATACTCGTTAAATTAGATATCCTTTATAGTTATTACTCTTTAAAGAGTTAGAATTTATATATAGTAAAGCCTTAAAGCTATATAACCGACTAGATATTTAATATATACTCTTAGTTATATCTTAAAATCTCTTTTCTTCCTTCTTATTATATAATCTTAATATAAAGGATAAGCCTTATAATTATATATAAATATCCCTCCTTAATCGGGTTAAAGATCGATAATAAATACCTTCGTTATCTTTAGTATATATTACTTAAAATAATATATAAATTAAGACTCTAATCTTTTATTTAATATCTATAGCTAGTTTCTTTTTATAAGGCTTATATTATATAGTTAAGCTATTACCTTTATAGTCTCCGGCTATAAGTTCTCTAATAAGTTAGCCCTTAGTTTTATTTTAAGTATTTTATTAATAATCTCTTAGCTTACTTTCTTATTTCCTTTATTTAATTCGGAGGTATATAATAAAGAGAACTTAAGCTCGATCCTTTCGTTTTTTACTTAAAAAATATAGATAATATTTTTATAAGCTAAAATTATTAAGGTATCGTTATTTAACTTAATAGTCGTAATATTAAATCTTTATCTCTTTTTTATTTAGTTTTCGAAATCTTAAAGTGTTAAAAACACAGTATTCTATATTTTATCTTTTAAAGGAAATATAAAAATCTTTCCGTTATATTCTTTTTTAACGATAAGGAGTTAAAAACTACCTTCGAAACCTTTAAAGTAATCGAATAAATCTTAAGAGATCCTTTAAAAAAGTTTAAGTAATTTATTTTTAGAGGTTCTTTTATAAATTTATCGGTTTATATAAGTTTATATATATTATTTATAATCTATCTTTTTAATATTTAAGATCTCGACGTTCTTAATATAATATATTAAGGCTTATAGATTATCTAGTTTTAAATAACTTAATTAAAGATATTAGAGGCTCTTTTTAGTTAATTTTAACTTAAAGTAATTATTAGACTTTTTTAGGTTATAGCCGAGTCTTTTCTTTAAGATTAATAAAGCTAAGAGGATTCCTATTAAAGTTATAAATAGGGGAGAACGCTTAAAAAAGTAAATAAAGATAAGCTTATATTTAATAAATATTAAGTTATAACGCTTAATAAGGTTTATAACTATTATATAGTTCTTCTTTATTCCGAATCTTAAGGTATAATCTTATTTATAATATTAAAGGTCTTTAAGGAGGGTAGATTCGGTAATAATATTAGTATAGAAACCCTCTACGATTACTATATTAATAAGCGTAAGGTTTTAAGTGTTCTTACCGTTTTTTTTATATAAGACGTTCTTAAGGAGTCTCTTTCTTATTCTAAAGATAAGGAAAGATATAATACTTACCTCGATAGTCTCTCCTTTTATCGAAGGTATAAAGATACCTAAAAGGAGGAGAGATCTCGTATTTATAAGGTATCTAAACTTATAGTTATCGAAAAAAATAAACTCCGAAAATAAGTGCTTAATCTATATTAAGGAGAAAATAACAATAAGACTTAACGAGATTAAGGGGTTAGTTAATAAAAAGGGGTCGATAAAGGCGGCGGTAAAAGAGCTTAAATAAGAGAGAGTCCTTTTATTAGTTAGGAGCCCCTCTTATTAAAATATACCCCTTAAATCTCTTTATTAGCTATAAGTTATAAGTCTCTCCTTAATTTTAGCGTTTATCTCCGACCTTTTACTTTTATCTTTAATAACTTATTTAAGGTTTCGGTAATCCTTAAGTTCTTAAAGGTGCTTATCTTTAAGGGTCCGCTTATATAAATAAAAGAAAAGTTAAGTTTAATTCTTTCTTTAGTTAAGCTTATTATCTTATCCTTTTATAATTATAAAAATATAAGGGGCTCCTCAGCTTTTAAAGCTTTAAGAGTCTTTATTAATAAAAGAGATATTAAATATTTTCTTATATTAATCTAAAGTTAAAATAAGTTCTCTTATAACTTATTTAAATTCGAGATTCCTTAATTATTAAATAATTTAAGTAGGCGAGATCTTTATTTTAATTATATTAAAGAACTTAATAATTATTAATTCGCTTTAGATTTTTAAGATATTATAAGTTTATATTATAAAAAAGGCTTTATATTACTATATATATTAAGTAATAATAAAGATTAAGCTTTTTCTTTTATTTTAAAGGACTATAAGATATTTCTTTTAGACGATAAGTTTAATAAAGGAGTTTATTAGCTTATATCGGGTAATAAGGATTCGTAGAAGATCTTAGATCGAGACTTAATCGTTAAAGCTTATTTCGATTTAAGCTAATTAGAAAATTAAGACTAAGATTATTTAAGTAATTTACTTATAAATTTAAGAGTAGTTACCTTTATAGATTATATTAATAAACTACTAAGTCTTATACTTATATTTAGCTTATTTAAGTATATCGGAGATTATATCGTTAATAATAATAATTATAATCCTTATAATAGCCGTCTTAATCTTTTATTCGAGTTAATTATAGATAGTTACTATTTATATAAGGATATTATTTTTAGGGGCAACTCTTTTAATATAAGCTTAATCTTCGAGGTCTCGTTAAATTAAGGCTTAAGTAAGTATTAGAATTTTTATTAATAAAAGACTCTTATCGGGTCCGGCTAAGTCGATAAGTTCTTAGATACCCTTATAGTTAGCTTAAAACTTAAAAGCTTTATACTAGGCTAAAAAGGAACGTTAATTCTTTAACTTAATATTAATTAAGAGGTTATCTTATAAGGATATATTAGAGATTAAGGCTTATTTAAATAAAAAAAAAGAGAGAGATTAACGTTTATACGAATATAAAGATCTTTAAAGTAAGGCGCTTCTAGGCTTATAACCTATTATATATAAGAGATTTTAAGGTAATAATACGTATAAAGAGTGATAGATACCCGCCCCCTCCTAATAATACTAAGGGGCTGAATAGGTCTTAAATATATATAAGAATAGGTCTATAAAATCTCTAAGTCCCTGCCTCCCTTACGTGACCGGAGGTTCTGTAACGGTACGCAGGTCTCGTTCTCAGCACGACAGTTTTCTATGCCGCCCTTCGTCCCTACACAGGCGGAAGAGGTCCGCAGCAACTGGTCTTCAACACCACGGATGAGGACAGGCTGAAAATTATCAAGAGGCCTATCGCGCCACTGTACACGAAAAACAACGTGAACGGTTTTGAACCGCTGGTCGATGAGGTGCTGCACTGCTTTGACGAGAAAATCCGGCCCAAGAGTGGCCCAGGCTCAAAAGGATTTGACCTCGGAGAATGGCTACAGTTCCTCGCCTTCGACTCCGTGGGCACCATGACCTTTTCAAGGAAGTATGGCTTCCTCGACAGCGGTCGCGACACCGACAGAATCCTCGAGAGCGTCAGAGACTTCATGCGTGCTAGCGCGCCGGTGAGTCCAGTAACACAAGCTCTTCTCCAACCGCCGACGTTTTAACGTTCACCCAGACGACCCAAACACCGTGGTTCGATCGACTGCTGCGGGAGACCGTCGTCGGTGACGCTGTACAGAAATTACTGGGCCACCGCGCGTCGACCAAGCTTATCGAATTCGCTGTTAGAGCCTTTCAGGACAGGAAAGCCGGTGTAACCGACCATGATGAGAGGGCACTGTCGGAAGCACACGGGATCGAAGACTTCCTGCGCCAATTCATCGAGCTACAAGAGGTGAGCCCGGAGATTGCCGCTTGATGAGCTGGTCCTTCTTCCTCCTACCTTTGCTGCTCGAAAGGGAAGAGAGAGGCAGAGAGGGAGAAGAGTAGAGGGCTAATACGGAATGAACACGACCCAAGCCACCAATATCCTGGAATTTCTTGAATGTCGTCGCTGGTTCCGACTCAAGTACCAACATCATGCGGACCACCATGTTAAACCTCCTTACCCATCCCGAGACTCTGGACAAACTGTACCAGGAACTCCAGGCGTCGTGTCAGAAACGCCCCTTTCCGGCCTACAAGGAGATCCGCAGCCTCCCCTACCTCGATGCTTGTGTCTTGGAGGGTGCGCGGATGCACCCCCCATTCGCACTGCCATTAGAGCGAGTGGTTCCTGAAGGTGGTGTCACTATCTTGGGCCACTACCTCCCAGCGGGAACCGTGGTTGGAGGCAACTCTTACGTGGTGAACAGCCACAAAGCCGTTTTTGGTAACGACGCCGAGATGTGGCGCCTGGAGAGATGGATCGAGGGCGGCGAGGCGCACAAAAAGAAGCTGGAGCAGGGCCACCTGACCGTAAGCAACCAGTTCGACCCTTGATCCTCAGGAAACGACCTGGTGCTAAATCCCAGTCCGGCCCCCTGTAACAGTTCGGAGCCGGCCGGCGTGTTTGCCTCGGGAAGCACGTGGGCATCCTCAACATCAAGATGCTCTCGTATTTAATCCTTAACTACCAGGTATGGCCTCCCGACAACTTGCAGGAGCCAAGTTCGCTCAGTGTTTGGCACTGACACCTCTGTCTCACAGATTCGAATCATCGATCCCTCACAGTACCACGTGGAAAACATTTGGTACTTTCACTCGGAAGGGTTGGTTGTGGCCACGGAGGAGCGTTGCTCGGAGAAAGAAGCTCACAATTAGTGTCGCATCATGGTGAGACCGAACGGAAGGCTAAAGTGACCAAATTAGTAGCACTTAACTGCAGTACGTATGTAATCAAAGGATCTACAGACCAAATCAAAGCTACGAGCGAAGGTGGTGATGCTTTCCAGTGGTAACCAGTTGGGGTCCGCTCTATAGATCCATTTCTAGGTAAACTGATTTAGTAACTTGTTTGTCTCTTTTCTCACCTTTGCTCCCTGTGTGTGTACGTCTGTGTAAAAACCCAGCATGCTGGTTTTCGACCGAATATCTACTTGATCCCTGGTGCGACGACAGAAGACTGGGCAGATCCGATCGGAAACAGGTACGCATATCGTGATATCTAGTGGATTGAATTGTGACAACTTCCCTGACCAAGCAGAACGCGGATATCCTGCTTTGAGGACCGAGGAGTACAAGCGTCACATCAACAAGTGCCCAAAGACAACGGAGAATGCAGCCATCCTGTAATGAGCCTGTGGATCGTGAGGCCCCGTCGGAAATACCCAGGTAGTGGGGAAATATGGTCCAAGTCGCTAGATGCCAGCCAGGCACGTGGGTATAGGATCAGAATCATCCAAAATCGGGGTTTCGCTTGGTACAGGGGAAGCTGTGGTCTATCACGAGGGTACGACGCATGCCGTCTTTCTACGCAGGGCTGTAGGACCAAGGCGGCATGTGCAAGGAAAGGTTCACTCCGGCTCTGAATAGGGGCCCGGTAATATGCAGCTGCTTGCATAACGCACTGTAGACAAATAGCCGACGGAACAAGGGGTTCAACACGAATGATCGCTGATATGCGACGACGCACATCCGGCATACGGAAAACCGGGATGTGGCTACTTTGGCGACTTGCAGGCATGGTGAGCAGCGTCACACCCTCTCTTTTCTGGCCGTGCGCCGTTTTCTCGTCAGACACAATCCCCGCATCCTCGGCATCGTCAATGCCTCCCAGAGAGGAGCGGGGAGGCAAAGATAGCACGGGACTCAACGTGTCATCCAATCCTTGGGCCATCCATGTTGATCTCAGCCAGCACTCTCACGGTTAGTGGCGGTGGTTGCATCTCCAATATGTAACGATGGCCAAACTTTCAACCATAGTAGCTGGAAAGTTCCCTCGGCCTAGGCAGGCACCGAACCATACCGGTGCCGTACCAGCACCACGTGGTGCAGGGCAGAGTGCCACGATATCTGCGGTGCATCACGGCGCGGTGTTGGGCGAAGCGGACTCTCCCGGTATATATTGGGCATCACCGCATCTCGGTTTCGGACTCGGTTGGATCCTGTCTGAGCCCATTCGAGAACACGCTGTACCTCCGAGCCCGCACTCTGAACGACATCGAGATCGTCTCTATTTCTATCCCAAGATGACGGCCAACGCCGTCATTGCCATGCTCCTGGGCGCCACAGCTGTAGCTGGGCTTGTGATCCCCAAGCCTATGAACGAGATGATGGGCAAGCGCTATGACCCGAGCGAGGTACGTGATTTGGCTGCGCACCCCGACAAGCGTCCACTGAGAACGTCATTTTCTTGTAGGACGGGATCGAAGGTGTTGGTAATTAGACAGCCGGCACGCGGAGATAACCGCTGCAAACGGCTCGTCGAGGAGGAGAATCGGCGAAGTCCGAGTTTCAGCCTGACCGCCGGCCACGGGGGAGATTTTGCATGAGATACCCGTGTCGGGCTTGTGTGTATGTGTGCGTGTATGTGTGCGTGTATGTGTGCGTGTATCTGCGTGCGCGCGTGTGTGGGTGGGTGAGTGGGTGTATGTGCGTGAGAAATGCAAAGCCGGTGGCTTCCCTGACGCGGGCTCTTCATTGCTGAGAGTGATAGGAATGTGGCGGCTCCGCGACGACGAAATCCTCGCTTTCGCCGTCATGTGTTGACATTATGCTGCATTACCCAAGCGTACACCTCGCCGAAGCGAAAGTGCCGTGGTTGGGATTCGGTTCTGAACGCGCTGTCCTGGGCTGACGGCTCGCCGCTGAAGCCCACGAGCAGCACTTGGCCGCCTGCAAAGTCATTCTCGACGCGGGCGCCGCGGATTTGCGTCAAGTCGGCATCCATATGGTCGCGGAATCGCTCGTAGCTCCCTTCATTCTCGCTCACCGTTTCGCATCGGAGCCGGACGATGATGGGCGGTCCGTCGCCGCGCGGCTCGAGCACCAAGTCGGCCTGCTTGTCGCTTTCCTTCCAGACGTCGACGCCGTGGAAGATGATGTACGAGCTTCCCGCTGCCTTTTCCAGCGCCATGTACAGTTCATAGCGTGCCCAAAGCTCCCATTGGGCCCCTATCCAGAAGCTGAGGATTTTCTCGTGCGTCTCGGACAGCCAGGCTTCAATAGCCAAGATGACGTCGTCGGGCGGGGTCGGAGAAGCCATGAGCCGGCGTGGACTTTCCTGTGCTTTGGTTCTGACGGAAACCCGACGCCTAAGTAAGCAGGTGGGAAATTGATGGCCGTCTTGTCGCAGTACATGTTGCAAAAGGGAGCGAGGACCGAACCGCCAGCACTACGCACCGAGTTTGACGGGAACAAAATAAGGTAGCACGTAGGTGAGTCAGCAGGCCAATGACCGCATCGCCCACTGAGCCCGCACAGCTCCCAATTGCTTCAGGTGGCAATCGCATGAGATGTACGTGCCGGGCCGTAATTCGAATGCGTGCACCCGACTGCGCGTCGTGTCGCCTCAGAGCTAAAGAGGCGCCTGGCAGCCCAGCCCTACTAGGCGACAAACCCCAAAACATCGAAGCAATCGCGGCCCTTGTTGGCGATGCCGGCCGGTCGCGGCGGCAGGACAGCGCCTGTCACCGGGGCCCAGTCTGGGTGCATGGCCCTCGGCAGGCTGGCCCTGGGGCTCGCAGGCCATTCGGCGGCGAGGCCGAGGACACTATTCAAGACGGAGGAATCAGTTGGTTCTGGTTTCCACACCAGCGACGCCCTCGTCACTTCTGAGAACACGTTGGAAAGCGAAAGGGCGAGGGCAATGGATGTTTGGGTTTCCGCATGTGCCTGACGCGCCCCCTGTACGTGGATACTTCTTCGACATGTTCCCAAACAGGAAGAGAGCAGTGTCCCGACCAACCCCAGGCCAGGACCCGATGCAGACCGATAGAACAACGCCGAAATTCCATAGTCGTAATATCTTCAGACAGACATAATCATCAAACCATCGGGCCTCAGCCATCGTCTTCATCCATCTCGTCTGCAACCGACCCTTCTTCGCGGGGCTTCACAGTCGAGGCATCGCTTGCCATGTCTTCGTCGGAATCGTCTTCCTCCTTCACCGCCGTCGGAGCCGCCGCAACATCGCCGCCGTCGTCGTCCACAACCGATTGATCGTCTCCCGCCACAGAAACACTCACACTGCGGCTGGCGCTCCGGACGTTGGGCTTTTCCTGTTCGTTCAGCTGGTTCACAATTTTGCCTAGGCTGACGTGGATCTTGTACAGGGCGTTCTTGCCCGTCGTATCTGAGACGAGGCCATCTTCGACTGCGGCGGAAACCTCGGCATACAGCTCCCTGATCCTCTCTCCCGAGGAGGTGGGCGAGATGTACAGCTTCCCCAGCAGCGGCGCAATGACCTTCTTTTCCTCCTCTGTGGTTTGCGTCAGCCCTGCCCCATCCGGTTGTTCTTGCGTGCTGGCACTTACTGCTTAGATTGCCGTCCAGCCTATCCAGAATGTCCTTGGCAAAGTCAAGGTGGACGTCCCCATTCACGTTCTTCTTCTCGGCATCCATGGCATAGCCCGGCTGGTAGCATTTGCGAGGATCGGTCCAGTCTACCAAGCAGGCCCCGATGGTGTTGAGACTCGTCATCTCTGCGTCCACGTCTTCGTCGTCGTCGTCGAGACTTTCTCGCACCAGGTAAAGAGAATGGAGAGCGTCGAGGGCGACGGATTGCATAAGATCTTGGTTCTCCGGCCTCGAGTAGCAGAATACTGGCAAGAAGTAGTTCAGAGCTTGCCGCACACTTTGGTTCCCCGAAGTGGCAGGGTCGAAATATGCGACGATGAGAGTCCGGAGTAGTTCCGCCGCTGTGTCGTGGTCCGTAACAACGCGGCCCAGGAGGAGTTTGGAAATGGCGACAGTAGCCGCGCCCTGGACCTCGGGGTTTTTGGAGCCCGATCGCATGGCCTTGACGTAGACCTTAAGGACTGTCGGGTTCGCTGTAAGGAGCTGTGCACCGTGAACATTGAGGATATCGGTGAGAATCTGCAGAGCTGTAATCTGCAGGGCAGAATGACCCTTGTTGAAGAAGTGCACAAAGAGCGACAGGTTCTCCTCGGCCAGGGGCCGGTCGAGAAGAGCACAGAGGCCGAGGCAGACAAGACCGCGTTCCCTCACAGGCGCCTCGTGACTTCGGACCGCCGGAACAACTAGATTGTTGAGCATCGAAACGAGGTGGTCGTTTTCCTGCAGGGTGCCCTCGACATTGGACAACATGCTCTGCACAATATGCAGACACTTCATGTTGATCATAATCTCCTTAATGGCTTTCTCTCTTGCCTCCTCCTCGCTCAGCTCCGGACCCTTTTTGCGCTTCCCGTCCCTGGTTTCCATTTCGTCATCGCTTACCTCGGAGCGCGCCGAGTGAAAGCTTTCGTCGTCGTTTTCGGGAAGCTGGTCATCGACAATAGTATCGTGCACATCGGCCACGGCTTCCAGAACAACGCTGCAAAACTCCTTCTCGCCGGCGGCGTCTGGCGCACAAATATCGCGGAGTGCAACAATCACGAGCTTGGTTACCTCGTCAGGCAGCTCGGGGATCGACAGACTCTGCCGCAGCAAGGCGAACATTTTCCGGCGACCAACTTCGTCCGAATAGTCCAGCGTCAAGATGATGTGGAGAAGCTGTTCAACAATGAATTCCTGCTCGATCGTGTCCTCTTCCTCTTCCTCTTCGTCCTCAGCCATCTCTTGGCTGTTCACTCTTCGGATGGCTTCGATGAGAACGTTGAGGTAGCGCTCGAGGAAGAAGGCGAGCTTGGTGACCTCGGGCAGCTTCTCCTCAACCAGGGACTCGTACTTGCGGTTGCCTTCGGACCGACAGAACTCGTTGAAGCTACGCGCCATGAAAACGGACTCGGCAGTCAGCGTCTCCCAGAAGCTGTCGTCAAATGTGACAGCCTCTCGGTAGTCTGGGCGGCCTTCCCAGAAACCCTTCATAGCCTCGAGCGCCACTCCGTTCTCGACGCCTGAGTTCACTATGTCGATGCGCTCCAAGAGCTCAAGCAGTCCTTCCAGACTGGGCGCGGCGGCCTCAGCGGGTTTGTCGCCCTGGGGACGACTGGCATTGGCGCAGTCCTCGATCCAACGCTCGCGGAACAAGCGGCCGGCGGCCTTCCGCACGTTTTCGTCGCGGTCGCGCAGGCCCCAGCGGAGGAGCTTTTCGCGCATGGACAGAGATAGATGGCGGAAATCGCCCAGTGCGGGCAAAAGCTTGGAGTAAACTGCCCGGCGAGTTTGAGGATCCTGATCGCGAGCCCGTTCCAGCAAGTAGGGCAGCGTATTCGGGAGAATGGGTAGGTTGACCAGGAGGGAACGCCTCACGTCGGCGCTTGGGTCGTTCTGGAGGACTTCGAGCAGCTTCTCCAACAAGCCCGTCTCGGCGTTGTCGTCACTGTCGTCGGAGTTGGCCATGGCTTCGATCTGGCTGCCGGCCAATCGCCCGAGGCCGAGCACAGCCTGAGCCCGCACCATGGCCTCCTTGTCACGGATGCGTTTCAGCAGGCCGAGGCGCAGGTTCTGGAAGAGATCGTCGTCGATGGCGTCCAAGGAGTTGAGGAAGTGCGATATCAGCTGTGTGGCCCGGTACCGGACAAACTTGTCCTTGGAGGCCAGGAGAGGCAGGACGGCCTCCATGACCTGTGTGGTCAGGCGAGTACTGGGGGTCTCAGGCATGGTGCTTGCGTCGGGGTCGGCCTCGCCGAGAAGCTCGTTGTCCTTGTCATTGGCATGGCGCAGGAAGAGGCCGATGAAGCGAATCGTCTTTTCGCCGACCGTCTCGCTCTTCTTGACCGGCATGACGCGCAAAACGCAGCGCGTGAACTCGTCGTTGAAGTCGGACTCGTCGAAGTCGTGGGCGTCGTTGGGCCCGGTCTTCCCGGCCTTGGGCGGCCTGGTAGGCTCGTAGCAGCAGGCCTCGTGGATCTTTCGCAGGTTGACGACGAGTTTGCGGTGGGAGGCCGTGGTCCGCTGGGCGTCTTTGAAGACGGCGCACACCTGGTGGCGCAATGCGTTGTCGGGCTTCTCCTCGGGAAGGTCCAGCGCGGCCGAGCCACGGGTTCTGCCCGAGGCGGCCCGCGTTGAGCGTGTCGCTCTCGGTGGCATCGCGTGGCCGTGCGGAGGTCGCGGGCGTGTCGTGGGCGAGGTGCGCAAGGGAAAGCCAGAGACGTATGGCAAGAGCGTGCGTACCGCGTCAGGAAGCGCGAATGGGGATTGACGCGGGTCGAGGCTGGTGTCGTCCGCAGCGCGGCGGTGGCGGCGGGGCGTGCGTGCTCGTAACGTGGCGGTTTGCTCGTGGGAGAATGATGCTGGTTGTATGAGCCACGCGCGCGCTGCGTAGATTGAACACACGGGGCGATCGATTGCCTCCCACGGGGTCAATGGATGGATGTCGCTTCCGTACGGGCAGCGGGAGCAAAATTGGGGGATTGCCTGTGATTCGTCGCATCCAATGTTTACTAAAAACAGCCAGCCAGCCAGCGCAGGGGAGGAGCAGAGCAGGAGGAGGAGGGGCAGTGGGAAAGGCAGGCACGGGCTGGTTGGCGGGCGTGCGAGAAAGCGCGTGCGCCTCTTCGTACCTCCCGCTTCCCACCCGATCTGGGGTACCTCCTGCCGGTCCAGAGCGACTCAGCTGAGGCACTTGCGGTACCTCCTTCGCCTCCCCTCCTGCACGACCCACTCTTCCCACCGACGGGCAATCACTAGCCGTATCCGCGACCCACCTAAACTTTTATCTTATCCGAACTTTTTCTTTCTCGCGAGCCCGTCCGCCGCCAGCCCTCTATCCGCCGCTTCTGGGTATTCAGCCGAGTGCCGGGAACCCAACGCCTCGCCAACTCGCCACCGCTCAGCATACAACATGGGAGCCGCCGGGAAACTCAAGCGCCGTCGCGACCAGGGCGACGGCGACGAAGCGGCCGCCGCCGGCCCGGGAGCTGCTGGGTCCTCGCCCGTGCGGTCCAAAGTCGTCGCGAAGGCCGCGGCGGAGAACGACGGCGCCGCCGCCGAGCCTGCATCCGCCGCCGCCGCCGCCGCCAACACGACCGAACGCGCTGCCAAGCGCCCGCGCGTCGAGGAGAACAGGACTCTCTTCGTTCGTTCCCTGCCCGCCTCGGTGACGGACGAGAGTCTGGTCGCCTTCTTCTCCGAACACTTCCCCGTCAAGCATGCCACCATTGTGAAGGACCGTGTCACCAAGGCATCCAGGGGCTACGGATTTGTGACCTTCACCGACGCCGAAGACGCCATCGAAGCGAAGCAGAAGCTGCACAACCAGAAATTCGATGGTTCCAAAATCAACCTCGAGGTCGCCGAGACCCGAAAGCGAAAGCCTGCCGCCGACAACGCCGCCGACGCCATCTCGCAGAAGGAGCAAAGACGGGCCGCTCTGGAAGAGGCCAAGAAACCCCAGAACTCCAAGCTGATCATTCGCAACCTGCCTTGGAGCATCAAGACCTCGGACCAATTGGCTGCCCTGTTCCAGCACCACGGAAAGATCAAGTTTGCTGATCTGCCCCAGAACAAAGGGAAACTGTCAGGTTTTGGCTTCGTCACCTTCCGGCGCCGCAGACATGCCGAGCAGGCGCTGGAAGCCGAGAATGCCAAGGTGGTCGATGGCCGGACCATTGTGGTGGACTGGGCCGCCGACAAGAAGGAGTGGACCAAGCAGCAGAAACCGGAGGCCTCTGAGGAGGCAGAGAGAGCTGGCGACAAGTCTGACGCAGACGAAAGCGAAGAGCAAGAGGAGGACAAAAAGGACGAGGCCGACGAAGAGGAAGATGAGGACATGCGCAACTTCATGAAAAACCACATGGAGAACCTCGAAGACGAAGATAGTAAGGACGACGATGAAGATGATGACGAGGAGGATGCAGAGGACGACGATGAGGACAGCAAAGCGCCGCCCAAGCCTCTGATGACGAGCAACGATACGACTTTGTTCATTCGGAACTTGCCATATTCTGTTACAGACGCCGAGTTGAAGGCGCATTTTGAGCAGTTTGGCCGTATCAGATATGCCCGCGTTGTGGTGGATCGTGCTACAGACCGTGAGTACTCCCATCCTGCGCCCCTGCCGAACGATCACTCTATATACCTATGCTGCCGCACCTTATGCGTCCAGGCTCACGTGTCCACCCGTGGCTCCTGACCTACTACAAATGCTGACCCCATGGTATAGGCCCCGCCGGGGTGGGATTTGTTTGCTTCGTGAGCGGGGAAGAATCCAAGGACTGTCTGAAAAACGCGCCGCGCCCACGCCTGTCCGAGGCGACGGGCAAGCGTTCCGTCCTGCAAGACGAAATGGCCGACGCGGCGGGTCTGTACACGCTGGACGGCAGAGTCCTACAGGTGTCGCAGGCCGTCAACAAGGACGAAGCGACGCGCCTCGCGGCCACGGGCGCGGCCGCCCGCGAAACCAAAGACAAGCGCCGCTTGTACTTGCTTTCGGAGGGCACCATCTCGCACGGCTCACCGCTCCATTCTCTGCTGTCCGAGGCCGAGATCAAGATGCGAGACGAGAGTCTGGCGCAGCGGAAGAAGATGATCCAGACCAACCCCAGCTTGCACCTGAGTCTGACGCGCCTCGCCATCCGCAACATCCCGCGCAACGTCGACTCCAAGGACCTCAAGGTGATCGCCCGTGAGGCCGTCGTCGGGTTCGCCAAGGACGTTAAAGAAGGCCGCCGCGAGCCCCTGTCGCGCGAGGAGCTCACGCGCGGCGGCATGGAGGACCGCGAGGCCGAGCGCCGCCGACGCGAGAAGGGCAAGGGTGTGGTCAAGCAGACCAAGATCGTCTTTGAGAACAAGCAGGGCTCCAAGGTAGCTGAGGCCGACGGCGCCGGCAAGAGCCGTGGCTACGGCTTCATCGAGTACCACTGCCACCGCGCGGCGCTCATGGGCCTACGCTGGCTCAACGGCCATGCCCTCAAGAGCGACACGGGCAAGTCGCACCGCCTGATTGTCGAGTTCGCCATCGAGAACGCCCAGGTAGTCGCGCGCCGCCAAGACCTCCAGAGCAAATTTCACAAGAAGGGCGCCGAGCAGGCGGCCGGGCCTCCTACGGGTCGCCCTCCGTCTTCGGCCGACAAGGCCCCCTTCAAAAAGGGCAAGGCGCTGGGGCCCAAGGGCGAGGCCAAGGGCACCAAGGGTGTCAAGAGTGCAAAAGGCGCCGCGGCGGATGACGACAAAGATGCTGCCGGGGATGAGTCCAAGAGCGCAACCCGGAAAGCGCTGGACCAGAAGATCATCGCCCGGAAACGAACGATGCGGAAGAAGAAGGCTACCGCTCGCCGCGGGTGAAGCCGAGTCCGCGTAGGAAAGAGTCCGCTGTAGGCGGGCGTCGGATACCCCCGGTGAAAAAAAAGGGTCGTGTGGTAGCTAGCGGAATCAATGAGAGGCCAAAGGACGCCCGGCAATAAAACATGACCACCCGTTACACAGACTGGTGAAACTACTTTTGTACTTGGGCGCCATTATCAACTAAGTATGTAGGGAGCCAGGCAATGCGCCGGCTCGCCCGGATCTGGTTTATTTGGCGCTGCGTCCCGTGTCATAGGCTCATTCAGTTCATCACCGCCCCCTCCCCCTTTTCTCTCAGGGGTGCCCGTGAGCTTTGCTTCCGGGGGTCACCACGCTCGCTAGACGCCAAAGTCCATCTTCAGCGCGATGGTGGGTTGACCGCTCGCGCTACTGGCGCTCTTGTGTTCGGCGCCTGTTTGCCGGCCGGACCGGATGACCTCTTCCATGAAGGCTTTCTGGCCCTCGCTCATGGCGGCCACGATGCCTCGGAAGGCTGTTTGGTGCGTCGACGCCATCTCGAGCAGTCGGGTGCTTGTCTCCTGGTAGAAGTCGGCGCCCTCGCTCGAGGCCCGCGACAGGAGCGCGGGCGCCACCACGGCCATGACGACCTGGGCGTGGTCGGCCTCGATGGTGGCCACGTACTGCGTCAGGCTGTGTGCTACGAGCTTCCGCGCGTTCTCGGGATCCTCGGGATCTGTGTTGACGACGAACGCCACCAGACGCGGGAGGAGGTACCTCGAGATGGACTGGTCCGCAGGTGTCGGGGAAGCCTGCAGGAGCAGGGACCTGACGCAGTTGGCCGCAATTTTGGCCGTCTTAAGAGACCGTGTCAGCCGCGCCGCAAACCCGGGGAATCGTCGCAAGTGAGGGACTTACCATGCGGTCTGTCAAGCAGTCCATCAGCTCATCAAGGAAGCGCGAGACGAGCCGGTCGTTGGCGGCAAGATGGTTCCGGCCGCCGGTGAACAGTATTGTGATGGCGAGAAGGCAGTTCTTGACGCACTGGAGCGAAGTGGGCACCTCCCGCTTTTGTGCATTGAGGTAGATGGACAGGAATCGGCGGAGGCACCCCGACAGCTGGACGTCGGCGGGTGCTACAGCATCTGAACCAGCACGGGACGCCGACATGCTCGCAACGAACCGCTTCAACATGGGTAGCGCCTGGGGCACGATGACCTCCTGGCAGGTCTGCGTGGCTAGGATGGTGCCGAAAATGTGGATGATGCAGGCGTGGAGGTCGGTTTTGATAATGGCCGGGAACACCTCGGCGGCGTCGACAATGGCGCTGAGCGCCGTTCGGATGAGCAACACGGCCTCCTCGGTGAGCTGGTGTCGCACGGGCTGATTGGCTTCGACCAGGTTCGGCAGCATCCCCGACAAGACGAGGACGATGATGCGCGTGAGCTCAAAAAGTTGCTCGATGTCCTCGGTCAGATCGTTGTTGTCGGGTTGTTGTTGCTTGCGGGCCGACGGATGAGCGACGCAGAGCGCCCGTGCGATCTCGACAATGACGGCCTGGACGTCAAGGCCGTCGGTCAGGACGAGGCGGTCGAGCAGGTCCATCGTCTCAGAGAAGATGGCCTCTCGGTAGATGGCATGGCCCGAGACGCTGGGATGCAGGATTTTCTTAAGAGCCTGGAGAATCTCCAGTGTCTGTTCGTGCGTAGCCAACGAGTCGGCCTGGCCGGGACGGGTTGCCAGCGCTTCAAACGCGATGCCGAAAAGAACGAAGAAAAAGGCCACAGGCTCGTCACGGTAATTGATGTCGGGTCCCTTCGACCTGTCGTTGGCGGTGGGACCATCCGTCTCCTTTCCGTCCAGCGCGTCAAAGACAAACTCGCTGTCCTGTTCGATAAGGCTCGCAATGGCGTCGACCAGCTTGAGCCACGAGTCCTGGTAGAACCTCAGGAGCGTCTCGCGGTTCAGGGCGGCGTAGACGGTGTCAAGGCTGCCTGAAAGCGACGGGGGCCCTAGCGTCATAGAAATGTCGGGCTCGAACCGGAGACGAGCGAACTCCCGCAGCGAAGCCAGCCACAGCGGGGTGAGCCTCCCAATGTGAGGCTTCAAGACCTCGTGCAAGTACTTCTGCTCGGTGCTGGCCACTTGCAGGTCGGCCCAGGCAGAAAAGACCGACATCTTGACCATGACCTGGGCGTTGGAACTGAGGCCTTGGAGGTCACCGATGCTGGCGTTTTCGGTTTCGGTGGAGAAGTTCTCGAGCCCAGTGACCAGCGTCTTGAGGATGCGTCCCATGCGATCCACATCGGTCACGATGCCAGTAGCGATAAAGGCCGCACAGACATTCACGGCTTCGGCGGCCAGCTCGGGCGAGGAGTCGGCGGCGAAGGCCGGGGTGAGCGCAGAGCTGATTTGCGCCTGGTACTGCTCCAGCAGCATGGCCTCTTCGAAATCCGGATCGGGTGCCTTACCAAACATGTGCAGGACCGCCCCTACGATTTTGAGACCCCAAATTCGCAGTTCCAAGACGCTCGAGGTCGAAGCCGAGAAGGCCATGCGGACGACGTCGGCAATCTTGGTCTGCAGGGCCACCTGTGCCGGAGACTCGCCATTCGTCGCCAGGTCTTTGCTGATGAGGGCGAAGATGTCGTTCAGGCAGCTGATGGCAAAGGTTCGGACCTGCCAACGCAGAGGCTCGACTTCGGAGGCCGCTGGCGCGTCCTTGTCATCATGGGTGACGCCGGCCGCGGCGGCGAAACCAGCAACCTCTTCGTCGCGAAGGTCGACGGCGGCACTCGCCCTGCTCGAGCCGCCCTGAGTGTCCGCCAACGCCTTGGCGCGCGTTAATTTCATGACGTTCTGGAGACGCATAAGCCACGCGGAGCTGTCGGTCAGGCACGTCTGACGCATCCAGTTGCGGATAATGTTGCGAATGCCATCATGGTTCGGTGCGCTGTCCAGCACCAACCACAGCTGGTCCTCGAGACCTGGCTCGGCGGCCTCGAGGACATCGCGGGCAGTCCTCTTCATAAGGTTGTACAGCCCATCGACGGCAGCGTCCCGCAGACTCCCTACTGTGCCGTTGAGGTACCTTTGCAGTAGCTTGACGTAGTCTGTGAACACCATGGTCCCGGGAGCATAGAGCGACAGGTGTTCCAGACAACCGAGGCTGGCACGCTGGACCAAAACGTCGTCCTCTTCTTGCAGCTGACCCGCCAGGGTCATGATCAGCTCACGTGACTTGGTCGAGTCCTGAAGGTCGGGGCCCAAGACGTTAATGAGAGAATCAACACAGCGAGCGATGGCTGCGGGCGTAGACAGGTCCGTCTCCAGGTTCATCGTGATGGCAGATGGTAGTTCGGCGTGATGTGTGCCGGAGAGGTAGAGCTGAGCCAGCATGCCCAGCGTGCTGGGCACGAAGGAGGCGAAGCTGAGACCAGCGGCATCCGCCGCTTGCGACAGGGCTTCCAAGGCCCAGAAGTGCACCGTCGGATGCGGGTCATTGCACAGGGACATCAGGATGCCCAATATGGTCTTGAGGTGGTAGCCAGCGGCCATGCCGCCTACCTTGGCCTGTATGCAGCCCAGGGCCATGGCGCACCCTGCTCTGGCACTCGGCTCCCGGTTTCCTACAATGGTATCGACGAGGTGCTTTATCTCCTGGTTGGTGAACGCGTTGCCGCACGTGTTGCACAGCCGGGCAAGCGCTGTGTAACCGAGGTTGCGAACATACTGGTCGGGAGCCACAACAAAGCCTCTGATCAGCTCCTGGAGAAGCCGCTCGACGGCCAGGTTGGTTACGTCTCCCGGGCTGGCCGAGGTCTCTTTGACGGCCACCTTTAGTGTGGAAAGGAGCGCCGTAGCTACGTTGACGTCGATGGCGGCCTTTCGTCCGGGGTCACGTTGCAACGACCCTGCCGAGAGGAAGGAGACCAGCTGCTCCAGAATGCTCTCTTGAACCTTGGTAGGGGTGAGGGGGAAGACGAAAGCGAAGAGCTGGATCGCCGTGTTGACCACCTCGGTAGCCGGGGGGTCGGGCAGGTCCTTGTCATCGAGCGCGCCGACGTAGAGCGCCGCGGCATCGTGCTCTAACGATGGGCAGACAGGCGACTTGAGGAGATCGTCAATCTGGCTATCAGCGTCGAATTCCGCCCTCGCCAGGTCGTCCTCGGAAGCTTCCTGCTGGCCGGGGAGGGGCTTCGTCTTGAAGCCTCGCACGAGGCCTGTGATGCCAAAGCCCGAGTTGTCCCCGACCTCCCAGACGCCCTCGATGGCGCCAGCAGCATTGGCGATGGATGCGCCGAGGGAGTTGGCCCCGTAGTTCTCGGGGTCCGAGAAGAGCGAGATGGCCAGAGTGAGAAGGTTCGACTGCAGTAGTGCCTCGCTCCCTCCGGCCGGGCTCTGGTTGACCAGCTTGATATAGCATTGAAGGACCCGCCTCTGCACCATGAGCTCCAAGTCGTGCAGTTGCAGGGCTGGGGTGAGCCGTTGGGATATGTCGTCGCTCGTTTTCTTCGAAGGTAGTGTCTTGAGAAACATGGTGGTGCCCTGCAGCATGGTGGCGATCCGTTTCGAGACGTCCACGGTGAGCAAACGGCTGTTGAACTGGAGGAAAGCGAGGATGGACCCCAGAGCACATTCTCTGACATGGGTGAGAAAGGAAGCCTCCAGCAGACTGCGACTCGAGGTATTGTCTTTTGCTAGGGGCTTGGGAAGGGCATTCTTCCACAGCAGCAACAGCTGGGAGAGGTGAATCTTGACAAAGTTGGGCCCGAGGGCCATCAGGCCACCCATCAAGATCCACGCCACCTGGATCTGGGTGCTCGAAACGCGAAGCTCCGACTTCCCGCTGGACTTGAGGAGGCCGGTCGCCATGGTGAGGACGCGGCTGTTGATGTCCACCGACCCGTAGAGCGGTCGGGCCGGGCTGGCACTGAGCGTGGCTGCCAGCCCGTGGGCGAACCCGACACAGCGCCGGGATGACTGCCGGCCCGTGGTGAGCAGCGTCAGTTCTCGGCTGAGGCTGTTCATGCATACCGACAGGCACGGCAGGAGCTGCTGCGGACAGGCGAGCACAAAGCTCTTGAGGCAGCGCGAGGCGAAGACCTGCACACTGTAGCTTGGGTGCTGCAGCACCTGCAGAAGACCATCGCGACACGGCTCGGCGAAGTTGTTGGCGGCCGAGCCTAGCGAGTCGACGAGCGAGCCGACAGCGCTCAAGGCCGCGATCAAGGTGTGCTTGGAGGGCTCGGGGCGCTCTTTGAGGGTCTGGGGGTAGTTTTTGAAGATGTCGTTGACCACGGCCTTGGCAGCGGCCATCTGGCCGGACTCGCCGAGGATCCGGCGGCCCACAACGTCCTGGAGGACTGTATCGACAATGCGCCGGGAGATCAACAAGCGATAGCGGTTGTTGGTGATGCTAGGGGCGCCCAACAGGTCCGTCGTCAGGTTTTCCAGGATCTTCAGGTAGTTGGCCGAGACGACCTTCTCGCCCAGCTTCCTCAGCAGCCGTCCGTAGCAGACGCCGAGGGCAGCGCGGGCCTTGTTGGTCGTGGACATGCGCACGTAGTGGCCGGACAGGATCCTCAGCATGTCGAGCAGGGAAAAGGCGAGGTCCGGGGTCCTCTTGCCGCCGGGGGCGGGGCTGCCGGGCCGCGAGCTGGGAAGATCGTCCTCGTCGGCCAGGCCGGCACCGGGCTGGACCGAGGCGCGTTTGCTCGCCCTGGACTTTGACTTTTTCGACTTGGCCATGGCATTTTCGGCGGCCCCAATCTCGGAGTAGCTCTTGACCAAGGCCTCGGCCAGGCAGTCGGCGGCGGCATGGCGCACGCTGGCGGAGCTCGAGTCGATGGTCTTGAAGAGGGCCGAAGTCAGCTTCTCGAAGTCGCTCGAGTTGTCAAAGTAGGGGGTGTGGCGCTGCAGGGACTTGAGGGCGCGGCAGGCGGCCACAATGGCCAGGAAACCCTTGTCGCTGGAGGCGACGCCGCGGGCCTGCTTCCAGATGTCGCGGGCGATGCTCTCGTCGGTGCTGGCGCCCACCATGCCCACGATTTTGGACAAGGACGTCAAGACGGTGGCCCGCAGGCCGGCGTTGTTCGAGGCCGACTTCAGCAGCTTCAGCAGGGTGGTGCAGGCCAGCTGGTGGAGGCCAATGGCACTGTCGCCGGCGGCGGCGTAGACGTCGCCCAGACAAGCGACGGCGGCATGTCGGGTGCGGTTCTCGGCGTCGGTCTTGGCCTTGGAGTTGGCCACGAGGGCAACCAGATCGTTGACGGTCTCGAACAGCAGCTTCCGGTCGCCCTTCTCGAAGACGTAGGCCAGGATGGTGCCCAGGTTGTTCCTCACGACACGGGTCGGCGCGGGCGCAGCGAGGTTGATGACCTGGAAGACCTCCTTCTTCAGGTAGAACTGCTGGGCGGTGCAGTCGTCGGCCGAAAGACTCAGCACATGCTTGCGGAGGGACGACACATAGGTCAGCAGAAAGAGGTCCTGCTGCTCGGCGGGCAGCGACTGCAGCTTGGCCACGTCAAGCTCGGGGTTGGTCATGGCGTGCAGGGCACTGGAGCGCGGCGGCGACGCGGTCGACGTGGCGGGAGGCAGCGCAGCGCCGCTGGAGTCGCCAGGCGGGGCGTCGTCGGGCGAAGACATCGGGGGCGCTTCGATGGGGAGGCAGAACAGAGAAGGGGCCGAGGACGAGGAGGAAGGGGAGAAGGGAGGCGTTTAGTTGCCTGCAGGGGATACCATCGGGAAAGCGGGCGCGTGAATGAACGTTGACGGTCGATCGGTGGTCGGTCGGTCGGTCGGTCGGTCGAGAATGGGGAACCTCGGGTGGTAGGGCGGCGGCGCCTTGGGAGTGGGCAATCAAGGACCTATGCAGGCGGGCAGGGCGGGTATGAGGCTGGATGGAGCAGTTGTCGACAAGACCACGACCTAGCATCCAAAAGTTGGGCAAGGAGACGGGGGGGGGGGGGGGGGCGGGCATGCAGGCGATGGTATCGCGCGTCGTCACTTGGCAGGGCGAGGGTAGAGCTGACAGGGTTGGCCCGACGTGGGTGTCGTCGCACACACACGCTCTCCAGTCTCGGGGCTTCCCCAAGGGGGGGGGGGGGGTACTTGAGACGCTGGATGCGAGCTCGCCCTCCTCCTCCTCCTCCTCTCCCGGCTTTCCATTTCCAGGCTAGGAGCAGCCTCAAGCAGCCAAGCTTGTTTCCCCGTGCTTGTCGCTCCAAAACCCTCCTCGACGCTGAGAAGGCGGCGGCGGGTTACAGGCCGGCAGGGTTTCTCCACAACGCTCCCACGCTGTTTCAGCTGTCAGGGAGCACCGGCCACACTACAGGCCCCCTCTGGAGCCGATGGCCACTAGGATGTAGGTGCATAAATATGCACACGGTACATGCCTCAGTACTGCGCAGCTGTGCTTGGCAGTCTTTTGGGCATTCCATCCTGCGGAATTTGCAGTGAGCACGTTGCAAGCCGGCCGGCCTTCGATGCCTCCTGCACCGCCCCGAGAGCACTTCCCCCCTCCCCCCTCAGCAGACGCACGGCCTACAAAGATAGATCCATCCCTCGGCACGGGTACCCGTCCGACCTGATCGAGGGGTTCCTGGCTCGGTGGCTTGCCTCCTACCCCGCCGTCCCAGCACCAAGGCGGCTTTTCGACGAGGCGCCTCCGGAGGGGACGGGCCGAACTTCGGTCCTGTGCCGGCCGGATAGCAGCAGCAGCGGCGGCGGCGGCAGCGGCGGCGGCGGCGGTGAAGACTGTGTCACCTCCCGCTCCTGGTTCACGGACCAGTCTGTGCCCGCAATTTCGTTGCGCACCTTGCTTACACCCCGAAGTCCGATACCCGTCCATTCTTTCTTCTCCCGGGGATGGAGTTCCTCGTCGGCAGGGGCCGACTGGCCCTCCGAGCCCCCCTCCGTCCGGCTTGCGCGCGCGGCCGCGGCCGCCGGGGCTTCGCCGCCGCGGGCGCGCTGCAGTCGGGCCACAACAAGTGGTCCAAGATCCGGCATGACAAGGGCAAGGCCGACAGCAAGAAGGCGGCGCAGCGCTCGACACTGTTTAAGGACATCTCAATTGCCTCGCGCCTCTTCGGGCCGGACCCCCAGTTCAACTCGCAGCTCGCCGCCGCGCTTGGCGCCGCGCGCAAGGCGGGCGTGCCCAAGACCAACATCGAAAATGCCATCGCGCACGGCCAGGGCCGCTCCTCGACGGGCGCGCGCCTCGAGAACGTCATGCTCGAGGTCCTGACGCCCTCGTCGGTCGGCCTCGTCATCGACATCCAGACGGACAACCGGAACCGCTCGCTGCACGACCTGCGCCACATCATCAAGAGCCACGGCGCCGTCGTCACGCCCACCACCTTCCTCTTCACGCGCCAGGGCCGCTCCGTCCTACGGCCCAAGGCCCCGCGCGCCGACGACTTCGACAACATGATGATGCAGGCCATCGAGGCCGGCGCCGAGGACGTCGAGGCCGTGGGCGAGGACACCTACGTCATCACCACCGCCCCCAACACCACACACCAGACGGCCCAGGCGCTGAGCAAGAGCATGGACGCCCAGATCGTCGAGTCGGACATTGTGTGGACCCCCACGGCCGAGATGGTCCGCCTCCCCGACGCCGACGCCGCCCGCGCCTTTGCCGACCTGCTCGCCGCCGTCCGCGAGTACAGCGACGTGCAGGGCGTCTACGCCAACGTCGAGCAGGGCGACGTGGCCGACGACACCTGGGAGGCCATCGAAGACAACCTCGACTAGAGGCCGCCGTCGTCAGCCCGCCTCGCGGGTGCCCCAAGGCCACGAAAACCCCGCCCGGCAATATGCAGATAGATGTGTATACATGTAGACGCGGGACGTGGCGGCCTAGACCTGCCATAGCGCCGCGCTTTGGGGCCAAACCCAAGTATGTAACTGTACAGTACGGTAGCACCGCATCAGCGGTAGGCCCATGCCTACTGCGAGAGCACCGCAAGCAAACTGATCCCCACCCGACGCCCGGAACTCCTGTTGAAATGCGCCCTATTCGCCTCCCTCCGACCGAAATGTGCCTCTTCTTCGCTCGCGCTTACGCCGTTCTTCTCCTTGCTCTTCCCATCCTACCCGGTTTCCCGCGGCAGCCCCCATCTTGGAAGCGTCCCGCTGGGGGGGCTTAAGCCTTGTCCTGGCCGTCCGAGGACGAGCCCTGCTGGGACGAGGGCGGCGGCGGCGGCGGGGCGTTCCGGGCGGCCTCCTCGAGGCGGCGGTCCCGCAGGTATAGGCGGCGGGCGCGCAGGCGCTGTAGCTCCTCGTGGATCTCGTCGCGGTCCAGCGGGATCTTGTTGGCCTGCTCCGCCTTGGGCCAGAAGTCGGGCACGGAGAAGCGCTCGTCCAGGTTCGTGCCGAAGTAATACATGATGCCGATGGGAAACATGACATACATTCCGAACTGGACGGAAGGGAGGCCCCGTCAGCAACCCAACGACGACAGGCCCTCGTCGCTCCGGGGGGTGGCAAGTCATGAACACACCTTGAAGACTTCGAGGTTGAGGCCGCCCATGGTGACGGTTCGGCAGGTGGCGGCACCGGGGCAACCTGGGGATGTACAGAGAGGTAGGTAGGATGCAGTAATGCTGCCGACAGCGGGCTATGAAACGGCAAGCCGGCAGTTCGTCGGACAGCTTGCGGGGCGTGTGCCGGCGTGTGTTGGCTATAGCCGCGGACGGGCGGGAGGCGCAAACGGGATTGAACTGACAGAGATGGTATACCGAACGTCGACGTCCTCTTCATGCGAGTGTCAAGCCCGCAATCCATCCGAGGCGACCTTGGCCGGCGGCGGAGCTGAGTTTTTCCCACTGGAGCTGTTTTAGCGCGGGGCACAGGGCGCCGGGGGGGAGCCCCATTTGGAGCTCCATGGCAGTGACGGACAAGGTGTACGGCGGCCAGGGTGCAGGCAAGCTATACACCAGTGGCTGTATGACGAAGCCCTGCGGCCCCCTTCCTTCACCGCGTTGGACACCTGTTGCTGGAGGCGTCGGAGTGTCTCGCCCTCGGCAGCAGAAGACCGGGCAGGTCATGATCCTCTCTCATGGATTCCAGGGGCGGCCTGCACCGAAGGCACATACGCACCGGGGCGTAGAACGGCCGACGAGGTGCGCCCTGAACCTGCATGCCTCACCTAGAAGGACGTGACCTTGCCTGCTCCGGCCGGGACCCGGGCGTGCCGCGCCGTGCCGTGCGGCGAGTGGGCCCCGTGCCCGGCGCAACCCCGTGCGTGCCGTGGCCGCTGACGACATCAGATTGGGCCCATCGCGTTCGTCAACCGGGATTGCCTCGTCTTTCCCCGAGCTGGGACGCCGGCCTTAGCCGGTAGAAGGATCAACAAGGTACCGAGAAGGAACCGGCCAATATGGGTGGAATCATTGCCCATGCGGCTTGCGTCAAATTCAAACTAGCACGACGGCGCAAAATAGACGAAACGTGTCGTGTGGTATCATCATGGTCTAACGTAAACTGCCTTCTCTTCTCCCGCATTACTGCCGCCGCAGGAGGGGTATCCATCTCGCTCGTCAACAGCTTTTCGTGACGCGCCAGGCGGCGAGGCCTCGCCGTCCCACGACTCGTTTCAGCGTCGGCCAGAAGCCGTCTTCGCCCCAATCCAGATCGTCCAGGTTGAAGTGCTGCCGGTGTCGCCACACCTCGCGGAACCGCAGGCCCTCCAGTCCCTTGTTGGAGAGGTAGGGGTCCAACCACGTCGCCGACAGCGGCGCTAAGAGGTACGTCCCGTTCGTCTCTTTGAGGTACTCCCGGTTGCGTCGGTCCGTCGGCGTGTCGCATGTCGCCAGCGCGCCCAGCTTCTCCAGGAGCTCGGGTCCGTCCATGCTCGACACGTCTTGTGTTCGCAGCACCTCATTCTTGCCGTTCAACAGCCATATCGGCGGCATGTACGTCTTCCACCAGATGGCCTGGGTCGCATCGGGCTGCGTGCTCAGGAACACCTGGCCCGGCACAACGCCCCCCTGGTGGTAGACACCCATTAGGAGCCCTAGAAAAACATTGAAGACGATCCAGGCGCCCACCCACGCCCTGAGCAGCGTCGTGTTCTTGGGCAGCTGAACCGACGACAGGATCAAGGGGACGGTCGGCAAGAGGAAGCGCGCCTCCTGGTGCGGGAAGGCGGACAGCACGAGGATACTCGTCACGGCCGAGTACAACCGCAGCGACAGATGCGGCTGGAAGAACAGGAGACCCGCCGCCGGTCCGAGAAGCAGCGGGATGTTGCCGAGGATATGCTGATACCAGGGGTGGAGACCGTGCTGGGCCAGGTTCGCAGGCGCCCAGTTGTAGCGGATGTTGTTCCACGGCGTGATAACGGGGTGGCGCAGCAGGTCCGACCACGAGATTGAGTGCGGCGTGTAGAAGGACGTATCGAGGCCGACGGCAAGCGCCGCGGTGAAGAGGGCCGCTGCCGCCGCCACCACGAGCGACAAAGGCCGGGCCCAGAAGTGGGGGAGCAAGCGCAAGCCGGGGATCAGCAAGAAGGCCGGGAAGGTGATGCGGTTGAAGACACCAAAAACGGCCAAGGCGCCCAGCACGGCCGGCGCCAAGAGCGAGGGCGACTGCTTCGACTGGGGCGGCGTCAGCCAGCACGGGTTTGCCAGCGCAGGGCGCATCCGGGGCGGGAACTGCTTACCGTGGTGTCCAGGATGCGCTCGGTCAAGACGAGGCTCCAGGCGACAACAAGCGTCTCGATCGAGTTGGAAAAGGTATGCATCTGGAAGGTCCAGGTCACGTAGGACGAGGCCAACAGCAGCACGGCGACGCGGCGGTGGCGCGGCGAGGGCACCAGCTCGTGCAGGGCCCAGTCCTGCAGCACAAAGCTGAGGATGAACATGAGCACGCGCAGGGTCCAGAAAACGGTAATGGGGGCGACGTCGCCGTCGTGGCCGTTGCCGAGCCACAGCCAGCGCAGGAGCAGCATGGGCAGGCCATACACGGGCCACAGCGGAAAGACGCTGCGGATGGGGTGCTCGCTGGTGAACTCCCACGTCAGGCGCACCGGGTAGCTGAAGATCTGGCCGGCGATGACCTCGGGCCCCTGGAAGTTCTCGTCGGGGTGCAGGTAGCTGGGCGACAGCGCGAACCACAGCCGCACCAGCACCAAGAACAGGTACGTCCTCCGCCACATGACGCTAATACGGCCAACGTAACGGCCAGAGGAGAGACGGTGCACGACCGAGCGCGGACTGAGGAGGGGGAACGCGCGCAGGTGTGCTGGGAAGGCGTCGGGGGGGGGGGGGGGCGGGCGCTCGTTGCCACGGCTCCTTCTGCGAAGTCGTCTCTGCTAGGAACGGGCTTGGCTGGTCATGTAAACAGTTCGCGTGGCGGCCTCGTGTCTTTGAGGCAAGTATGTATGTACGTATGCGTGCGGGCCTGCAGCACCCAGTGGGCCCCAAGGGCATATATCATTCACCGCGGTAGGCGACCGTGTTGGTTGGCCCGGGGTGGAAAGAGGTGTCGTCGATGTCGCTATGGCACCGGAGTCGTGGAATGCCGCATGGTTGGACGATGCCCCGGTCGTATGTATGTATGCGTACGGAGGCAGATTGAGCACCAAATACTTGGTAAGAGGTATGTACTCCAGAGCGGGTAGGTGCCCAAAGGCGGGCTTAGGTTCAGGGTTCCTGCGCGAGGGCCGTCGTCGCCTTGGTCTTCGTCCGTTCTAGCGGGCAACCCGGACGAGCCGACGCAAAGAATATACGAATGCAGCAGGCGGACGGACACGCTGGGCAGACAGAGAGAGCTGAAGGGCGCGGTCCGAAAGAAAAGGCGACGAAGCCGTGTCGCATAAAAGCCGACAGCACACCAGCAGCAGCGAGACCACCTCAGTAACTAGGTACTCCCCTCCTCTAGCTACTTATCGTAAGTACATACCTAGCTAGGACCCCGGCTACAGGAGCTGCAGATAGGTACATGGAGGTTCCGGGGAAATACGCAGGTGCGATGTGTACCGTGCCAGCCTGGGTGTAGCGTGCACTAGGATGCTAAGTGTTGTCATGCCGGCTCGTCTGATGATCTCCAGTTGATCGCAGAGATGGAGGGATCTGATACCGTTCCCGTCGGTACATGGGTACACCGTATGTGGGCAGCTACTACGTGTTATCAAGTACGGAACGCACAGGTACCCCATCCTTCCATCGTGCCCCTACTTCACGCGGGTATGCACATGATGGTCAAGGGTACCTAGACAGGCTTATATATCTCGTCTCCGTGTACTATGTACGCATACCTGGCCGACCGAGTGCAGCCTTTCTTCCTTACGCACCCTCAAACACGACCATGGAGCCCAGGAAAGCTGCTCTAGCGGCCGTACACTGGGTCAAACGGTTCTGCTCAGTGCACGGGGGCCTGTGCTTGTGCTCGTGCTTGTCCCCTGCGCGCGCCGGGAGAGGGGGGGGGGGGGGCGGGCTTGTTATCGGCTACCATCAAGCGATGTCGCGACGGTGGGCCTCCGTATCCAGTCTGTGGGCTCAGGTGTGTTCTAGAAATACCCGACTGCCTAAATTCCCACCTTCCACGGCCAGGGCGCGGCAAACATGGGTATGAACGGTGTTTGGTTACGGGTATGTAGGTAACCCCCACCTGCACCCCAGGAGCGAGCGAGCGAGCCAGCCAGCGCGAAAAGCACACACATGCGCGCGAGAGAGGGGGAGAGAGAGAAAGAAATGATACTTCTCCCGATTGCTTTTCCGGCCGTGGCGCCCCTGTCGGCATCTTGGCACACCCGAAGCCCCTCAGCAGCGAAATTTCGATGAATGCAACTCTTATACTCTCCAGGCCAATCAGCAGAAGCCCCTGAGCAGCCCCTGAGCCGGCGGGAAATAAGCAACCGACAGTGACCCGTGGGGCCGTTATCAAACTATAGTGCATGCCTGTTCGTCGGCGGGCTATCCTCTATTCTCCTTGCAGCTTGCTTCCCACCCCCCGTCGTTCTGATGCAACGCATTCAGTCCGTCCGGCGCTACCCAACCATGGATACGGTACCCGGTGGGTGATGCTGCCGTAAGGCTGCTCGATTACCTGCTTCGACTCGGCACCCGGTACACGCGGTGGCTTGATCGATCCATGGGTATCAAACGACCCAGAAGGGCTCCCAGGGGGTTCCCAGGGCTGATAGCCCTCCGGGATAGAGGTAGGGTACCCATAACCAGCATTTTGGAGACGAAGCTGAGCTCCAGCCAGAGGTGGAGAGAGCTCAAGTGGGGGGGGTACCGGCCTCTTGACGCGTGCCCAGCCGGTCCCCACGACGCGTTGACTGTCTCGTTCGCATGAGCCCTGCCGTGTATGTAGATGAGACGACTTTCATGCGCGAAAAGGGGCTTGGCCCAGTAGGTGGCACGGAACCCCGATCCCGCTGTGTTTGGCTGCCGGCGATGCGATCCGCCTCTTTGGCTCAACTCGCCTAGGTACCGGGCATCGTCCAGCTTTTAACCACGACCAATCCAGAAAAGCAAACCCCCAAGCCCTACGTTGACGACCAGATGTTGCCCTAGACTCCAAGCCATGCTGTACAAGAACTTGGGGGAAAACACGGTCCAAATGAACAGATGCGTTCTCAGCGCCGTGCATGCTGCCATTACAAACACCAGGCTGGCCGCAACGAAGACGGTCAAGAGCCCCAAGTGCTGCGCAAGCGTCCGCTGCCCACCAACGCCCGCCTTCTGGAGCAGGAGCTGGTTGGTGGCCGACATCCACCACACCGGCCCAGCCCAGTTGCTTAGAAACGTAAGAACACCTACACCCACGACATTGTATCCGCTGACACCGTTGTACGCGCTTGACAGATCCACTGACGAGATGGCGTTCGAGCCGCCCAGCGCAAAGAACGACGCCATCTGCAGTGCGAGCGAGGAAATCGTCATCTCGACGGTGCTGAGACCAAGCCGCTCGAGGAACACATGCAGTACTTGGAACAGCAGAAAAACGGGAGCATTGGTGGCCCGTGACTGAGTGAGCGCCAGGAGCGTGTATAAGTGGTGCAACGTCCGCATATCTGCCCTCCCCCCAAATTAGTATCCGCGGCCTTTGGGGGGTCATCTGTAGCCGTCATCAACTTACGTTGCTGCCTGATAGGTCCGCGGCTGCCCGTGGCCAGGCGATATACCGGGTAGGCAGACGTGATCACCAGGCCCAGGAACACAGCTCTTGCGCGCCTGACCAGCGAGAAATCCCCTAGCAAGTAGAGCAATGCCCTTGTCACGCCCGTGACGAGCTCCGGCGCGTCCTCGTTCGCAAAGGCAAGCTTAAAAGAAAAGGCCAAAGCCACCAAGGCAGATGCCCAGGGAACAGACACGATCCAGGGTACACCCCTCAAGCCTCGGATGAGCCTCACCCCAACTGTCACGTACGTGAGCATGACCAAAGACCATAGAAGCTGGGGGTTTGGTGCCATGAAGAGCTTGACGACGTCGGGCTCTCCAGCAAACTTCTGCCCGGTTTGGTTCCACCCCCGGATCAGGCGCATTGTTGTCAACACCATCACCGTGCCGGGGATTTGTACGCGATATGCCCTGCGCCTCCTGGGCCACGATTAGCGAGATTTTGATGGGGTGGATGGCCGGAGTATTACCCTGTAAGAACCAGGTAAAGAAGCCAGGCCGAAGTTGACCAGTACCAAAAGTGCTGCTCTTCCTCGACATAACTACTGGCAAACATCATGATGCCGTAGAGCAGCGTGATTAGAGCAAACGGCACTACATCCATAGTGCCACCGACAGACATTGCCGACGATGCAGCAGCAAGCAAGAGAGCCACTGCGGCGGCCGCGGTGCCTTGAATGAGCTTGGACATGTCGTAGTTACTCGCCATGCTACTCATGAGTTCTTGGGCTTTTTGAAGCCACTGTAACGGTTAGCATCGACAGTGCTACCAACGCGCGGGCAACGACAACGAACCTGGTGTACGCGATTATTCCAATCGCTGTCCGAATGGCTCATTCGATTGATTGCTTGCCACCCGCAAATCAACTCCTCAGCCGTGGTAGACAGCTGGGAGCAGTCGTCGTCGGTGTATACTCGGTTGAGCATCGACGTGTCCGAGGCTGCCGTGACAATATCGTATATTTGCTTGGCATTGCTCAACAGGAGCTGCCTCTGATGATGATCTGCCCCGAGTCAGCCCGCACGCGTCGCCGCACCCATCGCCATGCAGCTTACCGTCGGGCCAGAGCGGCAGGAAGTCGAGAATAAGGGCGCCGAGATTGTTCTTGGGCACTGGAAAGCCAAGGAGAGCCCCGAGTGTGGGTGCCAAGTCCGACTGTTCTACCATGGCATAGTACCGGAAGTCTTCGCTGAACGGGGCGGGAACGGCGACGGGCTTGGAAATGGCCTTCAGCTTCGGTGACATGAAGACGAGGGCGGGCGACGTTTCGCCGGCCGACGAGGCGCCGTGGTTGCCTGCGTCGTTCATGCCATGGTCGCCACACAGCACCAGGAGGGTGGACTGCAGGTGCGCCTCGCTTTCCATGGCCTCGTAAATTTGACGAACGATGGCATCCATCTCGCGCTGTTTCGGAACCATATTGGAACTGAACGGCTCCGTCAGCGCTGCCATGACCGTGAAGGGAGGTACGTGCTACCTCCGGGGGCCGGCTTTGTGTCCGATGTGGTCCAGACCAAGGTAATGCAAGATCATGGTGTTCCAGTCCTCTTGTTGCAGCTCGCCTGTCACGTGTCTCGTTACGTTATTGTCAACCTCGGTGAAGTCCTGATGCCGACGGTTAGCCCTACTGGCCGCGGCGGGCCGAGGTCGGCGGAGCTGGGAAACCCACGGAAACGAAGAAGCTCGAGGTCCCGTCGGCTCGATCAAAGGTGTCGGGGAAGAGCTTGAGCCAGGTGTCGTCGCCGTACATGAGCAGCTTGCCCGTCTGCTTGGCCTTCATCTGCGCAAGCCAGGTGTCCTGGGCGGAGAGGGTGGAACTGGTGTCTGCTTCGTCGAGATTCAGGATGACGTCGAGGAAGGAGGGGACGGAACCGGTGGTAATGGCTTTCAGGCGGGGCATGGTGACGGTCGGGGAGGCGGCATGGGCGGTAAAGGGGATAGCGGCGCCATTTCGTATCAGGCTGGACGGACACGGCGGGTTAGAGGCGCTCGGGCAGGCGACCAGGGCCGACTGACCTTTGGGTGAACTCGAAGCCGCTTCCTGCGGCAAAGACGAAGTCGCTACATGACGGGTTTAGCAGCCGGCGACTGGCAGCGGGCGGACGGGCGCAAACGCCGCAGGGCCTACGTACCTCCTCAGCGCATCCACGAGCATGAAGACCACGCGGTCGAAGGGCGCCGGGGGCGGCTGCCCGTACTGCATAGTGTTGTCATAACGCGCGAAGCCGGTGAGAAGCGGCTTGTAGGGGAAGAAGCCGGCGGCGAAGGTCAGGATGGCCAGCGGCACCAGTAGGTTCGCCGCGGCGATTAGGACGGTCGATACGGAGAGGCCATGCTGGCTGCGGTGCATCTTCGGGGTGTTGGGGGGACGACTAGCAAAGGAATGCGACGGCGACAATCTCCATGGCCCGGCGGGGTCTTCCGGTCGTCACAAGTGCCTGGCTGCTCGTCGGGCGCGAGCTTGTTAACGTCACGTCGCAGCCCAACCCGCCAGTCAATATGCGTCGCGGGGATGGAGAGGGGGACGTCGCGAGTCTTGGTGTTGTTCGGCAAGGTAGGGATGTACAGATTAGTAGACACATGTCAGCTCCCCCGAACCAGTCAAGGGCCAGCACTGAGAAGCCATTAGCTCGTCCTACTAGTAGAGTTGTAGGCCCACCAGGGGCCCAGGTCTTGGCTACATCGGCAGGGGCTCCCTCGCTGAGCCCTGCAAATGGGAACATCAACCGGCCACCAAGGTGCTTCGATGGAGCCCACCACGTAGCAGTCGAGACATCATCATTTGCCCTTGTCTACGGGCTACCCAGAATCCAGTTGCCGGTCGCCCAGTAGAGCTTGTGTTGGATGCAGTCTCGCAAAGTCCCGCACGAGCGGGGGGGACAAGATCGGGATGCAGGCACATAAGTACGTAATGTGTACGTCGGTACATCCACTCACTATACGCAGCCGCCCCGGGAGGCTCGTTTGCAGCCACGCTGCAGGTGCGATTACTCCGTAGGCATGCAGGCGCAGATGCTCCGAAGGCGCAGCTTTTCCGTACGGGCAGCGGCTATGGCTACATCATCCCACATGGGCCCGGACGGGCCGCCTGGACGGACCGGGTCCTACCGGGCCAATTGGGACCCACACAAGCTCGCCGTCCCTCCATCCATTCCATCATGCCCGATCCTTGCCTCCTCCCTTCTTGTAGAAGCTTCTATCCAGAGCCTCTGGTCTTGGCCTCCAACCTCCTCGTAGCACTGCAACATATCTACACCTCTACACCTGTATCGCCCGAGCCTCGGCGCAAACGTCTACAACTCCCCTACCCATCCTATTGCCACGCTTGCCCGACGGGCCACCACCCGGCACCGCATCCACCAGCACACTACCGTTCCAGCACACTACCGTTCCAGCTCCACCCCTCATCCCGGGACCTCGTCATGGCATCCGGAACCGGGCCCGGCTCCGGCCCGGCTTCAGGCTCGGATAACCCCTTCATACGCTTCAAACGGCAGGTCGACGAGCGCATCTCAAACGGCATCCGCGCCGCCTGGGCTCTATCCTCGTCGTCGCGGGCCCCGGCATCGGGCCCGCCCGCCGCCGCCGCCGACACGGTCCCGCAGGCCCAGCCCCACCCCCAGATCGCCGCGCTAGAGGCCAGCGTCGCCGACGGACTCCGCCAGCAAACCGTCTACTCCTGGCTGGGCCACTCGCCCTACTCGCCCCTGCGGCTCCAAGGCCTGCGCCCGCCGGTGCCACGTGACGCCCCCGTCGAGACGTCCGACCAGTACTCCTTCCGCGATGCCTTTGAGGACCTTTTGGTAGTCAGCGCGGGCCAGCCCCTTCCCGCCCTGCCATGGCGCCGGCCGGGTCCCGACCTGCACCCTCTTCTCGGCCCTTCTTGGTCGTGGACGATCCCGGCCTTGTTGGCGCCCCTTCTTGCCCCTCTCCGCAACGGTGAATTTGCCGATTTTGCAGACGGGGTGTCCCCTGCTGCCTGGGCGGCCCAGCTCGAGCGCCGGGGGCTTTGGACGTCCTACTTTCCGGCCCAAACGTTTGCCGCCGAAGCCAGCCGGATCGTCCGCCAAGTCACATCAGAGCCGATGCGGGCAGAACTGGACCCGGCCGAGGCGGAGCGCCACGTCCAGTTCCTGATCCAGGAGAGCTCCATGCGCGACGAGGAAAAAGCCGATCGATTCGGACCTCTCGATGGACGGGGGCTTCTTTTCCATCTCGCCGCCCTGGCGCCTACGCTCGTTTGGGGCGGCGAGCATTCTCCGCCACAGGGTGAGGCATGGGAGAAACCTGCCAGCGACTCCGCTAGCGCCCAAGAACCGTCTCAAGAAGCCGAGACCTCGGAAGATCTCTTCCTCAATCTCCGATCGGATTTCGCTACGTCGAGTGGCGGACGTCAGTCGCCGGCCGACAACACTCTCGTCCCTGCCGCCTACCAGAAAGAAGCCATCCGCCAACCCTCGGGGAAAGCAGAGGATTACGAAGCGACAGAAACTATGGAAAATCCAGACGGTTCCAAGACGGTCAAAACGATCGAGCGCCGGGTGTCTCCCAACTCTAACAAGGAGACTACGACAACGGTCCAGTATGACGCTGACGGCAATGTCGTACACCGAAGCACCGTCAAGCACTACGCCGGCGGCTGGTCTTTTGGAGGGCAATTACCGGGCGGACAGCACAGTGAGGACGATGGTACTCGCTCTGCCCATCCAGACAAGGACAAGAAGCAGAGCGGCTGGTTTTGGACGAGATGAGTTTTGGATTGTGGAGACGCATAGTATGACAGCCCCTCTCCGATATTAACATGTCGATTGACGTATTACATGGTATGTTCTCTGTGTAAGTTAGTAGCTGTCGTCGCATAGCTTGGCTCGTACCGGGGCGCTTTGTCACTGTTTTCGAAAACATGCTGCATGCTCTATTTACAACATGAGAGTGTGTGCAACGACGCCCACTGCTCCAGTGAGCGCGACATGGAGAAGACCTACTCCAGCGCTTGCAGCGCCAGCCGTCACGGGCTGTGAGATGGGTTTGGCCGGGTAGGCCGTGGGCTGGTAAACCATGCTTGATGGGCCCGGTGGCAAGATGGTCACAGAAGGCACGCTCGTCGCATTGTACCGGCCAGTGGCTCCCGTGACAGGCGGTGCCGCGGGTTCCACGGCTTGTGCTATGGCGGGGGCCAGGACGGGGCCCACGGCAGGCGCCACGGCCGCCGCAGCGGGCATTTTGGGGACAGGACTGGGCGGAACGAAGGTCGCGACAATGGGCGTCACGATGGGCACCAGCGGGACCGCCTGCGTCATGATGTGGTACACGGGCTCGACCTCGAGCATCGAGACGCCCGGGGCGGCCGCGGGCGGCGTTACGTCGGCACCCGCGGGGCATACGGTCGTGTAGGTGTTGACGGTGCGTGTGGCGACAACCTCCTGTTGGTATGCCGCCGGGCAGTTGACGACGCCCGCCGCGCACATAGTGATGGTGTACAAGGCCATCGAGTACACGGTCGAGGTGACGAGCTCTCCCGCAGGCCCCGTGGTCGAGTTAATGACGGGTTCCGCCGAATTTTGCGCGGCCGTCGGCCGCAGAGGCAACGTTGATGCCGGTCCGGCAGTGGCAGTTGCGTTCACCATGGGGTACTTGGGCGTGACTAGCGCAACCGGCAGGCCGAGAACGGATTCCGATGTCGGCACAGCGGTGACGGGAGGTGCCGAGATGGTCCGGATGACCGGCCAAGAAGCTTCGCCGTTGGCCAGAGTCGATGTCGTGACGAGAGTGGTTGCCGTGGGCGACGGCAAGGATCCCACCGAGGTCAGGTTCAGGGTCACGGGCGCGCCGCCCCCCTGCGCATCCCGGTGTTTCCAGCACTGCGTGGCCGTCGGTGCCGTGAGCAGCGTTGTGGATACCGTTGGGACCGGGCCAAGCGTCTTATAGTCGACGACGACGTCGAGGTGCGCGTACGCGCCCACGTTCAGGTCGATGAACTCTCGTGTCTCAATCAAGCAAGTCGGCGTCGACTCGATCTCGGCCACCAACTCGAGGATGTTGGCGTAGATGCCTACGACCGCGCCCGCCCCGATGCCGATCACGTCGAGATCAGCCTCGGCGCCGACTTGCGCCCGGAGACGCAAGTCCGCCTTGAACCTGGCCTTGCCCGTCGTCACCGTGACGGGCAGCGACCGGCTGCTGATCCCATCACTGTGCACACCGTATCAATCAGAAAACATCCCGGGTTTCTCGATCGTCGTGGGGTTCTTACAAGTAGGCGTCCTTGACGTCGCCGCCGAAGATGTCGGCCTCGAGGAAGGCGTCGTCGGTTAGCTTGACTTGGAACCCGCCCGTCATATCAATCTCAGCGGTGACCCCGAAGACGAGATCGACGAAGAAGACGATACCGACGTCCAGGCCGGGCATGTGAAGTCCTATGGGAGTTTGCGACGAAAAGAGGTTGACCGAGAAGGTGGCCGAGGAACTGGTGTTGAGCCCCACGAAGACATAGGCCTCGACGCCCGAGAATTCCAACTTGACGGATGGATGTGCTATGTCCTCCCATAGCCAGGCGGTGACGGTCCCCTTCGTCTGGCAGTCCAAGCAGGTGAGCGCGAGGCCAATGCTCTCGGACCCGTCGTCTTGATTCCACGCGTGACCGCTAGACCCGTCCCGTTAGCTGTGCCATTCTGGCCGACTGATGTCAGCCTGGCCGTGGGTTTAGCGGGCTGCCATACGTATCAAAGAGGACCGTATTGTTCCAGGCCTTGTCCATGGAAAAGTCGGCCGTGATCCGTTTCTCCAGCCCGGAAGAACGCGCCAACTCGATGCCCTCTTGGACCAAGCGATCGGTTTGCGGCGAGCCTAGGGCAGTGGCCTCTAGCGGAGCTGGACTCGCCAGGCAGGTCAGGGCCGCAGCTAGAACCGCCAGACCTGATCGGGACCAAAGCATGATTAGATAGAATGACTGGAGTACTGCTCAAGTAATGTAATGAGTGTGAGGCTGCTGCCAAAGGAATGTGCAAGAGGTATATAAAAGAGGGTGTCGCCTCGCCGGGGCGGTACCAGTTTCTCCGTAACGAGTGATGGGGACCAGTAGCTGGACCTGGAGCTCAGCAAAATAACCAAGGGCGAAATCACGTTGGCGAGGTGTGCCTCATATATGTCTTTGCATACCCGACCCCTCCGGTTACACGCGAGACCCTCAGGCACTGAATTAGCCGTGGGGCGGCTGCCATCTGCATAATGGGGATTCGGTAGTAACCAGCGACTGTGTAGACAGGGCGATCAGACGGTTGCCTTCTAAGTGGGACAATTGACCGGCAGGCAGTGCCTGGGAATATTCAGCCCCAGGGAAGGGTGGCACAGGCCGCTTGACGATAAGCTGATCCGTGTGCGTGAACGGCCGAGATGCTCCGCCCCGCCCCCTCCCCGGAACTTGGGGAAAGCAGCCCGAGAGGCATCTCACATATTGTGAATGTGTCAACTTGACGGTCCAATCTGCAAAATATCCCCTTGATGTCCTTCGGCTCCGCGGTCGGATCAAGGCCACGCCGGCGTTCAACAGGGGTTCGGCACCAGTGGGGTTGTTTGAGCCAAGGCCTCCCCTGGTGGACCAAGTGGACTGACGACGGGCGCGCCGTTTTGCGTCCCGGCAGCTGGATCAGCAGGCAGTGCGACCTGGTACTAATGCATCTTCGAAGCGTACACACTACAGCTCACCTGGCCCACTCGCGAACCACTCGGCCGAGATTGGACCTACTAAAAAGAGAAAGTCAACTACTGCAGGGACGGGGCGGGGCAGGCAGACAGCCTTCCTTGGCGGAGTTGTCGAAGACTAGGGGCTGGCAACTAAGGCACTGGGTCGGGGTACAAGTGCTCAGGATACTGGCAGCTTCACGTACGTGTTAACGGCCCCTGGCTAGTCGAGGCAAGTCTATCATCAACCGCTTGAACGACCCGAGCCTTGCTCGGCAACGAAGATGTTGTCGACACCCGGTAGCGGGACCAATCTCGTTCGTAGCCCTGCCCTCTCTCTACCGGCTGTGTCCCCAGGCACACCCATGGAGAGTGCCTGGGCGGTAGATAAGTACTGCTCTGGATCCTCGGGGGTCCAAGCCGACGTAGCGGTACCGGAATGGTGATTTGCCGCCTCGACCGCATTGTCCGGGTATCACGGCCGCAGGAACCGCATTCATACGCTTGCATAGGTATGTGACTTAACGTCCTCCCACTCCCCCGAGAGCTTGGAGGACCATCGGAGGGCGGCAGGCAGGCCAGGGCCCAGACCGGCCCAGAATCGATGGGGTCCTTCGTGATTCTCCAAGGTGTAAGCTTGGTCAACAAGTGAGCAAAATAGGGGGACTATGAGGGACCCTGGCTGTTCTCCTGCAGCCTCGACCAGCCGAGCTGGGCTCTGTACCCATGGGCTCGCCGCCGCGAGACGACCACCGGGCGCACTTTCCGTTTCCACGAGAGAGAAAGCGGACGCATGCAGGCGGGGGCTTATCTGTGGGAAGGAGCAGAGGACTCCCCGGGCGCGGGAAGGCGTCCCGAGACGGTAGGCGTGGGGACATTCTATTTTATGCCACTGCCCCTCTGCGCACGCAAGAACGGGATACCAGACACCGGGTGACTGCAACTCTGGTGCAAGTTGCGTGCACAACCTGCCGGGTGCGTGTCTGAAAGAAGCCGCCCCTGTGTGCTCGAGGTTCCTGGCTGGAGTTGCGCACAGCAAGAGCCCCGAGAGCCGCATCCCCCACTCCCCCCCTTCGATCCTCTACCGCCCCCGGTCCAAGTTCGGCCCCGTCGTCTCCCCAACCAAGCAGACTGCGTCTCTGGCGGGCAATCTCTTCTCCCCTCTGTGGGCCTCACTCGGAGCCGAGGGCCGGCCATGTGCTCCAGCATCACCTACAAGTACCGGTGCGGCTGCGAACACTTCACCGTCTTCCAGTGCCCACGAATCGCAGATGTCAACCAGCAGAGGCGCTCGCCCGCGTACTGGGTGCATGGCTGCTCGCGCGGCACCACCCAGCTCGACGAGCCGTGCCAAGAGTGCGAGACGGATCCGTTCAGGACCCTGGGCCAGCTTGAGCCGAGTGGAAGCGCCGATGCGCACCCCACGGAACTCGCCACCCCGATGGAGGAGCAGCAAGCCATCGGGGCCGAGGGTGGGAATCTTCTACTGGCCTCTGATAATGACGAGTCGGAGAACGTGGACCCGGACCAGATGGACGATGCCGAGCACCGCCCGGTCTCTGATGATATGGCTAGCAACGAACCCTCCGACCCAGAACGCCAAAACGGACGGCGAGTCCTTGGCGAGATAACCCTGAACCTGCTCTGAGGGGAAGGGCAAGCTTACTAGCCCCGGTGCACAGGCTGACGCCGACGATCCTGGCTGGTGCGTGGAGGACGGACGATGTGTCCTGGGCAAGAGGGGCATCTCGTCGAAACGGCGACGTGGTATGGCATCATGGTAGAATTTGGCGTGCGTCCCATGCCTATTGTTGTTTCTACCTGGACCTAAGCTCATATCTCCCCTTGTTGGCCGCCTCTATGCAATGAACCCAAACAACCAAAGTTTGTGACGTAGACGTGCCCCCCCCCTGTGCCAATGTCAGCGGGGGAAGGGCGTGGTATGGATTGGCAAAGAAGCTCATTTGCTAGTTGGCAGGCCACTATCACCGACAGGGAGCTGTTAGGGACCCGACCCTGTAGCACGCCATACATACATACCCTGAACGCCAAGCGATACCCGTTTCCCCGGAATAGCCCCCCCCCCCCCTGAATGCATATACCGCAATATGCAGGGACTGTAAGTAGACGCAGCTATTCGATTTAGATAAAAAGAACTCCCCCTCCCCGCGCGCTCGGCATTGATCGCTTCTCCCAGGTCCACTGCCTACTATGCAGTCCAACGCGAGTGTCTGTCCTAACCCCCAATTGGAGCTTGAACCCCCCACCGTGGGAAAGACCCATGTCGGGGCCCGGTGGCTCCTTAGTGGCTGCTTTCGTCCCGTACCCTTCTCGCACCGTGATTTCCTTCCTCCAGGGCCTTCCTCGCGGCGTTGAGCAGGGCGGCGGGAGACCGTGGCACGAGGTCCTCCCCAGAACAACCGCCAAGGGACTGTGACCGTCCCGTAGGCAGCGCCTTGCGCAAGCCCTCGGAACGAGGCGTTCCTTGCGCCTCGCGGGCCTCCTGTGCCTCGTTTCCGGCTCGGCGCGTCTCATTCTTTTTCTCCTGGGATGGTGGCGGCGTGCCGAGGGGCGGTAGCTGCTGTGTGTCGTTGTCGTTGGCCGGAAGGGGCCGCCTTTCCAAGCGCTCCAGCGGGACGTCTTCTTGGCCCGTCTGGAGCTTGTACCGGGCCAGACCAAGCCGCAGTCTGAGGACCTCGGCCTTCTGTCGGGCCTGCTCGCGTGCCAATGGCCGTGAGCGCGACGCTGGCGTCGGCATGGGAGGCGGAGGCTGCGATAGTGGCGGGTGTTGTTGAGGTGGCGTGTGCTCTGGTACCGAGGCCGTCACGTTGGGCTCCGTGGCGGCGGTGGCTGCCGAGGCGTCGGCGGCCGAGGTGTCGAAGACGGATGGGTCTTCAGAAGAGCACGACGGCTCTTGAGCTGGACGCGCCTCGGGCTGCTCGTTGCTGGGAGCCCGTGTCCGGGGTGTGGGCGGTGCCGGGGCAGGCGAGGTACACAGTTTCTTGGCCGGTGGCTCTTCGCGGGCGAGCGGCCGCTCTTGGGTGCTTCTCTTACTGGTGGGCGTGTTGGGGGGCTGGCCGAGTTCAGGCTGGCCGCTGGCTGGTTTCGCGCTGAGCGAACGCAACACGGCAGGCGATTTGGCATTGGCGTCCAGGGGCGCCAGAGCGCGTCTTTTGGTCGGGGTTGACGCCATGGCGATCACGGGGCAAAGAAGCGGACGAGTACGAGTTGACGAGAGAGGGAGGGGAGGGGGGCACTGGGCCGGGGCGAGCTGGCTGGCTGTATGGGAAACGAGGGCTATCTGTCGACGATGGGAAGACGGCTGGGAGCCAGCGGGACGAGGTCACAGAGCAAGTGATGGTGATATGGGAGAAGAGGTGGGTGTCGCGCGTATGGACGTGGCGCGTGGTACGAGGTCGATGCGCAGCTACAACGCACTTAAGCTGGGGGGCGCAACAGTCCGCGGATGGATGGCGGGAGGTGTGTGGGGGGGGGGGGGGGGGTTGGAGGTCTGGAGTAGCGCCTTTCCAAGCACCTGCTCCTGTGTAGTTTTCGGCGCGACGGAGAGCAACAAACAGGCGGCGCGGGCCAAAGACGGGAGGGGAGTGGATGCGACGTCTACCTTACCTGCATCCCATCCCGTGCACCGGAAGAAGAACCGGAAGCTGCCGCAGCTGATCCCGACCACCCTCTGTGTGCCCGTGGAGGCGACGGGGGGCCCGCGTTCAGGTATCCGGGCGAGGCAGGTATGAATCTCCCATGCGCGCTGCCCGCAGCCCGCCGGGTCAGCGTGGCGCTGGGAGCAGAGCCGCACGTGTGCTGGCAGGGCCTTGTGTGTGTGTGTGTGTGTGTGTGTGTGTGTGTGGCCGCAATCATCTGGGATTGTGGCAGAAGCGAGCGTGCATATCCCATGGTACGTGAAAATGTCGCGTGGGGTGAGGGAGTCGCGTAGAAAGCAAGTACCTCGACGCGTTGGCACGCGAGAGCGCGCGCGGGCCCAGAGAGCAGCAACCATCGGTGTACCTGGGCCGAAGCGGTTGGAGGGCCAGGGGGCCAGAGGGAGGGGCAACCCGGTACGGAGTCTAGGGCGTTTCCAGGCCCGCCCGCCATGTTTCTCGCGGGCGCATGCCCTCCCTACCGACCTACCGACATATGTACCTACGTACCTGCCTACCTACCTGCGTAGGCACCTGATGCATGTGCTTGGTCGGGTAGGTACCTCGTCGCTCCCTAGCAAGCCCGATGGAGATCAATCTCAGGGGTCCGCTCGGCGGCCCAACCCAACCTGGATGACATCCACTCATCCTGCCCAGCAGAGCCCTCGGACCGTCGAGCGAGAGCAGAGCCCAGAGCCGCCCGGACCCGGCGCGGCAGGCCAGAAGCGTCCATGCCTGGCCCGACTGGCGCTCGTAGGGCTGGCGGGCTTCCCACGCCGGCCCAGCACCGGCCCCGGGGAGTGAGCGTGTACATATGCACTTGGGTAGCTTCCCAGCAACGCATACCCCTCTCCATCCCCCCTCGAACGCGTCTCCATGCCGTCCATACCCCACCGTGGCTCGGTGGCTGGTATACTCATATCCACGGCCCGACAGTACCAGATGAGTCCGTAGCGCCATCATGGGTACCTGACACATAAATTGACAGCCCACTTCACATGCACCAAAAGCCAAGTCCCTCTTCCGTGCGGCCCACCCGCCCGTGGATTCCGCCGTGCCTCTCGAATGACTACGGCCCGGCACTACCCAAGTACATACCTACCTACACAGGCATGTAGGCACCCAACATACGTACCTACCTGGGCAGCCCATCGTGGACCCGCCCCTGGCCCGTCGAGTCCCCGTTGCTGGAGACTGGGCGGCCCCCGCCGCCCTGTGGTTGGCCCAATCCACGCCCAACCGAACCTGTTCACGCTCAATCCCCTAGGGTTGGCTGCCCGGTACTTCGCAGTCCCTGCCCACTTGCCATCCTCGCAAGCCGAAGGGAAACCTCCCATCAGACCTCACGATACCCCAGGGACAAAACAGCAACTCGGTTGTGTGTCAATGAGGACTTGCCTCCATTTCATTGTCTCCCCTGGCCGCATACGTACTTGGATACTCCAACCCACTGCGCCCATCTCTCCTTTTTAGGGTATCTCCCATTATACCTCCCGTATGTACCTTTGGAGCCCCGGCCAGAAAAAAAATCAACAACTCCGGGCCCTAATAGGATATCAACGGCCCAGGTAACACAGCTATCCATGCCCCAGGTCAAATAATCAATGCCCTGACTGATCGGTGGGCGGGTATCGACTCCGTCATGCCCCCGGCAACGCCGTCCGTCATCCCGCCTCCGACCCCCAGCCCCCAAAGCCCTGGCGCTTCTATAACGTGCTTCCGTACTTCTTTGCCAAGCTCCGTCCAAAGTCGAATGACAAGTAGAACGCCCTCCGAAAATAAACCCCCCACTCCCACCTCCTATTCAGTTGGTGTCCAGCATGTACAGGGAGCTGTCCAGTGCAAAGCCCTTAGAAAAGTCGTTTTGGACCTCGTCCCAACATGTGAATTCGGCTGCACCGCTTGTGTCCATGGCCAGCAAGCCACCCGCGTCGGCGAAGTTGCTGTTCATGTCGGCTGCACCGACGTTGAGCAACTGATCGCCGTCAAAGGGCTGCCACGTGTCGAACCCGAGGTCAAGGTTGAGATTGAGCGCCACGCCCTCTGATACGTCACTGTTGGGCTCCGATAGGGTGCTCTCCTTGCTCGACTCGGGCGTATCGTTGGGTGTGATGGCCCGGTACACGGCCATGTCCGAAATGGCCCCGCCCCCGCCGAATTCCACGCCCAGATTCTGGAATAGGTCCTGCGGGTCGATGGTACCAAACTTGCATGCCGTGTCCACCAAGACCGGTTGCGCCTGTGTCGGCGTGGACATCTTGTCTTGGTCCTTAATGTCCGTCATCTTGCCCGCCGCCCCGGACGTGCTGTCCGACCGCTTCATCGAGCTGTTGCGCGCCATCTGCGCCCCGCCAGCCGGAGACTGGCCGAGGGTCGGGCCCGTTGCTGCTGCTACGGGTGTGCCGTTGGGTGGCCCATCCACCAACGTTTTCGCCTTGCCCGTAGCGTCCAGACCCAGCGCCTCGGCCAAGTTGTCGGTAGCAAACCTGAGCGGGTCCTCGTACGGCTTGGTGTGCTCCTCCTCGTAGTGGGCACGCTTGGCTTCCTCCGTGACGAATCCGATGTTGTTTGCCTCGCAGTTTTGCACGGGGCACTGGAACTGCGGCTTGGGTAGCGCACTCGGTGTCGCTTGATGCCGCTTCTGCATCTGCGGAGACGGTGGCTTGCTGACCTGGGGCGAGACGCTCGTGCTGCCGCTCTGCCCGGTTCGCGCCTTCTTACGCGCGGGGAGTTGCAGGTCGTTGACTGTGAAAGCCGGTTTGTTTGCGTACGCGGGCTGCCCATGAGGCGACGCTGCACCGATTGGGAAGGGGGGCTGCGACGTCGTGGGTGCAGCAGGCACCGTACTCGAGTTCTTCCGCTGGGGCTGACCGGTTGCCTGCGTGTTCTTCTCCAGATTGGCCGCATTCAATGCTGCCGGCTGCGACGTCGGCGTCGCGCTCTGACCCGTCGCACCCCCGTGGAGTGCCGTTTCGTTCGGTTGAGCGCCCGGCTTCCGGGGCTGAACGGTGCCCAGGTCTTTGTAGATGCTTTCCATCAACGCCGTGACCTGGTCCACGTCTTTAGAGCGGATGGAGAAGACTTCTTTAGGAAGATTAGTCTGACTGTCTAACTGCAATGCCAGGCGTGCCCGCTGTGAGGTGTTAGCGCGATTTCATGCAGCCTTTTAGGAACCGGTATCTTACCATTCTGAAGAACATCCTGGCGCGGTGGTCGTCATGCTTCAATTGGTACCACCGACTGATGGACCTTCCACTCTTGTTCAGCTCGCCCATGATACGCTGTATCTTCTGCGCCACCTCGGCGTGCTCCTCAGGCGACATCGGGACGGGCGGGTAGTGCTCGTTGCTGCATTTGATCTGCTCCTCGTGGCCCAGCCTCTTGAGCGTGGCGAAGTCCTCCTGCGCGTTCTGCATCGGCACCGACTGTCGGGCCCTTATGATTTGTGCCCTCTGTTCTGGGCTCATGTTCGCAAGCTGGGCGGGCGTGAAGGCTGGGACGGCTGATGGGGCGGGTGGGTGTTGCTGGGATGAGGCGCGTTGCATCGAAGTGTTGTGATTTATTGTATCGGCCAAATCATCCGAGCTGGGTCGCTTGAGGTTGTTCGCCTGCGGTACGGCAGGTGAAGGGTTTGACTGCGGTGTTGGCGTTGACGTTGGACGGCTGTTCACAGGCTGCGGAGGCTGCTGCGCCTTGTTGCTTGATGGAGCTGGCCTTGGAGGCGCGGCTGGCACAACTTGCGTCGGAGGGGTTGCGTTCACTGGCGGAGCCGGTTGCGGAGGCTGCTGAATGGGTTGAGCCACTGGTCCGGCGATCGCGGGCATATTCTTGGCACGATGCATCTTCATCTGCATCAAGGTGGACCGAATCTGCTCATCCGAGAAATCTCTGAATCTTGGATTGTTCTTAGCGCTCTCGATCTCCTGCACCGTGACCGTAAACTGCTGAGGGTTAGGACCCTGTGGCACTTGGCCGGGGATGCCTTGCGGAGGTTGCGCAGGGTGTCCAGGCTGCTGTGGTACAGGCAGCCCGACGAAGGTGGCAGCTTGCGGCCTGGTTGCCAAGAGGTCCCTGAACTGAGCAGCCTGATACTGAAGCAATGATTGTGTGAATTGGGGAGGTAGGTTCTGTGTCGCCAACCACTGGCGAAGTTGACCCCATTTCTTGATTTCTTGAGGCACATTCGGGAGTTGGCTCACCACCTTTGGAGGTATATCCATTGAGTTTGCCATTTGAGCAGCGCGTGGGTTCGACTGCATGAGTGGCTGGCTTCCTGGTGGCCGCATCCGGCTCAGTTGCTGCTGAACCCCCATGGGGTTCTGGCCATTTGCCGCCATAGAGGGGTTCGGTTGCTGACCGTTGCCACCGGGTGGGAACTGTGTCATCGGGTTGCCCTGCCCAAAGTGGCTTTGCTGGGAGCCGGGTTGCGGCCGTCCCGCCATGCCTGGAGCTCGACTGTTACTCCATTTCACCATGATCTCGTTCATCTTCTCCTGAGGCAACCCCATGAAAATCTGGCGTTGCTCCGGGGGCATGTGAGAAATCATTTGGTTGAGAATCTGGTTCCTCTGGGCCGCATTCATGGGCTGTCTTAGGTTACCGGGGTTGAAGCCCGGCCCAAACGGCGCATTGCCCTGGTTCATAGGAGGCTGCTGGGCACCAGGACCCATGGCCACGGGTGGTTGGGACACAGGTGCGTTCAGCGTATCCATCGATGGGCTCTGCGAGACGGCGCCGGCGCCACCCAGACCTCCAGGCTGGCCTTGCATCTGCTTCGCCTGGGCCTGGGCCCTAATCTGAGCTTGCGACTGGGCCGCAACCTGGTCCATCTTGTGCTGTTGGGCTTGTTGCATGTTATTGAATTGCTGGCCCATGTGCGATGGTCGTCCTTGTTGGTTCGGCCCCTGCTGACTGTTGTCAACGGCGCCGAGCGGCTGAGGGGTAGCATTTCGTCCCTGGCTGGCCGGTACAACCATTTGTCCCGCCTCTTGAGCCATCATGCCTGCCTTCTGTTGGTTCATGATCTCGACATTCGAGAAAGGACCGCCTATGTCTCCACCAGGCTGTTGCCCAGTCGGATTTATGCGTTGTTGCTGCTGGTGCTGGTGCTGTTGCTGCTGGTGCTGCTGTTGATGCTGCTGGTGCTGCTGGTGCTGGAGCTGTTGTTGCTGGTGCTGGTGCTGCTGTTGCTGCTGGTGCTGGTGCTGCCGCTGTTGAGCTTGCATCATGGCAGTGTTCATGGGACCGTGAGGGCCCATGTTTGGCTGTCTCCCGGCGGCACTGGCTAGCACCTGCTGCTGAAGGAAAATGAGCAGAGGATCTTGTCCTTCCGCTTGCAAACGGTCAAAATTCTGCGGTCCCATCCTCTGTCGAAGCTGGGCGCGCATATTGTTTCTTTGCTCCTCTGTCTGCGATTGTATTCTGGCCAGAGCAATCTGCTGGGCTTTAGCGCGCGCTTGAGGGGTAATGTTAGCTGCGTTCATTTGCTGCCCTTGAGCCATCATTGGGTTTGCACCAGGTTGCATTCCCTGCATACTCGGGTTCATAGGGTTGGTCCTCATATTCTGCATGGCGATGCCTTGCTGCTGTGACTGCTGAGGAATGGGCGAGGCTTGCATCGGTTGTTGTAGATGCTGGAATCCACCCTGCTGGGGCTGGCCCATTCCTCTCTGCATTTGATGCATCGCGTTTGGGTTCATAAACATTTGAGCCTGGGCCTGGGCTTGCGCCTGGGCCTGGGCTTGCGCGGCAGCCGCCTGTTGATTGAGGGTGTTTTGCACTTGCGCCTCATTCGCCTGGCGCTTCCGAAATAAGTCTTGTATCCGCGCGCTGATTTTGGTATCATACGTGCCCTGGTTTGCGTAAGTATCCGGTTCCAACGATAGGTGCCTCAGCCAGCGGCTTACCTTGTCAGGGGACTGCAGAAACGCTTCTTTCTCGAAATTCAGGCCCATTCCCATCAGAGGTTGGGCGTCCATCTGCGGATGTGCAAGGAAGGAGTTGGAAATACTACCCAGATGTCAGCGCAAGACTTTGGAGCTAGGATCGACAGGAAGGGGTTGTACATGTTCATGGCGTGGCTCATTCGGGTCTGCGGGGGCAACTGTGATTGCCAGCCTTGAGGCATAGGTTGGTTCATGATGTGTGAGTACACCGCTGTCGTCAACTGCTGTTGAGCTGGGCGGCCCCGCATTTGACCGCCGCCGGCCATCTGTGGCATCGTGGCGGCCATGGCCGCGATGGCAAAGTTCACGGAGTGGGATTTCTAGGTCATCCAACAGGACCGTTTCTCGGAAAGACCCGACTTGGCCGGTCTGTGTTGGCGACGGGGCGCAGTCCAAGCCAAGGGGGGATCGCGCGGCGAGGCCGTGGGTCGAAGAACTGCAGCGACAATGGTACACAGGTGGCGTATAACCCGTGTTGGGATCTGGGGGGGGGTCTAGACGTTAGCATACAATCTAATCATGTGCTGCAGTACTGTCCGAGGTGGCCGAGACTCGCGATGCTCCCTCGCCAGGCAACAGGGCCGTAGCGTGGTAGTACTTACTGTACGCGACAGTGACAGCAAGGGCGCAGAGAAGCAGGACAAGAAAGCTGCCAGGCCGACCGCGTCAGTACCGGCTCTGCTTTCCCGGCGGCGAAACGAGATGAGAGGGTTCGGGGCGGGACGCGGCGAGTCAAATGGAATCGTGGTTCGGGGACGTGTTGTGGCAGCAACCGGGACGAGTGTACGCTGTACGTACAGAGGAATATCCGCTCTCTGTGCAAGAAGATGCAAAGAGGTGGAGGGTCCGAGAAGGAAGACGGCCTGGGACGTCGCAAGAAGCCGTGGCCAAAGCTCGAGGCGAGGGACCGGGGTGAGCGAGGCAGGTCGCAGAGTCGGGATTGCTGTCTGGATCTGGCGACGAGGCCGCGAGAAGCAAAGACGAAGGAGAAAGCGGGTGGTGACGATGGAGGCGGGCGGTGTCGGTGGAGACGAGGGTGAAGCAGGCGAAGAAGAAGAAGACGGAGACGACGAGGGTGAATAGATGGCTCAATGTCCCCCAATCATTCACCTGCTTTCTTCCATCGGGGTCACTCGCAACAGTCGCGGTGTGGGTGTCGGCGGGTGTGATGGTGAGAGTCGGGTGGTATGGAGGAAGGTGTTTTAGTCTGGATGATGGGGGATGTGGTACTGAACAAGGGCGGACGGTGGGAACGAGCGAGCAGGTACGGATTCTGTAGTCGGGACGGACGGTAGTGGTGGTGGTACTAACGCAGAGTAGGGGTACGGAGCAGTACTTGGGGTACATGCACCAGACAGGCAAGTCTGGTCTGGACCCAGCATCCCAAGGAAGTACCTACCGACGCTCATGTAACAGCCCACAGCATGGACGACCTAGTCTGGATGAGGTAAGTAGCCTTTCCCATCCACCCATGGCCTTTATTCATGTACCTGGGTACGTAGTAGGTCTGGAGGTTGCTGGCCAGTGTGAGCGTGATATGAGGAGAAGGCCTCTCTCATAACATGGGCATACACACATCCCTACATCATCTGTCTCCAGTCTGCCATTTGCCCTTGACTACAACCTCCGGCAGCGGGGAACGGCGGCCGGTGGAATTGACAGCCCTCCCCCCCCCCCCCCCCCCCCCCCCCCCGGGTCCGACCCGGGCTTTTTGGGTAACTCCAGATTCGGTAAGCAGAAGCACAACAACGCCACGAAGCAAGAGGGACCGGCTGGCTGGCTCTTCGTGTGTAGGGTGACGGAAAGTAAAAGTGCAAGTGAACCAGGAATTCAATATTGGCAAAAGTGGGCATTGGGGATCTCCCACGTCCACCAGCCCCCCTCCCTCCCTCTGACCTCCATGGGCGCAAAGCCTGACTGCTCACTGGCCAGCGCTAGCCACCACCCCGGCACCTAACCTTGTCCAGGGCCCATGTCAGGCTGGATGGATGTACCGGCTGCTGCTGCTCACGCACTGTATCGTCGTATCGTCCAACAGGGACCCGCCTACTTTCCAACGGGCTGGTGCAGGGCATTCCAACCCGTCGCCGCTCTCGTCGTCGTCGTCGCTCTCCTGCACCCGACTCCCCCCCTCCCTTGCCTCTGCCTCTCTCGACCCCTCTTGACCCTCTCCTTCTGACTGTGGTTTGTTTCGTCCTTCCCTCATACGCGCTCACGGACAAACACATCCTCACTCCAATCACGTCTGTCCTCTCGTGCTTCCTGTCGCGGGACAGACAAAGCACAAGGCGAGTGAGCAGCACCGTCGCGGTGGTGGTGGTTGAGGGACCCCCCTCCCGTTGTCGGTCCGCGGGCACGCACGAGCCTGCAAGAAACACCGACGAATCCCTCCGTCGGTACCGCCTCTCTCGAGTGGCCTCAGGGTGCTGTGAGGCCGTTTGCTAGTGGGCATACCACGCACATCACCACACTGCTAAGGTTCGGGTGGCTTACCCTGCAAGAAGTCTAATTGCGCGGCGTCGCCAGAAGGGCTTCCACTGTCAGATTGCCAGCGCACTGCCAAACTCCATGTCAGCCCAGCCCCAGAGCTGACGATACCCAGTATGGTTGAGCCCTGTGGCTGTCCAACCCAACACCGGGTATCCCATTGAGAGTCCATACCCTCCAGTTCCAGGGTACCTGCCGCCATGCATCGTGGAAACCCCGTTGGGAACTCATCTTATACACACATATACGCTTGGGCGGTACGGGTGTGTACGTCGTGGTAAACGGGCGCAAGCCCAACTGCATCTGTGAGAAGCAAGTGGATAGCATGTAGCGCGACCCAATCAAGTGCCGGGCAGCACCCTCGACGCACTGCCGGACCAGGCTCTGTATGCAAAGTGCCTGACCTACCTACTTCACAGCATTACGGGTAATCAACCCAAGAGGCCGTCCGGCCTCGTTGCCCTCGCAAGAATGCCCAGCCAGACGCACCCAGTCTGGAGGAGGAGGAAGGGGGGGGGGGGGGGGGGGGGCGGTCACTACCGTTCGTACCTCATGCAGTACAATGTGCATACACAGTACATGTCCCCTGCTGTCTTCCGACAGGGGAGGGGGAGAGGGCGGACAGCAGGAGACAGGGGACCTGTTTGAGGAAGCGGTGCCCGCGACAAGGATTTCGCCTGGGCGGTTGTTATTGCCCTGAGGCGCTTTTGCGCTTTGGGCCGAAGAGCGTCTCAAAACATCAGACCGGCGTTAGGGTTAGCAGCAGGCGACGTTGCCGCGAGGCGTGGACACGCTGGGCGGGCAAGGGGACCAGACGAAGGCAGGGAAGAAGGAGAAGCAGACGAACAAAGATGACCCCGCCCTCTGCTACCCATCCCAGCCAACGAGGACCATCGGCCTTCCAGCTGTACAGCTGTGTCGCCCGCCCTCGTGATGCAAGGTCATTTGGCCAGTCAGTCGGGCGCATCGGGATGGAGGGCAGCCCAGGGATGGCCCAGCGGCCTCGTAGAACGGCCGCCTCCACGTCACATAACCACCTGGCCATGCTGGCGGCCATCCATTCATTGCGCGGCAAGGTTGTGCGTAGTTATGTATGTGGTGACCCAGTATCGCCAGTGCGAGGTGATAGGTGGCACGCCTCGACCTGGACGCCACGGCTCAATAGGGTGGATGGAATGGGCTTGCTGGCCCGCTAACTGTCGATACCCATCCATTGGTTACTTTGCCGATGCAGATTGTGGCAGTACCTCAGCTACCTACCCGGTTCGTTCTGATGGCAAGGTACCGGCGTCCTCCACTCGGTTTAGGGAATTCGAGGAGCTCTGCCGGCCTCTTATTGCTACCTGGGTCTGGAATCCATCCCCTGCCCCGGCCGGGACGGGTCAGGCAAGCATGTTCGGCAGCCAATTTCGAGAGTTGTCGCCCCGGGGCGTCAGCCATACGCTGCAACCCAGTTTATTAGCTTCTCCCCCATGTTACGCATGTCGTCCGGATGAAGACGAAACCATTTGACGTGCGTGCACCGGCTGGCCGACGGAATGTTCGCAGGTACGGATTTCTCGGCCTCGGAAACCCAAGAGACAGAGTTTAGCTCCCCAGGTCGGCAGGTAGGGATCGTAGATGGCCAGGCGGCCCTCCCTCTCCACACCCGGGGCAAGATCGGCGCGCCTGCTGTCCATATGTTGTACGTGGACAGCTCTGTGCCCTGGTATGGAGATGGAGTATACGAATAGGGGACACAGACAACCCTGGCACCATTCCGCATACCGCAAGGGGGTTGAAGATATACGTCGGTATACACAGCTGCCTGCGTACCTCGCAGCGGTGAAATGTTGGTAAAAATGCGCAAGGTTGCCGTGTCAAAGGCCGACAGATCGACAGGCCGCCTTGCCCGCAGGGGCGTACCGAATTGTCCGAACAACATGTTGTGCTCGACTTCGGTGGGAATGTGTCTGGAGATTCCGCACGCCGCTTATCTCCATTTCGAGCGCCCGTGTTTACCCCACGCACATCCTCGATGGACGAGCCGCGGGGGCAGAACCTCACCACAACCTCCCCCCATCGTTCGCAGGCAAAACCACTGCCCGGCGTCGCGTGTCGTGGGCGAGACTGGAAGCTGGCTAGTCCGCAGTACCGTGGGTCTACGAATAGGGACGTGTCGATGATCGATGTCCCTCTCGCCCGCCAGCGACCAACCCCGACCGTCTCCTCCCCACCGGGATCATGAACTCCGTACACCGTACCCAGGCGAGCACTGCTTATACTAATCGAGCGGGAGGGTCTAACGAGGAGAGAACGGACATGCTCAAGTCGGCAACGGGCGGCAGGAACCTACCTTACGTACTCAATGGACCGATCACACCGAACGGTGTACGTGTACCCGCAAGAACGGCCTTCTCCGCGAGTGTGGGCCCCCGCAACAACACCGACAATAATAAGGGAATGCACTCGTACAGGAACAGCCGCTTCGTCTGCCAGGCGGTCGTCTGCCCCTCTATCCCCATCTCCTTCCAGCTCTCTCTCTCTCTCTCTCTCTCTCTCTCTCTCTCTCTCTCTGTTTGTGTGCGTGCGTGTGTGTGTGTGTGTGTGACACCAGAGCCCCAAGGTTTTGCTTGGCATACGGTGTGGACTCTGGGGTGGCACCGTCCTGGGGACTTTGAGTTGATCTGCTCAGCATTCTGATGTACCGAGATAGTGTGACCGACAGGGGGGGGGGCATGTTCGCCTTAGCGCGGTGTCTAGCAGGCGCTTCGTCCTGCTCATCTGTAGCAGGGCTATCCACGAGCAAATGGCACCGACTGATGAGGAGGCACACAGCCAGCAGAAAGAGGAGTCATTACGGTGAAGAATCGAGTGCAGCCCGGGAAGCTTTCTTGAAAACGGGCCGCGCCCAGTCGCGCGCGCGCCCGCGCACACACACACACACACACACATTCTCTCTCTCTCTCTCTTCCTCGCCTTGGAGGGGCGGCCGTCTCATGCCAGGCAGGCGGACAGTCGTACGTAATGCGGGCAACGCGATCTACACGGCTAAGATTATCGTTAGGATGGGGAGGCGAAGCAGTCACACATATACCACTTTCCTACCACTTGTACCTCGTCCAAGCTGGTTGTCAAGGTTTTGTCGATAGGACTGGTCACGCGCCCGGCGGGTTGACTCTCACGCCTCCTGCTTGGGTCGAGGCAGCAACGAGGTCATGACACACATCACCACACACATACGTCTCCCCGGCAGCCGCTATCCTTGGACCGGTCCCCTGCCACGATGGGTCGCAAGGGGCGGGCGAGACCCAAAGACCGCCTTCCGAGGCTCGATGCATGCATCGCGAGGAGCGCATCGAGACGTGCTGTCTCCAAAGGGACCCGCTTGCGTGCTTCTTCCGCTCCGCGAAATGGATACCCATTGCAGGCTGGATGAAATCTGAAGAATGGATGTACCTTTCTCCCCGTTTGAGCTCATTTCCCTCCCTCTGCTGCCTCCTCCTCCTCCTCCTTCTCCCTCCTTCTACTCGGCCTAATTGGCAACGGCAGCCTCTTCTCTGCTTGCCCTCTTACATAATCATCGCGTGGGACCACGGGGACGAGTCCTACGTGTTGGAACCGTGTCGGACTGGTTGACGACGGCCTGTCAGCCCGACTATGTAAAGCAAGCAATTGGCTCCCGCCTCCAGGCATGCTCGTGGTACTCTCACCTTGGTCAAGTATTGCACCATATCATATATACCACACCCACCTCTCCAAAGTAACTCAGAGGCGGCGGCCCGGATCTCAGACAACTTGAATAGACCAAGGCCGACCGCCCTGCTGCTGTCCCCCCATCCTTGCCGGGCCAAAGTTAGTGAGCCGCCACTTGGCTCGAGTACTTCTGTCTTGGTCTGAGTAAGGAGCAAGCGCCGGTACACATCTCATCTGGCTACTTTCGGATGCCTCCCAGATGAGTACGGGGCTGCCGCACCCAAGCGCGCTCAGCAAACTGGGTGGACTGGGTCAATGGCCCGGCCTGTCGCCCTTTTTCTTTTTTTTCTCTTCTCTGCCACGAGGTGTGTAGTACATAGGGTAAGGTGGCATCTCACGTAAAGAAGTATGGAGCACGGCGGATGTACCTGTCATGGAGCGGTCGGTATAGGTACCGCTCTCAAGTACCGGCGTGGCCTATGCAGGGCTAAGGCCAGGCCCCAAGTAACTGACAGCGTAGGCCCAGACTCGTTGCCCATCGGAGTGGTATTACGACACCAACAGGGCATCAGCGGGCCGGAGAAGAGAGAGAGAGAGAGAGAGAGAGAGAGAGCAATCGGCAGCAGCTGGCAGACGGTGTTGGTCTTGGGCCAAATGGCCCGTCTGTCGTGGCAACGAAGGCCCTTCATTCTCTGCCCTTGTCCCGGCCGCCTGGGCGATGGCACTACGGATACTTTGAGAACGGGGCATGGCCTTGTGGAGAGGCCCTGTGCCCAAACAGCCCTAGTGAAATGGCCTCGGATCTGGAACGGGCGAATGGATGGTTGGATGAAAAGGCGCCGGGGCTGGGCACAGCACGGTCACTACACGGGGATCGAGAAGGGACCTGCACCTTCATATAGGCACTTGGGCAGACAATCAGGTAGGTAGGTAGGTATAAAAGCACTGCTGGGGAAGAGAAGGGTCAGTGGCAGAGAGGAGGTGGATTCATGGTGAGATGCGTGGAATTCGGGAGGATGGATGCGTGTGGGTGCCAGTGTTGAATGTGGAGGCCGGGTGCGGTTTTGTTTCTGCAGCGGCAGCAGCTGGAGCCCCATCGGCGAGTAGATTAACCAACAACGTCTATACCTATGACCGTCCGCTTCATTCATAGATACCCATGGAACCCGTCGTAGTACGTGCCGCTCACTCACCGCGACCGACGACGACGACGACGAGCATGATTGGCGATACGGCGAACGACTTCTGACCGGTGCGTCCTATACGCCCACGAGACCTCAAAGTCGCGCCAGCCCGACTTGCAAGAGCGGAGGCCGACAAGTACACTACGTAGCGACATATAGAAGCCCCTCGCCTACGCGCGTGCGATGATGTCTTTGTACGGTGCCTGGCCTTGCTTCTACTGCTTCTTCTTCTTCTCCCTGAGTGTCTCTCCCTCCCCACTGTCTCTACCTCACTCTCTTCTGCCGCTTTCCTTGCTCTCTCTTCCTGTCGCCCCCCTCTTCTCCCTCTCTCCCTCTCTTTTGTCCTTCTCACCTCTTCTCCGTGTGTGCGTGTGTATGTGTGTGTGTGTGTGTGTGTGTGTGTGAGAGAGTCGCCCGCTTCAGGCTTAGCCCGACGTTCCGTCCGCTTCCGCCAACCGCTCGCGTCCCACCGCACCCACGACGCTTCCATGGTGGTGTGAGCTCTGCCCAACCGGGGCCGCGCTAAACGACGACGGACACCCGTGAAAGAGAGCAGGCGGGTACATGCTAGGTACTACGCACAGGTATACATTTCCCCCCCTCTCTTTCCCGCGCCTGATCGCCTTTGGACAAGGCTTCGCTGGCCTGCCTGCCTGCCTGCCTAACACCCCCCCCCCCCCCCCCCCCCCTTCCTCTCGGCCGGAAAGTAGACAGCAGAGCTTGCAGGACTTTAGGCGTGCAAAGCAGGCAACGGCGCCTCTGGACCCAGGGGGGGGGGGTTGCTTGGGTATTGGAGGCAGGTAGCCAGTCAGTTGGGCCGTTGCGATGCGTGTTCCCCAGCGGCTTGAAAAGAAGAATTACTGCAATCTCGCAGTCCCGGGAGGGCGTTCGTCCGTTGAAGCGGTTCGCGACTTTGTTTACTCTCGCGCGCACCCCGGCTCGTTTCAGAGAGGTGTCAGCGACAACCCCTCTGGCCAGAGACGCTCTCCGAGCCCCCCATTCGAAACTCTTCGGGGTCCGTGTTTGTTCACGACGGAGAGCTACCGGCCCACTAACGTTAATTAGTAGTGGTATTCATGTCCAGGTGCTATTCCGTAGCCACCTCTCAGAAGATTGCTTGTCACGCTGCCGGCCTGCTCATATGCTTCATGTACATACGTACCTACTTCCGCGATAGTCCCAGGAGGTAGGAAGCGACTACGCTGTGATGGAAATGGGGCTTGCGTGCACGAGAAGCAGGTGACTAATGCGTCCTTCGCCTTGATTCCTCTACACCGGCCATCCCCTGCTATCGGCCACTTTCCCAGTCTCTATACAGTTTCGAGTCTTATCGGCTTGGGGCGGGCAATCCCCGAAGCCGCACGAGTCCAGCCTGGGCAACCGCGGGCTGGTACGCGTTCCAGCTTGACTGTTCGGGGAGCCACAAGAAACGTCGATGGGCAAGGGATGCGAGTCGAACGAGTTCGCCGCCTGTAAAGTCAAAACGGACGGATGGCACAACCATTTGGGGGGCTGGGGCCAAAGCCGCACGTGCGGGTCGTCGGCCACAAGTGGAGGGCCCGAGGTATATGAATAGGGATGGATACACAGTACGCAGTAGATGGATGGATGGATGGATGGATGGGTGACGGGGACAAGGTGGCGACCATGGATACCGGCGCCAATGAATAAAGGCGGGCAATCCCATGCAAATCATCCTGTTTCCAGAGGAGGCTCCCCCTTGGGGAAAAGCAAAGCGACGAGAACACGTGCGGGCGCTGATGAAGTTCCAGGGGGGGGAGGATGAAAGACTTATGTCGTCACGCAACAGCCTTACCTTTACCATTTGCGTGGCGATGCCGCCCGTGTTCGTTCTCCCCCTTTTCGCCAGCGCAGCATTGTCGGCACCGCCGGGAAAGGCGGGCGCGGGGCGGGCGCAGACGGGCGCAGGAGCCTCTCAACGTCCATTGTGCAAACAGGCATGCGACGATACGTTGCAGGGTATGTCCAGAGAGGATATGCATTCCATGTACCGGGGGCCGGTATAGCTACCGTACCGGTTCCTCGATTACCTACTTCGTCTCTATCTACCGGCCTTCCGTACGCGAGGGCCAACGTAGGGACGGAAAGGGACAAGACTCCTTAGGACCAAAGGGGGAGGAGGCGAAGCTGCCCTTTGCCCTCGTGTTTTCTTTTTCTCCCACCACTATACGCAGACTTGCATGTGCTATGACCGCTTGGCCTCCTGGGCTCGTGCTTTCCACGCCTGTATGCATCGGCTGAGACCGGGGGGGCGACAGCAGAAGCCGGCTGCATGTTTGACACTTTTTGCTCCGCCGTCCGCAGCGGCCAATGGGCGTCGGGGCGGCGTCGGGGGCCTGACACAGGCGAGCCATCGTCTTCTTTTCTGCCCGCAGGAAAGGCCCGTGAGAACCATTTGTCCTCAGTTTGCCTACATGGGGTGGCCACACGTATTGTGTGTATATATAGTAGGCACATGCCTATAGGGACCTATGTATGTGTGGCGTGTATCTTCGGCGCATACAGGGGGGGCAGTCCCGGCGAGGCTTGAAGGCCCAAGACGGCCTGTCAACTATGACATATACGCAGTACGGACCGGCGGAGCCTCACCGCATAACCATGCGAAAGAAGAAGGGCAGGGGAAAGAGAGAGGGAAAGAGCTAGAGCTAGAGAGGGGGGCCAGAGCTAGAGCGAGAGAGAGAGAGAGAATGAAAGATAGCGCGTCGTCTTCCATCGTCGTGTTTCTCAGCCCGTCAGTCGCCCAGAGAGCCTGCCAATCCCAACCAATCAGCCGGTCGCTCGTCCATGTGTGGATGTACACGGAGGGAACCCCGATGCAGCACTACTCGAGGTGGACAATCCAAGAAAGAACGCGACGGAGGAGATTGGGCGTCTGGCCGGGAGGGGAATGAGCGGCACAGGGGTGTGCGTGGTAGGGGACTCAGCAAAGACCCTGACTGGAGGCCCTGGCAGGCCAATCAAGGACCGCATGCCTACCGAACATGCATGGGTGGCACGACGGTGTGGACAGGGGGGGGGGGGGGGGATGATGATGTTAACATCATCTGGACATTCGATTTGCATGCACCCGCCTCTTTCCCAGTGCCTCCATTGCCTGACTGCTGGACGGTTCGAGGCATTTGGGCCAAGAGACCGGAGTCTACCCATGTGCGTTTCCCGATGCGAATTGCGAGTGGAGGTTGGCTACGGGTCGCCCTGTACTTTGTAGCAACATCCAGGACCAGGCCTCGCTCGGCCACCCCTGGGAGGCTGGCCGGCCGGGGGGCCCATCCCGCCCTGTTCATCTCAAGATGCCCAGTCTCCCATCCGGCTATTGAAATTACGTAGGCATATTCTGTCTTCCTATAGCGAATAGTCCGAAGCCGTCTGTCTCGGCCGGCAGGGAACTGGTAGGTGCAGATGCGCAAGATGGGGAGATGGCTATAGGTACCTACATAGCTCTTTCACTTCCAGCCCAAGTACCTCATTGCCGTGTCCATGCCGATGACTGACCCCCCTCGGGTACGGCGATACGGGAGCCCAAGGTTTTCCGTCGCCGACATGACTGTCAGCTACCCTGTCGGCCGGCCGTGCGTGCTTGCGTGTGCGTGTGTTGCGTGTGTGCGTGCGTGCGTGCGTGCGTGCGTGCGTGCGTGTGTGTGTGTGTGTGTGCTGTGCTGTGCTTGGGCCTGGCCAGCTGTCTACTGCCCCCCTCGGGGGTGAGCGACTCTTGGCTGATGATGGTTCGGCGGGGCCTCCCCTCCCCTCCTCTCTATCTCCCCGTTCTGCCAGTCTCCGACCAGAGGCAAGTACGATGCCCCGTACTTGGGTAGTCGGTTCGTAGTGCAAGGCCTCGGTGGTCAAGCCGGGCAAGAGTGTTGTCTGCTGCCCATACAAGGGCCTGCATGCGCGAGGGCTGGGCCATGGAAGGCCACAGTGGTGGTGCAGATGGAGCGGGCCGTCCGACCAGCAAGCGGCCGCCCGTCAAGCGAGCGCGTTGTTGGGTGCTCGTGTAGAGGTCGTGCCTGTGTACGTTTCCTGCACGTCCATGTGTGGGCATGCAGCGGCGTCCCAGGGCAGCAGCCGAGTGGCAAGAGGGCGAGGGCTCGCTCCGTCGTCCCCCCCCCCCCCCCCCCCCCCACGCCCGGTCCGACGCCCCGGCCCTGGCGAGCACGGCGGGGGCTGGTCCATTCCGCTCCGCTCCAGGCAGGCGACGCTGCGGGCAACGGACGCCGGGCGGGCGGCCATGCGGGCCACGATACGCACAGCCGATCGACAGATGGACCAGGGGCATGGAGGAGCTCGAGCGTACGCCGTTGGACCCCGAGCGCCGCTACGCGGCGAGCCAGCTCTCTCCATACACCAGGTCCATGCTACCGGCCACACCATCGCCCTAGGCAGCACTAGCTCTGCCGGCGGCCGGCCTAGCCAAGCAGACGAACAGACGGGCCAGCCAGGCAGAGGGGTCCTGGGGTCCAGGCGAGCAGGAAACTGGGGAGAGCGTCCGTGGCGTCGGGGCGGCGGCTGTTGCGGTGGTGGGGAGGGGGGGGAGCGACGAGGACGTCGTCTCTTCACCGGCGTCGCATCCATCGTCTCCCCGTCCGCGGGGTGGGTGGAGGGGCATGACGATGTGCCACGGTGCCGGGGGCAAGGGGAGCCTCCATTGCCCGGTTGCGTTGCTGTCGGGCCTAGCCCTGGCATCGACTGTCTCCTGGACCTCGGCCTCGTTGCTGGGCCCCGACTGGCAAACCACCACCACCTTCCCAAAACACGGCCCGTCTCCCACAACTCTCCGACCCAAACTCCACCTCCCGCTGCCGTCGTGTCTTTTGCTCTCGCCCGCCCGCCCGCCGTCCATGCGACCGAGAGGCCCCTGCCCACGCCGACTCGTCTTCCTGCCGTCTTCTTCCCGTTGCTCCTCCCCGGCCCGCCTGCTTCCCACGCGCACCCCGCCACGACCCGTTCTCGCCCACCCCGCCCGCTTCCTGGCCGTCGCATCTTCGGCCGCCACCATGACGCCCCCCCCCTCCCCGTCGACCCTGGACTTTCTCGACTTTGTGAACGCCTCGCCTACCCGTAAGTGCTGCTGCCGCTGCCGGCGCCTTCCTCTCCGTCTTCCCTCGGCCTCGGGGCGCCGCCGGCTGACCCTGCCCAACTTGCAGCCTACCATGCCGTCCAGTCGTCCATCGCCCGCCTCGAGAAGGCCGGCTTCGCCTGCGTCAAGGAGCGCGACAACTGGTCCTCGACCCTCAAGCCCGGCGGCAAGTACTACATGACGCGCAACGGCTCGACCATTGTCGCCTTCGCCATCGGCGCCCAGTGGCGGCCCGGCAACCCCATCGCCATGGTCGGCGCCCACACGGACTCGCCGACGCTTCGCCTCAAGCCCGTCAGCAAGAAGAGCAGCACCGGCTTCATGCAGCTCGGCGTCGAGACGTACGGCGGCGGCATCTGGCACAGCTGGTTCGACCGGGACCTGAGCATCGCCGGCCGCGTCCTCGTCCGCGACGCCGACGGCAACTTCGCCCAGCGCCTCGTCAAGATCGACCGCCCCCTCGTCCGCATCCCTACCCTCGCCATCCACCTCGACCGCGCCTCCAACTTCGACCCCAACAAGGAGACGGAGCTGTTCCCCATCTGCGGCCTCGTCGCCGCCGAGCTTAACCGGACCGGCGACGCTCCCCCGCCCGACGCCGCCCCCGCCAGCGAGTCCTTCCAGCCCCTCAAGGCCATGGCCGAGCGCCACCACCCGTACGTGCTCGACATCATCGCCGAGCACGCCGGCGCCGCGGCCGCTGACATCGTCGACTTCGAGCTGGTGCTGTACGACGTGCAGAAGTCGTGCCTCGGCGGCCTGCACAACGAGTTCATCTTCTCGCCGCGGCTCGACAACCTCAACATGACGTACTGCAGCGTCATGGGCCTCATCGAGTCGGTCGCCGCCGCCGGCAGCCTCGACGCCGAGACGTCGATTCGCCTTGTCACCTGCTTCGACCACGAGGAGATCGGCTCGACCTCGGCCCAGGGCGCCAACTCGGACCTGCTTCCGGCCGTCGTGCGCCGGCTCTCGGTCGTGGCCGCGCGCCGCGACTCGGGCGCCTCGGAGAAGTCGTGGGAGCACGTCAGCGCCGACCCCGACGTCAACCTCACGACCGCCTTTGAGCAGACGGCCGCCGCCTCCTTCCTCGTCTCGGCCGACATGGCCCACTCGGTGCACCCCAACTACGCCGGCAAGTACGAGGCCAACCACCAGCCCGAGATGAACAAGGGCACCGTCATCAAGGTCAACGCCAACCAGCGCTACGCCACCAACTCGCCCGGCATCGTCCTACTGCAGGAGGTCGCCCGCCGCGCCGCCGTGCCCCTGCAGCTCTTCGTCGTCCGCAACGACTCGCCCTGCGGCTCCACCATTGGCCCCATGCTGTCAGCCAAGCTCGGCGTCCGCACCCTCGACCTCGGCAACCCCCAGCTCAGCATGCACAGCATCCGCGAGACGGGCGGCGCCCACGATGTCGGCCACGCCATCAAGCTCTTCGCCTCCTTCCTGTCACACTACTCGGAGCTCGAGCCCAAGATCCTGATCGACTAGAGAGAGAGAGAGAGAGAGAGAGAGAGAGAGACATGTGTCACGAACGGGCCCGACTGCCCATCCCGCACCCTGGCTTGCCATACTGGAAAATGCGCGGCTAGGGTGCCTTGTGGCATGCTCGCCCACCCCGGCGTGATGCTTTCGTACATGGCCACGTGCCCGACGCGTGTCCCTACAGCCTAGCAGTTCACGAACGGATGAATACACATGATTGGCTCAACGGGCCCTGAATTTGATGACCTACATACTCGCACCATCATGATACCCCGAGATTGCTAAGCTAGAACGGCAGACAGAATGCCAGCCGACGTGTGCCACATGAAGCGTACCGACTTTGGTCACGGCGTGTAGGTTCAGCCAGAGATATTTGTCAGATTGATCAAAAGCCCACAAGACGCACAACTGGTATAATGCCCTGTCTAACGCCAGCTTATGCAAATACCACGAGAAGCAGTAAAACATGACTTCCCTCCCATCCGGTGGCAGCATGGCTACCCGTCCGCTCCCCGCTCTAATTTGCCCTATATAAACGCCTTCTGGACCTCTTGGAGGTACTTTGTAAATGTCTTTCTATCCGTCGAGGTCGTCATGGCCCGGAGGAAGTCGGTCCCGTCGGTGCCCAGGGCAGGGAAGAGCGACGACTGCAGGTGTTGCATGAACCGCTCGCCCGTCTTGAGGTAGATGGCCTGCTCGAGGCCGGCAATCTCCATGAGGACCTGCTTTGTCTGCGCGTCGTTGGACGGCTTGAAGTTGGTATCCCGCAGCACTTCCCAGCACACTGAGTGGAAGCGGTCGATCAGGAACTGGTCGAAGCCGGGAATCAAGGGAGCGGGGTTGCCGCTCGGCGCATCCGGGCTCGCCGCAATGTTGGCCACATCCGGTCCACCCCAGACCATCGTCATCTTGGAGAGCAGGCCAAATGCCAGGCGGCTCGCGGGCAGGTTGCCCGTCGCGGGGCCGACGTCGCGAGCGAGTCCCAGGATTGAAGTGATGAGAGAGTCAAAGAAGCCCTGGTTCGTCTCGGACACGAGAACGCTGGCCAAATCGTTGGTCAAGATGATGTTGATGAAGGATAAGTACTCGCGGCGGAGCTCAGCAAGCTGGATTTCGTCGTCGGTGCCAGTAATCGGTTCCGTCAGACCGCCAAAGACGCGCTGCAGCAACGGCGTGAGGAGCAGGTTCAGCACATCGAAAATCTCCGCCTTGAAGCCATACACAACCTGGTCCAGGAGACGCAGGAACATGGCCATCTCGTCCTTGGACGAGCTTTGGGATAGCAGGCCCTCGATCCACTGCGGGAGTTGCGGCAGCACAGCAACACCCAGGACCCCCAGGAGACGGGAAAACGCCGATCTACAGGCGTTCCGGATCTCCGAGGACGAGTTCAGCTCCCCGAGAGCAATCAGAATGGCCTCGGCAGCCCGTGCGAACTCGTCCGACAGCACCTTGGGCGGCGGGGGACGCTGGTTGGCCGACGTGGCGCCCGGCGTCCAGTCGGAAAACCCGTGGGCCAGTGTGCCCAGAGCCATGATGATATGATGGATTTGGAGCACAGCCTGGGCGTCGCCAGCCTTGGCTCGCGGCAGATGTTGTTCCATGTCGGAAAACAGCGGATCCATGACGGAGCGAGCATACACGGCCTGCTTCTCGGCGGGCGTCGTCGTCGTCGACGAGATGCAGCCAATGGCCTCGTATAGGTACAGCTGACTCGTGAACAGAGCATCGGCGGAGTTATCCACCTCGTCCGAGGACATGTCGTCGTCGGCATCGTCGGCCGGGACCTCGGCCTTAATAGGGAGGAGGTCGCCGATGGAGTGGATGACTGTCTCGGCCACGTTGCCCACCTGAGCCCGCAAGTGCTTGACAAAACGATGGAACAGGTACCACGAACGCGTGCGGATGCGCGCGTGTTCGTGGTGAACCAGGTGCACAAAGTGCTCGAGCACCTGGCCAATCAAGCCCGTGTGCCCCTCCGTCTCGAAGATGGCGCAGTACCGGTTGCAGATCTCCATATACTGCAGAACCACGGCCGGGTGGGGGAAGTTTGCGATGCCTGTAAGCGGTCAGAAGACACCCTGTGGCAAGCGATCCCGGGGAGGGCCACGGCGGCGGGCCACTTACCAGACTCGACCATTTTGGTCATCATGGCCATGAGTCGTTCCTGGGCGGCCGTCGACTGCTGGTTCCTAGTGCTCAGCCCCTGGCCGGGCATGGCCAGTTCTCCAAACAGGTAGATTTCGTGCAACGCCAGGTCCAGGTCCCGCCAGTCCATCTGCGACCCCTGCTCGTCCAGGCGCTGGAACGTGTTGGCAATGAGGTTGGTCAGGACGTCGATGTACAGGCTCTGGTTGACGGCGGCAACGCTCTTCTGCAAGACCTGCAGTCGCTTCCTCAACTCCTGGAATTCAGCCTCGTCGGTTTGGTCGTCCTCATGACCCCACGACGAGGTCTCATCGTACCGCATCTTCATAATGATGGCATTGAGAATGGGCGACAGCATCTCCGAATACGAGGCCGGGAGCTCGGGGAGCTTGCGAAGGTAAGTCAGGACGTCGGTAAGGCAGGGAATCACGGTGGAGCAGATCTCGTCGTACTCGTCCGAGAAGAAGCGGAGCAGCAGAGGCAGAAAATCCTGCAGGAGCTGGCTCGCCTTGGACTTGGTAGCGTCCTCGGCCGGGCTCTCCAGGACGCGCACAAGATCGGAGAGGACCGTGTTGACCAGTTTGGCGACGGCCTCGCCCAGGTCCGTGTCGTAGTTGGGGGTGCCCTTGTATTCGTTCAGGGGCGGGCTTGCGACGAGCTGGGCGATGATGTCACGAAGGTTCAGGAAGGCAATCATCTCAGTCTTGTCGGCCGGCCGCATCTTTTTGCCCACGATCTCGGTAAAGGCTTCAACGGCAGCATCGCGCACCTTGTCCTCGCCGCCGTTGCCGTTGTTTCGGCCGATGAGGGGGAAGATGTGGTTCAGCATGCCGTCGCCAATGACCAGCGAGATGTCGATCCAGCTGACCCACTTGCCGATGACCTTGAGCGTCATCTCGACAATGCCGTCGTTCTGGTTGGCATACTGGGCCAGGATGTCCTGCCAGGACTGGGCGATGGTGCGGACGTGACGTTCGCGAACCAGGTCCTTCAGCTCCGAGTGGCTCTTGGCCTCGTTGCCCTGGCGCATGACGAGGGTGTCGGCCACCTCGTCGTGGATGTTGCCCAGGATGCGCAGGTACATGACGACGCCGGCGACATTGTCACGGGTCTGGCTGCCGGGCAGGGTGGTGAGGGCGAGGAAGTCGTCGAAGAAGGTCTCCCAGCCCTGGTGGTACAGGGCCACGAACAGGTAGGTCAGGGTCTGGGTGAGTTTGTTCTGCAGGTTGGGGGACTCGGGCTGGTCGGACTGCTGGGTGCCGTAGGTGGCGCGGACGTACTGCATCAGGGCATCGCGCAGGTAGACTAGGCTGGGGCGGTCGAGGACCTGGTTGTGAACACCGCTGTTTATGATCTCGAGGCAGACGTGGCGGACGACCTCGGAGGCGGGCGGAGAGCGGGTGAAAATGTTGACCGAGACCTGCCAGGCCTGGGGGTCGGACCGGGCGCGGTCGAGGAACTCGAAGGCCTGCCCCTTGAGAGCCTGGTCCCCAGTGGGATTCCAGACAATCTCTATGGCACTCTCGATCTGCGACTCCATCTTTCCACACTTGGATGGGGGCTCCTCCCGTCTTGGCCTTGGAGGGGGAAGCTGCTATGGTCCGGGCAGCCCACGGCGGGGTGCATGCAGCATGCTTCGCCGGACGCGGGGGAGGAGGCGGCGCGTTCGGGCGGGACGGGCGGGCAGGCAGGCAGTTGGGCGAAGTGGAGGGGAGGGGATGGGGGGAGGAGGAAGAGGAGGAGGAGGTCTCGTCGGATCGAGACGGAAACGGTGACCGGAGGGGTCGCGGTGCGGGTTGAGGCGATGGGATTGGGTTTGGAAGCGGGCGGCCCGTCGGTGGGGGAGGCAGTTGCAAATGCGTATGGAACGATGGCCAGGTGTACGCAGGAGTTGGAGCGGACGTGTACGGACGGTGAGGCCTCGTCGTCAGCTCGAAATATGTCTCTGGGAAAGCCGGTACGTATCGACAGGCAGCAGGCACGTCAAGTCGGGTAGGGGGCAAGCGAGGCAGGCTCTATCGAGAGATGTGTATTGGTTGGGCCCGGGTGGAATGGATGGATTATCGACTGCCCACCCGCTTGGGCTGGGCTGGGCTTTGGGTTTAGGCTAACCGTCCAGCACACACAACATCGCAGGGCATTCAACTGCATGTGCTTGCCGGTGGAGGGGCTGGATGGGCTAGCCAGAGAGAGATGCTGGATTCGGACTGGTCGCACGGCGTTGTTTTGTTTTTTCCCCTCTGGTTTTTTTTTTTTTGGACGCCCTCGCACGCTCGCTCTCACCTTCCACTCTCTAGCTCCATGATCCATGCCGGCAGCCGCTCTAGATCCCACCCACTGCACAAAATTTGCTTGCTGCATGGAAAACCACACACGACTCCAGATAGAACATGGGGCCAACCAGCCCAAGTCGTCGCCCCGTTAGACAGCCAATAGAGACACCCAGCACCCAGCAACGGCTTGCCTATGTCACGCTGAGTATAATCCATGTACTTGACAATCTCTTATATAAACCCACGTGACTACCTATTTCCATCTCTTTCACCCGCCCGAGATAGTCGGGCAAGAGAATCCTTACCCAGGCAGTCAATCGCTGCAGCACAAACAAGCCTGGCAGCAGCCGCCCCGGTGCCTGTTCGTTCGCTCCCTCCCCGTACAAAAGACACCCCTCGATGTCCGGCCCGAGGGCTTGTCTCTCGAGCCTTCCAGCCTCCGAAAAACTCCTGCCAAACCCACCTCATCTGCAGACAGGCGGGCTGCACGGACGGAGGGGAGGGCTGTTCGAATGCCCTGCTCGCATGAGATAAGACCCGGGAGAAAGGCAGCAGCAGCAGCACAACCCCGCCCCGACTCAGCCCTGCAGGCGTCCATCGGCAGTACTGCAAGCTTAGGAGATGGATTAGGGCAACGGGACGGTATGCAGAACAAGCGGGCGGTGAGCCGCAGCAGATTAAGACGGGAATGGCGGGGTGGTTGGCACGGGAATTCGTATCGCCTTCCACCAGGCCACTGCACTGGCTTGGCATGCCTCTCGTATACCGACCTGGGCCACGGGGGTACTCTGCCGGCAGAAGAAGTCCTGACCAGAGAAAATCTTGGAGCCGAGGATGCGTCATCCGCCCGTGTTGGCAAAGGTCTTGTCTTGTTTCGAAGGCTTCCCGCTTTTCTGCACGTCCACGGTCGAGGTCCTACGTGGGACGGAACAAAGGCCACACGACGTCATCGGGCTACCTACTTTCCCGGTGGTGCTTTGGCATTGAATGGACGAGGGTCCATGTCTCAACTATGCCAGTTTCGAGCTGCGAAAGAGACCGAAAAGAAGAAGAAAAAAAACCCTCTTCCCAGGTCTCGCATAGCCACGTCCAAGGCCCTCGATGCAAACGTTCCAACTTCGATCACCACAGCTGGGGTCGCTGGACCCGGCCCAAGTATCAATGCTTTGAGACAACAAGGCAAGCGGCCTGACAATTCGCCCTTTGGCATGTGGTGCTCATCACGAGAACACGGCGCCCCTATCAAGAGAAGAGGCAGGAGCTGGCGAAGTGACCCCTATACACGCACCATGACAAACGTAGGCGCATTGCCACGAGCCTGAAGCCGCCGGCATACCCCCTCTCTGAACCGAAGACAGGTCGCTTGCCGTTTGGGGAGCCAACGATGCTGAGTGATGTGCGTGTTAAGCACCAAGGGCATGTTCTTGCCTTGTCTGCTGGCTTGGGGCAGACCTTTGTCGTCTTGGTGTCTTTGAGCCCATTCCAAGTAACCCCACCCTTTGTGCATAGCCATCGCAAGGAATCCAGATACCAGCGATGCTCTTGATCATCTTACGTTGCACGCTCTCGGCCGGATGCCATGGAGGCTGTGGTAATCGTGCTGACGACTGTGAGTTCGAGTCCTGACACACAGGTATGTCCAAGTCACGGGCCTCATGTGAGGGAAGTGAGATGGGGGAATGCCTTCTTGGCGGAACCACGCTGTCTCTACTCGATTGCGGCTTTTGTTCTTTCTCGTGTAAAGAATACCTTGGCCATGTTCGTTCGGTTTCTCCTTGTCATGTATGCTGCGTTTAATACGTCCTGCTGGATGGGCAGGCCAGTGCCATGTAGTCGTCGGCTCGATACAGCCCGATATCCCGAGTCGGCAGGGTCAGCATCACAGGGGGATACCTCATCGGTGCTTTCCCCAACTCCTGGTTAGCATCAAACATTGAATAATGGCGTGCAACATCGGTCATGACGGTCAAGTAGATCCGTAGGGGGTTGATTAACGACAGATTGCAGACGGCCGCCTGTCAATCAAGACAAGCCCTCGGCTGTGGCGAAAAGACAGCTCATCCGAAACAGACGGCACGAGCTGGCCGTGATCGACCTTGAAGAGAGCAGGCGAGACCTCGTGGATGATTGGACGGCAGAGGGGCATATGGCCAAGCGGGATGAGATATGCCGGCTCGGTACAGGTCCCAGGAAGTTTTCGGGAGGCAGCCATAATCCCCAGCATGGTGGGAGAGCGGCATGCGGGCTGAGCGGCTGGGACGGTTGATGGAGGACGTGAGGTCGAACTTCGCCATGTTCGTAGGAAGTAAAGAGTGAATGAAGCGGGGACCGGAGCCTTCATTTCCCTCCGGCGGGGCCCCTGGGTGCCCTGGGCAGGGCAGGCCGGCAGGACGAATCATGGATTGCAGGGTGGCAGAATGTCGGCCTAGGCCTCCCATGGTTTGAACTTGTCGCTGTTAAATTGCCACGTGATTCGGCAAGGCATGGCGGCCTCGACTTGGAATTGGGCCGGGGAGAAACCTGGCCAGCTCTGTATCTCATGAGCCCATCCTGCAAGATTTGACGAAAGTAGACCAAGGCGCCGCGTTACGCGTCTGAAATTGGCCGCCATCCATGGCCATCGGCTCGGGGCCGGAAACGTGATGATCAGGTGCGTGGCTCCGAGCCATGGTCGGGGGCTAGGCCGGTATGCCGCCTGGTGGTGGCGCTTGGCATGAGCATTGGACTCAGGCATACTCGGTGCAGACGCGGTACTGTCAGCCCCGGGCATGCAGACGCCGTCACTGGCCACCGGATATTGGTGATGCCTACCACGATGATCACCATCCACGAGCCGTGACAATCCGACCCCGAGACCTGCGCGTATCATGGGCACGGGCACACGCGTGCAGTTCCAGGTCGAGTGCTTCATGCTGAGCCTCCCCCCGGCACCAATGGATGTGGTTCGACGCTGGCACTAACTGGTCATGCCTGCTGATCGTGGCGGGCCTCGTCGCACGATTGGAAAGGCCGGGATCCACGACCAAACAGACAGCGGTAGCGGCAGGCATCTGGTTAATTGTGCCATGGTCGCCTTTTTTTACTGGCCACCCCCGGCGCTGCAGAGAGAGTGGCTCGCCAGCGCCCTCGCTACGACGGACCAGTGCGAACTAGTGGAATGGGATGGAAGAAGGCCAGCTCCTGCTTCGTTCTGGCGTGCGGAGTGCGGGTTGGTGAGATGACGCCCACCATCCGTTGCTACCTCTTACGGCCAAGACTCGGCCGTAGGAGCACCGCAAGTGCGGTGTGCTGAAGATTATCCGTTCAGGGGGGCGGCAGCCGGTGGCCGCAGGGCGACAGGTTGCACGCTACCCAATTGAGCAGGCCGTCGCATTGTCAAGCAGGGGCAGGACGACGATCCCAGGCGGGATGGCAGGGCGAGATTACCATGAGGCCCATCCGTGGTATGTAGCGCGTGCCTCCAGTAATCACAGCTCGCTCTACTGCCTGGGCCGAGTCCAAAACTGGAGCAGGGACGCGACGAGAGTGGGCGGGAGAGAGCCGTGGCAGCCGTGGTAAGGCTGTGCCGACTCTGATTGACTGCCTGACAACGGCTGAGGTGGCGCGGACGGAAGCTTGTGTCAGACGTCACCCAGATAGGCAAGAGTCCCACGGCCCTGCTCCCCAAGTTGGGTTGAAGAAGTCGCTCGGAGAACAGAGCAGGGGAGCCCTGAAGGGGAGCCCTGAAGGGGAGCAGGGGAGCAGGGACCAAGACGGGCTCGGGCTCTCGGCCGCGTGTGTGGCAATCGGGTGCGTCAGCCAGCCCACGCAGCCAAGAGGGCCAAGCTTGAAGGAAGCAAACGACCGCGGCGCCGGTACCTGCATTAGTCGACCGAGATTGGATTATCTCAATGACCGTTTGCCCCCCTCCTCCCCCCGCAGAGAAGGGCACCTCGCATCGAATGTGTCGGGTGCGACGTCTGCAGGGGATGATGGGATGACAGCATGACGGCCCCCCCGGCAAAACCTATTCGTGGGAGCATTGCTGTGCAGGATGATCGGCTACGTCTCCATGAACGAGACCCATGGGATTGAACCGCCCAGCACGGATGGGCACCAGAAAGAGGGGGAGAGACACGGGCCACTGAGCATCGTTCGCCCAGCGGCAAGCACAGCGCCCCCGCCGTGTCTCAGTCCATCATCCATGGATGTCGGGGAGGGCAGACTCGCGCAGGACATCAAAAACGGAGCGAGATACATATAGCGCTATACAATTAATTATGGTACCGCGTGTACTTCGTTTCGTTTTAGCGGTCAGGCGCGAGGGCAGAACAAACAACCCGTCATCGGTACCGGCGAAAGCAAAAAAAAAAAGAAGGGGGGGGGGGGCGGAGGTAAGTAGTGAAGAGGTGTGGAAGTGATGGGAAGTGACAAAGCGCCTTGGGTAGGTAGGTACCTAAGGCGGGTACGATCTGAGATCGCCCGCTACTGTTCCAGGACCAAGTATCCATGGCTCCGACCATTCAGAAGGAGAGGACGCTTCGTTTCAACCTCGATCACGGTGTTTTCTGCAAGGTCCTCTTCCCAATCCCGTTTTAATTGGGAAGGGCGGTGCTCTGTCTCTCCAAGGGCTCTCACGAGCAGCCTGTACACAGCCGTGGACTACGAGGCTACGACTACGGGCCATGGGACGACGGTCTTTGAGGTGGCTGGCGGTTGCCGTCTACCATGCCCCACGTCCTTTGGCCAGTAGGGTAGGCCGAGGACGGGCGAGAGAGCTGGGGAGGAGAGGGCGGGAGAACAGTCCGTGGTACGAACAGGGCCAGTCGGGAACCGATGCGCAACGAGGGCACGCATGGCCAAAGTACTGGCGATCGTTCGGAACGCTTCCTGCACTGGGGCTGGCGCGCGCAACGGATGATGTGGGCAGCGCTGGATGGAGACGGGCCTCCTTGGATCTCAATTTTGGCGGGGACGACCCATGTTACCCTGAAGGATTGCCCCTCCTTGGAACTCCGAGGCCTCGCCGGCTACCAACGAATGGCAGGCCTCATGACCCCCTCCCCCTTCGGCATCCACGTCGGCGTCCGGCCGGCTGACCTCGCATAGCCCGAACGCGCCCAGCGTGGTGGGCATTAGGCCGTTCGGCATGTTCATTGGGCGCGCGGCAGCGCCTGGCAGGGCCTGACGGTTTGTGAGCGGACGGCCTGCGGTACGGCTGGCTCGCAAAGGCGCACCCCTCGCGCGCCTTCTCCTGGTGACGAGGCTTGCTCGCGCCCAGACACGAGTCTTTACCCGTGGAAAAGCCGGGGGCACCCGTGGGTTCCATCGTGGGTAGATCGGTGGCTCGCCAGCAGCGGACAGAAGAGACGAAAGCCATGTCGCATGTGGAGCGGCTTGCCATGGGACTCTCCTCCTCTAGCATCCCGGTCCGCCGGGGACCCGCTGGGCGTGGCTATCCAAGGTAATTTCCCCCCGGGCGCCTCCTATTCCTCCACTTCCTTTGTTCGGGCGGGCCATGGCGACGACAGATGCTGGTTGATTGCGTGGGCTGGGTATTAATACTCGGCAGACGCCTCTCTGCGACATCTCTTGCTTCCTTTCCCTCCTCAGCCAAGAAGCCCATCCACTGACTCCATCCTGACCTCGGTCGTCCATTCCTTAACCCAAGCTCAACCTGACTGCTTGACCTTCCGCTCTTCAGCAACCACACTTCCACCACGCCACCTGGGACGTTTTTTCTAAACCCACAACCTTTTACCACCGTCAAAATGCGTGTCGCCGCCACCGCCGCCGTCTTCGCCGCCACCGCCATGGCCGGCCAGATCGTCTACGAGACCGAGTACCACACCATCACCTCGTGCAAGCCCGAGATCACCAACTGCCCCGCCAGCTCGACCGTCACCTCCTCGACTGTCTACGCCAAGACCACCCCGGGTGGTGGTGAGGGCGGCTACCCCGTCGAGTCGGCTCCTCCCTCTCCCCCCGCCCCCACTGCTGTGAGTGCCCCCTCTTCCCCCCGGCCGGGCCGAGCGTATAGCTGACCTTCCTTGCAGCCTGCTGGTGACAACGGTGGCAGCCCCCCCTCCGGCGGCAACCCTCCGGCTGGTGGCAACGGCACCGTGCCTTACCCGACCACGCCCGTCACCCAGGCCTCGAGCGCCACCAAGCCTATTGGCGCCTTGTCGACGGTCCCGGCCACCGCCCCCGGCCAGCCTGAGTACCCGACGTCGGTCATGACCATCTCGTCGTGCGTGCCCACCGTCATCTACTCGACCGTCACCCTGACGCCGACGGCCGGCGGCCCCCCCGCTGGCGGTGTTCCCAGCCAGCCCTCGGCCGGTTTCACCACCCCCGGCGCCGGCAACGCCACGGCCACCCCCGCCAAGCCCTCGGCCACCTACCCCGTGACCGCCGGTGCTGGTGCCGTCGGTGGCTCGGCCATGGCCGCCATCGCCGGCGCCGCCGCTGCCTTCTTCCTGCTGTAAGGGAGCGCGCCCGTATGGACAAGACTGGGCATCTTGGGCGGACCAACTGCTGCCCTCCAGAGACAGGCCCGGATTGATTTCTGCTTCCCCTAGCTTTGCTTGCGTCTATACCCTAATTTTCGAATTGTACATATGGGCCTTGGATGCCAATGTTAAAACCATCCCGTGTCTGTCCCAGTAAAGCACCAACGGTTCCTTCCAGCGGCGGTTCCTCTGCTCGCCTCTCCGAGGATGCGTGGTGTGTGTGTTGTGCCAGCCCGCCACGGGCATGTAGCTTGGGTCCTGGCGGTGCCGAGGGCGAATAACGCAGAGAGACCGACCCCGGCCGCGCTGTTCTTGTTCTGCGTGCGACAACGGCGCAGGAGATTCTGGTCTGCCGCCGCCCCCAGCGCGTGGACAATCCCAGGGGCCCATGCCGCCGCCATGTAGTTGAAACGCGCCAGCCGGGAGGGGCTGCATTCGTAAGCCGGGGTAAAGGGCCTGCGTCGGCGGCAGGGCAAATTACACCTGGTCCTGATTTTCGGTGGATCTGTCCGTCCCCGCCGCTGGGTCGGATTCCGCCCACATGTCGCCGGCCAATGTCGAAGCAGATCGGGGTCTCGTTTTCTTGTTTGCCGTCCCTTGGGCCACGTCCCCCCCTCGCCTCAATGGGGCCTAACTTTCCGCCATGTCCAGGTTCGTACACCATCCAGACGCAGAGCTACGCATAATGTCAAGACCGCCGCCCGCTCCGGTGGGGACTCGGTCCACCACTGTACTGCTTATGGACCACTTTTTAGGCCCTCGCGCAGAACAGGGTGGACGAGGACTTCAGTTCCACAACACCCTTGCTCATTCTGCGCTCCATCTTTATGAGCCTTTCCAAACCGTCCTCTCCCAATCAAAACAGCGGACATAGCTCAGTTGGGAGAGCGCCAGACTGAAGTCCACTTCAGACGCATAAATCTGGAGGTCGTGTGTTCAATCCACACTGGCCGCATCGTTTCTCTTTTTGCACATCCTGATTATATGTATTTACTTATTACTCTCCGGTAGTCCCAGCCAGAAGATCTGTGATCGAGTTCGGTGTATGGTGGTTGGTATCTTGTGGGCGCACTCAAGAAGAGAGGTGTTGGCCAGGTCACCGTGGGATAAGAAGCCACCGTACCCAATCAAGTTCGTGAGGAAACCCGGCTGGGAATCGTGCTCTCCGCCCGAAGAGATGCAGTTGCTCTTTTCTTGGGGAGGACGGGGTGTGTTCCATGCTGGTGGTCTGGTCTCTCCCGCCCCTTCCGATTCTGCCTCTCTGCATGGCGCCAAGCGTCCGTCAGTATGGCCTGGTCAATTCCCCTCGTTCGGACGTCGGGCTGCCACTATCCCCAAAGCCCACGATGCGGACCGAAAGAGAACAGGGCCGGAGCCAGCAACTAAACCGACAGACACACAAGGTCTGCTGCTCCCTTTTCCGGCCTGCATGGTCCATGCGCACCTGCACGCCTTTCACCATCCTTGTCCGGCCCGGATGTTTAACCCAACCCAAGCGACAGGCCCGTGGTGAAACGCCCCTGACTCCCCGTCGGACCACGGGAGCGACCTGTTCTTCCTTTCCATCGATGTTGGCCGGGCTGTCTTTTCCGGTGCATTCCCATAGTCCCCTCCCCTTCCTGCCCCCCGTGTCTGTTCGTCCGCCCCCAACGCCGTCATGACCCGGAATCTGCTGTCGCTGGCCTGGCTGGCAAGTGTCTTGGCCCGCGGGGCATCGGCGTGGGAACACACGACGCCATCCGAGCTGGAGACAGCCGTCCAGGGCCGCGAGGCCGTCGTGGTAGCCTGTAAGCCAAGCCAAGACAAGCCCCCCCTCCCTCCCCCAAACTCGGGAAGCCCCAGGGAGAGAACTGACGAGAGAGCGCAGTTGTCGCGGTATGAATTCATTGCTTTCCTTGGCGCTGGGCGAGTGTAGCGTCGGAACGCCGCTGGTGCTTTGCTAACATGATCCGGGGGTTGGTATGTACATAGCCACCAGAGTGAGTTCCAAGCGCCCTCCCCGCCGCATGCCGTTCGTTCCAGGCGTACTGATAGGTGGATTCTAGGGAGAGGTCAGCCGCCTGGGAGACAGAATGGGCCGCTGCCGTGTCCACGTTGGGAATGCCCGGGCTCAGCATTGACTGCTCCCAGACTGACGTGTGTGGCCGGTACGGCGTCTCTTCGTACCCCAGCTTCCAGCTGTTCAAGGCCGGCGAGGCCCAGTCGACCTACATAGGGCCCAGGCGGTCGTCTGCGTTCGTCCACCCCCCTGCCCCCCCCTCTGTTGGTCCGGCCTTCCGTCCGTGGGCACTCGCTCATTCCGCCACAGCATCGAGGCATGGGCGGGGCGTGCCCAGCGCCCGGCAGTGTCGGACGTCGCGGCCGAGGCCCTCGACGGCTTCAAGTCGGCCGACGACACCGTCTTTTTGGCGTACGTGGGCGCCGGCGACCACGCGTCGCGGGCCGCCCTCGACGAGGTGGCCGCCGAGTTCCGCGACGAGTTTACCTTTGGCGTGAGCACTGACGTGTCGGCCCGAGAAGCCGAGGGCGTCGAGCCCCCGGCCCTCAAGTGCCACCGCAACCTCGACGGCGAGACCCGGGATTTCGGGGGCCCGTTTGATGTCGCCTCCCTGAGGACATTCGTGGTGGAAGCATCGGTGCGTAGCCTACACTGGGCGGCGGGGCCAGGCATGACGAAACGCCTACCCCCCCCCCCCCCCCCCCTTTTGAACCCAAGCATCCGCAGCACTGACAAAGCCTGCATGTGTTCTCCAGCGGCCCCTTATTGCCGAGCTGACGCCCCGAAACCACCAACGCCTTCTGGACGTAAGTACATAGCCGGAAGCCCCTTCACCCAGGGAGAGGACGGCACGGCCCGTGCCCCGGCCACGCCGGCTAACACGTCCAAACAGCGCGGATGGACCATGGTCTACGTCTTTGCGGCGGGCGAGGCCGAGCGGGCCGAGCTGCGACAGTCGCTGCGCAAGATGGCGCGCAGCTACTACGACAGTCTGACCATGGCGACGGTCGACCCGGCCGAGTTCCCGGACCTGCCGGCGAAGCTGGGCCTGGCCGGCGCCGCCCTCCCCGCCGGCGCCGTCCACCAGCTGTCCCGGGACCGCATCTACCCGTACCCCCGCGGCGCCCCCGTCACCTCCGACGCCCTCCAGAAATGGGGGCTGGACGTGTGGCAGGGCCGCATCGCGCCCTGGTCCCCCCACGGCGCTGCCACGCCGGCCCCAGCCCACGGTGAGATGCCCGGCCGCATTCGTGCCACCCCGCGCGTCTCCATTGCCAAGTTCCCCGGCCTGAACATAAGGATCAACGGCCGGGATGAGCTCTGAGGACAGGGAAGAAAGTACGGCAAAGGCGGGTCTATCTGAGATATATTGTCAGCTCGGGCGGGGAATGCCCATACGCACATCCCAGACGGATGAAATGATGCTTATAACCAGGAAGATGCGAGGAAGACTACACACTGGAACTGCGTTCGTGACACGGGCACACAGGCCATCGTCGGAATAAGAGTAGGGCAAATCTATTTTCCCCAGCCAAACGCTGTGCTAAATGACAACTCCGGCCCATTCAGGTCGTAACTCTATGTCCTTCGCTCGCTGTGCCGGAACCGGCACTCTATGGGGTATCTTGAAATATGTAGCAACTCCGCTTCTGTGTATCCTGATTGACGCGCGCTGGCCCGTCCCAGCCCCTGCGGGAACGACTGTCGCCCGATGGGGTGCCGGGCCTATTATGGTTTACGTCTTTTGCTCCTGTTTTTTTTTTTTTCCCCTCCTCCTCCTCCGACCCCTCCCGGGGCTCACTTGGGTGCCACGACGCCCTCCTGGGCGGCAGCGGGCGGCGGGGGCGACAGAACACTGTCGCTGTCCGAGTTGACGGCGAGAGTGTCGACCTGCTCGGGCTCCTTCTCGGCCGATGGGCGGGCCGAGGCCGTGCCGACCGCCTCGGTGGGTGCGCCATCCTGCATGGCGCGGATCTCGGCGAGCACCTGGGCCGCCTCGGCGGCAAACTTGCACTTGGACCGGATCTTGGCGCCGTACTTGTAGAAGAGGAACGGGAAGGGCACGCAAGCGAGGGACAGGAAGGCCGGGATCGTGGACGCCCAGTGGATGCCCAGGTTGTGGTACATGTCGGTCGTGAACAGGGGGAAGGCGGCGCCGAGCAGGGAGCGGAGGACGGCGTTGGCGGCGAGGACGGAGGCCGCGTAGACAACGTACTGGGTGGGAACCAAGGTCAGCTGTGGGGCTTGGTTGCAACGGGGGTTTGGGCTGTGCGTTACTTACCGAGTCCACCAAGTAGTTCATAAGGCTGAGGAACACGAGCACCAGGCCCGCTCCAAAGAAGCCACTGGCGATGATGGGCACGATCCAGTGGACGTCGAGGCCGTTGGTCCAGGCGAACCAGAAGAGGCCGATGGGAAGCAGGCAGGCGCCGATCATGGCGGTAGGCAGGCGAGCCTCGGGCGGTGCACTGCCTCCGCAGGCCTCGGCCACGCGGGCGTAGCGCTTGTTGTCGTAGATGCTGTACCCGACGGCCATCATCATACCGACGAGGACGCCGAGGAAGGCCAGGCCCGAGATGCCGGGCGACCAGTGGCGCTGCTGCTGGAAGACGATGGGGAAGGCGGCGAACATCATGTACAGCGTGCCGTAGACGATAGCCATGAAAAGCGCCGTGAACAGGACGATGGGCTCGTTAAACAGAAGCTTCCAGGGCCGCGACAGCGCCACCTTGAACTGGTCGGCCACCGTCTTCCGGGGCTTGCCCGCGTCGAGGGACGAGATGTACACGCGGCCCGTGAGTTTCGAAAGCTTCTCGGCGCGCCGGCGGAGGATGACGGGCGTGTACGTCTCGGGCACGCACAGGGTGACGGCGATCCAGACGAGGCCGGTGAAGGCGGCCATCAGGCCCTCGATCCAGCGCCAGCCACCAGCCTGACCAAGGAATCCGGCGGCAATGGGTCCGATGGAGGGACCGAGGAATCTGGGGGCACGTGAGTCAGCATATACGCGAGCCGCTTTCGGGGGGACGGGGCGGAAGCCGAAGCCTCCGATATAGGAACCGAAAGGAGGCTATGAGAACATACGGTGCAGTCGCGAAAACGGCCGTTGCCATGCCACGCTCATTGGCCGAGAACATATCAGCAATGACGCCACCAGCGTTGGTCATGGGGGAAGCACCAAAGGTGCCGGCCAAGAAGCGCAGGATAATCAAGGACTGGATGTTGTTGGCGCCGGCGGCACCAGCGTTGAATGCCGTCAGGGCCATGTAAGTGAAGAAGAACAGGTACTGTCTGCCGTAGAGCTCGGAGAGGGGTGCCCATATCAAGGGTCTGTCCCAGCTGTCAGTTGCCATTTGCCCGGGGGGGACGACAAGGAGAGGGGGTCCAACTCACCCCACTGCAAAGCCCGTCACAAACAGAGAGACGCCCAGAATAGCTATGATGGTGGGCACCTGGAACTCTTGGATGATCTGCATCACGCCTCCGCTGTAGGCCGTGCTGACGAAGGCCACGGCGAGCACAGCAATAGCCTGGATGAGGGTGATGGACCATTTTTTCCACTCGGGGAACTTCATGGGGTTCTTCGGGTCGTTGTCGATGAAGTCGACGAGGAACGGGTCCTCCTCGGTTCCGTTTCCCCGGTACCGCCAAGCAATAACCTCGGGCGTGACGCCGCCCTGGTCCATCAGGAGTTTGAAATACGAGGTGTCCCCGAGAGGCTTCTGAGACTCGACGTCATGTTTCGGCTCGCTGGCCGTGATGGATGACGAGGAAGAGGCAGGCATGGCCGACATGGTGCCTGGGTCGATCGTATAGCCGCCGCCGTGTTCGGGAGTCGAGACGGTGGTATAGAGGGCGAGGCGAGGGCAGTTGTCAGCCGAGCGCGAGGATGTCCTACCGAAAGCGGGTGGACAACTACAACGGGATACGATGGACAGGGCCTCGTCCTTTTATCAAGTCGGTGGTCACCCGGTGCGGACTTTTACCCAGTCCCCGTCAACGGGGTCAGTCACCCTCGTGGGCCCCCCCCCCCCCCCTAGCAAAACCAGGCCACGCCGCCCCGCGGCTCCATGATGGGCCGAGGGGCTTCACAAAAGCCTTCATAACAGAAGTCTGGGCGTCTCGGGCCGTTGGACAGGGGAGGGGTTGTGCAGGACGTTGCCCGGATGTCGGGCTGCGGCGGACTTAACACAATGCCCACCGCTGGGCTGCCTACCCTTTTGGGCTCGAATGTCCGGCCGGATCCATCTCAGCTAAGCAAATACGCAGCGAACGTTGGCCTTGACCATTAATCAGACGGGCCGTGGGCAGGCCTTGCCGGTTCAGCCCCGAGCCGCGCTGCAGCTAGTGCATCTGCCAGACCCGTCTCTTTGGGAATTGGCGCGATCTTCGGGAGAAGCGTCTAGGCTGGTTCGGTGGCATTATTCATGGCGATCTCGCGTCGGATTACCTACCATGCCAGATGCGCCCCTCCGTTCCCAACGGTCACGGCCGCCCTCCTTCGCGGTTGCGACCCCCCTTATTGCCCGTCCAGCTCGTGCCAGGCCGCGACGAGGATGCGCTGTGTGCGTGGCCAGTCAGCAGCTCTTCCCGTTGTGCAGCATCCCACTGGTGCCGAAAAATTCTTCTGGGGGCGCAGCTAAGCCAGATCCCTGCTGCCACTGAATCTCGAAGGACATGGGCGGGAGTGGAGCCGCAATCACCACGGACGCGAGCTGTGCCGAGGCAGCGAGGCCGCTTACATATCTGCCCACGGCCAGATGACAGGATCAAGATAGCAAGCCCGCAACTGGCCATCGGAGAGGAGCCGCGCATGAACGGACGCGGCCGGGGCGACCCGGGGCACCGGGCATAAGCGCACAGGGGCGGCGGCGCCCGTGGGCGCGATGGCTGATCGAGATGGATCGAGGTCGTGACTGCATCGGCGTAGTTCCTTCGTAGGTAATGCCGTGCGAACAGTGCAGTAACTCCGGCCGCCCGCGATAAGAGGTCGGCTCACCCGAAGGCCGACAGAAACGCGCTGTCGGGTTGACGCTGAGGTCGGCAGCTCGGGCGAACCGCTCGGCGAACTTGACTGGAACCCAGACCCATGTCCCTCCCTAGTCGCAACTAGAACGATCCCGCCCGAAAAACGACGCGCCACCGAGTGGGCACCCGTCGGCGGCCCCCTGGCTTGGCACTGAGCGTGCCGAGGCATAAGTAGTGATGGGGCCGTTGCTGCTCGACGCCCAACGCACGGTCGAACGAGCTCGCGTTGGAATCATACAGAGCGCGCGGGCACTTCGTATAGGCCGTCCGAGGGTCTGAAACTGCGGCAAGCGGGCAAGCGAGGGAGACCCAAGCTGAGAACTCAGCATTGATAAGTACGCTAGCTACGATGGTGCCGGTGGGTGAGCTGGTACGTCAATGGGAACGCGCCTTGGGGGCGGCCGCCCCGTGGTTGGAATGCGATGGGTGGGAGGGAACATAAGGCGGCGCGGGCTTCTAGAAAACCCTCCTCCCCATCTACTATATGACTAGTCGTCGAATCCATCCCACTCGTTGTCGTTGTCGCCTCCTGAGGGCTCGGCTCCGGATTGCCCCTGTGGCCCACCCCCCCCGGCGGGTAGACCCGGTTTTGTTGTCGGTGTGCCCATGGCATCCTCCTTTCGAACATAGGGGCTCTCACCCAATACACCCAGCTGTTCGCCGTCCCTCTGAAATGCAGCGACGAAGAAGCCCATGACGCCTCGTCCGTCATCCTTGTAAGAGCGAATACAGGCTTCCGCAATATCCTTGTTGCCGCCGGCGGCTTCAAGGCTCCCGCGGACGGGCCATTCGCGCATGCCCGCGACCTGTTGGTCTTGTTTCAAGATGCGCCAGCCGCGACTTCTGGCAATGTCTGACTGGAGAGCTTTCAGAACCACCTGCTCGTTCTCCTCGGCGTGAACCGAACAGGTGGAGTAGGTAATCTTTTTGGCTGCCGGAAACTTGAAAGCATGAAGAACGAGGGTGAGCTGGAATGACGATAAAGCTTCCAGACGGGATGCCATTTCCCTTTCCGAAGAGAGCACGGTTTTCTCGCCGTCGTCGTCGATCAAGACTGGCTTGTCCGAGTGGTCTGCGTCCTCGGTAGCTCGTTTGCGCTTGCGGCTCTGTTCATCGCTGACATTCCGAGACAGCTTGGAAGTCCCGGGCTCGGGGAGATGGATGGCAGGTACGGAATCCCGGCCAACTATGCCGCTACCTGAGCAACTCGGGTCCAGAAGGAGGCTCGAAACATTCTGGTACAGTGATGCCTCGGGCTGCACTTTCAAAAAGTCTTGGCCCGGGCTGATGCGCGTCATGTCATCTGCACCAGCAAGCTTGACCATCTTTTCCAAGGTCTTGGCCCGGCGCGGATCCTTCTCAAACGCATAGACGGTCGACTGTCCTTTCTGGGACTCGGTGGCTCGGGCATGGATGATAGAAGCGAGGTGGGTGGTTTTGTTGCCTGGCGCAGAGCAGGAATCAATAGCGTCGCCATCTTCGGGGCGGGCGTCCAGGAGATGGGCAGGGAAGCAGGAGGCCTTGTCCTGCAGTATCACCTTGCCGGTTCTGTAAGCCTCGGTCTTGATGATTTCGAAGCTAGGCGAGATGGCCAGGAGGTTCGGCACGTGCTCGTCGAGCAACATGCATTTACCTCGTCCCAGAACAACGTCCTTAACTGAGTCGACCCGGGTGAAGTCGCGGAAGGTGGAGGCCAGCTGCTCCTCGAGCGTACTACGCAGGGTGTTGACACGGACCCAGCGAGGATAGATGTTGGTGGCCTCGGCAAAAGCGGCCTCGACCTGGTCCCGCAGCGCGTCTATGGTGCCGGCCTTCCTCCGCAGTCTCGCCCTGGTCAGCTCGGCAGACAACCGGGCCTTGTGGCGCTCGACCGAGGCACGCAGGCCATGGGAGCCAGGGAGGGCGATGCCGCCCTTGGAGAGCAAGAAGTCGTGGACCAGCAGGAGAGCCAGGACGGGGGTGAGCTTGCGCTCGAGCCGCAGGAGACCAGCGTGGTCGATGACCTCCTTCAGCACGGCGCTCCACTTGCACGACTCCAGGGCCAGAGCATAGACCTGCTGAGGCGCGGCCTTGAGGGGCTTCTTGCCGAAAATGCGAGTCTTCAGATTGCCACCCTCGGAGGCGGGAATCTGCAGGATCTCAGCCGTCTCGTGGTACAGAGACATTGCTGGGGGCGGCGACGGACAGGCCGTGGTTCATGTTGTGCTGTTGCTGGGCTGCACGATGCCAAGCCAGGGGAGAAAAAAAAAAGAAGCTTTTTATCAGCAATTTGGTGCTACATATGCTTAGACTGCCCAGACCAAGGACAGGGACGGGAACGGGGGCTTTGAATGGCACTTCTGTAATGGGGTAAGCAGGCTCATGGGTGACAACGAAAACACTCATTCTTGGCTATTGGGTGAGTAAATGCCTAACAGTGGGCTCTAATTTCTACCCCAAAAGAGTAGCTTCTGTGGGGCACGTGCTGTTAGACCAGTACCTGATTCCGAGGTGGAAATGGGCGTTTTCGTTGTCAGGCGAAAGGCAGGGCTGGCTGGGGCCGGGACAGGGAGTAGCCTATTACGTACCTCCCGCCCTGTTTGCCCAGCGCGGGATCTTTTATGATGCCACTGGCCAAGCGCTATGGCGTAACCTCATTGGGGGTGCTACTAGAGCCAGGGCGCAAACTGACTCACTTCACATTCCAAACGCGTGGACGGAAATAAAAACGCACTTGCTCGCACGTCGCATCGACTTGGCCTACGGGTCCCCGGATCCCCCCCCCCCCCCCCCCCCCCCCCCGAAACACACTCCTTAATGTGTCTAACTGATCGCCTGGAGGGGAATGTATGTGGGGCAGTGTGTATAGTAATTGACAGCAGCCGGGTCGAAGCCTTTCTTGACTCGGCGGAAGGAGCACACATCCTCGATATTAGACCTCGACGCTATAAGGTACTTCAACTCGGGTGGCAAACGACCCATCTTGGCTGTCGGAGAGGTTTCTGATAAGACATATGGTGGTGTCACAGTGCAGAGTAACGGCGCTCGGGATCTTCCTTCGGTGTCGAGCAGTTGGGGGTGGGATATTGAATGGTGCTATGCTAGAATTGATACTAACTCCCCAGATGTGAGCGGTATGGAAGCGCCAAATCATGCAAGTCCGTGTGGCCCTAGAGAAGGTCAAGTGGTAGAGAGGCTAGGTGCTAGAGGACACGAAGTCGTAAGGCCAGATGAAGGAGATGTCATCGGGTCAGGTGACTCTGACGACAAGAATGCCGAGAGCAACGACGACGACTCGGACCTGGAGAGAGACGACGATGACCCCTATAATAAAGTCGCTGATTTGGCACCATTCCTCACTCGAGTCTGACTCGGGCAGCGTGTAAAGCCCAAGCTGGGTCGAATCGCACCGATACGATGTGGACGCAGGGCCACGAACAGGTCCGTCTCCGATTCCAACCTGCCTCATTCAGCTTTGTCGGTAACTGAGGAGCGGCATGTGAGGGGAGGCTGGAAACCAGCCCGCCACACCGTGGGTGCGCCCCCTCCATTCTGGCATCGAGGACTAGAAGACAGACCAAGAGCCTCGTGGTCGCGACAAGCTTCTCCCAAGTCTCGCCAGGCGTTCCCAAGAAGTCTTAGGTGTCACTCACCGGCTTCCGCGTCCGAAGATAAGCTTCATCACGTGGCAAAGGCCGGTTTCGCCGGTCTTGGCTTGCATTCCGGTCCAGCCTCCCCACCACCAAACAGATCGGACCGGCGCAACTGCGACGCAAACGGTTACCGTTTACTAGACCAGCCGCTGACAGCCTCTTTGCAAACACGGTTCCACGAAGCCTCGTGTAGGAATAGTGACCATGCCAAAACTACCTCGGTGTAGATACGACGACACTGAAAGCGCGGACTCGGTGTGCTGAGAACCAAGTCCATCGTCCCATACCATCCTTATCGCGGAGACCCCTGTCGTTCTGCCCCATCCACCTCCGTAGCTGGAGCCTCTACGGCCCGAGCTGGATGCTGAGCTCCTGATTTGTAAGGTCCTTTTCATAGTGTCAGGGCTGATTCGTTGCCTATTGGCATTTTAATTCAGTTGAGTGGCCCCTTCTGACGAAACGCTACCCTATCTTTTCCGAACCGAGCCCGCGCTCGCTTAAAAGAGCGCGGTTGGGCATTGGCCCAGAACCTGAGCCTAGAACTTGAGGGTGTCGTAACTTCGCTGACTATCCTGTCGAGCGGAGGAACGCTTGGAACCCAATGGCTTCACCCTCCCCTTCTTTTGGGATAGAGTACTCACTAATGTCTACCGTCATTCGCCATCGACCAATGGCACTTCGGGTACTCAAAACGGGCGACTTGGTTTAGCAGTGTTATCTCCGTGAGATGTCACGAATCACGCACGATGTTGTCGCTGACAACAACATCAGGAGGTGACATAGAAGAATCCCGGCACATCCCATAATGGGTGGTTAGTGCGGCGTCATGGAATCTCACGACATGTGGCGACCCCCCCACCCCCAATCAGCCAGGGGCAGTATTTCTTCTATATGCCGCTATACCGCCTATATCAGCAAGCGCCTGTCCAGCTTACTGCTCTTTGGCAGCGCGAGGTCCGATCCGGCGCCGGCTCTGAGGCTCGTACGATTGTCCCTGGCAGGGACCGGTTTGTCCGGCCGCCGGAAACCGCGGTCTCCCAGCTCTGAATGACCAAGAGCACAGGGCATTGCAGCGGAGGGTATTAGGTTCCCACACGAAGAAACTGTTGTTCCTGTCTCAGAAAGCGACGGTGAGACTACGCCTGGTGGCCTGGAGGCAGTGTACTTCCCAATTGAGGAGGATAGGTGTCCACGATATCGGAGATAGCTTCTCGTCACAACTGAGATCAGGCCCCATTGCTAGGTCCTAGACAGACCCGTTCCCTGCTATCAATAATGGGATGAAATAGAATGAGAGCAGCATCACGGTGACTCGACCGACGGGGGCCGGCGGCGTGATGGCTGACGTGCGATCCACCATTGGCGTCTTCGCGGTGGTCGCTATGCGAACTGGTAAGGCCCTCCCGGATCAGAGTGCGGGGCTGGCAACAGGGGGGTTTTCTTCGGCAGCCGATCCGAGAATGGACCTAATGGACTTTGTTGAACCTCATCCACGGGTCCGTCAGCACCCCAAGAACGATGGATATGTACTGACGATCTGAACCGGGCCCGAAGACGCGGCCTCGGCTGCTGCGGAGAAGGTTGATTTCGGTTGGAGCTGTAAACGCACGGATGCGGCCCGCGGCACCTATTTGCTGAGCTAGGTAGACTGATAGAAACTAGCAAAGGCAACCTTCCATCCAGAAATGGACCGCTTACCGGAGAATCGGCTCGCTGCAGTAACAGGAATATGGAGGCAAGTTCGTTATCGCGCGCCACGGCGTGCGCCCCCTTGCATTGATGGGCTCTGTGAGTTGCCTACCCGGCGTGGCGTTGTCGGGTACGGCGCTTGTACAACGTCCATACCTCTTGAAGGGTTCCCTTACATCCGAGTCACCGATCGTCAAGGAGAAGAAAAATGAGGCACATGTTGGTCCTTACACGGCACTAACTAGTTGGTTTGATCGTAGCGAGTTGATGAGGTACTGAAGGCGTGGAAATGCGAAGATCGTCCATGGTGTGCGGCAAGGCCATACGCAATTGGTGGAAGGGATGCGCCGTTGCAACCAGGCTTGACAGGAAACCCCTCCCTGCTAAGCTCGGGGGCTCCTTCCCGTCGCCCGTATTACTGTGGCGTCCACCGGCGTTGACTGATTTAGGAAGGCAGAAAGAGACAAGGGAGCACTTGACACCACCTCGCCAAACAAAGCAACACAGTCAAGTGAGCCCGCCAGGAACTTTCCCTGCCATGGGATGCGGAAGCCGCCCGTGTGGGAGGCGATAAGGAGGCACTGGGATTCCGATCCACGAAGTGGTTGATTGGTCCCGCGCGATCGGGTCGGGGAGGGAACCAGTGCAGCCGATTGTCGGCGTCCTTCACCGGGACGCACCACCGCCAATCAGGAAGGATATCGCCCGATGCGAGTGTGTGAAAGCGACCTACCTGGGGAACTGAGACGGAGCTGAGAAGCCGGCACGCCCGGCCCTTGGTTTGCCTTCCTCCCCACGCCCTCTGGCCCTGTCGGAAACGTTGCATTTGGTTTCTCCCCGCAAGACGAAGCTCAGCCTGTACCACCTCCTTATCACCCATTGGCACACACCCTGGCGGTGTCGCACACACCATACGCCGTATGCCCACGCATGCACGCCAGTTCCTGGTCCCTTTCTCCCTCAAGTAGTTCAGTCGCCCCTCGCTATACGAGTCCTTGGGGGGTACACAGATGTGCGGGCTGGATGGTGGGAGCATCTCATATGGCTCTTGGACGAGAGACACGGCACGCGGGCTCGCGAGACCAGCTCGCCCGCCAGACTGGTGAGGTACCGCGTCTGCACATCCAAAGGCTCACTCTCGATTCGTGATGCAAGGGTTGGAAAGAGGTGCCCATGGCGGCCAAGTTGGCCAAGAGCCGGGTGGCTGGTCGCCAATGCTGAGCTTTCTTGCTAAGCATCAGCCAATAAGTGCTTAGCAGGCCCCAAGACGCCTTGAGTCGTGTTGCCGGAAGCTTGTACATCCCCGGGGGGCCCGGATCCCTGCAGTTTTCTTGTCCCTCGTCGTCCAGCCGTAATTTGGGGGGTGCCGTGTTGCCGCTTGCTCATCACCTCGAAAAGCCCACCCTCTCGCACGCAGCCAAGAAGCCAAGCAGAACGCGCAGCTCGCTTCCCAGCTCCGGAGGCGACGGTCCATCCTGGATGGCACCGAGAAACCACCGCACGCCTAGCCGGTTTGCTGCCGCAGCAGCAGCTGCTACCGCTGCATGCGGATCGCGGTGAGCGCGACCGTGCGCTGCCACCTGCTCTCATACAACTAGAGAATGCCGTGCGCATTAGAGTTAGGCGGGCGAAATTAGCTTCGGCCGTGCCCTTGCCAGCCTACCCGCAAGCAGCCAGGGCTCCCTCCGGCCTCGTGGCAACGGATGGGGACCCGCGACAATGGACTCGGACGGTATGGATGAATGACAAGTGGATGGACGGACAGAGAGGTAGCTGGGTAACGACTCCTTCTCAGGGCTCCTCCTTCTCCAGCCGCCTCCAGAATACAAGGGGCAGGGGCGAACGATAAGACCCCGTCCCTCCGGTCGTCCAGGGATGGGGTGCCTGACGACCCTCGAGACCCCGCACTCGAACCAACAAGGCAATTTCTGCTAGCAGCAATTCAGCCGTCTTCTCCGGGTTCTGGTCGCATGATGGGGCGCTGTTGTGCCTCTCTGCCCGTGTGCTTGCTCGCGGCTAGCTCACATGCCACTGGCTGATACAGGATGGCGCTGGCAGGACCCGTCCACCCCGTCCGACGCCCTTCACTTTACCCTCCACCCCTACTAGCACGATGACACCCTACAAGATCCATGACCGGGAGGTGGCCAAGACCCCATGCTCCTCCTTCCCTCCCCCCATTCCTTTTTGCCTATTACGGAAGCTCGTCAGGCAGTTCACTGATAGGCCGACCGTTGCAATCGCCCTCGCCGTCGTCCGCTGATAACCAGCCGGCCTTAATATCCCGGCCTCCCCTCCAGCATGCTATGACGGCCCTCTGATCTCTACTCCTCACCCCTCGAGAGGCCCGTCGTCGATACCAAGGACACACTGACGCCCGTCATGTCCAACGTCATTGAGAAGACCCCGTCGCCGTCCACGCCGCCCTCGGGCCGGGTGGGCGGTGTTCTTGAGAAGACCGCATCGGTAAGCCCCCCCCTGGCACCACCGACGCCCGCGCCATACAGCTAACGGCGCACAGCATGGTGAGAAGGGCCCAGTCGCCACGGACCAGCCTCTCGATGTTGAAATCGAACAGTAAGCGTCTGTCCATACCAGAGCGCTTTGCCCTACTCGTGCTGACCGACGGGCCCAAGTGATTTCAACATGACCGATGAGGACTACGCCGAGGCCAAGGCCGTCGCTGGGAACATGACCCTCGACGAGGTCCGCGCCTTGATGACCAATGTCCACAAGATCCACCACCGGGACCCCAACTTCCCTATGCCCATCATTGAGAAGATTGAACTGTTCCTCGGTAAGCCATGCCGTCGCGCCGGCTGGGCCCCTAGGCTGACTCGGCACGACAGGAAACGATGATATTTTTGAGAACCCCGAGAAACACGAAGACCTCATCTTTGAGATGAAGCTCGAAGCCGCCATGATCACCAACAACAGCCCCTATGCCGAAGTGCGCGCCGTTGTGAGCAACCGCGACGACCCGACCATGCCTTGCTCTACGATCCGCGCCTGGGTAATTGGCATTTTTTTCGCTGGAGCCCTGGGCTTCATCAACCAGTTCTTTGACCCCCGCCAGCCGGCCATTTATCTCCAGGCGAATGTCGCCCAGCTGCTGGCCTACCCCTGCGGCAAATTCTTCGAGAATTTTCTCCCCGACTGGGGCGTTACGCTGTTTGGCACCCGTCACAGCCTGAACCCAGGTAAGTCCCTGGGACTCGGCTCAGTGTTGGGCTTTGTTTCTCTATGGGCACTGACTGTGTACTCCTTTAGGTCCTTTTAACAAGAAGGAGCATATGTTGATCACCGTCATGGCCAATGTGGGCTTTCACGCGCCTTACACGGCCAACATCATTTGGGTCCAGAAGTTGCCCAACTACTACAACCAGGCGTGGGCTGGCAGCTTCAGCTACCAGATCCTCTTGGCATTGGGTACCAACTTCATTGGCTATGGAATGGCGGGCATTGCTCGCCGCTTCCTGGTATACCCTTCGTACTGCGTGTAAGTAGAGGTGCTTCGTCTTGACGTGCGCTTCGTTGGCTAATGAACGCGCAGCTGGCCGGCCTCCCTTGTCACCATTGCGCTCAACCAGTCGTTCCACGATGACAACAACAGCCCGGTCAAGGGATGGTTCAACAAGATGTACTCGATGTCTCGATACACTTTCTTCCTGGTGGCATTTGGCGCCATGTTCATTTACTACTGGTTCCCGTACTACATCTTCCCTGTCCTCAGCATCTTCAGCTGGATGACTTGGATCGCGCCGAACAACCTGAACCTGAATATCATCACGGGCTTCAACAACGGTCTAGGGGTAAGTCACGGATGCTCCCCATACCCACAGCCGGCTGACTGACCGTCACTGCAGTTGAACCCTCTCTCTACCTTTGATTGGAACACTCTAATGGCGTACGACAACACGGACCCGTTGATGGTGCCCTTCTTCTCCACGGCCAACAAGGTCTTGGGCATGGTGCTCACAATGCCCATCCTCGCGGCCATCTGGTACACAAACACCTGGAACACGGGCTACCTGCCCATTAACTCCAACCGCGTCTACGACAACACGGGTGCACTCTACAACGTGTCGCGTGCTACTGACTCGCAAGGCATGCTCGATGTGGAGAAGTACCGGAATTACTCCCCTGCCTACATGGCGGCGGGCAACTTGATGGTTTACATCTTCTTCTTCGCCGTGTACACGGCGACGCTGACTTACATCGTCCTCAACCACTGGTTCGAGGTGAAGATGGGCTGTACGTAACTGCCCTACGGCGTCTGGGGCCTGCAACGGCCCGAGGGAGAGAACAAGCTAACGCGCTGCTCATTTAGTCAAGAGCCTCATCTCGTCGTTCCGCAAGAAGGGCCAGAACGACGCCGGCCAGTACCAGGACGTACACAACCGCCTGATGCAGCGCTACAAGGAGGTGCCCGAGTGGTGGTACGGCATCTGCCTGCTCGTGGCCATCGCCTTTGGCGTGGCGGGCGTGGCGGCGTACCCGACCAACACGAGCCCCGGCGTCGTCTTCTACGGTCTGGTGCTCTGCCTCATTTTCATCATCCCCGTAGGTATCGTCAAGTCGATGACGGGTATTGAGGTGACGCTCAACGTGCTGGCTGAGTTCATTGGCGGTGCGTGGGTCGAGGGCAACGCCACGTCGCTCAACTTCTTCAAGTCGTTTGGGTACGTGACATGCGCGCACGCCATCTGGTTCACAAACGACCTCAAGATGGCGCACTACATCAAGATCCCCCCTCGGCAGACCTTTTGGGCGCAGATGATAGCGACGCTTGTGTCAACCCTGGTCTGCACCGCGATCCTGAACTTCCAGATGTCCCTGCCTAAGATTTGCACGGCCGACGCGCCCTTCCGCTTCACGTGCCCGGGCATCAACACCTTCTTCACGGCATCGGTCATGTGGGGAACCATCGGCCCCTCGCGCGTCTTCGGTGCCGGTGCCCCCTACACGGCTACGCTGATCGGGTGGCCGCTGGGCATTGTCATCGCCGGCGGCATCTACTACATCCAGCGCCGCTTCCCCAAGAACGCCATACTGCGCCAGATCCACCCTGTTGTGCTGGTTTATGGTCCCATCAACTGGGCCCCCTACAATCTGAGCTATTTCCTGCCCGCCCTGCCCGTCGGCTACCTTTCGTGGGTCTACACGAAGAAACGCTACCTGGCCTTCTGGGCCAAGTACAACTTTGTGCTCTCGGCCGCCTGGAGCGTCGCTATTGCCATTTGCGCCCTCATCTGCTTCTTCGCGCTGCAGTACAATGGCATCGAGTTGCCCCAGTGGTGGGGCAACACGGCCCAGTCTCAGGGCTGTGAGGACAAGGCTTGTACGCTCTTGAAGCTGGGCGAGGGTGAGTTCTTTGGACCCGGCGTGGGCGAGTTCCGTTAAACTCCCCGCCGGGGGATGCAAGAGCGTTGGGCTGGGAGCCGGCTCAGTCCCTCGCGTACGGGATACGGTCCATGGTATAGCTACGATGTAATGAAACGAACTTATGGTATAATGCATTTTTGGTCTTGTACGAGTGCCGTTTTGGCCTGGGTGTACGTGCCCTGGCTGCAGCCTCATGCGCCAGACGCTCCCGCACGGGCATCGAATGTATTCCCGTCGCTGCTTCGTGCCTACAAGTTGCGCCGGAAAAGAAAGGGCGGGAAAGGGGAAAAAGAAAAAAAGAGCAGCCGCCCATGCCGAAAACGCCGCACCCATCAACGCCGGACACGATGCAACTGTGAATCAAGCTTTCCGGGAAAGCCCAACGTGGCCTCCCTCGGCGTCAACCTCACCACGACAAGTAGCCAAGCTCCTCGCGACCGTCGTCGACGAGACGACCCCACTCGAGCAGCAGGCGAAACATGTAGACGCGCATGTCTTCCTTGCGGAGGGCGCGGGCGGCCCAGCGGCGACCGTCGGCGGCGATGCGCTCGGCGGCGGCGGGGCCGGCGCCGGGGGCACCGCTGAGATAGGCGACGAGGCGCCAGAGATCGGCGAGGCGGACGTCGAGGGGTACAAAGTGGGCCCAGGCGTGGACGCGTTCGTCCCACCAGGTGCGGAAGAGGGCGGCGCGGTAGGGGAGGGCGCGGCTGCGCAGGAAGGGAAGGAAGCGGCCACTGAAGGCGGCGCCGTCGAGGTCAACGAGGTGGCGATGGTGCCAGTGCTCCTGGAAGTCGACCGGCGGCGGCGGCGGCTGGGGCCGGGGCCCGGCACCGCCGTCGTAAAAGGCCGCCTGCTCGAGGTCGCAGTCGCGCGTGTCGCACCGCGCCCACGGCCCCACGAACGACACGTTGACGGCGATGGGAGGGCCGCCGGGGGCCCGCGGCGCGGCGGCGGCGCTCGGTCTTTGGAGGAAGGCGCCCATGGAGCGGGCCATGTGCACGAATCGGGCGCGAAGGAAGCCCTCCCAGGCGCCGTGGGTGGCGTAGCCGTCCGAGGCGGCGCCGCGCCAATAGACGCTGTTCAGCTGGTCTTTCCAGGGCACGTCCTGGCTGTCGTCGTGGACCACCTTGTCGCCAAAGTTCCATGGGCTAGGGTACAGCACGTCGGCGAAGTTGTGCAGCCGGCTCTGGCTGAAGACGGGCAGCAGGGCCCGCGTGCCCACGAGGGCGGCCGGGGCGCTGAGGAAACCGTGGAGGTAGGCCAAATCAGGCTGGTGGCAGAGATCCCCGGACAGGGTCCAGTTCGCGACCACGCCGGCCGCCATGTGCGGTGTCGAACACTCGGCGCACTCGGCCTTCCTGTTCCACCAGTGCACCCGGTTGGCCGGGGCGTCGGGGGGACAAGTTGAAGCCACCCACTCGTAGAACATGGTCGACTTGGACCAGTTCTGGAACCAGGGGGATGTGTTGTTCCATAGCTTCAGGTTCTCCTTGGTGTCCTTGAGATAATCGGTGGGCCAAGGCGGCTGCTGTGCGCGACTGAAGCCGCGATGCTTGGGCTTGGCTGCCAGGCGGGCCTGCGAGGCCCGTCCTGCAGCAGCGTAGGCCTCGCGGCTTTCGTGCGGAATAGAGACGCGGCATTCGTCGTCCAAGTTGAAAGCGAGGTGCATATCGGGAAGCCACTTGGCAAACGGTTCAATCATCTCCTTGGTAACGTCCATCATCCACCTGTGCGTGCCGTGGATGTGCGGCGATACCTCAACCTTGCCGTCCCGGATGACGATGCCACCAAAAGACAGACCGGGACGTTCCAACAGGTACACGCTACTCTGGCGGAGCAAGGCTGGCCGCACGCCCCAGAACGGGAGCAGGTCGGAATAAATCTGCCCAAAGTCGTCTATAATGGGCGAATCGACCGAGGTGGCATAGGCGTACCACTTGTCAAAGTGGGGCGGCGGCGGCATCCCGTACCTCTCACTATATTCGACCACGGCCTCGTCCAAGCTCCTACTCTTCTTCGCGCCCGTCATCCACCTTGAGGACTCTATCGTGGCATTCGAAATGACGTCGCCGATGGTGTCGGACGGCGGCTGTCCCGGCCCTTGCCACAGAACCTGGGTAACTACTGTCGCGAAGGCCAGCAGCGCCAACCCACCGCATTTGGCCTTGTACGTGGAGCTGCTAATCACCGCCTGTGGTTGCCCCAGGGGTTGGGGAGCGTTCTGCCACAGGATTCCCGCGCCAAGAAAAACCATGGCGCCCGTGATGAGATCTGACCACGAGGCCCACACGGCCGTCATGGTCCCTTTGAGCACTTCGCTCTCCACATGGAAGACAAAGCCCGCGCTCGCGGCAGCCAGAGCGATGACTGTGGGATGGAAGGTGCCTAGGAGGTACGTGGCGGCCAAGAAGCCCACCGAGACGATGAGAGTGTCAATCAGGAGATGGCTAGCCGAAACGGGGTCGAGAAAGAGGTTCCAGCGTAGGTAATTGCGGTCGATACAGGACCACATGGCCAGGAAGGTCAGCAGGCCGGCGCAGGCCAGGAAAATATCACCCAGCGCATGCCACGACACGTGCTTTTCTTCTGGGCGTTGGCGCATCTTGGCAACCTGGCGCAGAATGTAAGCATCGACGGCCAATAGTGCCATTTGCGCGAGCGGTATCATGCTTTCCCAGGCTCCTGGGGGGCAAATTACCCCCGTTCTGCGCTCGGTGAGGTACAGTGTGTCGGTGGCCGAGATGCCCCAAACCAGCGCCGTGACGGCATAAGAGGTGGCGCCGGTTTTCTGGGACCGCGCCGGCATTTCCAGCTCGTTTCGCGGGAGGAAGACGGGCCGCATCTGGAACGAGTCGAAGACGGTGAGGACGAAAGGGAGCAGCGCCTGCGATGGGTTAGCCGGCGCAGCGCGAGTTTCGTGGGGGCACGCCGGCTTACGGGAAGGCCGTCCCAGGAACACTGTATTGTCCTCACAACGCGCCAGAACAGGACGGTCCGCGCGGCGACGCTGGCGACGAACAACACATGTGCAGGTCGTGCCCAGAGGGCTTCGAGAAACCTCCGCCATGGGGCCTTCGGTCGGCCGGGCGGGGGGGAAGAACGCAGGACGTTGCTCAGCCAGGCGGGCAGCTCGCCGTCCAACTGGAGTGGGAGATCGTAACGCGGGGCATGGCGGCCGGGGACGAGCTGGGCGCAGAGGCGCAGGACAAGGCCAAGTAGCAAGCATGTGAGAATGGAGAAGTGGAAAGGCCGCTCTAGTGCAGGGGGGTTAGAGTACGAAGTCTGTTTGTTTGCGATGGCAGTACGGGACGGGGACGGCAGGACGGGACGGGGCGGGCAGGGCGGGCAGGAAGGACGTGACGTACCGAAAGCGGCACTCGTGTTGAAACGCGCGGTAAGCAAGGCGCTCGAGAAGCCCAGGGTGCTGTGCGACGCGCAACCCGAGACGGACGGCTGGAGTCAGCGGATGACGCAGCAGTTGGGGTTCTGGCCGGCAGCGCGGGCATGCAGATGGGATGCCGAGAAAGGAAAGTCGAGGGGGCCAGCCAAGCAATCAACGAGCCGGTCCAGGCCGGGAACTCACCCAAAGGCGGCGGCGGCAAGCATTTTGTGTGGCTGCCACATTGCATCGGCTGCAAGTGCCGCGGGACGCAAACCTAGCCGGAGGTAGTCGCCAGAAGCCAAGCCCGGGGAAGCGACGGGGGCTCGTAGCAATGACGACCAGAAGGCGCGAGTGCCTATACACGCATGTGCCAGCCGATATACCTCCTGTATCGGGCTTCCTCGGTAGGCAGGTCGTCGGGTTGGGAAAGAAAAGGGCGGGCGGCTCTTTGGGGGCTGGTAGCGGCCTGGCACTCCTTAAGTGGCCTCGACTATAGGATCGCCCGCAAGGAGGGATGCTGGGCCACGCTCTCTCGTTAGGAAGGTTTCCCTGGGACCAGGAGGCGTCACTCGCGTGGCCTATGCGGCCGATGGCGTGGGGTTGCAGACGCCCGCATCGCCAGCACCGGATGGAGAAGGGGGGAGGGTTTACCTCTGCGTAAGTGGTTCCAAGTGTTGGGGCGGGCGGGCTATGGATCGGTCGCCCTTCGACGCCGTTTCTCCCCTTTGCTCTCGAGATGCCACCTTCCATGGACGACAAAGACCGCGGTGGACGCTAGGGGAACCCGCCGACCAAGGCCAGAATGGGGACACGTTGGACAGACCCAAAGAAGCCAATTCGCACGGGCAGATGAGGACAGCAGATCTGAACTGGAGCAAGGAGCCGAAGCGGGATCAGACCGGCCTGGCGGGCGGTGATCGGCCTTCGGGTGCCTTGGTCATTGCTCCGCCCGTCCGCTCGTCGGGGTTCAGGGGAATTTTGCTTAGTTTCCATCCATCCTCGGGGTCGCTGGACTCCTGTTTCCCTTCTTATCCTCACGACGCCAAAAAAAAGGGGGGGCGTGGCCTCTCTCTCTTTCACTCTTTCTCTCTCCCCCTCTCCCTCTCCCCCTCTCCCCCCCTCTCCCCTTCTTCCTCTCTACACGGAAAGAAACGGGCAAGCCCACGGTTGAGACCCCGACCCAGGAAGCCCGGAACGGGCGCCGCGGCCCCCTGGGGGGGTCCCGTGGTTGGAGAAGGCTTGGTTGCCTGGCGAGCATCACCGTTATACGAGTGCCTAGCGACTTGCTCCCTACCGAGCGAGCCGGGGGGGTGCCGGGCGCGCGGGGCGTGTGTGCGCTACTCGCCCCAAATTGCGATACGCGATGCCTCTTGCGGGTGGAGGCCCCCGGATCCACGGGGCGCTTGCTTGCGTAAGACAGGAGGTCTCGCCTGCGAGGTGGGCACTGGCGCCGAGCCGGTAGCGGCTGCTCTCCCCGCCTGCAGGTACGAACTGCCCAGCCCGGGAACCCCAGGGCAATGGCGCCCCCACTGGCGGTCCGCGGGGGCGTCAATCTTATGCTGGTCCTGCAACCCAATAAAGCTGCCGGGCTGCACGGGCACGCCCTCGCTCTAGAAGACGTCCTGGGGCACCCCCTCCGTGCCCAGCTTATGCGTGTCCCGGCCGTCGGAACCTGGCACTGGCCGCGGGCGCCGTTTCGAAACGACGGCCGCACGACCGCGGATGGCGCGTGGTAGGAAGCAGCCAGGAGGCCGGCACCCCGCCAATCTGTCCACCGCCATGCGTTTCCCATTGACAGCGGCCGCATCCGCCCCGTGGGCTGCTCGCTCTGCGCCCGCCGTCTTCTACAGAAAGCCCCGCCAGGAGGAGCAGCTTGGTCCCCGTCGGCAGGCCGTGTTGCGCCCGGTCAGCGGTAGGGAGCGAAGGGACGGGAATTGCCATTGAAGATGCCCCATGCTGAGCTACAGGTTGCGGTGCGCCATTCGCGTCCTCGCGCGGACCTTGTCTCGCCCGCCGGATGCCTCCGGTACGCGTCCGCGGCCGGCACCCACGGCCATGGCGGGACGAGCCCCAAACAAAGTGACCGCCTGCTTGGCGAGGGTGCTATCCTAGCGATCCGCGACTCTCAAGCCGCCGTCTCGCCCTCGGCCCCGGCCGGGACGATCCAAGAGGCTGCGCGCGAAGCCGACGTGTCAGCGGTGAACAGCCCTTCGCCTCCCATCGCCTCGGCGGCTCATGCGCCGACGAGGCTACTTACTGCCTTGGTACACGCGCTTGGTCTTCTCGGCGGCCTCGCCCTCGGCCCCGGCCGGCACAATCCATGAGGCTGCCGGCAGTTAGCCGTGACCCAGTCCCAGAAACGAGCGTCCCCAGCCATCACTCACTGCCTTGGTACACGCGCTTCGCCTTCTCGGCTGCTTCGCCTTCGGCACCTGCGGGGACGATCCAAGAGGCTTGGGCGCGTCTGGTCAGCTACCGCGACGGGGCGCCGTCATGGGCCGGAGTGACCCACTGCCTTGGTACACGCGCTTGGCCTTCTCGGCCACGGCCGTTTCGCCCTCGGCGCCGGCGGGGACGATCCAGGAGGCTTTTCCGGGCCTGTGAGTAGGATCCCTCGACGGGGGTGTGAGCACTTACTGCCCTGGTAAACTGGGGCCGCCAGACCGGCGGCAGCGAGGCTGAGGAGGAGAAGTCCCTTCATGGTGAGGGATAGGAGTGGTAATAAGGTGGCGTATAAGAGCACAGCGGCGGGCTTCCACGTCAACCTTGGGGACCTGGTACAGCCTTTATAGTGCTGGGCTCCATGACTGGCGACAGTCCCCCCCCCCCTTCTTGGGTGCTGACACGGCGTGGGGCTCCGTCTCTCGGCAGCCTCTACTCCCCTCTTTCATTCTTTTCTACTACACGTCCGCGGCATGCGCTGTATCTGCAGCAGTGTAAAGGGAGGGGTTGTCGCACCCGCTGGGCGCACCATCCTGGCGAGGCGGCAGAGCCAAGAGATAGGTGGTACATGGCCTCCTTCTACATATGGAAGTAGCGGAATCCTACCGGCGAGGCGGCATGGCGACCGGTTGTCCCCCTCTTTTGACCCCGAGTGGCCTGTCTGGTGCCTGGTGGGTGGAGCGGGGGGCTGCAGAGCCTTTGCCGTCCAATGTCGATGCCATGCGAGAAACCTCCCCAGGTGACAGAGATATATGGAACTCACCTGCTTTGGAGATGCTTTGCCTCGCCATTTCTACCTTACCCCCAACCCCGGACAAGGTTATCATCATGAGTTCGAGCAACGAGCCGTACAAGGAAGTCGCATATGAGCCACTGGGTGATTCAACAGCCCGTCTCTTACCACCGTGCCACCACTGGCGCTCCAAACTGCTGCATTTCGGCGCGGGCGGCCTGGCGACGCTGTTCCTCGCTCTGGCGGCCCTAGCGGTCCAGAGAGTGGCCCTTGCTCCTCCATCGACGGCCGAGATCGAGGCCGAGGCCTGGAACCACTGCGGACGCTCGTCGGCCGTCGCCCGCCAGCGCGGGTGTGTCATGGAGCCACTGTTTTACGGCTGGATGCCGCCGGCGTGTGTGTTTCCCGAACTGACGGCGGCACATCCCGTTTTTGAGGACCGCCCGTGGTACCGCGACAAGAATATGACGATAGCGCTCCGACCTGAGGAGCTGTGGGCGGGCGCGCATACCATGATCTATACCCCCAGGTAAGCACACGCGCGAACGCTCTTCCTGTCGGGGCCCTATCTGCAGCCGTCGCACGGGGAAAACACTTACTGATCCGACGGACGCGCCACGCAGATACCACGGCGCCCACTGTCTCTTCCAGTGGCGTAAACTGCAATACGCCGTCACCCATCGCATGGAATTTCTGGATAACAAGACGGTCAGCATGCATGTAAGTGACCCCCCTCTTCTGTGGGCGCGACATGCGCCGAGAACGACTTTGGGAAATTGTGTGAGCTGATGACGTACCACTGCAGCATACTAAGCACTGCGCCGACCAGCTGGAGATAGGCTGCGAGGGACCGCATGACGTGAACGAGGTAGAGCTGGGCTTCTATCGGTGCCGAAAGATGGCGTGGTAACTGTCAGGGATGGCCGGAGGGCGGGAGTCCAACGCCAGGACGGCGTCAAGGCTCCATGGAGGATTCGGCCGCTAAGCAGAGTATAGAAGCTCGATTGTCTCCGTAGCCCTTGGCACCCCCATCAGCAATGATGACTTCGGCCTCTTCATATGCGCACGGGATTTCGAATCACTCTAATGGGCAACTCGTCGTGCCCCCATATAAGCTGACGGCATCGTGGAACGCCAAGGCAAGATAAGTAAAGCGGGGGGAGGGGGGGTATGGGAATCTGACCTGCATCGAAGGAACACAAGGGCGGCCCGCCGATATGGCTGCCATTGATGTCTGGCATTGAAACGGCTTGTAATAGGTCAGCCTCCGCAGCACTATAGTCGTCCCGTCCTATGGCGGTTCGAATGCATACACGATCCTCCGGCCCGTCGGCGCTTGCTGGATAAGGAAGCTGGCAGGACCCCCCCCCCCCCTCAACAGCATCCCCAGAGGGTTGGCACATCAGCGAGGGCTGTTGGAACGGGCTCGCCTCTGCCGAGCTTCAACATGGAGAAGCCTCGTTGCATATCGAGCTTTTATCGAGTTACCCCTCGCAGCGGCCGGGTAGCGGCACACCGGAGCTTGGGGTCTTGAGGGTTCCCTTCTCTCCGAGTCGAGGCCAAAGAACCGTTGTCGTCTTCCTTCTGATCCCGCCGCTTCCTCCAATCTCGCTGCTAGAGACCGACTGCGGCCATGCCATCTTCCTCATCCTCGTCTTCCTCATCGCCAGAGCGTGGCGCGGCGGACAGCGTCGGCTTGCTAACGAAAGAGTTTGCCATCGTTGACGACGACAGTGGGACGGGTGCCTCTCGGAGACGAGCGGTCTCGCGGCCATGGCAGGATGACAGGCCCAGAACCAACCGCTATCTTGTGGCCGCCGTGGTGCTCCTGGGTGCGACGAACTTGCTCACGCTCCTGGCTACTCTTGGGCGGCTGCGAAGGAGTTGCCCCCTACCGGTGAATCATCCACCGGCAGGCGTGGCAAGGGTCGTCGAGCATCTTGTGACAGAGCCCGCACCGCAGCTTTTGAACGTGACCTTTTACGACCACGAGCACGACATCTTCCGGCAGCACAGCTCCAACGCGACAGACGCCGCGTGGTACGAGTATACGCAAGTTGGTGCGGACTCCCCCTTTTGGATTGCCACCAGGCCGTCGCCGGTGAAGAAGAGTGGCCTGCCTGCTGACACGTACTAGACTCGGGGCTGCTCCTCGTGTCGCGAGAGGATGCAGCACAGGCAGCGCTGGACCCGGCGCGGCACGTCTACTTTGACAACCCGGAGCTGGGACTCGAGGGGTTTCCCGTAAAGCTCGAGGCCATCCACCAGATGCACTGCCTCAACCTCCTGAGGATGAACCTGTATTATAATATTGAGCACACGCGCGCCACCTGCGGACCGCCGCACTGCGACGGGCCCGAGGAGTATGTGCAGCTGCATATCGGTGCGTTTAGTTCCTCCTTACCCTGCACCCCATGGGTTCCGCCGCCTGGCCTCCCAATGGTGAAAGCCGAACGGCGAGCTAACCCTCGTCGCCTGGGCGTCTCCAGATCATTGTGTGGAGGTGCTTCGTCTGCGTCTTCAGTGTACGGCCGACATTGGCGTCACCCCGCTGCTCTGGCTCGGACGGGAGGGTCGTGTGACGGGCGACATGGCCCGCCTGCACACGTGTAGCGACTACGAGAAGGTGCGAAGCTTTGTGAAGGACAAGACGATCCCGCTTCCCCGAAAGGGCACGGTGAAACCCAAGGCGGACGATTTTGTCGTCGATGATTACATCTAAGCAGCCTCCCCAGACCCCTCCCTCGACTTGGCTGTGCGGCCTGGCGAAGGCCTCGGTTCATGGCTTGGTGGCGAACTGACCGGCAGGTGGGAATGGGACGCGACATAGGCTGCGGCCCCCAACGGCCGAGTTTCATAGGCCGGGGGATGGCTTTGATGTGAATGCTGTCAAGGGCGGCCATCTCCTTGAAGAGCTTCGGTTAGCGAAGCCAAACACCACTGCGCCCCGGTGTATGCATAGAGGCAGTGGGAGGGAAATTCTTCCTCTCGGCCAGCCCACGCTTTCTTCTAGAAAGTGCGAACCCCCCCACCCCACCCAGGAGTACTCCAGTGACACCTCCTGGTAGCGACGACCCCATTCCCTTTCTATCTTGAAGCCCTAATCGAGCCGAACCTGAAAGTTGAGTGCAATGGATGCTTCTCAGGACCTCCCGAAAGCTTTGCAGGACAGACCTAAACCAGGGTGTCTTTCCAACAACGCAGGCATCATGCCTAGAGGGTGGTAAGGTACCTCATGTATGCGGAGCTCTGTGAGAGCAGCCATGGCCTACCCGCCGTGCGCCTGCGCTGCAGCTATCATCGGAGACCGTATGGGAAAAACTACAACCGAGCAGAGTGAGATCTTGCTAGCGTGGTAGATAGGATATAGTAGTTAGAAGACACGAATATGACGGATGGCGTCTTTTCCTGGACAGCAATTATGTGAGCAGCCGCCGACTCCCAAAACCCTACCCTGTGGCTAGACCAGCCTCTGCAAATCAAAGGGGGTGTCGACAAGGGTGGCGCGCGACCCGGCCCTGCGCCTCTCAAATTACGCCCTGAAAGAAAGTGACCTGGAAGCGCCCGTTGTTTGAGTTGATGACGGGATTAATGTCGTCGTTGAGGTACACATTCCACGGGTTGAGGTGCTGGGCCTCCCAACCCTGGGTGATCAGGTTTCGGTTGGGGCCGGTGATCTTGTCGAGGCACCACGAGCCGTCCGTCTTCTGGGCCCAGGCTCCCGCGGGCGCATTGTGGAGCAGGTCGACGGCGAAACCCTTGGCGTTATTGGCGCCATCGAGCGTCTGGAGCGACAGCCTCTCGCTATCAACCAACGTCGAGCGCAAGCAAGGCCCAGAGCCCCCCCGGGGGGGGGAGGCGAGGGAAGGAGGAAAACGCACTTGAATGACGGCGGCGCCATCGTTACCTTCCAGCAGCGAGATATCCCCCCACGAACTGCCGTCCGTGTGCCAGTTGACTTCGGCCCACGTGCCCAGGAGGTGCTTCTGCCCGTCCAGGTAGGTGAAGTCGCCCCGCACGATGCGGCCCTCGAACGTCGGGCACAGCGTGACAAAGGCCGCCGCCCACGGCGCCAACTGCGGGCCGAGGCGTCAAGACACTCTTCCCCGGCACCATGAACCACAGGGCGAGGGGGGCGGCCTACCATGATGTACTTGTAGGGTACGTAGTCGTGGTTGCTCTCGTAGAAGAAGTACATGGTCCCGTGGACGTTGCCGTGGCTGAACCCGTCGTTGTTGACGACATAGACACCGGGCCCCCCCGTATCCGGATCGCCCGCTTTCCACGTCGTCTCAGCGGTGGACTTGGCGCAGTCACGTGGAGCACTTGCCTGTCAGTATGGGCGGCTGTGTCTGTTAGAGAGCGAGAGTTGGCCATCCATTCGCAAGCGTGGGTACTGTGCAGAGGTCGCCCGGGGTGAAGCGCGAGTCGCTAAATACTGACCTCGCCATGGCAGAAGATCTGAGTGTGGTTTTCGGCGCCCGTCTGGGCCCGGCGACGTCGATGGACGGTGATAGGGGATGCCAGCGCGCAAGGCCACATAAGCACCGCGGCCGCCAACATGGGGAATCCTCGGACGGGGTGCATTTTGCTGGCTCGGTGGGCGTTTCGTGGCTGCAAAGACGGTCGGTGTTTCTTGTTTCGTAACAGCTCACAGCGGAAGGTGCGGGCAGGCCGCGGAATGCAGTGGGTGACTGGCGAAAAACCACGGATCCGCATCCAACTCGGGACAGCGCGCGGTTCTTGATATCGGGAGGGCAAGTGCGGACGTCCCGAGGCCGTCTTCCCCGTTGCGTCGGCTGGTGATGGGGGCTCGAGCATGCATGACGACACTTGCCCCCCCACCGACGAGTCGGCACGGGCTGCCATTTCGGCGGAAGCCCAATGCATCCCTCCGCCATCACGAAAACCAGCCCGCCCGGCCGGCAGCAGCAAACCGGCCTCAGCCGCACCTGTCGCTGCCGACACGCCATCCATCCCACGTGCTGGCCTGCCGCGAGCCGAGACCAGCGGGCTGTCGTCGGCAGCGTAGCGAGCCACGTTGGCTTTTCCATGGCCCGCCGCGTCGCACTCGCACGCCTTCGGCCTCACAGCCACCCACTTGGGGTTCCGTGGCACGCGCTTCGTGAAGGTCCGATGCAAGGGGCGGTGGTGATACGGCTTCCGGTGGCATGTCCCCCGCGGAACCGACTTGCGCTGCCATCGCGCCCGTCGTGGTCCTCTTCGTGCCGTGGGCGCGCCTGGAGCCTCGGCACGCGATGCGGCGCGATCCCATGGGGACTCCCAGTATGGACGGTCCGAGTTTGCTGTCGAGTCACAGGTTTGCATAGTGGCGCCCTGCCCCTGCGTAGCCTCATACTTTGTTCGGGCGATCCCTGGCTGCATTATGCGGTAAGCTGGGCCCGGCGGTTGTCCTTCACGGGAGATAGAGCACTAGCACGTACCTGTGCCACGGACAGTTGAGTTGAACAAGCACTTGTTTCCGGAAAACCGTGCCCCCGTGCCAGACCACGGGCATTGCCTGTTTAAATTCGCGTGGTACCTTTCTCATCATGGCTTCCATGCGACGGACTGCGTGTACCAGGGTCGTACCAACCGCGTTCCGATTCGTCTCTTGGTACTTCGACACCACCGGATTCACTCCCGCAGCCCCCCGAAGCCCTCGCGGAGAGAAGCACAAATACCATCGACGATGGCGGCCTCGTCCTCGGACACGCCGAGGGCCCCCTCTTGCCACGTCACGGCGATGGTCATGGGCCCCCCCTTGACCGTGTCGACGTTGAAGTCGAGGGGGGCATGGAGCACATTGCCTGGCTGGGCGAAGATGACCTTGGCGATGGTGTACCTGTCCTGCTGCTGGGCCTCGTCGTCGGTGACGTCGAGCACGCCCAGGTTGCTCACTTCGTACGACGAGTCCCGCCGACTGCCCAGCTTGCCTTGCAGCCACCCCCGGATGCTGGGGGCGTACCTGAGCAGGCCGAGAGGCTGATCCTCGCGTTTCGTCGCGCTCTCGGCCAGGGATCGAGTTATCGACCTCGCTGAGTTCCACGTGTCCTCTCCAACTGCCTCGCTGGTATTGACGCGTGGGTGCACCCCCTGCGGCCCTTCGGGTTAGCATGCTCAGGGACGGGCAGGCGAAATCTAAGCCGCAACAATCGCCCACGTTTGACATTGAGGAACCTTACATAACAGCCCGAGGCAAAATTACCCCATTCGCCAACCGGCGCACCGATAGACGGGCGCATGCTCACGGCGGTCCCGGACACGAAGTTGGTGACGGCGCTGTCGTGGATGTGGTCGCTCAGGGCGCGGACGACAAGCTGGTGGATAGTACCGGTCATCTTGGTGCCGTGGGCGCGCGAGACGCGAGCTGCCCGGGCTACCAGCGACGCCGGGATCTCCACGATGCGCAGGCGGCTACGGTGCGTGGCCGGGTCGAAGAAGGCGCCCCTGCCCGTCCACGTGCCCTCGTCCACTGTGCTTGCGTGCGGCCGGATGCCGAGCCAGTCGGTCAGAAACTTGGGCAGCAGCACGGCGAGGAGCGGCGGCAGGAGGAACGACCACGAGATGGGTAGGCGCGCGGGCGTGTCGAAGGGCTCCGGCAACGCGCGCCGCGGCACCTCGATCAGCGTCGTCGACGAGTCACCGGCCCCCGATGCCGATGCTGCCCCCTGGCGAAGGGCATCGAGGAACACGCGGTGGAAGATGTTTCCACACAAACCGTCGCCGATGCTGTGACAGAAAACAAAGGCGACGAGACAGCGCGACGTCGGGGTCGGGCCGCCCCGCGAAGGGAATGGGCAGACAGCAATGCACCACGGCGGCCGGTCGGCGGGCCACGTGCCATCCAAAAGAGGCTGCAGGCGAGCCTCGAGCCAGCGAGCCTCGTCGTTGTCGCCCTCATCGCCACCGTCTTCCAGAACCACGACGTGCTTCTCCACGTCGACGGTCCCGACGGCGGCGTAGCCTGCCTTCGTCTCGTCTTCCGGGTTCCGCACGACGACGGAAAGCCACGGCAGCTGCTCGACGCAGCGGCGCAGCGGGCCGGCGAAGGAGCGAGCCGAACGGGGGTCGAGGCGGCCCGCCTGTGTCGCTGGGATTCCGTACACGGCACCCACGAGGATGCCGTGGTAGAGGCCCAGGTTCTCGCGTGCAATCATGCGCCGCTCACTGGGGCCTGAGGGAACCGCCGATGCCGCCGCCGCGGTCAGTGACTTGGGGTGGGAGGGCGGGCCAGGACAGACGACTTACTAGCGTGGCGCAGTATGTTATCAGCCTGCTTGGCCATTTTCCCTTTCGGTACGAGGTTGTGTCGTCGAATTGATAGTTCTTACAAAGTCTCTGAATACACCAGCTTGACGACGAGATCGAACCAGAGACTGGCAAGCTGCGGATAAGTCTGTCCCTATATGAGCCAACGGGCTTTCCACGATTCCGAGGGCTGAAGCTCCCAAATGGTATAGGTCGGAAACTTTCACTTGTACCGGCTTCTAGCCTTGGCGCGACATGGATTTCGATCCCCCAGGCAGCCTCTCCACATCCCGCACCGCCTGAGACACGCGGCTTTTATACCATTCGATGCAACCGCTCGAGAAACCAGAGCCGGGAATTCCGTCAATAAGTGGTCTGGCTTGGTTACCGAGTATCCGATGCTTGACCGCCTTCAAGTGTAACATTCAGACCCCGAGAACCCTTACGGTACACACAATCTCCCCTACAATCGTGCCTCGAGTACCTCACCGAGTATCCATCCCGTTAGGCCGAATGCCAATGTGCTGCATAGCCAAAGCAGCCTCTATGGCTCTTGCGAACCTTTCCAGGGCAACATGCACAAGAACCCGGACGAACCACAGGAACAGCCCGATGGTGAGGAGCCGCAACAGTAGGGATCCCCATCCGTAGCCCTCACGGAGCAGCCGTCTGCGCATCAAGGCAGCCCGCAAGTTGCCGAGGAATGGCGCCGTGGGCAAGGAAGCCTATGGTGTGACTCGGCGTTAATACTCATCCACAAGCACCAAGTCCAAGTCCCTCCCCAGGGGGGGGGGCCGACAGGCATGGATAGCCCGAAGAGAGGGGGGCCAAGTAGGCAAGCAAGCCAAGGTACAGCGGTACGTACGCGGACGAAGGCCTCGACGTCGGCGGCCATGAGGTCGGCCTCCCAGTCCTGGCAGCCCGGGCAGTGGGCACGGAAGGCGGTGCGCAGGGCGGCGCGGTCGGCGCGGCGCAAGTCGGCGCCGGACCAGATGAAGGAGCGCGCGCGCGCGTCGTCGACGCCCCGGTACCGCAGGTACGCGCCCAGCCAGGCCCGCACCCCGTGCGGCGGCGTCTCGGCCCGCGGCACGTGGAACTGGAGCTGCTGCCGCAGCGACGACTCGGTCGCCGGCGCCGCCTCGCCCATGGTTTTTCTATCCCCAGTCGGGGTAGCGGCAGCAGGAGGAAGCAGGGGAGGGGAAGGAGACAAGCCCGTCGCCGTTGGGGCGAAGGGGAGGATCGAGAGGCGGGGCGTGGGCGCTAGGTCGGTGATGCCCGTCTCGGCTCACATGCGGGAGGTGCTACGACTGCGTGGCGGTAGTGCCGGCTCGCGAGGAGGGAGAGAATGGGATGCAAGGCGAACAGGCGGTTCAAGAGGGACGACATGGCCAAGCGCGCCGACGCCCGCGTCGACTTCATTGACGCGGACGGACTGCGGGCTCGACGCATGCAGCCGGTGGTGAACAAAGGCCGGTTCAGTACGGGCGCCCGGAACCGGTCCGCCATCCGTCCCACGCCTGGCGGCAAAAGAACGAGGGAGTGGGCGACGGCACGGGCCCACGCGCCCGTCACAGCTTCACCAAGGCGGGGGGAAACACGGCGGGGAGATGGGGGACACTGTCTAACTCGATGCCTTTTGATGCTACCAGCACAATCATGAGATGCCATATACACAAACGCCGCGTCTGCCCGGCCCGCTAGTAGACCAGGCATGTCCACCCCGAGATAAAAGAAACCCATGCTGCGCTGTATGAGATCTGCTGCACGCTTGCCCAGATCAAGTTCCCTACTGCACAATCTCCTCGGTTTCCTCCTCGACCTCCTCGACCACCTCCTCGATGACCTCGCCCTCGGGCTCGCCCTTGGCCGGGCTGGCCTCGGCGGGCTTGGGCAGGCCGAGGTACTCGCGCTCCTCGTCGAGCTCCGCCTCGACGTCGGCGCGCCACGCGTACCACTCGTTGAGCATGCGGCGGCGCGACTCGACGAGCTCCTGGTCGGCGCCAGCCACGCGCTCGGCATCCTCCTGCTCGAAAATCCTCGAGTACTCGCGGAGGTTCTTGCGGATCTGCTTCTGCTCGTCCTTGGAGAGAAGCGTGGCAGGGCGGGGCCTCCAGGCCCACTGCTTGAACTTCTCGATCGGGTCCTCGCGCAGCACCTCGCCCTTGAAGTCGTACACGTGGTAGCCGTTCTCCATCGAGTGCTTCCACGCCGACGCCCACGAGGCCACGAAGCGGCCCGACGGGTCCCACGCCAGGTCGGTGATGCCGTAGTGGTCAGCCGTGTTCATGAGCTGCAGGTTCGCCGTGAGGTCCTTGTCGCTCTCGGGCTTCTCGCCCTCGAAGTCGAGGTCGTAGAAGTCGAGGTCGGAGCTCTGCGTGTTGGCGATGGTGGCAACAACGACGAAACGGCCGCGGGGCGACCAGTAGATGCTGTTGCTGTTCTTCTTCTCGAGCGTGCGCAGGTGCTTGAAGTTGCCCACGGCGTTGCCCTTGGCTTTCTCGGGGCAGAAGAAGGCCACCGACGTCTTGGGCGGTACTGCCGTTTGGCCGACCGGCTCGGTGGTGGTGATGATGACGAAGCGGTCGCCCTTGGGCTCCCAGGCAAAGTTGATGACGGTGTCCTTGATGGTGTCGACGACCTCGACCGGCACGCCCTTCTCCTTGACGCGGAAGATCTCGAGGGTGGTGGCCTGGCTCTTCTTGGACTTGGAGTGACGGTCGACCTTGACGGCCAGGTAGGTGCCCTCCGACTGCCAGTGCAGCTTGGCGTCGTTGACGCTGAACAGGTTCAGCGAGCGGACGACCTCCTTGGACGGTATGCTCATCAGGCTGACCTTGGCGGGGTTGCTGCCCAGTTCGGGCGTCCAGAAGCAGAAGAGCTGCTCGTACTGCTTGTTGCCCTCTCGCTGGACCGTGGCGGGCGCCCACTCGAAATCCATGACGCCCTCGATCTTGATGGTGGTCTTGTCGAGGAGCTTCATGCTCGGGAGCTCGTAGACCGAGATGGACTGGCCCTGGGCCAGGCGCGCGACGTACTTCTCGTCGGCGGACCACTTGAAGGCGGGCCAGGGGAATTTGGGCGGGACCTTGAGGCCGGCGGCGTCGAGGGTGGCGGGCATGTCGAGGTTGGCGAAGGATCGCAGGGGCTTGCCCGTAGCGACGTCCCAGATGACGTAGTTCTTGCCGTCGTCGTCAATGGAGAGTTGGGGGTGGCCCTCGTCGGGTATCGAGATGGGGCGGTTGGACCATGTGACGACGTACTTCTCGCCGGGGGAGAAATCCAGCATGTTGACGAAGGGGTGGGCGAAGCGCCGTTGGCGCGACCACGAGGCGCCGCCCCAGAGCTGCACACCCTGGGCGTGGACCGAGGTCAGGTAGGTGCCCTGCGGCGACCACTGGATGAAGCTCTCGGTCCAGTGTTGGCGGTCGACGACGTTCTCGGGGCTCTCCTTCTCGTTGTTCCAGAAGATGCCGACGGCCTCGCCGCGGTACATGGCGAACTCGTCGCGGCCACGGCCGCTGGGGTCGGCCAGCCAGGACCGCAGGTGCTCCTGCTCGTGGAACTCGTCGATCTTGGGGGCCACGTACTCCTCGTCAACGCGTCCCTCGCGGCCGAATCGCTCGATGTCCGTCATCTTGTTGACGCGCAGAGTGTGCTTCTTGTCGAGGGGCACGAGGTCGAGCTGGCGGGTGGCGGCGGCGGCCTCGGCCGGGGACGAGTACTCGACGAAGGCGAAGCGCATCGACTTGCCGTCCTCGCCCATGGGCATGAAGACATTGTCCTCCTTGATGTTGCCGACGGTGCGGAGCTTCTTGAGCAGGAACTTGACGAGCTTGGGCTTCTGCTCCTCGTTGACCTCGGGCAGGCCGTCGATGACCACAAAGGTGTCGAAGCCCTGCTCGAGCTGGACCTCGTATTTCTCCCGCAGGTCGGAGAAGTCGATCTCGGTCTCATCGTAGTCGTCTTCGTCGACATCTGCGTCGCGCAGATGGTCAAAGGAGGGCGCCATGCTGGGTGGTAGGGAGCCTCGGGCGCGGTGGACGTGCTGGTCGTGCTTGCAGGACGGAGAAGGTGTGCAAACGCAGGTCGTGGACGGGGGCCGGTTTGTGGATGGGCGAGTGGATTCGGCGAGAAAAAATGCCCCGCGCGCGGTTTGGTGGTGAGATGAGCGGTCGGGCTGGGGCCGGAGCACAGGAATCCCGGGCGCTGCTGGTTCGAACAGGCGGCACGTCGTGCTTGGGAGGGCAGTCAAAGGGGCCCGGCGAGAGGTTCTGCAGTCGGCCAGGTCGTGCAGTGCCAGCGAGGATCCTCGGGGCCAGGATTATCAGCGCTCTGCTCGTGACCGCCGCGCGCTGGGGCTGGGGGCGTTTTTGCTCCGAGCCCGAGAAATTTCGGGCGGGCTGGATTGTGTGGCGGCTAAACACTAATTCCAGCGGCCGAGCCCCGCGGCCGCTGATTGGGCCGAGGGCGCCGGGCGGGCGGGGTCGCCATTGGGCAGCACGAGCGCCCGGGGCCTCTGCGCAGCCGCCGCCACGGCCGGCCAGGCGGCCAGCCAGCCAGCCAGCCAGGGGAGGGGGGCAGCAGGGCCAGGAGGGACGGTGGCGGTCGAGGGGCGCACAACGCGACGGGGCGAGAGCCTCGTCAGGGGCCGCAAGGCTGCAGCAGGCCGTGGGGCCGACGTGCGGTCTGGCGGCGGCGAGGGCGAGGGCGAGGGCGAGGGCGAGAGCCTTGCCTAGTAGACCAGCCAGGAAGTATTCGTCGGGAGCTCTGCCTGCCGCCCGTGCCCGCCTGTCCCTGCCCGCCCGCCCGCCCGCGCCCGCCTCCCACCCCCCAAAAAAGTTCTGGACTGGAGGAGCTGCTAGAAGCTCCCGACCGCCGCAGACGACCTCACCCTGCTTGCCGGCTTCTGAGAAACGGACCGACGACGCACGCCACCAGGAGCACCCGGTTTCTCGACTTGTCCTTTTGTCCCCCCCCAGCACTCTGTCTGTCAGCATGGTGAGTGCGAGCAGCGCCCGCCCGCCCGCGGCCGCCCTGCCCGCCGAGGGGCCGCCCGGTCAGGGGAGCCCGTCGCTAACGAGGGATGCCTCCGTGCCCAGGCCACCCAAATCTTCGAGGAGGGCACCACCCAGGAGAGGGGCGAGAACGCCCGCCTCTCCGCCTTCGTCGGCGCCATCGCCGTCGGCGACCTGGTCAAGAGCACCCTCGGCCCCAAGGGCATGGACAAGATCCTGCAGTCCGCCTCCACGGCCGAGATCATGGTGACCAACGACGGCGCCACCATCCTCAAGTCCATCGCCCTCGACAACGCCGCCGCCAAGGTGCTCGTCAACATCTCCAAGGTCCAGGACGATGAGGTCGGCGACGGCACCACCTCGGTCGCCGTCCTGGCCGCCGAGCTCCTGCGCGAGGCCGAGCAGCTGGTCAACAAGAAGATCCACCCCCAGACCATCATCGAGGGCTACCGGATAGCCAGCCAGGCCGCCCTGCAGGCCCTCGAGCAGTCCGCCGTCGACCACAGCAAGAACCCCGAGGCCTTCAAGAAGGACCTGACCGCCATCGCCCGCACCACCCTCAGCAGCAAGGTCCTGGCCCAGGACCGCGAGCTGTTCGCCAAGCTGGCCGTCGAGGCCGTCCTCCGCCTCAAGGGCTCCGCCGACCTCAGCCACATCCAGATCATCAAGAAGGCGGGCGGCAAGCTGAGCGACTCCTACCTCGACGAGGGCTTCATTCTCGACAAGAAGATCGGCGTCAACCAGCCCAAGCGCCTCGAGAAGGCCAAGATCCTGGTCGCCAACACCAGCATGGACACGGACAAGGTCAAGATCTTCGGCGCCCGCGTCAAGGTGGGCTCGACCAGCAAGCTGGCCGAGATTGAGAAGGCCGAGAAGGAGAAGATGAAGGCCAAGGTCGACCGCATCAAGGCCCACGGCATCAACTGCTTCATCAACCGACAGCTCATCTACAACTGGCCCGAGCAGCTGTTTACCGACGCCGGCATCATGTCGATCGAGCACGCCGACTTTGACGGCATCGAGAGACTGGCCCTGGTCACCGGCGGCGAGATCGCCTCTACCTTCGACCACCCCGACCAGGTGAAGCTCGGCCACTGCGACGTGATCGAGGAGGTCATGATCGGCGAGGATACCCTGATCAAGTTCTCGGGCGTTGCCGCCGGCCAGGCCTGCACCATCGTGCTGCGCGGTGCCACGGACCAGCTGCTGGACGAGGCCGACCGGTCATTGCACGACGCCCTGGCCGTCCTCTCGCAGACCGTCAAGGAGCCGCGGACGACGCTGGGCGGCGGCTGCGCCGAGATGCTGATGGCCAAGGCCGTCGAGGGTGCCGCCACCCGCGTCGAGGGCAAGAAGCAGATGGCCGTTGCGTCTTTTGCCACGGCCCTGCGCCAGCTCCCTACCATTTTGGCCGACAACGCCGGTCTGGACTCGAGCGAGCTCGTCGCCCGCCTGCGAAAGGCCATTTACGACGGCATGTCGACCTACGGTCTGGACCTCATGACCCCCGGTGGCGGTATCACCGACATGCGGGATCTGGGCGTCATTGAGAGCTTTAAGCTGAAGAAGGCCGTCGTCTCGTCGGCAAGCGAAGCTGCCGAGGTACGTCACCCGCCCGCCCGCTTCCCCGCGGGCTGCGTCTTGCGCACCCTGTGGAATACTGACATGGCCAACAGCTGTTGTTGCGAGTGGACGACATCATCCGCGCGGCGCCGAGGAGACGCGAGCGGATGTAAGGGGTCTGCACCACCTCCGGGGCGTTTTCAAGAAAAAAGGGGAGGGCACTTGTCGGGCTGGGTGTATTGTACCATAGACTTGCCATACCCGAATAATGAGAACGAGGGGGCGAAGGAAGAACCCTTTGACCAAGACAACTGTTTGCCGTGACGTGCTAACGGGCCGGACGATCAAGCGCCGTGGCCCCGTGAATATGCCGTGTCCATGTCACGAAAAGCTTTCCGGCCGAGGCCGTACCTACTTACCTTTCGCCCTCGGGCCATCGGCGCGGTCATGCGCACCCAGGTTCGACCGTGAGCCCCGGCGCCTACGGGGCATAGGGCAGGAATCCTACCAGATCCGCAAAGGACCCCCTCCCGGCGGACAGGGCACTATTCACATCACGAGGCGGGGGGAAACAACGTGCTTGAAGGACGACAACACATGGACACGCTCCCTCTTTCAACTCGAAGGAACGAAACAACTGGACAGCCCCCTCCCCCTCCTACCAGCTGCCTTCCACAAAGACGTATACACGTCGACAAGGCGTGCACATGTCAACCCGCAACGGACTCGGGTCGCGGCTTGATGGGGAAAAAAAAAAGCCCATGGCGATCAGGCCGCATCCGAGAAACTGAGCCTGTCTGAGGAGGAAGAATAGGGGAGGGGGGCGTAAGAGAGAAGTCGGTCTGGCTGCTCAACCTGAAGCTCCGGGGGCAGGTCTGCTTACTGCACGTCCAGGTGAGGCGGGCGAGGAAGGCGCTGGTGTCGATTCCTTGGGATGGCGAGGCAGTAGCACTCTAGGGGGCCAAGAAACCCCCAGAGGTTGCTGGTTGCTTCTTGATCGTGACGCATGCCTTGGGGGCCCTGGATGCCTCTCTTGCCTGTTGACCCCCCTTCGCCCCCCCCTTTCCCGGGGACACTACTGGTTTATTTCGGGGGAGCCTGGAACCTCTTGGGATCGCGACCCAACTCGTATACCACCTCGCCGGCTAGGAACGAGGCAGCTTTCTTCGCCGTGCCGCGAGGACGCGGCCCGGCCTTGATGCAAACCAGGGGGGAACCCGGGAAGGGGAGGCGACTCCCAAGCAGGGCATTCGGGGGTGGGCGCTTGGGCAGCAAGCAAAGACCGGTTCCTCGCCACGGTTGGAACCCCCGGTTACGTATATGGGCCATGTTCCTCCATGCCGTGGCAAAGGGTGGAATGGACCGCACCACTTGAAAGTCAGCACGGGGCTGCGGGGCTGGTCCCCAAGGCTCGGGGCATCGGGGCCATTCGGGTCGCGAGGGGCTGCCCGAAGTGGCTCGAGCCGGAGAACCTGTTTTTGTGCCTTATATGGGAGACTCGCAACAAGCAAAGCTGCGTCAATCCGGCGCTGGCATCCACAGCGGCGAAAAAGGCACACTTTGAGATGTGACGAGGCAGGGTGGCCGGCTGGGCAAAGAGGTCGTAGTGTGTGAACTTGGTAGCGGGGGAAACATGTACTCCGACAGAGGGTGCTTGCTTCTCTAAACCACATTATGCTACGCGGCAATCCTGAAAAAGACCAGTCACAAGCTCGGAGCCGCTAGATTCGCGGCAAGGTATCCAGTCAGGAGAGATGTGCTGTCCAAACACTTGCCTTGATTGGCCTGGGATGGCCAGTACACAGGCCAGGGGAGTGGTGAATCCGGGATGCGTGTGCCAGCGGGTGCTCTACATCGCGCAGAGATGGTTCCAAGTTACTTCGTGTGGTGCATGCATCGTGGAGGCCTGGCATGCAAACGCTCTCTCAGCACACCTTCCGCCGGCAGACAGTGGAGGGTCGTGGGTTGAGGCCTCCCGTGATGCCGTGCAGGGAACAACCACACGGCGATGACCTCACGGCCAATGCGCCCGCCACAACAGGCTGGAAGACCGCGAAGCCTCCAGTGGCACGACGGAGGCCGTCGTGCTCGCATGGCCAGCGGTCGCATTGACGGCGCCGCCCAGATCCGGACAGACACCCCTGGACTGCACCGCCGCGGGTGGGCTGCACCGCCTCGTTCTGCTCGAAGCGGAGCCGCACTCGTCGGGCCAGTCCACATTTTGGCCCCCCCTCCCGGGCGCCCAGGAATGCGACGCTGGGAAACATGGCACAGCTGCACGCACCGGCCAGAAAACGGCATGTCGGCCTGCCTAGAGGAGCGCGCTGCTTTGGCTGCGACGCCCGTCGGCTCCCTCAGCCGTGCTGCCGGTCTCGGCTTGCCCATCAGCGCAGGCGTCATGCGCTGGGGCGCCGACGAACCGGTGGCCGTCTTTGTCGACAGAACCGGCAGGCATCCTGCCCGCCCGCCCGTGGCAAACCCCTTTTGACCACTCGCCGGCCCCCGCCGGCCCCCGTGTTTGGCGGTTTTGATGACCAGGAGTTTGTGGCCGGCGCAGATCTTCGTCAGCCAACTTGGGGCTCCTTGGGCCTGCCGGGCGGTGCCGCGGCTATAGCTCGCAGCCGCTTAAGCACGAACCCACTCCCCAAAGCGCCGAGTTGACTAGTTGAGCTGGATAGGAAAGCCCCCTGGCGAATCAAATCGAGCGGCGGCCTAGTGTCGACGGGTGGGCGAAACGTTGCGACGAGTCGGCACACCCAGTAGATCTGCCCACCTGCCCACCTACTAGATCGGGGAGCGCCCGGGAGCCAACCGGCTGGCCAGGCCTGGGGGGCGAACAGACACACGAGCAAAGAAGCGACGAGCCGGGACGTGGACTTTTGCCGCCAGCGCCCCAGTCGGAGGAGCCAAGTCGCCCCCCTTCCGATCGACGCATGTCACATAGCTCGGGCTGTATAGGGCGCAGAGACGGGGGTTTGGGGATCTGGATCGCCACGAAGGGCCGGCAGACAGGGGGGGTCGGCAGACAGGGGATCGTCAGGGGTCGTGTAGGCGCGCCCACGAGATTGGCAGGACTGGTCAGAACAAATTCTTCGTCGGTATGATGCAGTGGGCGCGCTCCTTGTGAGCTGCGTGTCGGGGCGATGTTGGACGGGACGCGGCCCCGTGATTGGCATCGTCCGGCGACGGCTGAGACACGCAAGACACAGGCGTCTGGTGAGCGAAGACGTAGGGGCCCCGCGACAACAGCCGCACTCGCCGCGTTGCCACGGGTGCAGACCCGCTGGAGGCGTGGTGACGTCCTTGGGCGTCTGTCGCGCACGGCGGAGGCCGCTGGAGGCCCGGAGACGCTGGGAGGCCTTCTGGTTAGGCGGTGCCGGGCGCTGGGCGCTGGGCTGCGCACCTGCCACCGTGGCGTGCGTCGGTGGTCCACATGGGGAAGAGACGGGACGAATGCCGCGGTGAGCCGTTCGGCCGTGGACCCCGGGGCTGCGAGATACGCCCACACACACGCAAGATGGCTCCAGCTGGACGCCCCGTCGGCGCTCGTCCGAAGAGTTGCGATGAGAGGGGATGCTGGCGGGTCGCATTGACACGGCCCCTGGAGGGGAAAGGATGGCTCTGGGCGATGCCAGGCTCTGGGCGAAACGCACCACGCAGCCGGCGGGGCGTGGGCGGCGTGGACGCGAGCGGCGAGCACCCAGGACGCGGGACCCGGACTGGAGGAGGCAGTTGGTCGTCTCCCCACCGGCGTCCCACCGGCGGCGTGACTGGCGTTGGGCGCCGGGAAGGCGAGGAAACATGGGCCGGGGCGGGCGAGCGAGAGCGGCTGCCAGCCAACCGACGGGCGGTGCCCGCGCGAGGTGCCGCCATCAGAAACACAGGCCCGCTTTGAAACGGCGGCTCTGCGGCGCCTGCAGCTGCGTGCTTCTGGCCAGGGCGGAGAGCAGAGGCGCCGCCGAGGCGCCCTGGCTGGCTGTCGTGAGCGCGCCGCTGCCAGGCACCCGGGCCCAGGGAAACCCTCAGGCCCAGGGAAACCCTCAGGCCCAATGCCCTGCGCCGGGCGCCCGCGGGTGTGCCTGGGGCCGGCGGGGGTGTCCCATGTGCCTCTGCCGCCGTCACCAGCGCCCCCTGTCGTGCTTGTGCCCCCCCTCCACGCGACCCGCATGCCGCGCCGCGCAGGGACTGGAACCCCTAGTGCCGTTCCGGATCGCCAGCCACAGCCTCGCAGCGCCGCCCCTGATTGGCCCGCCGCCCCAGGCCCGCCCTCTTCCCTCTGTCTGCCGCACACCACCTACGCCTCCTCGCTTCCGCTCTGGGGCATCGTCCCGCCTGTGCCCCCCGTTCGGGAAGGCCACCCCGTCGCCTCTGTCCTGCCATGGATGGCCGGTTGCAGTCGCCCTCCGTCCACGGTGCCCGCCCGCCCCGTACAATGACACCAGGGGCCAGGCGGTGGGCACGAGGGGCCGCCTGGGCGTGCGCACGAGGCCGCCGCTCGAGGTCGGGCAGATATTTAGGGAGCCTCGTCGCTCGCCCTCCTCGGCTTCTGGCCCTGCTCCTCAGCAGCATCATTCCTTCTCTTGTTCTCGTCTCTTTTCCTTCCCCCGGACGACCCATCCACGACGAGCCCGGGGCTCCCTTTCACTCCTTCCGCTATTCAGCAACCCCCCTTTGGCAGCCTGGTGCTCCATCCCGTCCTTTGACCCCCTCCGAGTTCCCGACGGAAACCCATTGCGCCCGCCCGCCAACATGACTCGTTTCTCCGCCTACACGGCCGTGCTGGCCTCCGTTGCCTCTGCCGTCAGCGGCCACATGACCATGCAGTCTCCGGCCCCCTTCGGCACCCCGGACAACTCGCCTCTCAGCTCCGACGGCAGCAACTTCCCTTGCAAGGTCCAAGGCGATCCCGCCAGCTTCTACTCCTTCAGCAAGGCCACCGAGATGCAGGCCGGCTCCACGCAGAAACTGTCCTTCAAGGGCAGTGCCGTCCACGGCGGCGGCTCGTGCCAGCTCGCCATCACCAACGACAAGCAGCCCACCGCCTCGTCCTCGTGGTCCGTTATCCTGAGTCTCGAGGGTGGCTGCCCGTCCAAGGACGGCAGCGGGCCCAGCGAGTACGATTTCACCATGCCCGCGGACGTGCCCGCCGGCGAGTACGTCTTTGCCTGGACCTGGATCAGCAAGATGAGCGGTGCGCCCGAGTACTACATGAACTGCGCACCCATCAAGGTCACCGGTGGTGCCTCGAAGCGATCCATCGAGGAGCGCGCTGCCAGCCTCTCGGCCATGCCCAACCTCTTTGTCGCCAACCTGGCCAGCGTCAACGACTGCAAGTCGCGCGACGGCGGCTCCAGCGTCGATGTCAAGTTCCCCGAGCCCGGCCCCAACGTTGAGAAGTTCAACCCGAACCCCACCTTCGGCGACCCCATCGGCCAGAACTGCTTCCCCAAGGGCGCCTCGGCCGAGGGTGTCCTCGCTGGCGGTGGTGGTGGCAGCACTGGCGGCGGCGGCGATGCCGCGCCCCCGGCCCAGCCTGATGGTGGGCCCTCGGGCGGCGCTCCCTCGGCCACGGCCTCCGCTCCCGCCGCGCCCAGCACCACCTCGGCTCCTGCCCAGAAGCCTAGCGCCTCGGCCCCGGGCGGTGTCTTTGTGACCGTCCCTGGTAACGGTGGTGCCGCCCCGTCTGCCGCTCCTACTGCCACGGCGTCGTCCGCCTCGGCCCCTGCTTCTTCCGCCTCGGCCCCGGCCGCCCCCTCGGCTACCGCCCCCAGCAACCCCGGATCCGGCTCTGGCTCCGGCTCCGGCTCTGGCTCCGGCTCCGGCTCCGGCTCTGGCTCCGGCTCCGGTTCCGGCTCCGGCTCCGGCGCTGGTTCCGGCTCGGGCTCGTCCGAGGGCGCCATGAGCGGTCCTTGCAAGGAGGAGGGCCAGTTCAACTGCGTCAACAACCAGTTCCAACAGTGCGCTTCGGGCTCCTGGACCGCCCTGCAGCCCATGGCCGCCGGCACCTCGTGCCAGGCGGGGCTGTCGGCGACCCTCTGGGCCGCCGGCCGCCGCTCGCTGCGCTACGCCCGCCGGGCCCTGTAAAATGAGCGTCCCACACGCCCAAGATACTCATCATCCGAGCCGGACTCCATTTCACTTCTCCGACATTCACTTTCATGATGACATGATCCACTTTGCACCTTTTTGTACATAGCCTTTTATAGGGTCTTTGGGTTTCGGCGTTGCATGTAGGGTACCTGAAGATCGCCATTGGTGTCAGAAGGGCCCAAGGGAGGTACATACACACACATACATGGGAAACAAGATGGGAGGGAAACCTACCCGAGAGACTCGAGAATATGATTGCATATAACACCAACTGCTCTGCCTCGCGGGATTGTGTGAACGCGCTTCGGCTGCTAGCGTGTCCTGCTTTGCCAGCGTCTCTTTAGGCTTTCGTTAGCGTACTCGTATTCCGAAGCGGACATGTTGGCCCAAAAGGGTCCGAATTCGAGAATGAAACTGCCAAGGGAAGAGCACAGCCTGAGTCTGAAAGCACTTGACAACTTGGTCGGATCCTTTGCGACAAAGGGCTGTATGGGCAGGCTGAGACACTGCTGGTGTCGGTTGTGGAAAATAGCAACGATGGCGTTCTCCGGTGACGGCTAGCTACCTCGAGTGCCCCCTTCCACAAACGCCGGGGAAACGGGGGACTCAAGAACATGGAGGAGGACGATGACAGCCAGAAAATGGACCCTGGTTGGCATGGGCGCACAGACCACCCTTGCCTATCACGCTACGGACGGAGGCGACAAAGCAAAAGTAAGCGGTTTGCATGCCCAGCAATCGCAACTTCCCAGTGAACCGACTGGGGAGACCCTGGGGGAAGTGCTTTTGCGTTGATGAGAGTTTGGAAACCCCGCAGCGGTGGGCAGGTTGGATTACAGGCAGCCATCGGCCGCAGCATAAAAGCGGCATGTCTCCCGCCTTCCCCCCCGGGACCGACGGCCTCTCCCGGCTACTACCACGCTTATCACCATCATCGACATAGTCGTCGTCGTCGTCGTCATTCTCTTCCGCCCAGACCCCTTGGCCATACTCTCACGAGGTCGAAACCGAATAGCCACGTTGCCATGCCTCGCGGGTGGTACCTTGCCCAAGGCCTCGTCCCGCTCGGCTACAGCAGCAGCGACGATGAGGAGGGCCCCTGCGAGCTACCCAACGGTCGTCTTGTCTGCGGCCCTCACGGCCTCACCATCGTAAGCAGCCCTCTCCTCCTCTTGCTTGCCCTCTGGGTCACTGACCTTACGGCGCGTGCTTAGTGCCCCCGGTGCTGCGTGGACTTTAGTTTCATGGAGCAAGACGACGAGGATGGGGACAGCGAGGAACGGGACCCGCCCCTCACCCGGGGCACCGGCCGCGTCTTCCCCACGCGCTTCATCCCACCCTCGGACTACATTGCGCCCCTTCAGCTGTTCTCCAACAGACGGAGCTCCTCCAGCGGAAAGCGGTAAGTGCCACGTCCCGGGCCACCACCCCCTGACCCGGCACGACCGAGCCCTCCCCTCCCGGGCCACCCGGCTGACGCTTGCGAAGCTTCCACTTCTGCCACCGGGATGATGGCGGAACCTTTCTCATCTTCACCGACGGCGCTTGCCTGAGCAATGGCCAGGCTGAGCCCCGCGGTGCCTGGGCCTTCATCGATGGCGCAAACGGGCAGGGCGAACTGGAGACGCTTGCGGGCCGCCTGGAGAAGCGGGGCCCGTTTGGCGCGCCCTGCGTGCAGACCAACAACCGCGCCGAGCTCCGCGCCGTCCTGGCGGCCCTGCGCTCGCACTCTTGGCCGTCCGAGGGCTTCCACACGGCCGTTGTGGCCACCGACTCGGAATACGTGGTCGAGGGCGCCACAACGTGGGCGCGCGACTGGGTGCGGAACGCCTGGCAAACACAGGTCTGCACCAAGGTCAAAAACCGCGACCTCTGGGAGGCTCTGCTGGGCCAAGTCGAGCAGTACGAACGCCACGGCCTCGCCATCAAGTTCTGGCGCATCCCGCGTGTCTGGAACGCCGACGCTGACGCAGCTGCAAAAGAGGCTGCCGCCACCCACGCAGATAAGAACAACTGGGTGGATGCCTCGCGACACAGACGGTAGGCAGTGTCCGGATGTGGTGACTCGGTGACGGCGGGATGATGGGGGGGAAGTGTGAATGCGACCCAGAGATAGGTAGCCACTGCGCCGCGCATGTATCTGGCTTATGTACTATTGGCGTGTCAGCAAGATGATACGAAAATGCTTGTTCCGAAACCAGCTACACGGACCCGCCCGTTGCCTCTATGGGGCATGCAACGGGAAGAACACACATGGTGAAGAGCTACACGCACCACTAGATGAATGGTGGCTGAGCCCCAAGTTCAACGTGAAGGAAACTCCGACGCACCGGAGGGGCCCTCCTACTCTTCGCTGGACATGCGGTAGCCCCCCGGGCAAGGAGAGTGGCATCCCACGGACTGCTTTCCGCGAAGAACGATGGGAACAGTCGACGCTCTGGCTTGTGACGCCGGCCAAAGAGGTAGATCCACCATGGGTCAGGTTGTCTGGGTTGCGGCGCGATTCGGCATCTCGGGGCTCATTGCCTGGGCTTCCGCGGGCCTCATCGAGACATGGCAAGTGAATCCTGGCGGAAACGCATGCTCGTTTGTTCAGCCGGTGCCGACGAGCCCTCGCGCTATGGTGGCGCGTAGCACTACAGCACGCCTGGAAAACGGAACTGGCAGGGCAACATGAAAGGACCGATGGTGGTTCGGACCAGGGGATTCACAAGGGGAGCTCGTAGATATTAGCCGACCCCAGAACACTGGCATAGCTGTTCGCCGGGCCCGTGCACACCAACTCCCGTCCAGTGATTCCAGTGACATCACATCACCGTCCACCAAGCACGGGGTCGCGCCTCTCAACACCAAAAGAAGGGCATCTCGAGGCAAAAATACAACCGCGCAGGAGGCAAAAATGGAGGTTGTCCTCGGCGAGACTCGAACTCGCGACCTTTGGATGACTGGATCGTTCCTTCCCTTTACGGGAAGTCATAATCATATGATTATGAGACCAACGCTCTAACCAACTGAGCCACGAAGACTGTTAAGCAGTGAACTGCTTAGTGGATTGCTGATTGTTGAGTTGTGAACCCGTTGTTTGCAGTTAAGAAAGCCGCGAAGAAGACGGAGGTTGAATCGTCATATGGTGGGCCACTAGCGGTAGGTGGACAGATTGGACGCTAACGTGGTGGGGGCCAAATGGAGCTCCCTCGAATGGGATGGATGGCGGGCGCCCTGCAGCAGCTCTGAGCACTAGCACCCAACGCCGGCGCCGCTGCGGCGGGGGCACCTTGGCCAGCAGCCATGGATGAGCCCATCCCACCTGTGGATGAGGGGCACGAGGGGTTATCTCGAGCTTCCATGCCCTGTCAGTGCGGAGCCGACCGGGGAGGGGGCACGCCTCGCATGCGTCTCGAGGGAGAGCCCAAACGACGTGGGCGCTCGACCAGCCCCCGTCCGGTGGCCCAACGCACACGCCCTCTCCCATCCCATCCCCGGCCAGCGCCTCAAGGAGGAGGAGGAGGAGGAGGAGTTCCTTGCCACGTCACGGCGGTGAAGCGAGCGCGGGGGCCAGCCATGGATGAGGGGTTGAGCTGGCTCATGCCGCCCGTCTTTCTCCCGTGTTCCGCCGTCCGGGTTTTCCGCCCGGCAAAGAGGAGACGAGGGGCTGGCGCGTGGCCGATAGGCCGCATGCTATCTCCCGGCATCGGGGAGAGGGGGGGGGGGGTTCTTGTTGAACATTGTCCGTCACACGCCAGAGATGGACGCCATCTCCAGTGTGTTGCTCGCCAAAAGGTCGGTCAGTCCAGGTACGGTCGGGTACAACTACGATCGACAGCTCATCATCCTCCCCGTCGTCCCCTGGACGCCACCTGCCTGGCCACCATACTCTATGCCTATCCGCATGTTACGACCAAAGCAGCAAACGCCCTCCCGACCCGTGCTAGCCGCGAGAGACGGCCCCGAACCCTATCGCGCCCCATAGAAAACGGGCGAGCTTGGGGCGACCAAGCCGTCCGCGCCTGCAAGCTTCCCCTGCTGGTCGACTGCTGCTGGACCTTCGGAAAGCGAGGGGAGTCGGGAAGGCGACGAGCCCAACAGAATACCTCCTTGTACCGTCTCCATCGGGCTTTAAGCACACACCGACAATTGCTGCTCGGCACGCTGTCGAGGGCAAGGCGCCATGGGTACGCCCGCATAGGGTACTCGTTGCGCTAGAACAACCGAATTTTCACATGACGAAGCGCACGAACCGAGACATGTATCGGGAAAGAAACGAGTCAAAACTTGTATTGGCCTTCTTACCACCACGTCTCACGCTGGTCCTGTGATGCCGAGCTCGCCCCCGGTCACCACCCCCCATGTCCACGGCCTCACGGCTTCATCGGCTCAAAGTACTCGCGGAACCGAGTGGCGTCCTGCAGGTCCAACACGTAGATGATGTCGTAGCAGATGACGAGCAAGTTGGGGAACCGCCGCGTCCAGTACCCCAGGTAGTCCTCGTAACTCGTACCCACCGACTTCTTAAGTGCCTCCGACATGTCTTCTCGGTGGTTCCACTTGTTGCGCAGGGCCCGCAGCAGATCCAACAGCCGAGTGCCTGTGTACTTGCGCTGCTTGCCCAGACTATCCACAAAGTCCTTGGTCAGGCACTTGAGGAAATCCCCCCGGCAGATGTCGGGGGCGTACTTCTCGAGCGTGACGAGAGCATCCGAGGGCGGGTCGCGCTGCTCCTTCTCGAAGTGGTCCGATACATCGCACAGGAACGTGAGCCGTTTCTTAGCGTCCCAAAAGAAGGGGTGCGCCATGACCTCGCGGATGTTGGGGCGCTGGCGCGGCTCCGACTGCAGCATCAGCCGGATGAGATTCTCGGCCTCGAACGCGTAATCGCCAAGAACGTCCAGTGGTTGCAGGTTCAGCTGTCCCTTCCGAATGTTGACCTCGCGCATGTAACGGTCGCCACAGTCGAACGGGTGTGAGCCCTTGGTAAGCACGTAGAAGAATACGAGACCTAGACTGAATATGTCGATCGCCCGGGTGGCGCGTCGGTTGGGCATGAGGCCGGAGCTGATGAGCTGGCTGGACTCGCTATGGTGGGAACTCGTCATCGAGTGGGAGCTCTCTCGGGCGTCATCGTCAAGCAACAGTTCCGGCGCACGCCAGCCTGACGTCCCGGCCGCGTGTGCCGTTGTGGCACCAAAAGACGACTGAGCACCGTCGAGCTTCTTGCACAAACCAAAGTCGGATACCACCAGCCGTGGCCGGCCATCCTTGGTCATGGTCACCAAGATGTTCTGCGGCTTGAGATCGCGGTGGACAATGCGCAGATTGTGCAGGTGACTCAGCCCGTTGGCAATTTGCAAGAGCACGTGGGGTATGTCCATCTCGCCCGCGCGGGCCAGCTCCCGGTGCATGTGCGGTTTGTCGACGATGTCGGCAAGCGAGGCATGGCAGCGTTCGAGCGCAATATACAAGAAGGCGTTCTCCTGGTGGAAGGCGTAGTATTGAATCACTGTATCACGGTTAGGGGCTTCGGCGCCCAGACGTGAGGGCGCGGAAAAGCTTACCGTTGGGATGATTATCGCTCTCGAGCAGCAACTGCGTCTCTTGGTAGGCAATGTCATAAAAGACGGCAAGCATGCGCTTGACGGCAACTTCGCGCATGTGAAACGTGCCCGAGTACACGACGGTGCCGTTGCTGCCCATGCCGAGTTGGTCATCGAGGTTGACCCGGAGGCCGTTGGTTGTCTCGAAACCCGCCGCACTGATATCGCGCGGGTCGTCGACGACGGACCTAACATTCGGCTTCAGTTGCGTCTCTGGTGGGATGTGCTTAATTCGGTTGATGTCCTCCTCGGTAGGGCCGTTGTTGGGCCTGTCGTCCGAAGACTGCGACGAGGTGTCCTGCTTCTTCTTCTTGTGCTTGGTGCCGCCTCTGGTGCCGCGGTGCGTCTTCTTTTTCTTCTTCTCCGGCGACTCGCCATTGGCCGACGGGGGCTGCAGCGGCAGGCCGTCTTGCGGGAGTTCGGGATTCGGCTCGGCTTTCACATCAACACCGGCTTCGGGCACAGCCGAAGTGTCCGTTGGAGGTACGTTGGCCGCTTCCTCACCAGGCACACCGGCCTGTGCCTGGGCCGGGACCTCGGCCGGCGCCTCACGGCCAACGTACGTGGCAACATCATGCGACGAAGCACTAGACGCTTCCAACGACGTGGCAATCTCGGATTCCAACCTGCGGTGCCCAGGCTTGCCGTAGCGGGCAGCCCAGATGGCACACAGAATGATAGGAATGAGCAAGGGATTGAGTACGATGTCAAGGACTCTGGCGTATGCGTATTCGGGGATGGTGCGGAACTTGTCCACGATGGTTAAGTCAGAGTAAGGTTCGTGTACCTGGAGTGAAGCATTGTTGTGATGATCGTGAACTTCGTCGCCATCCTGGCGGTCCGGGAGTCCGGGAGGCATGCCTGACCACGGAACCAAATCGTTGGGGAGTTCGGTGTTTTCTTGCACGTTGCCGATGAGGTGATTGCCGACCAATGCCTTCTCGACCAAGGCGTCGTCGTAGGTCCATGTGCCCTCGAACCGGTCCCGCGAATGGATTTGCGCGAGCGGGGCATTGGCCATTAGGGGATACGTGAAGCTCGACATGGCGTACCAGCTGCCGGTCTCAGTACGATTCAGGTAGATGGCCTTGGTTCTGGCCCTGTCTCCGGGCGCGACGGGTGGTCTGGGCTGAGGCAAGAGAACAAGCTCTGGGTTACTCCCGGCGGGGACATCGTCCGGACGCGCCACATCGAAGACTCGAGCCGCAGAGCCCAAGAACTTGAGTGGGCTCTGGGAGGTGATGTTGCCAGCATCGACCGAGTACAACCGCCCATTGGAGGCACTGGTGAGGACGCGGTTATCTTGGGTGGCCCTGTACTGGCGGTGGAGGTCCTGGTCGAAGCTGTTGGGGCCCCACTCCGAGTAACGCAAGGTAGCAAGAGGTCTTCCATCGTCCTGCCGGTGGATGCTGACGGTATACTCGGTACGGCTGAGGGTGATGGTGCCAGTGTTACCGCAAGCTTCAGATTGCGAGTCCACGAGGCCGTTGGGCGGGAAACAGGTAGCACCCTCTTCAACCTGGGAGCCGCCCTGACCAAACCATTTGAGGACACGGCCGGTGGCGGCATCCATGCTGACCATTGTCGTCTTCTTGTCGCCCGTGTACACGACAGGAGGGTTGGGCACGGCGTAGGGGCCGAGCTCGTCGACCAGCTGCTTCATGGTGAATCCGGTGGGCATGAGGCCAGAGCCCATGCCCGACGGCATCCACACATAAACGGGGCCGTCCTGGGTGGGCTCGACAGCCCAAATGTAATCGTCGAGGGGATGGTAGCGGTAGTCTTCACCAAGGGTGTTGTTGGGTCGGTGATGGAGAGTCTCAACGGTGGGCTGGACCACCTGGAGGTGCCAGCGCTCGTCGCCCGAGTCCTTACTCAGGGCGTGTAGGTGTCCATCGACGGTCGCCACAAGAACATAGTCTTCTACTTCCCATCTCTCCAGACTCCGCGCAGAATGCGGCGAGGACAATCCAGCCCCGGAAAGGATGCTGGTCAGCTGTCTAGGAGATTTGGAGGCTCGAACGGGGAAATCCGGAGCCACAGTAGCGAGGGCGCTCGCATCGTGATGATTGGGGTAGTCATTGGGGTGGCTGACGGCATACTTCTTGTCGCGGCCGTGGTGGGCCGTGGTAACGGTGTCGCGGCCTTGCCTGCCGGATGGGGCAACGGTCGCGGCTAGTTTGCCCAGAGCGTGGTCGTCCTCGAAGGGCGACGAACCGTAGCGAGGTCGGCTGGGCGGCTCGCGTCGGTCGTCCGACGACCGGGAAACGTCATAGTCGACATCCTCCTGGCTCTTCAGGCGACGGTGGACGTCGGCCGGGTGATGTTCGGCGGGTGCATGGCCGTGGAGGATGTTGGCGACCTGGGGTTGATGGTAACGCAGTTGCTGTTGCTTCGGGTGCTGCTGCTGAGCATCGGCAAGCGTGAGCCACGGCAGTACAAAGACGGCCAGGGCCAGGAGGACTTTGCCTCTACGCTGGTCAGCGACGAGCCGTCCTTCGCCAGGAGGCCGTCGCAACATATTGGAGACGGCAATGTCGTCGGGGGGTGGGGGGTGGGGGCAAAGAGGAAGGACAGAGACTTCCTCGTGATCACATCGAAGGCGGGCGGGTGGACGAGTTGGTAGAGGGACAGGAGCGACGCAGCGGCGAACAGGGACGCGAATGAAGAGTCAAAGATGACGGCGGCACCGATTTCGAGAAGATCGGGAAGCACGAGCTGGGCCGCGAGGTCGGTGGTCAGACTGAGCGGAGCGGGAGCTGAGCGACACTGGCGAGCCCGAAAGCTGACAACCTAGCGATGTGGTGGTGGCACCTCCTGATTCAGTGGAATTCGCGATCGGCCGGTCGGGACGCTAGATGGGCTGGTTGGCCACGACCGGATGGCGCGGAGAAGGCGGTGCAACAGTCGCCCTAGCACTTTGAGCGCGATGCAACCGAGGCCCGACGATGAAAGAGTCGGGTGGAGGCTATTGGATGTGGGCAAGAAGGGGAGGAATGGGTTAGAGAGCGAGGCTCGATGGAAAAGGTCTCATATGCAGGATGCGTGGGCGGCCATTGTGGTGGCGTGCGTGGTGTGTGTGTGTGTGTGTGTGTGTGTGTGTGCGCGCGCGCGCTCGTGTGTGAATGGGCAGGTGCTGGGAGGAGCCCTGGGGATCGATGGTGGTATGTAATATGGGGGGATCCAGAGGTAGATAGATGTACCCAAGTACCCAAGGGTAACCCCGACGCCCAAACTGTACTGCTCGTCTGGCCGCGCAGGGCAGTTGCTTCTGATCAGTGACAGAGGGGCGGTCCGATCACCCAAATCGGGTCCTGCCTCGGACGGGCGAGCAAATGGTAGGGTATGGATTACCAGGAGTCCATCCCCCGATGAGTACCTTACGCCGTGTGCGCATCGGCTTTCAGCCAGCTAGGCAGCCGGATTCCTAGCTGCTTCGGCGCATGCCACGAACAACAAAGACAAGGTGACCAACGACCACGACAGTAGGACCCCTCCGTCCCTACCAGCCCTCATCCCCTCTATACTTGACTACACGCACGCCCTGGGTTGGCTAATCCTGTGTACTGTAGATCAGAGCCCCCCCCAAACTCCGTTCGAGTCCGGCGTGGATGATGTGCTACCATTTGCTCCACGCTAGTCCCACAGCTTGGTTGGGGTCCGGAGCATCGTCAGGGAACCCGGCGCGTTCGCGGGAGCGCTTACGCATCTTTTCGCAAAGCGATCGTCCAGGCTCCCCTCATCAAGTGTCATTCTTCATGTTTGCCGGCTGCTGTGGACATCTACGAAGGCGAGAGGGGAGGAGGGGGTAGGTAGGTGACTCGAATACGTCCATTTCCGCAGGAGTGAAGGTACCCGTCCCGAATGGACGGTTAATTTACCATTCACCGGCAAAGTACGACTTTGCTGTGGTCGCCTGGCTCTTCCACCTTACCCGAGGTGGAGCGCTTGCTCGTTACCTGAGGCGCGAACGAGCCCGATAGCCGACACTGGCGAACGCATGGGCACTGCGTGTGCCCCCTCATTCTCGACGGCGGCTGTTATTTTTTTTGTGCGCTGGAACGTGCCCTTGGCCCCCTTCAGGATGGAGAAGGATTTTCGCTGATGGTGAGACGGACCCTGGGTTTTGCTGACGACCCCCTCTGCGCGACCGCCGTCTGCGACCCGAGGACGGCTGGGCAGACATGGTAGCGGTCTGGGCGAGCGGCTGGGGGAGGGGCAAAGGGGGGGTGCCTGGCTGGCCACCCTCCTTAGCGTCCCCGAATAGGAGGTAAGCGGGAGCCTGGCAGGGTATCTCAGTGTCCCTGGGACATGGGACACTATGATGCCATCCGGTTCACCCAACCTTGGGCTTTTTTTTTTCCATCCTGGCTGCGGCGGCCGGGCGGCTGGTCTCGGAAGCCCGTCCGGCCGTCATTCGGCCGTTGTCTCATGACCCTCACCCCAGCAGCCACTGGCTGCGCTGTCGTCGGGCCGTCAGACCTTCAATTGCCGTGGATGGAAGCATCGAGACGATGGGGTACCTACAGCGCAACCTAGCCAAGTCCTCGACTACGAAGAGAAAGTCGGCTACAAGGGCCCGTCGCTCTAGCACATGCTAACCTCCAGTCGGTGCCGGCGTCGCATCCACCGAGCCGTCGACCGTTGGGCCCGGGCTGGGCTTGGGAGTCACTCTAGCAGTGGGCATGACGTGCATCGGCATTGGAAGTCGGAGGTCGGTTTCCGTGCCTGTGCTCCATACCCTGGGTTGGCCCGCGTGGGTAAATGCGAACTCGACTGAAAGACAGCAAAGGGTCCTCGGCGAATCCAGGCAGCTTCAAGATGGAACTCCTGGGGCGCGGCACAGATCGTGGAAACCCATGGGTGTCCCGCTGCTGCTTGCTTCTCGCCTCCACCTGGCCGGAACCTCCCTGCCCCTGTCGTACACGACTCAACGTCAGTTGTTTCATCGTCCGAGACTCGGCACAGCTCGGAGCGAGGCGTCGCTTGTCAAAGCCAGAGGGGAGGGCCCGGCGACTTCCCAATCGAGTATCTGCTTGAGGAACGGAGTATCCGAATCCAATGCTTCCGTCCACGCATCACGGGCTGACCCCCGATTGATCCTTATGTCACTATGCCCAGCTTCTGCCCCCAATGCCGTCCGTAGTAGAAACGCGTATAGACGGAGGGGATCCCAGGGAGGCTCAAGACCTACACAAAGGCCTGAACCTCAAAACCGGGCTGGCCCAGCGACACGGTAACGACGCACTGGCCACTGCGAAAAGCAACACTGCCTCCCTCCCGCCACGATGCCTGCGTCGGCTGCTTGCCAGACTATGGCTACTACTTACGCCTTACACCGCCGACTGCCTGCGGGAGGATGTGCATTAGACAAATGGGAAAGAAGCTTCTTGATTTACAGCCCGACTATACGCCTAGTCTTATCGATGCGTCGCATGGCTCTCCGCTAACCCATCAGGGTCCAACCCGCACCCTTCCACCCTCCGTGTTGCCTTCATCATCCCGGACGAATTGTCAGACCGACCTGAAAACTTTCGCCAGACCGCCCTCCCTCATGGGCGGTCCTGTCTCAGCCCTGGGAATATGTTGTATCCATAGAAGGCAAGGGCAAAGGTGCGGCCCAATCTCTGTAGAACGGTGGCAGTGGTTTCCAAGCTATAGGGAATGGCTTTCCAAGCGGGGATGGCCAACCAATCAGGGGCAGCATCGATTACCAGGGGCAGGCAACTGGTGGCACGCGCTCATGGCCTGCATGCACTTCATGGTACTTGCCTACCGATGGACTCCAGCCTCGCTGAGTGTTTCCCCTAATGCTTCTCGATGCTTCTCCCTCGGACTCTCATTTAGGGCGTCTACGATGATGTAGACGTTCTGGAACGCACTCACAAATTAGTGAAGACAACCGAAGAGGATTTCCTCTGGTGGGCTGGAGTTGTAATGTCTTGGGTGCAGTTGAATAAGGGTCGTGGGGATGCCGCCAAGCTGACCTGCTGCTTGGTACACCAATGCCCGAAGCATTGCCAACGCATCCTGTTTTATATCGACATTGAAAGTGAAGAGGACGAATGCGACACCAGTCTGTTGACTGTGTCCGCTGTGGCTAAGAGTGATATGTTCGATATCGATAGCGTGACGAAGGGTTCGTCAGATCACCATCGAGCTTATGACAGACTTCCCGCAGCCGGCGAATCCCTTCGGCCATCAGAAAAACTCCAGGCTTCTCAAGGCACGCAAAAATGGATGGACCCTTGGCAAACCACAAGCAAGGGTTCGGGTGCCTCTGCTTGCAAGCCTCATTGAAGTTGATAGAGACTTCGGGCGTTTTGAGCCAGCCGTCTAGTTCAGAGGTGATATGAGAGGTACGAACCAGATTCAATACCGCCTTGATATTGTCAACATTGTCGCGTATTTTCCCGACTGAGATATTCTTCAGCAGTTGCAGAGCCGTGGGGAGGTACTTGACTAGGTCACCGAGGTCTTCTTCAAACTTCTATCCTATGCTTTGCCGACAGGGGTACGTAACTCGGCGGCTTGCAGCCCAAATAGCAGTTTGAAGGTCGTCAACTGAGGTCTGCTTGAACTTGTTTACTTTTTGCTCCAGATATTCTATATACTCGTGGCAATCTTAGATTGCAGCTTCAATGCTTTTCAACAACTTCTCCTCATCGTCTCGAAATGTGCGGATCAGATGGAGGCATAAGCTTCCGAGGACACCCGACTATATCTCCAGAACTTCTAGTGTATGGACTGCGTCTGTATACCGGACCTTGACGCCCGAGCAATAGTCGAAGAGTGACTGGGTAACCTTGATGTATATAGAAGTAATTTCTCCTACGCTTCCTGCCACAGATAGCGATCGGACATGGCAATGTCGGTTTTTGTGATCAGTCGGAAGGTGCTGGTTTTGGGTCTTCCGACTGGGTGTGCTTCGAGGGCCGACGGCAAAGTTGGGCAAGTTTCAGACGAGGCTGGGGTAAGCGAGGCCGTCGCAGGAATGCCCTGGTTGACATATAGGACGGCTGGGGGCTGTACGAACCTCGATCCCGGACGACAATAGCTATGCGAAATCGGTGTATAGAACGACTGAAGAAACGGCCGCTGGACGGCCAGCAAGGACAACTTGCACACGGCTTGGACCGGCTTCCACCCAAGTGCTGCCTTTTGACATCCGTTCTGTTCAGAAGAGATCGCACCTGCGCGCAATACTGGTCGCCACAATCTCGCTTACGTACCTCTTTGATCACCCTGCCTCTGGACCGAGGCGACCCGATGAATACCAGGCTGGTACAACCGCGTCCTCTAGGAAGAGAGCAGTTTCCGTGTCTGGTGATTGGTCTTCCGAGCAGCGTTGTAGGCCTAAAGCCGAAACGTAAAGGGCGGACATTGAGCGACGGAGGCGGGAATAGAGTAGTAGCCAGGCGCAGAAACGAGACGGCAGGAATAAAAAATACTGGGAATCAACAGAATTCCAGGTGATGAAAACCAGCATCCTGTACATTTTCTGTATTGATGCATAGCCCACGCACCGCGAAGCCCTCCTCCCAGTCCAAGTTGTCCGCCTGTGGCCGAAGCCTCCCATCACATGCCACTTGGCAATCCAAGCACAGATTCTGCAGCATGACCTAATTCATAGGCATGAGTACCTCGTGCATCGAAGCACTGAAGATCTAGGGTGTTTGTCCACGACATGCATGGCATCGTTGAGAAATCAGGAGCTGTGCTCTTTCAATATGGTGCTCCAAGAGTAGCCCCAAATGGCAACAGAAGCCAGCAGATTCTTTAGCGGACTCGCCACTTGCTGGGCATCCAGTGAAGAGACCGTATGCTATTCAACGCCCGGCTCAGAGCATGCCCCAGTTGTCCAGGAATCCATCATAGGTCCTTGATGTCGCCGCCGGGGATTATCGATGTGACGGGGCCCAGACGAGCCAAGCAGGCGCAACTAACCGCTTCGGCCCTCATTGCTGTTTGCCGAGGTTTCACGTAAAGAAAGGCATACCGTGCCTGCGGACTTACCAAAGCCCGGAAGACCGAACCGGATGGCATGGATGCTTACATGGCGACTCGGTAATCGCCATCTTCAACAAAGAACACTACATGGAAACGTGATTCCTGCGGAAGACCAATCGATCCCCAGGTCTTGATCGTTGTAGAAGAATGATGGGCTTGATTCAGTGTTCATTTGGCCCAATTGCATGAAAGCCAGCAAAGCAGCGACTGGCGACAAGAAAGTTAGTCGCAACGCTGTATAATCCACTCAAGACCGTAAGGCGACAAGAAAGTTAGTCGCAACGCTGTATAATCCACTCAAGACCGTAAGGGAGCCAAGGTAGGGACTTCATTGCGGACAAGGCTGTATGATCACAGCATACTTAGCTGGTTCAGGTCGGCATTGGCCATGTATGTAAAATTGAGGTCATGACTTCCAGACTTGTCCTGACGATGTGGATGGTTTTGTAGACGAGCCGTACAAATGGGAGCCTCGCGAACTTCTTCTAGAATGCCTACTTGCCTTCCACTGCCCAGGTTGTCGATAATTCAGGGAAGTTTGCCGTCTTTGATACTCATAGTTTTGTCTGGTGCGACGACGGGCAGCATTGGCACTCGGGCTGGCATCTTGCTCGCGCGAGTCCTTGATCGTGTGCAGCATTGTGAAAGAAAGCGACAACAGTAGTAGGGGAAGTCTTGAAGCTATTGAGCGGAACGATGGGGTCTGGATGTTGGAAGGAGGTGATGTCTTTCCCGCACGGTCTGGCTGGCGACACGGAAGCGGACGAGATATCAGCCTTTGCGTCGCCCTCGCGCCCAATGCACGCGCAGGACGAGACAATGCACCTCATGAGCTTTCGGATTCTGGTCCGAACCGTGTACCGCGGCCCCGCGAGCTTCAACCCGAATTCGGAGAATATGTGACCAGCTGTTGGAGTCGCAGAACGAGAAAAGCCGAGGAATTCGCTTCAGCGAGAACTGTATGTAGGTGACTGATTGGCTCAAGCAATGTCGTGTGAGATGGCGAGGACTGCCGGACACACCCATGGTTGGGAATGCCTTCAGCGTTGTTAGAATAGACACTACCCTTTCGACCACTCTGGCCGGGCCTTGAGACACGCCCTCAAGCCCTAGCACCACTAACAAATATCTGCAGACTTCTCTTGCCTGCTTGATCATATTGAGAGACTGCGCAGACACGCCGAAAACCTGCCTGTTCTTGTATCTGCAAGTGTCCCTGTGGCTCTGCAGGGTCCCTTACGCCCATACATTCTACCTATCTACTCTTCTTCCAGTCATCTGGACACACCTGCCCACCACAAACCTCACCGTTCCTTCGGGCAAGACTGGTGGGAAGTTGAGGTTCTGAGGTATCCGCGATTTACGGTTCAACTGGCTTTCATATCTGCCAAGCCATACGCAGTGCCATGAACGGGCAGCCACAACGATGCCCGCATGCTTGTCGGTTCCTCGGCCACTACTTACTTGGTCCAAAATCACGCTATTTCCACTTGACTACGGCAACCCTCATCGCTGTTCAAGTAATCCAGCCGTAGGATATGGTAGTGGAAAACCCCTGGTGGGCGTCGCCGTCAATTCCTGCAATGTTGCTTTCCGGTGCAAGGACAGGCGTATACGCCATGGGTGGGCATGTCCCTTGTGGACGGCCGCGACATCAAGCGCGGGTGATTGGGCTGCGTCCAGGCGTCCGTCCTCCCCATCTAGGCACGAGTGGATTCCAGGGAAACCATGGAATGCTTCAGCCTTTGGAATGGGAACCGTATCAGGTGGTGATGGGGCATGCAAGCAGAGGGTGGCCCCTCGTGGGCAACGGAAAAGTGACCCAGGAAAAGGTGGTCGCCGTACTCTCCACCCCCCGCGGCCATGCAACTGCCACAGAGGTGATTGAAGACAAGGCGACTGTGTAAGTAGCTGCCCAGGGCATCAGCAGAGCGTCTGCCCTGTAACGCGGCCTCAACGGGAGTTTCCGCAGCTGCCAAAAGCCCGAGACAAAGCCCGGTGATGACGGGGGGCTGCGGGCGATTGGTATGCATCATGCGAGCCCTGGCACAATGTGCACAGGTACAGGGCGCCCAAGTCTGAGAGACCCGTCCGTGGGGCCGGGCATGGCTCCCACTGCCTCCCGAGACCTGCCACCGGAGGATGCCACAGGAACCTCCGGGGCCTGGCAGGGACCCAGAGGACAGGGCCACAGGGTCCGAGGAGCCCATGTGGGTTCGTACCCTTGATAGAGCCCGGCAGTGTAAAGCCGCATCCCGGTACTAGGGCGCGGGACAGAAGTTGCGAGAACGAGCGTGGCAGGATGGGCTCCTGGACATTGCCCAGGCGAGGGACCCAGACCGAGTCTGCGCGTTTGCTCCGGTCTGCATGGGATCGATGGCGCCGTCACCTCCCCGTTGAATCCAGCCTGGAGAGCCGGGGTGCCAGGCTACGATCCGTATGGGCTGGCGAGGTACCTAGGCTGAGAAGCGGAGGGCCAGGAGCAAGTACTTACTGCCACCCTGCGAGGCCGGCAGCAGCATCACCCCCACGCCGTGAAAGGGAACCCGCGGTTCGGTTCTGTTGGCTTGCCCGTCCTAGCCGCTTCATCTATTCGTCTGCAGGTGTGGCCGCTTCGAGTCCGGCTTTGCTTCACCTCCCGGCAAAGTATCTGGGCTTGTACACAGTTCAAAGTCAAAAGAAACGCCGTTCCAGCCAGCATCGTCGTGGGTGGGGTTCCAAATCAATTAAACCTCCGGGTAACTACCCAAGTAGGTACACTCTGTGCAGCACGGGGTTGGCGGGCGGAAAACGCGCTAGCCGTGCTCCGTGACACGACGCTGACGCGGTAGCCCGTGCAGTCGCGTTGGGAGGGGAAATCGGGGACAGCGAGAGGTTCCAAAGGAATCCATCGCCATTGCCATTGACCACGATAGAGAACAATCGGGCAGATTGGAGGTTGCATACGGCCTCTGGTGCGGCTCAGACTGGGATTGAAAAACCCACCGGCAATCCCCAGGCAGCTCGTGCCATCGATTGTCTGCCTGCCTGCTCGGCTGCCCGTCACCCACGCCTGCGGGCAAAATACCATTTATTTCAACCGCTCCATCCTGCACCTCAGCAGGTGGTGCTAAATCATCGGCATTCACCCTCATCATCCATATCCCCGGCATCTGTTGCCCTCCTCCCCGCTCTCTCTCTCGGCATCTCAATGTAACCGTCACCATGTCTTGCTTGGTCAAGCTGTACACGCAGGCCTTCTACAACGGTGTCGCTAGCGGAGGACCCCAATCCATTGCGAACTACCGGATTGCGAGGGCCAAAGTCGATACCTTTGAATCGCTGGCGGCGACTGCACTCGAAAGGTACTTGGAGGACTGTCCCCACGCGGCGGGCTCCGTCAAGATTGATATTGTTCTTGACGACGGATACTTTCATTTGCACCCCAAGGATTCTCTCGACTTGCTCGAGAAGGGCGAGGTCACCCATGTTGTCTTGAATTTACCACCCAAGCTGTCTCGTTCCGCCAGAGCAGCCTCGGTGAGCAGAGCGGCATCCGTCGGCAGATCCGCTTCCCGCCCCCGGATGGATCTCGCCTCTACACCATGCATCACTCTCAGCGATGACAGCACCGGTGAGGACATTATTGCGGCCCCCGTGCCGAAGAAGGCCGCCGCCAAGAGCAGAAGATCCTCGTCAATCGCTCCCCCGACCTCGAAAAGCAGGGCTCAGATTCCCAAAGACGCCGAGATCTTGTCCATATCGTCGGGTGTAAGTTGCTGCCGCCGAAAACAAACAAACAAATAAGCCTTTGCTACCAATGATTGACCCATCGTCTCAGACTGACGAGGACGCGGACGACGAGGCCACCCAAAGACCCCAAACTCGGGGTCGCTCTCCCGTCAAGCGTGATGCCAGGCAAGAAAATGAGACCGACGTTTCGGCCCAATTCAAGGATGCGGCACTTGAGGCAACGCGGCAGAATCGGTCAACCGAGCTGGCGGGGACAAAAGATAAGAAAGCCGTGCAGAAAACGTTGCTAAAACCTAAGTCTGCGAGCACTGCCGATCCCTACGAGGTGCCTTCATCCGATGAGGATCTCCAGGTCAAGCAGGAACGTACAACGCCTCGCAAGACCAAGTCTCGGGCTCCTGTCATGCCGGCGAAACCCACCCAGCACCCGACCATAACATCCGTAGGCAGCGGCGGTGCCTCGGCCAGGCCAACATCGCCCCAGCCAAAAACCCCGGCTGTCATTCCCTCAGATGCTAAAGTCATCTCGATAGCTGACATCTCTGATGCGGATGAAGCGGGCGACTCAGACGTACCCAGTGTTCGCCATCAACCCCCCGGGTCCCGCCACGCAAGTGGATTGGGAGACCGTGGCCCTGACACGCGTTTGTCCTCGTCGGCGAGACAGATAAAGAATGGAAAGCGTCCAATGCAACACCGAGTGAACGAGAACATCAAGTTCATGTCACCTGCCACATGTTCTGGCAACGCAGAAGAGGGCAGGGCAGAGAAGCCCCCGATCGTGCCGCGGTTTTCCGTGGCAAATTCTCGAGGTGTCTTTCCGCTGTACCTTAAGAAGGGCTCGCAGCCTGAGGCCACTTCGAAAGCAAGCGAATTGCCTATGGCCCTTCGGACTGGTACACCGAGTTCCAAGTCACCGCATACCCGAAAGATGACATGGTCGCCACCTTCCAGTGCGCCGGCCAAGATTTCGGCCTCGGAGTCGCGGGCGACGAGACCTTCAGACCAGACTGTGCTCATAAGACGATTCAGAGAGGAGAGGGACCACAAAGAGAAAGAGTGGGAAGCTGAGCAGCGGCGGAAGGAGGACTTGAACAAAGCATCGGCAATGAATAAGCCCGAGATCATTTCGCCCGAGGCAGCGATTGATTCGCTCGTGGGGAAACGGAGGGTCAAGCTCGCTTCTAAAAGTAGGTCATACTTGTTCTTATCATCTGAAGCATGCTGACAAAGGTGTACAGAGAAGCCGAAACCAATACCGGTGGGGTTCTTAAAGGAGCCCGAGCACTCTGACGATGACATGAGCGAAATCATCCACCCCCCGGCGGCCCTACAAGGAACCCCAAAGAGAGGTGGTGTGGTTGCTACGGACTCTGTATCGGGTAGTCAAACGAGTACGCAACGCTTCCCGGCCCCAATGATTACATTCACCGCCATTAACAAGACTGTAGTAACATTCACACCTTCGCTGCGGAAACTGAAATACTCGGGGGCCGACTTCAAGCCCATGAATACCCTGAACCCCAAGCTCGCAATACCGCAGTCGCCCCCGTCGACCAACTCCTCCAAGTTCTCCAGCTATCCACCTCATGTTCAAAAGGCCTTCTCCGATCCCGAGTCTTCTGACGAGGGGAAGGAAGCCCCGAGTGACAGCGAGGCTTCTGTCACGTCTCAGGGCTCACACGGGGAGCGGAGGTTCCATGTTGAGGAACTTGCCGATGACGGACTTCCAAAGGCGTTCAAGGCGTGGCAGGACAAGTACGGGTCCACTTTCAGACATGACGAGGACCTTCCGTACCTCTACATCGACGACGGTCCCTGGGAGGGCCTCATCGTCGACGGCAAACATTCTGGGAAATACATCGGTGGCTGCCGGCCGCCATCCGCAGATTTGATCACCACTATGACCGAGAATGCGGTGCCGCGATTTTCGGAGCTTTCAGAGGCAGCTAATTCATCCTCGGGGGAGGGTGAGGAAGAGGAGGAGGAGGAGGAGGAGGGGAGGGGCGACGGAGAGGTGACACTGCCTCCCATTGACCATTCGCGACAAGCGACGCCGCCCTCCAGCTGGTCGGACGACGTTCATATCCGAGAGCAATTTGAAATGGAATGCCCGCCATCTAACCAGGAGCTCGGCATCCTCATGAGCTCAAGTCCTTTGAGAACAAGGCTCCTGGGGGGACAGGTCCCTCTCTTGGAACAGACGCCTTCCCAGCGAACGTGCAGCAAGATGATGGACTGGGAAGAGGAACTAAATGTGACACCCGATACCGAGCGGGCCATGTCCCAAGTCGAGACGCCGCAAACGAAGAGCCGTGCCAGTGCTCTCAAGAACGCCAGCATTGTGGTGGAGATCGCCGAGCCGTCGGAAGCGCAAAGGGCCGAGTACAAGAAGATGCCTGAAGTTAATGCCCAGGTACTTGCATCGGCACCAAGGAGGCTCAGCGATATCAATGCCAAATCCGAGCACATAGCAACAGCCTCGCAGGAATCCGGCCTGGCGGTCGTCGACTACGTCATGAATCAATCGCCAGCCTGGCTGAAGACTGTGGATCTCACTGACTTCCAAACGGACAAAACGGTAAAGGCGGCAGGGAAGCGCCGGGGCTCGATGCTGGAGCTCGCGGCCGAGACGCCCTCCAGACCCTCGATGCAGGTCACGACAAGCGGCCCATTGAAACGCAAGGCACCACTGTATGCGGAGCAAGATGAAAAGGCATTGCTTGGGCGATCCTCGAGCATTCCCTCCGAGGACCTGAGCTCCGTTGGTTCGGACGAGCCACACAAGGCCCTCAAGTCGCATGCGCAGGAATCGCCCTCCAAACACTTCCCCCCTTGCCCCACACGCCAGAGCGCAGCAGGCGCCCCAAAGCGCAAAGCAACGAGCTCGGATGAGCTGCAGGATTCGACGCGGTCCGATACGTCTTCGAAAGACGGCCCTGAAACCTCTGGCGACTTTGCCGTGGATTCGCCACGCAAGGCCTCCAAGCTGCACGCGCATGATACACCTCGCCGCGGTCCCGTACGGAGTCGGGGGGAGCCGCGCCAGTCGACCAACGAACCGACGGACCTGCCCAAAGCGTCGAAAAAGAAGCATAGCTCGAAGCGAGAAGGCGGCGTTGGCACTCAGGTGGTCAGCGAAGAGGGCGATGCGCGAAGCCTCGACCAAGGCCAGGAGAAGGGCACGCAGAAGGCGATGCAGAAGGCACAAGGGAGAAAGGAGAAACGCAAGCGATACAAAGCGAAGAAGAAGCAGAAGAAGCAGAAGGAGCATAAGGCACAGTGCCAGAAGAGCATGGCGTCCAGTATTGGCGCTGCGCCCTCCCAGAAGCAGCAGCAGAAAGCCAGCAAGTCTCTGGCCACACCGCCCAACTCATCGCGACCCCCTAGTGCCGGGTACGCGGCGTGACGATGGTGGCCTCCATCTCTGCAGGGCGCAAACCGCATCGCCGCGCGCTTCTTCACCTCTCTTCTACCCTGCCCCGCCGTCCTTGTTCACGACAGCCAGACGGCCTCCCCCCACGGGGCTTCCTACCTTTCTTCCCCGATACCATGTACAAGTACATCGGCAACGCGTAGGGCGTTGCGCACGGTGATGACGCGTTTTCAACCCGGACGGCCAGGCATGGCGTGCTCGCTTTCCCCCCCTTGGGCTCTTTCTTTTAGCTACTTCTTTGGCACCGACATGGCCATATCGGTCCGCGACGACCATCTATCTGGAAGGAAGGGAACAATGGACGTTGATATGTGAAGCATGGCCAGATTGGAGGAAGGTATTGGTCATGGGCGTGAAAGCTCTGGACGTTTTGACCCGCCTCGTAGTACATGGTCTTTGCCCACTGGAGCCCTCGGACTTGATCCGGCTTACCTGCTCTCTTTCTTCTCTCCTGACTTGTCCCGTGGACCCTTCATCGCACTGCCTAGATGCGCCCGAGCTCCTTCCTCGAGCATCGCCCGTATTGGGGGCCATTCGGCACCTGTTCCCATGGTCGGTCCCTCCCTCCCGGGAGGTGCTGGGGGTAGGTTCTGATGGCCGCAGGCCGAGACGTCGAAAGGGTCGCTGCGGGGCCGCGAAGTGTCCGTAAACGCCAAAGGGGCAAGCTGACTGACTACCGACCTACGCCGCCACCCCTGCGCACCCGCACCCGCAGCGACTCCTTGCATTCGACCGCTCGTCTCCCTGCTTTCCGCCGACCCCCCCCTGCCCCTAGCCACGCGATGTTGGACGACTGCAGACCCCTGCATCGAGAGGGGCGACGGCGACGGCGACGGGGCGTTCGCCTTGACGCGGTTGTCGTGGCACCGGATCCCCGAGGCGCGGTCCGTCCCGAGAGACGCAAGGACGGCCGTGCGTGGTGGCACATGGACGCAGCCAAGGGGGGAGTGGGAGGGAGGGCTGAGGTTGCGCCAACGGGAAGGGAGGGGGCAAATCACAGCCAACGGATGGGCCAAGCGAGCGGGGGTTCGGGCGCAGAAGAAAAGTCATTTCCATCTATGATCGGTCTACCTGATCGCACTTCTAATCTTCTAGCTTCTCCGTCTCTGCCCCGTGGTTCTTCGTACCAACCGAGGAACGCAGCATGCCGCTGTTGCTTGTCTTGGGTCTTTGTTCTTCCCCGCTTGCCCTCGCTCGACCGTCGTTTCCCCTCGACCGACGGGAGTAGACAAAGGCGTCTCTCACTCCATTTTCCCGATTCCGTTGCAGATGCTCAATCAAACTCCCAACTCCAGACAGAAAAACCAATGATGCCGGGGCGAGATCCCGGAGGATGGGAAGCGCCCCCTGGCGCGGCGACGCGATGTCGCTTGAGGGTCGACGCCCGTTGAGGCTGGCGTGGATCCCATACAGGAGGTCAAGGATGACCCCAAGGACCACACCCCGACCGGTCAGCGCTGCTCAAGAGGCCGGGGCGGCCATGGTGGCGGGCTTGGTGCCCAGGCCGTTGGCGTTGCGGAAGAACAGAACACCCTGGCCCTCGCCCTGGGCGCCCTCGCTGGGCTCGACCCACTGGCACCAGCGGGCGCTCTTCCACATGGCCTTGAGGAAGCCGATGGGGCCACCCTTGGTGTCGGAGCGGTAGTGACGGCCCATGACCTTGCGGATGGCATCGCTGGCCTCGTCGGCGTTGTAGAAGGGAATGGTCGAGACGTAGTGGTGCAGGACGTGCGTCTCGATGATGCCGTGCAGCAGCTGGCGGCCGATGAAGCCAAACTCGCGGTCGATGGTGGCGGCGGCACCCCGGACGTACGTCCAGGACTCGGCCGAGTAGTGGGGCAGCGAGGGGTCGGTGTGCTGCAGGAAGGTGATGGCCACGAGCCAGTGGTTGACCCAGAGGTAGGGGATGAAGTACCACACCATCATGTTGCTGGTGCCAAAGGCCTGGCAGAGGAAGTACAGGGCTGTGGCCGCGATGCCGACGCCAATGTCGCTGAGCAGGATGAGCTTGGCGTCCTTGGCCTCGTACAGGGGGCTGCTGGGGTTGAAGTGGTTGACGCCGCCGAAGAGGCCGTTCTGCTTGCCCTTGCCGCGGCCCTCGCGCTGGCGCTCGTGGAAGTTGTGGCCGGTGACGTTGGCCACGAGGTAGTTGGGCCAGCCGATGAGCTGCTGGCCGACCAGGTGGATCAGGGTAACGATGGGCGTCTCCTCGCCGAGCTCGCCGAGCTCGTGCACAAGCTTACCGACCTTGGAGGCGCGCTGCTCGCGGGTCCGGGGCAGGAAGACCATGTCGCGCTCCATGTGGCCCGTGGCCTTGTGGTGCTTGCCGTGGGAGATCTTCCAGCTGAAGTAGGGCACCAGCAGCGCCGAGTGCAGGATCCAGCCGACCGTGTCGTTCAGGACCTTGGAGGTGCTGAAGGACTGGTGACCGCACTCGTGGGCGAGCACCCAGATGCCCGTGGCGAACAGACCCTGCATGACCGTGTACAGGCCCCAGAGGGCGAAGCGGACGGGGTACGAGGGGATGGTCTCGGGCGTCACGTAGTTGTGGAAGACGTAGAAGGTGGAGCCCAGCAGCACCAGGTCGCGGAAGACGTAGTAGAGGCCCTTGACGGCGGAGCGCTCAAAGCAGTGCTTGGGGATGGCATCGTGGATGTCCTTGATGGTGTAGTCGGGCACGACGAACTCATTGCCGTACGTGTCGATGAGCTTGCCGTGGCCGGCGGTCGTCTTGTCGTCCATCGAGGACATGGAAGACAGCGAGGTGGACGAGGCCGACTGGCGGGGCGAGTCGACGGGCGAGCCCATGCGGGTCGAGGGCGACGAGACGTCCGACTCGGTCGTCGTCGACGTGATGGTGCGGCGCAGCGCCGGGTTGCGCCGGGCGGCAGCTCCCGTGGAGGAAGCCATGGTGGGTGATGGGGGGGGAAGGGGAGTACGAAGGTGCGTGAAGCCGCAGTGAAGGACTCACGATGGGACACCGGGAGGTTTGGGGGACGAGGTGAGGGACAGGCAGACGGACAGGCAAGACGGAAGACGACGGCGGGGTGGAAGGGAGCGTACGGGACGAGAGAAATACCTTGTAGGCCGGACGGGGGTCCGGGGCCACCACTAGGCGGATGGCGATGTTGTTGAGACAGGGGGTGGCCAAAATGCAGATGGAGGCCGGCCAGAGACACGCCTGCGCGCATGGGATGGATCGGCTGGCCCCTGGCACGCACGCCCTCGCAACTGCGCGCGTTTGCCTTGACAGGGACCCCCTGAGGGGCAGGAGGGGGACCAGAGGGCACCAGAGGGGCGGGGGGGGGAGGCAAAGGAACCCGAGTCGGGCCCAGAGCCGTGGGACCGCGAGCGAATTTGGCAGGCCGCGGCTGCTAGCACCAAGGCGGAGTCGGGGCTGTCTCTGGCGGCAATCTGGGATGCAGAGGTATCTCCCCGTGCCTAGGTTGGGTTTTTTCTTGGGAGCCGATTTGTTGGGGCGCGGTCCTGGAAATGTGGGATGCGTGTTCGTACCTTGGCCGCCGGGACAACGCAGCCAGTCGAAGCGTAACCCGCACGCCGGCAGGCCCGTAGGGATATTGCAGGTCAAGATTGGGTTGGGATGCTGCGCTCGCTGCGGTAGGCCGATGCACCCGGCGCGTGCCCGGGAACCACCGCGCCTCGTGCATGTACCGACGTCTACGTGCCCTGTGTGCTTCGGAACCCGTGCGGGCAGGCCTACGACGGCGACCCCACGCGCGCACGACGGAGCTTCACGCAGCTACCAGCAGCCAGCAGCCGGCAGTGACCCGACGAGGGCCGTCCGTTTCGGCTATGAACACCGAAAGGCTCTGCCTCTTTGCCGCCGAGCTGAGAGTCGGAGGGCGGGCCCAGAGCAGAGGGTAGAGGTACCGAGTTCGCCAGCGGGAAGGCACCGCGCCGTGGGCGACGAGCATGTACGGGTACCCGAGACGCCGCTGCCGGAAGCTCGTCCCACCACCAAATCTTGTCCTTGGAGGAGGAGGCCCTGCGCCTGCCACATGCACCCCCCCCCCCAGGTACCACTTTCTGTTTCTGGGTTGGGCCTCCGGCATGGGATGGCCGAGCTGGCAGTCACAGGGGCCTGCAGCGCCTGCCGTGACGGCGGTGCGCTCGCAAGCCAGCCGAGCAAGCAATGCAGCGGAAACAGCAACGGCGAGCACGAGCAAAACCCGGAGAGTCCAGAAGCTCCACCCTCCCAACCTTCACCCACATGCGCCCCTGCCCACCAGACGCCGAGAGCTCGCCTCTTGCCAATCCAAGCAGTTTCGCTCGCAATTGGCCAATGAGCGCCCGTCGGGCCAGAGCGCCAAGGGTCCAGGATGGGAACCTCTCGCACCCACACTCGTCCCCACAAGCCAGAAGCCGCTCGCGATCCATTCCGAACCGAGACGGACGGGCCACGACCATGGCTGTCTGATGGATGTGGCCGTTGCACCAACATCTTGGACATGGATGTATCTTCCCATTCTGCCCGCCGGCACGCCCCGTACGTCTACCGCGGCTGCGAATACGCCTCCTACCCTTCACGACGGCAATGCGAGAAAGACCCGGCTACGAAAACCACTTGGACGGGGGATCGGACGGGTGTGGCATGTGCGCGGCATCCACCTCGCGCGTCCGCCCGTGGCGGCCATCGCAGGCCTCCCACAGGCGGGAGTTGAGCCGGCTCGGTACTGGCGCGACGCCATGCGTACATGGTACATTCGCTCTGCCCGTCGCCACCCTCCCTCACACTCGACAGCCTTTGCAAACCCTTGCTGCACCCACGGCTTGCCGCCTGCGCATCCCCGACCGACAATGACGGGTGGCATGTGCTACTGCCGCTGCTGTTCGTATGTGCATGCGTACTAGAACCCCGAGTGCCGATCTCATTTCGTGCCCTGTACGCGAAGGACGCCTGGGCTGTTGTTGGCTGCCCCCGGCACACGCCTCAGTCCTAGCCCGCCCTGGATAGGCCTGCTACATACCGTCGGCGAGCTACAGTTGGCCCTTTCTCCCCTTTCACATGTGAAAAAAACAACGCCGCGGCATACCCATCAACAAGGCATCACGTCACAGCCGTACCCATCAAGGGGGAGTGAGCGCTACCCGCATGACATCCAGCTGGGAGATATCATCGGCCTGACAAAGTGGTTCTGTATTGCATGACACGCACGTCCGACCGAGATCGTCTGGCCAAGCGGTGAACCCCCGGGCGGTAGGCGAGCATGATCTCTTTTTTTTCTATTTTTTTTTTTTTTGCAACTAGTCTCGCAGCGGTCTGGCTTGTCTGAGGCCGCACTGCCAAGTCGTTGATTCGCAACCTAGCACATCCCCGCGTTTCCTGTAACCCGAACACGGCGGACATGGATGCGTCATGCGATGTCGTCTTATGAACGCCTGATGACTGTACTGTGTAAGAACACATCGTGCTTTACTGGGCGACATCCAGGGTGCGCAATGTCCGCACAAACGGTGGGCGTGTGCTCTCAGCCGGCGGTCAGATTGGCCTTGCGTGGGGGCGATGGGGGGTCCAACTATGCTAGCTAGGCGTACTCTGTACGACTATAGCCAACCAGCCCCGTCTGCCCGTCAGCCTGTGGCCCTGCTGGCAGGGGAGGGGGCGACGCAGATCGCTCAGCCAGGAGCCTGACTCCCCTCCACCCCTCCTCTCCGCTGCCTCCCCCCCCCTCCTCCACCTGAGCAAGGTGAGACAAGCTGATCATGTCACTGGAGAGACGGACAGCGACGCGGGACGCAAGCGCAAACCATCCCGATGCTTGTTATGCCCGCTGTGAAACAACAAGGTCCCACGGTATAGGATGTGCGGCTGTGCACCCACTCGCTTGTCGCCCAGTTGCTTCGGCTAGACTTCTCGAACGGAAAGAAAAAAACGGTCGTGGGAGGATGTGGGGCTCCCCCCTGAACCATGGATCTCGAATCGCGGGAATGCAGGGTCCCCTCCAACCGTAGTGGGCTTGCTTTCCCTTTTCAGGGTTTCTCCGCCCTCGCCTCGCGCCTAGAGTTTTTCTGTTGGGGAAGTGAGCAGAGAAAAAAGAGGAGCAAGGGGGCCATTCCGCCGCCATTGGAAATTGTTGGGGAAGACGAAGCTGGAGATCGGCAGCGTGCGCCTGTGCGCGACGCCTTGTCATGGCCTGCCTCAAGCCGCTTCGGCCCTGCAGACAACCAGAACGGCACAACCCCCAGGTGGCAGGCGGGCAAAGTCGAGGCAGGGAGACAGGCTTTCATGCCCCCGGCCCATGGCCCATTTCCACGTGCGAATTCAGACACGCCACATGGCCTCGTCGTCCAGCCGAAAGCCTTCCCCTCCCCTTCTCGCCCGACAGACTTCCCGGCGGCAGGGCTGTGGTAAGTCGACGGGCAGGAGGGATTACGGCTGTGGCGTGTCTGGAATCTTGATAACGGGACGAAACCATGTCGCCCATTGATACGGAAGGATGACGAGGCAAGCCGGGGTGCCAGTGAACCAGAGGAGCGGGCAGCTCCAGAGCACCAAGTTGGCCGAGGGCGTGCTTGCTGCGACATTCTCGAGCTCCTTCGTCGCCTGGTGGGCATGTGGGTTTCTGGAGCTCGTCCACACACGTATACTTGCAGGCCTCTTCCTACTGTACGACTACCTCCGTCTCCTTGGCGTGGCCACCCGGGCTCGGATGCCTGCTACTGCCTCCCTGCCAGTCCACCCACTTCCCAGTACCTGCCATTGCCACCCTGCTGGTCCTTCTACCAGGGCTTTCCAGGACTCGACTCCATACGGAGAGGGCAACTACCGGGAGGGCCAACGCCGTCGCTCGCCGGTGATCCACCTCGATATCGCCACAGTCAGACGCCAGAGCACACCAGAGGCTCGGCCTCAGCGCCGCGCCCCCGTGCTCCCGAGCCCCTGTGGACGGAACACGACTCGGACAGTAATTCGGGACGCGGCTCGCAGGGCTGGTAGTTTCGGTGCTACCCCAGCCTTCGGCAAGGTCTGGCCATGCATCCGTCAGCAGCGTGGGACCGAAGCCTTATCTCGACTGCTTGAAGCCAACCGGAGCGCGCGCAATCGAGACCACTTGGGTTTGGCGATCACTACGGCAGCCGTGAGCGAATGGCGAAGGGGGCGTCACGCCTGGCTGGTACCAACGGTTTCCGTGGGTGGAAACCACCGTACGCCGTCACGTGGCCCTGGCACTACTTGATCCATCTTCCCATCACCCCAGGCGTTCACAGATGGAGCTTCGGGGCTCACGGCAATGGGCTGCTGAAGTACCCGTAAGTGCCTGCTTATATACTGGCTTGCCTAGACGAGCTATCTGTCTTGATTTGGCCACCTCCCACTCAACGACGCCTGTCAGACCACACCCATGCCTCCCATGAAGTCCTGCGTACTCCCAAATCAGTCTTGGCCACCACGACGGCGCAGCCTCTCGTTCTCCTCTTTGAAAGTTGCAATCGCCACTCTGGCGCTCTGAATGTACCGCTTGGCCCTTGTGTATTTTTGTTCCAGAAGCTTGGCTTGGGTTTCGGGAGAGCAGTCCTTCACCCACTCTGTGGCCACCGAGTCGGACCTGTGGTATGACGGGCCCGGCTCTGTGACGAGCCGACTCGGCGTCCGCGCCTGTTTGGCAGACCACCTTGGCGGCCGAATTCTCCCCTTGGTGAAGCTGCTTTTCAATGGGCTCATTTTGACCTTGGACGGGGGTCCTACGTGCCACGTTGGTGTGTACTGCTCGGCGATACGGGAGCTGTGTTTAGCCCGTTTTGTTGCCGGAACGGACTGGAAGCCGGCTCCCCTGTGAGCCGCTGTGTTGCTGCTTTCCATTGCATCGGCCTTCCGTTTTGCGGCATAGGCATGGGGGCCAGCTGGAGCTTGGGGGCGCGCCGCTTTCCGAATCTCGGCCAATTTTGCGGCTCTGCGTTCCCGACGTTTCGCTTGAATCTCGGCTCTCCTTTCTGGGCAGGCGCGTATCCAGTGGTCTTGTTGACAGCGGGCACAGGGCTGTGGAGGCTTTTCTCCAGCCCTCATCCTCGCCATCCTCCTCGCCCTTTGCCTCCGCCCCTTCTCTGTCTTACGCAACTTCTCCAGTCGGGCTAGCGTAACTTCAGCCTCGACCCCCCTCGTCGTCTCCGTATTCCCAGCCTCAGGGTTGGCTTCAGGGATAAACAGGTCGGGTCCATCTCCTGCCCTATTGAAATAATCAAGCTCTGAAACCCCCGCGGCGGCAGGCTCCTCACTTTTGAAGGACGCCATGGAAGGTCTCTCGCTGTTGGTATGGCGCTTGAGCGGAAAAGCGTTACTGGGCCATCGGTCGTTACCCTTGGGGGGTTTAACAAAGAGCCCACGGCTCTCGATTCGTGGGCGCAACGGCGTTCTTGGGAACGAGCCGCGATCCATTGGGCTCCCACCGGACCCCTTGAGAAAGGGCTGCCCATTCTCGTCAAAGTAGGTATGGGAGCACTGAGGACTCTCGGTCACTGTGGCGACTTCCCTGTCACCCCCCGGGGCACTGATGATGCGGGCGGTCGCTTCGCGGCGTGGTAAACGGCTGACTAGGCTGCCTTTGTGTTTCCATCCCTGCTGATGCCATGCAGGTTGAGCCGATCCGTCGTTCCCACTGTCGTGGACCGACAAAATTCCTTGTCGGATGTGAAGGCGGAACGGCAAAGGCGCCGGTGGCCTCAGAATGTATGGCTGCACATGCAATGAACTTGCGGCTACGCGACCCTCGGCGTTTTCGTGTGTACTGCGTAGACCTCGGTTTGGAGGAATGGCAGATCGTCTGGCAATATCCGTATGAATCGCATGGCTTGGCCTTCTCTTGGGAGGCTCAGGCGTGGTTGTGAGGGGACCATCTCGTGCTGCCACTTTGCGTTCCTCCCCATGATCCTTGCACCTGCTTTTGTTGTCTGAGGCTCCGTCATGGCACAAATTCTCCAGCCCCGCCACGGCCATACGCGGCTCTACTGGAGTTTTTCTACCCAGACCCCCACGCGATGGTAAATATGTGGCAGCACTGCGGGAAGGCCTGGGTGTCTCTAGAGTCAGCTGAACCGGCGGGATGGGCCTGTTGTTGTTCTTGGTGATGGTCACCACGTCGTTCGATGTCTGGGGTTGGGCGGGAAAAGCGGCAGGGGCTGAATTGTCCGAAGAAGTAGCGAACGTCGGTGAGGATTTGGAGGCCGTTAAGGTATTCCACACAAATCTTTGCGCACCATGTGTCTTCTCTCGTGGTAACTCCGAGGGTGGAGGGCCCTGGACTCGGATCAGCAACTCCCTATTTCTCAACTGAGGGTTCAAGGCGGATGGTCCCCTTGTTGTCCTCCTCTTGCACCGCTGATACTCTTTGGTATCGATTTTTACCAGCGCAGGGCCTTTCTCCTAGCGACTTCGCTTGGCTTGTCCCTACCAACTTCTCTTTCCTCTCCCTCCTTGGGTGGGGGGGGGGGGGGGGTTGCTCTTTACCTCTTCTGGGTTATCCAGTACTGCTTCGTCCTGGTCGGCCATGGGTACTTCCTTTCCCATTGTGTCACGAGCATGGGGGCTGTCTTGGCCACGGTCAACGCGGTTGTTCTCGGCACGTGATATGGGTCTTTCTCCGGACGACGGTGCAACCGGGCGCGATTTCGACTTGCTTTCCCCGGGCTGTCTTGGCTTTGGTGGGAGTTTGCCAGCCAAGATCATCTTGACGCCAGTCGCTTCCTCTATGCGGGCAACATTTGCGCTTCGTCTCTTCTCGAAGCCGGAAATTTGCAGAGATGGCAGTTGGCCATTAGTGGAGGATTCTTTGGGGCTGGGTTTGCCTCGAGTATCCGAAGCCTCGGCGTTGGCATGGATCCTCGCGAAAGTTCGCAGAGGGAATGCGCCGGGCCCATCTTGGTGCCCAGAAGACTCGAGGGCCGAGTGCTTGCTTCTTCTTGGGGAAGGATGGCTGTCCTGAGGGGCTCCTGGCGAAGTGCTGGGTGGCGAGACGTAGCCTGGGGCGGCGTTTGCCTTCTTGCCTTTCCGTAATTGCTGTGTGATGAATGCAGCTTCGAGCTTGTTGAGCTTCGCAAGTATCTCGGGCGACGTTGCGGGCGGTGGGTTATCCTCAACGGACGGGATGGCATCCTTGCCCTCTTCGTCACCGTCGCCATCGTCCGTTGTGACGTCGGTGCTGTCGACTTCTGTTGATACCGGAGGCGGCCACAGCTCCACCTCGGCGGGGTTCATCGCTTCACCAGGAGTGCCTTCCCACGGTCGCTTCAGGGACTCGACGTACTTCCCGACCGCCTCTTGCACCTCAGGCACGAATACCAGGGGAGTGAACGGCCCGTCGACTGGGCCCAACCGCCTGCCCGTGTGATGCTCCACCTCAGCCTGGCCCAGAATCTGCAGGACCAGGGTCTGAGTCTTTGCCATATGCGACAGTGTATCCCAAAGCTTCCAAACGGGTATCCAGCGGTCCATTGCGTGCTGCAGCTCGGTGTGGTGCGCCGTCACAGGAAGCCGGGAGCCGGCAGCAATTAATTCGCGGCGCCTCTTCGTACAGGTCCCGGTCATTATCCTCTTGATCTCGGAGGCCGTGGTGTAGGTACCTTCCCGAAACGGGCATGTGGAAGTGGCTCTTCTGTCCAACCAGAACTGGGATTATTTCGTTTTCGAGATCTTTTCGCTGTTCGTCACTGTCGCTAAGTACTGGCCTCGGTGCCGAAAGCACTGGTTGATGAAGTTGATCTTGTCCCCTCGTGAGAGGCTCTTGTCGACCTGCACAGGGGTCTTATCATCAGGCTGCAACTTGGCCTTGGCTCTTGGCGCGGATGGCATGTTATCCACGGACAAAGAATTGCCTATGATGACCAGTTCCGTGTCACTGTCAACCTAGAAACAGCCATTTAGCCGAGTAGACCTGATATCTGCAGGAGAAATCTTACCTCCGGGTCCGAATGAATTTTTGCCGCTCTGAAAGTGCCAGCCAGGGTTCGCGCAGCAGGCCGCGATTTGTCCACCCAGGGTTTGTAGATGCCCAGCTCCTTGAGATGTTTACGAATGCACTCGGGGGTCTGCCGAGGAAGCCCACTTGCAGCTCTTAGAGATGCCTGTCTTGCAAGGCGTCGCTCACGTGCCCTCGCACTCCTTTCCGCAAAGGTAGATACGCCCGACTTGGTCATATCCTGTGCCTGGTTCCAAGTCGGGGGGCGTTCGGGCGTTGGCAAGCTTGCGAAGGTTCCAGACTTTGGCGGGAACTGAGAGAGAACTTGTCTTCTGAGGCGCCTGTCTGTCAAATGGATATTAAGAGCAGTGGCAGCTGGGCTGAACAGTGAGATGGGAGATATTTCAATGGACCAGACCAGACCATGGGGTGGACGAAGGAAAAGGGAAGGCCGTAACACGCAACAGCCGTCTGAAGACTGCGTTGCAATGACAGCAGGCAGTCCGCGGACTTCGATGCTACTTGTTGATGAGGTGAGCAAGACAGATGAGGGCACCAGAAGAAGGGAAGGGGTCGAGTGATGGAAAGATGCAGGTGCCCGGGGATATGAACAACGACGAGCGTGTCGACGAACGAAGCGAAGTCTTTCCGGTGCCGGGGTGCCCATATTCCAGCAGAGCAGAGATACGCGTCACTTTGGCGCCGGATGCTCTATGGCATGCCGATGTACCTACACAGTGGGAAGAACGACAGCAGGCCGTGGAATTCCGAGGGGGCTATTCCCTGGCGCCGGGGCGGGGAAGTCTGCTGCCAGTCCGTGGCACCACTGAGCGTTTGCCCGGACAGTACCCCGGCCAATCGACGGCCCTGGCGGGCGTGTTCCTCCCTGCTGCCACTCCAGCATTGCGTGGGGATGAGGGGCTCGAGGTGTGTCGAGCGGTCGACGGGCCGGGATGGCCGGCTGATTAGGCGGTTCCGACCCGGCTGGGACGCCGCCACGGTAGGGTCTTGGGGTTTGCATCGTCGCCGACATGGCGGGCCGGCGGGCAGACCAGCCAGTCGCGGCAGGCCGACAACACGGCCAGATGCATCAGTGGGCAGCGGTGCTCTGGGCCGCGGCAGGACGCGGGCAGGCAAAGACAGCGGGACGCGACAGCTTGCCGAGGGGCATCGGGCGCGCCCCGGGCTGCAAGAGGAAATGCAGTGGGAATCCCGCGGGCTGGCGGCGGGGGGAGGGGGGTGGAGCAGCGGATCGGACGGGTTGAATGCCAGGGTGCTCTGCAGCTGCCCGGCTACTTCCATGCTCTAGGGTCCCCGAGGAAACCATGCAAGCGCCGTCTGCAGGTTCATCCCGTGCGCCTGCCACGCTGGGTGCTCTTGCCGGCAGGAACCGCCTGGTCGCTTCCGGCCGGGGAGAGGCGCTCGTTGGCGGTTGCGGCAGCGGCGTGCGGGCGAGCTGGACCTTCCCACGCGACGCCTGCTTGCAATCACCGGCTGCGGCGACCTCCAGCCCCGTCGGCGTGCGGCCCCTGGGCTGGCCGGCGGGCTGGCGAGTTCACTTTTACCGGGAAGCTACCTGCCGCTTGACGCAGGGCCGCGGCGGCCGGCATGAGTGCAATCTCGGACAGCCCAGACGGGCTTCCATGTCGTCGCCATTGCATCGTCCATCCCCGGGTCTGCTTGCTGTTTTGGCGTCCAGCACACGCGCCACCGCGTCGAGGTTGCCCATGCCAGCGCGTGCCCGTGGACGCCTGCCGGGGGAGGGGACCGCGACACCCGAGAGGGGCAGCGCCTGGATCGCCAGCCCGGCGAACGTCCCGGCAGATGGATGTTCACGCAGTGGAAGAGGTAGGGATCCCCACACGGGGCAAGACGAGGGGGTCCTCCCCCCCACTCTTGGAAAGCCCCCGCACAAGTCGCGACAGCCCTCGTCCTTCTCCTCTTCACCGGCATTGTTGCAACCGTGCTCGCCTGATCTGTGGTGCTGGCCGCCGTGGCCGTCCTGTCCCTATTGGGCCGACACTTCACGAAAGGCCCCAACCACGATGAACGCTGGAACAGCAAAAGTGCCAAGGCACGCCAAACCATACGTCCCACGCGCATACCCTGAAAGCGGACCATCGCAATGCTCGGTCGGCCAGGCAGGTGAAGAGGTGCCGGCGGGGCCTCCCGTCCAAACACCCCCTCTCACCAGGTTAAGCTCCCTTTCGGCCGCCCGGGAAGCCGGTACGGACGGAGGGCATCTTGGAGGAAACACATGCATCAACATTGAGCAGACTAGGCAGTCCATATGGCGCCTCTAGCGTACACGTAACCCCCCTTCTTGTTCTCGTTGCTCTCGACCCAGAGCCGAGCGATGCGATCGTCAAATCCCGGATTGATGTGCAGAACGCCAGCACGCACTTCTGAATCTCTGTACTAGTCCGTTTGCCATCTTCATGCCAGACGTGGCTGTTCCGAATAACATCGCCTATTGAAGCGAGGCCCCTTGCGCCCATGGACTGGGCAGTGCGCGCTCATCGGGCAACATGGTATGGGTGCCGTTCTATTGCCATCATCCGGCCTTGGCCGTTTGGGAGGCCGAGGCGACGTCGTATCCGGCTCTTTAAAACGGTGTGTCAGGGTGAACGAACTCAGAACCCCTGGTCCTCCGGAGTGGTGCGCTGCTGTGTTATTGTTCTTGCGCTTGGGCGGCGCCCGCGCCCGCGCCAGCACTTGTATCTGCGTCTGCATCCGGGGCTGTATTGACTGCGGCGTCGGCGGCGTAGCTTTGCCTCCTACAGGGTCTGGCTGGATCGCACCGAACATCATCAAGTCAGACGACTCCATCTTCTCACAGCCCTCCGGGTTCACGTATTGGCGGGATGGCTCAGAGTTGCCAAATCGAGGACTTGGAGAAAGGCTGCTCCGGTGCAGGGTGGCAGAGTCATCGGACATATTGTGGTCATCTTCAGGCTGTGGCGAAGGGTTAGGCAGCTCAAGACTTTCAGAGCCTCCGTCGTCTCCGCAAAAGGCACCGAAAGAAAAGCCGCCAGATTCTTCCGGCATCGAGTCCTCTGGTACCAAGCTCGCTGCGGTCGATCCCACTGGCAAGTTCACAAGCCTCGAGCCTAAAGATGGCAGGGTAGGCTCCTCGGTGTAAGGACTGCCCTCCTCTCGCTCCGCCATTTCGTAAGATAGATCGGGAGCCAGATGGTGCCCGGAAAAGGCAGACTCATCATCTTCATCCCGGAAAGGGTTCTCAGAGGCAAGCCCATCGTAGTGATCAATTCCGTCGTGCTCGATCCACACAACGACGGTTTCTTCGTTGGTATCGTCGTTGTCATGGAGGTGTGGGATGTTGTTTGTAAGAATTCCAAGAGCAATGTTCAGGCCCAGTTGCTGCCCCCAAAACCAAAAGATGGCTGCGAGATGATCCTGGAGGAACCAATCGGTATTATTGTAAGCAAAGTCAATCTCAGGGCGCTGGTCGCCGGTAAATCTCGATGCCTCCAAGGTTTCCATGATGCCATCCATAGCACGAGACTCGACCACATCCCGCAACGCTTCCACGGTCGGAGGAGGGTAATGGGGATACTGGGCTTCGCAGCTCAAAACAATGGCGTGGAGGCCGCAGTAACCATCGCGCGCGGCTTCAATTTTCTTCACGCCGTAGGGAAATGCGGCCTCGAAGACGCCGTTGCGAGCTGGACTCAACCTCTTTGTCGGGGTCCTGGGCGTCTCTCGGTTCCCTGCTGGCACAGGCTCTCGCCGCGATCCGCCCAATGGATGGACAGGAGGGCCAACAGGGCCAAATCGAGCGTTGCTGTATGCTGCCATCTCGGAAGGGGGGTGGAGCTGGCTGTTGGGGCCTGCTGGTCTCAAGCATGGCAAGCCTTGGACTGACCCGGGACGGTCCGCGGGTGACGGCGTCGGTCCGCGCGACATCATGATCAAATCCTCGTATTGGCCCTCACCATCGTCCGAGGTCGGATCGGTTGCAGAGCTCGGGAAAGGACTTGACGAAAATATCCCATCCCGGGCGGACGATGAGCTCGAGAAGCGGGTGACCTGAGAATCCGGACTGAAAGTGGCATCACGGCCCTCAAAACCACCATACGTTGTCTGGTCATCATCACTCAAGTCGCCGTCTTTTTCGTCATTGTATTCATCATCGCGGCCGTTGCTCGCGGGAGTGGGCGACATGGTCTCCGAACGCCGGCTCTCCATTCTGATCTTCACGTCGCGTTTGAAGCTGCGCAGCCAGGACATATAGCCATTCGATCTATCCCTGGCAACAGCGAGAAGGCGGTTCTTCATGTTTTCGAGGAGCGCCAATGACTCTGCGGCTGGCCGAAGAAGAGATTTTGGTTCCATGCCACTGTTGCACACCTTCGAGGCTCGGAAGAAATCTTTCTCCAAGGCTTGCATTTTCTTGGCGCACACCATCATGTCGAATACGTGTCGAATCTGGCTCCAGAGGTCTTCCAATGCTTGCTCATCCGTCCTGCGAGTCGCAGGCGTTGACGTTGCCATCCTCGCCTTACTTTGTTCGCTAACCCTGCTGAGGATGCCCTTCAAACGGCAGGCAAGATGGGTTTCGAGGGGGAATTCCCCGAGGTACTCGTCTCTGAGCAACTCAAAGAATGGGCGGTCGGGGAACCTGCCTTCGAGCGGACACTCAAACAAGCAATCGGCATAAAGGGTCGCCAACCGGAGAAGCAGCTGGTCTCTATCCGCTATTTCCAAGTACTTCTCACCGTCAGACATTGAACCGGAGATTTCAGAATGTAGCAGTTGAGAAAGTGGGTTAGTGTTGCAACGGACCTCCCTCGCTTGTGGGGGAAGAGAGCCAAGGGGATGTCCAGCGAGATAGAGGGACAAAGAAGAGCAACAACTCTCGTTGGCATCGAAAAAGAGTATGGGGTGAGCAAACGGTGATTTTTGCCCAGACGTGAGATGCGTCGCCAGACTGGATGCCTTGGACGCAGCCATATATACGAAATGCTGGACCAAGGTCCTGCTCGCCGCGTCCCTCCGCTCCTGAACGCGCCAATGCCGTGAAGCACGAACGCAACGCGAAAATCGGCTCATTCAAAAGCCAAAAGCACATTCAGGGTAATTCCGGAAGACTAACAGCTGAACAATCTCCAATGGTTGGGCGAGCCATTGGCTGTAAACCCTATATCCAGAATAGCCGAGTGAAACAGGGGCACACTGGGAAGTGTACAGGCGGTATGAAGCAAGGTATGCAATCTAAAGGGGTGCGTATCATGGCGCCGAGTGTCCGTCGTCCAGAGCCAGAACATCAACACGCGTTGCTCCAGCATCCTGCGGGTGCCCAACTCGAATGAGGTACAAGGTGTGCTGCTGCTTCCCACCTGTTTCCAGGACCAGGTAAACAGAGCGATGGGGCGACAGCCAGCCGTCAAAGAAAGCATGCGGCCAGATCCACGGCGGCAGCATGCGTGGCGCTGCCTGAGTTATGGGTAGAGACAGACTTCCATATCTCCACCATGACAGTTGAGATTTTAGGCGACACCGAGCGGCGGGAAGTCGGATTCAGACGCAGCTTTCCTATGTCGGGACAGGTAGCGAAACCGTGCGCATGGGTGCACACAGGATTGGAGCACCATGCCAGTTCATCGACCTGAAACGCCTTGAGTGCACCCTTCTATGTCAAGGATCACCACTGTCGTGCGTGGGGGTTGGCCTGTATAGAGCGGTGAGAACTGAATCGGTAGCAGTAGCAAACTTTCAGGGGCACTAACGTCCAGTCGGTACAGCGTCAGACCCTTTAGCTGCGCCTGGGCGCAGTCGGTCGCTTTGCATGACCTGACAAGCCGGGAGGTATCAGTCGGCTCTGGAGAGACATCATCTGCGGGTATGCCGTGATAGTGCTTTGCATTCGAAGAGACGATGGGGTATTGAACTTTCGCCTCGTGGGAAAGCGGGAAGGATGCTGAGCTGGACTGGCCCGTCGAGTGGGAGAAAACGACGACCTATCGGCGCCTAGTACTGCGGAACAACGACTCTCGCCCCCGTTTGCCGCCCAGCCCTGCGCATTGTGGTTTCTGCATTGGATATGGCAGAAGACGGTGGCGGAGGCAATGGCATTGTCAGCTGTGCGTTCACGTGGGGACACGGAACGAGGTTTCTTGAAAGTGTCGAGGCCGGGAAAACCGGAGGTTCAACCACCCCTCCCATCCCAATGAGCCAACCTAATCATCAAGGAATGCGTGCCTCCAGACTCGCGCCTGCGCTGCTAAGCATCCCCTCCTACCGGGATTGCCGGAGCTCGCGTACCCGCCTGCCCGCCTGGCATTCCATGAGCAGCACCTTAAATGCGACTTTCTCCGTGGGAACGCGCTCACCAAACCCATGGAGTTCCTTGCCGGAGCCCTGCCCGGCCTTGACGTCACGTGCAGGCCATCGATGCACGCGGGACGGGCGTACACCCAACTGGTGCCCAGAAACAGCGCGCCTCGGTATTTCGGTCGTGGCTCGGTCGCAAAAGCGCGGCCGGAGCACTGCTTTGGGTGAACTGCGCTGGGCGGGTGCCACGCTTCGAAATACACCGGAAACTGGGCATCGCCTGCGGGCTGCCATGTCCGCGGCGAGCCGAATGGCCTGCCTGACGAGCCGCACGATACTTGCAATCTCCTAATCTAGGATCGCGAGCGGTCCAGCCGCGTTGGCAGGTACACGGCGAGAGCGGCAAGCGTCCGGTACCACAGGCTCATGACACCCCGGAAGGTACTGGGCTAGGTGGTGCCCGCCGGATTCGTCTCCTAATCTCGTACTTGCTGCGTGGACGAGAAGTTTGACTGCAAACTGGGGATATATAAGCACAATGTCTTCAAGAATGTCGGACATAATGGGATCTGGTTGCCACAAAATCACCGCTGGCGTCACTTTTACACCGAAAGCCACGGATCATATCCCATCCTAGGTCTCTCTTCGCGAAACCGGCCTTCGCCGGCACAGCAGTCATTCGCATGACCGCCCGGGAGACCCGCTGGGCACTGTCGTTCGGTGTGTTCTTCAACCTCTCAACGACGCCCATCAAGTGCGGCGATCTGATCGTAGCCTTGGATTATGTCGACTCCCACTCGTCCAGGAACCCCGAACTGAGGCTCCTGAAGATCTCCGCAACAAAGCAGCCAGCCGACGGGACCATCATCATCAAATTTGGGGGGCCGGGGACCCCCGGGCGGATGGACATGGCGACTACAGGTATAATGTTTTTCAAGTAGGTATGCTTTGAGGGAATTCTATGTGCTCGATACTCGGTTCCTGAGAGGTTACCAACGCGGGCCACCGCAGCATCACTGGGGAGGGGGGCGCTTCGATTTCATCTCCTACGATTAACGGCAAGTACACTGGCCGCCTTGATCAGCGATAAGAACACAAGTGATCTCTGTTGTCATGAAGGGGTACCGTCGCCACGTTACCCATCTCCTGTTACGCAACGACATCGGATCGGGCAGTCGGGGGAGCAGTGACAGCGCCGCTGGGCGTGAACAGCTCCGACACTTTCGCCTCTGGCAAGCTCTGGGCCCGACTGGACGTGAAGCTTTCCAACGTGACTCTTAGGCCCACTCCAGAGGAGGAGAGCTGTTTGGCAGTGTATACACAATAAGGGGTACCTTCAAGATGGTGGACGCCCTTGGTAGTGATCGAATGCTGCAGTTCTGGGGTAGGTTCATCCGCACAAGTACCAAGAAATAGCTATGCGAGACTAAAAAGACCACTATGGTCTTGTCCTACGGTAGCACCGTCGGTGCGACCGCTGCCGCAATGTTTCTGGACCATATCGAGAGTATGATGCTGGATGGTGTTATGAACCAGCATCAGTACTGGAGCGGATACGATATCGAGCTGAACGCCGCGACAGACAAGATCTTCTCGGCCTTCCTGAAAACCTGCTTCGAGCAACCCGCGGTTTGTGAGCTGGCTCAGACCTTCCCGAATGGGACGACTGCGCAGCTCGAAGCCCGCGTCTATGGGCTGAATCGGCTGAGTCAAGTAACGGCCCGAGTTCCTCACGGATACGGCACTCAATGGGACCCTCTTCGACTACGTCTTCGGGAAATTCTCTATTAGGCCTTGGCTGTACGCGCCGGCCAAATACCCCTTGCTTGCGTGTCTGTTCTCTTTTCTTCTTTGGGGTGACCGGAACGCGTTTGCCACCCTGTATCAGAGAGCGAAGGGCTTGCTCGGCCCTGTATTCACCGGCATGGGTAATGAGGCCACGTCGGCGATATACTGTCTCAACCAGCAAGCGCCGTACCGCACCTTGGACGAGCTGCCGCATGTGGTCGACAAATTCAGCGCGGCGAGCCGTCTGTACGGCGACCTCATCGCCTTTGGCGCCCTCGAGTGCTCGCATTAGACGATGCCTACCAACGAGGGGTACCAGGGCGGTTTCCACAAGTCGATCAGGACGGGGAAGCCCTTCCTTCTCGTCGGCGACGAGTTTGATGTAATCACACCGGCTATGTCGGCGAAGAACATGAGCGCCTCCTTCAAGGACAATTGCTTTCTTGGGGAAGAGTCTTCACGGGGTAAGCCGAGCACCAGTGGGGGCCTTGGTCGAATTCTGTGGCTGGCATATCATGAAATAGTGTGCCAGTATTCAGCATCCCTCAACCGGCGCGGTCAAGGCCGTCCTGCCAGCGGCAAATTCGAGCCGCTACCCCGATGCCCACCCGTGGGACGAACCCAACTGGAACGCTATTTATACGCAACTTGAGGGCTGAGTTTCCGTGAGAAAGCCCTGGGAGGCGCTCCCAAGCGCAAGAACTCCATGGGAAGAGAATATATCTTTGTCGAGGCTAAGGGATGATTGCTCTGGCTGTTTTCGGTGTTGATTGTGGCTTCTCCCGCTAGCTTCCGCCATTCCGTCTCTCGGCCGTCTGCACCGAGTGCAACACTGGACCAGGGACCCGAGTATCCTCGTGATGATATCAGGCAACCGCCTGGCGGCTGTCGTTGCTACTGTTCCCTTCTCGAGTCAAGGGCATGCAGGGGTGGAATGGTGGGGGCGGCCGACGAGAAGATCTCGCCAGCGAGAGGGGCTCCCATGCGGGTTCCTCACCCTGGGTGCCTATCTCTGCAAACAGTCGCGTGTTGGCGATGACTTCTGCCACTGAGCTTGCACCTCCTGGAAGCCCATGATGGGATCCCTAATGCTTAAGCGTGCGTCCGTGTCATGAAAGGTGCAGGCAGCCGGTGTAAGTTTGGATGCTGCGAATCGTGCATCATGGGAGGTGCTGCTTTAATCCGTCTCACCACCGTGGGAACAAGCTCTCAGGAATCAGCACGGCAGCTAGCCCGTCAATTGAAGGCAGAGGAATCCTTGTGGCTGCGCCTGCGATTGAAATTGGTTAGCCGACCGCTTTATGCGGGGACGCAAGAACCCACCAGAAAGCAGGACCATCTTGACTACCTCTGTGTTCCAAGGGGCGTGCAAGCCTGGCTCAGGGACTTTTCATGGCCATGGTGAATTGTCAAATCTGCCCGCACGACGGGGGGTCCGAGTTGGATTGGAATGGATGCATCGGCCAGGGGCATCTATCTGCATGACTTTCCCGAGTGGGGACCCGCCCGATATACTCCGTACACAGCATGGCTACATTGATGCTCGGTAAAGGCGACGACAGCACGGCTCAGCATCACTTCCCCGGCTCAATGCCGCATGGCATCATCAAGGCTGAAACAACATGGCAAGCCTCCAGAGCCGTACTACACTCCCGCTGGCCTGGCCGTCGGCGTCCACACGCACAGTCGGCCCTGCCAGAGAGGGAGGGGATGGGTGCATCACGCAGGCGAAGCTCTGGCACCAGCTTCCGACGCTGGCGTTTGGACAGGTGTGGTCGCAAACGAACCCCAGAAGACAGGTCCCGCACATGACGGCAGCGGCGTCTTGATGGCGTGCATAAAAGACTGGCGTCGCTGGAGGGAAATCAAGGCGTGGAGCTGGCCAAGCGCGCTTTCACTAGCTTCCAGGGTTCCCCCCCCCCAAGTCCAAAGGTCGGCGGGCGAACGAGCAACGCGATCGAAAGAGCCGGTCGGGGGACGATCGGGAATGCCTGGTCGGCTGTGCGATTGATTGCTTGGCTCCAGCAGGCCAGCTGGCATGCCATACAATCCCACGGGGGACCAGCGAGTGCGGGCCTGCCCGACTGTGGTCCGCGGCGTGGGAGTTGACAGAGGTGGAAAGGAGACCGGACCTGGCGTTTCTCATTCTACTTGGAATCCAATGCAATCCCATGGACGCCCAGCATGGAAACCAGCCCTGGCCGCCCGAACGCCCCAATCCTTCCGCCCCTCTCGGCTTTGGCCATATTGGATCGCGAAAGTGCAGGAACTCTGGGCCCCTGTGGAGATGGGCAGAGGACGATCAAACTGAAGACCGGGCGGGTTCCTGCAACGGTGTCGAAGCTTGCGCGTCCGCACGAGCCAGCAGGGCGCCCGGCGCAGGAACTGGCTGACTGGACGGTGAACGGAGAGAGGGCGCGAATGAGGCTGAGCAGGTTGGCCGGGCTGGCCATAGGGGGGGAGGGAATCCAATGAGCTGATGACCCCATGAGCCCCCACCCGAATCGACCATGGTTCGTGACGGTCTCTGGAGCCCAGCGGGGCCCCTGCATCGGGACGGAACATTGTCTCGGATGGGAGAGGAACCTTCCTCGAGGCGAGACGACGTCCCCGGCTGCAGCAAGAAAGAGCGCGCGCCTGGCGCTGGGCAATTTCCGGATCTTGCTTATTACCGTGCATGCATGGCGGCACAGGCCTTCATTGGCCGGCCGGCCGCCGCGGGTGTCGGTTTGGGAATAGAGGCCCAAACGCCTGGCTGCCAGGTCTGGGGCTTAATTTCTCTTGTCCGCCACTGCAACCACCCCACCACCACCCCCCCGCCCGGCCGCTTCGTCTGCCCGCCCGGCTACCAGCTGGCCAACGTTCCTCTCCCCAACGCCTCCATCCTGTATCGTCGTCCATCGCCCCGCCATGCCGTCTGAAATGCGGCATCGGCCAGTATTCGCATGTGTCGAGGCCTTGGAGGGGGCGGCAGGCGGTATACTCATCCGAAGTAGGTTGGGCGACGGGGAGGACGGGGGCCACCTCACTGTCGTCCACATCCCTGCCCACGGTGCCGCTGTTTTGGGGTGCAGAGGTTTGTACATATACATAAGGTGGCAGGGTAGGCCGGCCGCGCGTGGAAGCCCGATGGAAGTTGCCGCCGGAGGCCGTTACAGGCCCGTCTGCCCGTCTGCCCGTCTCTGCCCGTCACCAGGGCGGCCGCCCTGTTGTCGTGATGAGACGGATCGGACGACACGAGCTGAAAGGCAGCTGGCGGGCTGGGCAGGTGTCTGTTCTTACTCGCGGCACTGCTCATGTTGCCTTTGGCCGCCTCGTCCCATCACGGCCGGCCTGCCGTCGCATCCTTTGGCCCGCCGTCATCTCGAGCTGCTCTGCCTTGTTGCTGCAGCCCGCGCCGCTCGCCCGCCGCCCCCTTGCACTGCCTGTAGGGACGCCCATTCGTTACTCACGGGTTGCCCAGCGACTCGGGTACGCGCGCAGAGAGGCTGCAGAGGGACTGCTGTACATAGCTATCTACATCCCTCACAGGCTCGGCTGCTAAAGGGGTGCCATCGCGCCTCGCACCCCGAGCGTCGAGACAGGCTCGCGTCCGTGGGTGGTTTTGAGCGCAGGATCGGCGGGATTCGGTGTCGAGGAGGCCTCAGGAACAGTAGTGCAGTTGCGTTCATTGCACACAACACTCGGCCACCGCCCGAACTCATTAGGCATGTATGCGTGACCATCCAAATGTGCATGCAGCAGCTAGAGGCCGGCGGCGGGTGTGCGATCGGCCATTGGGAGCGATTGTCTAAATTCATGTGCCGGCGGTTCACAATGTGACCTTGGGCGCGGCTTACATGCACCCCCCTCATCTCGGGGCAGGATAGGCCGGACTGGAAGACCAGCAAGCGCCGCGAAGGCCACCCGCCCTCGCAGGACTACCCCCCTCCCCGGCGGCCCATCATGGATGGATGGATACGTTGCTGTCTCTTCCCCCGCCCGCCCGCCCGCCCGCCCGTTCGCTGGTTGCACACGCGCAGTTCTAGACCCGGTCCCGCGGGCATGATCGTCGCGCTGCTCTCCCTCGCTGCGAGGAGGGGGTGCTCCCCCAATGAGGGTCAGCAAATCTTGATTGAGGCTTTGCACCCTCTGGTAAGGGGGCGGCTCCAGCCTAGCCAGGCTAGTTAGTCCCATGTAGTGGTAGCCACTTGCCCGCTAATGCCCCCTAACGCCCTGGATCCCCGGCCAATTGTGGGCGGTTGTCTCCTTTCTGCGCCATTTGCCTTGGAATTCCCCGATAACCCCCCCCCCCTTAGCGACCGGCGCCCGCACCCGCCGTGGCAGCGGGCTTTTGCATACAACAGGATTTCTACGGCATCGCATCATCCATTTTGTCATCCGCCCTCCACCCGTTCACTCATTCCTTCATCATACCGACGCTCTTTACCGACCGACCGACCGCCCTCTGTCGCGCCTGCCGACGAGGTGCCCGATTAGGTGCTTGCTTGCTTGCTTGCTGTTGCCGCTACCGGCTTCCCCAACTGCCCGTGTCGCAGCTGCTGTCGCGCCCGGCACATCCACTCGTTTCGTTTTACTCTTTTTCGCATTCCTCGCCCGAGGGCATCCCTTCGCTCCAGTCCCGCCGGGCCTCGTATCTGCATCCCCATCATCGCATACACTGCATCCTCCCCCCCCCGGGCACCACCGTCCACCGACACGCACGTACATTGCATACTGCACAGAACTGCCTGCCTGCCTGCCTGCTTGCTTGCATGCGAGTCAAACCCGCTCGCCTCCCCACGTCACTCGCTCTACCCATCAAGGCTCGGCGAGCACCTGCAGCTTCGCCCTTCGTCATTGATATTCACGACCCCCGACTTTTAATATTCTAATCCCTCACGCTGCCGAAGCTTAATACGACTCGGTTCCGGACCGCTGGGCTTCGTCCGTCTCAACTCTTGGCCCCAACTTGAAACGCTGTTGGCCGCCTGCATTACCTTCGGCCAATAGTTTAATGCTGCTGGCTGTTGTGAGATAAACGTCGAGACGTACTCTTGAAGCCTCGGTCTCAGCCTCCGCTGTCGCAGTCTGCCACCGTCCGCATCCGCCAGAGACTAGACGAGACGATACTCCACGCCACGATACGCCTTGCCTTCCGGAAGGCGTCTGCAACTTCCTTTTCCCCAGCGCTCGCCTTTTCCGCTGTAGCAGTATTATACTTGGCATTGTTCCTAGGGCCTCGCGGCTTTTTTCCAAGGGTCCCTTTCCTGCTGGGATCTTGAGACGCTCTGCACGCCGGATCGACGTCCCCTCCACGCCGGCACCCTAGGATCCAGACCACTCTGTCGCACGTTGCAGCATTGGCGACAGTTGAAACGACCTGTCTCCGTGATTCGCCCAACCCGCGAAACATTCTGTTTTGGCATCTATTTGCTTCTTTGGTTTTCACTCAACCTCCCCCCGAGGGCTTGTGGTGCAGTCATCATCAACAACACCGCCTCCGCCCGACCTCACCACCTTGAAAGCTGCTTCCGCCCCAAGGGCCGCAGCACTTTCCCACCCCAGCGAAAAGAGTTGCTACACTATTTGGAAAAGTGATACATCAACTCAAATTGGCCACGCGCCATTGCTCTCATCATTAGCGAAATAATGACGTACGAACACGACCCATCGAGCTCCGGAGCGATTGACATGCACACAGTTATGCCCAGCCCTGGATCCCCGCCTGGCATGATCTCCTCCAAATCCTCCAAGACCTCGTCGCTTCGCTCCTCCCTGGCCTCGGACGACGGCGTGGTGGTGGCCGACGTGAGTCATTTTGAGGAGATTGGGCTCGAGGATGACTCCATTACAGTCGACGCGGCCCACTCGCGCGACTTCAACCAGCTCAAATCCGACCCGAACCCCTACAGTGCCTCCTTCACGGCGCAACTTCGCAGGCAGTCGACTAAGCACGTCGGCTCCGCCATCCACCATGGCCGTCCCGCCCGGAGCACCAGTAATGCCGCCGAAGCACCGGCGAGGCCCCCGATTCAGCGATCCATCACGACCGGGCCCAAAGTTCGACCCAGCGTTCCTGCCCTCAAGACGCAGTTCCGCGATACGAGCACACAGAACCTGACAAGCCTCGGCCCTCAACACCACGCCGGGCCCTTGCCCATCCGTGGGCTCGTGGTCCGATCCGCCTCGTCCGCCAGCGCCAACCGCCGTCCCCGAAGCCCCAGCCCCGGTCTGTCGCCCTCAGCACTCAGTTCGCGTGACGTTCGCCGCCCGGGTATGCCAGTGCGACGGAGTAGCTGGCAGTCCACGCGCGAGCCCAAGTCGACGGTTGATCTGGAGAAGGAGTGCGACGATGACGACGACGATATTCCCGATGGCGTCTTCCTTGACAATGTTCCCATCTCGCCGCGCCCCATGGACGAACGGCCACCAAGTCGGGCCATGTCGATATCGTCGTCGGCTTCCCCCGAGAGACGAACCAAGGAACGTGTTCGCAGTGTTGGAAACGGTACACCGGCCGTGTCTGTGGAGCAAGGATCCCTCCGCTCCCCCTCGTGGAAGTCGGAAGCATCTTCGGGCGACTCGATCAAGTCCCCGGGCTTCAGCCCCTCGCCCACCAAGGGCCGGGCCAAGAGCTGGAACGCGGCTCTTTCAGCGCTCAGTGCCGAGGCCCGGGCCTTGACTGAGAAGCTTGAGGAACATGCTGACGAGGAGGACAAGCATGGCATCCGTGGCAGCGCTGTGGCGCGACCCACCCCGAAGCCGCGCGTTAAGTCGGCGTTGGCCGAACTCCCGCCTCTGCGCCGGACGAACATCATGATCGATCCCCTTCCCATTTCCAAGGAGAAGGAGGCCGTCCTGTCCCGCACCCGGCCGTCTTGGTTGCCGCCGAAAGACCCTGCCGAGGAGAAGAAACACCTCAAGGAGTACCAGCGAATGATGGCCAGCAGCATCGAGGCGGACAAGCGTCGCGAGGCTGCCCGCAAGGAGAAAGAAAAGAACAAGGATGCCATGGCCGAAAACTTGATCGAAATGTGGGAAGAGAACGTTTTGAAGCGATGGCCCGAGGCGGTACGGGAGCGCAAGACTCGCGAGCTGTGGTGGAAGGGCGTCGCCCCGCGTTGCCGCGGCACCGTCTGGGCCAAAGCCATTGGTAACGAGTTGGGCTTGACCGACACGAGCTACAATGCTGCCCTGGCGCGGGCTAGGGAAATGGAGACGCGTGTCGCAAAGGGGCAGGCCAGCAGCGAAGACGAGCGCAAGATGGCCTGGATGGAGCAGATGAAGCGCGACGTCGAGGAGAAAACGTGGGTCGAACTCAAGATCTTCCAGTCCGGAGGCCCGCTCCACCAGCCTTTGCTTGACGTGCTCAGCGCGTACGCCATGTACAGGAGCGACATTGGCTACGTATCGGGCTGTAACGTAAGTACTCGGCCGTCCCCTTGGAAACGCCCGTCTTCAACGCCGTACTGACATGTGTTTGTGCGCTAGACCATTGCTGCCACTCTGCTGCTGAACCTCCCTTCGGCCACGACGACGTTTGTGGCTCTCGCCAACATGCTCAACCGAGCCCTCCCCCTCTCCTTCCTCGCGGCGGACCAGGGTGCCAAGTCGAGCGCCTACAACCTCGTGATGAGCACGCTCTTGTCCAAGGCGCCGCGACTACACAGCCACCTGATGAGCTCGAAGCTGTCAATAGACTTCGAGGACTACCTGGGCAGCTTCTTCGCGGCGCTGTTCACTCGGGACCTGTGTCTTGACGAGTGCACGCGCCTGTGGGACGTTTATGTCTTTGAGGGCGACTCGGTGCTCGTCCGCGCGGCCGTCGCTCTTCTCCTCGAGCGCGAAGGCTCGCTCTTGGCGGCGCAGAGCCGCGAGGAGGTGCTCAAGGTGTTTGCGCAGGGGATGCAAAAGACGGTGGCGGGGCGCGAGAACGAATGGATGGTCAAGGTCCGGGCCGCGGGCAAGGCGTAGGAAGGCCGATGCCCGACGCCGCGCGCGTCGTATCTGGGGCATGCCTCGTGGGGCATGCTGCTGGCTTGCGGCGCTTGACCTTGATGAAGTAAGCGAGCGCGCAAGTGATTATTGTTAATGTATATACTTAGTCTTTCCCCTCCCCTTCTGCTTCCTGAGCTGGAGCGAACTGGGCTGGGCTCTCGACGTGGCCGCGGTCCTGCCAACGGGCTCGGCCACCTCGGGTCCCGAGATGCCGGCTCTCCTGGGTGGCGCTGTTGTTTACGGGCTTGATCTAGTGCAGAGAAAGGCTCTTGACGGCAACGCGCTTGTTTTTTTTTGGATGAGAGGTATAAGGGCGGTGGAGTTGGTAGATGGAATGCGACCAATGTCGAGTATTTTCTTTGCCTGCCTTTGCCTTGTTGGCTCCGGATCTCGATGTGCATGTGGAGGGGGTGTTCGAGGGAGGGAGGGAGGGTGGGATGGGCCAAGGTGGCTGACTCGCTACGAATCGTCATCTCTCGACGTCTATAGCCATGGATTGACCAGCCGGAGGCGGGCCGGGATGCTGGGCGACGGGCGAAGGGGAAGGGGAAGTATGAAGGGCGGCGGGAAGGGGAGGCCGAGCTCAGCTGAGGTCGGCCATGGGGGGCTCGACGGACGGCCCGGGCACCTAGACGGAAAGGCCGGGAGCGGCGAATCCGGGTTCCGGGGCTGGATGGCGGGGAGCACCCGCTGGCGCTGAACGGCCGTGCAACGATACGCCCATCCGAAACCTCGCCCGCGTGTAAACCTGGCGGCAGCGCCGCCAGGCTTCGACGCAATGGGCGAAAGCATTTCTGCCGTCCTGGTCCTTCATGTGGACATCAGCCCTGCCCTGAAGGGGAGTTTCTGCTACTTGGGAGACCCCTCTGTCTAGAGGCCGGAAGCAAGGCGTACGACCATCCCCATCCACCATGTTGACCTTTGCGCCTTGCTGAGGGAGCAACTTTACCAATTCGGGACGTCCAAGACACCCTCCTTCGGGAACGCCCCATGGAGGCTGCACGTGGTGCAGTATGTCCGTTTATGTCTTGCAAATTTAGCTCGGCGCCCTCGTTGAACAGCAGCAAGGGAACTTCTGGCCGACCCGGGTTCCCAGCAGAATGCAAACTGGAGTCGCTCTCAGCACTTGCGGCAACCAAAACAATCGGGACCGGTCACTAGTAGGGGCGTCACTCATTGAAGCTGGGGGAGGGGGTTGGCCCCGGATGGACTTGGTCGGGCCAAGGCATCGGATAGGGTAGAAATTTATCCAAAGGTGTGAAGAATAGGTAAACACATGAATGTAGAAGAGAAGGCCATTGCGCGCGAAGAAGCCGCCGTATAAAATCGTTGCTTGGGGCCCCGAGTGCCGAGAATGCGTGCTCCCAGAGAGCAGCCGTGACGCGGCCGCCTTGCCACGCCGGATAGAACCACCAGAACGTGCCCTACCGCATCGCGGGGGGCCCCTCGACCTCCTGCGCCATGCCAAGGCCCGCGGCCAGGGCCATCCAGAACGTCTTTATCTCGGGTCCCGACGCCGTCGGGGGGGCGGAGCCCTCGGCCTCGGCGGGCGCGTCCGGGGCCGCGAGCGCCTCGCCAGGGCCGGGGCGGGGCGAAATGGCAGGCTCCGGCTCGGCGAAGGACCCGTTGAGGGGAACGGCAACGGTCGGGTAGGCGGCGGGCGCGGGCGGCGGCAGGGGCCGAGGCGGCGACGAAGAGTTGTACGCCGCCTTGTGGGGCACGGCAGTGTACGGGCGGCGGTGCGGCGCGGCCGTATATACGGGGGCGTGGGTGGAGGCCGAGGCGGGCGTGACCGACACGGTGGCATTCCGCGCCGAGGGGACCGGCGCATGGGCGGCGGCCATGGACCCATTCGCCGCGGCGGTGTAGTTGGCAAAGGCCGGGGGAGCCGACGGGGGCGAGGACGGCATCGGGGACGTCTCGGTTTCCTGGTGCTCGGCCCCGTACGTGCTGGCCGGGGCGGTCCAGTTCGCGGACAGGGCCGGCCGGACCGCGGACCGCAAGGTGGTCGGCGCAGGGGGCAGGAGCAAGTATCCAGACGCGGATCCTGTGCCGCGGGCGAGCGTGGCGGCGGCCGAGACCGAGGCGTTGTAGGGGCCGCGGCCGTGTTCTGTGTAGCTGGCGGCCAGAGCGCCGCCGGTGCCCAGGAGAAGAAGGGGCGAAGAGCGCATCGTGACGGTGCTATAGAAGGGAGCAGTGGCGGGGGATGTGCCTTGGCTTGCCGGGGCGTGAGCCTGTCGCTGTGAGGTGAGATGGCCGTGGAGAGGTTGCGACTCGACTCCCAAGCGAGTGGATGGCGTGCTATATAGGGGAAGCCTGTTGCCATATGGGCGTGGGCCACGCATAAAAAGCCGCAAAGAAATGACCTCCTCCCCCTCCCCCCCCCCTCCAAGGCTTGCCGGTGCGTTCGTCTTGGGAGGATGTGATCCTTTGGAGGGGGGGCATGCGCGGCGGCGTCGGCGCTGCTGTCGTCCGGACCTCGCAAGGCGGCCCGGCCACGACGTGTTCCCTAATCAGGAATACCGGACGGGGACATTGTCTGTTGATTGGGCGGCTCATGTTCCCATCGCGCGAAAGGAGGCCATGAATCCACACCCCCACGCAGGCCCAGCATCATTAGACTGGCGGCGTCCCGTGGCTCGCCGGCCGCCCCAGCCGAACAAGGGCGTTGGTGAGCCGTCTTACCGGGCCAGGACAGGAGCCCTGCATGCGAGGCTCACGCGCCTGCCCATGCGGCGAAACACGCAAGGCTTAAAGCGACTCGGGGAGGGGGGGGGGGATGGGCCCAACACTTAAACCGTCGTCTTACCGCAGATCAGACCGACGCGAACCCCCGGGCGGGCTCTGAGACATGGCCTATCGGCGGCGGCGTGGGCGGTGACCCTGCACCACGCTGGGCGGCCCTGCGGCTGGGCGTCGTCACACCCCGGCTTGCTGGCGTCCGCCGGCGAGACCGGCATCCCGGCCGTGGCATGGACCGCAGAATGGCGTGAGGCATGGTGCGCGGGCGTCTCGAGTGAGGCACGAGGGCCGGGCAGCGTCCATCTGGGCTCCGAGTCAGCGGTTCAAGCACAGCCCCCCCCCGGGGGGACAAGCACGGGATTCATGCGGCACGGCGTACGGCCTTGCCCGCCCCTTCGATGCGGCCCCGGCATTACAGAGAGATGGCACTCCGCGGGCACCCCACGGCCGGCCGGTCCGCCCCCGGGCCCACGGCATGCAGCGCCTCCGGTGGCTCCTGCGCGTGCCTCGCAAACGCCGTTTCGGACGAGCTGCGGCACCGCGGGCCGGGCCTGTCGTTGTCCACAATCATGGCGGCGTCGGCGTACCGGTTCAGGTCCGCGCGCTCCGCAGCGGGCGTGGGGCCGTGGCACAGCGGGCGCGAAGACCGCGCGATGTACGCAATCATCTCGGCCAGGTTGAGCTCGATGTACAGCTTGACCGAGAAGACCATGGGGTTCAGGATGAAGTACTGCAGGTGGCTGCCCCTCGGCGTCAGCTCCGGCTCCGTCCAGCAGGCACACGCCTACATCTGGCTGTGATTTCGGCCCAACTCACACTCCGTTGTCCGGCGAGGACTCGATTCCGACGAGGATGATCTGAAACGCCAGCCCCCCCCATCCCCCGTTAGCATCATCGCCTCGCCGTCGGACTGCGCCGCCGAGCTCACATCCAAAGAGATGGACAGAAAGACCATACACGTGTTCAGCCAGAACAGCGACTTGTACTTGGTCAGGCCCGTCGACACCAGCTTGCACCACACCATGCGCAGGAAGGTGGCGTTGAGGCCGAGGTCGACGGCCGAGAAGACGGCCTTGATGCACCGATCCCAGACGCTGCCGACCAAGGTGATGGTAGGCGACAGCTGGAGCGACCCCGGCAGCCATGTGCACGAGCCCGTCACGGTGGCGAATGTCATGATGGAAAACACGGCCAGCCGCAGCTTTCTGCTCCTCTCCAAGGTCATGAAAGACAGTCGGTTGGCTACGACCTGCAGGATGCACTGCATTTGCACAATCCATAGCAGGCCTGCCGAGGGCCGTCAGCTCGCATCGCAGGGCGGGACCGAACCGTGATGGGGGGGGGGGGGGGACAGGTGGGCCTACTCGTCGCCAGAAAGGTCCAGAAGCTGGGCGGCGGAAATCAGTCAGCCGTTCAACCCGAGCAGCCCATGGATGCTGACCTTGCCGGCAGGATGTTCTGGAGATACAGCCACGCGACGAAAGCCAGGGAGGTGGTTGCCGTCCAAGCCGACCAGATGAGAACGATGTAAATATTGCACAGCCTGCCCCGACGGTACGCCAACGCCGTCTGCCCCAGCATCTTGCCGAGGGAGAACAGCGCGCAGCCGAGCGAGAAGCCCCAGATGACGGACGACACCTCGTTGGAGGCCTCGCCCGCCGTGGCGCGCATGTCGCGATACCACGGCGGGATCAGGAACCCGTTCGCAACTGGAGCCATCGAAAGCGTGGGGGGCGAGGCGAGGGCCGGGCGCCAGAGGATGCATCTCAACAGGAAGCCCCGACCCCGCGGCAGCCACGACGCCGATATGTACCACGGCGTCGCCAAGCACGAAGCGGCCCTACCGGAGGCGCCGGCCCGACCGGCCCTTTTGCACAGGGGAGGAAAGGGAACCCAGAGGGCAAAGGAGGGGGGGCACAACCCGGTGAGCTAGCAGCTCGAAGCCGGCGCCGGCGCCCGACCCGGGCGGCGGCGGTTCTCTAGCCCCAGATTCGACGTCAGCGCTTCGTCAATCCCCCGGCCCCGAGTCGCGTCTAGCCCGGCCGGCTGCCACCACGGTGCCTCGTAAGCTTTGTGGACTTGGGGCGGTTGACATCAGACTGTGATCAGCCCCCGGAGTCCAGGCGCGGCTGTTCGAACGGGCGCCCGAGGCCCACTCCGGAAGCTCGAGAAGGGGAAGAGCATCAGTGTTGACGGTGGCGCACGCTTCGGGCCGGACGTTCCGTCTCATTCGCAAGGGGCCACGGTGATCGATCGGTCCTGCACGTGCAACGCGGACGTCCAATGACGGAGAGGCAAACACGCCGTTTCCATTGATATTCCCATTGGCATTTTCGAGTTCCGGGCATGTCCATCGCCCGCGTCCCCCCCCCCCCGCCGTGGCTCGAGGCCTGCCCGTCCAAGGGGACGGCCTGGGCAACCATCTCCCCTATGGCCCATCTGCTATGGTACATGTGGAGGAGGCCTGCCTCCTTGCTGCAGTGCCTCGGGCCAGTCCTTCAATCAACCACGCCCCTCTCTCGTCCGCAGCGGGCCGCATCGCCGTTTGGCGCAACCCCCCGGCTTGACGGCCTTCCCAGGTCCGATGGTGCGACGCGTAAGCGTGCTTTGGCGACGGGGCCGGCATCGGGCGCGGGGCTAGTACGCGGCGTCGAACCAGCGAGCCGCGTGGTGGTGGACGGCAAGGTCGTCGTCGTATTGCTGCTTCCAGGTGGGCGTGGTGGCGGTATGGCCCATGTGCATCTCCTAGTAGCCCACGGGCCAGTGCTCCAGCCAGACGTCGTGCTCGTTCTCCACCGTCATGGCCGCCAGCGCCTCGATGTGGATGCGGAGCACGGAAGCCGACCTGTCCCGCCGAGGCAGTGCGTCCACCTTGCGGCGGAGGTACTCCTGAGGCGTCATCTTGGGCCGGATCCCGGCTATGGCCTGCCAAAGTGCACAGGTCAGCCACGTCCACGTGGGAGGGGGTGGGGAACGGACGGCGGTTATATCGGACTGGAGTGCGGCGAACCTGCGGAGGCTGCTTGTCTCGTCCAGGATACGGAGGCCCCGGACCGACTCGTATGCGTCGATGGGCCAGAGCCTTTCGTACTCTTCCTCGTCGCACAAACCGCGGAGCGCCAGGCCCGCCGCCCTGTAGGAAGCCTTGAGGCTCCCGTAGGCCGCGATCACCTTGTCCAGGATGTCTCGCTCCAGGCTGCCATCGGGCATGCCCACCAGATGCAGGCCATAGAGCTGAAGGGCACGCAAATTGCCGCGCGCATTCATGAGAACTTTGGCCGGGCCGAGGAGAGCGTCGGGGATCTAAGGACGCATCGCATCAACGGAGAAAGCAGCAAAGGGGACGGGACGGCACGGGGGCATGGAAGGGACTCACGTCGCTCACGTCGCGGGGCAGTGCTTGGCATTTGCAGACGAGGCCACTGGCGTCGGTAGCATGGGTGAGGCACCGGCGGCAAAGCAGTCGATCGCTGCAACCCCGCAATATCAGCCACGGCCGCCGCCCGCACGAAAGGCCGGGGAACGAACAAATGAACCGCGTTGTCGGTAATGGGAGAGGAGTCTTGGCCCATCACCCACATGGGGAAGATGGGCACTTTCTCCCAGTCCACGTCCCGGAAGCCGGACATGTCCTCCAGGCAATCCTCACGGGAGCAAGACATGGCGGCGGCGGCGCGTCGTGGCGGAAGGTCTCGGAGGGACGGACGGGAGGATCGGATGTCCAGGACCGTGGCTGTGACTTTGAACTCGAAGGATGATGCCGAATGTCCAAAAGAAGGTCATGTCCAGAGTGGCAATTGGTGGGGTGGAGAGGTTGGAAAGGGAGCTGCCTGCGCAGGATATGCAGAGAGGGCACTGGAGGGGACCGCTGCAAGTATTGCTTGATGCATTTGAATGCTTCGCATGTACCGCAAACGACCGGGGCACCAGCTTCACCTAGGCAACCGACGAGCGGGACGGGAAGACGCACCCCGCGTTTACAACGCGTGAAGTTCGCAGCTGCGGATCAGTATCCAGGGTCCTTGGGACTGCCTGTCCTGCATAGTTCCAATTTGGTTGGCCTGGTTGGATTTTCATAAACCTTGCTTCTCTGTTACCATTATGTTTTCCTGTTCCACGAGGCGCATTTCCACGTTTCGTATTCGGGCGTGCGCCTCGAAAGAGCCGCGGATAGCCAATCGGTAGGTCGGCAATACCCCCCTGATCTGCTCCGTTCAGATATCCCACACGATGAATGCGGGTGGGCAGATGTCTTGACCGTATGATTGTGCAGGTGTACGTGGCCTGACAGGCCCCAAGACCTGTGAATAACCTCATCTTGCGGCAATCTTCATGGGGGGAATTTTCTTCCGAGTTGGACACCGTTGGTATGATCATTCAGCGGCCATCATCATTGCGAAGATCGCAGTCCCCATCCTCGAGACGCCGATGGGCTTTTTCAAAGGTTTCCCGTGAAGATGATGGTTTCCAGAAAGGCCCCACCAACGCCATGTTGGTGGCCCAGCCCAGCCCAAGTCTTCAGTGTGCGGAGAGCCGATGAACAACTTTCCCCAGTCCCTCACAGCCCTTTTGGACTCATGGTGCAGTGCCCTGTTTTTTCGTCTCGCCTCGCCAGCGGACAGCGATATCCCCCGGGGCCTGTACTCTCTTTGTGGACAAGCGCTTCATCGGGCCTGGGGACTCTATCTTGGTGGAAGCCCGGCCTGCACCTCGGTAGTCGTGCATCTGAAGATAGCGATGGCATTCCCAGCTATGCCCCCTAGACGACAAAGTCAAAGAACCACGTTCATTGTTGAAAATAGCTTCCGTCCCCTCAATGTGACAGCTTACTCGGGCCTCCATCCTGACGTTGCTGTCCATTTGAGGCCGTACACGCCGCCGACGGCCCCTAAACCGTTAAATGTCCTGATCGTCCCTGTGGAAACATGCTCCACCTAGAATGTACCTATACAATAGCAGGCAGTCGATCACACACCTTGTATATACCGGCCGCAATTGGTAACCTGTGAAATGGCCCGGCGCATCATCAGTCAAGGTGCCATTGTGGTATGAAACATGAAGCTTGTTGTTTACCTTGGGTCCGAACCCCCCACTAGAAAAGACTCTCAACTACTTTGCCCCCCTGAACCCCAGAGGTGACAGATATCGAGGCCCTTCTGAGAGCTCGAGAGGTGCAGGCTCCTCTATCGCTAGCTATTCGTGGCTTGACCTGGCCCCAGAAACAAACTGTGAGACCTCCAAGATTTTTAAAAATCACTTGCTTACGCGGCCACCTCGTTCGATCACCGCAGCCAGGAGCATCAGAATGCCGGCCACCACTTACGGGCCATGGGGCTTGAGAGCCTCTTGGGATTCTTTCCCAATGTGTGGTATTTCGCCCAATGTTGAGCGAGTGGTTCTGTATACTTGCGCAGTTTCGGCTATAAATTAAACCCCGTACTTGAAAAGTGCATATGCATCCCAGGGGTTGCTTTCTAGGTCCCAAATCGGCTCCACCAGCCGTTTGTGCTCGTAGCAATTGAAGACACGATTTCCGATGCTCATGGTAAAATGTCCGAGATCTGACCAGCCGCGGCCCCGGGGTTCAAGCTGGTGCACCCCACTGACTCGTTTCCCATGAATCACCAATTGCAGCAAAAGATGGCGGGGATGTTCTCGTCCAGTCTTGGGAGGGCGCTGCATATTCCCCCCGAGCGTGTCTCCTTGGCGCAAAGATGGTCTGAGACAGCACTAGAAGAATCGTGGTCAGTCACGCTCCTCCGGTATTTGGAAGAGGCCCGTCGCTCAAAGCACAGCAGCTGGAAGCCGTGTCTGATTTGTTAGAAAGTCCCGTTACTGGCACAACTACTACGATGGCCCCCCACAGCGGGGACGGATGCCGTCCAGGCTACAAAGACGAGTGTCAGGAGCCTCCTAAGTCCAGCTGCTCTATGCCGAAGATGCTGAGCATGCCTTGGTACCCTTTTATGTGCCTTGGGTAAGTTCCGCCCGTTCTCCTCTCTACGGTCTACCGGAATGGCTTCGCCCAGGAAGTGACAAAAGTCCGGTTGAAACTGGCAGAGGCAGTATGGGCGAAGCGGGAGTGGCCGACAGAGGTCCTGACCGGACGACACCCCTTTCGTGTTAGTGGCAAGGACCGACACGCCGAGCTCACACCCCAGCGCTAGACGGCGAAGAAAGGGTAACCCTGCTTGTTGAATTGCCGGCATTTGTTCAGGACAAGGTAGAAAAGGCTATGGGGATTGATTACGATGGCGTCCGGGGGAACCTTCCAAGAAAAGAAGGATGCAGCGGGCTTTCGCTGTCGCACCCTGGCCGAGGCATTCCTGAACGAACGTCCCTTGGGCAAGGTCCACGAGGATGACGACGATCTAGACGGACCAACCACCAGTTTGGACCATCACGCGACGGAGCCCCGGGCCCGGCTCCTTGTGAAGCCATGGCTGTTTGCAGAAAAGCGCCTGGCCCCAGGAGCGCGAGGCGGAAGAGCACGCCGAGAGCGCACTGTGCAGCATTCCGATGGTGGGAAATCGGGGTTGCGCTAGGCGCCAACTCTCTGGGGGCTGCCGTTCTCGTAGGCTTTAACTCTCCGGAAGGTCCTGCAGCACCACGGCGCCGACGGCTGGGCCGGGCCATCCATGACCTACCCCTCACGTGGCAGAAGCCGCCGTGCCCGTAGCGGTAATAGCCTTTTGTGCCCGATTGCATCAACGGCACTCGCCGACCGGAGGCCGACGAGGGGCCCGTCCCAAGACAACAACCGCCGGGCTCTTGCCGCGCTCGTCGCCATTCCAGGTCGCGTCTGCTCTCGTCCAGCCTGCCCCTGCTCGAGAACCTTGGGCCATGACATCTTCTCCGGGGGGGCCTTGGCGGCCAGCGACGATCTTGGTTGCCATCACCGCCTGCTTGGCCACCATCACCGCCTGCTTGGCCACCGCACGGGGCTGGGTTGCAGACACGAGACGCGGGCGTCGCTGCTCTCGCTGCCGCCGGGATGGTGGCTCCCTACCACGCAGGCGGGCAGGGCGGGAACCGGGGCTCCCATGGCCACGGATGGCACGACTGCGGGACGAGCGCGCAGGGGGCGCAGCATGCGCAGCGTGCTCTGGAACTTGCCCTGATGCGTGGGCAGCAATCCAGCGTGGATCCGGGCGAGCCTCTCCGGACGAATGGGCTCGGGTGGGGGCCGACCGATGGACGGGACGCAATTCCGTGACGGGCAAGCGCCTGCCGGTTCGCTCTGGTCGACAGGCAGCGTCCTCCATCACGGATGGGCCTGGCGTTTCGAAGGTGGTAGTCCAAGTGCGCGAATGGCCCCTGGCCCAGGGCGGACGCCGGTACGCTACAGTCCAGCCCCGTGTTGCCAGCCACGGCCGCTAGGCAACCGGGAAAGCAGCGGTCGGCTTGGTTTTCTACGGAGGCAGCGGGTCCAGCAACACGCTCGATCGTCGATTGGCGTCGTCCAGCCGTGGGTGCCGATGCTGGGCTCCTCCTGCTTGCATCATGACCGGGCCGAGACGCCAAACTGGCCGCGCCATTGGTGCGCCGCGACTGCGGAGGTGGAGCGGCGCCGCTCACGAGCCTGGGCAAAGGCGCTGCCGCGGCTTGGCTTCATCTTACCCGGCCCCGGTGCGAGTGGTTGGTTTGGGAATGCCTTGGTTGCGCTGCCAAGCCGTCGTCCTCAAAAACAATCGCGCCTGCCTGTGTCGTCGGCCGCGGCCCCGGAGTTCGTCCCTCTCTCTCCCTGCCTCTCCCTCTCCAGCTTCCACTGCCATCCCTTCGCGCGTTTGCCCGCTTCCGACTCTCCCCTGAGCGCTGGTGGCGTCACTCGTTGGCCTCCTCCGTTCTCGCTTCCTTGCGCACCGTCGCGTCGCCCGCCCCGCCCCTGCAATTGATCTGCGACACCGCCCGTCTACCCGCGATGCATGTGAGTCGCTCCAAGGCCGCCGCCCCACCGCGCCCGCGTGGCCTCGCGGACGCGACGAGTACTGATGCGACGGCCCCTCCATAGCTGTCTACCTCCCTGGTCGCCCTCGGTGCGGCGCTGGCCGCGGCCCTGCCGCAGGTCGAGATCAAGGGCAACCAGTACTATTTCGCCACCAACGGCAGCGAGTTCAAGATCCGCGGCCTGGCCTACCAGCCCGGTGGCCAGCAGGCCTTCATCGGTAGCGGCAGTGACAAGCACGACCCTCTCTCGCGGCCTGATCTCTGCAAGCGGGACGCCCCCATCATCCAGAGGCTCGGCGCCAATGTGATCCGCGTCTACAACCTGCACGCCGACCTGAACCACGATGAGTGTGTCACCGTCTTCAACAACGCCGGTATGTGCCCCTTTCCTGGGCGCCGCGTCGACACGCCCCTAAACTGACCGCCGCGCTCCCCAGGGATTTACCTGATGCTGGACGTCAACTCCCCCGCGCCCAACAGCCACCTCAACGAAAAAGACCCCAAGTCGACGTACAACCGTGCCTACCTCGAGACCGTCTTCAGCGTGATCGACGCCTTCAAGGGGTACAACAATGTCATCGGCTTCTTCGCGGGCAATGAGGTCATCAACGAGAGGGATCAGGTCGCCGAGACTCCAAAGTACCTCCGCGCTGTCACTCGTGACATGAAGCGCTATCTCTCCAAGCATTCGGACCGCTTCATCGGTGTCGGCTACGCCGCTACCGATACCCGAAGCCCCCAAGGCGCGGGTGCCGACAGCGTGACGGACTTGTGGAAGTACCTCGCCTGCGAGGACGACAACGACGTGTTGTCGCGCGCCGATTTCTTCGCCGTCAACATTTACTCCTGGTGCGCCGACGCTGACTGGCGAGCGTCGGGATACCCTGAGCTCGTCAAGGACTTCAAGGAGACTTCGCTGCCCATCTTCTGGTCCGAGCACGGCTGCAACCAGCCCCCGCGTCTCTTCAACGAGGTTCCCGCCATGTATGGCCGCGACGAGATGATTGACACCTTTGCCGGTGGCGTCGTTTTCGAATACAGCAACGAGCCCAACAACTTCGGCCTGGTCGAGATCGACGAGGACAACCAGTCGGTCGAACTGCGCGAGGACTACCATGCCCTCAGCAAGCAGTACGACAGCGTCGACTGGGCCAAGATCAGGAACATCAAGGAAGACGACATCAAGGTTATTGACCCCCCGAACTGCAAGAACATCGACATCAAGGGCAGCACGTTCGCCAAGGAGTTCGACGACATTCCTCGGACGCCCCGGGATGCCGACGATCTCATGGAGAAGGGCTCCGGTAACAAGAACGTGGGAAAGCTCCTCGACAGCGTCTCGTATGACCACAAGTACAAGATCTACGACGGAAACAAAGAGGTCACGAGCTCCTTTGCCCTCATTGTGGCCCCGGATGCCGACGTCTCGGACGCCGGCCCCAACAAATACGCCGGCGCTCCGGGGCCCAAGAACACTGGTGGCGATGACGATGACAAGAGCAACGGCGATGGAAACGGAAGCGGAAATGGAAACGACGACGATGAGGGCGCTGCCGGTCACGTCGTGGCTGGTCTCCTTGCCGTTGTGGCCCCTCTGGCCGCCGGCCTGTTTCTTTTCTAGACGGCGCCCCGTGGCGCGTCTCTTGGTTTGTGGAAAAACGAGTTGGCATATAATGGATGTAATGAGCACGAATAGTACACAAGGCATAATGAAAAGCGCACCTACCTAAACTTGCCGGGCTTCGCCCAGAGGCCGCATCGTGTATCGTGAAACGTACCCCTAGGACTTGGCAGGTGGGATGCCGGGGCGCCAAGGCAATCCTGCATGGGCTGGGCATCGAAGTGTCAACGCCAAGAGGCACCCAGAATCCATAAAGTACGTGATCCTGGTCTCGCTACTTCTGTCGCCTTTCATAACGTCGGTGCCACCGTGATAGATGCAACCATAGGCACCGGGTGCGCCAGCGTCGGCTGTGTGCATGTCAGCCATATGCCCACCTCCACTGTTCCCGGAGCGGGGGCAAGGTTGAAGTAAATAGTACGTTGATCTGCACCTTCATCTCGGAGCTCAGCCTCGAAGTGCGAATAACCTATCCGTATCACTGGACGCAGCCGAACCTGATATCTGTATTCACGCTTCCGCCATTCTTCCCCCCAAGCACCTGGCGCACTTTTCCAAGGGTTGGATGGCGTTGCGGAACACCTCCATTCTCCATTGCGTTGACGCAGTCCCCCAGTACCTCTAAAAATACCGATCGACGGCCTTTGCGTATTCGTCGCCACTGTCTCCCAGGGCCTGTGCCTTCCAAGTGATGGCGACATCAATCTCGAACGACATGCGTTCTGCCTCGCAATTGTGTCGACGGTAGGTTTCTTTGCGCACAGATTGGCTTTCCAGCAAAGACCAGACGCAAAGATCCAGAAGCATGATGCCGCGGAGATCCATAGGCCGACAGTACTTTAGATCCCGTGGCTTTTCCTTGTTTGACTAAATCGAGGAAGTTGGAGGACAGGAAGGCCGAGGAAAAGATTGAGGAAAAGAAGGGTAGTGCCTGATCTCGGCTCTACAATCGATTCAAATCATCTATTGGTAAAGAAACCTCATAATACCTCTAGTACTTCCCGACGACGGACGTCTTATCTGAACCAGCCCGATATAATAGTCCCCGAGATCACTCAACAGACAATCCGACCTACCATAGACTCTCAATACGGCGATCTCCTGCCCCTACCACCTAGTCATCCTGGATCACCGACCCCTAAGACGGTAGAACTTCTGGCTCTACCAGACAGTCGGCCCCAGACTCCCGAGAATGACCAGTAACTCCTACGCGAGCTAGGAGAAAACCCCACAAATATTCGGCGGAAAGGTAAAACCGAGTCTCCCGTGAACTCCAAGTCACACAGCCAAAGTGCCATCCCTATCCAATTTTGCCTGGGAGGGCGCCAGAGCCCGGGTTCCTATCCCAACTTCTGGGACACCGATATCCGGTCTTCGGAGCCGCTATCCCTCGTCACAACGGCTACCAGGGTTCATGGTGGCAACACGAAGACAGGCCTTGTACAAGAAGAAGCGACAACTCCGGGCACGCCGGTGACCGCCCTACTGGAAAATAGCAAGGTCATTGGTTCCAACACGCAGAATCCCGAGGACCACCAGGACATCTCCATACCAGCAAAGGCATTGCAAGAAATTCCGACGCTCGATCGTTGTGACATGTCCTCGCCACCACCACCACAGCCGATGAGCCTGCCAACCCAAGATGCTGACAGCGAGCGGTCGACGTCACCGCTGGCCGAGTGCGATGTCCCATCTCTTAACAATCTTTCTTCTGATGGAAAGCCATTCCAGTGCCCCGTCAGTTGCACAATCCTGCCGTTTGGGGGCGAGATGACGTGGAAGAGAGATACTTTCAACGATGTGAAAGAAGTGACATACCACAGGTCACGTTTAACCTGTAGGCTCTGTCTCAAATAATACTCAGGAAAGCGGTGAGTTACCGATTGCCCGTTTTGTGATTGGGGTGTTGAGCATATGCGCACGCGCGTTGAGGGTTCATTTTCAGCTTATCATCAGCGGGAGGAAGCATCTGTCAGCACTTCATAGTTCAGGGGGCACCTTGCAATACACCAAGAACAGTTCGCTTTGTTCATCCTCAGATTACCCGAGAAAAAGAAGAGCGCCGCCAACAGCAAAGAGGAAGGAAGCGAGACCGAGAAGAAATCCAATGAAACTGAATGGGAGAATTTGCGGGAAGCAGAGGCGAAAACGTGGCTGGGTAGAAGGTCGACGAGGAAGGCGATCCAGAGGAAACTAAGGCACAGAAGCAACTTGACTAAAGTCTGGCATCACAGGCAGAAGCAAAGGCAGTGAAGGAAGCCGGAGATCTGGATGCCAAAGCTCTAGGGGCTAGGCGTAAAAAGGAAGCCGAGGAGGTGTTCCAGAAGAGAATGGAGGTCATGGCGACAAAGGAAAAAAAGACAAGAAGAGAGAAACTTGACTTTGGAGGAAATTAGGAAGGAGATTGAAGAAACCGAAAAAGAAGCCATCAGAGCAGTCAAAGAGGCTGTCGAGGCAGAAAGAAAGGCTAAGGGGAGCAAGGCAAATATCAAATGGTATCCAGGGCGAAATTCACAAATTATACATATTGAATCCGTAGAATTATGGTACTATTCAGTCGCAACTTCGGATGGCAATAAACTGGCTAGGGTTTGATCTCAACTGAAAACTCCATGGTCCACCCGGTCCCCGAACTTCCATATTCACCTTCCAAACGACAAGTGACCGTGTTTGGTCAGCTTTTAAGGCGGAGAATCAAAGCCAAATACCGCAGAAATCATGGAGGTAAGTGTCAGCTTCAATTCGAACTTACGAGCTGTGAAGACAAGCGATAGTCTAGAAAGTAAGCATAGGTAGAGGATGAATACAGTGTAACAAAACAAGGGATGAACCCGACTTGGTTAGGGGTGCTGCTAGGAGACAATAGAAGCGTGGTGATCTTGGAAGAGAATGGATTACATGCTCGGGAACGGCGCGGCAGCTGGTGTTTTCCACGTACTGCGCTATTTGAATCTGAACATTCCTTGTCAGAAGTACCGGTTCCCTGTCTAATTTCGGCGTTACAATACCTTCGGCTATCCATGCGGTCCTTGACGGGCGGGTCAGACCACTTCATGTGGCCAGGTACCGTACGTACCTTTTAGTTATACATGACCAAGACTAAAGCACATCATTGCACTATCCATTCTACGGGTTATTTCTGTTTCTCTCCAGACTAGCCGACTCATCTCATGATGAATCTCAACACATTCACCCTGCCGTCAAAACCCATGTTAGGAAATGCTGATTTTATAAGCAGGAGAGTATATCCATCAAGCTGGATAGTGTGGGGTAGGTGGAAAGCGAAAGTACCTGGCTATTTGATTTACGGCTAGCTATGACCTAATATGTCTTCATAACGGTTTTGTGGGTTGTCAAGCCACGGTAAGGCCTGAATTGCCTGGGGTATGATTTAGCTTATTCTACAGACCGGGGTCTAGACCAATGGGAGCACAGCAATCTGGTATCCATTGTTGACATTGGACCTGATAATTGCTATTCGCTATAATTTTAGGCATAAATTTCCTATTGGTATATAGGGAGGTTGGGGCCGTATTGCTTTCGACTAATGTATGAGGGGGACTACATTTGGCAACATTCTCGAGTAGCCGGTGGTGCTGGTCACAGGAGAGCCGTGTTATCCGTATCAGACTAGTACTTTCAACATACTGTTCGTCCCGTGGGGTCAAAGTGGAAAGTCAGAAACCCAACCGGACCCTTGTTTCTAAAATCGGGCTAGTTGTAGGGCCGCCTAACACAAAGGGGATAGGAGGCCCGCTTACTGCAGGATGGTTCGATCTCCAAATTCCCTCAGCTTGAACGATGCTGCGGCTCCTTCAATCTGATGCTTTACTGATAAAAGGGTCCACCTTGCGCTGTGAAATCCTTATCAATTCTTCGCTTTTTGTTCCCACTTCTTCCTGTCTTTCTGGTCATCACACTTTACTTACCCGTCGTCGCAAATTTGAAGACAAGATACAAGAATACCTGTGCTGGTAAACGGTCCTCGCATTATATATACCTTTTCCCTTGCTAGAGACTTAGGTGCTAACTGGATATCTACTTGACCTCAGAAACCTGCTGAAAAATGGACTTGAATCTGGGAATCTGGGCCGAAGTTCCGGCTGTAGCCCAGTTTTGCGGGAATGCAAAGGGCTACGGAGCTATTCTGTGTGCGAACCTACCAACGCCCGAGTTTCTATGGGCTGTTGGGATCGGCTTGTTCGTATGGTTCTTACCAGATGTCATATTACTTGGCTGCGAAGCTTTTGTCTCTGTACACACAACGTATCGCGGGCGACGCTGGGGTACTAGGCACTAAGATATTGCGATAATTCTGCCCGCTTACTTTCCACAAGCTTCCACATCTCCGGCCTTGTACGGCTTTCTCCATTGCTCTTGCCTAACACCTAGTCTCATTATTTTTCTTATATAGTTGTCCTCGATAAGAGGGTAAATAGAACAGCGCACAAGATGTAGGTATTTTAGCCCCCCCCCCCCCCCCCCCCCCCCCCCCCCCAAATTCATACCCGGTTCAAATCTGCAAATCTCCGTTTCTGGCCAGGCCTTTGAAATCGCTGACAACTTCCGTTTGCCCACCAATGTAGCCTCAAGGCCTGCTGTCAAATTAGAGCTATACCGGCATTGAGAAATACGAGGAACTTCAAGTTCAATATCTAATGCGGGCAGACCTATTAGGGAGGCACCGAAGATGCAGGTTCCCACAAGTACTGCATGATGCGACCAGTTTTGGTTGAGCAGTGCGGACTCCTACGTCCCCTTGCTGTCGTACGGGCCGCGCCCCGAGCTCGCAAAGACGGGAGGAGGAACTTAACCTATCCGGGGCCCGAGAACTGTACAAAGGGTTCAGTTTATGTGTAACGTAGAGACTTGGGGAGGACTAGAATTGCTGTGCCCCTGATCCGCTGCACTCGATTGGCTCCAACTTCGCCGTGGCTGCTGCAATACAACGGACAAGTCATGACCTTGCCGCGATCCGAGCCTGCTCGAAAGGCATACAGGGCTAGCGTGGTGCGACTCTCGCGGCTTAACGTCCCGTACCCCGCCGTCAGCATGTATGCAGGCTGTCAGCTGTGCAGGAACCCGTATCTGCACAGCAATACGCGATATAATGCGCACGGCTTGAAGCGGTATCATACGCGAGCTCGGCAGTCTGCACTATCGGGGATATAAGGGGTTCGAGTCAGCACGCTCAGCCCTGAAGGGACAAGGTAGAGAGATCAGCACGATCCTACTCAGCAGCCTCACCACTCTATATCCCCTTGCAATCCCACACCCTAAGCCGTCCCATCCGCCATGCTCTTCCCGAACCCCCTCCTATCCCTCGTCCCCCTCCTCTTCTCTCCCTTCCCCTTGCTAACCCACGCCCAGAGCCTCCTCTCAGGCCCGGGCGTCCGTCCCCCGTCCTACACCCAGCTAACCCACACGGGTCCCGGCTGTCCCTCCGACGCCCCCGAAGGCACAGTGACCCGTTTCTCGGGCTCCTCGGGCCGGGCCGGCGACCTCAACTTTCGCCTCGCCGCCTTCGCCGTGGACGGACCGGCCAAGACGTGGTGCGACATCGCCCTGCACTTTGGCGGTAACCAGGAGACGCGCATGGGGCGCCGGGTCGCCGTTCACGGCGTGCGAACGCGCTTCCATCTCCGAGCCGCGGGGGAAGGCCGCCTGGTGGTGATGTCGGCGTTTGACAGCTGGTGGGAGGATGGTGAGGAGACCGAGGTGCGTTCTTTCTCTCTGCCCCCCTCACTCGTCTCCGGGCTCTTATGCTTCTATGAACTCCTTGTATGTTCTCTAACACGGGACCGACGCCCGCACAGTCCCGGGTTGAGCGCTCGCAATCGTACGAAGCACCCTTCGATGCCGACGCCGTCACCGATATGCCCCTCCGCACGACCGACTCGCTGGCCTGGTCGCGCTGCATCGGGCCTGACGGGGACGCCGGGCTGCTCCACGTCAATCTGACGGTCACTCTGTTGGACCCCGAGGCGGGCGGGGGCACGGCCACGTATGGGCCGCTGCACGAGAGCGGCGGCGGGCAGGGGGCCGTGACAGAGCGGCTCGACTTCTGGTGGTGGGAGTGTTGAGGGCCCCCCTTCTTATCGTCGGCTCTTTCCGCGTCGGAGACGTGTGGGCGGCCGGGGCCGGACTGGTTGTGGTAGCGGCGGTTTCTGTATGTCGGTGTTGTCCGCCTCGCTGGTGCTACCGTCGTGTAAAGGGACAGGGCGACGGCGGTGTACGTGCATTTTATGACGGATAGGAGACAGTTTAACGGTTCCTGAAGCGTCTCCAGCAGATGGGTGGTTACGTGCCCGCGCGATATGGTGTTCTGGTGGTCTGTCAGACACGACAGGGCGCTCCTGCTACTGCCATGGCTATGACTGTCGCCAGCGACAGCGAGCCAAGGTATTGCCCCTTCGTGATTTATCGACGCACGAGGGACCGACGCGGGTGCGACTGTGGTGGCTTTGTCATGATCGCCGCTGCGTGGAGAGATGTGTTTATGATGACTGGCAGCTCAGGCGCCGGAGATGTATATAGTACGGTGGAATCCGGTGGTTCTTTTCTACCCGTCCTTATTATGCCACTCAGTCTCATAGGCGCCGCAAGGATGCCATCGCCTGCTTGGACTTCTTAATTGACACGCCGAGTTGGTGTCAGACCCAATGGGGCCACGACTGGGTCCTGGAACTCGAATTCAGGCGCAAAGACCTTCGTTTTCTCGTGACTTTGGACCAGTTTGTAGATCTCGACCCTGTACCGCAGCTCGCTCCGAAGTCATTCTAAGCCCAGGAAGCCGTACTTTTCGATCGAATCCGTGTCGTAGATGGCGGGCCAGACAACTTGGCCGCTGTCGGAGACCGCGACCTACTCACGCCATAGGAGTTGTTTCGACACTCAGTGCCCAACCAGTGATAGTACCCAGTCTAATAGACAGGTGAAGCTCACATGGGCATTTTATCCATCGCAGAGTATGCGCCTGACTGCGGAACGCAGCTTGTTACGTCGATCTGATTGTTAGGGAATTGGGATCTGGATAGCGAGTCCTTCAGGGCAGTGAAAAAGAGATAGTCCTATCTGTAGGATGCTGTGCAATGGTGCGTGCCTATGCGGTCAATCCAACACGAAACACTGGGGCACTTACCTCGCCTCTGAATATGTATTTATGTCAATGTCACGGCACGCCATTGGGACAAGCCAGAAACTGATCGTAGATTGACGAAGGACAGCAACGTGAAGAAGAAAAGAAAGAAACACATGATGGTCCTGGCATGCTCAAGGTAATTAAGTACCTTGGGACGCCCAGACCACCCTTTCTGCTAGTTGGCAGCATCTGTCGTATCGGTCCATAGCTTTCACTGTCGTCACGGTTATTATCGTAATTGAAAATTTGAAGCTCTCCGGCTCTTTCTCCCCTGAGTGCCCGACCCACCAAATCTCCGCTGCATGTAATCCATCGCCCATACTATTGTATGCCGGTGTTTCCTGTCACTACGCCGATGAAATCGAACAGCTAGTGACACAGTCTAGTGTCCATCGTTTGCTGACGTCAGATCCGTGAATTAGACGCCCATATGCAAAGAAATGAATAAGCATGTGGTGCCTTGACGCCATAAGAAACACCGACGCATGGCATGCTCTGACGTAATAGTAAGTATCACAACGTGGTACCGTAGTGACATGACTTATATATGCGAAGAGGGTGCCGAAAGTTTATCCGCTTGAAGCGTAATAAGGACAAGGTTTATGACTCTATCCGTTCGTCAATTGTCAAAAACATAGATATTTTATGGCAGGCATACGACGTTGTGTTAGCAAAAGCAGCATCCAGGCCCACGTATTTAACATGGACCTATCCACGTGGCTAAGAAACGGTTTTGGCTAAGCTTCGTCTCTATTCATCGCTCATCAACTTTAGCACCATGTACCACACCCTCTTTTTTCTGCCCATCTTATTAGGCGGCACAGCAGCGGCCACCGTTAACTTCCAACCAGCGGGCTCCGATCCCGTATGTGTCGTCGGCGCTGGGCCGGCTGGTCTCCGGGCCGCACGCGCACTTGAGGATAAGGGCCAGAGTGTGGTCATCTTCGAGAAGCAGCAGACGGTCGGGGGCAAGTGCCAAGCCTACTACGACGGTGCGAACGGCGAAACGTTCCACCCGCTTGGCGCACTACTCCTCGAGAACATCACATACACCGAAACCGGTAAAGTCATCGCGCAGACTAATGTCCCGTACCTGCTCACATCGGGCCTCGGGCCAAAATGGAATTACCAGTGGCGCACCGGCGAGATCGGGCCGTACCCGACCCTGACGGAGAAACAGCAGGAAGCCCTTCGCGGGGAAGTCGGGCGGTACGTGAGCTTCTGGAACACGGCCTACGCACCGATCAGCGCCATCGGCTACCCCAGCCCGATCCCGACCAGCTTGTCCGTCCCGGTCAGTCAGTGGCTGGAAGAGAATGAATACCACGTCCTGCCCGTTGTATTCAACCTGGCCATGTTCCCATACGGCTAGTGAGTTCGCGCACCCCTCCCCTACACACACTCCGCACAGCGTACCTCGTATCACTAACCAGAGCACTAGCGGTGACTTACGAGAGACTCCCGTATGGTACATGTTATCCTACTTCACTCCAAGCATCGTGGGGGCCTTCGTCGGTACCAACGGTGAGAACCTGATCGACTTCCACGCCGTGATGCGCGAGTACTCCAAGACAATTAAGGGACCGATCCACACAAGCGCCACAATCGCGCGCATCGACCGCTTCAAAGGCAGGGCATGCGTGACCTTCAGCACTGATGGGGAAGTTGCGGACACAAGAATTCAAGAGTGCTCGGCGCTGATTCTTGCCTTCCCGCCGACTGTGGACGCACTAACCTCGGCGGGGCTTGAAGTTAGCGCCAAAGAGAAGGAGTTGTTCACTGCGGTGCGAATCATCAACTATTTCTCAGGCGCTGTCTCAATGGACGTACCGGCCGGCGACCTATATTACGCTAACAGCACGAGCCCGGCGGTGCCGCCATCCGCCGAGGGACAGCCTGTGGGGTTTATCCGCCTCTTCAACGAATCGAATGTGGTCACGACGTGGTCCTGGGGCGCCCTTAACCAGACATATACGGAGCCCCAGGCCCGGCAAATACTGATAAACGCCCTCTCGCGCGTTAACAAGAACGCGCCGGGCGACCCTGCCAGCACGTCGGTCTCTATAACGGAGGCTGACATCCATGCGTTTCGCAAGAACGACTACTTCCCCCACGTGAGCGGCGCAGACCTTGTTGACGGTTGGTACGGGCGATTCGATGCGCTCCAAGGTCAAGAGGGAACTTATTACGCATCGGGACTTAACGGTTTCGAAATGGTCGAGTATGCCTTGCGGGCAGGAAAAAGTGTTGTGGATACGCACTTTTAAAAATCCGATAACTATACTTCCTAACATAATATAATGCTAAAGCCATGGAAAGTGGCATTGAGCCCGCTTTCACCGCCACGATGAGAAACGTAGAAGCCTTACCGTGACTGCTAAATGATGAGATCTTAGGTCATCCATCCGAATCGAGACGGACGGGGCAGGCCAGCAGATAGCCACTGTTCGCCAGGAAGAGCACTATAACGTGCTTGGGAGAAGTGCGGCGCCATGTAGCCACCACTAGGATGGCGCCTGGATCTCGTCCGGCACATAACAGGCAGTGATCTGAATAGCCAATAGATATTGCAATAATGGATGGTTTGAATAGCCTAGAATCTTAGAAATAGCTGGAAGGAGGAAACTGCCCTCTTGAACGGCTCGTCCGGCAGGCGCCCACCTCTTATATATACGTAATCTACGAACCCAAAGGGTACATTTATACTTGTAGCATCTCTCTTCTAGTTGGATGCTCAAGAGTATGACACAATTTCCGTTGCCTAGTGTCAACTGGATGACAAGGCGGGCTTAGCGCAGGCTGAGGAATGTTCGGCTTGGCTTCTGATGGGCAACTGGCAAATAGACGCAATAAACGGAAGCATCTAGGTTGGAATCGGGTTCTTGCTTGGTGAACCATATGGTGGCTTTGCCCTGGAAGCCAAGGGTACTCCTGCTGCCAGACAATCAAGACCTGAGCAGCCAGATAGGAGCTTGACCGCTTAGCCTCGCTGTCATGTGCTGAAGGTTTTCCACTGTCTCGTCGAAAGATAACCTCGGGTCCCCTTGGATGATGATCTGACAGAACGCCACCTGGGATTGAGCCAAGATTTCATGCGCAACATGCGAACGATCCCTTGTACTCGAGGATCCTATGGTTGCCAAGGCCTTGATTGCAGGGTCATGGATTAGTCATTTGTGTCCCCGCCTTGGGCTGACTCCTCCCAAGCCGAAGCCGAAGCCGAGAGCTATCTTTCTCTCCGCTTTTAAGCCGAGGTCTGCACAATACGCGGCTTCCCCTCATCTCCCTCCTCGGTCTGAAGCCGCCCCTTATGTGGCTGTAATTTGCGGCTCACACCCGATGTATTGGATTGCTCGAATTTCCGAATACATCACCACGTCCTGCCTTTACCGTGCTGTGAATCATGCCGGATGCCGTGCTACGACGCCCGAACGGCCGTCTGCAGGCCTGCGATCGGTGCCGTTGTAGAAAGGTACCAATCCCGTCTGGCAGCTCAGCCCTATTCACGGCTGACGCTTCTGTGTGACTGGTTCGACTACTAGGTGGCCTGTGACCATACCCAGCCAGCCTGCCTCCGATGTAGGAAGGGTCGCAAGAGCTGTACCTACAGCACGTCAGGCCCCAAGTCATTAAACATGCCGCCTCTTTCTTCCAGTCCCGTTTCGACGTCTTCGGCTCCGCATGGCGATTCAGGCCATAACATAGCCCCGCAACATGTGTCACAACCCCAGCGGCCCAAGGGACTTGGCTATCTTGGAGCTACCAGCTCTGTTGCTGTATTTGTAAGCAACCCGTGTGGCTTGGTGTCTACACCCCTTTTCATGGCGTCCCAGTTATTGCATCGAAGTTGGGAAACACGGTAACGCAGTACCAACAGACCTCTAGGTTTGTGTGGTCTCTCCGTCTTTGCGCCCCCCCCCCCCCCCCCCCCCTGGGGCCATCATCAGGCGGGAAATCACTGTCGTTTCAGTATTTTCTGACTCCAAAGCCGCAGCGAGAGACCTGTGTGAACCTGTCTCTTTTGGGCGAGACACCTGAATGTCCAGAGCAAAACTACGCCATTGGACTCGAAAGCCCTGTCTTCTCGCCTGACATCCGTGAGCTCTGCCTCACGTGTCTACGAATCATCCCTCCTTGCGCCGAATTTGCATTTCCCGATCTTAGGGAAGCAGGCACTTCATCTTTCTTCTACAGCTATCTGAATCAATGTGTTTCTACAATCATATCGTCGCTATATGAGGTATGGGGCGAGTTTCTCCGACCAGAGACGCGAACCGATGCGAAACTCGAAGCTATGGCCCGGGTTGTCTGCGTCAACTCATCGAAACCGTTCTCGGACACTATTCGTGACCCGAATGCGTGGATGAGCCAGTTCACCGGTCATAACCTGCGTTGGGAGTCCCTGGGACTTCTTTTTAACCGTCTTGAAGCAGGAAAGAGCCCAGCAGACGACGAGCACAAAGACGTTCAGAACATGAGACAATACGCCCGTACCCGCCTTCAAGCAATCAAACCCTGCATTCGACTATGTGAAGAGTTTTCCGAAATGAATACTCTTGTCATGATTTTGTACGAACGCCGCACGACGTACGAGTCAGTTATAAGTGGCGATGCTAGTAAGTACAGGCACAGTCTCTCCCTTTACTAATTTCGGCCTTGCTATGTAGCGTACAGTTTTAGAACTTATATCATTTGGTAGGTCTATCTACGTGGCGATATCATTCACAAGCTATCTCGCTCGTCACGTTTCACGGGCTACATGACGAGCCTGAGAACATCCATTACCGACCGACTCTGGCTTCCGAGACCCGAAGGCGATTAACATCGTTTTTATTCGGTGTAGACAACACCTTTGCCACCTTCACGGGTCGGCCGCCTATCCTGGGCTTGAAGTACATGTCAACTCCACTCCCACTAGACCTTGCAAATAGCGACTTGTATCAAGATCCGGATACACTAGCGCAAAGGGCACTCGAAACAGTGGATGAACGAGGATGGAACAAGACGGGCAAAATATTCCCATCCACCTTCCTACGTGCACGAGCTATCTTGGCTTATATTAGGGCCGAGATCATCGAGGCGTCTCTCGCAACTAATAATACAGTGTCGATCGAGCAAATCGAGTTAGTCATCCCCTATTCCTTTTGGCCGCTAGTACTGGACTAGTAACTTATATGTTATCTTAGGCGGATTAGATCGAAACAAGCTCTAGCTATATCTGAGTTTCCTACCGGTCTAATGTTTCGTTTGGAGGACATTAGAAAGCCCGATACCGACGCAGCTTACTCCTTCCACCGGCTGGGGAACACACTACATGTCCTTATGAACGACTTCCTTCTGAACCGACTTCTCACGTGCCAGGGTTTATCCGACGACGGAAACCTACTGATCGCTGCTTATGAGCTGGTGGCTATCACATTAGCAGTTTGGACACACATGGACCTCTTTACCGAGAAGCGGGACTATGACTTTATCGTGCGTTACCCTGATGCAGCAGTCACAACTATCAAGAGAGGGCTGTTCTGCTGACCCAGCCTACCGCCAACTCAGCTCTTGAACTATGGGGCCCCAGCTGGAGGCGTTCTCTGCATGGAGCTCCTGAAGCCCACTTTCCAACGCGGCCACCCGAAAGACCCCCGGATCACTCGCTCGTCCATTATACAGAAGCTTAGCCTCCTTCTCGGTTTCTTTGACTGGATCAGCCCCTCGGCAGCCAACACGACACTCTGCGAACGGTGCAAGATCACGGTTAAGCACGTACTCGATACGACCCTCAATGGCCCGTCGTATGACCCTAACGCGCCCGCGACAGCCCTGGACTGGGATTTCACCACCCACGTGGATTTTCACTCGGATCTCCTGGATACGTTTGGCTGGTTACGGTTTGATGCTTAATGCCATGTTATCTGGAGGCCACGTTTTAGCTTGACCCCTGGCATATGTGTGTTCATATAGATTATGTTTCTAGAGCGACGTACCAAGGTACCGGTCTACCTGAGTTGAAATCTACGACAGGTTTGGGGTCTCCACATTGGAAGGACCACTCTTCCATTGACATGATCAGAGCTCGCATGGACTCAGTTTCAGAATTTGACACCACCCACTAGCTCCTGCGAACCAGGAAACCACCTGACGGCTTCGGAACACCCGTGTGGCCAGTCTCCCATCTAGTCTGAACCGAGAACACCTAAGCGTTAGCCGCCGACTATGCATGCAGGAGGGGTTGGAAAAACTTGCAGGGTACGCAAACGTCGTCGCAGTAGTAGCCGTCGCAGCATCCGTTGTCGCAAGACTCCTGATACGCACCGCACAGCAGCTCTTGCTGTTTGCCCAGTTAGCCTATACCGAGCGGCCTCCCCTTTCTTCTTTTTCCTTTCTTCCGTCCCTCGCGATGTGAAGCCGAGGGGAAGACGGTACGCACGCGTTTGCCAAACAAGCTGGGCGTGGCCGTGGCGTAGCTGACGAGGCCGAGGAAGAAGAGCTTGGAGAACTGCATCTTGGGCGAGCGGGGAGGAAGGATCCGGCAGGTGTTGGTAGAAGAGGTTGTAAGATGGGAAGGAAGTCGGTAAATGGAGTGTGGCTATTTGCCTCGATTTGTACATTTATTTTCTTAGTAGTTCTGGCTCCCTGGTTCTATTACCTGTCAAACTGGTTTGTTTGATCTGTCGCACCGTCCTACACAATTGGATCCGCGGTTGCACGGGACGTCACCAAACACAGGCCCTTCCCCATATCTCTATGATTGACCCGGGATCTTTGGATGGTTTGGGGCATCAACCCGCCTGTTTTGCAGATCTCGCGCAGCCTTCACACAGCGACATATCCCGCCTGTGTGGATAGTATGTAATGTCTTAGACCCTGAACCATATTTCATATCATATTTGCGCTTAAGGACCCCAGAACACCCAATTGTCTATCATCAATTTAAGCTCTCCCTGGGGGCAACGCGCTTGGAGAGGTTTATGCAGCGCGACGCGCATAAGGCCGCCATGGCCGCGATGGTGTCGTCGTCCACGGCGGGCGCCATAGCCTACGGTGTGCCGCGCGACATGAGCCCCATACTTTCCAGGGCGCCGTCCGTCGGGCAGAGCGTCGCGTTGCCGGCGACTTCGTCGAGTACTGCGATGGCGTCTTCCGCTGGACGGTGCTGTCCGAGGCCGGCAGCGGCGCCCACATCGACCTCGTCCACCACGAGTCGCGTTGGGAGGGACCCAATACGCCGGAGAATCGCAGCAGATATACACGGGACGGAAAGTTGACGGCGCCCTCAGCGGTCGCTGGCACATAGGCGGACGGGTGGGGGGGCAGGCGGCCTGTGAAGGCGCAATGGCGCGGTGGAGCCAGCCCGGCCAGGGACCAGACCAGAATGACATCAAAGAGAACCCAATTTCCATCACACTTGCTGTCCTGGTCGCACGCAATCCCCGCTGCCGCTTTCCTCATGCGGGTGCCCAGTATCCATGACGCCCACGATCTGTGCTGATGTTGCGGCGCGCGGGAGCGATTTCCCCCGGGTGCCCGTATGTCGCGATCCGGGGGGCGCAAGGCGTGCGCCGGCCGTCACCCAATGGGGAATCGCCGGCGATGATGTGGTTCCCCAGACCGGCGCTATCTCGCCTGGGCGCGGGGGACCGCCCAGAAGCACGCCTTCTTCTTTCCACGGTGCCCATACAATCACCTGCCTTGATGGTAAATCGGTGGGTAGGGACGGCTGCAAGGCTTGGAAGGGCTCGAGCCCGATGCTGCGGCGGCATCTTCCCGCGCGGGGCTTCCCCCGCTTCCTGCATAGGAGACGTGATCCATCTAGGAATGAGGACCAGAGGCCATCGTCGTTTTCGCCTTGCCCGTTAGTGCCCGTATAAACAGGGAGCGCGCCGCCTTGCCGCAGGTTTCCGCGCGAGGAGTCCCGCCCAGTCCCCGGTCATCCTGCCGCTCACCACAGCTTCGCCCTAGATTCGGTCCCGGCGAGTACGCGAGATCCCACCCAGAATGCCCATTGATAAGGGAGGGCATGGCGAAAAGGCCGGCACGCCGGTGGAGAGCCCAGCAACTTCGGACACGGAAGCGTTGGACGGGACGGGCCGCGTGGACGAGAAGGCGCTGTTGCGCAAGCTCGACTACCACCTGCTGCCCGCCGTCGGCATCTTGTATCTGCTTTCTTTCCTCGACCGCAGTAACGGTACTACGGCCTCACGCCCGCTCCGGGCCGATCTGGGCGCAGATGCTGACCAAACCATGCAGTGGGAAACGCAAGGCTGGAGGGTCTTCTCGATGACCTGCACATGAGTACGGACCCATGCTACGCGCCTGCGCGCCGTCTCCTGGCTGACTGCTGTAACTGCTACCAGCGGGGAACCAGTACCTCACGGGCCTGACGTTGTACTTCGCCGGCTATGTCCTCTTTGAGGTAGGACGCCCTGCAGAAACCTGGCGAAAGCGCCGCTACCTACCCTGGGTCGCCACGTGCTGACTTGATGAGGCTAGATCCCGTGCAACATCGTCCTGAAGAAGACCACGCCACGCATCTGGCTGCCGGCCCTGACGCTGGCCTGGGGCGTCGTGGCCACGCTTCTCGGCATTGTAAAAGACATGAACGGCTTTTTTGTGGCCCGCTTCTTCCTCGGCGTCGCCGAGTCCGGCCTGTTTCCCGGCGTTGTGTACTATTTCTCTATGTGGTACGGCAAGCATCGGGGCGCCGACATTCCGTATATGTTTGGTTTCTTAGGGATGGGATGCGCTGACGTGGCCGGCCTAGGTACCGACGCCGCGAGCGGCAATACCGTATATCGTTGTTCTTCAGCGCCGCGTCTTTAGCGGGTGCCTTTGGTGGTATTTTGGCCTATGTATGCTGGGGCCAGTTTTGGAGGCATTGAAAGGCGTTACTGACGTTTACTTCAGGGCATCGGAAAAATGGGCGGCGTGGTCTGGGAGAATGGCTGGCGGTGGATCTTTATTCTCGTGAGTTATCTGCGGAGGAGCTTGCTACAGGTGCGCGTGTGGCTTACCGGTCGACAGGAAGGCATCGTGACGTGCATAGTAGCTATCGCGGCCTTCAAGTTCATCCACAATTATCCGAATACGTCGTTTTTTCTCTCCGACGACGAACGGGCCTTTATCCACCAGCGGCTCTCCGCCGACAGCGACGCGACCAACGAGGAGAAATTCAGCTGGGGCGCCGTCGTCGAGGCCCTCAAAGACGTCAACTGTTGGCTCTACGGGTTCGGCTTCCACACCATGAGCCTACCACTGTACACCCTCTCCCTGTTCCTGGTACGCCACGCTTTTCAACGGCCATCCTTGGGTGCATCCAGCCCCATGGACAGCGTAGAAATAACTGACACCACGGCCAGCCGACCATTATCGCCAGCCTGGGCTACACAGCGGCGACGGCCCAACTGCTTACCGTGCCCCCGTACGCGTTCGCCTTCGTCACGACCCTTCTAGCGGCCCACCTATCGGAGCGGCGCGGGCAACGGGCGCTCTTCATCGGCGGGTCGTCGCTTTTGGGGGCTGTCGGGTACTGCCTACTGCTCGGGAACACGACGCCGACGACGCGGCCGGGACTGTCGTACGCGGGCGTCTTTTTCGCCGCCGGCGGCATCTACCCGGCCACGGCCCTGGTTCTCTCGTGGCCCGCTATCAACGTGTCCGGCCAGACTAAGCGCGCCGTCGCCAACGCCCTGCAGATCAGCGTCGGCAACCTCGGCGCCGTCCTCGGCACGCAGCTGTACCGCGCCGGCGATGGCCCGCGCTTCCTCGTCGGCCACGCCCTCGCCCTCGCCTACTTGCTTGCCAACGTCGGCGTCGTCGCCATCCTGGGCCGCCGCCTGCGCGCCGAGAACCGCCGCCGCGAGGGCCTCGCCCCCGAGATCCAGCATGTCGGTGCCGTGCCTGATTGGCGCGGCGACTCGGACCCTAGGTGGCGGTTCGAGTATTGACGGAAGAGGGTTCGTGCCTGGTGGCTGGCGCGCCCGACGGCCAAAGGCCCAGGGGATTGTTGGTCGTGGCCGATCCGGATCGGGTCTGTTGTGGTGCGAGGTCTCTGTCCATTTCCTGCTTCACTTGAGACCCTCCTATATATGCCAACATCGGTTTTCAGTACTAGGCGCAAAAAGCACTGTCTCGTGCATGCCGTCTGTTTGGGCTCCTGCCTCATAGGTATCTTGACGGGCTCTATAGCTGTGACTGTTCTTTGACTCCTTCGTCTACGTCCTCCCTTGAGACTTACTCTGCTGTCTGCACTGTACGAGCTCTGGGTCACTCACGCCTGAAAGACCTAAAATTCCGGTCTACTGGACGTAATGACGGTGCTAGACAAGCGCGGGGGGAAAGGGCCGACGGGGGTGGCAACGCCGCACGCCTTTTATCCTTTTAAAGGCTTCTCCCTAGTTTCGTAGATGATCAAACCAGCAGCCAGGTCTCATACGGGCTGCATCTTCCGAGAGAGTCTCCCTCACTCATAGTTGTCTCGCCTCGGCCTATTCTCACGAGGTGGCCAACCTTTGATAGTCCAAACTCGACGGGAAGGGGGGCTTTCTTTTCATTTCCCATTCGCCAGGTAATTGCATCGGAAGCCCCCAATGAGTGCTTCTCTGCTGGCAAAGGGGCGATGACGACACCGGGCCAGAGATTGAAAGCGCAGAGGTGCCAAAACATATCAAAAGGTTGAGGATTTGATAGACAACGCACACTCTGGAACGCAGTCAGTATCTACACTCCGGAGGCTGGTGAATAGAGCATATCCAGGGAGCCAATCTCCTGAGCCGTCAAACAAATAGCCACTCCCTCCATTGGTCTTCCAGGCGGGCTCGACCCGGCGTCCTGTTGTGTTCTCTGTAGACGGCTTTCAAGCACTCAGAATCGTCCTGTTATACTCTTAGCGGAAAGAGACGGACAGCAGGTGGGAAAGGCAGGCCCTAGAGTACGATGAAAGCGCCTTCCAAGAGCGGGTGGAGGTTGTTCTGCCCAGTCTCCCCCCTTGGACTAGTTTCATGATGACATGGATGAGAAGAGCTTGCCGAAAAGAAAGCAGCTTCCATTTACTCATGCTTGTGCACTGGGAAAACTTGTCAGTCGCTGCACGGACAAAATCCTATAATTCGGAAATGGACTCTCGAACGGTGGCGCGGAAACCCTCACAGTCACGGTGTACATTGTCCCAAAAGAGTTTCCGGCTGGCCCGAACCCCTGAAGTCTGCATGTGTATCAAAGCTATGCAATTTTCCGCGGCCCCATTTTTTCTTGTTTGTGTTCAACAGGAAGATGCTGGGATGGGTGGCGGGCGGCAGACCGCTGTGGTTCATCATCACCAGAGGGCACGCTTTCAGGCTCTGGAAAATGACCTGGGTGTTGCGATGTGGCCAGGGAAAAAGTCCGCCCACACCACAGCCGCTCATTGGAACCTTCATCTGTGTCGTTTGGATTCCCAGAGCACCTCTCTTGTTTCCGCAAAATGTGATATGTTGATAAACAAGATGGGTTGATTTTTGAAGATCGGTTGGAAACATTTTACCGGAGGCAGTCCCAGTCAGCTGGGAAAGGTAGCCGTGGTAGATGAAAAGCAAGTGCTACGGGAAAAATTATTTAGCCCAGGTAGCTGGCCCTCGGCGTTCAAACTTTCTCACAAGATACAGGTACCTGGAAGGGCCGCCTTCAAACATGCTCGCCTCGGTACGCCGCATAAACAGCACCTTGGGCTTGGGGGTTTTCTGGACCTGGGGTTTTTCTGGGCCTGCGTGCACGCCCCCCTTAGAGTCCCTGGTACCATGTAGCCAGGATACCACCCTCCCACGATCCATCAGGTGTACCAGGTAGGCTGGGGGACCTCATCGAGCAGCCGGTAGCGGCCGAGCTCGCGATTCTTGTAGGCGACGGGGTCGTGCAGGGTATGGGTGCGGAGGTCGCGCCAGAAGCGGTCGAGGCCGACGCGCGCCGCCGTGGAGCGGGCCCCCGTCACCTCGAATACGCCCGCCGTGATGCGTAGCCCCGTGTCTGTCGCCACCACTTTCACGCTCGCCACCCACTCGGCCAACTCCCCGCGACGGCGCGCCGTCAGGCCCGCTCGCCGTGCCTGGTCCCCCCCGAACTGCGCGTACACGCTGTCGACCTCCCGCCCGGCCCGGTCGGCCAGTTCGCTGGCCGCCCGCAGGTGCGCGAAGAAGTTGCCGTACGTCGACAGGATGTAAAACTCGTCCGTTGCCGTGGTTTTGTTCTGTTGGCGACTTTAGCACGGCCGGCTGCGATGAGAGTCGGAAACGGGAGAAGCAAGAGGCACGAAAGGGAACTTCTGCTGTGCACTGGAGCCGGTTACATACATCACCGCCAAAGGGCCAAGGCCGTGTGGTCGTCGTCGTATACTTGGCCGCGAAGTCAAGCGCGCCGAGGGCGATGCCGAGATAGAAGTTGCTGAATACGAGCTGGATCCTGCGTTGCGGGTTAGCCGGAAGCACACTGACCCCCCAGCTGGTAAGCAGCATCCTGGGAAAGGCCATTACGCACGTGGGGAGAAGCAAAGTAGCGAAGGGGATGCCGAGCACGGCAGGCTCCGGTTTCCGGGCCTCGGGATCCCAACCCAGCGCGTCGGTCCAGGGGACGGCGACGTTGTCGATCTCGACGGAGCCCGACTCGGTCAGGCGGAGGCCAATGTTATCCCAGTTGTGCTGGAACCGGATGCCAGGCTGGTGCGTCGGTACCAGGGCGAAGAGATGGTCCTCGGTGCCCTCAAGCACGCCCTCGAGGACCGTCATGTCCGAGACGACGCCGCCGGTATTGAAGTTCTTGAAGCCCTTGAAGACGACGTGGTTGCCGACGGAGGAAACGGTCAGTTCCGCGTCGCGCGGGTTGACGGCGCCCCCCACAAAGTAGTTGTTCGTTAGCAGCAGCGCGTGGATCCGGTCGGCCTGCTCGGGCGAGCCCACCACGTCGGCCGTCGTGGACCAGAGGAGATGGTAGCCGAGCAACATGCCGAGCGAACTGCAGGCTCCTCGTCCGTCAGCCTCGAGGACACGTCCCATCATGAGGGGCCAGGCGGGCGGGGCAATTTACCTGTCGGCCTTGGCCACTTCCCGAATCACCTTGTAGCCCACGCTCCAGGCCTGGCCCCCGCCGCCGTATTTCGCCGGCCCGAGCACTTTGAGGAGGCCGGAGTACTTGAGCAGCGCGACTTCGGCGTGCGGGCTCTTGTTCTCGTGCTCCCGGTCCGCCGCGGTCGGCGCCAGTATGGCAGCCACGTGGCGAGCGCGGAGGAGCCATTCTTCCTCGCCGGAGGGCAAAGAGGGCCAGTGGTTCTGGTACTTGCCGTAGACGGCGGGGTCGGTATACGGCTTGGTTGCGGCTTGAGGCGCCATGATAGGTGTGCTCTGCCAATCAAGCATGAGGCGTGCGTGGAAGTTGCATTCCGTAGAAGAAAGGGTCGGCGGGAGGCCGTGTCGCTGTATTTATTTTCCCACGGCACTCTGCCGTTTCCTTGGCCGGCCGGAACTTGGGCCGTGACGCCTGATCAAGTTTTCTTGCGCCATCAGCGACACGGCGCCCTTGGTTTCCCCTCATCATGGCACTTGGCCGGCGTGCATCCCCAGTTGTTCCACGCCATATCCTATCGTCAGTTTGCATTGGCGTCACGTAATCGCCCCTACCCCCCGACGACGCAACACAATTGGCAGGCGCATGGCGCAACACCATGGGATCAGCAACCCCGCCCGGGATTAAACTTCGACAGCACATGGTGTGATCTCGCATCCCCGCGGATTTCCCGGGAAAGTGCCGGCCAAGGGTCCCGAGCCACGGCGCATCTGACGATGGGGCCATCGCGGGGTCGAATGACGCCTTCTGCGCGGTGCGGGCAAGGCGGCTTGAACACATAAAACACAACGGGGCGCTCGCGGGCCCGGTGCCGGCTTCTCGCCATGCGAGGCCCACGAGAGTGCGGAACACAAGAGGGACGAGATGGCAAGTCCTGGCGAGACTCTGAACACCGCTGCCGACAGGCTGCTTTTTGCGTAAGGGCAGCTTCCTTCCCCAGGGCCCGCCGGATCCGTACAGACGAGCTGACGAACGCGGGGGCGGCAGGTACTGGGCGCCCAACGTGTCGGGGGGCCTGGTCATCAGCAAGATACCGCAGCGCACCAGCTGGGATCTGCAGTCGAACATGCGGTACGCGCAGACGGCGGAGAAGGCCGGTTTCGAGTACTCGCTGACGCAGATCCGCTTCACGGCGGCGTACGGCGCGGCGCACCAGCACGAGTCGGTGTCCTTCTCGCAGGCGCTGCTGGCGGGGACGGAGAAGCTCAGGGTGATCGCCGCGATCCTGCCGGGGCCGTGGAACCCGACCGTCGCCGCCAAGCAGCTGGCCAGCATCGACCACTACTCGCAGGGCCGCGTCGCCGTCAACGTCGTCAGCGGCTGGAACAAGAGCGAGTTCGCCGCCGTCGGGGAGTGGTGGCTGGAGCACGCCGAGCGGTACCGCCGCTCCGCCGAGTTCATCCGTTGCCTCCGCGGCATCTGGACGGCGCCCGCCGACACCGGCTTCACCTTCGCCGGCGACTTTTACCGCTTCCGCGGCTACCGGCTGAGCCCGCAGCCGCTGCAGCGGCCACACCCCCCCATCTTCCAGGGCGGCAACAGCGAGGACGCGCGCCAGAACGCCGCCGAGGTGAGCGACTGGTACTTCATGAACGGCAGCACGCTCGATGGCATCCGGGCCCAGATTGCCGACGTGCGGGCCCGCGCCACCCAGGCGGGGCGCGCGGGCCGTGTCCGGTTCGCCCTCAACGGCTTCGTCATCGTGCGCGAGACCGAGGCCGAGGCGGTCCAGGTGCTGCGGGAGATCCAGGGGCGGGCCGACGCCGAAGCGGTGGGCGCGTTCCGCGAGGCCGTACGGCAGGCGGGCGCGAGCGCGGCCGGTGGCGACGGCATGTGGGCCACGAGCACGCTCGGCGACCTCGTGCAGTACAATGACGGCTTCAAGACGCGGCTCATCGGCACGGCTGCCCAGGTCGCCGAGCGCCTCCTGCTACTCAAGAGCCTCGGCGTCGACCTCATTCTCACCGCCTTCCTCCACTACGACGACGAGATCGCCGCGTTTGGTGACACCGTCCTGCCGCTGGTGCGGGAGCTCGAGGCCGCCGGCCGCGGCAAGGATGCCGCTTTCGAGCTGGCCAGGACTGGCGGCGTGTACCAAGAGGCTTGACAAGCTGGGACGCGGCTGAACCGAACGTGCACTTGAGCGATAGAGGCGAGATGGACTCGGATTGTGGATGGATTACACCGGACACAAAGGTATCGCACTGTCTTTCCTCATGCATAGTCTTTCGGCGGCATGTTTTGGATAAGACGATGGGATTAGCCGAGGCCGCTATCAGAACGAAAGAACCAGATCAGGGGTAGTAGGTGAGGACAATGTCCAGTACTTCAGGAGCACCCAGTAACTAGTGACATGTTTCATCGCATTGTTACGCATGCCCGGCTGCGAGCCCAGCATAACTTACTGAGGTAGCCAAGCCGCCCTGGAGACATCGCCCAAGCCCAAGACGGATAGTCCTGTGTTGCATGGCCGTGCAAGTGTTCGCCGGGTCGACGAATCGTTGACTATCCTCTGCTTCTGCCCTGATTCCCATCTCTCGGAGCGGCAGCGAAAGGGGTGGGGACCCGGGGGAACCCAGCCCCGAAAGGGGAAACTCGCGCCGCGGCCCTGTATATTGGCGAATGAGCCCCCTGCCGCGGCCCGGCGATTAAGCAATGCCGGCCAAGCAGAAGCGCCCCCGGCAGGCGGGTGAGATCCTTTGTCGGGTTAGCGACGCTGCACGTCAGCCCCCTCACCAAGCACCACAGACGACCCGGCATCCTGCTCTTACCCCCCGTCCTGTCGCCTTCTGGCCCTCTTTGTTGCCTGTGTCCGACGCGGCACTTCGTTGCTAACCTCCTCTCCCCCAAAGCGCGCCGTCGTAACCGCCCGCCCATCGCCCGCCATCCTTCGCCCACGCAATCATGGCATCGCCCTCCGCGCCGGCGCCCTTCCTCGGCCGGGCCGCCGCCGACGGTGCACCGCCGGTAAGCGGCCTAACCGTGCTAGCCGCCCTGGCCGTGGCCTACGTCGTCGCCCTGGCCGTCTACGCCCTCACGCTGCACCCTTTGGCGGACGTGCCGGGGCCAAAGCTGTGGTAAGCACCGTGCAGTATTCCCCTCTACCCCCATTGTGCCGCAAACCCTTCTCCGGGGAAAGATGCTGACTCCAAGGGGGGGGGGGGGGTTCCTGGTAGCGCCATCACCCGCATCCCGTACTGGTACTACTACCTCCGGGGCCGGGACGTGCCCTGGCTCCACGGGCTGCACCTCCGCTACGGACCGGAGCTGCGCTTTGGGCCCACCGATGTCAGCTACACGGCTGCGCGCGCCTGGCAGGAAGTCCAAGGCTACGAGAGGGGGCAGCCCGAAAACCCCAAAGCCATCGATTCCTTCCCCCAGCCCGTCAACGGTACGCTGATAACGTCTTCCCTTGGTCCCTCGCATGGGGCCCCCGTTTCTTCCCCCGCCCCTGTTCTTCTCCGGGTCTCGCTGATACCGTGTTCCCTCGGGATGATAGGCGTCCCTGGCATATTGACGGCTGATTTCGAGTCGCACGCCCGCGTGCGTCGCGTGTTCTTGCCGGCTTTCTCGGAGCGAGCATTAAAGGAGCAGGAGCCGTTATTCCGCAAATAGTACGTAACGAAAGCCCCCCGGGCCTGTGGTCCACCGTCAAGGGCCTATCCGCGCTTCCATACTAACACCAGGCCCTCCGGGGGGCGGGCCGCCTCTCGCAGCGCCGATCTGCTCGTCTCCAAGCTCCGCGAACTCGGCATCGACGGCAGGCCGGTGGAAATGACGCGCTCCTTCAACTTCACCACCTTCGACGCCATGGCCGAGCTGTGCTTCGGCCACCCCTTGGGCCTCCTGGAGAGGTACGAGTACAGTCCTTGGCTCCGGTCCGTGTTCGCCAGCGTGCAGATGCTGCCGTTCGTCAGTATCATCGCCTACTACCCGCTCGTCGCCGCCGTCTTCGCCCGCCTCCAGCCCCGGTGGCTGCTCGAGCAGCGCGTCCGGCACTTCCGGCACTCGGCCGACCGCGTCGACCAGCGCCTCCGCGAAGGCGGCGCCGGAAAGCCCGATGTGTGGAACCTGGTCGAGGCGGCCCAGCAGTCCGAAGCCAAGCTGTCCCGCGAGGAGATGTACTCGAACGCCGCCACTTTCATGACGGCCGGTTCTGAGACGACAGGTAGTAGCCGCGTCCGTACCCGTCCGCTTCTTGGCAAGCTGACAATCCTTTTGCACCCAGCCACCGCCCTCAGCGCCGCCCTGTACTACCTCCTGGCCTACCCGGCCACCATGGAACGGCTCAAGGCCGAGGTGCGCGGGGCTTTTGGCCGCCCCGAAGACATCGCCTTCAGTCGGCTGGCCAGCCTGCCCTACCTGACGGCTTGCCTCAAGGAGGTCCTGCGCATCTACCCGCCCCTGCCCGTCGGCGCGCCCCGGCTCATCCCCGCCGGGGGCAAACGCGTCCTGGGCCGCTGGCTGCCGCCCGACACGCACGTCGCCGTCCACCACTACGCCGCCTCCCACATGCCCGCCAACTTCAGCGACCCCGGCGCCTTCGTGCCCAGCCGCTGGCTGCCCGAGGGCATCCGGGGGGCTCACGCCGGCGACGTTCGAGAGGCCTCGCAGCCCTTCAGTTGGGGCCACCGCAACTGTCTCGGCCAGAAGTAAGTCGCCGTGCCCGCCCGCTCCGCTTGGCATGCGCCCATGTCACGGCCCCATCTTGCTGACCCCTCCCCCAGCATGGCTATGCACGAGATGCGGCTTTTACTCGCCCGCGTCGTCTTCTCGTTCGATTTCGAGCTCTGCGACGAGACCTCGGCCTGGTTGGACCAGCGGACCTTTGGGCTGTGGGAGAAGCATGACCTTTTCTGTCGGGTACGGCCCGTGGGCGCGAACTAGGCGAGGGGCCGGTGTGGAGCCAACCCGCCTAACGGAGGAGAAAATATCTCGGGGACTGGTGGGAATGGAGACTCTATGGCGGGCTGATGGTTTGAAGTAAGTAGGCATTGATGGCTTGACGTCCTATCCCCGCCGCCCCTCCATCCTGGTAGGAGGAACGAGACCCGCTGAGCAGGTGCACAGCCAGATCTCCATAGAATGCTGTCGCGCTGAGAACGGCACCTACGTACTGATACAGAATCTCTGGTCACGTGAAGGAGGCAGGGATCCAGAGATATACGGACCTATTCTCATATATATTTAAACCTATTGAACCCCCCAATCTCATTAAGAGAGGGGCGGGCATCTATCACTCTCTACTCGTACCACTACCTTGAAATCTCCCACGCGTGACAAATGCTGTAGTGGAATCCGCCGCCGACATGTTGGCCCGGCGAACGCCGTCAAACGAGCTGTGTCGCCCGTCTCCCATCAACATCGATTCCAGTGCTGCCGTTGGGCTGTCTAGTGCTTTTTACCCCCCGGCAATATTCTTTCCTTTCTGTTCCTGGACGGCACGGGCACACGACTCCGTCATTGCCGGTCCAACTGGTGCACAAGTGCAAAGAGTGAGACCGCCAACATGGACGAGCTCGATGCTTATTACCTTCGTTTCCTAGCGAGCTGCAACATCATCCGCCCCGTCGCCCTGCTCCATTCATCCTTTTTCTCCCGCCCCTCGCACTGCATATCGCCCGTGGTCACGCCGCAGGGCGAAACGAGACACGGGCGACATCCCGAGACCCCGTCTCCCTCGAATTCCGAGGACAAGTGCCCCTCGACCCGCCCGGCCTACGCCAACTCGGCCTCGATGACACTCTCCAAGGCGCCCCAGTGCTTCGAGACGCCGACGACGCGCAGGCCGACCGACTCGAGCAGAGTGCGCCAGTGGCGCTCGGTGCGCTCCAGGCCGGAGACGATGTTCATGAGCTGCAGGTCGAGGGTGGTCATGAGGCTGGAGGCGCCGCAGGCCGGCAGGACCGTCTCGTAGACGAGCAGGCGGGAGTAGCCGGGGCGCATGGCGGCGACGACGTGGCGCAGGATGCGGGCGCACTCGGCGTCGGGCCAGTCGTGCAGCACGGCGTGGAAGAAGTAGGCGCGGCAGCCGGCCAGGGGCTGCGGCGTGAAGAAGTCGTGCGCCATGGTGCGGATGCGCGGGTCCAGCCGCGCCGCCTCGGCCGCCGCCAGGATTTCCGGCAGGTCCTGCACCACGACCGCCCCCGCCGGCAGCTCCGGGTGCCGCGCCAGGAGCCGCGCCGCGTCCAGCCCGTGGCACCCGCCCACGTCGACGAACAGGGCGCCGGCCGCCGCGCCGGCCGCGGCCCCCTCGAGCAGCGGCGCCGTGTCGTACACGTCAGTCCAGGGCATTTTGTGGTTGCGCAGCGCCGTCATCAGCCCCGTGAAGCTCTCGCCCTTGCCGGCGTCGCGCTGGCACAGGGCGAAGAAGTCCACCCCGTGGAGGTCGGAGAAGTTGTCGGCCTGCCCCCGGGGCTCGGTGTACGCGAACTTCCGCATCGACTCGGGCACGTGAAGACTGGCGGGGATGATCAGGTCCGTCCCGCACTTGAGCATGTGGTCCATGTGTGACTCTTCGTCTCCCAGGGCTAGAGAGAAAGGGGTCGGCTTCCACACATCCTCTCCGGCTTCCTGGAGCACGCAGAGCGCCGCCACATGCTTGAGTAGACGCCCTGCTCTCGTGTTAGTCCATCGCCGAACTCGGTTCGAGGCGGGCATATCGCACGTACGAAGGAGGTTGGCTTCTGCTTTCATGTTGCACATCTCCAGGATCTGATCAAGTGTCTTGGGCGCCCCCACGTCTTCCTTGTTGACACGGTGCCACTGCGACCAAATACCAAGGTCCCGACAGACCTCGAGGGCGGCAATGAGGGCAGGGGTCTGGAACGTCAGTGTCCAGCCCTGCTCAAAGGGTGTCTCGAAGCGTGCCAGGAGACGCCGGGCGGCCTCTTTGATAGCATAACGTTCCGTCTCGGGGCATTCGTCGGGTTGGAGCGAGTCCAGAAGGCGGACAGCATGTTCCTTGGAACTCATCGTGGCCGTGATTCCGAGCTTTCGTGTGGGTGAATGGGACTCGCGGGGGTGAGAAAGTCGTCAAAGCGACAGGGCCAAGCACAGCAAGGCAAAGGCCCTTTGCCTTGATCCATATATGCTGGTCCCATGCGACCCCCTCTTCGCAAGGCCACAGCCGTTGCTCAAAGTCTCGCGCGACTGACTCCAGGCGGCCCTCCTGACACATGTCCTCCGGCTTGGCAGGGCCGGGCTCTCCAGTGGGCCGTGAGGCCCGCGCGATTGCAGTCGATCGACAACTTCGCCCCTGCAGCCCTGTCCTATCCACCCGTTGCAACCAGGCATCGCCTGTCCCTATGCGGAGTGATCCCGCTTGGCGCTTTCATCCTCGTTCACGTGGACACGTCCCGCATCCGCATTGCGCCTAAACCTATGCTAAGAGGCGTAATACGGATGACGGGCCGCGGGTGGCGAGTTATCTTGCCTGGGCTGTTTTAATTTGCGACGGAATCTGGTACCGGTTCATCTCTGTGGAGAGCCGTCGGAGCTATGTACGCAATTAGTGAAAACCGGAAGTTGATCGGACAACGAGCCCCATCTGCGTGCATATATTCAACCGACCCTTGGCACAGCGGGGGCCGTACGTGGACATGTGTTTTGGCATGCGCCAGAGCCCTGCATCCCGAAATTTGCACCTGCCAGATGGCAATCTACACTTTGCCCACGAGTAGATGCCCTGCGTCCCCCCCGGCGTACGAATCAAGTTCTGCCAGGCCAGGCTGGCTCCACACGCCTTTCCCTACGGTGGGGAGATTTGGGTTTGAGCATTTTGCTCTAGAAGGGTATTTGTGATGCTGGCGTGCACAGGCGCTCTCTGAAAGACGACGATGGTCTTTTACGATATTTGGCCGCCTCTTCCATGTACATGCGTGCCTCGGTAACAGCGTTGTAATTCCAGGGTGGGCACAGTGGTCAGACCGGTCACGGTTTAGTAATTCTGTGGTAAGCCACTGGCATGAGCTCATGTCCGCACTGAGTGCCAGAGTGTCGGGTCATGTAACACGACAGGCACACCCCCCCGTCCATTTGGCACGCTGCTGTGCTATTTACACGCTGCTGCGCCATTCGCACGCAGTCGTGTTCCGCCACACAGCTGATTTATCCAAAGGACCTACGCCGCCGCCCCTCCTGCGTCCGTAGGTGGCCCATCCTCGGCACTGAAGACGCGAACCGACAAATGCCCCTATCCTCATGCCTAGTGAAGCTCTGGCAGAGTGCCGTGCCGGCTATGCCGTCGGCACCTTTATCTCCACGCTCCGGTGGTTCGTGCAGTGGAAGAGAGCCGGGTTCCGGAGCTGGTCGTGGGGTGAGGCTATGTCCATCTGCGCCTGGTTCTTCTTCACGGTGCTCTACGCCGAACTCCAAGTTATTGGTAATGAGCGCCATATAACGGGTGAGCTGGGATGCAAGTCGGCTGATACATTCTGCAGCTGTTCTCGGGGCTCCAATTGGGCTCACCGACAAGCAAAGAGAGGCCCTTCCGGTGGCAGCTCAAGACTCTTTTCGAGAGGGCGCGAAATGGATGTTTTCGTGCTTCTTTGTCCTCATCTTCATGATTGGGAGCTTAAAAGGGTGCCTTGTGTTCCTCTTCCTGGGCTTGACGTGAGCCTTTCCCCTTACCTTTCATCGTGCAGCTAATAACGGTGATGAAGGAGGGACACGTGGCTGTATCGTTACGTGCAGATCGTTGGCACCGTCACCTCTGTGGCCTTTCTTATCGCGGTGACAGCACAGACGTGGTTGCGGCCAAGCGGTTGTCTGTGCTCGCCGCCATGCCGTAGGTTTCCACCAGCTAGGCAGCGTAAGAGCGGGCGCGGCCACGCAGCCATTTGGACGAGCGAACGCACCAGTCCCGCCATCGAAGGGCCAGGCCATGGCAGCCGGTTCTTCTCCATCAGAGGGCACCTGACGACGGTGCCAAGATCCCAGCCAACAGCAGGGGCAGTGCGCGCACGGGGGGGCGGGAGCTGGAGAACGAGAGTCACCGGTTTCAAGGGTCGAAAGGACCACGGGGCAAGGCCGGCACGATGCATCCGGTCGCTCACGCTGTCGATCAACTGGAGACGGACAATGGGACTAGTGCAGAGGGGCAGTACGGCCTCTCTCCCGTCCCCGATGAGCAAGGAGCAGTCCTTTCCACTGTGGCCCACACCTTCCACTACTTTGGGGCAGGTGCTTATGGTTATCGTCAAGAGACAGGGCCATACGCAGGTAGGTTGTGTTGATATTAGGACGCCCAAGGCGTCCACCCGGCCTCGAAGCCATACCGTCCGGTGCCGCCGCGTGTCCTCTTCCCTTTGTCACCCGCAGAGGCACGGAGCGTTGTGTACAGCGCTAGAGACTTCCCGCAAGCGTTAGTTCAGGAACTTGCAGGACTCCCGCTGCGGCGGCAATCCCGTCCCTGACCGTCGTATTTCTTCATGTAATACTGCGAGCCGGATCGGACGCTCTCTCCGTGGGTCCCAGCGAAGTCCTATAGTGTCAGTAATGGTTGGCGATGGACGAACCGCACAGAGGGCCGATGCCTGCAAATCCCATAGCGCCCAGGCTGTGTAGCTCGGCATCCCGGCTTGGTGGTTGGGTGTCTTCTCGGCGATAATACGGGGATAAAAGCATTTACCTGTTGTGCTAAGTTGGCTATGGCTCCATCGTCACTGCTATCCCTCGAGACCAAGTCTGAGCTTTCGAGAGTCGATACAGCGCTGAGTTTTAGGTGTTTCGTATCCCTGAGAGCCAGTTCGGAGGTATGAGAAAGAGGTTCGGCGGTTGCAAAGAGCCAGCAGTAGCGCGGAAGTAATTTTCGTAGCTGTGAAAGAAATGTGGCTAGAACAGCGCCGAGTGCGGTAATGGATGCAATTATGGGCCATTTCGCATGTCTCTCTCGTATTCCGAAGCGTTTCTACGGCAGATATGATCGTTTATAACCCATCAGAGCCAGATCCTATTCTGAAGCCCCCTGCTGGTGTTGACCCCCACTTGGGGGTAACCTCCTTTGCCGTCTGGTTGGGGGCGACTACGCTGCGACAGTGCGTTGCTGTGCCGTGCAATAGCACATCTGCACTCTCAAGCAGTCAGCATTCCATGAAAAGGAGAAACGAACCGAATACCTCATACTATTTATCTGTGCACTCAGTCCAAGAGTCCTGTGCACGTCGACATCAAGCGGGTATGGCAGTGCTAAGAAGCTCACTCCCGCCCGGCACAGTGCGTGTATGGTTGGGGAGAGTTTAGTGGGCTTTAATGTGGCACCATAGATAAACATCCTAATAAGTGTGTGTCTTGGTACAGATGCGGATTCGCTTGTCGTGGCCTGCTCTTGCGGCCAAGCAGAGCAAAGCCCCCGTCCCCGCCTTGGGAACGCCTATAGCCAGACCCGAGGCTCTATGGATCCGCCCGGGGATGGTGAATGTGAGGAAGAGACGGACATAGCGATGTACCTGAGGGGTGGAAGCAGTTGGTCCGCCAAGCATAAGGTGAGTGAGAGCTCCTGTATGGCCGGACAGACGACGGCGCGGACACTGGTGCCAAAAGGTCCTGCAGCAAGCATTTGAAATGCGCACAGTAAGCATGGGGGCTGGGCTGATTTCCATGGATAACAGCGCGGTCGTCATTATGTATCTAGACATGGGGGGGGCAAGGGCCGTTGGAATAAGGCACCTGAGGACGAAACTGATGCGACCCTGACGGCCCGCCGCGGGACCCCGGTCTGATGGGTAGAAAAGCTAGGGCCAGGACAGCAACGAAGCAGGATTCCAGGGCAAGGGAAAAGCCGAGATGAACATGTTTGTAGGGGAACCAGGTGCGAGGTCTTTCCAGTGAAGGGATGGATTGTGCAACGAAAGGATTCAAAGCCAGTTACGCTGACGTAGGCTGCCCTCTCCCAATGTACGAGCCATGCACGGTACCTTACCCAATCACCCGCGCCGAATCTCGCAACGCATCCCTATTAAACATTGCTTCCTGCATAAATGCACAGCCACGTATTCTTTGGGGAAGGGTATGGATTCGCGTTTTGTTGCGCGGTATGTTTCTAGGTGAAGCCAATTATAGTACTGGCTTGTAAGAGAAGAAAACAACCCTAGGCTATGGTATTCCCGATTTGAATATGGGAACGGCTCGCTAAAATGGGTCTGGAGACTGTCGGAATGGACGCAGTGGCCGCGGTGGTAGTGCAAGCCATGTCGGCGCGCAGACTAGAAATATTAGAAAAGAACGCCATCACGAATATGCACCAGCTACCACCCTGCATGCAACCCCGCTGGGCTGCTGGTTTTGCGAGAAGAACCCCGCCGCCGGTCGGCCACCATCGCCAGCAACCTGCAGCTGCGCGCTATGCACAGCCCACGCCGGGTACGGGGGGTGGATGCGACGGGTGGAATCCGCGATGGATTCTGCCATCATCCGCCCCCAAAAGGGGGCCAGACGGGATAATGGCGCGTCCCCACAGAGCGGTGATCATGCGGGCGAATCCAGTACACCGAGGCTGCCGTAGGCGCGCGGCCGATAGCATGTACTTGGAATACCCTCGCTGTCGGCGGCTGTTCTCGGCGCCGTCCGTCCGAGGCGAGCGTGGGCTGGTGGGCCTCCCGCATGGCCATATCCACATGCGTGTCGTCGGGGCGCTTCGATAACAGCGCCGGGCCTATCAGAAGACTTGGTCCGCGGCAAAACCTACGTGGGGGCGCCACGGGAGCCAACGAAGGGCCAGCACACAGGTTGGCCTTGCAAGTCGGTCGTTCGCAACATCGTCTTCTTCCGAGTCCTAGAAGAATACACACCTCCCCCTCCTGCACACGCTCATATTCTAAAACCCCATCCTCCCCGGTGCAAGAGCCGCTTCATACCACTGCATAATATATCAATTCATTAGTCTATTCCCATCCCCACCGCATCTCTCCGTCTTAGTAAGGCAAGCCTTTTTTCCGGGCATCAGCACGGCGAGCCTCGGAACATCCAGGCTTCACTCCAGTATCGTGGCCACCACTGTGGTCTCAACCACGAATCAGTCGCAAGAAGAAGGCCCCAAGGCCGTGAGCTCGATTTTCTTTCGACACGTAAGACGATTCTTTCGCACTAGCTGTCGACGGCGGCCCAACCCTGCCTATATTTCTCCGCCATGCGCTCCTTTAAAAGTCAATACGACCCCGAGGAAGAGTCAAACACGGGTGACGACCCCATTTGGACTCCTGAGCCATCCGAGGCTGGGGGTCCTCATGATGACGGCTTCGCTAATCACGCCGCCGGCTCTGAAAAGGGGGTAAGTCGCCATTCCAACCGAGATCACGCCTTGGAGCATGATTTATAGGGCCATGAAGACTTTACTTTGTTTATATTTCATCGCGTAATCTGTTTCCTCTTTTCTCCCCTCTTTGTTGTTGCTATTTGACTTTGGTCGCGTTGTTTTTACTGAGGTTACCATCATGACGCCTTGGATGACTGGCGTGGCTTCTATTAATGGTTTACAGTCTGTTTTCATGCACTCTATCTTTGCTTTTTGTTTTTTTCATTCCATTAGCAACCAGGCTCTGGCTGGTCACCAATCTGGTCTTCTCGTTTTGTCCCTTTTCATGCCAAGGAGATTTCGATGCGGGCGCCTCCAACCTCACGCTCTAAGGCGAGTGGCTGATAGCACATTGGTTTTCAAGGGAAGATCTGGCCAAGATGACTTTACGTCCAAGTTCCCGGCAAGCGAGAGACCCCGCGACAAGGTCGAGAAGCCAGTGGAGGTGGCTTCTCACCTCAGCCCTACCAACAGGATCTTTGTGCTAGTGGTCGTGTTGCCGTTGGTCGTGCAGCTCCTGTTGCTGTTTTTTTCATCCCCGTTGAGGTGGTCAGCGTCGTCTGAAGCCAACCTTAATGCTCCGCATCTGGAATCTGCAAGTGCTTAGATTCCTAAGAATGTGAGATTAATTAGCTAACTTTCTTTCATATCATGAAGGAGTCGGAGGAGCGCAACTCGACCAAGCCATGGAACGAGACGAACCCCTGGCCGGGCACCACGTACATGATTATCGAAAAGAAGACGGGCCGCGCTATCACTCTTCAGAACGGTGAGCTGTTTCTCCCGGCCCTCGACCGCGACGGCCAAGAAGCAGCACAGACGGCCCACAACACGTGGCTTTGCTGCGAGCAGAACAACTACTGGGGCTTCCAAAACACGGCCACCGGGCGCTACATGGGCCACGATGGGGGCGGCGGCATGTGTGGAGCCGCCACCAGCATTCAGAACTGGGAGATGATGGTGGCGCGGCCACTTCCGGACGGCGGGTACCAGCTGTTGATGCCGCACTATTGGCACACCCTCCGGGTCGTCGCCATCGCCGATGACGGACGTCACCTCACCCGCAGGATGCATGGTGGGGCCGCATGGGAGTTCCGGATGGTTCGGACGTAGATCAGGACACCGGCTTTCTTGACGCACAGTCTGGCAATTGATGGCCGCAGGGCCGACAGACTTGGTGCATGGGTCTCGTCACGGATTGTGCATCACGACACTCGAAAGCTTAGTGAATGAAGACATGCGTATTCTGGAGCGGGTTTCCCAAAGGAGAGCACCAGCACTCCGTGCCACAGGGCATGGCCATGCACAAACGACCACGCATCGCAGGAGCTGGTATCAAAATAAACACGGGCCACTAGATATGCCTAAGGCCCTGATCGGCCGTTCCGCAAGTCCACGCTGCAATTCCACACACCAATACATGCCATATCCTAGATAAGCGGCGCCTTAGTGGATGTACCTGCCTACGCCAAAAGTGGTAAGTTTTAGTGGCAAATCTCGTGACATGTTACCTCTAGCGAAGACTCTGCTGTCCCCGCTCGGTTAGCAAGTTGCTGCTGCGTTCCTCACGATAGTTACCCTTACGAACTGACCCCTGCGAACCGACCCCTGCGAATAGAGCCCTGCTATACTGCAGGCCCCTTGCTATAGCAAGCCCCTTGCCCTTGCTATAGCACACCCCCTTGCAACCATGGCTTCTGAGGCTGGTGTTGAGGCTGGTGTTGAGGTTGTTGGCGACTCAATTATCGCAGCAGCAGCGCCAGCGCTAGCGAGGTCGGAATCGCCAGCTGCAGGCCCAGGCCCAGCCACGCTAGCGCACTGGCTTGAAGTGCCACCAACGCCTCGTACGCCGCCAGGCCTCATAAGCAGCAGCAGCGCCAGCGCTGGCAACTTGCACCAGTCAACGCCACGAACGGTACCAACCGAAGTTATCGATATAGACGACGTTTCTGGGCCTTCCGAGCCAGGGCCTTCCGAGCCTCTCGTACCGACAACGCCGCCTTAGCATATAGAGGAGTTGCGTCGCAGCAGGAGAAAGAAGAGGCCCCGGAGGCTAACAACGCGCCAAGGCCGCGCCGGACGAGCGTTCCGCTGGACGCCAGACCTACGCGGAGTATTCGTAGGCTAACTGCTTGATTGCAAGCGCCTCAATATGCTGGAGATAACTCGTGCCGGCGCTCTAAGGCCTGCTTTCGAACGCGTGGCTCGAGAGATGGTTCGAATAGGCTACCCAGCAGAGCACTGGTCCTGGCAGCTTGCAAGGAAGCGGTACGCAGACTGCAGAACACGCTGGAGGCAGTGGTTGCGCGCTGAGCGCAGCGGAACTGGCCCAGACGCCGACGGGCGTATGCAGGCACCTTCTGAGGTCTTCGAGCACCTAATTAATAAGGATCCGACGTGCCACTGGCTGAGGACGGAGCCCTTAAAGAACCTTAAGGCCTGGAGAGAGGTATTCGCAAAGGAGTCAGCGACCGGCGAGGATATAAGGGAGGCTGGAGAGGAACAGGGACTACCAGAAATACCAGCAATTCGTATGGGGTCCCAAGTAACAGAGATTCTGGACCTGACCTCTAAGGATGAAGATACCGTCGAAAGCGCCGACCCCGCGGACCCCTTCGGAACGCCTCCACGGCCGCCGCCTAGCAGGATCGCCGGTCGCGCTAGCAGAGGCATCTCCAGACGCGGATATAGCAGCAGCAGCATCTCTAGGCGCAGTGGCGGCGGCAGCAGTAGCTCGCCAACGCGCAGCAGACGGCCTCGTCCAGCGACGGTCTTAGCGGCGGAGGCGCTTGGCGATAGTCTTAGTAGCAGCGTTGAGGCTGCACTGAGTCGGTTAGAGAGGGCCGCTGAGGGGCTGGTTCGCGCCGAACCGGCAGAACTAGTAGCCAACGCCACGAGAGTGATGTGCGGGATAAAGGACCAGCTTTCTGCTGACGAGCGCCTCCGAATGATGATGGCGTTAGCAGCAGACTTGAATAGAACGCTGGTAGCGGCGTTTCTAGCGATGGATGAGGGCGTACGCGTTGACTGCGTACGCCGGTTGCTAGAGGAGTAGATAAGCAGAGTAAAAATTCAAGTTAGCTGGCAGTTCTGGCAGTTCTGGCAGTTCTGGCAGTTGCTAAAGACCCCTTAATAGTAGCGTTTTTGCTGTTTCTTCGTCCCTTTGTAACTTCACTATCTTCGCTAGCGCTGCTAGCGCCGCCTTAGCGGTTCTATCGAGACCACAGATCATCGGTTATCTGCTGGCGTACCTCAGTTGAGCTCTTTGTGCCGATTTCCTAGTCCATACGCTAACGAGCCCTTTCCATACAGCGTTTTTCGCGCCCTATAAGGCCCTCTAGTTCGAATCTATCCGAGGGCTCCGTGCCCTTATACACTAGAAAGTTCCATAGCCCATATATAACGTATATAAGGTCTATCTGCACGTGTAGGATATACTCTATCGGCGCTATACGCACGATCTTCCACTTGCGTTTAACGATACCGAACGCGTTCTCGACGATAACGCGGTTGCTAGCGTGGAGCACGTTATATAGCTCTTTCGGGGTTGAAGGGGTTTCGCCGAAGGCCCTTGTTTCCTCTTAGTGGTAGCGAACGCCGCAATATAGGGTGAGTATTCCCCGACGCTTGCCAAATCCGCTGTCTCCGAGGAAATATCTCCCGGTTAGCAGCTGAAAGGTACGTCCGAGAGCCTCTTTAAGGAGCCTATTATCATATATCGAGCCCTCGGCGCCAGCTAATACGTACACAAACGATTTATCGTGATATATAGTAGCGAAGACGTTTTATTAGGTAGCGCCGTGCCGGCTCCGCTAACGCTGCTACGTTCGTTAGCGCTCCGGTAAAAAGAGGTTCAATAAGGTGCCGTCGATAGCACTAACGCAGCCGTTGAAGCCTCGGAACCGGCGTTTCTCTAGTAACTTAACCTCTAGCGATAGGTACGTCTCCGTTAGCTGGCGCACGAAAGTCTGGAATAGCTGGATAAATAAGGGCAGCAGCGAATAGAACACCGCTAACACCGTGGATTAAGCGTATAAGAACTTATGAGCCACGTTACGCTGAGGCTCTACGTACGCTAGGATCTAGAGGAATATTAACAGCTTTAACGCCGCCGTCTGGTACTGCGTATCAATAAGACCGCGGTCCTCTAGCCAGGCAAGCAGACGCCAGAACTGAGGCTTGGTGAGGCGAAAGAGCTGGAAAAACTGCGTCTCCGAGCCTTGCAGCAGATAATCGGTATACCGCAGCGAGCCAAGAGGCTCCTCGGGGTGGATGAGTTAGCGTTAAGGCCTCTGCCAGCCTAGCAGCAGGTCCTGCAGCTGTTGCGGTCGCCGTCGCAGATGCCGGAATAGCGCTGGCGCTAGTTACAACAGCGTACGCAGCACCAGCCTCACGAAGCGTTTCTTACGGAGTCTTAAGGGCTACTAAGGCATAGCTAGCGTAGCTAATAATTGACGTGGCTTTGTTAAGTTATATGGTGTACGCAGCAAAATAATAAAACGCGTGGCAATACGGTAACTAGCGTGGATTCACGGCACATTAGTAAGAGACCTCAAATCCACGGTAGAAACGTAGCAGCGCTTAGTAGCGTTTTACCTCTTAGAGCAAGGATCTGTAACACTAAGGCATGAATCGTGAGGTGCGTTGGCGCGGTACACGTTACGCACGGTCCATTTGCCTCTCCGTACCGTTGTACTGATTCTCTAAGCGATTACAGGTATAGCGCGGTAGCGCAGTACCGATACGCCAAGGGCGTGTGGCTAGCCGCGACGTGGATTCACGGAAAGCGTGGACTTCGGGGTGGCAACGCAGAACGTTCCGATCACGGCCTAAGAGAGCATAATGGGTCTATAAACAACGTAGCATGGTGTGTATCCTCGTGGCCCAAAGTTTAAGTCTCCTGGCCGGTGTTGTCTCCAAGCGAAGGCAGGCGCTGGCTACCCAGTCTGTGGGTGCGCCACGTGAAGCTTTATAACAAACACACTGAAGGCCAGCCCGGTGTCGCATAGAGAAGCGGCGGGGCCAGTACGCGTTGAAGGATGACAGCTGCCGCTCTTTAGCGCCTGGTGAACGGTTCTCGGTCTTGATTCATGGCGGTCGCATTCATTCCGTCATTCTACGTAGTGAGGATGAGGAAATGTCGTTCGTCTCGAGTCTTGGGGTCACCACGCTGTCGCATAACAGCCGTGTCTGATCCTCCGGGCCTCCGGTGTCTTCGAGCCTGCCAGAACCATCACGTAATTTCCTCTTTCCCGCACGCTGCTATCCTCAACCAATATGTCACTTAGTTACAGGCTTACCCAACTTCATTCCGTGACACGTTTCGTGGGCTTCTTCGCGTTCGCCCGCGACGTTCTGTTGGAGCAATTGGACAATGGTCTGGTATCCTGTCCGCGAAGCGGCCTGCAGCGCATTGCCGTAGCAGCCGCCCTGCGCGTGGATATCGGCGCCCGCGTCAAGGAGCAGCCGGACGACCTCCTGGTTTCCCCCCGCGGCAGCGGCTTACAGCGCATTGCCGTACTGGCCGCCCTGTGCGTTGGCATCGGCGCCTTTGAAAAACACACTGAGCAGACGCGGCAGTTCATACAGCGCTAGTATGTAGTGAAGCCCAGCGTCCGTCTCGTGTCTGATCTGACGTTTCTCACATTCCTCACCAGTGGCCATGAGAAACTGCTTCCACCATCGAAACCAGCGATTGGGTTTCCGTAGCCACGGTTCAACCAATTCCCGCTTGCCACCGCGGTCGCATCGTCGTCCGCGTGCGGGGTAGCGGGGAATCGTCCGTGCGAGCAGAATCGTGATTGTCAGGCCTGCCACGCCTACGCGCCATGGCCCTACGCCCTGTCCGAACCCGAGCTCGCGCGACAAGAGGCGGTCACTGGCCATGGTGGCCGACGCTCTGCCCTGGTCGGAGGAGTCGGTGTTCGATGGTGTTGCGCTGATGCCAGACCCAGCAGTCGATGCTGTCGCGGTGGCGTGGCAGGCATGCCTCGAACGCGTACCCCATCCACGGCTGACGACGCTGCTCCGGATATGCTGACCGCTTCGACGCCGGTCCCCAGGGACAGAAGGCTTGCGGTGTCTGGCCTGCTTCCTGCCGAACCGGGGACGAAGAAGACGGTCTACTCTTATCCATTCGGAGGGCGACCAAGCCCGTTTTGGCCCCAGCACTGGTGGAGAGGCCTGCCGCATGTGGCACAGCGCTGAGGCAAACCCCTGGTGCTGACAAGCAGGTGTGCCTCGAGGGGCGGCGTGCGGGGACCACGGCGAAAGGGAAGCGGGCATAGAGTCCTGCGGCCTTCGTGATTGTCTCTCTTACTCCCTTCGCACACTCCGATATAGCCGCCGTGCGAACGCGCCTGCAGGCACACGCTCTGGCGGAAGCGCATCCGGACGTGCACCATGCGACCTGCTCATTCCCTGGCGTCGCGGGATCGCTGCATCCCCCCCGCCGAAAGGAACGAAGCCCGGGCGACGCATTCGGGCTTGCAGCGGCCGGCTCAACGCCATGGTGCACCGCACGCCCCCGCGGGCCTGAACCCCTTCGCCGGCGGCAGCCAGGCGATGGTCCACGGCGCGGGGCCGACCGGGCGACGCGTCCGAGCCAGAGCCACGCAGAGCGACTGGAATGAGCACCGCGAACTGATTGCGTACCTGTACCGTGACCTCATGCAGCCGTTGTACAGGGTGAAGGAGACCATGGAGCGCGACTACGGCTTCTTCGCCACGTGAGTCCCGCCACATTCCGTCGCGCCTGCGCAGCCCGGTCAGGCGGAACCGCCCCGTAGCTGACGGACCGGCTAATTGGTACGTGCTGACGGAGCCCACGGCAGGGAGAGGATGTACAAGCACCGGTTCAAGCAGTGGCACATGTCTAAATACGCCAAGAAGGGCGGCATAGGCCAGTCCCCTCAGGGCCAAGCCGGCGAGGCGCCTCAGCCGCCTCCCCTTGGCGTGCACCGGCCCGAGGATGGGCGCCCCGTCGCGATTCCCACGCCGCTGGCACCGCCTGACAGCCTGCGTAGCCTTGGATTCTGCATAAGCCACCTGCAGTGCTTCCTGCTCGCTACTTGTGGGAATACTGATAAGAGGCGCGCGAGGAGAGTCGACCCCTCGCCCGAAATGGCGCTAGACCGCTTATCCTGGTTCTTTTCCGTCAACCACGCCGTGCTCCAGATACACCAAGGCCGCCTGGCGACGGGTTTCCGCTTGCTCAATAAGGCCCTCGGCCAATTCCAACGCAGCATTGCCTCCCACGACACAGGGTTCCCTTTGCGACTGGTTGCGTGCCTCTCCTTACTCGCGGACCACGGCTTGCCGGGACTCGCCGCCAACTTCCTCCAGTACGCCCACTACGCGTTATGTCTTGCGCTGTCGCCCGCGCACCCTTTTTCGATCCTGCTTAGCTATTTACGCGGCGTGGTGTCGGACGAGGGTTTGATGGACGGCGCTTGGCATCTCGTGGCCCGGTATTCCGATCTGCTATGGCAGTGGTCCGACACCAGCCCGACGACGGCCCAGCCCTCGGACCCCATCCCCATGCTGACCGAGCTTGCCTGGGACCTGTCCCGCGGCGTGGAGCGCGACTTTGTCCTGCCTCTCGCCGAGCGGTCGCAGGCGCTGGGGTGGACGTCGAACCGCTTCTCGGTCGGCATGGCGGCTGCCCAGATCCAGTTGACGCAGCGCATCCACGGCGCCGCCCGCCGTGTCGTGGAGGACCTCCTCGCCCACCTTGACCCCGCTACGGAGCCCCTCGACCTGGCCCTCACCTATCGCAAGCGCTGGCAAATCAGCCGGGCCGAGGGCCGGCACGCGCAGAGTGCCGCGGATGCGCGTGCCTATATCGACTTCTGCCGGCACTCGCTCGGCCCAGACCATTACATGACGGCCCGGGCCGCCGAAGCCGTGGGCGCTTCGGCAGGGACACATTCTCTCGTGGTTCATACTACAAACGACGCACAGAAGTAATGGATACCTAGCCGACTATACCCAGTTCCGCCTCATAACACTAGGTAATAGACCGCCTTTAAGAGGTAGTGATTGTGCGTAAAAGCAAAAAGACTAAAACTAATATAATAGAATCCCCACGGATGCTTCTCGGAATGTCAATGCTGCCGCTAAGCCGTGAGCTAGACTTAGCAACGTACATTATAGTTGTATAGTCGTCTAATCCAGTCCCCTACGTACGATAGAACCACCTACAACCTGTCGCTATCCCTCTGTTATCAATACGCCCTAATACCCCTATAGCCAGCTCGGGCGTAAGCTAAGGTTCTCTACGTGGCTGATCTCTGACTCGGGCCGTTCCTCCCACGCAAGGAAACATTGTACTTTCCCTCCTTTACTCCACCGAGGTTCAGTCATCGTTACTGCACCCTCCCACCAGCCATGGTCTGGGAACCAAACCCAGCCGGAACCGCCATTGTGCCCGCCCCGGCACCCGGAGCCTCGAATTCGACGTCCCCGGCGGTCCTCCCGTGCCGCCCTGCATTGCTTTTCCATCCGCCCCCCCCGGGCCGGCGGCGCTTTCGCCCGCCTCGGGGCCGGGCGCTGCCGTGGAGCAAAAGGCCCGCCCCGTGAGCATCGACGATTCCCCATACATCGCCGCGGACCCTTCACCCCGCCCCGCCTTGGCCGTCCACGGCGCCTCCACTCTCCGGCCCGCGACGGGCCCCCCTGGACGGCCGTCTAGTAGCCTTTGCTTGCTCTTCTCGAACCGGCCCTCTTGGGGGCAATGAAACCTGACGGAGGAGAAGGCGAGGCATCAACGGAATGTGCGACTACCCGGGGGGAGGGGGGCAATGGGCCACTTTGCCAGGCATTCCAAGCTCAAGCTCAAGAGTCACAAGATGCGATGAGGGCATGGGGATCCGGGTTGTTTCTGCCTTAAGGGGCGCTGTATTTACTGTTCTAGGCCTAAATATGTACTGTTCGAAAAAATGAAAGCGCCAACCCGGGCATGAGGAACCCAGGTCCAACTTGGCAAGATGCAACTCGGCTCCGTTGCTGTCGCTGTCGCGGACAACGGCACGGGACGCCGCCCCGCCGTCGACGGGCAGCTCCTCCGCTCCGAGGATTTATTTCTTCAGGGTCAAGACACCGGGGCGGTAGGGCAGCTTGTCGTAGTCGCCGCCGGCCTGGGGGTTGCGGCCCTGGTAGAGCAGCTGCAGGTTGCAGGGGTTGATGGGCATGGTCTGGTCGGGGTTGCTGCGGATCAGGTCGCCGTGGCTGATGTCGTTGGTCCACGTGGCCCCGCTGTTGGCCTTGCCGGCGAAGGGGGCGTTCTCCTGGCCCGCCTGGACGGTCCACGCGCCGTCAAGGCTGTCGGCGGTGAAGGAGCGGAAGTAGCGGCCGTTGGCGCCCTGGGCCTCGACGATCATGAGGTACTTGTTCTGGCCCTCGATGGTGTAGACCTGGACGGCCTCGAACAGCTTCTGCGGGGTGTCGCTCATGACGACGGTGGAGGCGGTGCCGAAGTCGCCGGGGAAGTTGCCGATGGGCATGCTGGCGCGGTAGATCTTGCCGTTGTCGCCGCAGAAGAACAGGTACATGTTCTTGCTGTCGCCGATGACGGTCTGGTCAATGGCGCCCGTGCTGGAGCCCGAGATCTTGCCGCTGAAGAGCGGCTTGGCGGCCGACCAGCCGTTGGCGTTGGTCGGGTCGCTCGAGGTGCGGTAGGAGAAGCTGGTCGGGCCCCACTGGTGGGCGAGGATCCACGTCTTCTTGGGGGCGAAGTAGAAGATGGTGGGGGCGATGGCGGTCGAGGACATGCCGTTCTGGGCAGTCTGGCTCATCTGCTTCCAGTCGGAGAAGGGGGCGAAGGCCATGGAGCCGTAGTTGCTGCCCGTATCATGGTTGGAGGCATAGACCAGGTGCTTGCCGTTGTAGGGGACGTGGGTGAAGTCCTTGAGCGAGGTCCAACCAGCCTTGGGCTGCGCCAGCACGCCCGAGTCGGTCCACTTGTAGGTCGAGGGGAGGGGGCACGACTGGCGCGGCTCGTTGGCCGGCGCGGCCTCGCCGAGCGAGGCAAGCACGGCGATGCTGGCGGAAACAGTGTTGGTGAACTTCATGGTGGCGGCTGGGGACCGGTGGAAGAGTAGGTTGAAACGAATGGAACGGGCCGTTGGTGGTGTGGGAGTGAGGATCGAACGGCTGGGAACCGGAGAGGCGCGCGACGCTGGCTTTGTATAGGGATCGGCTGGGCGAGCGGACGTGGCTCTCGCCAACAGCGGGGAAACTTCCAACATCGCGCGGCATCCCGGCCGAAAGCCCCTGGCCTCATCCAGGAGATTGACAAGGCAGGCGAGTTTGCGGGCGGTCCCACAGGATGGTGCCGGGACGACAAACCCCACCAATGGCCATGTCGACGCTGGGCGCCGATCACCAGGAAACAAACACACCGAGGTTGGCCGGTTGGTAGCGATGAGCGGTGGCCTGGCGGCCTGGGCGCCGCGGGAGGTGCAATGCTTGGCCAGGCTTGATCGTGGGCTCCTCGTGGCCCCGGGTGCTGCGGCTCCGCCAGCGTCAGGCCGTTACCCAATCCATGGTTGCACGCCGAGATGAGCGCCCCGTCGAGTGCCGGTGGGGCTGCGTCGAATATACAAGCGCGAGTTCGGCGGCCCAGCTTCCACAGCCCGATGCGGCCCTGTTTCCTTGGTGGTGGATCCCTCGCAGCCGGGAGTTGGAAGCAGGCATCCCAGGCCCGCGCCCGTCGACAAAAGCCGCCGGCAGGTAGATTAAGCGGCGCTGTTTCATTCGTGGATTCGCGGGAGCTGTGGGTCCGGCCGGGAATCCAGCCTACGGCTGCGTGGTGGCTGTTTCATGCTGGACAGGGTCTTGCTGGGCAGGCGCGCCTTCCTACAGCACGTACGCACCGGCGGAGGGCCCGCGGTCCATGTACCGGGCGGCGAAGATAGAGCGGAGGGGTACTTTTGCGTGGTCGCGTGGGTTGCCGGGCGCGGTAAAGGGGAAGGGCCTGCCCCCCCCCCAACGCGCACCTACCCGAATCCCCTGGAGGCGCAGGCAGGTACGGTCGTCCGCCCGTCCCCACGGAAAATGGATGACCTCAGATGCCAGCCAAACACTCGGTGATCCAGCGCCGCCCGCGGCTTGTCCTCCCATGCCGGCAAATCCCCCGATCCGTGCCCTCGGGAAGGCCTCCTCGTCCCGCAAGTCCACCAATCGCGTCGGTGCCCGGCGAATCGTCGCATTGACTTCGTATACCTGAGAGTTCAGGCGCCTCAGGTTCTTCGGGAATCCAGCACGAGACATCGGCTGGCTCCATGCCATCTTCGCGCCACTGCTTGGGCGAGGGGCCGCATAACGGCGTTGATTGGATTAGCGCGGCTCGCGGTGGTGGGAGCGAGTTGCGCTGCCCGTGAGGATTGAGGCTGAAAGTCCTTTGCCAATAGACCCGGCTAAGTCTATGGTGGGAAAGCGGGCCAATCAATGCGTTGTCGCGGCAGAGCCCTCCACGATCGCTAGGCCCGCCTACCTCCGCCTCGCTCCGCCTAATAAGCCGCCATGCCGACGCATCCACGCAATTCGAGCCTCGGCTGGAAATGCACCCCAGACGGACGGCGCGGCAGATGCTCTTGGCACCGCAAAGGCCCGCCACGCCCGCAATGCCTTTCTTTGGCTCTTCTTGCTTGCGGCTTGTCTGGTCGTACGGGGCCTCGGCTGCCCATGTTCGGGAAATCAGGAGATGCTTCGCGCGCGAGAAGATGGAACGCCGGATTGTTTGCAGACGATTGGCCATCCCCGTGCGCGCATCATCCGGAGCCTCGTCCCAAGACTGCCACAGGTGGCACCGGTGCAGGCCCGACGATGCCAACAGAGCGCGCACTCCCCTGGAGCAGCGCCATCGTCCAAGCAGAAAGACGGGAGAGCCCTCTCCTTGGAAGGGGACGACCCAGGGTCGAACAGTCCCACATGTGCACAAAAGGAGCGCTGTTTTCATAGGCCATCATAAAGAATCTATTATTGTGGGCTCCTGAGGAATCAGATCTCAAAGGTACAGTCACTTGCAAAAAAGTTGTCCTCGTTGCACTCTTCGCATTGCGGCGCGCGGACTGGGACAGGGGTGGCCCAACGCTGACCATGTGCTCGTCTTTCCCATGGACGTAGGCAGCCGTTGTATGGGGTACTTGGTGGGACGTACAGCTGGGGTAAAGGCCAGCGCGTTCCACAAGATGGCGCTGGAATTGTCGCACCGTGAGGGCATTCCCAGACTTGCACCAATTGACAGCGGTCACGTGATACGCTCCACAGCAGTCCTGGCTAGCTACACTATACAGTCTGCCATGTCTGGCACATTTCCTGGTATTATTTCTCTTTTCTAGGTAACATTGAATCCAACCATCTTGCCAGAGCCTCTGAGGTGCACCAGGAATGCTGTCTGGATTGCGACCCTTTCAATGAAGCAATCCCATCTGAGCCCTACACATTCCGCAACGTACGACGAGTACCAATGTGAACGTAAGTCGCAGTCAGATAATATTACAGCTGCCGGGCTAATTATAGTACAAATAAAACACTAAAATCCATCTGGTGCTTTGCTTTTCATCCTTTTCATGGCATCTCAGTAGTAACTTGTTGATTGCTGCGTCGCTTTCTGTTAGGAGACTCGTGAGCAAGATCCGGTGCCGTGGCGATCTTCTAAAGCGATAGTGACTCTCTATTGGCGCCCTTATCGAGTAGCAGCTGGATAATCGTCCCGTGTCCATTAAGGGAAGCCGCATTTAGGGCATTGCCGGGCCATCCTCCTTCCGCGTTCACGTCGGCGCCCTTATCGAGTAGTAGCTGGACGATCTTCTCGTGTCTATTAAGGGAAGCCGCATTTAGGGCATTACCGTGCCATCCTTTATCCGCGTTCACGTCGGCGCCCTTATCGAGTAGTAGCTAGACGACCTTCTCGTGTCCCTTATAGGAAGCCATATTTAGGGCATTTCCATATTCTCCGCCTTATGCGTTCACGTCGGCGCCCTTATCGAGTAGTAGCTAGACGATCTTCTCGTATCTAATAAGGGAAGCCGTATTTAGGGCATTACCGGGCTATCCTCCTTCCGCGTTCACGTCGGCGCCCTTATCGAGTAGTAGCTGGACGATCTTCTCGTGTCCATTAAGGGAAGCCGCATTTAGGGCATTACCGTGCCATCCTCTATCCGCGTTCATGTCGGCGCCCTTATCGAGTAGTAGCTGGACGATCTTCTCGTGTCCCTTCTCGGAAGCCGCACCTAGGGCATAACCGTGCCGTCTGTTTTTTGCGTTCACGTTGGCGCCCTTATCGAGTAGCAGCTGGACGACCTTCTCGTGTCCATTCTCGGAAGCCGCAATTAAAGCATAGTCGTATAGCCCCCCTTGCGCGTTTACGTCGGCGCCCTTATCGAGTAGCAGCTGGACGACCTTCTCGTGTCCATTCTCGGAAGCCGCACCTAGAGCATAACCGTGCCGTCTGTTTTTTGCGTTCACGTTGGCGCCCTTATCGAGTAGTAGCTGGACGATCTTCTCGTGTCCATTAAGGGAAGCCGCATTTAGGGCATTACCGTGCCATCCTCTATCCGCGTTCATGTCGGCGCCCTTATCGAGTAGTAGCTGGACGATCTTCTCGTGTCCCTTCTCGGAAGCCACACCTAGGGCATTGCCGTACCATCCTCCTTCCGCGTTCACGTCGGCGCCCTTATCGAGTAGCAGCTGGACGACCTTCTCGTGTCCATTCTCGGAAGCCGCACCTAGAGCATTACCGCCTAGCCCCCCTTGCGCGTTCACGTCGGCGCCCTTATCGAGCAATAACTGGACGACCTTCTCGTGTCCCTTAAAGGAAGCCGCACCTAGGGCATAACCGTGCCGTCCGTCTTTTGCGTTCACGTTGGCGCCCTCATCGAGTAGCAGCTGGACAATCGTCCCGTGTCCATTCCTGGAAGCCGCATTTAGGGCATTTCCATATTTTCCGCCTTGTGCGTTCACGTCGGCGCCCTTATCGAGTAGTAGCTGGACGATCTTCTCGTGTCCATTCTCGGAAGCCGCCTGTAGAGCATTGCCGCATAGCCCACCTTGCGCGTCCATGTCGGCACCCTCATCCAGCTGCTGCTGCACAGAGTAGAACAGACCAGTGAACGATGCGTAACGTAGAGTAGGCATCGGCTTCCGACTGCCATCGATAAAGTCCCAACGTCGGTCTGGACAATAAAGTCGATTTCCAAATCTATATGCCTCCTCACAACGAAGGTATCGTTGTACGTCTGGTAAAACCGCCTTTCGGGACGACTCGACGACCGCGGCGTGTACCCACCAGTACTCTGCTGAATATTGTGCAAGAGGGTATTTTTCCCTCGCTTCTTGAAGACCGTAGGAGTAGTCGAGGTCAAGCAAATAGGAAAGGCACACTTCCACGATTGCTGCTCTTGCAGCTACCGTTTCTAACTCGGCGGCTATAGGCGAGTCCACTCGATCGGACATGAGGTATTCCTGGACCGAAAAGTGCGCTAGCTTAAGCTCTGTCACTTCTGTTCCGCTTTCCTCGTCTTCTCGTCGGATCAGAACCACCAGACTAGAGCAGTATCGTACCACTTCTTTCTGATCCGGCATTCGATTCGCTGGATCAAACCGGGGCTGGCACGACATATCAACCTCGACCGTATCGACCGCTTCCTCTAGTCGTAGTGGACGTTCTGAGTAAGTGAGGAATTGTAGGAGCCGCTTCGCGTACGGCAAATGTTCATATCGAATGTTCCGAAGAATTCTGCTATACGTCGCTTCTAAAGTTCGGGGGAGATTCGCCAACTCCTCGTTTACCGATCGCGGGTTGAGGCATTCCTCTAACGAGTCAAATTGGCAAGAGACCCAACGGAACCTAGATTGTAAGCATTCGTCTAGCCCGAAACAACGTAGTTACTTACATTCCATTTGCCTTTTTGATTAAAGCATTCTGGATTTTCTCCTGGATATCGGGCCGGCTTTGCCACCTGGACATGGCCTTGGTTCGCATATTGATATAGGCATTGATATCGTCCGACACAAGGCCACTCTGCAGGGGAATGATCTCTTCGGTATGCGCCCACCTCTCAATAGCTGCCTGGATGTCTTGCTCCGGCCGGCTCGTCACTAGTATACGGATGTTCAAGACAGCGTCGCGAAGCCCCCGGATCCAGGAGAGCAGTCCGCCCGCGAGGCCGTCGTTCCGCCCAGTACATTCGTCGAGGGCGTCGAGCACAATCCATAGTTCGCCGGCCTGCTGAACCATGTTCTGAAAGAGCTTAAGTAGTGATGTATTATCTGGTTGGCGGGCCCCCTCATGGCAAGACGAATAGAGAGCATCCACCTCTTTCCGCAAGTCCTTTCGGTTATGATATAGCTGGTTAACGAGCGACCGGACCATTTTTTCAAGAGACTGCTTTGCGATGTCGTTGAAATCGAAGTAGAAGTAAACCAGGCTTCGAGACGTGGTGTTTTGGTCCAGATCGGCTACGATAGACGAGCTGAGGATTGTCTTGCCGCAGCCCGGGATGCCGTTTAGCCATAGGAACGAGTTGCGCTCCACTTTCCACTTCTTGTACGTATCACTGTCGAGAAACCACTGGCCGGTCCCTTCATGATGCTGTTCGCGCGCCTTATTGAGGTTGCTAGATGGGTCAGGTGGCGAGAGCCAGGTCCGAATCTTGTGCAGACGGCCGTCGTTCTCCAGCCCCGTCACCATCTGCTGTGTGTTGTTCGTGGTCGTCTGCACAACGCGCAGGTTCTGGTTCACTATCTAGCCATCAGTACGAATTGGCGTGGGACATTCCTGTTCGCGCCGCCAAACTCAAGCAGCTGTGGACTACGCACCGTCCGTCACCAGTTCGCTGAGCCGCTTCTCGGCCTCGACCTTGTTCGGTGCAATCCGCCCGAGCAGATCCTTCGCGTACGCCGCCGCCGTCATCGCCGCATAGCCTTGCCATTCCTTGTTCTTGTGCGTGTCCGCGTAGTCGCAGATCCCCCGCACCACCAGGCACGGAAAGTGGTTCATCAGCCCCGCCGCCTCCATCTCGAAGCACAGCACGTCCTTCTCGCGCGCGAGCTTGTCGCGCAGCACGGCGTCCTTCATTAGCTGGTTGGCCGACGCGATCAGGCCGTAATGAACCGCAGGGTTGTCGTCCTTGTCGTCCCGCGCCGGTCGTGAGACGAATGCAGAGGCGTTGCTGCTACATGCAGTCGCACAGCCGGCTTCGTCGTCGTGGGGGTGAGTAACATCGGCACGGTAAAGCCGGTCAGTGCTTGCGTCGGGTTGGCGGTACTTTTTCCAGAGTCGCTGCTTCGTCCGGAGGGCACCTTCGATGGCGTCTTGAATCTGGTGGCCGTCGATCTCGTGCTGCGCCCGAATCCCACTGACTGCGGTGCGTAGGACGGTGGGTGGCTGCGCGAGGAAGCCCGTGTCGCGGAACGCCTGGTTTTGGATCGTCTTGCCGAAGTCGTATTGCAACACGCCCCCGCGGCCGCCCCCGGGCATGCTCACGACAACGTCGCCCAGCCGGATGTCGTGCTTTTGGCTGGGGGCGCCGCCGCCGATGCCGACCATCAGGCCAATGCGCACGTTGGGAAAGCTGTGCAGCATGTCGCGTGCCACCATCGCCGCCGACGCCGTGCCGTACTCGCCATCGGGCAGCACGGCAATCACCACGTTGTGTTTTCCGATACGCCCGAGGGTATAGCTGTTGTTGTCGTGCCGGGCGCTGTGCTCGGGGCCCTCGTGCTCGTCGTCAAGGAAGACGCGCGCGGCGACATACTCGGTGGAAAGGGCGCAGATCCAGCCGACGGTGTAGGCCTCGTTAGCCAGCTGCGGCTTCGCAGTATTGGCATTGGTCGGGCTTTGGATAGTTTTCTGGGCTGGGGCCATCGTGGGGGGCTATTCGGCGGTCCGTACCCGCTCCGGTTCGAACGTTAGGAGGAGTCAGTCTATTAGCAGTCGTGCGCTCGAGATGAGGCCTCGCGTGGTCGACGGTGCCGCTTAACAAAAGTTCAAGCCGCGCTTCGAATCCGGTCCTTGACCTGAATGTGTCTGAGGAGGCCAGGTAAAGCACACTGAAAGCTGGGCGACAGCGACAGCGAAGGCCGCGCTCGACCTGGGCAGGCGCATTTCACCCTTGCAGGTCGCCATGCCTCATCGGTCAGCGGGCGGCTCTCGTTGTCCAATGCGGATGGAAAAGAATGCCATGGCCGTGGTTGCAGGCTGCAGGCTGCAGGCTGTGTTCTGTGTGCTGCAGGCTGCTTTTCAGGTGCTCCGCAAATGAGTGTCATTAGCTAAGAAGTGGGAACCTATAGTGGGCGGCGGGGGAGCTGCGCGAGAGAGTTGGGCAGAGGCAGTGCGTCCATGACAGCCTGACGATCATCACTATTGACTCCTCCTCGCCATAGCACTGCTCCGAGCCCCAGCCAATGGCTAGGCCTACCCCTCTCATATTCGCATCCACGCCGCCATGAGAAAGCAACTATCAATCAAGCCAACATCTACTGCCTATCCATGTAGAGCACGTATGGTACCAGTTACATGGAAGCTTTCGGGGAATTCCATCCGATGCAGTGTCTAATGCCGTGATGCGCTGTTAGTTCGACGGGGGCCGGGGGGGGGGGACAGAACACCAGAATACCATCCCCGCTTCAGGACCTGGCTATTAATCCGCAAGGTGGGGGCAAGAAAATGGCCAAGGCGGGCATCCCTGTCTAAAGGCTGCCAACATTCCGAGCCTATGTTTAAAATAGCCCGCCAGCCTCCCCTCATCGCAGCAGGCATGTTGAGCAGAATGCATCGCATTGCACCAATCGATCCTCCAGCTGCGGCTGGGGAGCCGGCCAGGGTCCATCGGCTATTGCTGCTCCCGTGCTCAAGCCTTTGGAGCAGGCCCCAAGATCGCTCATTCCAGGCAAGCTAGTCTAATAGTTGGTGGCAGGGTAACCGAGCCAGGCGCGGTGGGCAACCAGCATGGCGTCAACATTGGAGCCGACAATGCTTGCTCTACATGTCCCGCTAACTACCTAATGCAACCGCTGCGGACGTGGGGAAGACGGGTACATGGCCAGCGTGGGGTGTGAAAAGAGGACAGACTTTCTACAAGCAACTGTATACATTATTCTAGTATATTCCGCAGCGACTCTATGAGCCGCCTATCTCACCCATAGTATACCGCTCCATATCAACACATGTAGGGGGTCGATCTCTCGGATGAGCCCCGTTGTGGAATCACGCGCAGGCAACTTTCGTCAGCATTCATGCTCATACCTTTTGCTGTGGTGGACGACAGTGACACGAGGCCCTTCAATCACTCTACGGGTTTTGGCTATATGTGGCGAGCCAGCTTACGCCCATTATGCTGCTATATATCCACGTCGAATGCAGCCGTCATGGACGGGGTGTCAATTAAGTATGGAAGAATGATGATTGCCTTTGAGCTATGAGAATAGAAAATGGGAGGACATTTATACCCTCTATGTAATCAGGAAACCTTCTGGTCAGATTCTCAGATAAGGTTTGTTCTTCCTGGACGTTACACGTCGTCACGTGGGCCTCAAGGGATGTCACGTGTCGTCAGGATAGTTACGACACAGAAGGCACAACTGTGTCCACCACCGTCAAAGTAACCGTGGCCGGAGCGTCTGGAAACGAGCCGTTCTGCTGAAGAACCCGTTGGCGTCCAAGCAACTGGATGGCCACCTGCTCAAGCGAGTGGATTCTTCTTCAACCTTTTCTGACGCTACCGACGTTTTCGAGATCGACTTCACATTCTCCGAGTCGCTCCAAGCCGTGTTAAGAGGCCGGGATGCAGTGGTGTCGATGCTGGCCGGAGCCGCCGGACAGGAGCAACGATAACTTATCAACGGCGCCGTGGCCGGTGTGCAGCGTTTCCTGCCTTCTGAGTTAGGACTTCAGCAGCTACCTGGAAGGTCAAGGCCCAAAACAATGCCAAGGCCAAATCAGCCAGCACCGGGCTCACTTGCACCTATGTTGTGATCGGTGCCTTTCTGGGCCGAACTCTAGAGCGCCACATGATTCTCGATCCGTGCCGACGAAGGGCGGGCCAGGGGCTTGTTGGACATGGATACACTCGCCCCGTACGTTCGTCGAGCTCTGATCGATCCTTCCCACGGCCCCAAATTCACTGGAGAGACGGACTTTTGCCCACCAAGCGACCACCTCACGGAGCTGGCCAGGCTTGATCGTGCCGGCGAGAAGAGCATCGGCAGGAAGTTCGGTAGCCCAAGCCGCCGGGACGCCCTTGACTGGTACAGCCCCTGGACCCCCGGCTAAGATTCCCCAGCGGCGTGGTGCGGTCGGGAACGTGAGTGGGATAGACATGCCCCTGGGGGCGCACGGGCGAGTACGCGGCGCGTCGCCGTGCCCGAACGGCCACTTCCGTTTTCACCGCCAAGCTAGCAGATTAATTGCCTTTCGTTTATTGAGCTTATCTAGGCTCTCGCGGGGGCGCGGTCAATGGTGTCGATGCCCAGCTCCCAAAGAACGGGCATCCGTTGCTGAACTGTCTCGGCAGTGCCCGGGAAGTAATCATTTGAGCCGAATACGATCTCGGAGGCTGTCATGTTGGCGATGGTTGAGGGAAAAGAGGGGAGGGGGGTGGTCTAACAGGCCGATCCTCAGGAACCACGGTTCAAAGGATTGTTAGGTTATAAGGCGCCCTTGATGCTCTCGCCAGATCCTGTATCGGCATCCGGGCGATCAATTGATGCCCAGACTGCATGCCATCATGAGCAGTATAGCTATGTCCATGCTTTACGGCCAATAGCTTCTGCCTCGATGACCGATTCGGCCGATGTAGGATTCGACGCGGTCGCACGACCCCGCGCAGCGCCAACGGCGAGCCGACTCACACGCCGGCCGGTGTCTGCATCTCGCCGACCTCAGAACGGAAATGAAGAGAACATGGACTGTTCCTCTCAGACCGAGCAACGCTACACGCTGAATCTGTCGAGACCTCTGGGGTCATACCGACAACTGCACTTTCGTGAGCCCTGAGCCTGCTCTACTGAACGCCAACGGGCACACCATCTGGGCGGGCCGCCCCCACTAAAGATCCAGGTGGACCAGAGATGCTCAAAGCACACCATTCTTCCAAACCACAGCGCCATGCAGCGTAATCATGAATAAGCCGTCGCCGTTCAACAACAAATGAACAGCGACCTTCGTCGTCAATCATCTACGCCCGGTTAGCTCAATCGGTAGAGCGTGAGACTCTTACTGCTTCCCAGCAATCTCAAGGTTGCGGGTTCGACCCCCGCATTGGGCTCAATTCCCGATGCATCTCAGACACTGAGATACTTCCGTCCTTTTTGCACCTTTATGCTGTGCCTCTACGAGACTTGACCCCAATCTCGATGGACAGCCAGCCGAGCCTGGTAAGAAAGAGTGTTGGCAAGGAAACTGGTGGGCTTGAGCGTGTGGGCTACAGCCGTTAGATGGTCATTTCCACCTCATTCCGGCACAGCTAATGCGGGCCGCCAAGTCGCCACTACTCGAATAAGGCCGGGCGATCTACAGCTGCGGTCCTCACCCCCATGGTTTAACCACCCCACAAGCACAGTTTTGCTTTGTTTGGTCAGCAAAGGTGAAAGGCAAGGAGCCAGGAGGTAGCGTTTGCATTGCAGTGTAGCTGCACACGCTCGCGTCTTCAATACAAACGACGAATTCTTATGGCTCAATGAAACATGGGAAGCAGGCACGCTGCAGAATTCCCACTGACTCCCAGCGCAATGCCGTGGCTCACCGTCGGGGCGAGTTCTGCAGCGCCTTTGCTCATACCGCCACTTCAAATCGAGGCTTACCATTGCTGCGGGTGGTCTATGCGACAGGCTTCGCTTGCGCGGTCCGATCCCGGGAAGCCACCGAACACGAAGACCAGTTGCCTCGCGCGGTGCTTGCAAGCGAAAGGCCGAAACGGCATGACGACTACAAGCGACCCCTTTCAAATCAGGGCGGCGGGCAGGATGCCAACTCACCAGCGGCGAGGCTCGGCCGCACTGGAAGGTCCACCGCGGAATTCGTTGGGGGCCCGGTCGCGCTCAGCCCTACGAACCTGGCGGCGACATTCCGCCCCCCACTCGAGAAGGATGGGTTCCCGATGCTGGTCCACGCGAGACGCCCAGACGCAGATGTGCCGTCCACACACTTACGGACAAGCCGGGAACTGCCGGCGTTTGCAGGCATCCTGTCGTGGCCCAGGCTGTCGCTGGACCGGTACCCGCGCACGGGCGTCAAGCCGCTTGCATGCTTCACGGTGGAGACGGCGGATGGGGGAGGACCAACGCGAGTGTCGGCCACCCGATCTCCCCCCGGGCCATGGGAACGCAGTGCTTGAGGGAGGCCGGCAGGCTCCGGATGAACCTGGTCGGCATCTCTGCGCCTCGTCCGGGGCGAATTGTGCAGCTCGACAAGGAGATGCACGCTCGCGAGCAGCTGATGGCGGTCGGCCGTGGGCAGGAGTGGCACGCACAAGGTCACGTAGTGAGACGGCAGGATGGAAGCGGAGTCATGTGAATAAATCTACCCAACGCCATGGCAACTCCTTCCCATACCCACCGCGCTCGCCTGCTCTCATTTCTTCTCCTCGGCCGCCGAAGTCGCGGCCTCGGCGTACCCCGGCGGGTGCAGACCGCCCTTGCTGCTCTTGGTCCCCAGCCGGCCGTCGTCGATGTAGGCCTGCAGGAAGGGCAGGACGCCGCGGTCGGCCAGCGCGCGCTCTTCGATGTAGTGCTTCTCGATGAGGGCGACGGTGTCGAGGCCGACCTTGTCCATGAGGACGCACGGCGGCCAGCCGTTCTTGAGGAACATCTCCCGCCAGACGGCGTCGAGGTCCTCGGGCGTCGTGACGCCCTCGGCCAGCACCATCAGGCACTCGCGCTTGATGGCGGCCCAGACGCGGTTGATAACGAAGCCCGTCGACTCCTGGCGCGCCTGCACGGGCAGCATGCCGATGCCGCGCAGCTTCGCCAGCAGCCAGGGGAAGACGGCCGGGTCGGTGTCGCCGCACGTCATGAGCTCGACGACGTTGTTGCCCGGCGGCATCATGTAGTGCATGTTGAGCACGCGGCGGCGCGTCGCCGCGCGCAGGTGCGGCACCATCTCGCGGGACTTGTACGAGGACGAGTTGGTGGTCAGGACGGCGTCGGCGGGCGCCAGCGCCTCGAGCTCGGCAAAGGTCGCCCGCTTCAGCTCCAGCTGCTCGGGGACGCACTCGACGACCAGGAAGGCCCGCGCCACGGCGGGCGCCACCTGCTCGAACAGGTCCACGCGGGCCCGGGCGCCGTCGGCGCCGGCCTGGAAGCTCTGGACGTTGCCGCGGATGTACTCGAGCGCCTGGGCGCGCTGGGCCGCGTCGGGGTCGCGCAGGCAGACGTGGTAGCCGGCGGCGGCCCAGGCGGCCCCGATGCGGCGGCCCAGGACGCCGGCGCCCAGGATGGCGACGGTGCGGTTCTCGGTGGGCGGGATGGTCCAGGCCATGGCGGATGCTTTCTCGGGGCAGCGAAGACACGGGGAGGAAAGCGGACGGTGATGGAGCGAGCTGGGCGCCGGGGCAACGTGCTGCGGGCCGTTTCGCCCGTATATAAGCAGGCCGCGGCGGCAAAGACCCAGCACCGGCGGCGCCAGGCCGCGTGCTGTGCAGCGGCGGCCAGGCGAGTGCCGAGCCAGCAGCCGCGTCGCAGGCCAGGCGGTTCGCTGTCGCCGTAGCGGGAGCGTCGCCGAGCTGCCGACGGGCAGGGGGGCCGCGTGGGTGCTGGGGTGGGATCCGCTGCTGGCAGAGCCCGCTGGGGCTCTTTCGGCTCTGGCGTGGGCGGGGCCTGGCGCGGCGCTAGGCGGGCCTCTGTCGCCGCCAGGCCTGGCGTGCGCGCGTCCGTCAAGGCCGCGCCGACGTGTCTCCTGGCCGCTCGTCGAGCTTCCCGAGCTGCCGAGCCGGACCGACCGCCCGGCGGGGCGTGCCTGTCGCTGCCTGCAAGGCGGGGCCCGAGTCGGTCTCTGCCTCTGCCGCGCCCTGCTTTTTGGCGTGCCTCGGCTCCCCGCGTAGGGCTGTCTGGGCTGCCGACGGAACTATCTCGGGTTCTGTAGCAGGGCGGCCCCACGACGGGCCCGACGCCGAGGGCGCAGGTGCCAGGGAGGCGTCTGGTGGCCGCCGCTCTCAGCGTCCCCTGCCTCTCGGCCTCGCCTGCCCCGCGGGGTGGAGATGCACGCGCGGATGCACTGGAGCACGCATCACCGTGTCCGCTTTTCCCCTGCGCGGGTTTGCCTTCGCGACGTCGGCCTCGCTCTCGTTGCGCGATGCCGCTCGCCGCCCCCCGTGGACGCGACCGCGAGTGCCGTCGCCGGCGCCACCGCCAGCCAGGGGGCGGGCGCACGGCACGCGCTTCGTGTTCCTTCGCATCGTCATCGAACCGGCTGCTTTCCTCCGCCGCCTCCGCCGCCTCTCCACCTCCGGGCCCCCTCTTAAGAAACAGTCGTAGCCGACCCGAGCTCCCAGGGGGTCGCTTGTCACCACTCGGGCCACCCCTCCCCCTCTCGCGTCCAACAGCTTCGCACTGGCTTCCTCTGCCAAACGATGTCGGTAAAGAGTTTCTACTTGCTGGGCGAGCACGCCTCAGCCGCTCGAGACATCGAGCTTCCCCCCGCCGTCGGAGAAGACGAGCTTCGCCAGCTTCTTGCCTCCCATTTTGCCATTGCCGACCACAAAGGTTTGCCCAAAACACTGCCGTCGCGCCCCCGCATCCGCTCACTCGAAACAGGCATTGGATTCGTCTCCCAAAATGTCGTGCTGCCCTCTGCTGCCGACGTTCTCGAGGCTTCGGAGCCTGTCGCTATCTCCATCGATGGGAACGCCGTGAGAGACGTCCCGGGCCCCGAGGGGTTACCTTATATCGGCAACTATTTCGAGGTGTTCCCTGATCATCTTGGCAACCACCAGCGTCTCTTTGAGAAGTATGGGCCTATTATCAAGACCTCCAACATGGGTTCCACCGTCTACCACACCAACGATCCGGCCATCGCATCCATTGTTTTCCAGGAAGGCGAGTTTTTCACGAAAAGAATCATCCCCGGCCACCCCTTGCACCCGATCAAGAACGAAGATGCGGGTGTGTTCCTGAGCGACACGGAAACGGAGGAGTGGAAAGTGGTGCACAAATTCCTCCCCCCGGCCCTGGGCCCCAAGGCGGTTCGACACTACGCCCCGACTATGCAGCAGACGGTTGAAGACGCGTTCAAAGTGTTCGATGAGCTGGACCAGCGGGACGAGGCCTGGAACGTGTACCCATACATGCTCAAGCTTGGCTCGCAAGCTGTGGGCAAACTGGTTCTGGGCATGGATTTCCAGCACTTCACGTCCCCGGATGCACGCCTGCACGAAATGGTCGTCAATATCGCCGAAATGCTGGAGCTGAACAAGAAGATCACGTCGATGGGGAGCTGGTATGCGATGCTGCCGTTCGGAGACCCCCAGAAGCTGCGACACGCCAAGCGCAGGATCGAGGAGATGATCGACGAGTCGGTGGCCGCCGCGTCCAAAGGGATTGAGAACCTGGAGCTGCAAGAAGCCGCTTTGCAGGCCAAGAACATGGTTGGTACGTCACAACCGTCCGGCGGGCTTGCCCGTGGCCGCGGCGAGGCTAATCCCCGCTCTCCCCCCCAGATTATGCCCTCCGGGCTACGGATAGCAAGGGCAACAAACTCCCCGTCGATAAGATCCGGTGGCCGCTCATCGTCGCCACCGCCGCCGGCTTCACCACCACCAGCTCCCTGCTCTCTTGGCTTCTGTACGGCCTCGTCGCCTACCCGGGCATGCAGGAACGACTGTTGCAGGAGCTGATCGACAACGGCTTCGACGAGAACACCCAGATCACGGCGGAGCTCACCCAGAAGCTGCCGTTCCTGGACAAGTACATCAAGGAAACCCAGCGCCGCCACAACCCCTCCTACCAGCCGGCCCGGACGGCCAAGGTCGACATGGTTCTGCCCGGCGGCTACCGCATCCCGAGGGATGCCATCGTGATCCCGGCCCTGCACCACATCCACATGAACGGCGCGATCTGGGACAACCCGACCGTGTTCAACCCGGACCGCTGGGACACGGACAAGGTGAAGAACCGGCCCCCCGCGTCGTACGCGCCCTTCGCGGCGGGCCAGCGCATGTGCATCGGCTTCAACTTCGCCCTGCAGGAGGTCAAGGTGTTCCTGCCCAAGCTGGTGTACCGGTACAAGTTCCACCGCGCGAGCGACGCGAGCGTCGAGTACGACCCCATGTTCCAGCTCATCCGGCCCACCAACCTCTACATCCGTGCCGAGCGGCGTGTGAAGTGGCCGCCCAAGAGCGAGTAGGCGGCGCGCTCGAATCTGTGTTTGTGCTGTTGCGAAAGATACCAAGGGATAGACTGAATGCTTTGAACACCCGAGCTTGCTTCGCCCTCGATGCTCGTGTAGAGACGTGTTCCTGTATACGCCCGACTGACCCGCTGTGTCGTCTTCACCCACCCCCGGGGTTTCCCCCTTCCTGGCGTGGCGACGTCGTGGTGATTGCGCAGCCGGATCGGCAGCCACAAGTGCAGAGCCCTCTCCCATTGGCGGGATCGCCAAGCTGCGGTTCAGCACCCGTCATTTCTAAAGACGCCAAATAATGACCAGAGCCCTCCCATACGATTCTGTCCGGTGGAGACTCCTGGTCAGCAACCTAGTCCGAGAACCGCAAGTAAGCCGATGCGTACTACAGTGAAAGACCCCGCTTTCACCACGACGCCCAGCCCATGATAATGAGGCAGGCTTGGTCGGGAATTGGCGCCGGGCTCGCTCGGGCTGAAGACACCGAGGGACAAAGGGGTTTGTCGGCACCGAACACGCGGGACGCGGCAAACGACAGTGATTTCTAAGCTCCGGTGACGTCCCCGGACGGATCGGCCAAGGTCTGGCCCCCCTGCCCTGGCCCCCTTTGCTGACGGCAGGCTCCAGGATGGTTCGCGTGGATAGCAGGGATGCCGATCGGCTCAGGCCCCGAGGGATACGTGACTGCGCCGCAGAGCGAACGCAAACCCGCATGTTGGTGTGTTCTTGGTATGCATGTCGTGTCCAGAAATGATGGACCTATTATAGCTCGCCGATACCCCGGGCCGCACATGCCCGACCAGGGTCCTGCGGAATACGGAGCGGATTTGAGAAGAATGAGGGTCGCATCTATCGACATATAATCGCCAGGCCACTCCATCTGGCTCAGCAGGTTTCTTCACCTACTTACCTTTCGATTTGGAGAAGATAAAAAGACCTCTGCACCCCTCCCCCCCGCCCCCAAAGGACCCGATGCCGCTCTCGTACGTGTACACGGCCGTCGCTGGGCTCGCCTTGGTCCCCGTCTTCTATATTCTCCAATGGGTGCTGTCGACTCGCCGGCCCAAGGGACTTCCACCCGGCCCGCCCATCATCTTGGGCCTGGGCAACCTCCACCAAATTCCGGCGCAGAAGCCGTACCTCAAATTTGACGAGTGGGCCAAGGAGTACGGCGACATGTTCAGCCTGAAAACCGGCGCGGGCAACCTCGTCGTTATCAACCGGGCCGAGATTGTCCACGAACTTTTCGACCGACGCGGGGCCATCTACTCGGACCGGCCCGCCTCCCACATCCTCACCAAGCACGTCTTCTACGAGGCCGAAGACCAGCACATCGCCGTCCTGCAGTACAACGACTACTACCGGCGATGGAGAAAGGCGTTCGGCCATATCCTGGGCCCCGCGGGCACGAAGCGCGTGACGCCCCTGCTCGAGGCCGAAGCGGCCAGGCTGTCGCAAATGTGCGGCCTCGTCACCGGCGACGGCCGCTACAAGCACGATGAAAACGTCGAGCGATGGTCCTATGCGGTGCCTCTGATTGTTACCAACGGGGCGCGGCTCGACGAGTCGCCAGAGTATTTCCGAGCGTACCAAAAGAACATCAAGAGCATCATGCCCCTGATCGTGCCCGGTTCCGCCCCTCCCGTCGATATTTTCCCCGTGCTCCGCTACGTCCCCGGCTTTTTGGCGTCCTGTAAGGAGTCTCGCCCCCTTCCCTGGTGTCTGGCTTACTCTGGCGCCGTGGCTTGGGTCGGATGCGTTCCGGGGTCGAAGCTGATCCGGGGTAACAGGGAAAGAACAAGCCCGGCGGGCCCGCGAGCTCGCATGCGACGATGCACGCAACTACATCGAGGGTTCGAAAGAGGAACTGGCGCGGCGGCAGCGGGACCCGAACGCCCCCGGTTTGGTGTCTCTCCTGGCCAAGCTGCAGCTCGACGGGCAAGAGGACGCGAAGGCGGGCAAGGAAAGCTTCACGGACACGCAGCTCGGCTTCATCGGCCAGGCCATGTCCAACGCCGCGGCCGACACGACGGCGGCCACCACCAAGAGCCTCCTGCTCGCGCTGGCGGCGCACCCGGAGACGCTCCGGCGGGCGCAGGCGGAGGTCGACGGGGTCGCGGGGCGGCGGCGGCCGCCCACGGCCCGGCACCAGGACGCGCTGGTCTACCTGCAAGCCTGCCTCGCCGAGGTCCTCCGCTGGCGCCCCACCGCCCCGAGCGCGCTCCCCCACGTGCTGTCCCGGGACGACCACTTCGGCGGCTACGCGTTCCCGCGGGGCACCGTCTTCATCGCCAACGCCTGGTCCATCCACCGCCGCGCGGCCGAGTACGAGCGCCCGGACGAGTTCGTGCCCGAGCGCTTCCTGCGCCACCCCTACGGCATGCGCCCGGCGTCCGGCGCCGCCGCCGCGGCCGCCGCGCTCGAGAGCAGCGGCCGCCGCGCGCTGTACACCTTTGGCTCCGGCCGCCGGCGGTGCCCCGGCGAGCAGTTCGCCCTCACCGCCGTCCTGCTGGCCGTGGCCAAGATCGTCTGGGCCTACGACATCCTGCCCCCGCCCGGCGGCGTCGACGTCAGCATCGCCACGGGGTTCGTGGACGGCACCGTGACCCAGCCCGCCAACCCCGAGCTCATCTTCCGGCACCGGGATGCCGAGAGGGCGCAGGGCGTCGCCCTGGACCTGGCGCAAGCCGACGCCCGCGCCCGGCATCTTCTTGGCCGATAGGACTGCCTGGCCCCCTCCCGGATCCTCTCGGACCCATGGAAACCATGTGACCCGGAAGTCTTGGCTCTTTTCTCGACGGGACGGGGTCCTGCCCCCCCCCCCCCCCTGCAAACTCACTCTCGCTCGGATATCGAAATACACCGTGGAAGAAACCTACGCGGTCTGCGCTGGGAGGAGCTCCCCGGGATCTTACTCGAGGCTTCTACTACCTGGCGGCTGCGGACAAGACGGCGTGAAAGGAGGTCTGGGACAGCCTGTTTGTTTTCATCAAGAAGGGATCGGGATACCGATAGGACAGACTATCGGAGCCCGGCGCCGACTAAATCAGGGCAATGCATGCAATCTAGCCGTGGGGGGTTCCCCAGGAGTTCGGGAGATATCCTCTGGTAGGAACAGGAAGGGAGGTCTGGGTAGGTACACAATTCTGCCGCACATCGTGTCTATTGCCCCCGCACCCTCTGGCGGGCCTGGGGCCATGGGCGGACAGCCCCAGAGGGTCTACCCGCTAAGCGGCCTGCTCCGGCATCCGCGAGGCGGTGCCGTTGGCCGGCAGCGAGCCCGACACGGACCAGTAGGTGACGTAGTTGAACCGGGCGCCGCCGTCTTGCCAAGGCACGAGATGGACGGTGCGGCCGTTGGCGGTGGCGGAAAACGCGAGCTCCGTGGGGCTTGTGCGTCGCAGGGAGCCGAGATCCAGGGCGGGGGCCGCCTCCAGCGCCTCGTGGCCGTAGTCGCCGATCAGCACCAGGGGCCCGTACGCGACGGCCGCCAGGGTCTTGTCGTCGTTGGCCGGCAGGAGGTGCAGGCCCGCGGCCAGCTTGACGGTGACGCGGTCTCCCGAGGCCCAGGCGCGCGAGACGGTGGCGTAGGCGCCCGGGGCGGCCCCGATGCCCTGCTTTTCGCCGTTGACGGCGATCTCGGCGCGCGTGGCCCAGGGCGGGATGCGGATCTTGGCGTCGAACCGGGCAGCCCCGTGGATGGTGAGGGTGACGGTGTCCGACGCCGGGACGTGGCCGGTCTGGGTGACGCGGACGCCCCGCTGCGACCAGTCGAGCGTCGACGGGGCAAACATGTTCACATACAGGGCCGACTCGTCGTGGCCGTAGATGGCGTCCATGAGCCGGGTGTTCTGCTCCACGCCCGAGCCCTGGCAGCACCAAAACGAGTCGTAGTCGGTGCTCCACGTGCCGCCGCCCCAGACGGGCCCGACGCCCTTGCGGCCCCCCGGGCCGAGCGGCGAGAAGTAGGTGACGTGGCCGTGGTGGCTGTCGGGATCCTGCGCGCCGAGAATGTGGTTCTGCAGCGCGCGCTCGTAGAAGTCGATGTAGCGCGGGCTCGGGTCCAGGGTCCACAGCTCCTTGGTCAGCTTGAGCATGTTGTACGTGTTGCAGTGCTCGGCCGTGTCGTGGGTGAGGTAGCCGGCGATCTGGTTGGGCGGGCGGAAGTGCTCGTTCTGGCTGTTGCCCCCGATGGCGTACGTGTGGGTGCCGACGACCATGTGCCAGGCATGGCTCGCGATGTCGCGGTACCGCGGGGTGCCGGTGGCCTTGTACTCGCGAAGGGCGCCGATCCACTTCGGGATGTTGGTGTTGGCGTGGTGGCCGCTCAGCCGGTCGTCGTTGGCGGCCAGCCAGCCGTTGGTCGATTCCTGGTCGAACCGCTGCGCCACGGCGATCCACTTCTTGTCGCCCGTCTGGCGGTAGACCTCGGCGAGCACATCCTGCATGCCGCCGTATTCCACCCTCAGCATCGCCTGCATCTGCGGGTAGTCGAGGCGCGCGGTGCGGCGGTCGACCCAGCGCGCCATGCCCAGCAGCACGGCCCCGGCCGTCTCGTCCCCGATGTTCCGCCAGACGTCCAGCAGGCCGGCCATGGTCTTGTGCAGCGCGTAGTAAATGACGGTGGTGCTGGTGCCGGCCTCGAGCTTGTCGAACTCGGACTCGGGGAAGCCGCTCAGGTAGCCGGCGGCAAACCCGGCGGCCGGGTTGTTGTCCTGGCACTTCTGCAGCTCGCCGACAAACGACGTGGCCCGGTCGCGACATTCCGTGTCCCTCAGCGAGGCCCAGCACTGGGACCAGGCACTGAGCAAGTGCCCCTGCATGTGGCTCCGGAACGGGAAGTCCGGGGCATCCCACCCCCCATTGCGCTGGGCGCCTTGCGTCGACAGCTTGTGGGTGGAGCGGAAATTGTACAGCATGCGGTCGGTGTCGACCGCCTTCAGGTAGTTCAGGGTCCTGTTCTAAGGGCGCAGGGTCAACAGCGGCCCAGCGCCTGCTCCCCACCGCTTGCTGGCCCGGGGCATGGCCGGGGCCGCCATGGGGGCTCCCGCCCGGGCGCGCGGACTCACCTGGTTCTCCTCGAGACGGCCATCGTGGAGGACAACCTGGCTGATGTCGAAGGCGTGTGCCTGGACCCCGACATCGACGGAAACCGGCGGCAGCGCCTGGCTGGCGGCGGGCACGGCCAGCGCCCCTGCGAGCGCGAGGATGTGGACGAGAGTGCCGGCCATCGTGCGCGTGTGGACTCGGGCAGCGCCACGCAGGCATGGCGCCGGGGAAGCGGGCGAGCCTCACGGCGACCGCCTTGGCCCTAAATAACGAGGCACCGCCACGCCCCCCCCGCTTTCTTCCCCTCACCGGCCCCTCGGCCCCCGGGCGTGACAACCCGCGGGATCGAATGGCCGGAGGCTTCCACCGGGGGCGGCAACACGGAACGGGAAGGTCCTCACCAAGCGCCGGCTTCCTACTCGTGGAGAAATGGGACCGCCACTTGGGCATGCGCCTCTTACCCCGTGCACCCCCGCACACTAGGCCCCGGGGAGCCAGGCTTGCGAACGATACGACGTGGACGGCGGCCAGGCTGGGCAGCCGCCTCGGTCGACCGGCACGCTGTCGGCACGCAAGAACCTCGCAGGCGATGATTTCTAGGGATCGGGTGTGGGGGCGAGGCCTGGTGTTGCGGGCGGGCGACCGATGCGCAGATCGCTGGGACGGCCCACGTGCGGCGCGAGGCGAGACGGGCGGTTGGGCAAGGCACGGGTCGCGGGCGCTCCCGGGGGAAGCCGTTCCCGCTGCCTCTGGCCGACAGGCATGGGCGAGGCGGGGGTGCATCGAGCACCATGGGTTGCTGCGGGGGACCTCGCCCGCGGCGCAGCCCGTGGCCGTGGCTAGGGCACCGTGCAACAGGCCGCCCTCCACGCCCGGACCGACCGTCTGGAGGCTCCCAGGGGCCGTTCCGGGGCCAGCCCGCGCGGCGCCGACGGGCGGGTGGACGAAGAGGCAGCGCGCGAACAGCCCGGCTGCCGCGCCAGGCGCGCGTGCCGCGCGGCTGGCGCTAGGCACGCGCGAGGGGGGCGGCTGGCGCTCGGGCTCGTGGGCGGGAAGGGCGGTGATTGGACGGGCGCCGGCACGACGGGCTGGCCGCCCTGCTCCACGCGCCACGGGGCCTGGTCCACGCCATTCGCGCTGGCAGGGCTGTCGGCGTCCATGGCCGCATCGAGCAAACACAGCGACCCGAACACCACCGACGCACCGACGCACCGCCCTCCGCCGCGCCCGTGACACCGCCGAGGCCGACCTCTGTGAGCCGGACGCTTTCCTGACCCCGCGCAGACTGCCGGTGCCTGCCCGCCCTTGCGTGCCCGCCCGCGTTGCCGGCCCTGCCCGCCTGCCCGCCTGCCCCCTCGCCCCCTCCCCTCCTCGCCGCTGGCCCCCGACGCGGCCCGCCCGACGCGAACCGCCGCGGACCTCCTGCCCGCGCCGACCCCCTCTCTCTGCCCAGCTACCTTGCCCAGCCAGGCCTCCGTCGCCGCGCCGTTGCGTCTCGCCCGCCTCCCCACGACGGCGACATGCTTTGACCTCGGCATAGTCTTGCCCACATCCGCTACCGACAAACTCGGCCCGTCCAGCGCCTTCACCGCCCTCGCACCTCCGCTACGCCCTCGCCGCAGCCCACGACCGCCTCCGCTTCCGACCCCTAACCGCCTGCGGTCCCACGGCCCCTGCCGTGGTTTCCAAGGACACCATGTCTGCCCCCTGTGCGTTATCCCCAGCCCCCTGCTCCGTGCCGTCTCTGGGGGGGGGGCCGGCTGCTAATCTTTGGTGGGGCTAGTGTCTGCCGAGGAGGAAGCTCAGTACACCCGCTACATCGACGACATCCTCAACGAAGTCAATCTCGAAACCGTCACGCGTAAGGCGATTCGGGCCGAGCTGGAGAATAAACTGGGTGGCAAGGACTTGACGGAGCAGAAGGTAGGTCGCCCTGAGGGGGGGGAGGACCCTTGACCCCCCCAGAGCATACTGCTAGCGCGTGGCCTGGGTCCCATCTGCACCGGCCACTCGGCGTGCACAAGGAATACTGCGCCGATCTGGGGCTGACCACGTCGTCCTACACCCACAGGCAGCTATCAAACAACTCATCGAGGCGAGATTTGACGCCTTCACCGCGGGTCCCGCCCCCGAAAAGGCCGAGTCGGCCTCGCCCCAAGCCTCGCCGAAGGCCAACGGCCATGCCGCCGCCGACGACGACGACGAGGGCGGCGAGGATGGCGACGAGATAGAGGTGGCGGTCCAGCCGCCCAAGAAGAAGCAGCGCAAGAGTGAGGACACGGAGGACTCGGACGCCAAGCTCGCGGCCATGCTGCAGGCCCAGGAGAACCGGATGGGCCGCTCCACACGCGGCGGCGGGTCCAAGGCGTCCAAAGCCAAGCCCGTCAAGAAGAAGCCCCGCAAGAAGAGCTCGAACAAGGTCAAGCCCGAGGACGACAGCGACGTGGATGGGAGCGAAGGGTCGACCGCGAAGCCGCGCAAGGCCGGCGGCGGCTTCCAGAAGCCGTTCAACCTCAGCGCGCCGCTGTCCGAACTCTGCGGAGGCGAGGCGAGGGTAAGCTACCACCACCTGCGGCCGCTACGTGTCGCCGGCGGCTTGCTGACATGACCACCAGCTTTCCCGGCCCCAAGTCGTCAAGAAGCTGTGGGAGCACATCAAGGCGAACGAGCTGCAGGACCCGAGCGACAAGCGCCAGATCTGCTGCGACGACATGATGCAGGCCGTGTTCAAGCAGGCCCGGGTCGACATGTTCCAGATGAACAAGCTAGTCGGCAGCCACCTGTACCCCGTCGAGGAGGAATGAGCGCGGACAGCGCCGCAGCCCGCCGTGTCCGGGCCCGCCCCGCGGCCGACCGCCGGGTCTTTTGCCAGCCACGCCATCCAGGGTGGAGTTATCACGGGAGGCTTCTATCGTTAATCTCGGGCGCCGACCCGAGGCCGGGTTTGGGAGGATACTGCGATTGGGTGGTTTCATGGGGTCTAAGGCTGGCGGGGCAGACGGCTGACAAGCTGCCCGCGGCCCGACGGCGAGCGCCAGGCTGCCCGGTCGCCCAACGCATTTGTAAACGCAACGGTCGGGGTGTGCGCGCAATCTACCACCGCTTCTTGCAGGAATGCCCTGTCCTGGCTTTGCTGTGACCGAGCCCGCCGCCACGTGGCCAGGGCTCCAGGGGCAACACGTCCCGCTGGGCCCTGCCCATGGGCCCCCGGACGACGAGGTGGTGGCGCGCTGACTCAGGCCGCCGGCCGTCCAAGCCTGGCAGGCGGCGGGCGGGGAGGGGGGGCCGTGCTGTTGGCGGTCGGGGTGCCAGCCCCGCCATCTCGACCAACCCTCCTCGCCATCAATGTACATAGACGCTGCCCTGGGAGCCGGCCGCCGGGCGGGCAGCCGTAGAGCCCTGGTCGCGGCGGCGGCGGTGCCTGCAAGCACATGCCCTCCCCGTCGCCATCCAGCACCGGTGCAGACAGGGCGCCCGCCCGGACGGCGTGCAGCGGCCGGTACGAGGGCGCGCTGGCGGGACCCATCGCAGAATTCGTGCCCCGCCCTGCCAGAGCCTCCAATCGGCGGCCAGCGCCGTGCATCCTAGGCATCGGCCAAGCCAGTCATCAATTATTCCACACATCGGCCGGGGCTGCTTCCATGCAAAAGCCATCCATCCATCCTCCCGCCCCGAAACCTCACGCTGGCATTTGGACTCTGCCTGACCCAAGGGAACACACACCGCCCCCCCCCCCCCCCCCCCCCCCCCCCCCCCCCCCGGTCGCTGCATCCCACCGCCGAGGCGATTGCTTTCACTACCGCGAGCAACGACAGCCGGGCAGCTTGATCCAATCCATCCTCTGCGCCCTGTCCGGTGCGCAGGCTCTAAACCGCTCGCCCCGGAGCTCCCGCAAAGCGCGAACGCCGTGGGAATTGGCCGCAGGCTCCCGCGAGCCGACAATCCGTGCGCGGCCCAGCGAAAGCCGAGCCTTGCATCGATCGAGCCCTCGAGCGCCGCTCTCCCGCACCCTGCCTCTGGCGCTGCGCCCCCGTGGCAGTGCCCCTCCCACCCGCCGGCGCTCGCACCCAGCCGATCCCGCAGCGGACGACACTCGTATTCCATGGCGCCGACGGACTCTGCCGGCCCGCCTGGCGGCTCCACCCCCAACCCGGGCTCGAACAGGGCCGAGGGCGCCGGCCGAGGCCGCGGCAAAGGCCGCGGCAAGGGCCGCGGTCCGCAAGCGGGCGCCCGCGGCGGCCGGCCCAAGGGAGGAGGCGCGGAAGCCGACGCGGGTGCTGCCCCGTCGGCCGCGTCGGCTCTGCCCGCCCCCACGATACCCCAAGATGCCGCCGCCGCCGCCGCCGCCCCCGACGACGAAGTCGAGGCCGAGGTCTGCTTCATCTGCGCGAGCCCCGTGGTCCACCAGTCGGTCGCGCCGTGCAACCACCGAACGTGCCACATCTGCGCCCTGCGCATGAGAGCGCTCTACAAGAACAAGGAGTGCGCCCACTGCCGTACGGCGGCGGCGTATGTCATCTTCACCGACGATGCCACCAAGCGGTTCGAGGACTACTCGGTGGGCGCCCCCGACATCAGCAGCAGCGACGAGAACATCGGCATCCGGTACGCCAAAGAGGACATTGTGGGCGACACGGTGCTGCTCCTCCGGTACAACTGCCCCGACAACGATTGCGACTTTGCGGGGCTTAGCTGGCCCGACCTCCACCGCCATGTCCGCAACGTGCACCACAAGAAGATGTGCGATCTGTGCACCCGCAACAAGAAGGTCTTCACGCACGAACACGAGCTTTTCACCGACAAGGAGCTCGAGCGGCACATGCGCCATGGCGACGACCGGCCGGGCGCGGTCGACCAGACCGGGTTCAAGGGCCACCCCCTCTGCGCCTTTTGCGGCTCGCGCTTCTACGACGGCGACAAGTTGTACGAGCACTGCCGCAACAAGCACGAGAGATGCTTTCTTTGCGACCGCGAGGACCCAAGGCAACCTCACTACTACCTCGACTACAATGCGTTGGAACAGCACTTCAGCAAAGACCACTACCTTTGCCCCGACCGCGAGTGCCAGGAGAAGAAGTTTGTCGTGTTCGCGTCCGAGCTGGACCTGAAAGCGCACCAGCTCAGCGAGCATGGCAGCACCTTGTCCAAGGACGTGCGCCGCGACGCCCGCCTGGTCGACATGGCCGGCTTCGACTTCCGCCAGCCGTACCAGGGCGATCAGCGTGGCGGCCGCGAGAGGAACGGCGGCCGGGACCGGAACGGGGAAAGGGACAGAGAGGGCCGCGGCAGGCGAGGGCGGGACCCCAACGCCGAACCGCTCCCCGCCAGTTCCGCCCAGCCCCTGCGCCGCGACGAGCTTGCCTTCCAGCGGCAAATGGCCATCCACTCTTCCCAGTCCGTCTCGAACCGCACCTTTGGCGGGCAGCTGTCCTCGACCCCTGCCAGGCCCTCGGCCACCGCTGCCCCGGCCGCTGCCGGCCGCAGCCATGCCAATGCCTCGTCGTCCGCCGCCGCTCCTACGGCGAGCCCCGCCCCGGGCACGGATGGCCGGGAACTGACAGATCCCAACTTGACCACCGAGGAGCGCGCGCGCCTGGTCCGCCACGCCTCCGTGATAGAGCGGGCGTCCAACCTGCTGCAAAACGACGCGAGCAAGATGGCCACCTTCCGATCGCAGATTTCCGCGTACCGCAACGACCAAGTGACGCCTCCCGCTCTCATCGAGTCCTTCTTTGCGCTCTTCGCCGAGACGTCGTCGACCGCCTTGGGAACGCTGATCCGCGAGGTGGCCGATCTGTTCGAGGACAAGACCAAGGCGGAGCGGCTCCGCAACGCGTGGAACGACTGGCGCGCCATCAATGAGGACTACCCCACCCTGCCCGGGCTGTCGGGCATGCGTGGCGCCGCCACCTCGAGGGGCGGCTGGGCCAGCGCCACGGCCAACTCGCCTGCCGCATCCAACGCTCCGGCCCAGCGCCAAAGCACCCGGGTCCTGAAACTGAAGAACTCGACCCAGCAGTCCCAGCGATCCAGCGCGCAGTCGTCTTCGTGGGCGTCCTCGGCCGGTGCCCAGCGGTCCTTGCCCTCGGCCGCCTCGTTCCCTGCCCTGCCTGCGGCCAGCGGTCCCTCGACCCCGAGCGGTCGGTCCTCGACGCCGTCGTCGGTGCAGTGGACCACGGCCGGCGCCCCATCCCAGCCCGGGCCCTCGAGGGCCGCTGCCCCGAAAAGCGGCCCCCGACCCACCGGCGCAGACAACTTCCCCGCACTCCCGGCGGCGCCCAAGCCCACGACGACCATCTTTGGATACGGCCGAGGCGCGGTGCGACGCGACATGGGCGGCTCTAAGAACACGGGGTTCAGTTGGGGCGCGTCTGCCGATGCCGAGTCTTCGGCGTCTGGGGCGGCCCAGGAAGCCGCGGACGAGGGAGAGGGCAAGGGGAAGAAGAAGGGCAACAAGGGACGCAAGCAAGTGCTGGTGCAGTGGGGCTAAGGTGGCAGCCTTTCTTCACGTGGACCCGGATCAAGATGGGAAAGAAATCCTGCCACTAGCGGCTTCTTTTCTCCTCCGTGGGACAACCTGGCCCGTCGGCCTGGACATGACTTGGCCGCTCGGTCCGAACGCCTCCCTGTGCTGTGGCATGCTGCATGCTGCCGGGTTCCGAGCATTGCATTTGGCAGGCTTCTCTGTAGATGAACGTGATGCCAGCCCGGGTTCTTCCGGGACCCCCCCCCCCCCCCCCCCCCTTGCTTCCAGTTCATACTGCTTCCAGAATGATGAGTGATGGTTAGTTTCGCCCGACGTGATCGGAGAGGGTCTTGCGCATGTGGTGCTCCGCGGTGCGCGGTACGCGGCACGTCACCGGGACGGGCCGGGCTCGGCCTGCTGGCGGCCGTGTCGATTCCTAGGACGACTGCCCTGTACGCCGGATGGAACGATAAGATCCCCGCCGGGTTCGCACGCGTAGCCGAGGCGTTTGCGTGTATGGGTCGGGCGGGGGGGACACCTGGGAAGACGGACTCGACGTTCGCAGCTGGGGAGGAGAGGGGTCGCGCTGCTGTATCTGGGTACATAGCAAAGGGTAATCAGGACTTGGTTCAGGCTCAAGCCGACGCTCGGGCTCGAGTGCACCTCGATTCAACCCCCCCGTGGCCAGTGAGCAGGGTGCGAACCTGGAGGGCGGGATCGGCGATGTTGTCGCGTCCCGGCGGGCGGCACGTTACCCAGTCCAGGCAAGAAACTGCCAATTTGCCGGTCGCCAGTGCGGGGGGGGGCGTCTTCCCTGGGCGGCCGTTGCCTTGGCCGCGTCCGTAGAGCGCGCGCGGCGGTGGCTCTACGAAAACGGGCCGGCGGGCGAGGCCAGGCCGACCCTTGCAGCCATCTCACGCTTCTGCCCAGGACGGCAGTCGGTCTTCTCAGACACCACTGGGGCTGCCCCGAGCCCCCCCGAGGAGCCCTCTCACTTTTGGCGGGGGTGGGCAGGGCGTTACGGAACGGTGCCGGCGTAGCCGAACCTCGGGCCTGCTGGCGCGCTCCAGGGCGCCTGCAGGGCATGGCTTACTTCTGTCGATGGCGTGTAGGGAAGCCGTGCGGCGGGGGCGCACCCAGGGCGCGCGGGGGGAGGGAAGTCGGTCGTGGGAACGACGCCTCTCCCAATATCGCCCAAGCCCGGTAGCGAAATGAAGCGGAGTTGCGGAGCATCTGGCGACAGCGCCTATTTTTCTGAGCGTTGCGCCATCTGGAGAGGGGAAGGGGGGGCAGTGGAGCCGGCGGGGGTCGCAACCAGGCACGGATTGTTCTGGGTTGAGTGGAAGCCATCGCGGCAGTTGCCCGGCATCTCCAGCCCCGGCGGCAGGGCGTCGTCGACATGCACTGCTCGGCTGCGAAGGCGAGAAGCCCGGGTGTGCCGCACGAACCGCCCACGCCGTTTCCTGCCCTCAGACCCGCCCACGCACCGAGTCAGCGTGGCGAGCCGGGCGGGGGCGTCGACGCCCGCACCCAGTGCCTTGGCGTCGCGCGCAAGAGTCGCCCGGCCGACGGGCAGAACGAACGACGAGCGACGGCGACGGACGACGACAAGCGGGACCGAGACAAATCCGCGGTATGGGTCGCGCGACCAGGGCAATTTCCCGGCTGCCGAGCCCGCTCTGCCGGACGACGGGGTCGTCCAGCTGGCCACGTCGGCCCAGGTGGGGCGAGCCTCGGCCGCGGCTGCTTGTGCCGGTTCGTCGGAAGACTCTTCCAAGCCGAGGTCCATCCAGGAACCCGTCGTCCCATGACGAGAGCGCTCAGAAAAAGCGCCCTCCTGGATGCCGGCATGACGGCACCGAGCCGCCGGGGCAGGCCATGGCCGCGGTCTGGCAGGCGCTGCGACAGACCAAGTGGCAAGTGGGCGGCTCAGGCGGGCAGGGATGCCCGGCTCATCTATCTCGTACCAACACGACCTTCTGGGGGCGTCGCGAGCGAAGCGCCATGAAACATTGGGCGCACGCGAGAACAGGGCGGCACAGACGGGGAGCCGCATAGGTGGTCTGTGCAGTGCGGCCCACTTCTTATTCCACCAGCCAGCTCTGGGAGGGCAGGTGCGGATACACACGACACGACACTGCTCAGGGTGCGCGAGTGCCGATCCATACCCAACCGATGCCGTCTCGCGACCACATCAGACGACGAGGTGTTGAGATCGTCCCCACCCTGGTATCGCATCAGTCACATCGCGGCGGGGATCCATGGCGGCCGGCGTGTCCGGGAGGGGGGGGGGGGCGAAGCGGACGAAGAACCCGGCGCAGGCGCGAGCCGCATCACGCAGGGTGACATGGCGGCGCCTCGACTGTTGCATAGCGCGCGGGCTCGCGAGGCCGCCGAGGACGACGACGGGATGCGACTCCCCGCCCACACGGCCGGGCAGGTTTCTGGCAGGCTGAGGGGCCGCTGCGGGCGGGCACCGGCAGGTGTCTGTCTACATGGCGCGTCTGCGCAGCCGGGCCTGTGCAGGACGGAGCACCCACCACGGCCGTCTGGGTTTTAGGAGACGGCGGGATGGAGGCTCAACGAGGCAGCGCCAGCCGCTCCACCTGAATCTCAGGCCAGGGTCGGGAGGTGGACCTCGGCCCTCCAGCGCCTATCCGTCTGTCAATCTGCGACGCCAACATGCGGAAAACCAAGGCGCTGGGTGGGCGCTAAGCCCCATCCGCCTAGGGTGCCGACGCCGTCGCGAGCCTTCGCCAGGCGCTCTTCTCCACCGCCGCGGGGCGGCTTTTGATTGCCAACGGTCCCAAGAGAAGACGGCCAGGGCCGCCCGCCGGCCTTGCCAAGGCACGGACTCGTGGCCCCCAGCGGCTGCGGCTCCAAGCGTCAACGTGGGAGGAGCCCTACCAGGAGCGCTCCGGCGCTGCGGCCCGTGGCACCAGGCGCCCGTGTTTGCCAGAGCCGAGCTGGAGAGCCTGGCTCGTCTGCGCTTCCTTCTCCGGCCCAGGTCGTCAACTTGAAACGGGCCGGCCCCCCTCCCCCCTCCCCCCTCCTGCAGGAACGACCTCCCCCCCCCGGTTCCGTGCAGCGCGTGCCGCAGGCCGAGCCGCCTTGCTGCCCGCAATCTCGCGTGCTGGAACCGTCCTGGCCAGGTGCGCCATCACGGCCGCCTGCACCGAGCACCCGCCCTGGGCCTCCCCCACCGCCCGGTATGGGCGTCATTTGCCCGGCGGATAGAGAGAGGGAAGCGAGCTGGAGCCTCAACCGTGACGCAGGGGCGGGTCTGGTGGCTGGCTCGACAGATAAAAGATGCCCTCGCCTCGCCTCGTTGTCGGCTTGCTTCTTTCCCGCCTCATCGGACTCTTCTACAGTTGCATTCCTTCGCTTCCCATTCATTGCCCCTCGCTCTCATTCCTGTATCGACTGCAGTTAGCTTCCATTCTTTACCCGCAAGCCGGATTTCCATCTCTGTACGATTTCGCCTCTTGCCATCCCAACTTGACTACAGCCAGCCACCCAACCCACCATCAACATGCCTGCCATCTCGCCCCTCCGCCTCGCCCTGGCCGCTGGCGCCACCCTCGTCTCGGCCCACGGCCACATCCAGGAGATTGTCATCAACGGCAAGTCCTTCGACGGCTGGAACGCCGGTGCCAAGACCCCCGCCGACGGCATCGCGTGGCAGACCACGGCCACCGACAACGGCTTCGTCGGCCCCGAGGCCTTCGGCACCAGCGACATTGCCTGCCACCGCGGCGGCAAGGCCGCCACCAGCAGCGCCAAGGTCGCTGCCGGCGACAAGGTCGAGCTCAAGTGGGACACCTGGCCCGAGTCTCACAAGGGCCCCGTCCTCGACTACCTCGCCGCCTGCGACGGCGACTGCTCCAGCGCCGACCCCGGCAGCCTCAACTTCTTCAAGATCGACGAGGCCGGCCTGGTCGACGGCTCGGCCGCCCCCGGCACCTACGCCTCGGACGACCTGATTGCCGCCGGCAACAGCTGGACCGTCACCATCCCCTCGAACCTGAAGGCCGGCAACTACGTCCTCCGCCACGAGATCATCGCCCTCCACTCCGCCGGCCAGGAGAACGGCGCCCGTAAGTGCTTCCCGAATCCCACGGCCCCACCTTTTCGCCCTGTGCTTAGCGCGGATCCCGCCCGCGTTCCTGCACTCCGTCCCTGGCCCCCTTTTCCGGCTCTTGGGGCCCCGGGGAGGGCGCCTCCCGAGACACGGTCGCCGCAGACGTCGTTGAGAGAAAAAGACCGAGGCTAACGACGAGAAATAGAGAACTACCCTCAGTGCATTTCCCTCGAGGTCACTGGTTCCGGCTCCGACCTGCCCGCGGGCGTCCCGGCCACCAGCCTGTACAAGGCCGCCGACGCGGGCATCAAGTTCGACATCTACAAGCCGCTCGACTCGTACCCCATCCCCGGCCCCAAGATCGCCGTTGCCGGCGGCGGCGGCGGTGCTGGCGCTGGCTCCGGCAACGGTGGCGCTCCCGCCCCGGCCCCGACCTCGGCTGCCCCGACCTCGGCCGCTGCCAGCTCGGCCCCGGCCCCCACGACTCTCGTCACCAAGACCAGCGCTGCCGCCGGCAGCCCGGCCCCGACCCAGGGCGGCGGCAGCAGCCAGGGTGCGGCCCTGTACGCCCAGTGCGGCGGCCAGGACTTCACCGGCCCTACCACCTGCGCCGAGGGCACCTGCCAGGAGATGAACCCCTACTACTCGCAGTGCCTCTAAGCCTCGGGCCGCTTGCCCTCGCCATGCGCGAACCCAAGAACCTTCTTGCACAAATTATCGGAGCTGGGGCCCCGTGGCCCAAGGCGCCCGCAATCTCATAGCCTGCTGTAGTTGTAGTTTACAAACCCCCGAACGCAATGTACATATGTCTGACCGCACTTTGATCCGCCCGCCCCCCATTTCCTGCGGTGGTCCTGATGCCGGCGTGCCGTGAATGTGCAGGTCAGCGTGTTTCGGCCACTCGGACGCGTTGCCCGAGCGAGCCGCGATCCGCCAGGCCACCCCGGGGCCGTCGTGGATCTACTGCTCGTAGGCGACCTCGACGCGGGTGACGGTGTCCACATGGATGGCGATGTCGCCGTCCCTCGAGCCCGCCGGGGTCTCCCCCCGCGGGCCGGTGGTCCGCGACGGCACCGCCAAGGGGAGCTGGCTCGCGCTGCGCTCGCGGCCGCGGCCGCCGCCCTTGGGCTCGTGCGCCGCCGGCGGCGAGCGGCCCTGCACCCACACGATGTTGCCGAAGCGGCGGCCCGGGGGGGTGCGCATGAAGGCAAAGGTCTCGAGGCCGAGGCTCTCCATGGCGGGCGAGCCCTGGAAGAGGATGGAGCCGCGGGTGCAGGAGAAGAGCAGGGCGTTCATCCAGCCGTTGGACGTCCACATGGCCCCGGCGAAGCAAAAGTACTCGGCGCCGAGCAGGCGGCCCGACAGCGTGAGGAGGCGGCCCACGGCCAGCGGCGCCGTGCAGAGGAGGTAGATCAGGGGGAAGAGCAGGAAGCCGGGCCGGTAGCCGGCGTGGCTGAGCCGCCCCGGGAGCCGCGCCCCGTGGGCGTGGTACGCGCCCTGCTGCGCGCCCTCGGCGCAGAAGAAGACGACGACGTAGCCGAGGCAGGTGAGCACCAGGGAGAAGAACATCCAGCACGACGAGATCCAGAGCCGGTAGATTCCGTACGACTTGTTGATCCAGCACTGCGCGCGCGCCAACCGTTAGCCCAATCCCCCCCCCCCGGCACCGACGGCTTACCCAGGAATTGGCGCGCACGTAGTAACCGCCTTCTCGCTTGCCGTTGTTGGTCGTCATGATGCCGACCACCGGGAGGGCGTACACGATGACCCAGAGGGCCATGACGGCGAGGTACAAGGCCCGCGGCGGGGCCTTGTAGTTCAGCACGAGGAAGAGAAAGGTATGCAGGGCGATGGCCGCGTTGAAGACGCTGGACGCGATGTCCCCCGTGGAAATGAGCCAACCCTGGGCCCAGCAGCTGGGAAGGGGGGGGGGGGGGGGGGGGAGAGGTTCGCAGTTCAGCCCGGCGTCACGGCACGCGAACCCCGGGCGCCGCCCCGAGGGGAGGGAGGGGGGAAGGACTCACACGGAGCTGCCCACAAAGATGCCGTCCCGGCTGACCCACGCCGTGTTGAGCACGTGGGCCAGCGAGAGCTGCATGTCGGCGAGGAGCAGGTTGTACACGAGGAAGAGGAGCTGGTTCAGGCTCTGCGGGCGCGGCGGCATCTCGGCGTCGTCGTCCAAGGCCTCGGGCCCAAAGTGCGCCTCGGGGACGCCGTGGTGGGCGCCCAGGATGCGCTGCTCGTCGGGCTGCCGCGCCGGCGCCCGCGCCAGTTTCCACTTGAGCAGGCGGGCCGTGAGGTGCAGGAACAGCGTCAGCGTCGCCGCGAAGGAGACGCAGCTGACGACGCTCAGGGCGATCAGGCCGTTCTTGTGGCCCGGGGGCAGCGGCGTCAGCGTCCCACTCCGGAAACCCCCGGCCTGCGCCATTGGGGTGGTGCTGGAGGATACGCCCGTGCCGTGATGGGGGTAGAGAGGGGGGGGTCAAGCGGCCTTCGGGGGCCGCGATGGGAATTCTGGGTGCCGAGCGAAAACAGGACTATGCGCATAGCGAGCACGGGATGCCGCTTGGTTCGCCGTTATATATCCGCCCGGCTGGCAAAGACTGGGGCCTCTCGAGTAAGCCTAGGGGCGCTGCCTCCGGGGGCGAGCCCCCCAAGTCGGCGCCAAGAGTAGCGGCAGATTCGCCGGCGCCCGTCCTCTGCTCCGCCGGGCCCTGGACGCCGCTTGGGTTCCAGTAGGAGGTCCGCATCTCGGTCCCATGTGGCGCCTGACGTCTAGGCTCAACTCAATCGCCTGGCTAGCCGCAGGACTGGAACCGCCGCTGGCGGCTGGCGTCATGCTGTTCTTACCATGACTACAAGCCCCCCACTGGCCGCGCGCCCCTCGCCGAGCTTGCCTTGCCCGCTCAGCCTCGCCGCAGAGCGCGCGCGGTACCCTCGGCCCCGTCGCCCGACACGGTCGGCTTCTTGGCCCGCGAGGCCGCGCCAGGCGAGACTGCGGACGAGTCGCCGTGGGACTTGCTTGCCCGGGCCATGAGGCGAGGAGCCAGAGACGGGGGGGTTGGGGGTTCATGGGAAGCAGAAGAGAACCCGCGACCCCTCCCTCGGCCCTCGCCCCTCGCCCCTCGCCCCTCGCTGTACGTAGTATAGCACGAGCTGGACATGCCCCGGATGCATCCGCCCGTGGAAATCACACGGGCCAAAAAGAAACGCCCTCGCATCCTTAATGCGGAGCTGGCAAATGACTCGGCTGGGGTTCGATCCCAGGACCTTCAGTGTGTTAGACTGACGTGATAACCAACTACACCACCAAGCCAGGTGATTGACAGCAACGACGGGCTTGTTGCGGCCTGTGTGGCCCGAGAGAGTCCGGTGGGCGTCGTGAGGGTGGGTGCACGAGCTCCATTGTTGGTACGCGGCCGCGCGACCAGGGTCGATGGGCGAAGGCAGGCATCGTGGAAGCCATACCCAGCCCGGTCGGAATCGACCCCGCCCATCACGGCCCATCTACCCCCTCCCCGACGCGGCGCCGCGGGAGGACGGTATCCGCCTCCAGGCGGCGACGAGCCGAGCGTGGGGGTTCGGCACACGCCACCCGGGCTTCCGCGAGAAATGCCCACAAGGGCCGGGAGGGGTTACCCGAAGGCAATCCATCCCTGCGGCGACCATGTTGGGTTACTGGCGCGCGTTCAGCCTGGCGCGGGACTGAGCCACACGGCCGCCGACGAACGCCGGGGCACGATTGGCCGCTTTCCTCGAGGGGCGAGCCTTGCGCTTCTTGGGGCACGATGCCAAGGACAGCCCAGCCGGCCCGCCCGGCAGGCGCCCACAGCCCTGGGCCATGGGGCCAGGCACGCCCTGCTGCGACGCCGCGGCGACGGCCCTGCCGCCCTCTTCCGAGCTGCCCCTCTCACGATGCGCCGCCGCCTTCCCGTGGGCTTGGACGCAGGCAGCAGACACCATGCCGAGACGAGTGGTGACGCGGCAGAGGCGCCCCCATCGGAAATCCCGCACCGGATGCGCCAGCTGCAAGGCGCTCCGCGTCAAGGTACCCACCCCCGCCGCGACATGCGCGGGCTGCGAGCTGACCGCCGCCGGCAGTGCGACGAGCAAGGCCCGCCGTGCACCAACTGTTCGCTCCGCCAGCGCGACTGCCGCTACCTCGAGGAGCCGCGCGCAGGGCCGAGCCGCGGGGGCGGCGCCCGGCCAGCATCCGGGGGGGCCGCCCCGAGGGGCCTATCGCGGGGCGCCCGCGAGACGCTGGAGCTGGAGCTGATGCACCGCTGGTGCACGAGGACCTACACGGGCTTCCTCTTCTCCGACCACGAGCACGCCTTCGCGACGGTGGAGCTGCCGCGCACGGCGCTCGGCAGCGACATGCTGCTGTCCTTCCTCTTCGCCGCCGCCGCCCTCGACCTGGCCGCCAGCCAGCCGTCGCGCGCCCGGGCCCTCGACTACACCGGCCTCGCCATGGCCTACTACGACCGCAGCGTGCGCGCCTACCGGGACGGCGCCGGCCGGCCCGGCCGCGACACGCACTGGATCTACAGCGCGCTGGGCCTGTACATGGCCAACTTCCACCTCGGCTTCATGCAGGCCACGGCGGCCGGCGCCGACGGCGGCGCCGACGCGCCGGCCGCCCTTCTCCGGGCCATGCGCACGGCCTTCGCCATGATGCACAGCGCCTCGCGGGCCGCGCGCCAGCACCTGGCCTGGTTCTTCCGGATGCCCTACCCGTTCGCCGTCTTCGCCCGCATAGCGGGGGACCCGGCGCCGGCCGCGCTGCTCGACGGCGCCACCCGCGCGTCCTTTGCGCGGCTGCGCGCGCTGAACGCGAGACTGCACCCCGGCGCCCACGCGGCGCCGCCCGCCGCCTACCGCTTCTACCAGCGCAACATCGCGCTCCTCGAGCGGCTCTGGGCCGAGGAAGCCCGCGGCCTCGTGCGCGCCAACTTTTGGTTTTTCCCGCCGCGGGCCCTCGCCGACCAGCCCGCCGCATGCCAGCCCTCCGAGGCCATGGAGCTCATGGTCCTCCTCCACTGGGCCGCGCTGCTCCACCAGAGCCGGCGCTACTATTGGTGGGTCGGCGACCTCGGGACGAGGCTCATGGCCGCGTGCTGCGACGCCCTGCGGCGGACGCCCGTCGCGCAGGAGCCCGAGGTCCGCGAGAGCATGGAGTGGCTTTGGCTACGGGCGGGAACACCGCCGTCTACCGTGATGCGTAGCCCGGCCCCCGACAGGAACCCGGGCCATCTTCCGCCCTCGGGTACGTTGGAGGAAGCCATCCACGACCGGGCAGGTCTGGCGGGGGTTGGAGAAGCCATGGGAAATCTGCATGTCTAATAGCGAAATGAGGGTTTGGATTGAATCATCGGAGGCCTAGTCCCATATCCCCATCCAGAAAACCGAAACAGATCAAACAAATTGCTCCCGAGCTGGCTACCGATCCCTAAACCCCCCTGGGTTGATCGCCGAAATAGAATCCGTCTCCAGAAAGTCCCGACAGAGAGACTTTTTGTACGAGCTGACAGGACGACCACGTCCACATTTAGTCGGAGGGGCACTTGCCGTTCTGCAGTGCAGCGCAGTTAGTATCTCGTCTCGATCCGTGGCGAGAGGGATGAAGGGGGGGTCGTGGGAAAGTAGGAGCAGGCTTACGCATTTCTCGAGGCACCACTTCTGGCGGAGGGCGAGCACGGTCGAGTTGCAGGTGACGGCGCAGGCGCCGCGGCAGACCTGGCCCTTGGTGATGCCGGGCTCGCGGGCCTGCAGGCCGGCGGCGCCGTCGACGGGCTCGTCCCGGAGCTGGCCGAAGGCGGTGAAGTCGACGTCGAACTCGTTCTCGGCCTCGTCGTCCTCGGCTTCGGCCTCGGCGCCACGGGCCTTGAGCGGCCCGAGCATGCAGGACTTCTTGCAGGCCTTCTGGGCGAACGAAGCGGGGATGGCGCTCTGCGGGGGGGGGGGGGGGTCAGCACGCAAGAAACCGTCGGCGGGCTTTTCGCCACGGCGCTTTCGCCGGGGGCCGGGGACGGCTTACGCAGGCGGCCTTGCAGGCGCCCTGGCAGAGCTGGAGCGGCTTGCCCGTCAGGGTGCCGCACGTGCGGGCCTGCAAGTGCGAGGGCTCCGGGGCGCCGGCGATGGGGGCGGGGGCGGCCAGGACGCCCGAGGCGACGGCGAAGAGGACGGTGGTGAAGGTGAAGAACTGCATCTCGGATGGCGGAAAGTGGAAGCGCTCGAGATAGAGGCGGAGGGAGCAGGTAATGGGCTGTGGAGGTTCTGGAGAGTGCTGGTGGTGGTGTTGCAGAAAATGAACACTGCCGTCCATCGCAACGCTCCTTATATGTCCCTCCGTCGGGGAGCGGAGCACATCTGTACGGGTAGTCGTGGTTATGGCGCCCGTCACAGGGCTTCGGCACCATGCCCCAACTGGGGTCAGGTCCCAAGAGTCGGAGTCAGGCTACTGCTATAATTGGCTTACTACGGTTATTTCCGAGGTAAGCATAGTATATGCTCTCCCACCACGCCGTCCATGGGGAACATGGCAAATCTCCATCTCCATCCAAGGGGGCTGGACTCATCGAAACGGCAACATCAACCTCGGCGGGGTAGAAGCCGTGGTCGAGCTAGGGAGGCGTAATACCTGACTTGGTGTCACGGTTTCCTGAGGCAGCAAATTGGGACTTTGGTACGGGCCGACGCGTATTACTACGGTTATCCCGTTCGCCGCCGGCAAATTCAGTGGATACTCGCTGCACTTGGAAACCCACACCCGCGCGCGAAGGATCCAACGGGCCTGCAAGCCCGGGGACAAGACCAGGATGCCATGGCCCGTCCTCTAAAAAGCATAGCAGCATGCTGATCTCCGACACGCGACGCCACGCCTTGGAAGGGACGAGAGGTGGGAATTTCCATCCGGTAGCCCGGTCCTCCCGTCGACTGCTTTCTGCACTCTGGGTTCCTCCCCGCCCATGGCAGTGCCTTTGCCCGGCCCGCAAGTTACTGGGTGGTCACGAGGCGACGATGCGGCGAGGTGGATGCGTGGCCTTATATCTCTTGCGGCCCGGTCGGCGCGGGATCAGCCTGGCGGGCAATAGTGGCCAAGGTGGGGGAAGGGACACTCGGACGCGCTCGGCTGGGACACCCGTCAGTAAACACCCCCCCAGCGTTGCGGCCGAAGGGCGGCAGGCAGCCTACAATGGGGCGAGGCCGAGGACGGTCCTGTAGGCGCCCGTCTCGACCCAGAAGGTGACGATGAGGACGAGCCAGAAGAGGGCCCACAAGGCGGTTTCCCACCACACGCGCTCCGGCGGCGGCGGCATCCCTCGCGCGCCGGCGCCGGGGCGCGACCCGACCGGGGGCCGGGGGGGCGGCCGGATGGCCTCGACGGCGCCGATGCGCTGGACGAGCGTCATGTTCTCGTCGGCGAGCGCCGCGGCGATGGCGGCCCTGTCCGGGTCCGCGGCGCCCGAGGCGCGGGGCGCCACGTCGTCGTCCCGGCCGCCGGGCGGCGCGGCCGGCGCGCCGTCCGCGGCCAATCGCCCTCCTGCCCGACGAGACATGGCCGTGTCGAGGATGCGCGGGGGCGCTGGGCCGCCTGGCTACGCCGCAAGGGGGAGGGGGGGGGAGAGGGGGCGGGGGAGAGATGGACGAGCCTGGGCGTTCCCACCTCGGTGAAAAGGCGATCGCTCACGTCGTTGGTTCTGGGGTCTAGCAGTTGTGGCGTGGGCGTGTACTATTTCGGGAACAGGAATGCGCAGAGAGGCGCTCGGTCGGCGCCTCCTAAAAGCCGCCCGTGTCGCAGTCCAGCCACAGGTGGCTGGTATGTGGCTCTCCATCCTTTTCTCCCCATCTGTCTTCCCCTGAAGGAAAGGAAAACCATACTCGGCGGGAAACCCCGAATGATTGGAGCGCGCGGCAACGCCACCTGGATTTCTCCTACGAGGCCAAGCATGCCGTCAAACGTCAGGATAACATATGCGCCTCCTCAGTGGCCCCTATCGCCTCTGCCGTACCTCTCGAAAAAGCATACCCAACCGACTATTGGAGCGAGACCCGCCTCGGCCCAGCCAGACAGGAAGACAATCCGGGCTACTGTGTGGTTTGCGAAGGCAAGCGGGCTGGATCCAGACCCAGCGTCGATGCCGACGGGTCTGCGGGGCAGGGTGGAGGCCCGGCGCGACGTGCATCTGACATGTCTGGATCGGGGGTGCGATCGACGCGCTGGCTCAACGGCAGAATAACTACTCGCTTTCGGTCGCGTCGGGGAGCGGCTGCTTGAACAGTCCCCTGCTAAAGATGATCCACAGGGCTCCCTTTCAGGGCGCGGCTTGTTAGGGCCGAGCCGCGCCGACATGGCAGAAGCAACGAGACCAGAAAAGCCCCGTGGGAAGGCACTTTTCAGCTGCCTTGGTGGCGCAAAGCGATGATGCCGTGACGGAGCCGCCGCCACTCGCTCGACGTCAAAAATTCCACTTCCTCCGCAGGCGCGGCGGCGGAGGACCCTTGGCCCATTCATGGTTCCACACAGACCAGCGGCCAGACCTTTCCATGCGGGTGTTTTCTAACATGGGTAGTTGTGTTTTTTTTTTTTTTTTTGGATGGTAAACCCTGCAATATATTCCATTCGGGGACGAGCCCCCTGTCGTAGAAGCTGTAATATAACCACCTTGCGTGCCAATGGAATAGCTTGCACTAGGTATGAGGCTGGACCGAGCTGGCGTCAGGACTGGCATGCAAGCAACGAGGAGGGGAGGCGGGAAAAAGGCCTTTCTCCGCCTATTCCTGTCAACCCTGCTACAACCAAGCTGCAGGGTCATAAATCGCATAATAGAAAGCATTTAGGCAAGTAGAATCCACACACCCATGAGCAATACCCCAGGGGGTCGACTGCTCAGCGGTGGAGTGGCAATTGTTCGTACTCGACTGGCCGTACATGAAAGGTGCATGAAGCGTGCGGCGTATCTTGAGAAACTCTTCACCCGCTGTGCATATTTTACGCTACCAAGGACGGCCGCCAACCAAAATAGCGTGCCGAGTCCGGGCGAACTTGTAAGTATTACTTGATTCAGAATGGTGGCGAGACTGGGTAAGACATGTGGCGTAGCTGCAAAGCGGCAGCCGTCCCGTTCCACCCCTCGACCAGCTCCCTTCTGGCCCGGCCGAACCGATAATAGGCTGCCGTATGCTCTTTGTGGCTGTTGGTGGCCCACGGAAGACCGTACTGTTGGTTTCTTGTTGGCTGGATTTAGTTCCGACCACCTAGATCTAACCGCGCGGCGCATTGCGGTTCACTAACACGTCTGGGCCATCTACCCAGACGACCAGTTTGGCTGGTTCAACGCCCAATAGATCTCTACCGGCAAGATATGTAGATACGTATGGAGGCGGCTCGCACGAGCGGCTGCATCAACGGCAGGGAGGCTTCGAAGTACTGGTTACCACCACGTAAAGCCGGCTGACATCACCAACCCCGCTTCCCTCGGAGTTGGACGCAGCTGAGGGCCGTGGCTGATCGGAGTGACGTACTGCTCTTTCCAGGGGAATGGCCAGCAGAAGTAGCGTCAAGAAATGGCTGTATTGAATATATGGCACCGAGTCACTAGTTACTTAGAGAACAACTGGCCAGGCTTGAGGGACAGGCTGCAGTCTTGATCCGTTCCTCGCTGACGATCTTCTCCCAGGCGCGGCCTCATCACGATGGCCGTTTAACCTGAACGTGTCGGTTGTTGCCGAAAATCGCCGATCGCCTTCCACATTCGATCCTGTCAACTCGCTCCTAAGCCACTAGGTACAGATAGGTAGGGTTGCTAAAGACATAAGAGGTTTCTTTTGTTTACCCGCCTGGTGGGTGCATGGCCTGGCCGGATGGCACGGGAAACTTGGCATGCCGTCCTTTTTCAGCTAGGTGCTCAGCCTGCAAGAGGAACCAACGCCATCGCGGTTATCGCAGGGTGGTCAGGCCTGCTCTGGAGATCTTGGATCCGATCGAGAGGCTCACAACGAGAGGAAACCGAGAAAAACCGAGGCAAGTGAGGGCCCGGATATCGCCTTGAATACGAGTATAAGAGAGGGCACCCATCCTCCTCTCTGTCCAAGATTTTCCATCACCATCATCCCAGACATCCATCCGACAGCTCCCACATCACCTTGACATCCCCCGCCACTACCTGTCCACTCCGTTCCTCAACACCACCCCGAACCTCCACCAAAATGCAGTTCTTCACCCTCATCATCTCGGCCCTCGCCGCCACCGCTCTCGCTGCTCCTACTGAGCACAAGCCCACCACTACCGCCGCGGCCCACCCCCCTACCTACACTGAATACCCTCGCCCGGGTGATGGCCACAACGGCGGTGGCCAGAACGGCGGTGGCCACAACGGCGGTGGCCACAACGGCGGTGGCCACAACGGCGGTGGCCAGAACGGCGGTGGCCAGAACGGTGGTGGCAACTACGACCCCTGCCCGGGCGTGACCGTCGGTGCTGGAGCCCAGTGTTGCTCCGCGGGCGTCCTTGGCCTCGTCGGCGTTGACTGCGCAAACCGTAAGGGCGCGATGTGCCTCACCCGCAGCGAAACAATGCTAACCGTGGAAATCCAGCTTCGGCCAAGCCCACCAGCGCCGAGGACTTCCAGTCCATCTGCAAGAGCAAGGGTTCGAGACCCCTGTGCTGCACTGTCTCTCCCCTGGTATGTCTCCTGCGCCGCGGTGCCTCTTACAAGGTCCAGCCGCAACCTGTAACTGACATCTTCCCGCAGCTCGGCCAAGGCCTCATCTGCTCGCCCCCGGTTGGACTCTAAACGCCCAGCGCCCAGAAACCTTGTCTCGCATACCTCCATCACGATGCCCCTCCGGTATACTCTGCGGAAACTGTTCCACAACCCACTGTCACAATCACCTCGGACCTGTCACAAACCATGCTCCATTTTCGCGACTTCGAATCGCGGCCTCTCGCTGGACGCCAGGCCGCGGATTGGAGCGCTTGAAGATATTTACCAACCCCTCCTCGACCGACCTCGCGGGGAGATGTATTCATTTCTCGGGCTCCCCGACCTTGCCCTTTTTTCTCTTTGCAGGATAATCGGGCTCTTCTGCATAGCAAGTAACCATTAGTTTTTCGTGTCTGTACAATTTGAAATTTCTGGCCAGTAAATCATTTTGCCATTATCTCTGCGTGACCTCTCTGTGAACCCGACCCCCGCCCCCCGCCCCCCTTGTGTATGAATCAGATCCATTGGCAGCGGAACAAGGGTCCCGTATTGGGGCATTACTTGGCTGCTCTCAGGTTCTTGGCTTTGGTGGTCAGTTCTCTCAACCCTGAGCTAGTCACGGTCAGAACGGGGGTTGCACTGGGACTCTCTTTCTCCCTTGCATCCTGGATGTGGTACGGGTCCCGTGGGAATCCCACATCCGGCCTTCTCTTCCTGACCCGGGGTGCATTTATATTAACCATCTGGCCAGGTATTCCGTCTCCCCCACCTTTCCCCCCCCTGCAGACCCGTGCATGGGACTCGACTCGACACTGGCTACCCCGCCCCTGCCGGAAGCGGGACCCGCGTCCCCGTCCGCCCGCCAGGCCCCTTTTCACGAACCCCGGCCGAGGGGTAGTATATGCGTCTGGTCAAGACACCCCGGCGGCTTCCTGCCAAGCCATAATGGCCCCACCCTTGCAAACCACCACGGCCTCGGCCCATCCACGTACGTGCCGGCCTAGAGCGGGCGGGGGGTAGAGGATTCCAGCGCAGCCCCATCAAGCCTGGGTCCGGGGTGTCACGTGGTGCGTGTTCCCGGGATCTCCACCGCGTCCGCATAGCGCCGCGCGAGATTTATTATGCTGGCGGCCGTGCTGCATCCTGCTTCGCTCCTTCGCCCGCCCCGTACCGCACACGTGCGCGGGCGCGAGCAAAAGCCGCTATCCGAGGGGTGGTGGCCCGCTGACCCGCGACTCCGAGTGCAGTTTTGGCGCAGGGGCTCGAGATGACGAAGCCACAAGCGATCCGCAAGCGGGCGTTCACCCCCAAGGTCCGGACAGGTGCGTGTACCTCCGTGCCCTGGCGGCCACCCGCTGCCGCGTATCACGGCGCCTGCTCCCCCGGCTCGGGCCTGTGCTTGAGCCTCGAGGGGCCGCCGCGCCGGCCGCCCAGCTGACTGCCGGCCTTCCCACCCAGGCTGCACCACCTGTAAGACCCGGCTGATCAAGTGTGACGAAACCAAGCCCCGATGCCACGCCTGCACCTACTGCGGTGCTCCCTGCAGCTACCCGTCCCTGGCCATTCCAACTCGCCAAGCCGCGGTCCAGACAATCCTGCCAAAGTTCGTCGAGCGGACGCCTCCTTTCGACGAGCGCCGAGGTTCGGGTGCTGCGCGGCTGCTGACGGTGGGCCCCGCCTCGGCATTTGCTCATTTGGGGGCCCACGACATCAGGTACTTGGAGTACTTCGTCCGGAAACTGCAACATCAGTTTTCTCTCGCGCGCCTTGGCGACCCGGCCTTGGCGGGCTTCTGTAAGTCGGTCCTCCAGCGCCGTTCGCTTCTCCGCACCCAGCCGCTCTATTCTCTCGTCCGGGGGCCCTGCGCCCATGGCGTGGGGGCCCGGCGCGTGTCCTCCGGAAACCGGATTCTGACCCATCTCTGCACGCGTCAGGGCATCGCACGGTCCTGCAACAGGGCCAACGGGAAGGGTATATCCTTGAGGCCCTCGTCAGCATCGGGGCTCTGGCCTGGGCACGCAAGTCCACGCCCACCCGGGTTCCCCTCGTCCAGCATGGCCTTTCTGGCGCATTGAAGAACGAGCACTATCGGAAAGCGCTTCACCATTACAGCCGGGCCATCGACAAAACGCGACAGGTCCTGGCCGAAAGTCGGGCCGACGTCCACATACAGGTGATCCTTATGAGCAGCATTCTGTTCTGGGTGCTCGAAACCATCCAGGACAACTCGAGTGCCGTTGACACCATAGGCGCCGCCGCCATAGAATACCTACCAAAACAAGTGGGACGAGGCCGGTCCGTCTTCGTCAAGCCCACCACGGAAGTCGCACAATTCATCTTGAGCAACAATGGCAGCAATGTCATCTATAGCACGTTTTCTCCTGCGCACCCTTCAACCTGCGAGCGCGTACTCGACCTGGATTCCTTGATGGTCCTGGAGCCGCCGGCCGCCTTGGGACCGGAGTGGAGCCTGCAGGAGTTTGTCGCCGTTTGGTGGCGTTTGGTCACCACGATGCTCAACTTCAGCGTTCACTCGGTTGCGGGCAACGGCGGTGGCATCGTCCCCAACCTGGCGGCTGCCCAAGTCGCCTCGCTGCTTTCGGCGATTGCCTCGTGGGAAAGAGAAGCGCAGAAAAGGGCGACTGTGGCCGCATCCTCCCCCGCGGCTCGTTTGCTCCGAACCATGGCCAAGTTTACCAGCCGGCTAGGCCGCGCAGTGCAGACGCAAGAGCGGCTACGCCCAAACTTGGAGAGGAGAGGGCACCATCGCGTTGTCTATTCCGATTTCCGAGACTACGCGGCCCTTCTCGACATCTTCAAAACATCTCAGAGGCTGAAGCCCATGTCCGCCAGCGGATCGTCTACCGAGGACGGCTTCGACTTGATCAACGAGGCAGCCCACGACGCTGCTCTCCCGTCGCTGTTGTACATTGCCCGACGCTGCCCCCACTACGCCACGCGTCTCGAGGCGCTGGATCTTTGTCGTCCTTTATTGCAGCCTGTGGCGTCACTGAGTCTGAAAACCACCTACATGGTGCTGCACGCCTTGGCCGATGTCGAGGGGGAATCGCTTGCGAACCGGTATTCCTGCACTCGGTGTTCTTGGAACACCCAATACACGGCCCTCCACGTCACGCTGTCGCCCGTGGCTCAGAATGACGACTACACACTCGAGACAAAGGCCATGGAACTTGATGCTGGGGATTATGATATGTAATGTATCTATTTTGTGTTCAACCTTCCCAATTGGAGGCTAGGATTCCCAAGGAGACGTCGGGAAATCATTACAAGCACGAGACGGATACGTTGACGTACTGTTCAACGTCGGTACAGGACCACTAAAAACATGGCTGCCTACTTATCGCTTAGAGGATATATAACGCGGCAATCGAAAGAAACCACTCTTACTAGAGTACTATATCGCTAAGCTTCCGAATCGATACCCAGCCTGCCAGCCTATGTTTTTATTCTCGTGTGCTCGGCTCTCCATATTGATGTAAAAGTTGTCGGCATACAAGGTCATCCTCTATGGCACTGTAATGCAGTATATCATAGTTGTATAAAGTTACACAAAACGGGTAGGGGCCGCTATAAGTGTCTCAAATATAAAGTAAACAACCTAGAGCCAATGCGGCTACCGCCTCGAAATAAACGGATATCTCAACCCGCGATGAGCTGATAGTTCGACTGACGCTTTTTTATTCACCCTCGTTGCCGCTTACTGCTGTGACCATGCCCTTGACATCCGATTCACTCGGGAGCCCACAATGTGTAGATAAGAGTGTCATCTTTTTTCCTCTAGTTCTGGTCCTCTTTCATTCTCGAATCAACCAGTCCATGGCCTCCCATGCCTACAAATCCTTGACGACCCAAGTTCCATCTACCAGGCCTCAGCCCTTCTTTTTCACGCCTTACTGCCTCCAGTCATCAAGCTGGATGCCTTGGAGGGTATCCAGCTTCCAATGCACGCCCTGCGGCCTCACCCCATTCTGGCATTGCCTGCCGGTTTCCCGCGTGACTTTGCCGCGCGCGCGAACACGGTACACGCCATCGAAGCTGCGCGTGTAGCGGTCCAGAGCCGCCCGGGCCCAGTCCCGGACATCGTAGCTGCCGATGGCCTCGAGGGCGCCCCGAGCGACGACGGCGAAGTGGCAGGCGGTGGTTCCCGCCTTGCCACTCGAAACCAACGGGTAGTAGCCGCCACGCCTGTCAAAGCCGTCCCCCGGGAAGACGGCCCAGACCCCGGGGTTGCTGGCGCACCAGTCCCGGATGGCCATGCAGCGGCCGGTGGTAGGCGCGCTGGGGCCCGTGTCTCCCTGGATGGAGCCGAAGGGGCAGTTCTTCGGGAATCGGTTCGGGGTCCACCGATCCAAGGGGTCGTCGCTATCCTGCTGCCGCCGATGGAAAGCGGAGCGACTTTCGATGCCGGGAGCGCCGGAGAGGTACGTCTACCAAGTGCTGTTAGCACTGCTATATAACGTGCCTTATCACCCATCGTGATTACAAAGATGAGGCGGTAGGGGGGGTCGTTACGATCTCGTAGGTCTCGCCGTCCGATGCGGTGAAGTTTTCCGTCGTGTAAATGGTAGGGTTGAGCTCGAGCCCACCCTCGGATGACGTAGTAAAGGGCTGGAGGGAAGCCTCCTTGCTAGCAGCGGCCGCACTGCTAATAGCGAGACACGAGGCGATGGCTGTGATGAAGCGCATCTTGGACGAGCTTTGTAGGAGTCGAAAGAGAAGGCACCGGGTACATAAAAGGTCAAGGTAGGTGATTTCTATACAGCAATGCAGAAAACATGTGAGCTATCGAAGGGGAAGATGAGACTTATGTAGATCGGGGTGCAGGTACTATCAGAACTCTACTTTCATGCGGCTATACCCTTGGTGCTTACGTTCTTCTCTTACACCGGAAGCTATGCTATCAATCCTGATGATCAAGTTGCCTAGGTACTCAGGTGACTTTTTGGCACAGCTTACTTTTGACCTTAAAAGCAAGCAGCTATCACGTGTAGCGGGAATAAAAGAAATCTGCCGCTGCTAAGCCGGATATTCGGCACCTGATGCAGCTGGTATAAGCGGAACAATACCAAGATGAGTGGTAGCGCATGTTGTGCTGACATGCTTGCCACCCATATTTCCGAATTATCCCATGCCCTGCAGCTTCCGGGAATTTCAAGGTCGGTCTATAGTACCCTATACGATAGTGAGGCTATCCCTGTTAGCTTTCAAGTGAATTTAATGTTAAAAGTCGCATCGAAGCATATGCACGGAAAACACTGTGTGTTTAGTATGTGGCGCCACGGAACGGATGCAGAGTGCGATCTATCCTCGATATGAGCCCTGTTAATAGACCCGGAGGCAAGATCTGCTATTCGAACAGCAAGCGTGGCACCTATTTTACCCTTCTGACTGAGCGGCAGAGCCGCTGCCTTTGAGCCCTTGCACCTGGACATTCACCTCTGAAAGTGGCCAGGCAGGCCTAAGTGTCTCACAACTAGCCACTTTAGTTAGAGCAAGAGTAAGACATTGCACGTAGCTGAATCGCATTCACCTCCAAAAGAGGTCAGGCAGGCTTGGGTGTTTCACACTTAGCTACCTAACTAATACAAGAGTAAAAAGCTGATGCGTGCCACCCAGCAGGGGGGGGGAGGGGGGGGGAGGGCGCCAACAACCAGCTGCCAATTGGATGCGACGGTTGGTTGGTGATATACTTGGGATGTCATCCGAGTAGCTTTTACATTTGAAACTATGAACGGCTTGTACGATACGGGTGTGTCGAAATAGCAAGCTCATGAAAGCTTTGGCCGTGCAATTACGAACATGGTCAAATTCTGCTCATGCTCGAGCCACCATCTTCGGTCTTTTCTGCCTCTCTTCAACCCCTCATACCAACACGAATGCGACTCCATCTCCACGGCGTGGCCCGCGGGGAATAATGTACCGCCCGATCTAGACGTTGCGATACAAACACCACCTAGAAGTATTCTTGGAGGCCTGCCGAGCCCAGGGCCAATCCCGCCCTGCAGTTGCGGGATGGCAAAACACATCCAAGGCGCTAATACAAGCTCCCCGCGGGATAGGTCATGCCGATCGCCTCGCTTTTGAAGCCAACCGTCTCGATGTAGAGGGTTCCGGACGGGCAGCCGAGGCAGGCCCAAGAATGGGCTTGCTTGGGGCTTTGGCTATGGAAGCCTTCGCCGGAGGAATAATGCCCGTAGTATTGGAAATTTCCGGTGAGCCCGGAGAACTCGCCAGCCATCTGAAAGAAAGAGTCGATGGTACCGGGGGACCAGACTTCGCTAGGTAGAGTCTTGTAGCCCTCGTACGTAGGGACGACGTCGACGTCTTGCGTCTTTTCGTCGATGGGGATAACATCGGCGCAGTATGGCGCACCCACAAATGAACCTTTGAAGTTGTAAACCTTGGTAAAAGCGCATCTCTTGGGTTCTTTCGGCGTACTGACGCACCCCCTCCTCTTATGCCTCCTGTGGTATTTCTCTCCAGGTAGCCGTTCGCACCACCAGTCGAGTCTGTCACCAGCGCACCTTCCATGCACAAAACGAAGCCCTTCAGTCGGAAAACTCGCCACGCATGCTGTGGAGAGGTCCTCCACTATCGCTTGTTGGTCCGCATTGTTTTTCGACTCGCCCCCTATGGCCTCGCGCTTGGAAATGAACGAGCTAGCCTGCTTGCCGAGAGGGACGGAGCCTACTTGAGCCCCTGGAGTTGTACTGTGGTACTCGCTGTCCTCGTCGGAGTTGCTGGTGGTGCGTTTGTTTGCCCAAGAGCCGCGGTACTCCGACAGCTTGGCGATGAAGGCCTCCATCGTCAAGTTGTGAAAAATGAGAGGCTCTGGAAAGGATGCGTCTGCGTTACTCCTCGCGAGAACCTGGTGGAAAGCCCCAGCCGAGGCAAAACCAGGGTAGCAGAGGGTCAGGACGGCAAGGGTGATAACGTGAAGAGGCAGAGAGGCCATCATGGTGATGGGCGGCAGCAGGCTAACTGATTGTCCTTCGGGCGGAAGGTGCAGAGGCTCGTTCAGTCAATCCCTCTTTTTATACCCACTGCGTAGTCCAATCCCGCTGCATGCTGTCCGACCTTACCGAAAAGTACGGCCATCACCATAGCGGAGGGTGTTTTGGGCGGGGGAAATCGACTGCTGGACCAGGCCAGCCTGGGGATCTGGAAACCAGGATGGAATGGGCTACCTTCCATGGTGCCCCGTGGTCATGGAGGCATGCAGGGCCGTCCTGTGTACACTTAAAGAGGCGGAACACCCGGAATGAGCATTGAAGCGGGCTCCGGGGGCGAGGCTTGCGAACGGCCCGGGGTAGCCGCTTCATTTGCCCGCCCACCCCCCTACATGGTGACACCGCGTCGCCGTTGCGGGTATAGAGGGCAAGGCAGGGTACTAATCACAGCACACGGACTCAGGATGGCTCTGACATGCAGGCGAGAACCGGCCAGCGAAGCCTAGCCTGGTCGCGAGTCTCCGCAGCAGCCACGCAAGGCCTCCTAGAGCACACGTGAGTCAATGAACCGCACAGGGGTTTCCCTAGGTGGAAGGATTGATCCCTTTCCATGGGAAGTTGGATAAGGCCAGGCTGTCAAACTTTCCGCCCCTACGAAGGTGCAAACGCAATGTGCTTGTGCAGGTACAGAGGCATAGTGAAATCCGCAGGCACGGGCCGGTAGCTCGACGTTGTCGGCAGATAAAATGCGGACGACGCACACGGCCCTCAGCAAGCATACTGGTCGAACGGTCATGGAGATCGCGGCAAGCCAGAATACCAGGCCAACTCATCAGCTCCATAGCAGGCCTCCCCCTACGGTACCGGTTCACGCGGCAGCCTAAAATAACACAGGCGAGAGTGATAGCGCTGTCCGACGGAAAGTAGGATCCCCTAATCGCCTTTGCATAAGTCCTAGGCTATGGGTTATCCCTAGATGCCGTCTTTTATTACCTGCATTTATACTTTTTTCTAGAGGATGCTTCATCCCAGTACGGGGATTCCCGCTCAGGGAGGCCTATTCGGGGTACTAAGTTAGACTACCACTGGACGGGCCACCCCCTATATGGGCCACGTCACTAGAATATCAACACCACTTTATTCACTATGGTGTAATGGAGCCACCATGAGGCCTCTATAGCTAATATTGAACGCGTATCTCCTCCTCGACATGCTCTATCTCCTCGTCCTGGTCTGGTTCAATTTGAGGCGATTCCGACCGTCTATTCGGCTGGTGGCGCATAGAGCGCCGCGGGCGCTGAGACTCAGCCTCGTCCCGCAGCTGATCCTTGGCTTGTTGGATGTCTGCTATGTCAACGAAGGCTTGTTGAGCCCTAGGGAGAACTCTGCGCTGTTTTTGAGGTCTCTGCCTCTCTAATGCAGCCTTCAATTGCTCCTGGCTATGCTGCAGTCCCACGATATTGGCGTTGAGAGTGTCAAGGGCCTTCTGGACCTGACGGCTCATGCGGCGGACCCCGGCAGTCTGCGGTAGGCCATCCTCTGCCAACACAGATGTCTCCAATTCCCTTAGTTCTTGGCTGTTCGTTGGAGTCTGGAGATGGTTTCCTGAAGCCTGGAGGGCTCTATCTGGTGTTTTCGGCCGGTCTGGTGCGTCTGCGGTCACGGCATCGGCCTGAATGGCTAGCCTGCTATTGAGCGCCTTAGATCGGTCCCTTGGATAGATGCCAGTTGACTCCCAGCCCCGGAGGATCTTCTCCTTCGTGAGGGCTTCAATCCGAGCCCGTTTCCAAGCCGCCACGAACTCTGGTTTGCCGGCGATGGTCACCATCATCGAATAGCAGGTCGTACGAAGGATAGACCGGAACCTGCGCTTTAACACACTGAAAGGGCCCACGTCAAGGGGCTGAAGGATCTATAAGCAGTGTGCCGGAAGGAAGTTAAGCCAGACTCTCGATTGGAGACACTCTAAGAGGAAGGGCTCGTTGATATGGCTATTGTGACCATCGATGATGAGGTGGCGCCATTGGGAGGCCTTCTGAGGCTTCGTCTGCGGCAGAAACACCTCACGGAGCCAGCGGATGGCTATCTCGTTGCTTGACCAGCCTGAGCCGTTAGTGGCGAACTTCCAGTCCTTTAATTCGGGGTCATCCGGCATCTCCTCTGGAAACCATTGCTGTTGGACGTTCTTACCCCCGAAGATCACTAAAGGGTTTAGCGCTCGGCCGTCTCCCGAGACACACTCCACAATTGTGACCCAGTCTCTGTTGAGGGGGTCGTTAATGAGGACCTCTTTAAGCTCAGACGGTCCGATGACTAGGGGGGTATCTCTAATCCCGACTTGAGTCCCTATCTCGTCGGCATTGTATGTATATTCTGGGGGGATAGGCGACAGTAGGGGGTCATCTAGCCGGTCGAAGAACTCAACGATATTTGTTGAACACGCTGCGTTGGCGCGCCGCCAGTCATATCGGACGCTGCGCAGAGTCTTTAACTCTGGATGTCTCCGCAGGAATCTCCGGACCCAGTGTGTTCCGAGGGTCTGAGGGCCCCCTGAAGCTTGGGATAGCCTCATAGCGAACAGACGGAACCTTGAGTGTGGAGGAGCATAGCCGAGCTTGGTCTGCGTCTTAACCCAGCGCACCAAAAAGGACTCATTAGTTGGGGATAGGTTCTGACGCTTCTGAGAGGCCTCACGGCGCGAAGCACCGCCGTTGATATGGCGCTGTAGGGTGGTTCTAGATACCCCATGGCTGACGGCCGCGGCTCGCACAGATAGGCCACTTCGGTGGGCTCTAGCGGCTGCGCGCAGCTTTTTTTCGTGATCAGATAACATAGTATTAGATGCGTAATTGAAAGAGGAGTGGAATGGTATATTTTATTTATTTTTACGAGCGCTAGTAGTCGAGTTATTTATTAGTGACTGCGTTAGTGTTGTTGAGGTTGGTGATACTTTTTAGGTGGCCCACACAGGGGGTGGCCCGCCCAGTGGTAGTCTAACTTACAAGGCATGATCCTTGCACGTCTGATATCCTCCGAAGCGGACGACAGGCTGCATGTCGGGAGGGTGGTTTCTCGCATTCATGGAGTATGAGAAGCCCGTCAACCGCTATCGCCGGGTCGTCGGCTGGTAGGGGGGCCGAGTGACTGTGTATAGTTACTGGATTCCACCAGCCACGATGCCTCCCTCTGATGATTAGCCCACGTAAAATGCAGCCTGTGCCTATTCAGGCTACTTCGTAGTCAATCGTAAGCTAACTGATGACCACGACGTGGCAGCTGCAGGGGTGTGTGGCAGAGGCGGCAGACGGATCGGCGGAATGCCTGGGCGGTGACGGAGGGATGGGCCGACGGAAGCAAGACTCCGAATGGCATTTCGTTTCCCAAATGATGGCATCGAAGACATCACTTGGTCGCGTTGTCCAGGGAGCACGGATATCTTGTCAGGCCCGAGCACCATCTGCAAGCGGCGCTGTCGAAACCGCCACCCACAGAACAGCCGGAGAGGATGCTGGCTGGGAAGCCCTTGGATGTTTCTGATATCCATTACCCGCGCCGGAAGACACGATGCTGCAACGGAAACGGGTGAGCACGTATTGCTTTCTGCACCATGCCTCATTCTACTGCCGGGAGGCGGTTCCGAGGTGACTGGCATTCGGCCCCCACGGCACGCGCCGACTTGGCTGATACGCATCAAGGCGGCCTGGCGCGTCCACTTGCGTCGTTGGGGCCTTACCGACGGGTTGCGCGAGGGGCATGGCGAGCCCGACGTCTGGCGCCAACTGCCTCCTCTTTGCGGGCCGTCTTGGTGACGGCGTTGCAACCGATGGCAGGTCGGGCAGCCTCGGCCCCCCGTTGGATCATTCATGATGGCGGCCAGACCGTGGTCGAGCCCTACTCGGACACGCCTGCGGTTTGCAGGCCGCGCGCCTGGCTCTTCGGACAGCGGGCGGCTGTGCTCGTCGCGCTCCTCGATGATTGGCAAGCGCCATGCTTGTGCGTCGGCGTTCGGGCCCTTGGGTCGCTTGGAGCGGCCCAAGCAGCCGCTCCATGTGCAGCTGCAGTGCACCGAGGGGGCCGCTCTCGTGCCCCTGGAAGTCAAGGCCTTGGTTGCCCCGCCACGCGTACAGCCGCAGGTGGTATGGGTTGGTTGGCGCTCACTGTCGTGCTTGCTCGAGCTTTGGCGAACGACTGCGCGAGGGGCCGTCGTGGCTTGATTGGAGCGTTGCCGAGCCACAGACGGCTTCGCTTTTGCTGAGCCCCAGTTATCAGGGTAGGAAGGGGGTGGAGTAGAGGGAGCAGTTCATCTCAACCCCCCCCCCCCACGACCCCGACCTTGTGCCCTCCGAACACCGATCCGGTGATTGCGGGGCTCACAGGTCCACCGCTGCGTGACCGCCGTCCTTGTGCGAAAAAGGTCAGCAGGCGCCGACGACGACGAACCCGGGATCCTGCTATGCGGCGTGCGGCTATGAGGCGCAACAAGAGACCGGGGTTTTGTCGCCTACTGTCTTGCTGTGAACTAGACGGTCCGCCTGATGCTACCCGGGCCTTTACGCAATTACCTTCCCCCCTGACGCCGCGGCGACGGCACTCAAACAGAGCGACCCAGCTCAGTTCATGACCCTTCGAGGCACGACCGAGCCGTGGTCATTGCCCAGCAACACCCATCCGTAAAGGCATGGCGAGCGCTTGCCACAGGAGCATGGACCAGCACCAAGATCCACGGCACAGAAGGCAGGCACGATCATCGCAACATCTGTTATTATCGTATCTATTATTAACCGGCCCTTCCGTCCCATCGTAGGGAACATCTCCGCACTCGCACTTTTCGCCACTCTAGCAATCCCGTCTGCAGCCTTGATAGGCAGCACACATCCATAATGGCATCTGTCGACACGGCGCACAGCAGCGCCATTGACTTCCGTCCAGGGCCTCCCGCCCTTTCCTAGTCATTGAGTGCCACGAGACTTCTCGGCCTTCTCCAGATCGGTATGGGTGCTCTGAGAAGAGTCCAAGGTGGGACTGTTGGTGAGAAAGTCGCCAAAGACACGTTGCTCGATGTCCAGGTCCTTCCAGTTGCCGCCGTGGGACTTGCGGGCCCGGCGGCGGAAGAAGATGCGCTTTCCGAACTTCCACCCTTCGACACCGGCAAAGAAGAGGCCGGCGGCGATGAAGACGATACCCCACTCCCAGCTGATGCCCGTGTGCTTGAAGACGGCGTGGTTCAGGACGGGAATGTACAGCGTCGGGAACAGCGTCACGAAGCCGAAGATGATGGCCCAAAACAGGAACCGGTTGCGCCAGATGTCCAACATCCACTGCGTGAAGTACTTCTTGCTTCCGGGCTGCATGCGGAAGAAGGAGCGACGCATGTCAATCATCTCCCAGGCCAGGAAGAGGGCAAACCAGGTCAGGGTGGCAAAGGTCGTAGCACGGGCGCGGAAAATGGTATCGCACTGTTCTGAGTAGCCATCGTTGCAGTTGACCCCCAGGTTGCCGTCGCCGAACCCAAACACGACGAGGGCGAAAGTGGCAAGACACAAGGCAGCGATCCAGAGGCCATAAACGACCATGTCGACCATAAACTCCATGGTGAAGATGCCTACCTTGAGGCTCTGAGGGGGCCGCGACATGATCCCCGGCACGGCGCGCTCGAAACCAAGACCCATGTCGGGCATGCCCGACGTCACCATGATGATCCACAGGATTTGGACAGGGGCCAGGGGGAAAACCGAGATCCCGCTGGCGTCCTTGAAGGCCAGGCCGACCAAGAGGGTAACTGCCTGGGCGATGTTCTCGGCCAGCACGTGCAGGACGAACTTCTGGATGTTATCAAAGATGCGGCGACCTTCCTCGATGGCGGCAACGATGGAAGCAAAGTTGTCATCCATCAGGACAATATCCGAGGCATCCTTGGCGACGTCCGATCCAGACTCGCCCATGGCGATACCAACGTCGGCACGCTTGAGGGAGGGCGAATCGTTGACGCCGTCACCAGTCATGGCGCAGAACTTGCCGCGGCGGTGCAGCGCCTCAATCATGCGGACCTTGGTGCTTGGCGCGCAACGGGCAATAACTAGTGGGAGAACCGGCAACTGGTCAATCTCGTCGTCGGACAGGGCGTCGAAAGCGGTGGCAGTCATCACCATGGCGGCGGCGACGTCGGCGCTGACCTGCTCCATGCGCGACGGCAGGATGCCGACCTCAATGGCGATGGCCTTGGCCGTCTCCGGGTGGTCGCCTGTGAGCATGTGTACCGAAATGCCGGCCTCGTGGCAGCTGCGTACGGCAGGCTTCGACTCAGCACGAGGGGGGTCATAGAGGCCGACCAGACCGCGGAAGGTCAGATCCTTCTCGACCTCGGCGCGGGGGACTTCGGCCCCGGGCTCGATGTTGAGATCAATGGGGCGACTGGCCAGCGCAAGCACACGCAGCCCCATGCTGGCCAGGCTCTCCATGTTTCGCAAGATCTCCTCGCGGTAGTCGTCCGTCATCTCCCGGTAGGCGCTCTCGTCGTCGACGTCGCGGTAGCAGTATTGCGTGCACGCACCGATAACGCGCTCGACGGCGCCCTTGGTGAATGCCCAGTTCTTTCCGCTGGCGGTATTCTTCATGATGACACTCATGCGCTTGACGTCGCTGTCGAAGGGCAACTCCGCCACATCTGTCCATTCCATCCCCTCGCCCACCAGGTTGAGGCGGTTGCGGTTGAAGCGGCTCGCAAAAACCTGGATGGCAATCTCGGTGGGATCGCCGCGGGCGTGCCAAACGTCGTTGTTCTGGTGAATGGTAGCCAGATTGGCCAGGGAAGCGACCGAAAGGAAATCCTGCAGACGGATCGTACTGTCTTCCAAGAGCTTGTCGGGCGCCACCTCAGTACCTCCGGACGCGCCCTCGCGAGACTTCTTCATATCGATATCACCTGGCTGGCGAGAGTCGAAGGTGATGGATCCCATAGTCGGGTTGAAGGGTTCCTCGGAAGAGCCGACGGTATACGTTCCCATACCCGGCACCCAGGCAGCACGCGTGACCATTTTACCCTGCGTCAGGGTACCGGTTTTGTCACTGCAAATGTCGGTTACGGCTCCCAGCGCCTCGAGGGACTTGAGGTTGCGAACCACGACGTGGCGCTGCACCATGCGCTTCGTGCCGGCAGCCATGGTGATGGTCAGGACGACCACCAAACTGGCCGGAATCATGGAGAGACCAGTAGCCACGGCGTAGATGATAACTTCTTGTTTCGACTCGAATTTGTTGGCTCCCAACACGATGATGGCGCAGACGACGGCGATGCCAAAAAGGAGCATGGCCAGCTTGCTGAGCTTGCGCTGCAGTGGGGTGCCGACGTTGACACCGAGGAAGCGACCGATCACATCGCCCAGGGTCAACGTGTATGCCTCCAAGTAACGATGGGGGCCAGCCTTTCCGTTGGGCTTGCGCTTGACGGGGCGGACCTTGGAGTCCTTCTGGTTCAAGGCCGTGGCAATGGCACCGATTTCGGTAAACTGGCCCGTAGCAAAAGCAACGCCCCTGGCCCGGCCCTTGGTCACGGTCGAACTGCTGTAGGCGACGTTCAGCCGATCCCCGGGGCCGGTCTGCTCGTCGAAAACCTGGTTCTGGCTCTTGCGCACGGGAAGGGACTCGCCGGTCAGGAGGGCCTCGTCCGTCTCGAAGTTCTTCGCATCCAGCAGCCTGTGGCGTCGTCAGCAAGGGGGAATATGGTAGGGGGAGCAGCGGCACGCGGGGCGCACGAACCTGATGTCGGCGGGGATCGTGTCTCCCATCTTGACCTCAATGATGTCGCCGGGCACGATATTGGCGGAGGGGATGACCTGAGACTCGCCATCCCGGACGACGGTGGCGGTGGGAGAACTGAGAGAGCGGAGGGAGTCCATGGTCTTCTCGGCCGAGTACTCCTGGAAGAAACCAACAACCACATTCAACATGATGACAGCGGCAATGACACCGCCCTCAATCCACGACTTGATACCGAAGCTAACCGCCATGGCGAGAATGAGAACCTGGGAGAAGCTGTCAGGAACGGAGAGGCGGGACGGGAGGGGGTGCAAAACACCGTACCATGGTCATGGCGTTGGCAATCTGGGCAATGATGATCTTGATGGGCTGAACGCCCTCAGCTTCGCCCAGCTCATTGGTACCGATGCGACCACGGCGCGCATCGGCCTCGGCCGCGGTGAGGCCGTTGAGTGAGCTGGAACCCAATTCACTGAGGACATCGTCTGCGCTCAAGGCGTGGGCAGGCTTGGTGAGCGGCTCGTTGGATTGGCCGGACACGTGCTGCGCGGCAGCATTGTCCTCCTTCTTCCCCATGGTTGGGGGCGGCAAGGCCGGCGTGGGGCCGTGACGGGACGGGGAAGTGAAAACCCAAGAAACGGCGACAAGCGGGGAAGCCGGGGTAGATCGAAACAGAAGCCCTCGGCGTTGGGGTGTATGCCGACGTGGTTCTTGACGGGACAAGCTCAATGCAAACCCTCTACTGATGCGAGAGGGATATGGAACCGACGTATTTATACGTGACACCACAAGGACGGTCGTGGAGGGCTGGGCCGTGGGTAGAATAGGTGGGGTGTCCAGCGGCATGGGCTGGCTTGGCCCTCCCGGTTACGATCAAATGTTGCATGGGCGGGCGAATGGGCCCCAACAACCGGAGGAGCCGACCCCATGGGATGGCATGGCGGGCATTCCAACCATGGCCCGCCGCAAGCACTACGCCGCGCCGCCAGGCGTCGTTGTCGTCGTCGTATGGGTGCGAGGGGAACACCGACATCTCATCCGGTACGCCCCTGCGATGACACGCCATGGCATGGGAGCCGTACTCCAGGTGCAGGACTCCTTCACAAATGGGCCGCTGTGGGTTCTCGCAGGCTCCGCAAACGCCCCGCTCACGCTATGTCGTCAGCCGAGCCAAGGCTCCCCGGAAGGGGGGGAGGGGGGGTTCTCGCTCAGTCCTGGTGGGGCCTTGATAACTCCCCGCCAAGCGCTCAGAAACGCCGCCGCGGTTAACACGGCATTCCGACACGAGCCGCCCATTTCTTTATTGCTGGGGTGTTGATAGTGTGGTCCACGCCTCCCTTGGGCGCCAGAATGGCCTGCCCGCCACCCGTCACAGTAAGTACGCGTGCCGGCCGGCGGCCACCACGGGCGGCTTGCGGCGCCTACTGCTGCTTGCCTGTGGCAACGCCCAGTTTCCTGGCGGCCTGCTGGAACCTTGATGCTAACCAAGGAGGGGACACCCTTATGCCGGCCGAGAGGTACACGCCTCGGGCGCGTATGTACCTCCGAACGCCCCTCGACGCGACGGCACTGGGCTGGAGGTCTGGATTCCCTAAGCATACCGCCCCTTCGTGACCTCGCGTCGGCGTTCCTATCTTGGCATGCCCATCCACCAATTCCCCCACCCCGACCGACGGAGAGATTGTCTCGTTCCCAGACTGCCAGGCGTTCCATAATCAGCCTCTGTGGTCCTCGCGAAACGACAGGTGGTGGTCGATCCCAGCATCTCTCCCTCGTAGTTGGCTCGCTGGCGGCCGTGAGACGGCTTGGCCCTTTCTGTCGCCCAATTTGTTTCCAGCCAAGGCGCCTCTCCTGTTTCCTCTCCGGCCGCGTCGCAGCGACTCGTTTGTCTGGGCGATTCAGGGACAAGGCGGTCGCCAGGCGATCGTCCTCTTGGCTTTCTGCTGGGACCAGCTTGGCGATACCTGCCAAGCGTGCTGGTTCGACCGGGTAATGATCAGTGGCCCTCGACGGCCCCATGATGAGGAAAATGGCATACCAGCCTCTCCACCAAGTTTCCCCATCGTCCACTTTCGCCGCCTCGTTGTCGCGGGCATGGACCGATGATTGGCCGTCCGTCCCCGGGCGGAGGTCGGTGAGTGCCATTATCGACCTCGGGGCTCCGCCTCGGTTGGAATGCAATGCGACGGCCTGTATGATATCAGCTACCATCGCCAAGAGGGCTGGCTGCCTGTCCGCGAGAAGGGGCCTCCGCCCAGTTGCATCCTAAATTTAGACGGAAAAGTCACGCACCCGGGGTAGGAAACTCACGGCGTTTGTGGCGATGATACTCGGGGGCAGTTTGTCTGCATCCCAGCTGAGACCGACCGGCAATTCTGAGGACGAACAGGGTCAGCGTCACTCCAATGCCTCCTCATTCTCCAAGACCACCCTGACGCCGACGGACAATATAGACATCATCGCGAGCTCCACGCTCTCGGCCTCCGAACCTTCTCTTCTGTATCCAATTTCATTCCCTTTCCTTGGTTTTGTGTTCGGTCGTCATCTTCTTCGTTGTGTTGCTGGCCAACAGTTTGCGTGGTGCTTTTTTGTTTCTTAGTCTCTTCCCCCCTTTCCTTCTCCGCCTCTTCACCCTTCACTTCCTTTCATTTTCCTCCCCCCACGTCTACGTGTCACATCGCCGCCGCCATGCCGTCCCTCGACATCAGCGAACTGAACATTGTGATTTCGGTCCTGGGTACGTCTTGCCCCTGCTGCTGTCTGCAGCCGGCCTGCCCCCATTGCAACCATGGCAGCTTGGCGGCGCCCGACAAGCTCCCTTGGCGATTAACGTGCCTTCAGGTGCTTTTATCATTTTGTACGGCTTCTTCTCGGCCAAGATCAAGCAAGTATGGTTCCTGGGTGAAGCGCGTAAGTACCCTTCCTACCTCGTTACCGCCCTGCCTACCTTACCCCCACGGCGCAACCCACCGTTTGTTCGGCGCACACCATCTCACCGATGTTTTGCGACCCCTAGTGCCCGCCGTCCTCTTCGGCATCATCCTGGGCCCCCTTGCTGCGAAATTCTTGGATGCCGAGCGATGGGGATCTGCCGAACCCGGGCAGCAGAACGCTATCACCCTGGGCGTCACCCGCGTCATGATTGGCCTGCAGCTGGTCATTGCCGGGTTTCAGCTCCCCGCAAAGTACCAGCTCACACGGTGGAAGGAGATGCTACTGCTGCTGATTCCCGTCATGACCGTCATGTGGCTCTGTACGACGGCCTGCATCGTCGCCACCATCCCGAACCTGACCCTGCTGGCGGCCCTCGTCATCGGCTCCTGCGTGACCTGCACTGACCCTATCCTCTCGCAAGCCATCGCCAAGGGCCCCTTCGCTGACAAGTACGTTGCGCGCGACTTGCGCGAGATCATCTCGTCCGAGGCCGGCGCCAACGATGGGTTCGGCTTCCCGTTCCTCATGCTGGCCGTGTACCTGATGCGCCACTCGGAGCTGGGCGCCGACCACGTGTCGCACGGGGGCGTCGAGAAGCGCAGCGGGGACGTCGGCAGGCTCGGCGGGGGTATCGGTGTTGCGCTCGGCAACTGGGCCGTCGAGACGTGGCTGTACATTGTGCTGATGTCCATCGCGTACGGAGCGCTGGTGGGCTGGGGTGGCGGCAAGATCGCCAAGTTTTGTTTGCGCAGGAAGTGGATCGACTCTGAGAGTTACCTCCTCTTCCCGACCGCTATGGGGGTAAGTCGTGCTTCGCCCTGCCCCTGCGCCCTTCCCGCGTATCCGGCGCGGGCCACTGACAGCCTGCGTGTTAGTTGTTCCTTGTCGGCACTTGCGGCGCCCTCGGCACCGACGACCTGCTCGCCTGCTTCGTGGCCGGCAACGGGCTGAACTGGGACGGCCAGTTCCTCGAGGAGACGGAGAAGCGGCACGACGAGGTCAACTCGTGCGTCGATGTGCTGCTCAACTTCGGCGGCTTCATGTACATCGGCACCATCATCCCGTGGAACGAGTTCCACCAGCCCGAGATCACGGGCATCACATACCCACGCCTCTTCGGGCTCGGCTTCCTGGTGCTGCTCTTCCGCCGGATTCCCGCCATCCTGATGCTCTACAAAGCGATGCCCAAGGTGTGCCGCAACATCAAAGAGGCGCTGTTCATGGGCTACTTCGGCCCCATCGGCGCCGGTGCTGTCTTCTACCTTGAACACACCCGCCATCTCTTCCCGGAGCTCGGTGAGGGTGATGAGGGCGAGACCAACTTGATTCGCGCCCTTGGTCCAGGTAAGGCTTGTCTTGCCTTTACATCTGCTTGCACGAACCTTCCACCCTCGACCCTAAATGCCCAGACCCTAAGTCCGTGTATCCGGCTTTGGGCACCCTGGTTGGCCGAGTGGCGTTTTGTTTCTCCCCTCCCTCCCCTAAGTCCGTGTACCCGGCTGCAGAGTCTCGGATTGGCCGAAAGCCCTTCCCTCTCCCCTGTTCATTTTCTTAAGTCCGCATACCCGGCTCAGAAGCCGCCCATTGGTTCTCTGGCACCCCTCCCTTACTTCCTTAGCCCCGGTCCACTCATCTCTTTCCGTGTACCCGGCTGGAAAGTTCCCTATTGGTTGGGCTGCATTTCCCGCTTCGGGTCCACTGCTTCTTTTCCGTGTAGCCGGCGTCGAACCCTCCGATTGGCTGATAGGCTTTCCCCGTTCTTTTCCCTCTCACTCCCATTTCAACATGCTTGCCTACGATGTCGGTCTAACCTGGAACAGTGGTCTACTGGCTGGTTCTCTTTTCTATCGTCGTCCACGGTCTCTCGATCCCGGCGCTCAACGTCATCTACAAACTCTACGGGGTCGAGCCCATCCACGAAGACCCGGTCCCGATCAGGCGCCAGAGCATCTACGCACCGAGGCCCGCCAACGCCGTAGCCAACGACTCGCAGACCTTTGTAGCTTACAACCGCTTCTCGCGGCCGGTATCAACTTACACCGAGGGTGGTCTGCCTATGTGGCGGAAGGGCGGCGAGGTTGGGCCCGCGGGTGGCAGGCCTAACGATAGCGACACCGACAGCTTCGTCGGCATCCTCGAGAAGGCCCGATAGCCTGCCTCACGAGGGAGGGTTTCCGAGAGCATCGTCGGACGGTCTCTCTTCAGTCCCCCCTAGAACTCGTAGCCCTGTCTCCCTGGCTGAGTTGATCCGCAAGAAGCGTAGGTGGCCGACCCTGCGCGAACCCGCCAGCCCCTTGGGAAAGGGGCGGGCGGCAGTTACGAGACAACATGACCCAATGGACGGGTCCACGCTCTTTACTACCTATACCGCCTGCTAGATAATCGGTGCCCATCGTTCTACCTCCACATACACAGATACTGCATGGATAGATCCTAGACAACGCAATATTACCAAGGCTCGATTTGCATGGGCAGGCCTGAGACGGGGCCAGGCTCCAGGCCTTGGCGGGAGCCGTGATCGTTGCAACATGACCTCAACGCGACGCCCGCCAAGAAGCTAATGCACCCAGCTGAATGCCTGAGAACACAGCCTGGGTGCAGAACTGCCCGAGCGTACGCGCGTTGAGCACCCACCCTGCCGTCTACTCATCCATTCGCCCCTTCATCCCCTGACAGCTTCTACCGACGCCCATCCAACAGCCCAAGGCCGTTCGTTGGCCTGCCTTTTCCGGGGTCGTAGTTGAATGCGGGTGCGCAGCGTGCGTCCGTTGTCCTTTCATTCCAGTAGGGTTTCTACCGACTGCGCCCCATGGCACCAATATCCCATGGTGACGACAAGCCCCTGGCAGTCTAGAGAGGGTGGCATACGACTATGCACAGGTGCCCATGCGCGCCATGCAACCTGAAGATGAGCTCGGCGCCGGTCATCATTCGCCTGCCTTGCCATATGGCTGAATGTCGTCCACGTTTTGGCTTGCCCTTTACGCCATCACTTCTAGACCCCTCTCGACCCTCGGCCAGCTCGTCCTCTTTCTTGCTTGGATGAGTAACACTTTTGTAAGTAAGAGGTGCAGCTAGCCCCGGCAGGTGGACACAGGGCGAAAAACAAGTGGCATCGGTGGGTCAGGGCGGACGTGACGCAGCGGGTGCTCGCTGGATAAGGGTAGAGGCCGTAAATCTGGTGTCATGGCGAAGAGCTATCGTGAATCCTGACGCGGGCTGAATGCGACGGGTAGCGCAAAGCTTTACACGGTACTCGACGCCGGCCGCGTGAAGTAGGTACCACACGCTCATTTCTTGTGGTGCATCCAAAAAAAAACCAGCAGCACGTTTGTGTCGATTTGCCGCGACACCTACTAGTTTTCGAGCGAGCCATGGCCGGCGACTTCCTACAGTATCACGAGCCCGGAAGTAAGTCATCTTCCCTACCCCCTGATCGTCGCGGCCGGGTCTCCGATTCGGTCGCTTGTGTCGCGACATCAGAAACACGCTTGCGCTGACCAGCACCAAGTCGTGTCGATTTTGATCCTAGTCTCCTTCTTCACCTTTCTCTGGCTGTCCAGCAACATCTCCCAGCACCTCATACACGCCAGCATCATCGGGCCCATCGCGACGGGCATCATCTACGGGCCGCCGCTTGCCGACATCCTGCACGAACAATGGCTTGACACGTTCCTATACCTCGGCTTCATCGGCCTGATCCTGATCATATTCGAAGGCGGCTTGACGGCGCGGTTGGATCTGCTCCGAGCCAACTTTGGACTAAGCGCCGTCGGAGCCGCCATCGGCGTCATCCTGCCCATCTCGTTCAGCTACCTGGTCGGCTTCCTGGCCTTCGACTATGGCGCCGTCGAGACCTTCATCATGGGCGCCGCCCTCTCGACCACGAGCCTCGGCACCACCTTTGCCGTCCTGGCGGGGGCCGCCGACGTGGTCGACCTGGCCCAGACCCGAGTCGGCGCTCTCCTCGTGAGCGCGGCCGTCATCGACGACGTGACGGGCCTCATTATGCTGAGCGTGATTCACGACCTGGGAAGGCTGGAGGGGGGTGGCGACGTCAACCTTGGCTGGCTCATCGGGCGGCCCGTGGTCGCCTCGGCTGCCATGGCCATCCTGACGCCGCTGCTAGGGAAATTCTTGTTCGCGCCCCTTTTCCGACGGTACATCGAGCATCATTTCGCCAAGTTCGACCACTACTCGAACATCGGGCTCATGATCCTCGTCCTCTCGGCCTTCCTGTCCATCGCTTCGTACGCCGGTACCTCGATCCTGTTCGGCGCCTTCCTGGCCGGCGCCTTCTTAACCTACCTGCCATCGAAACACCCCGAGGGCCCCTTCGTCGTGCTCAGCCGCGAGGAGGGGGAGCGCGAGAAGGACAAAAGCCCGACCTTTGTGCATACCTTCGAGTACTATTGTCTCGACTTCCAGCAGTACGTGCTCGACCCCCTGTTCTTCTCGAGTATCGGCTTCGCCATCCCTTTCCTGAGTCTCTGGGAGGGACAGGCCATATGGCAAGGTGTGGTGTACACGCTTGTCATGCTGGTGGGCAAGGTGCTCGTTGGGGTCGTGATTCCCGTGCATGACTGGTGGCGCTCATTCCGCGCCCGACGCCGGCAACCCAAAGAAACAGACGGGGAGGAGCAGGGCCGAGCCCCCCACAGCAAGGCCGCCCTGACTCCGCCGGACTCTCTCACCAGAACCCCGTCGCAAGCCGCCGCGATTCGCACCTCTTTGGCGCCGGCGGGGCTTCTCGGCATGGCCATGGTGGCACGCGGCGAGATCGGCTTGCTTATCATTGAGATAGGCTACAACAACACGTCTTATGTGACCAAACCCGCGTTTCTGACGGCCGTGTGGGCCATTCTGCTCAATACCATCATCGGCCCCGTTGTTGTCGGCTTGGTTGTCAAACACAAGGGCAGGGCTCTTGCGGACGGTCCCTGGGGCATCGTGAAGGCGTAGAAAGAGATGTAGATGATATTATGGCAAAGGCGAAGCCACTGCGGAACATCCCCACAGGAGGACAATGGTCGAAGGGATCTCACCAATGACCAGTTCACGGCCAGCCTTATAAATATATCGAGCACCAATGGAAAAACAAGTCATGTAAAATGGAGACGGTTGCAGAGCTTACTGCATTAATGCTTAATCAAGACCATCCACCTAGGAAGGCAGCCGATCACGCTAGGTTATAATCGGCAAGCCGCCATGGAATCTTGATCTTTGATTCTTTCGGAGTACACCGTGAATAACATATCTTACCTGAGGTTTTGCACCCCATTATGCCTCTCTTTGCTGAATGACTAGTTTTGCCCCGAGTCGATGTTTTAAGCTCCTTTATTCCTAGAATTCATTGCTGATTTCCCTAGAATTGACCTCACAACCGTCTCCTCCCACCAACCCCTAACCATGCGGCCTGCATATTCCAATATGTCGCGTACGCTTCACGGGGGCTCCCATCCACTACGCCGGCTTCAATTTCATGCTTTGTTGGCCGTCTTGTGTGGGCTGCGATGCTGTGCGGCCTAACGGACTTTCATGGTCCTCTGGATTGCCTTCGCCTGGCAGCATGATCGCGCGGTCGAGGTTATACGGGAGGCCGCGGTGGCGACCACGGATCATCATGGCGCAGATCACCAGCTTGCTGAAAACGGTGAACTGGCCCGACAGAGACGTCATGACGGATGGATGGCCTAGAGACAAGCCCACATTGCCGCTGCACGTATTGATGCGTCAAAGAAGCACCTTTCTACCAAGAGGGTGTACTTACTAGGCTGAGACGACCTCAAAGAAAACCGTGAAAACCGAGAACGACTGAAAGCCGCTGTCAGTAAAACAGTGGTGGGAGTGGACAAATAAGCGACAAACGAACCGGTTCCGCAACGTCAACAATACGTTTCGCCTCTGGGATGCATATGCAGAAGGTCCCAAGAAAGATGTACCAGAGATCGAAGCTTAGCTGGTTTTGGATGTGCATAAGTAGGTAGCGCGAAGTTTTGGTCTCGTCTGGCGCTTGTTGCATTTCATACACACCCAAAGCACGTTCTTCGTACGTATTCGAGGCCCGGATGCTGATGGCGATGGGCAGGATCGAAATGTACATCATGACCAGCAGGCTAAACTGCACGGCCGGGTTGATGTTGGCCAGGTTGATGGTCGAGGCTCCCGTATGGCGCGACGAGGCCGCCTGGAAGAGGGCCGACAGAACTCGGGGGCCCATCGGCAGGTCATTCACCGCGGGATTGTCGAGGTCCAGAACGACGATGAACAAAACATCGATGGCGTTGAGCGCGACCACGATGCCGAACAGCACCCATGTCGGACGGCTGGGAAACAGCAACGTATAACAGCGGCGCGGGTGGTCCAGGAGAAAGTTGAGGGCTTCCCGGGCGGATGTGCGCGCCGGGACCATCTTGGACAGGATGTAAATGAGGAGGCGGAGGAGGACAGGGTAGCACGTGTTGCCAGCGAAAGCTAAGAACGTCATAACCACCATCGGCCATGTCGCATCCCGGAAGGTGATCATAGAGTCGGGCGTCAAAGTGAACCCGAGGTTGTTCACCATGGTTTGGGCCGAGTAAATCGCCCTATCAGGATGAGCGTAAGCAGTCGTGCATCCAAGCCACTTGTCATACGGGGAAGAACTGATACTCACCACCAAGTCTTGTTCTGACCATTCGCTGCTAGCCAGTCCGTGTACTTGGCCGGGGCACGGTGAATCCACGGAATCAAGCAGATGGCGCCAAATAGGTGTAAGCCAAAAAAATAGCCTACCAATCTCCCGTTATTAACACAAACGCCACAATCAAATATAGAGGGCGGCCTCGTACCAATCGCGATTTTCAGTAGGAGCTTCGAGGCGCGGTACTCGATGCCCCCAAGCTTTTCCTCGTCTTCTGCCGTCAGATTGTAGAAGCGTGAATTCCGGCCAATGGTGACCTGTTTAGACAACATCGGAAGGTCATTCGGCTCAGGACGCCTCGAGACGGTAGATGACCTTCGTTCTAGGTTCCCCGACCCCAGAACAAGTACCGAGCTGGCGACATTTTGGATCGATCGAGACGTTGTCATTATTGGGCTTTCGTATGCCGTCGATCGCCGCTGCTTCGACCTCGCTTCTGAATCCTGTTTGTTGCTTGAGACTGGCTCGATCTGATCTTCCTGCCGAGCTCCCAGCGCAACAAATGGCTGCCCTGCATATATTATCGGTCATTAAAGTAGCAATTAAGATTACTCGGTGATGGGACTTGCCATTGTCACGGTCCCGAGGGGATGGGATGAAATAGGTCGTCTCTGAAGCCTCTGGCCCCACAGGCTGGGAATCGGATTGAATGGAAGCGCTTTCGTCTTTCTCGCAGGCGGCAATGGTGTCCCTGTGTAGATACGTGTCAACACACTTCATATCTCTGGCTCAAGGGGGGAAGAGAGCACCCACTTGCGAAAAGTCCCAGGCTCTGAGGTGGGCGCCGGCTTCTGGGACTGCGTCTTCACGTCATTACGACGCAGCGAGAATACGACAGCCTCGGGATCGGACCGCGGAAGGGGCTCTGGAGGGGTCAGCTCGACCATACGAAGTCTTTGCAACAGTGGGTAGACACATGGCTGATCACATACTTAAAGTTTTGAACTTTTTCTTGAACCAATACACGCGAACGGATGCCACGATGATGTTGATGAAGCCCAAATTTGTGATGGTCGGAAGGACATATATACAAACCTGCTGGTACGTCTTGAGGTCTTTGACGTCGACCCTGGAATGGAATCAGCTGAGGCAGTCGGGTTTCCACAGCTTTCTGACGGCAACATACGTGTTAAGACCTGACTCGGTCGAAGCACTTGCTCCGAAAAAGTACGCATCGATAGCGGTCACATTTCCGAAGGGGTAAATGACTATAAGCCCCAGGATACTGCAGAATATGATCCAAAAATCTAAAAAGACACGGAGAGTTAGATGCGAAGACGGATCCAGAGGTAAACATTCTCACAGTGCAAGGTTATGAAGTCCAACCGCCACCTCCACATGGCCACAAAGCTCCTGCTCGATGCGAAAGGATCGCGGGCACGGACACACGGATGAGATCAGAGAAATAGCGGGATGTGTATATCGCATGTAAGTCAAGACGGGAAAACATCCAGTGCTCTTCCCTCATCCGGGTCAATTAGTTGGAACAGACAGAGCAGATATGGCGGGGGATGTTACTTCCACAGCGAGATGCCCTCGCTTGGGACCTTTGTACTGATTATCACCGGCGCTAGGCGCGCTGATGGAATAAATCGCGCACGCAGCAAGGGAAATTGGTTCATCCCAAGAATAGAAAGCAGGCCATTGGCTTGGGATGGCCTTGAGGCTGAGACTGACCAGTCCGCGGCGTTCTAGGCCTAGCCCAACGTGAGCGCTGGAGGCAACGGGGCGAGCGTCGCCAGTCGTTTAGGGCCGCCCGTGAAAAGCCGCACGCAGGGGACAACAGGTGTCCTCCGAGCCAGGCGCTGTCGAGGGACCTCGGTCCCGCTCATAGAGCACGCTGTACCTTGGAATCCTTCGAGTCCAATACGGCACGAGTGGTGTCCCTGGTCACTGGACGGGTACGGTGTCAAATCGGCTAGTTGACGTCCTTGATAAAAGGAGCGGAGGACATCTCCACATTCGCGGCACCACTCCGGCGGTCCAGTGGCAGCCAATCATATTCCTTGCAGCCGGATACACGGGAAACGCACCCAGCCATGCATCCGGATATCCGTAGGGGGCCAATCATCTGCAAGCCCCGTCCCGAGGCGACAGCACCTTGAGCTCCTACGCCAAAACGCAGTCGGTCAGCTCTCGCTGCTGGGCCACACCAGAGAGCATTGGAGACGTGGTTACACCATCGGGGTTCGCGATGGAGTTTACCCACGACCAGTCCCCTCCAGCCGAGAGACGAACCTTTGTCGCGTTCCTCGTCGAAGACTCGGGAGGGCTATGACACTGAGGGCGGTCCCATCAATTCCGGCTGATTCCCGCAATTGGATGATGCCTACTGGTGAGTCCAGGGTGCAATTTCTCTGCCGAAGCAGGGTCCACACCCGAGGAGCAGGTCAGAATCGCTAAGCATTTCAGTTTCTGCAGTGACGGCATCCGTTGAGGAAGGGGTAAATCCACGACTACTCCGAAGCCCGAGTTTACAAGGCCAGCATCGGCACCTCCTCGATCTTGCGACGAATCTACCGAAAGAGAGGCCCTGGAGGCGAATGGTTGAAAAAGAGTCAGAACGGGTACGGAACGCATTCTTTCGTTTTACGGCCAGGGCCAACGACAGGAAGGAGCCTCGCGAGGAGCCAGCAACTGTTCTTGGTGTACAAAAAGCAAACCAAAACCTGGAAGAGATATACGGCCGGCGCTGGAAGGTAGTTGGCAAAGGGGCATACGGCACCGTCAGAATCCATCACAGGCGTGCCACCGACGGCCAAGCCGATGCCTTCTTCGCCGTCAAAGAATTTCACCAAAAGATCAACCAGAGTTCGGCGGGGTATAGCAGGCGTATCTTGGCCGAGTTCACCCTGGCCCGGAATCTCCGACACACAAACGTAGTCCGAACATTGGACCTGTTACAAGAGGATGGGACCTTCTTCGCGGTAATGGAGTACTGCGAGTTCGGCACTCTCTCTTCGCTCCTCGAAGCCTCCGGTCCCTTGAACAGCATCGAAGGCGACTGCTTCTTCAAGCAGCTGTCACGCGGTGTCGAGTACCTCCACGGCATCGGCATCGCGCACTGCGACCTGAAACCCGACAACCTGCTTCTCACGGCTAACGGTAGCCTGAAGATTAGCGACTTTAGCTGCAGCCACCTTGTGTACTACCCCGATGATGATAAGCCCCGCATGCTCTCGGGTGTTCGGGGCTCGGAGCCCTACATAGCGCCTGAAGAGTACAGCAAGCCGGAATTCGATGGACGCCCTGCAGACGTCTGGGCCTGCGGTGTGATTTACATGTTGATGAGAATTTACCGCCACCTGTGGTACGCCGCCCGGGGGGACGACGAATTGTACCTCGAGTACATTGAGGACCGTCGATTGGAAGCGGGCTACGCACCCATCGAGGCATTGGAGCCGGTAGGTTTCCGTTTTCCGTCTCCTCCACGGACGCCGCGCTGACTTCCGGTTAGGAGGAATGCCGAGTTGTGATCTACTGCATGTTGGATCCGATTCCGGAGAGGAGGCTCACAGCAACACAATTTCTCAAATCGGAATGGGGTCGGGCGATTGGCTTATGTAAAGCCGGCGTAGAACCATAGGGTTTACGGTCAAGAGACATCCTGTTCTCCGTTAACCGCGCATCTTAATTATATAGCGCTTCCTTGAGCGTGACGCTCTTCTTTCCTTGGTGAGAGCTATCAGAGGAGTCAGGAGTCAAGCACGAAAAGGGAAATGGGAGTTGTCTCTATTAGCTTGCATTTGGTTTGATATATGGTCTAGCCATCCCTGGTGTTGAGCGAATGTGGTCGGCGAGGAAGAGTTGGATAGATCAAAGAGAGAAAGGGAAGGGTCACTGGAGGGAAGAAGCTCCCATAATATACGCATGTGCATACATCGCTAATGGGTGAGACCGAGTCTTCTAACACCGCTTTGGCCTGAAATGAGACCCTGGCAGAAGGCTTTCGCTCCCGAGGATACTGCCATCTGCTGAAGAAAACTTGTTTCGCTGACTTGATACCAACAGGGCTCCGGATAGCTATTTAGCAAGGCGTCGTTGGGTGTATTGTACTAAAAGGCATGATTGACAGGCTCCATACCATAGGGAGAGCCAGACGCTTTCCCAAATCTCCTAACTGGATGTCCAGAATCCACGTGGTGCCCTTTAAGTTAGTGTTACCTACTGTCGGATGTGTCCTATTCTGACTTTTCCACAATGGGGCCTCCCAATACATGTACATGGATCGGATAAGTTGTCATGTTGGTTTGACTGATCAATTGGAAGAAAAAAGGTATACATACCTTGGCGGCGGTTGGAATGTAGAGAGGAATATGTTAAACTAGAGGTAGTTTAAATATAGCAGACTTTTAAAGTGGGGAGAGATATTTCTCAACTACTTCGAAGAGGGTAGAGAGTATATATACATGCTAGAGGTTGAAGGCGGTATTCCAGGGGCTAAGTTTTGTAAGCGGGGGATTACGCTTTCGTTAAAATGGTATTGTAGCGACTAGGCCAATTTATATTGCGAATAAATGCAGTCGGACTGCTTTCATGACCGGGACCTGTTCTGTTAGAAACGTTCCATCTACCCCAGGAAAAAATGGGACAAGAAATTACCAGTGATGCTTCTAAATTCTGGGTTTCTGGATGGGACTCAGACATACCCTTGCTGTGATTATTGAAAGCCTTGGTATAATATGTAGTCAGCAGGCAGAAGGCTTTCTTGTGCATATCAGCCTTCATACACTGGGCAGGATCTTGAAATGGGGAAGAATAGTCGAAATCGCAACTGACGAGTATTGGCAACATATGTTGTGTACGAGTGCTCCAGGGGTTGCGGTGCCAGAAGCCCTTCATGGTGGTTTGCAGCTAAATTTAAAGAAACAAATCAACTAACGAAATTCTCATATTGAGATAGAGAAGTCTGGGCTCTTATATTACTGTACGCTCATGTTTCCTGGCTCAGGGAGTGTATCATTGCTATAACGACCGATCATTGGAACTGGTAAGGTTCCGAGCACTTTGAGTCTTGACTTGTAAGCAAAAACAGTTTATTGCCCCTTATATCAGCACTCCCGTTTTAAACAGGTGTCTCGATAGCACGCTTGACGAATACCCTTTACGAAAGCCAATGGCCAGCGCCTGATGCGTTACTTGCTCTCCACAAACTCCAGCAGACTTACAGAGTCGCTATTTTCCGACCGCTGAGCAGCGGTGCGTAACGAAAGACCCTCGCTCATAGTGAACTAAGGTGCAAGTAGTCCATATAATATAAAAGAGGTAACAATGGATTTATGTCATAGTCTTCAGGAACGGAATCAAGGTTCGTTATTAAGATCACCTCATCACCTTGGAAGTGTGTCACCAAAGGGAAGTACTGATGAGGATTTTACGATTGTCTCGGCAGGAAATTAAGAGCTGCGTTGTTGCTACGTGCTACGAACTCGAAAGGGAAATGCGGGTGAAACCAATCTGATTAAAGTGCCATTTGAACAAATTAGCAGAGACGAGGGGTGCACGACTAACAAAACAGTTGGTAAGACAAGCTGATGAGTCAGAAAACGGGAAGTCTCAAGTGTCGGCGCAAACTAAGTAGTCATAGTGAATTCCAACCATTTCCCGAATAGGCGACGAGGGCTAGCAACGATGATTCCTATACTCGCCCAGCCGTTAAGTGGAACAAGGAGAGCAGTTTCGTGGGAAAAGCTGAATTCCGACATCGTTCCAGTGCAGCTAACACGTAAAACAGAGGGCAGGCTGCCACCAAGTGGCCGCTGACGTAGGAATCCAGCTATAGTGCGGTCCAAGGTGGGGCACCCAGACCCCTCCTGTCAAGGACGCTGCACCTTAGTATCTAGCTAGACCTTAAGGCCACGTATCGGCAGGCAAGCGCATATAAAACCGGACAGAAACCAAACAAAAAGACAAGCATATAAAGAAAACAATTACTGCATAAAAAGCGCCAATGTAACATAAACGTCTCATAATGGGTTTGGCTAACGTGACTTACATCATTTGGAGCTATAATATCCATAGAATCTAGGGCAGACCCTATCAGCTTACCGATCTAGAGAGAGAACCACCAGTATGTGAAGCCATAAGAAACTTCCATTCAGTCGGTATATATTGAGACAGAACCAGGGACTCATAAGTGACCAATGAGGGAGCTCGGAATCAACAGGATACACCCTATAAGAAGAGTGCCATAGACCATTTAGTAGATAAAGTAAAAAATTCAACGCATGCCATTTTGTCTATTCCTTTCACCACCACGTAGCTATAATATGAAACTCAATTGCTACTCATTGGAGACTTTATACCTTTTTGACTAATTTACTTGGACCTTGATTAAAGGTTTCTACTACACTCTTCTATGCCCCCCCCTTTTTCTACACACGATTGCACCTAAAGGATCGATCTAACGACCGCGTCTTTCCACCAGACCTCTAGAACCTGGGGTTTATCTGTTTTAATATCTTGCCTATAGCTGGTCTATACTTAACAACCTCCTGCGGGATCAGCTACACCTATTTGCATGTCCACCCTCAAGTTACTTAGTTAAGCCTTCATTTCTCAGATCTAACAATGAAGGATAACATTCGTACGTATATACATATCTTCTGTCCCCACTGTGGACTCTTGAAGATGGTAGAGAGGTCTGTTGACCTTGAAGGCTCTGTGGGTTATTCCGAGCGTGTCCCCTTAGTTTTTCCTAGACGATATTCACCCCTTGCATTGCCGATGCTTCCTGTATGAATCAGGCATATGTATTGAAGTATCTACATGTAGCGTTCATCATCCTTGATTGAAAGGTGTACTGGTACGTAGTCCGATCTATTGTAATAAAGCATATTCCCCTCTGGGAGATCTGCGAATGTACTGAGTGCTAAATACATACATGAGTATACTTTTAGAACCAAGCAGGTGCTATAAGACCTGGAAATATAGTGAAAACGTCTTGACCCCTGCCTATTGCCTGGCTTGGTCACCACCTGCCCCCGCCCCCGGTGGCCGAAGCTCTACGCATAAGCCGAACGCGAAGCGCATCCAGTGGCTTTTTCGCACCCGTACCTGGGGCCATCCTAGGCACCTTCCACACCCCGCCCACTGGCTCTATCTCCCACACCGTGATGATGGCGGCGGCTATGGCCAGAATTTCCTTCTCCGCAAATGTTCGTCCTTTGCAGGAGCCGGGGCCAATGCTCCAGGGTCTCAGTTTCCCCATTCGCAAGACTTGGCTTCCGTCCTCATGCAAACTCAAAAATCGCTCAGGCTCAAAATCTTCGGGATTAGGAAAACACAAAGGATCTTTCTGCCTAGCGGCCAAAGACACTGAGATGTACGTCCCCGGTTGAAGAAGATCTTTGTTGCCGCCATCAAAAACACTCAGCGGCTGCACGACGTGTCGAATTGAAGTCGGCTCACTGCACAATCGGAAAGTTTCGTAAAGTGCAGACTTCATTAATGGACAGTTGCGGTAAACTGAATCAATGTCGAGCGATTCGATTTCTGGGAAGGGGGCATCCGTGACTGCAACCCACGGCGCCACCTCAGCTCGAAGCTTCTCCAAGAGCCCTGGGCTAGAATGGATCAGTGTGATGAGCCAGAACAACAAAGGCTGCGTGTTCGCGTTCTGCGCCCACAAGAAAGGAAGATCGATGGCGGCACGGTGTGCTGTGGGGATGTGATGAAGGCTGTACACCTCGTTCCGGCCACCGGCGGCACCGACATCCGACACGTCGGCACCAAAGTCAACGGCTTTCGCTGACTGGTGTTGGTCAATACGGCGATACAATCCTTGCAGTGCGGATAGCAAACGAGAACGTGCTGCGACTCCTTGTCGTATAGGGCTAAAAGGAGCCCAGGATGGAACACCGACCATTAGCAATGGAAACAGGGTGTGGTCGAATACCCAAAAGTCGTCCAGTAGGTTCGGGTTACGATCCAGGAAGTCCTTCCCATAGAGCACGTCGATGGCCACATGGGCCCCAAAGTCGCAGATGAGACGGTAAAGGTCGACCTCGATCGTATGCGGGCTTCCGGGGCCATCTTTAGCGATCAAGCGAGTATTTGCGGCACGTTGCCACGGCGCCTGTCTGTTGGGGAATCTCGAGGGTGCCACTAGGTTCATGACCCTTCGATGGATTTCTGCCTTCTTGAGGAGCGCAGTCGAGTGAGCGTCGTTGACAAATTGCTTCTCCACAACTGCGAGAAGCTTCTTCACCGCGAGCTCACAATGGCGCCGGTATTCGGATGTGTCGGGGCAACCAAATATGCGAACCATGAGGCTGAGCTGGCTCGAAAAGTTTTCGAGGGTGTGATGGCCTTGGGACAGAAGCCGGTCCATGTGGGGGTAGTCGATGAGGACCTGGTGCTTGGAGGTGATTCCGTACAAGCAGCCTCCATAGCGACGGAATAGGCAGCTAAAATTGATCAGTCCAAGTTGAAGGTCCAATACAGGCATGATACAACTCACTATATGCGACTTCCAAGACCCCCTAATCGGACGAGGTAGGTTGCAAGTCCTATCTCTAGGGGGGCCCAAATAGGAAACTTGGAGGCAGGGTGGGATCCGGCAGGCCTTCTCAGATAAAGGAGGACAATCGACACCAAAACGAAGCTGAGTGAGATGGTTGTAAAACCCCATGGCAGCCGATGTAGCGCCTCCCACCCAGTGCTGGATGATGCAGTGTTCATGACCGGTAGGGGGCAATGCCAAGGACCTCGTGGCGCCGCTCTCTCGTTACCGCGGATTCCGGAAAACCCGGCAGAACTGCTTCGTCGGCGTGCAGCTGAGAAAGCGAGAAGTAATGCGGATGCAACGAGAATGTAGAACGAGCTGGCTCTCGCTCGAAGATATAGGCCCTAGCCGTCGGTTACCATGGCAAACGACGTGATTAGTAAAACGAGTTGGGCATATTGAGATGTTCACGAAATGTAGTGCGGCCTTCGATTCGCCCGTTGGTCTTTGTTGCTGCGAGACGGAACTCGCATCTTTCGCCATTGAATGCCATGCCCAGTGCCCTGGTTCATGATTGACATGATGAGTTTCGCTACCGACAAGCTGGGACCTCGGAAGCGGCCGTGAGATATCTCGGATATCCCACTCCGAGCCAATAGAACCACTTCTTTTGATGACCGTCTATAGTGCGGCCTTCGATTCGCCCGTTGGTCTTTGTTGCTGCGAGACGGAACTCGCATCTTTCGCCATTGAATGCCATGCCCAGTGCCCTGGTTCATGATTGACATGATGAGTTTCGCTACCGACAAGCTGGGACCTCGGAAGCGGCCGTGAGATATCTCGGATATCCCACTCCGAGCCAATAGAACCACTTCTTTTGATGACCGTCTGTAGTGCGGCCTTCGATTCGCCCGTTAGTCTTTGTTGCTACGAGACGGAACTCGCATCTTTCGCTATTGAATGCCATGCCCAGTGCCCTGGTTTATGATTGACATAATGAGTTTCGCTACCGACAAGCTAGGACCTCGGAAGCGGCCGTGAGATGTCTCGGATGTCCCACTCCGAGCCAATGGAACCACTTCTTTTGATGACCGTCTAGGAAATCGGATAAAGAGTCCCTACCGGCCGTCCGACCGGAGCTGGGCACGCCATAGATCAATTAAGCAAATTGGGAAGGAGAAGCACAGACTCCACACCAATCCCGGCCCGGGTAGACCGGCATCACGCATCGGCATTCCCAGAGTATCTTTTTCATGTGTCGAAATCGGGCGGAAAGGTGGAATTTTGACAGCACAAAAGGACAAACATCTAAAGCGGGGCGGCTGTTTCTGTCAAGCTAGCGACAATTTCCCTTCCACACTGGGTTGATGCGGGACAGGCGTCGGGCCCGTCTGTTCTCCTTCTCGCACGTGGATTGTGTGATGGTGGGAAGCTAGACAAGGCGCCCTGGCGGCTGCCGCTGGTTCCGATTTCCTACCCGAGAAGCCTGCAGCGGCCTTCTAGAATGAACATGCCTTGCCTCGCCATGCGTCAGGCGTATCCATTCCTCCCCCCCCAACTGAATGTCGCTGCTGGGCGTACATCCAAGAAAGGGCACCCCTGCAGACCCATGTTGGTATTGATAGCTTATGAAATACTGCCACGCTTGCTCTTGCCAGACCATGCGGCTGCCCCATTGTCACAAGGGCTGCCAGTACACCGTACTGTTATGAGAGGTCTTCTGCCCGGGCAGATAAATCGCATTTGTGCGCCTCGGCGCTTTTTTTTATGTATCAGATGAGTGGGGCATAGAGAGGTTTGTGGACGCCACAGTGCAGTGGTGTCAGCGCCTGAAGCGAGGAGCTACACGCCACGGTTGTTGTCTATCCATCTCTGGCCAAGGAGCTGTCGTGTCTTTTCGCGTAAGATTATGCCAATTTCTCCTTAATTCTACCTTTTCAGGACGTCCTATGGTATCTTTATATTCTCCGAGGTTGGCACCTTCAAGTCCGGTACCGCAGGGTTTTCCTTTGTCCATCACATCCTACCTTCATCGTCGTTTCCCAGCTATTACTTACCCGCGTGTCCCATACCCGGTATCATAACTGGCCAAGGAACAGAGAAAACGCCATGTCCGTTCGATCGGTGCTATGCCTTGTGGGTGTGTTGTACTGGAGTGCTACCGTGGTTTCGGCCCCGGTATCTGGGAGCAGTGTCTACACCGAGTCCCAGATGCTCGCCGACCCAAACTGGGGCCCTGTTCCGGGCGAAGACCCTATTTTTAACACGTACTGGGGGAAAGCACCGACCTGGCCAGGCAACCTCACGGACGCAGTCCTCCCCACGCAGAAAGGCGCCCCTGGGGTTGACGACCGAGTTTGGCAAAACCTCCTGGCAGCGGAGTGGGTCATCTTCAATTTCTACCAGCAGGCCGTGGAACGCTTCAACGAATCCTCATTTGTTGCTCTGGGCATGCCAACCAATACATACCAGAGGATCATGGAGATGAGAAACAACGAAGCTGGCCATCTGCGCATCTTTCAAAATCAAATCTCGCCAACCTCCGTCAAGCCCGGTGCCTGCCAGTACGCCTTCCCTTTCGACGACGCTATATCCTTCCTGGCATTGGTTACGGTCCTGGAGATCTCGAGCATGGCCTTCCTCACGGGCCTGGTCCAACAGGTCCAGCTGAACACGGCTAAAGGTGCCATGATCGCTATCGCTGAGACTGAGACCCGCCACGAGGTTTGGTCTCTGGTCGAGATATGGAAAACCAACCCTTTCGGCGGTCCGTCAGACACGGTCTTTCCTTATGCTACCGAGGTTCTGGAGGGTACCGCCGAGTTCGTCGTGCCGGGAAGCTGCCCCAAGGAGAACCCTCATTTCCCCACGCCCTACCGGGGACTCCCTGCATTGAGTGCAGCGAAAGGCACCAAGTCTTTGGCGCCTGGCACGACGATCGACATTGCCTTCCCCAACCCGAACCATCAACCGGAGTTTCGTAAGGATCAGCAATACTATGCGGTTTTCTTCCACGGTTTGCAAAACGAGACGGTACCTATCGACACTCAGAGGTGGCCCGGTGAAGCAATCCGAGTCACGATTCCGAACGTTTTCAAAGAGAAGGGTGTCATTGCCGCCGTCATTGCCGATACCCCTGGTGCTCCTTCCAAAGAGTCTTTGATGACGGGGCCTGGCATTATCCTGCAACAGCCCGTCGGTCTGGGGGTCAAGCTTCTCTAGCGCGGGTGCTTCGTATCAGCGCAGCAGAGGGCACAAGTCAAATGGGCAGGGTGTTGTTGAGATGGCAAATGAAATAAGGCTTTAGGAAGACGCCCATCGATATTGCCTGTAAGGATTATGGAGAACAAGGTTGGGAATCGAGGGCCTTTCGAAACGGTAGTGCGAGTGCACGACACAAATACCAGATAATGGACCCTCCTCCCTACGTGGACCTTTCTGCATCAGCCTTTATACGTCTTTACGATTAATAATCATCGTTGCCGTGGTGTCTTTTGATCCGTTGCATGCAAAAGCAAACGACATCGCCAGCCTCGTGTACTCGATACTGTACACCCTGGGCCTTTTGACACGTGCGTTGGCCTCCAAGACCTGATTATGGGTTTTTAGATCGATTAGGCCTCCGCGCACGCACCGCCAACGTAAGGCCAGTACCCATTGGCTCCAGAATAAAAAGAAAGGTGACAAGCCGGCGTGGCTGGTTCCCGACCGGACGGATCGGCTCTGTGGATCAATCTGAGACCAGACAAGGTGTCATCAGTGGCGGGGGCCACAGGTCCCGGGCCCAAGAAAACCAGAGGTCAGAAGCCCAGCTCACGGGTGATCATGAGAACGCCCGTTCTTGGCTTCTGATAGAGGACAGGCCTATCATTGGTCTCTCAGTCTTGCCACCGCAAAGTAGCTGTTGTGGGACAAGTGCTGTTATCTCCATACCTGATTCCTTGGCGGGAATGAGCGTTTTCGTTGTCAAGTGCGAGCCCGTGTGCCTGGTCCCGACCGCACGGGTCAGTGTTGCAGATCGGGCTGAGAGTGGCGGGAGCCACCAGATCTTAGATCGGCTAGGGGCCGGGACCGTTCTAGCCCTCGACTCCTTAGGGTGCATGACGGCACCGCGTTCCGAACCAGTGGCCAGGGCCGTCCCAAACCCTCTAGATCCGGTGCAGTTGTGAGCCTAGGCTCGCGACTGACAGCAAAAATGACCATGGGCCATGTACCAGTCCTAACAGCAGTCGTGAGCCAGGATATCTCGATGATCCACCCGGTCTGCCTGGTGTGACGAGTGATGCATTGCATTGTGAATCCAGTCCTAGTAAATAGTCGACCAGGTACCAACGTGCCGATCGGAGGCGGCCGGTACCAACCGACATCAGACTCTCGAAACATGCCGTGTCTTGATCGGGTAGGCAATTTGGGCATGATGGCACATCGGCTTTTTTCGAGGATGAATTTGGGCATGGCATCACATCGGCTTTGTTCAACGATCGTCATGCGGTGTTTTGGCTCTCCGAGACATTCCACCCAGCTCCTTGGATCTGGCGTTGATTCCCCACCGTGGATCAATCAACTTTGGCTACCGTGCGCAGTCTGTGTCTCGCTGAAGAACGAGACATGCGCAGTGGACGCCAAGGTCTGCCGGTCCCCAAGAGAACAGGCGGTGGGTTGATTGGAGAGCATGATCCAATTCCCGTGCGCGCGCTGTGCGCCTGAGGGGCTGGTACCGAAACGGCAGAGATGCCGGTATTCCACTTCGGCTATTGCGGCTAAAGAATTCGGCTCCCGGTCCTTGTGGCGCCACATCTTGACGGCTGATCTCATGTGACCGAACGTAGTACCCGTCACTCAGCCAACTGATTGACCTCACCACAGGAGGCTGGAAAATAGGTTCAGTCTTTGCACGAGTTGATGATACCCAAGGCTCAGCACTCCGATCCCCACTAAACGTCGGAAACCCAACACAGCCCCTCCTCCCCTCGGGTTGCCCACGCCATCCGAGCTAGACAGATCTTGGCACTGGGCTCGTTGCTGCAAGGCCACATCGCCCTGCCGAAGCCCTATACCGAGCCTACCAGGCCCGGCTAGATAGACCCAAATAGTGAGACAGCTGTGTGGACCTACGAGAGAGGCGAGGTAAGCGCTGGTTCTTCATCTTGCATCACTTCAGCAATTTTACCTGGTCGAACTGGTGGTCCGCCAACCTACAGCATGCTATGGCAGCTCGAAACGACATCGACGTGGCGTGAAAAGCTACGCTATGGTACTTTGAGACTTCAGGGAGAAGAGTAGGTCGGAGAGTGTAATAGCAGATTTGATAATACTAGTATAGGCCTTCAAAACATTCAGTTATTAGAGGCCGGAAGAACCTCCATTGCCGCTATAGGCGAAGAAAGGCCAGATGCAGGTGGTCTTCACGCGTATCAGCCTGTATTACCATGGGTCACCGGGCGGTTAGGCATCCAGTCCGCCAGAGTGTAACCTCCAGTAATGGTCAATTAGGACCGCTCTGATTGATGCTGTATTGCATCAAAGGGTCATCCCCCTACAAACACATCAAGAGAGCCATACCAAGATTTTGAATTGGTGATACTCATCTGCGTTAGTCCCCATCTCTCCGAGGGGGGCCGAGACATGTCTGACGTGTGGCCGGTTTCTATAGACGATGCTAACAGATACCCCCTCCTGAATGCGTAGCTATTCGTTTTTCTTAACATGACCTTCTACAATCAATGATGCGTTTTGTTCATGGACAAAGATGCCAACAGACGCTATTATTCGTAGATCTTTTGCAGTAGCCGAACGGGGTGTTCCATGGATCACCGCGACAAGCGATTGGAGCGAATAGCCAGTGGTTCTTTGGTGCGTCATTTGGTTTTAAATCTACCATACAGCAGCAGAAAACGCGAGTATGGGGAGAACAATTCTTATTACTGATCATGTTTTACTAGTCGCCTTATGTAAGTTATACAAGGATTTGTAAAAACCCATATAGCCATGAACACGTGTTGGCATGCTGTCCAGCAGGGATTGTCTTAGACCCTTTTGGGACGATGGAAGTTCTGCGTTGGTAGGTTCACCCAAGATTTGCTAGCACATTGGAAAATACGTATGCATGCCTCTTTGTACTAGTCGGCATGAAATGCCAAGCGGAGAAAAAGCCGACCGAATCAAGAACGAGGATAAATGGGAGCCCTCGCACCGTCGTAGGTTCTATCTGGGGCTCATCATTCACACAACAACTCCATCTTACCAACCATTCTTACTTCTACCAACGCATTCACCATTTAGAAAATGTTGTTCAACATTGCCGCCATCTCGACGCTTGCCGTCTTCATTAGCGGGGCAAGCGCCGCAGCCATTCCGATGGAGAAGAGAACGCCCGAGTATGTGTTCATCATTCGCAATCTGTTTTACCCTCATCATAACGGCAAACTGAGTTACTTACAACCTATAGCTTCGGAGCTGGTTCCCTGGACGGCGTTCTTGGTGGCGGCGGTGGCGGCGGAGGATCCCTGGACGGCATTCTTGGCGGTGGCGGTAGCGGATGTGGCAACACGTAAGTCATTATCCATTCACTCGTGCAACACGAACGAGTACATACTGACTCTTGAAACCTACCAGTGGGTGGGGCAACTTCCTCTGTGCTTCTTCTCTCGGTACTATTGGCTGCTCCGGAGGCTGCCGCGGAAACAAGGGCTACCCTGTCCGCCCGGTCTACCCCCCCTACCACGGCTACCCTCCCTACCAGGGCTACCCTCCCTACCAGGGCTACCCGACAAACTAGGGTTGAGTCACAATGCGAGAGGCCCAGACAAGTTGACTTAGACATGGTTTCTTACTGTTTTGAGTAGCTGGGTTTTTCATGGAAGCTTTTGGTGTGCAGTAGTGAAGGGAATAGGGTTGGATGATAGGTGTCTCTCGCTCGGTTTGTTTGTTTTTACTTAGGGTATACATGGAGGCCACAGAGTCGTGAAATAATATCAGATATTAGCAGAGGAAAATATTCTCGTTCACGAGGTGTCGTCAACATGGACGAGCATCCGCTAACAATTATCCGTAGGAACTAGGGGGTGGAGGGACCTTGGATTTGGCTACACACCCTTTCCTGTGTATGCGATGAATATGATGTGACGCTTACGAAATCAACAAGGCATGGGTACGAAAGAGAGTAGATGATTTGCCCTAGAGATCCCCCAGGGATTAGGAGATCCCCGTGGAGATATATATAAAAGGAAGTGGATCCCTAGATCCTTATGCGTTCTCACATGACCTTGATACTGTAGGGAGACTCTAGAGGTCTCATTAGCTCGACATAGAAATATTAAGGGACGTCTAATATCTATACTCTATTATAGCACCTCTATCTATTTGTTACCCAAATTTAACGATTAGCCGGCAAGAGGTGAGCCGGTCATAAAATTAACACCTTTATTTGAACGGCAAACCGCAACATTCATTTCACCGAACCGAAGAATTTCACACCGACGGAGCGTAAGGCCTTTCAGGAACATAAGGGCCACCGGGGCCAGCCGGGCCACCGGGGCCAGCCGGGCCACCGGGGCCAGCCGGACCACCGGGGCCAGCCGGACCACCGGGGCCAGGCCGTGTATGCTTCTGTTCATGGCCGTTCTAGTACATTTATGTGGTTAGTCATAGCGATCGAAGGTAAGACGACATAAATCAACGCCGACTCACCGAAATACCAGAGGAAGTGCTCTTGGCGGTGGCATCCCCGAGACCATTAAACATGCCGCTGGTGTTGACCGGGGTTTCGGTGTTGATGTTGATGGGGACAGGAGTAATTGTCTTCAATCCTTCCAGTGACGTGCCAACAGGGAGGAAAGACATGGGGCTTCCACTGTTGCGATGGGTCAGTCAAAGTTTCCGGAGCTAGAGACGAGTGGGGAGCCTTACATCTGACGGGCTTGGATTGGGAGAGCCTGGACAGCACAGGACAGAAGTCCACCGGCAGCCAGAATGAAAACAGAGAGAGAGTACATGTTGAAGGCTGTAGAACTGTGGTACTTATGAGATAAAGAAGGGAAAATCCCAGTATGATTGAGTGGATGGATGGATATGAAGAGGAAGTACTGGTGCTGGATATTGAATAGGAGAATAGTCGAGAAGTCAAACATGCAACGACGCAGGATTTATAAGAACGATTGCCGTCTGATCTCTGGTAAACAAGTACAAAGAGGGGCTGATAGCCGGCGACCCTGGTCAATCGCAACGTTGGATGCACAGCCAGTAGAGGGAGCATCTGACGGGTAGAAAAGCGGTCACCACCGTTTTAAGATTCCGATGTTTGGCCAATTGAACTTTCGGAGGGAGGTTCGGAACCGTCCCAACATTTGATTGGGTTGAAAACGTCTGGGCTCCGGGACTCGGGCGCTGCCAAGCTAGAGCACGGCCACGGCTCCGGATCGCGTGTACTCTCAATCCACCCGCGCCCAACCAAGATCGTCTGATTCCAGAGCAACGGGCCGCCCTTCTGAACCTCGCCCTTCTAGCCCTTGCTATGACCCATGGGCGCGCTCCGGTTGGCGGGATCGACTTCCCGGCCGTGCAGTAGTAGGCACAATGCTCTTGGCGGCGCGCGGGCTGAAATGGCTGTCCAACGCTCAGTTCAAACGGCGACCGCTTGGTGATCTTACCCGGGCCTCGTTGTGGAGAGCGGCCCGCGCTGGGTCGGATATGGATCACGCCCATCTCGGCTGCAGCCTTCCACAATGGAGTCCAGGACTGGAGGCGGTGTGATAAAGGCGCTATGGTGCCTCCCAAATCGACCCGACGCCGGATTCGGGCGCTTTTGTTCCCGCCCCTGCTCCGCCTGCTGCCAGTTCGCAAGCTTTCGCATCACAGTGCTTCCTTGTTCTCGTCAGCTTCCCACACCCACGCGGCTATTTCGGTGCCTAGGGACGCGACCTTGTCACTTGGCCCTGCTAGCGTGTACTGTATGTACCCTGCAATAAGGACGAAATGACGGGGTAAACGGCACAAAACGGTACCAATTAGGTGCTAAATTGATTTGCTTTCGTGTTCCGTCGACATCCGCTAAGCGTCTCTTCCACTCCCCATCTTATTGGAATCCTCAAGGGCTTGCTGTTGACGAATACGACCGAAGATAAGCTATTCGCCCCGGAAATTTACCACTGTACCTGCAGACAAATTTCATATGTTCCCTTTTAATGGATAATTCGAAACCCGCGCTCCAAGGCCGCTACATCACAACAAATACAAATCAAATATTTAGAAATAGAGAGAACGCCAGAGGAACAATCCAGAGCATTGGTTTACCAAGGCCCTTAAAAGCCCGACATGTAAAGGTGTTTAAAAAACCAAGTAGAATTATAAATCACTTAATTTAGAAAGCGGAGGGATGGTAGGTATTAATTAGCTACGAAAGATCATCTTATATAAATTATATGATTGCAACCTTTCCTAACTGAATCCCATCAGCTGCTATAGAGCTGGGAATAGCAAATCCGCTTATCCGAACATCCACCGGTAGCTAAAGGAGACTACGACTATCCTAGGTACTCGAGTAATTATCGTTATTGATACGAAGACTAAGGCGACCTCCTACGTAAGTAAGGTTAGCCGAACGTGGTGAGACGGTGCCTATAATGACAGGACTGATCATCGTAGGTTATGTCCCTCGTGATGTATAGGTGACTGCCATGCATAGCCATACCAGCGGGATAAAGGCATATAAGCTATAGGTACAAGGAATTCTTCATGCATATCGCCATGGTTTACTCTATAATCTATCGCTAAGAAGCTGTACCGAGCACAGCCTAAGGTGCATGATCATCCTACGACCCACAATGTGCAGTGCCGAGCGTAGATAGTTGGGAGGGTTTCAAGTTCACGATGCATCGCCATCATCATGATTACCACAGCCGCCACGGAATAAACCCATGTATTACATCTGGCTGATACGTGCCTCTAACACTGTGCCACATATGGTTAGATCTCCTTCTTGCACCCACACTTGGGCCAAGCCTTTAAGGCAGGCTAATTCTAAGCTCGGCAATTTCTAACCGACCCCAGCGATTTCGATTCAAGTTATACGCTGCCGTTTTAGCACACATTGTTCGGTAGATGCATTGGGACCTCTTTCAGCATGCATCTTTCGTATGGGAAATCACTTCGCAGATGCCAAGATACCGCGTGACCTTGACCGCGCGGTGGGGATTGGCTCATAACGGCTTGGCGCATGCAGGTAATCCTTGGCACGAAAGAACCACTGCGGATGCTACCGAGAGGTGGTCATCTATATAGTGCTGCCTCCCCGACATACCAGTGAAGGATTAAATAGTGACTGTTTGTACCCAGAAGAGACTTCACGATGATGCCAGTGGTTCTCCGAAGCGTCCTGCTGCTGGGTTTCCTACAGACGCTCGCGCAGAGCGTCCCACACGCGGCCACAAAGCGCCAAGCAACACAGCTGCGGGACCAATACGATTTTGTGATTCTCGGCGGTGGCACGTCTGGCCTCACAGTTGCAGATCGTCTTGCCGAAGCATTTCCCCACAGTAAGCAGGTTTTTCGCTTTCTATAAGCTTGCCGAATTAATCAGATGGCCGTAGGAACTGTATTAGTCATTGAGTTTGGCGACACCGAGTACTGCCGCGGCTTCTTCGACCCGCCACAGGTCGAGTACGCCCCGAACTTCCCGGGCGCTAGCAGATGGGCATTCGAATCATTGCCGAGTCCACATGTAGCCAACAAGTCAGCGAGGGTGGCTGTGGGGCAGGTCATTGGCGGCAGTAGTTGCATCAACGGGCAGTTCTTTGACCGCGGTTCGCGCCACGACTTTGATGTATGGGAGACGAAGACAGGCATCAAGGAGTTTGATGAGAGTAAACACAGGTGGGACTGGGAGGGCCTTTACCCATATTTTAAAAAGGTACGATATCACTGTTGCTTTGTGAGAGTGCCCCCCCCCCCCCCCCCCCCCCCCCCCCCCCCCCCCCCCCGCTCCCCAACACTAAAAAAACCCGACTACCTAAGAAATAGTTCTGACGATGAGCATTCTCCAGAGCGTGACTTTCACCGAGCCCCCCGAGACCAGCGTCCAAGAGTTTGGCTACACTTGGGACATGGGCGTTTACGGAGGCAATACACCCATACATTCCAGCTATCCACCGTTCCAGTGGGCCGATTTGTCGCTTATCCGCGAAGCGTGGAAGGAAATGAACATTCCTGCCCAACAGGAATGCGCCGGCGGTGATAAAGCAGGAATCTGCTGGGTACCCACTTCAGGCCATCCGATAACAACCCGCCGCTCTCATTCAGGGCTGGGTCACATTGTGGCCGTGAACACTACACGAGACAACTATGATCTGTTGGTGCGGCATCAAGCTTTGAGGGTCTTGTACCCGAATGAACAAGCCCAAGGGGGCCGCCCGCCCCTTGTAGAGGTGAGGTCACTATCGAACGGCCAACTATTCAACGTAACAGCCAGATTGGAAGTCATTCTATCGGCTGGAGCGCTACACACACCGACTATATTACATCGCAGTGGATTAGGTCCCGCCGAGGTACTGCAAGAAGCCGGTATAGCGACTGTGGTAGACCTTCCAGGCATAGGTGCAAACCTACAAGATCATTCAGCGCCAATGCTCACGTGGAATTGTGAGTAAATGCCGGGGTAAACAACGACCGATCAATTACTAAAAGAAAATGGTGTGAAGACACAAAACCCCTGGACCTTTCACCATTACCAGCTGATATGAATGATCCTACGTTCGTTGCGCGCGCCACAGCAAGCTTTAACGAAACACCGGCAAGGGGGGCTTACACACTGGCTATGGGCAATAGTGCCATTTACGTACCCTTGGCTAATATGTCAGCGGACTTCGAGTCGATTATTTCCACCATAAAGCAGCAACTTACAGCCTCCGAATCCGAAAATGCAGCGCTATACCTTCCTCCAGATATTCAAACTTCACCGGCTATGATGGCGGGTTACCAGCACCAGCTAGCCCTCCTACTCGAGCTGCACTCCAATGAATCGTCGCCGAGCTTGGAAGTCCCATTTGCTAGCGGCACCACCTTGACAACAATCAACTTGCATCCCTTCTCGCGCGGCAGCGTGCGACTGAACGCGACGCACCCGCTTGAGAAGCCAGTCCTGGATTACCGGAGCGGGAGCAACCCTCTCGACGTTGCCATCAGTGCTGCCCATCTGCGGTATCTGCGCCAGATCTTCGTTACACCTACCATGCGCGCGCGGGGTGCCGTTGAGGTCGCACCGGGTGCCGACGTGGCGACAACGGAGCAGCTCGAAGAGTATGCCAGAATCTCCATGCTGCTGTCATTGAACCACCCGTGCTGCACAGCGGCCATGCTTCCACGGGAAATAGGTGGTGTGGTCGGGAAGGACCTAAGGGTGCACGGAGCCGATAGGCTCAGGATCGTGGACATGAGCGTAGCGCCACTTCTTCCTGGTTCCCATCTGAGCTCTTTGGCGTACGCGATTGGAGAGAAGGTAAGAAACATATCATCTTCGTGTTCTCATCCGAAGCCACTCTATAAGTATTGACTCGAAACCAGGCTGCAGATATCATCATCCATGAATGGACGCAAACAAAATAACAGGTGGTGGAATTTGGCGAAATCGGCCCTTGACGCCAACTGGATTCGGAAGCCAAACAAATTCGGAAGCCGACCAAGGTCTGGGTCTTATTAGGGCGAAAGTAGGGGCTCTCTGGTCTCTTATGGCCGCAATTTGCTACAGGATGGTGCCTAATGCGCGGCTCTGCGTATTTGACGTTATACTGCACCCCCCTCAAGGTTGATGCGATGGACTGGACTGCACCTTCATGCTGCCCAAGAACTACGTACCGAGGATCAGCACTGCTTCAAGATACCCTGCCCTCGTCTCTTTCTCTTTGTCTGTCTCCGTCTCTCGTGTCCTATTGGGGAGCCTGGGTACCTTTACATTCCTTGCGGCTGTCTCGTGCTTCTTTTGCTCCGCCTGATAACCATTCTTTGTCGGCAGTGCACGACCCTGGCTGGGTTTTCTGCTGACTGTTGGAAGACTGGATACCACTCACTGGTCATGTTCTCATATGTATATTTAAGCTGGTCTGTTCTCTGCACTGGTTATTTCTCTCTCTTATTGCTTTAAGAACATATTAAACTCATCCACACGCCTCCGTTTACTATAACCAAGAGTAGTGCAAGAAAACGGTGTCTATTGAGAGACAACGAGCATCCAAATGGTGCCCGATTGGACCCCGGTATTTCGTGAGACCAGACCAGGGGCATGGATCGGGCCTGACTCCACCTATCGCAATGGGTGAAAGAGTACTTCGAATGCTTCCTTTTGTCGATGCAACGTACGTCACCACGATCTTGGTCGCATGCTTGGCTGAACACGGATAAGCTGCTCGTTGAAGTTTCAGTCCAAAATGGCAGGTTCCAATAGGTGACTATTTTCCGAACGGTCGTTCAACTTTTGTGTATCTTTGAAATGAATGTAGTGAAGAAAATGACAACTCTCCAGACGTTCCAATCTCGCCGACGCCAAGTAATAATGGGCATACCACCCCTTCCGACCAAGCTTTCTCAGTTCCAAGTTGGCCCCATCCGGCTACATGGGCTCAATAGTTTCCCACGAATGATCAAGACAGTGTAGAGGCCATCTAGTAGCATCTAACAACCTTGCGAGTAACCAAGTCGAAGTCACACGTGCCTGTTGCCGTGCACTAGAATAAGAAGAGGAAAGTTAGCGCCGGTGAGTTCCCGGGAGGTGTTTTGACGAGGGACTTATTCAATCTCACCCTGTAGTTGGCCGGCGTGGAAGGGCATTTGGCGATGTTGTCCTTGCCATCAATCTTGAATTTGCACATCTGGGTTCTCTGAACGCACGTCTATAGAATAGGTCGAATGGTTAGTACATGGACGCTCTATTTCGGGGTTCATCGAGGTGTAAGCCTCCGGTATTCTTACCCCCTTCCTAATTTCCATGGTGCCCACTTGGCCGTCGACACTGGGTTCGACGAGGGTTGCGTCGACACGGGGCTCGACCGGGGTGGCTGTAACACCCATGGCGGCGAAAAGAACAACCAAAGCGGTAGTGAACTGCATGATGAAGTCTCCTGTGAAAGAGGGATTGAATAAATGGAAAAGGGCTTGTAGGAAGAAGCTGGTCAGGGTGTGGAGGAGTCGGATGGGTCGCTGGTGAAAAAGACTCAACCAAGGGCTTCCGAGAACCTCTTTATATATTCGGACGCGCAGCCCTCTACTCTTGCTTACTCGGTTCCGTGCAGGCCTGTACTGCATACACCGAGCCCCAAATCCTCAATCTTCGGAAACGTCGTGGACTGCATGTCAGCTTCATACCCAAGGGTCGATACTCACTCCGGTCGAGTGGGTGGTTAGCGGCGCATCGAGTTGACCCGAAGGAGCATGCAGCTGCTGGTGGCGTAGTGGTATGTTGGGCATGTAGATAAGACCCGGCCTCGTCTCGTCCAATGCATGTGGATCCCTCCAGTAGTGGAGGGTATATCATGGTCAGCAGTACTGTTGCGGTAGTGACTCGATTACCTCTCTTAAATAATACACACTGCTCTAGTCTTCTGATCGCAGAGGGCCCCAGGCGTTTGATCTTTCACTGTCGGGATGGACCGGGTACAGCCCATTAACGATATTTTCTGTGCTCTGCGCTTCGGTATCCTACTTTGCCTCGCCGCCCACTTAGACAGTGGGCCTCGTGTTTGTCAAGTGCAAAAGACGGACTCATAACAAGATCCCGTCTGCACCTTTGATTTGAGACCGCGGCCGAAGCGATTGTGGGCGGTTTGCATCGGCTTTCCCAGAGACCAGAAGATACACCAGCCAAGATGCTGTGGTGTATTGCTCCATACAGCCCTGGTTCATGACCGTCGACCGCGGCTGGATTGAAATGTAGCCAAGTGATACTTTGATGTATGCATGTAATACGCGGAATTAGCAGGTAGTAATCGTGGCGGGGGCTACGCGCCGTGCACCAACGAGCCCGGGTGAGACTATTGACAGATGCGGGCGTCCCGTATGAGGTCGGGGTTGGCGCCGTTCGTTCCGGCTTACCAGCTTTCCACCTGCAAGAGGCTGAATTGATATTCTCCCCACCTCCGTTGGCACGGTGGACGGCGGTGTAGTGCAGTGGGGCTCCGAATCCATACGTGTGGTTTCCCCGGGACGGGCTGACGCACGGAACAGCGTTAACTTTAGGGCTGGGTAAACACTACACAGCGACACACTGCACGACGGACCCGAGGTCCGCTCTGCGCGGCCCCGAGCGTAATCGGAAGGAAACACATCGTCTCCGCGTCGTGGGCAGCATATGGAATACCGGGGCTGGACGTGCTGCCACCCGATGAAGCCGGCGGCGACAGCCGTTTCGTTGCCTCCCGCCTCGGCCCGGGCCCGCCGCTCCTCCCCCAGACCCCGCGGCCCGCACTCAACAATCCCCACGGGTCTGACTGCACAAACGGAACAGAGGCACATATGGTGCCATGGGTGTTTAGTGACAGTCTACTATATGTACCTCTGCTCCATTTGCGGTTAGCGCTGTGAATCCCCTCCACCACACAGGGTCCAGGCCCGAGTCCCTGCACCCTCGAAAAACAGCCCCCGCCCCTGTTATTCCTTGGCGTCTCGAGACCCCACTGTAAGCAACCACGCGTCCTGCATTTTCCTGTCCACAATACATGACAATGCACATTTCGGCTGATCTGGCCAATGCCCAGCTCACCTTTGACAGGCTTCCCGCTCAAGGCTTTACCAACCATGGCTTCCCACTCACCTATGTAACTATAGTCAGTTTACCTAGCGGCACTCTGACGCACTCATTCCCGTAATTTTTTGTCATCAGCGAGGTGGATCGACGTTCTGCTGAGGAAATTATGAGCGCCACTCTAGGCTACACCGTAAGATTTCGACTACATACTTGCACAATGACGGTCTATCATAGGCAGCCGAGCCCGTCAGCAGCAAGAGAGAGTGTACCATCGGCCCCCGCTCGATCCACGAAATGCGGCCAAGTGGCTCGCCCCACAACCGAGTCCATAGTGGTGACAACCCTAGCACTTGTTAGCGGAGCCTCTAACCCTTCCTTACCTTCTGTTGTCTGGAGTGCCTGGGCCATACCAAAATCTCACCAACGGGTCAACTTGCCAAAATGAGGAGCGACCCGACTCGAGCTTATAAGTAAGCGAGAAATCAGTCGACAAGTGGTGTCTTACTGGCCAAATACCCACAAGAACCTTCTTCCCTCTCCGCTCCCCTCAAACTTGTGCTTCCCGATTTGGCCTTTGCCACCTGCACCGCCCTAACACCAAGATGCATCACCTCCGCGATGCCCTGCTCAGCCCTACACCTAGAGCTGTTCCCGTGCTCAGCTCAGCGCAAAATCTGAATCGGGATAAGCAGGATACAATCGAGTGTATCGCCCGCGGCGACTTCGGTGGACTCCGCAGCGTTTGGACGAACCGCACCTGGATCGTCACGGAGCGATACTGTAATAACGGCGACGGAGTGGACAGCCTAGAAGGGTACATTCATTCCCTCTGGCACGTTTACTACCAGGTCGCTCGCCATACGTCCCACGAAAAGCCCGAACACGATAGCACAGTCTTAGATATCCTGCGAATCCAAGGGCTAGGCCCCTTGACTCGGCCCGTCGCTGGCATCCATAGCGTCGAGATTGCCAGAACTGTCGATGGCGTGCTATGGAACGACCTGCCATTCCTGGTGACGGACATGACCGAATTCTGGATTCATGAGTTCGCTACCATGCCAGGCGCCCAGCGGCTCAACTTTGCCGCTTTCCTTGCCAAGCTCGCGGCGACGCGCGTCAGCAAGAACCGCATGTGTCACATCGCCCTCCTCCTCTTCCGCACCACCTTTGAGGACACGGAGCGGGGGCTGACGACGGACGAGCCGGACGACGAAGATATGGGGCGCATCACGAGGGATCTGATGTACGACCAGCTGATGCCCTCCGTCTGCGCATGGGTCAAGGAGGCGGGTCCCCAGCTGGTCCTCCTGTCGAGCGTTTGGTGGACCGACTGCCCTAGCAACGTCGGCGAGGGCGGCCCCATGTACATTGAGTCCGAGCTGGGGAAGCGATCATCCCCCACCGGCTTCTCCCCGTGGCGATACATGTATTGGATGAAGCGCCTCTACGAGATCCGGGAGGAGGCAAAAGAAGCCAAAAATACAAGCCTAATAGAACAGGCCGAGGACGCTTACGATCGCATGGCGGGACTGGTCAAGGACCGGAATTCGGAAATCCTAAAGATGTACAAGAACGGCGGAGATGCGGTGCTTCAGGACAAGCATCTGAAGGGTTTGAGGGAGGACTACGAGGGAACCGTGACATTCATAGGTGATGACGGAACCGAGACAGTGACAAGGATCGAGGGGGAGGACGTGTATGAGACCTAAGCTTCTCTCCGTTCTAAGTGGAATCTGTTAGAAGCCTTAGTCATTGTTCCGTGACAATCTTGTTCCCACACCTCTATTTGCACTGCCAGGAAGATTAGTCAATAATTGTAAAACATTTTGGCCTACTCTTCTATTATTTCCTCCCTAGCTGATCTCTAGTAAAAGAACGGCCAAATCATAGCAGAGGATATAAATGCCCTCCTATTTTCTATTCTCATCATTATAAGGCAGGTCTTCTAGCCTAATCAATTCGAACCCTGCATATTGCGTCTTAATTAGCGTATATTTAAGCCTGACTTGCTAATGGCAACGCCGAAGGCCGAAAACTATTCCCTATGCGATTTCCCGGCCCTAGGAATCGTAGGCTCTTGTAGTGAGATAGTGTTTTCTTCAGTTTAAACCGGGCAAGCATAGCCTCGGTTTTGAAATTTAACTCAGTGACTGTGTGACCTTGTTATTTTTGGACGATTGTGCCAAATGATAGTCGCCAGCGGCTACCATGAGAGTTTCCGCGGAACATAGTGGACTACCCTAGTCAAGCTTGATAACTCAGCCTTAATACAAGGCGTAAAATGAAATCTTCGTTGACCAAGATTTCAGAGAACAGCCACAGTTCCTCGGAGCCACACGAAAATATAGACCAAATATTATTCACTTGTTTTATAAACAGCAAGAAATGTTCTTTATTTAATCTTAATACTCTCATGGTTGTATTCAAAATCTAGTAGAGCCCCCTAAATTTAATAGAGCGGTTAGCTCACCTGATTAGGCGTCTCTCGTTCACGACCAGCCAACAGAAGTACGCAGCGAAACATGAGTGAGCCAATCTTCATTCACGAAGAGGACGCCGAACATGAAGAACGCGAGCTACCCTAAGGCATGGGGCGACTGTGTAAAGGCGTTACCTGCATCGTCGTTTGTATGCGTTCCGCTTGGTGTCGCGTTGTTACGGATGTTGAAGTCCACACTGAGCTGTGGAAATTTGAATACGATGAGGGTATCATAATTCAAGTAGCGACGCCGCAGTCAGAGCTTATTGTACCATGTCAGATTACCTAACTTACCCCTGTTCGTGTGCAAAGGGTTATAAATTGCTCCGTTTGCACCCTTACACTCACCAACGCGTTTCTCTCTTTTCCCTAGTCTGGAAGACTGGCGTCGGCGACACGAAGATGGGGCTAAAATGCTCATCTTGCCCGCCCGCGAGCGTGCCACCTTCGATCATCGTCTGATTGACTCATCACTCGACGATTTAGAAGCCTTGTCCCTTTCTAAGTAAAATGTATATTAGAATAGACAAACCCGAGGCTCCGGAGGTCTAGGGGAAAGATATAGTCGTAAGGTCGATCCCATAGACTTTCTATTATAAGATATAAGGGGAAGCTCTAAATAAGTGATAATATATACATAATTCGTGAATTTAGGTTAAGACTAGGTAAGTATTATATTAAGAAACCTAAATAAAGTAATAAATAAGTATTTTATTTTAAACTATTAATAATAAAAAAGTAAAAGAAAGGCATATCTTATATTATAATACTTAAACTATAAAGAGGGCTATAAATTAAATTCTTAATAGATATTACTATATAAAACTCTTAACCCTTATTATAAATATTCTTATTATAATTTAATATTAGATAAAAACTAAATATATATATAATAATGATATAAAACTTTTTTTAATAAAGTTAATTAAAAGTATATAATATTACCTTTTTGACTTATATATAATATAATCTTAATATATTTTATTATAATATATTTAAGGTTATAACTTAGTTATAATCTTAATATCACTTTATTATACGATATATACCTCCTTTTAGACTTAATTAAACGTTTATATATAACGCTACTTATTTTATATTTCCCCCTCCCTTTTTTTTATAGATTACCTATAGGGTCGACCTTACTGCCGCGTCTTTCCACTAGACCTCTAGAACCTGTGATTTGTTCGTTCTAATATATCTTCTTGTTTAACTCTGGAAATGTTGTAAAGAGGGCCGGTGGGTCGCTGTTATTCAGCCCAGTGATGGTGATCACTGGAGACTTTGTTCCTATTGCCGGTGGGCGAATCTTAGTAGGTAGAGAAGATCTACGTGACATACTAGGCGAGATTCTAAGCCTTGTAAATGCCTTCATAGTACGACACTTTGTTCCTTACCGGCGTCATAAAGGGACTTGGAGCCGTCCAGTTCCGTGTGTGGCATGATCCAGGCCGCTACTTATTCGGTCTCGCATTCCGAGGTGCGATACTCTGCAATGGCCTGGGCGTTTGGGAAATGGTAGGAAGGATGGCTGTTTGGGAAAAAGGTGGCTTACATTAGGTGGTAGGTCAGGAAAGCGACGAGACCTAACAAGGGGGGATGGCGAGGATAGTGGGGATAATTACCAGAACGAAGCCTAGCCGGGGGCGCGACAGATGGTCGCAATTGGAAAGACGCCTACTCAAAGCCCAGGTTTCGTGATATAGTGGAGGCGCCGTCGGCTGTCGGAGGGCTGGGGCCGTCATTACGCATTCGGCAGGTCCCCGCCTGTCTGGCCACTCTCACAAGCCTGGTCTTGTCGGGTCAACACTAGCGTATCTTCGCCTATCAGCACTAGCTCCTTACAATTTGTGACTCCAAGATGTGATAGGTGCCTCCGGGCCGGTCGGCACTAGCCACTGCTCATAGGAGATCATGCACAGAGACCGCTGACCTATTAGGAAGGTGAGATGTGTAAACCGTTGTATAAGCTATTACCCTACGTTATATTACCTATTAGAGACACTGCCTGGGGGGGTGATGTAACTGACCGCGAGTCCGTTCTGACCTCGGCGCATCTTTTCGAGTCTCGAACTGCGCACATCCACCCAAGGCCTCAACTGCGCGCCTTGCAGGCAGCCTACGCGGACGCGTACGCCGCGAAGCGGGCGCCGACGGTAGACGAGCTTTTGTAGGGAAAAGTGCCTCTTCTCGAGGCGACGGTTGAGGAAATCCTGCGCTGCGGCACCACCGTGCCCTTCGGCGACCGCAGGAACCTCGATGACACAACGCTCTTGGGTGCACGCATCCCGAAAGACACCGGTGTGTTCTTCCTGCACAACGCGCCCGGCGTCATCTTGCCTCAGGTGGCCGCCAATCGCGCCAAGTATGCCGCTCGCAAAGCCGAAAAGGCGGTGGCGGCGGCACCGGAAAGCCAGGGCGCCCCGGACATCCCGTCGTGAACCGACGAGGACGTGGCCCAGTTCCAGCCCGAGCGGTGGCTTAAAGAAGTTGCCGCCGATGAGAAGGATCCCGAAATAACATTTGACGGCCGCGCCGGGCCCAGCATGCCCTTCAGCCTCGGCCTCCGCTCCTGCTTCGGGCGTCGGCTGGCCTATCTCCAGCTGCGCCTTCTTCTCACCATGATGGTCTGGCATTTCGAGTTCCTGCCCTGCCCGGACGCGCTATCGGGCTATACAGGCATCATGGCCGTCGTGTACAAACCCCAGAAATACTATGTGCGACTGCGCAAGGTAGAGCTATGAAGCCAGGTAACTTATGTGGGAGCGTGGTTCGAAATACGGGTATCCTCCTACTATGCCTATACTGTAGGGCATCGCCACTATAAGCTTCCATTACAAGTTTCACTGCCCCGTTGCTCAATGTTCTATGATAAGTGTTGTTACCTTCATCTCATCTGCATCCTCGATTATCCGCCTTATCTTCGCTTGTATTGCCATATTCAACGGACAAGCCTCCCTAAACTATTACTTTGCGATACTATCCACTGCCGCCTCAATCCAATATTGACTATTAGAAAGCCTGTAAGCTTTAAACGTTGTGTCGTGGGCAAGCGCACTTTTCTTCTCTTGTCCTCAAACTTTGCCCTTGATCTTACCTATGGCTTCTTGACTCCCCTTTCTTCGACATAGTTGCCTTCTGTATACAACTAATGCCTGACTTGCCCAAGTCCATTTTTCCTTCGCCCATTATATAGCTACTCATTAAGACCGCAGCTGTTCCTCAAGTCTATAACATTACCTTCAATCTAATACGCTTGACACGTCTCTCCTCTCTAAATCGATTAGACAAGTCCTAGTTTCCCACATTACTTGTAAATCTCCTTTTTCTCTTTATTAATATCATTTCGCGCCAGGATACTGATAAATCCTCTCACATCTAGCCTCAGTCGCCAACTGTTTCCCGCCCGGGATTCAACATCAGGGAGGCATGCTCCGCGTCGTAGCGCCATCGGATCAGCACGCGTACGCCCTGTTGTCCAAGCCTTACTTTTTAACAGGCCAGGCCACTTTCTAGGCCACGGCTAACGGAGAACTCCGAGGAAACAGTAGAGCCGAACCCGGAAAGGTGGGTTAGTACAAGCTCAAGGTGCGGCTGAAATAAAGATTCGGCAATATGGCTGAGTGGAGAGAGCAGTCAGAAGCGGTGCGACGCAGTGGAATCTAGGTTTTTCATCCGGCCGGACGTCAGCCCGGAACGGTTTTCCTAGGCTTAGATACGCAGGGGGTCCTAATGGCCTAAATAGGTCGCTAGGTGTAAGAGTAATAATAATGATAATAGAGGCTACATTGGATGCCGCGTTAGCACTACGACCTTTTATGCGGCCTCTTTAAGTGACCCCCCCTTGACCACTTTGGGGCCGTATCAACACCACTGCCTGTTCTACGACCGTGAAACGGATGAATCGCATCCGTGCTATTCATATTCGGCTATCCACTTACGGTCGTGATGGTTATCGTAGGTGCTATATGGTGTTCACAGCCTAGTCTTGGACCTTCCACTTTCGATTAAGATTCTCGACTTTATAAAAGGTCGAAAAATAACTAGCGCTTGTTTCTTACATCCGATTGGATAGGATGATAAGGTCTAGTAGGACCGGCTAGACTCTAAGCTTGGACCCCCATCAACACGCCACCCCATCAAACGCGCCACCGTTTCAACACCAAAGATCAAGATGGCATGTGATGTGCAACAGGGAATAGATAAACAACCAGATATCGTGAGGTCTTAGTGTTGAGGTCAATAGAATCGTCATTTTCTGCTGTTTCTGCCTATCTATTTTATGGACGCGCTGCAGCTGGCTGCAGCGCTTAAAGAGGTCATCGACGGAGCAAGCATCCGTTCCACTGCCAAAAAGTACCACGTCTCCAGATATTATCTCACGAGGCGATTCCAAGCCTTGCCCTTGAAGTCTGAAGCTCAGAGGTATCGTCAGGTCCTATCTATTGACCTGGAGTGCGAACTAGCAGACTGGGCCCTCACGCAGGCTCGTCTAGGGTGGTCACCACCACACGCTCGCTTTCGAATATTCGCTCAGTCACTGCTGGCGACGTCTAGCAGCGAACATCACCTCGGCAGACGCTGGTATCACCGGTTTTTTAAGCGCTGGCCGCAGTTGAAGACCATGAGGTCCAAGGGAATGGATTTCCAACGCGTCAACGGCGCCTCACGAGAAAATCTCGAGGAGTTCTTCGCTCGGCTGGACCAACCCCTGGTGGCGAAGGTCCTGCCGGAGAACACTTGGAATATGGACGAGGTCGGCTACCAAATAGGGCTTAGAGACAGTCCTCTGGTTATCGGTCCTTCTGCCCTCGACGAGGTCTTCACCATGGATCCTGGCCTTAGGGAGTGGTCGACCTCAATTGAGGCCATCTCTGCGACCGGCAGAGCGCTGCCCCCTTTAGTCATCTTTAAGGGGAAATCGGTCCAGCAGCAGTGGTTCGACTGCCAACTAGACGAAGGCGACTTTAACGAATGGTATTTTGAGGCCTCAGATGCCGGCTGGACCAGCAATTCAATTGGCCTGCGCTAGTTGAGGCAGATATTTCTGCCCCTGAGTGCTCCAGACGACCCGCAGCAGTGGCGACACCTTATTCTGGATGGCCATGCCTCATACTGCAGTGAGGACTTCATAATAAGCTGTTTCGAGGCGAAGGTCTGGCTGAACTTCCTTCCGGTACATACATCGTAGGTCCTCCAGCCTCTAGACCTCGGCCCCTTCTCCGTGTTGAAGCGCGCATATCGGAAACACCTGCGTGAGGCTTACGCGTCTAGTCTAACGATGACGCCGAAGAAACCGGAGTTCCTGGAGGCCTAGAACAAGGCTCGGAAGGTCGCCTTAACGCCGGAGCATATTACCACCGGCTGGAGAGCAACTGGAATCTATCTAAGGGACCCTAATAAGGCCTTTAATAGCAGACTAGCGCGCTAGCGACTTATTGACCAGCTAGAGAGTGTAGCATGGGCGGTTTCACCACCAAGGGAGACTCCTTTGCTGGCAGAGATGTCTACTCTAGCGGTCCAGACCCCAAAGAGCGCTCGGCACGTGCATGAGATCTATCGGAGCCTACGTAGTGTTAACGATATGTATGGAACTGCCACGCTACGCCAGGTGTTCCGGAAGACCGGCAAGGCCCTAGATAAAGTAACGGCTGAAATCGCCAGTCTGAAGCGTGAGAGGGACCAACTGGTGGCTGCTCTGGAACACCAGAAGCCTCAGAAAAGGCGCAAAGTGCATCCGACCGCTCAGGAGCGTTTTGTAACGATGTTTGACGTCAATGAAGTCAAGGAGTCGATGAGGACCGGTTCTCATGCAGGGGGTGCAGCCACTGCCTCATCTTAACCATCTCCGACCGTCGCATCCTTAGAAAACGCGTCCTCGGACGTGGAGGATTGCATCATGGTCTCTTGAGGCTAATCCGTTTATTTGTATCTATTGTGGTTGTTAAGATAATTAATTATTTGTATTTAATTGGTATGTCACGATGTCGTTTTTTTGGTGGCACGGTTGATGGGGTGGCGTGTTGATGGGGGTCCAAGCTTACGTTACGAATATGCTATAACTTATGGATTCAGCCTTAGCAATAACCGGTTTTCCGGTTTTAGAGTTCGAAAGCGGGTAGTCCAGCGTCGGACGATCCCAAACCTCGGTATTTGTAACTACAGCCCAGATCTGAAGCCACGACAGAGAAAGTCAGTCATACCAACACAAACCTTCTTACGCGATTACCAATGCCGCCCCAATCTCCGCCCTCGCCGACGGCACGACCGAACGGATCATCTACGTAGCAACCAACTTGAGGCCCGACAGAAACCTTGTACAGATTCAATAGACCGGCAGCATGCGACGAATCATCCACACCCTTACCCACCCCCGAATACGCCCGTCCCTCGGGGCGGCGAACCCCTCTGTGCCCTCTTCTACTTGACGGGGTCCTTGCCGGCGAGGCAGTTCCGCCAGTTTTTGTCCTTGCTGACCTTGTCGGCGCCCTCGCGCTGGCTCCGCTTCGAGTTCTTGCCGCGGCCCTTGGCGATCTTGACAGCGCCCCGCGTCACCTTGGCCGCAACGCGCACCACGGCGGCCGCCGTGCGCGCTGCCGCCGCGAAGATGGGGATCAGGAAGCAGATGGGGCAGCGCTTGACCAGGTGCTCGTCGCGCACCGACAGGGCCGTCGTCGTCTCGACGGGCGCCGGCGCCCGCCGCACAAACTTGGCCGGCACCTTGTCGTGGTCCACGGTGCCGCTACCAACCTGGCGCGGGGCGGCGGCGGCGGCGTCGGTGAGAGAGCGCTTTTCGTTGCCAATATTGACCCATTTGTCAATGTAGTCTTCCTTTTCGAAAATCTCGTCGTCCTTGTCGTCGTCCCAGTCGGCAATGTCCATGCCGCCCGGCCAGAACTCGACCATTTCCATGCTATCGGTCCATTCCTCATCGAAGAGGTCGTCCAGGTCGTCGACGGTCGAAGGGCCCATGGCCAGCGGGACCAGGGCCAGGCATCGGGACTGTGTGCGAGACGCGAGAGGTTAGCCTTAGGCCAAATCTTGAGGGGGTTGCTTTAACACACGTACCATACGCCGCGTCTTCCTACGCTTCTCCTCGTCTCGTTTGTCCTTGTACTCGCGCTCGTAAATCTTCTTCCACTTTTCGAAGCCCTTGGGCTTATACTCCTGGACCTTCTTCTTCTTGGTCTCGTCGAACTTCTTCTCCTTGTCCTTGCTGTTGTCCTTGACGCACTTCTTGCCCTCGGCGTCGGGCTTCTCGCCGCTGCCGCACTTTTTACACTTGGAGCAGTCGGCGGCGTCGGGCACCTCGCCCTTCGGACAGTCCGTGCGGCAGTTGTCCTGGCAGTCCTTCTTGAAGTCCCAGATGTTGAATGTCTTGAGCCGAGCCCAGGCGGCTTCTTGGTCTGCCCGGGCCACGAGGCTCGAGTCGTACGTGGCTTCTCCCCTCCCGTACAGACGACCGGCAGATTGCCGGTAGGGGGAGTGGGTTGCCACTACATGATTGACGATAATGAAAATGGCTTTCGCTGCCTTTGAGAAATGCATCGTATAAAAGGTGTAAGAGAGGAGAGGGGTTATGACGGACACAAGCAACTCGATGCTAATTAGTAGAATGTAGAGATGGGCATGGGCTGATACAGCTAACGATGATGAAAACCATTGCGGGCATATCAGGGTCAGCAATACTTTTGTACCCATCCTGGATTCTGTCGGGCCGGCTGTAACTCTTGGTCCAAATCCTGACGCCTTGGCTGTAATCCTTCTCTAAGGGGGCTGATGTTACCATCTAGCCAGTCGTCGCCTTCCAAGGCGGTCTAGAAGGGGGCCATCAGAAGTTCCAAGTGTAGAAATCGGGTTCGCTCGTATAGTAACGACTAAGCACTTTGGGGGCAGTGTGGTTCGGTGTGTAGAGGATATGCTGACATCCTGGGTGCATACTGACAGTGTTCGAAAGACGTCTTGGTGGTTCTCACCAATCTTAGCCTTGGTACAGAAAGCACGAAGACATATCGGTCTTCCCGACACAGCCTCGTATGCCAATTGAAGAGCACAGAGTGGTGCATGACTCAGGGGCTGTAGATATGCTGACATCTCATGTGCGTATTGCTAATAACCGAAAGCCCCCTTGGCAGTTCCTACGAATCTTGCACCTCGCAAAGAGGACAAAAAGAAATCTCGGCGGTCCCTAAATAGCTTTGCTTGTAGCTGGAGGGGGGTGCGAGCCTACTTCTATGTTGCCAAAGTGCCTTGGGGGCAGACATGCGCTCTGTTCCTTCTGGTTGGACTGCGGAGAGCCGGCATGGCTCACGTCAGAAACATCGTTGCTTCTGTGCCGCAAACTCTGGACTTGGCATCGTGGGGCGGGGCTCGGAGGTGTGTCGGTTTCTGGTTGTTGGAGGCGTAATTTATATGACTTGCATAAGAGGCCAATATTCACATGGGGGGATCTGACGGTATCTTAGCCGCCGTGCAGCCGTGAAGCTCGGCTCAAGGGGGGGTAGCACTTGGCAGAAGGCAGATTTTTCAGCTGTGCCGCACCGAGCTACCAGGAATAGAAAATGTGCACACCATCAGATACACTTTTGCCAAGCAATCACAGACGCGGCCAAGCCCAGTATCTTACGACCCCAGGCCAACATCAGGGCCTTATAGAACAAGTCAAGCGTATATGCAGCCAAGCAGTCAGTTCCAGGCTGTGGCTCAGCACTCGGAACGAGGCCCCGAAGACACCAGCCATAAGGAGTCACGTGACGGATCACCCAGCCTTGGCAGTGATCCAGAGTCACTAAGGGTCACCAGTGACCCCAGGTGATCCACGATATCAGTGAGGGGATGACTTAGGATATAAGTCAGGACGATTCCTTATGTATTCAGACAGTCATTGCCTCAGTGATAAATCTAAGCATCTATCTAACCCATAGGTGGGCAGCATTGCCTAACGACTCTATTGTAGCACAGTTCCCCTTGCACACTCCTCTATCTATCCTTTAGTCTTCCGTTACTTCGTTACTAGTGTTCAGACCCTGACGCTCTCTGCCCCTGACTGTAAAAATTCTACGTGCCGCATTACCTAGGTATAGGGTTCCTTACACAGTAGTACCAATTCGCGGGATGCCCAAGCACAGGCTCATAGTAAGGCAAAAACTCGTTTACGGGGCCAATCTTGAGCGGTAGACACAACGGCTTCTGATTGAAGATGAGGAAGTGTTGATGTGAGCTGCTGATAGTATCTGATATTGGCGCCCCTGAGAAATGTGCAACCTGCCTTTGGATGATTTCCGAGAGGAGGACAGCACAGGGGAAGATGGTAAGTTCAAACAATAGAATTAACAATAGAGACGTACCATATCCGGTCCCTCCTAGCAAAATCTTGCAAAAGACAATTCCCTAGGTGCACTCTATAGCGGCCAAGATGACTTAAAGAGTATCTAAGTTAACGAGATTCGACGTAACCTCTTGCGTCTTTGGATGATTTCAAATGTAGATTTAGGAACGTGCTCTCGCCGACAAAAAGATATTATTCCGAAATACAGAGTTGCAAGTTATAATAAGATACGACAAGAACTATTCCACGTCACAGCAACGAACCCGCAGAATTCTCATCCTCTTAATCCTTCCAAAGGCCTCTAACCAGGTGATCATAATTTGGGTGTTCAATCTAGTATAGAGATTAGCGGGGCTGGGGAAAGATGATATATATAAGCCTACCCTGCATCACGTTCCAGACTTCGAATGAACCATAGTTCTTCTTATCGCCAGGGTCGGCGCAGCCCGAGTCCTTATGGGAAACAATCGTAGCTGGGTTGCAGTCGTCGGAGCTGAAGAGAACCAAGTAGCTGCCGTCATCATCGCCGCCCTCATTGACGACGACCAGAGAGGAGCCAACGCCGACATGATCAGTCCTGCAACCGTCTTTGGCGCTCACGTTGATCGAACCGAGCCCAGCGCTACGGCATTGCTTTCCGTTGTAAAACGCGAGCCTAAAGGAAGATGCTACCGACGTATAGAGGGCAGTCAGAACTAGGGTCCTGGTCGTGAATTGCATCGTAGTTACTTAATAGAAGTAGGGTATTGTAAACAAGAGTGGTGGGTTTGGACTTGGCTTGAGAGAAGGAGCAGTGTAAGGCTTTTTGCAGAATGAGTATCAATACCAGAGTGCTTCAAGTCGTGACGTGGGGTGCTTTATAGATATGAGAATGTTCATGGGGACTTTGGTTTCTCAGGAGAACATCGCCATACTGGCCTGTCATGGGATTCGGGTTATCGGCGGCTGTAGAACCATCCAACACCGCCTCCTATCCCCTATACACGCATTCCTTCCAATACACGCGAATTGGAAGCGTGCGGCACGGTATGTCCGGGGTCAGCCTTGTAGTGCCAAATGTAAGACAACCTCTCGGAATGCCAAGTCGCTGCCCACCAAAATATCACACACTCTCAGCTGACATTATCTTGGCGGTTAGCCGCTGCTGCAACCGACATGCACCGGCCCTGGTACCTGCTGCGCACCCACCTGGTGTTCGTCAAAGCCCCCATAATCAACTAAGTGATGGTGTGTACAATCCTTTGGGGCGCAAGTATTACTTCCAAGATCTCGTACTTATTTTACCCCCCTTTTGAAGAGTCTTGGTATTGGGGGCAAGCGACATGCTGGACTTTCCTAACGGCCTCTGAATCGGGGTAAGACGGAGCGCGTAGATGTATGAACGTGTATAAAACACACGACTATGGCAGTTTCCTCTGTTGAATCTGACACCAGAGCGATCAATCACAAGTCCTCGTGTCTTCCCTTGTTTTCTTTCTTCCAATTCCTTCACTCCTCGGCTGTATTACTGTGCCCGACTCGTATCATGCTTATTCGAACTCTTGCTTCTGTGTCTCTTGTCCTTGGCCTGGCCCTTGCGGCCGGGGAAGGGGAGAAGAAGGCAGAGAATAGCGGGAATTCTTGCCCGCATCTAGCGCCCGAGAGCTGTGATACCATCAACATATATACGGACGCGGAGCTCAAGGATCCCGAATTCCTCAAGGCCCGAGACCTTGATCCACGACAAATAGACCTTTCTTCCCTGGATGATGACACGGTCGACGTCACGCAGCTGCTCCGACGGGACGACCTTGGTCATCTGCAAGGGCCTGACCTTCATTCCAGGGTTGAGGAGCTCCTCAGCCATCTCGGCAAGCGCGATCTCTTCGACGCATATCAGCTTCTCACGCGTGCTACTGAAGACCTTCCAGATGGCACCTACGCTGTTTGCAAAGATACGCCCAAGGAGAAGAAGGGCCAACACGCTAGGAAAGGAATCCGGATGCTGTACAAAACTTCACCATACCCGGCAGGCATCGATCTCTACGACTGCACCGATTGGAACAACTGCATGAACTTCAAATTTCAGAAAGGCGGCCAGGAAAGCCCCAGGAGGAAGTACGCCAACGAGCATGTGCTGGAGAGACAGATGCTTCAGCAGTTCTTCCACGCTCAGATCGAAGATAAACCTCTTGCTGTGCCTATCGATGGCTACAAAGACTTTTGTCACATGATGAGAGAGTATTGGTATGCGGATGATGCCAAAGAACAAACGGAGAAGCCACAGACTTTGGTCAACGGACTCCAGGCTTGGGATTTTGTCGGCGCAGCATGGCCCAACAAGCAGCAAGCGCAAGTCTATCATGCCTTCTCCATGCCGCTATGATGGTAGCTGTACTAACATTGCTTAGAGCGGAAATGCCCAGACTTGAGAGCAACATAAATGGCATGAAGGCTCGGGTAAGTGGACCTATCCCTGGAGCGAACTTGGTACGGTTCGCAGCGATAAGCAGCGCTAAGAAACAACTAGGCTTTCAAATCCGGAACGGCTATCAAGGACATGGAGAACACGCGAGCCTGGTTCAACGGTGACAGGAAATTGCATCACACCGAGGCACGCAAAGACCTTCTCGAGCTCAAGGAGTCAGTGAGGATCGGTCTCTTCCTCACCGCCTACATGAACCACCCCGACATACAGAAGATCTACAAGGACCAAGCCGAGAGAGTTGCTGTGGCGCTGGGACAAGCCGAGGACGCACTGGTACAGAACTGGAGCAACCATGCCACGCGGCCACCCTACAAGAAACAGAACTTGGACACGAAATTCCGAGCGTGGATCAAGGAATACACAGGCACAGTGAGCGGAAAGCTCGAGGATCACATTAACTTGTGTGAAGGCTTCCTTGACCAGCAAATCGAAAAATCCAAGGATAGGAAGATCGAGCTGTATGATCATGAGAAGAGGTTGGTCAAGGAGATGGAAGCAACGGTCAAGGAATCCAGGAAGATGAAGGAGGGTTTCAAGAACCCATTCTAACCGTGATCGAAACATGAAGGTGTTCGAGGAGTTGGGTATAACATGGGGTGCACGGGTTTTGTTTATTAGTTGCAAATGGATTATTTAATGCACGAACAGCTGTGGTCGAAATAGGTACGAAGGCCCTTCTCGGCATTAGATAGCTTGGCAAGTCAGTGTTGGTTGCAGCTTGCACTAATAATAGAACACACTAAGCAAGGGGGCCCCTCCATTGCTGACATCAGGTACACGTGAATATACCCGTGCTGCACCCAAGATAAAAAGTCCACCTCGGTCTGCTCTTTACATCTTTCAATTCCTCCTAGACTCATGCTGTAAATCTCCATTAACCTCCCCGCAGCTTTTTGGAACATCGGCCGAGCTGCTTCAGTAACGAGAACGACAACGGGGGCCACCAAAGCTGTACTCCACTATGGATAAACTCAGTTACGAAGTGTTATCCCTCATCGTCGGCCACCTTGACGGCCCCCTTGCTAGTTATGCTACGGTTTCTCGAGCATGGCAGAGCGTCGTTGAGACGCGCACTTTCACGCAGGTTCGCGTCGAAAGTGATTCTATGGATACCTTCGCTACCGCCTTAGGCCCATCCCGGGATCGGCGGCGTAAAACGTTAAAGAAGCTATATTTCGAGGTCCGGCTGCCCGAGTCAAACGAGCTTCGAGCCGAATATCGAAAGAACCTCGCCGTCTTCCGCGAAGCCGTGACTGTGCTCTTCCAGCGCCTCGCGACCTGGGAGGGGACAGACGGGCGTTTCGAACTCGCCATTGGAACCAGCCGTACCGAAGTTTACGATAACACTCAGGAGCTAGAGGAGCAGGGATTCTGTGTGTTGGACCCTTCCGACACTTATGGTGGCAGAAGCGCCGAAGGTCGCCGCTACTTGGCACTGCGGGATAAGGACCTACAAACAGTGCTGAAAGTTTCATGCGTCAATGCCTTTAGTGTCGACAATCCCTACGGTTTCAGCATCCACCCTGCGACTGGTTTCCTGATGGCGCGATCCTTCCCGGGTCTTCAAGAGCTGAGTCTGTCCTACGTCGACCCGGTCAAGAGACGCTTCGGACTACGGCGAAAGCACCGACAGGCCGTAGCCGACGGTGTGAAGAGCTTGCGCGATCTGCCGTGGCTCAGAAAGCTTCGCATCACGTGCAGCCGCAACCCGGATCCCGCCGACCACGGCTTCGAGCTCCAGGACTTTGGGGACCACCAGAGCGTCGACGCCCTGTGTGAGGCGCTACGCGGCCTGGCCCAGGCGGGCCGCCTCGCCGAGCTGCACCTTGAGGACACGCTGGTGTCGCCCGACCTCTTCGGGGACCGATGGCCGGCCGCCACCGCCGCCGCCACCGGGGCGCCGGACGTGCCGCCGGCGTGGCCGGCCCTGGAGCGCTTCAGCATCCGCCAGGGGCTCGCGGCGCCCGACGGGCAGTGGTACGGCACGGGCGACGCGGCGGCGGTCCACCCCGGCTCGCCCGCCGACACGTACGGCTCGCAGGGGCCTAACGGCGGCCGCGTGTACGACTCGGAAGACCTGGACGCCGACTCGCACGCCGACTCGGACGAGAGCAGCAGCGGCAGCGACGACGACGGCGACGACTCGGACGCCGACGTCGTCGCCAACGGCGCCGCGCCCGCCCACTACTGGCGCACCGCCGTCGACGCGGCCGTCTTCGACCCCCTGGCCCGCGCCATGGCCGCCGCCGTGCTCGCCATGCCCAAGCTCAAGAGCGGCCGGCTCGAGCTGCGCAGGGACCCGCCCCGTGGGCTGCTGCCGTTCGCTCTGGAGTGTGCCGAAGCCGGTGAGGAGATGACGTGGGACCAGTACGTCGCCCCGGACCCCGCGGCCGCAAGGGTGCGCCGGTGGCGAGTGGTCCGCGACCAGGAGACCGACTGGGAGCCGCCGGAGGAGCTACTGGAGCTGTGGCACGAGTGGGTGGGACCCGGCGGTACGGCAGGGACCGTGGTCTTGGAGGCGCTCGACGGCTACCACCCAGAGTACTTGTGGTCCCACGGGGTATCCTGGCGGCTAGCATCAGCAAGCCGCGCCCTTGACGCTCAAGGGCCTCCTTGAGCTTGGATCGAAAACCAGCGAGGCGGCCGGCAAAGAGAGAGGAGGAAAACAGCGTTGACGACCTGTAGCAAGCGAGCAGGGCAACGCGTGAAATCACGACGCGAGAGGATGGAGGAAGATTGCTTGGCCGGCAGTAGAATAGCCAGAACTGGGTGCGGGAGAATTCGAGAGCTAAAGCATAATAGCAAATCTCGTTTGTTCCGTGATTACCCATCAGGATGTCCATCGCGCCGCAATGTCACGGGGTGAACCATGAGGTTCTCCAGCTGTTACATCAGCAGCGCACGGACACGCGCTGACTGCCTGCACTAATTGCGGAAGTCCGCGATGACCTCAACATAGCTTTCTAAGCTACGTTCTGTCTGTCAGCCTGACCTGTACCGCCAGAATAGGAACCTGGACCTGTAGCATAGAGCCTGAATCGAACCGACTGCCTCCCTGCCCGCCTACACCCTGACACGCAACATCAATATACTGAGTGGTTTCTGTCTACAAGCCGAGTACTCATCTTACGGGCCTATTATTAGCGGTAAGAGGGAGTAGCCAATCACTGAGTCATTTGAAATATTTCAGTCGATCCGAAAACAGGGATCAAGCTCGGGCACCCGTCTGAGTGCCAGCCTATAAGTCGGCCAGAGTTCGAGATATCTTCAAAAAATGAAACCTCATCACGAAAATAACGATATCTCGAGAATAAAATAAGTAACTAAGTCCGTACTTATATCTATAAGATCGTGATATATTCCTTAATCTTAAAATCTATTTTATTTTTCGATAAGATCCTAATAAGTAGTCGCTTTATTACTTAACATTTACTTTTAACATTATTAAATATTATAAGACTTAAAAGATAAGCTCAAGGAGGTTCAACCTAAGTATCTTACGAACCCCTTTTATACGGTTCCGATTGGGTCTCTTTATTTAGACGCTATATTATATTTATATTAATAGTTAAGACCTAGGGTTACGGTTAGCTGCTTTGCTGTTCCCCCTAGATGAACTGGGTCACGAAGTCATCATCGGGGTCTTACTGGCGTCTTGGGCGAGGTCGTGCTGGTGCCATCTCCACGACGCAGTCTTCTATAGGGGCAGTGAACATGAGAGCAGAAGAACAGAAAGTAGACATAAGCAGGCACTCATACAAATCTAAGCGCATACATAATAAAAGGAACCTTGGGGTCTGTCCGTTGGAAAGGAGCTGAATGTGGTAATGACGACGGCTTTTATGGAGGGATGTTGGCGAGGCAGGAAACGGATCTTGGGAGCCGCTGAACGGAGGATGAGTGCAACCACTACCGACCGATTTCCCTCGGTGTCCTGCCACCAGAAAACGAGATCCCGCGCTTGCCAAAATCGGCCTCCAGAACACCACCTCCTAGACTAAATCTGTAGTATTTCGTGGTTTTTAAGCTATATGGGAGGAAAGGAGTTCCTTCTACCCTGCCAAATCCCTATACGCGCGCCTGCACACGCTCCATTTCGGCCAGAGCGCGGCCTATCTGAGCAGCCATCTCGTCGTCGCCGTCGCAGGCATCGCGCAGACGGGCCAGCCCCCGGCGCCAGGCGTCCCAGCGCGCGCGGGTGATTTTGCAGTGCACAGGCAGCGGGATCACGTCGGGGACGTAGTCGGTCTTGCGGCCGGCGGCACGGTCCCACAGCGCCTCGGCGCCGCCGTGAATGAGGGTGGCGCAAGCGGCGCGCGCGGCCGCCGACCGGGCCAGGGCCGCTGCATCGTCGTCGTTGTTGAAGCCCGAAACGTCGCCCTCGAGCGCCGAAGCGAGCGTGTCGGCCAGCCGGTGCCCAAAGTACAGCGGCGGAAAGGTTTGCGGCGACGACAACGACGACGATTGCCGCTCCGGCTCCACCGCCGCTCGTGTGAGCTGCGCCAGGAACGCATGGAAGTTTGCCCACTCGTCGCACTGGCGGCGTGTCGTGGTACTCGGATCACGCGGATCTGGAACTCGGGTCAGCTTTCGAAAAACTCTCTGCACGAGCTGGGTAGGTAAGAGGGGCGCTCACCTGGGTTCTGGTTGTCCGTGTACGCAAAGTCTTGGTATCGTCGGAAGACAGTACCCTGAAGGGTGGGCAGATCGGTCCAGATGAGGCCCATGCCTTCAATCTGGACGGGCTGTTGTGTCACCGGGTCGTACATCTGCCGGGATTGGAGCTGGACCAGGAACTCGACGAGTGGACTTTGGTGCTCAGGTTCGAGACTAACTGCCTTCTCTAGGATCTCGTATGCCAGAGCTTCGGCCCGGGTTTCCGCGCAGAACTCGCCCGCGGCCTGCGAGTTCTTGGGGTGCCGGGTGGCCTCTGTTATACTGGCGGCAGTGAAACTAACCATGGAGTCGACGGCATGCTCGACCGTGGAGTCTGGTTCGTGCAGCATTTCGTTGAGAATTCGGAGCTCAATTCGCTCCTCGCTGAGGTCCCAGGTTCGCCCTGCCATAGTGACTGGTATGCCGAGAGGAATTGGAAACTGGCTTGTCAGCTACTGGGGGTGTGAAAAGGAGAGCTTTTTACGTGAGGGGATGAACAATGATCTTGGGCGGCGGTGGCCTGCAGCTTTTTTTATCCCTGCATGCACAGGCAACAGTTGATTGAAGTCGCTTGACGTAATTGTTCCACTCGAAAGTACCTCTGAAGATCTTGGCTGCATTGGGGGAGGCGTCGGACTAAAAATAGGCATCAGATCGCCTAGATCCTTGTAGCCAGCGGAAATATAAGTATGCAGGGGCCGTTGGGGGCTGAGTTGTCATGTTCCTTACCCCTCGTCTAGTGTCTAATCCTTAAGGCTTACCTTAATGCTTCGTTGTACTTCTCGTGTTTTAGATGTGCTTACTAGCTTAGATGAGGTCAGCATCCGTTTAAGCCCATGATTTCCCCCCGGTGACGCCATCCAACCGAGGCGAAGTGAGCACGCATGTTTCTCCATTCAGCTAGATGCCATTCTGATGATTCTGCCTTGTGTGAAACTCAGCAATGTGGCAATACAGAGGCCTCACAGCTGAACACCTGATGCGACGCTTATGGCCCCAACTTGATAACCCTGGCGCCACAATTGTCAGCAAATTCTGAAATAGCGAGACGGCCTTCCAATAGGGCTGCGTGATGCGTGTGATTTGGGCGCAACACTCAGCCATGCTGTTGAGAAAAACAGCATATTGTTGCGTATAAGTATTCCTGGTTCCGCGTCTATGGTGTGCCTTTGTGCCATCATCACCATTATCCACACTCCTCTCACCACGAACACTTGTCTCACCCTTCACATTCTGCCATTCAAACCATCCTAACGCCCCAAATCTACAATTTCACCATGCTCTTCGACCTCAAGGCCATTGCGCTGTACGGCCTCCTCGCCGTTGCTCTTGCCAACCCCGTCTCGATTCCTGGTAGCTCCGAGCTTGAAATCCGCGCCAAGAAGAAGAAGGTCACAGCTTTCAAGTGCAAGGATGTCACTCTAACGAAGGAGGCTGTTGGAAAGGCCTTCAGCAAGGGCAAGGGTCTGGCGGACGAGGCATTGGGTCCTCAGAGGGGCCAGAGATACCCCCACAGGTTCGGCAACAGAGTCGGCAACAACCAACAGGTCTTCCAAGGCGTACAGAAAGAGCTCCGAGAGTTCCCTATTATCGAGGGCGGCGAATACCAGGGCAAGTTTTTCATATACCAACGCATACATCCGATTTACGAGCGGCAAACTGACCAGGTCTCTGCAATGCAGGTTACGGCGCCGGTGTTTACCGTGTTGTTTATGGCAATGAAGATAAGGCGCTTGTGGGTGTCATGGTGGAGGAGGCTGGCGGCACCTTCACCCGTTGCGAGCCTGTTAAGGAGTAGAGTACGGAAGAGATCGGGTGACCCGACACTGGTCTTACTGGACGGGCTCTACATGTACATTGTACGCGCGCTTTATGTGGTCGGGCGGATGGGTCCTAGTGGTTTTCTCTATTGTCCAATCTGATGGTGCAGAATCCTGGTGTTGCCGCTTCGTGACAACTGCCGTTCCCCTAAACTATTGCGATTCCTCGGATCTTAGGAGGCCGGTAGTAACGTAATAAACCAGCGTGCTTATATCTTTTATAACTATATGCGGTGAACATAATTTGCTTATATATTTTCGAAGTACTTGCTGAAGAAGTGTTTACAATTCAAATGCGCGTGTAAAATAAACCGCTCTTTTGGCTCTCGCTATCGGCGTTGGTTGGTCATCAACATTCTCCATTATCGTTACTTTCTTGCCTGACCAAGCCGCGGCGTGATAGATTGGATCCAGGCTGAATATTTTGTCGGCAAACATTGCACGCTTACCGCATTTCCCGCCCCCTCCCCCCCCTCACGCGGCCAGGTTATCTTTGGGCTCAAGAGGCGACAGGCCGACACTGTTAGATGATTGCTCGCGAAGGGTTTTATGGAATGGGTGATTGAGAATGTTTCGTACGCTGGATAAATTCGCACAAATAATCATGAGGTTAGCCTCAATTATCCTCCGGACTTATGCCAGTCAAAACGGGCACAAGAAGCTTATAAAATCGGTTAAGGGCACTCATAGCTAGAAGGTAGCAGGCGCAAAGCTCTAGGAGTTATCAATATCACTTAACTGCTGTATAATGACATAGATTCGCAAGATGGAAGTGAAAGTAGCGCTTTATAAGCACTGATAATCAGTGGTTATCTCGAAGAAGGCTGCATAATTCGTAAGTTACAGAACACTACCGCTAATTATAGCTACGAGCCCGGCATTTTACTGATATAGCATTTAGACCCTTATAATCGCTTAGACAGGAATGAGGATAGGCTATAAGTCTGCTAGTAGTCCGTCAATAGCTGTGGCCTTATGCGCCGCCGGTTGGTTAATGCGGCTAGCTATTAATAAAGAGTCCCACACTACCGTAAGGAGCTAGCACGAGAACGCTATAGCTAAAACTAAGTCAAAATTGGTGCTGAAGATAAAGAAAACACCCGTCCACGCTGCCGCCTAGTAGACGCGAACGGGGCTTAGTCGTGCGTAAAATACCATGATGCTGAGTTTTTCCAAAATGCAACAGAGCGGATAGATGATAGGCATAGATTAAAAGCCGACCAATTACTGCAGAAAGGGGTGCAGCTCCAGCTCATAGATGTGAGCTGTTACCGTTCGTGGTACATAGGTATAGGGCTAATAGAACGCATGGGTCTCCTGGTCGTGGGACCGCTGGTCAAGCGTTATATACCGACATGGTGTGCATTTATTACTCCCAGCAGTGACTATGAGGGAGCCTGTTCGTCTTCGGGTCCTCCGCATCTGTATTCCTTGGCATCTCTAAAGAGCCTTTTAGTTATTATAGGTCTCTTGTTCCTTGAATCGTGATATCAAAGCAGGGCTCTACGGCTGTCTATTAGGGCGCCCACTTTGGGTGTCATCCTTGCTCTACGTGGATGGGCATAATTTAAAAGTGGAGTGGGACGCGGTTGATACCGCTTTTCGCGTCTTGATGGTCCAGTGTGATATGGGTCCCGGGACGCGCTACCCTGCCCCGGAGATCATCAGCGCGGAGCTTAGCTAAGGCATATAGAAGAATCGTGGGGGGTGCGTTCAGGTAGCCTATACGAGTAATACGACCGTCCGGCCCCGTCTTCCCGAAATTATACTAGACGACCCCGTTATACTGGCCCACCGGCTGGCTGATCACGACGTCGCCGAGCCGGATATCGATATCGTTATCGAGGTGCGGGACGCCACCGCCGATACCGACGAGGACGCCGAAGCGTAGTGAAAGGAAGCTCTGCCTCATCTAGCTGGCGACTATAACGGCCTGGTTGTTGCCTATGAGGCCGGCGGGCAGGGTAAGCGGCGGCATGCGAAAAAAGTGGTTCTGGACGGGATTGTGTCCGCCGGACGCGATGCTAGGTGGTAGGGGCAGGTCTAGGCCCGAGGCCCTCTAGTTCTCACGTTGCAGCTATTGTATATGAGAATAGCGAAGACAAAATAATGATACCCCCCTTTGACGGCCTCTTATTGTATTAGGATCTTCTCTGCTGATGGATGAATTTGAAACGTGGGCGCTTCTCTGCTGCGGGACGGACAAGCAGGTGCGGGGTAAGCGCCAGGCAAGTTGTGTTGCTTGAGAAAGCAGCAAAACTAACATGGAGGTGGCTTAGCTTCCCTAGTGAGGCAGACTCAGTATCATCCCAGTGAAAAGGCTAATCTTTCCTTTTGCCGCTAGACCTAGCCCGCGGCGAGGGCAATGTTCGTGCTTGACCTGACGTGGGTGGCTGCTTTGCATCGGCTCAGCCGCAGCGCCTGGCTCTTTAACTTCTCTTCCGCACTGTACCTGTCCTCCGCCCGCTAAGACGGCTGTATCCGCCCCTAGCCTAGATAATCTGATAAACGTGGTAGGAGGCACGACTAATCAGCCCCGTAATCAACACACCCTACAACGAAAGGAGAGGATGTGCCCTTGGGCTTCTGAGTGAGCCCGATGTCGAGAGCATGATCGCAACATGGAACGGAATGGACTGTGTATTACGAAGGTTCAAGTCAAATTATCAATCCGTACTCAGATATCTTTTATCTCGAACAAGCAACCGCACTACATCATAGTGCTACATAGGATGACCCGGTATGCCGACAGTATGGGGTGTCAATACAGTATAGAGGAAGGATCGCCTTTCAACTATGAGAATAGATAATAGGAAGTGTCACGGCACGTGTAGGCACACCCTAACAGCCTGCAATACGCCGCCTCAGCCAGGGAAGCTGGCCAAAAGGACTAAACTCCGAAGACTGGGAGACTTGGGTCTATCAGGGTTTATCTTCTGGTTAGCCACGTGCCACTCATAGGATGAGCGCCATGATAGGAGGACATGTCTACCCTCTGCCTAGTCAGGAGGCCTCCTGATTAAATCATCAAATAAGATACAACGTTCCTAGCGTTACATAATGTCACTTGGCCGTCCAGGGACGTCACGTATCAATTTTCCAGATATAGCGGGCATAGCCTATGACTAAAGCGGCTGCCACCTTGAGATAAAAGATAACTCAGTGCGTGACAAGTTGATAGTTTGACTTAAACTCTTTGTAACACAACTCTTTTCTGTTTATATATTGCGATTATACCTTTGACACCAGATCCACTCCGAAACGTATATAATTATTAAACTGGTTTACTCTCTCGACACCTGATTTTCGCAGTCCCACAGGACCGCGCCCTAACCGTGGCATCTTTTAAAATATTTTAATCTTCACTGACAAAGGCTTTCTTGAAATAGTTTACTGCCAATCGCCGTTGATGTGATGCTGAGAAACTCTTCATAGTCCTAAGGACCTGAACAATGTCCCTGGGTTTGTGCCGACCTATCTTCGCTCCCCGGCATGACCACAACCTTGATGACCATCCAGTCGCACAAGAATTTTCCAAGCCCGGCCCCAATAACAATGGAGATTATAATGTAGCCGTTGAAGTACATGGCGCACAACATAACAATATAGGCCACGCCAAAGGTGACGGCGTATAGGATGGCGCGCACCAATTGCTGCGCAAAAGAGGCCCGAAGGACAACGGTGCGCGGGAACTCAGGTTGGACGGCGCAGCAAACCGCGTCTCCTGCTGTTTTCGACGAGGTCGCCTCCGAGGTCATACACCGCACCCGTCGATGTGCCTGCGAGCTCAGCATGGCGTCGTAATTGCGGCCAATGCGTCGCAGGCCCTCCAGTGCAGTGACAAGCAGACAAATGCCGATGCACGAGGCCGCCATCATTCCATTGTTCTTGATTTGCCACGACTCGGCAAGGAAGCAGGCGTCAATTGTGTTCCAGTTCCAGAGCATCTGGGAGTTCCGTCAGTTTTATATTTCCGCGGTAAATTCAAAGGCTGTCGGCAAAGAGCGTTACCGAGACTTTGCAAGCTGCGCCTGCAGCGCTTCCGTGGTCCATCATGACGAAGGGGTGGTTGTCGAGTCCTCGCAACGATTGCGAGTCAGGTGCTGTCGTCGCGATGCTGGATACGGGGGTGACAGATCCGAATATTCGTCGAGAAAAGTCGAGAACGCACACGCAACCGGACTGAAGATGGGGTGAGTGAGCTGCCGCGGGGTTTTGGTGTGATTACATATCTGGATACCGCACTCCCCGTGCTACACAAATGATGCAAAGGGTTGCGATACACCTAGAGAGGAAATTGGCCCCGCGCTAGTGCAGCCGTTTAAGGCAGGGTCGCCGGGCCTCACCCAGTTCTTTGGTAGCCAAGGAGAACTGACCGATAATCTTCTCAAACTTGCTCAAAGCAGAAGAAGTGATTGGTGCCGGCGACCGGCCAAGCGGGTCAATCTGCCACTGCTAATGGGAAAAGTCCGCCACGATGCATGCGCCGGCGTGGGGCACTCGGACGGATGGGGCGTTATGGAGTTGGAGATTCAAGAATAGGATTTCATCAACCCGCTGCCGAGCAGCATCGCCTCCGTAACGAAGATGCTGGCTGCATTAGCGGAGCTTGGCCTTGTCAACGCCCTGACGTTTGCCTCGTCAAACCTTTGGCGAAGACACGACTTTGGATTGACCCCCCGACGAAAACCTCGCCCCTGACCCGTAGCGATGTAATGGTATACCCAACGGGCCACACCAGCTGGACTTGGCTCGTTTTTGAAGATTGTGGGGTACCAAACCCTGCAGGAGATTCAAACCGGTTAGGAGTGGCTTATTAGGTAGGGAATTGATTAAGGCACATCGCCTTTCCTCTCATTCCTCTTGCGTTGGTCTTTCGTTCTACCACGCTCCCTGCCTTGACCCTTTACGATCGGCTGCCAAAGATGGAGTCCTCTTCATCAACCCTCGTGCGGCGCCAGGGCTACCAGTCCCAAGACCTCAATTCTGGCACTATCGTCGATTACTGGGGCTACGCCGCGCGCGTGCTACCTTGCGCCAACGACCCCGGCACCTGCGAGTATTTTGAGGCCGTCTATGGAGGCCATGAGCGCGGCATGCTATACACGGGCATCCTCTGGGCCACTATTGGGGGTATCTTGCTGATATGGGCCGTTGGTCGCCATGTTTGGTCCCGGCCACGCGCCTCCGGTGTTCTGAAGGGGACCGTGGACGTCTCGGCACTAGAGAGATCAGGGGCTGCAGACGCAAGCGCAGCGTCGGCCTGGAGTCGCCTAACTCGGGCCGCCGCCGCCACCCGCCGCACAAGCTTCCTTCCCGAGACCCTGCGCATGGTGTTCGGTCGCACCACGCGGCTGCAGGTGCTCATCCTGGCCATCCTGATAGGCTACGTGACGCTGTGGTCTTTTGTCGGCATAACGTACAAAAGATGGACCACACCCGTTAAAGGCTACGATAACCTATACCAGACTCGGTCGGGCCTGGGCGCATGGTCGGACCGCGTGGGTGTCCTCGCATACGCCCTGACGCCGCTGTCGGTCCTACTCGCCAGTCGCGAGTCCATCCTGTCTCAGCTGACTGGAGTGCCGTACCAGAGCTTCAATTTCCTCCACCGCTGGCTCGGCTACATCATCTTCGCGCAGTCGCTGTTGCACACCATTGGCTGGACTGTCATCGAGGCCTATTTTTATCAGCCCCAGCCCCAGGTTGCCGACAAATGGATCAAGCAGACGTACATGATCTGGGGCTGCGTGGCCATGATTCTCGTCTTCCTTCTTACCCTGCTCGCCACTCCATGGGGCATCCGGATGACTGGGTACGAGTTCTTCCGCAAGAGTCACTATGTCCTGGCCATGGTCTATATCGGCGCCTGTTGGGGTCATTGGAAGCCCTTGAAAGTATTCAGTGAGTTAACCTCAAGCCGCAGAGCGGCCCAGTCCCCTTCCTGCATCGCAAAGCCACACAGCAACACAAGAATGGGTGCATGAACTAACGAGACAACAGTGGTACCCGGCTTAGCTATCTGGCTTTTCGATCGCGCCGCCCGCCTGGCCCGGTCTTGGATGATCCATTACCAATACCTGCCAAACGGGAGCCTCGGGTTCCAGACAGCGCAGGCCTCAGTCATGCGGTTCCCAGATTCCGAGAATGGCGATTTGGTGCGCCTTGACTTCTCGTTCGCCCAGGAGCCTTGGAGACCGGGCCAGCACTTCTACCTGTGCTTCCCGCAATCCAGTGTGTGGCAGTCGCACCCATTCACACCGGTCAACTTGGCTACCGAGGTCAATGGCACCGTCGCCAGTACATATGTCTTCCGTGCGCGGGCGGGCGAGACGCGGCGGATTGCGGCGCTCGCGGCCCGTCATGCGGCGGATGCCAACGACCAACCCTTCACATTCACTACCCCTGTGATTATGCAGGGCCCTTACGGCGAAAACCTGGTAGCGCACCTCACGCCGGACGTCAACGTGCTTTGCATCGCTGGCGGCACCGGTATCGCGTACGTGCTGCCAGTGCTCCTGTGGCTGGTTGGCCAGCCCGCCGTCGCCAACCGCAAGATCTCTCTCATCTGGGCCGTCCGACGTACCAGGGATGTCGACTGGGTACGGGCCGAGCTGGAGCCCATTCGTAACGCCGCCCGATCCCACGGCATCAGCGTCGCGGTGCACGTCACCCGAGAGAGCGGCAGCACGGCAGCCGAAACTTCAAATCAGGCGCCCGACGAAAAGAGCCCCGACCACAGCCCATCGTGTGCTTCGGTATCTGGGGCATCCAGCCACAGTTCCCCTGGCCATCCCGATATGGCCGCCGTTGTGGCCAAATTTTTAGATGATACAGTGCACGGCCGTACGGAAGTTTTTGCTAGCGGCCCCGGCGGCATGATATCGGATTTGCGTGCGGCAGTCGCAGCGCAAAATTCAGGGGTCCAAGTGTGGAAGGGGAATGAGAGATTTGATGTCGAGCTGAAGTGTGACGACAGGCTGGAATGGTAGGCCATAAAACTCCACAGGGAGCCCAATGCCTTGAAACAATGTATAACACGCATCCGGTAACGACCGAATACACCCTACTAATAATGCCTGGCCAACTATCAATCCCGTACTTGCCCTTTTTGCACCCCTTGTCACCCAAAGCCCTTGCGTGGTATTTTTATGGCCTTTTCTTTTCTTTTTGCCACCCTTCTGCCTATCAAGTTCCTGTGGTTGTAATCATGTGTCTGTTTTCTTGAACTAGGTTCAGTGCTATTCTACAGGCGTTCACCTTATTCTTGGCAACTGGAGCCATCTTTGTGTTTCAAGGGACCGGTAGTGAACGTATGTTTGGTGGTTCGCTGTTTTGTACTTAGCGGGTTCCCCCACGGGTTGTTGTACGTTGCATTAGGGGTCCAAATGTTTTTTCCGTTTGCCTGTGCAAAGCAACATCTCTTGTCCCTGTGCTGTCCACTAATTGGATTTCAAGAGAACTCGGTCCAAAGTGTTCCAATATGTCTGCAGATGCATGGGGATGAACAGTGGGATCGCGTGCGCGTATTCATCCAAGAAGTCTCCCCCATTTTAGGCCATTCATGAACGAACGAGATAACCAAGAGCTTTCACTGCCTGCTAGCGACCATATCTGGCGATGCGGTAGGCGCAGAGGTCCGACGTACAATTTCTGGTCCAAACAACGAGGGCAGAAAGCAAATGGTGCAAACTCACTCTCGAAGTCCCTGTGTGGTAACATTGGGTGTGGAGAGGCTGCGCAAGTTTGAGCAAGTTTTCTGTATTTCGTACCGACTCGACTTTTGCCAAGAAGATCCACAAATCCACTAGGGGTGGGCATGCGGGCGCAGGGCTAGATTCAGGTCAAAAAAGTCCCGCGAATTCACAACGGCTGGCTCGGCCCGCATGAGAGCCCTTCCCGTTAGAGAGTTTTGGTGCGCAGCAGCGCGGTCCAATATCCGAGTGAGAGACTGCGACAGGACGACGGCAAACTGATTCTAAGACGTGAAAAATTTTCGTCTCCACGCCTATGCGATCCAAGAAATATGCCTTGTAAATTACTACCAAGTGAAAGCCTCGTCCACCAACACGAAGGGCATCTCCATGACCGCTGACTGGTTCCAACGCAAGACGGCGTGGCGCACGTCATCTGCCATACCCGGGGGACCGCAGACAATGACCGCGACAGGCCCGCCCTCTTTACTTGCCTGCGCCGCAGCAAACTCCTGACCTACGACAGCCTCGATGTCCAATCTCCGACCGACGTGCGACTCGACGGCCAAGGGCTCGAGGACGTGCGCCAGGGCCGTGACCAAACCTTCGTGGCGCGTGGACCAGTAGAGCTTTGCGGCGTGCCGAGCGCGGGTCATGTAGGGGAGGCAGGCCGTGACGCCGACGCCGCCCGCCACGCACACGATGCGTGCGCACCGCGCCACCTCGCCCGCCGACCCCGAGTGCTGGTAAGTGCCCTCGGCGAGCACGCGGAGCCGTGTCGGCCCGGCGGCGCTGGCCACACGTGCTGCTAGCTTCTTCGTCATGCCCGCGCGCGTGCGCGCGAAGAAGGTCGTCACGTTCCCGGCCGACGTCGTCACAGGCGACGCTGCTCCCGCCAGCCGTGTACTCGTCATCGTCGCCGCCGCGGCCCCCGCCTTCGCGCTGTCGTCCTTTTCCCCGTCACCGGCATCGTCTGATGGCTCCACCGTCGTGGCCCCCGCCCGCAGCGTTTCCTCGTCGTAACGGCCCGCGAAGGCGACGGAAAATGGGTGGGACTCCCAGAACAGCCAGCTGAGGCCAGGGAATCCGAGGTAGACGACGCCGTCCTGGACGTGGATGCCCTCGACATCGATGCGGATGTATTCGTCGTCCGTCCCTGGCACCGTCATGACCGTTGCCGTCCGCGCGCCGGCCAGGGCCGGCCGTACCAGCCGCGCAAGCCGCGCAAGCCGCTCGACGGCCCAAATGGCGCCCATGATATAGGCCCAGATTTCGTAGCCCCATCGGTACTCGAAACAGTACCAGATATGGTAGTAATACCCGATAATGAATAGCAACGAGAGAATAAAGTGCGAGCCCACAAAGAATTCGTATATCTTACGCCGCACGACGGGGAGCGAGCACGGCACAATGGCAACGGCGGCTACGGTCCCGACGATGCCCCAGACCCAATACTCGCGCGCGAACTCCGCTTCGTAGTCGCCCCAAGTTTTATAGTAAGCCAAAAGCATGACCGAGTGTAGAACTGTGTGAAAAACAGTCCAGTAGCCTAGCCAACGGTGAAGGAGCATATAGGTGCCGTAACTCCAGTCGGTTAACCAGAAGAGCGGGCTGTTCCGGGCGGCGAAGACAGTCATGGCGACAGCGTTACCCATAGCCATCTGGCCGGCGCGGTTGCCGATGATGCTGGTCTCCTGACGCTCACGCGAGGGGAAGTTTGTTTGGGGCTGGCGGATAGTGTAGGGGGCAAGGAGGAAGATAACGTTCAAGAAGCTGACAAGGGCAATGTAGAGCGCCTGGCCTCGCGTCGGCACCACTACAGTACCTGCAGCCACCGGTTGTCGGTGCCGACGCCCCCAGAGAGCCGGGTAGACGAGGGCAGCACGCGCCCGCGTCCAGAGCGCTCCCGTTGCGAACCCCGGCGTAAATCGTAACAGCGAGAGTGCCACAGGCAGCAGCAGCGCCACGAGCATTACGGCAATAGTGAAGGTCGAGTGGCCTCTCTCGTTTTGCTCAAAGTCGAGGAACCCGTTGTATTGCAGCTTCCAGTCCCGCGGCACAATGAAGCTCGTGACGTTGAGAGGCTCCCCTTTAGAAATAACCGGCAGGGCGCTGTGCACTTCAGGCGTGCCGGGCGGATCCTCGGCCGGCGCGCCGTGCGCACCGTGGCGCCGGGTGTGGCCGTGCCCTCCCATAGTGTGTGTCGTGTTGCCTGTGTACGTCGTGTTACCCCCAGCGGCGGAGCGGCGCTCATCAGCACGGCCAGCGGCTAGGGCGTCGCGGTAGCTAACGATGGGGGTCCAGGTGTAGTCGCCGACGGTGGTGGTGCCGAGGTGCGACGCCCAGAAGTCATCTAGGAGGGCCGCATCAGGGGCGTCGCTACCCGGGCAGTAGTTGTCGATACAGACGGCCACGGTACGTAAGAAAGCGTGGTCGCTCGTGAAGCACTCGGGTGGTGTTGCTACCGGGTTGTGGCTCGTCCCGTGATTCACTGTGCTGTCCTCGGGTGTGCACAGCAGCCGGCACGACTTTATAATGTTCCGGCACGCCGCCGCGCACGCTGGCGTGTACATATCCTTGCCCCAGCCGATCAGCCCAATGCCGTCGGCCTGAACCACGCCCACGAAGCTCGTTTGTAGGGCCACGAGCACCGCAGGCGCTGCTTGCGAAGCGAAGGACAGCCGCACCATGGTTGGTACGAGGAGAGGGGGTTTGCGGAGGCACTCGGCGTGGATGGGGTGGATTAAAGGCTGATCTCTGCAACCTAAAAAGAAAACTTGTCTTGACGCCCAAGTTGCGAATATAGTTGTAGAAAACCTTGGGGGAAAATCGATGGCTGAATAAAGATAGCCCAGTAGACGGCACGAGGAAGACACAGCGTGCTGCCAAACGGCCGAAGGGTATAGAGCCCAACAAAGGGGACCGGCTCAGTAGGTTTCCATAGAGCTAATATGAACGCCAGGTCCTCAGCTGGCGAGGCAGGTAGACACCTCCTTAGCTTCTTGGCATTTGCCAGTCTCGACGGCGGTGGCACGACAGCTGGGCCAGCCAAGGTCGCCAAGACGCCACTGAGAAGGTTTGAGGGGTTACAAATAGCGGCTCGCCTGCCAGTGGCTGTCCAGGGTACCTTGTGCCGAGTCACAGGTAAGCGCGGGCCGACAAGACGGCAGAACGCTGGAAACGGTGCGCATGCTTCTCCCATGAATCAGACCACCCCTGATCGTGCCCCGAGGCGGGAAAATAGGACTGAGAACCGATGTTGCGATTTAGCCATTTAATATCGGTAGCAACGTGACCCCGGCGCCTATTCCATTCTAGTCCATTCTACATATGATCTCCGTGCAGATCAACAGTCGCATTCCATCCTCAGCTGCCATAAACGCTTCCATGTTTCTCCTTATTGGCTCCAGGTCGGCGTTAGTGTAGCCGAGGCGGGCAGCCGCCCTCCGGTACTCGGAATTGGGGTCGGTGAGGATGTCCAGTAGCGACGCGCCAAGGGCGTGGCGCTCATCAACGCTTGTGTTCGACATGACGCTGGCCGAGGGGGTAATTTGGTCACGACGGAAGCCGGCCTCGAGTGCCTTGCTCACCAGCTTGCGGCCTGTCTCGACATCGAGCCCGTTGAGGCGGTAGATGGCCAGCTGCAACTCGGCGTTGCCGGGGCACGGCGGCCACAGGACTTGTGAGGCAATGTCACCGTCGCGACAGGCTACAAGGCCCCCGCCCGGTCGCGCCAGTTGCCGCATCTGCCGCAGCACCGCCACGTTGTCCGGGATGCACACCAGCGACGTGTGCTCCTCGACCACGTCGAAGGTGCCCATCTCGTCGGCTGAGAGGAATTCCTCCGGCCGCAGGATGTCGCCCTGCCGGAACTCGACCCCGGTCTCGATGCCGAGCGCCGCCTGGCTCGCGCGGCACCGCTCAATGGACTCTTTGCTCTGGTCCACCCCGATGATCTTGGCCTGCGGGAAACGTCGCCCGAGGTCCAGAGTGATGCTGCCCGCGCCGCAACCGACGTCTAGGAGGGAAAAGGTTGGAGGCAGGGATTCCAGAATGGGTAGCAGGTAGCCCAAGCAGGAGGCAGCGTCACGGAGTTCGAAGAGCTTGAGCGTCGTCTCTTTGAAACCAATATGGTAGGCTTGCTGGGACTCGGGTAACGCCATTAGGAGGGTCGATTTGGAACTCAGGGCACTCCAAGGCGAACAGATACGATCAAGCTGTGCGGTTACCCAAGCCAACCTTCTCCTTGTATCTGCAAACTGCATCCTTATGTAGAAAAGCCAAGCTGCAACGTGTCAATGGTAGCAGCGACAGGACACGGCGAGGTACAGGTACGCGAACGGCTACTACATAAGATGCATTGCTAATAAGGCTAGTCACTTCAACTAGAAACTGACTTGGCAAGCGCTTTCAGCAGGCGTACCTTGGTAGCTGTAGTGTACATAGAAACATGTACGCCCGACAAGTCTCTGATTGATGCAAATATATTATCCCGTCACAAGCTAGTGAATGACAGATGTCCCTGTGCCGAGCCTGCTTCATCAACTTAGGCTGACGCAACTCAAAATGACACCGTCGTACATGCATAGGGGGTGCACGGGCAGAAAGACACGCCTAGGTTCTCGACCACCAGCAGGGCTATCAGTCAGACGACTCTCTAGGCAAGATGGCCGACTCCAGTGTTATCAAATTCTACCATGGAGCCAAGGATGCATGCCAGTGGCTTAGGCATGTAAGACGTACTCATGTACTCGTCGCATATTTGCTCAAACGCACGCAAACCCCCACGCCACTCAAGTCATTTGATGCGCTGCCAAGAACGCTTGCTGTTGGCCTGCCTACGTACTGGAGGTGGCACAGTACGAGAATCTTCTGGAGAGGGGTTCAGCGGGAAAAAGCCACCCAACATCAGTTACTGTGCTATTGCATGCCACATGGCAGCGCGCAGACACGATACTGCAGTCTTCATTTGAGTAGCTTTTTACTTGCACCACCGCATCGGGTATACACTGTGCATCCGGTATCTCTTAGCACACGATGTTCAATTACAAGGGGATTTACCACAAATCCATCATTCGAAGAGTACACACATTCTTATCTTGAACAACCTCGTTGGATGTAATTACTTCTAGCCCTGGACGCAGTTAGGTTAGCGCGTGGTAGATGGACGATAGGAATCACAGTTATCAACGGGCATCCTTTTCTGGTTCTGCCAAATTTTACACTTTCTAGCATATGTATGATGCAGGTATAGGACCAAAAGCGGGAATTGACAAGCCTGCCTAATCCCCGATGAGAGGCTCGACCGGGATCGAGATATATTTTTCGAGAGACTGGGAGGCTCGCAAGAGGTCCTCCCTGCTCTCCCGCGACGCCAGGAAGATGAAGCCACCAAGGCGCACGACTCCTGGGACGGGCGGCGGAATCTCCTGCCCGCGAGTGAAGAAGCAGACGGAGCGGCGGATGAGGGCACGGTGGTGTGGCGCCAGCTTGTCCAAGACGTGGGTGCAGGCGGCGTCGGAGGCACAGCGGCCGGCTCGGTCGGCGCGGAGCCAGAAGAGCTCGGTCCAGAGGCGGCCGCGGTAGGGGATGTGCGAGTGCGGGTCGAAGGGCCGCGCGAGGGCCCTGAAACGCCGCCGGTCGTTCAGCATCCGCAGCGCGTGCAGATCGTACAGGTTGACGCCGTAGGTGGCGCTCGTGGCGTAGCAGCAGGCCATTCCCGGCGGACGCGGGTTGACCTCGATAAGGAAGCAGCGTGGCGACGGCGGCGGGGCAGCGCCCTCGGGATCCCGAGGCTTCAATCGCAGGTCGTACAGGCCTTCTTTGTCGACGCCGTAGTCCATGGTCGAGTGCTGTACGCGCGCCTCGAGATGGAAGACACCCGTCGTGAGCCCCATGCGGAGGAGCAGCCTGTGGAGCTCGGTCCGGAGCAGCACGAACTCGGTGTCTGGCAGGACCGTCGGAAAGACGTTAATGCTCTCCCAAAAATCGGCGTTGGCGTCGCCGTTAACGTCAACGTCGCCCGGGCTAGGGAAGTCGTCATTCATCTCGAAGAAGAGGATCTCGCCGTCGAGGAGCACGAAGTTGATGTCCAGTTCGGGGCCCTCGACGTAGGCCTCTACGAGCACCTTGCGTCGCGTGGTCGCGGCGATACGCTCTACCACCGCCTCGAGCGCGGCCTCGGCCGTCGCCTTGTGGACGTGAGCGGACCCTGTGCCGAACGTAGGCTTGGCCACCACGGGGAACTCGACGAGGAGAGAGCCGTCGGCAAGGCGCGCCCGCAGGTCCTCGACGTCGTCGACGAGCGCCGCGGCCACCGGCTCCTCTTCGAGCTGCCGGGTCTCGTACTTGTCGTTGGCGCGCGCCACGGCCGCGGGCGGCTCCGTCGGCAGTCCCAACAGCGCCGCCGCCCGCGCCACTGGTGGCAGAGAGTAGGTGGCAATGCCGCAGATGCCGTCGACGCTGCCGTGTTGCCGGACTGCGTCGGCAATCCGCTCGTGGAAGGCCTCATCAGGCGTCATGTCGATGGCAATGTAGTCGTCGTATAGGTGGCGGTACCTTGGGGCCGTGATCCAATGGTCTGCGCGGTCCAAAAGAACTATGCTGGCTCCGAGCGCTTTGATCGAATTGTAGAGGCCCAGGTACGATTCGAGATTCAGGTGCCCGTCCACCAGGGCCAGCGTCTTGGGCTCCACGGGGTCATCAAGAATCCAGTCAAAATTGATGCGGGCCCGGATCTCCTCAATGATATTGGCCTCTCCCTCGGGCGTCGCGCCCATGTTGGGGTGGATGGCGAGAACCAAGACGCCTTGGTCCAAAATACGGGCGATGTCTCCGCATTGGCAAGGCTCTACGCGTGTCCCAACGACGGAACGGTCAAGCACTGTGAAAAGGTCGTCGCATCCCACCAAGCGCTCTTGGAAACATTGGCTGCGTATGAGATACCCAGAACGTGAAGGTACAATGACGAGAAGCCGCCAAGTCTGTAAAGAGAATGTGCTCTGACTTGAGCAGCGTTGGACAAAGCGCACTACTTCGGCTAGCCCCGGACTGGGAGTTTAGTTTAGTGGTGACGGCATAGTATAAGAAACTTGGTGGAATTGACCTACCTTTTGACGACCTCGTCGTCACCAAGTCCCCCAAACGGGTGCTTTTCGACATCAATGTCCAATGCGATCAGGGAATAATTACTTTGTTGTGTTGAGCCCTGGCCAAGAAACCGCCAGGATGCCTTGATATTGATCAAGTTGGTTCCGTGAGGATCGTTTTGTGTGGAGTCCTCAAATCCGTTGTCACATAGCACCGTAACGAGCGATGCTTGGAGCGTCGAAGGCTGTGTGCCATCTTTCGGAAGTATCCTCGGCGGCATCCTTTAGGTTCCTTTGCGGTTGTAGAGAGAGGAACTAAAAAGTTCAAGATCTGATCAGTCCTTTTGGTTATAATTCCTAGGAAAAGTCCCGCAGCAGTGTTGTATTTCGAAGGAGGTTTGGTATAGCCACACAGATGACGAAACGCTTCCACAACAACTAGAGACAGAACAGTAATCAGCAAGGGCAGGACGGAGGGCTACAAGCAAGGTTCCAAAACTAATACTGGGCCCAAATAGTACAGTACGGACCACTATCCTGATTTACCCGGGCTCTGGACCGATCTAGATTTTATGGTTCTCTGTAAAAAGCAGCGGCAATCGCACGGTACAGTGTGCGGGTGGTGTCGAGGCAGGTGAAATCCACCGTTAAGCTGAGTGAGCAGGTTATTACATAATCACCATGAAGTATACCCCCACTATATGCAATAGAGTTATGTGGCTTAATTGCGGCAGAAGCGCTCCAGGATTAAATGGAGTACGGTGGATAGCCGTGAGGGGGAGTATGACCCTACCCATTTAATATCACCCCACAGACATAAGCAGTGGGATTGGCTTGACATACAGCTATCGTCTTTGTTTCCACCAATAAGAGATCTTTCTTATTACGTACAGCAGAGTACCCGAGGAGTACCTTGCTCTGCATTCTGGAGCACACTGGATAAGGGTCATCACCATCTTGCCGTCGGATAGTTTCTCCAACGCTGCGAGCATATGCGTGGCATCAGCTCTAGGCTTCTTCGCCGGCTATTATCATCAATGTGCCTCGGGCGCTGCGATGTAAGCGCCCCGCCTTGGTCCCGCCGCACACAGGTTCCCGAGAGGTTTGGGGGTACAACGTGATACTAGAGCGTCGCAAAGCCACCAAGCGTCGTAAAATTATCGTTGTTATATATACATTTCATTTTTCCATGCGATTTTCCTCTTGATTAATTGACGATATTACCCTTGCCAAATCTTCCTTTTCTGGTAGAGTTATCAGAATGATGGTTCATATCACCAACCCTCTGAATGTATTTAAGGGTCCGGATGCGTTGCGGAAGTTCTTCGACCCTGACGAGCAACCGCCTGTCCCCCTAGTCGAGCTGCCCGATAAATTGAATCCCTTTCGCCAAGATGGCGTGCGCATCTACGCCAAATTGCTTACCCAGCTGCCAGCCCAGAACGTCAAGGCCCTGCCAGGTAGGACGGCCCCGTATGGCGGGAGGCGCCTCCGCTGTCGGGCCAGAGAGCATCGCTAACCCTTATCGCCGTTTTCCTCACCAGCGGTCAACATGCTTCTGCATGACGCATCTTCTGCCCATAAGACAGTGGCCGAGGTGAGCTCGGGGTCAACGGTGACGTCGCTCGCCATCGCCAACAGGGTGCTCTACGGCAACGAGGACACGGTGGCCTTTGTGTCTAACAAGGCGGCGCTCGACCGCGTGCGCGAGCTGCAGTTCTTCGGGCTCGGCGTTCAGCTGTACGGGGGCCCGACGTACACCGAGACGACGGATCCGCGGGGCCCCGTGGAGTGGGCGCGCGGCCTCAACGGCGAGGCCATCGTCAACCTGGGCCAGTACGACAACGAGAACAACTGGCGGTCTCATCTGCGCTGGACGGGGCCGCAGGTCTGGCGGCAACTCCCCGAGGTCGGCCTCTTCTGCATGGGTATGGGGAGTACCGGCTGCATCACCGGCGCTGGCCGCTACCTCAAGGCCCAGAAGCCGTCCATCCGCGTCCTCGGCGTCTGCAATGCCGAGGCCGACATTGTCCCGGGGCCCCGCGAGCGTCCCATGCACGAGACCAGCCCTTTCCCCTGGAAGGAAGTTGTCGACTTCACCACGACCGTGACTTCTGAAGCCTCATACCGCCTCTCAATGCAGCTTTCACGGGAAGGCATAATATCGGGCCCCTCCAGCGGCATGGCCCTGGCCGGTTTGTTCGCCTTCCTCGGCGAGCAGAAGGAACGAGGAACCCTGAACCAGCTTTTGGACCCATCCAGCAGGGAGCTATCGTGTGTATTCATCTGCTGCGACCTGCCGCAGAAACACATGGACACATATTTTCAGAAATTGTCTCCCGAAGAGTTCAAACCTATCGGGAACAAGGTGTGAAAGCTTTTATCTGTGTCTTCCGACTCCAAGCAGTGCTGATGCCAGAGATTGTAGGAGCTCTTCGAAGTCGATCAACACGTGTACAGCTTCCGGTGGGAAATCGACCCTTGCGAGGCCTACCACGCGATCCCCTCCGTTATCAATCTTGTCCACAGAACCTCCCTAGTCCTGAGATCTCCGGGAGAGGCCGCTAATGGAAATGGCCACCTGGCCACTGGGGCCCCTCTGCGATACTTAGATCTGCGCACTACGGTAGACTTCGACGCATGCCATACCGAGGGAGCTTATAATATTCCCGTTCCGGGCCTGACGGCAAACAGCATTTCCGCATTTGATTTTGGACAGCCCCAAGTGCTCGTGGACCGTTGCAAGGCACTCACATCCACCGTCCTTGATGATGGCCCCCTGATCGCGTGGCTTTCGACATCTGCCGCTCCCCTTTTGGTTCTCGACTATGACGGGAACACTTCGCGCATTGTGGTGGCAGCATTGCGGGCGCGCGGTGTAGAAGCATACAGCTTTCGCGACGGGTTCACTGGGTTAGTTAGGTATCTTAAAAGATGAGAACCTAATTGAAATACCCGCAATAGCAATTGGACGCCGTACTTAGATCAGTCAGTTCGAGATGTGCCACCATCGCCATTTCCTCGCGTGAGTGATAGTTACGCTAGCTCTTCAATACAAATAAACTTTTATATGAGCAAACAGACTGATTCACCCTGAGTAACCTGCACAGTTTATAGGGCTGTCATGGAAAACCATCGACTCTGGGATGTGTTTTTGTTTAGGCATAAATTTTCAATACTGTGTTTAAATTTTATGAATATGTTATTATCTACGAAGTGGCAATACATCCAATTGAATTTCTACTACATACACTTGCATACAGAGTCTGATTTCATTTTCTTCCCATTTACTTCTCGCATCACAGACATATTTATCAGTAAAGTTTCATCTGTTTAGTGTTTAATCTGGTTGACCTCTCCAAAATAAATTAGGCTCCGTCAATCAATTCCCTGCTCTGCATCCTGGTGTGCTTAAAAACGCCTCAGATTCGGTTGTTGGGGCATGCCATGGAAACGAAGGGCATCGGTCTAAACCCAAGTGGCCTACCATGAACTTGGCCTGCTTGTGGAAACGCGAAGCCCAGGTTGTTGTCGTTGAACAAGCCCTGGTGGATGGGGAGGAGCAGTATGGGCCGATCATGAAGCGGCGGCCGCTGTTGACAAGCGGTAAAGAAGTGATCCTCGCGGACGACGAGGGCCGGGATGTGTTCAACGTGCCGAAACTTCCGTATTGCGTCCCCGTACCGGCGCAGCAGCACTGGATATCGCGGGCTATTAACCAGCAAGCACAGTGGGTCTTGCAAGTCTACCCGCCATTTGGCGTGGAGGTGGTGTTCGTTGCAAAAGGCGTCGAGCATCAGGCTGAAGTTCTGGGCATCGATGGCACCGCCCTTCTCGGCCACAAGGCGTAGGAGCATGGCCGCACTGGCCCGGTGGTTGCCGTCAATGATGACCGGCGAGCCGGGGCCCCGGCCACGGCGGTTCCCCTGCGCTGAGGTACACCGGTACGCAGACACGGCAATGGGCGCCGTCAGACAGGTCCCCTCACTACTCGTTGAGCTGCTGCTGGCGAGTATCTCCTCCAGGATGTAGAGCACACGCTCAGGTGTCGCGAACTCGGAGCGTGGAAGCTCGTCCAGCAGTACATAGACGTAGGGCAGCTGTTGATGACCAGTGAAATGCACATAGGCGACGTCCTCGAGCAGCGGGCAAGCCAGGAAGAGCGCCTCCTGGGCGGCCTGGGCGAGGGCCGCGCGCCAGTTCGTCTCTGGTCGCCACTCTTTGTTGTTGGAGCGAAGAGAGCGCGCCACCATTGCTAGCATCCACACAAACAAATCCAAAGCCTTAGGCGTAACATCCGCAAGCCCGCCTAAGGGATCCTTGAGAAAGGCAAAAATTTCCAGAAAGTGTCGAGCATGCTGAAGATTTCCCTTTTCAACATTGTCGACAATTTCTGAAAGTGACTCGATCCAGAGTGTTATGGCAAGGGTGGACGAGTCAGCGTCAGTCTGGTAGCCCAGTGGAATGGTGATGAAGTCCGATTTCTGAAGCTTCGGCTTGCATGAATGTCTTTGCTTAGCCATACGCTCTGCAATCCATTCGACTTGCTCCTCTGCCAGCTTCTGAATCACCGGAAGGGCCTTCTTCCACGCCGTCAGGACCGACGTCTGTGAAAGGACCTGACACACAAAAGGCGCCATCACGGCGGGCACGCCTCGCTCGGGAAACTTCAATAGCATGTACTCCATCCGGCCTAGCTCAGTCTCGAGATTCCCATGGGTTGCCCAGTCGCTGGGAAGAAAGCTGTGGCCAAAGATGCCCTCGCTGGTGGGGAAGAGCCTAGGTGGTCGATTTGCTGAGCCAATCGCGGCATCGAGGATGCGAAGTATAGCCAAGTCGGCGAGGTCTCCAAAGCATGGTGTGACAATGTCTTTTGTGAGATTTCTTTTGACCGGCAGACGCGTCGGACTTGGTTGCCGGAGGTAACTGCCACAAACAACAGATTCCATGCCGATTTCAAGGGCCAACTACTCCTAAGCTCTTCCTCGATCATTCGGTCTTTTATCCGTTGGGTGGGTGTAAGGTATACTATGATACCTTTAAGGGCGCTGAAAAGAAATAGGCATGGAACTTGGAAGTATGATTCAGTATGTTAATCCAGGCTGAACGGTCTGCTGCCCCGCGTCATGGACAATACCTCAGCCTACGGGTGTCCTGGTACCCATCTCCAGCAAAACGTGACAGAATTAGCGTCCCTAATAGCAATGTACACATTGGTCATATATTTTCTGATATAAGCTTATATTGGCAATCATTGCCTTAGGTATCCCACATGGACAAAAGCGGGCCCACGCAGGTGCAACTGGCTACTCTTCTAGACGTAGCGTTATTTGCCGAGAATCTGCATCAAATCCTTCATGCGTACCACATGCCTACCAAAGGCGAGAAGGAGCAAGGTGGCACGTGGCCCTCCTGGGATTTGAGGCATTTTGAGCAAGTTTTGTATGTGTGATGGCCAAGACCTGACATATAGAGAGGTATATACTGTCCGGTTCTGAGCAAGAAGCGAGTGCCCAGATGGGATCCACAGCGCTTATCGACTGTGGTGTGGAAGTTTTACGTACTGTGCCATCGTATCCACTGGTATACGTCCCCAGAGCCAGAAGCAGGAGAGACAAACCTTGGCTGCGTGGGAGCCTGGCAGCTGCACGAATCAGAATGAATTAGTCAAATGGGGTAGCTCCCCGCAGTGAGTTCAGACTATCGTGTAAATACCAGCACATGCCGCCAGGTCTGGACCAAAGGCGTGTTATTAGCCTGATTTAAGCGATGAGCATTCCGATGGTCTCGGCGCCCCTTCCGCGATTAACCGAGTCCGCCAAAAGGCGGGCAAGGTACGTCCGCGGGAGTTTGAGAGCATTTGAGAATTTCGTTACGGATGCAGTCAGCGCTTGGCATCTCGTCAATTAGAATCCTGCAGGCCCATGCCCCATCGGCACTGGTCTGACAAGGGTTCAGAAAACTCGGGAAGCATGAAGTCAATACATGGTAGAGACCAGAGTGGTACATCGGCAGATTGACAGGACAAAGGTGGCCAGAAGAAAGCTATAAGCCGATCGACCAGCCGTGGTATGCCCAGGCCGTCGCTTCGCTGACTTGCCCCCCACCCCCCCCTCCCTTCGGGTGCAGCAAGCCGAGGTGGACGAGAGTGCCAGCCCCTGTAGAATACCAGCACTTGCAAGCTGTGCCTCACCGCCACTATGTCTTGTGATTCCCATCCCCCGTCCCCGTAAGAGCGTGTGGGTAACGGGAAAGAGGTCGAACAGACTAATAGATGTTTGCCCGTTGGGGTAAGGCCCTGGCCGTAGCCCCCCGAACCCCCGATATACAAGTAGACCTTCGTGGGGGGAAATCACACGCATAGAATGGGCTGCAGCCGTACGAAAGCCTATGGACTCCTCCTCAGTTGACTTTCTGCCCTGTTTTTGGCGTGGCAATTGATCCTCCAAACGATATCGTGACCCGGGCCTTTGCAATCTTTTCTTCGAACTCTTTTACCAATTTTACTCATTATGGGCACAATGAACGATAGCAAAAAGAGTCATGACCATAGAACAACTCCTGCAAATTCGGAACAGCACCCCGGCACCCTAGCAGCACTTGTACCGGATGCGTCTAGTATCCAGGAACGCAAAAGCCACGAAGCACCGCAACAGGAGGTCGGCGCCCCGCCCAACGGCGAGTTCACAGGCTTCCGTCGTGTGGGAGGCAGCATTCCTCGCGAGGCGTGGTTTGTGGCCTGCTTCTCAGGGGCCGAACGATTTGCCTACTACGCTCTGCAAGCACCACTACGTAGGTGTTTTGCGCCCAGCACTAGCCTTTCGCATGCAATCTCATGATGCAGCTGTTCCATAGCGGTAACTGACAAATAAACGCGAAGAGAACTATATTCAGAATCCGAGATCTGATTTCGGACGACCAGGCGCCCTGGGTATGGGACAGCCCGTCGCTACCGCCCTCAACTCGTTTCTGCGCCTTGTCAGCTTCACCACGCCATTGTTTGCTGGCATATTGGCCGATGGTCACTGGGGGCCATACAAAACACTAATGATATCAAGCGGGTATGAAAGAATAGTTCCCCAAACAGTTTAGGCTGTCTTGATCCACTCATTAACACTGCAAAAGTGTCTACTGTCTCGGTATCACACTGCTCCTCTTGACGTCAATCCCCCCCGCACTTGAGGCCGGGGCAGGCCTTGGTGGCCTCATAGGCGCATCCATTTTGATAGGACTCGGTGTGGGTGGCGTCAAGTCCAGTGTGGCACCGTTTACTGGTATGGCATCCCAAGTCTTATTCCACCCGGGCACTCGTTCCTGTACTGTAATTTGAGACACTAACGACTGAGATGCTCTCAGCCGACCAGATTCTGTGGGACCAATCGACCACCACAGAGCTCAAGTCTGGTGAGATTGTAGTTGTCGACCCAGAATTAACGGTACGAAAAGTCTACGGCGTGTTTTATTGGTGCGCCAACGTCGGCTCCCTATCAGGCCTGGCGAGTGTCTACATGGAGAAGCACTGGGGTTTCTGGACATCGTTCCTCATGTCTCTCCTCTCACTCATGTTAGGTTGTTTTGTCCTGCTTCTTCGCCGAAACAAGTTCTGTCAGTTTCTTAGCCTGAGCCAGCATATGCCTAGTCTCCATACAAGTGAAAATGTTACTAATGGACCTAGATCATCGAAAGCCCGAGGCCAACTTTCGAAAGAAATTGGTCAACGCTCTCTCATGCGCCATCAAAGGTGGATTTGACTTGAATGCAGCCACCCCGAGAGCACAGTTAGAGAAGCACGGCCGTACGGTGCCCTGGGACGATCAGTATATTGAGGATCTGAGACAGGCTTTGCAAGTCTGCAAGGTTTGGTATGCCTTTAATCATCTGAATCCTGTCTAACAAAACACCGCTGACCATGGCTCATAATAAACCAGGACGATCTATCCTATTGTTTGGCTCTGCTACGAGCAGAACCAGACCAACTTGATCTCTCAGTCTGGTCAGATGGTCACTCATGGCATTCCGAACGACGCCGTGTCAAGCTTGAGCCCGATCCTGGTGCTAATCATCGTACCTTTATTCGAGAAATGCCTCTACCCGCTCATGGAGCGATTCAAGTTAACGCCGAGGCCGACGGTCCGTATGGCTTTGGGCTTCGTCCTCATCTCCATGTCCATGGCCATCGCCTCGGGCATCCAGCAGGCCGTGTACAACGCGGCACCCTGCTACGATCACCCGCTGGAGTGCCCTGCTTCTGAAAACGGCCGTGTCCCTAACCAGGTCAGCTTCACACTGCAGATTCCCGTTCACGTCGTCGGCTCCTTTGGCGAGGTGCTCTGGTCCGTCGCCGGATCCGAATACGCGTACAATAAGGCGGCGTCCCACATGAAATCTACCCTTCAGGCAGTTACGTACGTTACTTCCTGACTAATGCTTCATGGGGGAGTCTATGAACTGACGATTAACACAATATTTCGGCAGCATGCTGACCCTTGCCATTAATTCGTTGCTGGGGCTTGCCGTATCGCCAGCAGCACGGAACCCAAACCTGGTGATTCTTTTTGCTTCTTTTTCTGCGTCTATGGCAGTGTCCTCCATTGCCTTTAGCTGGTTTTTCTGGTCGGCGTAACGATATGGGAGCGCAATAAAAAGATTGCCAGGAGCTAGAGGACTTGATTCGTTCCTTACTTGGGAAAAGAGAAGAACGAGCGCCCTTGAATGTACCGCTTTTTTTGCCATTACATCTCAAACCATCCATGAAGATGCAGCGGTATAACAACACGACTCCCTCCGCGCAAAAAAAAGATCCGCCCTAAAATGCAGCCCTTTGCCTGCATCCATGTCACTGATCCTATCCCAGAAGTGGGAGATCTCCACTAATTCCAAGCAATATGATGCAAAACCAGGTGTTGTGTAAGTACGTGACGGAATGAAAGCACCAGAAAGGCCTTACATGGCAGTCTCAACAATCCAGATTCAGCCATGCACCACCAAGCCTGCATGTGTAATCCGTGTGACACTTACAGTGTATGGGCACCGCTGGCCGCTCGCAGGTCTAGTTGGGGTCCAGGCCAAAACCGAAGACGTTCGGGCCGTCGGCAAAGGCAATGACGGCCACTTCCGAAACCGTGCGAGGGGCTTGATAGAGACCGACTGTACAAAGAAAAGGATGGACGATAGAAGCGAGTCCTGAAAGACCTAATCCGGGACTTGAATATCACCTGGCTCTTGGCCATCAAATAACAGGGTAACTTATCGGTCGAACAGGAAGCGTCGTAGCATTGTGATAGTCTAGAGTGAAACGCGCCATTCGCGGTTGGTAGAGTTAAAGGCGCCCGAGATGTTTGGTGAAAAGTGTGTGGCTGCGCTACCAAGTTTTCATGCTGTCCGGGCCAAGCCGGTGAGTAGACACAGAGCCGTTCTGGTCGAGAGACCTTCCCAGTTGCCTTTTGCCTCTCGTGTGGTTTATTCACTAAAGCTGGTTAGTTACTACTTCGGTAGACTCTCAATGAGCTTTACTATCCTATCATGCTAAACAGGGCGATCGATTTCCGCCTGCTCTCTTCGCAGTCCTCGCTTGGTTGCCTCCCTAGCTTATGAAGCACAGCCGCAACTACTTTCCGACACTCCCTAGATAGCACCTCAAGTGTTAAAAGAGTTTCATCGGCGCGGCGAGGGCCAGGAAGAGGAGCTTGCCTAAGTGCGCGAGGAATTCGTTCGGGGGCCGGTCTGGTCTGGAGGGACGCCTTCCATGACCGGCCTTCCGTTGGGTGCCCTACATGTCCTCTGCCGTCACTTCAGAGTTCGTGCGGAATGGCGGTGCGAGTCGGCTGGCAATGCTTTCCCTGGCCGTATTCTGTTTCCATGAGCCTCTGTTTACGACGCCACCAAAAGCTGGTCTTCATCGGCCGCCATGTAGACTGGGGAAGACCCGGGAAGGGGGAGTGTTGCCATGCTTCATGAGCCTCTACATCCAGCTTTCATGGGCGGAGGAGTGGCTCGTGCTCCATCGCCTGCGGGAGGTAGCCCGCCACAGCTTTATGAAGCCGATGAAGGTGCCGAGCGGCGGGATGCGGGATGCGGGATGCGGGATGCGGAGGGCGGTAGGCGTGCAGACATGTGAAGGAAGGATAGTGGGGGGCACGATGCAGGTACGCAGCGACGGTTGGCCGTCGGGCGTCTGTCGTCATGGCTGGATCACGCACAGGTGAGGTGGTGGTGGCGACCTGCGCCTCGGGAGTAGCACGCTAGTAAACGGAGAGGGGGCCATGACAGCAGGGACAGGCAACCCCAGGTCCAAGTTTCGGCGGCGCTCCGTTGCAGACGGGCACCTGTAGTAGCAAGATGTACGCGATCGATGCAGCGGCCCCCGTGGTGCAACTCTTATCGGGAGCCCTCCGGTGATAAGATGGCCCGCCGTTGGGGTGCCGGGCCGCTTTTAGCCTCCTTTGCGTGCGTGACGGATCTCTGACGGTCGCGGCTGCGTAGCTTGTCCGCGGCCGCATCGGCGCCAAGTCCGCCCCGCTCACCCTAGAGGCACGGATCAATCCAGGTACGCGCCCCCCACGCCTCTCCTCGCAGCCGGCGCGGGACACAGGGTGGCATCCAACTCCCCACGGCTGCTCTTGGTGGTGAAAAGGTCCGTGATTACCCCTAGACGAGCTGCCCCGCGAAATGTACGAGAGAGTGGGGCCGGGCACGGAGATAAAAGGAGAACCGCATCACCCCACGCCCGGCACCCACATCTCCGAGTTTGCATCAGAAGAATTGGGAGCGCCGTGGCACGTCTTCGCATGCAACCGCCGCTACCTTATGCTTGAGCTTGCCAGCCCTCGGGAGGGTAACAAACCGCCACACTCTCTTGGCGGCACAGGCGTGGTTATAGGTGCAAGCCGGAATGTGACATCATCAAAACGACAACGGAATGGAGGGACCATGCGCAGGCCCGCTTGCTTACCTGGCGCTGGCTCTACAATCCCCGCCGTTGGCCAGATAGGTTATCTACCCCCCATCCGAAGCGTTCGCCAAGCGAACCAGCTGCATGTGGATAACGATGGTATTGACGACTCGTTCGCATCGGCTGAATTCACGTTGCTCTCGACGCGTCCGCGGCAGATCCCCGTCCGCAATGAATCCCCCCTTCCGCAGGCTGACTCGGACAGAAGCATATTGGACCCTGCATGCTGTTTTTCCGCTGCGTCTCTGGACGCCCTCGCACAAGATTGGCCGACCACAGTCTCAAGTCCCTTGCGTATGACAGATTTCCGCGGGCATGTCGCACCCGATGCTCTGGTCACCGGGGCTGTGCCTCGTCAGGCTAGTCATGCTCAGTACAGCATAGCAGAGCAGCTTCTGTCATCCATGGCTGGAAGATTATAAAAGTGATGACTCGGCCTCCAAGCTTTGCTGGGGAATTCATCACAATCCATGCCATTTACAGCCTGTCAACTCTCAGAAGTAAAGCCCCTCCGGGAGTCGCACGACTCCATCCCTAGTATAATCTTTCTTCACCTGCCTCCAACACGACTCGAACTTTGAGCTGCTGTGACGACTTGCACGCCATGGAAAGCGAGAAGGAATCGCATCTTCCTTCTTGGCTCTACACCGCCGTCGCCCACGTATTGGCTTTCATTGTGGACCAGTGGTTCTTCCTAGCCCTCTTGCTCCTGATCGTCGTCTCCTCTCAGGTCCAGGTTCCTCTGTCTACCCTGGACCTGAAAGAACGTATAGTCGAGCACCTCTCAGTGGCTATCATCTTCTTTATCAACGGCTGCACCGTCGAGACACGCACACTGATAGAAAGCGCCCTAAGTTGGCGCACCCACATCTTTATTCAAGGCATGAGCTTCTTTGTCACGTCGTCCACGATGTTAGGCGTCGTGGCGGCAGCGGCCACAGATCAATCCTTTATGGACCCCGCGCTGCTAAACGGGCTGGTGGTTCTTGGCTGCCTTCCTACTGCGTGAGTGCCTCCCCTCTCCGCGTATACCGGAGAATCAACCCGAACTAATGGTTGGCGCAGGTTCTCCTTTAATACTATTATGACCGGGAAAGCGAACGGCAACACGGCTTTAACCCTCACCGAGTCGGTTGTAGGGAATACATTAGGCCCCTTCTTATCAGCTCTACTAGTTCAACTTTACCTGTCGGGCGATGCGTGGTACACGCGGGCGCTGGAAAAGAACGAGAATGGGTATGGTGAAATCTTCCGGAAGGTGTTTCAGCAGTTCGGCTTGACATTGTTTCTCCCTTTAGTAAGCATCCACCCCGAGTATTCTGCGCCTTGACGGAGACGCTAAGACAATACTCCGCCAGGCGATTGGACAGGCCACCCTCCACCTTTTACCTAACCTGACGCGGAAAGTCATGGATGGATGGAACTTGAAGAAACTGTCCTCGGTCGCTCTCCTCATGCTAATTTGGTCAGCGTACGATAGTGCTTTCGCGACTGGCTCTTTCGCGTCAATTTCGGATTCTAACATTTTGTTTCTCGTTCTTGTGTCGATCGGGCTCTTTATAGTCTGGATGCTAATGGCGCTCTTGTCGATGCTTTGGCTATCGCGCGAGGACGTCATCGCCGCCGCCTTTTGCATCCCCACCAAGTCGCCGGCACTTGGTATGCCGCTTGCTGCCGTCATCTTCGCTGGTATCTCCGAAGAGCAGGCGGCCAAGGTCTGCATCCCGCTCGTCTTCTACCAGTGCATCCAAACCTGCCTGAGCAGCTTGGCCACGATACCGCTGCAGCGCTGGCAGGCTCGGCAACCAAGAAAGGAGTACGCTAGCTCCACAAACAGTACCGCCGACCTGGTATCACCAGCCTAAGTGTGGGCCGCTGGAATATGGTTGTTTCACAGCGAGATCCCAGGAAGAGGCGATCATGGAGTGACTAGTCGGATAGGGGTGCAGAATAACAGTCGGCACCCTTCATTAGCGAATAAATATAGACGTCAAGTGAGAAATTCCGGCCTCCAAGACGCGGCACTTGACAGCAACGATTACATACTTAGGTGAAAAGTGTTCAAAAGAATACATTTAAATTGGAGCACAAATAAACGGGCCACCTCCGAATAGGCCACGTCACCAGAATATCAACACCACTCAATTTACTCTAGTGCTATATAGCCACTATAAGGCCTCTATAGATAGAAACGAGCGCGTATCTCCTCCTCGATATACCTCATCTCCTCGTTTTAGTCTAGTTTATTTTAAAGCGATTCTAATAATCCATCTAGTTATTAATATATAAAGCGTTAAAAGCGTTAAATCTTAATCTCGTACTATAGCTAATCTTTAATATATGAAATATTAACATTAATAATGAAAACTTATAAAATCTTTAATAAACCATTAAATTATTTTAAGTCTAAACCTGTTTATTAAAAAGTTTAATTACTTTTATGTAAGTTATTATCGTATAATAATAATATTAAAAGTATTAAATCCTTCTTAAGTTATATTGTATATATAAGAGGCCCTTATCAGTTATAATAAAGCATCTTTAAATATATTAGTATATTTAATTCTTATAATTTTTTATTATGAATTGAAAGCTAAAGATAATTATTTATAACTAAAAAGCTTTAATTAACTCTTTCGACTAGTTTAATATATTTATATTTATAATATAGACTTATTTAGGTAACCTATCATTTAAAACCTTAGATAAACCTTTTAGAAAGATACTAGTTAACTCTAAGTATAGAAATATCCTCTCCTTTTTATAGGCTTTATTATAAGCATATTTCTAAGCCGTTATAAACTCTAGTTTACTAGAGAGTATAATATTATAGGTACTATATAAGGTATCTTAACATTTAACTTTAGCGTTTTCTTTTAAGTTTAAATAATTAACTAAATTCTAAGGTTAAGTTAAAGTTATTTAAGTAAAACGTCGGTTTAAAAGTATATTATATATATCTTTTAACTATTTAAATAATAAAAAATATCGGTTCTTATTTAGGGCCTATAGAATTATCAAAGTAAGAAGTAATATCGGTATAAATTTAATAGCGATAATTAATTTAATAATTTTATTACCAATATTCTGTTTTAATATTAATCGCCTTAATATTATATTCGTAATTTCAGTTATTATACTTATATTATATTTATGTTTTTATTTATTAGTTTCTTTGAATCTCTTTAATTTAAGTTAAATAATATTTTATTATTATATAAGGTACCCAATCGTCTTTTTATTAGTTTTTACATTTCTAAGCTATAACCGTATATCGCTTTTTATATAAATAGTTTTTATAAATTTGAATTACAATTCCTAGTTTATTTTGGATCTTTTATTTTTAAGCTTTTAAGTTTATTATTAATAATATTTAAAATATATAAACTACTTTTCTTATAAGAAAATAAATAACCTATCTTATACTAGATATGAAAAACATATTTTTATTAATAATTTAGGTATATTTTATTACCTTTTATTTAACGAAGCTATTATTAACATATAAGAATAATACTATCTTAAACTATATAAAGATAATTGATTTCAAATAATAAGAAGAAATATAAAATATTATCTTATTATATAAAAGCGTTTATTTTAAGGAATAAATTAATTTTAATATCGTTTTTTATACTTTAAAGTTAATTCTTTCTTTAATGTTTCATCTAATTATAATATATATTAACCAAAATAATATTATTTTAGTTAATATATTTATTTTATCTATAAGATTTTATTAAAAATTATTATAGTAAAATAAACTCATAGCTTTATTATAAGTATTAAATATAGGGATTTAAATATTTATATAATATTATAATCGATAAAATAAGCCTTAAGGATTAAAACGATATACTATTTTTTAATGTAGAAATAGTAAAGGTTAAATAAAAGGAGGTTAAATAGGTAAGGTTACCACGAAGTAGCCCTTTTTATAGGAACCTAGCTATAGTGGTAAGGTATGACCCCTCTAGTTACTGCCTAGCCTAGCATAGCCACGTATCAAAATCTTCAAAAGGGGAAGATAATAAAACGTCCCGCTTCTTAATTATAAGAGCACCCGACTTTCGCTTTTATTTCGATATAATATAATAAGTATATGTTATAACAATATAAATGAAGGAAGAATATAACACTTATTAAAGAACTTATAATAAGGGTAAGACGACCTCTTATATAAGCTTTTCTTTAAGGATAAAGACCTTAATAAAAAGAAAGGTAATATTACGAACTACTCTTAGCTAATAAATAATCGATAGAAGTAAATAAGGTTACTTATAGCTAAGGACTACTATATAAATAGATAAGCGTTAGTTAAATTAGTGAATAAACGGATATTTACTATAAGGAGCGTATAAGCTACGTTAAGATAAAGTTATATAACTACCTTACTAGATCTAAGGGATCTAGGATAAATCCGATAGATCTAGGTTTAAGATCTAAAAGATTTAGGATATATCTAATAAATCTAAAGATTTAGTAAAGTAATAACTTAGTATAAAAGTAAAAAGGAATTCCTATATAGTTAGATAGTTATTACCTTAATAATTAATATAAGTATCTTTTTAAATTTATAAGTAAGAGTAATCACTTAACGACGTTATTATATACTCTAATTCTAATTCCTTTACACCCTTATTACTAAGTTACCTTCGATCTAGTATTTAAGAAGACGAGTTATACTTATAACTGACGCTCTTTAGCTACATTTAGTATAAACCTTATATTATATAGTACTTAAGTATAGCGTTCGTTATACTTACTTTAAATAAGCGACTAATAATAAAAGAAATTTATACGAAATATAATACGCCGATATATATATCATAATAAAGAGTGAAAAGATTAATATAACTTAATTATCATAAAACTCGATAATCTTATTTATTTTATTTCTAGTATTTTATTCTATTAAAAAGATATATAATCGTGAAATTAAAAGACTTATAAAATAGAATATAAGTGATATTATAAGTATTCAGGTATTAACTAACCATTATTAATTATATCTTTAAGCTTTATAACCTATAAAATAAAGTCTAAATTTATAAAAGCTATTAAAGCTTTAATTAACCCGTATTAAATTATATTAATGTTAAATATAAAGTTATCGATACTATCACCGATTAAATTTATTTTCATTCAATAGATCCTATAAGTTATTTTAATATTATATAAATTAATTAAAGCGACTTGATAGATTGCTTTATTAGAAATCTACTTTATTACCATGATAAAAGCTCCTTTATATTAGTTTTATTACTAATTAATATAGAAAGTATAAACTCTTCTTATACTTTAATAAGGCCTTTTTTATTTTATTTTTATTTGAAGTATAAATATAACCTTATAGAGTATTCTTAATATATTATAAAAATAGGTAATACTATTTTATTAGAAATATAGACTTTTATATAAAAGTGCTAACTGATTATATTAAGATAATATATATTTAAAAACAGCTTTTTCTTACTTTATTATATATATTTATCCCTTCGTAAGTAAGACTATTATTTACAGGAATATTAAAAACGATTCTATTTTTAAAATATTTTAATATAAGTTTTATAATTAATAAAATCTTTTTAATAACATTTTATTCTGAATATTACTTATTAAAAATATAAAACCTTATAATTCATATAATATAATCTTTTATTAAAGAGATATTTTAGTTTATAATTATTAGGTCTTATATTATATTGAATTTTACTTTCATATATTTTAAATAAATATTTACTTTATCTTTGTTTTATCTTATTATTAATAAATTCATTTCTCTTTATAGAGTATTCCTCTTTTTAAAAGAGATAAATAATATTAAACTAATATTTTTACTGTTTTGATTCCTTCTCTATATTAAAGTAATATTTAGGAATACCTATTTATAAGGCCTCTTTTAAAGCTTACTTCCTTTATAGTTATTTTACCTTTATAAATAATTAACTAATGTTTTAAAAATACGATATTATTATTATATAAACTAGCTATCTTAGAAGCTAAGAATAAAACCTTTTATAATATAAATTCTAACCTTATAAAATATTATAAGGCTAAAGAAGCGTGTATTGAATTAAAAGGAGTAGTAAAAGTTAATAAAACGTAAGTACTTCTAGATTAGAAATATATTGATATATAATTAAAATAGGAAGTATATATAAGTAATTATTACGCGAGAAAGCTATAATTATACGAATAATACTATACTATTTATAATATAATAGGATATAATATACATATTTATAAAATAAGTAATAAAGTATTTAAAGTATTATATTTTAATTTGTTTATGTTAATTTAAAAGTTCATAATCAATTATTTAATTAAAATACTATTTAAGCTAATATAAAGTAGATTTACAATATATTTAGATTTATCCTATAATATAAATATTATAGTTTAATAGATTATTCTTTTTAAAAAGAAATATTATAAATGCTTTAATATATATTATATTTATATAGTTTATATTACTTTAAAGATGAAAGTATATTACTGAATCTTTATCTCTAAAAATCCTTATACCTTATAAATAACTGGTTTAATTATTATTTATATTTTTTCTTCTTCTTCCTTTCTAGCTTTATTTCTTCTTATATAATAACTCTTATAATATCGACGTAATATTTAACTTTCTATTAAAATTACATTATTTAAGATATAGTTTTTAATATATTTAAGTATAGTTAAGTTTTTCCTCTTTTAGTTATCCCTTATATTAAATCTGTATAATAATAGATATTTAATACCTAGATAACTTTTAATAAGACGTTTAAAGCTAAGAGTATACTTAACGGATTTCTTTTATTAAGTATAAATATTATACTATAGTATTTCGTTTAAATTCATTCTTTTACTTTTAACTAGATTTATTATTCCTTATAACGATATATTATTTCAATAGCTATTATAACCATTTTAATATACCCCTCTTTTTAGACTATCCCTTATTTATTTTTAGCTTAATCTTCTTTAAGTATATTACTTATAAGAGTTTCAGCTTTTTAATATAACTCTTTTTAAAGTAATTAACTATTACGAGAAACTATAGATATTAAGTAAAACTAATATACTATATTAGGATGTTATAGAATAGCCGTTAATGTTAGAATTTAGGTATTATTTTAAAAAGATCTCCTTACTTTAAATAGGAGCTTATATTTATAGATATAATATAATATTTATATTTATATATATAACATATTATATAGCTTTAATAAGTAGCTATATATTATAATACAAGGTTTATAATAAGTATAGCCTTTATACCTTTTTATAAGCCGAGCTTAAATATCGACCCGATTAGTTTATTAACTATATATATAACTATATTAAAAAAGCGTTAAAGGATTAAACGGCTTTATCTACTTATTTTATAGGTTTTATTTAGAAATATCAATGTTAATTACTTTAATAGATAAGAGGTTTAGTTTAGAACAACAAAAGACTAAAATAGTCTATACCTTAATATTCGAAAAGATAAGCCGATACCTATTAGTAAATAGATATCCTTATATTCTTACTAGGGATTATACATTTTAAATATTCTATTTCGGCGTTAAATAATATAGCATGAATTGTTAACGTCTATACGATATTAAATGAGCGTCCTCGTGATTGATTTATCCTGGTAGCTCCTCCGTATTAAAGATAGTCCGTAGCTAAGCTACTATCTTCATATAGGATATCGGTTTCCGCTATCCTATAACAGGGTTTCACCTAACACTTTCCCTCCACCGCAGATATAGTCGTCCCTATAGGTAGATCATCTAGCAGTTATCCTTACGTACGATAACGTTCCAGTTGGTTTTGTGGAAAACCTGGCCCACTGTGCCGCCGCCAAGCCTTCCGTCGTTGCACTTATCCACGATGTAGTCGGCGCCATCGGCGATTGAGCCAAAGCCTTCGAGGGTCTTGGTGTTTCTGGCCTAGAGGCCCGAAATCATAATATGTCAGGCTCTTACTGCACTAGCTAAGGTTCTGCGTCTGGTTTTCGCCCACCCGGCAAAGCCCCAAGGGAGAGGGGGGAGGGAGAAAGGCAAATGGAGGAGCGCTCTTACGTCATTGCACCACCAGATAGCTGAGCTCCAAGAGCAGCTCACGCGTCCGCAGCTGCCGGGGCCGGGTCCCTGGCTGGGCCGGCCGCTTACGCCGTTGAGGTAGCGGATGCCGTTCCGGATCTCATAGGTGCTGGCCTTGCTCCAGCCGAAGGACCCGGGGCCACAGACGGTGCGAGCCCCCCGGAAGTCGGTGCGGGCCTCGAGGCCACGGGCGGCCACCTTGTCGTCCGCCATCTCAGCGAGCGGGAAGTCGGTGTCCCACTGGGGGTTGCGGCGGATCAGCTCCGCGTGCACCTCCTCGACAGTTCCTGCGATGGTCGCGTTCTCGCCGCCCGGGAACACGGGCACGTCCCACACAAAGGGCTCGATGCTGTAGCCCTCGATGCCACCATCATCTCGGGACTGGACGACGTCGACAGCGGCGGCGGCGGCGGCGGCGGCCTGGATGCCGAGGAAGAGGCAGAGAGAGCTGGAGTACTGCATATTGATAATGAAATCCAAGAATGTCTGGTTCAACCCGAACGAGCCGAGGGCAAAAGGGTCTTGCTTAAAGTATGAAAAATGTTTAATGTGGAAAACAGATGAGTAGATAATACTGAGGATGAATAGTTAGCGGCTATGGTTGTCGTTTAGATATCACTACGGTGGAAGAAGACCCCTTTTTATATTTTATCACCTAGCGATGTCCCCTCCAACTCGGGCTCGGAATCCTCAACAACATCCGAGTAGCCTTATCAGCCTATTACACGTCTTACTGTACAACCCCGTACGGTCTTAACCTCGATACACACTGCGCCGCTCACGATGTACTGCAACAAGGGGATGCTCTCGTACTGCTGTTGTTTTCCACGGCCGCATATTCTTCGGCGCCACCTCGCTTCGAGCCTCTAAAGCAAGTAGCACTTGAACAGGAAATCAACTCGCGATGGTAAGATCCTTCACTCCATTGTTCGCTGGCGCACCAATGAGAGGGTTTCGCGACAATTCCTTCCGAGATGATAAATTAAGCGTGGTGCATTATTTCTATGCAGTCATCAACGCTATGTAAAGTTGATTGGCTTCGTTACGACCTTGCTTATTTGCCTCGCTTAGGGATTCCGCCTTATCTATACCTAGATACGCCGTATTCATATGACTTCGGAGGAATGTTATAGCTTTGAGCTCATTAGCTGGGGTTTTAGCCGTACCATATTATATCATTGCGGATACGCTACCTATAAGGCTGATTATAGACTATCATCTTGTAACCCCCTACCTCTATTATATAACGCTTAGATGCGATCTTAATGGAAGGGGATATGCTCGACACGCTGCCGTGCCGGATATCCGTTCTATGGCATTAGGGCTGACCTGCAGTTAACGAAGCTATAACGTAAGCGTGCTGTTCGCGCATATTGGGGTCAGCGGAACCACTCTTAATTTTCTTGGTGTCAGCGGAACCACTCTTAATTTTCTTGGTGTCAGCGGAACCACTCTTAATTTTCTTGGTGTCAGCCTTAACGAACTGCATCCTTGATTTTATTCCCCTTTGATATACCGTTGCCGTATACTCCGAAGAGTGCTCTATAAGTCTACACTTAAATCTGGTTAGTCCTTATATAAGCTCGGCCTGGCTGACTATCAGATTAGTGTTATAAAGGAACCTTTATGCAGCTCTCTTTCCTGCTGCTTTCACGCCTACACGCCGTAAAGCGTATTCTCACTAAGATCGGCGAAGTTATAGGGAGGTTCTATAATAATATAAATAAGGTGAAAAATATCTTATAAGAGATCTCTTATAATAAGAAAAGCCTTATTCAAGGCTATAGTTATTTTAATAGGAATTTAAATATATTAGTAAACAATAAAGAGCTAGGTACTTGTTAATAAATTTAGTAACTATAAAACTTAATATATAAATAAATAGCTAAAACGTCTAGAATATATTAATACGACTTATAGCAGGTAATTTATATAGCTAAAAAGGTAACTTATAAGGTATATAGGGGTAAAAAGTAAGTACCTTAAACTATATCGGGTTATATCCTCTTATATTTATATTTATTGTTTAAACGCTTCAGGATTTTAATTATTTCCCCTTTTCTTTTATTATTCATTTTATATTTTCATAATATCATAATTTATTAAGGTCTCCTCTTCCTGAATAATAATATATTAAAACTTCTTTACTCTTATTTAGGAAAGTATTTAATAATAAGTTTATTAATAAGATATCTTAATAAGTATATAACTATAAACGCGATTTATATTATTACTACTTAAATACCTATTATATATTACGGATATTAACATTAATTTTATATCGTTAACTAATATATTAAAATACTTATAAAGCTGAAGCTAATATAAATAATAAATCTAACATTAGCGATATTAAGGCTATTATTAAGATTTAAATATCTTAAGAGTATATCTAATAACTTAAAGTTGAAAAAGGCTTATAGATTATTAATAATAGATAAATAAAAAGGAGGGCGGCCCCCGCCGCGCCCGAATACTAGGTACCCTTAGTCGGCTACCTTACAGGCGGCTTTACGGGCTAGTGAGGCCCTGGTTAAATTAGCGGTGCAATAGTAAACCTGCTAGCACACCGACGGGGCTAATTACAGCGATAAGTATTTATAACTTATAAATAAGTATAATCGGTAGCTTATCAGGACTTTAAAAGTAATATCCGAGATTAATAAACGATTCGGTTATCTTTAATATCTTAAATTAATAAAGGTTTAATCTTTAATCTCTTAAAAAGAGTATTAAAGATTATAATATATTAACCCGGTTAGTAAATAATTATAAAATAAAAGTTATTAAAGAACTCGGATTACTAAACTTAATATTAGTTAAGAACCTTTATAATTATAAAGTATTCTAAGTTTTTATAATTAATTTAAATATTAATTAAGTCGGTAATATCTTATAACTTAAGTTATTATTCTTTAAAGGCTTTTATTATTATAAGGAGTTCTTTATTATAGATTTTATAGTTATATTTTATAGCTATATATTCAAAAAAAAGAAGGTAACTAGTTGTAAAATCCCGGTAACGTTATATTATAATAAGACGCCGCCTAAGGCTTAATCTAATACATCCGCTTCGAGTACCGTTTTTTAAGAGGGGTTATAATAACTTAAAAGAATATCCGAAGAGAATATATCTTATAAATAATAAAATATATAACGAACGCTATACCTAAGTAATACGATACGTAGGGTTTATACTAATTAAGTTAGAGAGCGTCTAATAATAAGTCCGACTTATCCTACTTAAATATTAGTCTAAGTGATAATAACGGTAGTTAACTAAGTAACTAGCTAATAATAGTATAGATATATATAACTAATCTTATAATAGGTCGTTAAACGTAAGCCTATCTATAGATAAGATAAATACTTAGATTAATTACTAAGGTAATAACTATTTAACTAGGAAATCCTTATAACTTATATACTAAGTTATTCCTTTACTAATACCGTAGATATATTAGATAACTTATTATCTTTTATATCCTTTAGTAAATAGCTTAGATAACTTATTAGCTATATATTTATAATATAACTTATATCGCCGTTAGATATCTAACTCTAGATATCTAATATTAGATATCTAATATTAGATATCCTCTCTAATAGTAGTTAGATATCTATATTTAGATATTTATCTTTAGATGTCTAATACTATACCGCTAGGTTTTTAGATATAATCTTAATATAGCGGTTACGACCGCTAAATACGGCGGTACTAATAAGAGGGGTATTAGTTTATATATATTAACTTATTAGTTAGATCTATTAAGCTAGGTTTATAATATTACCCTTCTCCTTTTTAAGCCTTTTATCTTTAAAGGCTATAGTTATATAAAGAGGTCGGCTTACTTTCGTATAATAAGTACCTATAAAGCCGTATTCCTCCTTCTTTTATATTTTATAATATATACTTATTATATTAAGTCGAATTAAAAAACGAAAATCGTATATAAAAAAGACTAAGTAAAAAGACGCCTTACTTACCGTTATCTTATAAAACTCTATTATTATATTATCTTATTCCTACTATAAGGGTTATAACTTATTATCTTATAAGGTATCTCTTTAGGATTCTTCTCGTTATATTAAGTATATTCGCTTTAGTCGCTCTTATTATAACGTTTAAGGTATAGCTCCTATAGAACTTCGTTAGATTACCGAAAAATATTAAAAGTTAAAGGATAAGCTGTAAGCTACGGAAGAGAAGGTCTTTCGCTTTTATAAATAAAAGAAGATATAGTTTAAGAAGATAATATAGGCGGTCCGTTATAGTATCGATAATATAAAGGAGTTAAAGCGTGTTAAACGTAAGGAGGTAGCCGAGGAGGAGTGTTATCATACGATTAAAGCTGCTCTAGCTCTTTCCGATCTTCCGATTATTTCCGATAGTTTCGTTCTTAACTAGAACGCGGTTTACCCGGATACCGAGTTAAACCTGTCGGTTCTTACCGAGTTCGGTCTTCTTCTTAGAAGTCCTCTAAGGCTTATTATATATTTTATAAGTAGTTCCTAGGTTCCTAAGTATTATCTTCTAGTAGGTATCCTTTCTATTTAACTAAGTACTTTTATATATTTCCGAATTTCCTTTTATTAAAGATAGTCTTAATTTTATATTCGTGTTAATTTATTTCGATTTCTAATATTATTTCGAGTTTAGCGTTCATTAATATTAATTCGAGTAATAAAATATAAAATACTAGGTATATTCGTATTATATTAGGTAGTAAAAATCGGTAGTTAGTTATTAAAATAACTTCTTTTACTTTAAATAGTTTAATCTTTTTAAAGTCGAGTTTATCGTTTAATTATTTTATTTTAATATTTTTCCGGAGTAAGTAAACTTTATCTCCTCTCTTAAAGGTTAATCCTTTTAACTTTAATTAGTTATAATAAGTCTTTATCTTATTTTATAAGAATACTAATTCTTCTTATAATCCTTATTATAATTCTTTTAGGTTATCGATTATAATAATCGCTATTAATATAAGTTCTTTTAAAAAAGGTACTTATATAATCTCTAGATTAAATCTATAGTTAATCTTAAATAATAATATACCGAGCGCTTTATTATCTAAGTTATTATAAGTGAACTATATTATTAAAAGTAATTCGACTTAATTATTTTACTCGTAATTAACGTAGTATTATAAGTATTATATAAGTATCTAATCTATTTGTTTTATTTATCTATTTATTTACGGATAATAAGCTATAAATAGCTTATACTTAATACTTAGCTATATTATAAGTAATTTCTAGAACTTAGTTATAAATAATTTATCTCGGTCGGAGATAATCTATTCCGGTAATTTATATTAGTTAGTAATAGTTTTAAGGAAAGTATATACGAGTTCTTTAATATTATTTAACTCCTTATATAATAAAAAGTATATATATTTTATTAGCTTATCTATAATAATAAGGATATTATCGTAGATTACATAAATTATTAGCTCTTTTAATAATAGTAGCTTTATAATAAAGTCTAATATAATAGTTTTCTACGCTTTATTTAATAATAAGATAAGTTATAATTCTTTATATAGTTTATATCGGGAAGCTTTTACTTTATTATATATATCGTATTCTTAGATAACTATCGTAACGATATTTTTTAACTTATAATAATGGTAATATCGCTTAATTTATTTCAGGGTTTTAAATACTTCTTAATATCTATAAACGGGGTATTCGTAGAAGTCCTTAATAAGTTCGACTTAAAGACGTTTAAAGATCTTAGTCTTACCGTTATACTTAAAGGATTTGTTTATGGAGGTGAAGTGACTATAAGGGAAGCAAACCTCGTTAGAGGCCTTATAGTCGAGTGCCGTCTTAAATTATCACTTCAGTGCGGAAAGGAAGTGATAGGAGTGAAACCGTGGTATTGATGTTGCTTGCTTCTATCTAAGAGAAGGGATTCCGACGGGGGAAAACACTCCTATAAGTAGGTGGATGAAATCCAAGTGGGAAGGAAAAGAAAGGAAGATGTCTTAAAACTATTAGTTTAGCGCACCGTAGGAACCAATAGTTTTAAATCGAGATATCTCCGTAATGAACGCTCGAATAAGAAAACAGACTGCACTATATGATCCGTAAGGTCCAATAGTACCTTAGAGCCGTATCGGAAGGGTATGGTAGGTGTAAGACACTATACTAAAACTAGAGATTTTATTAGAAGTAGTCCGAGGGGACTTACTTTCTGATTATCTCTATAACCAGGGCTCGTATCCAGAAACGGATAGATGCATAAGGAAGAGCATAAAAATCTCTATCCGGTAGTATGTTAGTCTAACGAAGTTGTCCGGAATCTCTATACTAAAGTCTGGATCTTAAGGGTAAAAGTGTTTCGCCTTCTACCGCGGTATAGAAGAAACGTTATAAAACGCGTTTCTTATAACCAGGAGAATAGGTATAAAGGCGAAAAGGCTTTATCGAGGCATAGGGTAAGTCTATACCTCTAACAAAAGCTATTGAACTTAGTGCAAACTTCCTATATTTTCTTCATCTATTAACTCTCGTCTTTAAAGCCGCGCCCCTCCCTTTTATTACCACTTTTAGAAATGTTATCTATATCATTAGAATCCTGTTCTCTCCCTCTTTAATTAACTAACTTTCTACTCTAATACGACCGTTGACTCCTAATTTATAGCTATTCTTATTTTCCTTCCACTTAAAGAATCCTATATAAAAAAAAGTAGGTGTGGTGTAGCTTATACACTAGTAGCTTAGTATATATCTCTATAGCGTCTTAAAGTGCTAGTCCGTTTCTAATCATTCCGTCTCTACTTCTAGCTCTTCCGTGCTTATATTCTTTCTACGTTTTTCCCTTTTCTTACTTAAATAACTTCCGTTATATTTAAGCGAGAGATATATATCTAAGACTAATATCTTTTTAAGCTATTTCTTTATATATCTTTAAAAAATCTCGTTTATTTCTATTACTTTTATTAACTTCTACTATTCTTAAGTACGGCTATAAAATCACGGTATTTATATATTAAGCGAGCTCTACCGAGGGATCTATAACGTCTTAAAGTACTAGTCTTTAACTAATTATTCTAGCGCTATTTTATTTTAACTAATTAAAGTTATTCTAATTAACTGCCTTTTTTTACGGATTAATTCTAGTTATATCAGTACTTAATATAAATAAGTTATATAGTGTACTTCCTAGCTTAATTTATAAACCTTATTCCCTTTATAAGGTCGTTTCTCCTTACCCCCTCTTCTTAGTATACTACCTAGTCTCTTATTATTATATTATAGCTTCTTCTAACGATATTACCTAAGCGGAGCGAAATTCGCGATACTATCGTAATATATAGACGGCTATAGCGGACGCTACTATCTTAGACGGCCGGGAACGGGGTGCTATTATTATAGAAGACCTTATAAGTATTACTTATCCGAGTCCTTTTCGCCGCCTTCTTACTACGCTTATCTAGTAACCCCCCTTCACTCTTAATAGACCTTAGTAAGGCCGTGGTAGTCGGTTATAGTAACGCTGCCCTCCCCCCCCCCCCGCGCTTTATCACTCCCTAAAACCGCCCGGCGCTTAGCGATAGGAGCTCGCGCTCGAGCCGGTTAAGCCGGTCGACCCGGTCCTCGCGAGCTAGTACGGGAATACGGGAGGATAAGCAGACCAGTATCCGCTCGTACTTTTCCTAATAGCTCCGTATCGCGTCCCCTCCGGTCTTAATTTCCTCGTCTTCGTCCGTCCGTATATCTTAACCTTTATTAAGCACTAGGAGTACTACTCTTAGCGCAGCCGCCGGGATACGGTAAACGTAGGCTTTTAACCCTAACCCTTTAAGTAGGGGAAGCTATAATAAGCTTATTATAGACCTTAATAAACTAAACTATTATAGTAGTCCCTCCGTCCTCCTTATAGATAAGGCTTAAGATAATACTGACGGTATTAGCGACTTTACTAATAGCTTAGAAGGGAGAAGCCAGGCTAATTCCCCCTCCCTTTCCCTTCCTTCTAGTGTATACTAAAGCACCTATTATAGCCTCCCCCTTATACCACCTTTAGGCGAGCTTAAGGCTCCCATTACCTTACTACCTAGTATAGGGGCGGGTCTACTGTAAAGTCCGGCGCTATAGACGGCGTTATTATTCCCGGATTTTAACCGGCCGGCGGCAAGCTAAGAGCTATAAGACTTACTTATAGCCTTATAGGCTTTCTATTACGAGGATCACCACGGTATATAACGAATTCCTTTAATAAGCAGATATATACTTTAAGCGCCCTTATAATATAAATATATAGACTCCCCGGTCTCTTTTATATATTATATCTATATATTTATATTATAAGCTCCTCCCTCTCATTATTCTAACAATTCTCTATAGAGTAGGCACCGGCACCCGGTAATAGCCTCGAGAGTACCACGCTCCGTGGGTTAATCTAAGTAATAAGCCGCACCCGATCTACTTATAGTATTATGTTTCCTATAGATAACCTATAGATCCTCTTATAAGGCGACTTCGTTAATATAGATATATCGTTTAGCGCGATGCTTTCCGATAAGGTTATACTTACCTTATTATTACCGGTAACTGAAGAGGCCCTTAATAAAGTCAGTAAAGAGGTTAGAATCCGGCGTATATACGATATCGATAGCGTGATTTTCCGCCCGAGAAGCCTAACTGCTTTTAGGGGCCTTAACCTAGGCCCTATTCCACCCGCTCTTCTTCGTGAAGAGCCCGTGCACGCGCCCCCCGCCGGCCCGTGCGCCCCCGGTTCACGTAGGAGAGCTTTCACGTAAGGGATCCCCCCGGATTGGCCCGCGCCCCCCGTCACCCCCCCGCGTCCGCCCCACCGTAACCCTAACCTGAACCCCGCACCTACGAGGGCGAAAGGGAGGGCCCGGGGTCGGGCCGTCGTATAATATAACGCGTACGGGCCCGTAAACTAAGGGACGGGCGGCGGCCAGCGTAAGAGAGAGCGCGTCACGCGTAGCCTCCTACCGAGAGAGAGAGAGAGAGAGAGAGAGAGAGAGAACGATGCCGAGAATAGAGGAGGTCCGCATCTACCCGGGCGACACGAACGCCCCCGCGCCCGAGGCCATCGTCGCCGTCGACGCGCCCCGGAACGTCCTCCTCCGCCTACTTTGCCGTACGGGCGTGAGCACGGCCGTGACGCACTTCCGGAATCGCCACCAGCTAAAAGGCGCGCCGCTCGAGGCGGTCCTCGCCTTCTGCCGGTCCGCCGTCGAGGGCGGCGTAGCGCACGACCCGGCAACGGCCACGCTCCCGCCGGACGGCGCCGCCGCCCACGCCGGGCTGACGATAGCGGACGGGTATACCTGTACGGTAGCGGGGTGCCTATACCGAACGATTAACCGGAAAAAAATCCTGCACCACGCCCGGACGGCGCCGCACGGCGGCGTCCCGACGAGCTGGGCGCCGGTACGACTCCAGTCGTATACCCCCGGACGGCACGCGCGGTACTGGATCGTAGCGGATGAGGGTAAGGGCGAGGGCGCCGCCTTAGACGATATAAGCGACGGCGACGGCTAGGGGCCGATGCTGGCAGCGTACGGCACGCGGCACGCCGCCGAGGAGGAGGCGCGGCGGCGGGTCGCCGAGGGGCCCGCCGGTCTCGACGGCGACTCGGTCTAGGTCCGCGAGGTGGGCTGGGCGCAGCACCTCCAGGGTAAGGATCTCGTGGCGCTGTACGAGGCGAGCCAGGGGCCGGCCACGAAGGCGGCGCGGGCGACGCTCGCGGACCCGGCCGCGCAGGCCGCCCAGAACCGGCTCGCGCGTCTCGCGGCCGCGTTCGACGGCACGCTCGCGCACGCGCTCGAGCGGCTCGCGTCGGTCCCGCACGAAACGCTCCGCTGGCTCGAGAGTATCGACCCCGCGAAGCCGGCGGCGCGGCCGTTCCGGGAGAGGGAGCACGCGAGCTCGATGGACCGGTACCGCGCGTACTTGCAGCGCTATCTCTGCTACTGCGTACAGGCGTACGGGCTCGGGCGCGCGGCGGCCGAGGCGCAGCGCGGGATCCGCTTTACCGACCGGCAGTGGAACGCGCTCGGGGATATTATCGAGGCGCTCGACGATACGGACACGGACAAGGGGGCGGACGACGGGGCGGACGACGGGGCGGACGACGGGGCGGACGACGGGGAGGAGGGGGGCCAGGGCTGGCTACGCCGTACGGTCTTCCAGTTCTGTGTATACTCGCTCCAGCAGAAGCTCGGTGGCCGCATCTTCGCCAGCCCGCTGCTGCACTTCGCCGCCGCGCGTGGCGGCCGGCGGCCGACTACACGACGCAGCTCGCGGGGCTGCTCTGGTGCGCGCGGGCGCTGCTGCTCGAGGCCGCCTTCGAGGGCCAGCCGGACGACGTCGAGGCCGTCGAGGTCGAGGCGGTCGAGCACTTCCGCGCGGCGCACCGTACGTGGCTCGCCGACGGGTCGCACACGCCGGTCAGCACGATTATCCGCTGGATGGCGTACAGCAAGGGGCACCGCCGGCAGGAGGGCGGCGCGCCGCGCGTGCTCTAGGAGGCGGGCGCCGGCACGAACGGCGAGAAGGCGGTGCTACGCTTCGTGGGGCAGCGGATCCGCGTCGCCGACGTCCGTACGTGCGCGCGCGCCGTCGTGGACGAGGCCGCGGGGCTGCTCGACCAGCTCTGCTTCGGCGGCTGGGGCGCGCTCGCGGCCGGGCTCGATCTCGGCCGGATCACGGACACGGTGCTCTTCGAGGGCGCCGGCCGCTCGTTCGCTACCGAGAAGGCGAACGGCTGGCTCGAGCCCGGGCACGCGCGGCTCGCGGCGCTGGCCCGCGCCGCGCTATGGGACGCGCGGGGGCAGCGGTGGCGCAACGCCGCCGTACGGCAGTGGCTCGACCGGCTACAGGCGTTCCGGCGCGCGCTGCTCGTGGCCACGCACGTCTGGGGCGGCCAGCCGGGGCGGGGGCCCGAGATCATGACGCTGCGGCACTGCGACACGCAGCAGCTGCCCCGGAACGTCTTTCTCGTGGCCGGGGACGTGATGCTCGTGACGGACCGCGATAAGGCGAAGGCGATCCGCGGGCTCGGCCGGAAGGTCGCCCGCTTCCTGCCCGCGCGCGTCGGCCGGCTGCTGGTCGCGTACGTCGCCTGGCTGCTCCCGTTCGAGCGGCTCCTCCAGGCGGGCGCCGGCGTCCAGGGGCCGGCGCCGGCGCTCGCGGCGCTGCTCTGGCGGGACGCGCGGGCGGGCGCGTGGGACACGGCTATGCTAAGCCGGCAGCTCGTCCGCGTAACCGGCCGGCATCTCGGTGTCGAGCTCTCAGTCGCGCAGTACCGGCACGTCGCGATCGAGCTAGGCCGTACGGTCCGCGGCCTCGCTATCCGCTAGTTCGAGGTGGACCCGGCCGGCGAGGCGGACGGGGACGGGGCGGCTCTCGAGGACGCGGTGACGGGGGAAGCGCGTACGGGGCCGCGGCTCGAGTCGATCTAGGACCTGCAGGCGACGCACGGGAGCGCGGTCGCGCAGCAGCATTACGCCGTCGACGTCCGGTTCCCGAGCCAGCTCCAGCCGGCGATGGTGGCGAACTACCGCGAGATCAGCCGGCTCTAGCACGCGTATCTCGAGGGCGACGGCGGCGGCGGCGGGGGGCGGGCCGCCGGGGCCGGGGCGAAACGGGACTATACGCCCGAGGAGGGCCCGTACGGGGACGCGACGAAAAGCGGCGGGGCGCCCGCGGCGAAGCGTACGAAACTGTTTCTGCCCGGCCCCGAGGCGAAGGCTCTCGAGACGCCGCCGCCCCCGTCGGTCGAGAGTGCGCTCGCGACGCTGCTCGGGCCGGGCGCGACGTGGCGGTCGGCCGAGCAGGAGGCGGCGGCCCGGCAGGTGCTCGCGCTCCGCGGGGACGCCGTCTTTATCGTCGTGCTCCCGACGGGCGCCGGGAAGAGCGTGCTGTTTCTGCTCCCCGCGGTGCCGGCGCTCGACGCCGGCGTGAGCGTTGTAGTCGTGCCGTTCGTCGCCTTAGTCGGCGATCTCGTACGGCGTGCGCGTACCGCCGGGCTAGACTGCTTGCACTGGCGGCCGGCCGAGGCGGCCGGCCGCGAGGGGCCGGCGCGGGTCGCGCGTCTCGTGCTCGTAAGCGCCGACGTCGCGAGCACGCCCGAGTTTCTCGTATACGTCGATAGTCTCCGGGCGCGGGGGCTGCTCGGGCGGATCTTCGTGGACGAGTGCCACACGGTGCTAATGGACGCCGCATACCGACCGCGGCTCCCCGAGGTGCGCGCCGTGTACCGGTTCGACTGCCCCGTGGTGCTGCTCACGGCGACGCTCCCCGTACGGCTCGAGCGGCCGTTCCGCGAGCTGATGCTCGCCGAGGACGCCGCGTTGCTCCGGGCGCGCACAACGAAGCGGAACATCCGGTACCGCGTCGAGACGGTGCCGCCGCGGCCGGGCGCGGTCGACGAGGAGGTGGTCCGGACGGTGCGCGCCTTCCAGCGCGGCTGGGGGGCGGCGCAGAAGGGCGTGGTCTACTGCCGGTCGAAAAGCCGGTGCGAGGCGCTCGCCGAGGCGATCGGGTGCGCGTACTACCATAGCGGCGTCGCCGAGGCCGTACGGCAGGCGCGCTTCGAGGCGTGGGCGGCGGGCACGGGCGCGGGCGGCGGCGCGGGCCGCTGGATCGTGGCCACGACGGGGCTGGGCACAGGGGTCGACGTCGGCGGGCTCGCGGCCGTCGTCCACGCGGAGCTGCCGTACGGGCTTATCGATTTCAGCCAGCAGACCGGCCGCGGCGCGCGCGGCGCGGGCGAGACGGCGGACTCGGTCGTCGTCTGGGACGGGCGGCCGGCGTGGGCAAGCCCGCACAGCAGCGATATCGAGCAGCGGAACCGGCAGGCGATGGACTGGTTCGTCCAGAGCGTCGACTGCCGGCGGGTCGTGCTCGGCACCTTTCTCGACGGGCAAGGGGCCGACTGCGCGACGCTCGCGGCCGAGGCGTGCGACCGGTGCCAGGCCGCTGTACGCGACCCGGGGCCCGCCCACGACGCGAGGGCCGCCCCCCCCGAGGCGGCCGTACGCGCGCCGAACCGGCTCCAGGCGGCCTGCCGGGCCCGCCACGCCGAGGACGCGAGGCTGGCCGCGTGGCTGCGCGCCGTCCGGCACGGCGGCAGCTGTCCCGTCTGTCTCGTGAAGTGGCTCCAGCGGGGGCGGCCGGCGCCGCTCCGCGCGCGGACCCAGCACCCGTTTCGACAGTGCCGTACGGTTCCGCCGGCGCGGTACGCGGGGTGGCGACGGCAGCTCGTGTTCCCGCCGTATAGCGGCTGTTTCCGCTGCGGGCTCCCGGCCGGCTGGTGCGCCGCGGCGGACCCGGAGAAGGCGGGCGCGGGGGTGGGCGCGGCTACGTGCGAGTGGACGGACACGATGCTGCCGGTCCTGCTACTAGCGGAGGACAGCCGGACGGTGCAGGGGCTGCTCGCCGCGGCGTACGACGTCGACGCGGCCGACGCTGCGGCGTTCCGCGTATGGCTCGGCCGCGGCCGGCACGAAGACGGCGTTTATACGACGAATGCGTTCATAGCGTGGCGGGCGATTATTACCGACGCGTATCAAGCCGCCGATACGCTCGAGGTAAAAAAGGGAGGAGAAGAAAAAGCCTAATAAGTATTATAAGGAAAAAAAAGTAGGTATTATAAAGAAAGGAAGTAAGTATTATAAGGAAAGGAAGTAGATATTATAAGGAAAGGAAATAAGTATTATCTAATAATTTAAGACGGTTCGTAAAAGTTCGTAATAATAAAGGCTTATCTACTTTTAAATATAAAATAAAAGAGAATCTAAAGAATAAAATAAATTTATATAAAATAACTAAAAGGAAACGTTTAATATACTATAAAAACTGACTACTAGAATCCGAAATCTCTTTATAATAAGAGCTTAAAGATAAAAATAAGCGATATTATATACTTTATAAAGCTTAGTAGTTCTTAAAAACTTTATTAAAAGGTAACGGTTATTAATATATTTAATACTTATATAGCCGATTTTTATATAAGTAGTCCGGGGGGGCTTATCGGAGGAATATCTCCCGGGCCCGGGCTCCGATCGAGAAACGGATCTAGGCTTATAATAGAGTCTAAAAAGCGTTATCCGGCTTAAGATTCCCTTCCTAAAGTCGGTCGGCACCTTTATAAAAAAGTAAGGATTATTAAAAAAAGAAGGGTTCGCCTTTTATAACAGGAGAGAAAAAATAACATAAAAAGCTATTTCTTCGTAAAAGGAGAAAAAGGAAAACCGGGGAAGACTTAAAGATAATACTTAACGAGTTTCTACCTTAAATATACGAAGCGTAAAATTAGAAACTATTTAATAAAGTAAAAAGCCGAGATATAAAAAGTAACTATAAGGGAAGTAAGCCTTAAAGGAGGCCTTATAGTAAAGTGCCGTCTTAAATTATTATTTTAATATAAAGAGGAAGTAAGAAGAGTAAAACCGTAATCTTAATATTACTTACCTTTAGCTAAAAAGAAAGATTCCGATAACGGAAAAGACTCCTATATATAGGTAAATAAAGTCTAAATAAGGGGGAAAAAGTAAGGAAGATATCGTTAAACTATTTATATAATATACAGTAAAAACTAAGAGTACTAAATCGAGATATCTTTATAACGGGAGCTCGAATAAGAAAGTAGACTATACTAAGTGATCTATAAGGTTTAATAGTACCTTAGAACTATATCGGAAGGGTAGGGTAGATATAAGATACTATACTAATAATAAAGATTTAATCGAAAGTAGTCCGAGAGGTCTTACTTTCTGATTATCTTTATAACTAAGGCTTATATCTAGAAACGGATAGGTGTATAAGATAGAGCAGAAAGAGCTTTATCCGGTTATATATTATCTTAACGAAGTTATCCGGAATCTCTATACTAAAGTCTAGATATTAAGGAAAGGAGTTTTTTACCTTCTACCGCGGTATAAAAGAAACGTTTTAAAACACGTTTCTTATAACTAAAAGAATAGGTATAAAGACGAAAAGGCTTTATCGAGGTATAAGAAAAGTTTATACGTTTAATATATTTTTATTATTTTTATAACTAAAGCTTTTATTTAAAAACGGAGAAATATATACGATAAAGTATAAAAAGCTTTACCCGGTTTTATATTATAGTAGGAAAGTTTATTAGAGAGGAAAAAAAGGGCTAACCGTCGAAAATACGAGCTAGTCCGTCGGAGAGGAGTATTAGGGGTTAACGGTCGGTAGTATATAGCTAGCCGGTCAGAGAGGAAAGAAAAGGGCTAACCGTCGGAAATACGAAGCTAGCCCGTCGGTGATAAAGAAAAAGACTAACCGCCGGAAGTACGTAGCTAGCCCGTCGGAAACAAAGAAAAAGGGCTAACCGTCGGCGGTGCGAAGCTGGCCCGTTAAAGAGGGTTATAAGGGGCTAACCGTCGGCGGTGCGAAGCTAGCCCGTCGGAGACGAAGAAAAAGGGCTAACCGTCGGCGGTGCGAAGCTGGCCCGTTAAAGAGGGTTATAAGGGGCTAACCGTCGGCGGTGCGAAGCTGGCCCGTCGAAGAGGGTTATAAGGGGCTAACCGTGGGCGGTGCGAAGCTAGCCCGTTAGAGAGGGTTATAAGCGGTTAACCGTCGGCAGTACGTAGCTAGCCGGTCGGAGACGGTTATTAGGGGTTAACCGTTGGAGACGAAGAAAGAGGGCTAACCGTCGGCGGTACGAAGCTGGCCCGTCGAAGACGAAGAAAAAGGGCTAACCGTCGGCGGTACGAAGCTAGCCCGTTAAAGAGGGTTATAAGGGGCTAACCGTCGGCGGTGCGAAGCTGGCCCGTTAGAGACGAAGAAAAAGGGCTAAGCGTCGGCGGTACGAAGCTAGCCCGTTAGAGAGGGTTATAAGCGGTTAACCGTCGGCAGTGCGTAGCTAGCCGTTAAAGAGGGTTATAAGGGGTTAACCGTCGGCGAACGGAGACGAAGAAAAAGGGCTAACCGTCGGCGGTGCGAAGCTAGCCCGTTAAAGAGGGTTATAAGGGGCTAACCGTAGGCGGTGCGGAGCTGGCCCGTCGGAGACGGCTATAAGGGGCTAACCGTAGGCGGTACGAAGCTGGCCCGTCGGAGACGAAGCTATAGGGGGCTAACCGTCGGCGGAGCTGGCCCGTCGGAGACGAGAAAAAAGGGCTAACCGTCGGCGGTGCGGAGCTAGCCCGTCGGAGACGGCTATAAGGGGTTAACCGTAGGCGGTGCGGAGCTAGCCCGTCGGAGACGGCTATAAGGGGGCTAACCGTAGGCGGTGCGGAGCTGGCCCGTCGGAGACGGCTATAGGGGGCTAACCGTAGGTGGTACGGAGCTGGCCCGTCGAAGACGGTTATAACCGTAGGTGGTACGGAGCTGGCCCGTAAGAGTTATAAAAGTAAAAAGAAAAGAAAAAAAAGAAAGATAAAAAAAGCGAGGTTATAAAGAATAAAAAGAGAAAAAAAAAGAAAAAAAGGTAAAGGGATATAAGAAATAACATAATAAATTAAGCTAATAAAAAAGGATTATAAGTAGATTATAAGACGGTAATATTTAAAAAAGCTTTTCTTAATAAAGAAAAGTAAAGAAAATAAAATAAAGTAAGTAGTTCTTTTTATTTTATAATATATTTATAAGAAAAAAAAAAAAGAATATATAAAAGGTAATAATAAGAGAAATAAAGTTTAATAAGTATAAAGGTTAACCGTTATAAGTATAATAAAAAAAAGAAAGTAAAAGAAGAGAAAAAAAAGTAAAAGGTAAAAAAGAAAGATAAAAAAATAAGATATAAGAAAAGAGTAAGGTAAAAATAAAATAGAATAAAAAAAGGGGGAAAAAAGGAAAAAAAAAGAAAAGTATAAGAAAAAGAGGAAGAAAAGAAAAGAGAGAGAAAAAGAGAAAAAGAGAAAGTATAAAAAAAAGAGAAAAAAGGTAGAAAAGAAAAGAAAAGGTAAAGATAAAAGAATAGATTTGTTAAAAGTAGAAGGGTAATAATTAAAAGAGGTTAAGGAGTTAAAAAGGTTTAAAGTATAAAAAAAAAGAGAAAAGAAGATAGAAAATAAAGAGAATTAAAGGAAGGAAAGGAATTTAAAAAAGGTAAAGATTTAAAGAGGTTTAAAAAGTAAGAAGGTTTAAAGCATATAAAAGTTTAAAAGAAAAAAAAAGATTTTAAAATAAAAAGGTATAAGGAGTTTAATAATAGGGGAAAAAGAAAGAATAATAAAAGATAAAAGAGGTAAAAGAGATTAAGAAGATAGAAGGAATTTAAGAATTTTTAAAATAAAAGGATAATTAAAAATAAAAAGAGATTAAGAAATTTAAGAAGTAATAAATAGATAAATATAAGTATAAAAAAGAGATAAGTTTAAGAATTATATTAATAAGTTTAAGAATATTATTAATAAGTATAAGAGAAAGGAAAATAATTTTTTAAAAAGGTATAAATAAAAAAGAGAATTAATAAAAGTATATATAAGAAGAATAAAAAGAATATAAAAGAAAAGAAAAGAAAATAGAATTAAAAGAGAATTAAGAGTTATAAGGAAAATAAAAAATAAGGATAAATATAAGTTAAGGTAAAGAAAAAGGGAAAAAAGAAAAAGTAAAAAGAAAAGGGTATTAAAAAAGGAGGAGAAAAATATTTAAAAGGGGGTATAAGTATAATTATATTAAAGAGTGAATAGATATTAAAAGGGGTATAAGTATAATTATATTAAAATATTAAGAAATAATAAATAAAAGGTATAAGTATAAGTAAAGTAAGAGATTATAAGATATTAAAAGGGGGTATAAGTATAATTATATTAGAAAATGAGGAGATATTAAAAGGGGGGGTATAAATATAATTATATAATAGAAATAAGAATAAGAATAAAAATAAAAAGGAGGATAAGAATAAAAAAAGGAATAAAAAGAGAAATAAAAAGGAGAGGAAAAGTAAGAGAAAGAATAAAATAAAAATAAAAGTAAAAATAAGAATAAAAGAAGAATAAGAGTAAGGGGAAGAATAAAAGAAGAATAAGAGTAAGGGGAAGAATAAAAAGAAGAATAAGATTTAAAATTAAAAAAAAAGAAGAATAAAGGTAAGAATAAGAAGAAGTATAAGAAAAAAGAAAAGAGTAAGAATAAGAGTAAGTATTAAAAGATAAAAAAAAAGAAGGAAAAGAAAAAGGGAAAAAAGAGAGAAATAAAGGGAAGAAGAAAGATAAGGTAAAGAGATAAAAAAGGAAGAAAGAGAATAAAAAAGATAAAAGTAAAAAAGAGAGGAGAAAAGGGAGAAGTAAAAGATATAAGAAAAAGTAAAGGTATATATATATATTAAAGGATAAGGAGATATTAAAAGGGAGGTAGTTAAGAAGAAGTTAAGGTTAAGGTTAATGAAAGAAGTAAAAGAAGGGAGGAAGTGAAAGAAGTAAAAGAAGTAAAAGAAGTAAAAGGAAAAGAAGTAGAAGAAGTAAAAGGAAAAGAAGTAAAAGGAAAAGAAATAAAAGTAATAGTAAGAGGAAGATAAAAAAGAAATTAAGAAGAAAAAAATATTAAAGGATAAATATAAGAAAAAAGGTAAAAAGAAAATAAGGAAAGAAATAAAAGTAAGAATTAAAGAAAGAAGAAAAGTAAGATAAAGAGTAAGAATAAGAAAAAAGAAGAAAAGTAAGATAAAGAGTAAGATTAAGAAAAAAGAAAGAAAGGGGATTAAAATAAAGAAGAAATAAAGAAAAGAATAAGAATTAAAAAAATAAGAAGAAAAGTAAATAAAGTAAGTAAGGTAAAAAGAGGTAAAAAAGTAAAAGGAATTAAAAAATTAAAGAGGAAAGAGGATTAAGAAAATAAAGGATTAAGAAGTTTAAGATTATAAAAAGGTAAGGAATAAAAGGTAATAAAAGAATTAAGAGATAAAAAGAAGAATAAAGATTTAAAAGATGAAAGAATAGAAAAAATTAAAAAAAGTTAAGGAAAGGAAGGAAATAAAAAAATAAAGGAGGAAAAAAAGAAAAGATTAAGTAAAAAAGGAGAAATAAAAGAAAAAGAAAGAAAAGGAAGAAGAAGAGGAAAGGAATAAAGTAAGAAGAGAAAGAGTAAATAAAAAGAAAAGTAAAAGTAAAAGTGAGGGGAAAAAAAAGGTAATAGTTAAGGTAAGAAAAAGTAAAGTAAGGGGTGATAATTAAGGTAAGATAAAGTAAAGTAAGAAAGGATAATTAAGGTAAGAGAGATTAAAGTAAGAAGGGATAGTTAAGGTAAGAAAAAGTAGAGTAAGGGGTGATAGTTAAGGTAAGAGAGAGTGGAGTAAGGGGTGATAGTTAAGGTAAGAGAGAGTAAAATAGGAAGGGATAGTTAAGGTAAGGAAAAGTAGAGTAAAGGGTGATAGTTAAGGTAAGAGAGAGTAAAGTAAGAAAGGATAGTTAAGGTAAGAAAAAGTAAAGTAAGGGGTGATAGTTAAGGTAAGAGAGAGTAAAGTAAGAAGGGATAGTTAAGGTAAGAAAAAGTAAAGTAAGGGGTAATAGTTAGGGTAAGAGAGAGTAGAGTAGGAAGGGATAATTAAGGTAAGAAAAAGTAAAGTAAGGGGTAATAGTTAAGGTAAGAGAGTGGAGTAAGGGGTGATAGTTAAGGTAAGTATAATAAAGTAGTATTTATATATATATATATATATAGGTGTGAGTATATAAGTATATAAGTATATATATATATAGGTGTATATATATAAGTATAAGTATATAAATGTAAATGTTAAGGTATATAAGTATATAAGTGTGTGTATATATAGGTATATATATATAAGTGTATAAATATTAAGGTATAAGTAGATAGGTGTAAGTATATAAGTATATAAATATATAAGTATATAAGTATAAGTATATAAGTATATAAGTATAAGTATATAAGTATATAAGTATAAGTATATATATATATAGGTGTATTTATAAGTATATAAGTATAAGTATATAAGTATATTAATATAAGTATATAAGTATATAAGTATATATAAGTATATAAGTATATATATATAAGAAAAAGTTATATAAGTAATAGTAAAAGTGAAAAAAGAAGATTAATAAAAGGGGAATAAGGTGATGAAAAAAGATATAAAGAATTTAGAGAGAAATAAGGAAATAGTAATAAGTTAAAAAAGTAGAAGTAAAAAATAAGATTGATAGGAAAAAGAGTAAAGGTAAGAAAAGAAAGTTATAGAGATGATAAAAGTAAAGAGAATAGAATAAAATATTATAAAAATAAAGATAATAATAAAAGTGATAAGAAGTAAAAGAAATAAGAGTAAAAGTTAAAAGAAGATAAAATTATTAAATAAAAATAAAAGAAATAGTGATAAAAGTTATAGAAATAAGAGTAAAAGTTAAGATGATAAAATTATTAAAGTAAAAATAAAAGAAAAAGAATTAAAGGAATGATAATAAAGTTATAGAAATAGGAGTAAAAGTTAAGAAGATAAATTATTAAAGTAAGAATAAAAGAAATAGAGATTAAAGGAATAATAATAGAAGTTATAGAAATAGGAGTAAAAGTTAAGAAGATAAATTATTAAAGTAAGAATAAAAGAAATAGAAATTAAAGGAATAATAATAGAAGTTATAGAAAAAGGAGTTATAAAGATTATAATTAAATTATAATAAAATAAAGTATATATACATATATATCTATATTTATATATAAGGATATCATATATAATATTATATTAACCTAAATTTTATCTTCTTTTAACTTTTACTCTTATTTCTTTTACTTCTTATCACTTTTATTATTATCTTTATTTTTATAATATTTTATTCTATTCTCTTTACTTTTATCATCATCTCTATAACTTTCTTTTCTTACCTTTACTCTTTTTCTTATAAATCTTATTTTATCACTTCTACTTTTTTAACTTTTTACTATTTCCTTATTTCTTTCTAAATTCCTTTATATCTTTTTTTATCACCTTATTCCCCTTTTATTAATCTTCTTTTTTCACTTTTACTATTACTTATATAACTTTTTTTTATATATATACTTATACTTATATACTTATATACTTATACTTATATACTTATATACTTATACTAATATACTTATATACTTATACTTATATACTTATAAATACACCTATATATATATATACTTATACTTATATACTTATATACTTATACTTATATACTTATATACTTATACCTATATACTTATATATTTATATACTTATATACTTACACCTATATACTTATACCTAAATATTTATACACTTATATATATATACCTATATATACACACACTTATATACTTATATACCTTAACATTTACATTTATATACTTATACTTATATATATACACCTATATATATATATACTTATATACTTATATACTCACACCTATATATATATATATATAAATACTACTTTATTATACTTACCTTAACTATCACCCCTTACTCCACTCTCTTACCTTAACTATTACCCCTTACTTTACTTTTTCTTACCTTAATTATCCCTTCCTACTCTACTCTCTCTTACCCTAACTATTACCCCTTACTTTACTTTTTCTTACCTTAACTATCCCTTCTTACTTTACTCTCTCTTACCTTAACTATCACCCCTTACTTTACTTTTTCTTACCTTAACTATCCTTTCTTACTTTACTCTCTCTTACCTTAACTATCACCCTTTACTCTACTTTTCCTTACCTTAACTATCCCTTCCTATTTTACTCTCTCTTACCTTAACTATCACCCCTTACTCCACTCTCTCTTACCTTAACTATCACCCCTTACTCTACTTTTTCTTACCTTAACTATCCCTTCTTACTTTAATCTCTCTTACCTTAATTATCCTTTCTTACTTTACTTTATCTTACCTTAATTATCACCCCTTACTTTACTTTTTCTTACCTTAACTATTACCTTTTTTTTCCCCTCACTTTTACTTTTACTTTTCTTTTTATTTACTCTTTCTCTTCTTACTTTATTCCTTTCCTCTTCTTCTTCCTTTTCTTTCTTTTTCTTTTATTTCTCCTTTTTTACTTAATCTTTTCTTTTTTTCCTCCTTTATTTTTTTATTTCCTTCCTTTCCTTAACTTTTTTTAATTTTTTCTATTCTTTCATCTTTTAAATCTTTATTCTTCTTTTTATCTCTTAATTCTTTTATTACCTTTTATTCCTTACCTTTTTATAATCTTAAACTTCTTAATCCTTTATTTTCTTAATCCTCTTTCCTCTTTAATTTTTTAATTCCTTTTACTTTTTTACCTCTTTTTACCTTACTTACTTTATTTACTTTTCTTCTTATTTTTTTAATTCTTATTCTTTTCTTTATTTCTTCTTTATTTTAATCCCCTTTCTTTCTTTTTTCTTAATCTTACTCTTTATCTTACTTTTCTTCTTTTTTCTTATTCTTACTCTTTATCTTACTTTTCTTCTTTCTTTAATTCTTACTTTTATTTCTTTCCTTATTTTCTTTTTACCTTTTTTCTTATATTTATCCTTTAATATTTTTTTCTTCTTAATTTCTTTTTTATCTTCCTCTTACTATTACTTTTATTTCTTTTCCTTTTACTTCTTTTCCTTTTACTTCTTCTACTTCTTTTCCTTTTACTTCTTTTACTTCTTTTACTTCTTTCACTTCCTCCCTTCTTTTACTTCTTTCATTAACCTTAACCTTAACTTCTTCTTAACTACCTCCCTTTTAATATCTCCTTATCCTTTAATATATATATACCTTTACTTTTTCTTATATCTTTTACTTCTCCCTTTTCTCCTCTCTTTTTTACTTTTATCTTTTTTATTCTCTTTCTTCCTTTTTTATCTCTTTACCTTATCTTTCTTCTTCCCTTTATTTCTCTCTTTTTTCCCTTTTTCTTTTCCTTCTTTTTTTTTATCTTTTAATACTTACTCTTATTCTTACTCTTTTCTTTTTTCTTATACTTCTTCTTATTCTTACCTTTATTCTTCTTTCTTTTTTAATTTTAAATCTTATTCTTCTTTTTATTCTTCCCCTTACTCTTATTCTTCTTTTATTCTTCCCCTTACTCTTATTCTTCTTTTATTCTTATTTTTACTTTTATTTTTATTTTATTCTTTCTCTTACTTTTCCTCTCCTTTTTATTTCTCTTTTTATTCCTTTTTTTATTCTTATCCTCCTTTTTATTTTTATTCTTATTCTTATTTCTATTATATAATTATATTTATACCCCCCCTTTTAATATCTCCTCATTTTCTAATATAATTATACTTATACCCCCCTTTTAATATCTTATAATCTCTTACTTTACTTATACTTATACCTTTTATTTATTATTTCTTAATATTTTAATATAATTATACTTATACCCCTTTTAATATCTATTCACTCTTTAATATAATTATACTTATACCCCCTTTTAAATATTTTCTCCTCCTTTTTTAATACCCTTTTCTTTTTACTTTTTTCTTTTTTCCCTTTTTCTTTACCTTAACTTATATTTATCCTTATTTTTTTATTTTCCTTATAACTCTTAATTCTCTTTTAATTCTATTTTCTTTTCTTTTCTTTTATATTCTTTTTATTCTTCTTATATATACTTTTATTAATTCTCTTTTTTATTTATACCTTTTTAAAAAATTATTTTCCTTTCTCTTATACTTATTAATAATATTCTTAAACTTATTAATATAATTCTTAAACTTATCTCTTTTTTATACTTATATTTATCTATTTATTACTTCTTAAATTTCTTAATCTCTTTTTATTTTTAATTATCCTTTTATTTTAAAAATTCTTAAATTCCTTCTATCTTCTTAATCTCTTTTACCTCTTTTATCTTTTATTATTCTTTCTTTTTCTTTTATTATTAAACTCCTTATACCTTTTTTATTTTAAAATCCTTTTTTTTTCTTTTAAACTTTTATAATCTTTAAACCTTCTTACTTTTTAAACCTCTTTAAATCTTTACCTTTTTTAAATTCCTTTCCTTCCTTTAATTCTCTTTATTTTCTATCTTCTTTTTTCTTTTTTTTTATACTTTAAACCTTTTTAACTCCTTAACCTCTTTTAATTATTACCCTTCCACTTTTAATAAATCTATTCTTTTATCTTTACTTCTTCTTTTCCTTTTTACCCTTTTTCTTCTTTTTTTATACTTTCTCTTTTTCTCTTTTTCTCTCTCTTTTCTTTTCTTCCTCTTTTTCTTATACTTTTCTTTTTTTTTCCTTTTTTCCCCCTTTTTTATTCTATTTTATTTTTACCTTACTCTTTTCTTATATCTTCTTTTTTTATCTTTCTTTTTTACCTTTTACTTTTTTTTCTCTTCTTTTACTTTCTTTTTTTTATTATACTTATAACGGTTAACCTTTATACTTATTAAACTTTATTTCTCTTATTATTACCTTTTATATATTCTTTTTTCTATTTCTTCTTTAAATAGTTTAAATTTCTTATAATGATACCTCTTTTATATATAAATTATTTATTATACCATTTTTTCTTTTTATCCCGGTTAATAATATACCGCGTACGGTTAGCCCCTTATAGCCGTCTCCGACGGGCCAGCTCCGCACCGCCTACGGTTAGCCCCCTATAGCCGTCTCCGACGGGCCAGCTCCGCACCGCCTACGGTTAGCCCCCTATAGCCGTCTCCGACGGGCCAGCTCCGCACCGCCTACGGTTAGCCCCCTATAGCCGTCTCCGACGGGCCAGCTCCGCACCGCCTACGGTTAGCCCCCTATAGCCGTCTCCGACGGGCCAGCTCCGCACCGCCTACGGTTAGCCCCCTATAGCCGTCTCCGACGGGCTAGCTCCGCACCGACTACGGTCAACCCCTTATAGCCGTCTCCGACGGGCCAGCTCCGCACCGCCGACGGTTAGCTCCTTATAACCCTCTTTAACGGGCTAGCTTCGCACCGCCGACGGTTAGCCCTTTTTCTTCGTCTCCGACGGGCTAGCTTCGTACCGCCGACGGTTAGCCCTTTTTCTTCGTCTCCGACGGGCCAGCTTCGTACCGCCGACGGTTAACCGCTTATAACCCTCTTTAACGGGCTAGCTTCGTACTGCCTACGGTTAGCCCCTTATAACCCTCTTCGACGGGCTAGCTTCGCACCGCCGACGGTTAGCCCTTTTTCTTCGTCTCCGACGGGCTAGCTCCGCACCGCCTACGGTTAGCCCCCTATAGCTGTCTCCGACGGGCTAGCTCCGCACCGCCTACGGTTAACCCCCTATAGCCGTCTCCGACGGGCCAGCTCCGCACCGCCGACAGTTAGCTCCTTATAACCCTCTTTAACGGGCCAGCTTCGCACCGCCGACGGTTAGCCCTTTTTCTTCGTCTCCGACGGGCTAGCTTCGTACCGCCGACGGTTAGCCCCTTATAACCCTCTTTAACGGGCTAGCTTCGTACCGCCGACGGTTAGCTCCTTATAACCCTCTTTAACGGGCTAGCTTCGTACCGCCGACGGTTAGCCCTTTTTCTTCGTCTCCGACGGGCCAGCTTCGCACCGCCGACGGTTAGCCCCTTATAACCTTCTTTAACGGGCCAGCTTCGTACCGCCGACGGTTAGCCCTTTTTCTTCGTCTCCGACGGGCCAGCTTCGCACCGCCGACGGTTAGCCCTCTTTCTTCGTCTCCGACGGTTAACCCCTAATAACCGTCTCCGACCGGCTAGCTACGCACTGCCGACGGTTAACCGCTTATAACCCTCTCTAACGGGTAAGCTATATACTGCCGACGGTTAGCCCTCTTTCTTTATCTCCGACGGTTAACCCCTAATAACCGTCTCCGACCGGCTAGCTACATATAGCCGACGGTTAACCCCTTATAACCCTCTCTAACGGGCTAGCTACGCCCTTCCGACGGTTAGCCCTTTTTCTTTATTTCCGACGGGCTAGCTCCGTATCGCCTACGGTTAGCCCCTTATAACCCTCTTCGACGGGCCAGCTTCGCACCGCCGACGGTTAGCCCCTTATAACCCTCTTTAACGGGCCAGCTTCGCACCGCCGACGGTTAGCCCTTTTTCTTCGTCTCTGACGGGCCAGCTTCGTACCGCCGACGGTTAGCCCCTTATAACCCTTTTTAACGGGCTAGCTTCGCACCGCCGACGGTTAGCCCTTTTTCTTTGTTTCCGACGGGCTAGCTACGTACTGCCGACGGCTGACCCTTTTTCTTCGTCTCCGACGGGCTAGCTTCGCACCGCCGACGGTTAGCCCCTTATAACCCTCTTTAACGGGCTAGCTTCGTACCGCCGACGGTTAGCCCTTTTTCTTCGTCTCCGACGGGCTAGCTTCGCACCGCCGACGGTTAGCCCTCTTTCTTTGTCTTCGACGGGCTAGCTATATACTACCGACGGTTAGCCACTAATAACCCTCTCCGACGGGCTAGCTACGTACTTCCGGCGGTTAGTCTTTTTCTTTATCACCGACGGGCTAGCTTCGTATTTCCGACGGTTAGCCCTTTTCTTTCCTCTTTAACCGGCTAGCTATATACTACCGACCGTTAACCCCTAATACTCCTCTCCGACGGACTAGCTCGTATTTTCGACGGTTAGCCCTTTTTTTCCTCTCTAATAAACTTTCCTACTATAATATAAAACCGGGTAAAGCTTTTTATACTTTATCGTATATATTTCTCCGTTTTTAAATAAAAGCTTTAGTTATAAAAATAATAAAAATATATTAAACGTATAAACTTTTCTTACACCTCGATAAAGCCTTTTCGTCTTTATACCTATTCTTTTAGTTATAAGAAACGTGTTTTAAAACGTTTCTTTTATACCGCGGTAGAAGGTAAAAAACTCCTTTCCTTAATATCTAGACTTTAGTATAGAGATTCCGGATAACTTCGTTAAGATAATATATAACCGGATAAAGCTCTTTCTGCTCTATTTTATACACCTATCCGTTTCTAGATATAAGCCTTAGTTATAAAGATAATCAGAAAGTAAGACCTCTCGGACTACTTTCGATTAAATCTTTATTATTAGTATAGTATCTTATATCTACCCTACCCTTCCGATATAGTTCTAAGGTACTATTAAACCTTATAGATCACTTAGTATAGTCTACTTTCTTATTCGAGCTCCCGTTATAAAGATATCTCGATTTAGTACTCTTAGCTTTTACTATATATTATATAAATAGTTTAACGATATCTTCCTTACTTTTTCCCCCTTATTTAGACTTTATTTACCTATATATAGGAGTTTTGTCCGTTATCGGAATCTTTCTTTTTAGCTAAAGGTAAGTAATATTAAGATTACGGTTTTACTCTTCTTACTTCCTCTTTATATTAAAATAATAATTTAAGACGGCACTTTACTATAAGGCCTCCTTTAAGGCTTACTTCCCTTATAGTTACTTTTTATATCTCGGCTTTTTACTTTATTAAATAGTTTCTAATTTTACGCTTCGTATATTTAAGGTAGAAACTCGTTAAGTATTATCTTTAAGTCTTCCCCGGTTTTCTTTTTTCTCCTTTTACGAAGAAATAGCTTTTTATGTTATTTTTTCTCTCCTGTTATAAAAGGCGAACCCTTCTTTTTTTAATAATCCTTACTTTTTTATAAAGGTGCCGACCGACTTTAGGAAGGGAATCTTAAGCCGGATAACGCTTTTTAGACTTTATTATAAGCCTAGATCCGTGTCTCGATCGGAGCCCGGGCCCGGGAGATATTCCTCCGGTAAGCCCCTCCGGACTACTTATATAAAAATCGGCTATATAAGTATTAAATATATTAATAACCGTTACCTTTTAATAAAGTTTTTAAGAACTACTAAGCTTTATAAAGTATATAATATCGCTTATTTTTATCTTTAAGCTCTTATTATAAAGAGATTTCGGATTCTAGTAGTTAGTTTTTATAGTATATTAAACGTTTCCTTTTAGTTATTCTATATAAATTTATTTTATTCTTTAGATTCTCTTTTATTTTATATTTAAAAGTAAATAAGCCTTTATTATTACGAACTTTTACGAACCGTCTTAAATTATTAGATAATACTTATTTCCTTTCCTTATAATATCTACTTCCTTTCCTTATAATACTTACTTCCTTTCTTTATAATACCTACTTTTTTTTCCTTATAATACTTATTAGGCTTTTTCTTCTCCTCCCTTTTTTACCTCGAGCGTATCGGCGGCTTGATACGCGTCGGTAATAATCGCCCGCCACGCTATGAACGCATTCGTCGTATAAACGCCGTCTTCGTGCCGGCCGCGGCCGAGCCATACGCGGAACGCCGCAGCGTCGGCCGCGTCGACGTCGTACGCCGCGGCGAGCAGCCCCTGCACCGTCCGGCTGTCCTCCGCTAGTAGCAGGACCGGCAGCATCGTGTCCGTCCACTCGCACGTAGCCGCGCCCACCCCCGCGCCCGCCTTCTCCGGGTCCGCCACGGCGCACCAGCCGGCCGGGAGCCCGCAGCGGAAACAGCCGCTGTACGGCGGGAACACGAGCTGCCGTCGCCACCCCGCGTACCGCGCCGGCGGGACCGTACGGCACTGTCGAAACGGGTGCTGGGTCCGCGCGCGGAGCGGCGCCGGCCGCCCCCGCTGGAGCCACTTCACGAGACAGACGGGACAGCTGCCGCCGTGCCGGACGGCGCGCAGCCACGCGGCCAGCCTCGCGTCCTCGGCGTGGCGGGCCCGGCAGGCCGCCTGGAGCCGGTTCGGCGCGCGTACGGCCGCCTCGGGGGGGGCGGCCCTCGCGTCGTGGGCGGGCCCCGGGTCGCGTACAGCGGCCTGGCACCGGTCGCACGCCTCGGCCGCGAGCGTCGCGCAGTCGGCCCCTTGCCCGTCGAGAAAGGTGCCGAGCACGACCCGCCGGCAGTCGACGCTCTGGACGAACCAGTCCATCGCCTGCCGGTTCCGCTGCTCGATGTCGCTGCTGTGCGGGCTTGCCCACGCCGGCCGCCCGTCCCAGACGACGACCGAGTCCGCCGTCTCGCCCGCGCCGCGCGCGCCGCGGCCGGTCTGCTGGCTGAAATCGATAAGCCCGTACGGCAGCTCCGCGTGGACGACGGCCGCGAGCCCGCCGACGTCGACCCCTGTGCCCAGCCCCGTCGTGGCCACGATCCAGCGGCCCGCGCCGCCGCCCGCGCCCGTGCCCGCCGCCCACGCCTCGAAGCGCGCCTGCCGTACGGCCTCGGCGACGCCGCTATGGTAGTACGCGCACCCGATCGCCTCGGCGAGCGCCTCGCACCGGCTTTTCGACCGGCAGTAGACCACGCCCTTCTGCGCCGCCCCCCAGCCGCGCTGGAAGGCGCGCACCGTCCGGACCACCTCCTCGTCGACCGCGCCCGGCCGCGGCGGCACCGTCTCGACGCGGTACCGGATGTTCCGCTTCGTTGTGCGCGCCCGGAGCAACGCGGCGTCCTCGGCGAGCATCAGCTCGCGGAACGGCCGCTCGAGCCGTACGGGGAGCGTCGCCGTGAGCAGCACCACGGGGCAGTCGAACCGGTACACGGCGCGCACCTCGGGGAGCCGCGGTCGGTATGCGGCGTCTATTAGCACCGTGTGGCACTCGTCCACGAAGATCCGCCCGAGCAGCCCCCGCGCCCGGAGACTATCGACGTATACGAGAAACTCGGGCGTGCTCGCGACGTCGGCGCTTACGAGCACGAGACGCGCGACCCGCGCCGGCCCCTCGCGGCCGGCCGCCTCGGCCGGCCGCCAGTGCAAGCAGTCTAGCCCGGCGGTACGCGCACGCCGTACGAGATCGCCGACTAAGGCGACGAACGGCACGACCACGACGCTCACGCCGGCGTCGAGCGCCGGCACGCGGGGAGCAGAAACAGCACGCTCTTCCCGGCGCCCGTCGGGAGCACGACGATAAAGACGGCGTCCCCGCGGAGCGCGAGCACCTGCCGGGCCGCCGCCTCCTGCTCGGCCGACCGCCACGTCGCGCCCGGCCCGAGCAGCGTCGCGAGCGCACTCTCGACCGACGGGGGCGCGGCGGCGTCTCGAGAGCCTTCGCCTCGGGGCCGGGCAGAAACGGTTTCGTACGCTTCGCCGCGGGCGCCCCGCCGCTTTTCGTCGCGTCCCCGTACGGGCCCTCCTCGGGCGTATAGTCCCGTTTCGCCCCGGCCCCGGCGGCCCGCCCCCCGCCGCCGCCGCCGTCGCCCTCGAGATACGCGTGCCAGAGCCGGCTGATCTCGCGGTAGTTCGCCACCATCGCCGGCTGGAGCTGGCTCGGGAACCGGACGTCGACGGCGTAATGCTGCCGCGCGACCGCGCTCCCGTGCGTCGCCTGCAGGTCCCAGATCGACTCGAGCCGCGGCCCCGTACGCGCCTCCCCCGTCACCGCGTCCTCGAGAGCCGCCCCGTCCCCGTCCGCCTCGCCGGCCGGGTCCACCTCGAACTGGCGGATAGCGAGGCCGCGGACCGTACGGCCTAGCTCGATCGCGACGTGCCGGTACTGCGCGACCGAGAGCTCGACACCGAGATGCCGGCCGGTTACGCGGACGAGCTGCCGGCTTAGCATGGCCGTGTCCCACGCGCCCGCCCGCGCGTCCCGCCAGAGCAGCGCCGCGAGCGCCGGCGCCGGCCCCTGGACGCCGGCGCCCGCCTGGAGGAGCCGCTCGAACGGGAGCAGCTAGGCGACGTACGCGACCAGCAGCCGGCCGACGCGCGCGGGCAGGAAGCGGGCGACCTTCCGGCCGAGCCCGCGGATCGCCTTCGCCTTATCGCGGTCCGTCACGAGCATCACGTCCCCGGCCACGAGAAAGACGTTCCGGGGCAGCTGCTGCGTGTCGCAGTACCGCAGCGTCATGATCTCGGGCCCCCGCCCCGGCTGGCCGCCCCAGACGTGCGTGGCCACGAGCAGCGCGCGCCGGAACGCCTGTAGCCGGTCGAGCCACTGCCGTACGGCGGCGTTGCGCCACCGCTGCCCCCGCGCGTCCTATAGCGCGGCGCGGGCCAGCGCCGCGAGCCGCGCGTGCCCGGGCTCGAGCCAGCCGTTCGCCTTCTCGGTAGCGAACGAGCGGCCGGCGCCCTCGAAGAGCACCGTGTCCGTGATCCGGCCGAGATCGAGCCCGGCCGCGAGCGCGCCCCAGCCGCCGAAGCAGAGCTGGTCGAGCAGCCCCGCGGCCTCGTCCACGACGGCGCGCGCGCACGTACGGACGTCGGCGACGCGGATCCGCTGCCCCACGAAGCGCAGCACCGCCTTCTCGCCGTTCGTGCCGGCGCCCGCCTCCTAGAGCACGCGCGGCGCGCCGCCCTCCTGCCGGCGGTGCCCCTTGCCGTACGCCATCCAGCGGATAATCGTGCTGACCGGCGTGTGCGACCCGTCGGCGAGCCACGTACGGTGCGCCGCGCGGAAGTGCTCGACCGCCTCGACCTCGACGGCCTCGACGTCGTCCGGCTGGCCCTCGAAGGCGGCCTCGAGCAGCAGCGCCCGCGCGCACCAGAGCAGCCCCGCGAGCTGCGTCGTGTAATCGGCCGCCGGCCGCCACGCGCGGCGGTGCGGGTCGAACCCTAGCACGGCGGCGAAGTGCAGCAGCGGGCTGGCGAAGATGCGGCCACCGAGCTTCTGCTGGAGCGAGTATACACAGAACTGGAAGACCGTACGGCGTAGCCAGCCCTGGCCCCCCTCCTCCCCGTCGTCCGCCCCGTCGTCCGCCCCGTCGTCCGCCCCGTCGTCCGCGCCCTTATCCGTGTCCGTATCGTCGAGCGCCTCGATAATATCCCCGAGCGCGTTCCACTGCCGGTCGGTAAAGCGGATCCCGCGCTGCGCCTCGGCCGCCGCGCGCCCGAGCCCGTACGCCCGTACGCAGTAGCAGAGATAGCGCTGCCAGTACGCGCGGTACCGGTCCATCGAGCTCGCATGCTCCTTCTCCCGGAACGGCCGCGCCGCCGGCTTCGCGGGGTCGATACTCTCGAGCCAGCGGAGCGTTTCGTGCGGGACCGACGCGAGCCGCTCGAGCGCGTGCGCGAGCGTGCCGTCGAACGCGGCCGCGAGACGCGCGAGCCGGTTCTGGGCGGCCTGCGCGGCCGGGTCCGCGAGCGTCGCCCGCGCCGCCTTCGTGGCCGGCCCCTGGCTCGACTCGTACAGCGCCACGAGATCCTTACCCTGGAGGTGCTGCGCCCAGCCGACCTCGCGGACCCAGACCGAGTCGCCGTCGAGACCGGCGGGCCCCTCGGCGGTCCGTCGCTGCGCCTCCTCCTCGGCGGCGCGCTGTGTACCGTACGCCGCCAGCATCGGCCCCCAGCCGTCGCCGTCGCCGGCGTCGTCCGGGGCGGCGCCCTCGCCCTCGCCCTCGTCCGCTACGATCCAGTACCGCGCGTGCCGTCCGGGGGCGTACGACTGGAGCGTGGCCGGCGCCCAGCCCCGGCCGACGCGGCCGTGCGACGCGGTCGCCGCATGGTGCGCCATATTCTTCGCGTTTACCGTCCGGTACGGGCACGCCGTAGCGCCGCAAGCGTACCCGCGGACCGTGGGGAGCCCGGGGATAGCGGCGGCGCTATCCGGCGGGAGCGCGACAGACGCGGGGTCGCACGCAGGGCCGCCCTCGACGGCGGACCGGCAGAAGGCGAGGACCGCTTATAGCTGCGTGCCTTTTAGCCGGTGACGGTTCCGGAAGTGTGCGGCGGCGCCGGCGATGCCGGTACGGCAAAGCCGGCAAAGGAGCACCCGCCGGGGCTGGTCGACGGCGACGAGCGTGCTGGGCGGCGGTAAGGCGGCGGCCGCGGCCGCGGCGGCCGGGGGGCCGCGCGAGGCCTCGTCGGGCGGCGGCATCGTCTTAGCGGGGGCGGCGGCGACGAGGGGTTTCCGAAGACGCCGAGGGAGGGATCAAGAAGGAGGGAGGAAGAAAAAGAAAAAGAAAGAGAAAAAGAGGCCTCGTTAGGCGGCCGCCTCGTCTTCTTTCGTCTAGTTCGGCGGCGAAACAAGGGAAAGGCAGGCGGGGACCACGCGCGCGTCGATACGCGGTTCGGGTTCGGGTTAGGGGGGGGGGGGGGGGCAGGGGGGCTTAAGGTAAGAGCGGGGCCTTAAGGTAAGAGCTAGGCCTTAGGGTAAGGGCGGGGCGGGACCAATCAGAGGGGTTGTCCTACGTGAAGGTTGTCCTACGTGAAAACGGGCCGCACGGGCCATAGGGGGGCACGTGCCACGGTTGTTCACGATGAATAACGGGTGGAATAGGGCCTAGGGAATTACTCCTCCGAAGAAAGGAAGAACTTATGCGAAGCCTTCGAGCGGATATAATCGAGGTCCCGATCATATAAGTGAACTATGTGGTTCCCGGCTGCCCGATGCACCTTTTAAACGTATTTGGCGAGACGTTCGAGACCACTCCCCTCCTACGAGAGGAAGTCGTTACGTAGACCGGTATCGAGCTAGTAAGCGTGCGATAGTCATATCAGGAGCCAGTCCCTAGGACGAATAAGAGATTATATATCGTCTTATTCCTCTAGAAAGTGCGCCTATTCCGGCTCTTCGTAGTAAGCGGGCCGGCCCGGTTAATCGAGAAACGAACTCTCCTTAGCCGATATAACCTAGGCTATTAAGGGTACTACCCGAGCCGAGTCTATACACAAACCGATAGATACTAGAACTGCAGCGCCCGGCTCCCGGCGGGATATAGCTACCCGTAGCCATATCAGGACCGCCCGCGATACGCGAACTGCTATAGTCCGGCTCTATCGAACCACGAGAATTGTCCGGCTAAGCCGGTCGTAAAGAATAATAAGCTTATATACCTTACGCGAAACAAGCTTACGAAGATCCGCTAAACGGGCAGCCTCCTCTATAAGGTAGCCTAACCCCGAGAAATAAGTTAAGGAGGCAACCTATAAGAGGAGACCGGGCCGAATACCGATAGGAGTACCGCCGATATAACTATAGAGGATCCTACCTATACGCCTCTAGAATTCTTAGGAAGACGGCCCTAGCTTACCTACGAAGATAAGCCGAAGCGTAGCCTACGGAACGTTCTATATATCGACTATAGCGTGCTCGACCGTATAAGCACTAGGGACGATGAATAGAGCAAATTATCGGATATATCCGATATATACTAGGCTAGGACGATAAGTTCTATAAGTCGTATAGGCTAATGTAGGCAAATCGCCGCCGGTATATACGGCCTTACTATAATAATGCTAGGAGGACCATATCGACGTAGTCCTCGTATAAGAACCATCCGTTATAAACGACGGCCGAAATAGATTTAACTCACACCCGGGCTATAGTGCCTACGTCCCGGTCGATAGCTAGGACGGAATCGCCTCTTAGCCTCAGGTTATAACCTACGTCAATAGAAATAGCAGGCTTAAGACGAGGCAAAAGAGGCCTTAGTCATCTAGAGACCTCCTATAGCTCGAGATCGACTAATTTACCTTTATTAACGTGTATAAGCCCCTATAGGAACCGCGAAACTAGACGATATAACTCCTCCTAAATCTATAACCGCCCCCCCGCTATATAATCGCAGGGGACTTTAACACGTGGTATAGTGTCTAAGACCTAGACGTGCCCTAAACTCGAAACGGGGGAATCGAGATCCACGAATAGGCCACTACGAACGGGCTCAGCTATATTAGCGGGATAAGGATCCTAACACACTTAGCGGGACGAACTATCGATCTAGCCTTCTCTAATATCCCCTTTACGACGGCAGAAGTAGACCCGAGGCTATAAACAGGGGCAGACCACGAAACGATCCGAATTTTAATCCCTAGGCGTGACTAGATATCGGGAACGTAGCTCCGGTATTCGATACCTAGCTATAAGCTATAAGCCTTTACTAGCTTAATTAAGCTAAGCGTATAAAGCCTTACGCTACTCCCCTAGATACCGACGACGGAATAGCTAGACCAATAAACTACGGAGCTCCTAGGCTTTTTACGTAAGGCGCTAGAAACTATCGGGAAGCAGCTAGCTAAGAACGGGCGCTATATACTATAGTAGACCGACACCTACCGGGAAACTCGGGATATATTCCGGCGAGTAAGACGATAACACTAAAGGGACTAGAGGCATCTAGAAGAACGAAGACGCTTCCTCGCGGTAGTACGGAAGGAGAAGCGGGAGTACTAGCGATAATAAATCGACTCGATCTAGTCCGATAAGGACCTATATAAGGTCGTCTAATAACATAAGCTATAGCCTACCTTATAAGCGCCTCCTCTAGTGATCGAAGATAAGATAATTAAGGATATAGAAGAGAAGGTATATACCCTATATAAGGCTCTCCTAGAGCGGTTCACAGACGCCGAGGACCTCGAGGACGACCCTCTCGAGATCCCGACGGTACCCCGGCGTACCCTACCTTAGAGTACCTATATCTTTAGAGACGAGCTTATAGCCGCCACGATCGCGGTTAAGAGTATATCGCTAGGGGCCGATAGTATCTCGGTAAGGTTATTAAAAGCGTGTTAGGAGGTTATCTAAGAGCCGGTACGATCTCTTTTTTAAGCTTGTCTACGGGTAGGACACCACCCACGCCTATTCCGTATAGCCGAGGTCGTGATATTTCGGAAGCCAAATAAGAAAGACCTCTCGAACCCCCGCTCCTAGCGACCGATCGCGCTCCTTTCCTGCCTCGGGAAGGGCCTTAAGAGGCTCGTAGCGAGACGAATCGCGAATATCACGCTCCTATATAAAGTAGTCAGCCCTTAACAGGCGGGTACGCTACTAACACGAGTAGCCTCGGACCTCCTTACCTATCTAATACACGAGATCGAATACTCCTTAGAGATTAGGGGTATAGCCTCGATTCTTACCGTAGATATAAAAGGCGTATTCGACGTAACGCTTAAGAAGAGACTTATACTCCGTATAAGGTAATAAGGCTAGGCTACCTAGCTTATTAAGCTTATAGGCTCCTTTATAGAAGAAAGATAAGCACGGATCCGACTCGAGGACGTTATAACAGCGTTATAAGCGATCTAATACGGCCTACTATAAGGATCGCCCGCGTCCCCTATCCTCTTTTTTCTCTATATCGTAGATATTCTACTCGAGGATATAAGACACCGGTTTAGATACGCGGACGATATATGCTTCTACCAGATAAGTAAGTCCCTTCACGATAACGCACGACAGTTAGCGAACGACCTAAATGATGTCCTTAACTAGGGCAAGGAAAACAAAGTCATAATCGACCCGGAGAAAAGCGAGCTGCTCTATTTTATATGCGTAAAGAACCTAGGGGAACTCCCTAGCGTGACGGCGCGGGACTATAAGCTGACTATACACGCCCGGGACCAGCCCGTACGATAGCTCGGCGTCTGGTTTAACTCGAAGCTCCGGTTTACGGAACACGTGAAGAAGAGAGCCGTATAGGCACGGATTATCGTATAACACCTCCGGAGCCTAGCGAACACCTAGCGAGGCCCTCTACCGAAGGCCCTTCGTAAAGCTATCTTCACCTACGTCCTTCCTGTTCTTACCTACAGGGCGGAGGCATAATATAAAGGACGTATAAAGATCCGGAGGAACGTAAGCCGTACTCTTAGTATAGAAATACAAACTCGACAAGAAGCCTATATAGACAAGATAGACAGAGTCCTACGAGAAGCTATACGAGCCGTACTACCCGTATAGCAGATAACACTAACGGCCACTTTATATAAGGACGCAGGAGTCCTTACGGCACGGATCGCGCTAGAAACGGTGTTCTATCGTTTCGGATAACGGCTCCAGTTAATAGACAAAGACCATATACTGACGGCGCGTACAGCGCTACGGCCGTACCCCCTTAGTATTAGCTACGGCTCCCTATAACTAGCGCGGACCAGGCTTCAGAGAGCCGCTAGACTCCTGCCCGGTATTCCGAGGCCATACTATCTCCCGAAGAGAGACACACCGAAGTAGGAGCCGTAGAAGGACAAGAAGACAGCGGCGAAAGAGTTCGCCGTATAGCAGTTAAAGCTTCCCGATACCCACCTTATCGTTTTCTCGGACGGGTCAAAGGGACCGGATAAGGCAGTCGGCTGGGGTTTCGCTATCTATAAGGATAAGCGGAAAATTAGCTAAGGCAAGGGCCGACTAGGCCTTACAGAGGTCTTCGACGGAGAAGCCGTTAGAGCGTGGCAGGGCCTACGCTAAGCCCATCGGATCAACCTAAGCGCGATAATCCACGTTTGCCTAGATAATACGTCGGTTATCTAAGGCCTCACGGGGAACATACCAACCAGCTCGCAATAAGTTTTCCTTGACTTCTAGGAGCTAGTAACTATAGCTGACGTCCGCGTCCTATAGGTACCGGGCCACGAAAAGATCCTAGGGAACGAAGAGGCCGACAGGCTTACGAAGGAAGGGGCAGCCCTCCTAAAGAGCCCCAGGATCCCCGCCACCTATGCTAGAGTTAAGAGACTTCGAAGGTCGATCATCGGGAAACAGTTTGCTTCCTAGTGGGAGGAAGCCTCGTAGGGATACAAGCGCTACCGAGAACTCGGTTTCACCGAGGCTACTCTTAAGGCCCCAAAGGAGCTAGACCTTCCTAGGCGGACACTCCATAATCTCCTCGCCCTCCGGTCAGGCCACGGAGACTTTGACTGGTACCACAGGAAGTTCCGGCATTCTCAGAACGACCGATGCGTCTGTCGCATGCTGCGGACACCGGAACACCTAGTTCACTGCCGGAAAACGCGGAGGCTCCGGACCCGGTGGCCCAAATTCGACCCCGAACCGAAGACCTTGCAGGAATACTGGCAGAGGCTCGTACATGACCCAGAGAAGTTCCAGCTCTTCGTTACATTAACGAAGTACTACGAAGATATGTGTCCACCGCCGGTAGGCCGTAGAGGACGCTCCATGTGAAGCAGTAGCTAGTTGGATGAAGATAGCGCCGGGAACGAGCTCGCACGGAGGAGTCACGGAGACGGTTCGACCAAAGGATTGTCATTGGGCTTGATATGTGGGATATCTTGGAGTAGATAGACTCTCGCACGCCAGATGCCCCCCGGGAGGCGGGACACTGTCCCAGTACGGCGATAATACATCTCTCTCTCTCTCTCTCTCTAGGGCGCGAGCGATCTTAGTGAGCACCGATCGTCGGGTGTTGTGTCGTTTGTCCATATCGCGCAGGATCGGGGCTAGTGCATCCGAAGCCGGTTGGTGTGCTTGGACAGTGGTCTGCAGCGCGGCTTCTTCCGTCGTCGAAGCTTCTCGAGTGTCGTCGACCTTCCTTCGGTTTCGTAGTGGGCCGTTCGCAGGGGCCTCATTCTGCCCCGTTCGCTTCCTCTTATGCGTATAAGTGGGAAGCGCTTCTTCGAGGTGGTCGGGAGGATCGTTTCCCGTCATCACCTCATCGGTGGTGTCCTCACGAGGAGGTGAAGCCATCACGATGATGGTCCCAGAGTCCATCTGGCCTCTGGGTTGGCGTTGAGGCGCCGTTAGAGGGTTATTAAGGATTTGGCAGTAAATAGCGGGCTGGCACTAACAATAGGTGCCAGAAAAGAAAAATGGACGCGGGAAGGTGTGTCTCTGGCCAGTGAGTATGGCTAAACCTCTTCTAAGCCGGAATTTGCTTCAAAATGCACACCAAACAACGCCCGACACGACAAAATCGAACCAATCTGGCTCGGATAGAGTCTTCTTCACGCCTATAAAGGGATCTCATACTTCTATAGTGGTTTGGTCCACTCCAAAGAAGACGTCGGACTTCAAGGACCAAATACAGCTTTCGAACCAGCTAGCGGAACACTCAACCACACAACGACTACTCTTCCGGAAGATTCAAAAGGCCTTTGATGAGAAGAATGTCCAATTAGCTACAGCTGAAAGGCAAATTCAAGCTCTCGAAGCTAGGATTGAGACTATTAAAAACCAAGGAAGAGGAAGAAGGTGAATTTAAGCCCAAATTCGAAGTTCGCGAACATCGAAGATATCCACCTGGCTCAATTGGCGGCTGGAGAGGCTAAAGGTGGTCTAGATGAAGAGAGCGATAGCGAAAGCCTAAGTGAGGCTGGTTCTTGTATCATGGTTGTTACAAAATAAAAAAAAATAAAAAAAAATATGTAGTCGGTTGAAGTAATAAGATTGATTTTGATACGGTCAAGTTAAGGGTGGCCAAAAGTGGGGGGTTGGCCAAATGGGGGTCACCTAACTTAGTTTGTTGGTGGCCCAAGTCTAGGTTGGCCCAAGTGGCGGGTGGCTAACTTACAGCTCACTTCTCCATGAGGGTTTTCCTGCAGAGATGCAAGGAATCGATAACCACGTCTACGCCGCGGGTGAAATCGACGTCCTTCATGCGCGCCTCGAGGGCGGCCTGGCTCTCAAGGATGCGAGCGGCGACGTTCGGCCAGGTGAGGCGGGAGCCGGTGGGGACGGCGCCGCGGGCCGGGTCTGGAGCGGAGGCGACGCGGACGTCGAGGAGGCGGCCGGCGCGCTTGCGGACGACCCCGTCGATGACGACGAGCTCGACGTCGCGCTCGGAGCTGTGCAGCACGACGGCGGCGACGGGGTTGGCGGCGGCGGCGACCAGCATCGCCGGGCTCGTGCCGTCGAAGACGACGACGTCGGCGCGCATGCCGGCCGCGAGCCGGCCGATCTCGCCGGCCAAGCCAACAGCCCGCGCACCGCCGCGTGTGCACAGGTTGAAGACGCGCTCGACGGCAAAGCCCGTGTGGCGCGACCACTGGCCACGGGCGGCGAGGTCCAGGCCGCGCACGAGGCGGGCCGACTGCAGCAGCAGGCGGGCCTGCTGGGGTATGCTGGCGGACCCCCACGAGTGGCAGTCGACGCCGATGCTGGCACTGGCGTAGTGGTCATCGCGCAGGGCGACGGGTAGGGCGCCGGCCTGGCACTCGGCGCCGGGCGTGCTCACGACGTGGGCGCCGCTGGCGGCGTACAGGGCGCCGTCGCCGGGCGCCGGCGCGTTGGCGTGCGACACGAGCACGTCGGGCCCCAGCAGCCCGTAGTCTTGCAGCAGCTGCACCGTCGTTGGGCCCGGCCCCCGCATCGGCCCACTGATGTCGTGCGTCGTGATGAGCTGGGCCCGCCCCGCCTCGGCGTCGCGGAGTCGCGCGTACATGGCCTGCACCATCTCGCGCGGCGCGTAGAGGTTGTCCAGCGCGTACCCCACGTGTACCCGGCCATCAAACGGGCTTGCCTTGGCCAGGGCCCGGAAGCCCTCGAGGTTGGTCTCGGAGAAGTCGTCGTCCTTCACCGCCAGCGGCTCGTCGGGGCCCGCGCTCCGGGTGCCCGTGTAGCAGTAGACGGCCCGTATGCCGGAAGACAGCAAGGCTTGGATGGCGGCCTGGGCTGAATTGTCGTCAGTTGATGGTGGGGAATCCCCGGCTCCGGCTGTTACCTACGATGGGCGGGACTTGTGTTGCAGGTGGCGTGATCAACAAGCGTGGTCGTGCCGGCGCTGATGGCCTCGAGGGCGCCGGCAAGCTGACCCCAAAACAGATCCTCGGGGGTCCAAAAGATGGCGGTGGAATTGCCTCGCGGAAGGTACTCGGTAAAGCTAGCGTCGGCATGCTGGCCCTTGTTCTGTGTCTGCCACAGGTGGCGGTGGGTGTCGATGAAGCCCGGACTGACGATCCTGTCTCTGCAGTCGATCACCTCGCATTCGGCGGTGGGTTTTGGCAGCTGGCTGCCGATTTTGGATATGATAGAACCCTCTATGAGGAGATCCGACACGAAGGGCGTGACGTTATCATCATCTCCGTGCAGTAGCAACGTACCGCCCTGCAGCAGAATTTGGTGGCTGTTCGACATTTCGACCTCGTGCTTTGTGAGCTTCGTTTGCTGCTGACCAGGAACGGAGAAGAGGAGGTTTGGTTTGGCGTTCAGCTGTGGGGTATTTACCGATGTCTGATGCTGAGGTAGATAGGTACATTTCAGACATGCTCAGCCCATTGCGGCCCCGATCTCTATATGATCCGGGCCACAGAGTCATTCAGATGGCCATAGGTACGTAGATATTGGAACCTTATTACTTATGCTTAGTGAATACTTACGTGGGCATAGCACCCTTCCAGGTGAAGATTCGCTGGATCCGCCCACTTTGCCGGTTATCCACCCCCACGTCACCCGTTATCCACTTCATACAGTTACTAAGCCGCTGACGCCCCTTCCAATCCGGAACTGGGGCCGCTCGGGGCTGGCGGACCTTGGGGAATGCCCGAAGAGCCGAATCACAACCTCCAGAAACCACCTGTCAGGTGCCACAGGGCGTGCACCGAGAAGGCCACCGGGAGGCGAGGAGAGCGGGGTATCAACGCATTAAAGTTCTTACTAGTAGGTTAGGATGGCCCACGTATCCATGCCATGCCAGTGTGATTCCCAGCGTGGCAGTTCGGGTCAGATCCACTCTCTCAGCTCTGTTCACCGCAACCCGGGAATGTCTAGCCATTGGCTGGCTACCTAACCTCCATGCGCTGCCCTTTCCCGAAGGAGCATCTCCCGAGGCTCCGCTCGTAGGCCATCTCCACGCAGCGCATAAGCGCGCTATATAGGCCCTGATCGGTCAGGTTTAGAGACACGTTTTGGGGACACGTTTTGGCGTGGGGACACACCTCGCTATATAGACTTGGCGGGCTCGCTGGAGAGACGCGCCCCATGTCGAGGCGGCTATACGGTGGAAGGCGTAGACCTGTGTGGCCATCTTCTTCAAGATCGACTGGATGTGGGTGTCCCAGCGTAACCGTCGATCTATCTGGACGCCAAGTGCGCGACACGAGTCCTCTGGTTGAATCTCGTGGCCTTCTAGGACGATCCTAGTGTCTGGGCCCTTTCGCTTTCGTGTGAAGTGGACCAGATGATATTTCTTGCCTGCGAAGGTCATGCCGTGGCTGATGGCCCATTCTTTGCAGACCCTGTGGGCAGCTTCCAGGCTGTACGGACGAGGTCCGTTAGCAGCCGCAAGGCCGTTTCCACGGAGCGGCCCTTTTTGTTCCCCATCTGTTCGTCTGGGAGCAGCCCGTTCTCTTCGGCAAAGCTGGCCAGCCGTTGCGCCAACAGGCTCTTGATTACCTTTCCCATGGTGTTGAGCAGGGCGATAGGTCTCCATCCGCCAGCTTGGTGGTACTCGCCTGGCTGCTTTCCTGGTTTCGGGAGGATGACGGTCACTGTTTTGCGGAACGCTGTTGGATAGTATCCTATACGCCAGCATGCTTCCGCTAGGGAGGCCAGGGCCTTAAAAGGGGGCTTTCTTAGGCGTTTGAAGAATCCGTTCGGAAGATGGTCTGGTCTAGGCGCCTTCCACCAACCTGCCTTAATGAGCACATCTTGGACCTGCTCCGCTGTCACCTTACAATCGATGTCGAGAGGCGGCGCGAGCTGGTTTGTTATTCGGAAGCCGGTGTATATAGCCTTAGTGAGGCGGTAAGACCTATCTCGGAAGGCCTCTGTTTTCTCTTTATGAGTCTTTGCTTCGCCTCGTGATGTACGGAGCGTGGGGACGGCTAGAGGTAGCGGTGGTGCGGCCCCTTCGGTTCTGGCCCATCTCGCGATGTTCCAGACGCCGGCTAGTCGACTGGAAGCCTCGTGGAGCATTTTTCTCCAGGTCGCTGTCTTTGCCTTGCGGATTGCCTTCTTTTTCATAAGGGATGCTTGCCGGAGAGCTCGCCAGGCTGCGTCCGTCCTGTCGGATAGCCATGTCCGCTGGGCTCTTCTCTCCTCCTCTATGGCTTCTTTTGTTTCGCGGTTCCACCAAGGCCTGCCTCTTCCCTTAAAGCGGAGGTGGGCAACTAAATCGGCTATCCGGGTGAGCTCTTTAGTTGACGTGTTGTTGTATTCGTCGATTTCCTCTGCTGTTTCGAGTAGTCCTGGTTGTGGTAGGTGCGCCGCCTCTGCTTTCGCTTGGTCGTAGTCGGCTGTTTTCCAGCTTCGCCAAGGCCTGTCCTAAGGGTCGCTTTGAGATCCTGCCACGCGTACCACTTGGGAGAGGTGGTCAGATCCAGCGTACGGGGCATGGCCGTCGTAGGCAACCCGGAGATCGTCTGTGGCCTAAGCTAGGTCGATCGTAATGTCTGCGCATCTTTTCCGTGTCCATTTCGGTGTTCGCGGAGGTATGGTCAGCTGGAGTCTCCAGGATTCTGCTAGCTGGAGCAGCTTATCGGCTGCTTTAGGAGGTCGGACTTTGTATCCTCCCTAGACAGGGTTGTGAACGTTGAAATCGCCTACGAGGACTGTTCGTCTTAGCTAAGGTCCGGTATAGAGGGCTTCGATAACTGGCAGGTTCAACTTGCTTTTAGACATAGGAGGCGAGTATACGCATATGACTGTTATAGGGCCATCGGGCAGCTGGATCGCGAGGTGATACCTGTCTGGCTGCGCCTCGTAGGTTCACCACGCTAAGGGGTACTTCTTGTTAATGTAGATTCATGCTCTGCCTCCTTCGGTGGCATAAAGTAGGTAGTACGGAGAGGATCTCGGGCAGTAGGTGGTCGGCATATGTGGGTTTCGCTAGGGTTCTTGGATAGCTAGGACGTCGTACTCTTCGCAGATAGCATTCACTGCCGGGATTTGTGCTTTCTTGCTTTTCCGCGTGTTCCAGTGTAGGATCCTTAGCGCTGTTATAGTCGAGCGTGAATGCTATCATGCGTCGATTTGGGCCTTTCAATGTCTATCTCGTCGTCTGCTTCTTCGTAGCCTCTACTGCGGGCTCTGCTTATGCTCTTCGTGCGGCAGCTAGTTGCTCGACGCTTCCGTGGCTGCAATGTCTGCCAGTCTTCGGTTGTTCTAGGGGTTTCCTGCGAGGGTAGGGCGGATCCTTTGGGTCTCGTGATATAGGCTGCTTTGGCGATCTGGACTTGCTCTTGGCGGACTGGGCACTCCTTAGACTACACCGTGTGCGGTCCTCGGTTTGTAGGGCAGCAGTATGGGCTCTAATTCTCGGCTTCTGGGCATTCTTTTTCGTCGTGCTTAGTCGAAGAGCAGAGTCCACACCTTCGTGCGTGGCGGCAGACTCGGGCAATGTGTCCGTATCGATAGCAGCGGTAGCACTACTTTAGCTGCGCTCCCTCCGCGAAAGGCTCGCATGGGTAGTAACCATACTGCCAGATAAGGTCGTCCCGGCACAGTTGTTCTGCTTGCTGGACTGTGGCGACGGCGATGTACAGGGCCGTGACCTTTCTGGGCGAAGTCCTAGCGTTGCGAGGGAGCTTCGCTTCTAGATCGTCGATAGGGCCTCCTGGTTGGTTGGTTTCGAAGCTGAGCTCCTAGCTGTTTTAGGTTCGTTTCTTCGTCTTCCTTGTTAATACCATGGGTGACTACAAGGATCTTTATCTCTTGGGTCAACGCGTTCTCTACGGCGACCTCGGCGGCCCAGGTTTTGTCAGTTTCCAGCATTCGCTTCTCATCTGCTGTCTTGCAGGTAATAGCGTAGTCTCCGCTAGGAAGCTTCCGTGCAGCTACTGCTGTTTTTCTGCCTGTTGCTGCATTAAATTTCCGCACTATCTTATCGTAGTTGCGGCCTTCAGTTTCCGCGGCCTTGACCGTGACCTCCCGTTCGTGTCGAGGGGGCAGTGTCTTGGCTACTTGGGGGGCCCTAGGTGCAGGGGCGGCGTTAAGGACAGTAGTAGCTGCGGCGTACGTCTTGGGGCCCTTGATGTCTTTGTGAATAGCCTGCAGCGTGTTCTCGATGGCATTGATACGTCTTTCGATGCTGGTCGGAGTTTTCGGCTCCTCGGCCGTCTGGGCCCCCTCTAGGACCAGGATAGCAGTCTGAGCCTCTGTGGCTATAGCTGCCATATCCGGTCCACCAGCTAGAAAGCGCTTGAAGCTATTGATAGCGCTGCGTATACCATCTAGACCAGGTCCGGGTGCTGTGAGGCTGTGTGGCGATGGCGTTCTCGAGTCCGGAGGCGTCGGCTCGGGCGGTGGGGCGGGCCGTTGGCGACTCCTACCACCTGCGCCTCGCTCCGAGGGTTGTGAATCGACCATGTCTAGGCTTAATGTAGCCCTAGGAATAGTTTCCGGACTATCCGGTGGCTTATAGAGTCGTCGTGAAGTTCTCGCCGTGTGGGGTCAATATCGAAAAGTTTTTTGGGCCGTCAATAAATTGTGTGTGTGCATTGTGCGAGTTGTCCATCTCCCTTTGCGGACTGGTTCAGTACAACGCACAAGTCTTCCGACGCGTGTTCCAGCTATAGACCAGTTGCCTCTCTCTGCAGCCGGTTGAGGAAAATGGACCGTTAGGTAGCTGTACTGACCACACAGCTTCAGAACGGCAACTTCAGCCTTATCGACTACGACAGGCGTAACTAAATGTGGAAGGATCTGAGTCCAATCACCGATAATATGCTTTGTTTCGGGCCCTGAGCTGATACGAGAGACACTGTCCCCGTGCAATGGTGATAGTAGGGCTAGGATGCACAATACGACGCGGCCGGTGGACAACTTCTGGGGGTTACAAGCAATGGCGATAAGCGCTTACCGGCTTGCCACAATATGGCAGCCAACGTTACGTTACGTCTATGAACGAATGGACCCAACAGAATTTGGAGAACATGCGACGCGTTATTAGAGACGGGTTTATGCACGACGAAGCCCACTGGTACAATCGGGCCATGGATCTCCGAGATGCGGGCTGCAATGCTTCGCCTTTTTTTACGGATAGCGTCCGGCGAGCCATTCTCCCTCATGAAACTTGTCGGGAAGTAACCGGACGGCGGTCACTTGTGCACCCCGGTCTGGCGCATAATAGTAGCCTCTTTGTGGGGCGTTCCCCCTTTCCCCAGTTTCCCCGCGATCTACAGCCCCCCCTCCCCTCTCCCTTTTCAACGCCCCGCCTTTTGGATGTCAGCACCCCTCGTGGTAGAATCTAACTGGCCAGATCCGCCAACCGAGCGTCACAACGGCGCAGAAGCAGTTGAGGGTGGTAGCCGGTGGCTGAGGAGCGGTAGTTGCTGGCCTCGAGTACCACGGGTTCCAAGCAAGTACGCTCGTTTAAGTAGCCTCTGCCCCCAACAACGCTGCGCTTCAATTCTTCATCGACGAAACAACGATACGCTGACGCCTTTCTTCTCTTATCAATCGATCGCGCGCCTAGGCATCATGGATGCAACCGAAAAGCCCATTGTGGACCACGCCTCCTATAAGGCTGAGGAATTCACAGACACTCCATCCCCCGCAGAAGCTCAGGCTGAAAAAGATTTACTTTGGAAGTGTGACATGCGCCTTTTACCGCCGCTTATGGTGATCTACTTCCTATCTTTTATGGATCGGACGAACATTGGTGGGTACCAGCAAGTTGCTCTATGCATTACACACCAGCGAAGCCAGGTTTGACTGACACCAGAACATGTCGATCACAGGCAACGCAAAGATCCAGGGCATGGCAGTGGATCTTAAGATGGACGGCACCGACTACAATATGGCCTTGTTTGTCTTTTTTATACCCGTATGTGTCTCGGATCCGACGCAATGAACCTTACGATGGTACAAGTGAAGCTGATCGGCCAACTCAGTACATCCTTCTCGAAGTGCCCTCCAACATTGTAATCAAAAGGATGTCGCCCTCGCTGTGGCTTGGCGCTATTACCGTTTTCTGGGGTTGGTCACAGCCCTCGGATCCTAACGAGCCAACCACTGACCAAGAATAAGGCATCTCTACCATTGGAATAGGGCTTGTCCACAACATCGAGGGCCTTATTGCCTGTCGAGTGCTACTGGGCTTCTTCGAGGCTGGCATTGTCCCGGGTACGTACGCGCGAGCTCGACGGGATCGGAAAAAGACGCTAATCCCCCAGGCGCAGGTTGTGTGTACCTCATCGGCATGTACTACCGGCGCTACGAGGTCCAATGGCGCATGTCTCTCTTCTTCAGCGCCAGTATCCTGGCGGGCGCCTTCTCCGGCCTGTTGGCTTACGCTATTGCCAATATGGGCGGCGTCGGCGGGCTTGAGTCGTGGCGTTGGTAGGTTCACTTAAGAGCCCCAGCATTGGTAGCACTCGAACCTAACGTGGTGTTCTAGGATATTCATCCTTGAGGGGCTCTTGACTGTTGTCGTAGGCGTGGCGGCCAAGTGGTGGATTCCCGACTGGCCAGAGACGGCAACATTCCTGAACGACGACGAGAGATCCAGACTTGTCGCACGTCTCGCCGACGACGCGGGGCACGCGCATATGGATCACCTCAACAAATCTTCCGTGAAAAGGATTCTGTCGGACTGGAAGATGTACCTCGGAACGCTGGCGTATTTTGGAGTTGTTAATAACGGCTATACTGGTTCGGTAGGCACGAGCCCTGGCGATATGACCAACGCGAGCTGACTCTGTCCAGTTTTTCATCCCGACGATCCTCCGGGAGATGGGATTCGCAGCCGAGAAGGCCCAGATCCTCACCATCCCCATTTACATCGTGGCCACCATTGGCTGCTTGGCCGCTGCCTACCTTGCCGACCGCATGCGACATCGCTACAGTTTCACGATGGTTGGCGTAGCGGTTGCCACGGTCGGCTACGTTCTGCTGCTTTGCCAAGACCGCGTTCCGACGGGGGCGCGGTACTTTTCGCTCTTCATGCTGATGGCGGGCGGGTACATCACCCAACCTGTACTGCTCGGCTGGCTGTCCAACACAATGGGCGGCCACTACAAGCGTTCTATCTCCTCAGCCGTCCAAGTTGGCTTTGGAAATCTAGGCGGCATCGTGGCATCCAACGTCTTTCTGGAGCGTGAAGCGCCACAATACTGGAGCGGCCTGGGGACCAGCTTGGCCATGGTGTGGGTTTGTGGCACCAGCTGTACCTTCTTTTACCTTTTGGCCATCAGGGAAAACAGGAAGAGGGACAGAGGCCAGAGGGATTACAGGCTCCAGACACCGGACGCAGACAATTTGGGCGACGACCACCCGCAATGGAGGTATGCCACTTGAAGCTCGCTGATGGACACCACCACTTTCACATCTGGGCGGGGTCGTGCAGTGGCAGAGGAGGGGGCTCAAACTCAGTAAGTAGACTAGAAAGGGCGATGGTCACATGGTACATTGCTATCGAACCGCTTCCGATGCAGCGGCGGGGGAGGTTTGACCCTAGATAGTGAAGAAGGACATAATCCAATGCTGTTCGGCCTTCCCGCACCCAACGATTTTGGCACCTCAACAATCCCGCTTGTCACCTCTTTTTACCTGTTCTTGTACTCACCCTTTCTGATATGCGGGAATTTCTCTTTTGATGCGGGTCGTTGACGTGCCACTCTGGGTCGTTCCAGTGCAAATCCAGCCTATATCCCTCGGCTGGACGCCAGCTACCCTGAGACGGGTCAATGTAGTCAAGGAGATTCCTAAATTCCACCTTTATATAGCTACATCTAGCACGGCCGAGACACCCTTCTCCAGGCTCTCGACTGCACCCTGCAGCGCTGACTGCAGCTGCGCGTCATTCTCGACACGGGCGCCGAAAATCAGCCCGTTGCTGGCAGCCTTGGCAATCCCTGCGTAGTCTGGACTTGGCGCGAAGGAGATGTTCAGCTCCTCGTTGGTGGCCCGGGAAGCGGGGCCGTCGGGGTGCACCAGCAGCATCGACCTCCGTGGCGCGTTCCAGCCGAGGTTGTTAAGGACGACGGTCAGAACCGGAATGCCGTAGCGGCTGGAGATCCAGTAGACGCTGGAGGGGACGCTGAACATGTAGGACCCGTCGCCGACTATCTGTACCACGTACCGCTTGCGCTTGCCGGGCTCCATAGCGTCTGCTGCGTCGGCCGCGAGCTTGATGCCCAGCGCACCGCCGCCGCTCCACCCGAGTCCGCCGCCGCCACAGTGAATCCATTGACCGGGGGTCGTTGCGCGGACCTGGTCGGCCACGGCCATCATGTTAGTGATGGCTTCCACTGCGAAAATGGTGTCCTGGGGCAGTCTTTTTCGCAAAGTAGCGCAGACGTAGTCGGTTGTGAGCTTTCCGGAGCCCAGAAGCTCGGCTCGCTTGTCCAGGGCAAGAATCCGTTCCCTATGTGCTTGTGTCACGGCCTCGGCGCGACGATCAAGTTCGGACCCCCTTAGCCTCTCGGCGAGCGAGCTACGTAGGTACTCGTCGATCTGCTTGAGAGCGACCTCGGCGTCCACACGATAGCGCCGTTCAGCATCGATGTAGAAAACCAGCATAGTTTCCTTCAGGGGGTCCACATCCAGGTGGAAGATCCGGGCCGAGGGTTTCGGCTTGCAGAGTTTGTTGATCCAGGGCACGTCACAATCAAGGATGAGCAAGACGTCAGCGGTCATGATCGAAGCGTCCACACCGTATCTCATCCCTAGCCATCCGGGGTGGTCCGCCGGAAAGCACATGTCGGAGCACCCAGTGTCGAGGACCCGAAGACCCTTGACGGTGTCAGCAAGCGACACAAGTGCCCCTACCGCAGCGTGGTTACGGCCTGTGAAACCGACGATAACCAACGCCTCGGCTGCGTCGACCAAAGCTTGTGCAATTTCCCACACAGCCTCCTGTGGCAAGGCGGCAGGAGCCACCGGTTTCCAAAAGGCTGAGTTGATGCTGTAGGGCTCGATGGTCTCCTCCATGATTTCGCGAGCACCCATAAGATAGGCAGGTCCTTGAGGATGGCTGGTGGCAAACTGAAGAGCACGGCGGACCATCTGCTTCACGTTCCTGCCCGTCTTGATCTCTCCTACGTATCGGCAGTACTGAGAGACAATCTGCTTCTGGTCGGGAACGTCCTGTAACCAATGGCTTGTGTACGGTCAGTCCTGCACCGGCGGGGCCTGCGTGGCGGGGAACCCACATGAACTCGGTCCGGGAGCCGAGGAGCTCGCCCTCGATACTGAAGGGAGAAAGCCCGGCAAAGATGAGGACCGGTGCGCGTCCCACGGCTGCGTTGTGGATGGCGGCCGCCAGGGCCGACGTGCCTACATCTACGTGGACGATCACACACTGGGCCTCGCCGCTCAATCTCGCGTATCCATCAGCCATAGACAGGGCAACCATTTCGTTGGGGCACGTAATGATCCGGGGGAACGTGTCGGGCATCTCTTTCTGGCCCTTAACCATGGCCTCCAGAATGCTGGGGTGGTCCGAGCCCAAGTTGACAAAGCAGTTCTTGACCCCAGCCTCGACCAGGGCCTCGAAGAAGGCGAATGACGTGGTGTACCTACCCCGGTGTGTTAGTTCGGCTCTGCATGCGTAACGCGTCCGGCTGGGGGGGGGACGGGCGTGAAAGTGGGAAGTGCTGTTCCGGTTGCCGACCTACATGATGTGAAGTAATACGCAAGGACACAAACGCTTTCTGGTTCCGGAGCCGGGTGTGTCACTGCAAATGAGTGCATACGCCCAGGGCAATTACTTTATGCTGTTCTGCGAATCGCTGAAGATATCGTACAACCCAGCCCTCACGTAGTTTTTCGATAGCTGGGATCTCCGGCACAGCATTTAGAGCGGGAAGCATCCGTTGGGAGTTGATCCTCTGGCCAAGCATGCTCGGTTCGTTCCCGGGACGGGTCCCCGCCAATAACGACCAAGTGGATCAGAAAGACTGCTGCTGCACGCTACCCCTCACGGCATCTTCCCGTTCACTGGAGAAATCCGGGAACAGCGGGATGCGGAGACGATCCAAGGGCCTTAGGTGCCACGAGCCATGCAACATAATGATCACACGAGACCGCCTTGGTGTAAAGAGGGAGAGTGGGTAAAGCAACCGATGGGCGCTAGATGAAGCGAAACCCGTCTCCCTAGCATGGCTCCCACAGCCCGCACTGGCTCTCCCTCCATCCGTAACAAGCCGTAAGGCGTGAATTGCATAAATCGCCATCACCACCTGAAGGCGCCGCATCCTTGGGCACCCAAAGCTACCTATGGCCGTTCACGATTGTTTTACCCAGTACGAGGGAGGGTCGATTATTTCGACAGAGGCCAGTTTCATAGAGGTAGCCACATTCGGCCACAGTATAGCGGCATTTTGGGTCAAGACAGGCGGGAATACGAACAGGAAACACAAGAGCCTTGCATGGTATCTCTAAATAGAAGACTACGTAATGGCGCCGCCCGGACTACACGCGATCAAAGATCTTGCCCGGGTTCATCAACCACCGCGGGTCCAAACTGTGTTTAATGGCCCTCATGACCCCGACGGCGACATCACCCACTTCCTTCTGGAGGAACTCCTTCTTGCCCAAACCTACGCCGTGCTCGCCCTGCAAAAGTTAGAGTCATTAGCCCCAAAGACTCGGTAGATCGGCGGTGCTCACCGTGCAAGTTCCCTCCCATTCGAGGGCGCGCAGGACCATCTTGTCGACACAGGCCTCGACCGCCTGGCGTTGGCCTTCTTCAAAGAGGATCGTCTCGTGGAAGTTACCATCGCCAATGTGACCTAGTATGCTGCCGAATAAACCAAGTTCGACAAGGTCCTTTTTAGAAACGTCTGCAGGGCGACAAAAGTCATTAGCAGGCGCTCTTAACCAGGCAAGCTTGTGTGTTCCCCCCGGGTGATACCGACCTATGAGTTCGGCGACACGAGACAAAGGCACGGCGACGTCGGTGGACCAGACGTGGCCCTCGGATTCCCGCAGCGCCATCATGCTCCAGAGGGCCTCTTTCCGGGCCGACCATAGCGCCTTCTGTTTATGCGGGTCGCTCTCATACAGGAAGTTCTGCGCCTTGTGCTTGTCGGCGATGCGTCGGACTTGCGAGATGCTGTCCTGCACCACGGCGTCGCTGCCGCTGAACTTGAAGAACAAAGTAGGCACCTCGTCCCACTTCCTGGACGTGGCACCTATCCTGTTGATCACGTTCATGAGAACCTCGTCGAGGATCTCGACGGCGCCGATCGGCACGCCCCGGCGGATTACTTCAATAGCCATGGTGGCGGCAGCCTTGACCGTGGGGAACGTAATAACTGCGACGCCATTCTGTTCGGGAATTGGAGCGAGCTTGAGCGTCGCCTCCGTCACGAAACCCAGGGTGCCCTCCGACCCCACGAATATTGAATTGAGGCTGTATCCTGCTGATGATTTCCTGGGCCGCTTGCGAGTTTTCAGGATGGTTCCGTCGCTCAGGACTACTGTCAGGTTGACCACCCAGTCCCTCATGGTGCCATATTTGACCGCGTTGGTGCCACTGGCTACTTTTAGTATCAAACCTATGTTCTCAAAGGCACAGAAGCGCGTACCTGCAATTCGTTCCAATCATGCCTCCGATTTGAGCCTGGCACCGAGTGGTCAGTACCCACCGAAATCGGCGGCCGAAGCACGCGACAAAGCACACTTACTGAAGGCCCTGGATCGATGGGAAAAAATAGGCCCGTATCTTTGATACTCTCGTTCATTTCCATCCAAGATACCGACGGTTGAACAGTGATGTTCAAGCTAGGATAGGGTTGTTAGCCGGTACAGCCCGCATCAGCCTTGTCGGTTGAAGACGGATTTTACTCATCGCTGTGCAGATCCAGAATGCGGTTCATGTTCAAGAAGTCGACACTCACTCCACCAAAGGGCGCGGAGAAATGACCCTCAACACTCGAGCCGCCGGAATAGGGGACTTTGGACCGTGTTAGGCCCGTTGTTCCTTCATTCCAGAGGGGTTTGAATGAACCTACTCATGGGCACGCGTCTCTCGTGGCAGATCTTGGCGATGATTGCGACTTCTTCTGTGGACTTTGGAAACGCGACGGCTACTGGTAACCGCTCAATGTTGATGGTAGACCAATCTGAATAACCGTGAGAGTGAAGGATCTCGTCCTCTATGCTCACTGCGTCCTCGCCCAGGGCCTGTCTGATTTCCTCGACCGCCTGCAGAGCTTAATTAGCGCCGGTTACCCTCTCATATTCGGGAGGCGGTACCTGCTCCATTTCCGCCAAAGTGGCATACTGGCGATGACCAACTCGCGCCTCCTCGCCTTGCGGCGCAAGAGCCCAGGCTGCGATTCCGAAAGTTGCTGCTGTCGCCGACAACGCCGAGGCCAGCGTGACACTTGGGGGCTTCCGCGGCCGCTCACTGGAACGGCCTTGATGGGAACTTGTGGGCTGCTCCGCCTGCGTGGCCACATGGATAGTATATGCTGCAACAGGGAGGCGCCTTAGTAAGGGGGAGGGTCGTTTTGTGACTAGTGCCAGGATGGGGCGGAATGGCTTGTGGAGCATGGCGAAAGCTGGCGTCACGCAGGTGAGCCCAGGAGAATGTTGGGTGGGCTGCGGTTGCAGTTGCAGATGGAGTAAAGAGGCCGTCTTTTAAGCACCTTGGAAACAGACTCCTATAGTAATATAGAGCATCCCGGCTACCGTTATACGGCATGCCCACTTAGATCCAGGCCGTGGAGGTCTTGAGGACAGTCAACTCCCATCATGCTGGCTAGCGTAGCAGGGCTCCCCACATGGGATCCCTAGTTCCACTGGCGTCCCGTCCAACGTCGGGTATTTCCCGTGCCTCGGTTCGAGGCTGGTTCGGGAACCAGCCGTGAAAAGACGGCCCCTCTCGGCGTTATCTGTTCGTCTGCTGCCTCTCCTGCTTCGCCACTCCCGACCATCCACCAACATCAGAAGCGAGCCCAGGCCATCAATGGACGTGATTGAGTCCCACTCCCCCGGCCACCCGGGACAAGAGCCCCAACGGGCGGTACAGCCGCCAGCCGCCAAACGCCGGAGGATCCCCATGGCCTGCGACACGTGCCGCGACCGCAAGACCAAGTGCGATGGCTCCAAGCCCGTGTGCAGCCCGTGCGCCAAGCGGAAAGAGCCTCCCGCCAGGTGCACCTACACCGTCATCCCCGGCACGGCCAAGCACGTCAGCGCACAAGAGTGAGTGACAACCTTGAGCGCTCTCCCCAGGACAGCCCTTAGGGTTACCAAACTGAAACCTGCCTAGGTACGTCGCGTCGCTGCAGAAGGAAGTGGAGGAGCTGCACCAGACCGTGGATCAACTGCGGCACGAAGCCGCCACAGCGAATGCCGCGGCGTCCCGGGAAAGCCCCGGACGGCCGCCCGGGAGTGCAGTCGACTCCTTGCCCCCTGGGCAAAGGGCCTTGGGAGGGGCGGGGGTGCACAGCCCCGTCAGCGCCATGGGCGCCACCATCGTTCATTCATCGTCGCAGAACCCCCAGGAGGACGACTTCTTCGGGCAGTCCTCGATCCACTCGCTGCTCCGCGAGGTTTCGCGTCCTGGCCACCGACGGTGCACGACCTCGGTGGCCGCCCCGGACCTAGGGGGGTCCCCCGCGTCCACCGCGACGACCCTGGCGTCGCCCGAGTACGCCCTCCCGCCACGCCAAGTGGCCGACCAGCTCCTTGGCGTGTACTTTGATAGCGTGCATATCTTCTACCCGTGGACGCACTCCGCCAGCTTCCGGCGGCGCTACGAGTCGCTGTGGACGGCCGCCGGCTACCCGGGGCCCCCCACGGATGAGGCCGGGGATATTGGCCTCGGGGGCGACCGCTGTTCCGCCGGCACCTTCTTCTGCGCCCTCAACGCCATGTTTGCCCTCGGCTGCGAGTTCTCGCACATACCCCAAAAAGAGGTGGCGTCGGCCACCTTCAGCGGACGCATGAAAACCCTTCTGCACCCGGGCATTCTGGACCGGGGCGACCTGTCCCACGTCCAGGCCTTGCTTCTTGCCGGCCACTACCTGCTGACGAGTCAGTACCCTATCGAGTGCTACAACGTGGTTGGCCTCGCGTGTCGGAGCGCCGTCGGGCTCGGCCTGCAGTCAGAGAGGCACGCCGACCAGCGCATGGCCGTCGAGAACGAAGTGCGTCGGAGGGTGTGGTATGGGTGCCTGCAATCCGAGATGTAAGTATCTTCGCGGTATTCGATTGCTTCCCATCATGTCGCCGTGTCTAAGCCTGCATCGCAGGACCGTCTGTATGACCTTAGGACGGCCGCCGCTCTTGCAGGCAACAGACGACGTGCTTGTGCCGGCTGCCGTGGACGACGAGTTCATCCAAATCAACGAGAAGGCGTGCGCCCAACCCGAAGGAATCATCTCGTACAATCTCTTCACCGCAGCCAACATCCAGCTGGCCAAAGTTCTTGGGAACATTCTGGCTTCCATTTACGGGCCAAGCTCGTCCTCCGACTTCAGCTCGCTCTTTCGCTTGGATGGCGTCCTTCAGGATTTCAGAGCGTCCCTTGTCGATGCCCTCAGGTGGTGGGGACGGGGGCTGGAACTGGAGTCCGGGGCTCTTACGAGCCGAGACCTTGTATTAAGGCGGCAGAGTAACGTGCTTCATGCCCGATTTTTACATCTCCGCATTCTTCTCTACCGGCCGAGCTTCAGCGCATTTTGTGCGGCCGCAAGGCCGTCGCGGCCGTGGCAGGGCATTTCGCAAGCGCCGGAGTCCGACGCGGGCGAGACCGGCGTCGAGGACAGCAACTTGCGGACGGCGTTCCTCGCCCAGTGCGCCACGACGTGCGTCCAGTCCGCCTACGAATTGTCCACTTCCCTCATGGCCGCCCGTCAGAGCAACGCCACCGGGGCCTGGTGGTTCATCTTGTTCTGTAAGGCAGCGAAGCCCAGATCCTGTGTTCGCAACCCCTCAAATGCTGACCCATCCGGCTGTCAGACCTCACCACGTGCGGCGGCATTACCATCCTCGCTGAGTGCGCCCAGGCCGGCGGCAGCAAACACTTGGACCAAAGTCAAATCGATGCGACCTGGGAGGCCTCAATAACGCTTCTGCGGCTCATGGGTCGGGAAAACGCTCGAGCGCGAGGCTACTTCGAGCACCTGCATCTACTGAGAGACAGAGCACGCTCTGCGTATTCCGGTTTGTTTCCTCACTGCCACCCTTTTTTTTTTTTACGCGTTCATCACATTTGAGTAGCTCTAAACCTTTTGTTCCACCTCCAGCAACGCAAAACAGCTCTGTGGCTGTACCAAGCGTTACCTCTCCGCGGCCATCCATTGCTGGCCCTGCTGACGACGCTACCGCCGGATCTGGCAGCGATGTCACTGCAACCGCAAATGGTCCAGCAATGCAGGGCGAATTCACGGCATCTCTACTTCAAGAGAATTGGGACTGGAGCTTGGAGGGTGGCATGCCCACTTATGATGGGTTTGGCTTTAGTGACGAATTCATCTTTTCTAACTCGAGCTGGGCCATCTAGCCAACAGAGAAGACACAAAACTCGCTTGTAGTCATTTGACCCTCTATAAACCACTCCAATAACGGGTTTCGGGGTTTGTGACACTGAGCACCTCGAGTGTCTCGGCGGAGGTGAAGCACAAATGCAAGAGAAACTCACCTTGCGGAACCCTCCATTGTCCACGTGAGGCATCGTAGAAGCTGAAGGCGTACTTGTCCAGCTCCAGGACAACTTTCTGTGTGTGGCCGGCGGAAACCAGCACTTTGCGATAGGCCTTGAGCTCCTTGACAGGGCGAGGATTCGAGCCGGGGCAGTTTGGTAGGCCAACGTATAGCTGAACCACCTGCTTACCATCCCTAGGACCAATGTTTGTTACCTCGCAGGTGACGGAGACCTTCATGTCTTGGGGAAGGCCGAATGACGACTCAACGCTGGGTTGCCCGGAGATTTTAAACGTCGTGTAGGAGAGGCCGGCGCCAAAGTGAAATTGCGGACGTGGCGCATCCTTGTCGTCGTAGTAACGATAGCCGACCTTGAGACGCTCTTCGTAGTGCAGCTCCAGGCTGTCATCGCAAGGAAAATTGGAATATGCTGGGTTGTCCTCATTCCGTTTCGGCCAGGACAGAGGAAGACGGCCCGACGGATTGACTTCGCCGAGAAGGACGCGAGAGATGGCTTCGCCGCACTCCTGGCCGCCAAACCACGCCTGGACGAAAGCTGGGACCTGGTCGATGAAGGGCGAGACGCTGACGGGGGAGCCCGACTGGTTCACGACGATGGTGCGGGAGTTGTGCGAGACAACCGCAGTGATCAGATCGTACTGCTCAGCAGTCAGGTCCATGGTGTCGCGGTCGTAGCCCTCTGACTCGAGTTCGTTGGTGGTGCCCACGAAGACAACGGCGTAATCCGAGGACGCAGCCGCAGCCGCAGCGTCACCAATAGCGCGGGGGATGTCAACGTGCTCCATGAACCTAAGGGACGAGCCTTGGAACATGGTTCCGCTGATCCGAGCGAGGACATCTGGCTCGGTGGCCCAGGAATGGAGCTCGATTTGGTACGTCTGACGCGCCGACAGATGTAGTGTGAACCGATTCTCGATCTTGGCCTTGTAGAAGTAAAAAGACTCGGGAAGAAGATTTGGCTTCTGCGGGTGCTGCAAGACAGACTTTCCATCGATGAAGACCTCAGCCCTACCGGTGGCAATGACGGAGAAGACGTGGTCGCCCGTCGTCGCTGGGGTGAGAGTGGTGGACATACTGGTACAGTACTCGGCGTCGAGGAAGGCCGGCCAGGCTTCTTTGATCATGTACTCAGGCAGCGGAGTGGTCTGTTCGTGGGCCAGGCGCTCGCCCACCACGGAGCCGTTGAACCAGCGGAGTTGCACCGGAGAAATCGACGATGGCTGGGCATGGGGCAGAGCGCCGAAGACGGGGACGCCGGGAGCGTGACGGCAGTTAACACCTCGTTCCTTCAGCGCCTCCAGAGGGGCGACGATGCGCTGGGCCAGAACCTTGGCGCTGCCGCCTCCACCGATGCTCGGCTGGGTGGCGTGGTGGCCAATGACGGCCACCGAGGCCGCCGGGGGCAGCGGGAGAAGGCCCCCCTCATTCTTCAGCAGAACTATGCCATCGGCGGCGAGGGCGGCGATGAACTCGAGACGGTCCGGATCTTCTTCGGAGCGCTCGGGCTCCTCGATGGGATTCTCGAAACGGCCCGTCCTCCGGGCAAGATCAAGGACCCTACAAACGCTCTTGTCGAGCACCTCTGTGGTCACGTCCCCGGCCGCCAGCGCATCCAGTAGCTTCGCGCCGCGCCATCGCGTCGGGCCCGGCATTTCAAGGTCCAGGCCAGAGCGGAGGGCCTTTGCCGTGGAATACGTGCCAAGCCAATCGGATACAACCAAACCGGAGAAACCCCATTCCTTCCGAAGCACATCTTCCAGCAGCCAGTGGCTCTCTGCGCAATACTCCCCGTTGACGCGGTTGTACGAGGTCATAAAGCACCACGGATCGGCGTCCCGCATCACAAGCTGAAAGGGCAGCATGTACAGCTCGCGTAACGTCTGGCGGTCGACCTGCGACGTCATGCGGGTGCGGTGGCGCTCCGACTCGTTGGCGACGAAGTGCTTGGGGGTGGCGGCGACGCCTTCGGCCTGGCAGCCGCGCACAAAGGCGGCGGCGAGCGTACCGAGCAGGTGGGGGTCCTCGGAGTACGTCTCGTAGTTGCGGCCGCCGAGGGGTGAGCGCACGACGTTCATGGTAGGCGCGAGCAGGACGTTGGCCGCCTTGGTGCGCGTCTCGCGCGCGATCTCGCGCCCCAGCCTCCGTCCGGCGTCCGGGTCGAAGGTCGCGCCCACGGCCGTCGCGCATGGGAAGCACGCCGCCGTGATGCCGCTCACGTAGCTCTCGCCCCGCGCGCCGTTGGGCCCGTCCGACATCTTGATGTGCGGCACGAAGCAGCCACCATCGTCGCGCTGGATCGTCGCCGTGCGCCACCAGTCGACGGCGGCCAGCAGGCTGACCTTCTCCTGTAGCGTGAGCCGGGCGACGAGGTCCGTGGTTTCGGTTGCGGGATCCATGGCGTTTTGGTGGGGGGTGACGCGCGCTGCCGGGGGGTATTTCGGGTGTCTCTCATTGGCGCCTCCAACTGCATCGGTTCCTTGGGTCGTTGTTATGTAGCAGTGCTCCAAACAAGGCGCCAGGCAGCCAGGCAGCGTCCCGTTTCCTGCCCAAAGCCGGCCCGGCAAACATCCGTTTTCTTGCCCCCGACCGTCGGGAAGCAACCGGCCCTTCCCCTCATTTGTGGACCGTCCCCTGAGTGTGGATCTTCCCCTGAGCCTGGATCTGAAAATTCCCCCAGCTACCCCACAGTCACCGTTCAGCCCCATGGGGTCAGGCGGTCGGTAAACACGCCAGCAGAATCTTTCTTGGTCTTGTGGCTTCTTTCTGCAGGGGTATACTTGCCAACCCTGCTGCTTATGCTGATATATTAGATGGCAACTCTCTTCCTGGCACGTAGCTAACTTGTCAGGCCCCCAAGCGACTAGTGGGAAATACTTCTTCCCTTCTGCATTCAAAATGAGCAAGCCAACTGATGATGCAAAACCCGGAGACGTCGCCATGGTTGAGAATGCCGCTTTGGGTCCCATCAGTGAGACCCTCGACCTCGATGCGCGTCTTCAGGAACTTGCGGCGGCGGCTCCCCCTTTCTACAAGAATAGAAACCTCCTCAAGTTGTACCTGCTGATCGTGCCGGGCTGCCTCTGCGCTGCCATCACCCTGGGCTTCGACGCGTCCATGATGTCGGGGCTTCAGGCGGTGCCCTACTGGGACCAATGTAAGCTCTCTCCCGACTTTGCCTCTGCAGGCTCATGCAACTAACAGGACCGTGGAGACTTTGGAAAACCCCGGGGCGCACTTCTCGGCATCATGTCTGCCATCCTTCCTTTGGGTTGCTGCGTGGCGACCCCTTTTGTGAGCATGGTCGGCGATCGCTACGGACGTCGCGTGGGCATCTTTGTCGGTTCTTTGATAATGGCTTGTGGCGGCGTTATCCAAGGCGCTTCGATCAATTGTACGTTTCTTTCCCTCTTCGCAAGCCTCCCTTTATGTTGAAACCCCCTATTCGGATGGAAATCAAGACCCAGCTAACTCGTGAGCAGTCGCCATGTTCCTAGTGTCCCGTTTCATCCTCGGTTTCGGTCTCGTTTTTGCGAATGCCTACGCCCCCATGCTTATTGGCGAGCTCGCGCACCCCCGAGACCGTCAGGTCATTACCTCGCTTTACCAGACGTCGTGGTACATAGGCGCTATCCTTGCCGCCTGGGTCACATTTGGCACCTTTGCCATCCCTAGCGATTGGTCCTGGAGGATCCCGTCGCTACTGCAGGCAGGCCCGGCCCTCGTGCCCATCTGCTGCATCTTCCTGCTTCCCGAATCGCCCCGATGGCTCGTCGCCAACGGCCGAGCCGACGACGCCATGGCTACTCTCGTAAAATGGCACGCCAACGGAAACGCCGACGACGAGCTCGTAAAGCTCGAGCACCAGCAAATGCGCAACATCATTGAATCGGAGGTTCATAACGAGACAGGCTGGAAGATTCTCTTCAAGACCCCTGGCAACCGCCGGAGACTCTTTATTTTGGCTTGTCTCGGATGCTTCAGTCAGTGGTCCGGCAACGGCCTCGTGTCATATTACCTTGTCCGTGTACTCGAGACGGTTGGCATCAACGATGCCCGAGAACGCAACATCCTGAACGGATGCATCATGATCTTCAACTGGCTCACGTCCGTTATCTCTGCATTCCTCACCGCCTACATGAAGCGCCGCACGCAGTTTCTCGTCTCCGTCAGCGGCATGCTCGCCATTTTCGCTTCACAGACGCTCTGTGCTGGTCTTTTTAATGAGGATCACAACCTTGTCGCCGGCAAGGTCGTCATTGCCCTGCTGTTTCTCTTTTACCTCTTCTACAACTTGGCTTTCAATGCCCTCCTCTACTCGTATCCCGTTGAAATCCTTCCCTACCCGGTCCGGGCCAAGGGATTCTCATTGCTTATGTTCTTCGGAAAGGCCAGCAACTTCATCAACATCCTGGTGAACCCCATCGGCCTCGAGGCCCTGGCCTGGAAGTTTTACTTTGTTTACGTCGCTTGGTTGTCCATAGAAGTCATGGTCATCTGGAAATTCTTTATTGAAACAAAGGGCCCCAGCCTGGAGGCCATTGCCTCACGGTTCGACAACCCGACCGTTTCTGCCCTGGATGACGACGAAGACTCGCAGAAGAAAACAAGGGGCACCTAGGTTTGCTTGCGGGGATCCCTTTTGGACCCTATCAGCATGTATCTTCGTTGCATGAAGTGGCAAAAAGCCAGTGGTCGTTCACGTCAAACAATTCAGTCGTCGCGGATTGGTTGTCTAGGCATTGCATTCTTGAGTGCCCCGTGCTACCGCAAACAGGACTTTCTTCAGTGCCTGATCGGACACGCACCAGCGATTCGCGCGGGGGCGGTTAATATCATCGTCCAATTTCCTGCGCAGTGCTGCCAATCTAGTCGAGTGTGGGGGGAAGCTCTCTAGCTGGGAAGTTGGCCTCGAAGGCAGCCATTGCGCGGAGGACAGTGGCTTCGTCGTATCGCTTGCCAACAAAAGACATGCCAAAAGGGAGGTTTATCTCGTCATATCCGACCGGGACGTTCCCGACGGGGCAACGGCCTACAGCGCCGAAGCGGGATGCCGATCCCTCAGTCGGTACAGCCAGAACATCGAGGTCATGCAGTCTAAAAACGGCCTCGATTCCGTCCTTGCTAAGCTGCTCTTGGATGTACTTGGCGTGCCAGTACTCCGCAGATGTGTTTCTTGGCCCGGTCTGATCGGCGGCGAGAAAAGAGTCCTGCCCATAGACGTAAGGTGGACCACCCATCTGCGCGCCAGCCCCTCTGCGCGCCACCAGTTTCAGCCACGCCTCACGATGCCCCCTACATGGAAAACCACAAATATCTCGATAACGTGAATAGATATGGCTTAGCCGATTAGTTTTAAGAGATCCTGATCTCCTCCTCTGCCTCACTGACCACCTCTTCGTCGGAACTATCTGAGTCAATCCATTCAGGAGCGTCAGTGTCTGTGTCGCCTTCATCTGCAACTATACCAAGCTCCCTCTTCACTCTTTTAACGTCCGGTATCGCCACAAAGCGCTCCTGCGCGGTCGGCTTCACTTTGCAACGTTTCTGAGGCTTCTGGCGTTCTAGCGCAGCAGCCAGTTGGTCGCGCTCGTGCGTGAGGCTGGCGATCTGAGCGGAACTATCGTCAAGGGCCTTGCCGACCTTCCTGGCGAAGAACCGGAAGGTTGGCCTCTCGTACGCTGGCTCCAGCCCACGCAGTCCGCTGACGATATCAGTCAATTGACGGGAGCTCTTTGGTGTAGCGAACACCACAGCAGACAGCAGTTCAAGCGAATCTGGTTGTAAGGGCTCCGGAACTGGTGTTTTCGCGCGGTCTGGCCGGTCTTGGTCCCTCTGCCGAGCCAGCCGGCTATTGAGGGCCTTGGAGCGGTCCCTAGGGAAGATTCCGGTCGCGCGCCAGCCTGCTGCGATATTCGAAGGCGTGAAGGCCTCTTTTCTGGCCATATTCCAAGCGTCCAGGAATTCCGGCTTCTTCGGATCCATCGTGAGGCTCGCCGCGCAGGCCTCACGTAGCTTCTGCCGGTATCCACGCTTCAATACCGAAAAGGGACCAAGGTCAAGGGGCTGGAGGACCTGTGAGGTGTGCGCTGGAAGGAAATCCAGCCAGACCTTCGCCTCCAGACAGGCTAACATGAACTCCTCGTCAACGTGGCTACCATGGCCGTCTAGAATAAGGTGTCGCCATCCGCCGTGCGAAGGCCGCGTGGCCGGCAGAAAGAGGTCCTTCAACCAGCGCAGCGCAATTAGATTGTTCGTCCAGCCCTTCGGAGAGGCTCCGAATAGCCAGTCCTCGAAGTCCTCGTCGTCAAATTGGCCGCGGAACCATTGCTGTTGGACGCTAGCCCCCTTAAAGATAACCAAGGGTGGCAGGACACGGCCATTAGCGCTGACCGTCTCCAATATCGTCACCCACTCGCGATTTCCAGGGTCCATGGTGTAGACCTTCCTCACAGCGGAAGGGCCGATAACCATAGGGTTATCTCCAAGGCCTATCATGGTGCTAATCTCGTCAACGTTATAGGTGTCTTCCTCTAACACCTTAGCAAGCGCTGGATGGTCAAGGCGATCGAAGAACTCCTCTATATTAGAGCGACACGCACCATTTACGCGCAAAAAGTCGATTCCAGTAGACCGGATGGACTTGACTTCTGGATGGCGGCCGAAGAAACGGAGGTGCCAGTGCTTGCCGAGGCGATTCTGGCCTCCAGACTGCGAATAGATACGCTGCGCGAAGAGGCGAAAACGGCTATGAGGCGGTGCCCAGCCCAGCCTCGCTTGCAACAACACCCAGTCGACCAGCAGTTGCTCCTGGCTAGAGGACAGTGATTGCCTCATTTCGTTGGCCTCGCTTCTGGTCCGCTTGCCTTGAATACGGCGGCGCAGATAGTCCTTGGAGACATGGTACTGCTTAGCGACTGCTCTGATGGAGGTGCCGGCTCCGACCGCGTCCAGCGCGGCGGCTATTTGTGCTGGCTCCATGGGAAAAACTCCACTAGATAGAGCGGAGTCTGGCAAATCCACTGGGTTAAGCACCAGCATCTCACGATAACTATTGGTCTATATATGGCGGAGTGTAGGTCAAAGAGGCATCGTGAGGCGTGGCTGAAACTGGTGGCGCGCAGAGGGGCTGGCGCGCAGATGGGTGGTCCACCTTAGGGCGTGGATTCGAGTGCCGTATTAGCTTCGTTAAAGGATATGATATCGAACAGCGTCTCCATCCCCGTGGTGTTGGTGCGTTGGCTGGTCAGGTACTTGGCCATGTCTTCCTTGATATCGTGCTCTAGAAGCAAACGTGCGGGATTAGATGAGTGAATTGGAGCGTAGGGCATATGGCTGCGGACTTACGGATGATGATGGCTCCGGCGCTGTCCCTCTTCACTCCGCCGACAAAAGGGTACCTCCAACCAGCCTCGTTGGGCATCACGACCGGATCAATGATCTCGGCGCCCAAGGCTTTCATCTTCTCCAAGGCTACATCCAAAGCTGGGTTGGTAGCGTTGCGATACCCCTGGAAGGTCTGATTCCAGAAGGGCTCACGGGGGACACCCACGCGCAGGCCTTTGAAGCTGGGCTCCTGGATATACGCGGTGTAGTTCTTCAAGCGGAACGGCTCTTCTGCGGCGGAGTACTCGTCCTCATCGTCATGTTTGGCCATCACCTCCAGGAGAGCAGCAATATCCCACACCGACTTTGCCAGTGGCCCAGTGGTGTCCTGCGAACTGGAAATAGGGACCACGCCGGTTCTGCTGGTGAGGCCAGTAGACGGGCGTAAGCTAAACAGTGCTGCGCGGTTTGTGGGAAACCCGATGCTGCCTTCGGTGTCGGTGCCAATGGTAACGGCCGCGAAGCCAGCAGAGCAGGAGACGGCAGAGCCGCCGGAGCTCCCACTGGGGTCGCCACCAGCACTGAAGCCGCCGAACACATATGCAGAGGAGATGCGTCCACCCCTTGCGCTCCACGCAGATGAGTTGACCGCACCGCGTTTCCCCGAGAACTTGGTCATTATAAGTATGTCGCACCGTGAGGGCATTCCCAAGTGGATACTACTTAGTCAGGTCACGTGGAGGAGCCTTGCAGGGGCCCTGGCCAGCGATTATATATAGCACGCCATGACTGGCATCTCTTTTGTTAATTCCTTCTAATGGATAACCTTGTATTTCCCTATACTATCTTGCCAGAGCCTTCGAGGTGCGATAAAGTACAAAACGCCCCAGCTCGTTAGACAGTTCGGAATCGGGTCGGGCTTACCTCGTTTAGGTTGGCTTTGCCCAAGATGATAGCCCCAGCATCGCGTAACTGCTTGACCACGAACGCATCGCCCTTGGCCTGCGAGCTGAGCAGCGCGTAAGAGCCTGCAGTACTTTTCATACCGAGCTCTGTATCCACGTTGTAGTCTGGGCATGACAAGAAATTAGTACAAGTCGCACTTTTTCATGCCGACTTGGTACTGCTCGGGATCCTACTATCTTTGACCAGAATAGGGAGGCCGTGAATGGCGCTGCGGAAACACCCGCTCCGGCGCTCCTCGTCGAGCCTTTTCGCATTCTCCATTGCGGTGGGGGCGATTTTGAGGACAGAGTGTAGGTTCAGGCCGTTCCGGTCATTGGCTTCAATCCTAGCCAGATAGGCGTTGACCAGCTGTGCCGATGTCACATTCTGTTGGGTCAGAGCTTCCGCAATCTCCTTTGCTGAAGCAGCAAGCAAACTGATGCCATTGACGTTGACGGGGTAGGGGATAGTTGAGCCTTTAGTCGAGTAATCCAGGGCCGCCGAAGCGATTGCAACCTGCAGGCACACAACCAGGCTTGGAAGCAAGGAGCGGGGTCCCGAGGAGATCATGGCGACTGCCTGAAGATGGCGTCCGGAAAATACCAGAGTGAACGCGACAAAGCGCTCTACAAAGCCTTGCAAACTCATGATAATTTAAGTTCTTTCAGGACATCGTGAAGAACATCGTTCGAGAGTGACACGCTCTGGTATCAACAGCCAAGCCATCACGGCATCGCCCCACGTCGCTTGTGGCTGCGATACGACTAGCGGCTACTTTCCGAAACTCGGCCCTGATGTGGGGCGATAACACGCACGCCATCATCATTTCGTCGAGTTTTGCCCAGCGACTCCATAACACGCAGTCACAGTCCCTCCTTGGACTGGCGTAATCAGATCTAATGGATAATGCAATTCAGTAGTATCATATCGACACATCCGCCCTGGGCAAGGCGTCAAACTGCATTCAACATAGGTCGTCTTGGCGGACGTAATTACAATGGTCGGCACCGATCTCGACCTCGAGCACAAGCCTACACGACATGTTCCACCTGCTTACCATAACCCCGACACAACCCACCTGATCACTATCAGCCCCGACAAACCCATCGAATCTCACGACCTTGACGTACCATGCTTAGGCACGTACGATCCCCCTACCACGGCCAAGACTGGCCTCGACACTTTCACCGAGAACGGACTTGCACGGAGGAGCCACGGATGCGGTTCGAACATCAGGTTGCCACTGGGCTAGATATACGGGACATCGCGATACAATCTTTGTATATAGATGGACTCTCGCACGTCAGATGCCACTGGGAGGCGGGACACGGTCCCACTACGGCGATAACACATCCATTCCATTCCATTCCTGGGATTGGAATTTCAAAGCAGTGACCTCTGAGGCGGACAGCGCTGCCCACACCTCTGGTAAACGGACAGTCGCCGACAGCGTCGCCATGCGCCAGCAGCTTTGGTGTGGACTGGATCGGCATGCACGACAGGGCACCATCCTCCTTCATAGATCGTATCCGGTACTGTACCCACTAATAATTGGCCAGGGAGTGCCAGGCTCGGGAACGAACCGTGATCAACTGGAGCGCGCAACGGATGCTTCCCGGCTGCAATGACGCCCCGGGAAGGGAAGTGGGGAGCCAGTTCCTAGGCGGTTTGGGGGATTTACGGGGCGACATATCGCTTTCCCAAGTTCCAGGCTCACATGCAGCGTCAGGTACATAATCTCGTTCGACTTCTTTAAAGCCCTAGTTGAAGTTGGTATCAAGAATCACTTTATTAACTTGGACTCTGACCACCCTAGTATTCTAGAGGCCACGGTCAGGGAGCAGATAGATATACCCGATCCGTTGCCTCGGATCGTGACATTTCCGAACGAGATAGTCGCCCTAATTATAGCCGCCGGGTACGTCGTCGCGGTTACGACCAAGTAATCGGCTGTGCCAGCCGCCGTCCCGTGGATTTCCATTATCTTGGGTTATGTGATTTCCTTGTCGACCCACTTTTAGTTTGCTGGGTGGGACACACGGTAAAGTGATGTCACTTACCAATGTTAGTTCGGTGTATGCACGATTACTATACGACCATGAGGGGTGGTAATATGCGCATGTCGCTTTTGCGAAGCAGCTCCTTCTCAGCCTGAATTTATGTGGCCCTAAGTCATTCGGTGAAGTCCCTAGCTGGTTTCTTGTGGGAGTCCATGGGCTTTGAATCCTGGGGTCCGATGACATTAAAAAAAAACTTACCAGAGTATCCAACCGAACGTAACGAATAATGTCCCGAAGCCCGTTTTAGACAGAACTGTAGGATTTCACTCGTCGGCAACTGTAAGAGAGCTAAGCCGGTATAACGTTCATCTAGCCGAGACAGGCTAGTATGTCCAGCCCATGATATCGCATGTGGGGGCACATGAGGGTCAATGTGTTACAAAAAGGGCGGGGAGCATGGGGAAAGAGGGGAATGTCCCATGAGAAAACCGAACAAACTAGGGGAACGGGGTTATCACCCACCCGGATACTTCCCGTGGTATTCGTCTTTGTAGGGTCATTCGCCGGAAGCTATTTGGCTACTCGTTTCGACGTGCCAATCAGCTTGTCCTTGATGTTTAACAAGCGATTGTACTTCACAACCATTGCGCTCCTAATTGAGGCGCCTAATTCCAAATGACCTAAAGCAGCCAGCAAGGGCAAGTACGTATCTACAACGCCCAACCCACACCGAAGTATGTATATATATTTAAAAAGGATGCCGTTAGCAATAAGGATAGGTTCCCCCTCCCCCAAACAAGCCCTTTCTTTCCCCACCTATCCGCCCCTTGTCATCCATTGCGCTGTCGAAATCCCGCTTTGTCGTTGCTCGTTTTCGATACTCCGCAAGATACCCGGAGCCCCTGCAGCCACGAAACACACAGCTCGGGAGCGGACATGGCCGACTACGTGGTACCCTCTATAATCGGCGGCAAGGAGCGTCGCGGAGAGAAGACGTTTGACGTCATATCGCCTGACACCGGAAAAGTATTGCACCAGTGTGCTCTCGCCACCAAGGAAGATGCCACCGCTGCCGTCGACGCCGCCATCAAGGCCTTTCACGAATGGCGGAAGACGACGCCGAGCACGCGCCGCGACATCCTACTCAAGACGGCCGAGGTCATCAACAGTCGGCGTACGGAGCTTGCCAACTACATGAAGGAGGCCGTCGGCGCCGCCCAGCAGTGGGCCGATTTCAACATCGATGTGGCTATTGACACCATCAAGGATGTTGCTGGACGTGCTGATGCTCTAAATGGCACTGTGCCGATCCTCTCCGATCCGAGATCAGGCGCTATGATCCTCAAGGAGCCCTACGGCGTGGTGCTGGCCATTGCACCTTGGAATGCCCCCTATATCTTGGGCATGCGCTCCGTGTTGTTCCCCATTGCCGCGGGAAATACGACCGTGCTGAAAGGCTCCGAGCTCTCGCCCAGGGTCTTCTGGGCGATTGTGAGCTGCTTCCAAGACGCTGGCCTTCCTAGTGGCGTCCTAAACTTCCTCGCCACCGACCCTGCACACGCGCCCGAGGTCACAGGTTCTCTCATCGCGAACCCCGCGATTAAGAAGATCAACTTCACCGGAAGCACGGCCGTCGGCCGCATTATCGGCAAACTTGCCGGCGAGCACTTAAAGCCCGTGGTCCTTGAGCTAGGCGGTAAGGCGCCAGCCATCGTATGGGAAGACGCCGATCTCGACATCGCCGCCCAGCAGTGTGCTCTCGGATCGTTCCTGTTTGCCGGTCAAATCTGTATGAGCACCGAGCGCATCATAGTGCACAAGAAAGTTAGCAGCGCCTTCCAGGAAAAGCTTGTGGCCACTATGGAGGTCATCTTCCCCTCCAAAGGCGACGCACCGATCCTTATCAACGAAATGGCGGCGGAGAAGGTGAAGCGGCTGGTGAGAGACGCTATAGACAAGGGTGGCTTAATGCTCACGGGCGATTTCAACGTCGAGGAGTCGTCCAAAACCCGCCTGCGACCCATTGTTATCGGCAAGGTTACGCCCGATATGGAAATCTACCAGACCGAGTCGTTCGGCCCCTCCGTAAGCTTGATAGAGGTAGAGACAGAGGAGGAGGCGCTGCGGATCGCTAATGACACCGAGTACGGACTGAGCTCGGCCGTCTTCACTGAGGACTTGCGCACCGGCTTGCGCTTCGCTAAGGGCATTGAGAGCGGTGCCGTGCACATCAACAGCATGACTGTACACGACGAGAGTGCACTACCGCACGGCGGGTGCAAATCTTCGGGCTATGGGCGGTTTAACACGAACGTCGGATTGGGAGAGTATATGAGGACGAAGACGGTGACGTGGCGGTCGTAAGTTGCCGGCGGCGGCACCAGCAGTATTAGCGAACATGCAAGCATAAGCTGGCGAGCAGCGAACGTCAATTCTCTGTAGTAGTCCTATGAAACTAACGAAAAAGAGCTGCCATTGGGTCTAGCGAGAAAAGAACATAATCAATTGCCCTCCGAAACCGGGTTTTTGCCAGATTTCCCGTCCATCGTATACACCACCCAATGCTCATATCCACCACCAAGGGGCCACAGGAAAAAAAACCTTTTGAAACCTACCCCTCACGGCAATAACTTCACAACCCTCCGCAAGGTCACAGGGGCCTTCAAGGCGACAGCAGCCGCGACACTAGAAACAGAATCTTGCGTACCGCCCTTAAATGTATAGGTTAACAAAAGAGTGGCAGCATCGGAAGCGAGGCTCCAACAGCCGCGCATCTCATCACTTATCCAAGCAAGATGCGATAAGGCAGCTGGATGGATCTAACAAGGCTAACTCGGCGGCATAGACCGAAAGGTCCGGAAGTCCCCGACCGCAAGAAGTGGCTAGACGAATAGCTAGCTAGAAATTCGGTAAATAAGGCCGAGGAGAGAGACTAGCTCCATAAATAGCAGCAGAGCTAGATATCGTGGTTAAACCAGATATCGCGAGCTCTAGCAGCTACTAAAAAGGCGCTAGATAAGTATATTTTTAAGCTTTAAAAGGGGCCTTATAAAGCCGAGAGCTTTATCCTTATTTAGGTAAAGACCGGTAAGATTAAGTTACGAGACTTCCTATTTAAATATAAAGTTCGAAGCTTTGTAGCTTATAGTACGACTACGGTTAAGGTAAGCAGATCGTCCGGTATACCCTTATTTTCTACCTAAAGGGGAGAGGAAGACGAGACTATCTCGTCTAAGCTTTAGGAGAACCGATAGATACAGATAAGATACTCGATACCCTAGGGAAAGCAGGGATTATAACGAGATAGCTACTCCGTTCGGGCAGACTAGGCATATTCTAGCTAGTAAATCAGCTCATCAGCTAGGAAGCGGGCACGCTGAGCCCGATCTCGGTATAGCAGGTCAGAGAGCAGATAGAAGCGGTGCGACGCAGCGGAACCTAGGTTTTTCATCCGGCCGGACGTCAGCCCGGAACGGCTTTCCTAGGCTTAGATACGCGGGGGGTCCTCATGGCCTAGATAGGTCGCTAGGTGTAAAAAGAAGAATAATAATATATCGCACTAGAGAGGGCTCGGGTGATGAGGTTTCAAGTTGTAGTATTAGAAGAAAGAACAAATGGAAAGCTAGCTGTAGTGAGTGTAGTATATACTGTCGGCCCTGGAGCCCTTGCGCACGTGCCACACCAGTTGAGTAGCGCAGCTGACGTGGCGTGTCCTGTGAGTAGTTGCAAGTCCCTGTATGCCACATATCTGATATACGGGACATCATTATATACCCCTGTCTCTGCCCGTCGGAGCCCCTACCTTAACAGAGACAATCGTAAATGATTGATTCCTACAGTCAAGAGGAGGTTTTCTCAGGTTATAAACGTTACTGAGAACTTGAATTTATTATAGTAACTTTTAAGACGTTAAAAAAGCTTGTCTCTTTAAATAAACACTTGTCACGCTTGTAGGACATCGGAGGTATACGTCAGATAATGAATGCAGAAGTCGCCCCGAGCCTTCTAAGTGAGACCCGGACTGAAGACCTAGTTAAATACAGGTAGAGAGTGGAGGGCACCCCTTGCAAGCCCTCTAGTCGCTGTTTGGTGAGGTCATGTGACCTGTAGACCCTGAATCTCTACTTCAGGGGTCGCCTCAGCGCGACAACTTGTTTCTTGCATCGGCCAGAAAGGGGTGGATAGAATGATATACTTTGGACCTCATGGCTTTAGTGTTCATCACGTTAGGACATATGTATCATACGTTTAATTCTTTATTATCCTGCTCCGAAGCTATGTACCCCGATGACGACTACGTTCTTTTACTATTATGAATCTTTGATGTCGCCAGTACATTTCTCAACCTGACCCCAACTAACCTTTCCTGCCCAGCTGCATAGAATCTCTCATTACTAACGACATAATCTGGCAGTGACGGTAGTCGATGTTTCGGTCGGAACGGGATGAATTGACTGCCGCACCTTGGCGATAGATTTGCCTCTTGGGAAATCTTTCGAAATGTATAGGCGAGCCGAGGGCCTCCGTGTTTACTAGGCCGTCATGAAGTCCAGAGACTAGAGAGGTATAGCTTCCATGGTCTGGTGTAGACTTTAGGAAGGGTAGACTCCGGGTCGTGGATCCCGTCGGTTGAGATGTATAGGTGGCCTCTATAGCGTAGTCCGAATCGGGAGCACTGAGTTTCAACAGCATTCTAGCTGCTTGCTCTTCGGTCATATCGATGCTGTCTGGCTCAAAAGATTCCTCAAGGGGTTTTCTCCATGTAAGCCGAGATAATCCTATATTTATCATCCAGGTCATAACGGCGGCGACTTCAGTGGAACGCTCGGGGCTTGCACGGCATCTGGCGGCTGCCTCGCTTCTGTTGGCTGAAGGCATCATGACTGACTGATGTAGGTCTTGGCTTATCCTTGGTTGCATTCCTTTAGGCATGATCGGGACCATCCTCACGAACCCCCGCTGCGTAGTCTGCTTAACTTTACGACGTTTCTAAGGCCTTTGGCGCTCTAGAGTAGCCGCTAATTGATCTCTCTCTTCGCTTAGTATAGAGATCTTAACGGTTACTTCGTTAAGCGCCTTACTAAGCTTCGATTAAAAAGACCTGAACGTTAGAGATCGGTATGTAGCGTTAATACCACGTAGATCTCTAGAGATAAGATTAACCTAGCGTAAATTACGAGGCGTAGAGATATCGATACCACTTATTATAGCTAGTCTTAGCGCCTCTTATATGTCTAGAGTGTTCTAGAGACTAGAGTCTGCTTTATCACGAAGATGCTAGCGCGCTAACCTATTATTAAAAGGTTTAAAGCGGTTCCTTAAGAATATACCGGTCGTAAGCTAGCCGGTAGCGATATTCGAAGGTATAAAGGCATCGTTCCGAGCGCCTATCTAAGCCTCTAGGAACTTAAGCTTCTTTAACGTTATAGTAAGGCTGCTATAGTATATAGCCCGTAGATAGTCGCGATACTTCCTTTTTAGAACGCTAAAAGGGCCTAAGTCTAGAGGCTAGAGGACCTAGGAGTAATACGCTAGAAGGAAATCAACTTAGACTTTATTCTCTAAGTAGCGAAGCATAAAGAGATCGTCTATATAGCTGTTATAGCTATCGAGGATAAGGTACCGCCACTAGTTAGGCTTTTCAGGGGCGGTTAACGGTATAAAGAGCTCCTCTAGCCACTATAGAGTAATTACCTTACTAGTCTAGCCGTTCGGATTACTCGTAAATATCTAGTTATAATACTCCTCACGGAGTTACTGGTCTCCGAACCACTACTATTAAACCGAGGCGCCGGCGAATATCACTGTAAGGGGCAGAACTCTGCCGTATCTAGAGATACACTCTAAAGTGGTCGTCCACTCTCTATTACCGGGCTTTATAGCGTAGATTTTCGCAAGTTCGTGAGGTCCGAAGACGATATAGTTATCTAATTAGCTAATATAGGCTCTAACTTCGTCGACGTTATATATATGCTCTAGAGGGATAAGTCTTATATCCCCTTAATCGAGGCGGTCGAAGAACTCCTCGATGTTCTCACGAAACGCGCTATTAGCGCGCTAAAAGTTAAGTGGCGTAGATCTTATAGTCTTTAGTTACGGCTAATACTTAAGAAACTTCGTATACTAGTGTTTACCGACCACTTTAGAGTAGCCTAAATTAATAAGGAGCCTCTAAGCGAACCACTAAAATCGTAAGTAAGGCGGCGCCTAGCCGAGTCTCCCTTATGTAAGTATCTAGTCCGCTAAACCTTTCTCTAGCGTTAATAAGAGGCGCTCGCGATACGAATAAGCTAGCTCTTTAGGAGTAACACCGTCGATTCGGCGCTTAATAGTAATTCGTGAGACGTGGTACTATTTAGCCACGTTACGGATAAACTAGCCCTTTAATACCTAGTCGATAGCAGCGGCTAGCGCTGACTCACTAAATATTAACATCAGCGTGAAGCGAAAAAGAAAAGGATACTCTAGATAACTTCATTTCCGTTAGGCTGCTCTAAAGCCCGAGATATAGGCGAGTTTTCGCTCGGGCTTTCATTGAATGGTCGTGCTAAGACCGTGGTTCACTAAGGGGCTGGCACTCAGATAGGTGCGCGAGCTTATATCCTCACCGGAGAAGCCGACTACACGGATAGGGGCTAAAGCCACATTCGGCTAGCTCATCACAAGGGCGGTCGGAGCCCTAAGACGTAATATATAGCGAACGTCCCCTAGGACGTAACGGTTAGTCGCCGCGACCTATGCTTAATTGTCGGCTCTCCTCTGCGCCGGACCGAAACGGCTAGATACCGGTATGCTATAGGCTCCTTCGCCTATTTTTACGCAGTATAGGATTATTAAAAGCCCCCTATATTACCCTAGGGGAAATAAGCATAACATCCGGAACGCTAGTATTCCTATACTCTTACTACTATGCTCTCCTCGTGGCCTGGCAGGGTATGTAGAAGGTTAAGCACACCTATGACGCGGTCCATAGTCCATAACTCGTGCTCTCGTCTAGACGCTCCGCGTCAGGGATGTTAGCAGTGAGTAGTGGCATCTGATAACGCGGTGCTCTTCCGGCCCTGGGACTCGACGTGCCGTTAGACGACCATATGCGCTTCTAGGCTCCGCCAGCTGTGTAGATCCCCTTCCTATTAGTGCAGGACGGCTCCGCAACACGTCCATTATAGCCTTAAACGAATGCTGCCAAGCGGTTAGTTTGTCTACGTCCGTTGCTTGCCTATAATTGCTCTATGACGCCCGAAGACAGGGTCACGCTGCTAATAGTCGCATACGTAATATAACGTTCTACGTCCGTAAGCGGGGTTACGTTAATAAGGACCACTCTTCTATATAAGACCGCAGCTTTTATCCCACGCCTGGTTCGCGAACTATTCCGTCGGTACACACTACGTATATTCCAACCCTTTTCACGCGCGTTGATCTATTCCTAAAAACAATAGACAGCTAGGGGTATAGAAATAATAAAATTCCAGTGCCACCCCTATCCGGCCCGCACAGTAACACGAGGGGAGTGTCTCGGCCCCGAAGCCGACGGACTTAGAGGGAACTAGAGCGCCCGAAGACACAAGATCTAGCATTAGTGGTACTAGTAGCCTGCCCCGTAACTAAGCAGGAGAGGGCATTATAGCTACGAACCGTGTCGATTCGAATCCCTAAAGTACCTATTGACCGCTCGTATAGAGTGCTAACGCTAGTGTTTCGTTCCGGACGATCACTTAGACGGCAGTTAAGCGTCGCTTAGACGACTAAATCCGCCTTCCTTAAACGGTAGGCTCGTTTCTTGCTCTATACCTATCGCGATATATCTAAGTAGTCTGATTCCTTAGACCCTAGCCGAAGATAGCGAATCCTAACGGATAGGGCAAGAATACCCTCGCGATAACGTAGATGTCACATGAGCTGCGCAGTCAATTGAGCTACGCACCTTTCAGCACCTTCACGGTAAAACAATCGATTACGTAACTATAACGCCTTAAATCAATTTAAACTAATCGGAATACGACTCTACTGAGGTTTCTGCATCTATTTCATAAGTACGCGTATTATGACCGGTGTTTCCATAGATACCATAGCGCTGTTCGCGCGGTTACGCCCTCTTCGCGCGACTACGACTCGCACGCGTTTCCTCCCCTAACTATGCATTCACGTCCTTTTGATCTAAAAGATCTTATCCCTCGCCGATACTAAGTGTGCCTCCTTGCCTTAAATGCGTTTTCTTTGCCTTACGACGCTTAACGAGGCTGGTATTCGCCTTTCGAAGCTTTTAGACCTCGGCCTTTAAGAGGGCATTCTCGTGCATTATCGCTATCGTACCCTTCGTAATCTAGTTAACTGCCGATAAAATCGGTGTTAGAGAGCTCCCCTAGTGATAGCGGACTCGGCTTTTAATAAAGTTAGTCTGCGAAGTCGCCTCGGTCGGGTTATATAGCGTCTAAGAGGCCCATAGGGTGGTCGCGGTCGGGAGGCTCCCGGTCGGCGAAGGCGTCGATAACTTCATATCGAGCTTCGATATGACCCTATCCGGGTCGAGAGGAACTATACCGGCTCCTTAGAACCTGGCCTTCATGTTGTTCGGTGTAAACACCTTTAAAAACGCGGCCTAGAAGGCGATAAGGAACTCGGCTTTCGTAATATGATTTATATGCGCCTTTATGAACCCTTCGATTTCGGTACCGTACGCCCGCTTTAAAGGGCAAAAACACCTAACGTCAAGTGGCTAGAGTAGATGCGACGAATACGGAGGCATAGAGAGCGTGATGATATTCTTCTCTTTGCAGAAATCCTGGAAATCGGCCGAAACGTGGCTCTCGTGCCCGTCGATGATCAATATCCGATACGGGCCCTTCGTGCGCGTAGTAGTGTGTTTATCGAAGTGCCGAATCCAGTCCAAGCCTATCTCGTTATCGGTCTATCTATTCGGGGTAGGTTTAATCACCTAGTCGCGTGGTAAGGTGCTATCGGCGTACCAGTTCGCGAGATGCGTCTTGCCTTTTACCGCTAGGAACGGCGGGACACACCAGCTATCCGCACACACACCCTAGATTGCGGTAACCTATTCCCGATTCCTAGGCTGGACCTTCTTTCGTTTACCGTCGCGATCGGCGCCCGTAACGACCATCGAGGACGTAATCTAGCCTATTATAAAGCCGGTCTCGTCGAAGTTGTATAGATCGTCGTCGAGGACGCCGTACTTTGCCTTTATATTACGGAAAAGCTCGAACCAAGCCGCGATCTTGTCAGGATCCTTGTAGAGGGCCCTCTAGTAGTCGTATGCACGAGAAAGACGCGTCTTAAGTTAGGGTTACCGCTTAACGAAGTTCGAGGCCTAACGCGTCCCGACGCGTGACGTGTGACGCGTCGCGAGGATAACATTAGCTATATCTTCTACGTCGAGAATCCGGGCGGCAAATCCTCGCGAATCTAGGTCTATTATGTATATGATAATCATATTCTCTTCCAGTTCCGTTAACCGACTTCTATTACTCGGCATATCTTGTCGGGCGCGTGTTCCGCTCATTCTAGAACGGAGGGTCGATTCGGCGACATTAAAGGTCTTTGCGATATATCGAAGAGATACTGTGGGGTTCGACCTCTTCGCCTGGACTACGAGATTAATTTGAGACTCTTTTAAACGTTATATCATAACTAATGGTGGAGAAAATGGTGGATAAAGGTGAAGTAGTGAAAATTAGTAGGAAGTGCGCAGCTCAATTGACTGCGCAGCTCATATGACATCTACGTTACCGGATACGTGCAGTATATCGCCCGGCCGCTATACGAAGCAAGTGCTAGCCGCTTATAGCGGAAGGAAGAGGGAGAGGGAGTGCCTACCGTTATTAGAATATAAGGGGGCCGTCGTCCTTATATGATGGCCTTAGCAAGGTTAAATACGAGCTAGGTGAGACGTCCTCGATGCGGTCTCTATAATAAGAGCGGCCGAAGGCAGGAACAGGTGTATTAGAATGTAGTCGCCCTATTAAGGCAGCTCTCACCAGCTGCTACTACTTCGCCTTAACCCTAAACCTTTCCTAGTCTATAATGTCGTCCTGTTTATTACTAAAGTGTATCGCTAATAGCAAGTGGCCTAGTAGAGTACCGAGCCGCGTATTATAACGTGGAGGCTTCCTATAGTTTATGCGGTCCAGCTCCGCGTATATCGCGCGGATATTCACTGACCTAGTACATTCTTACCACACTGGGCCTCACCTATTGCACCTCGTCGTATGTATGTTCCCGCGCCTAGGCATCGATATGGTCCATGTTCCAGCCACTTATAACTCAGGTCTACAATGATAGCGACCCTCGGCCCTCCCTAGAATTAACCATAGTACTCTCCTTATTTTTAGTAACTGTAGCGCTACCGAGGTCGAATACTTCCCTCAACATACATATCCCGTGGTCGAGCTTATATTAGAAGCACCTGCTATCTAGTTAATATAATATCTAATATCCGAAGGGAGACTCTACTTATATACGCTGATACTCCCCCCGGCCCCCGTTATCCTAGTTCACCCTCTCCTTATCTAAAGGTTTCCACTAGGCTTATATACGTTTAAAGAGATAGCGGAATAAGAGTGGTATCTAGAAGTAGCTTATTTGTAAAGACTAATTACACGAGGGCTCCGAACTAAAGAGGAGAACCTATACTCCGTTCTCGCCGGCTCTGCTCCCCCCGCTATAGCTTCACTATCTCCTCGGGATCGGTTTTATATAATATTCAGACAGGCTAGCACTAGTGGCCTAACGAGTAGGGGATCCTATCGAGCGGATAGGGATTAATTATAGGCTAAAATCTAGACAAACGGATCCCGACATAAAGCAGGGCCTAACCTAAGACTGTATCACTATAGCAGTCGTAATGTACCCTGTCCTCCTAGCGTTAACTAAGGGGCGCCTCGAGGTAGTCCCTATCCCGGCCTATCTAGCGATAGAGTAACTTAACTATAGCGGCCTAGCTTAGAATAAAGCCCGAACCGCTATAAGTAAAGTATGACGTCCTAGTATTCTTAAGACCCTTAAGGGATAGGCTACTAATATAGAAGGGTATATTAGTATCTAGGTTCTCTAGGAAGCGGAACAGGTTATCCTATATAACGTATATATCCGACTCGTAGAAGAAATACTATAGCTTATAAGGTCGTATAGCCTACGCCTATTCCACTATAAGTAAGAATTTGAACTTATCTATAACCTAACTATTAAGAAGATAAGCTCTTATATCTCCCTTCTATAAGGTGCCTTTATCGTATAGCTTATATAAGCGGGTATAACTAGCGAATTCGGGGTTACCTATACGGTACGAATCGGGGAGGTCGGCGAGTATATTATAAATAAGGTGACCGGCGATCGCGTTATCGACGTCGGAGAAGATAAGGAGCCCGTTAATATAAGCCGAAATACTAGCGAATTAGGCTTTTATTCGCGCTAGGACGTCGAAATAGCCGGTTCGGAGAACGGGTTAAACAAGTTTATCTCTAAGCCGCTACGGGAATAACGCATATAAGTCCTTAGTCGTCGTCTCGTTATAAATAGGAATTGATACCGGCCGGAAGTGGCTCACCGTGTCCTATCGGAAGAACTTCGGGCGGTTTAGCCCGTCTTCGTTCGGTGCCTAGGGCAAGTGATCGGGAGCCTCTAATTTGGTCCAAAATAACCGGTAGGTAGTAATAAGCAAAAGAAAGAGAAGATAAGTAGTGAGGGAAAGATAAAAAAGCCGTCGAAGCCGCCCGCTAGATAGCATCGTGTCCTAATTATATATGTAGTAGGCGGTCGATAAGCGAAGTGCGAAGATAGGAGGCGTCTTCTCACCGACGCCGTACATTATAAAAATAGTATAGTTAGGTAAGCTGGTATAAGAGAAGGAGGGAAAGTATAAGTGAAAACACTCGTGCGTAGGATCAACGAGCACGGAATCATTACAGAATCATGAAGGGGGGGAGGGAGCAGGAATCGTCTTCGGGGCTTTTGCTTAGAAATGGGTCTTCCTGCTGTAATCCCTGCTGCGTTGGAAGACCGTTGTTATAACGGCCGGCGCTTGCCGTTTCCGTATCCAACCAACGGAATAGCAATTCCGCTACAAGGTTCTAGAGGGCCACGATCCGTTATGTCGGTAGCCGATCGGATGCGCCGCGTCCTAGCGTTACTTAAAGAGAACATACGACTGATTATAGGCACGTCCATACGGGTCGAGAGCACGAGCCAAAAAGTGACTAGCGGCAGGATGCATAATACTATTAGATATATAGAGTTTCGAAGCCTCGATAGTAAGAAAACCGTAGCCTATCATTAGTATCACTAACTATAAGGTGTAGTGCGGCACCGGTACTGGATAAATAATAAAGCCGAGGCATATCTAGTTATATTAAATAGCTAGGTAGGTATCAGTTAGGCTATAGAGAATATATAGCTTACTTCGGCAAGCTTACCTAATATAGATCTATTTATCCTACCCTAGGCCCCGTTTAGAAGCGAATTTAGGTCTTTAGCGACCTAAACGATTCTATATCTAGCACTCGATCGACACCGAAGCGAATAGGACGCTGTTATATCCGTCGCGTACTATATAACTGTTGCCCCGGCAGTTATTCCCGCTCTAGGCCCGGACCTTATACCTACTATAGATAGTTAGAACTTCGCTTAAGAATATCTCGGGTTACGCTAATATATAACTGACCTATTTTCTACGAAAATAGAACGCATATTAATATAGGGAAGGCATCGATATCCACCTTAGAAAAGCGTTACGGCATCGACCTAGTTCGTGCAGGTATCGCTACGGTAGACGCGAACGGTCGCCTAGCCTAGTGCTTTAGCGGTGCCGTCCGTGTTAGTAGAAGCCTTAGGTAAAGTAGGTATAGCACTAGCAATAGCGCTAGTAAGGGTAATAACAGAGCTGATCTAAAATAACTACATTTCGATGAAGGTGATAGGGAATAAAGGCGACTACGGTGAAGATCAAAATCAAGTGTTAAAGCTAGTAGAATCCGTAAGGCCTGGTGGTGAAACTATCCGCGGAAAGGAGAGTTAAGGAGATTTATGTTATCTGCTTAGATATAGGAGACCGTCTACCGTTAGCAAGTAGAGAGCATACGTGAGCCCGCGAACCGAAGCCTCGGGACGGAACATAGCTGATGACTCCCCTAGAAAGCGAAGGGTCTTATAAACGTCGACCGGATCTAGCGTGCTTGAAATTTTACGGAGAAGTTTATAGCTGTAGTAGCTTTTTCTCGTGGTAATATTTACCCTATCATACCTAGTCTGAATAGGTCGCTAATTATAGAAATTTATTACTATATCTAACCTATCTTAGCTTCTCCCGGTAGTATCCTTTTTAGCGATATATATGTTATATTTATAGGAGTTTCTGTACTTCGTAGCTTCCTTCCTTAGTAATATCTACGCCTTATAGCTTTCACCTAGCCTGCAGTTACTTTAACGTGTATTAAAAATAGTTTATCGACACTCGTCTCGGCCCTTCCGTATTTGCACGATCGCTTAAAGTAACAGAAGTTACTATATAGCGCGATGATGTCTATCGGTATAAGCTTAATTAAGGCTAACCTTCACGGTTTCTGTTTCTACGGCCGTGTCTTCTCATACTTTGCTTATCTCTTACTTTGTGGCCACCTCCAGTATCGGCGCTATAAGTATTTCCATGACCTAGATCTAAAGAACCTTGCGCTCTTAGATTTAGCGATCGAGATCCTAATTTTTAATCTGTTCTAGACTCTATAATAATCATAAGGTCGCCACAAATGTCCGGGGTTGGTTTTCATATAAGAAGGAACCTGAACCACGGTAAGCACGTAGCTAAGAAGTCAGCGGCCATCTAGTTAAGAATTTGCAATATCTAACCACTTGGATTATCTATCTCGGTGTCTAAACCGAGGGTATCTCTCTGAAAATCAATTCTAAGAATAGAGTATCATACGGGTAAAGGGAAGATATATCCATCGGTTAAGCTCTGATTTACTGTGGCTGTCATAAAGAAGCCTAGTTATAATATCTACCATTTATGCCAGATAGAGGCCCCATATGACGCTTACGATCACCTAGACCCATCCGCCTGATCGTACCATATCCGTTCCTCTACATGCTATCCTATACAGAAGCAATATCTCGCCGTATAGTCGATAGTGTGACGAGGAGCCAGGATATAAAGCATCTAGATGCCCGTCCAGTGGGCTTGGATGCGGCCGGTGCCGAGGACGGCGAACTCCTGAAAGAGGGCCTACGTGGCATTAATAGACCCCTTGCTGCACCCACCGCACTTGTCCCAGACCCGGGCCGTGGCCGTCTTCCCGTTGCGTGTGATAGTGATGGTCTTTCCACAGATGGTATCGGTATTAGGGTTACCTCCGGCGGTGAAGTATCCCTCGTTAACTGCGACGGTGTAGTCGTTGTCCTGAATAGCGTGGCTATAGGCGTCCACGCCACCAGCAAAATTGTGGTAGGTCATATCGCCATAATGAGCTGCCACCTTGTCGGCGATGGCGATGGCAGTGGCTGTGAGGGTAACAAGAGTGGCGGGCTGCATCGTGAGGGCTATGAAGGTTTTTAATTGGGTGGCTAATGTTATAGATGTAGTCTTAGGGGAAAGCATTTGTCAGCTTCACGAAGACGAAGGGTAGTTCGGTAAGAGGACGATGTGGACGATGAGGAAAGGGAGGCTGTGTATATTCACAATCGACACTTAAAGTTCGACCCAGACGGTGAGGTCAGTCCCGTTTTGAATTTATCTATTGTTATGTGTACTTCTTGGCTGTCTTAAGTGCTATGAAGACGCGGCGTGTATGGTCTGGTGGGGCTTCTTTCTGTGACTGTTTCTCTCGGTCGACCGAATCTGGCGTATCCAGTTCTTCCTGCCTCTTCTGGATCCTGTTTCGTTTTAGTCATTCCTGTCTATGTCAATACTGGCTTTCTGGTACGTACTCAAAACGGCCCTACCCCTCTGGGTGAGGCAGCACATAAATGCAACAGTTCCCGACCCCCCTATCTGTATCCCCACGTATCCTTCCTCCTGTTGTGGCTGTTCTGAGGTTATAGGTCTAGAGCTGGTCCGTATTCTGGATCCGTCTGCTTTGAAAGTGTGATGCTCTAGGCCAGCTAGATCGAAGCCGGTTACCATCCATAAATGGCACGTTAGCGGTACAAAGCACAAACGGAGGGCATTATGTAAGTGGCATGAGAAACCAGGAAAGAAAGGTCTGTCGAGGCACATCCTGAATCTGTCTCATAAATGGTCCGATATCGCCGTATCTGTAACTATCGCCAACCTCATTCCCGCAGAAAATCGCCCCTCCACCTCGACCCGGCATACCCGCTCGGGAAGAAGTTAAACAAGTCGGTGGTGAGCACGTCAAAATTGGGCCCGGTGGAAAAGTCGAGCGGGCTGGGGCCAAGGGCGTTGTGCGGGGCCATGGGGTACTCAAAGGGGTCGCTGCCGCCGTCGCCGTTGCCTGTCGCCTGGGGACTGGTTACGGTGGACTCCAGGCTGCGGTCGTGCAGGTAGACCATGTGTTCGCTGCCGGGAGCGGTGGCGGTGGGGGTCGCGAGGCCGGCGCGGTAGCAGTGTTGCTGGTCGACGGGGAGCGGAAGGCTCTCGCCCTGGGGTCCCTCGAGCTGCAGCTGCTGTCTGTAGCTGTTTTCGACTCTCCCAGACATCAAGGCGGGGTCCACAGCCGCCACCGCCACGGCTTTCTCGACGGCCCGCGACACCTGGCGCAGCGTTTGGACCGCCGTGATGACAGGCTCGTCGGCCACCATGGAGCCAAGGGCGATGAGCGCCATGCGCACGAAGCCCATGCTGTAGGCGCACGTGGCAGGCTCGCGTAGCATGTCGTAGAGTAGTACACCGCACGTGCTCTCGAGGAAGAAGCACTGGAAGCGAATTTTCTGGCGTGAAGGGATTAACTGTATTAGTGTCCCATTACTCGGTACTCTGTGCTTGTATACTTGGGTGGGGAATATAACCAAAGAAAAAGGGGATGCTGACTTACTCGACACGCCTTCACTTTCTGCATGGCGTCGCTCGTGAAGCGGATGGAGTCCTGCGCCGCATTGACGGCGTGCCTGCACGCCTGGTGCAGCCACATGTCGTCGTGGGCGCCGCGGCGCGTGCCGGACTGGATGGCGTAGCTGGAGACGAGGAAGGGGCGGAAGATGAGGATGACGGCGAGGTAGTAGGCTAGCCGGAACCAGAGAGCGTCAGCCAAGCAGCTCAGAGACGAGGCGTCCGGGGGGGAGGGGGGGAGGCAAGGCAAACGTACAAGTGTGAAGGGTGAGGGACTCTGAGACTTTCTCGTCGGCGTTATCAGCGCTGCAGACGTCGGTGTCGACGTAGGCGGAGCCGATGTCGTGGGCGTTGGCGAAGCGGCGCAAGCGGCGGTGCAGGTCCTCGGCGCAGCGGTACACATGGCGCAGCGAATCGGTCGTGCGCCGGTACAGCGTGTCGCTCGTGGCCTCCATGATATGCGCCAGCTCGCATAGCCGCACCACCGACGGCGGCTCCGTCGGCCGCGGGCACGAGATATCGCACATACGCATTGAGGTGTTGCGGCCCATGCTAAGAGACTGGAAGCTAATGGGGGTTGTCAGCACCAGCATAGACATCCGTCTTCTCTTTCTCTTTCTTTCTCTTTCTGTGCCTCTCTCTTTTTCCCTTTCTTTACCCCCTCGTTCACGCATAGGAATATTCTCGGGCTCACTCACGTCTCGTAATAGTACAGGATCCACAGCGTAACACGGTGCTTGCGAACGACGTCGTCGCGTCGGCAGTGGGCCGAGGAGGAGCCCCGCGCGACGACGGCGGCGGCGGCCTCCTTGTGCAGGCCGAAGGAGAAGGCCTTGCGGCATGCGGTTCCGATGTGCAGGTAGGCGGCGTTAGGGCGGCCGAGGTTGATCTGGTAGTCAGCGAGCAGGATGGCGAACCAGATCATCTGCAGCGACACCACCTCGTCCAGCACCACAGCCGCGCGCTTGGCCCGCACGAACAGCGCCTCGGCCTCTTCGGTGTGCGCCGTTCCCAGCGCCCCGATGGCTAGCACCGCCAGGAACGTCGCCCGCGCCTGCGGCGGCACCGTCAACGCCGAGGCCGGGGCCGAAGCCGCCATCGGTGTCGTCGTCATTGACAATGATGCCGGCATCGCAACGTCTCCAGCGAGCGCGTCGAACAGCTCGTCCAGTTCGACAGCCGTGTAAAAGGGCAGACGGTGCAGCGACGTGGCTTTGAAAACGGCGAGGAATTCACGCGCTAGCGGCACGGGCACGGCGGGCTGCGCCGCCTCGGTCGCCCAGATGGTGTCGGGGTCGAGGTGTTGCGGGATGCCGAAGAAGATGGAGCGTTGCAGCAGCGCGTCGAAGCCGGCAGGCGGCGCGCCGCCGCCGCCCCCCGCCGTCGGCATCGCCAGCACCCCGCGCCGGAGCTCCTGCAGAAAGGCAAAGTTGGACGACGGCCCGTAGAACAGCTGCGAGCTGTCCGTCGGCCGGGGCGCGTGGTGCGTCGCCGTGATGCTGCTCTGGTACGCCTGCTCCTCCTGCCGCGGCTGCCGCTGTTCCTCCCTCTCGCGCAGCGGCGACGGCGCCGCCGCCGCAGACGACGCCGGCGGCCCGTAGCCACTCGCGGCCGGCAGCCGCTCGTCAAGGTTGTCATCATCATCTTCGTCTGAGACCGCGTCGCCGCTCCCGGCCGCGTGTGGCGGCCGCCCAGGCTCCTCCGCCGATGCCCCGCCCCGCCGTCGCCGCGTGCGTGCGCGCCGCCGGTACACGCACACGCGTGGGGTATCCTGGCAGTCCCGGCGACCGCAGGGATGCGCCCCGTTGCAACGGATCTTGTGCCGCCGGCACGCCTCGCAGGCAATGGTTACATTGCGCGGTTTTGTTGCCTGCTGCTCCATTGGAGGAAACGGGTGGGCTTTCAGGGCACGGGTGGTGGCTGTAAGATGGGTGAGACGGTAAACGAACGGAGTTGGACGGTTGGGGGCTGCTCGGAATAAAAGCTGTTCAGCTTTTAAACAAAGGCGCCTCCGGTTTGGGGTCTTTCTTACTGCCATGACCGCTAGTTGCTGGACTAATCTTGGCCAATTGGAACCACCAGACTACGAGACCGGCAGTGTCAAGAGCCCCTCGCGCGTCGCCACTTTAGAAGTTCGGTGGGATAGACCTAAACCATGGTGGAGCAGTCGACATGCCTCCTGACTAGCGTAGCGTCGCCGCGACTTCCGAATCCCGAGTCCACGGAGTTACAGGGGTCGGCCAAGTCACGTCTTACACAAGGTCAACACCACCAAGAAACTGTTCGGGCCACTGTGTGCGATTTGAACGATTAATTAATTAAATAAGGTAAACCGAGAAACAAGAGAGAAGACTCTATCTATACACGATATGTCTAAGTCGATACATGTATGGGAGCTCAGAAGGCTTTGTAAATTATTAGCTCCCAACATTCCCTGCCTTATCCTGCTTTCTTGGTCGCCTTGCTGCGCAGTTTCATCATCAGAAACACTAGTGCGTAGGAGCTGATGCAGAACAGCGCTGTGATGCCCACCTGGACGCAAGGAAAGGGAATCAGTAAGTTGTAGCATTGGTGAGGAGGGAAAGACAAACTTACATCGCGCCAGCCGTAGTAGGACTCGTTAATGTTCAGGGTGCGCAGGTACTCGGCGCCCGAGGCGTAAGCGCAGTACTCGCAGGAGGTGGTGTTAGCAGGGTCGATGACGTATCCACCGTGGGAAGCGAGGAAGTCGGTGATGTACTCGCCGCACGAAGCGGCGGCCGGCGGGATAGGGATAAGTGTCAACTCTGAGGCGCGGCATTGCACGTCGACGTTCCAGGCAACGGGCTCCAGCAGGCCGCCGATCAGGTAGGTGAAGGGATCCAGCCAGTACATCCAGTAGCGCCAGAAGGCCTGGATCTGCGTGTATGGCACCACAACGCCGCAGAAGTTAATAAGGCCCGCGCCGATAATGACGGGGTTCGCCAGCGCCGCGAAGTAGTCATTGGGCGAGTATGCCGCGATAGCCTGCCCGATGGAAGTGTATAGGAATTCGTAGACTTAATGGAAGTTAGTCGTCAGTATCCTGTGTTTGGCTAAAGCGGTGGAAAGGGTAGAGGGAAATATTTACAGATCATTTGCAGGTACACCTGACCGGACTGGCTGGCCTGGATGGGGAAGCCAGCGGTGAAGTACCAGCAGACAAAGTAGAGGGTGGCGCACACGATAAGCACGGGAATCTCGGAGATGAGCTGGGCGGCAATGAAGGCGAACCAGTGGTAGGCCTTGGCCTTCTTCTCGCGCGTCTCAAACAGGTCGCGATTACGAATGAAGAGCGGTTGCAGCTGGTTAATACAGCCGGGCGCGACAAAAACGAAGTTAAAGATAGCCATGAGGCGCAGCTGTAGGTCGAAGGTGCCGTCGCCGATCATCCAAAAGGTGAAGCCGCCAAAAAGGGCGTTGATGACGTGCAACCCGATCTTGTTCCACACGTAGTCAGGGTTGCGCCAGAGTGCCACGAGCTGTCGCTGCGTCACGAGCCGCACCTGGTACCCCAGTGGCGCCGCAAAGTCCTTGGCGTCGGCCTTGCCCTCGGAGGTGGCAGCCCCATGCGGCGGCTCCGTCTTCTCGAGGCGGTCGAGTGTCGCCAGGACGTTAGTCTTTTCGGCTGACCTGTCCCACACCTGCGGCCAGTCGATGTCGAGGTCGAAGCGGCCCTGCACGACGTCGACAATGTACTCGGCGGGGTTGGCGTCGAAGGGCGGTGGCGCGCCATTGCGGGAAAAGTAGTCGAGCACGACGGTCGAGGCGCGCCCCGTCTGCCCAAAGTAGGTGGTGCGCCCGCCCTTGGACAGCAGCAGTAGCACGTCGAAGGCCTCGAAGAGCGCCGCCGACGGCTGGTGGATGGTGCACACGATAGTCTGGCCCGCGGCCGCCAGCTTGCGCAGGAACCGACAGATCTCAAAGGCCGACTGGCCGTCGAGCCCCGAGGTTGGCTCGTCCAGAAACAGCAGCGACGGCTTTGCTACCAGCTCCGTCGCAAGCGTCAGGCGCTTGCGCTGCTCGATAGACAGGCCGGAGCCCGAGGCTGGGGAGTGTTAGCATCAATCGAAAAGGGAGGGGGGATCCAGGGCGACTTACTACCGACGAGGGCGTGCTGCATGGGCATCAGCTCCAGTAGCTCCATGACCTGCTCGACGTAGGCGACCTTGTCAGCGTCAGGCACGGCGCTGTCCTGGCGCAGGCGGGCAGAGAAGAGCAGGGCCTCGCGCACCGTGGTCGTGGGCTCGTGGACGTCGTTCTGCTCGCAGTAGCCCGTCGTGCGCTGGAAGCTGACACCCTGCGGCCGGCCGTTAACCAGGATACTGCCATCGATGCGCCCGCTGTCCTTGCGCTGCGCCAGCACGTCCATCAGTGTCGTCTTGCCCGCGCCCGACGATCCCATCAGCGCCACCAGCTGGCCCGGCTCCACGTAGCCGTTGACGTTGCGAAGCAGCTGCAGCTCCTGCCCTTCGTGTTGCACAAAGTACGAAATGTCGCGGAAGGTGAAAACGGTCGACTGCAGCGGGACCGCATCGCCGCCCTCGGGCAGTGCCGCCGCCGTCGTTTTCTCCGGGTCCGCCGCCGCCGCCTGGCGCTGGTGGCTGCGCTTGTTGAAGAGTACCTTGGACCCCGAGCCCGAGGCCAGGTTCATCTCGAAGCCGACGGCGGCGGTGAAAGAGAAGAAGACCCAGAATGCGATGAGGATTCCCACGTCGCGCCACACCTCGCCAGTGTGGATGTGGTACTGCTGATCGAGGAGGCCGGCGCCGCTGATAAAATCGGAGCCCGGGGCGGCTCCGGTGCTTGCGCAGCTCCGGTACCGGCTGTCGCCGTACTGCGGGCCGTAGGGCACGTACTGGGGCTCCACGCAGGCCATTTCAAGGTTTCCCATCTCGGTGGCCATAACGGCGTTAAAGGCGTAGCTAGCAGGGTTTATGTAGGTGATCCAGCGGAACCAGGGGTGCATGCTCGGAAACGGGATTAGGTAGCCGGCGTACACCATCATGACCATGGTAATCCAGCCGCTGATCTGAGCCGCCAGTCCAAAGTGCCGGCACCAGGCGCCGATAGTGCGATAGAGAGACGTGAAGCACAGCGTGGTGATGAGGTAGACGAACCAGTTTGTCTGAGGACGCGGGTCAGTCGTGGCATTCGGTGTGTGGCTGGGGGGTGGGGAGGAAGGGGGAATGCGAGCCCGCAGACAACATTATACAAAAATGGGGGCTTACGAAGAAGCGACTGGCGTTGTGTTGAAAGCCCACCATAAAGTAGAAAACGATATCGAAAAGGGTGAAGGTGACGAGCACGAAGGGTATGTCGGTCAGCGTGCAGGCCACGGCATACGCGGCCGGGCGGTTGAAACCCAAGCGCTTGTGGCGGGTGAGGATGGGCCGGCCCATGAATGAGGCGACCGTCTCAGACATTTTGTTGAGGGCCCAGAGCAGGACGGGGTAGAAAAGGGCACCCGGCCTGGGGAAGACCGAGGTGCTGTCGTGGGGCATGTTGTAGAACAGACTGCCCGTGACGAGCGCCATGACTATGGACGACGTGATCTGGAGCATGTTGGAGAAGCGGTCGCCCCAGAGGATCTGGAATTGCCTATCGTATTCAGTCAGCTAAGAAATCCATGCGCCGAAGCGAGTCGGTTAGCCTCACCGTTTGGCGCACGCCCAGACCTGCGCGCGGAATGAGGCCAGGTAGGGCGTCTCGCGCCGCGAGAGGCCCTTAACGGTACGGACCTTGTCGGCGGCGCCGACGCGGCGGAGGTCGGCGGCCTCGCGCTCGAGCGTCTTGCACGGGCGGGCGGCGGCGGCGTCGCGCATGCGGCGCGCAAGGTCGCTCTTCTTGTACACCTTTTCAAACTCCTCGGGGGTCGTGGGCACGGAGCCCTCGAAGCCTGCGCGGACCTCGCGCTCGGTGGGTACGGCAACGGCGGTCAGGAAGTCAGCGACGCTGGCGCCGGGCGGGCAGACAAAGCCCATGTCCTCAAAGTAGGCGCGCGCGGCGGCGCCGCCAGGGCCGTAGTAGGCGCAGCGGCCGTCGCCGACGAGGACGAGAACCTTGTCGAAAAGGGCGAAGAGGGCGTTGGAGGCCTGGTAGAGGGTGACGACGACGGTGGATGGGCGGGTCGGGTTGTCGGCCGAGGCCCGCAGCACCTTGCCGAAGTCCAGCGCGCTGCTCGCGTCGAGCCCGCGCGTCGCGTTGTCCCAGCAGCTCACCGGCGCGCGCGCTGCCAGCACCTCGCCCAGCGACACGCGCTTGCGCTCGCCGCCCGACACGCCGCGTACCATCTCGTTGCCCACGAGCGTGCCCGCCGTGTGCGCAATGCCCAGCGCTGCCAGAGTCGTTGCCGTCGTCGCCTCGTTGTACGCGCCTGCGTCGGCGAGGTGCGCCGGCCGCGACGCCGGCAGCTTGGTCGACGTCGAGAAGCCGATCGTCTCGGACACCTTGAGCGTCGGGAAGTGGATGTCGTCTGTGGTTGTGTTAGCAGCCTGTTTTCGGCCCCTTTTCTGTGCCCGGTACGCGCTACACACCTTCGGTGTTCATGACAATCTCGTGGCGATATGGCCGCGCCTCCTTGGCGCTCATGCTGCCGAAGTGGACGTCTCCCATGACTTTGTAAAACTCGTCGCGGTGGTTGGATAAGATCTTCAACAAGGACGTGCAGCCCGATCCGGGTCGGCCCAGGACGAGCATCTATCATGTCCAAGTCTGTCAGACGAGTTGCCCCGGTTTTCCACGCTTCGTGGCCACGTGGGGGAGTACTCACCATTTCTCCTGGACACACCTGTCCGCTGATGCCCTGAAGGATATGCTGTCAGACTGTTAGCTCGGGGGCACGCTGTTGTCGGGCCATGGTAGTCATACCCGCGTTGCCGCTTTTCCACGGCCAAAAGTGCAGAGGTCCTGGACCACCGACAAACAGTCGGAACCCCAGCTCTGGCCCATGCCGGCCACCTCGATGCCGACATTCTCAAAGGTAACTGTGAGCTTTTTTAGAGGCAAAGCAAAGCCGTTGTCGGCGGAGCCCGCGGTGCTCGAACCGTCCGACGTGTTATGAATGTCGCTGGCGAGTTTCTCGGGAGAAGCCATGGTGATTTTCTTGAGCAGAGCACTTAGCCTGCCATTGTACACATCCTCTGGGCTTCTCTAGAGACACTTTTGTAGTAATTGTGTGCCTTCACCGTGTCGTCGCCTCCTGCGCCAATCCCAGATTTCCGATGTGGGGTCGGAAATCGCCCGGAATCAGGAATATCGGGGTGGGCCCTGCTGAGTTGTCGGACGGTGGAGGCTCTTCCGGCACTTCCGCTCAAGAACGGTAACTAGTTAACATACCAACTCTCTTTCTTGTTTGCTTTCTCATAGCGAGTCGGCTAGTCAATCGTTGGGTAATCCATTGAAGCAAAGGTATCTAAGGTTGGCGGGTTTAAGAAATAATCCAAGCCTCTTCTTTCAATTTTAACCACCGGTCTCCTACCTACTTATTGCAGGAGCGCACCGTAGAACTATTTACCTTCATTCCTAAACTGACCCGCACATGAACGCCCTATTGTGTACTCTCTGCTCCCTCAAGGCACTGGACTTAAGGGTAACGCAGCGCCGCCGTTTCCGCTGTCAACCTTATTGCTCTTCTGCCGTACGGTACACCCTACACTAGGCCCAGACCTTGAAGATTTCGGAATGGCCAATCCCGGTTCTGGAACTACCAATATGGGGGCTCCAAGAAAGGCACTGCTTTCGGATCGCCTCCCAGTTAGAGGGTGCCACTGCTCCCCACAAACCGCAGTGACTACGTGTCATGGGCTCCGGTATCCCCAGTCGCAGTGTTACAGCGCGTCTGGACCAACTGCCCGCTGAGGCATAAAGCAAAAGCTTCGGGAATGATCCACTTCTTTGATCATTCTTTCCAGTTCTGCACTATAAGCGCTACCCCGCACAGGAACCAACTGCGCGTCCGTAACATGGAGCCCTTAGTTCCGGTGTTCTGAACCGTTCTCTAAGGTCCTGGTCTCGTTGCCGCGCCAGTCGGCTGTTGGGGGCCTTGGACCAGTCCCTGGGAAAGATCCCAGTTGCAATCCAGCCTGCTGCGGTATTTGAAGGCGTGAAGGCCTCTTTCCTGGCCTTGTTCCAGGCCTCCAGGAACTCTGGCTTCTTTGGAGTCATGGTGAGGCTGGAGGCGTAGGCCTCACACAGCTTGGTGTGATATGCCCTCTTCGACACCGAAAAGGGGCCCAGATCTAAGGGCTGGAGCACCTGGGAGGTGTGCGCTTACAGGAAATATAGCCAGGCCTTCGCTTCAAGGCAAGTCAACATGAAGGCCTAGTTAACGTGGCTCCCATGGCCGTTCAGGATAAGGTGCCTCCAGCCACCGTGGCGAGGCCTCGTTTCTGGCAGAAACACCTCCTTCAGCCAGCGCAGGGCTATTGGATTATTAGTCCAGCCCCTTTTTGAGGTACCGAAGTGCCAGCTCACGAAGTCCTCGTCGTCCACTTGGCCCACAAACCATTGCTGTTGGACCTCAACGCCCTTGAAGATGACCTGGGGTGGCAGAACGCGGCCATCAGCGCTGACGCACTCCAGGATCGTCACCCGCTCGCGATTTTCAGGATTCATGGCGTAGACCTTCATCACGGCAGGTGGGACAATAACCAAAGGGTTGTCTCCAAGCCCAATCATGCTGCCAATCTCTTTCAAGTTGTAGATATCCTCTGGCAACACCTCCGCGAGCTTAGGGTGGTCCAGGCGATCGAAAAACTTCACGATATTAGTGCGCGAAGCGCCTTTAACGCGCAGAAAGTCGATGCCGGTAGCTCGGATAGACCTAACCTCTGGATAGCGATGAAAAAATGCGACATGCCAATGCTTTCCAAGGTGATTTGGCCTCCAGACTGGCGATAGATCCGTAGCGCGTACAGGCGAAAACGGCTGTGCGGTGGTGCCCAGCCTACTCTGGCTTGCAACAACACCCAGTCAACTAGTTGTTGCTCCTGGTTTGGTAACAGGGACTGCCTCTCGTCTTTAAACTCTTTTCGAGTTATCGTGCCCTTGATGCGGCGCCTCAGATAGTCCTTGGAGACATGGAACTGCTTGGCGGTGGCTCTGATGAACTTGCCGGCGGTGAGCTCCTCCAAGGCAAGGTCTAACTAGTTTGGATCCATTTCAATAATATCGCAAGGAATAGCAGAAGAAAGGGATTCTATTAAACTAAGCACCATAGTTGTAGACCAAGTTTGTGGCTAAATATTGTGGAGTGACGCAGACGGAGGCATCGTGGGACATGGCTGAAACCGGCGGCGCGCGAAGGGGCTGGCGCTCGGAGGGGTGCTCGAGCTTAAGAGACGGCGAGGTAATGGGTCTTATCTGTTTGCTTCTGCTTGGGCTTCTGCCCATTGCTGCCCAGACCCCTCTTCTTCCCCTGCGCCCCCCGTGTTCCCGCCTACAGCATCAGATGTGTGGCTCGCTTGGTTCACAAAGACCCGACCCATGCCCCAACCCCCTCCCCTGAGATGTTGCCACATCACCAGGTAATAAACGCCAGATACCCTCTGGCCCACGGAGCCTAGCCCCAGGCCAACAGCTATCGCTCAACAACAAAAAGTCCCGCGCCCACGCTTCCTCCGTCGTACCCTCTAGGCCCAAGACGGGGCCGCCATCCGAAATGCCGTCGTGAACATAACAGCGACCGCGGCCAGCCCATAAATGGTTATCTCAGCAAACATGACTTAGATTCCCAGACACGGACGGGCCATCCCATCGCCCGAGTTAGCTTTCTGATTCCCTGTTATCCAGGATGACCAGCCGGATGGCTTTACGAGCCATGGTGGAAGGCTAAAGGAGCGTGCGGGAGAAAAACACGTCATACAGTTAGGAAGGACTGGTTATGGTCCCTCACTATTGTTTTTGTTTTTGTGCGCTGCTATAATGGTGTTCCGCGGACTTATGACTAAGTTCCTGTCGTACACATAGGGTATAGCCTTGGCATCGGCATTTGGCCCAAACGATCCATGGACGATTCATCCGTTGTCGCTCTACCCTATTCAGTTACCGCGAATTGTCGAGGAAAAGTTTCTGCGGATAATTAGGGAAAAGGTGACGAGGCAACCCGAGACCGGATTTCTCGGCGATAGCTTTCGGGGTTCTTGGGTTTTCGGGTTTATGGCGGAGCTATTGTCGTACGCGTAAGTCAGGGCCTTGGCAGCGTTATTTGGCCCAAGCGTGGGCTCTTTACGCCGACAAATTTCTCATTGTACAGGGGAACAGCATGCCTGGGTTTCGCCGGCTTCTGGAGCCAAGACCCGCCGACTTGCGGCGAGCCCATCGAGAAGCTCTCACGCTACTGAATAATTCACCATGCGGCCAAGGAAATATTTTCGAGGTCGGACCGGAGGCAAGAAAGGGGCCGCCGACTGCTTCGTCGAGCGAATTTCCGTGTGGCCTGACCTATAAAGATATCATGTCCGGCGAGGAAACCCTGGAGAATGTCGAGAGTAGACCTGGAAACAGAGACTCGAACAACCCTTGATACCCCCATTTGATATTACCGACCTCTTCCTTCACACGCATACACAATGCACCCACCCACACACACATACATCCATACCATCGACACAATGGCCGTCCAGGACTACAAGTTCGAGGGATGGCAGGGCCTGGACGCCTCGGCGGCCGAAGGTAACATGGTGTGGCAGGAGTTCGAGCCCAAGCCGTGGGAGGAGACAGACGTCGACATCCGCGTCACGCACTGCGGCATGTGCGGCAGCGACCTGCACGTCCTCCGCAGCGGGTGGGGCGAGACGCCCTACCCGCTTACCGTCGGCCACGAGATCGTCGGCGTAGCCGTGCGCGTCGGCAACAAGGTGAATAACGTCAAGGTCGGCGACCGCGTCGGCGTCGGCGCGCAGGGCGACTCGTGCCAGAGCCGCTTCGGCAAGTGTGACGACTGCGAGGCCGGCGAGGAGAACTACTGTCCCAAGATGATCTTCACCTACAGCGCGCCGGCCGAGCACTTTAACGGCGGCAAGGGCCACGGCGGCTACGCCAAGTATCACCGCGCCCCGGCGCATTTCGTCGTGCAGATCCCCAACGGCATCGAGTCGGCCCAGGCAGCACCCATGCTGTGCGGTGGCGTCACCGTCTTCGCGCCGCTCAAGCACCATCAGGTCGGCCCCGGCATGAATGTCGGCATCGTCGGCGTCGGCGGTCTCGGCCACTACGGTATCATCTTCGCTAAGGCCCTAGGCGCCGATAAGATCGTGGGTATCTCACGGCGCGAGGCCAAGCGCCAGGAGGTGCTCGGTCTTGGCGCCGACGACTACATCGCGACGGCCGACGAGGCCGACTGGGCCGTCAAGCACGGGCGCAGCCTCGACCTCATCATCTCGACCGTGGCCTCGTCTGAGGCGCCGCTCACCGAGTACCTGTCGTTGCTCAAACGCGACGGCAGCTTCGTCCAGGTTGGCGTCCCCGATGACGGCCCCTTCAAGGTCAACGCCGCCTCGGTCGTTTTCGGCCGCCAGAAGTTCACTGGCTCCATGATTGGCTCGCCCAACGACCTGCGCGAGATGCTCGAGCTCTGCGCCTCCAAGGGCCTCAAGGGCATGATCCAGGAGCGCCCCATGTCCGAGGCCAACGAGGCCCTGCTCGACTTCGAGGCTGGTAAGCCCCGCTACCGCTACGTTCTCGTGAACGAGTCGGTATAAATAATGTGTGGCAATATGAGGCTATTCCCATATTCAACCACAAGTCACTTGAGGAACTACTAAGTTCAAGCATCATGACTTGCGCCAGGGCCCACTTGCGCCAGGCTAAATCTCGTGACCTCTCTGAATAGCTTCACCCCTTGAATATAAATATCTCGCCATTCCCCTATCCGCAGGCTATGCTGACCATAGTCCCCTCATTTCTACAATCCCCTTTTTCAACACCATGGATTCAATCGGCGATCAGCACATGCTAGCTGCGGTAAGGTTGGTTCATGATGGATGGTCCATCCGAAGCGCTACCAAAAGACACCGACTTAGTCGCGATGCTCTGAGCCGTCGCCTTGCCGGCGGACACTCGATTCATACGTTCCATGCAGACCTTCAGAGGTTATCGCCAGTCCAAGAGAAATTTCTGGCTGACTGGGCGCTGTGCCAAGCCTCCTTAGGCAGTAGTAGTAGTAGTAGATTCTTACACCTAGCGACCAATCTAGGCCATGAGGACCCCGTAGATGTCTAAGCCTAGTAAAATCGTGCCGGGTAAATGTCCAGCAGGATGAAAAACCCAGGTGCCTCCGCGTCGTACCGCCTTTTCCTACAATCCATCCTGCCTACCGAGAGCTACGGGTATATAGACTGCCACATCTGGCACTTTTTCCTTTGTTTCCTAATAAGATAAGCTTGAATCGGTCACCTGCCACGCTCCCTCCAGTTCGACAATAAGAGAGATAAAGAGAGAGAAAGATCATCCTGTGTACGTGATAGAGTGCAGCTTTGCAGCAGCGCTTCGGGCTCATAACCTGTCACGCTTGGAGAAGATCGGAGGTATAGGTCAGATAAGGAATGTAGAAGTCGCCCCGAGCCTTCTAAGTGAGACCCGGACTGAAGACCTAGTTAAATACAGGTAGAGGAGTGGAGGGCACCCCTTGTAAGCCCTCTAGTCGCTGATTAGTCAGGTCAGGTGACCTGTAGACCCTGAATCTCTACTTCAGAGATCGTCTTAGCGCGACACATGGCGATGCCCATACAGCTTGCAGAAATCCGGCCAAGGGAATCATTTGTATGCGAAGCGATTCCCGTGCAGGCGAGGCCAACTCCAAAGTTCAACACATCCACGAGTACGGCAGACGCCCAGACGGTTGACCCTACACTCACGGCCACGCCTAGTCCACAGGCTTCGGCCGTGGAGAACAGCGTTCCAGGGCCTATCAGCAGCAACCGGAATTCGGGCTCGTAGATAGCGTTGTTCCGTGGTACCAAGATGTCAACTGTGCAGTCACCGGACCAGCCTCCCAAAATTGCCCCAAGCGCGGAGCTGATAAGGGGGGGAGGGAGGTGCCGATGAGGATCCCGACAGTGGCCGGTGCCAGGTTATACTGCGACACCGTGTTGATCTGGTAGGCAACGGTAGCACCTTGTGGGATGACAGGTAAAGAAGACGCTGCTGATGCGTGGCGATGCCAGGCCAGGCAGCAACTGGAGGGGTCACACCCCACCACCATAGCTAGTTTCCCATAAGAGGGGCCACTTCGTGGCAACCTCACCTAATACATCACCTTCTGTTTGACCCCTCTGCGTTTCGTGTCAGCTGCACATAGCAGCTGCCGAAATCTCAATAGGGTGTCGCAGGGCAAGGAACGGAGACACGACTATAGTGGGCAGCCTCTATAAGCTCTCGCGTCTCCCGCTATATAGGCCGAGGAGATTAGGGCGTTTCGGAGCGGCGATTCTCATCTCCGCCACCTATAGTAAGCGATATACAGGGCTTCTTATAGCCGTGTTAGCCTTAGCTTCGAATTCCTTACCCTTAACCGATTACACCTACTTAGGTATAGTATATTTTACTTAACTAAGGGCTCGGGAATAAATAAGAATACGAAGAAAATACTAAGCTTAAGGTAATAGCTAGGATAAGAAAGCTCTACTACCTATTTAAGGCCGTGATAATATAGCCGCTAATAACGGGGGTCAGGTTAACGGCGAGTAAGACGGCAAGGTTCTAGAGACCCACCCGGCGCCGGCGAAGACGTCGTGGATAGAAGCTATACCGGCGAGCGACATGAACTAGCCTATACCCAGGCCCAGAGGACCCGCGAAACTAGGGGCGACCCGTATACGCGCGTATAGCTAGCCTAGACATAGCCAACGGTAATAGGGACGGTTATAAGCAGGTTTACGACACGCTGGCTATAATAATCAGTTAATAACATATATAGGCAAGAAATGATACGTAACAGATTGCTATAAGCCTACCTAATAGGAAGTGCCGAAAGATTTCCCGGGGGCTAAAGTAAGGAGGCAACTAAAGCTGCGCTAATAAAGATATAGTAGGGGATTATGGGCGCCGTTATACGGGGAAGCCGATAAGTCGGGGTTTACCGAAGCTGATATACACGACTCGTTCACTACCTTATTTTGAAAGACCGATACGTTTATTATCACGTTTCCATCCGCCTTCTTTGTAGCCCGCCCCGTATGTCTAAAATTCTAAGTATTACACCGTCTGGACCGTCGCCGCCGTTTCCCCGACGTGGCTGCTTATTGTCTTCCGCGTCGAGAACACTATGCTTGCTTCTGCGCGTTGCCGTCACCTAGTCGGAGCCTATCTGGCTTGGCCTTGAGACCACAGTCGATACGACGTGCGGACTCATCAAGCAGGCTGCTGATAATAGAGCCAAACTCATCGCGTTTCCCGAGTGCTGGGTTCCTGGCTATCCTTCTACCGTACGAAAATTAAAGTTCAGACAGGACGGGCGTCCAGCCAGTTCCGGGCCTAAATCTCGCCCATTATGAGAGGCTGATCCTTGAAGCACTATCAAAGGGGGCCAAATGCTGTTTATTTTCTAGATAGGGAAGAGAGAAGAGAATCGACCTCAGGAGGCCGGGCTCAGCGTCTCGTGAAGTCTTGCGAGACCGGACCGGAACGTTCGCATCGGAACGTTCGGATCGGAACGTTCGGATCGCTGCTCAGCTCCCCCTCTCCTAGGTCTTGACCACTGGCCTGGCGTCCGAATAGAGAGACCTACTCGGAGCCTCATGTGAGGGGTTCGTGAGACGCTCAGGCCAGATGCGCCTGAGCCTATCTCTCAGGTCCTAACCTGTAACAACTATACGCTATTCCGATCAACAAATAGTACAAGATTAGATACAGGTAGTTCGATCTAGTCATACAGCTTCTCTCTGATATGTGTCGCTTCCCTCAGTCCGAGTGATATACATAGTTGAGCGCCTTGGTCAGCCTGAACCGGAATGGCCATCGATACACACTTAGTGCGATCCAACATCAATTTGACTTCATCAAGATACATGACACTTCCCTCGATCGCATTGGAAACTTCCTCCCCAAACAGCCCTTTGATCACGTTGTGACGGCGGTCCGAGATAGTGAGTTGAGGGTTTAGTAGTAACCGACCGCCACCTGGATGATAAACGTACCGAAGGCCGCCATTTGTCTCCAAGTTAACCCCGAAGAGATGGCTTGCAATTCGCTGCACCTTGTTTTTCATGATTCGTATTGTCATTTAGCATTCGTAAGTGTCCTAAATCTCCACAGGAAGTGACATTATAATGTCAGCTGCGAATACAGCCTCATGGGCTGCTTGGGGTATCCTCTCGATCGCATTTGAAATGAAAAATGGAAAGATATTAGTCGCTTCCCTAAGCGAGGCGTTGACGAAGATGTGTCGAGGGGCAGGACTTAGGTGGGTATTCGGATACGAGTGCTCGATCGCGGGATTTGATGTAAGTTCACCACCCGCCACTCGGGCCACCCCAGAGATGGATCACCACAACTATCGTGAAGACCCCTTGGACTTGTTTTTAGTGTTTTGTAATAACCACTAGGCCTAGCCAGCTTAAAATTGGACCTCTATCTCTTCCAAGACCTCCTCTATCTCCTTATTCCAATCGTCTCCGGTTTTCACTGCTTCCGACCCTAGTTCTGCACCATAGCGCGTAGACCTCCGAGGGCGGATTCGATCCGCCTCATCTCTTAATTGATTTCTTGCTTCCGAAATGTCCCTTAGGTCAACGAACGCCTGTTAAGACCTAGGAAGAACTCGACGCTGTTTTCGAGGCTTCTATCTCTCTATTACGATCTTTAATTACTTAATTTCGTGTTTATAGCCGGTAACTTAAGCGGTTAACTTATCGAAGCCTTACTAGAGCTTATGAAGGCCTTGCCGCTAGATTACGGTCTCCGACGCACTATCCGTTACTATTACACGAGACTAGAACTCCTTAACTTACTTAATATTCCTTAGAGTCTCGAGATCGTTTCCATCTAGCGGCGCGCTCCGGTATAATATTTTAGAGCGCTCCGGCTCCTTAGGAGTTACCGCGTCGGCTTATATAGTAAACCGGCTATTAAAAGCTTTAGAACGGTCCCTTAGAAAAGTTCTAGTAAACTTATAGCCTTTTAGAATCTTTCTTTAAGTTATAGCTTTAATCCGAGCCCTCTTCTAAGCTATTAAGAACTCTGGTTTACCGGTAACTATTATAATTATAGATTAATAAGTAACACGTAGGATAAACCGGAACCGACGCTTTAATATAAAGAAGGGACCGAAGTTAAAAGGCTAAAGGGCTTAAAAGTAGTACACCGGAAAGAAGTTAAGCTAGACTCGCGACTAAAGGTACTCTAATATAAAGACTTTATTAATATAGCTATTATAGCCGTCGATAATAAGGTAGCGCTACTAGCGATAATTTCGAGGCTTTATCTAAAGAAGAAACACCGTATATAACTAATGTAGCGCTATTCCGTTACTAGACTAATCGGAGCTATTAAAACCGAACTTCTACTACTTAAGGTTATCGTCGCTAAGTATTCCGTTATCGAACTATTATTATTAAACGTTTTTGTTACCGAAGATAACTAAAGCGAAAAGGGCTCGGCTATCGTTAAATATACACTTCATAATAGTTACCTACTCTTTCTTAAGGGGGTCCTTTATAAGGACCTCCTTAAGCTTAGAGGGTCCGATAATAAGGGGAGCGTTATAAATACCGATCTATAACTTTATCTTATCGGTATCATCAGTATAAGCTAGCGGGATAACTAATATTAAGGGGTCGTTTAACCGTTAGAAGAACTCCTTAATATTTATTAAATAAGCTATGTTAGCGCGCCGATAATTATAACGGACTTTATATAAGGTCTTAGGTCCTCTAAATAACGCTATAAGAAACACTAGATCTAATATCTTTAAAAGGTCTTAAGTCCTTTAGACGCTCGAGAGATTCTTAAAGTATATATCGTGAACCTTAAGTAAGGCGCCGCGTAGCTTAACTTAGTCTATGTCTTAACCTAGCGTACTAGATAAGCCACCTAGTAAGGCGATAAGTTCTGCTATTTCTGGTGAGCCTTACGAATAGTCTATCCACCGTTAATATAGCGTTAAGGTATTAACCTAGGGATAGAGTCTTACTTAGTAGCTAAGCGGACGGAGGCGCCGTTCTTTATAGCGCGAATGGTAGCGTGTAGCTTATTTTCCTGATCTATAGCCATATTAGAGGATAGGTAATCAAAAGGTGTTAAGAATGGTCGAATTCATCTATCTATTAAAGTCCTGGTTACTGTTTTATTGATAAGTGAAGCTGTTGGCGACATGTAGGATGGCGTTACTTTGTTGGTGGCCCAAGTCTGGGTTGGCCCAAGTTACGGGTGGTGACCTTATATGCGAAAAATAACACATGTATTTACGCGCAGAGCCCCTTATAGAGCAATTTTATTCAATAGCAACACTAACTCTAACCCTTCAACCTACTTATCTATCTATTCCAACCAGAGACGTACGCACTCAGCGCGTTGAGCCTCATTCATCGCTAAAAACGCTGCTGCGAATGTCCCATGCCCATCCACTGCCAGCTTCATCTATGCTTCTAAGCGCTGCGCAACCGGAGACTGGTCCATCTCGCATATAGCTTTGGTGGCCTTCGCCACCAGTTCCGTTGGTTCTTCACGGACCAAGGCCTCAGCGGACCTCTCCAACGTGGCCAGAGCAGCGCAAATGTTGTCACTGATACTATCGCCAAGCGCCGCGGCAGCTAGTACGGTGGCTGTACGAGGTCTTCGACTGCGCGTTGGCGAGCTGCTGCTGCTGTTGCCGCGCCTCGAGATGCCTCTGCCAGCGCCAGCGCCGGCGCGACCGGTGTTTCTGCCTCTGTTGGTAACGCTGCTGCCGCTGGTAGCGCTCGGCGGAGGCGATCCGAAGGCGTCAGCGACGTCGATATCCTCGTCAGAGGTCAGGTCCAGAATCTCTGGTACCTCATCCCCCACACTGTTCATAGGGGAACCAGGTACCACGCATTCTTCCCCAGCCTCGCTGATGTGCTCTCCAGTAGCTGACTCCGTTGCGAAGACCTCTGTCGCGCCTCAGAGGCACTGGCAAGATAGAATGAGGTCATACAAGGTTACTTATTAGAAGGAACTAACAAAAGAGATGTCAGTCATGGCGTGCTATATATAATCGCTGTCCAGGGCCCCTGCAAGGCCCCTCCACGGGACCTGACTAAGCAATATCCACTTGAGAATGCCCTCACGGTGCGACACTTTTCTTTTGCTCTTTTTTAATAGATCAGCCTTGAACCAAGCTCCCCACGCCCTTCCAGTGCGACATCAGGCGCTGGTATTTTACATTGATGTAAACCAGGGTTGAGTCATAGGCTTCGTCAGGATAAAGTACCTAGAAGCACTACTACGACGTATCGGCATGTTATCGTGGGGGGGGGGGGGGGGGGGGGGGGGGGTTCAGAGGTGGCAAGGGGAATAAATTATCATCAGATCGCAAGTGCCCATGCTGCCTAAAGGCCGGGTAAGGTCACGTTGAGTGAAGCTCTTGGCCTCGCCCCCTAAGAAGATGCATATCTTCCCGTCAGAAATGTAGTGGCGCGTAGACCTTCTCCCGTATTTGGTCTAGACATACGTCAGTACACTGATGTGGTTCTTGTTTGCAGACAGACAGACCTCTCATTCCGCATAGAGCCTCAAATGCAGTTCCATAGTTCTCTAAGGTCGCAAGCGTAGATAGGAGCCCTTGCTGGAGGCGACTGAGCAAGTCGCTGACGAGTACGTAGCCAGGACTTCCGTCGGCTTCAGGATACGCTGTCTTAGTCTTGTTGTAGACAGAGAGCAGGACATATGCGCATTGCATGGCGCAGCAGGCAAACGATGGCATAGTCTTCGGCGCAATCACGCTGGACCTGGGCCCTAAAGCGCATGGGAGGTCGCAGAGTTGACCCGATGGATTGGGGTAGGGCAATGAGTTGAAGGCCTGTGCAATGTTCAATGCGGAATTGAGGCAGATCTTGGCTGACTGGTGACTGCTGAAGGGGAAAAGAAGGGCGAGGGATGACTGCTGATCCTGGCCCCCGGTAGAACCAGGTGGCGAGTGCGAGGGGACGGCGAAAGTCGGCGTGGTCGGTGAGTTGTATGGTGGACCGGGCGGGGGGCTCGAAAGCAGGGTGCTGCAATAGGTAGGCCAGACACGGAGGCTGGGGGTGGGCGAGCGCGTTTCCAGTTCTGTGGCGGGTTTAAGGTCGCAGTATTTGCCAGTAAAGATCTAGACAACAGTTTCGGGTCAGAGACAGGGAGGAACACGGCAAATGAAGTGAGCGCCAGGGCCCGAGGCCAACTGACCGGTAGATCGAAAAAGGCGCAGCAACGATGCACCTTGATTCTCGCACTGCCACAATGGTTTAGTAGACACCCATGCTTCGTTATACAATGATTTCGTCACTAACCTGTTCAGTTTGATACGCGCCATGCACCGTAGCGAGTGCGCGGCGACAAATTCGAGACTGTCGACTGGCTGGGTCATTGGGCAATTGAGGACCCATTTCTCCGACTCCCCAATCAGGGGCTCAAGAAAGCCCTCTAGTTCCATCATTCGCCGGTATGACGGTGCCATGTCCGTTTGTTTTGCCATCGCTTTGTTGAGCTCGATAACAAATTGCGTAGCAGATAATATGGCCTGCTGTGACTTAATGAACCACGACCACGCCTTTGCCCTGTTAGAACATCTCCAAAGTAGTGAGGAAGAGTTCGAACCTCGCAATCGGATTTGAACGATGGGAATTTGGTACTAAAGCTCGACGCAAAGACTTCGAAGTTCGGTTGCTGTCACATGTCAGTAAATGGGCGAAACGCTGACGCGACCGTGATTGCCTACAGTGTTGCTGACGATAGAACTCTGGCATACACATGTATAGGTCATCCACCACACCCGGCGGCGGGCCTCTGTGTACTCATCTTCCACTTCGTTGTGAACATGTAGCGACAGGTTCAAAGCAAACATCATGGCGGTGCTGGCTCGGGTCTCCATTTTCTTCAGGTTGCCTCGCTGGGCGTACTCATAGACGCTCAGGATGTCCAGAGCAATGATGCCCTCCAAGTCCAGGGGCACACCGGCATGGAACGGGGATCGGCGAGGCATCTCATCGGGGTCGTCCAATGCCTTTCGGGGCTCCACGGCAGACTCGGGTCGCTCCGACTCCTCCTCGATTCTCTCGATCGCTGCCTGTGCGAAAAACTGGGCATATTTACGGCGGAACACCACGGACCCCTCCGCCAGCGAGTTGCCATCTTGGGGGCAAGGGACGAGAGCCAGAATGGCCGAGAGCGCCAATGAAACAGGAGAGGAAGACTCTTCGATGTCCGCAGGTCGGTTCAGGAAATACGGGATTGGCTCATCGGGTGCTGACGAGCCTGCTGGCGCGGGCAATATGGGAAAGAAGGGGTGGATCCAGATGTAGTAGGCGTTGAGGCTGCACGCGGGTTAATTCAAGTTGGCGGCGTAGGATGGGAGCTCACCCACATGGCCGCGTCGTTGCAGTACGTCCGTACCATAGGATCATCCAAGTTTTCATGAGAAAATGCAGCATCCGCCGTTGAGCTATCCGAAGGGACACTCAGGAACAGGCTATCGAAGAGCGCATCACTATCATTTATAGTATCGCCAAGGTTCTTGAGACCGGCACCGGGCTCGATGTACCTCTCCAACGAGACTGAGCGTAGCAGATTAACTTCAGTCCAGCCCTTGTGAGGAGCAGGTGTCAACTTACGGGGGAGCTTGACCTCTGGGGTTGCCATGGGATATGGAATGCCCTGCTCATGGAAGCCGTCGACCGGTTCGACCGGTTTACTGAAGCGAGGCCTACCTCGTCGACTCGGCTTGTACACGCATTGGCGGTCTTTGGCGGTGCACTGGGCACTTCGGTCAATGCCTCAGCACGCAAAGGGAAAAGTGGCATATTTGCTAAGGCGAGACAGAGGTACTTACCCTGGCACAGGCAGGACGTTCACCATTACATCTTGTACGCGATGCTCGACTAAAACTGGGTCAGCATTCGAGCGAAACGGGTCACATCGCCGGCAAGGGCACCACCGCGGTCACCGGAAGATGGTGGCCTGACCGCCCGCTCTGAAGCCATGGCGACAAGTGCATGTAAGGGGTTTCGGGGCAGAGTAAGAAAATAGGGTAGAGCGTACCATGCTAGGCAGGCAACCTTGACGGGCGGGATGGCGAACTTCTTCCTCAAAGAGCCCGGTTTGTGAAAGTTGTCGGTTTCCGTCATGGTGGTGGTACAGCATACGTGTCAGCGGCGGCGGCAGTGGCCGCGCACCTCAGCCTCGGCGCGGAGTGGCCCCCGGCGAACAACAAGCGAGTGCTCCCCAGACCTGGAGCGCAGGGCTGCTGGTTAGGGCAGACGGGCGGATGGGCAGTGTCAGCCAGCCAAGGCAGGGCACGGCCGGCGACTGCAAAGCTCGTTACAACTGCCGAAGTGAGTACGCGAGCCAACACGCTGCAAAAGTGTCGTCAAGGTCGGGGTCGCAGGCGACGTATTGTAGGGTGTCGTCCCGGTCACGGCTGGGAGGACGTGCAATAGATGGGTGGACAGGCTAGTCGCCGAACTCCTAGAAATAGGTTGCTGCTGCTGTATGGACGGACGCAGAGGATGCGGACGCGGACCCAGAGAGGATGGACGCTTGGCACTGGCACGGGCTGGCACTGCCGAGGCCCTGGACATCGGAAGTGGAGACAGGCTCCGGTTCGTCGTGGGAAGGCCCCAGCAATAAGTGGCAACATGAGGACAGCTTCAATTGCCATTGGCCTCGCGCTTTTTCAGGACCTGAGCATGGCGATGGCCGTCGCGTGCTTTATCGCGAGTACTGGCACAGTGAAGATTGTCGGCCGAATACTGGGCCGGTTATGATTTCATTTTCTGGAGCTGTTCATTGGGCAGGCGGTGGGGGACGGCATGCCTGCACTGGCTAGCCCTCCAGCCGGTTCAGACCGTGGCGGGGACGTACATGGCTAAAAGTTCGAATGCCTCTACAGAACAAGCCAGCCATGACTGCTCAGGTGACCGGCTAAGTGCCTTGACTGATCCCCCCTTCGGCTGCATAATCTTAGGGCGTGATCGGCTCGGTGTGGAATCCACAGCCGAATCGACGCTGGAGTTGAATCCACGGTCTGGGTGGCGCTACGTCCCGGGCGTCACAGTACTTCACTGGCGCTGCACCTTAATTAGCTAGCGGCACCAGTAGAACAGTACATGGCTGTTTGCCACCCGTACAACCCCGGCACTTATCCGAAACCCTCAAGAATCGCTGCAATTTACTACCGATCACTACTATCTAAGGCATAAGTTGATCGCTTAAGACAAGAGATTTTGAACCGCTGAATTGAGGTTTTCAATCCACGCATGAATCCACCACCAGTCATCCACGCTTTGGCGTGGGGACACACCTCGCCATTGGCGTTCCTTAGAGTTCGAGTACATATATACCCCGCAATACCGTAAATAGCTAGCATTTTCAGTACGTATCGACCTGACTTAGGGACACACGTACCGCGTCAGTACGTAGCGCTAACTCTCACGATGATAGGTATAGTGCTGACGATCACTTCTACGGCTGGCTAGCCTAGGTGTCGAGACACGTCCCCAGACAGCGTGTCCCGGCGTCCTTTTGATTGCTGGCGGCAATAGCCCCGTCACATCCTGGTGGTAGAAGACGCCAGTAATAGGTGTGATGAGTCCTCGGCGCCTGCCAAAACCGGCGTCTCCAAGGAACTGCCTACCCTCCGGTAGCTGAACGACCGGTGGAGAGCATCCAGGAGCAGCCTATTATCATGCATCGAACCTTCGGCGCCGGCTAACACAATAGGCGAACGACTCGTCGAAATAAACCGCAGCGAAGACGTTCATCTGCGATGGCCCATGCCGACCGCGCCAGCGGCGCTGCCGCTTCAAATACTCTGGCAGGAATAGGTTCACCAGCGTGCCGTCGATGGTGCTGATACTGCCGGAGAAATCTCTGGGCCTATGGTTTGGATAGGCCAGTCCGACCTCTGGCGATAGGTACGTATTCGACGGCTGTTGGGACGAAAGTCTGGAATAAATGCACGAATAGCGGCATCAGCGTATGGAACACACCGAGCTTTGCGCGCAGAGAAAGTGGTGTGAGGTATTACGCTGAGGCTCCTCGTATGCTAATATCCATAGGAAGATCATTGGCTTCAGCGCCGTCATCTGGTATTGCGTCTCGACCAGGCCATGATGCTTCAGCCAGTCGAGTAGGCTATGGAACTCAGGCTTCGTGAGGCGAAAGAGGTCCTTGAACATCGTATCCGAGCCGCCAATCACATACTGCGCGTATCGGAGCGCTCCGAGAGGCCCTTCGGGATGGATCAATTGGCGCGGCGGCCCACGTACTGACTGCAGTTGCTGGAGCAGCTGCTGGAAGTGCGGCAACGGTTCCAATTGGCGTTGTTGCAACAAGGGCAGCAGCGCCTACAGCAGTGACCGCACCGAATCGAACCAGCCTACGAAACACCTGCCTTAACCAGCGCTTTCGCCGTCATCTCAAGGGCTTGTGAGGCATGGCTGGAGTCGGTCGATGTTGTTGCTTTGTATGGCATTAGCAACCAAGCTTGTCATGATGATTGAGCTCCTGTGATGGCCGTAAACACGCTTGCAGGTCTGCGTACTGCCATGTTGGATACCGCCATGGTACGTATACGCGTTAAACTACGTATAGCCATAGTTCTCAACACCAAGGCCTGAATCGCAGGGTTCGCTGGCGCCAGACGGCGCTGGTCGGCGTGGTACGCGGTAAGCACGGGCCTGTGCGCTGCTGGTAATAACGTACCGAGTTCGCTAACGATTACAGGCATGGCGCAGTAGCTTTGTACCGGAACGCCATCGGCGTGGTGCTAACTAGCTATGGAGCTGCACAAAACATGGCCACACACAGCGTCTGGCCATGGAGCAATGAGACGTCCGATCACGGCCTTAGGCGCACATGCAGTAGTGGGAAGCTTCATGAGGCATAAAGTACTACTCTGGTGAGCAGGCCTAGACTGCAATACATTATCTGCCAAATACGCCGTCATGTCGTGCCCTCATGCAGCACGACAGTCTAAATGCTGGCCCTTTTCTCCACCGGCCGTGCAGCAGCTTGCGTGACCGTCGTGGCGTGGTATATGCCCAGGAAAGCGCAAGAACCACGGTGCGGCTATATAACCACCGGAGACGGCCACAAAATGGTTTACAAGTATATCTGCATTCAGGCCCTTAGAGCGGGCACACATAGCCGCTCATATCGTAAGCTTACGGCCGTGGTACATCTGGGACTCCATCCGTGGCGAGCTAAAAATTTTCGAACGCGTCTTAGGCGTGGTCTCGGGCAGTGCGGCGTAGAGGCGGGATTTGGGTCAAAATGGGGCTCCGGGGTTTGATCCGTGGTGCGGTTCATGCCGCCTCAGCGTCCTATAGCATCCACACGCCACCTCATACTAGATTAGCACTTAGCTTCGGCTGGTCCCGGAACTGGCTCCTGTAATTTTAGGCGGTTAATTCCGATTTTCTACGGGGCTAAGCTATGCTTCTTTTAAATAGGGGTCTCAGGCGTTCGTGGAGTAGGTGTATGGCAAGACGCGCCTAGCTGCTCGCGGATATCTCGGGGTTGCATAGCAGGGCCTGGACCCGCTGAAACTTGATTATCGGTTCCCGCGTCGACGAGTCCAGTGTATCACCAGGCCGGCTGAATCTGTTGGCAGTGTTAGAGTTATTGACTGGAACAATAGCCGGGCTGCCGGACGACGTAGCAAAGGCCGAGTCGCCCTTGGGACTCGGAAACACGCTGGCCAAGCGCCCCTCCCATACCACACAGACGCGATAAAGAGCAGGGGAACGACATGGGCGAAACGCACTGGCCGAGCCGGAATGCGATGAAGGAAAGCATCAGAAATACTTGTTGCAAGTGACCCGAGTCAAATCCCGATACACATGAGTAATGACACGCATACAAGCCGGCGTTGCCAAGCGATTCCAAGACGGCACGGCCCTGCCACCGGGAATTCGTCTATGCGGAATAGGCGGAGGAACGCCATCCAAACACCGACAGGACAATCATGCGATAGAAACAGAAATCTTCTTAAATAAGGTCCATAAAACACGAGAGCCAGCCGAGATAGGATATCCTTTCGAACCGCATTACATCAACCCAGATCACCAAACACACCAAAAACGACCACCGACTAACTCATCTCACACTTCAAGATGGCTATTACAAAGTAAGTTCAAGCACCATGACTTGCGCCAGGGCCCACTTGCGCCACCAAAAATATCACCACGATCAGAGCCTGCATATTGAGAATAGCCTCAATAGCTTAACCAATTCAATTACAATAAAGCTAGTATTTCACACGTATTTCGTCCATGATAGCCTCATCCTCACTGTCGCTTTGTTCTTCAATTTGGGCCTCTTCTGTAGGCTGTTTCTCCTTCCCTTTTGATGGGCCTGCCTCGTCTGCAGCCCTTATCGCCTCCCTCACTTCAAAGACGTCGCGTATGGAAATGAACGACTGCTGGGCCTTGGGAATGACTTCTTTTCTTTTTTTCGGCTTCTGCTTCTGTAACGCGCCCACCAGCCTAGCGTTCAATTCCTTCTGTTCGGCTAATTCAGCGGCGAGAAAGTCAAAGCCGCGCCGCGCCTTACGAACGAATAGGTGCTTGGCTGCATCGTCCCAGCCACCGCCACCGCCACGCAGAGATTGGCTAATTTCAAGCAACTCGTCTGCCTTCGTCGGCGTCTTAAGAACGATATCCGTGGCGGCACCTAGAAAATCAGGCGTTTTTTGATGCGCGAGACGGGTATTCGTGCCGTCCCTAGCCTGCAAGTCTGCGTTGCGGACTAATCGGCTGTTCAAGGGCTTCGCGATATCCCTAGGGAAGATGCCAGTTGCCGACCAGCCTGTCAATATCTTCAGCTGTGTGAGGGCATCGCGGCGCGCACGTTTCCAAGCTTCTATGAATTCAGACTTGGACGCAGAGTCTGTCATTAGCTCGTAGCACGTTCGCCGTAGGTGGGACCGGAATGACCTCTTTAGCACGCTGAATGGACCGACGTCCAAGGGTTGAAGCACCTGCGATGTATGGGCTGGGAGAAAATCAACCCAGATCTTGGCGGTGAGGCACCTCATGAGGAACTCTGGCTGGGTGTGGCTTCGGTGGCCATCGATAATGAGGTGACGCCATTGAGAGGGGTCTTCCGGTTGCGTGCGGGAGATAAAGATGTCTGTTAGCCAGTTGAGGGCTATCTCGTTGGCAGACCAGCCTGAAGGGCTCGTGCAGAACATCCATTCAGCGACCTCATCGTCAAAGACGTCGCCGAACCATTGCTGTTGGACTGATTTGCCGGAATAGATGATGGTTAGGGGTAAGGCCACACCACTGCCGCTAACGCATTCAATTATCGTCACCCACTCGCGGTTCAGGGGATCGTTAATAAATATCTCCTTCAATTCAGAGGGTCCAACCACCAGAGGATTATCGCCTATGCCTAGCATAGTCCCTATCTCATCGGCGTTATATATATAGCAAGGGGGAATAGTGCGAATAGCCTCATCGTCGAGGCGTCCGAAAAATTCAACGATATTATCGGACTGCGCAGCGTTAGCGCGTTTCCAGTCATATCGGACGCTGCGTAAGGACTTCAATTCTTGGTGGCGACGCAGAAATCGCGTACACCAGTGGACGCCGAGGACCCCTTGGCCGCCCCCTTGGTGATAGATGCGCTATGCGAACAGTCTGAACCGTGAACACGGTGGCGCATAGCCTAAGGAGGCTTGGCACAGCGCCCAGTCAGCCAGAAATTTCTCTTGGACTGGCGATAGCCTCTGAAGGTCTGCATGGAACGTCTGACTCGAGCGTCCGCCGACAAGGCGACGGCTCAGAGTATCGCGACTAAGTCGGTGTCTTTTGGCAGCGCTTCGGATGGACCATCCATCATGAACCAACCTTATCGCGGCTAGCATGTGCTGATCGCCGATTGAAGCCATGGTGTTGAAAGAGGGGATCGGGGAAATGAGGGGACTATGCTCAGCATAGCCTGCGGATAGGGGAATGGCGAGATATTTGTATTCAAGGGGTGAAGCTATTCAGAGAGGTCACGAGATTTAGCCTGGCGCAAGTGGGCCCTGGCGCAAGTCATGGTGCTTGAACTTACAAGGCCGCCGCCGTAAGTGCTACACACCCAAAAGAGAGACGGCAAGCAGGTTAACACGGCGATGAAAGGTCACCTCGGAGCCCAAATGGTTCGACCTTGAGGGCGGTGTCAAGAAGACCATCGAATTCATCAACGAGGCCGGTGCCGCCGGCTGCAAACTGGTCGCTTTTCCTGAAGTCTGTAAGTGGCACTGACGGTCCTCCCCCCCAGTGAACACGGCGGCTAAGAATAGCTTCCAGGGATCCCGGGCTACCCCTACTGGATGTGGAAGGTCAATTACTTGCAGTCGCTACCAATGCTGAAGCGCTACCGCGAAAATTCGATGGCTGTCGACTCGGAGGAGATGCGCCGCATCCGCCGGGCGGCCCGCGACAACAATATTTTCGTGTCGCTGGGCTTCTCCGAGATCGACCACGCCACTCTGTACTTGGCGCAAGTGCTCATCTCACCGACGGGTGATGTCATCAACCATCGCCGCAAGATCAAGCCAACGCACGTTGAGAAGCTCGTCTACGGCGACGGCGCCGGCGACACCTTCATGAGTGTCACGCAGACCGATATCGGCCGCGTCGGCCAGCTCAACTGCTGGGAGAATATGAACCCCTTCCTCAAGGCGCTTAACGTCAGCGGCGGCGAGCAGGTGCACATCGCCGCCTGGCCCGTATACCCGGGCAAAGAGCGCCAGGTTGCCCCCGACCCCGCCACTAACTACGCTGACCCCGCCAGCGACCTCGTGACGCCTGCCTACGCCATCGAGACGGGCACTTGGACGTTGGCGCCTTTCCAACGCCTTTCTAAGGAGGGCCTGGCCATTACGACGCCCGAAGGCGTCGAGCCCGAGACAGACCCGACCCCCTACAACGGCCACGCCCGTATCTACGCACCCGACGGAAGCCTCGTCGTCAAGCCCACCAAGGACTTTGACGGTCTGCTCTTCGTTGACATCGATCTTAACGAGACGCACTTGACCAAGGTGCTCGCTGATTTCGCCGGCCACTACATGCGCCCCGACCTTATCCGACTGCTGGTCGACACACGCCGCAAAGAACTAGTCACTGAGGCCGACCCCCAGGGCGGTATCGCCACCTACAGCACCAGCCACCGCCTTGGCCTCGACCTACCCCTCGACGCCCAGCCCCAGAAGGACACGCGCAAGGGAGCCGTTGGCAAGGAGGGTGTACTGGATAGCAGTGACCTGTAATTTTAGATCATTACTGTACCAAGCTTTTTAGTAGCATCTGTTGGTAGCGGTTGCGGGATGCCAACGTGAAATATCCGCTCTATCTCTCTCTTTCCAATGAGTCATATACAAGCTTGTTATTATTGGAATACAATACTCGTAACGATTTTTCGACTCACCTCTTAACTACGAATACTTAATCTTGTCATATAAATATGCAAAGTCAGTATTGAAGTACCAGAGGCTGTGGATGAAACTCTCCTCTTGGCACGTGCTCGCCGAGCGCCTAGAAGAGTGGTGAGACGAGTGTGACTCTGGCTGATATTACGCGAATCAATAGGTCCGAAACACTGAATGGGAACTACTACTTAGATAACTAAGGCCCTGATCTGCCAGATTTGGAGACACGTTTTGAAGACACGTTTTGGCGTTGGACACACCTCGCTATTGGCGCCCCTTTGAGTTCGAGTACATATATACCCCGCAATACCGTAAATAGCTAGAATTTTCAGTACGTATCGACCTGACTTGGAGACACACGTACCGCGTCAGTACGTAGCGCTAACTCTCACGATGATAGGTATAGTGCTGACGATCACTTCTACGGCTAGCTAGCCTAGGTGTCGAAACACGTCCCCAGGCAGCGTGTCCCGGCGTCTTTTTGAGAAGGGTCGCGAGGACACGATCAGGTTTAGGGACACACTTAAAATCTTACTTATTATTAATGATCGCGTATGCTATATTGTCGCGCCTCGAAGGCACTGGCAAGATAGAATGGGGCATTACAAGGTTATCCTATTAGAAGGAACTAACAAAAGAGATGCCAGTTATGGCTGTCTTATATACCCGTAGCTGGGGAACGCTCCCCACACGCTCAACAGTCCTGAACTTAGTTTTAAGTAGCTCCGTACGCGGCCTGCTGTTGGGAGGCAGAGTATAACCTTATGTTTCCACATAATCGCTGGCTAGGGCCCCTGCAAGGCCCTTCCACGTGACCTGACTAAACAGTATCCACTTGGGAATGCCCTCACGGTGCGACATATATGAAAAATCAAGTCAATCTCATGGCGACTGTTAGGGACCTATCCATCAGCGCCGCTATGTCAGCGCCAGCACTAGTGATCAATTGGTGTGGTGGAGCGAGTGTTTGGCAAAGTAAAGAGGAAGTGGAAAATCCTAAGGTTTAGGCCACCGGAATATAGTGTGGATGACCAGATAGATTTAGTTTCGCGCCTCGGAGGCACTGGCAAGATAGTAAGGTGGCAACCCACCACTCGGACCCCCTTAGACTTAGGCCACCAACAAACTATCGCCATCCTCCTTAACATCAACACATTTACTTATAGATTATATAGTAACGACTGCGACTCTAGATAATCTGAATAGACTTTCCTGATTGCCCTTTAATTACGTATCTAACGATATAACCCTCGATCACGATGAAAAGGTTCGCGCAGCCGTCCGCACGGTTCGCTTCGGAAGCTCTATACGAGCCGCCGCTCGGAAGTATAGCGTTTCTAGATCCACGCTATAACGCCACCTCTACGGCGATCAGACCATCCGTGAGGCTTATATAAAGCAGCAGAACCTATCTCCAACGTCCGAGTAACACTTAGTACGCTAGGTCCTTATATAGACTAAGTTAGGCTTCGCGCCGCCGTACTCGAGGTTCAATATCTATGCGGTGAGGCTCTTTGCAACGAACGCTATACCTAAGTACTGCGATCTGTAGGGTTTGTACTAATCAAGTCAGAGAGCGTCTGGTGTCAAGTCCGACTTGTCTTGCTTGAACACTGGTGTAGGTAATCGTAACGGTGGTTGACTGAGTAGCTGGTGGACAATGGGATACATGCGTATTATAACTGATCTCACAATAAGGTAGCCCCCCACCACTTGGGCCTGCCTAGAAATGGGCCACCACACCTATCGTGAGACCCCTTGAGCTGGTTTTTGGTGTTCTGCAGCCATAACTAGGCCTAATTAGCTAAAACATGACCTGTATCTCCTCGAGGACCTCCTCTATCTCCTGGTCCGGACTATCTTCAATTTCTGGTGTTTCCGACCGCCTATTTAGCTGCTGGCGCGTAGACCTCCGTGGGCGGACTCGGTCTGCTTCATCCCTTAGCTGAGCTCTCGCTTGCGAGATGTCCTCTATGTCAATAAACGCCTGTTGAGCCCTAGGAAGGACTCTACGCTGTTTCTGAGGTCTCTGGAGATCGTTTTCTGGTAGCGGCGCATCGCCTTGGTCTGGTGTCTTCGATCGCTGCTCTCCTGGAGTCACCGCGTCGGCTCGTTTAGCTAGCCTGCTATTAAGAGGCTTAGAAGGGTCCCTTGGAAAGATGCCAGTAGTCTCCCAGCCCCTCAGGATATTCTTCTTAGTTAGGGCTTCATTCCGGGCCTGTTTCCAGGCTGCTAGGAACTCTGGCTTGCCAGCGACGGTCGACATCAACGAATAGCAGGTCGCACGAAGGATGGATCGGAACCGGCGCTTTAACGCTGAGAAGGGGCCGACGTCGAGGGGCTGGAGGATCTGTGAGCAGTGCGCTGGTAGGAAATTGAGCCAGACTCGCGCTTGGAGACACTCTAGGAGGAAGGCTTCGTTGGTGTGGCTGCTATGGCCGTCGATGATGAGGTGACGCCACTGGCGATAGTTATAAGGCTTCGTCTAAGGGAGGAACACTTCACGCAGCCAGCGTAGCGCTATCTCGTTACTTGACTAACCGGAGCCGTTAGATCCGAACTTCCACTTCTTAATGTCGTCGTCGTGGAGTATATCTTCCTGGAACAAATGCTGCTGGACGTTTTTGCCTCCAAAGATGACTAACGGAGGGACCGCTCTGCTATCTCCGGATACATACTCTATAATAGTGACCGAGTCTCTATTAAGGGGGCCGTTCATAAGGACCTCTTTAAGCTTAGAAGGTCCGATAATAAGGGGGGCGTCTCTAATACCGATCTGAGTGCCTATCTCGTCGGCGTTATATATATGTTTTGCTAGGATAGCGGTTATTAAGGGGTCGGCTAACCGTTAGAAGAACTCCTTAATATTTATTAAACACGTAGAGTTAGCGCGGCGCTAGTCGTACCTTACGCTGCGTAGAGTCCTTAACTCTAGATAGCGACTAAGAAAGCGGCGAACCTAATATGTACTAAGGGTTTAAGGGCCTCTAGACGCTCTAGAAAGCCTGACCGTATAGATATAGAACCTTAAGTGCGGCGGCGCGAAGCCTAACTTAATCTATATAAGGACCTAGCGTACTAACCGCTACTCGGACGTCGGTGATAGGTTCTGCTGCTTTATATGAGCCTCACGGATAGTCTAACCGCCGTCGAGGTAGCGTTATAGCGTTAACCTAGAAACGTCGTGCTTCTAAGCGGCGGCTCGTATAGAGCTTCCGAAGCGAACCGTGTAGACGGCTACGCGAACCTTTTTATCGCGATTAAGGGCTATATCGTTAGATACGTAATTAAAAGGCAATTAGGATAGTCTATTTAGATTATCTAGAGTCGTAGTCGTTACTATATAATCTATAAGTAAATATATTAGTGTTTATAAAGATGACGATAGTTTATTAGTAGCTTAAGCCTAGGCAGGCTTAAGTAGTAGGGGGCTACCTTAGTTCGTTAGGCGTTAGCTTATCTTCTTCTTCTTCTTCTTTGTATTATCGCGTTATTAGGACAACGTCCCGCCTCTTAGGGGGCATCTAGCGTGCGAGAGTCTATCTATATATTTAGATATCCCGTATATCGAGCCTAATAGCAATCTTTTAATTAAACCGTCTCTACTATTACTCCGTGCGAGTTTATTCCCGGCGCTGGTTTTATCTAGATAGCTATTATCTTACGTAAAGTGACCTCTATTACTTATCGATAGTAAGTATATATCTTCGTAGTACTTTATTAGGGAAATAAAGAGTTAGAACTGCTCCGGGCTATATATTAGCTTTTATTAGTATTCTTATAAGGTTTCCCGTTCGGGGTCGAACTTTAGCTATCGGGCCCGGTGCCTTCGTATTTTACGGCAGTAGACTAGGTATTCTAGTGTTCGTAGCATTCGGCACGCGTATCGATTATACCGCCTGTATCTAAACTTCTTATAATATTAGTCGAAGTCCCCGTACCTTAACCGGAGTATAAAAAAGCTATAAAGTGTTCGTTTAAGGAGATCTAGTTCCTTTAGCGCCTTAAGAGTTACTTTAGTGAATCCGAGTTTTCGGTAGTGTTTATAGCCTTAAGAAGCCTCCTCCTATCACTTTACGAATTAGTCCTTAACGATTATCTTTCGGAGTTTTATTACGCCTACGTATATAGCCTAGAAAAGGAAGCTTATTAGTAATACTGCCCCTCCTTTCGCTAGTTTATCTACTTCCTCGTTACTTTAGATCCCTTCGTAGCTTAGCACTTATCGAACGTAGACGTCGGTAATCGTCGCTAGCTCTTAAGAGGCGAGGAAGGCCTTTTATAAGCTTTTCGGCGCGTTTCTTATAAGGCCCCGGATCACCGACTTATTATCTAAGTAAACGTAGATTATCGCGCCTAGGTCTACCCGATAAGCTCGATATAGACCTTACCACGCTCCGACGGCTTCGCCGTTAAAGACTTCCGTAAGGCTTAGTCGTCCTTTATCTTAGTGTATTTTCCTTCCGTTTCTGTAGATAGCGAAGCCCTAGCCGACCGCCTCGTTAGGTCCTTTCGACGCGTCCGAGAAAACGACGAGGTAGGTATCGGGAAGATTCAACTGCTATATAGTAATATCCTTCGCCGCTGTCTTTCTATCTTTCTACGGCTCCTATACCGGCGTGTATCTCCTTAGAAGAAACTACGGTCGCAGAAAACTAAGCAGGAGTCTAGCTGCTCTTTAGAGCTTGGTCCGCGCTAGTTATAGAGAGCCGTAGCAGCGGCCTGGTGGGTATAGCCGCAGTGCTATCCGCGCGGTCAGCATATAGTCCTTATCCACCGACTGGAGCCGTAGTCCGAAGCGATAGAACGCCGCTTTTAGTGCGACTCGTGCCGTCGGGACCCTTGCGTCCCTATAAGTTCAAGCACTATGACTTACGCTAGGGCCCACTTACGCCACTAAAAATATCACGACGATTAGAGCCTGTATATTAAGAATAGCCTTAATAGCTTAACTAATTTAATTATAATAAAGCTAGTATTTGATATATATTTCGTCTATAATAGCCTTATCCTTACTGTCGCTTTGTTCTTTATTTTAGGCCTCTTCTATAGGCTGTTTCTCCTTCCCTTTTAATAGGCCTGCCTCGCCTATAGCCTTTATTGCCTCCCTTACTTTAAAGACGTCGCGTATAGAAATAAACGACTACTAGGCGTTAGGAATAACTTTAATTCTTTTTTTCGGATTCTACTTCTATAACGCGCTAACTAACCTAGTATTTAATTCCTTTTATTCGGCTAATTCAGTAGCAAGAAAGTCAAAGCCGCGCCGCGCCTTACGAACGAATAGGTGCTCAGCTGTATCGTCCTAGTAACCGCTAGCGCTATATAGAGATCGGCTAATCTTAAGTAACTTATCTGCCTTCGTCGGCGTCTTAAGGACGACATCTATAGCGGTACCTAGAAAATTAAGCGTTTTTTAGTACGCGAGACGGGTATTCGTGCCGTCCTTAGCCTATAAGTCCGCGTTATAGACTAATCGGCTATTTAAGGGCTTCGCGATATCTTTAAGGAAGATACTAGTTACCGACTAGCTTGTTAATATCTTTAGCTATATAAGGGTATCGCGGTATATACGTTTCTAAACTTCTATAAATTTAGACTTAAATATAAAGTCTATTATTAGCTTATAGCACGTTCGTTATAAATAGGACCGGAATAACCTCTTTAATATACTAAATAAACCGATATCTAAAAGTTAAAGCACCTATAATATATAAGCTAAGAGAAAATTAACCTAGATCTTAGCGGTAAGGCACCTTATAAGGAACTCTAGCTAGGTATAGCTTTGGTAGATATCGATAATAAGGTAACGCTATTAAGAGAGGTCTTCCGGTTATATATAAGGGATAAAGATATCTATTAGCTAGTTAAGGGCTATCTCGTTAATAGACTAGCTTAAAGGGCTTATATAAAATATCTATTCAGCGACCTTATCGTTAAAGAAGTCGCCGAACTATTACTATTAGATGGATTTACTAGAATAAATAATAGTTAGGGGTAAGGCTATATTATTACCGTTAACGTATTTAATTATTATTACCTACTCGCGGTTTAGGGGATCGTTAATAAATATCTCCTTTAATTTAGAGGGTCTAATCACTAGAGGATTATCGCTTATACCTAGTATAGTCCTTATCTTATCGGTATTATATATATAATAAGGGGGAATAATACGAATAGCCTTATCGTCGAGGTATCCGAAAAATTTAATAATATTATCGGACTATATAATATTAGCGTGTTTTTATTTATATCGAACGCTACGTAAGGAGTTTAATTCTTAGTAGCGATATAGAAATCGTATATACTAGTAGACGCCGAGGACCCCTTAGCCGCCCCCTTAATAAAAAATACGCTATACGAATAATCTAAACCGTAAATATAGTAGTATATAGCCTAAGGAGGCTTAATATAACGCCTAGTTAGCTAGAAATTTCTCTTAGACTAACGATAGCCTTTAAAGGTCTAGATAAAACGTCTAACTCGAGCGTCTACCGATAAGGCGACGGCTTAAAGTATTACGACTAAGTCGGTGTTTTTTAGCCGCGCTTCGGATAGACTATTTATTATAAACTAACCTTATTACGGCTAGTATATACTGATCGCCGATTAAAGCTATAGTGTTAAAAGAGAGGATTAGGGAAATAAGGGGACTATAGTTAGTATAGCCTACGGATAAGGGAATAGCGAGATATTTATATTAAAGGGGTAAAGCTATTTAGAGAGGTCACGAGATTTAGCCTAGCGTAAGTAGGCCCTAGCGTAAGTTATAGTGCTTAAACTTACCCTTAAGCCGACGGCTTATCGGAGCGAAAGAACTTAACTATCGAAATCGTAATCCGTTATTATTAATTCGAGTATCCCGACGAGTCCTAAGTTAATATTATTCCGAGTCTCTAATAGAATCTTAATAACGCCTATAATAGTAATACTATAGATATATCCGCTTACGAGTACCTTTTCGGATATAAGCTGCTTAAACCGTTAGATATAATGACTAAGTATAAGAGGCTAAGCCTTAAAGCACTATCGAAGGGGCCAAATGCTATGTATTTTCTAGATAGGGAAGAGAGAAGAGAATCGACCTCAGGAGGCCGGGCTCAGTGTCTCGTGAAGTCTTGCGAGACCGGAACGGAACGCTCGGATCGGAACGTTCGGATCGCTGCTCAGCTCCCCCCCTCCTGGGTCTTGACCACTAGCCTGGCGTCCGAATGGAGAGACCTACTCGGAGCCTCCTATAAGGGGTTCGTGAGACGCTTAGGCTAGGTGCGCCTGAGCCTATCTCTAGGTCCTAACCTATAACACTAAGACCGGTAATAAGGGACTATTATCTGACGTTCGCTTCTTACGGTAGTATATTCGATAAGACGCTTAACTAGCTATAGACTTTATAACGGTATAAGCTAAGCTATAGTACGATAACCGTGATCGACTATTAGAATTCGACGTCGGCGATATAGTTTTTCTCCACCTTTATTAGGGATACTATTTACTAGGCCGCCTAGCTAAAGCCTACTCGTAGTAACGCGCTAGCCTATATAAGGTTCTAAAGCGTATTAGCCGTTTAGTATACCGCCTCGATATTCCGCCTAACTATTATATCTATCTAGTTATTTCTATTACCTATTTATCGCTTAGTATTAACGGCGAGGATCTATTCTAGCGTTTGACGCTACCGCTAGGTCTAGTTCGCGACGACTAGCCTTATGCTAACGACGAGTACGAAGTAGAGGCTATCCTTAAATATTATCATAATAAGCGGAATAGAGGCTTAAAGTATTTCCTTAAATGGCTCGGCTACGGATATAAATATAATATCTAGTAATATAAGGCGGATCTTACTAGCGCTACGGAGTTAATTAGTAAATACTAGGAACGCTATAAAGGAGCTAATACCTAGCGACGAGAATAAGGTCTAAAGATAACGCGACGTCGCGGTAGATACCGTAAAACGAAGGATTAAGGATTAAGAGTCTAATTAACTAACCTATTAACTGAATTATACGATATAAGGGATCGCTAAGGATAGCGATATGCGTTTCTTTTTAAGGCCGGCATTTAATACGTGGCGATACTAGGCTAGGTAGTAACTGGAGGGGTCATACCCTACTACTATAGCTAGTTTCCTATAAGAGGGGCCACTTTATGGCAAACTCACCTTATATATCACCTTTTATTTGACCCCTCTGCTTTTCGTGTTATGAACTTATTACTTAGCGATAGACCGGATAAAATCTCCTTAATAGACTTAGAGGAGAGCGGTAGCTAGCTATAGCTTATTTATAATAATAGATACTAAATAAATGATTAAAACGTTATAATCTAAATGATATAACTTTTAAATAACTTTAACCGTAAGTATTTAATGTATTCGGTATTAAAGTAAAAAGAAACATCTTAAACTATCGCTAGAAGTGTGGCGGTTTAATAGGCCTGTCCCTTGATCGACCCCCTAGATTATGTCTTAGGGGCCTTGATGTCCTTATGGATAGCCTTCAGCGTGTTCTCGATGGCGTCAATGCGGTTTTCGATGCTGGTCTTGTTCTTTAGCTCCTCGGCCGTCTGGGCCGCCTCCTAGGACTAGTATAGCGGTTTGAGCGGCTGCGGCTATAGCTGCCATATCCGGTTCACCGGCTAAAAAGCGTTTAGAGATAGTAACCGCGCTACGCATAGTATCTATACTAGGTCTAGGTGCTGTGAGGCTGCTTAGCGATGACGTTCTCGAGTCCGGAGGCGACGGCTTAGGAGGTGGGGCGGGTCATTGACGGCTCTCGCTATCCGCGCTTTGCCTCGGAAGCGGCAAGTCGGCCATTTCTAGGCTAAATATAGCATTAGGAACGGTTTCCGGGCTATCCGGTGGGTTATAAAGTTGTGTTTGTGAAGTTATCACCGTATGGGGTCGGTCTCGAAATCTTTTTTTTCCTGACCTCTATCTTGGAGCCTTGGTTGAGAGTGGATTTGCTAGGCACTAACCCGGGATTTGGATTGATATTTCTGACGCCGAAAAGTCCGAACGCCGAAATATGATCATTCTACCCTTTCCGAAGGCCGATGGATTAATCATGCTTCCGTCTAGACCGCTTCTCACAAGGGAACTTCCGACCATTGCTGGTTATAAGCTTATTAGATTCCGCCCAGGCAGCACGTCCGAAGCAAACTGTTCTCGCACTCTAGCACGTAGAGTTCAACATCTACGCATAAGCCTCTATCCTTCTCATCTGTTCAACGCTTCGTGATGTCTATTTTAACAGGTCGACAGATTCATGAAGAGGTGATACAACCACCCTATGTCTTCTCTGACGGGGGCTCCATCGACATGCAGTATGCGAATAATCAATATTCCTATATGCCCGCACTGGTACGAACGGTGCCCAAAAGTTTAGGTCAAGGAGTAAGCTGGGATACCAGAAACTGGGCTCTATTGCAGTAACTGATTATGAGGAGCAGTCCGCGCTTAGCAACGCAATGTTCTCCATCACTCTAACGACCCTGGCCATGAACCTTATGGGGTGGCGTGGTGTAACCATTCCTAATGTTTATATCGCTAACTTCTTTTTCACTGCGGGCTTTGGTATGTGCATTGCTGCTCAGTGGGAAATGGCTATGGGCAACGGCTTCGCGTATACAACTCTTGTCGGCTTTGGTGAGTTTCTATTCGACTCCTCTTGAATGGGAGCTTACCGATCCCACATTGGCCTCTTTTATGCTGGATATGGAGCAATTATCACCCCGCTATTTGGAGTTGCCCAGGCGTATGCGGACGATACGGTCCAATATCACAACGCCCTTGGGTGTTACTTTATACGTCGGTTAACCCAAAAGACCTAAATAAGGTTGTTTGAATTGACAGTTTCTAGTGTGGACTATTTTCTCATTTTCTTGCCTCGCGGCATCTCTTCCAACACACGTTGCTAACATCGCCGTCTATTTTTTCCTGTCACTTGGGTATCTTTTTATCGGAGCGAGCTATTTCGCGCTTGCCGACGGAAAGTCACGCATTGGGCCACAATTAAAGAAGACGAGCGGCGTGTTTTGTTTCCTCGCCGGGATAGCAGGCTGGTAGGTTTGGCGTTTTGCAACCCAGCTTGCCTCGTTGCTCCTCCATGTCACTACTAAGACAAATAGGTATTTAACCATTGCGATACTAGTCCACGATTCTATTGCCGAATTACCACTCGGCAACACTTCTCGATTTTTTGGAAAAAAAAAGACAACTTAAAAGGATGTGCCCTCGGTGCTGTGCTGCTGTTCAGCACGTATGGCGAGCTCATGTTCACCGATTTCATGGCCCACTGCCGGGTCCCGCTTTTAAATAAAATTAAACCTCGTGGCAATTCGGTGGACCGGCTATGCAAAGGCAAGCGGCAATTACGTCTCCATGATGTGAGTTCAACACCCGTCACCTAGGCCCCCCTAGAGATAGGCCACCACACTGATTATTAGGCCTCATGAGCTGGTTTTTGGTGCTTTACAGCAACCACCAGGCCTGACTAGCTAAAAGTTGACCTGTATCTCGTCGAGCACCTCTATCTCCTAATCCCAATTATTTTCTGTCGCACCGTGAGGGCATTCCCAAGTGGATATTTCCTAGTCCGGTCACATGGCATTAGGTTTGCCGTACTCCGGACGGAGGTCCGGTACGGCACCGTGACAAAGCCTCGCAGGGGCCCTGACCAGCGATTATATATAGCACGCCATCACTGGCATCTCTTTTGTTAGTTCCTTCTAATAGGACAACCTTGTAATTGCCCCCAAAATCTATCTTGCCAGTGCCTACGAGGTGCGAAATTTTCAATCTCCGGTACTTCAGACCGCTATGCTGTACTATAGCGCGCAGACCTCCGAGGGCGTATTCGATCCGCCCCATCTCTTAATTGATCCCTTGCTTCCGAGACGTCCTCTATATTAATAAACGCCTGTGAAGACCTAGGAAGAACTCGACGCTATTTCCGAGGTCTCTATCTCTCTATTGCGCCCTTTAGTTATTCCATTTCGTGCTTATAGCCGGTAACTCTAGCGGTTAATTCATCGAAGCCCTACTAGAGCTTCTAAAGGCCTCGCCGCTAGATTACGGTCTCCGACGTATTATCTATTGCCACCAAACGAGACTAGAACTCCCTTACCTTCCTGCTGTTTTTTGGAGTCTAGACTTCGCTTTCGTCTAGCGGCGCGCTCTAGTCTAGTGTTTTGGAGCGCTCCGGCTTACTAAGGGTCTACGTATCGGCTATCTAGGTGAACCGGCTATTGAGAGCCTTAGAACGGTCCCTTAGAAAGATTCCAGCGGACTCCTAGCCCTTTAGAATCTTCTTCTACGTTATGGCTTTATTTCGAGCCCTCTTCTAGGCCGCCACGAACTTTAATTTACCGGCAACTATTGCTATCATAGAATAGCAAGTAGCATATAAGATAGACCGGAACCGGCGCTTTAATAGCGAAAACGGGCTAACGTTAAGGGGCTAGAGGATCTATAAGTAATACGTTAGTAAGAAGTTAAGCTAGACTCGCGCTTAGAGACACTTTAAGAGGAAGGCGTTATTAATATAGCTATGATAGCTATTAATAATAAGGTAGCGCTATTAGCGATAATTCTAAGGCTTCGTCTACGGAGGAAACACCTTATATAACTAACGTAGCGCTATTTCGTTACTAGACTAACCGGAGCCGTTAGAGCCGAACTTCTATTACTTAAGGCTATCGTCGCTAAGTATCTCGTCGTCGAACTATTATTATTAGACGTTTTTACCGCTAAAGATAACTAAAGGGAAAAAGGGTCGGTTATCGCTAGATATATACTCTATAATAGTTACCTAATCTTTATTAAGAAGTTCCTTAATAAGGACCTCCTTAAGCTCCGAAGGTCCGATAACTAAGGGAGCGTCTCTAATACCGATTATCGTCCCTATCTCGTTAGCGTTATAAGTATAAGCAGGAAGGATAGCCGATATTAAGGGGTCGTCTAGCCGTACGAAGAACTCGACGATATTTATTAAACACGCTATATTAGCGCGCCGCTAGTCGTACCGGACGCTATATAAGGTCTTTAACTCTGGATTCCTTAGTAGAAACCGTTAAACTTAACGTCTTTTGTTTATAGAGGTAAAATAACTATAGGGGAAGCAAACCTCGAGAGGGGCCTTAAAGTTAAGTGCCGTCTTAAATTATCACTTCAGTGCGGAAAGGAAGTGATAGCAGTAAGACCGTGGTGTTGATGTTGCTTGCTTCTATCTAAGAGAAAGGATTCCGACGGTGGAAAACACTCCTATAAGTAGGTGGATGAAATCCAAGTGGGAAAAGTAAGGAAGATGTCTTAGGACTATTGGTTTAGCGCACGGTAGAAACTAATAGTTTTAAATCGAGATATCTCCGCAATGAAAGCTCGAATAAGAAAACAGACTGCACCATGTGATCCGTAAGGTCCAACAGTACCTTAGAACCACATCGGAAGGGTAGGTTAGGTATAAGACAGCATACTAATAATAGAGATTTTATCGAAAGTAGTCCGAGAGGTCTTACTTTCTGATTATCTCTATAACCAGGGCTTGTATCCAGAAACGGATAGGTGCATAAGATAGAGCATAAAAAGTGCTATCCGTTCGTATGTTATCCTGACGAAGTTGTCCGGAATCTCCATACTAAAGTCTGGATCTTAAGGAAAAGAGTGTTTCGCCTTCTACCGCGGTATAGAAAAAACGTTATAAAACACGTTTCTTATAACCAGGAGAATAGGTATAAAGGCAAAAAGGCTTTATCGAGGCATAGGATAAGTCTATACCTCTAATATCTTCTAAGGGTGCTAAGGCCTTTAGACGCTCGAGAGATCGTGAACCTTATATAAGGCGGCGTAAGCTCGTGTACCCCTTCGCGTGCTAGGGGCTTCACGCGCCACCGGTTTCAGCCATGCCTTATGATGCCACTTAGGCCGTCACTCGCGAATATTTAGCCTCGCACTTAGCGTATAGCTATAGGACTTAGTTCTATAGATTCTTCTTCTTCTGCCTATTCTTTTGAGGTTATCTATATAGACCCAGCTTAATTAGAGCAGGCTTTAGCTGAGGTGACCGCCGGCCGGTCTATTAAATCAACCGCTAAGTAATACCACGTCTTAAAGGACTATCTTCGCCGCCGTATCGAAGGCACGATAACTCGAAGGGAGTTCAACGTAAAGAGATAAGCCTTAGCTCTATCCTAGGAGTAACACTTAGTTAATTAAGCTCGCCCCCCTACCAAAGAGCCAACCCCCCAAACAGCCACTGGTTTCGGATAACAGATGAGGCAATCACAGACCTTCAACACCAAATATTTAAACAATCAGACATTTTACAGACAAGAAAATGATATCTCGAGAATCACCGTTTTCCGCTCTTTCGTTTGATACCTATATCGATGGATGAAGTGCAGCTGGCTGCCGCTCTCCTCCAAGTGACCCAAGGTCAATCAATCCGCTCAGTCGCCAAGCAATACAACGTCACCAGGCACTGGTTGACTGCTAGATTCAATTGCAAGCCTCTGAAAAGGCATGCCCAGGAGCATCACCAAGCCCTCACTGAGGAGCAAGAGCGCCAGCTTGTGGCGTGGGTGTTACTTCAAGGCCGCCTTGGCTGGGCTCCAACACACGGCCGCTTTCGTCAATTCGCCCAGTCCACCCTTAACACCTCCGGAAGCCACCGCCGCCTTGGAAAACGCTGGCATCACCGGTTCTTCAAGCGCTGGCCGCAGGTGAAGACACTAGTTTCCACTGGCATGGATTTCCAGCGCCTCAATGGCGCCTCTCGCGCCAATATTGAGGAGTTCTTCGAAAGGCTGGCCCACGAAGACCTCGCCAACATCCCACTAGAGCACACCTGGAACTTCGATGAGATAGGTGCTCAGATTGGCCTTGGAGACTGCCCCTTCGTTATCGGACCTGCCGCTATGAGCTAGATCTTCGCTATGGATACGCTTCGAGGCGAGTGGACGACCTCTCTGGAAGCAATCTCTGCCGCTGGCCGCGCGCTGCCTCCGCTAGTGATTTTCAAGGGCAAGGCAGTTCAACAGCAGTGGTTCAACTCTCAAGTCGACGAGCAAGACCTCGAAAGCTGGTCTTTTGAAGCCTCACAGGCTGGCTGGACCAGCAATTCAATTGCGCTGCGCTGGCTGAAGCAGATATTCGTGCCTCTGACGGCTCCAGAAGACCCTAAACAGTGGCGGCACCTCATCCTCGACGGCCACGTAAGCCACTGCGCTGAGGACTTCATGATGACCTGTTTCGAGGCACGCGTCTGGCTCAACTTTTTACCAGCTCATACTTCTCAAGTGCTGCAGCCGTTAGATCTCGGCCCTTTCTCAGTGTTAAAGCGAGCCTATCGGAAATACCTACGTGACGCCTGCCTCACCAGCTTAACACTGACTCCAAAGAAGCCAGAGTTTCTGGAGGCCTGGAACAAGGCTCGCAAGGAGGCTCTAACACCAGAGCATATTGCCACAGGCTGGAGAGCGACCGGCATCTATCTAAGGGACCCCAGCAAGCCGCTTAATAGCCGACTAGCGAGGCAGCATGACCGCGACAGGCCAGAGGGGTCAAATTGGTGTGTTCCGCAGCCAAGGGAGGACCCTCTGCTATCGCAGATGTCTGCTCTAGAGGTTAAGACACCGAGGACGTCACGTCAGATCAGCGTAATCCACCGGGACCTTAGTAGTGTTGATCCAGTCTATAACAACGCAACGCTACGCCAGGTGTTTCGGAAGGCTGGTAAGGCCTTAGACCAAGCGACCGCTGAGATCTCCAGTCTGAAGCACGAACGAGACCAATTAGCTGCAGCGCTAGATCGCCAGAAGCCCCAGAAACGGCGCAAGGTTCAGCCAACCGCTCAGGACCGTTTCGTGACGATGCTAGAGGTGCGCAAAGTTAAGGAGGAGATGTCGACCCCTGAAGATGCAGGGGGTACGGTCACTGCGGAATCTGAAGCTGTCCGCACAGACGGATCGGACGAAGAAGTCGATTCTGAGGTAGAAGACTGCATCATAGTCTCTTGAGATCAGTCTGCTTATGCGTAGCTATTGTGGTTGTTGCGATATTTCAATTGATCCGTAGTGTTGCCATCGCGTGAGGCTATCTTGACCTCTGGCCGTTTGGGGGGTTGGCTCTTTGGTGGGGGGGTGAGCTTAGGTGTTACTATAGGCTAGGCTAGGCTGGGCACCACCGTATAGCCGTTTTCGCCTATTCGCTATATATATATATATCGTTATTCTAGAAGTTAGAAACACCTTAGAAAGCATTAGTACCTAAATATTTTTCGGCGCTATCTAGAAGTTAAGTCCATCCGGTCTACTGGTATCGATTTCCTACGTATTAATAGCGCGTCACACGTTAATATCTAGGAGTTTTTCTATCGCCTTAACGATCCTCAGCTTATAGAGGTGTTACTCGAAGATATATGTTTGTGGAGGTAAAGTGACTATAAGGGAAGCAAACCTCGTAAGAGGCCTTATAGTCGAGTGCCGTCTTAAATTATCACTTCAGTGCGGAGAGGAAGTGATAGGAGTGAAACCGTAGTATTGATGTTACTTGCTTCTATCTAAGAGAAAGGATTCCGACGGGGGAAAACACTCCTATAAGTAGGTGGATAAAATCCAGGTGGGGAAGACAGAGTAGGAAAGGTTAACTTAGAACTATTGGTTTGGCGCACGCTAGGAACTAATAGTCTAAAGTTAAGATATGAAAGCGCAGATAAGAAACTAGACTGCACTATATGATCCGTAAGGTTCAATAGTACCTTAGGACTATATCGGAAGGGTACGAAGTTGTCCGGAATCTCTATACTGAAGTCTGGATCTTTTTTTAAAAAAGGCTTTATCGAGGTATAGGATAAGTCTATACCTCTAACAATATATATAATATAGATAAGATTATGTCGCGCCTCGGAGGCACTGGCAAGATAGAATAGGGCACTACAAGGTTATCTATTAGAAGGAATTAACAAAAGAGATGCCAGTCATGGCGTGCTATATATAATCGCTGGCTAGGGCCCCTGTAAGGCTCCTCCACGTGACCTGACTAAGCAGTACCCACTTGGGAATGCCCTCACGGTGCGACAGATTAGCACTATGATTAGACTTAAGGATAACCCCTTAGTTATAGGCCTATCCTTTATACGAAAGATCTATATTATAGATCTTAGAAATCGTAAGTAGGTAACTATATTAAAGTATATAAGCGTAGATAGTCGCGTTTTACCACCCTTAGTTATTTTTAAAGGGGTTAACGTCTAATAATAATAGTTTATAAGCTAAATAGATGACGAGGAATTCAACGGCTAGTAATTCTATACCTCTAGAACCGGCTAGACTAATAATGCTATTACTCTATATTAGCTAACGGATATATTTCTACCGTATACGAAGCCTTCGTATAACGGTTAGAGACACCTTATTCTAGTTAGCTATAAGAGTCACGTCGATAAGCCCTTTATACTAGCCTACGTAAAGGCTAAGGTCTTACTAGATTTTCTACTAGCGTATACCTTATAGGTCCTTTAGCCCTTAGATTTAGGGTCCCTCTCGGTATTAAAGAGGGCATCCCGGAATAAACTCTATAAAGCATACGCCTTAAGCCTTAACACAAATCTAAAGAAGCCTAAGTTTCTAGAGGCATAGAATAAAGCCAGGAAGGTGGCCTTCACCCCTGCTAATATAGCCTCAAGCTAGCTAGCAACCGGCATCTTCCTTAGGGACCGCTCCAAACCGCTTAATAGCAGGCTAGCGCGGCAGAGGGACCAGGACCTTGGAGAGCGCCCTAGAACACCAGAAATGAGGCCTCAAGAGGTCGATTCTCTAGCTGCGATATCGCTTATAATGTTCCAGACCCTAAAGAGCTTACGCTAATTAGTGGATATCACTAGAGATATACGTGGTTTAGAGCCTGCATATAACAGGCTAATATTCCTATTTCTTATACGGAAGCTCTATAAGGCCCTTAACGATAAATCTGCTCAGATCGCGACCCTTATACACGAAAGGGACTAATTAGCGACTATATTAGAACGTTAGAAGTCTTAGAAACATCGTAAAGTAAAGTAAAGCGCTTAACAGCGCTTCGTTAATATAAGGGAGGTCAGATAAGTTAAAAGGGAGTTAGGAATAAGGGCATCGGACCTTACTATAGAATCTGACGTAGATAACTAGGTCGACCTGTTAGATTCGGATAAAGAAGAGGTAAGTAAGGTAGAGGAGTGCATTGTGATTTCTTGAAGCTAATTAGTAAGGTTATAGCTATCGTGGCGGTTAAGATATTTAATTACTTATATTTAGGGGTCACTATAAGGTATGGCTGAAACCGGTGGCGCGTGAAGCCCCTGACGCGCGAAGGGGTACACGAGCTTTTAGCCTAACTTGATCTATATCTTAACTGAGCGCACTAGAAATGCCTCCTAGCGCGGCGATATATTCTGCTGCTTCTCGTGAGCCTCACGAATAGTCTGTCCACTATTAATTTGGCGTTAAAGCGTTAACCTAGGAATAGAGTGTTATTTCGTAACTGAGCGGATAGAAGTGCCGTTCTTAGTGGCGCGAATAGCAGCGCGTAGCTTATTTTCCCGGTCGGTAGCTATATTAGAAGATATGAAATTAAAAGGCGATAAGAACAGTTTAACTCATCTATTTATTAGTGTTATAGTCGCTATTGTATCCATAGTTAAAGCTATTAGCAATAAGGAGGATAGGCTTACTTTGTTAGTGGCCTAAGTCTAGGGGGGCTAGAGTAGTGGGTGTTAAACTTATTATACGAGTTGTCTATCTCCTTTTACGGGCTGGTTTAATATAACGTATAAGTCTTCCGACGTATATTCTAGCTATAGACTAGTTACCTCTCTTTATAGCCGGTTAAAGAAAATAAGCCGTTAAGTAGCTATACTAACTATATAGTTTTAAAACGGTAACTTAAGCTTTATTAATTACGATAGACGTAACTAAATATAGAAGGATCTAAGTCTAATCATTAATAATATGCTTTATTTCGGGCCTTAAGCTAATACGAGAGATACTACCTTTATATAATTATAATAATAAGGGTAGGATATATAATACGACGCGGCCGGTAAATAACTCCTAAAGGTTATAAGTAATAACGATAAGCACTTACTAGCTTATTATAACGTAGCAGCTAACGTTACGTTACTTTTATAAATTAATAAACCTAATAGAATTTAAAGAATATACGACGCGTTATTAAAGACGGGTTTATATACGACGAAGCCTACTAATATAATCGGGCTATAAATCTCCGAGATACGGGCTATAATACTTCGCCTTTTTTTATAGATAGCGTCCGGCGAGCTATTCTTACTTAAAGAACTTATCGGGAAGTAACTAGACCGCGGCTACTTATATACCCCGGTCTACCGTATAATAGTAGCCTTTTTATAAGGCGTCCCCCCTTTCCTTAGTTTCCCCGCGATTTATAGCCCCCTCTCCTTTTTTCCTTATTAATACCCCGCCTTTTAGATATTAGCACCCCTCGTAGTAGAATCTAACTAGCTAGATCTATTAACTAAGCGTTATAACGGCGTAGAAGTAGTTAAAGGTAGTAGCCGATAGCTAAGGAGCGGTAGTTACTAGCCTCGAGTATTACGGGTTTTAAGTAAATATACTAAGAGGTATACTCGTTTAAGTAGCCTCTACCTTTAATAACGCTATACTTTAATTCTTTATTAATAAAATAACGATACGCTAATATATTTTTCCTCTTATTAATTAATCGCGCGCTTAAATATTATAAATATAACTAAAAAGCCTATTATAGATTATACCTCTTATAAAGCTAAGGAATTTATAAATACTCTATCCCTTATAAAAGCTTAAGCTAAAAAAGATTTACTTTAGAAGTATAATATATACCTTTTATTACCGCTTATAGTAATTTACTTCTTATCTTTTATATATCGGACGAATATTAGTAAGTATTAGTAAGTTACTTTATATATTATATACTAGCGAAGCTAGGTTTAACTAATATAAGAATATATCGATTATAGGTAACGTAAAGATCTAAGGTATAACAGTAGATCTTAAGATAGACGGCACCGACTATAATATAGCCTTATTTATCTTTTTTATACCCGTATATAACTTAGATCCGACGTAATAAACCTTATGATAGTATAAGTGAAGCTGATCGGCTAACTTAGTAAGTTAGCCTCCCACCACTTAGGCCACCCTATAGATGGGCCACCCCTAGTTATCGTTAACACTAACCTATTATATTTGATGTTTTGCAACAACCAGAAGACCTAGGTAGCTAAAACCTGATATGTATCTCCTCGAGGACCTCCTCTATCTCTTGATCCCGGTTATCTTTAGTTTCTGGTGTTTTCGACCGGTGATATCCGCCTAAGCGCGTAGACCTCCGCGGGAGCAAAAGATGAGCCTCGTCCCTTAATTGATCCTTGGCCTTCTTGATTTCCACTATATTAACGAAGGCCTGTTCAGCCCTAGGGAGGACTTTACGCTGTTTTTTAGGCCTCTAGCGCTCTAGCGCACTTATAAGTTGCTTATTCCGGTGCTCTATGCTGACGATATTCGCAATAAGCTCGTCGAAGCCCTTCTGGACCTTCCGGCTTAGAAGACGGACCGCAGCACTCCGAGAGCCGCTATTCTCTGCTAATATAAGTGATTCCAGGTCCCTTAATTGTTGGCTATTCTTCGGCGTCCGGAGAACGTTCTCAAAGGCTTCTAGGGCTTGGTCTGGTGTTTTCGGACGCTCCGGAGCGTCTGTTGTAACCGCGTCTGCTTGCTTGGCTAGTCTGCTATTGAGCGCCCTGGAACGGTCCAGTGGAAAGATTCCAGTTAACTCCTAGCCCTTGAGGATCTTCTTCTGCGTCAGGGCTTCGCCTCGAGCTCTTTTCTAAGCCGCCACGAACTCTAGCTTACCGGCGACGGTCGCTATCCTCGAATAGCAGGTCGCACGAAGGATAGACCGGAACCGGCGCTTTAACACACTAAAGGGGCCCACGTCAAGGGGCTGGAGGATCTGTAAGCAATGTGCTGGCAAGAGGTTGAGCCAGACTTTCGCCTGGAGACACTCCAAGAGGAAGGCCTCGTTTTTGTGGCTGTTATGGCCGTCGATGATGAGGTGTCGCCATTGAGAGGCTTTCTAGGGCTTCATTAAGGGCAGAAACACCTCACGGAGCTAGCGGATGGCTATCTCGTTGCTTGACCAGCCGGAACCGCTTGAGGCGAACTTCTAGTCCCTTAAATCGGCGTCGTCAAGCATCTCCTTTTCGAACCATTGGTGTTGAACGTGCTTACCGCCGAAAACAACTAAGGGGCTTATGGCTCGGCCGTCTATAGACACACACTCTATAATAGTCACCTATTCTCTATTAAGGGGGTCGTTAATAAGGACCTCCTTAAGCTGAGACGGTCCGATAACTAAGGGAGCGTCTCTAATTCCGATCTAGGATCCTATCTCGTCGGCGTTATATATTTGTTCTAGTAGGATAGTCGATATATATCGATCGGAGACTCTATCGAAGAATTCGTTAATATTGACCGAAGTCGCGGCGTTAGCACGCCGCTAATCGTACCGTACGCTACGTAGAGTCTTTAACTCTGGATTACGACTCAGAAAACGTTAAGTCCAGTAGTTTCCAAGGGTCTGAGGGCCTCCAGAAGCCTTAGATAGCCTTATAGCGTAAATACGGAACCGTGAGTGGGGCGGCGCGAAGCCTAGCTTGATCTGTTGCTTAACCCAATTAACTAACGAAAGCTCCAGTGCTGGCGATAGGTTCTGCTGTTTCTCGTGAGCCTCACGGACGGTCTGGCCGCCGGCGAGGTGGCGCTATAGCGTTTTTCGTGGGACGTTATGACTCTTAGGCGTATAACGCACAGAAGAGCCGTTTTGGTGCGCTCTAGCGGCAGCGCGAAGCTTCTTTTCGCGGTCGGTTAACATCTAGAAAGGTGCGTAATTAAACGACGAGAAGAATGGTTTATTCTATCTATCTATATAAGGCGTTATTACTGTTTTATTTATAAGTGTTAAGTCTAGTAATATTAAAGTTAGCGATAGTTTATAGCTGGCTTATTAGTAGGGTGGCCCGAGTAGTAGGAGACTAATTTACATCCTTCTCGAAGTGCCCTTTAACCTTATAATCAAAAGGATGTCGCTCTCGCTATAGCTTAGCGCTATTACCGTTTTCTAGGGTTGGCTACAGCCCTCGGATCTTAACTAGCTAACCACTAACCTAGAATAAGGCATCTCTAACATTAGAATAGGCCTTTTCTATAACATCGAGGGCCTTATTGCCTGTCGAGTGCTATAGACAAATTCGAAAACGGCTTCCTCGAAAGGAAGAAATATTGTGTCTCTGAGCACGGACAGTAGCATGTCTTGCCATTAGCTATGTACCTGTCAGATTTAGAAGTTCCGATCTGACAATGTACCCCGTAGCGCTGTAAACGGCTTCCGCCATAGGTACCTGTCAGATTCATGGTACACTATTAGTTCTATTGCTAGAGTTCTATGAGTCAGCGTGTGACGCCGTTGTTAGTTGTTGAACTGCTATAACCCTCCAAGCATCTAATATTGACTCCGCCATATGACCAACGCATTGTATTGTATATGGGGAAGGGTTCCGTACAATCGGCATATATGAAGCAGCAGAACAGCCGTCGTTTATGCGAGCTAACAATCTGGAAACGAATCCCAAGAACAGACTATTTTCACGTAACGTAAGTGTCATATGAGTCGCTCACCTCCGCCACATTTCTACTTCGACCACTTTAAAAGTATCTTTCTCTATAACCAAGCATGCCATAGCGTTCCTAAGAGTCTCAGGTGATTCTAGCGGTTCAGGCAATTCGAAATAACCCTATAATGACCGTCCGCCGCGCTGCATTTATCTTCTAAGCTCGCGCACCTATCTGAGTGTTAGCCCCTTAGTGAACCACGGTCTTAGCACGACTATTTAATAAAAGCCCGAGCGAAAACTCGCCTATATCTCGGGCTTTAGAGTAGCCTAACGGAAATAAAGTTATTTAGAGCATCCTTTTCTTTTTCGCTTTACGCTAATATTAATATTTAGTAAGTTAGCCTTAGCTATTATTATTAACTAGATATTAAAGGGCTAGTCTATCCGTAGCGTAACCGAATAGTATTATATCTTACGAACTACTATTAAGCACCGAATCGACGGTGTTACTCCTAAAGAGCTAGCTTATTCGTATCGCGAGCGCCTCTTATTAACGCTAAAGAAAGGTTTAGCGGACTAGATACTTATATAGGGGAGACTCGGCTAGGCGCTACCTTATTTACGATTTTAGTAATTCGCTTAGAGGCTCCTTATTAATTTAGGCTACTCTAAAGTAGTCGGTAAATACTAATATACGAAGTTTCTTAAGCGTTAGCCGTAGTTAAAGACTATAGTATTTACGTTATTTAACTTTTAATATATTAACGGCGCGTTTCGTAAGAATATCGAGGAGGTCTTTAACTGCCTTAATTAAAAGGATATAGGACTTATCCCTTTAAAGTATATATATAATGTTAACGAAGTTAGAGCTTATATTAGCTAGTTAGATAACTATATCGTTTTCGGACCTTACGAACTCGCGAAGATCTACGTTATAGAGCCCGGTAATAAAGAGTAGACGACTACTTTAGAGTATATCTCCGGATACGGTAGAGTTCTACCCCTTATAATGATATTCGCCGGTGCCTTAATCTAATAGAAGTAGTTCGGAGACTAATAACTCTATAAGGAGTATTATAACTAGATATTCACGAGTAATCCGAACGGCTAGACTAGTAAGGTAATTACTTTATAATAGCTAGAGGAGCTCTTCTTATTATTAACCGCCTTTAAAAAGCCTAACTAGTGGCGGTACCTTATCCTCGATAGTTATAATAGCTATATAAACGATTTCTTTATACTTCGCTACTTAGAGAATAAAGTCTAGGTTAATTTTCTACTAATATATTACTTTTAGGTCCTCTAGCCTTTAGATTTAGGCCCTTTTAGCGTTTTAAAGAGGAAGTATCGCGACTATCTATAGGCTACGTATTATAGCAGCCTTATTATAACACTAAAGAAGCCTAAGTTCTTAAAGGCTTAGATAAGCGCTCGGAACGATACCTTTATACCTTCGAATATCGCTGCCGGCTAGCTTACGACCGGTATATTCCTAAGGAACCGCTTTAAACCTCTTAATAGTAGGCTAGCGCGTTAATATCTTCGTAATAGAGTAGACTCTAGTCTTTAAAGCACTTTAGATATATTAGAGGCGCTAAAACTAGCTATAATAAGTAGTATCGATATCTCTATACCTTATAGTTTACGCTAGGTTAATTTTATCTCTAAGGATCTACGTGGTATTAACGCTATATACCGATCTTTAACGTTTAGGTCTTTTTAATCGAAGCTTAATAAGGCTCTTAACGAAGTAACCGTTAAGATCTTTATATTAAATAAAGAGAGGAATTAATTAGCGGCTACTCTAAAGCGCTAAAGGCCTTAGAAACGTCGTAAAGTTAAGTAAATTACGTAGTAAGGGTTCGTAAGGATAGTAGACGTATATAGAGTAAAGGAGGAGATAGCGTCCTTTAGTGATATCAAGGGTAAAAATCGGGCGATAAAGCCACTATATATTAAGGTCTTATCGGGAGATAAGACAGATTCTAAGATAGAGGAGTGTATCACGGTCTTATAAACGTAAGGACAGAATCAGTTGCTTATTTAGGTATCGAGATATCGTTATTTTCGTGATAAGGTTTTATTTTTCGAAGATATCTCGAACTCTAGCCTACTAAGGGGCTAGCACTTAGATAGGTGCGCGAGCTTATATCACGAATAGCACTAACATTATCCTCCACGGTAGTAACCCCTATCGATTCTTTCCCTTATTACTAGAGACTATCCGAGACGCCTTTTGTTTAGCCTTCTACGACGGGCTAAGCCTGCTACGGCGCGAGCTTAACCGTATACTAGAGCTAAGCAAAGATTTCACCGTCCTCTTCTATAGCGGGAGCTTCTGTAACATCGGCCTTTATACCGAGGCGTAATAGATTATAGCCGAATTCGACGTACGCGCCCGGGCTAAGGGCATCCGTACTAGGTCAACTTCTAGTACGTGAGCCTATTAGCGGTACGATAACGGAGGTTAACAGTGGTAGGTCGAATACTATAGCTTCGGGGGCCGCCCTCTCGTTACTGCGCCTACCGATACCGACTGACGTCACGAAAGGGTCGGCTATAGGTGTATAGATAGTGATTAAGGCCCGAAGCGGCTAGCGAGGTCTTAACGAAGCTGGGTTCCTTATCGGCCGGGACGGGCACAACTGTCAGCAGATATCATTAGTTAACGTATATATTTATCGGAAGAAGATAAACGAGATCAGGTTCTCCCTAGTCTACGACCCGGCCTATTACTAGAACGTCAGTGATCCTCTTCCGCCGTTAAGACCTATACGTATTAGCGAGGCTAAGCAGGTGATTAGCGGTCCGCTTGCCACATACGACTTAGCCTAGACAATACCACCGAGAGCGGTGCCGTTCACGTGGGTGCAATTCCGAGCACGCTAGCATGGCCTCGACCAGTGGTCCGACCGGCGTAACGTAAAAGAACCGATCAGCCTATATGTAACCTGTTATCAGCTAAATAAAGACGGCGAAGTGACCTATAACTACAAGGATAAGAAGTGGTGTCTTACACTCTAGACCGACCCGGCTACCAAGTTGTTACAGGTCGTGGGGGAGCAGGGGTGTCCCATATGGTGTCTACGCTATACAAGAGAGAGGCCGGAGGGGCTAGTTGCCCTATATGCAAGTTCTGATAGTCGCAGAGTGTGGATAAGCTATAGCGGGAAGTACGAATAACACTTAAACTATCTACTAACATGTAACTATCATGAACTGTGAACTAAAACGATTAATAGTCGTCAATTAATTCGTAGGTGAACAACCCGTCACCTAACAGCCGGGCCGATCTCAGGTCACAAACCACCCGCCCCAGACTTAGATAACCCAGGCGCGTCCAAACACCGGCCCCGCGCGAACCTTCTAGCGTTACCTTAGCGCTAAGTGAGCTAACGTAAGGCAGACAGGCCCTTCGAATCCAGTGCGGTCACAGTAGACATAGCAGCCACTATATTTCAGGTCCGATCTCCCCTTATACACTATAGGTAGCGAGCTAAAAGAGATTAGGCTAAAGGACGGCGAGCCGATCGACTATATCACGAGCCTAAAAGACCTTCACCTTTAGCGTATCAATCTATTGAAACTAGGCATATAAGCTACGCTAATAGCGGAGAGACGTCTATATAAAACGCCACCTAGTGCTTTAACTACTAAGGCTAAGTGCTTTAATTTCTATAGTCTAGAAATTACTAAGCCGTGGAATTCTATATAATAGAAATACCTACTACGATTAAGCGTATATATTACTAGCGAGGTATTTTCTAGCCTTAAATAACGATTTCTAAGGTCTGAAAATCTATCCCTCCCTTACTTTAATAAAACACGCCACCGTAAAAAGTAAATATAGCGTAATATAAACTAGACTCGGGGTAGCCCTCGCCGTTAAAAATAATATCGGTTATTACGTAAGGGAGATTTTCATTCCCTAGATTACGGATACCCACTATATAAATACCCTAATCGCGATCTCTAGACCAGAAATGCCTATACCGTAACACCTATACTATATATCATAAGTTACACGGCTTCGGAGCCGGAGACATACCCTTACGTAGGAAATAGGTGAGGCAATGACCCGACGCCTGCTTATTCCGTTTATAAGGATTTCGGGGCCGGATCTGTGATTCTTAATATGAAGCCACCTACCGGCGCGCGTCGAGGCTATAGCTGGTGTCTAATATTCTAGTCTCTCGTTCCTAGTCTCGCCAGTCCTAGTCTCGCCAGTTTTCGAATATCTCTCTTCATGTTATAGCTATAAGCAAAGTGATCTTAACTACGATAAGCGTAGCACGCACGCCTTCCTAATCACCCGATATAGGCCGCGACACACGCTCGTCCTCGATAACACACCCTATAGGCGGGATAGACTGGCTACCTCTAAGGAGACACCAGCCTATAGTTATATCTAAGGCGCTTTAGCCGCGATACGTCGACGCGTATAAGAATTCTAACTGGTTCCTTCGTTTCGTAGCGGAAATAGAAGCACACGACCTTAACTAGGGCCCTTAAAGCCGTCTCCTTATTAAGCTCTATCTCTTTATGCGGGACTACTTCTTATACGGCTTCACCGGAACGTACGCTTATATCGATAGCAACGAGGTCATAAGGCACTTACTATGCCATGCCGAGTATATAGCGTCCCGACATAAGGTCTCTAGGAGCGCAGAAACAAGTTAGTCGGAACTAGACAAGTGGATAAGCCGCGGTAAGACATAGGACGAAACCTTAAAGTCCGTAAAGCCCGTCAGCCGCAGCAAGAAGCTGGCACCTAGGCTATAAACGCCAGCTGGTCTGCTTGCCGTCCCGATACTGGCGTATCCGGACCCCAGGTTCAAGGCCCTAGTCGGACGCTTGCAGATCCACTAGATGATACAGAAGAGGGAAAACCTGGCGGTGGAATCGGGCTTCTAGGAGGGCATTAACAGCACCAACATTTACACCGTATTCAGACCGGAGGACCCACGGCAAGCCGAAGTCGAGATGCTGGCGGACTATTCGCAGATCTTTGCCAAGTTTATAGCAGCGCGGAAGAACATCCACCTATTCCTCCTAGCCTGGGCACAGCACACCACTCATAATTAAGGGCCAGGCCGTTTATCCGCAGGACCAAGTTAAGGTACTCGGTGTCGTGCTAGACTCTGAACTGCGCTTCAAGCAGCATATTGCGCGGGCGTCGAGCCGCGCTCTCGAGGCGGCTATCGAACTTCAGCGGCTTAAAGGGCTCCCACCGTCGACAGCCCGGCAACTGTTCACTACGATGGTGGCACCGGTGATAGACTATACGTCTAATGTCTAGCGATATGCCTATAGCACGCGACTAACGCGGCCCGTGAACCGGGTCCAAAGAGTCGTAGCATAGGCAATTATTGGGACCTTCAGTAAGGTAGCCACGGCAGTAAGAGAAGCCGAAGCATATATCTTATCCGCGCACGAGCGGTTCGCGCGGAGGGCACTCAAGCTTTAGATCGATGCCCGCATACTACTAAAGACTTATCCACTACGAACGACTAAGTGCCGGATACTTACTCGATTTATCTCACCGATATAGCAGCTAGCTTAGGACTTCCGGGAAGTGCCGGTTAATAAGATAGAGACGGTGCACACGTTTATAATAGCGCTATAAGATAAGCGGGTCGAGATAATCTACGAGGACGACGAGAGAATCGGCGAGCTCGCCACCGCGAGCTAGGCTACTCGTATTATTACCAGCAGTTCCGCTAAGAATAAGCTAGTAAGCATAGGGATAGCTATCCGCATACCGATATCTATTCCGGGGGGAACCACGTTCTCGCTACGTTCGGTTATACTAGGACCACGGACGTAACAGAACCTATATACGGCGGAACTATTAGTAATCGCCTAGGCGTTACGGTCTCTCCCGCCCTAGCTAGCGTATTACGTGGTAGCAGTCTTCACGAGCAATAAGGCAGCCGTATAAACATTAAAAATCCTACGACAGTAGTTAAGCTAAGTGGAAATCCTTTAGATCTACGACGCCGTATACGAGTTAAATATAAGAGGAAATAAGGTCACCGTGATCTAGAAGTTATTCGAAGACGAGGACATTTTTAGACTAGCGCTAATAACGAAAAGCGCGGCATGCCGAAGCACGACACTAGGCTCGGTCCCGTCGAAGCGGCCGTTCCGAGCGAGATCGACGACGCTTAATAACATATAGAGAGAGCTTTTGGAATACCGGGCATTACCGGAGAAGGTCGGAGCATTTTCAAAAAAGGTCGATCGCGCTCTCCTAGGGCGGCATATATATGAACTATACGATGCACTTTTAAGTTAAGAAGTAAACGTCTTAGTATAACTACGGATAGGCTTCGCGCGGCTAAACTACTACCTTCACTAGATTAAGTCGGTTCCGTCGGTAACGTATATATACGGCTATACGAAAGAGATAGTAGAGCATTTTCTATTCCGGTGTCTTAAATAGATATCGTATCGTACGGAGATAATAGAATATATAAACACGAAGAGGAGTAACCTATCGTATTATCTAGGAGGTAAAGCGAAGGAAGATAGTAACTCTTAAAAGCCCGATCTAGAGGTGGTCCGGGCCACGATCTAATATACTATCGCTACGGGGCGACTTCAGGAGAATAAAAACGAGCGATAAAATACGTTAACCTAACGATATAACCCGCTACCCTATAAGTATCTCTGTTTATACTAATATAGCAGATCGCGCTTTAGCCGCCGAAGATAGGACCTTAAACACTTAGAGAAGAGCCTCTAAGTAGATTTGCTACTAACGAACCGGACCTAGTAGGGAGGGCCTAAGATATAAATAAGATAACAGACTAGGAAGAGGAACGAAGGGGCTTTAAGGAGTATTAATAAAAACATTAGATTAGACTATATACGTTAGCGATAGTTACCCTTTAGGGTTAGCCCGGGCGTAATAAACTTATATATATATATATATATATTTGGATCCGCCTTAAATGTATCCGCCTATCGTATATTTCGAGGCAATATATATAGCCTTAACGTTAAAAGAGATAAATAGTTATAACTCTTGTCGCGTTTAGATAATATAAGTGTGCCCGCTTACGTTGCTTATTCTAGCTGATATCTTTACTATTAAGGCACCCGTGGTTACGGTATATAGTGCTAGAAATATAACACACTGATAAGTACTTACCTTTAGCTAAAAGAGGCTCTCCTTTTGGAATCTATATTCTAGAAGGTGGACGATGAACCTAAACCCCACTATAGATCTAAACCGCGCCGATAATTTAAACCCGCCTATTAAGAGGCGTGCCGCTTTTACGCTTTTATTAATGCCTAGATATAGCCGAGAGAAGCTAGATATAGCCTAGCGGATAGAAGTCTACTTTCTACTTTACTTAGGTACGATATTTATATACACGAACTAACTCTTATGATTTACTTTAGCTTAAAAAGGGAGCTTATATAAGTTCCTACTTGAAATATCCTATTTAGACTTTTAGGGTCTTTTAGAGCTCATTCGTATAATCACGTAAAGAATAGCTTTTCTATCCGCTATAGCAAATTTCCCACTAGCTTATCGCTTAAATTCGTCCTCGGTTTAATCATATAGATGATTAGGTTACGTAAGCACTGCTTAGGCTGCTCCGGGTGTACTTAGGCTGCTCCTTTAGTTCTTAGGTGACGCTTAGGTGTTGCTTACTTAATACTTAGCTAACGCTTAGGTATCTTAGGTAGATTAGTTAATGCTTAGATTACTTAGTGTTACGACCCTAAGAAATCCAGGCTAAGAAAGGTAGCTAAGCACTGCACTAGTAATTAATAAACCTCTCTAGTTATAAAGGTAATAATTAACATAAAGGAGATAATTAAGACGACATTATCTTAAGAATAAGGAAACATTCCCTAGATAAATAAACCTTCCTATTCGGGAAAGAGGAATAAGAGGTCACGTGATAGATTATAGCTAAAGCTTTATAATCTAAGGTAGATCGATAGATCGAAACGTCGAACCATCGAGCTAGATTATAGGATCGATTAGTCGATCTACGATCTAAAGCATTAGTAAGGGAATAACTTAGTATTTAAGTTAGAAGGATTTCCTAGTAAATAGTTATTACCTTAGTGATTAATCTAAGTATCTATCCACTTATAGATAGGAGTAATCTCCTAACGACTTTATTATAAATTAGTTCCCTAATACCGTATCTTAGTTACTTAGTTAGTTACCTTTAGCTAATTAATAGTGTTCAGGTTAGTAAGTTCTAGACTTGCTATAGACGCTTTCTACCCCTAAAAGTATAAACCCTATATACCGTAGTACTTAGGTATAGCGTTCGTTATACTTAAGTTATACGGCTGATACTTAAATAGTGCTTAGGGTGCCTAAGAATATATACCATAGCCTAAATAATACTTTCGCTACTTTAATATATGCTCAGGCTATATAAATACTATTAAAAGTTAGTCTTAAGGTAGCTGAAGTCAGTATAGAATCGGTAGTTAGGCGGCTAGTTATAAGAATCTGTTTGTGGAGGTAAAGTGACTATAAGGGAAGCAAACCTCGTAAGAGGCCTTATAGTCGAGTGCCGTCTTGAATTATCACTTCAGTGCGGAGAGGAAGTGATAGGAGTGAAACCGTAGTATTGATATTGCTTGCTTCTATCTAAGAGAAAGAATTCCGACGGGGGAAAACACTCCTATAAGTAGGTGGATGAAATCCAGGTGGGGAAGACAGAGTAGGAAAAGTTAACTTAGAACTATTGGTTTGGCGCACGCTAGGGACCAATAGTCTAAAGTTAAGATATGAAAGCGCAGATTGTCAAGGTATAGGCAGGCAGGCAGGCAATAGAGTAGATTCAGGTTCTATGCTACAGGTCCTGGTTCCTATTCTGCTCGGTGCAGGTCAGGCTAGCAGACAGGACGTAGCTTGAAGAGCTACTCTGAAGTCCTGACGGGACTTCCAGACAAGATGCAGATTTCCACGCGCGTCCGTGCGCGCCTTACATAAGCTTCGGTGGCCCCTGTGGGCTTTCCAGGCCTGTCACGGGCTGGCCCCGTGACACAGATAAGAAACTAGACTGCACTATATGATCCGTAAGGTTCAATAGTACCTTAGGACCATATCGGAAGGGTACGAAGTTATCCGGAATCTCTATACTAGAGTCTGGATCTTAAGAAAAAAGGCTTTATCGAGGTATAGGATAAGTCTATACCTCTAACATTTTATAATACTGTTATCGATTATCTTAATAGATTATTCTATTAGTAAAGATATTATTAAGTAGATATCGTTAAATATAAAAATATAAAGTATATAAATTAGTATTTAATTAACACGTCGATTTATTTATTATAATATTAATATTATATCTTTTATCTAACCGGATATCTTAATTTTATATTAAATATATTATTACGCTTAAAAACTAAAGATAATCGACTTAAAAATAATAAGGTAATCTTAAACGATATTTAATTAACAATTAAAGCCTTAATAAACGATAACCTACGATATTATATAATTAAAGCTTATTATTAAAACACTTATTAACGTTATATTCTTAAAAAGCTCTAATAATTAAAGAAAGAAGTTGTTAATAAAGATATTAACCAAGTTTTTCGGTACCTTAAATATATATTTAAAGTCGTTAATATATTATTATACTATATTAAAAGATAACCTTGAAATAAACGCTTTTATATCTTTTAAATTATAATTTAATATTTCTTAAAAGTTATATATAACGATAAGTATTATTTTAGATAAAATTAAATACTTAAAAAGCTAAAAGGATTAGTTATCTATAAGAAAATATATATAATTAAGAAATATATTTAATTTTATCTAGTTTATAAAATAAACTAAACCGATCGGAATAAACTAATAAGCAATTATTAAATAATTCGATATAATATTATTTTTTAAAAGATATTCGCGATTAACTTTGTTATTAGACTTCTTAATATTAATAATAAAAATATACTATAATAATTAAAGACGGATTATACCTAATACGATTAGTTAATAATTATTTCTTACCTTATTTTTAAATAGATAACTTTAATTCCTAGATATATTATTTATATTGTTAGAAATCAAGGAATAGCTCTTATATAATTTTTAATATTAATAAATTAAGATATCCCTTTAAAAATTATATTTAATTATAATTAAAAATTTATATCGGAATTTTAAAAAAGATTATAATATTTATTAGAAATTAAGTTATTAATAATAATAATATATTTCTTTTAAGTTAATAACTTATTAAAATAAAAAAATTAAATTGTCGAGATTATAATCTATTATTATTAATTTAAGCACCTTAATAAGTCTTAAGTTAATATTATTTTAAGTCTTTAATAAAATCTTAATAACGCTTATAATAATAATAATATAGATATATCTATTCATAAATAGCTCTTTAAATATAAGCTATTTAAATTGTTAAATATAATAATTAAAATAAATAAAAAAGAACTATTATCTGATATTCGCTTTTTATAATAATATATTCGATAAGACATTTAATTAGTTATAAACTTTATAATAATATAAGCTAAGTTATAATATAATAATTATTATCGATTACTAGAATTCGACGTTAATAATATAGTTTTCCTTTATTTTTATTAAGGATATTATTTATTAAACCGTTTAATTAAAGCTTACTTATAATAATATATTAACTTATATAAGGTTTTAAAATATTCTAGTTATTTAATATATTATCTCGATATTTTATTTAACTCTTATATTTATTTAATTATTTTTATTACTTATTTATTACTTAATATTAATAATAAGGATAAATTTTAATATTTAACATTACTATTAAGTCTAATTTAAGATAATTAGCCTTATATAAATAATAAATATAAAGTAAAAGTTATCTTTAAGTACCGTTATAATAAATAAAAAGGAGGCCTAAAGTATCTCCTTAAGTAACTCGGCTATAAATATAAATATAACATTTAATAATATAAAGGGGATCTCGCTAAAGCTATAGAGTTAATTAATAAATATTAAGAACGCTATAAAGAAGCTAATACCTACTAATAAGAATAAGGTTTAAAGATAACGTAGTATAGCGATATATAATATAAGATAAAGGATTAAGGATTAAGAGTCTAACTAATATATTAACGTAGATAACAAGCGAGTAGCGTAGATAAGCGAGTGGCGCACCTTTCGGCATCTCCACGAGAAATTAATTAATTATGCAACCACAACGCCGTAAATCAATTCAAACTAATCGGAATCCGACTCTTAGGAGGTTTTTATATCTATTTTATAAGTACGTGCATTATGACCGGTGTTTCCGCAGATGCTATAACGCTGTTCGCGCGGTTGCGCCCTCCTTACGCGACTACTACTCGCACGTGTTACCTCCCTTAACTGCGTATCCACGTCCTTTTGATCTAAAAGATCTTATCCTTCGCTAATCTCGAGTGTTCCTCCTTGCCGTAGACGTGTTTTCTTCGCTCTCCGACGTTTTACGAGGCTAGAATTCGCCTCTCAAAGTGTCTTAACCTCCGCCCGTAAAAGGGCGTTCTCGTGTATTATCGCTATCGCACCTTTCGCAAACTAGTCGACTGCCGATAAAATCGGTATCGGAGAGCTTCCCTGGTGACGGCGGATTCGGCTTTGAATAAAATCGGTTTACGAAGTTGCCTCGGTCGGGTTATGCGGCGTTTAGGAGGCCAAAGGGATAGTCGCAGCCGGGAGGCTTCTAGTCGGCGAAGGCGTCGATAACTTCATGTCGAGCTTCGAGATGACCTTATCCGGGTTAAGAGGGACTAAACCAGCCCCGCGGAATCTAGATTTGACGTTTTCGGGTGTAAAAACCTTAATAAACGCGGCGTGGAAGGCGATAAGGAACTCGGCCTTCGTAATATGGTTTACGTGTGCCTTTATAAACCCTTCGATTTCGCGACCGTACGCCCGCTTTAATGGTCTAAAACATCTAACGTCAAAAGGCTAGAGTAGATATAACGAATGAGGAGTCATTAAGACCGTGATAATGTTCTTCTCCTTATAGAAAGCCTAGAAATCGGCCGAAACGTGGCTCTCGTGCCCGTCGATGATCAATATTCGATATATGCCCTTTATACGCGCGGCAGTGTGTTTATCGAAATGCCGAATCCAGTCTAGCCCTGTCTCATTATCGGTCCATCCATTCGAGGTTAGTTTAATCACCTAGTCGCGTAGTAAGGTGCTATCAGCGTACTAGTTCGCGAGATAGTTCTTGCCCTTCACCGCTACGAATGGCGGGACGCACCAGCCGTCCGCATACACGCCCTAGATCGCGGTGGCCTATTCTCGATTGCTAGGCTGGACTTTCTTTCGTTTGCTGCTGCGGTCGGCGCCTGTAATAACCATAGAGGACGTGATCTAGCCTATTATGAAGCCGGTCTCGTCGAAATTATATAGATCCTCGTCAAGGATACCGTACGTCGCCCTTATATTGCGGAAAAGCTCGAACCAAGCCGCGATCTTTTCAGGGTCCTCGCAGAGGGCCCTCTGGTAGTCGTATGCACGAGAAAGACGCGTCTTAAGTTGGGGTTATCGCTTCACGAAGTTCGAGGCCTAGTGTATCCCGACGCGTGACGCGTCGCGCTCCGCGAGAATAACATTAGCTATCTCTTCCACGTCAGGTATCCGGGGCGCGAATCCCCGCGAATCTAGGTCTATTATATATATGATAATCACATTCTCTTCTAGCTCCGTTAATCGAGTGCTATTAGGGCGTGTGTCTTACCGGGCGCGTGTTCCGTTCATTCTTCGACGTAGTAAGGTTTCGGAGACGTTATATGTCCTAGCCGCGGCTCTGCGGGTAAGATTAGGGTCGTTTTGGAGAGATTAGATAGCAAGAACTATCTGGCTTTCTTTCGACGCGGTCTCTATGTTTATTTATGGTTATGTAGTGTCTTAAAGTTGAATTGGCGCGATTTAGCGGTAAGTGCGCCACTCGCTTATCTACGCCACTCGCTTGTTATCTACGTTAATTAAATTATATAACATAAAAGATCGCTAAAGATAACAATATATATTTCTTTTAAGGCCGGTATTTAATATATAGCGATAATAAGTATAGTACTACTTAAAAGGGTTATATCCTATTATTATAGCTATTTTCTAATATAAGGGGCTACTTCGTAGTAACCTCACTTAATATATCTTACCTTTTATTTAACCCCTCTACTTTTCGTATTAGCGTAATCATTATTATATATAAGTTTTATTAATTAAGATATACTTATATAAGTTTAATAATAGCTTCGGGTTAATAACTTAATATTAAAGAACTATTATTTATATTTAAAAAGTATTCAGTTTCATAATAGTAATAAATCGGGTTTAATAATTCTTCGAAAAGGTTAATATAATAAATTATAATAATCTAATATTATTAGTTTTATAAGAGGTTTATTATTATATAAGGAAAAGGAAGTCTCCTCGAATATAAGGCTTCATATAGCTTAGATATATAATATAGGGGGTCACGTGGTATTAGGTTAGCCGGACTCCGGCCGGAGGTCCGGTACGGTGCCGTGATAGGACCTGAATTTAGTGCATGAGGTAGAGACGAGATAAACTGATGCTAGGCTTTTTGTCCCACGATAAGCCAGCTGGATTAGCAGATCACATGCGGATAATAGAGGTGCCAATAAAGAGTTCATTTCGGCAACATGGCATCTCGTAGTATAAGTAGACGGTCTCCTCAAAATTCATAGCAGATAGAAAGATACAGACATAAGAACAATCCTAACTTTCTTTCTAGACGTAAGAACAACCAGGGCTTTCTTTTTGCACACGAAAGCATATCCCGAACCTTAGCATTTAATATTATAGCTCATCATCGTCATCTGACTCGGGTAGTGGCATTGGCGGTCCGATAGATGCCCTATTACATCTAGTACCATCATCAAAAGTAAAGTCAAAATAGCCCGCTTTACTCCAAAACGGCCACATAGATCCACGTGCCCTGCACTCCCAGTCGAGATGGAAGTCTACCTGGACGCCTAATGTTCTAAAGCTGTCTTTGATAGAGCTTACTTCGAGTTCCCAAGGATGTTTCCGGTACTTCCATTCCTGATAGACGCGTTCTATGTCGCAACCAACACGCCGGAGGTTTATGAAGTGGCCATCAGCCTTTGCGAGAGCGAGGCCCTCTAAAGCTTGCTGAAGGCGCTCGGGACGGTATCCATGACGGCAGTCGATGATGACGACTGACTGGATGCATTCGGGAAGAAGGTTGGTTAAAAGACACGAATCGGAGGCTTTGGTTTCGAATAGGGACTCTGCACTGTCCTTTCCATTGTCGCCGCATATGGCATGCCACTCTAATAACAGATGCTGCAGGTTACCGAAATTTGCGAGGGTTATGATTCTAGGAGACGGCGCAAAACGTGATGCTTCTAAGGAGTCGTAGAAACTGAGCTCCAAAGTCCGAAGCGTTGTCTTGAAGCGTTCCAGTGCTCGTATACAGTCGGATGGACCTAGGAAGGTCAGCTCGGGCGTTGGGCGCTCTCTTGGCGGGCCAAGGTACAAGAAGGCCGTCTCGTATACGAATTCCCGTAAAGCAGTGCAGGCGTTGAGTATGTACCGCACCCTCTCGGCCTCGAGCCAACTCTCTGTGATATGGAGAACCTGCAACCGTGAAAGAGAGAGCCCTGGCGCAATTAGATCGACGCACAGATGCAGCTTAAGGAGCTGCAGGTTGGTCGACAGCTCGACGATCCTCGCGGCCATTCTTGACAGTCTAGATGGCCGCTCAAACGTGGACCTCCCTTCTCCTACTCCCACCAGCTGGATGCTCCTGAGTGGGAGCTCACGCGGTTGCTGTAGAGAGGCGGGGACATAGTCCAAGGCGGAAAAGTCCCTCCCTTCGTTGAGACTTAAGTTCGAAAGAGCGGGGAAGAGCCTGATGAAGTTCGCGACGAGAGACATATCGGAAAAATCAAGAGACTCCGGTCCGCATAGGGGAAACGTGAAAGTCCTTAAGTTCATGGCAGAGGGCGAGGTTAAAGAACGATGCCACGACATGGCCCTGTCGTGGTTTGTTACGCGACCCAGGGCAAGAGACTTCACGAAGCAAGCTAAGTGGTTGTTCTTTGTCATAGAGCCGATGAAACGAAAGAGTTGAGGGTAGTCGCCATCGGGCACATAGAGGTGGTACATAATAGGCTGGGCTGCTCCCCGTAGCGTACGAGAGGTGAGGGCAAGAGACCACAGCGTTGTTTTGTCGACTCGGTATTTTCTGTAGCCTAAGCTGTGGGACTTACACGAGTGTCCATCGCAAGGGTTTTCCAGCTCGAACTGACAGTCGTGGCAGAGAGCGTCCGGGAAGCCCGAAGGGCCCACAGGGCGATCAAAAAAGACTTGGGGTGCACATCCCACGTTCTTTCGGCAGCAATGTTGGCAGAAATAAGCAAGGATAAGGTGCAAGACATCGGCCGGCATCTGCTCGAGGTAGGCCTTCGGTTGGAGGTAGGTAGACATGGCCGGGGCGGACTTTTCTATTGAGTGAGAGAAGAGGGATGAGCAGAAAGGAGGTGAGATTTCAATTGATGTCGCTGCTTTGGTCGCGCCCCGAGCCACCTTTTAATAAGACCTGATCTTGCAGTAGCAGGCAGCAGCCCGAATTCAGGCCGGTGGGATAACGCATTGGCCCCGTCTCAAAATGGAGGAGAGTGCCGCTTATTAGTGGGGACATGGCGCGTACCCCGGTCTAGGTTGTTGCAGCATCCAAATTGACGTATAAGTGGGTGTACCCCTTGGCACCCCACACACCACATAACATCCTCGGCCGAGTTCTTGTAGTACCTCTCAAGGCCCGTCCCGCACTCGGGCGCGTATCTACTGATTCTTGGAAACAGTGAACATTGGAGGCTAGTTCCAACCTTCCCTGCCCTTTGCTTGGAATGTCCTGAACCAATTGACCGAGTTTGTGTAGACCGCTGTTGTTCCCAGGGACAAGTGTTAGCGTCTACCCACTACGATGCGGAGTAGGATAAGGAACAACACACCCATGGCATAAACTGCAAAGCACTCGGCGCATTTATGACCCCTATACTTTCCCTCAATGGAATTGTAAGTTGGGTCGTTGTCCTCGCCTTTAGCTATCGCGTGCATGCATCCAGGGTCGGTCGCTGTGTTTAGGAGAGCCCCCTCGGAACTGTAACAGTCCAAGTCCACTGTAGACAGAAGATTAGTGGTGTCGAGCATATAAAATTCATAGACATGGTCTGTGGCTTACCGAGCAATCCTCCATCGCCGGAGAAAGCAACAGAGTGAGTTGATTCGTGAATCAGGGTGTGGACCAAGTAACCTCCAAACCACCGCGTCGTCTTCTGCTTACGCTGCAACTTTGCCACGGCCTCCTTGTGTTTTGGCGAGGGTTCAGATCCAACAGATACATGGAGCTCATCGTAATGCACGCCATCTGCCACCACGGAAGCCTCAAACGTGCGCCAGCGTTCGAAAAACCGCGGGCAGAAAAGCATCGTTTCAGCTTCAAGCCCGAAAGCGGTTATGGCTTTGAGAACGTAGGCGTTTATATTCGTCTGGATTGGTACGCCACCGTAAATGGTATCGGCGTTCGACGTGTCGCCACAGACAGCAACTCGTTGGATCCATGTAGGACCCCCGGATGGCCCACCCTCCAGTTGTACCAACCACCATTTTCGGTCGATTTCTGTGTAAGTGTTTAGATTCGAGACTAGGAAGAGACTTCTATGGGCAACTTACGTCTTGGTCCTCCTCTGGCTGCAAGATGTTAGTATGGAAGTCGGTCAGAACCGTCCCACTGTAAGCGTCTGCGAATTCAAACTGTGTGTTTTCATACCTTCCTCCCAGGATCTCCCCTCGAGGTCGAACTCCGAGAAAAGTCCTTGTTCTCGGCAGAATACATTGATATCCGGCGAGGCACGTGGCGTTCCTGAATCATACATTCGGAAGCTTTCAACAAGATAGCTAGCAACCTCTGTTACTTGTGTCAGTTCTGCTATAAACAGAGATTCATGGCTTGGGAAACATAAGAATTCACTGACCTCTGGTGTATTTTAGCCTTGCCAGTCCCGCCTTATTATCTTTGTGGCCGGGATGCCAGTAGATTTTGGATACCATCTGAGTGTAGGACGCGAAAGCGTTATGCTCGTCGAAGTTGCGAAGGGACTTGGTCCTTTTCTCATCCTTGAGCTCCCCCGAATCATCGTCTTTGTATAGGTTGATAGCTAGATCGAGATGTTCCACCATGTTATCCAGCTTAAAGCTTTTGGTCAGGCTAACCTAGCACGAGTAGAAAATGAATCAGGTTATTGTTGACTCACAATAGAGACAGCATCTTTGAAGGCCACGGATAATAGGCCTCTGAAGTACGCATCGTTGCAACGGAACCTAACTTCACGCTTGGATATAGAGCGAGTAGTACCGGCATAGCTAACAACCGAGGCCTCCGTTGTCCCATTCGTAAGTGAAACATCTGTAGAACAGTAAGGAATGAGGAGGTAATCATGGGGCGGATAGACGAAACGGATCGCGAAGACTCACTGTCTGGAGAGTCCAGTTCACCAAGAGGGAAACAGTTTGAAATGGGTATGAGGTGGTTTATGAATCCCAAGACAAGAAACCATGTCGTCAGATGAGGGCACCACATGTTCGTGATATGGTTTCGAAATTGAATCATTAACATGCATATGCCGAGTAAGAAAACACACAGTATGATCTGTATCTTGCAAGAATTCAACACGTCTAAATAGGTTAACTCCCATCATGGCCACTGATCGGTACAGGTCACTCTGTGAGCATGTCTGTGTGAGCGGGTTCTTGCCTAGTAGCGATTAGGCAAGCAACATGTTCCCATCTGCCAAATCGGATGTTAACCAAGGGTCAAACAGTCCAGTACAGCAGGCCGAGATTGCTCGCCCCGCGTTTCGGGCGAAGAGCTCCCTATTTGGAAAAATGCAACACCAAGTTGCGGGGCAGATAAGCCTCTGGGTTTGGCCTCGACCGCCGGGTCGAATGTCGGGCCACTCCAGGCATCGAACGATGTCCCGCCTTATGACTCCGACGACTTTCCGAGTGCCTGGCGAGGCGCATCTCGGCCGCTTGGCATTGGGTCCTCTCCGGCCCATGCAGATCAAGCCACGGTAGCAGTATATCGGTTCGTGGTGAGTCACCTTTTCGGACAGCCTATACTATCGCATATCGAAAACTTGGCGTTGGAACGGCCCGCTTCGAATCCACGCGAGCTGTCAAAGTAGGTTAGCGACAGCGGTGGCGCTCGTCTGTGCCGCCGCGTGTGCATCCACGGTCAGGATGGACCAGGAAAGGGTCCGATATGGACCGGGACCCTTGATCCGCTTGTCCAGAGTGGATACTGTGAGATCCCTGTCTGTCTGCGGGGTGCGGAAGTGTGGAGCCCGAGATGAAGACTGTTAAGCGAGACGTCGGACTGGACTGTCGTGATAGTAGCATGCGAAAGCCGCGAGTGATGATAAGACATGGCACCGACACATGGAGTTAACCTCGGCGCAGGAACATCCCCAGCACCTTGATTTCCAAGACATTGTGCCATTTCCAGTTCAAGGCCAAACCCCTCGTGCCATCATGGCAGGTCTCAGGCCGCAGCAGCTCGTCACGCTGTTTTGCGCCGTCATGACGCTTCATTTTCCCGGTCTCACGCTGGCAGCAAGCCCTCCGCAGCCATTCTTTTCTGAGCTAGCTCTCTGCCCTGCTCCTTGTGGAAGTACTTCGCCGCGCGACTGGACTGTTTATTCTTCCGCTACTCGCCTGTCTCGGTGTGAGGAGCCTGTGCTTTTCGACCTCAATATTTACAACTCGCTGGAGGACGCTACGAATACCCATAACGTACGCGCCTGCACGTTGCAGAGTGAGCTCCCCAAGACAATCGCCACCGGGAAAAGCGGAGTGGAAGAGAGGGTGTGCCCTTCTGCTACGATGTCCACTGCGGTCCTCGAAATGGGCTATCGAGGGTCGCCGGCCAAGCCCAGAGATGTCGCCAGTGCGCTGGGTAGTGTCCGGGGGTATCTGGACACCACCTCGGACTGTGCCAAGCAGATTATGTTTGGCTACTCGAACGGCACCGTGGTTGGCGTTTACGTCGGCCGCGCGATAAGCAAGCAGGCAGCCGACGCCGCAATCGACCAACTCCAAAGTCAAGCCCAGTCAGGCGCTTCGGCGGGAATGGCTGTACAGCTCTGCGGCGACTCGCGCGATCGAGACCACGTCCTCGGAGTCGCTATCTCCATGGACGGTGATATTGCCGCGGCACAGGCCTCGCTTGCAGCCTGGAACAATGGAACGTGCGCGGGCGGTTTCGACCGGGTTGTACCTTTGCCACCCATCGGGCTGCTCGAGACTCGGCAAGTCGGCCGCAGCTTGACTACCTTGGCCAGCAACTCGAGCTTCGCCTACGCGTCTTCCCACCGACGGCAGAGTCCCAACGACGCCGCTCCCCGGTTGAATCCCCGCGCCTCGGGCTATTGCACGACCGAAGAAGTCGAGGGCGGTGACTCCTGCTGGTCGCTTGCCAATGCTTGCGGCATCTCGCTGAACGACTTTTACAAGTACAACGACGAGGAAAAATGCTCCAGCCTCCAGGTTGGACAGAAGGTGTGCTGCAACGCAGGCTCACTCAAGCCACTTCCCCAAGACAACGGCGACTGTTACACGCATACGGTTGAAGCCGGCGACAACTGCTACGAGATCGGACTGCCCTGGAACCTCAGCATGGACGACGTAGCAGGCTTCAACGACAAGAAAACCTGGGGTGGAGCGGCTGTGGGAACCTGCCGGTTGGTCTTGAGATCTGTCTCAGCTCAGGTTATCCTCCAGCACCGGCCGAACTGGCCAACGCAGTCTGCGGCCCCCAGATGCCCGGAACCAAGTTTGACGGCCAGATCACAGACACAGAGGCGCTGAAGGAGCTTAATCCATGCCCATTGAACTCCTGTTGCAATATCTGGGGGCAGTGTGGTATTGACGACAGCTTCTGCACTGAGTCAGTCGGCCCAACCGGGAACCCCGGCACGTCGCAGCCCGGCATCTTTGGCTGCATCTCCAACTGCGGCACCGACATTGTAAGCAGTGAGTCCCCTCCCGCCCAATTCCAGCGGGTCGGCTATTACGAGACATTCAACTGGGGCCGCAAGTGCCTGCACCAACGGGCAGCCTGGTCCGACACGATCGGTTACACTCACGTGCACTGGGCCTTCAGTAGCATCGACAGGGACATGAACATCTTCGTCGACGACGAGCACGGACAATGGGATGGTTTCATGTCCCTCAAGAACGTCAAAAGGATTGCGTCCTTTGGAGGCTGGGGATTCTCCACCGACGTTAGCACCTACGACATCCTGCGCGCGGCCATGGCGCCCGAGAACCGGGACAGATTCGTTGCCAACCTGGTCGCCTTCGCAGACAGCACCGGGGTTGACGGCATCGACTTTGATTGGGAATATCCCGGCGCTCCGGACATATCTGGTATTCCCCCCGGGCTGCCCTCGGACACCGCCAACTATCTTGCTACCCTCAAGGCTCTGCGGCGGGCCCTCCCAGACCGCCTTTCGATATCGATCGCCGCCCCTGCTTCTTTCTGGTACCTCAGGCCGTTTTCCATCAAAGAAATGGCGGAGGTGATCGACTATATAGTTTTCATGGCGTATGATATGCATGGTATGTATCACCGACACCTTCTGTCGGATTAGCACGACTTACGGAGCGGAGCGGCATCGCTGACAGGCACACATGCAACTAGGCCAGTGGGACTACGGAAGCGCCTGGGCTTCTACAGGATGTCCGTCTGGAAACTGCTTGCGCAGCCACGTCAACCAAACCGAAGTTCTCTTGGGACTCTCCATGATCACCAAGGCGGGGGTGTCGTCCACTAAGATCATGGTGGGAGAGTCGAGCTACGGGCGCTCGTTCAAGATGGCGAATGCCGGCTGCACCGGGCCGACCTGCCTCTACACCGGCAGCAGTGGACAGTCCGATGCCATGCCCGGCCGTTGTACAGACACGGGCGGCTATCTCGCGAACGCCGAGATCAGCGAGATCATTGCTGACAAGTCGCGTAACCCTCAGACGTGGTACGATGACGAGACGGCATCTGACTACTTGGTCTACGACGGTGAGTGCTTGCCTGGGTCTGAGGTTGGTAGCTTGCTAGATTGCTAACGCCGCACAAGACCTGCAATGGGTCGCTTACATGTCCAGTGAGACGAAAGACTCCCGGCGAGAGAAATGGAAGGGTTTGAACTTCCTGGGAACCATCGACTGGACGACGGACCTGCAGGAGTTCACAGCTACGGACGCCTTGGGCACCTCGGGCGACTACGAGGCGAACACGTGCATCAATGTCTTCGATGACATGATCTGGAACTGGGTCAACCCGGCCATTGCGGCCCCCGTCAACTGCACAAACCTCCTCCAGGCGTCCCCCCTACCCACGATCGTGACACTTACAGCCTCCACTACAATCACGCTCGTCTCGGGGGGGCAGATCAGCACCAGGGCCGTCTCTACCGCATTCGCCGTGTCCGAGGTCAACTTCCAGCCATTCACCATCGGAGAGGCCGACATTGTTGACAATTCGGTTTTGGTGTACCACCCTGTACCGCGCGTCACCGCCGACCCGCTGGCCTTGGCGGTGCCGCCTGGCTGGACGATGGTCACGGCCGCTTCCCAGGCCCCCCCTACGAAGACGCTCATCGGCGTGTCGGCGTCCGGCACCGCCACGTCGTCGGACGGCGCCGGGCTGCTGCTCCTACCGTGGCTGCCGACGGTCAGCTACCCGCTGCCGCCCATCATCACGCCCAAGCCGGTCGCGCCGTTGACCTTGCCCCCGGATGACAGAAGTCCCGTCCCCACGCCCGACCCGGGGGTGCAGGACTGCGTGGGGCCCGGCTGTGCGCGGGGGAACGACTGCGTGGGCGATGCGTGCATCCGGGGCGGCGACTGCGTGGGGCCTGCCTGCACAGCGGGCGGCGGGTGCAGGGGGCCGAGATGCGTACGCGGGGGGCAGTGCATAGGAGACGGCTGCACCGAGGGAGGCGGGTGCGATGGCGATGCCTGCGTCGAGGGAGGAGGCTGTTCCGGGGCCTCGTGCCGCCAGGGCGGCGTCTGCAAGGGCTTGAACTGCAACAAGGGCGGCGACTGCGTCAAGACGCCCTCAGACAGCTGCGGCTCGGGCGGCTGTACCGGCCCTCAGTGTGGCTGCGTGGGCATGTGGTGCGGCAACAGGGTCACCATCAGCGTGCTGCCGCCGACGCTGCCCACGCCCGTTCCCGTGCCGACCTGCCTCGTGGGCTGCCCCGCGCTTCCCACCTGCGGCGACGGGGGTGTCGACTGCAACAAGCCGTGCAACCTGCGCCAGTGCCCGCCGGGCCGCATGCCCACAGCACCCTGGTGCTCGACGCTGGCGACGGCGCGGGACTGCACCGAGTTCATCCGAAGCACGGCCGTGCAGACGTCGCCGACGACGAGCTGGTCGACGACGACGCGGACGCGCTGCGCTACCACCCTGGAGTGCGACGCCCGTGACACCACCACAACCACGACCCAGACGACCAGCGAAGAGCCGGACCCGACGGCCAGCACCGTCGAGTTTATCGACTACGTTGACGATGGCACCGCGGCGCAGGCCGTCTTCGACGCCATCGGGGCCGACTACGACGAGTGGCTCAAGACGGCCGACGCGGTGACGACGAAGAAGCCCGACCCTACGCCGGCGCCCAAGCCCGAGCCCGAGCCCGAGCCCGTCCAGCCGAGCGCGTTGTGCGGCATGTGGGACGCCTACATCATGTGGCAGTTCCAGATCGTGGCCGTCGGCTGGGCCGAGGACGGCGGGAAAAAGCTGCACAAGGAGATGAGCGGGTGCGGCAGCATCGCGACGTGGGACTGGCAGGAGGCGCACGACGGACAGGCCCCGCGCGTCGACTTCACCCTGCCCTTCTTGATGAAGGACGGCTGCGTCGAGCGCGCCATTGTGTCGGCCGGCGGGCCGCGTATCGAGTGCGAGAAGATGGGCGCCATGCCAATCCGGCGCGGGGCGTCGCCGGAGGGTCCAGGGCCGCGCGTCGTCGTCGTCGAGCTGCGCCTCACGCGGCCGCGGCCCCTGAGCGCCGAGGAGCGCGAACGAGCGGTGCGGTTCTACGGCTTGCCATCCAGTACCGTACACGAGTACATGCCGATGCATTGGAACACGACAAATACGACGGCGGTGATTGGGTAGGGCAGCACGTCATCACGACGCCAGCTAGCAACACCGAGTCAAAAAGAAGAAGACAAACGGAGGAGGGTAAATTCCTATGGGCTTCTGAGAGAATCTGATGTCAAAGTATGCAAAGATATCGTAAAGGCGGAACGAAGTGTGTGTGTGTATTCAAAGAAAGTTCTACACAAAACATTGCAGACTGAGATCTTCTTATAGAGATCTCGACTTCCCAATGCGGCAGCCCAAGCACAGGCCATAGGTCACGCCATGCCCTATGTCTTAGACACCTGCGGCTGCCGCCACCTGCCTTGTGCGTCCTTGCACAATCCTTAATGCATGACACCGTTGAACGTGCCTGCACAGCGCTGCATAGGATGTCTCTGTTTGCCAACAGTTTCACAACTCCAGAGTGACCTCCTTCGGTTGCCGGGCGAAAACGGCAACGGCCGGAGGGTTCGCACCCTCCGCCTCGACGGCGGCAAGGAGTTTGGGACATCGCTGATCGAAGAGTTCTGCAGCAAGCTACGGATCCAGCTAATCACTTCGACGTCCCACAACCAGTACCAGAACGGCGTCGCGGAACGAGGGATCCAGTTCCTGCAGACGTCGGCACGTTCTCTTGCGATCCAGTCCAAGATTCCCACGTGTTTCTGGGATTTGGTCCTCTGTGCGGCGGCCTACACCAACAACCGCACGGGACAGTCCACCCTGGCCGACGTAACCCCTATCGAGTGTTTCCTTTCTGAGCTCGATCCCGGCAAAGACCACAAGCCCGACAACAGTCACCTCAGAATTGTCGGATCGCGCTGCGTGGTACATGTCGGCAAGAACTACCGGGTAGCTTCGGAGAAGCTGGACGCCCGCGGCGCTAACGGGTTGTTCCTGGGGTATGTTGTTCTTACACCTAGCGACCTATCTAGGCTATAAGGACCCCCTACGCATCTTAGCCTAGGAAAACTGTTCCGGGCTGACGTCCGGCCGGGTAAAAAACCTAGGTTCCGTTACGTCGTACCGCTTCTATCTGCTCTTTGACCTGCTATACCGAGATCGGGCTTAGCGCGCCCGCTTCCTAGCTGATAAGTTAATTCGCTAGCTAGAATATATCTAGCCTACTTGAGTAAAGTAGCTATCTCGCGATAATTCCTACTTTTCCGGTAGTGTCGAGTATCTTATTTATATTTACCGGTCCTCTTAAAGCTTAAATAATATACTCTCGTCTTTCTCTTTCCTTTAAGTAGAAAACGAGGATATACTAGACAGTCTCTATATCTTAACTATAGTTATATTATAAGCTATCGAAGCTTAGAACCTTACGCTTAAAAAGGAAGTCTTATAGCTTAATCTTACCGGTCTTTACTTAGATAAGGATCGAGTATTCTACCTTATAAAGTCCTTTATAAAGCTTAAGGATATACTTATTTAACGATATCTTAATTACTACTAAGGGTCGCGTTATTCGGGTTTTCTATATTTATTACTATCTTTAAAGCTAGTCTCTCCTTTTAGCTTTATATACTAAGTCTTTAGCTAGGTATTCGTTTAGCTACCTCTTATAATCGGGAGCGTTAAGGCCTTTCGGTTTATACTACCGAGTCGGTCTTATTAGAATCTATTTAGCTATGTTATCGTATTTTACTTAGATAAATAAGGCGATATATAAATATTAAAGCCTCTTTTTTAAAACCGTTATACTTTTATTAAGTTATATATCTAAAGGCGATATATAGGCTTTTATTTCTAATATTATAGTTATTATCGCCTTAAAGGCCCTTATAACTTTATAAAGGTACTTAATTTAAATATTACTTAATATCTTAGCCTTACTTTTTAGAATATAATAGTGCTATTTTAAGGCTTTATAGCTTGTAATAGATTATACGACGGCTATATAGACTTAGCGGGCTCGTTAAAGGGACGTGCTTATATCGAGCCGGCTATTTAATTTAAGGTATAGACTTATGTTACTATCTTCTTGGATATCGACTAGATATAGACTATTACGAATCGCCCGAACTAATAAATATCTTATAAGAACGGAAAAGCGTATATATAGCTAAGAACTAGCTATATAAACAAGCGAACACCAGCCTTAGGACTACTAACCACTAATATAGCCACACTAAGGCTAATCACGTGACTAGATCGCTAGCCTTAGCACCGATCTAACGGGGAACTAGATATATAAGATATAATATATCTAGAACGATCCGGATATATTAGATATAAACCGATCTAATATATCTAATAGTATCAGTAAGGGAATAACTTAATATATAAGTTAGAAGGATATCCTATATAGATAGTTATTATCTTAGTGATTAATCTAAGTATTTATCTTACCTATAAATAAGCTAACGCTTAACGACTTATTATAAGATTAGTTATATATATCCGTATTATTATTAACTAGTTACTTAATTAACTACCGTTATAATTATTTAGACTAGTATTTAAATAAGATAAGTCAGACTTATTATTAGACGCTCTCTAATTTAAGTAATATAAACCTTATATATCGTATTATTAAGGTATAACATTTATTATATTTTAATCACTGTTTGTAGAGGTAAAGTGACTATAAGGGAAGCAAACCTCGTAAGAGGCCTTATAGTCGAGTGCCGTCTTGAATTATCACTTCAGTGCGGAGAGGAAGTGATAGGAGTGAAACCGTAGTATTGATGTTGCTTGCTTCTATCTAAGAGAAAGGATTCCGACGGGGGAAAACACTCCTATAAGTAGGTGGATGAAATCCACGTAAGTGGGGAAAAGAAAGGAAGATGTCTTAGAACTATTGGTTTGGCGTACGGTAGAAACCAATAGTCTAAAATCGAGATATCTCCGCAATGAACGCTCGAATAAGAAAACAGACTGCACCATGTGATCCGTAAGGTCCAATAGTACCTTAGAGCCGTATCGGAAAGGTATGGTAGGTGTAAGACACCATACTAAAACTAGAGATTTTATCAGAAGTAGTTCGAGGGGCCTTACTTTCTGATTATCTCTGTAACCAGGGCTCGTATCCAGAAACGGATAGGTGCATAAGAAAGAGCATAAAAAGCTCTATCCGGTAGTATGTTAGTCTGACGAAGGTGTCCGGAATCTCCATACTAAAGTCTGGATCTTAAGGATAAGAGTGTTTCGCCTTCTACCGCGGTATAGAGGAAACGTTATAAAACGCGTTTCTTATAACCAGGAGAATAGGTATAAAGGCAAAAAGGCTTTATCGAGGCATAGGATAAGTCTATACCTCTAATAATATATATTAAACGGCTAATAAGTTATTAGTATTCCTTTAAAAGTTTTCGATCTTATAGTTTTTTTAAGGAGGAATAGTCGAGTCCTTTAAGGAATCCGGGGCTTAAAGGAATACTCGACGGTTTTATCTCGGATAAGTTACTAATATCGAGAATCTACTATATATAAGTCGATTAGTTAATTTTAATAGTTCGATTCGGTCGGTCTTAAAGAATTTAGATTCTTAAGAAGTAATAAATCGGCTTAAGATCTTTAATATCGAAAGATTCGGAAATTTTTCCTTTAATTATTAAATATCCTTAATAGAAGGGCCGAAAATAAGGAAGTCGTCGATATAAGTAATAATAAAGATCGTATACTCTTTATTATAATAAGTAGATTCGTCCGAGAGTAAAGGTTTAAAGCTTATTCGTTTAAAAGCTTCTTTAATCTTAATTTACTATTATCGTAGGCTTTACTTTAAGCCGTATAAGGCCTTAAGGAGTAATAAAAGCTAAGAGTCGTTAAATTTCTATCCGAAATCGTTTAAATCGGGATATTACTATAGAAATTCGTTTAAGCCCTCGATAAGTTCGATATATACTTCTTTTAAAAGTTCTCTATTAAGGAACGCGGAGATAATATCGATATACTCGATTTCCTAGTTATAATAAGCGGAGAGAGCTAATAGTGACCTCTAAGTAGTAGGTTTAACTCCGGAAGCGAAGGTTTCGAAGTAGTCGAGGCCGTATTACTATTCGAAGCCTCGTACGACGAGTCGGGCTTTATATCGAACGGGTTTTCCGGTTACGTCGGTTTTTAGTTTAAATACCTAGCGTAGAGAAAGTAGGTTTCTGCTGATCTTTCTAACTTCGGAGCTATCGATAGCTCTTAAAGTCCCCTTTTTAAGGATTTCTCGTAATTCGAGGTTAATAGCTTTCTATCACTCTTCCTTTTTAGGGCCGGATAACGCTTACTTAAGAGTATATAGCTCTTTATAGCCTAGAATCGCTGTAAACGATAAAAGGTTTCTTTCGTAGGTATTCTTTTCTACTTCTATAAGGTTATTAGGTAAAATAACCTAAATCTTCGATTCTTTATCCTTAGAGGTAGGCTTTAAATCGTGGTCTTTAATAGAAGAATCGTCGATTTCTTAAATATCGGTGTCGGGTAGAGCCGATAAGTCTTTCCCCTTTAAATTACGATTTTCTTCGTTTTCGTACTAAATCCGGACGTAGGAGGTAGAGAAGACCTTCTTTTTAAAGGGTCGGTTAGGAATATAGACGATATATATCGAATTTCTTATATAACCGAGTAAAATCCCTTTTTCGGAGCGATTATCGAACTTTCGGGACTAAGTCCTTTCTTCTTTCGGCGTATAAACGTAGACTTTACTACCTATAGTATAGATATTTATTAAGTCTAGTATATTCGTTTATTCCGGAAAGAAGTAGTCGTATATTTCCTAATAAGGTGTAATCGATTTATTCGACGTAGGCGTAAAGTTTATTAACTTCGTAACGGAGTTAATAACGAATTCTTAGAGAAATTTCGGGATATTCGAGGCCGTTATAACCGTTCTAGTTTTATCGAGGATAATTCGGTTAGACCGTTCCGCTATACCGTTCTATTCCGGTGTATAGCGGGTCGAGGTTTCGTAAGAAACTCCTTTCTCTAAGAGGAATTCTTCGAATTTAGTAGGGTTAAATTCCCTGCTATTAACGATCCGTATAATATCGGGATATCGGCCGAAGGTTCGTTTTAAGTATTCTAGTTTATTTAAAATAACTTAAAGTACTTCTTCTTTCGACTTAGTAAAGGAAGTAAGTCGAAAAGACGTAAAATCGTCCGTATAAACGATAAAGTAATTATAACTAGAATAGCTTCGAGGAGAGAGCTTAACGGTATCGAGGCATAGTTATTATAATAACTTAATAGCTCGATTTTCGTTCTTTTTATTCTAATTTCGAGTAAACTTCGCTTTTAAGTAGTCCTTATAGTTAAGGTCTTACCTTTTAAGCTTAATTATATCGATTTCTTTCGTTAATTTCGCTGCCTTTACTAAGGTATCAAAGTAAGGGTATCCGAGTCGATTATATTAAAGTTAAGTAGTCGTAATAAAGTTAAGGCTCGGAAAATTCGGTCTAAGGTAATCTTTAACGATTTTTATAATATAGGACTATAGATTTCGATTTTAAGAGTTTCTAGGGGAAACTTCAGGTGACGAGGAATCTAGTGAGATCGGAACCTTCCGAATAGGGCTAGTATTCGTCGAGATATTCGGCTTATTAGGCTGGCTTTCGGGTAACTTAGGTGGGACCCAGGTTTCGGGTACCGCCGTAAGAAAAGATCTAGCTTTTCGATCTTTTGTTATTTCCTTTATTTTAGACCCTTTTTACCTAAGGAGAGGTTCTCCTAGGTTAAATTTTGCCCTTATTCGTGCTATAACGAAGGCTAAGTCCGGTTCCGGTTAGTTAGCGACGTTAAGGAAAAAACCGCTTTTAGAAAGGTTAAACGTTATTATAATCTAGTTTCGGGACGACACTAGGTTTAGTCCGTCGATCTTTCCGCTAGAATAATAATAGCAAAGACCGGAAATTAGGTTAATCGGAAATACCGGTATAAATAACGTATTTTTAAGACGAAGGACAAATTTCTTATTATTTTCCGGATTAAATAGGACTAGTTCGACTATCCTTTTTCCGATAAGCTTAATATTACCTCCTCCGGTTATTACCGGGTCGATATTCGGATAGAAAGTAAGCGTCTTAAAAAGCGCTCGATCGTTTAAAATATAATATATAGAACCGGTATCTGTCACGGGGCCAGCCCGTGACAGGCCTGGAAAGCCTATAGGGGCCACCGAAGCTTATATAAGGCGCGCACGGACGCGCGTGGAAATCTGCATCTTGTCTAGAAGTCCCGTCAGGACTTCAGAGTAGCTCTTTAAGCTACGTCCTGTCTACTAGCCTAACCTGCACCGAACAGAATGGGAACTAGGACCTATAGTATAGAACCTGAATCTACTCTATTGCCTGCCTGCCTGCCTATACCTTAATATTACGTAGCTTCCTTCTAAGCTCGACACTGCTTTCGAAATATCGCACCGTCCCTAACCGCCGTCCGACCCCGAAGAGCCTAAGGGGTTCTCCTTACGAGTCTAGGAAGCCCCCTCCGAATAGCTCTTATACTTGCGAAATTCGAACGGTTATATATCCGCCTTAAAAGAAGATATCGTTCTAAGGATACCGAACTTATAGCCCTTCGTACCGTGGTCGCCGAGGCTAAAGCCGTTATCCGCTACTAGAAAGAATAACTCTAAGAAGAACGCGACTTAAGCCGCCGATTAGAAGCTAAAAAGATTCACCTTACGAATGTCGTTGCCTTTATTATATAGACTCCTCCGACCGAATTATCTCCCCGCCCCGAACCCGCCGCTGAGGCGCTTATAGATTATACTCCGCGAACGCCTACACCTCCTCCTGCCTTACGTTTAGAGCCTATCTCCCTTAGTAAGAAGATCCCTAACCTAAAGGAATTTAATAGAACTCGGAGCGACCTTCGGAGATTCGTCTAATAAGTCCACTCGAAGATAGTTTCTAACGCCGACCGATTCCCGTCCGCTGTTTCCCGCCTAAACTACGTTACTAGCCGCCTATCCGGAAAAGCCTACGACCTGATCCTGCCCCGTATTTAGTACGGAATTCCGCAGTTCCTAAACTATACTAATATATTATCGTACCTAGAAGAAGCCTTTGGAGACCCTAACCGGAAATAAAACGCCGAGAATAAGCTATATAACTTAAAGTAACGCTATTTAGATTTTAGCGTCTTCTTCGCGGAGTTCGAGAGGCTCGCGCTAGAAAGCGAAGTCCTAGAAGCTACCCTACCCCCCTTATTATCCTAAGGCGTGTCCCGCGAAATTCAGGACATACTCCTATATAACCCTGCCCCTACTCGGGAGTACCGAGTATTCGCCTATCACTTATAGACACTAGATAACCGTTTCCGCTAGCACTAACGCTAAGTTAACGGACCTAAGGGAACTACTAGGTCTAATAACCCCGCTAGCCCTCACGCTCCCCCCCGGAGCGAGCCCCGCTAGCCTACCGTAAAGACCGAGACCGGAGACCCTATAGATTTAAGCTACTAGCGTAGTCGACCCCGCTCCCCACTCGGCCGGAAAGAGAGGGGAGAGTGTTTCCGCTACGGCTAAAAGGGCCACTTAGTAGTATAATGCCCCGAACCTGACCGTCGCCCCGTTCAGTTCCGCTAAACCCGTACCCCGAGCCCTTAGGGAAGTCCACCCCCGACGATGACCGCCGCCTTACCCGATCGCTAACTACCTACTCTTATCCGTTCGCCCTAGCCTATTCCTATTACTATTATACCGGTTAATCGGTTCTAAACCTTATATGCCGAGAGCCCTTAGTCGTTAAACGGCGTGAGCCTATATTAAGTCGCTTATAGGCTCCCGAGTCTAGCGCCCCGATCCCGTTAACCTTACCGATATCTACCTATTCTATCTATAGCTTATCTATCTAAGAAGAGGAAGATATATATAGGAAGCTTATAGTTTTACCTGTTACCTTAGCTACCGACGACCGCACCTTACCGACCTATGCCTTAACTGATTCGGGGGCCGCCGCGAAAGTATTTATCGACCGTAGTTAAACCGAAGCCTATAAACTACTAATGAGACCCCTAAGAAGACTATTTAAGATCGAAGTAATCGATAGCCGCCCTAACGAAAGTAGGAAGGTTACTTACTTCGTCGAATGTTCGATACGGATAAGCGACTATTACGAGAAACGGCTGCGTTTCTTTATAACCTAACTAGCTTACTTTCCTGTTATCCTCGGAATTCCTTAGCTTAAGATATACGACCCTCGTATAGGGTTCGCGAGCTATACCTTTATATTCGATAGCGAATTCTGCCGCTAGAACTATAATACACCCGCACGACCTATAAAGGTCACCGCCTTATACGACGTTCTAGCCCGAGCACGTCCTAAGAACCTACCGAGCCGCCTCGAAGCCTTATCCCGTTAGGATATTACTTAAGTTTCCCCCCGCGCCTATTTAGCGTACTTAAGAAGAGGATACGCTACGTTCCCGGTTACCGTCGAAGAGATCGAAGAACGCTTATTAGAGGCCCCTAAACCTGCCCTATCTAGATAACTGCCGCCCGAACTACGAGAGTTCGAGGATATCTTTTCGCTTAAAGAGGCGGAAAAGCTACCACCGCACCGGCCCTACGACCACGAGATCAAGTTAATAAAGGGGAAGACGCCCCCTTTCGGACCTTTATACGCTATATCCCGGAATAAACTAATAGCACTAAAGGAGTAGCTATAAGAGAACCTTCGGAAGGGTTTCGTACGACCTAGCTCGTCCCCTACTACGTCCCCCGTCTTATTCGTTAAGAAGCCTAGAGGAGGACTCCGCTTCTATATCGACTACCGGGCCCTAAATAATATTACTATTAAAGACCGTTACCCGCTGCCCTTAGTTAAGGAGACCCTAAATAACCTAAAAGGAATGAATTATTTCTCTAAGGTCGATATTATCGCCGTATTTAACGAGATAAGGATTAAAGAAGGCTAAGAATACCTAACTGCGTTCCGCACCCGTTTTAGACTATTCGAATCGCTAGTTATACTATTCGGGCTAACCGGAGCCCCTGCTATATTCTAGAGGTTTATTAACGATACTTTACGATACTATCTAGATATCTACTATACCGCGTACTTAGACGATATCCTAATTTATAGCCGGACCCGTGAGGAATACGTCGAATACTTACGGAAGGTGCTTTAGGCGTTAAGGGAAGCCGGCCTATTCGCGAAAATATCGAAGTGCGAATTCTTTAAGACTAAGATAATATTCCTAGGAATAATCGTCGGCCGCGACGGCCTCCGTATAGACCCCGCGAAAATCGAGACTATTAAGAACTAGACTACCCCGACCTACCTGATAGATATATAAGCCTTTATTAGCTTTAGAAACTTCTACCGCCGATTTATCCGGAATTTTTCGAAGATTATCGCCCTATTAGTTAACTTTATAAAGAAGGGTGTTAAATTCGCCTAGATTAAAGAATACGAGAACGTATTTATCGCGCTAAAGGACGCGTTTACCTCGGCCTTAATCCTAGCTCTCTTCGACTAGGAGAAATAAATTATCCTAGAGACGGATACCTCCGATTACGTCTCTACTAGCGTATTATCGTAGTATAAAGACGATAGTATCTTACGCTTAGTTGCCTTCTTCTCGAAGAAATATTCCTTAATAGAGTATAACTACGAGATTTATAATAAGGAACTATTAGTAATTATTCGCTGCTTCGAGGAATAGCGTCCTAAACTAGAAGGCGCGTCGTCGCCGATTAAGGTTATAACTAACTATCGGAACCTAGAGTACTTTATAACGACGAAGTTATTAAACCGCCGATAAACGAGATAGTCCGAATTCCTATCTCGATTTAATTTTAAGATCACGTATCGCCCTAGAAAGTAAGGAGCGAAGCTAGACGCCCTAATTAAGAGGTTAGAGGACCTACCTAAGGAGGGGGATAAACGACTACTATACTAGAGTAGAGTCGTCTTAAAGAAAAAGAACTTCGAACCCTAAAGGAAATCAGTTCGCTTCGAGGAAAGCCCGACTCGAGTTAACGCCGTAACTAGATTATAACCCGCTCTTGACCGCCCGCTAGAACCTAGCGCCGTCGACTTAGACCCTTAGCCTGCTATTAATACACCGTCTTTACGACTAGAACGCTACGCCCCGTTACTACCGCTAGCTATTTAAAATCTTATAACACGAGGATACGAGTTAGACGAGACCGTCCACTTTATCTTAGAAGCCCTACGCACTAGGAAAGCCTATTACCCCCTGATCTCCCTCGCGGAATACGAGGAACGAGCCGGCTTATTATACTACCGGGATCGCCTTTATATCCTAGACCTGCCTAAACTCCGCGCTGAACTAACCCGTTCGTACCATGATACTGCTATAGCTGGACACCTAAAGAGAGCCCGCATATATAAGAGCTTATCCCGAGATTATTACTAGCTACGAATATACACGTTCGTGGAGTAATAGACTAATAACTGCTATACTTACTACCGTATTACCTCTTCTCGCGAAGTAAAGTAAGGGGTGCTCCGCCCGCTGCCTATACCTAAATAAGCTTAGTAAGATATCTCGATAGATTTCGTCGTATACCTACCGAAGAGCGACGGTAACGATGCTATCTTAGTCGTGGTCTACCGACTAACTAAGATAAAATACTTTATCGCCTACCGAGATACCTATAGCGTTAACGAAGTCGCGCGCCTATACCTAAATAACGTCTAGAAACTACACGGCTTACCGAAAACTATGATCTTAGACCGCGGACCCTAATTCGTAGGACGGTTCTAGGAACACCTAACCCGCCGATTAGGTATTTAGAGCCTGCTATCTACTGCCTTCTACCCCGAGACCGATAGCTAGACCGAACGAGCGAATTCGTTCCTAAAACAGTACCTCCGCGCTTAAGTATCTTACTTATAAGACGATTAAAGCCGCTAGCTTCCCTTAGTTAAATTCGCGTTAAATAATGCCTTAAACGAAAGTATTAAGACCACACCGTTCTTCGCGAATTATAGATTCTACCCGAGGATTAGTTTTAAACCGCTAGATCCTGACCGTACCCTTACCGCCTTAGACGCCGAACGCGTCGCCTGGAAAATATAAGAAGTCCACGAGATACTAAAGTCCGAAATCTGCCTTATATAGGCTCGCTACAAGGAGTACGTTAACCGTAAGAGGCGTCCCGCCCGTCGATATCAAGTCGGCTAGAAAGTCTAGCTCGACGCCCGGAATATACGGACTAAAAAGCTATAGAAGAAGCTAGACTGGAAGTAACTCGGACCCTTTACTATCACGAAAGTCGTAAGCCCGTACGCTTACTAGCTGGACTTGCCCGCGTCTATAAGAAACCATCTAGTGTTCTACGTTAGCTTGCTCCGCCCTAACCCCGATAATCCGGTTCCTAACTAAGTGTAACCGCTATTACCGCTAGTAAAGGTTGATGGCATCGAAGAATTCGAAGTCGAAGATATCCTGGACTCTCGTTAAGTTAGCCGAGGCCGAGGCCGAGGCTCCCGTCTGAAGTACACCGTTAAATAGACCGGATACGACTAACCGACCGAAGTCCCTGCCGAATATATCGCTAATACTAGCGAGATAGTCGCTAACTTCCACCGAAGGTACCCGGAGAAACCTAGACCCTGAGACCGAAACTAAAGCCTAGATTACCGCGTCGATAGAACTCCGCCTTAAGGAGGGGAGTACTATCACGGGGCTAGCCCGTGACAGGCCTAGAAAGCCTATAGGGGCCACCGAAGCTTATATAAGGCGCGTAGGGACGCGCGTAGAAATCTGCATCTTATCTGGAAGTCCCGTCAGGACTTCAGAGTAGCTCTTTAAGCTACGTCCTATCTGCTAGCCTGACCTGCACCGAACAGAATAGGAACCAGGACCTGTAGTATAGAACCTGAATCTACTCTATTGCCTGCCTGCCTGCCTATACCTTAACAGTATCGTAAAGCTACTAGTCTTTCGGTAAGCCCTTATATTCGTTATTATTAAACGAAAAAGAGTAAAACGATTCGGTATACTAATTATCTTCTAATTCGGAAGTAAAGTCGTAACTTATTTAACTCTGCTATTTCTTTTTCTTATTCTTAGGATAAAAACGATCCTTAGACTTAGAAGCGTTTTTCAGGGAATAAGTATTCCGCGAGGGGGTCGATTTAATCGAGGATTTCGAAGTATTCGATCCCTTATTCTCTTTATTCCTCTTTTTATCGAATTTATAATCGTTTTTCTTCGGTATCGAAGTATTCGAGTGACTTTTTAAAGTATAACGCTTATTCGAGTAAAAGGATAAATTTTCTATATTAGTATCTAAATTGTATCGAGATTCGTCGAGGATATCGGTAATTAATACGTCTAAAGAGGGCGGTTCCTTAAAATATAAAGTAGACCGTTATCGGTCCGCCTATAAAGGAAAGCTACTACTAAGAGTAACTATAAAGATCGTTTTTTAATCGATAGGCTCGATTTTCGCTCCGATATTATATAATTTCTTCGTATAAGACTTAAACGAAGAAATAAAGTCGTTTAATAACTTAAAATACTCGTATTAAATAAAGTAGAATTTAAGATAAAGCTATTATTATAAGATAGGTCCGGTTCCTTTATAACTAGCTCTTAGAATATCTAAGGCTTATTAAGGGTCGTTTAAGTCGAAAATAAGCGAAAGGGGTTCCGTAAGAAGGTTTTATTACATAATAAATAACGCTTAGAGTTTAATTTCGTTCGGGTAAAAAGCGTAAGCTTCCTTTTCACCGAAATATCTCTTAATATCGAGAATTTTAAGGAATAACTCTAAGGTCGAAAACTAAGTATTCTAGTTCTTATGACCGGAAAGTCGTTAATCCCTCGGTATTAAATAGCTCGAAATAGTCTTAAGAGGTATTTCGGAATAAACCGGAGTATAAAAAAGGACTTTAATAGCTTTTAGATCCGAGGCCGAGGAGAAAGGCTCGGCGGTAAGTTTAGAAGAAGCTATTATTAAAAGCGATAACTAGATATTCTCTTATAGAAGAGATATCTAAAATAAATCCGAAAGGTGTTCGAGCTTTATAATCGATAGAAAGGACTTAAATAGAAGACGGAGCTTTCTAAAAAGTATTATAACGAGTCTTACTTTTATCGGTAAAGATCGATCGAGAATTTTTCCGAATAAGATAAATATATATCGTAAGTTATTAGATAAGATCGAATTAACGATAAGGATATCGTTATAATAAAAGGTGTTAGAGGTATAGACTTACCCTATACCTCGATAAAGCCTTTTCGCCTTTATACCTATTCTCCTGGTTATAAGAAACGCGTTTTATAACGTTTCTTCTATACCGCGGTAGAAGGCGAAACACTCTTACCCTTAAGATCCAGACTTTAGTATGGAGATTCCGGACAACTTCGTCAGACTAACATACTACCGGATAGAGATTTTTATGCTCTTCCTTATGCATCTATCCGTTTCTGGATACGAGCCCTGGTTACAGAGATAATCAGAAAGTAAGTCCCCTCGGACTACTTCTGATAAAATCTCTAGTTTTAGTATGGTGTCTTACACCTACCATACCTTTCCGATACGGCTCTAAGGTACTATTGGACCTTACGGATCACATGGTGCAGTCTGTTTTCTTATTCGAGCGTTCATTGCGGAGATATCTCGATTTAAAACTATTGGTTCCTACCGTGCGCTAAACCAATAGTTTTAAGACATCTTCCTTTCTTTTCCTTCCCACTTGGATTTCATCCACCTACTTATAGGAGTGTTTTCCCCCGTCGGAATCCCTTCTCTTAGATAGAAGCAAGCAATATTAATACTACGGTTTCACTCCTATCACTTCCTCTCCGCACTGAAGTGATAATTCAAGACGGCACTCGACTATAAGGCCTCTTACGAGGTTTGCTTCCCTTATAGTCACTTTACCTCTATAAACAAAAGGTATATCGAGTATAGGTTCCTCGAGATATAAGAAATAAAGAGAAGGGGTTCTTTATCGTTATAAACGAAAAGATAACGGTCTAGGCTTATAACTTATTTATAGAAGTAAAGTGATTATAAGGGAAGTAAACCTCGAGAGAGGCCTTATAGTCGAGTGCCGTCTTAAATTATCACTTTAGTACGGAGTAGAAGTAATAGGAGTGAAACCGTGGTATTAATATTACTTACTTTTATCTAAGAGAAAGGATTCCGATAGGGAAAACACTCCTATAAGTAGGTGGATAAAATCTAAGTAAGGAAGATAGAGTAGGAAAGATTAACTTAGAACTATTAGTTTAGCGTACGCTAAGAACTAATAGTCTAAAGTTAAGATATAAAAGCGCAGATAAGAAACTAGGCTGCACTATATAATCTATAAGGTTTAATAGTACCTTAAGATTATATCGAAGTTATCCGGAATCTCTATACTAAAGTTCTAGATCTTAAGAAAAAGGCTTTATCGAGGTATAAGATAAGTCTATACCTTTAATAGTTATAATTACTTATAATAAAATAATAATAAAATTAAAGTTATTTAAAGCTTTATAATTATATTTTATATTATAAGTAATATAAATAAAAGCTTTATTATTAAGAAATTATACTTAAAAGACTAGGATTATAAAATAATCGTGATATATCTAATCCTTATTAAACGATATCGTAATAATATATAATTAAGAAACGCTTATAAAAAGGGAAAATAAAACGGAAATTAATAAAAATAATAGTAAGTAGTTAAAGAAGATAAGGTAAAGAAAAGGGATATAAAAAAAGAGTTACTCGAATAAGACTTAAAAAAAGAAAAAGAAAATAAAAAAAACCTTAATAAATAAATAAGATATAAAATAATAGTAATAATCGCTTAATTAGTTAGATTTATTTATAAAAAAGAGGGGTTAATTATAATTAATTATATATAAAGCGGTAATTATATAATTACTTAAAAGGGTAACTTAAAAAGCGATATTATTACTTATATATTATATTTATATTATAAAAGCGCTAAGTATATTATAAGCTAAGCTTAAGTAAAAGGGCGACGAAACGAGTATAATAAATAAAGATAACGGCTTAATCGCTGATATATCGCGCTTTAGCCGGGAATAGTAATCTAAAAAAGATAATAACCGTATATAATAAAGAAAAAGGGCTATACAGTATAAGGACCTCCCCCGAATATTAGAATACTAAGCTATTATTATATATAAAGAAATAAACTCTATAGCTTTAAGGACCGAGTTAAAGAATTAAAGGGGTATTATAAAGGAGTAAAGAGGCAATAACTTAGCGTATAATCGTAAAAGCTTATAATAGCTTAATTATTAACCTAATATATATAAAGAAGAATTTAATTATCACGTAATTTAATACTTAGCTAGATTAAAGTTTATATATAAAATTAGTTCTTAGAATATATATATATAGTTACCTTATTTAAGTATTATATTATTCCGTTATAATCCTTTTTATTAAATAAGATATAAAATACCTTTTTATATTAATTTAAAGTAAAGATAAGTTCTCTTATAATTTATTTAAATTCGAGATTCCTTAATTATTAAGTAACTTAAATAAACGAGATCTTTATTTTAATTATATTAAGGAACTCGATAATTATTAATTTATTTTAAATCCTTAAAATATTATAAGTTTATATTATAATAAAAGCCTTCTATTATGATATATATTAAATAATAATAAAGATCGAGCCCTTTTTTCTGTTTTGAAGGATTATAAGATATTTTTAAACGATAAGTTTAATAAAGGAGTTAATTAATTTATATTAAGCGATAAGGATTTATAATTGATCTTAGATCGAGATTTAATCGTTAAAACTTATTTTAACTTAAATTAATTAAAGAATTAAGATTAAGAGCGTTTAAATAATTTACTTATATATTTAAGAATAGTTACCTTTATAAGTTATAATAATAGATTATTAAGTCTTATACTAATATTTAACTTATTTAAATACCTTAAAAATTATATCGTTAATTATAATAATTATAATCCTTATAATAATTATCTTAATCTTTTACTCGAGTTAATTAAAAATATAATTATTTATATAAAGAGTTTATTTTCTTAAATAACTCTCTTAATATAAATATAACCTTTAAGATCTCGTTAAATTAAGGCCCGAGGTAAAGCTAGAATCTTTATTAATAAAAGACTTTTATTAAGTCCGGCTAAATTAATAAATTCTTAGATACCTTTATAATTAGCTTAAAACTTAAGAGCTTTATATTAAGTTCAAAAAGAGTATTAATCTTTTAACTTAATATTAATTAAGAGATTATCTTATAAGGATATATTAAAGATTAAAACTTATTTAAAAGGAAAAGAAAAGAGGTTAATATTTATATAAATATAAAGATCTTTATAGTAAGATACCTCCGGGCTTATAACTTATTATGTTTAAGAAATTTTAAAGTAATAATATATATAAAGAGTAAAAAATACCTACCCTTTTTTAATTAAATTAAGGGGCTAAATAAGTCTTAAATATATATAAGAATAAGTCTATAAATCTTTAAGTCCTTACCTCCTTTATATAACCGGAGATTCTATAACGGTATATAGGTGCCGTTCTTAGCATAACATCTTTATATAAAGATTTCGACTAACTTCGTTAATATAATATATATCCGAATAGATTATTTTATAAGTTATCTTATATACTTATCCGTTTCTTAATACGATCCTTACTTATAAAGATACTTATAAAGTAATACCTTATAGACTAGTTTTAATAAAATCTATATAATTAGTATAGGGTTTCCAACCTACTCCTTTCTTCTAATATAGTTATAAGGCAAAACTTAGTAAGCTTTTAAGCATGTTTTATATTCTATATATAAGCATATTATTATAACTACTGGTGAATCCGGGCCCGAACAGAGCGTCGCGCGGGCCACAATATCGCAAAGCTAGAAGAGACAGCGCGAAATGCCGCTAAACAGAAAGCATCATCATGGAAAACGTGAACGGACGGCCCGAAGGATGTCAGCATAAATCAGGGAACCCACAGGGTCAGCATCCAGAGACTGCTTAATAAAGCAATCATAGGAGTACTTCCGGTATAAAGGAAAGTCCCGACGGACGCCCTATACGGGATCAGCGGACAACCAACGGAAACCATCGCTCTCGAAGAGGCCCGCCACCGTTTTGCACACAGAATTCAGACGATACATAAGGGCCACCCCCTAGTAATACGAGCAGACGACTCCACCCGAAAATTCGGAAGTAGGACTAACCGGAAGCCGAAGGGCCTGACCAACATCCAGCTGGAAGCACGCCTGCTCCTGTCGGCACCTTGGACGATCTTATACGTGTCAAGGTATAAGACAGGATTAAGGCAGTCGCTGAAGAACGTTATACCCAACGAGTAGGCGGCGAGACAGTTCGAGGCCTGGTTTGCTAAGCCGCCAGCATAGGACATCGCCGTTTCAGACGGGTCCTAGTCGAGAGAAGGACTAGGCTACGGCTTTGTTATCTACGAGGAGAAGGAAAAGACGGCGGAAGGGAAGGCGTCCATGAATCCTTGTGGCGTTATATTCGACGCGGAGGCCCTAGGTGCGCTATGGGGCCTACAGAAGGCAGTGAAGCTATACCCGGAAGTCTCAATCACGATCTGTGCGGATAACACGGCGGCGATATGGAGCGCCTAGAAGGACGCTCCGATAACATCCTAAGCCACGTTGGTTAAAATTTACCCGCTTATAGAGACGTATGCTAACTCGCTCCGATAGAGCCCCGGACATATATGTATTGCCGGAAACGAGGAAGCCGACACCCCAGCAAACTAGGGAGCGGCCAAAGGACCACCAGAAAAGTACAAAGAACGAACGCCCACAGGTCTAAAAAGCATCTCGCAGAGGAAGCTCCAGGAGGCAGAAGAACGATAGTGGAAGGCCCCCACCACCAACACCCCATCTGGCCTCACCACAGCAGGGATACGCTACCGGCCAGTAAAGAGTCCCCCAGCGTTGAAGCTCCCTAGGCGAATACTCGGCTGGTACTTGAACACAGTCACGGTATACGGAGATACATCTGGTACAATAACCGCGAGACAAGACCAGAACACCTCATACACTGCTGGCACTCGAGGCAAACAAAAGACAAGTGGCCACGGCCGCCGAAACCAAAGGCACGATCGGATGGCACGGAATGGGGGGAGGACAGCTGGCCGATGAGGTTCCATCGGCTTCAGCTAATCGGCTCGGCAGACCGAACAGCATACTGGAGATGGCTAATGCGGAACCCCGCAGAATTCCAGAAGTTCGTCGAGAGCACGAGATATTTCGAGTTCAGCCCACCCTTCCGATAGCAGGCGTGGTGCTCTCGCGACCGGCGACGGCCAGCTACACCAGATCCAGGCGACGAACAGTCAGACTTAGAGGTGGCTGTTCCCCTAGCGTACGTCCCTAGGACCGAAAAAGACAAGCACACACGAAGGGAGCGGCGGGGAGCAACAGGTGATAGGCCCGGACATAAGAGGTCTCTTCACTTGCATGAAAGAGGGGAGTTCAGCTGTCCATGACAGAAGTTATCAGACGAGATCTCCCATGGGCTCAGGCGCAAAGGAAACAAAAGCAGCAACGGAAACAAGCATAGAATTTACCCTATCTACAACCTGATTAACGCCGTGGTGTCTCGCTAGCCTTTCCTGTCTGAATCCTTTACTGTATGCATGTTTTTTAATAAATAGAAGAAAAATAAAGGAGAAAAGAAAACGTCACCGAGACCTGCGACTAGCATGATCGTTATGCTATAAAAGACCTTCGGCCGTAACCCCGAGTGTTGCTTTTCAGATGCCAGAGCTGCGCCGAACAGTGGCCCAGGTAACAAGCGCAGACATCAGACGGCTTCCCAGCCCGCTCCACGAGAGAGCGCTCCACTGCGGAACCCCAGCCATGCTCAGCGCGTCCCGCTCCCACATTATCGCGTCTGCCGCCTCTTGGCCTGCATTTCAATAGTCCTGAACCTCCTCGCGCCTCCGGCGCCATGTTAACACCACCTTCTCCGGCTCAAAGACGTGTAACAGAGAGCCCCGTGGTGAATGACCCGATCTCTGCAAGATTCCTTTCAATTTTTCGCATGCCTGTTGCTTCCTGGCTTTGAAATGTACACCACTGTTGGCGGGTTCTGGTTGGACGAAGGGCTCGGCGCTTGCTTCTGAAAAGGCCGTGAATAGAGCACACACAAACTCGACCTGTCCAAGTAGCAAAAACAAAGCTGTTAGATCCTTGGTTCGATCTGCAACCCGGACTGGACGGAAATCTACCTACCTGTGAAAACTTGACGGCGACACAGATGTGGGGGCCCGCGCCCCAGAAAGAACTGATGTTCTGTCCTGGCGATACAAGCTTCTCCGCAGTATCGCTCTCAGGCTGTGGCCTGTACTCCGGCCAGCCAGCCTTCTCCGAGCGACGGGGGATGATGAAGCGGTCGGGGCGGAACTCGCCGGGGCTGTCGCCCCAAACGGGATCGGTGCAGTATGCCACGTGTAGGTTCATCTGTAAGAGCGTCTTGGCCGGTAGAGGCACGACTCGCCCGTCCGAAAGCTGTGTTGTACTGTCCGACGGCGCGTAGCGCAGGTTGATAACCAAAGGGTGGTACAGACGTGCCGTCTCGAACATGACGGCCTGGAGTCGCTTGAGGCGAGGAAACGCCGTCTGGTAATCGGCTGCGTCGATGCCGTCAGCCACGACACCGTCGATCTCATCCTGGACCCATCTCTGGTATTGCGGATGGGCGGCAAGCAGCGCGATAGCGATCGAAATGGTCGAGGCCGTCGTTTCATGCCCCGTACGGATCAGGGTGAACAGGTTGCCGATGACCTCGCTCCGCGACATGCCCCGCCGGGCGGATCCCTCTTGCTTCTCCTCGGCGTCTTCCTCGCGACTGTTCTTGATCAACTGCGACAAGAGTGTCCGACCCTCGGCTGTCGGGCGCTCTTCTTCCTTCGCTAGTAGCGTCTGTAGGATCGTGTCGGTCTCTTCCCAGGCCTTCCTGGCGCGCCGCACCGACTGCGGGAAGAAGCGGACCCATCTTGGACCCAGCACCTTTCCGACCCATGTGATCAGAACGTTCTCGACGCAGGCACCGAGGGATTCATGCAAGGACAGCGTCTGCCCGGGAAGCTTCTGACGGGCACCTGTGGCAAAGTCGTGAGGGAGACCGAATGCCACCGCCAGAAAGACGTGGAGGGTGATGGTGCGGCTGTCTTTAAATACCGAGAGCTGCTTGTAATCGGTGTTCGCCTGGATCATATCCATGGCTCCCTGCATCTGCTTACGCGTCTCTTGCCAAACGCACTCGCTCGTGCTTTCGTTCAAGCTGGGCCCAATGACACGTCTTTGCCTTCGCCACTCCTTCCCATGAGCCTATAAACTCCCTCAGAAACCGATAGTAAACACGCCACACGCAAAACCATGGGCTAATACTTACCACGACGATATTGTTCCCGAATAATGTGCTTAAGGCTGTAATGAAGGTCAACATTTAAACAGTCGGCATGTAGGGCGGCTAGATAGCACAGGGATAGGTGCCTACCTTCGTTCGGAAAGAGCCTCGTCCATTTCTTCGCATTAGTAAGAAAGTCCGTATTTGCAAGGTTGTCTGCGCTAATAAAGACGATACACGATGGGCTAACGATGAAAAAGACAGGTCCTAGGCGACGATGGAGGTCAGGTCCGTTTTCCCGTACCCAGTTCATGTGAATCACCCGCGTGAACCTCGACGCTGGCTCGGGAAGCACAGCCTGGAGCAGAGGAATGAGCCATTTTTCTGGCTGGAAAAAGGTTTGGAAAAGACCCCAGGCCATGTTGTACTGAACAAATGGGGCAACGATAATAGGGAGCCCTGCCCGATTAGCTTTAGCATAATTCGCATACAGGCGCGTAACCTGGACGAGGAGCCATATTATAAAGATAATAGGAACGGCCGTGACTAGGTGGCCCATGGTAAAAATCGGTAGAGTATTTGTTTAGCGCGAGACAATGGAAAAGACAATCCAAAAGGCTGCGAGTGGCAATTTATAGGTCTATATACCGTAATTACGTCATGTATTACCGGTCCTCACCTCTTATACTCCTTGCCTATATCTGATATTAGTCTAGCGGGTCGTGTTTCCGACTTCGTTAGCAGTCCACTAAATAAACTTACACGTAAGCTGGGCTGGGTCACGCGCCACCTTATGCATAGCTTCAAACAAACTCTCGAAGGGTACTATCAAAAAAAAGGTAAGCCTAGACGTTAGCTTGTTTGAGCTACGCGCCGCCTTGCGCACGGTTTCTAAAATTCTCCATATGCACTACGTTACCTATGTAGCGGTCAGTATCTTATATATATAGATGACGCGTTTTCTTAATAGGTATTATATACCTGCCCTTCTACGTCTGTCACCTCTTTGTTTACCTAATATTTTGCCTAATGCGTGCGTCCACGTTGATAATAGAGCTGGCAGAACCTGTAGGATAGTTTTAACCACCGTCCTAACCGTGCTCCGCCCCACTTAACTTGGTTTCGCAAACCGCTCACCAGCTAAGCTGGTGCTCCACACTAAAACAACCACCTACACTGGTTTTTTAGTGGTGAGGATTAGTTGACGATGCGACAGCGTTCCCTAAGGAAACCAGGTCTGGTGTGTCGATAAGAGGTATTATGAGGTCTATTTTTAGTATTAAGGTCTTAGAAACGCCGTAAGAGACGCCGCGGCCGGCCTATCTTATTAATACGTGGCGATACTAGGCTAGGCAGCAACTATAGGGGTCGTACATTACTAAGCTTAAGTATCCCTTAACGATATAGCCCTTTCGCGAGACACCGGTTTTAGGGATATCTTATAATGCTTTTAGCTCCCGAAAAGACGAATATCTCCTTAATTAAGCTATCTAAAACCTAGTTATTTAAGATAAGAGACGATAATATATTTTTCTACCTTATTAATAGTTTGATTTTTAAAAATCTTAAAGTTTATTTATATTTTTAAGGTATTTTATAATATTTTCGGCTACCGAAATACCTTATATCTTTTTAATTAAGTTTTTTAAGACTTAGTGTTTGTGGAGGTAAAGTGACTATAAGGGAAGCAAACCTCGTAAGAGGCCTTATAGTCGAGTGCCGTCTTGAATTATCACTTCAGTGCGGAGAGAAGTGATAGGAGTGAAACCGTAGTATTGATATTGCTTACTTCTATCTAAGAGAGAAAGGATTCCGACGGGGGAAAACACTCCTATAAGTAGGTGGATTGAAATCCAGGTGGGGAAGACAGAGTAGGAAAGGTTTAACTTAGAACTATTGGTTTAGCGCACGCTAGGGACCAATAGTCTAAAGTTAAGATATGAAAGCGCAAGATAAGAAACTAGACTGCACTATATGATGGCTAGGCAGCAACTATAGGGGTCGTACATTACTAAGCTTAAGTATCCCTTAACGATATAGCCCTTTCGCGAGACACCGGTTTTAGGGATATCTTATAATGCTTTTAGCTCCCGAAAAGACGAATATCTCCTTAATTAAGCTATCTAAAACCTAGTTATTTAAGATAAGAGACGATAATATATTTTTCTACCTTATTAATAGTTTGATTTTTAAAAATCTTAAAGTTTATTTATATTTTTAAGGTATTTTATAATATTTTCGGCTACCGAAATACCTTATATCTTTTTAATTAAGTTTTTTAAGACTTAGTGTTTGTGGAGGTAAAGTGACTATAAGGGAAGCAAACCTCGTAAGAGGCCTTATAGTCGAGTGCCGTCTTGAATTATCACTTCAGTGCGGAGAGGAAGTGATAGGAGTGAAACCGTAGTATTGATATTGCTTACTTCTATCTAAGAGAAAGGATTCCGACGGGGGAAAACACTCCTATAAGTAGGTGGATGAAATCCAGGTGGGGAAGACAGAGTAGGAAAGGTTAACTTAGAACTATTGGTTTAGCGCACGCTAGGGACCAATAGTCTAAAGTTAAGATATGAAAGCGCAGATAAGAAACTAGACTGCACTATATGATTCGTAAGGTTCAATAGTACCTTAGGACTATATCGGAAGGGTACGAAGTTGTCCGGAATCTCTATACTAGAGTCTAGATCTTAAGAAAAAAGGCTTTATCGAGGTATAGGATAAGTCTATACCTCTAACACTTAGTTATTTAAGTTAAAAGATAACAATATACTTTTTTACTTTATTAACGGTTTATTTCTTTAAATTCTTAAAATTTATTTATTTTTCGTTATTAGAGTAAAAATTAAATTTAATAATAAGATATTTATCTCTTTTTTAACTTTTTTAATATCTTAAATAGTTATAAACTAGTTTTATATTAACGCCATAAAATAATATTATTTTTAAGTATTTTAATATTCTAATATAATAGTTAATTAATCTTATATAACCTTTAGTATAAAGACTTAGATATAATTATTCTTAAAAGCCTTATAAAGTTTATATATTAAAAACCGGAAAGTCAATATAATATATATTTTAAATTAAGGTTATATAAGTCTTTAACGGTTTTAATTAATTAATATAAGGTTTAAAGATAGGAAATATTAATATAATTATTATAATTAATATATTTATCTTTAAAAGCCGTTTTAACCGGTTTTAATTATATTATCTCGTTAATATCTTATTTGACGCTTATTTATAAGTTTTAAGAAGATTTAGGTAGTTTTTTAACTTGAAGCGTAATTAAGAAATGTAAAAGCTACTTTATAAGCTAAGTTCTAAGCTTATAAGAACTCTAACTTACTTAAGGTTATTATAAAGCTTAATATATAACCTTTTTATAAGGTTTTCGATAAATAATTTTTAATAAGAAAAAGAGCTTAAATATATACATAAATCAGCCCTTTTATACCCGAATAATAAGTACCTTACGTTAGCTACCTTATTTATAGCTTTATAAGCTTATAAAGTCCTAATTTAAATAGTAATATAATAATAAAATTATTATTAAACCTCCGTTTTATAAGAATTACTTATATAATAAATATATTAATTAGAATAACTAGCTTTTACCTAATACTTATTTAACTTCTAATTATTAATATTTTAAAATTTATCAAAGGTCTTTATAGTTTGAACTTCTATTTTAAACGTTATTTATATATCGGATAAAGCTATAATAGTAATATTTATTTAAAATAATTTTACTTAACTATTAAAGAGTATAATATAAAGTTAGTTTACTTAAATAATATTATAATAAATTAATATTAGCTTAACGAAATTAATAAATATATTTATATCTTAATGTCAAGGTATAAGCAGGCAGGCAGGCAATAGAGTAGATTCAGGTTCTATGCTACAGGTCCTGGTTCCTATTCTGTTCGGTGCAGGTCAGGCTAGCAGACAGGACGTAGCTTGAAGAGCTACTCTGAAGTCCTGACGGGACTTCCAGACAAGATGCAGATTTCCACGCGCGTCCGTGCGCGCCTTACATAAGCTTCGGTGGCCCCTGTGGGCTTTCCAGGCCTGTCACGGGCTGGCCCCGTGACACTTAAAATAACGTTAATAATAAAGAAAAGAATATAAATTATAAGCGGCTTTAAACTTAAACCTCGATTTTTAAAAAATAAGAAATTAGAATATTATAACTCTTATTTATTATTAAATAAGGATAAAGATTTTCATATTTATAATATTAATATTTTTTATACTTTTAAAGAATATAATAATAGAAGGAATAATTAAATAATTTAAAATTAACTTTAAAAAAAATTAATAAAATATTTTTAAAAAGATCGAAAGTATATCTTAATTATTTTAAATTATATAAGTTTTTAAATATAAATCTTTTAAAAACTTTAATTAAATAAGGTCGATTTATCTATAGAAAAAATACGACTTTATATATAACAATTACTTTATATTTTAAAATAAATATTAACTTTTTTTAAAACGTTAGAAATTAAAAATATGTTTGTATCACTTTAATATATAATATATTATGATACTTAAATTAAAACCTTCAATATTTCGATATTTATTTTAATAAATTAAATAAATAGTTTTAAAAAATAATAAAGAAAATATATTATTTTTTATAGAATCTAATTTTTAATTTTATTTATATCTTAAAATATATAAAAGTATAAAGCCTATACATTATTATTTTATAATAATTTAAGTTTAAACTATTAAAATCAATAAGCTTAATTAAATAAAAAAAAAGCAAGATTATATTATATTATAATGTATTACTAATATAATTATAATTTTATACCGAAGCCCCGACTAGGTATTATTATATAAAGTCTTTATTCTTTTATTTTATATATTATACTATATCTTATTAATACCTTTTTTTTAAATATAAAGTCTAAAATAAGAACTGTATTAAAAAAGATAAGAGAATCTTTACTTATTGAATTTATAAAAAAGATAACTACTTATCCTCTCGATACTTTAAAGCTAATATATAAAAAGTATAAAGTTACTATTATTATAACGATTATTTAGTTAATTAAGGCAAAGCGAAAAGCTTATAAATATACTTTTATTTATAAAGCTTCCTTAATTAAAGTTTATTACTTATTAATATACTAATATCGTTATTAAAACCGATATTAACTTTTTAACCTATATAAATTTAAATATTTATATTAAAATAAATTATATAAGTTATATCCTTATAATAACGATAAGATTTTAATAAAGCAAAAATAAATTCTTAGCAATATATATAATAAAATAACTATCTTAATTTATTTATAAAGTCTACGAAGATTTTTTAATATTATTAATAGTTATAACATTATTTAATTATATCGGCGCTTTTATATTATTATTAAATAAGAAGTTTTATTTAAAGAAGCTTTTTATTATTACTTTTTTTCTTATTTAATAAATTCTATATAACCTTTAAATTTAAAGATAACCGTTAGTGTTTTAATTTAAATATATTAAAAAATAAGCTACTCGACGCCTTTATTTTTTTTAAAAAAATGCTTATAAAGTTATATATATATATATAATTACGACTTTCTTATATCTTTTATTAAGCGAAAAAAAGTTAACGATACCTTAAGATAAGTTCAAATACCCACTTTCGGGCACCCCCCACTTTCGGGCACCCCAAAAACCAGCCACCTGATTTTGTACTCTCCTACATCTTTCCCCCTTTTCTATCCCGTGTTCGCTCCAATTTATCCTAGATTTCGCATAGAGCCTCTGTTTATTACAATGAAGCCGTTTTCCGAAGAAGAGCTTCAATAAGCGCTTCAAGCTATATTAAGCGGCCAGACAATCAAGCGTGCCGCTATCGAACATGGGGTTCTAAGGTTAACACTTCAAAACCGTATCAAGGGTCAACAACCAAGATCAGAAGCCTTCTCCGACTTCTAGAGACTTAGACCGGTCCAGGAAGAGTTACTTACGACTTGGATCCTGACCCAAGCTGCCCTAGGGCTTCCGCCTTCACACGCCCAAGTTAAGGAGTTCGCCGAACGCATCCTCCGGGCTCAAGGCGACAGCGAGCCACTCGGAAAGAGGTGGCTGCAGGCCTTCCTACGCAGGAATCCAGCTGTACGGGTCCAGAAGAGCCGGTCTATCGACTCGCAGCGTGTCAATGGCGCCTCAGTCGAGGTAATTCGCCCATGGTTCCGATATCTTCAGCTGCCGGAGATCCAGAGGGTGAAGCCGGCTAACCGCCACAACATAGATGAAGCAGGACTCCTAGAGGGTGCTGGATCGAACGGTCTAGTACTTGGAGGTTCGGAAAAACGCTCAGTTCGGAAGAAATAGCCTGGTTCTCGTGCTTGGACGTCCTTCATTGAATGCATCTCCGCTCAAGGCTAAGCCCTACCCCCATTAGTCATTTTCAAGGGCAAGACGGTTCAACAGCAATGGTTCCCGCTCGATTTAAGCCAATTCAGAGGCTGGCAGTTCACTGCAACCGAAAACGGATGGATTACAGACCGAACAGCGCTCGAGTGGCTCGAGAAGGTCTTTATCCCGAATACCGCCCCCGAGGACCCTTCCGAGTACCGCCTACTCGTTATGGACGGCTATAGCAGCCATACAACAACTGATTTTATGTTTCAGTGCTTCTCTCATCGGATTTACCTTCTTTTCCTGCCCCCTCATACCTCTCACGTCCTCTAACCTCTCGATTTAGCCGTTTTCAGTTCTCTAAAATCGGCGTATCGGAAAGAGCTCGGCTTTCTGACCCAACTAACGGACTTAACGGTAGTTAGCAAGCGGAATTTTCTTACCTGCTATTAGAAGGCTCGATTAGCCGGCCTTACCGGTTAGAATATCCGGAATAGGTGGAAAGCCGCCGGTCTCTAGCCGGTTACTATAGCTAAACCGCTTCTTAGTCGGAATTTGGTTCAAAATACATATCAAATAACACCCGATACGACAAAATCGAAGCAATCCTACTCAAATAGAGTCTTCTTAACACCTCTAAAGAGATCCCATACTTCTATAGTAGTTTGGTCGACTCTAAAGAAGACGTCGGACTTTAAGGACTAAGTATAGCTTTCGAACCAGCTAGCGGAACACTTAACCACATAACGACTACTCTTCCGGAAGATTCAAAAGGCCTTTGATGAGAAGAATATCCAATTAGCTACTGCTTAAAGGCAAATTCGGGCTCTCGAAGCTAGGATTGAAACTATCAAACCAAGGAAGAGGAAGAAGGTAGATTTAAGCCCGAATTCGAAGTTCGCGAACATCGAAGACATCCACCGAGCTCAATTGGCGGTCGGGGAGGTTGAAAGTGGTCTTAATGAAGAGAGCGATAGCGAAAGCCTAAGTGAAGCTGGTTCTTGTATTCTAGTTATAATTAATTGAGGTTATATATAGGCTTATAGAAAGGGGGTTGTTTTTTAGAGAAGCTGAATTGCTGTGCCCTAAAGTGGGGGGTGCCCGAAAGTGGGTACTTGAACTTATTATTAATATACTAATAAAGCTTCGAGGGTTCGATAATATGAATTTGTCTTTAGCTCTTGAAATCTAATCGAAAATGTCCATAACAAACCTTTCATTCTTCATGCTTGTTTTGAACTCTGTAACAGCTTCATCCGAGATCTCCTTGCCCTTTGCGCGCGCGCGCTCGATGATAAGGCGAGATGCAACTTCGCCCACGCCACGGGCAACGGCGCGGCTGCCACAGATATAGAAGCGGGCGCCAGCATCCCACATGGCGTTTACGTCGGTGCAATCGCGCAGCAAGCGGTCCTGTACATAAGCGCAGCCCTCACTGGCGTTGGGGTTGTGGCTAAAGGCATAACGCACGTCGACAGCACCGAGTGCACGCCAGGCGTCAAGCTCCTCGACGTAGAGGCAGTCTGTAGTTGGGCCCCGGCACCCAACGAAAAGCAGCGCTGGTGCCAATTTCCTCCCGCCCTCGCGCATGAGGACGGCACGCTCTTGCACGAAGGCACGAAAAGGCGCCAGCCCCGACCCGGCGCAAACCATGACGACGGGCGTCGCCTCGGGGTCGGGCGGTGGGCGGAAGTGCGAGTTGGTCGACCGCACTGACACTTGCGCCCGGTCGCCTGGCTGCAGGCTGCGAAGGTATGCGCCCGCCACGCCCTTGAAGCGGCCCCCCGAGACTCCTGACCAGCTCGGTGCGTCAATGACACTGTAAGTCAGCGAGCAGCGGTCCGCTTCGGCGATCGGCGACGACGAGATGGAGTAGTATCGCGGCCGCATCGGTGGCAGAAGGGAAAGGAAAGCGGGAAACCCGATTTCAGCACTTGGGAACTTGGCGAGAAGGTCGAGGACGGTGGTGCGCCGGTCGGTGACCTGCTTCTTGAAGGTTTCACTGCTAGACACCATCGATCTCAGGATGTCCTGCTCAGACACTTCCCTTGTGCAAGAAACCAGCATTTGAACGTCCTTGCAAAATGTCAGTATGGAAAGGTGATCCAATGGTTTGTTTATTTGACTGACCTTACGGGTGGCTGCCTGGGAGAGCTCTACGTAGCCCCTGAGCAGGTCGAAGAGGGAAACAGGCTTGCCTATGGGCAGAGTTGTTTGGCCGCTCTCTTTAATTGTCACAACACCGTCAAATGGCAGCCCGAAGTACTTTATCGTTCTCCGTACGGTATCTTCGGGGTTTAGAGGCAAGATAGACAAGTCTTCGTATCATGCGTTAGCTGTGTTCCCGGCAGTGAGTGATCTTATGCTGAACTTACAATCGCCCGTTGAGTATGACATGCCTCTCGGAAGCTGGAAAGTGATATGTCGCTTCTCTGAGTTGCCAGAGGTCGTCAAAGACCTCGCCTCGACGACGTCGGCCCAGTGAACATTTTGCTGCAGGTGTGCAGAGCGCTCCGCCTTGGATATCTCCATCTCTATCGACGGCTCCGAAAGAGCCCCAGAAGTTTGTTTCAAGTTCGTTGATGCGGAGATTGCAGGCCATAAGCTTCCGCTGGTCCACGCCTCAAAATCAGCGTAGATATTGCCTTTGCTGGCATCCGCCTTCCCTCGCGGTGTCAACTGATGGCCTCCGGCTTTGGATTGCAGCTTATCCACGAGGTTGGGAATTCTTTGGTATGTTGAGGCCCAGTCGCTATTCCCGCATCCAAACACGGCGTAATTGATGCCGTCGAGGCTTTTTCGATCCTCGAGATGCTCCAGCCAGGCTACAAAACGGGCCGCATTATCGGGGGGTTGACCCTCGTACGTGGATGTGATAACCACGACCGGGCTGCCCTTTGGAAGCTTGTTAATGCTTGAATCCATTTCGTTCACAGACGCTTGAATACCATGCTGTGCGGCCTCGGAACAAAGTTTCTGAGCAAGCGCCTGGCAGGTCCCTGTATTTGATCCATAGAGGATCATCATGCCAATAGCTTCGTCTTGGCTAGTGCCATCGGTATCGGAGACTTGCTTGGTGTCATGGGGAACCTCGACCGACTGGAGTCGATGCTGGAGGGCTATAGAGGTGATGCCCGGACGCAATGAAGCCCGGATGTAGAAGTCCTTGGGTTTTATGGTCAGGCTTTGCACCATGCTGAGTTCATACTGTGGATCAGCGAGCTCGACATTGAAGTTCTGTAGTATCATGGCCGTGGCTAGTAGAGCCTCCTGCCACGCGAAGGCGCGGCCGATGCAGGACCGGAGACCGGTACCGAACGGCTTCCATGCATTCTTGGGCAGCTTCTCAAATTCACCACCGAGCATGCGCTCGGGCTTGAACTCCAGGGCATCCTCACCCCAGATCTTAGGATCAGTGTGGATCTTCATGAGGTTGCAGATGATGCTCTGCCCACGTGGGATCTCGTAGCGGCCTCCGCCGATAGTGACTTTTTCCTCACGGTCCTGGGGTCTTGCGGCTCTCTGGAATACCGGCGCAGTCGGTGTGAGTCGCAGCGTTTCCCGCAGCACGGCGTTGATGTAGTCGAGGCTCTTAAGGTGTTTGGACTCAATCTGCTGCGTTCCGACCACGCGGTCTACCTCTTGTTGGGCGGCAAAAAAGGTTCTAGGGTTCTTCAACATCTGTGAAAAAGCAAAGCTTAACAAACCCGACGTCGTCTCGTGCCCTGGCACCTTGTCAGCATCTCCATAGTTCGTCGCGTACGCTAGGCTGCCTCGTCACTCACCGGCGATCAGGAAAGTCTGCATGTTGGCAGCGATAAGCTTTTCGCGCATAGCATTGCCCGTCTTTGGGTCTTTGCCATGCAGCATGGCATTCAGCAAGTCCTTTCTCTCAGTCGGATTGTTGCGGCGGTGCTCGACGACCTCGCTACAGATCTGCATCTGAACCTCGCGGTCGTGCTGCATCTGCTCGCGGTGCGACGGTAACATGGACTTCAGCATGCCGTTTAGCTGTTGGGCGTTGCTGCTCTCGGTAAGAACGTTGGTCATCGACTTGACGAATGGGTGCATGTCCTCCTGGTAAAATGAGTTGAAGCGATAGTCCATGGCACAGAGGGCGATGGTGTCCAGCGTCAACCGCGAGAAGTCATCGGTGGCAAGGATTTGATGTTGAGGACCCTGACGCGCCCATTTGAGCACCATCTGGCTGGCGATGTCATGCATCTCGGAGAACATTTCTTCGATAGCAAGAGGGCCAAAAGCAGGCATAAGAATGCGATGTGCCTGTGCCCAATCCTCACTTTTCTCAGACTGCGCGGTGAAGAGGCCCTCGGCACCCTGGGGCTTAAGCGAGCCGCTAACCAGCGGGCCAGACAATAGCTTGTAGAAGCGAGTCTCGTCGCAGAGCTCGTTGAAGAGCTCATATCCTCCGACGACGATTTTGGTGGCTCCTGGCACTCTGAACTTGACGATAGGCCCGTACACGTCAAGCATACGCCCCAGAGCCAGCAATGGGACCTCATCCTGCAGGTCGAGCAGGTTGCCCAGGACAGGCAGCCCTCGGGGACCGGGTATCGGTTCTGTCATGTCGATGTGTGGATGATCAAGCGGCCCGAAACAGTTAAAAGGTAAATGACGAAACGATGGTATGGAGATGTTCAATTTGCAACTTGGAGACGCTTTATATATAATCGCATGGGATTGGAGCTGCCATACCACCAAAACGTCAGTGGTGGCTGCCGCGGAGCTTCGGCCGCCGTGCGTGGCTGAGGGCATGGCTTAGGAGATCGCATCATGCACAGGCTACTAATGGATCACAGGTAGCGGCGCTGTTTCGAAGGAGGCGTGAGCGGGGCCGACGAGGTCTAGTTAACGTTAGCTGGGCGATCGGCGCTGCCTTATAAAGAATCCCCGGGGTGCGATTGGACCCATTGCGGTCAGCAAATACCTCCTCGTCCCGTTGGATTGGGATATTATTAGCAGGTGCTGGCGGGAGCTCCTTCAACAAGCGCAAGGCGGTGGCAAAGGGATGCGTTACTAGCGCTTATTGGCAGCTTCGGACCCGCACTCGTGCTCGCTTTCGCTTCCTGATGGGAGGGGCGGTGCAGCATAACGACTAGCGTTACCTTGGCATTAGGCTGGACGTTAGGATCCAGCTCGATGCTGGTGGTCTCACCCACTTTCAAGACCACTTTATAGTGCATGAGCTGAATAGAATAAGTCGATAGTCAATGCGGCTCTACGCGGGTTTAGCTATCTAATTGGCCTCTCTGGCCTAAAACTCCCTTTGCATGGGCCTGGCCGATCCCCACCGCTTCTACCGTACATTGAGACAATTGCACAGCCCCCCTTACTTCCCAGGTTCGCAAACGCGCCCTGATTGCCCGGCACCGGTCCATGAAGTGCGACCTTGACTGGGGAAAGCGGTCAGCGAGCACAATGACGCGCAGGCCAACCGGAAACTACGTCAGAATCACTGTCTAGACACATTTGTTTCTTCTCTAGAGCACTCTCCGTATTTAACTTCCACTCCAGAAGCCTCGATGAAGCTATAGTGTGAGTGATAAAGACCGGTCGTCGGCGTAAATCTAATTCCTAGGCTAACCAAAAATGTTTGAGTAATGAGAGAGCAAGGCCCCTTTGCTTTTCAATTCTATAATTTTCAACATGTGAACTTCAAGCCATAAATTTATCCATAGTATCACCTCGGTTTTGATTATTATTATCATCATATCAGACTTAGACTACCTATAGTGGAGGTGTATATAAGGGAGGGGGGGGGGGGGGCAACGGGATTAGCTTAGCCCAGTAAACGGGATATTATAGACATATACGGACTATAAAGAGCAAGATCCGATAACCACTAGGTCCCTTATCCTTTCTTATATCACGGATATACTTTTTACGTGTTAAAAACAGTCTTAGAAGTTATAGTAAATAATATAAGAATTACTGTAACATAATGAATCTATAACCATCTGAAATATACCCGCTTAAATATTTGACGTGGGGTCTTAGATATTGGGTGCCACTAGGCTTAGGATCGTCAAGCTCTCCTCTCGTCTGGCTTAAGTCCCGCTATGCACTTCCATACTATAGCCACGAGAAATCCTCGAGTATATATGCTGGAGGGTTTCTATAAAAGTAAGGTCATATGCCCCCGTGCGCTTAGGTGACATTAGCTTACGCCTCTCTCCTAATTGATTTGTGCCTACCGTATAACAACCTAGAACCCGGTATAAGCTAAATGAAATTAATAGAATAACATTAAAGTTTCCAGTGTTATCACTTCCCTATAAGTACATTTATAGAATCAAGCCAAAGGAATTGTTACGAAATTTGAAATGAATATAAAAGGATAGGAATAGAAACCTAAAACATATTAGCTAAAATTCAAATATGAATATCTATTTATGAGCTGAATTGGTTATAGGGATGCTCTCCGCATAGAAGGATGCGCCTAGTAAAGCGGTCCTAAGTTACCACACTAACTATTGATAGATAGATTTTATTTGTTCCTATTGAATAGACAACTTTAGCCCCGCCCTCCTCGGCCTCCATAGTGTAGTGACTCTTCTTTTGAATCGCGATCATTAAATCTGGAACCGCCTGTACCGGTGAATAGGCCCAGTGGGTGCCGGGGACATATTACCGTGACGCTTGACAGGACTGTTGGGGTTGCCAGCACCATTGGCAGCCCAATAGTTTTTAAGCGCCTCCTCGACCTGTGTCATCTCGCTATAGGGCTGCTGGTAAGCCAGCTCCTGAACCTTGTCGATAATAGCGCGGTCGGAAAATATGTCGGTGCGGGCGGCGAGGTCTTCGCGACTGTAGGGTCGGGCTCTCCACCGGGCGTCCATAGGATCAGAGAAGTCTGTGGCCTCATCATAGCCGAGGCCGTCGAGGGCTGTGACGTTGAAGGCAGCCATCATGTCGTGGTCCTCGTGGATGAGATTGTGGCAGTGGAACATGTAGACACCGCCCCAGGGCTGGTAGTGGGCCTCGACAAGAACCGTCTCGTGGCGACCGAGCCAGACGACATCCTTAAGCCCGGCGGCCTCGTAGGGTAGCACGCCCCGATTCGCCTCGTCACCGTACCGCGCCAGCACCTTGAAATCGACTAGGTGCACGTGGATCGGATGGCTCCAGCCGCCCGACCTATTCTCCAGTTCCCACAGCTCAACGGTGCCGCGCGGCACCTTGGCTAGAACCCGATTCTCGACGTCCTCAAACCCTACGCCGTTAATGCGCCACTCGCTGTTGGTTCGATGAAAGCGGAAGTGATGGTCGATGCCCGTCGTCTTGGGCGGGTTGGGCACCTCGCGCAGGCTTGCCGGTACTACGGAGGAGTCCTCGACCGGGTCGGGGCTCACAATGAAACGCATCACTTTGTCCGTATTGGCGTAATCAGTGTCGGTGCCGATGCCGCCGACCTTGTTGAGGTTGCGCAGCTCGATAGCCTGGCCGGCGTAGACCGAGAAGTCGAAGACGATCTCATATCGCTCGGCCATGGACACAAACATGTCCGACACCTGTACGGGGCGTTCGAGTAGGCCCGAATCGGATGCAATAACCACAAAGGGCAATTTACCGTTGACGTTGGTCGACTTTGCGAAGTAGAGGGCAAAGCTGCGCGAGACAGCGGCGTTGAGGAAACGGAAGCGGTACTTGCGCGGTTCAACCTTCAGGAACGGCCATGGCTCCCCATTGACATGAATGACGTCGCCCCAGGCGCTATTTTCCTCATTCTTCACAGTCTGAAGCGTACCGTCGGCTTTGTAGTACTTTGACGAAAGGACAAGGGGAATATCGTATTCACCGTAGCCTGAGGGGAGACCGAGGCCGTCTTCGGCAGGGTCAGTGACAATGTACGCCCCGGCCTGACCAAAGTAAGCGTTTTCGGCTGTCTGTATGAACTGTTAAATTTCAAGTTAACCTAATAGACATGGAAATACTACTCACGATACCCATGGCATGATCGTGGTACCAGAGGAGGCGGGCTGAGGCAGTGTTAGGGTAGTAGTAATCCTTGTATTCGCCGGGCATGGTGACGTCCTCCGCCCAGCCATCGAATGGTGCCCGGGAAGGAGAACCGTGCAGATGCACTGAGTTTGGCGCGTCCGCGTTGTTCATGAATCGGATGACCGACTCGGTGCCTCGTGGTATCATGACAGTAGGCCCCGGAGATATGCCATCGTAGCCAATCAGTCTAGTGGGTCGCAGATTCGGGTAAACCTGTTTCTCGAAGTGAAGTATTTCCATCTCGTAGTACCAAATGTCCTTGCCCGTGACGGGGTTCTTGATCACCCTGATTCAATCTTGTCAGAGATACCAATTTGGGCAAGGACGGAGGTAAAGTGGTGCTGCCTTTGAGGGCTATAATGCACCAACTATAGTGACATAGAGTCTTGGAAGTATTTATTACTTACATCTTGGGTTGCTTGACCGGAGGGATAGGCAAAGGGTTGCGGAAGATCAAGGGATACTCTGGGCTCTGCCAGTCCTTGAACATGTTGATGAAATCCTCCGGGTCATCTTCAACAACTTGAGCTAAGATAGCTGCCTCTTCGGGGGGGGTGTTGGACTGCAGATCTTGAGCCAACGAGGCGCCAAGAAAGCGAGGTATAAGTGCCAGAAAACTTATTCTCAACAGCATGATGTAAGGGTGATCAGCTTGAACAGAATGAAGGCAAAGTTTGATGAACAAAAGCGAGGTGGTGAACCTGATGTGTTCTTCTCGAGGGCTTCCGGCTTAAACTTTATAGATCAAAATCTAAGTGCAGGAACAGCGTTTCCACAGCTGACTCTCATCAGCAAGATTGTCTATCGCAGGGTATAGATTGGAGGGGCTTAGATACAGTGGAGTCTGAATAGACACCACATGAATTCTCTCCTAAGGCTTTATGATTTAAAATCATCAGTCATGCCTGAGTCATGCTTGTGTGATTGCTAGTGACATCCTCGTAATATGCCATTGCCACCTTAAGGTACATCGTGCCGTGGAGTTATCCGTCTCTGCATCGGAGGTTGGGCCTGCTCTTCTGAAATGGGTTAAAAATAGTTTCTAATCGTTAGTAGAGTGCCGCTCGGTGTAGTCCTACTAAGTCACTTTCGGGGCCTAAAACAGATTTTCTAAAAACGCTTTATTGATCAATCACAATACCACCGGAAGCCTTACTTCTCACCGTAAGTATGAGGGAGAATAGTCCAATGTTGATAAGGGATGTTTGAAAGTCCCTTTAGCACTGTAACACTACGACATGGGAATGCTACCTTCATCAAATGTGATCATATATCACAGATGCATCATCCCGGTTCTTTCTTTATTGCATCCCCCTTATGAGTCTTATTGAAATCACGATTGCCTAGAGGGTGACCATAAAAGTCATTTTTGCCACCTAAGAAAACAGGGGGTATAACCTCGTGCGATGATGCTTCCCGATTCGGTGGCAAGGAAGCAATAATCTACGTCTAAGCCTAGCCGGGTAGTAGTCTTAGCGTAGAGGCATTTTCGCAGGACAGGTTTAATCAAGTTTGGCTGCGTGTCTTAGCTACAGTAGGGTAACCTGTGGGCGCCTACCGGAAGCCACAGTGTCCAGGAGGCGGCGCAGAGGTTCCATATCCAGCGTCACATCGCTTGGTGGTCTGTTCTAGCCAGCGGTAAGCCGGAAGCTAAGATCGTCGCCCAAGCTATTGGCACGGTTCACATCTCCTATCCCCATGCCCACGCCGATGCTCTAGTGAACGGATATATGTCTACATGATATAAGGCCCTTTATACGAGGGTAAAACTCTTAGCGAATGGACCCTAAGGAGGGACTCTAGGAACATGTTTGTGTACAAAATGATCAGGACAATTATTAGCCCTCCCCACATGACTGACCATGTCGTCTTCCATGTCAGTGGCAGCCAATCTTGCAGTCTGCGGCGGTGTGTGTCGGGGCATTGACGCAGCCAAGAGATCCTCCAAACAGGCTCTCCTGAAGGGTGTTCACATACCGCATGCGGTCAATCGGGTTGGCTGGCAGTTAGCGCAATAGCGTCGGTGCCAAGCGTGCCGAGAGACTATCGTGTTTGGCATCAACTTTGGAATCTTGGTTACCCTACTGGCACAGACTGCCATTTGAGCTAGTATCGCGGCGATGATTGCCCGATGGGGACTAGGCCACCCGCCCCCAGACGGCCCCGGCCCGCACCTTTTCTTCCCCATGCTAGCGATGCGATCCCCGTCCCACGGTCCGTGTGCCACGAGACCTCGAAAAGGCCATGGGTTGTCCCCCGCGGGTGTAACTGCGATTGTAGGGGGGGTGCAACGCTTGATCGTGTGCGCATATTCGCCGCACAACCCAATGTCACTCTGACCTGCACCATCGGGCATTGCCGGGAGAACCAAAATGCACGCCCAGTACTAGCTAGCTTGCGCTAGGCGAGCGCGGAATGGCACGGGGAAAAGCATGGTCGGGGTGTAGGAGGTAAGGGCCAGTTGAGTATCTCCATGGAATCGCGTTAGGACTCGGAATTATTTGCAGCGCACTTATACAACAGTAAATCCCGGCCCCGTCGTTTTGTGACATCCATCAAACAAAGTCTACGACCAGTCGGGAGATAAGACTGAGGATTCGGCGCCTCGGGAGGGATCGGGTAAAAGGGGGGGTAGAAGGGAGCCTCCAGAGTTGTATCGTCTCGAGACCCACGTGCAGGGACCGGCTAGACCTGCCAACTATTTGCCTACTCCCCCTTTACGATAGTTATAGTATAGCCACCTATCCCTGGGAAGCCCCGCTCCGCGGAGAGCCCAATCCGGCAAACAACAGGTCACTAGATACAACCCCCACGAGCCGCACATGACTTGCCAATGTAACAGTTTCTTGCCCGCACAGTCGGAGATTACGCCGCGCGGGTGTGTCGTAATAATCCCCGCTGCCATTCACCGTGCCGAGATGCATAGCGGCGAGGGATTACCAAGGCCTAGCCCGTGGCAGTGTTATCCAAATGGGGAATATGTTAAGACTCGAATTTCTTGGCACCAGGTGCCTACGATGTCAACTGCGAACTTCTATTTCCATAGTCCTCCACTTCGCCGGAGGAATGATCGGTTTCTATCTATTACGCATGAGGAAAACGCCCGTCGAAAGGACCCATTCTAACCGAGTGCTACCCTTTCAAAGTTTGAATGGTGAGGCTGCTGCAGAGGCGGAGGGTCATGGCGCTTGTCACCTTTCGTAAATGACATGGCTAAGCAGGAGATCATGACCTAGCAAGGGTCGCAGGTCACGACGACCTCCGAGGACGGGCCCAAGGGTGTGCTAGCAACTCGCCTATCTCGGAGGACGTTTCCTAGATTTGACTTCAGCATTCCACCCCCAAAGAGATATCAATGGTGAAATGTCAAAAATAGTATAAAAACGGCGTGCTTTCTTCCAACTAGACCCCCTTTTTGCTATTCACCTCCCTATCGCCTTCGGCCTAGCTCCAGTTCCCTGCCTCTCTTAATACTTACCCCTACGTCTATTCCCACTCATCATGGCTCTCTTGTCTTTAAAGCGCCTTGTTGTGCTTGGCCTCCATATCGCTGGTATTCTGTCCGTTTCCCAGGCTCAAGATGCACCTCTCTTCCTCCAAGGCGGCCTCGAAGGCGCCTTAGCGAATGATGACACCTACAATACGGGCGGCTCTATCTCGATCAATGGCTTTGACATCCAGGTACCAAAAAACTTGCTCGTTCAGTTCCCGGCTGCATGGGTTCCTTGGAAGGACTTTGTTGCAGACAAGGAATCTATGATCGGTTACGAGATTAACGTAAGTCTTTACCTGCGATTACAGGGACTTTTATTTAACAGAAAGATAATACGAAGGTTATTGGAAACTTCGTCAATGGCGCCCCAATCGCAGGCCAGATCCTGGCCTACCAGTTTTTCGAGGGGCTGAGCAGTGGTTATATTGAGTCTATCAACGGAACAGACGGCAGCATGAAGATCCAGAATGGGCCAAATCTGCGCATTAGCGACCCTAACGCCGTCTTCTCGGTCGGCTATGCTGGCGCGCCCTTCTTCACAGCCGACGACGAGAGCCCCAGCATCAGCTCCTTCTCGGGCTTCCCTATGTGTATCCCCCGGAATGCGACTGATCCCTTGTGTCCGGCGTCTAACCGCCCATTCAAGGGGTCCGGAACCTTGTAAGTGGCGGCCTCTCTCTAGTGGTGTCAGAAGTGTGCCAGCTAACCTAGCATGCATGCAGCACCGTCGCAGACCCCCTAAGCATGGCACCCTTTCTCCCCGGCGACTTTGTCACCTTTTCAGGGATTCGTAGGGGCAATGAGATGGTGGTCTATAGTATCGTGGCGCAGAACGTGCAGATCACTACGCTCGGTGACCTCGTTTATATCCGGATGGAGCTGGGCCTCCTAGGCATCGACAACTTTAACCCGAACACAGAGCTTGGCGAATCTCGGGTAATTTCCTGTCTCCTACTATCAAAGAGAAATTTGAAGTTAGCTAATAGCCTATTCGCCAGTTCGTTGGTTTCACATCTAACAACCGTGCCACCGTCGCTCTTTACGCCATGGACTACGACCCATGCACGGGTGTCGTGACTGATCGCATTGTGGCGGCTATGGGGCTGCGAGGTGGACGTAACGAGCAGAGCAAGTTCGAGTACCGCAGCGATATATTAACCGGGTACGCGCGCGAATACCGCGTCGTGGCTGAGGTTGACGGCATCCCGCGCACGAAGAAGACGAAAAATAACTTCCTTGCCGGCACATATGTCCAGCCCGTCAGCGTCTGGGTCCATGGCGAGCAGGCCATCCCTGGAACGCCCCCGCCCGCCAACGACTTTTCCCAGATGCCCTGGCTGACACGGGGTATCGGTCCTGACACTGACGGCAACCTCTGGGGCCCCCTTGATCCTTTTCCCCAGACGGGCGTGCTGGCCGAGCCTCCTGTTTGCGGCGCGGTCTCGGCGCTGTCTTTGAGCGGTGAGATGGTTGATACCAAGTGGGCGCCTTCTAGTGAGTTATACCGTAATCCATGGCCCTTGGAAAGTCACGCCTGTTTCGCAATTGTGCTCATATCCATCCAGGTTCCTTGCTGGACGGTGAAGTCCCTTTGCCTCCCTTCAACGCCACCGAGGCTGTCCCCGGCCCCGCCAGTGGAATGGCCACTTCTACTGCCGAGGAACCATCAAAGTCGCGAATCAAGCGTGGCATTCCGAATGTCCGCTGGCGAACCAGAGGAAAGCTTGATGCAACAACGTTGGCCCAGGGCAACCCTGACCTCGTTCAGATCACTGGTTAAAGCACTAGATAAGGGGTAGGATGATCCGGTATATACATGTGTTCAACGCAGACACTACTCTTTATCTATCCTGCTACCATAGTACCCATGGGATATTTTATGAACGTTCCATAGTCAAATAAGATGAAGTAGGGTATCTCCTCGAGAACCATATCAATGGAAGTTTAACCCTGTCCATGATTGAAACGCTCATATCATATAGGACGTAGGCATTAATCTCGGTACGTAAGTTCTTATAGATAGGGTGATTCCTTATCTGATTTTCGAGTTACTTAAACGGTGGGTGATGCCTATGTAAAATCAAGGTTGGATCACTTAGAACTTGGTACATCATAAACGACATCATGTTTACAGCAGGATAGCCGCCAGTGATAGACGGTGTCGGTAATTTTATTTAGGTTTGGGGCCTGAAAGATTGTCCTAAACATACTATAACTATTAGAGCTCTGTCGGATTGAACGAGCTGCTACTATCTACCTCGCTCTGGCTGTTATCGTTAGCATCAAGCTCCTAGCCTCGACGGCGGCCCGCAGGTGTGATGGCTTACTTGGCCGCCAATTTTACATTTCCCTAACCTGTGACTTCCTGTGTTTTACTGGCACGGGGTTACTAGTCAAAATGATACGTCCCAAAGGAGACAGTAGTCGAAATCTTGCCCTCCCCGCCGGCTATGTCTAAGCAGGGGTTAGCAGTCATGATGAGAAGGCATTTGTCCCGTTTATCGTTACCCCCGTACATAAGTAGTGCATAGCCCTCTATATTGGCGGTATTACATTTGTTGCTGTGTTCCAATGTCCTAACACCTAGGTCATCATATGCCGTCGGCAGATAGTGTACTGTCCTAGGTAGAAGGGCGCGCTCCTCCAGGATACCCCGCGGTTGTGGTTTTTTCATGTCGTCCTTTCCCTTTTCTATAAAGACATTGACACTCTTGATCAGGGTGGTGGTGTCACCTGAGCGCTGCCCCCAGAAAATGTCGGCTACGTCGAAGAATGCCCAGCTCCAGCTAGGCCCGTGCCGTCGACGGTTCTCTCGGGACGCTCCAACACGCTCACTGCATTTATCATGTTAAAATAGTACCATTGCATTTCGTGGTCGTAATGAACGTATAGGGCCTTCAGAATAATGCTGATAAGAGGTTCTCACGCTATAGGCCGGCGACAAAGGTGAGTATAGGCTTCGTATACTTAAGGAGGCGGCTATATTAGCTATAGCGATCAGCTTTTTCATTACTAAGGTCAAGCAACGCGTACTCTATCAAGCGATACTAAAACTCTCAAGTCTAGTTATTACTAGCGCAAAAGGTGGAAAGCTGACCGATAAGTTATAGGCAGTGCGGTCGGAGATTTCGCTCTTTATATATCTTAGAGGGGTGTATAGCGGCACTTATAGTGTTAGTTTTAAGAAGGCGGAGTATAATGACTTCCATAGAAAGCGGGAAACGTGGTAACTAAAGAACTTTTAGCTATCTATCCACTTAAAGCTCAGATAGTAATTATAGGATATCGTTAAGGAATTAAAAGTTTAGTACACGTAAAGTTTATATAGAGTTAACTATATAGCATTTAGAGCAGCGTATACTAAAGGATAAGTGTATTTGAAATATAATACTTTCTTTAGGTAACTTACCTATTCTAGACTACTAATTAATAAGCACCTATATCGCACCCTTAAATCTACTATATTCTACTATATTAGGCATCCTAAATGTTTAACTTTGAAAGGAAGGCGGTAAATTAAAACATAACGCTAGAAGCTTCACGTCGTTCGTTTTAGTATATAGTGGATTCTTATAAGTAAATATACGTAGTAGATTATAACATTAATCCTAGGTCGTCTGCATTCTAGGGAGATTTTAAAACGTTGTAAGGTTATAGCCCAAACCTTTCACCTTTAGGTACAGGCAAGTAGCGACAGCTATTCCAATCGCAAGTATTCTGTAGACACTGATCAGTCCCTAAAATATCGCGCCGGAGAAAAGAGTAGGTTAAGATGATACTCACCTTGTGCACTTCAGTACCCCACCAAGAAAACTTCTTTGCAGCACCGGAATAAAATATAGCAAAGAAGATGATGATACCAGCAATAGCGACGGAGCAGTCGAGAGCGGCTGAGAGGACAAAGTTATAACGCCTCCACCAGTCTCGGGCACGGCGCTTCATAAGGAGACCGAAAAGTAGCCCGACGATAGCCCAGCTGCCATAATTAGTGCCCGAGGCCGGTGGGATGTAGTTGAGGCCGCCGAGGAAGAGCGGCACATGGACCTTAGAAAGCCAGGTCGCGTTAGGGAAGACGCGCCGCCGCAGGAGGTGAACAATGACTGTTAATCCAGCGCCGAGGAGGGTGAAGTACACGAGCGGCCGGTAGAGCGCTCCTGGGGCCAGGAAGCGCCGGGGCCCCAGTGCGCCCCACACCATGCTCGTATTGAAATGGGTTCTCGAGAACGGGCAGGTGAAGCCGTTAGGGGCTTTCTCGAGGTCACAGATGTCCGGAATATGATTTAGCGCCCAGTTGATCACCGACACCTGGCCTAGGGTTCCGGCGACTATACCCGCGAGCTGGACAACGAAAAGGCTTATCGGTGGGATCTAGAGGAGAAATTAGCCGGTCCATAGGGTAATGCTGTATGATCCAGGCCGTCGGTATCGTTGCCATCACTCACGTTGCAATAGGTGCCCAGTTTCAGGTCCTGCGCAAAGGCAAGGCCCTTGATACCCGAGATGTAGCCAAGGTCAAAGAACCAAATGTTAGCCAGGACCTTGCCCTCCCATACGTAGCCAGCCACGACACGGCAGAAGATGTCGATTTGGATCTTCACGTTCGCAGTGGCGTAAATCCAAGCCAGTGGAACGAAAAAGACTGCGGCAATAGCCATGGCAAACAAAGCGCCGTACCATCGCAGCTGGACGGGGTAGAACTCGCAAGTAAACATGGCAATCCCCATGGAAATCACCAGCAATACCCAATACCACCACGTTGGTACATCTTTGTACTGGATCAGGGTAGCTTTTGATGGCTCTTCGACCTGGCGGCGACTGAGCGAAAAGGGCAAGGATATACCTCTGAAGGCTTCAATGATGGCCGTTCGCTTCTCCAGGAAAATCCATGCAAACATTGCTGTGATGGAGGCAAAACAAAGGCCAAAGGTGTTAAGTGCGTACGTAATTGGAATGTAAATCTGTTCATCTCGGTCAGTTTTTTGTTATCATTCAGGGATGTGGTAGGGTTACTGACCGGCGAGTACTGGTCATACTTTTCATGATCAAAGGTGAAGCCGTTGACCTTGTTTACCACCCTGGACACGTTGTAGATTTTGCCCGTGTTATCGAAGATTGAGTTGCTCTGCATCGGCAAATGGCCAGAGTACCAGGTGTTGGAGTAGTAGAGAGCTGGTGTGATAATATAGATCCAGAACACGAGCGACGCGAGTACATTGACGATGGCCCAAGTGGGGACAACCAGCGGCGACCCGACGTAGGCAATTTGACTCCCTATCAAGAATGGTCAGTATGACGATGTCTGCGGCAATTTGAGTACGCCGGTAGCCATACAGTCAAACGTGAAAGGGAGTAGGCCAATGCCGCTCTTCATGCCGAAGATCTGGTTGACAACAACATTGTCCGGCGCAATCCAACAAACCCAAGTGAAGTAGCCCAGTGCCGGAAAGATGAAATCCGGGAACCAGTACCAGACGAAGGAGACACAGAAGGCGACGAGGAAGAACTTGTAGCGCGAGGCTGTCCACTTGCCCCTAGATGACACCATGTTATCACCATTGGATGCGGAAAATTTGCAGTATGCGAACTTACCCTTCCGGCTTCTCGTTCCCAGTGGTGTGTAGTGCCGCGTTGAGTGCGGTGTTGCCCAGCACGCCGGGCCACACCAGACTCTTCGGAGTGACGATAAGTGAGCGATAAATCCCAGCTAAAGCCAGGCCATAAAGAATAGTAGCGAAAGTGACGAGAAGCTCAAAGCCCCAGCCGGAATCGAGTTTATAAAAGACGCGCTGCTCGATCAGAACGTCGGCGCTGAGGCGTGTTAGGAAGCTAAGGTTCGCCAGAATATAGATAAGCATGTTCTCCTGGACCCGGGCAGTTAGCACAGTAGTGAGCCACCTGGCACGATAATAAGGGAGCGCGTACCTTGTAGTTGAATGGCCCCGGGTTTAGGCTAATACGGTGGCCGAAGGCTGTGATACCCCAGTCCGGGAGGAGGAACTCGCAAGCCTTGCCAATCGGATAGGCTAGGAACTGAATTGCTGACTGTGACAGGCTGACAGACGGGAATCGAAAAGTATAAAGCGTGTTGACGCCGCTGCCGAGGATGCAGAAGAAGATGCCAATCACCCACATGCGGAGCGTCAGGCAGGGCAGGGTCGGGTCGTCCGGCCGCAGGCCCACGCCCGCGGCCTGGAGGATCTCCTCGATTGAGTCTGCACCGTCTGGTCCCGCCCAAGAGCGTCAGTACCAGGTCTCACGCGTGTGTTGACGGGGATGAGTGGGGATTCAAGGGGTCCGGCGTACGACTAGGCAACTTCTGCACGTCCAGGGAGTCTTCGTCGGGCACGTGGCCCTCGGAGAAGATGGAATCCTTGCCGACTGCTTCGTTTTGGGTCTTCATCTCGGTTGCGCCTGGGACAATGGGTTATCTAAAAGATCTGATCAGATAAAGCGTTGACGGAAGCTCTATATACTGACTCCCTAGTCAAAAAATTTTGCCAAGTAGGATCCACCCACAGAATGGATTAACAATGACGACGCAGAACTCCGGTCCGTCACCATACCATGAGTTTTTATACTACGGATCTTAATTTAGAATCTTTATTCAGCAATAGGTTTATTACTGACATCGCAAGATTTCTCACCATATCCAAGATGAATGCAGAATGATATTTGTTTATTCCCTAGGCTAAACCGACACGCATTCTATCGTGACGGAGAGTAAAGGATACGTGTGTTTCTTGGACAGCGACCCGATAACTGGTATCGTGGCTCCACATTTCTTTGCGACCCACCGAGACAGTGTGCCGCTTAGCCGTCGGCCTAAATCTTGACCCATGGTGTAGCCGGCATTGAGTGAGGGATAAAGAGGCCGAACGCGCGTATGGTGCCTGCGGTGAAAGATTACGGCGGAATGAGGGTTACAATGTGATTCTAGGCTTGACTTTTAGGTCTCCGGTGTCGGACTACAGGGGCGGAAAGCCCTCACTGCCACGCTGTGCGTCTGCGTGACATAGACGGGCGATATCCTACTTACGAGCATGACAGTTTTTGCCTGCATCCGATTTTGTGAGTATTGCTGGTAAACAGGTGTACGAGCAGCTATACGTTTAACAACCCCTTACTGGCGACCTGGGTTCAGTTCGAGTATATATACACTGCCCTTCAGACGGCAAAGTAATGGCGACCACTCCTGCTGTAGCTGTTCTATTCCTTGTATTTGGTGCTGGTACACCCGCCAATGCGCCGGAGCTCCGTGACGCCGACTGACAACGCGTGGGGGGGGGGCGTACATCGTGGGCCATGTGGGATGGGAGAGTGTGCCCACCTACACAATGAGGGTGACGACCTGCAGCACGGGCTCATAGTAATAAGTTTTCCGTCGCACGGACGCCGGAGATAGGGAACAAGGGGTTCCTCTAGCTGACGCTGAATGTAGCCTTGCAATCGCCGAACTGCCGTTCGCTACTCGGGCAGGGATCGGGGTACAAAGGTTCCGACACACCGGCTTAGTGCATTCCCCGTTCCATTGAGGCATTGGTCTTGCTGTAACTAGTTCGCCGCTCGGGATCTGGAAGTGGGTCGGTGACGATTTCTTCATCTATGCGTGTTATAAGCGCTGACGTTTAAGAACGATGGCTTATCCCCTTAGATAACACCTATATCCTAATACAGCTGCCCTAACGTTAGGGGTCGTTCCTGTTATATCGGACCGCTGAAGGAAACTCAAGGACAGATCCTAGGGTTTATCGAGTTAATAATATAATATAGCGAGTTTCCTCTTTCGAGAATCTTTTCCATTTAATTAGCTAGGTTTTTAAGGCTAGCTAGTGCTTATTGATTTAATAATAACCTCGTCTTTTATATTATTATTAAAATCGATAAAGGCGGGAGTAGAATTTATTAAAGTCATCAATAGTTCATCTAATAATTTATATTATAAGTTATATAATATAAACGTATAAGATATAAATAGATAAGATAAAACTGTATTAAATATAAAAATACTTAAATTAAACACTTAAATAAGTTAACTAGAAGAATAAAGTAATTTAATAATACTTAAAGGAAATACTTATTTTTTTATTAGAAGGTAAAATAAGAAGTATTCTTTTTTCTTTTTATTGAAAGTTTTGTATCGAAATAAAACTATTTAGTTTATTAAGACCTTTTTATTTCTTTTATTATAATAGTTTTAAAATTCTTTTTATATTAATATATATTAAATGACCTCTCTTATTATTTTCATTATACTTATTTAATAAAATTAAGCTATTTTTAGCTTTGACTTTTATAATTCAAAGTCGATAAAATATTTAAGATATATCTAATTACTTTACTTAGTATAAAAAGCTATTAAAATATAATTCTTAGCTACTGCTTTTGTAAGCATTAAGAAATATTTAATACTACCGTTAACTTTATAATAAATATTAAAAGGGCTTTAAAGATCGAAGTCGATAAATACGTTAATTTATTTTAGTCTTTTATTTATAGCTTTTATGAAAGCTTAATATCAGCTCGTATTAAATATTAAACCTACGCTATTATTTACTAAAAGCTTTAGATTTAAGCGATATAATTCTAAACTAAGTCGTAATAACAACAGTATGAAGTTAGTTATAACGAAAGATTAATAGTATAAGAATACCAGTGAGCCACCCTACTAATAAAACTGCCTTTTTACTCCCGCCACAATTTCCGTAGAACATAAGTAGGTCATGCAAATCTTGCTTCAACCAGCTGTTACTTGATGACACCAGCGTTAAATGAATGGGGTCTACCTGTTGGGGCCCTTCACCTGGAGCTGTGTTTTGAGACAAGGACCTGCCGCGCCGTCGCTCAGCTGCTGGTAGCCGGGCCCTGCTGCCCTGCTGCCTGCTGCGTGGATTTCTTGCATTGTTGCCATTGTTACTGTGAGGGACATTTTTATATGGGCTATGTAAAGAGCACCTGTAGTACGTGTAGTACCCTTACCCTGTTCCGCCTGGTCATATATTTGCTGAATTCATACCATATACGTCGGCTGGCTAGGGGATGTCCTTAGAATATGGTTTGATACTGCACGACTGGAGCTGTGGGCTGTTGTCTGATCTCAGATTTGGATCGTGCCGTCCTTCGAAAGGCCCTCCCCCCTTTTTTCCACTGTATAAATGTCACGATACGGGGACTGGAAAAGAGGCAAGGCTGCAAAAAGTCAACGTAGAATGTGTGATGTGCGCTGGTGTTCTCAGGTGCCAGTGGCAGGGGCTCCAGCTAAGCTATCTATCTGTTTGCCTAACTGCCTGGCAGCTGCTACGCCATCTGACAGGTGCCCTGCCACCGTCCTGCTGCTGCAATACCTGTGACTATAAAGACCCTTTTACTAGATGTTATGCAATACATATAAGCTGTGAAGAGTTTGAAGCGGCACTTGGAATGTCCGGCGCGGAAACCTTTTAGTATTCAGTGTCATACCACACGGCTTTGACGTGAACACTGCCACCCAGCTTCAGACACGGTGCGATATTCGCTTAGTGTTCTTGAGGTTTAGCTAGAAGAATGGAATACTTCTAGTCGACATCGTGGTACGCGTGAAATGACCGTTCCAAATAACGTTAGAGGATGGCGGGGAAGTCACTGTTATCTAGCTCCTAATGGGTTTGTTTGACAAGAATACACGTCACCACATCCTTGAAATTTTAATACAGATTCAACCTTGACGGAACTCCCATTTAAAGTGTACTTATGACTTGATGGGTGTATTATATTGCTCGGCTTTCGTTCACAGGTGTAACGTTATGCAAGGAAATTATCAAGGTATTGAGGAGTATATAGCTAGCTGTCTAAGTCATTTAGCTGAGTACTATAGCACTTGCAACATCCTATTACGAATTTACCTTTTCAGAAAGATGTATAAGGCTCCGAATGTCTTCAAAGGCATTGCGAGTCTAACAAACATCAGGTCAATCTCTGATTTTTCTTTAGGGGAAGGGACGTGAACAACATACACCAGTCATTAGTCTTTGAGCAGGTACTGCCCGCGGCACAGGAAGTACAGCCGGTGAAGCCGATGCCACCACATTGCGCAAACTTGGCCGCCGAACACCCGCCACCATTGCCTGGAGCGTTCGTGGGCTCAGGTGCAGTCGTGGTGCGAGTAACGAGGGTTGTTGTGGGCAGCGGCGGAGAATTATTGTTACCGCCACCAGAGCATGAGAAAACGGAGGGTCCAGGGACCGTGTACGAGTTGAAGTTGCTGTAAATATTGGCCGTGTAGCCGGGGTCGGACTCCTTAATGAAGCCGGGGATCTTGACAGTGTTGGACGGTGAGGTACTACCACCGCCCGTCACCTTGATTTGCGCACAGGAAATGTAAAACTGCGGGATTCCTGCGGGCCAGGGGTTGTGGATACCCAGCGACTGGATACGTAGTAGATACTCGCCGTCGGAGATGCAGGAAGGCACGTTGAAGGTGTACGAGCCCTCCATCGGCCACGAAGCCTGGTTGCCACTGAAGGTGGGGCCTGCGATGTGACCATCCTTGTATCAGTCTTCTGCTCAATTGGTATGTCCGTGGAGAACGGCAATAGCCCAAAAGATAGGGGTTCATCTAAAAGGTATACAGGACCGAGTGGGATGTTCGTGATTGAGAGAAGGTGCTTACCCCAGTCCTTGATCTTGAACCAGTTTCCACTCCCATCATAATCTTTAGCCAAGCCTGGGGCCTTCGACATGTAGAGAGAGACTGGGCCCTGGTGGTAGACAGGCGTGTCGAGGGTGAAAGTAAAGGAGCTCCCAGCCTGGACGGTGGTTGTGCTCGTGGTAGCACCGTTAGCACCGACGTTGCATCGCAAGTCGTTCGAAGCCAGATCGGTCACGGGCGAATTGTAGTTGCTGTTCTTACGGATGTACTCGAAGACTGGGTACTTGGAACCGCCAACGCTCAGCTGCTGGAAGATGTAGTGAGCTGTTACACTCTCAGCAGCAAGCAGCGACAGCACCACAGCTTTGAAGTGCTTCATGATAGGCAATGATAGAAGATCTGCGGTCTGTGCAATGGAGCATGCAAGGATGGGCTTGTCGATCCGATACGGGAGATCTGCGTTCAAGGAATGGGTTCCGGGCCCAGTTATAAAGGAACACGAGGGGCTGAGATGAAAAGTCCCGTCCACATGATCCAGCCAAACGTCGAGTCAGCCAAGCCATAGGTCAGGGCTCTAGAAGGGCCTTCCTCAAATTTCGACTTCGATTCCACCACGTGTATCCATTTATTTCCCTTTCAGCTACGGCAGGAGGTCGACCGAAGATGCATCGGATGGCCCAAATAGGCAGTGTAAATATGGTCCGTGCTGTTTGTGGCCTAGACTACTGTCTCTTCCACCAACCATGAGTCGCCGGCAAATTACCGACTAAATCTAGGTCAATGTCACGCCACCACATCCGGAATCGCGACTTGGTGCTCCGTGTCTACCTATTGACAACATATGCACCACCCCCTTCTTCATCGCTTTCGTATAATGTCACTGTCGCACCGTGAGAGCATTCCTAAGTGGATACTGCTTAGTCAGGTCACGTGGAGGGACCCTACAGGGGCCCTGCCCAGCGATTATATATAGCGCGCCATGACTGGCATCTCTTTTGTTAATTCCTTCTAATAGATAACCTTGTATTTCCCCAATCTATCTTGCCAGCGCCTACGAGGTGCGATAGTCACACTTACGAGAGATCTAAGGTATAAGTACAAAAGAGAGTAGATAATTTACCCTAGGGATCCCCCGAGAGATTAGGAGATCCCCGTGGAGATAAATAGAAAAGGAAGTGGATCGCTAGATCCTAATTCGTTCTTACATGACCGTGATACTTATAAGGAGACCTTAGAGGTCTCCTTAGCTCGATATATAAGTATAAATAAGCTGCGATAGTTTATGCCCTTGAGAATACCCTGTGACGGTATAATGCAGGTCCTGTCAGGCGGCCCGGTAACCGCAGATAGAGAGAAATCAAGATTTCAGTGACTCCGGGGGACTTCATTTGGGAACATCGTTAAGCCTCTGACACGAAAAACAGAGGGGTCAAACAGAGGGTGAGTTATATTAGGTGAGGTTACCACGAAGTGGCCCCTCTTATAGAAAAATAACTATAGTAGTAAGGTATAACCCCTCTAGGTAATAACGTGCTTAATATCGCTATATATTAAATACCGGCCTTAAAAAGAAACGTATATTATTATATTTATCGATCCTTTATATCGTATATTTTAATTAACATATTAGTTAGACTCTTGATTTTTAATCCTTTATCTTATATTATATATTACGATATAATATTATCTCTATACCTCGTTTTTACTATTAAATATTAGCCCTTTTATAAAGTTCTTAATACTTATTAACTAACTCTATAGCTTTAATAAGATCATCTTTATATTATTAAGTATTATATTTATATTTATAATTAAGTTATTTGATAAGATATTTTGAGACTTTTTATTTATTATAATAAAATTTAAAGATAGCTTTTTATTATACTTTTTATTAATGTAAGGTTATTTATCGTAAATTAAACTTAATAATATTATTAAACGTTAAAAGAAATCATTATTATTAATATTAAATAATAACTAAGTAATAGACATAACTAAATAAATATAAAAATTAAACGGAATATCGAGATAATATTTTAATTAACTAGTATATTTTAAAACCTTATATAAATTAATATATTATTATAAATCAGCTTTAATTAAAAGACTTAATAAATAATATTCTTAATAAAAATAAAAACATTTATATCGCCGATATCGAATTTTAATAATCGATAATAATTGTTATATTACAGCTTAGCTTATATTATTATAAAGCTTACAATAAGTTAAATATCTTATCGAATATATTATTATACGAAACGAGTATTAAATAATAATTTCTTATTATTAAATGTAATTATTATATTTAAAAAATACTTATAAGCGGATATATTTATAATATTATTATTAGAAGTATTATTAAGGTTTTATCAAAGACCTAAAATAATATCAACTTAAAACTCGTTAAGATACTTAAATTAATAATAACAAATTATAATCTCGATAATTTATTTCTTTTAAATTAATAAATTATTAACTTAAAGGTAATATATTATTATTATTTATAACTTAGTTTTTAATTATAATTCAATACGATTTTAAAAAAGATACCTTAATTTTTTAATATTAAAAACTATATAAAAGTTATTCCTTAGTTTTTATAAATATAATTATTATATTTAAAAGTTGAAGTTAATTATTTAAAAGCAAGATAAGACATAATTATTAATCAATTATATTAAATATAATCTATCTTTAATTATTATAATATACTTTTATTATCGATAGTAAGGAGTTTAACGATAAAGTCGATTATAATTATCTTTATAATAACGGTATTATATTAAATTACTTAATAGGCGTTTACCGGTTTAATTTAATTAGTTTCAATAACTTTATAAACTCGATACTATTAAATATACTTTCTAATTATTTTTGTTTTCTTATAAATAGCTAGTCTTTTTAGTTTTTTAAACATTCGGTTTTATCCGAAATAATACTTATTATTATATATAGTTTTTAAAAAATATCGAATTATAATTTACAAGATATAAAGGCGTTTATTTATAAGATATTTATAATAGAATATAATAATTTATTAAAAACCTTAAATATATATTTAAAACGCTAAAAAACTTAATTAATATCCTTATTAATAATTCCGTTTTTTAATTATTTTAACTTTTTAAAAGTAGTATATAAATAAATATCTTTAAGGTAAACTTTAATTATATAACGTTATAAATTATCGTTTATTAAGGCTTTAAACGTTAGCTAAATATTACTTATTACTATTTTATTATTTTTAAGTTAATTATGTTTACTTTTTAAGTATAATAATATATTTAATATAAGGTTAAAACGTTTAATTAAATAAAAGATATAATATTAATATTATAATAAATAAATCGATATAATAATTAAGGGTTAATTAAAATGATTTATTCTACTTATATTAGACGATATTTAATTAATAATATCTTTAATAATAAAATAATCTACTAAAATAATAGGTAATGTTTTATTAGATTAAATAACTAATTTAGCCTTTTTAAAATCTTGAATTAATATTATTATTTTAAGCTCCGATAAGCTATATCGTTATTTAATAAATATAAAACTTTTATATATAAATATAAAAAGTTAGACTTCGGCTAAAAAGATGAGTATCTTAAGAATTTATAAATAAAATAACTTAATATAAAAGATATAACTTTAAATCCTTTTTTTAAAGATTTATTAACTTAAATACAAAGTGGTTAATTGAAATTATAATAATAAATAAAATTATATAATATTAAAGCCTTTTAAAATACCTTAAAAAAAGCTAGTTTTTTAAATATCGGTTCGAATAATATCTTTTATTAATATACTTATTATTTATTTAAGTTATTAATTAATATCTTTCTTATTATTTATCTTATTAATAGAAATTATATTTTATATTTTTTTGAAAAGGTTTCTAAGCTATATATAATAATAAAAAAGTATTAAAAAAGACTAATAACTTTTAAATATTACTTAAAGGCTATTAAAAATTTTTTAAAGAAAGTAAGCTTTTTTAAGATTTTTAATTATTATAGTATATTAAAGGTATAGACTTATCTTATACCTCGATAAAGCCTTTTTTCTTAAGATCTAGACTTTAGTATAAAGATTCCGGATAACTTCGTATCCTTCCGATATAATCTTAAGGTATTATTAAACCTTATAAATTATATAATATAGTTTAGTTTCTTATCCGCGCTTTTATATCTTAACTTTAGACTATTAGTTCCTAATATACGCTAAACTAATAGTTCTAAGTTAATCTTTCCTATTCTATCTTCCTTACCTAGATTTTATCTACCTACTTATAGGAGTATTTTCCCTGTCGGAATCCTTTCTCTTAGATAAAAGTAAGTAATATTAATCCCTTAGTTTTACTCCTATTACTTCTACTTTATATTAAAGTAATAATTTAAGACGGCACTCGACTATAAGGCCTCTCTCGAGGTTTACTTCCCTTATAGTTACTTTACCTTTATAAATAGGTTATAAGCCTAGACTATTATCTTTTCGTTTATAATAATAAAGAACTCCTTCTCTTTATTTCTTATATCTCGAGGAACTTATACTTAATATACCTTCCGTTATAACGATATTCTCATCGTTAATTCGATCTATTAGAGGTATAGACTTATCCTATACCTCGATAAAGCCTTTTTTCTTAAGATCTAGACTCTAGTATAAAGATTCCGGACAACTTCGTACCTTTCCGATATAGTCCTAAGGTACTATTGAACCTTACGGATCATATAGTGTAGTCTAGTTTCTTATCTGCGCTTTCATATCTTAACTTTAGACTATTAGTTCCTAGCGTGCGCTAAACTAATAGTTCTAAGTTAACCTTTCCTACTCTGTCTTCCCCACCTAGATTTCATCCACCTACTTATAAGAGTGTTTTCCCCCGTCGGAATCCTTTCTCTTAGATAGAAGCAAGTAACATCAATACCACGGTTTTACTCCTATTACTTCCGCTCCGCACTGAAGTGATAATTTAAGACGGCACTCGACTATAAGGCCTCTCTCGAGGTTTGCTTCCCTTATAGTCACTTTACCTCCATAAACACGATCTTATCCGATAACTTACGATATATTTATCTTATTCGGAAAAACTCTCGATTAATCTTTACCGATAAAAGTAAGACTCGTTATAATACTTTTTAGAAAGCTCTGTCTTTTACTTAAGTCCTTTATATCGATTATAAAGCTTAAACACCTTTCGGATTTATTTTAGATATCTCTTCGATAAGAGAATATCTAGTTATTACTTTTAATAATAGCTTTTTCTAAACCTACCGCCGAGCCTTTCTCCTCGGCTTTAGATCCGAAAGCTATTAAAGTCCTCCCTCTTACCCCGGTTTATTCTAAAACACCTCTTAAGACTATTTCGAGCTATCTAATACCGAGGGATTAACGACTTTCTAGTCTTAAGAACTAGAATACTTAGTTTTCGACTTTAGAGTTATTTCTTAAAATTCTCGATATTAAGAGATATTTTAATAAAAAGGAAGCCTATATTCTTTACTTAAACGAAATTAAACTTTAAGCGTTACTTATTATATAATAAAACCTTCTTATAGAACCCCTTTCGTTTATTTTCGACTTAAACGACCTTTAGTAAGCCTTAAATATTCTAAGAGCTAGTTATAAAGGAACCGGACTTATCTTATAATAGTAGCTTTATCTCGAATTCTACTTTATTTAATATAAGTATTTTAAGTTATTAAACGATTTTATTTCTTCGTTTAAGTCTTATATAAAGAAATTATATAATATCGGAGCGAAACTCGAGCTTATCGATTAAAAGACGATCTTTATAGCTGCTTTTAGTAGTAGCTTTCTTATATAAGCGGACCGATAATAATCTATTTTACGTTTTAAGGAACCGCCCTCCTTAAACGTATTAATTACTGATATCCTCGACGAATCTCGATACGATTTAGATACTAAGATAGAAAATTTATCTTTTTACTCGAATAAGTATTATACTTTAAAAAGTTACTCGAATACTTCGATACCGAAGAAAAACGATTATAAATTCGATAAAAAGAGGAATAAAAAGAATAAGGGATCGAATACTTCGAAATCCTCGATTAAATCGACCCCCTTGTGGAATACCTATTCCTTAAAAAACGCTTCTAAGTCTAAGGATTATTCTTATCTTAAAAATAAAAAAAAGAAGTAATAAAGTTAAATAAATCACGACTCTACTTCCGAATTAGAAGATAATTAATATACCGAATCGTTTTACTCTTTTTTATTTAATAATAATAAATATAAAGGCTTACCGAAAGATTAGTAGCTTTACAATACCGGTTTTATATATTATATTTCGAACGATCGAGCGCTTTTTATGACGCTTACTTTCTATCCGAATATCGACCCGGTAATAACCGGAGGAGGTAGTATTAAGTCTATCGGAAAAGGGATAGTCGAACTAGTCCTATCTAATCCGGAAAATAACGAGAAATTTATCCTTCGTCTCGAAAATATGTTTTTTATACCGGTATTTCCGATTAACCTAATTTCCGGTTTTTACTATTATCGTTCTAGCGAAAAGATCGATAAACTAGACTTAATATCGTCCTGAAACTAGATTATAACGACGTTTAACCCTTTTAAAAGCGGTTTTTTCCTTAACGTCGCTAACTAACCGGAACTAGACTTAGCCTTCGTTATAGCACGAATAAGGGCAAAATTTAACCTAGGAGAACCTCTCCTTAGGTAAAAAGGGTCTAAAATAAAGGAAATAATAAAAGATCGAAAAGCTAGATCTTTTCTTATAGTGGTACCCGAAACCTAGGTTTTACTTAAGTTACCTAAAAGCTAGCTTAATAAGCCGAATATCTCGACGAATACTAGCCTAATTCGGAAGGTTCCGATCTTATTAAATTCCTCGTCACCTAAAGTTTCCCTTAGAAACTTTAAAAATCGAAATCTATAGTCTTATATTACGGAAATCGTTAAAGATTACTGTTAGAGGTATAGACTTACCCTATGCCTCGATAAAGCCTTTTTGCCTTTATACCCATTCTCCTGGTTATAAGAAACGTGTTTTACAACGTTTCTGCTATACCGCGGTAGAAGGCGAAACACTCTTTCCCTTAAGATCCAGACTTTAGTATGGAGATTCCGGACAACTTCGTCGGATAAACATACTACCGGATAGAGCTTTTTATGCTCTTTCTTATGTATCTATCCGTTTCTGGATACGAGCCCTAGTTACTGAGATAATCAGAAAGTAAGGCCCCTCGGACTACTTCTGATAAAATCTCTAGGTTTAGTATGGTGTCTCACACCTACTATACCTTTCTAATACGGCTCTAAGGTACTATTAAACCTTACGGATCATATAGTGCAGTTTAGTTTCTTATCCGAACTTTTATATCTTAACTTTAGACTATTAGTTCCTAGCGTGCGCCTGTTAAGGTATAGGCAGGCAGGCAGGTAATAGAGTAGATTCAGGTTCTATGCTATAGGTCCTGGTTCCTATTCTGTTCGGTACAGGTCAGGCTAGCAGATAGGACGTAGCTTGAAGAGCTACTCTGAAGTCCTAACGGGACTTCCAGATAAGATGCAGATTTCTACGCGCGTCCGTACGCGCCTTATATAAGCTTCGGTAGCCCCTATGGGCTTTCTAGGCCTGTCACGGGCTAGCCCTATGATAGTACTCCCCTCCTTAAGGCGGAGTTCTATCGACGCGGTAGTCTAGGCTTTAGTTTCGGTCTTAGGGTCTAGGTTTCTCCGGGTACCTTCGGTGGAAGTTAGCGACTATCTCGCTAGTATTAGCGACATATTCGGTAGGGACTTCGGTCGGTTAGTCGTATCCGGTCTATTTAACGGTGTACTTTAGACGGGAGCCTCGGCCTCGGCCTCGGCTAACCTAACGAGAGTCTAGGATATCTTCGACTTCGAATTCTTCGATACTATTAACCTCTACTAGCGGTGGTAGCGGTTATACTTAGCTAGGAACCGGATTATCGGGGTTAGGGCAGAGCAAGCTAACGTAGAACACTAGATGGTTTCTTATAGACGCGGGCAAGTCCAGCTAGTAAGCGTACGGGCTTACGACTTTCGTGATAGTAAAGGGTCCGAGTTACTTCCAGTCTAGCTTCTTCTATAGCTTTTTAGTCCGTATATTCCGGGCGTCGAGCTAGACTTTCTAGCCGACTTGATATCGACGGGCGGGACGCCTCTTACGGTTAACGTACTCCTCGTAGCGAGCCTATATAAGGTAGATTTCGGACTTTAGTATCTCGTGGACTTCTTATATTTTCCGGGCGACGCGTTCGGCGTCTAAGGCGGTAAGGGTACGGTCAGGATCTAGCGGTTTAAAACTAATCCTCGGGTAGAATCTATAATTCGCGAAGAACGGTGTGGTCTTAATACTTTCGTTTAAGGCATTATTTAACGCGAATTTAACTAAGGGAAGCTAGCGGCTTTAATCGTCTTATAAGTAAGATACTTAAGCGCGGAGGTACTGTTTTAGGAACGAATTCGCTCGTTCGGTCTAGCTATCGGTCTCGGGGTAGAAGGCAGTAGATAGCAGGCTCTAAATACCTAATCGGCGGGTTAGGTGTTCCTAGAACCGTCCTACGAATTAGGGTCCGCGGTCTAAGATCATAGTTTTCGGTAAGCCGTGTAGTTTCTAGACGTTATTTAGGTATAGGCGCGCGACTTCGTTAACGCTATAGGTATCTCGGTAGGCGATAAAGTATTTTATCTTAGTTAGTCGGTAGACCACGACTAAGATAGCATCGTTACCGTCGCTCTTCGGTAGGTATACGACGAAATCTATCGAGATATCTTACTAAGCTTATTTAGGTATAGGCAGCGGGCGGAGCACCCCTTACTTTACTTCGCGAGAAGAGGTAATACGGTAGTAAGTATAGCAGTTATTAGTCTATTACTCCACGAACGTGTATATTCGTAGCTAGTAATAATCTCGGGATAAGCTCTTATACATGCGGGCTCTCTTTAGGTGTCCAGCTATAGCAGTATCATGGTACGAACGGGTTAGTTCAGCGCGGAGTTTAGGCAGGTCTAGGATATAAAGGCGATCCCGGTAGTATAGCAAGCCGGCTCGTTCCTCGTATTCCGCGAGGGAGATCAGGGGGTAACGGGCTTTCCTAGTGCGTAAGGCTTCTAAGATAAAGTGGACGGTCTCGTCTAACTCGTATCCTCATGTTATAAGATTTTAAATAGCTGGCGGTAGTAACGGGGCGTAGCGTTCTAGTCGTAAAGACGGTGTATTAATAGCAGGCTAAGGGTCTAAGTCGACGGCGCTAGGTTCTAGCGGGCGGTCAAGAGCGGGTTATAATCTAGTTACGGCGTTAACTCGAGTCGGGCTTTCCTCGAAGCGAACTGATTTCCTTTAGGGTTCGAAGTTCTTTTTCTTTAAGACGACTCTACTCTAGTATAGTAGTCGTTTATCCCCCTCCTTAGGTAGGTCCTCTAACCTCTTAATTAGGGCGTCTAGCTTCGCTCCTTACTTTCTAGGGCGATACGTGATCTTAAAATTAAATCGAGATAGGAATTCGGACTATCTCGTTTATCGGCGGTTTAGTAACTTCGTCGTTATAAAGTACTCTAGGTTCCGATAGTTAGTTATAACCTTAATCGGCGACGACACGCCTTCTAGTTTAAGACGTTATTCCTCGAAGCAGCGAATAATTACTAATAGTTCCTTATCGTAAATCTTATAGTTATATTCTATTAAGGAATATTTCTTCGAGAAGAAGGTAACTAAGTATAGGATACCGTCGTCTTTATACTATAATAGCACGTTAATAGAGATATAATCGGAGGTATCCGTCTTTAGGATAATTTATTTCTCCTAGTCGAATAAAGCTAGGATCGGGGCCGAGGTAAACGCGTCCTTTAGCGCGATAAATACGTTCTCGTATTCTTTAGTCTAGGCGAATTTAACACCCTTCTTTATAAGGTTAACTAGCGGGGCGATAATCTTCGAAAAATTCCGGATAAGTCGGTAATAGAAGTTTCTAAAGCTAATAAAGGCTTATATATCTATTAGGTAGGTCGGGGTAGTCTATTTCTTAATAGTCTCGATCTTCGCGGGGTTTATACGGAGGCCGTCGCGGCCGACAATTATTCCTAGGAATATTATCTCAGTCTTAAAGAATTCGCACTTCGATATTTTCGCGAATAGGCCGGCTTCCTTTAACGCCTAAAGCACCTTCCGTAAGTATTCGACGTGTTCCTTACGGGTCCGGCTATAAATTAAGATATCGTCTAGGTACGCGGTATAATAGATATCTAGATAGTATCGTAAAGTATTATTAATAAACCTCTAAAATATAGTAAAAGCTCCGGTTAACCCGAATAATATAACTAGCGATTCGAATAGTCTAAAGCGGGTATAGAACGTAGTTAAGTATTCTTAGCTTTCTTTAATCCTTATCTCGTTAAATATAGCGATAATATCGACCTTAGAGAAATACTTTATTCCTTTTAGGTTATTTAAGGTCTCCTTAACTAGGGGTAGCGGGTAACGGTCTTTAATAGTAATATTATTTAAGGCCCGGTAGTCGATATAGAAGCGGAGTCCTCCTCTAAGCTTCTTAATAAATAAGACGGGGGATATAGTAAGGGACGAGCTAGGTCGTACGAAACCCTTCCGAAGGTTCTCTTATAGCCACTCTTTTAATGCTATCAGTTCATCCCGGGATATAGCGTATAAAGGTCCGAAAGGGGGCGTCTTCCCCTTTATTAACTTGATCTCGTGGTCATAGGGCCGGTACGATAGTAGCTTTTCCGCCTCCTTAGGCGAAAAGATATCCTCGAACTCTCGTAGTTCGGGCGGCAGTTATCTAGATAGGGCAGGTTTAGGGGCCTCTAATAAGCGTTCTTCGATCTCTTCGACGGTAATAGGGAACGCAGCGTATCCTCTTCTTAAGTACGCTAAATAAGCGCGGGGGGAAACTTAAGTAATATCTTAACGGGATAAAGCTTCGGGGCGGCTCGGTAGGTTCTTAGGACGTGCTCGGGCTAGAACGTCGTATAAGGCGGTGACCTTTATAGGTCGTGCGGGTATATTACAGTTCTAGCGGTAGAATTCGCTATCGAATATAAAGGTATAGCTCGCGAACCCTATACGAGGGTCGTATATCTTAAGCTAAGGAATTCCGAGGATAATAAGAAAGTAAGCTAGTTAAGTTATAAAGAAACGTAGCCGTTTCTCGTAATAGTCGCTTATCTATATCGAATATTCGACGAAGTAGGTGACCTTCCTACTTTCGCTAGGGCGGCTATCGATTACTTCGATCTTAAATGGTCTTCTTAGGGGTCTTATCGGCAGTTTATAGGCTTCGGCCTAACTACGGTCGATAAATGCTTTTACGGCGGCCCCCGAATTAGTTAAAGCGTAGGTCGGTAGGGTGCGGTCGTCGGTAGCTAAGGTAATAGGTAAAACTATAAGCTTCCCACGTATATTTTCCTCTTCTTAGATAGATAAGCCGTGGATAGAACGGGCAGATATCGGCAGTATTAACGGGGTCGGGGCGTTAGACTCGGGAGCCTATAAGCGACTTAATATAAGCTCACGCCGTTTAACGACTAAGGGCTCTCGGCATATAAGGTTTAAAACCGATTAACCGGTATAGTAATAGCTAGAATAAGCTAAGGCGAACGGATAAGAGTAGGCAGTTAACGGTCGGGTAAGGCGGCGGTTATCGTCGGGGGTAGATTTCCTTAAGGGCTCAGGGTACGGGTTTAGCGGAACTAAACGGGGCGATAGTTAAGTTCGGGGCATTATACTACTAAGTAGCCTTTTTAGCCGTAGCGGAAATACTCTCCCCTCTCTTTCCGGCCGAGTAAGGAGCGGGGTCGACTACGCTAGTAGCTTAAATCTATAGGGTCTCCGGTCTCGGTCTTTACGGTAGGCTAGTAGGGCTCGCTCCGGGGGGGAGCGTGAGGGCTAGCGGGGTTATTAAACCTAGTGGTTCCCTTAGGTCCGTTAACCTAGCGTTAGTGCTAGCGGAAACGGTTATCTAATATCTATAAGTGATAGGCGAATACTCGGTACTCCCGAGTAGGGGCAGGGTTATATAAGAGTATATCCTAAATTTCGCGGGACACGCCTTAGGATAATAAGGGGGGTAAGGTAGCTTCTAGGACTTCGCTTTCTAATACGAGCCTCTCGAACTCCGCGAAGAAAACGCTGAAGTCTAAATAGCGTTACTTTAAGTTATATAGCTTATTCTCGGCGTTTTATTTCCGGTTAAGGTCTCCGAAGGCTTCTTCTAGGTACGATAATATATTAGTATAGTTTAAGAACTACGGAATTCCATATTAAATACGGGGTAGGATTAGGTCGTAGGCTTTTCTAAATAAGCGGCTAATAACGTAGTTTAAGCAGGAAATAGCGGACGGGAATCGGTTAGCGTTAGAAACTATCTTCGAGTGGACTTATTAGACGAATCTCCGAAGGTCGCTCCGAGTTCTATCAAATTCCTTTAGGTTAGGGATCTTCTTACTAAAGGAGATAAGCTCTAAACGTAAGGCAGGAGGAGGTATAAGCGTTCGCGGAGTATAATCTATAAGCGCCTTAGCGGCGGGTTCGGGGCGGGGAGATAGTTCGGTCGGAGGAGTCTATATAGTAGGGGTAACGATATTCGTAAGGTGAATCTTTTTAGCTTTTAATCGGCGGCTTAAGTCGCGTTCTTCTTAGAGTTATTCTTTCTAGTAGCGGATAACGGCTTTAGCCTCGGCGACCGCGGTACGAAGGGCTATAAGTTCGGTATCTTTAGAAACGATGTCTTCTTCTAAGGCGGATATATAACCGTTCGAATTTCGTAAGTATAAAAGCTATTCGGAGGGGGCTTCCTAGACTCGTAAGGAGAACCCCTTAGGCTCTTCGGGGTCGGACGGCGGTTAAAGACGGTGCGACATTTCGAAAGCAGTGTCGAGCTTAGAAGGAAGCTACGTAATATTAAGGTATAAGCAGGCAGGCAGGTAATAGAGTAGATTCAGGTTCTATACTATAGGTCCTGGTTCCTATTCTGTTCGGTATAGGTCAGGCTAGCAGATAGGACGTAGCTTAAAGAGCTACTCTAAAGTCCTGACGGGACTTCTAGACAAGATATAGATTTCCACGCGCGTCCGTACGCGCCTTATATAAGCTTCGGTGGCCCTTATGGGCTTTCTAGGCCTGTCACGGGCTGGCCCCGTGACAGCGCCAAACTAATAGTTCTAAGTTAATCTTTCCTACTCAGTCTTCCCCACCTGGATTTCATCCACCTACTTATAGGAGTGTTTTCCCCCGTCGGAATCCTTTCTCTTAGATAGAAGTAAGCAACATTAATACCACGGTTTCACTCCTATCACTTCCGCTCCGCACTGAAGTGATAATTCAAGACGGCACTCGACTATAAGGCCTCTCTCGAGGTTTGCTTCCCTTATAGTCACTTTACCTCCATAAACATAATATATTAGAGGTATAGACTTACCCTATGCCTCGATAAAGCCTTTTAGCCTTTATACCTATTCTCCTGGTTATAAGAAACGTGTTTTATAACGTTTCTGCTATACCGTGGTAGAAGGCGAAACACTCTTTTCCTTAAGATCTAGACTTTAGTATGGAGATTCCGGACAACTTCGTCAGACTAATATACTACCGGATAGAGCTTTTTATGCTCTTTCTTATGCACCTATCCGTTTCTGGATACGAGCCCTGGTTACAGAGATAATCAGAAAGTAAGCCCTCTCGGACTACTTCTGATAAAATCTCTAGTTTTAGTATGGTGTCTCACACCTACTATACCTTTCCGATACGGCTCTAAGGTACTATTGGACCTTGCGGATCACATGGTGCAGTCTGTTTTCTTATTCGAGCGTTTATTGCGGAGATATCTCGATTTCAGACTATTGGTTTCTACCGTGCGCCAAACTAATAGTTCTAAGACATCTTCCTTTCTTTTCCCCACTTACGTGGATTTCATCCACCTACTTATAGGAGTGTTTTCCCCCGTCGGAATCCTTTCTCTTAGTTAGAAGCAAGCAACATTAATACCACGGTTTCACTCCTATCACTTCCGCTCCGCACTGAAGTGATAATTCAAGACGGCACTCGACTATAAGGCCTCTCTCGAGGTTTGCTTCCCTTATAGTCACTTTACCTCCACAAATATAATATTTTAATAACTGCTAATAGTTCTTTATTATAGATTTTATAGTTTAGCTCGGCACCTTATAAGGTCTTTAAGAAGAAGGTAATAAGATATTATATATCGTTTATATTAAGCTTTTAGGAGAGGACCTTAGCGGCTATACCCGCCGATATATTTATTTTTACTCTTATTTCTCGATTATAGTCGAAATATATAAGGATAAATATATTAGTTAACTTTCGCTTTAAAGTATCGAATGCTTTTTAGTATTCTTCGGTTTACTCGAATCTCGGTAACCCTTATTAAGTTAAGGCTAATAAAGGCCGCGCGATTTATCCATAATCCTAAACGAACTTTCGGTAGAAATTATAAAAGCTAAGAAAGGATTAAACACTTTTTATAGTCGTAGGTAGTTATTAATCCCGAACGGCAGCTATTTTCTTAGGATCGACCGCGATATTATTTATAGAGATAATAAAGCTAAGGAACCTAGTATATTATATATAGAACTTATACTTATTTGTATCCGCTTAAAGTTTAGCCTCTTAATAGCGTTTTAGAACCTTTTTTATATATTCTTCGTATTCTTCGACTATATTCGAAAAGTTTATAACGTCGTTAAGGTATATAAAGTAGAAATCGTTTAAGTAGTTTATTAAGGTATCGTTTATTAACCGCTAGAAAGTAGCCGGTTTATTCGTTAATCTAAAAGGAAGAACGTTATATTAAAACGTCTTATAACGAGTATAAAAAGTAATAAGTTCTTTAGATCTTAATACTATATAGATTCGGTAAAAGGCTTATCGGATATCTAGCTTTATAAAGATCGTAGCTTTCGAGATTCGGGATAGCGTTTCTTCGATTAATAATAATAGGTATCGGTCTTTTTATAAGAACGAGTTTAGCTTTCGGTAGTAGATATAAAACCGGAGTCCTCCGTTTACTTTTAAGTAAAAAAGATCGGCGTAGCTTAAGGTAACTTACTAGCTTCGATAAAGCCTTTCTCTAGGTTTTCTATAATATACTTTCGGTAAGCTTTTATCTCTTTTAAGGATATCTTTCGGAGTCCCGAATACCTTAATAAGTTTTCCGGTTTCGTCCCGTCGTCTAAAACGATCTTATAATTATATAGTCGGCGTAATAAAAGTATATCGGAATCGTATTTACTAAATATATCTAAAAACTCGTGGTACTAGGTCGGTATTACTTCTAGAGCCTTTTATCGGAGAGCTTTAAAATCGGAGGGAAGCTTATCCTCGATAAGGGAGCGTTTCTCTTAGATCACCTTATCGATTATATAAAGGCTTATAACTTATTAAATGTCCGGGTTTTAACAGTATAATATCTTTATAGCTAATACCGAGATAAAAGCGATATCGACGCGTTCTTTAAAGCTTCCGGTAGAGCTTCGTTAATAAATAAACGGTCCTTATAGGTTATATTTAATCGGAGATTATTTAGTTATTATTTTATCCGGTAGAGTAGTTTATTCGCTTTCGTAAGGTTCCTCGAGTATACGGTATATCTTCCCGATAGCTTTATCTAGTTAGATGTCTTTCTATCGTTTTAAGATAATACGTAACGTAACTTTCGGTAGTATCTCGACCGTGGCATTCCTTTTAGGTTCTCTTATTTTCTTAGTATAAGATTATCGGCTATCTTAGCGGCGTTAATCTTCTTTAGTTATTAGTTCTTCTTAATAGAGGGTATCCGATTAATACGATATATTCTATAATAGTTATCCGGCTTCGTCTATCTATATATAATGTTTATAGAGGTAAAGTAACTATAAGGGAAGCAAACCTCGAGAGAGGCCTTATAGTCTAGTGCCGTCTTAAATTATCACTTCAGTATGGAGCGGAAGTGATAGGAGTGAAACCGTGGTATTAATATTGCTTGCTTCTATCTAAGAGAAAGGATTCCGACGGGGGAAAACACTCCTATAAGTAGGTAGATGAAATCTAGGTAGGGAAGACAGAGTAGGAAAGATTAACTTAGAACTATTAGTTTAGCGCACGCTAGGAACTAATAGTCTAAAGTTAAGATATGAAAGCGCAGATAAGAAATTAGACTGCATTATATGATCCGTAAGGTTCAATAGTACCTTAGGATTATATCGGAAGGGTACGAAGTTATCCGGAATCTCTATACTAAAGTCTAAATCTTAAGAAAAAGGCTTTATCGAGGTATAGGATAAGTCTATACCTCTAATATATAATAATCTATTTATTAAAGGGTTTACTCGGGGGAAAATACTAAGCGATATCGATATATATCTAAGGAAATATTATATCGTTTTAACCACTTACGACCGATAATTATATCGTGTTTTATATCGATAACTAAGAAATATACCCGGGCGGTTAGTCGGTGTTATATCTAGAAGTAGCCGAGGAGAGCGATATCTACTAGCTACAAAGGAGTTCCGTCGAATCCGCTAATCGGTTAAAGGTAGAAGTCTTAAAATCGGGGGAGGCGTAGGTATCGGATTAGTTTTTTCGCGAAAGCTACACTTATAAAGAGGTAGCCGCTAGCTTTAGTATTAACGAGTATAAATATAATAAGAGAGAGTCTATTAAAAGTTATAATATAAGGAAAAGCGAATAACCGGCCTCCTAAATATTATCTTAAAAAATCGGGAGTCCTATCTTTATCTTATATATTATAAACGTTAATATATTCCTTTAAAACGGAGTCTACTTATCTAAGGGTATCTAGTTTTTTAACTCTACGATATCCTCTACTTTATTAGAAGTATTTTTGTCGTAGGTAAGCTTCGCGGTATTAGCGACGGGTGCTTAAGATTAGCGGTTTATTAGTTCGTTAATACGGTTTATCCGGTTAAGGTAGGCCCGCTTCTTAAGATAATCGTTAGTATAATATCCCGGCTTCTTATAGTTAAGGTATAGCTTATTCTCGAGTAGTCGACGAAGCTAATTAGGTGTATATCGGCGTACGAACGACGTAGTAATAAGACGTTTATTAATAAGCTTAGGCGTTTCCGATTAGTTACTTATAATCGTAGTGCTATAGAAGGTTCCGCCTCTAGTATTATAAGTTATACGATATACGGGTTTATCCGCCTTAGCTTATTATAAGGCTATAACGATCTATATAGCCTTATTTATAAAAGCGTTAAAGTTAAGGTCGTATTAGATATAAGAAGATATAAAGGATATTCGAAGCTCTAAAGGGAGTTTTTAATTAAATAGTCGCTTTTAATCTATCTTAGGCTAGCTAGTCTCTCCGGCTAGTCGAAAGAACTTATTCTTAAAGGCCTAAAAGTTTATACTAGCCTTTATATAAAGGGTTTTAAACTCTAGGGTAGCCGTCTTAGTCTAGTTAAGGTTATAGTATTATTCTTATAAATAATCGAGGAGGGCTTAATAAGATATAATCGGCTAAGGGTATATATCTAAAAGGTATAATTATAGGTTATCGCTAGCGTCGCTGCTTAGGCGTCCTTTAATATAAGCTTATCGAGTAAGGTCGTTAACGAAGTAAGAAGTATTAATAATAACCTTATTCTTAACTTATCGGAACTAAGTATTAAACTTAAGGATATCCTTATTCTTCTAATTATAGAATACGGCGGGGTCCGGGAGGCGTTCCTTCGTCGACCGAAGGCCTCGGATATCGTTATCCTCGTCGGGAACCTCGATAATAAGAGGCTAAGGAGTATTACCTTAATTTAGTTTAGCGGTTTATCGGATTAGGGCATCTAGCTACTCCTAGAGTTTATTAGCCCTTTTCTCGGCGTTATAGCGGAGACGTCGTTCTTAGGCAGTCTTAGACTTTACGGCGACCTCGGTGTCGTTAGAGTTAGACGTGTTATTTATATTTATAGACACTTCGCGGCCCTTATAGCGCGAGTTTTCGGGATCTGCGTCCCGGTACTAGGATCCTGCACGTGTAATAGGTATCTTAGCGGTGGTGGTATAAGTCGCGCTTATAGCTATGTAACCGTTAAACTGTTTTAAGGGTTAGGATATTATCAGAAGCCTTCCTAGGCAGAGGAGGTGACCTATAGTTATGTCACGGTTAAGTAAACGGAGGGTCTTGATGGACCCAGTGGTTCCATTCAGATGCGAAAACTACAAGTGAAGAGGAAAAGAAGAGGAGGAGACCTACAGTCCCTGCCTCTCAGTAATAAATACAGGCGTTTCCTCCAGGCAGCGTTTGACTGCTTTGTCCCCCAGCTGACTCATCCAGAGGTCCAGGTACCTCCGTACCTTCCAGGCTGCCGTAACAATCAGCTACTTTGTACAAAATCGCAACATGTTCTCTGGCGACCTTTCAGAGGTCGTAACGGTGTCCTATGACTAAACGCTCACTGGACTCCGAAAGAAGTGCATAAATATGGCGCGTTCCTTGGTGAACGAACCCCGTATCGTCAAGAGCCACTTCACTGAGTACAAGGCCACCGGTGCGACGGCTCCAAGCATGCTGCCAGCAAAAGAGACTTAACTTGTACACCGAGAAGCACCTTTGGTATATGGCCAGCGAGATCCGCTACCCCTTCTGCGACACCGTTGAATTGGGCGCATGCAAGAATGACGCCGAGATTATAGCCGTCGCCAAAGGCGTAGATTCGCGCTGTCTTAGGCTCCCCTGCATAAGCCACATCAGTAAGACCATCGTTTGAATTAATTATACGTAAGGAAAGTTCCTGTTCAGGATTCTCTGCTACGTGCCGTCATGTGTTAAGATTTCATTATGTCAAACTGGGGCTATGTCTGGAACTGGAATGTAAGGATTACATGTCACTTTCAAGACCAATGAGCGCCGAAAGAGTTCACCGAAGCTTTCCATCAGCTCTTTTTGTTTTTATATTTTCCAGATAGAAGACTGTGAGTCTTGATTTAGATTCGGGCTAGTTCTGTTCAGTTGAAGCTTTACCCACGTGTTCATCACCCGATGCATGAAATTCATTCCCCAGGTGCAAAATACATCTTCTCGTTTTAAGCACCTTGTCTATACCGATGCATCCCAATCTAGGACGTCTGTATACTGCTGCGTATTGAAGACTGAGTAAGGCAGGTGGGTGCAGTGCAGGTGCTTGTGTCAGAATGGGGAAGAAGTAGGCCATAGCTGGAGTGAGCCCCGAGGTCCTACATGTAGCGTAAAACTGCCCCCGCCCCCTCCAAATACTGGCTACGTGACTGGATCACCCTTGTAAGGCTTCATGCTCACTAAATATTGATTGAACAATTTCTCACTGTTGTGCCGTCTTGGCACATCTACCGTGCCACAAAAGGGAGGGGGCAAGGCGGCAGCTTTCAGCAACGGTCAAACAACTGCCTTAGCCTAATCTTCAGACTTTCTAGCGGCCTAGATTTGCGTACCGGTGATGGTTCTCAAAGGTGAGATTCTACTAAGTCTACCATGAGGCAACTGAACCATGGAACGAAGGCTATTGTATCGGGCAGAAGAGTTCTCGTTCTTCTTCCGTATCAAACCTAGGTTTCGGAATATCCGTAAAGCTATGCCATCTCGAATGCAAGCAAAGTATCCCACCGAGCCTCCGTTCATTCCTGTTGCTAGTGTCTAGGCTGAATCCTCTTTTCCAATCGCATACAAATTGCGGTCGACGTACACTTTAGCGTCCCTCACCCCATTAACCAGGTCCCGCACAAATACACTGACTGAAGTGCACTTCAAGTCCGGGTAGAGGGTCTTGGCGTCTAAGTAGCCGAGGTACTGGGCGTGCTCGAGCGTGTTGTCGCCCCGGATACCACGACTGTACCTGTATTCGGCCAGGCCGAGCTGGAACATTGTAGGCATGTCTGTCGGGTTCGTGGAAAGGGCACTCTGCAGCGCCGCCATCTGCGCCTTCAGGTCAGCCTCCGAGATGGTCTCCCGCGGGACGGTCTCGCCTAGCTGCGCCTCGAGGGCGGCCCAGACGGCGTTCTGGGTGGTGAGCTCGCCGTAGGCGAATACGGAGCGGTTGAGCGTGCGCGGGTCCGTGATGATACGTGCGACGTAGCGGCCGATATCGGCCTGATCGATCATGGCGGTGCGCATCTCGCCGTCCCCAATGATGACATCACCGATGTTGACGGCCCCGGCGAGGGGGCCCGAGGTCAGCGCGGGCATTCCGATGTGGTACCACCAGCCGACGTCGATGACCGTGTAGGGCAGGTACAGGCGCTTGCAGCGGTCCAGAAGTTCCTCCTTGACCTCGCGAAGCTGCATGACGCCACGGGGCGCAACGGTGGCGAAAAAGCTGGGGACAAAGCGTCCCACCCCCGCCCGGTGGGCGGCGTCGATGAGGGACTCCGACTCGGCGCGCGCCGAGGGTAGGATGCAGGTAATGACAACGTCGGTCCCCACGAGGGCCGCCGCCAGGGCGTCCGTGTTAAGGAAGTTCACGGCTTCGACCGTGGCACCGGCCCAGGCCAACTTCTTATAGGCGTCACTCCCCGCCGACTCCGGGCGCGCCAAGGCCACGACGTGAAACTGATCGGGTGATGCCAGTAGCTGCGCTGTGATGGAACGCCCCGTCTCGCCTGAGGCGCCGGCGACGGCCACACGGAGCTTCTTGATGGTGGTCATGGCAAATTGGTTGGACTTATTCCTTGTATGAAAAAGGGTATATTTGGTTGGGTCGTCTTATGGTAGGGTGCATTTGACAGAACAACACATTTGCGAACATTTATAAGGCTCTAAAGACGGATAACGATCATTTGACGTAAAATGTCGGGTGGTTAATAAAACCCGAGACCGCGTTGTGGATCGCGCCCCCTTGATTACCAAGGTGGATACGATTTCCAATCAGACCCTTCCATAAGCGGTTCTAGAAAAGACCACGCCAGAATTGGTTGGACCGGAGCGTAGCGCGGTACATCAGCTGCGCCAGTACCACAGTAGGATTCGTTCGCCCCTGCGACCGCACAGCGCTATAGTACTTTAAACGGAGTAGAGCCCAGGCGTGTTGGGGGGATGCGGGTGAGCACTCAAGCAGATCCAAGCCTTCTTGTTCTATGAGACAACTTAACACACTCAGTATTGAAATGCCAAGCGGTGTAAAGATGCAAAATAACAAATCAACATTACGGTATAGAGCCAGTCCTCTACTCATATCAAGGCGCACCCGTCAATATATGTGATGCCTACACTTAAGGCAATAAAATGTCACGGCACCGTGTCGGACCTCAGGCCGGAGTCCGGCTGACCTAATACCACGTGACCCCCTACACTATATATCTAAACCACACAAGGCCCTACACTCAAGAAGACTTCCTCTTCATTGTGTAACAACAAACCCTTCATAGAACTAATAACATTGGACCGTCACATAAGAGACACTCCGCTTGAATGCCCTCACATCTCTTGAAGCCTCATATTGGGGCCCTCAATTTGAGTACCTCAATCCCAGTGGCCCTGCACTCCCGATGAACTACAGATGAACTCCTGCGCCCCATCCGCTGCCTAACGATGAGCTACATTGCCGTATGCGGGAAACCTGGCATCGTTAGCCGCCTGCCATTACCTGGCAATCGACTGTGGCAACAATAGACTTATTGCTGCTTAAGTAAGCTATATCCCGGTTTGGGTCGCGGGGGCACCACTTCCGGGTCCGAGGCTGGGGGGCTTTGATTTAGCCGCCGACCCATATCCCGAAACCCCTGCCGCCTACGGTAATTATATCTAGTGTGATACCTCATGAGCGATTTACGGCATTCCGAGCCTACATGGCGTGGATCACCTTCTAGCGTCAACCCTATATATCAGCCAAAACATCCTCGCGCGATACCCCGTGTTACCACCTTTGGACGTTTAACGCGCCCATGAATCTATTTCCACTTCAGAACCAAGGACTTCGTTCTTACCCGTATATTGGGATGTTTTCTACCTTGTTCACGATTCTCACCCTCTCAGCATTAGAGGCGAGCGGATCAGTTGTGCCCACGTCGACGAGCCGTGAGGTCGCCTCACAAGCCGGGCCCGTCCAGTCGCTTTGTACGCAGTACGCATACCTCAAGACCAACGGCTACGAGATCCTGAACAACCTGTGGGGCATCGACACAGCCACAAGCGGATCACAGTGCACCTACTACAACGGGGCCATCGGACCGGCCGTTGCCTTCAGCTCGGACTGGACGTGGGAGGGGAACGACAACACCGTCAAGAGCTACATCTACGCCAACCGCCTTTTTGAGCGGAAGCTGGTCAGCCGCATTGGCCGCCTGCCCACCACAGTCGAATGGTCCTACAACACAACCGGCCTCCGCGCCAACGTCGCCTACGACATCTTCACCCACACGGACGTCGACCATGTCAACTCCAATGGGGACTACGAACTCATGATCTGGCGGGTTGCCCATCTAGGCTATTTTGGTGCCAACTGTGCTAACACCCAGGTTGTCCGTACTTGCAGGCTCGATCGCTACGGGGGCATCTGGCCCATTACCGAATCAGTGACGGGATCTCCGGTGGGGAACGTGACGCTGGCCGGATACAATTGGGAGCTCTACACGGGATGGAATGGTGCGATGCGCGTGTACAGCTTCCTGCCACCAGCCAATGAGTCTTATCATTCGTTTACCGCTGATGTCAAGGTATTTTTTGACTATCTTGTCGACAAATACGCCTTCCCGGCCGACAAGCAGTATATGCTGAGTAAGTCCCCGCTCTTCTGTCACCACGTTACTCTTTCAAAAATTCGGGGGGTAGTTCAATTGGCGTATTGGGGTCCTGGCCAATCCTATCGCTGGTTACAGCGGCGGTAAATCACGTCTAACAATGAACACAGTCTACAACTTTGGAACTGAAGCTTTCACTGGTGGCCCTGCATATTTTGATGTTCCAAAATTCCAGGCCGAGGTCGAATGAAGTACAGTAGCATGGTTGAACTGGCCCCTAAAACCTGATAGAATTACCTAATTCTCAAAAAAAGCAAAACGGTGCGCCTGCCGATGATGAGCGTCCGTCCTGACGTTTTTCTCCCTTGGACTGCGATTAAGTGGCTGCATAGAATTCTGGACGGCGTTATCGGCTCCACTGAAGCGTTTCTGGAATAGGAACATCTTGACTACAGTTTAGGCAATGAACAGTTGGTCACTGATCCTGGGAATGCCGATGTAATCAAAACCAATATGAACGCAGTACTCAAGACGTTTCGTGGTGATATGAGCGAAGAGCTCATCCTGGTATTCGAGCACTACTTTGGCACCAACAGCGCGAAACAGAAAGCAACTGACCTCTATCGAAAGATCAACCCAATCATGAATTATGGTGCGAGCTGCTTTGTAATTGGCTTTCCCCTCTGTAGATATGATCTGACCACCTCCGTGTTGATAGATAGACTAAAGACGGGGTCGCTAAAGGAGTCGCATTGGCCGCGACGAAAGTTACCTGGAGGCGGCTCTCGAGTCACTAGACACCTTGGTGTTAATCACTGGAGCGGACAATCTCTCACCGAAGTTCCTCCCTCCTCTAGTCGGGCCTGTAGCTTGAATCTCGGCCCATCGAGCGGTGAGGAGGCTTAAGAAACACCTCGAACCCGCGTAACGCGAGCGGATGAAGTGCCTGGAAGACCAGTACCAGCCCCCAACAAGCTCCGGAGGAGAAAAATCTATTTTCGGGATCACCGCCCTGGAAAGTTCGGCGACTTCAATTTGATGATCAACAAGGTCACGTTGAACAACTTTGCCGCGATACACCAGACGAACATCCAGGTCACAAACCTGCTTCTCAACGGTCGGCGCCGTGTTCGGCGCCCTCACGGCGTTACGCGACAAGTTCGCTGCCACCCTGGGGCAGAGCGACAGCAGCCGATAGCGCGGCCCGGTTCCTGGCGCGGTTAGAAGTCAACATGGCTATGCTTCACCTGCTCTGAGCTACAGCGTCACATTACCGCCTGAATGCAACGGATAAGCCACTGCCAATCCAATGGGTCGCGAAGTTTTCCATGCCGGCTCCTGATGCCATAATCACGGTGGAGGCCGGAGGATGCGTCCATTTACGAAAGTGCGAGGCCTTCCAGAGTTACGATGTTCAGCGTCAATCTAAATAGACGTGGCATAAGCTTGGACCCCCATGAGGTGTCCACCCCATCAGAACACCAGAGCGGGAGACGGTCTCAACAGATGCACCTCAAGTAGATATATTAGAATAACTCTAACACTAAAGTATCTACGTATAAGTCGATAACTTATCTTTTATAACTTAGTGTAGAACGGTATTTATCTAGATATCGTTTATAAATATAGGTATAAGATGAAAGAGGGAAGAATGAGGATGCTAAGGAGTTGAATATTATATCTCTATAATACGCGGTTATTAGAATATTAGTGTTAGAAGGTCTATAAATAGCCTTATCTTATCTTTAAGACGTGTGGCTGTTTCATGGGGTGGAGTCGTGACATGGGTCCGAGCTTATAGCCTGGGCCCGCGATGATTTGATATGGTGGTTCGGGCTGCGACCCTGGTAGGATTATAGGGAGTATGCGCTTAAGTAAGACAATACTAGATAATTTAAAAGTTTCCAGTCTGATTTCCTAAATCCACAGTCAACGGGGAGGGTGAAGGGCGTCTATGCGTCCGTTGGTTGTAAAGGGGTATAGATATAACCGCTAAAACCCACCGCACCTCCACGTTACTGAGTGAACAGTAAGCGCAATAGCAGGGACCATTCCTATTTCACAGGACCTGCCACTTGATTTAACGGGGTTTATGGGGCCTTGGGCTTGATTCTATCCAATTGGGCAATTGTCGGAGTAAGATTGCTTACCAGGAAGCCACGGGGATCTACACACCGGACACCCCGGCATTAGCCTAGCATTTGCCGCCCACTGTCGACATAGTAAGCCCGGATTCCTGACATATCGAGTGCTCTAACTTAGTAAGGCAGCTCCATGGTCACGATGAATAACCAATCAATGGTCAAAAATTAAACGGGCAGGGCATCTCTGAAGCTGGAAGAGAAAGTGGATTAAATGGTATACGATTGTTAATTCCGAGACACCTGCCCGGCGGTCACGAGCCAGCTCGATGACTACATCCTTTAGGGACCAGGAGAGCAAGGCGAAGTTTGTAGATTACTATTATCGTCGTGGGCAATGGTAGAGAGACACCGCTGTAATGGATCAAAGCCTGGCACATCAAGCAACATACGGGGATATAAATGAAGCCCCTGGTCCGAGGACCGAATTTCTACCTTATGCAGCAGAGCAGAACCATCAAGGACGACTACAACACGTCTCAGCCGAACCCCAAAGGCTCCAATATTTCATAGCACTCTCTTCATCCAATCCACCCGTGGCGTCGCCTTGCGTCCTCACGATGCGCTTCGCCTCCGCCACCCTTCTCCTGGCCGGCGCGGCGTCCTTGGCCTGGGCCGCGGCCGTTCAGCCGCGCTACACGGAGGCGGAGAAGTGGCGCGACTACAGGCTCATGACGGCGAGTCTCCAGGAGGACGGGCTATGCCGTACGTACCCGCAGCGCGAGGAGCCGTCGTACTCGAGCTGGGCGGCCATGTGCGAGCCCACGTGCGCGGACGCGCGCGCGCTGGCCAAGACGCGCGGCGATGCCGTCTTCAGCGTCAGCTGCCTCGCGACGGGCGTGCGCCTCGAAACGCTGCGTGACCCCGCCGGCGCCGCCTACCACCTGGGCGAGTGCAAGTGCAACCTGCCCGTTGTCAACTGGGTCGGCGAGGCCGTCGTCGAGGCCCTGCCGGCCATCGGCCACGTCGCCTGCGCCGTCTGGGAGCTCGCCGGCAAGGAGGCGGCCCGGCTGCTGCTGTCGCTGCGCGGCGCCGCTGCCGCCAAAACGAGCACCCAGACCCTCATCAAGGTCGCCAAGATGCTCCGGAACCAGGGCAAGGGCCTCAGCGACTGGGAGAAGTGGGTCCAGGAGCGCGTGGACTCGGGCGACGCCTGTAACTTCAGCGCCAAGAAGCTCTTCGAGGACTTTACCAGCATCGACAACAGTGTCCTCAGGAACGTTTAAGAAGGTTATGGTCCCTATGGATGTTGGGGAGGGGGCGCACTTTGGGCTTTTCCACGTCATGGTCATCCATATCAGCGTTTGGTCGAGCCAGGCCTCAAGGGTCTTGGTTTATGCTCATTCCTCCTTCTAGTTCCCCTATATATGTGGGTTCTATATGTATATATTGGGTGCAGTCTGCAAGCAGGACAAACAATGGCAAATATATCGACTTGGATCATTTGGCTCATCGAGATTGGGAGCCGGGAGCCTGTTCCAGTGGAGTGTCGTTGCGATAGCTCGACTCATCGAGCGCACCGTAACCCGTGTTGCCACCAGCCGGCGCGGGATTCTTGCGGCGCTTCGAGCGGAAAAGGAAAGTGACGGCCGAGCAGCAGCCGCCACGCGACTCCATGGGCAGGACGCGGAGGCGCAGGATGGTCCACACGCAGGTGGACAGGATGACGATCTCGGGGACGGCCGTCATGAGCAGGTAGAGGGTGGGGCTGCCGACGACGGCGTTGAAAACCTTGTCGGCGGTGGCGACGTAGAGCAGGGCGTAGAGGAGGCGCACGCCGAGAAGCGGCAGGCCCACCAGCAGGCAGGTGAACTGGACGGCCTCTTCAGTCGGCACAAGGGCGCGGCGGCACGGCCGCGCGAGGTAGGCGCCGAGGCCGGCCACGTACAGGTAAATGACGACGGTCACGGCGATGCCGGTGCGGCTGTAGGGTGTCGGCGCCAGCGGGTCGTCGATCTTGGAGATGGTGACGAAGCCGGCGATGGACACGCCGATGCAGGCGTAGGTGATGAGCGACGGGACGAGCAAGACGACGTCGCCCACCGCCTTGATGAAGATGTTGCTTTGCGACGGCTATCAGACGAGAAGACGGGAGGAAAACCGGTAGGCCAGAAGGGAGCAGCAGAGAGGGGGAGGAACATACAGCCTCTCGAGCATCTCCAGGAGCAGAAAGATGAGCACCAGGATGCCAAAGGACTCGCACACGAGCACGCCGGCCCAAAGGCCGGGCGAGCTGTTGTTGACGGTGGCCAGCATGCAGCTGCCGCCAACGAGGCGGAACAGCGACAGGAACGTGGTGCCGAACCAGCCGAGCCGGCCCGAGAGGCGGAACCAGATGCCCAGCGGCAGGAAGACGGCGAAGACGATGACCTGCAGGATGGCGATGCCGTCACGGAACTCGATCACGCCGGCGGCCATGGTCGGGTCAGGCTAGTGCTGTTGGCCTGTAGGCAATTGGGGGGGCGACGGAAGAGCCGGGGGGGTGAGGTCGTCGTGAAAGCACAAGATGCCCTGGGGACGCTCCCGACGAAAAGGAATACAGCCACGACCGATCGGCGCCGGGCCGACGACGACGACTGGAGGCACGGTCTCTTCCGCGTGCCGACGAGCCGGTCCCATGCGCCCGTTTCCCACGAGCCGTCGATGGCCCATCGACAGCCCCTTCGCACACGCTGCCGGGGACATGCATCCCATCTCGGACGCGGCCGCGTCACCCTCGAGCGTGGTCGAGCCCAACATTGCAGTGCTGTGGCTGCGTGTCGCCCACACAGTGGTCTCTCTCTTGTTCGTAGGGCTCAACGGCCGTGCCCATGGGCGGCGGTAGCCACTAAACAGGGTGCTGGGAGTGCCCACGGGCGGGGACAACCACTGAACAAGGCCCTGAGAGAGAGGGACCACCCCCGCTATGGCGCAGGGGCCCGTCCACCCGTGTCAGCGCCAAGAACCGCTCCAGCAGGGCTTCCCATGGGGCGTGCGTGGCTGACACGAGTCAGCAACGAATGGCTGACCCCCCCCCCCCCACCCCAAATTCGTGGCCCGAAGAAGGGGTTCCGGAGCCAGGCGAACCCCCTCGAGGTGGTCGTGTTGACAGAAGCACCAAGAGTGGAAGCAGCTCGGGCTGGCATTGCCGCGGGGGCCGCCACCCTCTCATCCTCGTCCGCGTGGAGCCTGCGATGGCCCGTCGGGCCTCCGCACCCAGCAGGCTGTCAGCCAGCAGCGCTCGGCCAGTATGCGAGAGACGGGCACCCGTGCCAGATGGCATGACCGAACCACGTCTGACCCAGCCTGGGTATGGCGGTAGGGTCAGTTAGCCAAGCCGCCTGGTTCGTGTCGTGCCATATGGTTCGGCCCGTTGGGGGCTCACGACCATGCCGCCATGCCGCAGAAAGGCTTGCCCGTGTGCAGCGTGTCCCGGCTGTCGAGGGGAATCGTGGCTATATACCCTTTCGCCGGTGCTCACGGATGGGCCGCCCCCGACGCCGACCCGGCTCGCCGTTGAGACCTTGACTGACTGTCGTACGCCCAGCCCACCACGACATTCGGGCCAAAGCACCGCCCGCGCGCTCTCGTTCTCGTCTTTCCCCATCGCTTGTCCCCTCCGTGTCCGCGCCGGGCCGCTGTCGCTCGCCGGTAGCTACACGACCATGGACATCGTCTCGGTGCCCCTCCGGAACTTCGCCGTGTCGGCCAGCGTCGTCACCACGGCGTCCTTCTGGTCGGCCTACCGCTCGCCCGTCTTCCTCGTGGGCTTCGCCTACTACGGCTGTGTGGCGCTGGTGTGGTTCCTGCATGTCGCCGTCTGGGCCCTCTGGCGCATCTTGATCAAACCCAATTTCTTCTCCGACTTCCGCCAGCTGCCGGAGCCCACGGTAGGTGGCACGCCGGCCGGGGCCGCGATGGGTGGCGCGTACGTGTCGGATGCTAACCAGTCCCCACTGTACAGAAAGGCCGGAATTGGTGGAATGGATACGTGCACGAGGCCTTCTTCGGCATGAAGGGCCTTGCCATTTCCCGCTGGTAGGTCCCCCCCCAGACCAGGAGACGGGGGAGACGAAGGCTCACGGTGCGTTCCCGTGCCAGGTCCCATGAACTCGACCACCAGGGCGCGTTCCGGTACCGCGGAATCCTCAACAGCGACCGGCTCATCTTCACGTCGGTCGAGGGCGTGGCCGAGATCCTCCAGCGGCACTACGACTTCATCCAGCCGGAGCAGGTCAAGATGTTCGCCGAGCCGGCCATCGGGCCGGGCCTGGTGCTGGTCAACGGCGAGGAGCACCGGCGGCAGCGGCGCGAGCTGATGCCGTCCTTCTCGATGCGCAACATCCGCGAGCTGCACCCCGTCTTCTGGGGCAAGGCGGTCGAGATGGCCCACAAGTTCGAGCAGCTCATCGCCGAGGCCGGCACCGCGAGCGGCTTCTCGGCGCCCATCCTGATCGACCACTGGGTCGGCCTCGGCGCGCTCGACGTCATCTCCAAGGCGGCGCTCGGCGTCGACTTCGAGGCCATCGCGCACCCCGAGTCGGCGCTCGTGTCGAGCTACCGCCGCGTCTTCGAGCCCACCACCTTCTGGGCCGTCGTCGGCTTCCTCAAGCTCGTCTTCCCGGCCCGGCTCGTCGAGAGCCTGCCGGTGCGCGAGGGCGTCGAGGCGCTCGCGGCCGTGAAGCTGCTGCGCGCGCGCTGCGCCCGCTCCGTCGCCGAGAAGAAGGCCCAGCTGGCGCGCGGCGCCCTCGACACCAACGACATCATCAGCGCCCTCGTGCGCGACCGCAAGGTGGCCGACGACGGCGACCTCGTCACGCACATGCTCATGATGCTGGGCGCCGGCCACGAGACCGTCTCGGTCGGCCTCATCTGGTGCATGTACGAGTTCTGCCGGCGGCCCGCGTGGCAGCGCGCCGTCCGCGCCGAGGTGCGCGCCGCCATGCCCGGCCCCGACGCCGCCGGCGCGCCCTCGCCCGACACCGTCGACCCCGACGCGTGCCCGCTGCTCAACGCCTTCCTGCACGAGTGCCTGCGCTACTGGCCGCCCATCCCGCAGATCGTGCGCGCCGCCGCCGTCGACACCGCCGTCGCCGGCGTGCCCGTGCCGCGCCATACCAAGCTGCAGCTCTCCATCGTCGGCTTCAACCGCGACGAGCAGAACTGGGGCCCCGATGCCGCCGTCTTCCGGCCCGAGCGCTGGCTGCGCCCGCCCGCCGGCGACGGCGCCCGCCGCGTCTTCGAGCCCAAGGGCGGCGCCACCTCCAAGTACGCCTTCATGACCTTCATCCACGGCCCCCGCGACTGCCCCGGCCGCGTCTTCTCGCGCCACGAGATGCTCGCCGCCCTCGCCTGCTGGGTCGGCCGCTTCGACTGGGTCCTCACCGACCCGGCCCAGATGGACGAGGCCAACGTCGCCGTCGCCGGCGGCAGCTTCTCGGCCAAGCCCGTCCACGGCATCTACATGCACGCGAGACGGGCCCCCGGCTGGTAGGCGGGCCTGCCGCCAGCGGCGACGCGCGCCGTGGAGCCGCCGTCTCGGGGGGGGGGGGGGGGGGCCGAGCAAGGACGGGGCGATGCAGTATCGCCGCTTGGAAGTGCGTGCTGGACACCGGCAGGCTCGGGCGGGCAGATTTCGCCGACGGACGGGCGGCGTTCGGCGCTCGCCCAAGCCGGACCTCTTGGACAGGTATATAATACATGGGAAGGACTCGCACTGTTGGATAGGCCCGCCCCACTAGCCGACGCTCGGGGTGTCCCTCAAGGCCCTGACCGCGGCCGTTACAGCGCAGGCACGCGCGCGAAAATACAGGACCCGGCGCTACATGTATGCACTCGTGCCACGTCTGTCCCGTAAAACCGCATCTCACCATGCACCAAGAATCCAATGCGCACAACGTACAACGGCGCCGGGTCCAAAGACGAAGAAAACCTCTCCTTCCGGTATGCGCATCATGGCACCAGGTCGGAGCCCGCTCCATGCGGTGCTGTACTTGTGTACTACTGGCAGCTTGGCGGCCAAGCGTCGCGCCGCTGTAGAACGTGCTCTGTCGTGATAAACTCATCCCCCAGAGGACCATGCCTGCAAGCGCGCTACTTAACTCCGTGCTCTTTACTAAACAAAAACGCCAAACCTCCCGTGTTGTCCGAGCGCGTGTACCCGGATGCGGCGCACCCCGTGACCCCCCGCGCCTATCCCGCCTATTGGGCCCGAACTCTCTCCCATCGACCCTACAGGCTCGCGGCGAGCTTCGCCGCCATCTTCTCGGCCAGGGAGTGCAGGCTCTGGCTCTGCGTGACGTCGAAGATGGTGGCGCTGGGCACGACGGTGGCCGCCAGCCAGTTGCGCAACTCGACGGCGACGAGCGAGTCGACGCCCAGCGCCGCCAGCGGCTGGCCCGCGTCCACCGCCTCGGGCGCCAGCACAAACATTTCGGCTAGCCGCTGCCGCAGCGCCGCCACGAGCAGCGCGAGCCGGGTTGCCGCCGTCGTCGCCGGGGCCCGTAGCCTCTCCCCCAGAGACGCGCCGCCGCCCCCGTCTCGGGCCTCCCCCCGCGACGCCGGACTGCCGTTGTCGCCGCCCTGGTGCCGCCGCGGCACCGCGGCAAACCGCCGCTCTCGGCGCCAGGCGGGCCCTGTCGTTGTCCGGTGCGGCTGCTCCTCGTCGTCGGGGGCTGTCCACGGCGCGAGGCCGGCCAGGACCTCGCCGGCGCGCGGGTGTCGGATGCCGAGCTCGACGAGGCGCAGGACCTCGGGCACGTCATGGGCGCGCCAGCCGGCGCGGGCGGCGCGGTCGGCGACGCCGGCGGTGCGCGCGACGTAGCCGGCGCCGAGCACGGCGCCGAGGGCCACCGAGACGGCGGGACGGCCGTGCGCGACGCGATGGCGCACCAGCGCGTCCTGGACCGTCGACGCCGCCGTGTAGTTCGCCTGGCCGTGGGAGCCGACGAGGCCGGTGACGGACGAGAGGGCGACGAAGAAGTCGAGATCGCCGTCGGCCTCGGCATCGGCCGTCTCCGCAAGATGGCGCGTGCCCGCGTATTTGGCCCCTAGCGGCGTCTGCCACTGCGCCCACGTCATGTCGGCCCAGGCCACGTCGGCGAGCGCGAGCGCCGCGTGCACCACGCCGCGGATGGGAACGAGGCGGCGCACCAGCGCCAGGAAGCGCGCCACGTCGGCGCCGTCGGCCACGTCGCACGCGTACGGGATCAGCCGCGCCCCGCGCGTCCCCAGCTCCGTCTCGAGCGCCCGCGTGTCCGCCGCCGCCGTGGACGCCCGGCGTGACACCGCGATCACCGTCTTGGCGCCCTGCCGCACGAGCCAGCGCACCACTTCGCGGCCGACGCCCAGCAGGCCGCCGACGACGAGGTACGCCGCATTGGGGTCGAGGCCGAGGTCGGGGGCGGCCGGGGCCTGTTGGGCTGTCAGTAGGTTGCCGGGCGGGTGAACGGGGTGTGGAGAGACGCGACGTACCAATGGCCCCCCAAGTTGATCCCGACCGTCCGGCATTCGCACAATCTGTTCATGCTGCGCCTCGTGCCGCCGCAGCCGTGGGACGAGTACCTCGCCGTTCCTGACGGCCAGCTCGTACTCGGAGACGTTGCCGGCGTCCATGATGCGCAGCACGCCGCAGATGGCCTGGACCGAGTCCGCGTGCCACACGTCCCGCTCGGGGTCCAGATCCAGGGAGACGTACTTCTCGTTTCCCTGCTCCAGGCGGAGGGTACGGAGCAGTCCGGTGTGCAGGGCCCCTTCGGGGCTCGGCGTGTCAATAGTAGCGCCCCGCGAGATCCAGAGAACTTGGCCGGCGGCGAGCATGAGAGCCTTGAGGTTGTCAAATTGATCCGCGGTGAGAGCCGAGAGCGTGGGCTCGCCTGTGGCCACGATGACGACTGTGGACATGGCGGATAACAGGGGGCTCCCCACATCAACGTGGCAGAGGTCGGCGCCCACGGAGCCATCAAGGGCAGCCCGGATACTCTCGAAGCTCCGAGCCGGTATCCTTGTCGCTAGAGGAAAATGGGTTAACCCAACCGTCTTCTTCAGTGTGAGGGAGCGCGCGACCGGCTCCTCTATCGCCGTGGCGATCATGACGGAGTAGTTGGACGCCTCGGCGGGGCCGGCGTCGCCGAGCGCGACGTCGAGGCCGCCGAAGCCGGCGGCGGCCAGGTGGCGGCCCCAAGCCGGGGCACTCAACAGGGGCGAGGCGGCGCGCTCAGGCTCCTCGCTTAGCCACCAGCCGGGGAAGAGGCCGAAGGCGAGGCTCTGGTCGGCGTGCGGCGTCGTCGTCTCGAGCAGGACGAGCCGGCCCCCGGGCCGCAGGAGCTCCCGCGCGTGCCGCAGCGTCCGCGTGAGGCTCTTGGTCGCGTGCAGGCAGTTGCACGAGAGCACGAGGTCGTACGTGCCGACGGCAAAGCCTTGCGCCGCCGGGTCGCGCTCGATATCGAGTTTGCCAAAGGCCAGGCGGCCGGCGTGGGCCGCGAACCGCCGCCCCGCCGCCTCGAAGAACCCCGCGGACACATCAGTAAAGGTAAAGAGGCCGGGGGCTTTCTCCGTGTCCGTCGTAGCCGTGGCCACCGCCGTCGTCAGCCCGCGCAGCGCCGCCTCGGTACAGGAGCCGGTGCCGGCGCCGATCTCGAGGACGCGGGCGCCGGGGTGGGCGTGCGCGAACAAGCGCAGGTACTTTTCAACGTGACTCAGGCAACGCGTGAGCTTGATCATGTTCGCGTAGTACTCGGATAGGAAGCCGTCGCGGGCCAGCACCTCGAGCGGGTCAGCCTCGCCGCGCAAAAAGGCTGGCAGGTGCCGGTCCACGAGGGCCAGCATGCGGCCGTTGATGCTCGCTGCCATCACTCGGGCGTATAGCGCCTGTTTCGCCTCTTCGTTCACCACCGCCTTCGCCGCGTAAAAGGCCGTGTCCTGTTCGCGCATCCAGTCCACGTACTTTCGGTGGTGCCACGCCAGTTGAGCCTCGACCTCGGGCGTGAGGCGGGTCAGGTGGTCGTGGATCACGTTGTACGTCGCCTGGAGGAGCTCATCGAATGTCTCGCGCTCCTCCGCAGGCGGTGGTTCAGTGATGCGCGACTGGAGGTCCGCGGGCGCCAGGAAGTCGAGACTGGGCCCCCAAACGGTTTGGAGCAGCACCAGCTCCTCTCCAGGCCCTGGTGCGGCGCTATCGGCGATGGACACCATTGCAAGCCCGTTGATCTGGATCAGCGGCATACGACTGGGGTCTTTGCCGTCAAAAACGGACACATGTACTTCAAACCCCCCTTGACTCTCGTGAACCGTACGGACGGCGAGTCCGAGCTCGACGCCGGCTCCTGAGGGTAGATGGGGGCTGATAAATAGGCTCTTGATGGTGCGCGGAACGGAAAGACCCATGGAGCGCTGCATCGTCTCCGAGAGCGCACCCCACGCCGCGTGGATGCAAGTATCGAGCGTTGTAGGATGGACCAGACAGTCCGAGGGAGACGGCGATGGTGTCATGGCGAGCGTATCGGGAATGGTAACCGTGATCTCGGCTGCGCCGCCCCCGGCTGCCAGCCGTGTCACGTTCCGGAACGAGGGGCCCAGGCTGGGACCCGTTCGCTCCACAAACCTGTAGAAACGCCCGACATCCATGGGCAAGAGGCTGAGGCTGTCCCGGAGTGGTATCGGCGTAGGCTGCCCTACCGCTCGTGCTACCCGGCCGTGACAGTGGTGCGTCCAGCCGCCGTTGCCTGTCGTGCGACTGTAGAAGGCGAACTCCTTCTCTGCCGGAGCAGCATGTCCGCCTGGGCTGGGACTGAGAGGGCTCCGGACGGTGAGCTGGACCTCGATGGATTCCTGCGTCTTGGGGAGGACGACAGCGGCGGCGAGATCGACGCCGCGGAGCTCGTAGGCGTGCCCGCTCTCCGCACCGTCGAGCTGCCGCATGGCCTCAGTGACCATGACGACGAGCCCGGCGGCCGGGAAGAGAATCTCAGACTGCACCACGTGGTGCTGGACCCAGGGCAGGTCGGCCGGCCGCAGCATGTTGCGCCATACGGCTGTGTTTGGGTGGAGGCCCTCAACGCGCGTTCCCAGGATGTCGTGGTGCGCGTGCGGGCGTTGCAGGTAGTCCTGGGCAACGCCCGGCACGTCCCAGTACCGCGCCGCGTGGTTCCACGGGTACAAGGGGAGGTCAGGGATGACCGCGCGGTGGTCGTGGCCACCGTCGGGATTATTGACTCTGGCCAGGTCGACGTGTTGGCCGCGGCTGTGAAGAAAAGCAGCCAGTTCCTGCGTCGTCTTGATGGCGTCTTCGCCGCGCCGGAGGCAGCTGCTCACGTGAGCCTTGAGCCCCGGCTGTCCCATGTCGTCCAGGATCTGACGAATGGGGCCTTGTAGAGTCCCATGCGGTCCGATCTCAATGAGTAGATCGACTTGGGGGACCGAACGACTGGGCGCTTGTTCGGCCCCAAGGATCATGGCGCGGAGGCAGTCATCGAACTGGACTGGTTGCGTCATGTTGCGGACCCAGTGGCCCGGGTCACGGAGAACACTGGAGTCACGGATGAGGCCACCCGTGACGGGCGATGAGAATAGGGCAGTGAATTCTCTGGGTCCCTGGACATGGGCGCACAGTCCCGCGAAGTAATCGGGCGCCAGGGCCTCCATCTCGGCCGAGTGGTAGGCCGCGGGTACCCGCAGGCGGCGCACGAAGGCATTGTCCGCCCGGGCGAGGGCCTCGATCTTCCCGAGGGCGGCGCTGTCGCCTGAAAGGGTGACGCTTGACGGGCTGTTGACGCAGGCGATGACGGCCGCGGATGCCGTGTCCGCGGTGTTCATATACTCGGCCGCCTGCGCCTGGCTTACGGCCACGGCCGTCATGGCACCGCGCGCTCGTCCCGCCTGCACGAAGTCGTGCGTCAGCCGGCCGCGGATGTATGCGACAGCGATGGCCTCCTCGAAACTCAATGCGCCTGCCGCGAACGCCGCCGCGATCTCGCCGCTCGAGTGGCCCGTCGTGGCGCTGGGCTGGATTCCCCACGCGTCCAGGAGACGTACGAGCGCCAGCTGTAATATGACAGTCACGGGAAAACTCAGATACGGCAAGTCCAGTTTAGTGTCCTTCTTGGAGCGGTTGATCTCCTCTGTTCATTTGAGTATCAGCCAGGGTCGTTTTGGTAGAATCCATGAAAGAAAGGAAAGAGTAGCGGGGGAAGAAACATACCCAGAAGATTCCAATTCGCACCGAGCTTACGCAAACAGGCCCCGGCTTCCTGCAGCGCGTCGGCAAAAACGGGGTAAGCGACGAGCTCGCGACCCATGGCGTACCACTGGGCGCCCTGGCCAGTGAAGACGAAGCCCAGTCGCGGCGCCGCCGACGGGGCGTTCTGGGGTTTCAGCGAGCCGTTTGTGAGTAGGTGCAAAAGCTCTGTTTGCGTGGCGGCGCTCCCCGCCACACGCCAGCCAAAGTGTGTTCGCCGCGCATTGAGCGTGTGCGCCAGGTCTGGCAGGTTCACGCAGCGCCGGCTCGGCGTGTCGAGGTAGTCGGCGAGCTGGTGGACCGTCGCATGCAGGCCGGCCTCGTCTCGCGCGCTGAGAACGAAAATCTGGCGGTGGCATAGCGGGGGGAGGGGCGGCGGGCAGCCGCTGGCCTCGTCGTCTTCGGTCCCCGACGACGATATGTCCGGCGTGTGATTCTCCACGGGCGACGCGCCGCAGTCGGTCCAGGGCGAGTACACGCCGCTTTCGCTAGAGTCGCGCCGACCTGGGACCTCGGCCGCGTCGAGACCAGGGACGAGATAGCGCGCGTCCTCGATAATGACGTGCGTGTTGGCGCCGCCCGCCCCGAAGTTGCTAATGGACGCCCGACGCAACCGCCCCTCAGGCCAGGACATCAGCTCCGTGGGGACCTGGGGGCACAGTATTAGCCACAGGTCGCACTCTACCGAATACGTAGTTACCAAGGGGAGAGGGAGACGCGTACCTTGATATTCAGTCCGGCAAAGTCTATGCCGGGGTTCTCCTGGGTGAAAAGCGCCTGGGGCGGGATTTGGTCGTGCTGCAGCATCATGGCGACCTTGATAACGGCGGCCAGGCCGCTGGTGGACTCGGTGTGGCCAAAGTTGGCCTTAACTGAGCCAACGTAGAGGGGGGTTCCGGGGTCGGCGCTGCCACGACCGCAGCCAAGCACGCTGCCCAGCGCGCGCAGCTCAACACTGTCGCCGGCGCGAGTGCCGGTGCCATGGGCTTCCACGTAGGCCGTGTCGCGCGGGTCGAGGCCGGCGCGCGCGTAGCAGCCACGGATCAGTCGCTCCTGCGCCGCCTGCGATGGCGTCGTGATGGTCGTCGTCTTGCCATCCTGGTTCATGCCCGTTTCGCGGATCACCGCCCGCACCGGGTCGCCATCGCGCAGCGCCGCCGCCAGCGGCTTCAGCACCATCGACGCGATGCCCTCGCCGCGCCCGTAGCCCTCGGCGGCGGCGTCAAAGCCGTACGACTTGCCGCTCTTTCCCGTCAGGCTGTGTGGGGAGAGAGAGAATGGTGAGTCAAGAAGACCCAAGGGAGCAGTGAATCGGAAAGGGGGATCTTGGTCAACGCTTACCCAAGGTTCGACAAGCTCATTGAGGAGCCGGGATGCAATATGAGGTTGGCGCCTCCGACGACCGCCATCGATGACTCACCCGTGCGCAAGCTTTGGCAGGCCAGATGCAGCGCCGCCAGCGTCGTAGAGCAGGCCGTGTCAACGCTCACGCTAGGACCGCGCAAGTCGAAAAAGTGCGAGAGTCGATTGGCCGTAAAGGCGGCCGCGTTGCCCGTCACATGGTAGCGCGGCAGGTTCTCGGGGTCACGCATCAGCAGATCATGGTAGTCGCGAAACATGGACCCCGCAAACACGGCCGTTTCTGAGCCTGCGATTTGATCTAGCGTCAAGCCGGCTTTCGGGAGTGTCAGTGTGTCAGGATCTAGAAAGTCTCGGGGGGGGGGGGGGGTGGGGGGGGGGGGGGGGGGGGGGGGGGGGGGGGGGGGGGGGAGGGGGGGGGGGGGGGGGGGGGGGAGGGGGGGGGGGGGGGGCAACTGCCGCGGCAGGACTATCGTCAGGAGGGAATGAGATTCATACCCGTCTGGAAGGCCTCAAACGTGGTCTCGAGGAGGAGTCGGACTTGAGGGTCCATGGCCTTTTCACATTTCAGTCTCTTGTTTTCACGTCGTGCTGACACGGGCATCTGACCTTGGACATGTCGGCCGTGAAGTTGAAGAACGACGCATCCCATTGGGCGGGGTCCTCTGCGAGGAAATGGCCTCCGGCACTGTGAAACTGGTGATTGTCAGTTTGATGGGCTCGGTTGAACCGGTCTGTCCCCATTCGCGCTGCTTACACTGCCCAGGTGCTCCGGTTGGGGGTGGGTGAAGGCCTGCTCGTTCAGGCGCTCCTTCGGCCATCCGGACCAGGTATTTCGGGCGGCAGCGCAGACCTCCCACAGCTTTTCCGGCGTGTCTGCATGGCCGGGGAGGCGGCATCCCATGCCAATGATGGCGATGGGGGTGGTCTGGGGTTGCGTCATGGCAATGGTTGGTGGTGCCGCGGTTTCATCAGCGTCGGTCCATGTAACGCGGGCATGTGAAGGGAAATGCAGGTCATGTGTCTGTCCCTGGGCAAGCTTTTGTCCTCCCAGATATGAGGGATGTCTGGTTCCACGGTGCCGTGGACCCGGGACCCGTGTGATGCCTGGATGTAGGGAGACTTCCGTGGACAAAGGGCGGGCGTCGGTACGAGATCGCACCGGTGATCAATGATCTCGAGGGAGGCAGCGGCGCACAACAGCTCGAAGAGGCTGACCAAGAGCAACGTCGAAGAACCACCCACGTTCCCAAGATAACCAGGGTATTCCTCTCGACTCTTGGCGGGTGAGAGGATACGGCCGAGTGGACTAGGCGTGCATGCAGCTGTATTGAAGGTTATTTGCTCGTCCAAGGTGCTCCGAGGCTGAAGGGTCCGCCCTGGCCCTCCTCCGTCTCCCCCTCCACCTCGGAAGCCAGCCGCGGCACTCACCGACCCCACTGATGACCAACGGTATCTCCTCAGCATAGCCAGAGATACTATGTAGAAAAACGGCATATAGGGAGGTGGTGCAGCTGTATGCACCTCGATGCGTTGGCCAGAGCTAACTGCATACGTCGTTAATTCATCGCAGACCACCAGTCCTATGCAGGTTGAGTTCCTGGGTCGGCTGGTGCCCATCGACCGAGTCCACCCATACGTCCGAATCGAGTATAAGTTTCCCCGCCTCGGTGCATTATTTAGACTGTTTACCCCATCCGTCGGCGTGTCCCACCGACCTACCACAATACTCGTGCCATGCATGCTGCTTGCCTGTGCAGATGCGTTTGTGTCTTGCTCCCTCGTGATGGTGTTTGCCCGCGCCGCTCAAGTCTAAGGCCATCGGAGGCGGACCAAGGGTGGTGGACACGCCGACCCATGGGCTCAACGGTGCTTCGGCCACGGCTATTCCTGGTGATTGATCAACATCAGTGGTAGGGGGTAGATAAGGGAGGGAAGGACAACTCGCCCGGTCCATACTAGCCCCCGCCACGCTCGCTTCCCACGTCTTCCCCGTGTTGTGCCTCATCCCCAACACTTTTTCCATCTTGTCGTCACCGTTTTCTCGCCCGTCGTATTGCTGGCGGCATCATCAGCAACAGCAGAAATCATGGGTGAACTCGTGATGCCAGCCAAGGAGCGCGTCTACAAGAGCGTGTACTCACCCTCCTTCCTCGCGCGCGTATATGACTACTATGTGTTGGGCTTCAACATGAAGTATGCGTGGGGGTGCGCGACTGACTCGGTGCTCGTTCCCTTCTTCAGCGACAATATGTCGCATCGACACATGGACATCGGTGTGGCCACTGGCTACCTGCCAGCCAAGATCCTCAGTCGCCCGCTGCGCCGGCTGGAGAAGCAGCACCTGACTCTCGTCGATTTCAATGAGACATCGCTCAATGCCGCGCGCGCGCGCGTCCAGGCCGCCTCTTCCGTGACGACGATCGATTGCGTGCAGGCCGATGTCACGGAGCCGCTGCCGCCGGCTCTCGCGGCCGAGGCCCGGAGCTACGACAGTATGACCATGTTCAACCTCTTCCACTGCGTGCCCGGCGGCCCCGAGAAGCTGCGCGCCATTCGCATCTACAAGGAGCTGCTCAAAGACGAGGGCACGCTGGCCGGCTGCACCATCCTGGGCCACAAGCACACCACGGGTTGGTTTAACCACCTGTACGTCCGCTTCTACAACTGGGTCGACTTTTTCAACAACTGGGACGACGAGCGCGAGTCCTGCGAGGAGGTTCTTAGAACAGAGTTTGCCGTGGTGGAGACCGAGGTCGTGGGAATGATGCTGCTGTTCAAGGCGAGCAAGCCGAGGAGGTGACCATGGCCGACGTGCCGATCGAAGGGGCTGCTACGCCGTACAAGGTGTGCGGCGCGACTGGCGGTGGATTCCCGGGATGTCAGTCCCATGCCAGCGGTAACGGCTAAGTCGTCGCCGGGCGGGGGTCGTGGCTGGGGTGGATACTGGACGGGCCTTTGCTATTTCCTCTCATGTACTTACGTATTACGGCGACTCATGACGAAGGGAAAGAGGTTAAGCGTGCGAAAAGCGACCCCGACAGCCTCGGCGTCAGGAAATGCGATGACCCGCGGCCATGCCGCGAGTTGCTTAGTGCCGGTGCACGTCGGGCAGGGTATGCATAGCATGGGGGGTTCGTCCGAAGCCCTTGAAGCTAGTGCTCGCTGCTGAATGGGCGACGCTCGCACGGAATTTCCCACAGGGCCCTTGCGTCCGCTGGCGGCCGTTGGCTCTGGTACTCGGGCTCTCGGGGCGGAAACCTGAGGCGAAAGATGGTGCCGCGTGCAATCCCAACTACAACCCTGTTAGCACGGCAATGCACACGTGGCGATCACGGTCCTAACATACGTTAGTACGACGAATGGCCCTTGCATGTTGGCAGCCCTCGCTGCCCAACCGGCTTTGGCTCGCAGGCGAGTGGCCGCGTGCCGATGCGCCACCGTCGGGAGAGAGTCGCTCAACGCGAGTGAGGCCTGTCGAGAACGAGGTGGGCGTGTTTGTACGATGTAACACGCGGACGCAGTACCACGTGTGGAGTCCCTCGATGTCCGACGTTACACGACCAATTAAGATTTATCCGCACAAATGCCGGACAACGCACTGCAGGCATGCGGCGCAGCACAGCATGCAGGGCAATGGGCCGACAACCCTTACATCGAAAAGAGCAACCCAGGCACTCGCTGTTTGCTGCATGAGGCGCCTTGGCTGGGGCAGGGGGGCAAGGGGTGGGGGGGGACGAGGGGGAGAGTGCGCCAATCGCTAGGGGGAACTGGATGCCAAGGAGAGAACAGGACACCAGGGAGAGAACCGGATGCAGGGAGAGAACTGGACGTAGGGAGAGAACTGGACGCAGGGAGAGAACCGGACGCAGGGAGAGCTGGAATCGGATGTGATAGCAAAGGGCGCTTGAATGGCGGGGTCGTCAGAAGGTCTCTCGAGGCCTGCTGGCCGCTCACCAGCACTCATTCCGACACGACTGAAGTGATCATCAGAGGCCACCTACAACACGAGTGGACTTGAGCAGATGCCCAGGGTGGATGCACCACATCGGCGAGCGAAGCCCCGAAGTAGCAAACACAGCCGCCCCCGGCGCGCTAGAGCCCCCATCCAAATCGGCGCCATCAGGGCCGCTTGAAGTGCCGCTGGAGACGCGCAGGCGCCCATGTCCGTACCCAATGGAGCCTCCATCTACCTACCATGGCTTGGGAGCGGCGTTGTCTCCGCCGCGTGTGTGCAATGCGCTGCATCTTGACTGGCACACCTGTTTTCCGCGCTGCGGTTCGTAATTCTTCCCTGCTGATCGCTTTGCCGCTGTTCATGGCCAGAGCCGTTCGAGGCAGGACCTGGCAGGGCATGGGCCGCCTCCGAGTGCCGGCCGAACATATTAAAAAAAAGATGCAGACGACCCAGTGGCGTGGAGCGGCTTCATCTTGCGACCTTGACCTTTCTTTCGCACTTTCTCCCGCTTGCCGCAGGCAGCCAGGCACCCGACCAGCCCATTCGACATCCCACCCGCTGCTCTATCGATCGTCGTGGCCGTCACGCGCCCCACGACGAGCCAACCGACCGGACGGCACTCCAGCACCGCTGTTGTCCAAGCTTCTACTGACTGCCCTTCTGCCCGCCGTTGCAGTCCACTAAACACAGCGGAGCGGCCCGCGATTGGCAATTCCTTTGTTGCTCGGACAAGAAACCCCTCCGCTCCGTCTGACGCGCCAGCGCGCAGAGCGAGCAAGCGAGGCGGGGAGAGCCTCGAACTATCCAGACGGTCGGGTCCCTCGCTCCTCATCCAAGGCCAGTCGCAGTTCTACGGCCCGCTGGCCAGTCGTTCGTTTGATAGGCGGTGGGAAGCAGGGCCAATACCAGAGAGAGCAGTCATGGCACGCGACCCCCTCACCGCCATTTGTTCACCACCCGGCACGCCGACGGCAAGGCAGTCTCTGTCACGTGGTGCGTTAGCGCCCAGCAGGCCCTCGTCAACGGTACGTCGCAATCCACTCAGTATGGCTAGCTGGTAAGCTTGCTTTCAACGGCTTTAACGACTCTGCTGGCGGACAGAGAAATCTTATGTCTGACCCCGCGTGCCCACAGCCGCCGACCCCAGAGCCCGGTTCGGACCATCAGTTGCCCCTGGGAAGTGACGACGAGGACGACCTAGAAGCGGAGGACTATTTTCAAGCCGGAAGCTCGTCTGACGAGTCGGGCACCGAGGGCGCGTCCACCCCGACAACGTCCATCCTCAAAAGGTAATAAGCCAAGCTGGAGCTGTCGCGACCAAAGCGCACCGGCCCGTACCTGCAGCCCGCCCATTTTTACTTCAGCCGTCTCTTCTCAGCACCTATGTCGGGACTTTCTGTGCTGACGGGAGCCCGATCGATCATCGGGGACCACAGGAATAGGAATTCAAAGTACAACTCCGGCAACCTGGTCCGCTTTATCTCTAAGAAACTAGGCCGAACCTTCAACAAGAAGGCAGGCTTCCGGGGCAGGGCCTTTCTGCCCAATGACCAAGTAGGTGCCGCCGGGATTATTCCTGTCAAAGCACCCGGCCCTAGGCAACTTGTTACTGACGCATAGCCGCTTAGGTCGAGAGAGAGAGAAACAGTGAGGCTGCCCACCGGCCCCTCTAGTGGTGTAGGGTCCTTGCCAACATTGCTGACTCATTCTTCGCGTCACGCAGTTCTGCAGCACCAGCTGATACTTGATGTACTCGACGGCAGACTTTTCCTGTGCCCTGCCAAACCCAAGCGCGTGCTCGATGTGGGGACGGGCCCGGGCCTATGGTGCCTAGTACGTGTGTCCCCGCCCCGTGTTCACTTGCTTGCTGGAGCTCCAGCCGCGGCCACATACTGACTTGGCGACATGCAGGAAGTTGGCAAGCGCTCCCTCCCCTCCCTTGACCCCATGACAAAATCGAGCCATGAATGTGTCTTTGGTGGTAATGAGGCTGCTAACGTGTCGACGGCGGATCAGCGCAGCGGTTTCCCGAGGCCCAGGTGCTCGGCATTGACGTGGACCCGGTGCGGCCACCATACAACCTTCCGAATTGCCAGTTCCGGTTGCAGGACGCGTCGGAGCCGTGGGATTTCGACGAGACATTCGATTTTATCCATGTGCGCATGTTGGGTGAGCTGCCGATCGGCAAGGCCATGCTTCTCGACTGGATGTACGACCATCTCAACCCAGGAGGGTGGATAGAGATAACGGAATGGCTGGTCAAGTTTCAGTCGCCCAATCACTCGCTCCACCACTTCCACATATGGAATGAGAACTTCCGGCGGGGACTGAGCACGTTCGGGACGACGCCTGAGTGGTCCCTCATGTGGCGGCCCGCCATGGAAAAGAAAGGCGCGGTGCACGTGGTGGAGCGCAAGCACCCAGTGCCGCTGAACCCCTGGGCGCCCGGCAGGCGGCTGCAGAGGCAGGGCGCAATGATGGCTGAGAACGTCCAGACGTTCCTCGAGGGTGCCACGATGCCTATATTCACGGGTGCTTTGGGATGGCCGACTGAGAAGGTTCAGAAACTGCTGGGGAATCTCCAACGGGAAATCTGGGACGTGAATGTCCACGGTTTTCTCACGCTGTATGTGCCATGCGGGCCCATGGTGGTGGGTTTCGAACGATTGCTAACCAGCGCTAGGAATACAATTTATTGCCAGAAACCGCGCGAAGGCTCCTCAATATCGTCCGCCAGCATCCAGCAGCGTCCATCGACGTCGAGTCTATTGACAGAGTTTAAAAGGTGAATTGGCATGCGGCGAGAAGTCGATGGATGGGACCGCGTGCCGACGACGAGCAACCAAGGCACATGTTGCCCAGCGAAGCAAGTGAGAGGTCCGACGAGGCGCCGGCGTGACATGGGAGGCGATTGCTCCGTGGAGGCCGAGCGTTCACCACCGCATCCCGATGCAGGGACGCCGACCGAAGACATGGAACCCATGCCGACCGGGAGACTGGCTGATCCGGCTGCCCGGACAGGGCTGTCCCACGAGGAAGCGAGAATCGAACAGCGGGCCGCGTGGGGAGGGCGGGCGGCTGAGCGACAGCGGCCGTGCCGATTGCTGAGCCCCGCGACTTCTGGTCATTTGGGGCGGGATGGGGACTGTGAAGGGCAGGCCAGCATCCATGGCCGGCTCACGGCCCATACCGAGGACGGATCCATCTGGAAGCACGCCAGGGCGAGGGGCGTCGCGGCTGCAGCTGTTGATGCGCAACCAGATAGAGTTCTACCGCCCCCACCACTGCGTAACTCCCTCCAGGTAGTAATGCACATTGGCAGCGCTGCACCGCCGAGGTTTCCAATCCGGGTTTCGACGGCAGGCGTTGTGGTGGAATTCCCATTCAGTCCCATGTGAGTGTGGGAATGGGGATGCAGGAGTGCAGGTGCGGGTGAGGGATCCCTGTGACTAATTGCAGGCAGGAGTTCTACTGGCACGCCGAACTGGAGGGGCAGGCGCGCCCTTCTTCCCGTTGCCCCCGCCGCCACGGCCTCAGGCGGCCCAGTCACGTTGGCGGCACCTGCATCAACTGACTGCGACACTCGACCCCTCCACCTCCAGCGCTGAACAGCAGCTGATGCGTGCACACCCCATCCCGCCTGTCGCTATCCCGCGATGCGTCGCATCCGACCGCACGCATCATATTTCGCCTCGCCTGTGGCGGCGCACAAAATCGCCGCCATGTCGTTGCGTGCGTCTCCGTCGCTCATCCAAGACGGCCGATACCACGGTTGCGCACGCCATCGCTAACCACCCGGAACCATGAGCGATCAAGAAGCCAAGCCCGAGTCCCTCGAATGGATTGATTCCATCCTCGGCATCGTGAGCTTCATCATCATGCTGCTCAACCTCATCGCCCTGTACGCCGACATGGTGCGCACCCTCCACTACGCCCCGCAGCAGATGCGCGACTCGTTTGGGAACCTGCGCCAGCAGCTGGCCGAGGAGCGCGAGGCCCTCATGCACCAGATGCGCCAGAGCCGCATGAACCAGGAGCTGGAGCGGCAGCAGCGGCAGCAGGAGCGCCGCCGCCCCTCCCAGCAGCCCGCGGCGGGCACCCTGCCGCTTACGTACCCAGACCAGACCCTGCTGCTGCACTACAACACCCTCAAGGGGCTATGGTTGCGCTACAAGGAACTCGAGCGCCCGTTCTTGGCCGACGACGACGAGCGCGCCGAGGCCGCCATGGCCAAGCTCGAGCGCGACGACTCGTGGAATACGGCCGACTTCCGCGGCGCCCACCTGCACCGCGACCCGCGCCGCAATTACCCCGGCCAGCCCGAGCTGGCCCTGCTCGGCCCGGCCGACTTCAAGTCGCTGTACCGCTGCGACTTCGTACACCGCTTCATCTGGTGGCAGGTCAAGCCAGACGTCAAGAGCCTGGGCGAGAAGGTGGTCAAGATCATGATGCGTCGCATGGAGCGCGAAGTCACCCAGACCCGCCTGATGCTGATGCAAAACCGCGGCATCGAGTTCAAGTTTGACAGTTACTACCACAACACCGGGGCCGCCGCCGTCGCCGCCGCGACCGCCGCAGCTACCGTGGCGTCGCAGGCCCAGGGGGGCGCCACGGCGACGGCGACGCGCTCCGAGAGGAATACCTTCGTGGAGCAGCCTTCGGGATGCGCAAGTGAAGACGAACTGCTCCGTCGTCCGCCTCGCGCGGCGTCGGAAACGCGACATGGATCCCGCCGCGATAGGATTGTGCGGAGGAGCGACGACCATGGGCACGGTCGGCAGTACTACGTGACCGAGTACACCACCGGGCGCCGGGGCAGGAGGAGAAGCCGCCATGACTGAGCGAAGACTAGTTAGTGGTGTAACATTGGGGCCTTAATGCCCCCTCTTAATAACCACCCAAGTTGCATACTTCAAACCCCAGGCAACAGGGTCATGGCGACGGGACACATCCGACCGCCTTCCGATTTGTGTACTGCACCACCTGCTCCGGCGATCCCAAACAGCTTGAGGCTACGCCCGGTCCGGGCCGAGTCATGGACCTGCATGTTCCTCTTCCCAAGGTTGCGTCGAGAACGGAACGGCACGACTGCGCCACCAGGGTCGTTGCTGGTAGGGCGCCCGAGCACATGCTCGCGTGGGTCGAGGGGTCCGCTATCGCGGGGCTGTGCAGCTTGGAGACCTCTGAAGGGGACCTATCATTATGCCATTAGGCCCTACCACCAGCAGGCACCGTCAGTTTCCAATTCACGGGAAGGGAGGATAATTAAAAGGCATCCCCGGTCCTTTTGGAAGGCACTTTGCTCCAAGTGGACGTCCAATTCTTAATCGCCGGAGCCGTCTTTCCCCTCCAGCTGCCCCCCGAGCTCTCAGCGCGCCATCATGAAGAACCCATTCTGTCTCGACCCCGCCGTCTACAAGACGGTGGACGGCCGGGACCTCGAGGCCTATGTACAAGTGCCTTTTGCCAGCGACACGGTGCCCTTCGGGACCAAGCTGCCAGTCGGTACGATGACGTTGTCCCTTGAACGCCCCGCTGTCGCTACAGCCAGTTCTTCTGACCTTCTTTCTAGTTATCAGCATCCCCACCGAGGCCGGCCTGGGCAGGACTTACAGCTTGATCAACGAGGTGCACGAAGATGACTTATCCAAGCGGCGGTACATTCGCGTGTCTTTCGACTACCGGCTCGCCGATCAGCCCGACCTGCTCCAGGGCCCCGTCCAGGACTGCCGCGACCTGCTGGCTTGGATCCACGACGGCGGACTGGCCGCTACCATCGAAAAGGAGTGGAAAGACAAGTACCCCGTGGACCTCGACCGCGTATACGCCTCCGGCATCTCCTACGGCGGCCTTCTGGCCCTATCCCTGGTGAGCCCCCCCGTCCTCGGGCGCTGGTAATCGTTTCGGTCCCGGATTGCCACCAATCTGCGGTCCAGCGCCGCTCCGGTGTGTATTTTTCTGCTTGGCTAACGCGCCGACGGTTGCCAGGGCTGGGACGTGCCCCGGCCCGTCACCGGCATCCTGTCCGCCAGCGCGCCGTGCGGCTTCAGCAACCCGCAGTGGGCCGCCTCGACGCCGCGGGCTCGCGGCGCCGTGGAGGCCGCCATGGCGGCGCTGAATCGCGACCACACGCCCCACGGCTCCCTCTTCGACGTCGCCGCCGCCGTGCCCCCCGAGGCCCTGGCCCCCGTCGACCCCGTCGTCCACGCCACGCCCGTGTTCCCGCCCACTTTTCTCGTGCACAGCACCGGCGATGCCCTCGTCCCCGTAGCTTTGGGCCGCGCCCTGGCCGAGCGCCTTCGGGAGCTCGGCGTACGCTGCGAGCTTGCCGAGGTGCCTGGCGAGCATCTCTTTCCTTCAAGGATCGGCAAGGACTCGGATGCGGCCAAAGCTTTGGCGCGGGGGCTGGACTTCTTGAGTTCCAATTAGTTTATACATTTCGTGCTTTCGTCTCGGTCCAGACAGCGAACAAGGGGGGGGGCACCATCGGTTCTCATTTGGTCGCCTGATCCCGTGCCACTGCCCCCGATACAAGGGGATGGTTTTCTGCTGGGGACTTTGCTCAACGGCGAGGCAAGCTGCTAGCTGGAGGGAGACAAGTAGGTGTCCGATTGCCGAAAAAGGAACTGGGACTTATTAGTCAGTGGCACGTTCAAACCACCTTGCAATCTACACAGTTTCGCATCCGATCCTACCCGGCGCAGTAGCGCGAAGTGACGGGCCGTCGATCTAGATCGCAATAGAGGCGGACAGGCCGTCACAATCGCCCCGTTCCTAAAAGGGCATCTAGATGCGCAGGCTTTAGCGACGCTTGGCAGATGCATGGAATCGGGCCGCGACAGAAGGCGAACCAAAGATGCAAAGCGGCAGTTCTTCCCTCGGTACCAGAGCATGCCGGGGGAACAGCGGCGGTGCTGGATCGAAATCTCTGCTCGGGACTCGGCGCGGTCGGAGAGCGGGTCGGCATTCGCTTCATGATATCCGGGGCCCATGGCCCAAAAGGGCACGCGCCAATGCCACACCGGGCCCCGCCGGATTGACGTCCTCCGTGGCTTCTCGGTACAAGCTTGGCTTGGCTGCGAGCCGCCCAGCCCTGCTGTCGCATGGATGCTACTGGACATGCCCTAATCGGATCCCTGATCGTGGAATCGGTCCGCGGCAACGCATCGTGGTGGCCTTGTAGGGCCTTGGCCGCGCCCGAATCCGTGAATGAGAGCCTTGTGCCAAGCAACGGAGTAAAGCAGCCGAGAAGCACATCCGCGTGCGAGGGAGGCGGCAGCCAACCAATGCTACCTTGTCCTACGCGCTCCAGTCGTGCGTTGTCCTGCTTGCATATAGCTTGAGTCACTATACATTGGTCTCGGACGGCATGCAGGCCAGCATGTTGCCATTACGACGCGACCTTGACGCCCAGGATCCGGCACCATGAGCAGACTGGGCTTTGTGGGCGTTATGTCGTTGGATCCATAATCACAGCCCGGCGTCTATAAAAGCCCCAGGTCGTCTCCATTGTTGGGAGGAGAGACTTCTACCGGCACCGGCACTTGAGCAAGCGCTCTCGCATACCTCTTGCTTTTTCTGAAGTCTCCTCTGGTCGGCCGGTCTACTCCGCGTGTCGCCATGCTTCCCAGTCTCACGAGCCTCGCCGCCTGGTGTCTGGCGGTGGCGCTGCCAGCCCAGGCGCACTACCGGTTCAGCAAGCTGCAGGTCAACGGGCGGCTGACCAACGACTTCGAGTACATCCGGGAGAACAGCAACGGCATCATGCCGACGAAGCAGTTCCTGGCGCCGTCGGAGGACTTCCGGTGCAACTCGGGCAGCTTCGCCAACGCGGGCAAGACCAAGGTGTACAAGGTGAACCCGGGCGACGAGCTCGGCTTCCAGCTGTGGTACTACGCGACGATGCAGCACCCGGGGCCCCTGACGATCCACATGTCCAAGGCGCCAGGCGACGTCAGGCAGTACCGCGGTGACGGCGACTGGTTCAAGGTGCACCAGGAGATCATCTGCCGCCAGCCGTCCAACGGCTACCTGCAGGACTCGGACTGGTGCACCTGGGACCGCGCCACCGTCACCTTCCGCCTGCCCCAGGACACGCCGCCCGGCCAGTACCTCGTCCGCGTCGAGCACATCGCCATCCACGGCGCCCAGAGCGGCGACACCGAGTTGTAAGTCACGGGCTTCCTTGGGGGGGGGGGGGGGGACGGGAAACTGATCTCCTTCTTTTCTTGCAGCTACTATGAATGCGCTCAAATCGAGGTGGGCGGCAACGGCGCCGGGAACCCCGGCCCCCTCGTCAAGATCCCCGGCCTCTACGACTCCAACGACCCGGCCCTGCGCTTCTTCATCTACGGCGCCCGCAACTACCCCTACACCAACATCGGCAAGCACGCCGTCTGGACCGGCGGCAACGGCAGCGGCGGCGGTAACAACGGTGGGGGGGGTAACAACGGCGGGGGAGGTAACAACGGAGGCGGTGGTAACAACGGAGGCGGTGGTAACGGCGGCGGCGGAGGCGGAGGCGGCGCCACGGTTCCCCTGTACGGCCAGTGCGGGGGCAACGGCTATTCGGGACCGACCCGGTGTGCCGAAGGGACTTGCAAGGTCACCAACGAGTGTAAGTCCCATCAACACCTCCTGGCTTGCACAGGATGAAGAACTGACAGCTTCCAGGGTACTCCCAGTGCGTGTCTTAGGTCTAGCACCTACCATACCGCGGGGGGAGGGGGGGTTCCATACGGACCAAAAGAGCGCCGCAGCGGATTCCTTGGAAGGAACACTTTGAAGGCCCGTTTTCGGGGCGACACACCCACTGATGAGGCAACGCTTGGGAATGAAAGGAGAGCATGGGCTCAGGGGAACTGAACAAAGGCTATTGCTAGGGCACGTATCCAGTATATCGACAACCATCTCTTCTCCGATATCTCACTGAGATCAGCATTTCTCCCATGACGCAGAGTACGCCGACAAACGCAAAAGTCACTGGCGGCAACTAGATAAATGCGGAACGAAGCTTCACGCGGCAACAACCCTTGGTGTTTATTGTTGTAGCTTTGAGGTGCAAGGGTGAGACTCCGTTTATATAAGTACACGTGACTTGTTTCGGGGCGGACAGAAGTGCCTGTATTGAGCGTCGAGCAATCAAGATTACGCAAAGGAAACAGAATCCAAGTAATAATCCCAAATGCTGTAGCAGGTATGGCAGCGCTGAAAACCGACCGGTCAATCAGATATGCTCGTAAATCAACCATGGGCATGGCCGTAACGTTCGGCAGGCTCGAACGGCCGCCCGCAGGCGCAGAAAACCACGGGACGGTGTCGTTCCAGCACATCTACGAGGGCCGATTGCCTAGCAAATAAATGACAGTCTCCTGGCGGGCGTCGAACCACGCATCGTACACGCCAAGGCCCGCCTCGCGGAAGATGGCTTCCACCGTTTCCCGACGCCATTTGTACGACTGCCCAAGAAGCACATGCTCTCCCTCTTCAAACTCGATTGTTCGAACGGCTTTGGGGGCGCCCTCCCCAACCGTCGGGATGCGCATGGTTGAGGCTGTCTTGGACCGGGCGAAACGCTACCGAGGGGTGTTAGCACGATTCTTGTCTAGATACTGGGCCGTCGAGAGTCGAAAAGGGGGGGCGGGGGTTCCTCCACAGTCTAGTCACGGGGTCGCTCACCACATGCCGGCTATCCACGGGGTCCCAGCACGCGACGTACTCCCAGTCGCGGGCGGGGTTCCCGAAGGGCGCGGATGCCTCGGCATCGCCGAGGATGCGGCGCGCGTTTCCGAGGCCGTTGGCGATGTAGGCGTGCCAGCGCGGGGTGCCGTAGGCCGCCAGGACCGCGGTGACGTCGCGGCAGACGTCGACGCCGACGAGCAGCGTGTCCTGGGGCCGCAGGCACTCGCGCGCCAGCCGGCCCAGGAAGCCGACGCCCTCGGCCGGCGTCATGTTGGTCAGGCTCGACCCCAGCCACAGGTAGCAGTGCCGGTCCGCCGCCGCCGCCGCCGCCGCCGGGGCCAGCCCCGGCAGGCCGCCGCGCGCCAGTCGACCCAGCGCGTCGAACCACGACCCGCAGATGCCGCGGAGCTGGATCCGGTTCGGCGCGCCGCCGCCGTGGTCGCCGTGCCGGCGTGGGGGCGGCCCCGGACTGGCGGCGGCGCGGCGGTCCGTCAGGCTGTCGGCCAGCTCGGCGAGACGACTCTCCAGGAGGTCGTATTGCAGGTCAATCTAGCGATTCTTGTTAGCTTCGGGGGGTCGTTGCGTCTCCCGGGGCCGGCGTACCGGCCAGTATTTTAAATCAAGCCCCTCCCTATTCTTGGAGCACTCGCGTAGGAGCAACGCCGCTTTCTCGGTTCGCCTATACCACCTCGGATCAGCAGGATGAAAATCTCAAGGGCGGTGGGTAAGACGAGAGGGCCGAAGGAGGACTACGTACCCTGCTCCAAGATCGATGAAACTGAGCGAGTCTTGGCTCACCGGCTGAATGGGGTGGACATCAGTACGTAGCACTAGCCCAGCCCTAAACCACTTTCACGACTTACACGGTCTGGATGACATTGTTCGCCAACATCTGGGTTTTGGATACGATGGGCCTGTCTCCCCCATCAGCTTCGGCTGGTCTTTCCAGGGCCTGCTCGCAGATCCGACTCACCACTTTGTCCACGCACCGCCGCAACAGGTTTACTTCGTTGCGGTATAGGTAATAGTCGGGGTCTTGGGTAATGGCTTCGTAGAAGTTGATGCCCTCAAACTCGTACAATGTTCCTAGGGCGACCAAGTCAGCAACCCGCTCTAAGGCCTCACCGCAAGTAGCAGCCCGGGATACATACGGAGCGGAAGGTGCTTGCGCCAGGAGATACTGCCGGGGTAGCCCTGGGGCAGCGAATGTGGCGCAGTGGCGCTCAAGCCCTCCAGCAGCGACTCTCTCAGCTCAGTGGATTCCGGCGCCGGGCCGACCTTCAGTGTCTTGTCTAGGGTAACAGACAGCGCCATGGTTCCCGTGGTATTAGGCGGTAGGAAACTGTCACATGTGAAGGTGAGAACGGGAGTGTGAATCTCAACCTGAGCGGCACAATGTGTCATTTGGGATACGCTCTTCGGCATATCAAGCCGGACTCATCGAGCGCATGACGGTTGGCTGTGCGTGTCGCCATGGCTGCGCCTCTCCGCCGTGGAGGTCAGCTAACGGTGTCAGCGGTGGGGACAATGGCGGAGGGTGGCTTGGCAAGCTGGCCATCTGCTCGGGAACCTGCCATCTGATGCGCCACGCGCAACGGGCTGGACCTTTACCCACAGGCTGACGGGATCGCTCGTGCCAAGTCTGGAAATGCGTCGTGGTGTTTAGGGGCTCGCAAGGTCAGTTCGAGCCGACCAGCCCACGAGTCAGCCGCGCTGGCGGTGCGATTGGCTGACAAGCGCGCCGCCAAGTGGCTGACAACAATCTCGCACTGCCGGGCTCTGACACGGCCACAACACCCACAGCCCAGACGTCTGTCGATCTGGGTACGCCAAGCGCCTCATTGGGGCCGCTTGCGAGGTTGCGAGCGGCTGGGAGGGAGCCGGGCCGGCGAGGGCGCCTGTGCGAAGGAGGGCTCGTGGAGCCGAGTCGGACAAGCAACACCCTTATACTTAGCCGTGATGCCGGCCATGGCGAGGTGGAAAGGACATCCCGGGCTGTTCACGATCCGCCAACCGATCTGCTTTGCCCCATCTTGGTCCCATCCTGTGCCCTCGCCGTCCAGCCGCATCCCCATCGGCAGGTTTCGTTGCCCCCCCCCCCCCCCCCCCCCCCCGCCCTTCCCACCCCAGCCGCGTGTGAGCTCGGCGCTGCGCCCGTCGGCCATCATGGGCGGCGACTACCCTCTGGTCCGGCTGGACAAGACGCTATCGGAGCTGTACGCGCTCGACGGCGGCGACCCGCGCGAGGGGGCGCAGCTGATCGGGCTGCCGTCGCCGCACGGGCAGGTGGCGGCGGCGCTGCCGGCGAACCGCAAGTACGTGGTGCACACGCCGACGGCGCCGGCGGTGGCGCCGTCGACGTACGCGCGCATCGGCCTCGGCAGCGGCGCGCAGAACCACGGCTTCATCGCCGGCGCCGCCTGCCCGCTGTACCTGTTCGACCTCGACCCGCCCGCCTTCGACCGGGCGTCGGGGCGCGTCGCGGACCCGCCGCTGCACGTCGTCGACGCCGAGCGCACCTACGCCGCCCTCGTGCCCGAGCAGCGCCCGCGGCCCGCCTTCATCGGGGACGCGGCCGCCTTCCGGCCCGGCCCCGGCGAGGTCCTCAACCCCTACCCGACCCTGGACTTCCTCGACGCCCACCCCACCCTGCTCGCGCAGGAGACCCTCTACCAGCTCCAGTCGAAGCGCTGGCTCGCCCTCTCGGGCCTGCCGACGCCCCCGACGCGCGTCGTCGACATCGACGCCGCCTTCGGCCCCGCCGCGGCCCGCGACCCGGCCCGGGTGCAGGCCGAGGCGCGGCGCCTGGTGGCGGCGGCGGGCGTGCGCGACCGGCCGCTCCCCTTCGTCGTCAAGTTCCCGCAGACGTACGCGGGCGCGGGCGTCTTCGTGCTCCAGGACGAGGCGGCCCGGGCCCGGTGCCTCGCCGTGCTGGCGACGGCGGTGCCGGCCATGCTCGGGCAGCTCACCGAGGCGAACGCCGCGCTCCGGCCGGCGGCGCTGCTGGTGCAGGACTGGGTCGCGGGCGCCCACCGCAGCTCCTGCTTCTTCGTGGGGCGGCGGGCGGGCCGCGTCGAGACGCTCAGCACGACGGAGCCCTTCCTCGACGCCGCGGGCCACTGGTGCGGCAGCGTGCTCGACTACGCGCGCCAGGGCGAGCTCGCGGCCGAGTTCGCCGGCGTCGTCGCCACCGTCGCCGACCGCCTGCGGGCCGACGGCTACTACGGCGTCGTCGGCGCCGACATGATCGTCGACGCCGCCACGGGCGCGGCGCTCGTCGTCGACCTCAACGTGCGCCTCGTCGGCAGCTGCATGATGGGGCCCCTCAAGGGCCACCTCTACGACCGCCGCGGCCTGCGCTTCTCCTACATCCTGACGCCCCTCGTCATGCTCGGCAGCCGCGACGACTTCGAGGCCAAGTTCGACGCCGAGCTCCGCGCCGCCCGCATCGTCGTCGTCGGCTGGGCCCGCGACAAGAACCCCGGCGGCCTCGACTTCACCTACAGCGTCTGCGCCCTCGTCGTCGCCGGCGAGACCCAGCCCGAGCTCATGCAGCTGATTGACAGGATCAAGAAGAACTGCATTTCCGAATAGCGCCCCACCACGCCCGTCGCTGCGAGACTGCCGTGCCGGGGCGGTGAGTAGATGTGGCTGCGACTGCCATCATGCCCGGTTCCCGGCGGGGAGGGGGCGGGTTGGCAATGCTGAGCGGGTGTCTGTACTGTGTAACCCAGATAGACTAGCCGAATCCGATTTTCTCTCCTGAAAAAAAGACAATGCACTCCGGTGCGAAAGTGCCTGTCAGCATACTTGTAACTGGCTTCGGGCAGCCACGGTCCCACCCAGCTCGCTTTCGTTTAGCGGACAACACGCTGTCATCCCGGCCATCCTCCCCAATAGGAGGTTCAAGTAGCGGCCCCACGCAAGGAAAGCCACAGAGCCATGTCGAAGCGCGGCGTATAGTACGTGTCCAATCCTCTATTGCGTCGCGCGGAATAGCGTGAATGCCGAGGGAGGTTGCAAGCAGGGCCTCACTCTATCTTTAACAGCCTCTCCCTTTCCCTTAGATATAGTCATAGTGAGGTTGAAAAAGTATCGGCATGGTGAAGGGGCGCGCCACGAAGAAGGCTAGGTATCTCTGTCTACAGCCTCTTTTGCTACACCAAGGTCGGTAACGCGTGGCCAAGTCGGAGAGGACTGGCGACGAAGGGTCAATCAACGGTATACTGGGAACTGGCGTTTCCTGGTGTAGTGCGGCCCTTTTCCGTTGCAAACCCCCCCTTGGATGCTTGAGCACAGGCAACCTCCGGATCCGTGAACCAACTCTCCTGGGCCCGTGAACCAAAGCTCCTACACCGTGGGCTAAGCCTCTTTCGGGGGCAGCATCCAAGGCCATCGGCAAATTCCTACCGAGTGGTGCTCGATTTCGATCGACCAGACCCAAGCTCGGGAGGTAGAGGGACAAGCGCGTGGAGATGATAAGGTGGCGGTTGGGTGCTTTTTGCTGTTGGTGGTGACGTGCCCTTCTTCCCGTGCGAGATAACACCACAAGAAGGTATCGGACCATGGCTAGATAGGGGCTGGGTGACGGGCCAGCCTGACCGCGTGGTGAGTCGAAACAGGGCGTCGAAGCGGGACGCACGCCGTCCCGGTAACTTGGTCGGACCCATACCCCGGGGGGGGACACACTTCTCTCGGTCAGCGAGAATGCCCATGTCCCGGAGCCCGGCGATCCTGCATGTTTTCTTGCATGCATGGTCCCCCCCCCCCCCCCCCCCCCCCCCGCCTAGGTCTCCAGCAGGCAAAGATCCGAAGCACCATGCATCGATCGCGCTGGCGCGATCGCCGCCCCGCCAGCGTGCTCGGTGGCAACCAGGGGAAGCCTTGACGGCGGGTGTGCTCGTCAATCCGGGGTTCGGATATCTTACCGAGCGGTTCGATCGTCGGTACCGAAAAGCCCAGCTTATTGGAGAGGAACGCATGGCAACAACCCCGGTATGGTCCCCCCCCCAAAAAAAAGAGCCACGAGGAAGTGTACGACTGCTGCCAACGCGGGACCGCCCCGGGTCTGAGGACCTTGCCGCCTTTCGACCAAAGCGTGAACCATGAACAAGTAGTACAGAAGCCCGAGTAAACGTGCACCAGTGGGAACAAGGACTGATTAAACCATCGCGGGCATGCCTTGCTGGGCTAGAGATAGAGACATACAAGGTTACACATCGTCGAGCCACGAGGGGAAGCAAATCATCACCCAGAGGGCTAGTCCGAGAGGCAAATTTGGGGTTCAATGGGTTTCATTTCTAGTTACAATTCATAAAATTCCAAGCTCTAAAGATGGCTCTCATGCCTAATAAAGGGGTATCATGAAGAAAGTAGGGAAGCCGGAAGGACTCTTCGGAGAACGGTCGCCCCTCATCGTCTCTCCCCTGGGAAAAATGTGCGATGGTCTCTCGCTCCTGCATCAGTATCTCGTCGTGTCTCCGACGGCAATCGTTCATTACCCCCGCATTCCTTCGTATCCCATGCGAAAAGCCCCCCGACCTTGGCCGTCCCGTGATAAACCGGCCGTGTACATGAGCGGGTGTCGGGCGTTCCCGGCCTCTTTGTGTGTTATGTGCGCGCGTATATGTGCATAATGGAAGAAAGATTTGCGGTGACCAGGATGGCAAATGCAACAAATGAAAATGGGGAAGGATGAGGGGGGCGGGGGAGGGGGGCGAAAGGGTAAGATTCCAACATCCAACGGTGGTGGAGTGATGATGATGGGAGGTTGATCGCATTTCGTGGTTAATCAGCCATGACAAAGCCGGCATGTGGTCGGCACTTGATCGGCACTTGGGCCAAGCCAAGCCACCACGACAGGGGTGAAGGCGTCAATCAACGGCCCTTGGGGTCGCACCCTTGGACAAAAGAGGAATTGGGGCCGCGATTGAGATGAGACCGGAAGCCTTGTGGACGGGGCAACCGAAGCGTCGGGTTGTACGACGTTCCCGACAACGGGCGGACGCGGGTACCAGGGCAACCCCCCGGGCTCTTAAGAAGTGCCTGGCCCGGCCATGCTCACGCTTGGTTGCGACGGGCATGCAGCAGCAGCGCCAGGGCCGACTGCGCAACCCGATCGCAGTACAAGCCCTGCGGACCGGCCAGCTCGGTGAGCAGCGACCAGAGGTAAGGCGACTGGAGGAGAGCGGGGAGGTTAGCGGACCGGGCCAGTGTACAATATCGCGCCGCCGGGGCCAGACAACAAACATACCTCGGACTGCACCGCCGTCTCCATGTGGTCGGGCAGGGTCAGCTGCGGCGACGCCAGGCCCAGTTCGGTGGTCATGTCGCCCTCGCCGGGGTGCAGCGGGTGGGCGGGGTGGAAGGGGGCGAGCCTGTCCATCTCGGCGGCGCATACCTGGCGGGCGACGCCGGCGACGCCGTCGTGAAAGCCGCGGGCCTCCCAGGCGTTCCAGTGGCCGCTGGCGGCTTGCAGGTCGGCGAGGACGCGACCGAGGCGGCGGTTGCGCGACGCGCGCTGCGAGAGGTCCGGCCGGCTGCCCTTTTCGAACTGCGCCGTGTAGTAGGCCGTCACCATGCGGTCGAAGTCGGCGAAGCCGGCGTTGCGCGCCACCTCGAGGATCGTGTTGAACCGCGCCGTGTCCGTGGCGACCGACGACGTCGACGACGACGGCGTCGACGACGCCTCCGTCACCGCGGTGCCCACTAGCCCCGCCAGGAACCCGCCGTCGCTGCCCCCCGCGCACTGCGGCGACGACGACGAGAGGCCCGCGCTGCTTGAGTGCCGGCCCGTGCTGCTGCCGGCCGCCGCGTGGGCGCTCCCGCCTCCGTCGCTGCCGGGCCACGGGTGGACAAGACCCTGGGGCTTGGGCGACGGGTGGTAGGGGGGGAGGTGCTGCGGCGGTATCGACGGCGGCACATGGCTCGCCAGGTCCTCGTACGACGTCATGGCATGCAGCATCATCGGGCTCGGGTCCATGGGCAGGGGCGCGGGGCCGGCGTCGGCGCACGGCGGCGGCGGGCTCATGAAGGGCGACATGTCGCCCGTCTCGAGGTTCATGAAGCGGTGGCGCATCTCCTCCAGGTGCCGGGCACACGGGCCCGTCAGGCCGTTGCACGAGCACGCCTGCGGCACGCCGGGGAAGAAGAAGGGCGACGGCTGCGGCGGGGAGCCGAAGGCGTCGCGGCCACCGCCGCCGCTCCCGGCCATGTGGCCAGCCATCATGAGGTCAAAGTTCCACGACATGCCGTCGTGGGCGGCGACCTGCTTCATGAGGCCATCGTGCGGATGCACCCCCATCGCTTCCAGCTCGGGCGGGGCCAGTAGGGGCGAGGGGGGGTCGGTCGGGGAGGACGGCGAAGGCTGCTGCTGCTGGTGCTGGTGCTGGTGCTGGTGCTGGTGCTGGTGCTGGTGCTGGTGCGGGTGCTGGTGCGGGTGCGGGTGCTGGTGCTGGCGCTGCTGTTGTGGGGGGGAATCGTCGGGCACTGGTGTTCCCAGACGAGCCCTTTGCTGCCGCTCGGTCACGTCACCCTCGGGCGGCGAGTGAGAACCCCGTTCCTCCTCCAGGTAGGCGCCTTCTTTGAGGCGGCGGCGGTGGTTGCGCTGGGCTATGCGGTTTTGCAGCCTGGGAAACGACCGAGGGGTCAGCGGCGATCGGACGAGATCAAAAAGAGCCGACGACGGCAGTGACGACGACGGGCGTGTGACCCCGGGGTGGACGAATCTGCCCCCTCCTCTCTCTCCCGTGGCTTACCTTCTTCTTTCCATGGCCCGCGGGCTCTGCGACCGCCCCGACTTCTTCCGAGGGCTCGACGGAGCAGCGTTCACCTTTTCGGTGGTATCAGACGACATTCCTCGAGCCATTAGGGAAGTGGCTAGTACATCCTCGACGGGCCGGAGTCTTTCACGAATAAGGCGGCACGGGCGGGTGGGACAAGGGAGCGGACGTGCGGCCAGGACGGGACTGCTGAGCTTCTTCGTTTCTAGGCGTTCTACCAAGGCCCCGAAGCTGGACATGTACTCGGAGGGTCCATCTATATGTAATTGCCCTTCCGGCCGGCCGGGCGCCTGCCTCCCGGCTGCACCCCGGCGGCCACTGCCGTGCTTCTCGTGCAGGTGCCCATTCTCTCTCTTACGGTATCTATGCCGTATTTGCTGCTATGGGTCCCCCACGAGGGCCCCGTCGTGATCGATCCCCATTTGCGCTGGCAGGCTTCCCCATCGTTACGATGCCAACAACCCGCCGAAACCCCAGACCCGAGACGCGCAGGGCGGTGTTGCACGACTCATAGCAGGCTGAACCCAGCGGCAAGCATATGTGCCGTTACCCGTGCACGTGGTGGTCGGAGCGTCATGAGCTGGGCCGGGGGCGGCGGACAAATGCCTCAGCTAGCCGCATCTGGAAAGCCTCTTTCCCGGCAGGGATTGAAGGCGGTGGCATCATCATCATCATCATCATCACCAACATGGTCACGTACAGCAGGTTAATATCTGGAGAGCCCACGCTCCTTGTTCCGACGATGGCTCAATTTGGGGGGGGGGACGCCCTGCATGGGAATGGATGGCAGGGCAGACTGGCTGGGCCGAAGCGCGCCGTTGGACGGGGACCCTTGCAGGCCCCCCGGGGTTTATTCTATCTTTGGGAGGCCCCATGGGTCTTTGCAGCCAAAGCAGCCGGTCGCTCGTTCGTGCCCTGCGCTGGCTGGTGGGAACTTTATCGCGCCGTTGGTAGCGCGCCTGGGTAGCATTGGTGCAACCCACCACGGCCTGCACGCCGTTCTCCGTGGCCGATGAATCGGCACGCCGCACGAGACGCGACGACGAGGCTCTCGCCATGGGCGAGGGGGTGCCGCATGGCTGGGACCAACTGCCGGAACGGATCGTCCAATGTGGTCGTTCGCCCGAGGACCGCAGCCACGGGATGCTGGAACTGGCCGTCCATCGCAAGCGGGCCGGGAAAGGAGCCACCCAAGCCCCGACTGCGGTTCGCGACACCACCAGAGCCCAACGCCGCCCTGGTCCGACGAGCTGTAGATGGACGAAGTATCGACCTTGGTGGCTTGGGTACCCGTCCGGCCTGCTGCCAACTCCAGGTAAACAAGTGACCCGTCCGGCCTGCTGCCAGCTCCAGGTAAACAAGGGACCCGTCCTTTGGCGACATCCGAGCGCCGCACAAACGCACCTCCTGCGCCCTGCCCGTCTTCCCCCGCCAACCTCTGCAGGGTGGGCCCCCCACTAAACAAAAACGGGTTGTGGAATGGCTGGCCCCCGATCCACGACGTGCAATTCGGAGCGAGTGCAGTCCAGCAGGGGACAGCTGGCAGTTCTTCTCCTCCCCCAATCTGCGCTCCCAGGGCCCGAGCCAGGGCCCGAGTCAGGCCCCGTGGCACGTCCTATGGATACGCCGGATCGCGCGCACAAGGTCGGCCCCTCCAGATCCTGGGCGAACACGACTCAGACGGTGAATAGCCGCCAAGGCGGCCAAGCGCTTGGCGGCAATCACCCACTACCGTGGAAGCGTCTCTCACGACAGCCATGTGAGGCACAAGGAGCCAAGAGCCATGGGGGTCCCCAATAGCGGCGGAAACCAGCGCGCAACTGCCCGCCCGGCCTGGCCTCCCCCCCGGCTCGGCGTCCCTCTTGGGAGGGGGGGGGGAGTGCTGCACAGCAAGGGTTCCACTGCGGTGCAATGGGAAAGTGCCGCGCCCAAGGGTTTCTCCTGATGGGCTCTGTCACATCGGGCATGGAAAAGTCGCAGCTCGCTCTCCCTACACACACGCGCGCGCGCGCAGGGCATACTGGCGCACCTTGCGCGCGACCTGGGAGAGCCCCCTTTCCCGTCCCTCATGATCCGGTCCATCCTCGGGCCCCACACCCCTGGCCTCCCATGGGACTTTCCATGTCAGTGCCCCCCTCCCTGGTATCTCCTAGCATTGTAGAGAGAGACTACGTGCGCGGTGAAATGGAGCCGGCGGGCAACCCACCAATCTGGAGTGGCCGGTACAGCACATGGGCCGCGACTAGAGACGCCACCGTTCATCTCCCAGTCGGCGGGCAGATAATCCCTGGGCGCAATGAGACGCAGGAAAGAGAGGGCCCCGGCTCGGAGAAAAGCGGATGGGGGGTGTGGAGGGCAAGCGGAGAGAAGCTGGTCGCCGTTCACCGGAGCCGGTGGACTACTACCACTCGGCCGCCACGATAGGCTAGATAAGACGCAGATATGCATGCACACCGACTCGACGTAGGGCGGAACGCTCCGACCGCCCTGGGCACGAGCAGGGGCAGCGCGCTCTAGGTACATGCCTGTCACTCAAGGGGGGGGCTACGAGGCCAACGCCAGGTTCCCCAGCTGCGTGCGAGACCGGCTCCCTGCGGGCTATGCAAGGCACGGAAAGACGCGTGACGGTCACGGCAGGGCATAGTAGAGCAAACTCTCTTTCTGTTTCTTGCGCAACGCCGTCGTCACTGCCAAATGGAAACCCGCCCCCCCGCCGGCCGGCGGCGGATTGAGTTTGTTCCTGTCGCAATTTGGCCGACATAGGCCCTTCATGCGAGGCGTTCCTTCGTCGCGGCCTGGTCTCTTTTGCCGCTTTGGGGCAAACACGCCTGGGCCCGTTGCTGATGCGCGTCCGGCTACTGCAAGTCCCCAGGCCGATCCTTACCCGTCTCAACCCCCCTCGGCCGTGCTTTTTACCATGACCCGGACGGGTGCTCTGGGCGGGTTTCCATAATACCCAGCTGCCACTCTCGTTCGCCCTGTGGACACGTCCAGGGCACGTGCTAGGCGCCACCAGCAGAACCACCCGGCCGGGGCAATATGCAGGTTGGAAACGCCTAAGGAAACCCAATTCTATTGCACACGCAGGGCACCCGCGAGAGCCGTCGCGTCAGAGGACGACAACCGCCCCAGGGAGGGTCGGAATCGATATCTCAAGAATCTAGGTCGGCTGCCCGCCAAACTCAGCCAGCCTTGCCAAGCTAGGCCGCCCCGGGTGCCGGTTTCCTGCCTCGTGGGTGGTGTCTGGGGCTTGGCATTCCAAATTGACGAGCTGCCATCCGAATTCTCTCGGAGCACACCGACGCCCGCCGACCATAGCCACACACGCGCGAGCGCGCGCGCGCTCAAGACGCTTCCCACGAGGCACCCATACCCATATGCATACGTGTGCATGTGAGGACATGCACAACCGCCCTTGTAAACCTGCCCCAGCTACCAGCACAGTGACGTCCTACAACGTCCAAATGACGATAGACACGGCCCGCACGAGGGATGCGAACCCCTGGGGCAGGTGGATCCTACCTACCTGGTCTGTACTACCAGAAGTAGAAGTCGTACGGGGAGGTGCCTGACCTGCTGGACCTGCTGCAACTAGCATCGACTCCCACTCCCCGGTCCCGCCGTGGGAGTGGGGGGTTGTGGTGGTCTACTCAGTTGAGAAGCTGCAAGCGTGGTGTGCTGGGAGCTAGAGATCGGCCGCCGGCCATCGTGGACAAGTCGCACGGGGTGGGTGACCTGGCGCGGGAGGAGGGAAAACCTCACGCAACCTAGTCCCTCTAGAAACGAAAGATGCGGGCCAGGTACCATGTGACCGCCCGTCTTCTTCATCCTGGTTCCCGGTGCCGCCCGGTTTGCTGAGCCACGGCTGTGCACCCCTGATGCCCCGGCTACCGCCGTTGCTGCGCAAAGCTCTATGGGCCAGCATGAATGGCGGATAGATAGGGCGATCGAGCGTTACGCTACCTGGACCACTCGTATCGCAACGTGTTCGCATCTGGCTATGTGCACCTGTGGCTCCTCGGAGCGCCTAGCTTCTTGTCTGATTACCTCGTGCCCGTCCAGCGACGGTTTCATTTTCGCCACCGTGAGTCACAGGGTGTCACCGGCTGCCAGCCATGGAGAATGCAACGCCCAGGGTCCAAAGCGGGAGAAACTAGCATCGCCACCCGCTGCGATTGACAGCCAACCCCTCCCCAGGATCTGGCCCAATCTAATCATGCCGCAAAATGAAGTCAATAAACGATACCCGTAGTTAACCTAACACCTTAGAAATGACACGCAGGGGCAGCCTCTGTCGTCGGCGCCGGGAAAACACTACCAGGGAAACCCTGCAAAGCCCCCCCCCCCCTAACCCATTCCCACACCTCATATAATACGTACACGCGATGAAACCCAAAAGGCCTACGGCTCACGGACCCCTGCCCTAGGGACCGACCCGGCGCATCAGGCAGGAGGCTCCGGGAGTCCAGCGGCCATGCGCTGCAGAGAAGCAGGGTCCAAGAAGCTTGACGCAACCTCACTCACCCACTCACACACATCACGCGCCGTCCCAAGAGTCAGTCGTCCTGCATGAGGGCCGGCAGCCGCGTTATCAGATAAGCAAATCATAAGCCCCGCGTATCTCGGCCGCCTGGAATCCCCGCCGCCCACGCCGAGCCTGGTTTGGGAACAATCCACGGAGGAGGCGAGACCATGGCTAAGCCCCCCCCCCCCTGCCGAACGGGAAGACATCTCGCCAAAACGACGCGGCCCGGGCCTGACTCAGCCCCGGGGGCCACGCGTGTCGCGCCGTCGGGCTTAGATTTTAATGCCGTTGGCGGCCAGCACGGCCATGCCGGTGGTGACGTCGCTGCCCGTGACCATGGCGGGCATGGCGTCGAGGAGGGCGGAGCGGGCGGCGGCGCGGGCGGGGCCGGCGGCGTGGGCGGCGCGGCTGGCCTGGTCGACGGCGGCGATGAGGCCGACGAGCTTGACCACGTCGGGCCGCAGGCGCGGCACCACATGACCATCACGGTAGTCCATGGCCCGCGTCGTCTGGGGGTCGCACATGGCGGCGATGCGCCGGCCGTCCTTGTACCAGAGGTCCTTGGTGCCGACGGCGTGCACGGCGTGGCCCGGGTACTTGGCGGCGGCGGGGCCGCCGAGCAGGCCCGCCAGCAGGCCCACGAGGGCGGCGATGCCGTCCATCTGGGCCGCGTTGCCCGTGGTACCGGCGCCGATGGCGACGACGAAGCGCAGCGCCTCCCACGGCGTCTGGCCGGCGAGGCCGAGGCCCTGCATCGCGAGCGCCACGAGCGCGCCCTGGCTGAAGCCCAGCATGGCGACGACCTCGTCGGCGCGGACCCCCTGCTGCGCCAGCTGCGCCTCGAGGTAGCGCGCGACGTCGAGCAGCTCGGCGAGCCGCTGCGCCTGCGACAGCGCCACGGCCCCCGGCGCCAGCCACCGGTGGTAGCCCGGCATGTCGGCGAAGAGGGGCAGCACGCCCGGCCCCGGCGCGCTCGGCGCCGGCCCGTCGACGAAGACGAGGTCGTACGTCTTGGACAGCTCCTTGGCCAGCGCGTGCGACTGGATCCCCAGGATCGCCGCCGAGCTGCCCGACCCGTGCAGCATCACCATGACGGGCTTGCGCGCCCGCGCCTGCTTGACGTTCCGGAGCATGGCGGCGGCGCCCCGGTGGACTGGGGGGGGGGGGGGGGGGGGGGGCTGGATTAATGTCGCGAAACGGCTGGGTGCGCGGGGCCCCTTCTTTGCTTGCCCGCAGCCTGGCTGAGTCGCGTGCGATGTTGCAGCCGGATCGGAGTTTCCAGCCGGAGGGAGGGAGGGAGGGTAGGAACGCCAAGACGGGGAGGGCAAGAGGGTGTGCTTCAATGCCGGGCTCGCAACGGGGCGGCGTATGCTACGTGGTGGCCAACGAGTCGGCCGGGTAGAGCGTGGTGGAAGGGGTGCGGGGAGAAGGTTACGATGGAACGAGTAAGCCGGCGTGGGGAGGCCGACTGCACCTACAACGACAGGAGAAAGATGTTGTTTTCTGCTATACTCTCGTCTTCCTCACACTCTCCCATCCTTGATATAGCCGCCGGCCGGGCGGAACGCTCGCGGGCGCTCTTGGGTGGAACCCGTAATACAGATGATGCTTTCCAAGAACGCTAAACGGCGCCGTGCCTTGTCCCATCATCGTGATCCATCGCCCTATCCAGGTCTTTTTCGCCGCGCATAATGGCCTAGATCGGCTGTTGACGGCCCTCGTGAGACAGTACCTGGGTGTAAGTGTCTCCGTCTTGCTGTCGTGACTGGCCCGTGATGTGCTGAGCGGCTCCACCAAACTGGCTGACTTCATCTGTCTCCGTGTCAGCCGCTTGGCAACCAGCATTGCTGACTCGCGTTTGGCGGAGGCTTCCTCTCTGGCCTAAGCCCCATCAGCCTGATCCAACGCCCTATCGCGGCCAGATGATTTAGCACGCAGCTCCTGCGGTCCCAGAACGCCGCCGGGCCTTGGAGGTAGATTTCGGTCATGCGCATCATCTCCCTCGCCCCTCCGACCAGCGCCGACGATAGTTTTGCCGTGACCCAACGCCCCTGACGCCCTTCCCTCTAGGTCTCTCCACAGACCGGTTCCCTACCCCTTCCAGCGATCCCGAAGCCCTGAAGAGGTGGCATTTATTACGGGCATTAGCAAGAGGGCGTTGCTGAATAACATCGGTATTATACACCGATTACCGGAATGGCCGGCCTTCAGATGCCGCCTCCACGTAAAACGGTTCTGATCACTGGGTGAGCATTGTCACAAGCACTTTCCCCCCTGCCCATCCTGTCGGCCTCTGGATGGATCTGAAAAGGACCTCGTGCCTATACACGGATAATCATTTTGGCTCATACCCTTTCCTATTCCAGCTGTACGCCCGGCGGTATAGGTTACGCCGTGGCCAAGGAGTTTCAAGTCCGTGGTAAGCAAATCCCCCCCCCCCGTGTCCCTGCCCGAAGCGCGCAAGTCAGACTCGTATCAGACCGGGAAGGTTCCTGTCCAACTCGACTCCCATCTCGACCCAACCCGGCCCAGCCCACTTTGGTTGCGACGCGGAGGTTTTCCGCCAGCTCCCCCACCCCTGGAACCTGGAGTGTCGGCCGTGATGCGAGCTCTTCTGACCCCACCCCCATGCTCCAGGTTACCATGTGCTCGCCACTGCGCGGGACCCCGGCATCCTGGACGAGCTCGCACGCGAGGGCCTGACGGCGGTCCCACTCGACGTAACGAGCGCTGCCAGCATTACTGACTGCCGGAAGCGGGTGGACGCCCTGCTGGAGCGGCCGCGCCTGGACATCCTAATCAACAACGCGTAGGTTTGCCCCCGGTCCCGGTTCCCCCTGTCCCCTTCGCCCTCGCTTTCCCACGGGTTGGGGGGGGGGGGGGGGAAGAGCGGGACGGAAACGAACGACCAAAGCAAGGGTTTCAGCTGACTGTCCCCCCCCAACCAACCAGCGGCCGCGGCCTCGTGGTGCCGGCGACCGACGTGGACGTGGCGGACGTGCGCGCCGTCTACGAGACCAACGTCTTCGGGGCCATGGCCATGGTGGCGGCATTCGCGGACCTCGTGGTGGCGGCGCGCGGGCTCGTGGTCAACGTGGCGTCGGCGTCGGCGGTGGCGCCGTACGTGTTCGGCGCCGTCTACGCGTCGAGCAAGGCCGCCCTCGCCGCCTACAGCCGCACGCTACGCGCCGAGCTGCGGCCCCTGGGCGTCGGCGTCGTCGTCGTCATGGCCGGCGCCGTCCGCAGCAACATGGGCCGCGCCGCCGCCGGCCGCGACGCCCTGCCCCCGGGCAGCCTGTACGCCCGCGTCCGCCACCTCTACGACGCGCGCCGCGGCTTCTCCCAGAAGCCCACCGCCGGCCCCCTGCCCACCGGCGTCTTCGCCCGCCGCCTCGTCGACCGCCTCGAGCGGCCCGAGCTGCCCGCCTTCTGGCGCGACTGGTTCGGCCGCCCTGACTGGTTCTGGTGCGGCGGCATGGCCCGCCTCTTGTACTGGGGCTCGACTCTCGGCGAGTGGGTCATGGATCTGGGCGCTTGGCGGATGTTTGGCTTGCGCGAGTTGCAGCTCATTGTTGAGAAGGAAAGGCATGTTAAAGAGGAATGAGAAGCAGCCTGTTGTTTCGTGGACGCTACGAGCATCGCGGTCAGAAAAGAGATGCTACTGTTTGACACGGAAAAATAGAGGGGGTCAAATAGAAGATGCTGTTTTAGGTCGGGCTGCCACGATGTGGCCGCTGATGTAGGAATCTACCTATAGTGTGGTCCAAGGCGGGGCGTCAGGACCCCTTCTATCAAGGACGCCACACCTCAATAGCTGGTCCCCCCCCCCCCCCTGGCCACGCATCAAGGATCTAATAATACTTTTACATATCTCGGGCCGCGAGCGCACCAAGTTGCAGTGGGAGACTCCCATAGACGCGGCGGGGCTCGTCATCGACGGCATGTACCAACCGTCCGGCGACGGGCAGGGCACTCTGGTGGCCACACTCAGGTAGCCGGTAGAGCTGTAGGTGAATGGGAGTGACGCGAAAAAAACTCAAGCGGTTTGAATTTTAGGACCCAAGGCTGACTGGGAAAAAGATAGCACAGCGCCGCCCGGGACTCGAACCAGGTTCTACGATTTCCCCCCAAAAATGGGAATTATAACCACACTAGCGGAGCTCGTTTCATGGAGGATGAAGATATTCTTCGGACTCATAGGGGGCAGGCGGGTCGTGAAGGTTATTTCAATTGCCCGTTAATTCCATTTCTGACCTATGTAAGAGAGGGGACGTCGGTGAGGTCGCTTCATTTGCCTGTTTGATCGCATTCCTGACTGATTAAGGCAACTGCGTTGCGCGCAGGTCGCAATTGGACCAAAGAGGAAACCTTAGGGAGAAGGCAGGAAACCGTTTAGGCAAGCAACATCAGAAAACAGCAGCCCATGATTGAATTATCGTGTCCCGGAGTTGTAGTGACGAGAGCGTATGATACAGCACAGGTACGCTCTGAGCCACGCGTGTGTGGCTGATGGCGCCTCTTTTGTCCCTGACCACTCTACACATGCATCTGGGCCAACAATCATAGTAGACTGCCTGCGAGTTGTGCAATGGGGCGGGCACTTTCTTGCACTTGCCACCGGGAGTTGCCGATGAAAGGGTAGCTAACAATTTGAGCACTTAGGAAAGTAACAGAACCTCAGCGCCAGTAGGATATTACAGGAGACCCGACGTCCAATGTACGATCGCAAACAAGTCCCTTATGCTCATTCTAAGAATCTTTTCCAGATCGGCATTGGTACCATTCCCCCTTGGAGATGGCTGGGAAACTTAATCTGGGACGTTCCCTGTATTCCATTATCAAGCTACCTCATACCCCTCGAATATTTCTTTCTGGCTTGGTCTTCGAGCTTTTGTATGAGATTCTGAGCATCGGATAAGCTATGTATGAGGTAGTAGTAATCGCCAAGAATCTCTCGCCTCTTCTGGCTGCTGCAGATGGCTCAAAACCGCCTAAATACGTGGCAGGTTAAGGGCGCCATTGAAGGGCAAGGCCGACGACTGCAAGGGCTTCGCCCATATTTTCAAACCCTGAATTCAAATCGAGGATTACGATAAGAGAAGGATTATCATGCAATTAAGAGAGCAAGGGCTTGTGTTCGTATGTCGAGGAAATTCTCTAGGTCGGTCTTTGGCGTAGTCGCCCTTATCTGTAGGAGGCATTCGACCCCCTCCTCCATTGGAGTAGCTACCCCATCTCCTCTAAAGGCCGAGACGTTTCGTAATGCAAGTAATTATCATACGGGCAAGTCCTCGATGAGGCTACGAATCAAACCGGCCTGGGGACATGCAAGCTGTGCTGTGCAGTACCCGGCCATCACGTTGGTGATTCCTATTGGCCTGGGTGGCCGAATACATGCCCGTAATGCATACATCGTTCTGCATTAGGAGGTGACTGGTGGTCAGCCCAACGGCGACTCCAACTGTAGTGCGGTCCTGGGGAAGGGCTTGGGTGTAAGATTGCTGCGCGGACATTGGACGGCAGTTCTCTGATTCGCATGGAACTTTTTGCGTACCTCAGCAGGCGACCCTGTCGCGCCGACCGGGCGAAGCGTTCTCTCGGTCACGGGGCAATGGGTGGAAAACTTGGGGCCCTTGTAAGTCACATGCGGCCATACTGGCTGTGACATGCAAAAGCTTGAGAGACGCACTTACTAAGGGTTGAGCCGGCCCAACTCGAAGGCCTGGGCTACACAAAATCGCGCGCATTGGAGTTGGCCCGACGGGACGGATCATCAGGTACGGCGCTCTTACTAGTACAGTAGCCACATTGGTCCCTGGACATGCGCCTGAGAGTGCCTTCACGTGTTGAGTCTAGTAAAGTCCTCAGGTGCAGAGCGGCGCGGACCTTGGTTGCTGCCTGAAATTGATTCATATACATATCAGTGGTGTCTCCCAGTCTTTTCCTTCCATTTTCCCCTCTTTCGTCTTTCTTCTCAGCATCTCTCAATGTCACTTCTTTGGAACATTCTCTCCACCCTCGGAGGCTGCCTCGATTAGAGACGTCGACTTCGAGCCTGCCACCAGTGGACAACCGATCGATTCCCGATGGACGAGCGACCACAAGCGATGATGAGGAATGCGGGCAGTTGGTTGCTGGGTCTATAGCACAGCCTTTATGTTGACACGCGCATTGTCTCCGAGCCAAGCGTCGGACGAGGCACAGAGCTGGGTTGAGACAGCCCCCCGCATTCAAGTCCACGCTGTACCGATTGATTTTGATGGGGGAGTGACCTCCATCAAGTGGCGATGATGTAAACTAACACTTCCGCGTGCCCGAGTGGCTGGATTATTTCACCAACTTTCCATCGCGCCGTGGCGATCGCAAGATCAAGTGCAAAACTGAGCCCTGGGTAGATGTACATTGCCTGAAGAAGCGGCAAGTATCGCTCGGCGCTACCAATCTCACGTATAGATTTGAAAGCAGGTCACATTCGGATGCACTTAGACCTATACCTAGTGGTATTTTGTTTTTTTCGTTGACGAAAAGCTGCATCTCGCGTCTTGCCATCTGCATTTACCTAGTAGGCAGTTAGGATGGCCTACTTTTCAACCTCCTCTCATTCTGTCTTCAATGAAGAAAAAGCTCTCTGATTCGTCCGTTACATATCATGAGCGCTTGAACATCGTAGCTTTTTGCACTCTATGAAATGCATTCACATGGGGGGGTCCTGTGCGGAAATTTGCCATTTATAATGGCTCCTATCACTTGTAGCCAATGTGCCCTCATCTTAAACCATGAACGGGTACCGCGTAATTTCACGGGTCAATCTACATTTTCTCCGCTTCTGCTCTGGCGAAGCCACATGTTGCACCTGAGAGGCTCTGGCAAGGTGATGAATTGAAGGTTATCCACAAAAGAGAACTCATACAAGGAAATGTGCCAGTCATGGCAGACTATATAGTGTAGCTGGCCAGGGCTGCTGTGGAGCTTATCACGTGACCTGTGTTAATTGGTGTAAGTCTGGGAATGCCCTCGTGGCGCGACACCACGCTTATAACATTTTCCTCCTTCCGGTTAAGGTTGAAGAATAATGATTTCAGTAGCGTGGAGTTTCGAACTTCCCGTCTACCGCACCGGCGTAATTCGTGATCTATACCGTAGTGATACCGATCTTCGTTTTTAAGGGAACGCACATGAAAGATTTCACGGTGGAAGTGCGCAGCCCTATCAGGCCTGTATTACTCCGGGATATCCTGCCTCTAGGGGCCTAGAGATCCTGAAAGTCCTGTCTCCAAGGGCCCAGGAGACCTTGAGATGGGACCTTTGGACTCTTGGAGGCAGGACCTCCAGGGCTCTCCACGGCCCCCGGAGACAGGTGGTCTAAGCGCAGAATGTTGGTTTAAGGCTGATACGACGCTCGATACAAAAGATAGAGGCTTAGGGTACAAGAATATAGTATGTTTGAAAGTGTGGATTTATCTGTGGGTTTTTGAAGCAATTGATGACAGCCTCAATCGTGAGCCTGGGAGTTGATTAGGGATTGAACCTAGCCGAAAGCAGTAGACGTAACCAACGCTCAAAGCAATCATTTTGTGGAAAGTCTCGCTGGATTGAGGAACACACCAACTGCTATGCCGGTATGCCAATGTTACTTGAAGGTTGCATCCGGTGATCGGGGCAGGATGGGGCTCGATTTGCGGCCAACTCCCCTCATCTCTGGCTGGAATAACATCTAGTGGCGACGGCACAAAGTGTCCAAACGAATTATCACAGCTAGGGATAAGCCTAGACAAATTTCTCGTCTCATCATACAGACATTCTAGACGCGCGTCAACGCATGCATGTACAAGATTGACCCAAAAGGATGGCAGCGAGTTCCGTGCGCTTACGGCTGGCTGCTCCGATCTCGATGCCGTCAGCACTAGGACCGGTAGTGTGCGATGCCGTGCTGCAGCGTACGATTTGGGCCTAGCCGAATTACCCGTAGCAGGGGGGGGGCAGAAGTAAGATATTATTATCCATCCTTCCTACTTACCGAAAGACATGCGGCTGAGCCGGCTCTGAATCTGGGCATTGCAAAACGACCTTCGCTTAGCTATCCAATTAAGAGATTGCCTGTAAGCGCTTGCGGCACTTTGGGGTGGTATTGCGTGGGCGGATACAGGTGTGCGACCCCTTCTCCATATTTCACATTTGGCACCGATCTACTGTGATATGTGAGTGGTTCGACAAAGAAAGGGTTCTCTCTTCGCTGTAATAGGTCGCACGGAGGGGTGGCAGAGGCTTGGCATTCTCTTACACCCACTCAACACAGTCTAGGCTTGCATATCTGTAACGTGCTATATATAGTGCACATCGCCAAGCACGCCCTTGGCGGCTCGACACAGCCTGCATTGGAGCTGCATTGGAGCGTGCTCGGAAGGAGGAGAGTGCCGGGGTATAACTTACTACGAGGGACCCGCCTCACCTACCGCTAAGGAGCTCCCCGAACCCCGTACCTCGCGGCCATGGCTTATGAGTCGCAACCCAAAAACCTCCAGTCGGTCTCGTACTGGGAGCTGGATGATGCAGCCGGAGCACTTCCACCACAGCGGCCCTCGCCACGCCGCAACCTGTGTCAGGGGTGGTTTTGGGAAGTGCTGGCGGCCGTCGTCAGCGTGGCGGGCATGGGTGCAGTCATCGTCATCCTCTGGCGAATGCAGGGGCAACCCCAAAGCCACTGGACGTTTCCAATTAACATCAACTCGACCGTTGCCGCTTTTATCACCGCAGTCAAATCATTGGCCCTCCTCGTCGTGGCATCCTGCTTGGGCCAGACGAAATGGAGGCATTTCCGAAACCGACCCTCGAAGCTGCGCGATTTTGATATCTTTGACGACGCGAGCCGTGGCCCCTGGGGCGCCCTCCGCTTACTGTGGTGCTTGCGCAGCCGCTGGGGTCTCGGCGTTCTCGGTGCGCTCGTGACCATCGGTGCCGTGAGTGTCGATGCGCTCTCCCAGCAGGTGATCCAGCTGGATACGCGGACCGAGTTCGTCGACAGCGACGGGGCCAACTTTTGGGTCGCGCATTCGTACCGGGGCGGCGCCCGAGGGCGGCCCGGAATCATCTCGCTGTCTAACCCACAACGTTCGTTACAGCCACCGCCGTAGAGTTCCTCGTTGCAAGAAGCCAACTGACATGCCCATGATAGCCTCGTCATTCGACTACAAAATGCAAGGAGCCATCTACCGAGGCATGCACGGCATCCCGTCCAGCTCAGCCTTCGACTGCCCTTCGAAGTGTGAATGGAACGCCTCCTACATTACGCTGGGGATCCGGAGTCGCTGCAACGACGTCACAGCCAGCGCATTTGCCGGGGCCAAACTGTCGACAAATATTACCAACACGGAGGAGCCCGTGTCGGGGATTGTCCGGCTGCCAACCCCAGGCGGTCTTGCCGTGAACTACGACGTCTCCTACACCAGCTACCACACAGCCGTAGACGTGGTGGCAGAACAGATATTCCCGACATTCACCAGCGGAAAAGATCGGAAACTGGCTCCGAAAGACGGTTTCGACCCCGACTTTGCCATCATAGGGGTATTGCGCCTCAAAGACAAAGAAACGGAAATCAAAGCATTCGAACTGAGCACGGACAACGCCGAGGTGTTTGAGTGCCGGCTCGGCTTCGCCGCTTACGAGTACAGCGGCATACAGGCGGACGGAAACAACCTGACCATCGGCCGGACCACGGTGCACGGCCTGGACCGGGGATCTTACGCCAAAGAGGGCACCCTGAGTGACAGGGGCGACACCATCACCTTCAGCACCCCCGGGCTGCCGACCTTCAAGGTGGCCGTGCACGACTTTGCGGCGCTCGGGCAGTTCCTCAACAGCAGCGCCTTCAGCGGCAGCACGTTCGACGGCGAGTCGGGGCCGACGGGCAACCAGTTCGGCGTGCCGACGCAGGGGCTGGGGCTGACGCTGCTGGACGCCGACGTGGCCCAAACGCTCGCCGGGGCGGCGCGGAGCATGACGCACCAGCTGCACGCGGGCTACCCGGCGGGGGTGCGGGCCGCGCCTGGGCGCACCGCCGTCGCCGTGCCCTTTGTGCGCGTGAGCTGGCCCTGGCTCGCGGCGCCCCTCGCCGTCGCCGCCGCCGCCGTGCTGCTGCTCCTCGCCACCGTCTGCGCCGCCCGCCGCGAGACCCTCTGGAAGTCCTCGGCCGTCGCCGTCCTCTACCACGACGTCGTCGGCCCCGCCGGCGCCCCCGACGCCGTTCTGCGCCCCGGCGCCCCCGACGCCGTTCTGCGCCCCGGCGTCCGCGACGTCGAGGACCTCGACCGGTTGGGCAAGGAGGTGAGCCTCGCGTATGATAAGTGAGCCGCCGAAGCCGGTCTTGCGGGACGGGTCCGGGGCACGAGACCGTTCCGGATGCTTTTTTTTTTCTACCAACAATCATGATAAACACGAAATCAACCTTCCCCCCAAAGCTGTAGACATGCATGATCAAATATTCGACAACGGAAACCTATGTCGGTTCCAAGGAAAAGTCTCCTATGTTCGCGCTCCCTGCTTGAAAACAATCCACAATTCCGCCCCGTCGACGCTGGGTATGTGTCTGTAAAGCTATTATATCGTATTGAGCTGTAGAACACACATCGAACCAAGCATGTCAATTGTATGGGTCCTCTCGAGGCTCAAGGGTACAGTAGAAATCAAAACTGCCCCGGGATTGATGGGGGCGCTTGGCAGGCAGCAGCTGTCACCCCGGGTCAGCGAGAGGGAGACAGGCGGGCGAGAGGGGGCGGGGCAGGGAAAGACGGGGGACGGACCTTGTAGCGCAGGACGAGGGTGGCGAGCATCTTGTAGATCTCCATGAGGGCGATGGGGCGGCCGATGCAGCCGCGGGTGCCGGCGCTGAAGCTCATGTCGCCGCGGTCCATGGCGGCGCGGCGGTGGCGGAAGGCGGCGTCGGGCTCGCCGGGGCGGGGCAGCCAGCGCTCGGGCGCAAAGTCGTACGGGCGCGGGCCGAAGGTGCGTTCCTGGACCGAGGCGACGCTGGGCTTGACGCCGACGACGGTACCGGGCGGCAGGCGCGTGCCGTCGGGCAGCACGAGCCCGGCGGCGCCGACCTCGCGCGCCAGCGGGTTCACGCCCGACGCGTCGCGCAGCCGCACGCCCTCGCGCACGAGGCCCTCGAGGAAGGGCAGCGCCTGCGTCTCGCGCCACGCCGCCGCCGCCCGCCCGCCGCCGCCGACGCCCGCCCCGCGCAGCTCCGCGTACAGCCGCTCCTGCGCCGCCGGCGTCGCCACCAGGTGGCGCAGCACGTTGACCATGGACGTCGTCGAGGTGCCGATGCCGGCGATGACGTTGACCATGCAGTGCATGACCATCTGGTCCTCGGACAGCTGGTCGGCGTGCCGGTCGCGCGCCGCGGCCACAAAGTGCGCCAGCATGTCGCCTTTGGCCGGCTCCTGGGCGTCGCCGTGCGCGCCCGCGTCCGGCGGCGCCGCCCGCAGCCGCGCGCGTACCCGCGCCGCCGACAGCTGGTGGAAGACGGTCGCCTTCTGCGCCCGGAACGTGCGCACGAAGAAGCTGGCGACGTCGTGCAGGATGGGCATCGGCATCGTGAAGGCCACGTATTTGTGCAGCAGTTTGGCTGGGGAGGCGCCGCGCGGGCATTAGCGCCTGGGTGCCTACCCGGGAAGATGGGGGGGGGGGGGGGGGGGGGGGCAGCCGTCACTCACTCTGCCAGCTCAGCCCGAGCGCATCCGTCTTGCTCTCCAGGTAGCCCAGAGGCTCGCCGTAGGTCACGTTGCCCTGCACATCGTACACATCTAGGGCGGGGCCCGCATCGTCAGCGCACGGAAAGATGCCACCCGGGGGCGAGAGGGGGCGACGCACAGTAATGGGTCCAGTGGCCAATGTTGACGTCGGCGCCGGCGGGGGCGCCCTCGCTCGCCAGGACGCGGAAGAAGGTCTCGAGCACGGCGTCGATGCGCGGCTCGAAGTGGACGAGGGTGGTGGTGGCGTAGGCGTTGGCGACGGCGCGGCGCATGGGCGCGTGGGTGCGGGCGTCGCGGACGGAGAAGAGGTTCTCGGCGTGGCCCTTGCCCATGGGCTGGGCGGCGCGGATGAGGTCGGCCTTGTCGAGGGCGGCGCGCATGCCGTAGACGGCCGGGATGGCGGCCGGGTCGGCCACGCTCACGCGCCGCGGCGCCACCCGCACCACGTCGCCGTACCGCGCGTGCAGCGCCCGCAGGTAGCAGACGTTGGTCCCGAAGGTGCGCTGCGCCGCCCACCACGCGTGCAGGTTCGTGTACCGCGCGAGCCACGGCCCCGGCACGTGGGCGAGCCCCGACGCCCGGCTGTACCACGCCAGGTACAGCAGCGCGAGCACGACGCAGCCCGCCGCCGCGCCCGCCGCCTGCGCCGCCGTCGCCGCCGCCGCCGCCCGCCGCGCCTCCGCGAGCAGCGCGAGCAGCGCGAGCACCGACATGAGTCGACTACGTGAGCCCGTGGCCCCGGCCCCGGTCAGCGGCCTGGTGTGTGGACGGAAGTGGGAGCAGAGTCACCGGCCCGGCAAGGAGTGGATGGAAGTGCGCGCAAGCCCGCCGCGACCAGAAGGCATACACGCGAGGGGAACACCCGTCGGGAGAAGAGCTGGGCGAGCGCCATATGACCACGCCCCTGGCCGCCCTCCCGCCATGGGCCGCATCGTGGGCGGCTACAGGGGTAGTCCCCCCTCCCCGTGGCCAAGCGCATCGCTGCCGGGAGCCGCGGTGTCAGCCATGGCCCGGGCTCGTCAGCCATGGGGCGCATCGTAGCTCCGCGGCATTCCACCTCTCCCTTGCCCGCTTGCGTCAATTCGGCACACATGCGCCGCCGTTTCCACCTGCCTCCCACGCGCGGCCGAGCATGTGGCGCCAAGCATGTGGCCCCGAGCCGGGGACGTGCTGCTACGCCCGGTGAACCGGTCTTCCCCCTCACGACCGAGATGCTCAATGGAGTGCCGCAGCCTTGCCTTCCCTCGCGCCGCTAAGGCGGGGGAGAGACTGGTCGAGGCCAGAACTAGGTGGGAATTGTGCGTGGCTTCCCACCCTCGCGAGCTTCGTAATCCGCAAATGCCCATGTCCAATTCCAACCAAAGCTATAAACAGTATCATTACAGGCTTGCCCGCCGGCCCCAATTCACCGCCGGCATTCCCCAGACCCTCGGTACCCCCCCGTCTCCGCCTCGTATCCGGCCCCTTACGCCGCCGCCGTAACCTCGGCGGCGGGCTGTATGGCGACGGGGGCGTCGATGGAAGCCGGCTCGGGCGCGCCGGCGGGCGGCTTCCGGTCCGCCGTGCGGTAAACGAGCTTCTGGCCGCTGATCTTGCCGAGGCGCACGAGGCCGACGCCGTCGATGAGGCCCTCGAAGCCGTGCGGCTCGACGCGCGTCGGGTGCGGCTTCAGCAGGCCGGCCTCGAAGAGCGGGTGCACGTGCGGGAAGAAGCGCGCGGCGAAGTCGCGGCACTCGGGCAGCCCGTCGTTGCCGAACGGCTCGGGCCAGCTGATGGGCAGCCCGCGCATCCACGTCGCCAGGATCCAGTCCGACTCGACCGCCTTGCGCGACGCCGCCGACTCGGGCAGCGGCTCCAGTCCCACGTCTGGCCAAGGGGGGAAGGGTGAGCCCGTGTCAGCAACGAGTCGTGTGTCTCCCGCCACGGGGGCGGGGGGGGGGAGCGGGGCTGGTTCCACTTACACTTCCCTCCCAGACGACCCAAGGCCTGGTAACAAATCTTCAGGCTGCTGTCCACCGTGATGCAGTCCAGGGCGTAGTCCAACGAGTCGTTGGTGAAGGCACGGATGTCGGGCCCGCAGGTGGGCGAGTTGTAGTCGAAACAGACGTCGGCGCCGTAGGACTTGACGAGGTCGAAGTTGCGCGGCGAGCAGGTGGTGATGACGCGCAGGCCGCAGTGCTTGAGCAGCTGGCAGGCCATGGTGCCGGTGGCGGTGGCACCGCCGTAGACGAGCACGTCGAAGGCGCGGTCGGGCGTGGCCGGCTTCGTCATGAGCTCGATGGGCAGGCCGAGCGAGTGGAAGAGGGCCATGGCCGAGGTGGCGATGCGCAGGCCCATGCCGGCGCCCACCTCCATGCTCATGTCGGCCGGCATCTTGAGCGCCATGCCGCCGTCCATCGACACGTACTCGGCGAAGGAGCCGCTCTGCGGCCGCAGCGGCTCCATGCCGTCCGCCGACCCGCAGATCCGGTCTCCCAGCTTCAGCCGCCCCGTCGCCGCCACGTCCTTGCCCATGGCCACCAGCGTCCCGGCGCAGTCAATCTGTTTCCCAACACCCGGCCGGTCAGTCTTGGGAGCGCCCCGGGAGAACGCGTTCCGCCGCTTCACCACTCACCCCGTAAACGGCCCCCTCGGCCACGAACGGCCCCACCATCTTGGTGTCGACGGGGTTCAGGCCGATGGCCTCGGTTTTGATGATGACGCAGTCGTCGGCCAGCGGTGGCGTGGGCACGTCATCGCGCACGCAGTAGTCGAGCTTCTCGTTGGCGACGATGGCCCGCTGCGTCTTGGGGAGGTCGAGGGAGACGGCCATGGCTGGTTAGTGGGCGGTGTTGACAAGAGAGGGAAGGGGCGCGGGGGGGAAGGGCGAGCAATGGGGAATGAGGGGAGGGGGCGGGGGGGGGGTTCAAGCGCAAGAGACAGGCTAGCAGACAGACGCAAACACGTCGGGTTGGATCAAGGAACAAAGCAGCACTGGTGATGGACTCAAGCGGCAGCGCAGGCGCATAATCATCCACGAGCTTTCGTCGCCGCGCGTGTGATGGAGGCGGCCCGGGTGTATGTAGACGCCGACTGCGATGAGGGGGCCGGCGAGGGCCAGCGCTGGGGCCGGGAACCCCCTACCCCCCCCGGCGGGCCTGCTCGCTCCAGGGGCATTGGCAACCTCAATTCACATAGCATCGCGGCCACCTCTGGCCTGTTCACGGTCCATCACTTTTCGTGGGGTGCAGGACGTGAGCCAAAGAGGCTGATGGCGGGGATTCGCCCGTATCTACACTGTGGCTGACAGGCCCTGTAGCTAGAGCTGTAGGGGTGGGGAAGCAATCTTGGGGGGGGGGGGGGGACCTGACGATCGACGGCAGGGATTGTCAGCCCTGTCAGCCAGCCTAGGCCGTGCGCTCGCCGACGGTGACAAACACCTGGATGACAGGAACGACGGCACGCCCCGTCGGCTACACGGCAAGCCTGCACGATGCCCATCGGTTGGAGACCGCATGGGCTCGCGCTTCCGGCTGGCGGCTTCGGCGGTTTCCCAAACCTCGGGTTTTGTGGCCACCTGGCAGGGGAGACGACTGTGGGGCTCGACGCCGGAAGGCCGCTTGGGGGAAAAGGTCACTTGATTGCCTCACGGCCGGGAAGACACCACCATGTATGAAGAAAACTAGAATGCATGGGTTACAGGATGCGCGAAGCCATAGGCTTTCGAAAGCCATGTAGTACGACCGGCCGATTGCGCGGACACGGCGCTGGGGCCCGGCTCTGGAGAGATGTGGGCGTGCTCTACGCGCACGCCGCTTCGGACGAAGAGGACACGAGAAGTGAAGCAGGCGATTTATGCGAGGGCTTCCCATAGATTTATTCGCAAAGTGCCCAGTGCCACGCGGGATTTCAACTGGCGAGTTCCTCAGGTCTACAATGCGTCCATCATATCACCGCCCAGGGAGGCTCATGCAGCTCCCTGGAAGACTTCCATATACCTCTGCCGAAATTCCACCATGATCTTCTAATTCTTCTCCGTCATCTTCATGGCGACCTTGACACCGTTGCGGCTGCGTGTGATGAGCGAGATATGTTCCTTCCACTCGAACACTGGGTCGCGTCTCTCAATCGACTCGATGGTCTGCATCATGCGGGCGATGATGTATGACGCTTCTGTCAGCGCAAATTGCTGGCCGAGGCAGATGCGGGGGCCGCCGTTGAAGCTGGGGAAGCCGGATTAGTACACGGAAAAGCCCCCTCGCCGGAACGAGGCGGCGAGAAAAAAGAGGGAGAACTTACGGGATGTAACCCCAGCCCGGGCGCAGGTCCGGGTTGTTCCACCGGTCCGGGTTGAACTCCTCGGCGTCGGGGCCAAACGTCTCCTTGAGCCGGTGCAGGGCGAAAATGTGGTAATTCACGGGCTGGTCCTTGTGCACAAAAACGGGCGACTGGCCGTCGGGACCACCGCCGCGGGGCAAGATCGTATCCTTGGTGGCTTGCCGCGAGTTGAAGGGCAGCGGAGGATAGAGTCGCAGGCCTGGGGAAAACTTGTCAGCAAGGGCCGTTCGAGACCCCCCCGGGGCCCGAGGGAAGGGATGCTCACATTCGTTGATGAGGTTGCGGATCTGCTTGAGGTTACGCAGGCTCTCGTAGTCGGGCAAACGATCGCCAAAGGCCTCCCGAACCTCGGCGTGCACACGGTTGAAGACGTCGGGATGGCGCGCCAACAGGAAGAAGGCGTTGCTGAGCAGCGAAGCCGTGGTGTCGCGTCCGGCCGCCAGCACGTTGATGACCTCCCAGCGGAGCTCCACGGGGTCGCGCGTCTCCTTGACGATTTCCTCGAGGAAGACGTACTTCTTCTTCTCGGCGGCTTCGTCCCCGCGGTGGCTGAGCTGCTTCTCGTCCAGCTTGACCAGGTACTCGGCGATGATTTGATCCATGGTGGCGTGGACGTCCTCGCAGGCGACGATGAAAGGGTCCTTCTTACGCTTGAACAGAGAGTCGCGGACGGTGGCGAAGGGCTTCAGCGCGGGCTGCACGCGCAGGCCGTAGTTGTGGATGTGGGTGCCGGCGTAGTCAAAGGAGTCGAGGAAACGCAGCGACGCCGAGCCCTCGGGGGCCACGAGGCAGCGGAACGACCGGCCCAGCAGGACCTCGGTGGCCGAGTCCATGGTCAGGCGGAAGAAAAGGGGCTGTAGGTCGACGTCGACGAGGCCGCTGACGGGGTTGACGGGCGGCAGCACCGACAGCAGGTCCTGGAAGTGCGACTCGAAGAGCGCAAGGTCCGAGATGTAGACCTTGGTGAAGCTGGGGCGGATGAGGCCGCGCGAGCGCTCCCAGGCCTTGCCGTCGTGCGTGAAGATGCCGTTGCCGACGAGGGGGCAGAAGAAATGGCGGCGGCGGTCGCCGAGGTCGAAGTCCTTGAAGTCGGCGGCAAGCAGCGCCTTGAGGTTCTCGGGCGCCACCGTGAAGATGATGGTGCCGCCGAGCGAGGCGCTCGCGAACGTCGTGCCCAGCGCGCTGTACCGCCGCACCCACATGGGCAGCCAGGCCCGGCCCTTCCAGGCCTTGGCCGTCGTGCGCAGGTTCTCCCACCGCGAGAGCGCCCGCGGCGCGCGGCAGCCGTGCCGCGCCGCAAAGGCCCGCCGCTGCAGCCAGACGACCAGCGCGTTGACGGCGCGGAGCACGGCGAGCACGGCGAGGCCCCCGAGCGCGAGCTGGTAGAGCGGCAGCATCGTCTCTCTCTGTCCTTTTGCCAGACGGAGCCTAGCCTATCTGTGTCGGTTACGTCTGTGTGTGCCGGGGGAGGGGGGGGGGGGGTTGGCCGACACGCAGCTGGACGGGAGGGGGCGTTGCCGGAGGCCGCGCCACGGCCATATAAAGAGCGTGTGGGATGAATGCGGGAGACCAGTTCGCGAGGAGAACAGACGTCGCCTGGTCCATCCTGCTGGGTTCCCGCCATGCAGGCCGCTGGCAAGACCCCCGTTCCTTCGCTCGGGGCCGCGCCCGCCCTGGACCTCCTGGGCTCGGGGCGGCACGGCGCACGGATGGCTGACCTGCAGTAGTGGCTGACAGGAAAACGTGCCGGGTGGGGTTTCTCGCGAGCAGACGGGAAATGGGACGGGACTTTGGCCGCCTCCCATGGCCCATGCGCGCTACTGTTCACGTCCCACCCTGCTGGTGCCAGGAGAGGCATCGGAACTCTTCAGCAGAACGGGGCGCAGTCGCCCAAACCGGGACTCGCAGAGTGCCTGGATGGGCAGGCAGAAGGTACGGGGCCGGGAGCCAGGGCTAACAGGGAGAAAGAATACGGGAGGAAAGCCGTTCACATTGCGCATCTAGAGGACCATGGAAATCTCCACGAGGACCGCTATCTACCACGAATTTACACGAAGCGCGTTCACCCTGCCCGACAGCTCCCGTAGCCCCTCTAGAGTCTCGGCCGCTATCAGGACGGCGGTGATGCCGTACACAAAAATGCCACCCGCCGCCTTGCCCTTGGACCAGGCGGCGATGACGAGGCGGCCCTCCTCTATCTCGCTGGCAAAGGCGGCCTCGAACTTCTCCCGCTCGCCCATCACGGGCAGGGGGCAGATGAGGCTGGCCAGGGGCAGGTTCCCGTTCTCCCAGAAGTGCTTCTTCATGAAGCCCAGCACGTGGCTGCCCGTCTGCCGGACGTTCAAGTCCACGATGAGCTGCTTGCCTTCGGGCGTGGTCATGATGTCCACGCCCATGGGGCCGTAGAAGCCGTGCTTGAACACGTAGGCGGCGGCGGTCTCGAGGATGTCCTTGTACCGGGCCTGGGGCGCGTCCTGCTCGCGGTAGTCGATGAAGCTTCCGGCCCAGTAGTCTCGCTCGTCTATGAGCTGCTCGGTGGAGCAGAGGAAGACGGGCCGGCCGGTCTTGGTGACAAAGTAGGAGATGCAGGCGGTGGCGCCGGGCACGACGTCCTGCAGCAGCAGGCTGGCGGGCGTGAGCGCGGCGTTGGCCTCGGTGAGGGCGGCCAGGATGGCGGGCAGCTGCTCGCGCAGGGTGGCGAGGCAGGCGGCCCGCTTGGCCTCGTCGTCGAGCACGAAGACGCCCTGGTTGGCGAGGCCGAGGGGCAGCTTGACGACGAAGGGCAGCGCGCGCGCCGCCACGGGCGCCAGCATGCGCTCCGTCTCGGCGGCCACGGCGGCGGCGTCGCCCGTCTGGTCCGGCCGCAGCATCGTGTCGACGACCTGGGTCGGCGGGCTGGGCAGCTCGGCGTCGCCGGCGAGGGCCAGCGTGCGCTTCGACAGCAGCCGCCAGTGCGCCTCCTGGTCGACGAGCGGGCCGTGGCCGTCGAGGAAGTCCATGGGCGTGATGGTGACCTTTTTCTGCGGGCGCGCCGCGACGTCGCCCGCGCTCGCCACAAAGTGCAGCCGCGGCCGCTGCGCCGCGTCCAGCGCCGCGTAGGTGCGGTGCGCGTCCCGGCGGTGCTCGGGCTCGGCCGGCGCCGCCGCGCCCCAGCTCATGCTCGCCATGGCCTTCTCCATGGCGGTGCGGTCCATGTCGAACAGGTGCAGATCCATGGGCCCCGCCGCGAAGCCGTAGTACTGCGACAGGGCCCCCAGGGCGAAGCGCGCCATGGTGTTGGGCCCCAGCTTCATGGTGCGCGGGCCCTGGTACGCGTACTTGACCGACGTCGGCAGCGAGCTCGACGGCGACACCTGCGTGGGGAAGGCGTAGACCAGCGCGACATCGTCGCTGTTGCCGCCGTCCAGCGAGTACAGGTCGGCGAGCGTCGTGCTCAGTTCGACGGGGCGTGGCGCCATGGCCGTGTCGTTCTCCCTAGACTCGGACGGGCCAGCCGGGATTGGGCGGTTTGGGTGCCGGGCGGGGGACGGGGATGGCGGCGACAGACGAGAGGGGCAGAAGGAGCGGCACGATAGCAGCCTGCAGAGCCGGTGGAAGAGGGAGGGCCGTCAACACGAAGCACGCGCGGCTATCTTGGGAGTCGCAGGAGGGAAGGCAGAGAGGCGAGAGTGGGTGTTGGATGTTGTACATATGGCACGCCTTGCGCTCCCATCCCGGCGTCTCGCGGCTTGGGCGGCGCCCTACGGCCCGGCGACCAACCGAGGGCAGGATATCCTCGCAAATTGCAGGGCGCTCCGGCACCCACGCGTCTTGCCTTGCGCAGCCACCGCCGCCGGCAGACAGGCGGCCGGGCATTCGTCACATCTGCAGCTGGACCCCTGCCCGGGTGGTCTGCATCGTTAGCCACCCCCATCCTCGGGTCGCCCGCGCGGGCCACGTCGCAAGGCGCGCGTGTGGCCGAGCCTGGGTTGCCACGGCCTGTGTAATCCCGCGGGGAGAATAAGCCTCGCGCAGCGGCACGTCTCCCTCCCAAGCGCGGCGTCCCGGCGCCCCCCGAACCAGCAGAATTGGCTGACACGTCTCGCCGCCGGTTGCTGGATCGGGACGAGCTGGGCGATTTGGCGGTGCTGATTGGCTGCCGCCGGGTTGGCTGACCTTCCAACCTTCCCCGTCGGGCCTGTCAGAGTCGCCGTGTCAGTCGCCAAGACGCCAACGCCTGGGGGTCCCGTTTTGGACGGTCCCTCGGCGCGCCCCCCCCCCACAGCAGGCGGGAAAATCTACTGTTATGGCTGACACGCCTCCCACAGCGCCCATCCCTCCTCCCTCCCCTCCACGACCCCGGCCGAACGAGGGCAGGTGCCCCGCCGTCCACCTGCATACCCGCTCCCCCGCCCCACGCCAATTCCACCTCCAGGCCGTCGCCCGGCCGCGTCTGGCCCTGCGCACCCACCGGCTAGGCGACCTGGATCGTCGACCCATCTCGGTAGGCCCCCCGCCCCCCTGCGTTGCGGTCCTGCGGCTGTCGCATGGCTGATGCTTGCCAAGGCCGTGTGGGGGAGGGCCGTGAGATGGCTGATGCGGCAACTGACGCATCCCGGCGAGTCCAGCCTGACTGCTCGGCCGGGACGGCACACCGTCGCTGCGGGATGGCTCGCCGCGCGACGGCCCATCATAGATATACGCCTGCGCGCGTCTGCCCTACGGCCCCGTGGCAAGGGACCGTCGTCTCGTTGCTTCCTCGCAGATACCACGCGGCGCTCAACCATCCATCGCTGGGAGGTACCGCCGTCCACCACGCCATCCCACACCCGCTCTTTCCCTCGAGATCCCCGACTGGCCGATTGCCGCCGCCCGCTTGGCTGTCTTTGCCTCATCGCACCCTTCGTCCATTATACCCCTTCTTCTTGTGCTTCTCCCACACTGCTGCCACTCGCGGCTCTTTCAGCCCGCACAGCAAACCCCCGGTTGCTAATTTGGAGCTTGAACCACCCCGGTAGGCACCGCTGAATCCGTCTGGGAATACTAACATCTAGCCTTCGCCGACCGCCTGCTACTCGGTCACCGACCTCCCCCCTGCTCCCGTTTGCCCCAGCGCTCTTATCTGTTCCTCCCTGCCCTGACCCCCTGTTCTTCTCTTCCACAATGGCTCCGTCGTACAAGAACGAGCCCATCGCCGTCATCGGCAGCGGCTGTCGCTTCCCGGGCGGGTCCACATCACCGTCCAAGCTCTGGGACTTGCTGCGCGACCCGCGCGATGTGCTGCGCAAGATTGACCGATTCCGGGCGGACAACTTCTACAACACCGATGGCCACCACCACGGCGCCAGCAATGTGCTCTCGGCCTACCTCCTGGCCGAGGACACCAAGCTGTTCGACACGCAGTTCTTCAACATCCCCCTGAGCGAGGCCGAGGCCATCGACCCCCAGCAGCGCCTGCTGATGGAGACCGTCTACGAATCGCTCGACACGGCCGGCTTGAGCATGGAGTCGCTCTCAGGCAGCAACACGGCTGTCTACGTCGGCGTCATGTGCGACGACTTCTCGCAGATCGGTAAGTTTTGGCCGTCTCGCGCCTCGGCCCGGCGTGTGCGCGCGAGCCCGATGGACTGACAGCCCCTCCCCCTCTCTCAGTGTATGGCGACAGCGAAAATGTGCCCACCTACGCCGCAACGGGCTCCGCCCGGAGCATCCTCTCCAACCGCGTGTCCTACTTCTTCAACTGGCACGGCCCGTCCATGACCATCGACACGGCCTGTTCGAGCAGTCTGATCGCCGTGCACCAGGCCGTGCAGGTCCTGCGCAGCGGCGAGGCCCCCGTCGCCGTGGCCGCGGGCACCAACTTGATTTTTGGTCCCACCATGTTTGTCGCCGAGAGCAACCTGAACATGCTGTCGCCGACGGGCCGCAGTCAGATGTGGGACGCCAACGCCAACGGCTATGCCCGAGGCGAGGGTGTCGGTTCCATCGTCATGAAAACCCTCTCCGCCGCGCTTCGTGACGGCGACCACATCGAATACATCATCCGCGAAACCGGCATCAACCAGGATGGAAAGACGCCTGGTATCACCATGCGTAAGTCCTGCCGCCCCGTACTGTATGGTGTCTGCTGACCCCCGCCGTAGCCAGCTCGTCACTCCAGGCGGCCCTGATTCGCGACACGTACGCCCGCGCCGGGCTCGACCCCTCGAAGCGGGGCGAGCGTTGCCAGTATTTTGAGGCACACGGCACCGGCACGCCCGCCGGCGACCCGCAGGAGGCCGGCGCCATCTTCAAGGCCTTCTTCTCCGAAACGGACCCCGAGGCCGAAGGGGATAAGGCGTCCGAGGCAGGCTTCGAGGGCGAGAACATCCTGTACGTCGGCTCCATCAAAACCATCGTCGGCCACACTGAAGGTACCGCCGGCATCGCCGGCCTGATGAAGGCCTCGCTGGGTATCCAGCACAAGATGATCCCGCCCAACATGTTCTTCAACCGCCTCAACCCGGCCATCGAACCGTTCTACAGCAACCTCAAGGTTCCCGTCGACCTGCAGGAATGGCCGCAGCTCCCGCCCGGCGTGCCCCGTCGCGCCTCGGTGAACAGTTTCGGCTTTGGCGGTGCCAACGCGCATGCCATCATCGAGAGCTACGAGCCGCCGTCGCCTGCGCCCGTCAAAGCCTTGCTCCCAGCCGCGGCATCGCCGGTGCCCTACCCCTTCGTTTTCTCGGCCACTTCGGAGCGGTCGCTGGCCGCGCAGCTCCGCTCTATGGCCAGCTTCCTGGACCAGAACCACGACTTCAACTTGTGCAACCTGTCGTGGTCCCTCTTCAAAAAGACGGCCTTCAACTTCCGCATCGCTTTTTCCGCCCAAACCGCCGTGGAGCTGATCACCAAGATCCACGCCGCCCTGGACGAGGCCGAGGCGAACAAGGCCGCCCTCGGCGTCCGCGTCAACCCCAAGACGCCCCGGCAGATCCTCGGTGTCTTTACCGGCCAGGGAGCGCAGTGGGCGACCATGGGCCGCGAGCTCATTCTTTCCTCGCACGTGGCCGAGTCCATCATGGACGAGTTGGAGAAATCGCTGGCCGAGCTGCCGGACGGCCCGGACTGGTCGCTGAAGCAGGAGCTATTTGCGCCGAAGGAGCAGTCCCGCATCGCCCAAGCCGCCTTTTCGCAGCCCCTCTGCACGGCGGTGCAGATCATGGTCGTCGATCTCCTCCGCAAGTCGTCCAGCGTCGCTTTCAGCACCATCGTTGGACACTCCTCTGGCGAGATTGGTTGTGCGTACGCGGCCGGCTTCCTCTCGGCGCGCGACGCCATCCGCGTGGCCTACTACCGCGGAAAATTCGCCAAGCTAGCCAAGGGGGACAACGGGAAGCCCGGTGCCATGATTGCTGCCGGTACCGACATGGACGACGTCAACTACTTCTGCAACCTGCCGAAGCTCAAGGGCCGCGCTCAGCTGGCGGCCAGCAACTCGTCCGCCAGTGTCACCATCTCCGGCGATGCTGATGCTATCGACTTGATCGAAGTCGTCATGAAGGACGAATCCAAGTGTAAGTTACGCGCATCCCCTAAAAGGGAAAACTTGCTGACCCGCGCCAAACCACAGTCGCCCGCAAGCTGCTCGTGGACACGGCCTACCACTCACGCCACATGCTTCCCTGCGGAGAGCCGTACATGGACGCTCTCCGCCGATGCGACATCCAAATCCTAACACCGTCCGCGGATGCCCCCGCCTGGTACACTTCGGTGCACGCCGATAACCAGCGAGTGACGATGGAGATGGCACAGGAGCTCAAGAACACTTACTGGCGTGACAATATGGTACAGCCCGTGCTCTTCTCACAAGCCTTGAAGGCGGCCGTTGCCGACGGCGCTCCCGGTCTGGTCCTCGAGGTCGGACCTCACCCGGCCCTCAAGGGTCCGGCCAGCCTGACGATTGAAGAGGCCACCAGCACCGACGTGCCGTACTTTGGATCTCTGGCTCGCGGCAAGAATGACGCGCTCGCCCTGGCCTCGTCGATCGGTGATATCTGGGCTACCCAGGGTGCTGCTGCGGGTATCAACCTGCAAGGGTTCCTCCGCGCTTTTGTCAAAGATGCCACCTTCGAGGTCTCCAAGGAACTTCCGACCTACGTCTGGGACCACGAGCGCGTTGTGTGGAATGAGACGCGCATTTCCAAGGCGCACCGCCTGCGGTCCCACGCCACACACGAGCTCCTCGGCGCGCACAGCGTCGACGACGTCGAAGGCGAGCACCGATGGCGCAACTACCTGAAGCCCAAGGAGATGCCGTGGCTCAAGGGCCACCAGATCCAAGGGCAGATGGTTTTCCCTGCTGCTGGATTTGCCGTCATGGCTCTGGAGGCCGCCCGCACGCTGGCGCCGTTCGACACGATCCGCCTGATGGAACTGCAGTCCTTCAGCATCCACAAGGCGTTGTCCTTCATGGACGAGAACGCCAACATCGAGACCATTTTCAGCCTCGCCAACGTCCAGGAGGAGGGCCCCTACAAGACGGCGGATTTCGCCTGCTACGCCTGCATGAATAAGGACGCCGGCGAGTTTACATCGATGGCCAGTGGTGTGGTCAAGTTGACCCTCGGCGCCCGCGCCGAGAATGCTTTGCCGGAGAGACCCCGCTGGGTCAACAACTTCGTCGAAACCAACGTCGAATTCTTCTATGACTCCCTGGCTACCCTGGGATACGGTTATACCGGCATGTTCCAGGGTGTCACCGAGCTGCAGCGAACCAACGGCGGCTCCAAGGGTACGATTGTCATTCCCTGGGACGAGGACTCGGCGCCGCAAAGATGGGTGATCCACCCCGCCACGCTCGATGTCGCATTCCAGGCCGTATTTGCCGCTGTCGGAGCACCGGGAGATGGTCGGTTGTGGACGATGCATGTGCCCACCATGATCGAGAGTATCACCATCAACCCTAGCGTGTGTGAGATCAGCTCCGGCGTCGAGACGCCTTTGCCCTTCGACGCCTGCCTGGCCCAGGCCGAGCAGGGTGGCATTGCGGGCCATGTCGACCTGTACGATGAGGATGGCAAGCATGCAATCGTCCAGGTCCAGAACCTGCACGTCACGCCCCTGCAGAAGCCGACGCCTGCCGACGACCGCGATACGTTCGCCGCCACGACATGGGCTCCAGCTCACGCCGATTTGGTGACAAGCTGGACTGAGTGGAAGTACAACAGCAATGAGGAGAAGGTGGCCAGCTTTGCTGAGCGCCTCTCGCTGTACATTATCCGCCGCCTGGCGGACACGGTGTCGACCGATTCGATTGAAGAGGGTACCGAGCACCAACGAGCTGTGTTGGAATGGGCGCAGCACGTGGTCGAGACGGTTCGCAGCGAGAAGCACCCGACGTGCCCCAAGCAGTGGCTGGCTGATACCTGGGAAGTTCTCAAGGCTCCGGCCGAGCGCCTCGCCAAGATCAACCCCCAGATCCGGCACTGCCTCTGGGTGAAGCAGCGTCTGGAGCCGTTCGTGCGTGGCACGCTCGACATTGAGGACGAGCTGCGCACCACCAAGGCTATGGAGAAGCTATACATCTCCATCCCGGGCTTCCGGGCATACAACAGACGACTGGCGCAGCTGGTTGATCAGCTGGCCTTCCGGCACCACAACCTGAGAATCCTCGAGATCGGATTCGACAAGGGCGCCACGACGGAGGCTGTCCTGAATGTCCTTGGCGACAACGTCATGTCCTACACTTGCACCGACCTGGAAAAGGGCAACTTCGACGACATCCGTGCTCGTCTTCCCGAGGACCAGGCCGACAAGTTCATGTTCAAGCCGCTGGATATTGAGCAGGACCCCGCCGAGCAGGGCTTCACCGCCGGCTACTACGACCTGGTCATCGCCAGTAACACGCTTCACCGCACGCCCGTTCTGTCGGATGCTTTGACCCATGCGCGTGCCTTGTTGCGACCGGGTGGCTACCTGGCGCTGCTGGAGCCGACCAGCGACCGGTCGCTGGCCCTGGGACTCAGCGCGTGCCTGCAGCCGAGCTGGCTCGCGGGCATCGAGGAGCACCGCAAGTTCTCGCCGCTGTGCAGCCAGAAGACGTGGGACAACATGCTCCGCGACAGCGGCTTCGGCGGCATCGACACGGCCACGCCGCCCGAGCACACGTTTTGGGTGCCCTACTCGGTTATGTGCGCCGCCGCCGTCGACGCCCAGATGGCCGTGGTGCGCGACCCGCTGGCCTACGCGGGCGAGAAGAAGCTGGACGCGGACCTGCTCATCATCGGCGGCCAGCGGATCCAGACCAGCCGGCTGGTGCGCGGGCTGACCAGTGTGCTGTCGCCCTTCTTCAACAAGGTGATCAACTTCGAGACGCTGGTCGAGGTGGACGACGAGACGCTCGCCGGCAACCCCACCACCATCAGCCTGCTGGAGCTCGACGAGCCGCTGTTCAAGCCCTTCACCGAGGAGAAATTCAAGGCCATCGTCAAGGTGTGCGACAGCCTGTCCCGGATGCTGTGGGTGACGGTCGGCAGCCGTGGCGAGAATCCGTACATGAACATGATGGTCGGTGTCGGACGCTGTTTGGTGGGCGAAATGGCCAACCTGCGCCTGCAGTTCCTGAACTTTGACGGCACCGACCGACCGACCCCCGCTACAGTGGCGCATCACCTGCTGGTCCTGCACCTGACGCACGGCTTCTCCAACGACAGCATCAAACTCCACGATCCGCTGTTCACCAACGAGCGCGAGGTGTCCATCAGTAACGGCGTCTTGCTCATCCCCCGCTACTTGCCCGTCGAGGCCATCAACACGCGTCTCAACTCCGACAAGCGTCTCATCACCCACCATCTCGACCACGCCAAGACCCCCGTCGCCCTCGATGCCTCGGCCGCCGGGTACAAGCTGCTGGAGCGTCTGCAGACCGAGACCGTCGACGCCGCCGAGTCGGTCACGGTGCACGTCGAGAAGACTCTGCTCAACGCCATACGCATTGGCGCCGCCGGCTGCCTCGTCCCCGCGCTGGGGTCCCTTGGCTGCGGCAAAAAGGTCATGACCGTCAGCGAGGGCAACCAATCCATTGTCACCGTCGCCCGCGCCTCGGTCCTCGAGGTGGATGTCGCCGACGCCGACGCCGCCGGCTTTTTGCTTCACACCGCGGCCGGGCTGCTTGCGGCCACCATCCTCGGTTCTGCCACGGCTGGTGCCGTGCTCGTTCACGAGCCCACCGCCGTGCTGGCTGCCAGCCTCAAGAGCTTGGCGTCCAAGATGAACAAGACCCTGATCATGACTTCCGTGTCGTCCGACGTCGCCCACGTACAGCAGGTCCACCCCTCCACCACCGACCGCGTACTGGCTCGTGTCGTTCCCAAAAACACCACCCAGTTCGTGGACCTGTCCGAGGCCGTCGAGTCCAAGACCATTGGCGCCCGCCTCGCCAAACTTCTGCCTCTAGGCTGCGAAAGCAGGACGTCGTCGCACCTGTTCAGCCCCCGCGCTTTCGCTACCGGCTCCGTCGATGCCTCCCAGACCCTGGGTCCCGCGGTTCAAGAGGCCCTGGCCTCGCTCGGCAAGTCCCAAAACGCCAACCACGTTGTCCGCGCGTCCGAGCTGGCTGCCCAGGACCTCCGACCTACCGGCCTCGTCGTGGTGGACTGGAGAGCCGACAACACGCTGCCCGTCTCCATCGTCCCCGCTGACGAGACGATTCGCTTCCGTAGCGACCGCACCTACTTCATGGTGGGCCTGACGGGCGAGCTGGGTCTGCAGCTGACCAAATGGATGGTGCAGCACGGCGCCCGCTACCTGGCCTTGTCGTCTCGCAACCCCTCCATCAACGCCGAGTGGCTGGAGGTTGTGCAGGCCGAGGGCGCCGTCGTGAAGACTTATGCCATGGACGTGACGAGTCGCGAGTCTGTGCACGCTGTTCACAAGCAGGTGTGCGCCGAGATGCCGCCCGTGGCCGGCGTCGCCAACGGCGCAATGATTCTCATCGACGGCCTCTTCGCGAATAAGACGCATGCCGAGTTCGACAAGACGCTGCGCCCTAAGGTCCAGGGCACCGTTTACCTCGACGAGACTTTCGGCCAGGGCGACCTCGACTTCTTCGTCGTCTTCTCGTCCCTGGCCTGCGTGTCTGGTAACATGGGCCAGACCGCCTATGCCGCCGCCAACGCCTTCATGTGCAGTCTCATTGCCGGACGCCGAATGCGTGGCAAAGCTGGCAGTGCCATCAACATGCCCGGTGAGCACCACAATCTTCCCCGCGACGGCCGAGGCGTCGGCTGAGCTCTTTTGCTAACGTGACCACAGGTATTGTTGGCCTCGGCTACCTGAACCGCGATCCCCGCAAGCTCGACCGCCTCAAGAACGTTGGCTATGTCAACATCAGCGAATGGGAGTTCTACCAGTTCTTGTCCGAGGCTCTGGTCGCCGGTAAACCGGATTCGGGAATGAACCCGGAGATCACCGCCGGCCTGCAGCGTATCGACATGGAGCGCAACCCCAACCCGCCCATCTGGGTCAACACGCCGCGTTTTGGCTGGCTGCAAATGGTCAAGCCCAGTGGCGAGGTCTCGGGCGACGGTGACAAAGATGGTTCTTCTGTCCGCGGCCAGCTGGCCGAGCTGACCAACGAGGAGGACATCCACAAGCTGCTCCTCGAGGGTCTACTCAACACCCTGTACAGCCGTCTCAACATGAACCCCGAGGAGCGTGGTATCACGCCCGACACGGCTATCGTGGAGCTGGGTGTCGACTCGCTCCTGGCAGTCGACATGCGTGCCTGGTTCACCAAGGAGCTCGACCTCGACATGCCTGTCCTGAAGATCCTGGGCGGAGCCACCGTCAATGACCTTGTCGACGACGCCATCAAGCGCTTGGCCCCTGAGCTTGTGCCCAAACTGCAGCGCGGTGGCGAGGCGCCGGTCGAGGCAGCAGATGGTGCCGACACGGACGAGAATGCCGCCTCTGGCGATGCTGTTGACGCTGAAGAGGCCGGCGAGGCTCCGGCCGAGGCCGAGCCTGAGGCGGAAGAAGACACGAACCCCCCGGTGGAGATCACTCCCGCGCCCGAGGAAGAGCCTGTCGTCATTGCTCCTGTTGACCTGCCCTCTTTTGGGGACCAGGAGGACCATGACGATGTTGTCGCCGCGGTCGCCGCTTGGCAAACACAGGACACCTTGTGGCCGACGGCCAACTACCTCACACCGGGCAGCGAGGTAGCGTCTTTCTATGGCTCTGCTTCTGAAGACGACCAGCAATCCAATGGCACGCCCATCACCTCGGGCTCCGAGATCGATGGCGAAGAGACCAAGCCCGACGAAGAGCCCGAGGACGAGACCGAAGAGATTGAAAGGGAAGAGCACGTGGCCAAGCTCCACTCGAAGCTGCCCGAGCGCCTCGAATATCCCCTCGAATTCGTCAAGAAGACGAAGATGTCCTACGGTACTTCGCGCTTCTGGTTCCTGCTCCAATACCTTGAGGACCCGACTACCTTCAACATCATGTGCCAGCTGACCATCTCGGGCTCGATGCGGTTCGACGACTGCGACCGCTGTATTTTGGAACTTGGAAACCGCCACGAGGCCTTCCGCACTGCCTTCTTCGCCGACCCTGAACGGATGAACGAGCCCACGATGGGCGTTCTCAAGGAATCGCCGCTGCGTCTCGAGCGTCGCCGCGGTACGTCCGAGGATGAAATCCAGGCCGAGGTCGACGAGCTTCTCAACTACGAGTTCAAACTGGAGCAGGGTGAGACGATCCGCGTCAAGATGATCTCGCTTGACAACGATCAGACGCACCACGTCCTCTTTGCATTCCACCACATGGTCATCGATGGCTTCAGCTTCAACCGTTTGCTGCCCGAGCTTAACAGCTTGTATGACAACGAGCCGCTGGAGCCCGTGGAGACAACCTTCAGTGACTTCGCTGTGCGACAGCGCCTCGCCGTCGCCAGCGGGTCGCTGGATAAGGAGCTCGAGTTCTGGAAGGACATGTACAGCGTGAAGCTGCCCTCGGGTGAAGTCAAGCCTGACTACCCGGAGGCACTACCCTTGTTCAGCGTCGCCCAGAGCCCCCGTCGCAGCTTGTCCAACTACGAGTTCAACGAGTGCCAGCTGACCCTGGATCTGCGCACCGTCCGGCAGATCAAGGCTCAGTGCCGCCGCCACAAGATCACCAGCTTCCATTTCTTCCTGGGCGCCCTGCGCACGTTCCTGTTCCGCCACGTCGATGTGGACGACTTGGTCATCGGTATTGCTGACGCCAACCGCGCTGACAGAGCGCTCGACACCACGGTCGGCTTCATGCTCAACTTGCTGCCTCTGCGCTTCCGCAGCAAGGATCAGGACAAGAACACGCCGTTCCGCGAAATTGCCACCCAGGCCCGCGACGTGGCTTACAGTGCCCTTGCCCACTCCGCCCTGCCCTTCGACGCCCTGCTCGAGAAGCTCGATGTGCCCCGGTCCACGGCCCACAGCCCGCTCTTCCAGGCCTGGATGGATTACCGACCCTTCAGCAACGACAAGCAGCTCAAGCTGTTCGGAGCCGAGGTCGACGGTCACCCGACCGTTGGTCGCAACGGCTACGATCTGACCCTTGACGTGAACGAGGTCGCTGGCAGTGAAATCCGCCTCTCGTTCCGCACCCAAAAGTACCTCTACTCGGCCGAGGCCACCAAACTCCTGTTCGACAGCTACTTGCGGCTGGTCAAGGCCTTCGCTGCCAGCTTCGATACCCACGTGGACTCTGTACCCCTCTGGAGCGACAAAGATGTTGAGCGCGCCACCGCGCTGGGTCGTGGTAAGTCCTCATGCAGCATTCGACGCTTTCCGCAAGACAAGCAGGCCGTGGCCAAAGCTGACACCGAATCAGGTCCCCAAATGCAGTCGGAGTGGCCCGAGACCCTCTCTCACCGTATTGCGGATATGGCCACGCAAAACCCGAACGCCGAAGCCCTCAAAGACGGCAGCGGCGCGGCGCTAACCTACAAGCAGCTTCAGAACCGGGTCCAGGTCCTCAGTGAGGCCCTCGCCAAGGCTGGTGTCGGCGCGCGATCCCGCGTGGCCGTGTTCCAGCAGCCCAGCGCCGACTGGGTGTGCTCCCTCCTGGCCATTTGGCATGCGGGTGGCACGTACATCCCGCTTGACCTGCGCAACTCTCTGCCGCGCCTGGCTGCCATCGCCAAGGAGGCTCGCCCGGCCGTCGTTATCAGCCACGCAGCGACGGCGGATCAGGTGCCCGAACTCGCATCCGCGGCCACCATTGTCGACGCCTCTTCGCTCGCCGACGTCGAACCAAAGCAGATCACGCCCACGCAGGCCAAGGCGGCCGCCGTGGCCGCCATTCTGTTCACCAGTGGGTCGACGGGCACGCCCAAGGGTGTCGTTCTTCGCCACGCCAACTTCAAGAACACCATTGAGGGCCTGACGCGCACCTATGAGATGGGCGCCGAGCGCGTTCTGCAGCAGAGCGCCTTCACTTTCGACTTTTCGCTCGATCAGATCCTCTGCGGTCTGGTCAACGCCGGCTCCGTTTACGTTGTGTCTGCCGAGGCCCGCGCCGACCCCGTGGCCATTTGCAACATCATCGCCACCGAGGGCATCACCTACACTCGCGCTACGCCGTCCGAGTACGTCAACTGGCTCACATATGGCGCAGCCGACCTGATGCAGGCCGCGAAGTGGAAGTTCGCCTTTGGTGGCGGGGAGACCATGCCCTCATCGCTACGGGAGAACATGGCCAGCCTTGGCCTCGACGTCAAGCTTTTCAACTCGTATGGCCCGGCCGAATCTATTACGTGCACCAAGCTCGAGGTTCAGGAGGAGGTGAATGAGGACGGGGAGCCGCAAGAGGTCCCCGCCGGCTTCCCCTTGCCCAACTACTCGGTTTACATCGTCGACCGCAACCTCCAACTCGTGCCGCAGGGCGTTGCGGGCGAGATTCTCATCGGTGGCGCCAGCGTTGGTGCTGGCTATCTCAACAACGAGAAGCTGACGGAGAGGAAGTTCATCAGCAACACCTACGCCCCCGCCGATGGTCGCATTGTGTACCGCACGGGCGACGTGGGCCGGCTGCGCGCCGACGGTGCCCTCATGTTCACGGGCCGTATCGCCGGCGATACGCAGGTCAAGATCCGCGGCATCCGCATCGAGCTCGAAGAGATTGAGAACTCGATCCTGGCCACGGCCGGCGGTGCCTTGTCGCAGGCGGTCGTGACGGTGCGCGGGGAGATGCTGGTGGCCCACGTGCAGTTCGCCCCCGGGCACTACGACGATGAGCAGGAGCAAAAGGCCTTCCTCCGCAACCTGCGCTTCATGTTGCCCCTCCCCGTCTACATGATGCCGGCGGTCTTCGTCGCGCTCGAGCAGATCCCCGTCAATGCGCACGGCAAGACGGACCGCGCCGCCGTCAAGGCCCTGCCTCTGCCCCAGGCCAACCGCGGCCGCACCGGCGAGGCCCTCAGCGAGACGGAGCGCAGGCTTGTCGAGGTCTGGAAGGAGGTGATTGGCGATGGCGAGGCCACGGGCGCGGTCGAGGTCAGCGACCAGGCCAGCTTCTTCGAGTTTGGCGGCAACTCGCTGCTGCTCGTCAAGCTGCAGATTCTCATCAGCATGCGCTTCCAGGCCAAGCTGTCGCTCGTGGACCTGCTGGGCGCTGCTTCGCTCGGCGCCATGGCCGCCAAAATTGAGACGGCGCCGCCCGCCGACTTCATTGACTGGGCCGCCGAGACCAAGCTGGACGACGACCTGCTGCAGCTGGTCGACGCCACCACGGCCAGCAGCCGCATTCCCGCGGTGCAGGAGGAGAAGAAGGCCGGCCAGAAGACGGTCGTCGTCACGGGCGCGACCGGCTTCCTGGGCCGCCGCCTTGTCGCGCGCCTGGTTGCCGACGAGAGCGTTGCCGAGATCCACTGCGTTGCCGTGCGTCCCGGGTCCAAGCACCGCGACGCCCTGCCGGCGTCGGACAAGGTCCGCGTGCACGCCGGCGACCTGGCGGCGCCCCGCCTCGGGCTGTCGGAGGAGACGTTCAAGCAGCTCGCCTACCACGCCGACGTCATGGTCCACGCCGGCGTCAGCCGCTCCTTCATGGACGCGTACCAGATGCTGCGCGGGCCCAACCTGGAGGCGACCAAGACCATGGTGCGCCTGGCGACGCCGCGCCGCGTGCCCATCCACTTCCTCTCCTCGGGCAGCGTCGCGTCCCTCGCCCCCGGCGCCACGCCCCCCACGGCCGGCGCCGAAGGCTACCTCGCCACCAAGTGGGCGTCGGAGCAGTACCTGAGCCACGCGGCGGCGGCGCTGGGCCTGCCCGTCACCATCCACCGCGTCGGGGCCCCCGCGGCCGTGGACGAAGCGGCCAACGCCGCCGTCCTCGCCGAGCTCCAGGCGCTCGCCTCCAAGCTGCACAGCGTGCCCGCGCCCGGCGGCTGGAAGGTGGCCCTGGACCTCATGGCCGCCGACGACCTCGCGCACCGCGTCGTGGCGGCGGCGACGGCGGACGCGGGTGCCGTCGCCGCCGCCGCGCCCCGCGTGGCCGAGTACGCCGCCCACACCACCGTCGACATGGGTGACGTGGTGGCGCACGTCGCCGACGGCGCCAACGCGGCCCTCGCCACGCTGCCCGCCATGCAGTGGATGGCGCGCGCGCGCGACGCCGGCTTCGGCTGGCAGATTGCCTCGCTGGACAACGCGCCGTTTGGCGATGCGGAGGCCGGCTGGGCCTAAGGCACGAAATGGCGGCGTCGAGCGTGTGTGTGTGTTCGTGGCTCATTAGCGCGGAGTTTGGCGGGTTCTTGTATTTTCCTTTTTTCTTCTTCTTCTTCTTCTTTCTGATGCTGTCCTGTGGTGCAATTGCTCGCATCTCTCTCCCATCCACACTGCTCTACCAAAAACCCTCCCAGCGAAACCTCACCCTTAATACAAGAGTCTGTGCATTGCCACCCAAACGCGGGCTTACCTGCCGCCCGAACGTGCCGTGAGCCTCATGGCGCGCTGCGCCGCCATGCTATCATGTCCGTGACGACGCTTCCATCGCCAGCCTCGCCGTCAAGGTTGTCTTTGTCGTCTTGCTTTGCAGTGGTGTCTCGAGGCGGTTCACGTGGTGACACTCGCAGAGCCTCGGTTGCGAAGGAAGAAAAACGGTCGGAAATGGGGGCCTGGTTTATCTAGTTCGACCCGAGGCGGTGGATGAAAGGGGCCGAGGCCACTGGCAAGCCCCACCCCGTAGGATCCTTGCTTCCCTCGTAGCCCGCCGCACCACTCTCCGCGGGAAGGAAGCGATCCGTATCTCTCACGGGACGTGTAGGGGAGGGTGTGCGGAACGGCCCGCGGATTCAAGGAGGGGCAAGAAGCCGAGGGCGAAGTGGGGGATTCCACCGTCATGTATATATGCCAACAGAGGGCCTAGGTAAAGCTCGTCACTTTTCCGAATGGTGCGTACGGGGAAACGACACGTTCGATGCGCCGTCCCCCTCCAGGTCGAGTTCGCTGCTGGCGCTGGAGCAGCTCGGTTGGAACTCGCGACGGGGGTCGGGGCGCAGTTGGCCGGCCTGGCCGCCGCTGCCACCGTCCGAGGACCCCGGCGGCGCGTCGTGCAGGATCATGACGGTGTCCTTCTCGAGCTTGCCCGTCTTCTTGTCGTCGAGACTCTCCCACAAGGCGGAGGGGGGGTAGAAGGGGTGGTGGGGCGGGGCCAGGGCGATGCCGTAGAAGCTACCGAGCGGGCTCCGCTGGTGCGACGCCCGGCACGGCAAAGGCGGGCCCGGTGCCTGATGGACCAGACCGCCCCTCTCGTGGAACGGGGATCCAGAACTGCCGCGCGCCTCCCCGTGGCCTCGGGTCCCTTTTCGGTTCGCGTGGCAGTAGGGAAGCCGGCTGCTGAAGGCGTGGTAGAGGGCGGGCAGGCTCCCGCAGACCACGACGCATAGCTGTTCGATCAAGGACCAGATGCCGATGGGGGCATTGTCCCCTGTTCCTCTTTGGTCAGCATAGGGGCGGCGGTGGCGGCGGGGAGGGGAGCAAGCGGTCGATACTCACAGCTCGGGTCGAAGGTGGCGTTCAGCGCCATGACGTAGCGGAGACGGAGGACGCTGGTGACGCAGGCGAGGGAGGCGAGGCCGAGCAGGGCGGCGGCGGCGAGGCGCTGGCGGCAGTGGAGCTGCAAGCGGTGCAGGGCGGGCACGGGCAGCACGACGAGCACCACGTCAAAGGCAATGGAGAGGGTGGCCAGGGCGAAGGCGGCGGCGTCGGAGCTCTGGCAGCGGCCTCCGGGCAGCGCCTTGTCCCAGGCGGCGGCGACGGGCCGGCACTGCAGGATCAGGTAGAGGAGAAAGCCGAGCGAGGAGGCCGTCAGTATCGCGCCGCACCACTGGCAGGCCCGCCGCAGCCACGGCGTGCACCCGAAGATGCGGAGGTACAGCCCCAGGACGGCCAGCTTGGCGAAGTACTGCGTCAGGATGTAGAAGTGCTGTGCCGTCCAGAAAGTCTGTGTTCCGTCGGGACCATCAGCGGGACGCCTTCCTCGGGGGAGGGATTGGGCAGGGGTTCGGAGCAAGGGACGCAACGCACCATCCAGAGCGGCGTCTCGTTCCTCGGGTCGATATCCCAATGGTGTCGCCCGCCTCCCATGAGGCCCAAAAAGATGGCGTTGATGGCCATGCCGAGCAGAAAGACCTGGAGGGGGGGGGGGGGCCGCGAGGGTGTCAGCAGGAGGCGCCATCATCGGGACTACGCCTGCGCCTCGGCGCAGGCCCTGACGCACCATGGCCGCGACGCTCATCCAGTCGTCCAGGGCGAGGTATTTGCGTTCCCGGTAGCGGCAAAGGCAGCGGGCCGCGGTCACGGTCACGGCGAGCACGATGGTGACGATGGCCATGGTTTGGATCTGGCGCGCGCGCGACTCGTGCGGGTACGCGGCGCAGAGCTTGCCCTCCAATACCTTGGCCGCTGTTGCGCGTGGCCCCGTGGGTCAGTGGCGGATCGGTTCCTCCCCGGGGGAGGGGGGAGAGCCACGAGGCGCGACGTACTGATCATATCGGCGTGGCTGCACGCCTTCACGGCGCAGGCGGACATGCCCGACAACCTGCCCACGTCGGTGCAGAGGCAGTCGGCCAGATCGTCGGCGGTCTGGATCACCGGGCAGCGCCGCTCGGTGAGCAGGCTGTCCACGACGCAGGAGCGCTGTTCCCGGCCGGCGGGATGCCTCGTCGTTAGCCCGGTGGCCGGCCACGGGGGGGGGGGGGGGGGGGGGGGGGGGGGCAAGAAGAGAGGGGGCGACGTACGGCGCACACGGGCGTGTCGAGCACAAGGCCGGCGATGGTCATGCCGGGCGGCGCCGACGCCGACGCCGACGCCGACGCGCAGGCGGCGAGCAGAAGGGGCGGGAACAGCCGCATCGTCACGACCAAATCCTGGCGCTCACGGGGCCGCCAGAGGGAGTGGAAGGAGCAAGGCAGGACCGTTCGCGAAACGGGCGAGCCCCGAGGCTGAAGTACCTACGGGGCCCGACGAACTGCCGGCACCTTCTGGGACCTGGCCTGGGCACCCAGACTTGCCAAGGCGCCGGCGCGGGACGGGGCCACTCGTGGGGTCCAAGCGCGGGCGCCCCTGCGCTCCTGCCCCCCGTGGCGCGCCAGCACAGGCACCGCCCGGGAAAGCGCCCCCCGACGAGCAGGCACAGGCACAGGCACCGCGGCTGCCGCAGGGCCGGCCGTCCAGGCGGGCCGGCGCTCCTGTATAGTACGCACGCCACGTCCTACGTGCTCCCGCTGCTGCCCGACGCCCGGGGCCGCGCCGACAACGCCAGCTCCTCCGCGCGCGCGCACCACCCACTGGAGGCCCCGGGGCGGTGCCAGGCCCAGCAGCGGCGCCAGAGCCGCCGGCCGCGACGCCGGGGCGCGCAGTGGCCGCGCCAGCAGCGCGCCAGCCCCGGCCGGTGCAGCTAGCGGGGCCGGTAGTTCAGGGCGTCGTGGCCAGGAAATAAGCTACCTCGGCAGCGTGGGGCCCACCCCCTGGGCCCGCGACGGCCACGCATTCCGCATTCTCGGCATGGCTTTTCCGTTGTCTCGGCCTGCCGAGGCGCTCGAGCCGGCCGTCGACGGCCTCTTCGTCCCGTTCGGCCCCCACTCCTGTCCATTCCATTCCACCGCACCCCCACCCGGGACTCGTTTACCAGCCGCCTCTGGTCCCGGAAGCGCTCCATCTGTCCGTCGGCCACCGTGCCCTCGTGGGGGGCCGGCTTGCAAGATGGGTACCCGCAGCTAGTCCGTCCATTACCTCCTCACCCATCTCATAGGCTGTACAGGATCCCTTCACAATGGACCCGATCCCTCCCTGCACCCGCATTCTTCTGGCCTGCCGGACTGCGAGGGGTCGGAGAGAGGGAGCAGTATGCCCTTTGCTGGATCGGTGCGTCACCCCTACGTTACCCACACACTTTATCAAGTGGCCTTTCAGATCTTGGCTGCCTATGGGTGACCTACAGGTAGACTAATGATTCTCGACATGGGTGGCCTAGAGGTAGACTAATGATTCTCGACATGGGTGGCCTACAGGTAGACTAATGATTCTCGACATGGGTGGCCTACAGGTAGACTAATGATTCTCGACATGGCTTCCCACAGGTAGACTAATGATTCTCGACATGGCTTCCCCTAGGTAACCCACGAAAAGAAATCTTCGTAGCACTGCCTATGGGTAGCCTATAGGTAGACTAGTTCTCGGGATGGGTTTCCATGGGTAGTCCACGAAGAAACCTCTGGAGAAAAAAAAAAATAGGCCAACGCCGACTGTTTCGGCCAGTACGGCCAAGGACAAGGTTGGGCGGTGGCCCCGCTGGGCTAGACCTAATGGCATCGTCGGAAAAGATGGGCCCTGGCCTCGGAGTGGACGATCCCGCTGTCAGCGCTTTCGATAGCCCCCACGTGGACTTGGCAGATCATCACCCGTCCCATATGACCAGGCATGGCCGTGACCCCGTGGGTCCGATCTGGGTAGCGCCAAGCACCCACGGCTAAACTTCTAACTAAGGCTAAGCACCCAGATCGGACCCGCGGCGAATTTTCTCACCATGACTTCTTAAAATTGGGAGCGATACTATACAATACCCACGTATCTCGTGCCTATTCGGAAATAAAACTTTTATCGTTGGGTAACCCCCGGAACGGCTATACAGCTCGCATCATCTCCTCTGGGCCCTACCCCGACGCAACTACACACCTGCGGTAGTCAGGATAGGGACGCTGAAGCCGAAGGGGGGTGGGCGAGCGTTCTCCCGGGTCCCTGATGGGACGGCCCTAATGGTCGCTCATCCCATCGTCCACTACCATGACCCCGGCGCGAGCTTGATTCATGCATCTTTAGGCCGTGTGCACTGGACTTCAACCGTGCGGGCCGGGTCTGGGAGCGGGACAGAGCTCGACGTTTACCCGTGGTAACAAGACAGTATAACCCGCGCTTACCCGGCCAACAATCCATGATCCTACGAAGCGGCCATGCCATGTTTCTTAGTACACATTGTGCATCTACTGCTTCACGCACCTGTGCTTCCGAGCGTTCCGTCCGTGTGCAGCACCCTTACCTTCTGGCACGGCCATGCCACGGTGGTGCATCTCGGATACCGAGGGAAAGGCCAGGGGCGTGTCGTCACATGCCCATGCGCGACGAGACACGCCCACCAGCTTTCTTTTTTTATCCGGCCCATCGGTCCAACGCGATAACTACGAGCACGGGACGAGCGGGCCCTGTGTTGACATGTGTGACAATACAACGCGTGCGTGAGCAGATTCGTCGACGCCCGGTTGGAAGATCGCTTTGGGAAGCGTATCGAGCCGACTCGTCTAGATCGAGCTTATATCCACTACATCTAGACGGCAATGGCGGGGTACCGAGGTGCAGGGGGAAGCTGCTCACAGCTTGACGGTTGTAAGCCGGCAAAACGGGGTATATTACCTCAAACCAACGTGGACGCGTGCTTGGGAGCGGCACAGCGTGCCACATCACAAATCCGTCTTGACGACGATCTCGGTGCCACCGCCCTCGCGGCGGGCTTCGAGAATGACGTGGGCAGGGGCTCCCTCGGTGGCGTCGCCCTCCTCAGCCTGGGCAATCTTGACCATGAGCTCGCTGTGGGTGACGACGGCGACGAAGTCCATGCGGCTCATCAGGTGCCGGCACCAGCGCACGACGACGGCCTGGCCCGCCGAGTCCAGGCTGTCAAAGACCTCGTCCACTAGGATGTAGCGAGCCCGGTGCGCCCCGCGCGCTTGGCTGACCTGGAGCAGCGCGAAGAAGAGCGCAAGATCGATGCGCTTGCGCTCCCCGCCGCTGCGCTTCGCGTATGCCAGCGATGACCCAACGCCCAGCGACCCGTCGAGCAGCGGCGCTGCTTTCTCCTCGACCGACGGCGAAGACCCCGAGTCCGAGCCGTGGTGGGACGGCAAATCTCCGGCAAAGAGAGACCGCAGCATCCCCGAGGCCACCTCGCGCGTGTGGCGCGTGTCCTCGTACAGTACCGCCAGGATCTGCGTGGCAATGGAATTCACCTCCTCGAGGCTCTGCTCCAACACGTAGCCGCGGAAATTGGTGCTGCTTTCCTTGGACCGACGCTTGGAAAACGCCGATTCCCAGAAGGCAAACAGCTCGCGCGCCGACGCCAGGCTTTCCGCCATGGCGTCTAGCGCCGCCAATTGGTCCGCCAGCTTCTTGCGCGACGAAAGCTCCTCCTCCGCGAGCCTTTGGTACGTCACCATGTCGTTTTTTTTGCTGTTCTGGGAATCCTGCAGTTGCCGCAAGGTTTGTGCGAAAGTCATGGTGGCCTTCTCCTGTTCTCTCTTGAGCTCCTGCCACCGCCTGATGGCCTCGTCAACCCGTTGTTGATACCGGGCCAGCTTGCCTTGCCACATAGACTGTTCCGATGTAGCCTTCGCCAGTTGCTGTGCTGCCACACCAAACTCGGCTTTGATAGCGTCGGCCCTGTCCGAAGCCATCTCTTCCAGGGTGTCAATGACGTGCTGCTCGGATACGCCATGTCGCTCGGCTACCACCGTGGTTACTTTTTCGAGCAACTCCGTGGCCTCGTGGAGATCTCCAGTGCTCGTAGTGACTACTGCCTGAAGAGCCTCCAACTCATCTTGGTGGCGTCGCTGTCGTTGCTGTTCCTCCACGGCTGCGCGGGTAGTGCGAACCCGGGTGTTGAGCCACTGTACAAAGCCGAAGCAAAAGTGCTCCAGGTTTGCGAGGACCCGCCGGTGCCAAGGGTTCGGCGTGGACTGATCTGCGCCGGCGGACTGACTTTCCCCCCTAGTGGAGAGTTGAAGCCGCTGCTGCACAGGGTCCAAATAGCCGATTATGCGTGAAGCCAGGCGACTCTGCCAGCTGCGGGACGGTGGTGCCGCATTCACGTTGTGCGCCAGGGCAGCCTGGGCGTCTCGCAACCGATGCTTTCTGTCTAGGACCTTAGTTTCGGCTAGCAAGCGCTCTCGGTCAACAGCAATTCGCAGGTCGGCTTGCCGGGCAAGTTCTGCCAGCACAGCCATTTGCTCTCGCTGAGCGCGGCAGGCCTTTTCTAAGCGATAAAGATTCGCCTCAATCTCGTGTTTAATCATCGGATCCTCTCGATCCTTCTGTAGCTTTTCCCGCTCCGCAGCCATTCGCCTCTCGGCTTTTTCTTGGCTGCATTGTGCTGTAACGAGAGACTTGGAAATTTTTTCGTCTTCGCGTCGAAGGGTGATTCGCTTGTCCTGGAAGCCGTCAACCCTCGTGTCAATGTGTTTCATGGTGCGCTTGAGTGCTTCGCGTTCATTTTCCAGCCGAGTCTTGTCCGAGTCGAGCTCCTTTAACATCTGCCGCGACGCGTTCCCGTAGTGCTCTACTGCCGAGAGGCCCAGCGTGGATTCAATCAAATCTCGGCGCTGAACGGCGGTAGCGCCCAGAAATCCCGCTGCGCTTTCAGGACCCAGGACAACAGTCCTTACGTAAGTATCGTAATCCGTCCCAAGAAGGTAGTCGATGGCTTCCTGTGTAGCGCGAGCGTCACCTTTCTCGAGCTCCAGCCGGGGTTTCCCATGGAGCGACACGACAACACGGTTTGCAAACTCGCGATGTTTCCGGTACCGGGTAATGTTGTAGCCATTCTCGAATGTGACGCTGACGCTGCAATCCCGGCCAGCATCGTCGTTGACAACGTCATTGACGGCGAGGCCAGCTCGCATGCAGCGACCAAATTGACACCAGACCAAAGCCTCAAAGAGCGTGCTCTTCCCCGCACCGTTGGCCCCAATAACAAAGGCCAGTCCGTGAGGCAAAGTTCGGAGGTCCAGGGTGACGGTATCGCGGATGCCAAGAAAGTTGGTAATGGTCAGACTCTGCAGCTTGGCATTGAAAACATGCCTCGCATCTGTACCGGCTTCCGGCCCAGCGGGGGCTGACGTAGTGACAGTTGCTGCTGAGGCCAAGACCTGGTTATATCCCATCGAAAAGTCCTCATCAGTCGAGTTTTGAATCAGGGTGTGTCCGATACGGAGCAGCACGTCCCGTCGGGCTTCCAGGTTCTCGCCGAGTGTCAATTTGGATAGAAACTGCTCAGCAAGGCCTGTAAAGTCCAGGGACTGAACCCGCTCGGACTGTGCCTCTGGCCCGTCCGCAGTTGCGGCAGTTCCGTCGACATCCTCACGAGGATCCTTCTGATCCAAGGCCGCAGCGTCTGCTGCCGCTGCCTCGGTGTCTCGGGCTGTCATGGTGGCACCCAGTCCTCGGATGATCTGGGGACCGGCCGCGCTTCGAGATGGGGCCATTGGGTTCCAGTTTCGTACACTACGGACGCCAAGGGAGAGCAGTGTATCGCGCGCGGATGCGTGTTGGAAAGTCGAACGATGGCCGAGCAGCATGACATCTTTGCCCTCTACGGTAGCCGGCTCGATACGGCCTCGAAGAACGTCTTCGATAGGCACCGTGACGAAATGGACGCCGTGTGGGTTGAGGATAAGTTCATGACTGAGAGTGTCTGGGTCCAGCAGCACTACGCCGCGCTGTTCGTCACAGGCGTCGGACCAGGTCAACTGGTGGGGCGCGCCGAGATACGTAACGCTGCCCTGGAGGCGGGCGGCATCATCCACGGGGAGCTGCTTCATGGCGTCTTGCACTATGGTCTGGTGGCAGTGGAAGTGGCCGGTAAAGGTTCTTGCCAAGGAGGCGAAGTTGGCGGGACCCGTAAAGCCTCGGTACGTGAAAGGCATTTTGGCTTGGCCGAGCAGGGGATCGATGACATGGCGCTGCACCACGGCCTTGTGGAGGGCCAGGTGGGCAAAGCCAACGGTCTCACGGGCTTCGGCGGGGTCAAGGCGGGACACGGCGGCGGTCAGCTCCCGCTGGTCCTCCCGGAACGGTAGGGTCAGCACGCGGCGGCCGTCCCACTCGTGGGTGGCCGCATCGGCATGGAGCGTGACGAAGGGGGCCAGGCGGCGCATATGCAAGGCATCGAGAGCCGAGGTGGCGTACTCGCGCTTGTAGGCCAGGTCATGGTTGCCCAGGATGACATTGACGTGCGGCACCTGGTCGCTCAGCTGGCCCAGGAAGCGGTAGCAGGCCGACAGCACCTGGGTGGACTGGCTGTTGCGGCTGGTGAGCAGGTCGCCGCAGATGACGACGCGGCGAATGTCGTAGCGCTGGGGCAGCGAGGCGATCCACTGCGCCGTTTGCGTGATGCGGTCCAGGTCACGCGGGCGGAAGTGGACGTCGCTGAGGAGCAGCCATCGTGCCGTCGATGACGCCAGGTTCGCGCGCATTGATAGAGGAAACCCGGGACGCTGGCGGCGACGGATGGGGGAGTCGTGACGAGCCCGTTCTGGTTCGCTGCCCGGGTGCTGCAATCACAGGGAACTCAAGACAAGATTCAGTGCAGAAATGTGCTGTGGCTCAGCGTGGCTTGATTCAGCATAGCGCTTGCCTGTTGCTGCCTGCGGCGGCCGTGGTTGTTCCTTCCCGCGCCCCCACCCCCACGTTCCAGGGCACTTGGGTATCAGGATGAGGTACGTAAGCATGTAGGCTGGAGTCGGAAAGCCCCAGCAAGTACTCCATGTGAAGTACTTGCCATTCAACCCCGCCGATTGGTAGGGAAACCCCGTGAATCGGTTACTTGGCTACCTATGCTCACGTCCTGCTTATTTGGCCTTACGCCGTGAAGGGCGTCTCGTACGGCCTCTCCGCCTGCGGTGTGATGCGCGCCAGGTGCCTTCGCTGTCCGCTCTGCCAGTCCACCAGGGCCGTGTGCTGGGTGAGACGGTTGTCCCACACCACGACGGTGCCCTCCTCCCACTTGACGCGCGCCTGGAAGTCGGCGCCGTAGGCCAGGTGGTCGTACAGGAACTTGAGCACGGCGTCCGACTCTTCTTTCTTCATGCCCACGATCTCGCGCGTGACTGGGGAGGCATGTGAGCAGGGCGTCTTGGCTGTCCCCAGAAGGGGGCGGGGGGGGGACTACGGGTAAGCAGGCGGGCAGAGGGAGCCCTGGACTCACATTGCGGATTGACGTAGATGGCCTTCTCCCCCGTCGCCGGGTGCGTGCGCACGATGGGGTGCACGTGGGTGACGGGGGCGCGGCGCACGATGCCCCCGCGGGCCAGCGCGGCGGCGGCCTGCTCGTGGCCCGAGTGCGTCGCGCGGAGGCCGTGCAGGCGCTCGCGGAACAGCGGGCTCAGCCGGTTGTAGGCCTCGGCGGCGTTAACGAACAGCGTGTCGCCGCCCGCGTCCGGCTTGTCGAGGACGTACAGGAACGTCGTGCCCGGCGGCTGCGCCTCGTACGACACGTCCGAGTGCCACGCCACCGAGCTCGTCCGGGTCGCCAAGAAAGCCTCGGCGCTCTTGTCGCCCTCGCCCCGGTGGACGAGGTGGATCTCCGGGAAGCCCGTAGGCGCCCCCGACGCCGGGTGGCAGTGGTGCCTTCCAAAGTACGCCCCGAAGTCGAGCGCCTCTTGGATGGGCAGGTCCTTGAAGTCCTGTCCCCGGAATGCCACCACCTTGCGCTCCGCTACGAAGCGAGCTAGCTGGTCTTTGCCCGCGTCGCTTAGCGAGCGGAGCTGGATGCCGCGGACTTCGCTTCCGATCGACGGCGTGAGATCGGTGCTTGTCACGCCCTCGCGCAGGAGCTCGGGAAATGACGGATCGGCATCTTTGCCGTGCTCGTGGTGCTCAAAAGGCTCGAGAGGGGGGAACTTCTGCTCGGGGTCCCACGTCGGAAGGTAGTGGGGGTACTGCCATGCGTCCCATGCCGTCAGCATCGCCCTTTGCCGTTCTGCCTCTTCTCCTGCGCCAACACGTACCTTGGCCCCGTTCTTGCCCTCCTCGATGTCTTTCGAGTAGTGCGTGGGGGCAAGCTCCTTATAAGGACCGAATTGTTTCGTCGCCTGCAGCGCCAGCTGGGGCTCAACCAGCGTGGTCGTTGTTGATGCCATGGTCTGTGCTGAGTCCTCCGGTAGGCTGTTCGATATGCCTTGGCCAAGGGCCAAATCATGCTTTTCCCTCCCGGACCTGGGGTCAGGCACCGTATTTATCTACGTCCAGCCATGCTTGCTGTGCCTGAGTCTACCCGGTCCTGGTGCCACACGCGCGGCATGGAATCGCAAGCCGCGGTAGACGGATACTTAGCCGGGCCACCCATCAGTCTTCGAGCATCTGCAAAATGACCGTCATGACGCTGGTTCAAGCCTCCACAGGAATCTCCCAGCGAATCAATTGTTAATGACGGGACTATCATTCTCAGATGCCCAGCACGCCATATCAGCACATCAAGGCGTCGTCCTTCTACCCTCCAGGGTGTGGCGGGGTTGATAAGATGGTAGCGTTGATGGATTGGCCCCCCAAACGGCATGTTGTTATTGGAGTCGCAAAGCACGTCATGGGCGGCTTCGGCCGACGGCAAACGGCCAACGCGTTTGCCGCCAAAGCGGTACCTCTACCAACGCCATACTAAAAAGCTATGACGATTGACTCTGGCATGAATTTTCTCGACTGGCTCAGCCGCCCATACGGCTGCGCAATGGCTGGAACACCAGGCTTGTACCAGTTGGCCAAAGCCAAGATTGCCCAACAAGGCAACCCGAGCCCAACCACATGCAATTGTAGAGGCGGTGAACATCGCAGTTTGCTCACCTCTGTCGCTAAGAAGGTCCACTGCTGCGATAAGCCACCAACCATCCATGGGAAACATCATTAAGCCATGAGATTGCACATTGGTAACCATCTGTGATCTATTCATCATGAACCTGACGCGTGCAGGTGGCACTATAGAATTACTATCGCCCTACTCGCTGGCGTCAGAGGAGATTCATAGGTGTGAAGAGGAAGGCGTGATAAGAACAGACCTTGTTCCCGCCGCGCTGTTACGGTGCTGGTTGTCTGCCGGTCTTTCGCCCAGTTCCCATAGTGTCAATCTGTTATCCTGGATCTAAGTCCCCTCTTCCTCTATCGGCCGCTCAGTTATTACATATCGCCGCATTCATGACTCATGGGCGAGGCTCGATGATAACTGGCCTACTTCGAGACGAAAGAGGTACACAGAACGGGACGGCGCCGTCTTGCGGCCGGACGTGGGCACGGGAGAAGTTCAAGCCCAACCAGTCCGACGGATACGATGCCACGGCGACGACAACCCAGAGGTAGTAGAAAGTTTCTATTTCCTATTCTCTTCTTCGTAACTTATACCCCCGGGACGTAAAATCAACCAAGATGATTAAGAACGACCACCGCAGGCATAAATGACGGAAGCGGCGGCCACAACTCGGCATGAGCGGGAATTGGTCAGAACCCCGAGATATTGCTTCCACATACATACCAAACAGAGCTTCTAATGTGACACCTTCCTCAGCCGCTGGGCTGACCGCACCTCCCATACGAAGAACTTCGGTAGCAACCTGTAGGACTGAGGCTGGAGGTTCTTCGCTAAAAATTGCTGTTTGGTGTGTCTATTTCTTTTAAAGTAGAAATGCTTACCTGCTTTCTTTTCCTAATTAACTACTTGGCTTTTATTTCGCCACCCAAGTTTGTTTTTCTTTTTATAAGAGAGGAAAGAAACATGGTATTAGGAGACTTCTCTCCGGTCTGTAGGTAGGCATCAATAGATAGTGCTAGTAATTTATAGATCTCCTCTCCTTCTCCTTGGTTCTCTAGTCCCCTCTTATATCCAGTCATTTTCGCTCGGTTCCTCTCGCGGACCTTTACGGAAGCACAAAGGTCCTATGCATGTACCTATACCAGTTTTATAGTCGACTTCTAGTAGCCGCTGCTTATTCAACGTGTATGGCTTAAAAGAGACGCACTGGGCGCGTTTTTCCAGTGTTACCTATGGTCTTTTGATACTGAAGCCGCCATGTCGTTCCTGTTTTGGGTGATTTGAATCTTCTCGTCTTATGGTTCCTTGAATCGTCCTATTTTCTATTTCATTGCCGGCCAGAATTGATTTTCTTCATATGGAACTTGTTGGTACTCTAAAGCACTCTGCTGTGCCTTTGGGGCGATCCACTACTCCTGCAACACTTAGCATCTGAACAACACAATATCTCACATCCTCTGTGCCTCTATGCGGGTCGCGTAGATCGGCCGGCATAATTGGACGTGGGCCACAGGTGCCATCGTTCTCATTCTGGGCTCCCGAAGTGTCTGAAAATGTGCGTACTCGAGCCGCACCGGCAGCAACATGCCAGAGATGTTCCCCTTGAAACGGAATGACTAAAAAGGATAGCTGGCGTTCGGCTCTGCGGCTTAATGGCCCATACACTATCTGGGATGGAGCTACGCTCTACTGTCGACCCCGAAACGCGTCCCTGGTCTAAACATCGTCCATACGGAGTCTATCACGCTTGCATAGCCCCCCTGGCGTGCCTTGCAACGTGCAGCGCCACTGGGTTCTAGACCCGTACCGCCAAGGCGGACGGAGATTGGGCGGCAGACACCAAAGAAGGTCATGTTCTAGATGTTGCCCTGGGCAATTGCCAGTGGCTCCTCCGACCGAGGGCCAGCCCATCAGCCGGCCAGGCACTCATAGGGTCGAAGCCATGGGTGGAGGCCGAAGCGGAAAGATTGGCTGTTCTCCCCACACTACCCCGCCCGTGCCAATGAAAATCCTCGAGGCCATCTAGAGCACCTACCGGCCGTTCACCAGAGTAGGAATCTTGTGAACGGCCTCTCCACTAGGCCGCCTTGGGTTCTGGGGGTCCTCGGATAGAGGCTATTGAGTGGGTTCGTCTTCCAGGACGACTCTCGTGAACTTCGGAAGGCATTGCGCTGCTCACCTGTCACTAGATGCAGGCCACCGAACCGACGAGGTTGAAGTATTGCTCAGTCAAGGGTCCGGGTTAAGCAAGCATTTTAGATGGCCCAGAAGAATGAATCGGCAGCGCCAGGGCCGAATTGGCTTCTGATGGACCCGGCAAGGCGGTTTCCCACGCGATACATAGCAGTGAAAACTCTCCCTCCCGTCCCCGGTAAAGTGGTTTTCCCGATAGGTGACGGCGGGACGGCCGTCTGATGCCGCACCCAAACGCCGTCTGACTTGTCCAACAACGCTAGAAGGCCAGCGGGTGGGTTCTAGACGTACAACGTAACACTGCTGCGTGTTGGGTTGCAACCCCCGCGCTTCGCGAGCCTTGGCAGCGAACGCGCCGAGTCAAGCTACGGCCAAGACGGGAGAAACTGGGCTCGACTGCGCCCGCATCGGCTTCTGTCTCTCGGCCAAGGCGACGGAGATGCGGGCCGCTAGGGATCAAACAGTAAGGAGGCCCTGCAGCCAAGCCAGCCATCCGTTTAAAGTTCCGCTATCGCTCAGCCTTACTCCCCGGCCCCGCCGGTTCTGGGGCAGGGTTTTCGCGTCGGGCCCAGAGTCCGGATCTCAGTTCCGCCCATACCGTGGAGCGCGGGGCCCATATGATGCAACCTCCCATGACGCTCGGGACTTCTCTCCGACCGTAGCGGCCGCTGTGCCCACTGTATGACTCAATGCCTCTGTCAGCGCATGTCGAGACGAGGGGCCGGGTAGCAAACGCCGAGGCCAGATTCCCTTGGGGAAAGGGTTTGGATCCGTCCCATCCCATAAGAGGTCAGGTCCCGCCAAGTTAACCCCCCTCTGACATATGTGCCTCCCGCTCCTGTTGTTGCTATTGCGGTCCGGCCCCCAATCCGACCCAGAGCCGTTACATAGCACCATGGCGGGCGAAACGGGAGCAATCATCGACAGCGTGCCCCTTTCCCGGGCCATGCTGATGGCCGGGTTTCTGTCCATCGCGTGTTACATCTCGGTGGAGATCCTCATCGTCATCCTCAGCACCTTCAAGCGCCGCCGCGGCCTCTACTTCTGGAGTCTCATAGCGTCGACGGTCGGCATCCCGCTCCACGCCATCGCCTCGGTCCTGCGCTACTTTGCTCTCGCGCCCAACGTGCCCATGGCCGTCCTCGTCGACCTCGGCTGGTACCTCATGGTGACGGGCCAGTCGTTCGTGCTGTACTCGCGCCTGCACCTCGTCATGGGCAACATCCGCAAGCTGCGCTGGGTCTTCGCCATGATCGTCACCACCTTCACCGTCATGCAGCTGCCGACGTCGGCCCTTTTCCTCGCCACCAACGTGTTGCCGGCCCACGCGGCCCTGCTCAACGCGTTTCAGATCTTCGAGCACACGCAGCTGGCGTGCTTTGTCGTCCAGGAGACCGTCCTGTCGGGCCTGTACGTCTGGGAGGCCTCGAAGCTGCTGAACCGGCTCAAGATCACCAAGGGCGTGCGCGTGCGCACCGTCTTCCGTGAGCTCATCGTCCTCTTCATCGTCGTCGTCTTGCTTGACGTCACCCTCATGTCGACCGAGTACGCCGGCTTCTTCGACGTCGAAACCACCTACAAGCCCGTCGTCTACGGCATCAAGCTCAAGGTTGAGATGGTCGTCCTCAACCACCTCGTCACCCTCGTGCGCTCCGGCACCTGCAGCTGCCAGGACTTCGCCACCGACGAGTACACGCTCGGCAACAACGCCCAGTCCACGCTGCAGTCGGCCGACTATCCCTCGACGCAGATGGCCCGCTCCTCCAGTGGCCAAGACGTTATTTTCCAAGGCCGCCCTCGGAAATTAAGTCGGCACGGATCGTCGCAGATGGGCTTAACACTGCTGACCAGGCCGGAAAGCATATTTCAGGGGAGAGCAAGGAAACCCGGGAAACATGCCCGTTCTCTGAGCGTTGGCTAGCTTTGCCGCAAATCAGCTAAATTAGATGAATGACAAGACTAGAACGAATTCTTAGGTTATCGCAGTGATACCAGGAATAGACGTGTATAGTAGAATCAGGTTTGGACGAGAAGTTCCCAGAGCATAAGACCACGTTATGAAGCGTTCGAGACGTTGTGAATATTCAAGAGAACAAACCTCACAATGCCGATACTACAAATCGCCGGGGAATTCATACCAAGTTCGAAATTCCCTAGAACCCCAAATGCTGCCAGGTCGCTCCTGTTGGAGAGAGTCCTGGAAAGCCCAATCTCTACCGTGTTCCTGGTAGGACAGGCCCTTGTCTTCCTGGACTCTACCATCTCGTTTCCGTGAAAGGAAACCTCTAACACACTAGTTTCGCACCTAAGCGGCTATGGCAAGGTAGATGAATTTAAGGTTATCTCGAAGAGAGAACTTATCCAAGGAAATGTGCTCGTCATGGCAAACTATATAGTGTAGCTGGCCAGGGCTGATGTGGAGCCTATCCCGTGACCTGTGCCAATTGGTGTAAGCCTGGGAATGCCCTCATGGCGCGACAAATAGGATATACTATCTTCCTCCTGTTAGGGCTGTTTCCGAACTCCCTGCTATGTGGGTGTTGGCGGCCCTTGGGTTTTAAACTCGGCTGCCTGCCGGGTGTTGGGGATCTGGCGGCCGTTCCCTCTAGCATATCTTTTCTCTCTCCAGTTAGCCGATTTCATACATTTGAGCAGAACATGTTGGCCTTTTCTTCAAGCGGTCCGGAACTCTTTGCACATAGTTATCAAATATTGTCACAGTCTTGACGCGGGGTCTCTTGCTTGATTTTCCACCCAAAACTGCCGCAACATTATCGAGCCAGTCGCTTCACCAGATTTGATGACTGCAAATCACAGCAAGAGTCGTTCAATTCATTGGAGGGCAAACCCTGGCACTGCTGCTTCTGCCACACTACAGCACAGGGAGTATAAGAGCTCGGGAGCCAGAGGAGGGAGGGGGGGGGGGGGGGGGGGGGGCTGGGATTATCTGTGGCGCCTGAATTGGGGATCCACTACGCGCCAGAGGCGCACTGCCACGCGAAGTCATTTCTACTCGAAGGCGGAGGCCTGTCGATCTCCAAGCCAAAGACTTGCCGACAAGCATGAGCAAGACCCCATCAGTCGTCCTGCAGTAGGAACCCGAAAAGGCAGTCCACCCATCCACTTCCATGGCCACTTTCCACCCCTTCCCGCGCCTCCCGCCGGAGCTGCGCCACCAGATCTGGGACCACAGCATGACGGCGCGCACCGTTGCCGTGCCCGCGGCCCCGGGGGCCGCGCGCAGCCCGGCGGCGATGCGCGTGTGCCGCGAGCTGCGGAGGTGGCCGCACCTGAACCAGCGCGTGCGCTTCCGCCTGGAGTCCGGCCCGCCCGAGTTGGACGAGTGAATAGCCATGTCATGCGCCCGAGTCCCGAAGCGTTCTCTCTTCTCTGCTCAATGCAGTCGTCAGAACGCGGGCGTGGTCCAGGACATCCTGCGACTTACGCAAGAAACATCCCTGCGCAATTTATGTAAAAAGAAACTAGATAAGAGGAACAAGAGATAGAAAGAGACCTGCCTTTGGGCATTGATGGCGGGCATGTTCTTCAGATGGGCCAGGGAGTTGCTGACGGTCGTCCACGTCAAGACAACCAACAAGAGGGCCATGGCAAGAGGGACGGGCTTCACCAACCCCCCGAAAATCCAGTGTTGGATCTCCGGGGCGGAGAGACTCACGGGCACGTGGAGGGCGCTTATACGGCAGCAAGTGACTCGGGATAAGAATTAGAGGTCGATGAGGGGGGAAGGTGAGGAAGTTTGATGTATAAATCGTGCAACCGGTTACAATCGAGGTTGAGCCGGATTGAAGACAGAGGACCCCATTGAGGCCTGATTCCTTTTATACTAGAAACTGCCGCGGAGTGGACAAGGTGAGACTCGGAACGAAGGGTCAAGTTCAGAGCTCGAGTCAAAGATATAGCCAGAAGCTTCGTGTGGCCGTTCGACCATTGTGGTCAGGTTTGTTCAACTCTTTACGGGCCTACAACTCGGTGTTTTATTCCCAATTAAACCCAAGTGTCTTATCCCCAACGCGGGCATTATAACCTATCCCGTTATGCCCCATCTCTGTCCTCTTAGTTCACTCTTTTACGTCTAGTAACTATTCAATCCTTACCAGGTGTGTATTTTTCGCACTCCTAAATTCTTAATGCTAACGGCAGTTGAGCCGCAAACCCGCAATATCAAGGGAAGTGTCCTTGAGGGGCGCGTATCCGAATCCTAGTGGTAAGGTCACCACCCGCCACTTGGGCCAACCCAGACTTGGGCCACCAACAAAGTAACGCCATCCTACACATTGCCAACAGCTTCACTTGTAGATAAAACAGCAACCAGGACTTCAATAGATAGGTGGATCGGACCATTCTCATCGCCTTTCAATTGCGTATCCTCTGATATGGCTATAGATCGGGAAAACAAGCTGCGCGCTGCTATTCGCGCCACGAAGAACGGCGCCTCCGTCCGCTCAGCTGCTAAGCAACACTCCATCCCTAGGTTAACACTTCAACGCCATATTAACGGTGGACAGACTATTCATGAGGCTCACGAAAAACAGCAGAACCTATCGCCTTACTAGGAGGCCTATCTAATGCGCTAGGTCAAGACGTAGACTAAGTTAGGCTACGCGCCGCCTCACTTAAGGTTCACGATGTATGCTTTAAGGATCTCTCGAGCGTCTAGAGGACCTGAGACCTTCGGAAGACACTGGATCCAGCGCTTCCTACAGCGTCATCCAGAGTTGAAGACCTTACGTAGCGTCCGCTATAACTGGCGGCGCGCTAACGCAGCTTGTTTAATAAATATCGAGGAGTTCTTCTAACGGTTAGACGACCCCTTGATGTCAGCTATCCCTCTAGCTCACACTTATAACGCCGACGAGATAGGGTCGTAGATCGGTATTTATGACGCTCCCCTTGTTATCGGACCCTCTAAGCTTAAGGAGGTCCTTATTAAGGACCCCCTTAATAGAGAGTGGGTGACTATCGTGGAGTACGTAGCTAGAGACGGCAGAGCGCTTTTCCCCTTAGTCATCTTCGGAGGCAAAAACGTCCAGCAGCAGTGGTTTGAGGAGGAGATATTACACGACGATGACCTCAAGTCCTAGAGGTTCGCCTCTAGCGGTTCCGGCTAGTCAAGTAACGAGATAGCGTTACGCTAGCTACGTGAGGTGTTCCTCCCTCAGACGAAGCCTTAAAACTATCGCTAGTGGCGCCACCTCATCATCGACGGCTATAGCAGCCACACCAACGAAGCCTTCCTCCTAGAGTGTCTTTAAGCGCGAGTCTGGCTAAATTTCCTGCCAGCGCACTACTTATAGATACTCCAGCCCCTCGATGTCGGCCCCTTCTCAGCGTTGAAGCGCAGGTTTAGGTCCATCTTACATGCCACTTGCTATTCTATAATAGTCACCGTTACCGGCAAGCCAGAGTTCGTGGCTGCTTAGAAAAAGGCTCGATATGAGGTTTTGACGATAGATAATATCCTAAGAGGCTAGGAGTTAACTAGTATCTTTCTAAGGGACCGTTCCAAGCCTCTTAACAGCAGGCTCACTACCTAGGCGGACGCGCAGACTTTAGGAGAACCGGAGCGCGCGAAAACACTAGACTAAAGCGTAGCGTTGAACCAAAACGAACCTAAGACTCTAACGAACAGCAGGGAAGTGAAGGAATTAGGGCTTCGTATGTTAGCAGCCGACAGCGCGTCAGCGACTATAGCGTAGCGTCGAGACCTTTAGAAACTATAGAAGGCCTTTAACGTCCTGACCGCTAGTAACGTCGCTCATGAGCAGCTAATTGAGCAATTAAAAGCTGCGCTCGAGAGACAGCGACCTCGAAAACAGCGTCGAGTCCTTCCTAGGTCTTAACAGGCGTTTGTTGATATGGAGGACATCTCGCAAGCGAGGGATCAGCTAAGGGATGAAGCGGACCGAGTCCGCCCACGGAGGTCTGCGCGCCAGCAGCCAAACAGACGGTCGGAAACACCAGAAATTGAAGATAGCCAGGATCAGGAGATAGAGGAGGTCCTCGAGGAGATACTGGTCAGACTTTAGCTTACTAGGCCTAGTTGTGGCTATAAGACACCAAAAACCAGCTTAAGGGGTCTCACGATAGGTTTGGTGGCCCAAGTCTGGGTAGGCCCAAGTGGCGGGTGGTGACCTTAATAGTTTGATGGCGCTGTTCAACTGATAAAGTACGTGATGGACTTATTTGACACTGCATGAGCCTTGTCGATCAAAGTCACGTGGACGAGCCATATCCTACACAACTACATCCAGGGATGTTACGTGTGAGGCTAGGCAAATCCGAAACGCCAAAGGCCCTTCGCTTTGCACTTCTCTGCGGTGATAGAAGGCTATCCCTTGCCAATGCACTCAATACATGCTTGGAGGAGATAGATGAAGTCAAAGACAATTGACGGTAGATATATTGTCCTCGGATGTACTACGCCCAGTTCTTTAGGGCCCCGGCCCGCCGAAGCCCCCCCCCCCCCCCCCAATGATGATGTCCGGCGGGGAGCCCAAACGGCCTAATTCTGGTCTGTACCTATGTTGTCGAGAAACCTTCGCGGAGGCAATGGAACATCCAAGTCCAATTTTCACCCACATACCTAGTCCTGAAACTCTGTGGGTGTCTGTTACCCCCCCTCCCCCGCTCCCCCCAAGCCCAATCGATCCACAATCACCGCAGAAATAGCGATGAGTAGCGCTGGCAATTACAGTTCAAGACGTGAAAAGGTTGGTGTCAATTTCGGCAATTTTTTCTCTCATTTCCTGCTCTCGCTTTTTGATCACTTTGTCCCAGTCTTCCAATTGTTCGGGAAGGGCCACATTTCTGTTTCCCTCCCCGGTGGGTTCGTTCCCAAATTCCTTGAGACGATCAGATGAAAGAGTCCTGTTGTTTTCTCTTCTCGGCTTGGTAGGTTTGCCATTGAGGCTTCCGGCAGGGGTTGTTGGTCAGTTATCATCTCTCATTGTTAGGCCACGGTATCTTGGATGGAGTCGCTGGTTTACCTCGATATCTGCCGTGTCTCACGTCCTGTCATGTCGACAATTTAGGAAAACGACGCAGGACAAGACGAGGTAAGGAGAAAGTTTTGATAAAGGTCAAAATTGATGATCTTGGTCTTATTGTGCTCTCAGTGGTATGGCTTCTCCGTCTCTCCGTGCAGGGAAACGGAAGGGACCGGTCTTGGAGCTCATAATATACTATATTCAATGAAGCACGTCGCTTCTACACAATTCAGGTGCATTCCGGTGAGCGCTATGCCTTGTATGTTCAGACGTGACTCTCTCCGGTTCAGTATTATGGCATCGCCCAATCAAGCCACGGCGGTACAATACGTAAATTCATTTCTTGGCTAGGCGAAGAGGCTGAGAGAACATGCCACTAGGACATCTGGTGTTGACCAATCCGAGCCGACGCTCACGTCTCATGCACCCATCTCCACGCGCAGCCGTTCCCATCAACGATTCTGGCCTCCACCAATCCGGACGGTGCCATCTTGCATAGCCGAGCCAAGATCCAGATGGCCCAGGACAGCAGCAAGGCAGACAGAGCGACCCATAGTATTCTGGCCTTGACCAACCTGACGGCGATGCTCATGCGCAGCCTGTTCCAAGATTATGGCCTCCACCAATCAGGACAGGACTTGCCAGCCGCAAGGCAGAAAGGCCGATAATATTGTGGTCTTGACCAATCTGATAGCGCCACGCACCTCGGCCATCCATCAGGAGCGGACAGACCGTGATGCAACTAGCATTTCTGGCATGGGCCAATCACCGTCCCCTGGTATCATCCCCATGACGCGTGTGGATTTGAAGGGACACACCAATACCTGGGTTTAAAGGAAGTCGTTCCCGCGTCGATCCCCCGGGTGAGAGCAGCTGCTCCACCATTGGAATCCGTTGTGCTTGATCCCACAACCATCTCACCCTACCGCCAGAGCACCATGGAGTGGCAAGCTGACCGCCCTCGTCCGAATTCATTGACCCCTCATCTTCCCCCTGTCCGTCATGAGGCTCAACTGCGCAGCCACGAAGATTTGCTGCGCAGGCTTTATGTGACAGAGAACAAAACCATGAAGGCCGTCATGGACTACATGGAAACCAGTTTCCAGCTGAAAGTCGGGTAGGGCTACTGTTTTACGATCTGTCTCGTTTCCACATGCTTATCCCCTTGCCAGAGTCTCCACATACACGCGGGTCTTCCGTGAATTAAACATTCGTAAGAATGCGAAAGGGGACCACTGGGCGTACGTCGACGACCGGATCCGCAAGCGCCAAAGACGAGGCAAATCGAGCCTGGTTTTTGCCCAAGGCAGGCTTGTGGAGCCCAAGAAAGTGAAGAAGGAAATTGCGCGGCACGTCACCACTCTTCAGCAAATCGCGTCTGATACCGGTACGTCGCCGGCTCCTTGGGAACTCCCGTGCATGCTGACTGTTGTCAGGTCCGGGCCCCGCGACTCCAGACGGATGGACGGTTGAAACGCCAGGAAATGAAGAAAATGCCGCCACAGAGAGACCCGAAGAGGAAACGATCGTGTTAAAAGACAAGATGGCATTGATAACGGCGCATTTCCAGGCAGCTGAAGCCGTAAAAAGAATTCTGGCCTCCGGGGATTCCTACCGTTCCCCTTTCGCACCCATCCACGCGGTAATATCGGAGAATGTCATTAACAGCCCGGAAGATGAGAAGATCACGATTGTCGACAATGGGACAGTCACGATGCCTGACTGTCTGGCAATAGAGGCCACAAGAGACGATGCAACAGCACTATCAGATATGAACCAGTCGGGAAACAACCCAAATGGAGTCGGTCTCCATGAAATACAGCCTCAGGCCTCCAGGGATTTCTACAATTTCCTTCCACCCCCACCTAACATCTACAAATACAATAACCAAGTTGGCTACCTCGCCATGCGGCTTCATGTTTGCAAAGCATTCACCACTTTCTCCTCGCCCTCATCCGAGTCTTGGGAGTGGCCCTCGCCCTCATCCGAGTCTTGGGAGTGGCCCGAAGCACCGTACAAGAAAGCAGCGTCTTCGGACTGGCCCGATGCACACTACGCGGAATTGGAGTCGGGGGACTGGCCCAATGCACACTATAAGCAGATCGCCTGGGATATCCACCTTTCTATTTCCCGTGGGGTCGTTCTTGTCTCGTATTCATCGACACCTGCCTATCGCGAGGCGATCCAGATCATCGTATGCACCATGGCGAACCATGCTTATCGGTTGTGGACAGCTTTTGCCAGCGGAAACAGGGCTTTCCGAGGGAAGCAAGCTGACGATGTACTACAAACTGCACTGTTCCTGACGGCAGCGTATGGCCTCGCTGAAGCCGCACGCACACTTGTTGTGCTGGGGGCCGACCAGGGCGCAACAGACATCTACGGCGATACGTGTCGTCGTTTGGCTGAGAAACAGGGCCATCGCGAGGTTGCCGCCCTGTTGAAAAACCACGATGGACCTGTCTCCAAGGGGGAATTCGGGACAGGCATCGATAAAAGGACCCAAGCTGTGGATTACGCCCAGAAAGAAAATAAGGGAAGCGGGCCTTTTGGTTTCAACAAGTGGTTTGACTCAGTGGTGATGCCATGGGCCTACAGAAATTGGGACTCTGTTGGGAGTTCGCTGAGCAATCGCAGCTTTTGGATGAAGTCGCATTCTAGGCCGACTTCCAAGTAGCTACCACTACACTTTGATATATTCTATCATCCATTCCGCTGCAAATCCTGCTTATGTGCGAGTGTTCGGTTACAAATGAGAAATGAAAGGTGAGGGCCGCGCTCGAATTCTTTTGATAACACGCTGACGGCAGATAAATCATAGCTTCACTGCTTCCATCTCTCGCCGCAGTTGACGCTGGGTCGTATGATTCGACGAACGTCTGAAAAGCTTCACATGACTCCTTACAATTCTATGTTTCCCAAGACAGACTGGACACGACCCTCGCTCTTGAGTTGCCCCCTGTCAGGGTACGGGTTGGCCAAACTGCCCAACGACCATGTTTTCTTTGCCCCAGGCTGCCATTCCCAGCCCGACCAAATCTGCATTCTGACATCTTGGTCTTCGTTTACACCGAATACATATAGAAAGTCTGAAAATTTGTCAGTAAAAAGGGTGGTGTGATGGAGGGACTGGAACAATCAGCCTTACTTGTCTCATGCTTCGCCAACAAAGCCGGCTCAGAGCTGAAAGGACCCGCGAGGTCCCACCAGCCGGACACAGATGGATTCCAGCGGCTTCCGTCGTAGTTCTTAATCTGGTAGGTATCGTCTGCCAGCGACTTGCCGACAATGTCAATGCGGCCGGGCTGCCAGTGCACGACGCGCGGCGTGTCGGTGAACTCGCCGCCCAGGTTTTCCCAGGCGGACCAGCGGTGCCCGTCCCAGTTGAGGTGGTGCAGGGCGCCGTCGGCGTCAATGGCCCAGAAGTCAAGGCGGCCGGCACCCCATGACGTGGCGACGGGGTTGCCGACGAAAGGCCCGCCGCCGAGGTCTTCCCAGCCAGACCAGCGGTGCCCGTCCCAATAGAGATGATGGAGCGACGCGTTTTCGGCATCGAGGCCTATGACGTCGAGCCGCCCCTCGCCCCACGCCACCACAGCCGGGTCGCTGAAGAAGCGGCCGCCGAGGTCCTCCCACTGTGCGCCCTGTGGGAACCAGGCGTCGCCGGTCCAAGCTTTGTGGGTATAAGCGCCGCCCTCGTCGCGCGCGACAACGTCGAGGCGGTTCTCAGCCCACGACGTCGCGGCGAGCGACCCGCGCACATCGCCGCCGAGGTCCGTGGCGCCGTCAGCCGCGCCCGCGGAGGAGGACGGGCCCCAGGCGCCGCCGCCGTAGTACTTGTGCAGCACGTTAGCGCCCGACGCGTTGACGTAGAAGGCGTCAAGACGGCCGGGGCCCCACGATGACACGGCCGGGCAGCCAGCGGCCGCCGCCGGGAGACGCTCGAACCCGCTGAACGGCTGCCAGTCGTGCCCCGTGTAGAACTTGTGCCAAAGACTGGCGTCGGGCGCCACGCCGAATAGATCCACCCGGCTGTCACTCCACGCCACGGTCGAGAGGCAAGGCGACGCTTCCGTGGCCGCTTGCGTCGTGCGGACCTGAGGACGGTGTCAGGAAATTGTTAGCCGCCGCCTCTAAACTGACCCGTAGGAACGATGACGAGGCGAAAGAGAGGGAGGGTACGGTACGGAGGGCTTACCGCGGCCGCGAGTCCGACAACTGTGCGTTGGAGGTGTCCCATGGTAAGAAAAACAGCGCGCGCTCGGCGGGGTTGCTTCGATGGCAAGAGCCTGCCCTTCTAGCCGAGGGGTCCGAGGGTTACGCTTTTTATGCCCCTCCCGCTTCCGCCCCCATCCTTCTTTGCCTCTCCTCTTTCCGCAGGCGGAACCTCCCTGGAGCCGAGACATGCCCGAGTCTCGGTTCGCCTAAGCTGACTGGTTGTATAGCGCGGGCGCCCGGCGGAGGGGAAGCTGGCCAAAAGCAACACGGGACGGGGCGGACAGCCGCCCCTCGGGCGGTTGGTGAGGAGTGGCCCCCAGTATCTGCCCGCCATCCACTCTGTCTGACGACGCCGTAGGAGGGATGCAAAGTGGCGAGGTGGCGGGCCAATGACCTGCTTTAGGCGTGATCGGGCGAGCCGATCGACGCGGGGCACCGCTGAGACATTGCGCGGATCACGCCGGCGCGGCCCAGATGAGCCCTGGGCCGCCTGTGCATCGCAAACGAGTGACGGTGTGCGGCTCCGCGGCGGAAACGTGAATTGACTGAATGGGTGGCTGGTTACACAGTCACGAAGACTCGGCCGTGTCTGGCGGTGAAGACGGACCATGACGCCGGCTGAACTTGAGTATCTCACATCATGAACCTATATGACGCCATATTATAATGGTGAATGTACGGCCAATTTCTGTCCTTCGATCGCCAAGCATCTCTCCTTGCATTCAAAAAACTTGAGGGGTTCAGTTGCGCCCTCCTCACCCCTACTACATGTCTTGTGTCGTGCCCACCAGGCCAAGTTCCCCTCCATTGTCTCAGCCCTCCCCCTCCCATTTCGTAGGCGGGACACCGATGCTGACGTCCGAGACACCTCCGATGATGCCCGCTTTCCCGTCAGAGAAACTGAGAAGCATGGGGCTCAGTGGCAGCTCCAACCTGCTGATCGTGGAGATGGGACCGCGTCTCTGAGGAGCTTGCGTGGTGAAGGGGGGAGGTCGAGACAGAAGAACAGTCCACTGTAGTCTCAATACACGAGGATAGGGCGATGTCGCCCGCAATCACTGCCCAAGCTGTGGGTTTTTCAAAGCATATTCTGCCCAAGGTTGGGCCGAGTGTCTATTTTCACATACAAGGCCGTCGAAGCGCGTCTTGTACGCAGCACCAACACACTGGACCAACAGGGATAGACCGGTGAAAGACATGCTATTTGCACCGATCTTGCTATGTAAGTAAAACCACCTACCAGTAATCAAGGTTGCATTCAAAATGGCGAGACGATGGGAGCAGCGCCGACTGGTAGGAGCCGGGGTTCATCCAATCAGACGGCCTCAGTCGCCAGCAGCTCTCAGGATCCTCCATGCGCAGCGGCGGCATCCCCGACTAACATGGGGGATATGGCGCGTCGATAAATTCGAACGAAAGTTGAGCGCGATCCTGGAGGAATGTGGGCGGCCTGTTGTACGTAAGAGATATCCCGGGGTTGCGGCGCTGTGGTGCGTGTGGTTGTTGAATTGTCGTGATGCATGGGCAGCTTCCATCCGTGAGTGTGTACCTACCGACCTACTTTATATGTGCAATGGGATGAAGACTGCACCTGCACCTGCACCTGCATCTGCAAGTCAATTGGATTGGCTCCAGGTGCGATTAGAAAGCCGGCCCAACTGCTTTTTCCCTCGTTCTTCCTGCTTCGAACTTAGGAAGTTGCCGTTGAAACCCCCGCATGGTTCCCAATTGCGCCTGCCGAGGTGTCGCAATTGTGAAGAATTCAAACGGGTTGAATGGCATAGATGGGATGGAATCCGTTCAGTCTGTACCGACAGCAACGCTTCGACGACAATCATCTACAGATGCCGGCACCCCAAGATTCCTGGGTCGTTTGTCTTCCCGTTTATTCTCTCCCATCCCTGTCTCGACTCCGCCCCTCCCGCTGCACCCTCCGTTGCTGCCAGCATCCATTGATAGCAGGTTACAGGAGAGCCGGCAAAAAACCTGGTCAATGGTCCACTGTCTCCACCCTCTGCGTTTATACCTACCTACCTACCTACCTACCTACCTACCTACCTACATTCATGGGCGCTCTCTGGTAACAATGTCGCAGGCAACACGACCAAGACGCTCGTCCCCATAACATTTTGGCACTTCCCTGTACGTTCCGGCCCAGTAGGGTGGGACGTGGTAAGCCCTATAAGGTACGCTAACGATACCGGTCCAGTGCAGTGGATAAAACGTCCCCTGGAAGGCATGGGTGTTGAATGTGGCCGGATTCTGACGAAAGCCGCCAGTTCAATACCCCGCCATCCATTCATACGCCGCCCGAGTACTTCCTATCTCATCTCCAGCCCTCTCACAGCAACCAATGGCAACAAGAAGCGGCCGGATCGTTTTCCCTTAATGGACCAGGACGATCGCTATGTGGTGCGGACGATGTCTGCTTTTCGCTCAAGCCCCGGCTTCTGACCTGGTTGTAACAGCGGAGTCGCATATCGGACCCCATCAACCGCGACATATCGTTGGCCCTCGGCCCTCCACCCGATGGGACTGCGCACTGGGGGCGTCTGGGTATTGGCTATTGACACCGGGGGTTGATGGTACGATGGAGTTTACGCCTATGAACACGACCAAAAGGGGATGGAATGGGGAGAGAGAAGAAGGGCTGGTTCCGGCTTGAAAAACACGCCCATCCCCCATCGCCATTGCTGCAGCTACCGCTGCCGTCACTTTGTGAGAGACAGACAGTCATCTGCATCCGCCATCATGCCGTCGCTCCCCGACCAGCTGCTGCCCGAGCCGGTGGCAGCGCTACTGACATCGCGCAACGCGCTGCTGCTGCTGGGCGCTTGGCTTGCCTACCAGGTGCTGCGTGCCGCCTGGAACCTGTCGCCGCTGCACCCGCTCAGTCGTATCCCGGGCCCGCGCCTGGCCGCCGCCACCTATTTGCCCGAGTTCTATTACGACACGGTCAAGTTCGGCCGCTACACCCAGCAGATCCGGAAGATGCACGCCCGTTATGGGCCTATCGTGCGCATCAACCCGGACGAGGTCCACTGCGCCGACTCCAATTTCATCGACGAGGTCTACGCCGTGGGCGGCCGCAAGCGGGACAAGCCGCGCCACCAAGTGAGCGGCTCCGCGTGAGTTAACATCCTCCCCCTTAAGCTTGTTCACCCAACTGCCTCTGCTGATGACGAGAAAAGCATGGAGTTCTCGGGCTTCGCCACCAATGACCATGATTTGCACCGGCTGCGGCGCGTGCCGCTGGCCAAGTTCTTTTCACGCGGCCAGATCGCCAGGCTGGAGCCGCAGATTCATGCCCTCGTGCAGCGCCTGTGTGACAAGCTGCTGGCCGAAGCCGGCAAGGACCGTCCAGTCGACGTCACTATGGCCTACAGCTGCTTCACATCGGACGTGATTGCCGATTACTGCTTTGGCGAGAGCTTCGGTTTCCTAGCCCAGGACTCGTGGGAGCCCAACTACCGCGCCTCGCTGTATGCGTTTCTGCAGACCGTTTACGTATTTCGCTTTTTCCCGTGGCTCAAGCATGTCACGGTCGCTGCACCCTGGTAAGCTATACCCCAGAGAGAGAGAGAGATACATAGGTGAGCTAAGAAGAACTAATTCGCCCCCACCAGGCTATCGCGCTGGATGTCTGAGGACATGGCTTTACTCATTAAGACGTTGCAGACGGACATTCCGAACCAGGTGCGCAGCAGCAAGGCCGACCAGGACGCCGGGATTGTCCGCGAGCGGCCGACCGTTTTCGGGTCGCTGCTGGACTCGGACATGCCGGCACATGAGAAGTCGCTGGTGCGGCTGACGGATGACGCGTCAGCCGTGCTGGGCGCGGGCACTGAGACGACGAGCTGGACGCTGGCCGTCATCACCTTCCACCTGTTAGACCAGCCGGACCTGCTGCGGCGTCTCGCCGAAGAAGTGCGCGCCGCCGTGCCCGACCCCAAGGCCCTGCCGTCGTGGACGACGCTAGAGAAGCTGCCCTTCCTCGGCGCCGTCCTGCACGAGGGCCTGCGCTTGTCGTACGGCGTGTCGGCCCGCACCGCCCGCGTTCCCACCGGGGAGGACCTCATCTACCGTGGCTCCTGGACGCCGCCCGGCAAGACTGTCCCCGTTGATGTCATCCACGTCCTGCCACGCGGGTACGCCGTCGGCATGTCGTCGTCCATCAGCCACCACGACGAGTCGGTCTGGCCCGACTCGCACGCCTTCCGTCCCGACCGTTGGCTCGATGAGAACATGGAGCGCCGCAAGGATCTCGAGCGTTGCATGTTGTCCTTTTCCAAGGGCAGTCGCGGCTGTCTAGGCATGCAGTAAGTCACCGACGCCCCAGGCTGTGAGGGGTACTTCAGGTACTAATTCCCGTGTATCAGGCTGGCGCTCTGCGAACTTTACTTGCTGCTCACGGCCTTGACGTTGCGTGTTTTGCCTCACATGCACCTGTTTGAGACGACCGAGTTTGACGTCCGCTACGACCACGACATGTTCGTGCCGCTCACACACAATGACAGCAAGGGCGTGCGGGTCAAGATTAATTAAATGGGCGATGAAGGCGTAAGTCAAGCTTACTTTACACAGTGGCCCAGCTATCACATGAGAGGAAACTGATGGAGCTATATCCTATAGACTTGGCGGCGGCAGCAGCAGCCATGAACAGTACTTACAAACAAGTGATACTGTCGGGGCGCCCAAAACCAGGACGATGGTCTCTCAGGGTGACGTGGTTCGGAAAATGCAATCAAGGTCCCTGCCTCAGCAACCAAGCGCACCTTTAGTATCCGGCCATTGGAATGCAGCGTCCCTGCCAAGGCACAGGGCCTTAGGAGGGCGGAGGAACGATGCCCAGGCGCCGTTCAGGTGGTCGATAGTTGATGTGCAATATGACCCTTTAGGGCCGCAATCACAAGATACTTATCCTGACCCTTTCAGAAATTACCCTTCCTGGCACACAACCCTCGCCACTTGTTCGCAAAGACAGCTGGCCGTATCCGCGAGCTAGGAGCATCCTTTGTCTGACTGATACGACCACAGTTGGTTTCTCACCTTGGCAGGCTGCAAGCAGACAAGCCGATGCCGACCGGTTCTCCACGGCCTCCCGAGACTCCTAGCGTGCGTGCTGACTGAGAGCCGCTGAACATGGCGCGATGCACCCCTGGCGGCGCCAAAGCGTATGCTGAGAAGGCTGCGCCGTCGGGAACCTTGGCTCACGCATCTCGTGTGAGGATGTTCCGGGCCGCGGGATCGAACGGGGGCTTGCGGAGCGAAGCAGCGCTTCCCACCTTTGTCCCAACAACGAGGAAGACGAAAGCCTTACTCACAAAGTTTCCCCCCTCGCCCTTTATTTTTCTCTCGCCCCGAGACCCGAAGGGGGGGGGGGGGGGGGGGGGACGAATACGATTCCATTGGGGGCTTGCACTCCCTGACCCCCGTTAAGAGGGCCATGTCCCGCCGTTTTCGTTGCTTGGTTGCAAAGCCCCCTCGCAGGCGAGGGCGTTGGAGCTCGGGCGCGTTGTTTGACGCATCGTGTATACCGTTCCTTTTCTTGCCCTATGACGGATTGGCGGGGCGAGTAGACGTTTGATCGTGTGCTGCATCTCTTCCTGTCCTGCCCCCCCTACCGTCCCCCTTCTATGCGCCCCCTGTTCCCTTGCCGTGTACGTTGTAGCTGGCCACTGAGCTAAACTACCTGTACCTCTCGTCGGAATATTTTCACGAACGATTATTCTTCTTCATTGGGTTCCCTTTTCCCCTTTCCCGCAACCGTCTTCCCTCCCGCGCCCGCTCTCTCGCGACTTTTCCTCCCGTCCCCATCGGAAAAGCAAAGGGGAGGAAAACAAGACTAAGTCATGCGTACGCCGGGGGTCATTGCCCCCATGGTGGCGGTAGGACTGCTGCTACCGCCACTGCTGCAGGTATCCGAGGCGGCGGCAACAACGACGACGACGTACACGAACCCGGTGCGGGGGCGCGAGGGCGCGGACCCGCAAGTCGTCTACAGCGGCGGCTACTACCACTTGCTGACGACAACGGGGGGCGACATCGCCATGGCGCGGGCGGCGTCGCTCGACGGTCTGCGGGCCGCGCCGCGCCGCGTTCTCTACGCGCCGCCGGCCCTGGGCGACGCCGGCAGCCGCTGCAACTTCTGGGCGCCCGAGGCCCACCGGCTCGACGGCCGCTGGTACGTCTACTACGCGGCCGGGAACTGCCAGGGCACGGCCGGGCAGCGGGTGCACGTGCTCCGGGGCGGCGCGGACCTGTGGGACGACGCGTACGCGTACGCGGGCCAGATGACGACGGACTGGGCCATCGACGCGACGGTGCTGCGGGCGGGGGCCCAGGGCCCCTACCTGGTGTACTCGTGCACGCCGGCGGGGGCCGGGGGGCCTCAGGCGCTGTGCATCCAGGGGCTCGGGGACGACTACGTGTCGGTGACGGGGCGGGCGCGCGTCATCTCGTGGCCGGAGCAGGCGTTTGAGCGGCACGGCGCGCCCGTCAACGAGGGGCCCTACGCCCTCTACCGCGGCGGCCGCGTCTACCTGACGTACGCGGCGAGCCACTGCACCTCGCCCGACTACTGCGTCGGCCTGCTCGCCTGGGACGGCCGCTCCGACCCGACCGACGCCGCCGCCTGGGCCAAGACGCCCGGATGCGTCCTCGCCACCGCCCACGGCCACTACGGCCCCGGCCACGCCAGCCTCTTCGCCGGGGCCGACGACGCCGACGCCGGCGATGAACCCCCCCTCTGGATCGTCTTCCACGCCACCAACAACAGCGCCGGCGCCTGCGACGACTCGCGCTACTCCATGGTCCAGCCCGTCGCTTTCGACGCCGACGGCCGCCCCGACTTCGGCTCGCCCCAGCCCCCCGGCCGGGAGCTTACCGCGCCTTGACGAGGAGGACCCCGAGGGAACGGGGGCCGGAACGGGCGAGCCCGGCCAATGAAGCCCCCGGGGGGCCCTGGGGGGTGTCGCGGGAGACGGGCTGAGCTGAGCCATGGGGCGGGCTGCATGTTGCTTTCCTGGAGGGGGGGGGGGGGGGGGGTCGAGACTGCCGGGAATGCCCGTCGCCGAGATGCAAGACGGCTTGGTCGGGCGCAGCTCGGTTGCTTTTTGCGGCCACACGGGGACGGGACGACTTATTAGATGAGCTGCTCCCTCGCTCCCAGGCGAGGTGGTGACAAGATCAACGCCCCGGGCGCTCGCTCTACCACGCTAGACGAATGGCCTAGGCAGCCGGGGCGCTCTCTAGTCCCGCTCCTGCCCGACACGGCATCCACTATGGAGACGTGACCAGCAGGGTAGTCGCGGCCGCCAGCGCCCGGTCCAGGGATCGGCCGCTAAACCCGCGAGGGGTGGCGTCCAGCTGCTACATAGATAAGGAGCCGTCGCAGCGTCGCACCAGCAACCACACCCACGCTGGTTGCATTCCCTTCCCCCCATCCATCGCTGACTACGTCGCAAGCACCATGACGGGCTGGATCGCGCCCCTCCTCCTCCTTGCCGGCTGCCTCGGCCCGTCCCGGGCGCAGTTCGTCGCGCCGCCGCAGGACCTGCGGACGGTGCTGGGCCACGCGGGCGTGCCGGTGCGGTACAAGGAGGTGCCGACGGGCATCTGCGAGCTCGACCCCGGCGTCAAGAGCTTTGCGGGCTACGCCGACGTGGCCGAGGACCGGCACCTCTTCTGGTGGTTCTTCGAGGCGCGCAACCAGGACCCGGCGACGGCGCCGCTGACGGTCTGGATCAACGGGGGGCCCGGCTCGACCTCCATGTACGGCCTCTTCAGCGAGGTCGGGCCCTGCGGCGTCGACTACCACGGCCGCGTCTTCAGCAACCCGCACGCCTGGTCCAACGCGAGCAACCTGCTCTTCATCGATCAGCCCAGCCAGGTCGGCTTCTCGTACTCGCGCCCCGTGCCGGCCTACCAGCAGGACGGCGATATCGTCGTGCTGCCCGACGCTACCTGTCCCGACTACGTGCCCGACAAGTCCACCTGCGGCACCTACTCGTACCCCAACATCACCCTGACGGCCAACTCGACCCTGGCCGCCGCCCAAAACTTTTGGCAGGTGCTGCAGGGCTTCACCGGCGCCTTTCCGCAGTACGCCCAGAACGGCGTCAACCTCGCGACCGAAAGCTATGGCGGCCACTACGGGCCTGTTTTCAGTGCCTACATCGAGCGCCAGAACGCCAGGTCGATCCCCGGCGCCCAGCCCATCGACTTCCGGACCCTGCTCGTGGGCAATGGATGGTGAGTCTCTGGCTTTCGCCCCCCGGTCGGGCAACACCGCCGGCTCGGTGGCCGCGTTCTTCTCGGTGCTCGACTGACCAGCTCCAGGTTCGATCCCATCGTGAACTACCAGGCCTTCTACAACTTCACCGTCAGCCCGGGCAACACGTACGACTATCGGCCGTTCAACGACTCGGTCGAGGCGTTGCTGTTCAACAACCTCTACGGGGCTGGCAACTGCCTGGATAGACTAAAGGACTGCAAAGCCGGCGGCGCCGATGCCGTCTGCCAAGAGGCCGACAGCTTCTGTGCAAACCAGGTGGAATCCATTTACGACTCGTACCTCAACCGCGACGAGTACGACATCCGGGAGTTGACGCCGGACCCGTTCCCCTACACGTTCTTCAGCCAGTACCTGCAGACGCCGGCGGTGCAGCAGGCCATCGGCGCCTTCACGAACCACTCGGATAACGGCGTGGTGTGGAAGGCGTTCCGCAACACGGGCGACGACGCGCGCGAGGTCGACACCATCGAGGACGTGCGGTACCTCCTGGAGCGCAACGTGACGGTTGCCATTTACGCCGGCGACGCCGACTTCAACTGCAACTGGCTCGGCAACGAGGCCGTCGCCGCCGAGGTGGACGCGCCCGGCTTCGCGCGCGCCGGCTACACGGACCTGCAGACGACGGGCGGCGACGGCGGCGCAGCCGTGCGCGGGCAGGTGAAGCAGGCGGGCCGCTTCAGCTTCACGCGCGTCTTCGAAAGCGGCCACATGGTGCCCTTCTACCAGCCCGCGGCGGCCCTGGCGCTGTTCCGGCGCGCCATCAGCGGCCGCGACGTCGCGACGGGCCGGGAAACGGCGGGGCCCGGGTTCCGCACCAAGGGCCCGGCCCGCAGCACGTACCGTAATGGCAACGCCACGATGCAGTGGGAGGTGGTTCCAGCCAACGCCACGTACAACGTGACGACGAACCGACCGGGCGCGCCTTGGCAGGATGTGACGGTCAGACTCGGGGACGGCCAGGCCGCGCACCGGGTGTCGGATTCCGACCTGGGGACGCAAGAATTGTAGTGCGACGGCGGCGCCCTCGGGGCGTCCTCCCCACAGCGCGCCTCGGTAGGCCCCTGGGCAAGAACCACGGCCTTTGTGCCGCATCCATCGTGGGGGCAGGATATCGTGCGGCGCATCCAGCTTGGGTCCAGACGCCCGGTGATGCGATGGGTACAGCAGCGCAGGGAAGACAGATGCCCGTCCACGAATGCCCGCTGCAGGACACACGGGGCCGTACGGCCAGGAATTCAAGGTCGGATCCCGCTTCTCCACCAGGAAAAGCTTTGGCTCTGGGTGTCCAGATGCACCTCTACGGGAGCTTCTGCCGGGCAGGAACGCTTGGGGAATGGCTGACCAGGGTGATTTGCGACGCCCGTGATTGGCCCGACCGCTGGGCATGGTTGGTAATTCGCGGCTGCTGATTGGCTCATGGGACGTCTGTAGGTCGGGTACCTTTCTTGGTCTCCATAGCATCTTGAATCTTCCCTTTGCCGGGCCCGCGACGACGCGTTGAACGGGGGGGGGGGGGGGGGTGAGAAAATGCCGTATTAAATAGGGTCGTTTGCTCTTGCGAGGTCTTGGTTGTGGCCCGTTGAGTTCATGCAGTACTCTGGTTCTCGCGTGGTAGATAAAGCGCTTCGACACACGCAAACCCACCCACACAATACACACACACACACACTCTCTCTCTCTCTTTCTCTCTCTCTCTCTCTCACACACACACACACACCTTACTTGCGCCTCGACCTAGTACCGGCAGATACCAGCCCCGGCCCGCACCTTCCCGGGCTTCACTTCACCCGGAGCACCAGCATCTCGGACCCGGAAAGGCTCGGCAGTTGCTCGGGCTCTTCACGTCTGGTTTGCCATGTCCACCGCTCCCACGCAGGCCCTCATGAAGATGGACGCCGCCACCCCCCTCCTGGGCCACGACGCCGCGGACCCGGAGGGCAACCGGGAGGGCGGGTGCGCCTACGAAGAGGGGCGGTCGGCGTACGGCGAGGTGATCCGCGACATGACGATCGGGTTCGCCGACGGGCTGACGGTGCCGTTCGCGCTGACGGCGGGGCTGTCGTCGCTGGGGGACACGCGGCTCGTGGTGCTGGGCGGGCTCGCCGAGCTCTTCTCGGGCGCCATCTCCATGGGGCTGGGGGCGTACCTGGCGGCGGCGACGGAGCGGCAGCAGTACGAGGCGGCGGCGGCGCGGGCGCGCACGGCCGTGGCGCGGCGGCCGGCGCAGCAGCGCGACGCGCTGCTGGCCCTCCTCGCCGGCTACGGCGTGGCGCCGGCGGCGGCCAAGCCGCTGGCCGACGCGCTGGCGGCCGACCCGGCCCAGTGGACGCGCTTCATGCTCGAGGTGGGCGCCCGCCGCGAGCAGCCCGACACGCACCGCGCCTGGACGAGCGCCGCCACCATGGGGCTCAGCTACCTGGTCGGCGGCCTCGTGCCCACCCTGCCCTACTTCTTCCTCGCGCGCGCCGACGCCGCCCTCGCCGTCAGCGTCGTCGTCACCGCCCTCGTGCTGCTCCTCTTCGGCTACGTCAAGAACTGGGTCGCCATCCGCACCCCGCGCGCCGGCGCCTGGGGCGCCCTGCAGACCCTCGTCGTCGGCGGCCTCGCCGCCGCCACCAGCTACGCCATCGTGCGCTTGCTCGACGCCCCCGGCCAGGAAAGCCGGGCCGCCGGCCCCTGAGCGGCGAGAGGGAGAAGGGGCGGCGGGCCAATCGAAAACGGATGGACGGGCCGGGAAGCGCCGCCCGCGTCGGAAACGGGCACGGGTGGCCGCGGCCATCGTCGACTTTTGTCTTTTAGCGATCGGGTATGTTTGGCGTTGGGAGCAACACGGCATCGGCGGTTTCTGCTTTGGTGTTCTGGCCCGGGTCCGGAACGCGTCGTGGGGGTTGGTGCCTACAACGTCTGTCCCGACCAGGGTCGGCATGACCCGGAAGTGCTTGGGGGGGGAGGGCACACAGCGGCGTGCCATCGTGTACATAAGTGAGTGAGATCTTGGGAAGCGGCAGTGCCGCTGGGAAGCAATGGTGCGCGCCGAGAAGGGCCGAATGGCCATGAGAGACGAGGATACATACGTACGTCTTTGCTTGCAGTTTGCATGAAAATTCTCGCTGGATTTGCGGTGCCGCCCCTCATCCCGGTCGTGTTCCGTTATGTACAAACTCGGTATCGTGTCCGGTCCGGAGCCGAGGCCGCGTGCCCATCTTGTGTGGAGTGGCGGTGTGCTTCATCAACAACCCCTCCCCGTCCTCCTCCCTCCGCCGCCCCCCTCGTCGTCGCCGCCGAGCCCGTCCCCAAGGTCCGCCATCCAGTCGGGTCAGGTCAGGCGAAGCGGGGGTCGCAGCCGCCGAGCTGGGCGCTCTGGGCGGCGCCGTCGAGGACGATCTCGCTGACGAGCTTGCCGGTGCCGGGGGCGTTCTGGATGCCCCAGCAGGTGTGGCCGGCGGCGACGACGAGGCCCTGCACGCCGCCGACGGCGCCGCCGATGTAGGGGCCGCCCTGGGGCAGGTAGCAGGCCTGGCGGGCGAGGACGCGGCCGTCGCGCCCGAGCGCGTCGCTCACGCCGCCGACCTGGCGCGCGATGTCGTCGCAGCGCGCCGCGTCCACCTCGACCTCGGCGTTGGTCGCCGGCAGCGGCACGGCCGAGTCGGTCGGCCCGCACGCGTAGGCCGTGCCGTCGGGCCGCGCGTAGATTTCGGGCTCCGCAATCTGCGCCCCGCGGAGCGGCCGGTTGGTGGCCGACGGGAAGCCCGCCGGCAGCGCGATGGCCGTGAACAGCGCGTAGGGCGAGAGCGTCTGCGGCGTCTGGATGACGACGCTGTGCGCCCGCGCCGCCGTCACGCGGATCTCCGGCAGCAGCCGCGACGTCCACGGGCCGGCGGCCACGACGCAGTCCGTGGTGGGCAGCGTCGTCGCCGCGCCGTTGCGCTCGTACGTGACGCTCTCGACGCGCTTCCCGTCGTCCGTCTTGTTGATGGCCGTCACGCGGGCGCCCGTGACGATCCGCACGCCCTTGGCCTCGGCCAGCTGGGCCATGGCGTGCGTGAACAGCTCCGGGTGCACCTGCGCCGTGTTGTCGGGCGTGCCGATGTTCTCGTAGCCGCTGAGCGAATGCTCCGTGTCGATCCAGTCCAGGTCGGCGGGCGCGCCGAGCTGCTGGAGCGCCGCGGCCGTCTTCTTGTGGTCCTTGTGCAGGCCCTTGCAGGCCCCGCCCCCGCCGGCCGCGCCCTCGGCCGGGGGCGCGTCGTCGCCGCTCGAGAAGCCGGGCGGCAGCCGCGCCTTGCAGTCGACCTGGCTGGCGTAGCAGCGGCGGTAGCCCCAGGCGGCCTCGCCGCCGTGCTCCCGGGCGAGCTCGGCGTGCAGGCCGAAGCTCAGCGGCACAATGTTGGAGGGGAAGGCCCAGAGGGCGAGCAGGCCGCCGGCCTTGCCGCTGGCGCCGCCGGCGATGCCGTCGTGGGCGGGGTTGCGCTTGAAAGCGTCGGGCGCATTGGGGCCGAGCAGCGTCGCCGGGTCCTGCAGGCTGTCGGCGGTGCGGCCGCCGGCCGAGCTCGCCGAGGCCTCGAGCAGGGTGATGCGGTGCTTGGCCGCGTCGTACGCCGGGTGGCGCGTCAGGTAGTAGGCGGTGCAGCAGCCGATGATGCCACCGCCGACAATCGTGATGTCGCGCGGCTCCGTCGCCATTCTGCTTCTCGTCGCTGTCGTCGTCCGGGGTCTACGCAAGAGGCGGCGCGTCGGGGCAAGGAGCGAAAGGGTCGCGCGCATGAGACGGGCTGGGGAAGCGGTGCTCTCGTCACGGCGGCGCTTGGCGACGTCGCAGAAGGATGGGCTTTTGGCGAGCGCCGACCGTGGCGGGGCAGGCAGCATCCGAAGACGTCACCCGGTGATGCAATGCAGTCAGCCCATTGCCGTGGGTCCGACTGCGCGATCCCCCTCCGCTCCAACCATGGCACGGGACCGGAGGCGAGCTCCGGCAGCCGCGACCGTGAGGGGGGGGGATATCCAGCGCGAGGCCCATGACGCAGTCGGGCCGCAGGAAGGCGTGATCCAGAGCGGCATTGCCTCTCGACAGCAACGGCGTAAACACGCCGCCCGACCTGAAAAAAAGGGAAAATAGAAGGTGAGAGGCAGAGCGAGACCCATCCCCGACGCAAAAAGAGAAATTGCGGCCAGTGTGGATTGAACACACGACCTTCAGATTTGATGTCTGAAGTTTGAACTTCAGTCTGACGCTCTCCCAACTGAGCTATGTCCGCTGTTTGTTGAAGATACCGCCGCTTATTGAGGCTCACAATCCCATACGCCCGAGGGGAAAGCTTATGGTTTGGCGTGGGGCAAGCGCGGAAACGGGGACGACTCGGAGATGGATTGTTCACATAGGCTATGGGACCCTACGCAGTCGGAAAACAGAGGTAGAGAGATGGAAAAAATGAGACAGACAAACGAGAGGACGGGGGAAAGAGGTTTGGCTGCTTGCCTGTGCGAAATCTGAAGCCTCTTCGGATTTGCTATAAAACTTTCCCGGGCAAACACCTGAATACCTGGTTCATTCCGTGGTGTATATCGTATGCGAACAAGCAAACTGAACCGCCGCGGCGCCAAACTGCAGAGAACAAGAAAAACCCTCCGAACGCCGCAAAAGGAACCCGCCTCAGCCCCTCAGGGCCAGCGTGGAAAGGGGGTATCTAGGTAAGGAATCATACATGCATCACTCTTTCCCCCCCAAGTCATCCGCGTGCATGTGCGCACCCATGATGTTGCACCCCTCCCAACTCTTACAGAGCCATCCAAACGGCCGCCGCCACCCCAAACCCCACGAGAAGGGCGCCGGGCAGGCGGGCACGGCCGCCACCGTCCGAGCGCGCCGTGGCGAAGACGTCGCTGGCCGAGACCTGCGCCGTAGCCCCCGTCGGGGACGACGCCGCCAACGTGTTGCTGGCCGAGCTGAAACCCCCGCCCGGGCCCGTCGTGAACGTCGAGAACCCGGACGACACAAACGCACCCCCCGTTGTGGCCGCCGCGTTGTTCCGCGTGCCCGTCGACACCACCACCGTTACACCGTTGCTGGCCGTCGCCACCGTATACGTCGTGCTGCGCGGCCTTGTGAGTGGACTGGCCTGCGCCGTTTCATGGAGGTGGGAGAGAGGGAGGAGGTGGGAGAGAGGGAGGAGGTGGGAGAGAGGGAGGAGGTGGGAGAGAGGAAAAGAGAGAGAGGGGCGGGGGGAGAGAGGAAAAGAGCTCTTACGTAAACAGCAAAGGCCCCGCGTCCGTTGGCGTGCCGGTGGTAAAGATGTTATTATTACCATCGTTGTTGGTTGGGTTGTTCGGGTCGCTGGCGATGAACTAAGACAAGGTCAGCCGTCTCCTTTTATTGAGCACGCCGTGGGGGCGGGTGGCGCATACCGTCGACTGCGGTGCCGCGTTGGCCAGCGTCGTAAAAGTACTGTACACAACGCCTGTGGACAGGTACGTCGACGTGTACTGCGAGAAGCGTCTATCAGCAGCTCCCCTTTTCTCTCTTCGAAGCTCGTCCCGGCAGGGGGCGGGGCAACGTACGTAGTAAGTAGCGACCGTAGTCCGCACCTGGTTATCGCTGTTCTGCAGAGCACGTAGTAGAGTCAGTCTCGTGGGCTGCCGCCGCCGCCAAGAGTCCAAAAAAATGTAGCAAAAGTTACGGGGAGGAAGGGGGGAGGGGGGCTCAGCCGGCTTGCCCGATACGGTTCACAACACCCAAGATGATGTACTGACCGTCACAAGCAACGTAGAAGTTGCGGCATAGCTGGAGATCAAGGTAGCGGTGACGGTGGCTGTTGCTATGCCCGTGCCGACAATCGCAGTGGCCGGCGCCGTAGTGGTGAGGGGGGCATTGTGGGTGAAGGCAGCAGTTTGGGTCAAAGTCACTGTGTTGGTGAGGGTGGCGACCAAAGTGCCCAGTGTCACAGTAGTCGTGGCGGTGATGGTGGCTATTGTCGTCGCAGTCGCGATACTAACCGGGAGAGTGTTGACGATGGCCGTCACCGGGTCGGGGACCGCATCCGTCGCCGTGACGGTAACAGTGGCCTATCGACCTGTCAGCGCTTTCTTCTCCACCCGCCACAACAAGGCCTTCCAGGCAACCCGGAAACGAGCACATACAGTGACTGGAACTGGAACCGAAACCACGTTGGTGACAAGAGCCGGTTGCGTGCTCTGCTCGCTGTCTTGCATCCAGCTGTTCCAGAAGTTGGTCCGCTGGTCGTTGTTCCAAGCGTTTCCGCTGTTGCTGTTCCAGATGTTGATGTTCTGGACGTTGTCGCTGTTGCTCTTGCTCGGACTCACGTTGTTCCAGTTGGCACTGTTCCAGTTCGCGTTGCTCCAGTCGGCCTTGTTCCAGTTCGCGTTGTTCCAGTTGGTGTTGGCGGGGTTCCACCGGTTGTTGATGATGTTGCTGTCGGTGTTGTCGCTGTTCACGCAGTCGTCGTTCCGGAATACATCGGACACGCGCTGGTACGCGTTGGAGATGGACTGTGCTTGGCGGGCCAGCGACCGCAGGTCGTCCGAGTTGCTGAAACCATCTGCCGCGACGCCGTTGCCGGTAAACCGGTCCATAATGCTGTTCATCATGTCCGCCATCGTCTGCTGCAGTTGAAACGGTCCGTTCAAGGCACTGTTGCTGTCGCAGTCGTCGCTCCTCGAGCCAATGGCATTCTCATTTGCCCGCATAATGTCGGCGAGCAGCTCTTGGCTGACGCCCTGCATTTTGCCTAGGGCGTTACCAATGGCCCCCATGTACTTGGCATCAATGGGACCGGCGTTCTGTACCAGCTCGACAGCCATGCTAGTCGAGGCTGCCGTGGCCATGAAAGCCGAGTTCAGGTTGTTATTGTCCACAAAAGGCCCGGTGCCCCGGTTCTGCGCGCGTTAGTGCCTTGGAAGAAGGGGGCACATTGGTGCAACTTACCAGAATAGCGCTGCGGAGAGTCTGGAGGGGTCCGGTGAGGAAGCTGATGGCATTGAGGACCTGGTCAACACCCCCACCTGACGGAACGGACGGAACGGACGGAACGGATGGTACGGGTGTTGGCATGCTGTCAGGAAGGCCCAGAGTGTGTAAACCAGTAGTTGGGTTGCTGGGGAGGCCTGGTAGCAAGCCCGATGGTGCGTTGGTCGCCAGGGGGTTAAAGAGGCCGCCGCCACTGCCACCGGCACCGCCCGCGCCGAACTGCTGGTTACCAGGAGCTCCCCCAAGCCCTGCGGTCGTCACCCCACCAGAGCCTGAGCCGAATCCGGCGCCGATACCGGGATCAATGCCCGTGTCGACCCCCGAGACACTGTCAAAAGGGGTCCCAGCCCCCATGGTAGCAGAGCCCAAGCCCGTGTTGGTGTTGGTGTTTGGCCCATTGCCTCCAACGGCCGGGCCAGGGCCCATGTCGTTGCCCATACCCTCAATGACATCTTTACCAGTAGCTGCCGCGCCGGGTCCTATGTTGCCGCCCGGCGCGGGAGGTCCATTCTCGTTGGATGATGAGGTTCCGGGGCCCGCGGCAGTGTTAGTGGTTGGGTCGCGGCCTCCTGGGCCAAATTTCCCGCCCATTCCTGGGAAGCCCTTGGCTGTAGCCGATGCGGCACCCAGGCCCGAGTTATCACCATGCCCGGAACCAAAGGCACCTCCCATGGGCGGCCCGACGCCACCCACGCCGGGTCTCATGGGCCCTTGAGCCATCGTCGGTCTCCCAAAACCGCTGTTGGAGCCATTATTGCCGTTACCCATAGGAGGACCCCTAAATGCGGCTCCGCGGAACCCCTGGGGACCCAAGAAGCTACTGGTGACGGGGCCTGGTCCGCCTGGGGCGAAGGGATTCGAACCACTGTCTGAGGCCGGGCCCGGTCCATCTTGAGCGAATGGACCCTGGTGTCCCTGCGTACGGGGTCCTTGTCCAGAAGGACCTTGTACGCCTTGGATGGGGGGGCCCTGCCCACCCCGGGGAGCTTGACCCTGTCCGTCTTCAAGAAAAGGGCCCGGCCCTAATTGAGTGGCGGAGCCTTGACGCCCCTGTGTAAGAAGCTCTGAGCCGCTCCCACCAGCGGGATTGGTCTTCCTCCGATCAAAAGGGTCCAGCCTATCTTGAGCAAAAGGTCCCTGTCCTCCCTGCACGGCGGGGTCTGCGCCGCCCTGAGTAAAGGCATTGGCCTGGCTGCCAGAGTCAGGACCGATCGCGCCACTGGGAGAGGGACCCTGCACTCCGGGTGAAGGACCAACACCAGCGGACGCAGGACCCAGCCCGCCGGGAGGCGGGCCGGCACCTACAGGCGGCATTCCAGTTCTGCCGAAGCCCGGGGGGCTCGCCTGCGCAGCACCAGTACCTGAAAAGCTGTTCAGTGAGGGCGTGTCGGGCCCGATACCGCCATCTTCGGCGTTACCGGGGCCTCGGTTCGAATTACCTCCGTCGTCTCCAAAGGGGCTCTGACGGCGCCACGCGCGGGCCTCGGCCGTGGTGCCCAGGGTAAGAGTGGCGAGGGCAAGGGGCGCAAGGAGCTTCATGGTGTCTGTAGATAGGTGCCTGTGGGGGGCGCGGGTGCCCGGCACGACGGGGTGGGGCTTGATCGCTGACGAGACCACTGACCAGTTCTGGGAGTGGCAGGACGAATGGATATCCTTCTAAGTCCCGGATAGATGGATGGACGATGGAGACTGCAAGGTGTAGAGCGCGACGACTGCAGCAATGACGAGGGCAGGGACAGAAAGACGAACGGCTGTGAGTATCGCCCCGGGTTGAGGGAGATTTATGAGATGGTGCAGTGCCCAACGCCAAGTGGCGTGCTGTGTGGCAGCCCTCGGGTGGCGAGAGCAGCGAAAGCAGTCGAGGGACAGAGAAACCGGCGAGTAGTGAGGGAGAAGACTGTTTTGCTTGAATTGAGTACGGTGATCAGATACCGAGCTGTCAAAAGGGGTGTGCGATGCCACGGACTCTTGTATGCATCTGAGGCCCGCAGGCTTCCACTGCATAGACCCTCCCGAGCACGGAAAGATGGAGAGACAACTCCCTCAATGAGCAACATACGTCAGCATAAACAAGGCGAAGCCGAACAGTGACGTCCCATCAGGCGAAACGGCAAGGAAGGGAAGAAGGTGGAAGGGCAGCTCCTTTCGCCTCGGTGTGGCTGCTGCTCGCCTCCGGCAACATCAATCAGGAGGAGGGAACTCGGCGCTCAGTGCCACGCTGGAGCATAACCGCGAGGGCTTAGCAGCGCGAGGATCCGTAGGGTGCTGCACAGCGGTGTGTACAAGGGAGCCGCAAAGCCGGAGAGCCGGGCTGGCTGACGACACCTGTAGACAGCGCCCATCCGCGAGGACGAAGTCGGAAGGCAGCGCGTTTGCTCGGACGCACACGCTGGGCTCCGCGAGAGGGGCCGAGGCATGCCATGGGGAGCATCTTGGTTGGGCTGCATTGCCCAGATCGGGCCATTGGGTATTCGTGATTGGCTACCGCCGGTCGACCACGAGACTGTGAGGGCAAGGGATCCCCTGGCTCTGATGCCAGCCCGTGCGAGTGGCCGTGCGATTCCGGCCAAAGCCTCGTCGTCTGCCCGAGCGCAAGGCTGGATGGGCCGCCACAGGAGAAACAGCGTGGTCAATGTGGAAAGGGTGGTCTTGCGGCCCATCAAGGCCCTGAGCTTGTCACGGCCGCTGCATGCGTCCAGCCGGAGGAGGACGAGCAAAGCTGCCAGAGGGTTCGGGTGTGGCGACGGGAGGATTGATAGGAGACGTGTCGTGACGCGAAGCAGCAGCTTGGCCCGGCGACTCCTGGCCCATCGAGCCAATTGAGAGCTGTCCGCCCATGGACCTGCCCGTCCGAGAGAGGCTGCCTCTTCTTGCCTCCCCCCACCCGTCAGTGCATCGACACCCGGACGAGCTTGTCGGCGCTGGCATGCACATTCTGTGGCTGCTCCTGCCTCAACACCCCAGTGGCCCATTCTTCGGAACTCCACGGTTCCTGCTCGGAATGCCCGACGGGGCCGAATACCCCTCACTCGTCCGTCGGCGCAGCCGGACTCTGAAGTCCTGGTTGTGCGCGACGCCACCGGCGACAATGTAGCGACCTGGACTTCGCAACTCCATGATGAACCGCCGTACCAGCTCGCGCAGCTGCTTTCCTAATTCCATAAAGGCAATCCTCCTGCCCAAGCACACCCGAGCGCCAGCGCCGAACCCGCCTTGGGTAGCGTCCATAGCGGCGAGCTGCGACGGAGTGGCCGCGAGCCAGCGCTCCGGGCGGAAGGCCAAAGGGTCAGGCGCGTGGAGAGCCGGATCGCACTGCACCACTTGTGCCCATGTCGTGACCTCGGTCTGGGTTGACACCGGGGCCCATCAATGGTTTTGACGACCGGCAGCCGCGGGGTGCCTCGCCTCTCACCTCGTCCCTGTTTCCTGGCATCGGACTCGCGGCCGCTCCACGGGCGTCTGACAATCATTGCTTTCCTCAAGCGTGATGGTCCTCAAAGCAGCCTCCGCCCGCACGAGGCCGATCCCAGGGGTTGCCGGTCGTAAGCCTCCTCGGCTGGGGCGCCATGCCGCCATTTGGCCCGGGGCTTACGCTCCGCCGCTGTCGCGTTCCGCCGACGGGCGCGGGGCAGATCCGGCGCCGGGTTCGCGTCAATCCTTGCGATGGCAATTTTTCACTACGCGAGGCAGTCCGGCCAGTACCGTGGCCCAAAAGCACACCAACGAGCTTGGGTTGGTTTCCCCAAGGTAAAGGTGGGGTGTGATGGTGAAGAGTAAAGGGGCAATTGGAAGCTTCATGTCGGTAGACAGGAGGTCGGGGGCATCGGGTCCTCGTTAATCAAACGGGGCTTCGCTTGTCCATCCATTCACCCGGCGAGCGCTCTTCGCGGATTCAGTCCACGTAAGAGGTAGATAGCAATGAGCAGCATCCACCCTCATGCATTTTTGCGGGATATAAAGATATAGGGAACTAAATAGCTAATAATGACAGTCAAGAAGAAGTTGATGTGCCAATAAACCAAGTTTATTGGGTCCGGATGCCTCCCAAAAGCGTTGGGTGCATCTATCGAGCCGCCACCTTCGACATACTTTCCTGTCTTGCCCCCAACACACACCTTCCCCCCCCCCCCCCCATCTCTGACTTCATTCTCAACTCTCCACCTATTCCTCCCTCTTTCATTTTCTCTGTTGCTGGGCCTCGCCCTTCGTTCATCTGCCTCTTTGTTGTTTGCGTTCCCGCGATGTTTGTCCAGGAGCTGAAACACTGCTGCGCGCACTGTTTGGGGCTCGAGACAAAAACAAAATCCAGTCCCAAAAGTTCAGAGTGTTTGCCGACCCAGGATATATGAAACAAACAGTTTGGCGGTGAGCGGTAAGGGAGTATCATCGTACCTTGACATGGAAATGATAGACAAGCGAAAGGTAGGGAGAAAAGGAAAAAGAAAAGAGGGGGGGGGAGCAAGAAAGAGTTCGGGCGCCGTTTCGCACCCACACCTTGTCTTCTGTATTGAATACCATCGTGTGTAGGGCCGTCGATGCGTATTCTCCCACGTCGCCTGTTTTTCAACCCACAACAAGGGGTGAAGGAAAAGCCAGATGGCCAGATGGGGGGTAGGGATGATTGCAACAAAGCCGGTTCGTAGGGCCCAAGTCTGGTGAGTAGGCTACTTCCGTCTTGTGTTTTTTTGGTTGGGAGATCATGCCCAGACATCTGTCTGGTCGTTGTCGCGAGGTACGGCGCGCCTCCTCGGAAAAGCATAATCCTCGCTGCCGCTGTGGTCGCTGGCAGCCGAAGAGGGAGTCTTGACGCTGCCGAGAAGATCCGAATCCGTGTTGGAGCCGAGACTGCCGCTCGTCTCGGAGCCGCCGACAGACAGGACGTCGTCGTCATGCTTGCCGCCCTTGAGCGCAGCGCTGAGCCGCTCGGCCTCCTCGTCGTCGGCGCCCTTGCCGCTCTCCCACATGGCCTCGACGCGGCGGGCGATCTGCGGGGAGCGCGTGAAAGCTTCAAACTCGAACGGCGCAGGCTTGGCGATGAGGAGCGGCGTGAAATCGTTCCAGTGCACGTCGACCTCGGACCCGTCGGCGCGCCGCTTCTTGCAGAGGTCGAAGGCCCACGCTAGCCCGCCCATGGCGAGGAACAGGTCCTGCTCGACGATGGGCACGCCTTGGCAGGTGCGCCGGCCGAACCCGAACTGGCTGAAGCCGTTCAGATTCGGGTGCTGACTGAGCGGCTCTTTGTATGTGGGGAAGGCCGGGTCCAGCCACCGAGCCGGGTTGAACGTATCGGCGTCCGGGTATGTGGCCTCGTTGCGCGTGATGGCCCTATAGAGTGATTGTCAGCGCCTGGCTTTTCTCAACACGGCCGGCCGGGCAACGGCGGAGCGTCAGGGATACACTGATTGACTGCGTGACTTGGGCCCCGGTCATGCTCGAAGCATCGCCCAGTGTACTTTAAAGTTGGGGCCCATGAGAAGGCCACGGGCACCCGCTCAGATTTGAGCTCCGCGGTGCCGCGGCGCATCAGGGAAGCGCGTCAACTGGACTCGCAAGAAAAGTTTGCTGATGCAGTTGCAGCGCCAACCTCACGGCGCCACGTCCCGGCAAACCGGCACCAAGGGCACAGTGCATTGGCCGGATGCAAGCTCATCGATGTGAAGCCAGTTCATCGATACCAGGCCCGAAACGGTGCACAAGTCTGGCTCGGGGGATGCGAAGGGCGGGTAGAGAAATCGTAGGGGCATCACTCACCACTCCAAAGCATGAATTGTCGCGCCGGCCGGGATGAAATAGCCGTTGTACACGTCGTCCTTCTCCGTCGCGTGCGGGATACCTGTGGTGCTTGTCAGCTATTGCGCTCGCGCGCTTTCAAGGGCTCCCGGCGGACGAAAAGATTCGTCCACATACCAGTAGGAACCGGCGGGCGCCACCGGATGGTCTCCTTGACGCAGGCGCGCAGCAGCGGCATCTTCTCACGGTCGGTCCATTCAGGGCAGCGCCCATCCTCGCATACCTCGTCGATCTCGGCCTGCAGTTTGCGCTGCCACTCGGGATAGTGCAGCATGGCAAGGATGAAACTCTGGATCGGGCTACCGATGGTCAGCGCGCCGGCGATGGCCATTTGGCCGACCACGTAGGTCGCCTCGCTCTCGGCGCCCCATTTCTGCTCGTCCTCCGGCTTGCTGCTGAGCGTGTCGATGAAGGTCCGGACAAAGGACGGGTCCGCCGTGCCGTCGTCGATACGGTTGTGCACGTATTCTACGTTGCCTTTGAACAGGTCGGCCTCAAGCTCGTGGCGCGCGTGCTCCTTTTGCTTCCATGGCGACATGAAGAACGGGACGTGCATGAGCCAAGATATGACGTTCGGCAATGCGCCCGCCGGTGAGATGGTTTCCAGCAAGCCAAAAGTGGTCTTTCCAAGGGTGCTGGCCGTGTGCGGGCTGCCCCAGCTCAGGCGGGACACGGTCCGTGTCGTGAATTGTTCAATGTAATCGCGATACTGCGCCGTGTCCTTCGACATGAGGTACAGGAACCGATCACGTTCCTGTGTGGGGTAGCCATGTAACGATGCATTGGCCGACTGGGTCATCAGATGCTGGGCGAGCTTGCGCTGACGCTTCCATGTTTCTGTGGGTAACAGTGTGAGCAAGCGGTGATGAGAGGCACCTGTGCGCAGGGCGCCAGTGCTGTGCCTGAGACATACCGTTGTGTCCATGAAGTGCGAGATACTCGCCGCCAGTGCGGTTGTTGGGCAGGTTCGGGATCATGGGCCGGTCCGAGTAGATGGCAGCCCGCCGAGACAACAGGTCGGTGGCGATGGCCTCGGACGAGATCCATACGTGAACTGAGCCGAACATCTCATTCTGGTAGATGGGCCCGAACTCCTTGCTCCACTCGTAAAACTTCAACCACGTCTTCTCATGAGGTACATCGTGAACACGGCCTATGATGGGGTAACCTGAGGAGACGGCATTGTGAGCCCAAGCCCTCATCATGCATGGAGGGGGAAGGGCATACCTTTGGGACCTGGGAGTGGTTGGGCCCCCGGGGGGATTCTGTTTCGGTAACGGCGTTGCTGTATCAGATACCAAGCAACAAGCGCCAACGCGACGAAGAGGAGAGCGGGAGCCCCAGCCATGCTGCCTTGTGTGCTTCTTTCCAACCACCATACACCACAGAGAGAAAACCTGGTGACGCTAGCGTGGGCGCGAGGGAGAGATCCACAGGGCGTAAGAGGGAAAGAGAGAGCGGTGTAAGTCTGTCTGCCTGGGTGACTAGAAAGAAAACAAGAGGAAAGTAGGGAGCGCGAAGAGTGAGTTATATCAAAAGCAAGAAAGAGCAAGGGAGATGACTGAGAGCAAACGTTGTGCGAGGCTTGGTGCACAGAGGGCCCGGGTGATAGAACGCAGTGCTCAGGCATTCCAGCTTCGTAGCCGAGAGCCAGTCGAAACGGGATATATTAATAACGTCTTGTCACCGCTTGACTGATAGTGTAGCGACTGGGACGGGAGGCCGGAGCCCAGACGCCCAGACTCTTAGGGATCTCACCCCTCGGGCTGCTCATTATCCCCGAATGCCACCCCCTCCAGGGGCTAAGGCTATGTGGATGGCGCATACGACGTAGGCAGGCAGGCAGGCAGGCAGGCAGGCAGGCAGGCAGGCAGGCAGGCAGGCAGGCAGGCAGACAGGCCGACGGTGGATCATCATGCAGTTTAGCCAAAAATGGGTCAAAGCCTGTAGATGCTCCTGTAGGAGCAGCCTGCCACGGTGAAGACCTCGGTACGCGGCAGGGTATACCCAGGAAGGTGGCTCCAGGCCAGGTGAGGGTTCATGGTCGAGAGGGCCTCTGATTGGTTCACACGCGGGTCGCCTGCTTCATGCCGGGGCCGTTCAATGGTGATGTTCAACCCACGTCACCTGCGAAGGTTACGGGACGTGGAGACCAGAGCATACGCATATCGATGGGGCTCGGGACCTCCACGTGAGGGTGACTAGACCAGCATGGGTAGCCTTCTTTCTCTCCGCTCGGCGGTATTCACGACGATGCTCACAGGCCGGTGAGTGTTGTGGCACGGTTCACGGCAACCCGTGGCTATCCAGAAGACGTGGGCCAGCTTGAAGAGGTACCCAGATGAGCTGGGGCTTGCCTCTTCTTGGCATCGGTCCAACAAGGGCCAGACTGCAGGCTTGGCAGGCCGGGTGGTGTGAGAAGGGTTCGGTTTCGTGCGAGAGCCGAATTGATAACCTCTAGCATCGTGGCCCACGAAAGGGTGACGGGAATAGCTTTCTCATTGGCATGGCCGAGGGCAGCGGAGCGTTCCCACATGCAACACAGGCACGGCATCCGTTCCTGAAAGACGACATGGATAGTCAGAGAGAGATGGTACTCGGACTCCTGGCCGCTGACAACCCACCACCACCTGGCTTTCCGAAACACGGAAAGCCAGAAGCTCCAGTGTCTCTCCCTCCCAACGGTGGGTTGCGGTGATGCACAGCTTGGGTAAGACATGCGGTAGTTTTCCATATGGTACTAGCTGGGGCCAGCAACGGTCCCGAAAGACGTTGGGTTTGCGCAGGGTGTACTGGGTTTGGGCTAACAGCGCCCAAAGGGCCGGGACCGGTGGCTTGTTCATCGCTTCATCACCGAGTTGGTCGATCGGCGGTAAGCCTGAGAGATGGGGTGAAGTAGAGTTCGGGATATTTTCCTTGCTTGTTCCATCTTCTCTGCGGATCTTGCCAAGCCATCAGAAGAGGTCGATGTTGGCGGGCTGGGTACAAGCCACGCCCCCTCTCAGCCTCTTCCTGGGGCCTAGCCATACGTGGATATCCCAGGTCAATCCGGCACAGACGGTATCCAAAGTGGTGGGAAGGATGCGATTTGCTGGGCAACCCGGTCATCTGCCCTCTGTCATCAAACCGCATTGCGAGATATGCATTTTGATGATGTCCTATGCCGCACGCCAGCACACAGGGGCCAACAGAAGGATTACCAACCGACTAGAGGTCAACACTACGCGATGCTGCCAGCGCTGCCAACCTCCGACCGAGCTGGGCGGATGTGGTACCGCATGCCGGTGAGATAACGAAACTGACACTTTCCATGATGACGGGGACCCGGCTGCCCAGGCCGTGGCTCACCACCAATTACGTCGTCTTGCTTGCCACTCGGTCGGAGAGACGTGATGAGAAGCAGGTGACCGAGCGTGTTGGAACGGCGGGCCGGAGTGGCTGAAGCAGCCAAGCATCAAGATCTCCGACGGAGTGAGCAGGCCTGGGTGAGAAAGGAAAAAAAGACCTGAGACCGGCCGGCGGGCACGGTAGCGACGTTGACGAAACCGAATCTCGGCGGGATAGCAGGATCCCACAGGCGGGTCGTCCTGCCGCGCTGTCTTGGCATGCATTCGGGCCCGAGAGCGTCTGAGGTGTCGTTTGGTCTTCCGCTGCGCAGTGGGCGCCGTCCCGCCAGTCATCGCTTGCCGGTACCAATGCTTGCCAAGTACCGCTGGAGGGGTAGGTATTGGATAACTCTCGCGCCAATCGGCCCTGGCATGCATTCTCATGCTACGTCGTCGTCTTGTCTAGCCCGCATACTGTAGTGATTGCCCACGCTGCTGCCCTGCAGCGTGTTAGAAGCATGGCGTAAAAGCTCACTGCAGACCATCAGCCAGACAGCGAGCCATGTGGTCATCGATCAGTCAAGCCCCCCACCCGTACCAGAATACATACGGGAGCTGCATGCATGTATTGCAGCACGGCACGGCAGGCCGGCTCTTGCTTGCTAGTGCCCGCCTGTTCGGTGCGGAGGCGAGCGAGCACACCCCTAAGCACACCCCTAAGCACACGCAGCCAGTCAGTGCCGGTGCCGTTGGCGCGGTCTGGAGTGCCAGGGCATATTGGCATCCAGTGTCTATCCTCGTCTTCTGGCTTTTCAAGGGAACTCAAGCCCATGGAAGCCGGTGTGGCGCAGATCCCGGTGCTATCACCAAGCTTTGCCCAGGCCACTCACCTGAACAGAGCATCTAGTCGACCTTTTTGATCCTGGCGAGCCAGGCTGCCCACCACCGGGCGACATGGGTGGGCAGGTAGGATCCGTGAGGAAATTCTGCACGACTCGGTCTTACAGGGGTCTCCCCGGCTGCCACGACCCCTCCACCGCCCCCGTGCTGACCGGGGTTTGCGGCGCCACCTTCTCAGCCGTGAAGATCCCCGAGATAAAAGAAAAGCACGCCTATGTACTGGCATACTATCCCAACCTCCACAACACCGACTGGTCAGTATCCGCCGCTTCAAGCAGATTGGCGTTGTCGTCACCATGGGCTGCCGTGACCAAACCAGCTAGGAACGCATTTCCCGCATCGGGGGTCCGTGTTCAACCACTGCTCTGATCTACATGTCGCCTTGAGTTATGGTCCGCGTCTCACCACAGACCAAGTCTAGGAGGACGGTGCGGGATTTTGCCAAACGTAGCGATTCGACGATTCATCACTTCCGCTGCGCCTCGCTTTCCCACACCCCTTTCGGTCCTCATGCTCAGAAACATGAATGGGTGATCACGGCTGTCTGACATACATTACACCCGCCGTCACGATCCGACCTGGTAAATCAGTGTGTAAATCAGTCGTTCGGAACGGGGTGTCAACCGTGGATAAGAACAGCAGAAGCGAGATGAATATAGTGCTGTCACCAGGCGATAACTCCAACCTAGCGGGGCCGAGACCATGCTTTGGTTGCCGTTTTGTCGACGAACCGTGGAGGATTAAGCCCCCGTTCAGATGCGATTTTATGCTGCTGGCCACTTCATGTCTTGAAAAGCCACACAGCCAAAAGGACGAACGACGGTTGGTACTGGGGCTGTTTGTTTTCTCTCTTTATCTCTTGGTACTTTTTTGCGATGCACTTTGATGCGAGCCCCTGGTCTCTTCGCCAGGCATGCCAGCGGCTACAGCAGGCGGGCAAACCTGCTTGCCTGCGTGCCTTGCCGAGTTGCTGCCGGGCCACCAGGCAGGGTACTCGCAGTTCCACGTGTTCGCTTACAGCCTCGTGTGCGGCCGCGCTGCTGCGTGCGTCGAGTCGAGGATGGCCTGTCCAATCTCTATTTCAACAGCCAATCTCCGTTTTTCCCGAGATATCAGGGTATCATTCATACGTAACCTTGCCTCGATTGGCACATCACATCCTGCAAGTTCGCAAGTGTCAGTTGGGGGTTCGGTTCAATGCCGCTCGTTCCAGTGGCAAGAACGGCAATGGTGCTTACCTCTCAACCGGGGACAATCCCAGAAGACGCATTCCGTTGTAGAGAACAACGCGGGCGCTGTCGTACAGCGCCATGCGGGCCTTCATGATCTCGGGCTCGCGACCCACAATGCGCAGGTGGTCGTAGCTGGCACTCAGAGCGTGCGTCATCTTGAAGAGGTAGGTCAAGACGGTCGTCGGTTCCAGCGTGCGCAGCGTGTTCTGGATGACATCCGGATACTGGACCAGCACCCGCACAAGGTTGACAGCGTGTGGCTCGGTAAGCAAGGACAGATCGGCCGAGTTGATGTCCTCGGCGCTGAGGCCGGCCTTTCGCGTAATCGAGCACAGCCGAGCATGTGCGTACTGGAGGTACGGGCCCGTATCTCCCTCGAAAGATGTCATGGCAGCCATGTTGAATTCATAGTTGTTGATCCTGGCCCCCGGGCGCATGTTAGCAAGCTCTCGCCCTTGGAACCTTACCGGGGGGTCTGAACCCAGAAACAGGCACAGTACTGACCTCTTGCCACTCATGTCCTGAACCATAACACTGCTAATTCCAAGGATATCGGCAACGGCCGCCGGGTCGGCCACCTGTTTGTACTTATCCTCGTTCTTGCGCATCACATCGTGCATAAAATCGCCAACATCGCGCAGGATGTCGTCGAGGAACTTGACGGTGCCCTTTCGCGTGCTCATGCCAAGCACCATGCCGAAGTTGATGTGCTGCACCTTGTCGGAGATATCTTTGCGGCCCATCAGCTCGACGACCTTGAAGAACTGCTTGCAGTGTAGGTCTTGCTGCGAGGCAATGACGTAAATCATCTGATCAAAGTTGTACGTCTTGTCGCGGTTAAGCAGCTCGCTGATATCACGCGTCAGGTAGAGGGCCGTGCCGTCCCTCTTGCGCAGAATGACCTTGCCGAGCGACTTGCCCGCCTTCCCCGGGACATGTTTGGCGAAATCGACAAGAAGCGCACCGTTATCCTCCTCGGCCAGGCCCATCTCCTTCAGTTTGCGGGCCGCCTCGTGCATGTCCTCCTCAGCAACCTGGCTTTCGCCAGAGTAGCTGTCGAAGTGAATGTTCAAGCGGGCGTAGGTTTGCTTGTATCGCGCAATTGAGAGGTCGCGGAAGCGCTTCCACAGTGCGATGGCCTTATCATCGCCCTCCGTCATGAGCTTAAAGTAGCGGCGGGCTTGCTCATCCAGTCCCTCGTCGAGGATCTTCTGTCCTTCCGCCTCCTTGCCCTCGCTCTTCAGCTTGTCGGCCTCCTCCTTCTGCGCTCCGATATCCTGGTTGATCTTAACGTAGACCTCGAACAGGTGGTTGATGGGGTCCTTCTCCAGAGCCTCCTCGTTACCGTACCGATCAAAGCCGACAGCCAGCAGGCCATACTGCTTACCCCAATCGCCGAGGTAGTTGATGCGGATCACATCCCAACCGGCGGCTTCGTACAGGTTGGCGAGGAAACCTCCGATAATAGTGCTGCGCAAGTGGCCGGCGTGGAAAGGCTTGGCAATGTTGGGCGAGCTGAATTCGATAATGATGCGCTTCTTGCCCTTGGACGGGTCGGACTGATCCTTGAGACCGATGTTCTTGTTGGCACCGAATTCGGAAGCACGGGAGAGGGCCATAGGAATGGTGAGGTTGGTCAAAGGGCCGGGTTTGAAGAAGAAGGAGAGGAAAGTTCCAGCAAGCACGGGGGTCTCGACCAGGGGGGATTCGGTCCACTACAAGCCGTCAGTGTCAGCACAAAGTGGCAGCATGCTGCGCAGGACGGACAACATGCCTTGGAAACCCACTCCTGGCCGAGCGCATCAGGCTTGCCCTTGATGCGCAGGGCGGGGATGGGCAGCACCATATCGCCCTTGTCGAGGGTCGAAGTCCACTGCAGGGCGGGGTAGATGATTTTGGCATCAACGCCGGTGATCTTGCTCATGGCCGTGCTGACATGGGAACGGTAGATATCGACAGGGTTCGTCTGGGGAAAGCAGTTGGGGAACTCCTCGAGCGGCGGCAGGGTCTGAAACTGCTTGGCCAGATTCTCGACGGCGGCGTCGGAAGCCATGATGGCGGACACGGGGCTCGTGTGCACCTGTCTGTTGGCGGCGCGTGATGCGAAGGAAAGGGCGCTCGTGGCGGCGATGGGCGCGGCAAAGGATGAAGGGGGACACAAAAGCGGCAACAAGAGGTGACGGTGACTGAGGCTCGGACTGTGGTGGTAGCAGTGACGATGGTGGGGTAATTGTAGTTTTGGAAAATGTTGGCGGGGTGAAAAAGGTCGGTGAAAATTGGGTCTCGCCGATGACGGGCGCAATCGATTCGCCCAAGTGGCCGCTGGTGCAGGGCTGAAGAGGAGCGACGAGCAAGATGAAGAGGTTAAAAGCGAGCGCGTGGCGGACAACGACATCTAGACGGTGCTCCTATACGCTCTGCCTGACGAGTATGACTCGACTCTGTCATGGGCTGGGTCGCATCGAGAATCGGTTCGGGTCCTGTCTCGGAGAGGCGTCAAGCGCAACAGCAACGGGGGGTTTTTGGTGGTGACTCAATGCCGCCCAATTCAAGGCTCTGACGGGTAGTCGCGACTCTAAACTTCCCCGGCGGCAGGAGCGGCGGGGCGGGAGCTGGGCCTGGAGAGCGCGCGCCCGCTCCATCGGCTCCGGGCCGCAATTATCCGAATACTCCCCTCTATGGATCGGTCGACACGCTCAACCGCATCTTCCATCTCGGCCTCTATTCTGCTCCGGGTGGTGATACTACGGTCGGTTGCTCCCAAACCCGTGGTGAAAGTGTTTGGGCGGGACTCGTTGCAGCACATGTGACTGACAACAACGCACGATCTCCTACAGGTACCCCCGGAGCCTGTAACACAGCGTGTGTATTCACAGAAGCGGCATTTCCCAAGCTGTGTAAAGCGTATCTGACGGGTTTTTTTGAGAGGGAAAGCCCTAGAATAATTGACATGAATGGTTTGATAATCCGTGGCAAATTCACCAGTCCCGGTGAAGACGATACCAAGGGAACACGGAACAGAACTCCCTCGTTCCCGGTCCCAATCCAAGTCAATAACGTGACGAATTCAACGGCTTGGTGCTGTTTGGGTGGACCAAATACAGTCTTCCGGTGCTCTTCTTGTGTTCGGTGCTGCCATGATTATGTCAAAGGGCCGGTGTCCGTGTTAAGACCCATGCCGCCGAGTCAACGGGGCGAGTTGACATGCTTCACAACCAGCCCGTACGTCCTGACGCCTACGAGTAAAGCTTACAATAAAGCGTCCCAAACATTATTCCCTCCGTCCGCACCCATAAAACCCCTAATTCCCCCACCCCCTCTTGCAGCCACCTCCTACGCCCTCCTCGACCCCCAGTAAGCATCATTACACCTCTCTTCTGTCCCCCGCCCCACCGATTTACACCATCACCACTATGCCTGCGTAGCCCTCGACCTCCTCGCACGATCGCTATCAATCGTTATCGCCACCAATGCGCGGGCGCACGCGGCACGCGTCGCACGCCTGCCTGTTGTGTTCTCGATCGCATCCACGTCCGTCGACGCACGCCACGCGGACACTGCCGCATGTCACTTCCACCACCGCGAGGGAGTCGTCGAGGGCCGTTATCGACGCTGTCGGGGGCTCAAGACGGCGCCGCGGCGGGCTTGTAAGCGCGAGGAGAAAAAAAAAGACCGTGTGAGGATGAGAGCAAGGTCGGGGAAGCACGGAGAGAAAACTACTCGGCTGACTTTGGGGCATTGGTGGATACGGGGTAACGAGTATCTTTAAGGGGGAGGGAGAGGGCAGAAAATTCGAGGTCATTCCACCCCGGAGTATGGAACTGAAGTTAGGCTCCGTAAGCAGACAAGATAGTGTCTGCGATTCGTTTACAGATTCTCCAGTACGAAGTCATTTATAGCCCTGCGACTTTGGAGCAACACAAGAAGTTCGCACTGTTTTGCGGAGACGGAAAATGCAACATTCTGTAATGAATTAGAAGCAGTACTCCTCTACATGGAGGTGAATTCCTTGGGCCCCGGTTCCCTTGTGAACGGCGCGCTCGTCGCTCAGCTTGGCCACACTGGTGCGTACCTGGGCAACCAGCGACGGTCCACCGCAGACCACAACTCCAGTCTCACCGCCAGTCGCCTCGACCGCGTTTCTTATGTACTGAGGGATGTCGGGCCGGGTGGCTGAGTGTTGAATGTGGGATTCGGTACTTGTGTTGGACAGTCGGTTACGAGCTGCGCAACAGCCTGAAGAGGTCCCAGCTTCCACGTCGGTTGTCTTTTCCCGCGTTGCCATTCTGATAACCTCGCCCGACTCTTTCGTGTCTCGGGGAATCAATGCCGAGTTGGACGATGAGATGGACCTTGATATGGCCTCCAGCTGTCCGCTGCCAGTAACGGCGATGTGGACCGACAGCTCGATGCCACTCTCGGCTGCTTTGGCGAATGCTTCATGCAGTCGATCCAAATAAAAGCCAATCTCTTCGCCTCGTCGTGCCGACAGCAGGAAATCGACGCGTTTGGTGCATATCGTGGCTGTTGAGCTCAGGACGCCTTCCAGAATCGGCAGGGTATACGAGGCCCCCGTCGAAGCCGAGATCAAGACCAGGGTCTCGAAAACATCCCATCGCGGCGGTTGGCCATAGGGGCCGGCCACAAAGGCAGTAAGCGCACGGTTTTCCTTCTCGCTGCCTCGGACCCTCCGTGCATATGCATTCAATCGTTTGGAGAAACCCCCGTGTGCGCGGATCACCAGCTGGATGCTGTTGCAGATGCAAGTTTCGGGCATTTGATGCGCCGACGCGATGGTGTAGGGGTGTGCTTCGAACGGACCAACACGCGGCAGCCAGAGGTACAAGTGCTGGCCAGTCCTCCATTGGAAGTGGACGTCCTTGATCGTGAGTACCGTCATCGACTCGCCGATGGCCGTGATCTGGGTTAGGTGGCCGAACCGCCGGCCGCCTTTGCAACGTGACTGGTTGGGCTTTGACTTGACGTTCTGCCAGAGCAGGAGCCCCAGACGGAAGGCGCGGTCGAAGCAAATGGCTGCAACCGCAAACCAGACGTTGTATTGTGCAGAGACCGGGATGTGGACGTATACGACCCAGAGGAAGAGCACAGCGGTTATGATGTGTTGTACGACGAAAACCTCGTAGGCCATGGCGCGCAGTGGCTTGAACGAGGTCAGTACCATCCAAAGGAGAATGCCCCAGGCCCCCAGGCCATATTTGATCATAGGCATCCAGGTCAGATAGTCGTCGAGGATACCGGTTTGCGACCAGTACGTCCAGAAGTGAAATCCATGCACTGTCGCCGTGACGAACATGGTACGCGCGACCCAGCGATGGAGCCAGTTGAGTCGTTCGTAACTGGTGCCGGATATGAAGGCGATGACATTGGTTTTAGAGGCAAGCAAGTAGAGGAGAGGCACCTGGGTGACGGTAACCCAGGCATTGCGGAAACCGATACGTTCCCAGAAGTAGTAGTCATGAATCACGGCCTCATCCGCCATCATGTAGACAACGACGGCCCAGTAGGCCAGGAGGAGCAGCACCCGACCCAGGGGCGGCGGCGTCATCCACGACAGCCAACGGTTCGATATGTACAACTGAGGGTAGCTGGCCTCGCGGCACACGGCCGTGAGGGTGGCCCATGTCTGCCAGTACCAGGTCGTGGGCCTTGAGGGGTATCGCACCGACTTGGCCTGGGTGGTCCGCAGCCTGTGATGAACAAACAGTATCATTAGCACCGCGCGCCGGTGCGTGCTTGGAATGGACTCGCGCGCACCTGAGCCAGTAGTGGCCGTGGTTCACAAGGCGTACCAGCAGCAACAGCGCCAGAACTCCTGCGATGATGTACCAAAAGTCTCGTGCCAAGGCCTTATTGCGGACCGAGAAGCTGTTGTCGCCCATGTGCATGCCGCCGTGGTCCATGTTGGCGGCGGTTGAGCCGGACTCCCGCTGTGGTCGGGGTGTATCCAGGCGTATTGCTGTCGTAGGGGAGGGACGCAGAGCTGACCCGTCTCGCGGGGCTGCGGCCGACAGACGTGAAGCGCCGATTCCGTCGCAGTCGAGGTCCAAAATGGCCAAACCAGCAACGTCGGGCGGGTTTCCAGTGGTACAGAGTTTAATAAGTCGGCATAGGTCGACTCAGAATCCCATAGCGTTATGAGTGGGAGAGTGAACGGACCGGGCTGACGAACGCTAATGGACGGACCCGGAAAGGCGAAGGGGGGAAACTTCCGACTTGTACGTAAAGTACATGCAGCTTGGGTGATAGAATGCGGCGTGAGTCCGCTGGGATGACGGTTTCAAGCCACCAAGCACACGGCATAGGCCAAGAACTGGGAGAAAAGAACCCACCTCCCACCAACATACGCAAGCGTCTAGGTATCTATCCGTCCCACGACAACACCGTGCCGATGATCTGGGCCTGCGACGTTTCGTCAGCACACCTGGAGCAGCGATATAGCCTACCGGCGTGCGCCTTCAAGGCTGCCAACGGCTTGTAGGAGTCGTGGGTGTGCGTGTCAGGCCATGGGAGGAGGAAACATGCTCATTTTCTGCTCACCCTCCTTGTGCCGCCCGGCCACAAGCCGATCCACGGCAGCCTTTCCAGCCTTGGTCAGGTCGTGTCGGGCCTGGGAGAGCGCAGCAGGGAGGGAGCGATGATGCTGCAACGCCCGCCGTGGTGGATTGCATGTACATATGATGGTCCGGGCTCGCCCCCCAGGTCCTCGCTCGTGTTTCTTCCAGCCCGCGTAGAAGGCCAGGAGTGCGCAGGGATGGCGGCGGGAGTCGAGGATAAGACGAACCCGCGGGCGTGCATTTGAGCAAGTTTACTCGGGCGCTATTGGCCCGGGCCAGGGTGTCGACGATGCGCTGGTCTGGAATGCGCCGCGGGCCGGGGCCAGCCACAACTTGCTCAAACCGACTCAAGAATCTTTCGAGCTACATAGGCAGTTGCCCCTCCAGGGCGCCCCCCCAGCCGCCCGAAGGGGAAGGAGTCAGGGCCTCCCCCGCTCGGCGGCGCTGCGACGCTAGGACGCCCTCGACCCCCCATTCAAGGGTCCTCCCAAGCCCCTGCCTCCAGTTACACGGCGAGACGGGATGCCTTCCATTTCCGCCAGTCGAGGCTCCGTGCCCTGAGTGAGGTACCTGGGTTGGTCGAGGTCCGCTTCTCACATCCACTCGAGCTTTGTACGGCGAGGCGGCCTTTTTGAGTGCTGCCGTACTCGCAGGGCCTACCGTGCGTGCAAGGCTCGCAACTGCACGGCGGATTGCACCGGGCCTCGATGGCCCAGACCATCCGTCCCATTCTTTCGTTGCGTCCTCCGAAGCGTGCAAATCGCCTATACGCCCCCATAGGCTGTTGCTCTTGGCAAGAAAGCTTGGCCTCGCGAAACATGTCGAGTCCCCACAGCGGTACACATCCACCCTCATATCCTGGAGGGTACTGGCGCGTTCAGACCGGGCCATCACTTGCTCTTCTCCTGGAACACGTCGAGACAGGGATTCATCCAGCTAAACGAGCACGAAAAGATGGTAAGCCTTCGGCCCCTACTCGGCCTAGGACTTGGAGGTTCCGTCTCATCCGTGGTCGTGGTGTCGCACTGGATCGGCGCGGCGTGAAACAGCCACAGCTCCGGCCCGCCGCTGCAGCAGTGCAAGAGTGCTCTTCCCAGCTCCGTGGAGATGCGGCCGGGAGGGCTCCTCAAGTGAGGGCTCCTCAAGTCAAGCGTCATCCCACCCCCATGGGCTGCTCTTTCCGGAACAAAAGGCACAGAGGCGCCCCTTGGCGTTCCCCAGCCACTGCCCTGCCGTCCGCCCGCACGCGCCTACTGGCCCCTACGCCCCCGATCCATATAAGACCGGAGAGCTACGTGGGATGAGACATCATGTGCTCCTTCAACCCCCCCTCTCAGTACTTGTCCTGTTGCTAGCACAGCTCTCTTTCTCCCGCTTGCTCCCTCCCCTTTCCCATCTCTCCCCAGGATACAGTTCCGTCACGCAAGATAAAGAATCTCGAGTGTTTCGGTCGCCCCAACCACCACGACGGACAAGCAGGGTAGCACGCACGCACGCACGCCAACGAGACTAACACCGACTACCATGGCGCCCTTCGCTTCCCTCCTGTCGACGCTGCTCCTCGCATCGTGCGCGACGGCGCACTTCCACGTGCGAACGCCGGCACCGCTCGGGACCACGACGGAAAAGGAGAACGTCGGGCCCTGCGGAGGCGAGACGGCCGACTTTGCCAAGGAGGGAACCGACTTCCACGTAGGCGGCGACGCCATCGCCCTCAGCTCGGGCCACCCCGTCACGCAGTGGGGATTCCGCATCACGACGGACGAGAAAGCCGAGGGCAACTGGACCGAGATCTACCAGCAGGTCGAGCAGCAAGGGCCCGGCAACTTCTGCCTGCCCAAGGTCTCGGTCCCCGAGAGCTGGGTCGGCAAGAAGGCCCTGCTCAACATCGTGTCGACGGGCGACGACGGCATGCTGTTCCAGGTACCACCGACCCCATTCCCCCCTTGCCGAGAGGTCCACAGCTAACCGGCCATTTCTTTCCCACTTCACTAGTGCTCTCTGGTCAACTTTGTCGCTGGCACCGCGCAGAGCCCGCCATCCGAATGCAAGAACGGCTCCGCCACGGCTTCGTTCAAAAAGGACCCCGAGCTCACAGCTGTGCTGGATCCGAACACCAAGACGACAACTCCGAAAGATTCGGGTGCTGACTCCTGGGTCTCGGTGCCCACGGCCTCGCTATGGACGGCCGTGGGCGGTCTTGCCCTCGCCTTCTACCTCTAGGCCAGAATGCCGGACACTAAGAGGGCAAGGACACCAGGTCCGAAAGATGGTGGTAAGGGGGAGTACAGTCTCTGTTGTTTTTGGTGTGTAAAGAAACGAGCCAAGGCTACATAGATGGTAGCCACGTGGTGATGCATGAATCCAATACCCGATGTTTTTTTTTTCATTCTCCGAACTTCCCCCCCCTCGCAACGCTTGCGGGGCGGTTCTGTGTTCCTTGCGATGTATTCGCTTCTAGCGTACTTGGCCGGGTTAAGGTGTTCATGATGCCATTGGCGTGACGGCGAAGGCGTGAGTTTATGCCCCAGTGAATGCCGTCGCTCCGAATCATCAGATACGGAGGTTCCCATGGTAATCAAAGGCCTCGGGCCCGGCAAACCTTATGCATAGATGGGCGGCTTGATGGCGAGCATGGGATTACACAGGACCGTCGAGTGGAATGGCCTCGGAACCCCAGGATACGGCACATGCAGTAAGCGGCGTCGACGCCCAACAAGGCGAGGAGTGGTATGGGTGCCCATCATGGGCTTGGATTTTCAGACTTTTTATCACCGTGCAAAGGCCTGCTGCCAGTTCGACTGCCCAAGTCCGGCCCAGCCGAAAAATGCAGGGACGTCGTCTCGGGCCTGCATGGCTTCTCGCCGCCCCCCCCCCCCCCCTCCCCTCGGCGCCAGCCTTACAGAGCAGAGCAGGCACACGAAACCGAGGGGAACGGGGAGAGGCATCCCGTATAGAGACACCACCTCCTCCTACTCCTCCTCCTCCTTCTCCTCCTCCTCCTCCTCCTCCTCTCGATAGGCCGGCGTCCCGAAACCAGTCCCACGAAGCTGGGCTACCTACGGCCCACACACCTCGAACTCGGCCCACACTCCGTAGTGGTCCGTGATCCAGGGCCGCTCGAAGCCGAGGGCGACGAGGTCCCGGCGCATGGCCTCGCCGTCCTGGCCGTCCTCGGGCGCCGCGTCGGCCGGCAGCTCGACGCCCTCGCCGAAGCGGCCGAAGCCCGTCAGGCGCAGCCACTCGCCTTTGTCCCGGCCGCAGTAGTAGACCTTGTCCATGCGGGAGCAGCCGAAGCGGTCGCGCAGCGCCGTCGCCGCCTGCGGGCCCCACGTGTACGCGGCCGCCGTGTCCTCGGCGCCGCCGCGCTCGAGGAACGCGTCCCGCAGCCCGTGGTCCGCGTGCAGCGTGCGGTCGAACGGCTGCACCGCGTTGAAGTCGCCGGCGGCGATGCCGCCCGCCACCGTCGTCTCGGGGCCGCCGCCGCCGCCGCGCAGCAGCGCCGCCACGCGCGCCATCTGCACCGGGCGGTACGGCGGCTCGAGGGCCAGGGACTCGAGGTGCGTGTTGACGGTGCGAACGCGCCGCGTCGGCGCCGGCCCGGCCCCCCCGGGCGCCGGCGGCAGCGCGACGTCGACGACGAGGGCGTCGCGCTGCATGCGCGTGGCGCCGTAGTGGACGCGCGCGCACAGGCCGTCGACGCGCAGCCGGCGGTCCACGAGCGTCGTGGTCCCGTACAGGCCCGACCCCCAGTGCGCGGCGTCGTCGCGGTCCGTGAGCCAGAAACCGGCGCGCACCCAGTCGGCCGCCGCCACCTGCGCCAGGTCCGCCGGCACGCACTCCTGCAGGAACACGACGGCCGCCGTCGCCGCCGGCAGCCGCGCGAGCTGCGCCCGCAGCGCCGCGAGGCCCGCCGCCATGCGCGCCTGCGCGTACGGCAGCATGTAGTCGATGTTCCACGACAGCACCGCCAGGTGGGTGACGGGCACCGACGACGGCGTCGGGTCCGGCGGCGGCGGGGTGGAAGAGGAGGAGGCCGACGTCGACGACGACGCCTCATAGGCCACCCAGTCCCCGCGCCCGGCGTCGAAGCCCCAGTACGGCTGCGGAAAGGGCTCGTCGGCCGTCCAGGGTACCGTCATCTTGCGCGCCGCCTCGCTCTGGCGGACGGCGTGTTGAAAAAGGGCGTCCATGGTGCGTGGGATGATGCGCCGCATGCGTGGGGCTCATCAGAGGTTGTCCATGAAGTGGGCGGGGTAGTCGCGACAAGTATGGATGGGAACTTTGGGACGCCAGTGGCTTCGGCTCATGGGCGGTGCGACCACGGGTACCGTTGCGGTGCATCCACGAATGATTCGCCCGTTTTCCGCAATGTGCGATGCTGCTTTACCTCGGTTCGCGGTGCGAACCAGCAAAGGACACGCCCAGTTTCCTGCCGAGCTAATAAGATGCCACTCCACCTTCTCCCACGCCAGCCGAAACAGCCATGCATCATCATGCACCTCTATCGACAGCCATTCGGCACGATGTGGTCCATCAGCAGCCTTGCGCGAACATGGAAAGCCAGTAGACAATTCTAGGCACGGGGAAATCAAGGCACATGATGGGCAAGCGACCGTCGCCAGCCTCAAGCGACCATGCTCTCCGGAAAAACAACTGTGTTTTGCCCGCAGGCAATCGTGCTGCACTATCTACACGTCGGAGCAGTCTCTTTTCTCGCCAATCACCGTCTCTATATCGTCGCTCGGCTACAGGCGTGCGCCGTTCCTCCACTCGCCGCGATTGTTGGTCCCTTTGGCGCCCACGCCCACAAAGCCGCCAAAGTTGTGCAGGCGCTCGCCCATCAGGTAGGCCTCGTCCCTGACCCGCGCATGCCAGCCATCCAACACATGCAGGAGGCTACGGCACAAATAGGCACTCACCCACATCATGGCGGCCAACGGGTACGACATGCGGAACATGACCACCCCCATGCCATGGTAATCCCAGCTCGTGATGAACAGCCGCGTCACCGCCGGCGGACTCAGGATCATGACGCCCGCCACCACCAGCCCCGGGAGCACGAAGGCCCGCGTCAGCACTCCCACGTCCGGGTCGAGCCACCCCTTGCGCAAAACGGCGCGGACTGCTTGCGCCGGCCGCCCACCCTGGTAGAGCAGCGCCCGCGACCCGAGTTTGAGGTACAGGATGCCCAACGTCCACGCTTGGATCACGCGGATGGTATGCCCCTCCGCCAGAGCGGGGAACGGGGCTGGCTCCATCGTCGCCACGGTGTAGTGTATCCATGTGTGCAGCGGGATCAGGACGTACAGCTCCATCAGCAATGTGGTCAACAGCGGAAAGACCACCAGAAGCATCGTGTACGTATAGCCCACCTTCGCCGTCTTCACGGCCACGGCGACGATGCGGTCCAAGCCGCCCCGGCCAACGAGGGAGGCTGCCGCTGTCGAGGCCCAGTTCTGGAGCCTGCCCGCCACGGACCGCGCCTGGAACAAGAGATACCCCAGTGATCCGAGGATATAGGCACCAATGCTGAAGGCGTAGATGTCGTTGGTACGGATGTGCGCCGGAATGAGTTTGTTGAACATGAAGCGTCCAAAGACCAAAGGCACAATGGTGAAGCCCACGCCCGTCACGGCGGCGAAAAGCCAGATGAAGAGAATGAAGAGTGAGACGCGAGTGCGGAAGTGCGGCGGAAGGTACGCAAACTGGTAGTGGGGGCCCGTGTAAAGGTCCGAGTCGGGTCGCTCAGGACGCCCGTCCATCCTGCTATTGCGCTCCGTAACGGCCAGGAAAACCGGCTGGCCCTTGGGGATCTTGACCTGGTCCGACGCCGGCGTGCGCACGAAGCGACCGTCGGGAATCAATTGGCCCGAGTCGACGAGGCGCGTCTTGACGGCGTTGAGGCCCGCCAGCTCGTCCGCGTTCATCTGCGCCACCGGCGTGGTCTGTCCAGCCTCAAATACGTCGGCCCACGTCTTTGGCACAACCTTGTTTTTCTTGCTGACCTGGAGGGAAACGGTTTGGTACCACGAGTACCCGCCTTCGTCTTCGGCGCCAGGCGCTAACATCAGCTTGCCCTCTTCATCAATGCGGCGTTCGCCAAACAGGAACCAGGTCAGACGCAAGGTGCGGGCACACTTGCGGAACCACCACGTGTACATGGCGTGGAGGCCGTCGTTAGGCTTGAAGAACTTGACCGCCAGGGGCATGAGGAAATTGTAGAACAACAAGTCGATGGGGAATTCCAACACAGGTTCGTTAGACGAGTAGTGAATGGGAAGAACATTGGGCAGGGCCAACGACAGACCCCATACCACACCGCCCAGGCAGATGACGACGAGCGCCCCATAGACAAAGGCCGAGAAGAGTATCTTGCGTAGCTGGGTGGTGACGTTCCGCTCCAAGACATCCCGCACAGGGTGGAACTCGGGGTCGTCAGGGTCGCGGATGAAGTCTGCCCATCTTGTTAGTATCGGGTGCTGCCCGTACGACGCGGGGCCGATTAACTTACACAGAACACCTTTGCGCATAATCTTGCGGCACATAGACACGAAGAGGGCGAAGTGGAACATGTACCCCGTGCCCACGAACCAGTGCACAAAGATGGACGTCAGCGGGAAGTTGTAGGTGAACATCAGCCGCGACTTGAAGCTCGCGCTTTCGAACAGGGGCAGGAGAGCAAAATCGAGCAGAAGACCACAGTAGAGGGGGAAGATGAGCATCTCTATGCTGATGATAAGGATGACCTTCATCACGCCACTGGCTTGGTTCAGCGCATCGATGATGGAGGCCTCCCACTCCTGACCTGTCGGGCTAGATGAGAAGGGAGTTCCCCTCGACAAGTAAAGACCGGCCACGACGCAGATGGCAATGTAGCCGCCGAGAATGGCAAGTGTCCGGTCCTTGGCCCCCCAGTAGGCCAGCGACGAGTCAATGGTTGATGCTGTTTCCGTCAGATTGAGGCTAATAACCCAGGAACTGGGCCGCGCCACGTTGGCCGCGATATTCTTGATGGTTTCCCAGGCCACCGGGGCCACGGCAGTGGCCGTGGAGGCGAGCGTCGTCAACTTGGCCCTGTAGTCTCCGCCCAGGATAAAGACAACGGCGCTCACAGCGGTCGAGAGCAGAGTGTGGATCTGGCCCTTGACGTCGATGAGGGCTTGGTGGCTAATGGCCGAGAAATTGCGCACCTCATTGGACGAGATCAAAGGGAAATCCGATGCGAAGCTGTCAATAATCCTGTTGAGTGAGGTTGTCGTAAGAGTCCTGGCGTCAGCAGCAGCCGTTTCCAAGAGCTGACGCCCCTCGGCGACGCGGAATAAGACCCGCGTGGCGCTGACAACCTCCAGAGCGCATCTGGTTGTCCAGCCGACGGCCAGAAGCAAGACGTCTTGGACAAATTTGGAGAAGCTGAGAATCATTTGCAGAATCCGAGCCGGGTTGGCCACGACCCAGACGGCCAGCCTGCCGATGTTGTAGGGAACGAAGATGCCCAGGAAAATGGTGATGATGACCAGGAACCCGCAGAAGATGGCATTCTGCACGAGCCCGGCGATGGGCCCTCGCATGCCAACGAGCTCCATGATACCCTCGAAATCCTCAGCATCCTCGAGAGCTTCGGGGTCGATGCCGGCGGCGGCAGCCGCCTCTACGACGTCGGGCGCCAATTCGACGCCGTCTTCCTCACCCAGGCCGTCCACATCGCGGTTCGCTTCCATGAACGGCGCGTCTCCGTCATCGAGGAACAATTCGATAGCACCAGGGCCGTCATCGTCGTCGCCTGCATCCACATCACCCCACATGAAGTCGGCCACACGGTCGACCAGCCCGCCAGGCTCGCGCGGCATAACAAGTTCTGGTTGAATGTCCTCATGAATATGGTCGGCGATCTCACCAGCATTCTCGTTGTGGGGGACCTCTGGCTCTGTAGATTCCACGTCGGACCACAGCCCGTCATCCTCTGGCCTGTCGTCCTGGGGTTCCTGGGAAGGATCCGCCGGGATGGCGTCGTCCCAGTTCTCAGGCACGGCAGGGTCACCTGCCGAGACAGCGGTTGTCGAAGGTGTCTTTTGGCTGGAGCCCGAGGTGGTATCTACGTCATCGTCGACAGGGTGTGGCTGGGACGGCAGGTTGGAAAAGGACCAGGTGCCGTTCGCCAGGGGATTGACGGAGCCCTGATGTTGCGGGCCATCTGAGACCGACCGAGGTCTGGCTGAGGAGGCAGAGGTAGACGAGGGGAACAACGGCGCGTGGTCTGCACTGGAGGCGCCAGGGTCCTGGGAGGTCTGTGACGAAAATGCCTGGCCTTCCGGCGCTTGCTGGCTGTCTTTGGTCTCTTTGCCCTTGCCTTTGGTGTCGGAAGCCATGTCAGCCTGGCCCGTGTGGGCGTGCGACATTTCCAGAGGCGTATTGTGCGGCGCGGCAGAGCGTGGGGGTGGCTGTAACGGAGATTCATCGGAGTCGGCATCATCGCTGACCCCGGGAATGGCTCGTGTAGCGTTAACATACGATGCCAGTCGCTCTTCGAGGCCCTCCTCACGAATCATGCGCAGAATTATCTCCGAGTCTCCATCAGCTTCCCGGTAGATGCGTAAATACTGACTTACCACGCTGGGCGTCGGCGTATCTGGCTGCATCTGATTATCCCGGGGCTCCATGGGCTGGCCAGGAGGAGGCGTCGTACCAGCGGCAGTCGGATTGCCATCGATTCCATCGGCCGTATCGCGCCGCACCAAGCGCCTTCGGTAGCCTGCGATAGGTCTCTGACGCGGGTGCTCGGGAGGCTCGCCTGGTCCATCCAATGGCCGGGCCGCCATTGGGACACCCGTCTCTCTGTCCGCCAGGGCGATATCCCTACGGGCATTCCCAGTATGCGCAATGGCGGGCCCATCATCATGTGCGGGTGTGTCGTCTTCATCATCCGTCTCAGACTCGGTCTCCGACTCTTCATTGGCCGGTCCGAAGTGGTCAGGTGGGGGTACAGCCACAGGGGCCTCGTGGCCATTATTCTCCTGGGCAGCGAACGCAGCCCGCATGTTGATCTCGGGCTGTTGCTGTACCACATAGTCCCGCACGAGTATGATGAGAATGAAGCAAACAATGACCAGGACAGTAATGATCTGGCCCTCGAGCACGGCAATAATCGTCTTATTAAGCCGGGCGTGTCGCGTCAGGTTTTTGAGGAAGCCCACATCGCCCAGCAAACTCGAGGGCTGTACGTGGCGGGTGCCATGGGAACCGGCCTGGGTGACATTGGCGAGCGAAATCAACTGCGTCTGTTCGGCTGCCGAAGGAGGCCCATCAAAGAGGATCCGAGAGACGCTGCCAACGAGTGAATTGGTGCTGCTGTTGCTCAGTTTTATGGATTGTCCAAATGCTCGCAGGAACTTGGGCATGTTCTGGGCAATAACTAGCTTATTGGCGGCAGTCGTGGTTGCGGGCAATAATGGCGTGGACGGGCAGACGGTGGTTGTCAATCCTTGGCTCGCCACCGTGGCAGCAACAAAGTCGACATGCGCAGCCGTGGCATTCCGCTCTCCGTCGAGCAAGTAGGGCGGAAGGGGACCCAGGCCCTCGTCGCTGATCCAGAACAGGAATGACCAAACCGATCTCATAATCCAAGGCAGCCAGCCCAACCAGACACTGATGACGAGGACGGCCCGCAACCAGACTAGCACGTTCCGGAACAGGTATTTGGCCATGTGGCTCGCGAAAACATAGAAAGGCAGGCTTTTCGGCATGTCAGGCGAGTAGAGCTTGGTGAAGCGGAAAGGCGTCTTGCATAGCTCGCAGTGCTTCCTCTGCGAGTGTGACAGCCACTCCATCAGGCAGTCCTGGTGAACGAACTTGATGCTGCCGCTGCATTTGCAGGGGTAGAACAGAGGTTCGGCATGGGTGCCCTCACCTCTGCATATCCGGCAAGTGTTCACATCGCCGCCGACGGAATCGTTTCCGGCCGTGGCCTGGGACTTGGATGTCGCCGAGGGCGCACGCGGCGATCTCGGGAAGGAAGAGGCATCGCCAGCTGCGGCCGTGCCGGCGGCCGCGCCGGGGCCGGCCATGTCGTCGCCTCGCACACTCGAGGGGCGCCGCCGCTTCACAGTGTTGGGATACTCGGCGAGATCGGGCTCGGGGGCGGGGTTCCAATTGTCCATGGTGCCCGGGCGGGGAAGGGAGATGGAGGCGGTCTCGTTCGTGAGATGGGAGGACAATGGGCTCTCAAGCGTTGCCCGGCGGGGCTGGAGCTCAGAGGGTCGTGACCATAGAAAGCGGCCCGGGCAGTTGCGGTAGCGTGACGGTGACTGATGATGGCGAAAGGATGTCGGTGGGTAACGGATAACTCATGAGTCTGCTGCCGCGGCGTAGGCTCTCGGGGACGAAGTCGGTGTGGGCGCAGGCGCTGCGCCGGACGATTATGGTCGGAAAGTTGAGGACCAGCGGGTGTTGACACCAACACTCGCGTGATTGACCCCCGGCGGCAATTGGATTGGATGGCGGTGCAGGACCGAAGGGACGAGGGAGGTGGACGGCAGTCGCGAGGTAGATACTGGAAATAGCCGTCCCAAGCAAGACAAAGAGGCGACTTCTGGGTTCGGCGCTGCTGCTAGTTCGCGCTGACAGTCGCTAGTCAAAGTGTGTCGGCGTGAATATGTATGGCGTGGCGTGGCGTGGCATGGAGGCGAGGCTCGAAGTGGAAGTTAGATGAAGAGGCAAGATGTAGGAACGGACCACTAGTTCAGTTACATCAGCAGGTACGATGAGGATATGCGCGGCCACGCAAAAGCACCCTGGTTATGGAATCCCATGGGATGGAATGGCGGGACGGGGTGGGATGGGATAGGCATGTATGTAGTCCGTACTACGTACGGATAAATGCACGCGGAGGATGGACGGCGAGGCTACTTGGTTGTTTCTGTGCAGGCCCGATGGGGCCCCTTACGGCTCCGTCCTACGTAACCACCGAATGAGTCCTTTTAGTGTTTTGTCCTCCTGTAGCTAAGCCGGGCCAAGCAAAAAAGTTGCCGTCGGGCTGGGCCTTTTCACGGCCCCGGGCTCTCTCCTTCTCTACCCTTCTCTCTCGTAGTAGGTACCTGCTTTTGCCGCCGTCGGAGGGGTTCTCTGCGTATATCCTTGACGATGCCCTTCTGCAGGTACATTTGCCTTGCCACGGCCGTCGGAGATAACCCACATAACCACATCCCGATTACCGTGTCTATTTTTAATAATCTTGTCTGTTTTGAAAGACATTTAGTCTACCGGTGTCGGACTCAGGCATCACAGTATGACGGGCCCGAGATCGATACCATGTCCTTTAATGTCGGATATTAGAGGTTCCCGTGCCTGTGCCTGCCCTGGCCCCTCGTTCCCCACAAGGTTATCGGGGTCTCAGGCCCAGACAGGTTGCCGACGAGTACGAGCATGTCACGTCGATCAGTCAGCAACTGGATTGGACGCCATCAATCGAGACAGGCCGAGGTCTGACTTTCAGCCAGCCAGCCAGCTTAACTCTTTTAGGGAGCATGGCGAGCATGGGGGCTCATTTACTGCCCGGTGTCCCTCCGAGCCAGAATGCCCAAAAGGGAAAACACCTTCTGCCTCCCTCACGTCTGTCCAGACCTCTGAATATCATCATGACAATAATACCTACTGATCTGTCGGCCGCAGCTTCCATGCCACTAAGCCATGTCTACCCATGCATGGAGCCAAGTCGATAAGCATCTGTCCCCCACTATCATGAATCGCACCCAGCATACAAGAGCAGGCTGGAAGCACAAACAAGCGCGCTCGGAAACAAGCAGGCAAAGGACACAACTCATCACACGGCAATTCAATACGTCCCCCATGGGTATTTTTTGCACACTTAGATATCCCGTGGGAGGCCCATCCGGTGCAGTGGATATTGTGTAGCAACCGGCGAGGCCTGGGTAAGACACAGTTCTGCCAGCTTCCAAGGAACTGGAGGCCTATCGGGATCAAGAGTCGCATACCATCATGCATCCCGGATGCCATGCGGTTATGGAGAGAAGCGACTGGCCCTCGCTTGCCCGCGGTCTTCAGCTACTAAATGGCAGTTGCTCGCGACTTCGGGATGTGCGTCTCTAGCGTGGTTCAGCGCTCGGCACCACGTCATCAAGCCTGTGATAGAATCTCTCCTCCAATAGAACGACATACCGGGACAGTGATATCGGACCTCCAGATCAAGTTCACCTCGGCCATCGAGGTCTCACCTGGCCAGCGCTGCATGCGATGAAGCGATGAAGACACCGAGATGACCAATGGCGCGCCGGGCCCTGAGCCGTCGATCGCTAGTGACAGGCCGAAGTGAATGCCTTTCCATCTACTGGCTGGCTTCCTGTGCCCTCGGCCTTCCTCCCCTTGTCGGATTTTGTCGTAGAGCTACTCAACACCCTGGCTCTCTGTCCGCCTCGCTGCTGCGTATCTGCCAACCTCTCGAAAAGCGATGTAAGTACCCTTCCACTCGTATCGCATCATCTGGGATCAATGGCCGCCTTCTTGTCCCACTACATACAACGGGTCGCCTCCGCGGCTTGGCGCGGGCTGGTCGTCCACCTATGATGCATTTCATGGCCAAGAGCAGTTCGTGCCCCGGTTCTTGCGAGCATCAGAGAATCCCTGCACGTCATCCCTTCACCGTCAGACCGGACCGTGCCAGGCCCAGACCAGACCAGCAGAGCAGAACAGGATAGAGAGGAGCTGAAACACCAAAGCTGGAAGGCCATGCTGTCGTCCACTTTGCTTGTCTGATCACCACGGCGACCACCGGGTTTTTTCGCTCCATGTGCTAAAGCCCGGCGTCCAAGCTCCGGCTCTTTCTCCGCCTCCATCTTCTTTAATGCCCCCAGGTGCTGATGTTGAGACAGCCGCCACTACCATCATTTTTGTCCCTCTTCTTCCTCCCGCATTCCACACGCGGGAATTGAGTTGGAACTGCTGGTCTCGCTGTTGCGATTTGTGCGCACCACCCACCCTTGACACTTCTCTGCAACTGTCAGGACCACTGTCGCTAACTGACGTATTGCAAGACCAGTCCGTCTTGGGCTGCCGGCCCTTTTGCGCAATAAATATATACATTGTCGACAACTCCACCTCGGCGAGAACATCTCACCATCTGCACCGCACAGGCTTGCCTCGACTCAACGGCCCGACTCGCCGTCGCATCCACGCATTTTTCGTCGACCAACAATAACCACGCCCGGCTTCCCTTCCGCCGCTATTGCTAGAAACCGACTGCACCCCCGCCTCGCACGGCACCGCCTTCACCATGGCCGCAAAGGCAAAGGCGAACGGCCACTCGAACGGCTCGCTGAAAAATGGCAAGGCAATGAACGGAGGCATGAACGGAGGCATGAACGGCCAGGCCGTTGCTCGGAGAAGGACACCACCAGCCAAGGCGAAAGCCGGCTTCCTGGCCCGCTTATTCAGCATGACTGCCAGGCTCTTCACCTGGTACTCCATCCTCACCATACTGTTCCGCTGCCCGCCTACGCTTGATGCCTGCACCGAGTCCTCCCCCAAGATTTGCAAGCCCTATTTCCAGATCAAGCAGGCCGCTTTGCCGCACGTGACGCCCTACTACGATACGTACGCCGCTCCCTACGTCGACCTCGCGAAACCCTACTACGATACTGTCGACCGCACCTTTGTCACTCCCGCGCGCGCCTACGCCGTCAAGTATGGGGGTCCCCAGCTCGCCAAAGCCCAGGACATGGGCCTGGCGCACTGGGAGAAGACAGTACAGCCGGAATTAGTCAAATACTATGCCATGGCCAAGGTGCACTACGACCAGAGCGTGGCACCCCACGTGGAGAAGGTTACTGTTGTAGCCGAGCCCTACTATGAGCTGGCGCGAACCCATGCGATGCAGGCCTACGAGGATGCCCTCCTTCCTGCTTACCACTTCCTTCAGCCCTATGCTCTCCAGGGCTACGATGCGGCCTCGACCTTCACCGTGGACACGGCCATTCCGTCGACCATCTGGGCATGTAATAAGGCCTACGTCTTCCTAGACTCGGCTGTCTGGCCTCGCGTGCGGAACATCTACGTTAAGACGGTCGACCCACAGGTTGCGCGCATCATGGAGCGTCTGGGACGTCACTCGCAAGACAAGAAGGCCAAGGCGTCGACCTTGGACGATGCGGATTCGTAGGTCTCTTCCCTTGTTTCCCGTCTCGCCACCGCATTCCGGTTCCTAACCATGCCACCCGCCCAGATCTTCTGGCAAGTCTGCCTTCAACAAGCCGCTTTCTTCCGTTTCGGCTTCCACGGCCCCGACGAAATCCACGATCAAGCCCACCCCGGAGCCCGAGTCTACTGTGGCGTCTGTCGAATCCGACGCCGAGGCCGCAGCAAACATGAATGTCAAGGCCAACAACAACCCCACCAAAAAAGAGGTCCGCGAAAAGGCCGCCAGGGAAGTGGCCGAGGACCTTGAGCTGTGGCAGGGCAAATTCACCAAGGCTGCCGATGATGCCGCCATGGAGATTGAGGAAAGAGTCGCCGAAATCACCGACAACCTGATCAAGGACCAGGCCAAGGTGGTTGGCAAGCCACTCGTTCTGCAGTTGGAGAAGACGGCAAAGACCGAGCTCGCTGCCCTGAAGAAGACGCTGCTCACCATCCTTAAGAAACACAAGGATACCAAGAACCGAGCCCAATTCGACGAAGAAGTTGCAGCTGCCGTGCGTGCTACTGGACTCAAGATTCGTGATCAGGCCCAGGCTATCCGCACATGGCGCACAACCTATGAGGAGGGTGTACACTCGGCCGTGACGGAGCTTGCTGAGGAACACATCCGCATCCTCGAGGGCATCCGCGACCTCGCTCTCCAGAAGCTGGGCATGAAGTGGGCTTGGATGGATGGCATTACCTACAAGGACTGGCAAAAGTTCCATGCACTGCGCGATCGCCTCGATGAGTGGACCGAGGACTTGAAGCGCCTTGTCGCCACGCACCCAGGCATCGAAAAGGCGCAAACCGCTGGCACCGACATCGAAAATGAGGGCATGGCCGTTGCCGGAGAGACGGCCCAGGAGCTCGCCGTCCTTAAGCACGTAGCCACCTGGAAAGCGGCAGCGACCGACTTTACCGACAACTTTGATGCCGAGGCGATGAAGCAAGCTGCCGAGGATGCCAAGGAGCAGGCTGCTGAAGCTATCCGCGCAGCTGCGGCCGCCGTCGAAGAGGGTACTCAGGCTGTCGTGGGCAAGGTCGAGGAGGGTGCCGAGTCGATTGGCGAGGCCATGAGCGAGGGCGTTTCAAGCGCCAAGCCCAAAAAGTCCGCTGCAGCGACTCCTGCCGCTGACAGCATGGCCTCGGAGCCTACCCACAGTGCTTCCAACGTCGTCGACGCCCCCAAGCAGGTCAAAGAGAGTATTGTGGCCGCCCCTGGGGAGCCCAGCTCGGCCGGCTCAGCGACCCCCAGCGTCAAGTCGGCCATGTTCGGCGCTGCCGCCCAGTCTGTTCCTTCCAGACAACCGATTTTGGACGATTTTGAGGACATTCTTCCTGACATGGGAAGCGTCACTTCTGCCGCCCAGGCTGCCTATACGAACGCCATCGCGCAGGCGGCCGACAAATACTCGAGCGCCATGTCTGTCGCCTCGGTTCAGGTTCACGGTGAGCCGAAGCCCGTCCATGAGGAGGCATTCAGCTCGGTCCGGAACGCCTACTTTGACGCCATGGCCACGGCCAACTCCCGCCTCCAGAGCGCCATGACGGCCGCTTCCGAGGGTGTTTACGGCACTCCGACGACCAAATGGGTGCCGGATATGCCTACCATGCCCTCGATTAACTGGGAGAAGGTCCAATCCATCGCCCAGCAGAACCTGCAGGACTCGATCAACTGGGCCGGCGAACAGTACGAAAGCGCCAAGGTCGCTATTGGCGCGGCCGAGCCGTCCCCGAGCACCGCGGGCGAGCGTATGGAGAAGCTGATGGACAATGCCAAGCATAACTACTACGCTGGTCTCGGTTTGGCCCACGCGCGCTACAGCGAGTTCCTCGCGGCTGCCTCGACGGCTATGAGTTCGGCGACAGCCACCCCTACCCCCACGGATATTCAGGGCTCGGCGAGCTCAGCTGCCTCGGTGGCCAGCGAGTCGGTGGCTTCGGCAGCAGCGGCAGCTACTGATGCGGCAGCGGCAGCGGCCTCGGCGGCCAGCGACGCGGTGGCGTCGGCTGTGTCGGCGGCCAGTGACAAGGCCGCCACTGCCGGTGACTCGGCCAGCGAGGGCTGGGAATTCGTGGTTAGCCGCGTCAGCTCCCAAGTCTATGGCGCTCCCACTCCGACCCCGTGGTATGAGAACTTGTACGCGGTCGCGGGCGAATACGCCTCTCAGGCTGGCGAATACGCCGCATCGGCCACGGACGCGGCGTCAGACTACGCAGCCTCGGCGGGTGAGTACGCCTCTGACTCGGTGTCTTCGGCCTCGTCGATTGCAGGCGACTACGCGGGCGCCGCGTCGTCGCAGTACGCCATGGTGAGCTCATTGGTCTCGGAGCTCGTCATGGGCAAGGAGCCCACCTTTACCGAGTCGGTCTACTCCCGCCTGGCCGGTGCCTACGGCGCCGCGACATCCACGGTCGGCAGCTTGGTGGGCGAGGCTACGGACGCGGCCACGGCGGCCGCCAGCTCCGTTGCGGACCAAGTGAAGGAGAAGGTGGAGAACGTCCGCGACGAGCTGTAAGCGCAGGGGGGTGTTTCTATGTATAATACCAAATAGGATCAAAAGTTATCCGCCGCGGGCGAGTGGGAGGTTCTTATTTCTTACTTAATGAGACCGGGGTGGCGATGGCGATGGCGATGGCGCTGGGACGACAAGACGGTGGGAGTGACGGTGACGGGTGACGAGGGAGAGCTTGCTCTGCCCCCGCTGGGTTGAAGAAGGGGAGGGAGGTGAGCGAAATGTGCACATGAAAGGTTTCTTTTTTTCTCTCTCTTTTTTCTCTCTTTTGTTTCGTATCCCTCCTTTCCTTCTCGGTTCCACATGATATACCCAGAGCGACCACTACCAAATCAAGGAAATACTCGTCATGTTCCTTCCTCGTTGCAATCGCCGTGCGTGTCTTCCACTGGCAACAACACGTACCTCTGTAGGAAGGGATCGCTTTTCGTTCCGGGTAGCGGTGGAGCGCCAGGGGACCGCAGCGCACATAGTATGGGCACACGTAGGAAGAAGGAGGCTTCACCTCGTTGCCGCCATCCCGTCTGGTGCGTATGTTCAGGGCGTCGCGTAAAACAACGGACGGCTCTAGATGGGCGCCGAGCCTCGTCAGCGTTGGTGGCCCTACCAGTTGCCCCGTCGGGCGGGTTTTCTAGGAACCTCCCTGCCCCATGGGCTCCCGCACGAAAAGACGGCCAACAGACGAACGAATTCGACCATGCCGCCTCATCGTCGAGCTCGGCCATCGTCCGCCAGGCCCCGGCCATGAGAAACAGCGGGGGCGGGGGCGGGGGCGGTTCTCGAACAGTACGTGCAGTCTTCCTAACCCGCCTCCCCCCCCCTCAACGGCCCGATTCCATCCCCCACGTCAATTCCTCCTCTCCCCCCCCCCCCTCCCCCCGCGCGATGCGAATCCACCCCTCCGCGGGCCACCATCCAACGTACGTCGGTGGCGTAGTTCTCATGCGTCCATGCGCTGGCCACGTTTTTTCTTGGTCCCACCTGGGCGGGGGCTCTGGCGGCTGGCGTCTGGGGAGAGAGAGAGCAATGGCGTTCGGGCAACTGCGAGGCTACTGGGGAGGAGACGGCAGTGGCAGGGCGGGAATGGCACAAGATGCCCAAGGTCAAGCAAGCTGTCCGCACCAGCGCGAGGGGGGGATGACGCGAGCAGGTAGGTAAGGGAGCATGGGGAGAGGGTTGGTGGGTACCACGAACGGGCGCACGAAGGTACCACGAGACTGTGGGCGGTATTGGTAGGAATTCATCACCATACGAGCTCGTAGGCCGGGCTTTGGGCTGGCGGCCGGGTCACGACGGGCATTCCCTCCGGCTGTCGTTTCCCATGGGCATGGCTCATGGCGTGTAGGCAAAGTTGGAGAATCGAATGTTTGCAGGTGGCGGGGACCCCCCGGAGGCTGGCCCGTACCCCAGAACCCCAATGTATGCTTGCGTGGATACAGTGCGACATTGGAGAAGAAACTCCTGCTCTGCCAGGCCGCCGTCGGTATCCAAAGGCAGGGCGCCCTATGCGAACATAAGGTCGAGTTGTGCACCAGCCATACCAAACCAGAATCACCCATTCACGCCTGGCTACTTCCCGTGCGCGCGTCCTGGAGGGCAACGCCCGAGTGTATGCGAAATAGCGAGGAAGGGAGCGATCCGGGAGCCCGAGGGACCAATAGTGAAGGTGACCGTCGGCCGAGGGCCTGCCAAGGCAAGGCGATGCGATGCGGTCGCGTGCCGTACAACCGTGATCTCACCATGCATGGGGGCTGCCTTCGCGGCTTTTTTCTGCCTACCTCCCCGACGCATTCGCTGTGTTGCACCTGAACAGCCGGCTACTTTAGATCGGCATCGAAGCGGCGGCTGGGCACCACCAGTCCAATCGGTTCTTTCCCCCCTCGCCCCCCTCCCAGCCGTGCTGACCTAACAAGCTTCACGGTCAGACGGTCAAGTCTTAGTTAGGGGGTTGGCATTTTGGAGCCAGGCGGACTTGGCAAGGCGGCGCTACGCAGGGAACGGGGCGCCACTGCCGCGGCGATCCTGTTCGCTGTGAATCCATCGCACCGCCCAGAAAAGGCTTGTCATGGCGAGGGGAACCTTGGCAGTTGCTTGTTGGAGGCTTGTTCATCACGCTTGTTTTTGTCGCCGCATTGTGGCCAGCACCCGCATTCCTGAGAACTCGACGTGCGGGTGGTGGTGCGTATGGGTATTTGGGCCGACGCAGACAAGGCGGCGCAAGCATACGAGGGCATCGACCGACTGCTGGGGGAAACCACTGGTCGCCTTCTTGGGCCTCGCGTGGCGCGTGTTCCCCGGCCCCCGGAATCCGAAAGGCACGAAGGAGCTAGCAGGCCCCCGTGGGATGGGAGCGGTTTCTGTTCGTCCCCCACTCACAGGGCCGGCCGCAGCAATGCGATTCGCAACGGCCTCTGCGCAAGAGGGCGTGAGCATTGATCCACCCATAAGCACGATGAGATCATCGGCGCCCCTTGTTGCCCCCTGTTCTGCGTGCCTCCCAGCCGATGCGAATGCGTAGCCAGACGGCGAGGCCGCGACGACAACTGGTGCATGCATCCCCGGGCGGGCGCGTGCCATGCTCCCCAATCAGCACCGGCTCGGTACACCTCATCGGCTGTTATCGCGGCGGTGCTGCCGAGGAACTCGACATGTTGCTCGAGATCAGCGTGCCGGCTTGCTTGCTGGCTTGCTTGCTGGCTTGCCTGCTCGCAAGGGCTGCCAATGGCCGCGTCGGCAACCCCTGGGTAGGAGGTACAGGCAGTTCTTTCCCGGGTCTGGGCCCGGGCAGAGGTCTAGAGCCCGAGTCGTCGGGGCCTGGGACAAAGAATATGGGGATCAAAAGCCGGAGAGAGCCAACCAGCGCCCGCGGGCCTCCACAGAGCGGGCGAGCAATGGCTGCGGGTGCGGGTGGTGGATGCGTCATTGCGGGTCCGCTCCAGAAATGGCCCGACTCGGGGTAGACAACCAGTCGACGGCAACAGGAAACAATTCGGTCATCCATCGTCGAGACTCGGCTCGGGAAGCCTGCCCGTCGACGGCGAGGTCTGCCCCCCTCCCCACGGAGCAAGGAGTGGGAGCTCCCATCCAGCGGCCAAATGGCCCGCCCCGCCTAGATGGAGGGCCTCAGGGACTGGAAGCATAGGTAGCCGGGCCTGTAGGGGAAGTGCAATGAGGTCAGTGCAACGGAGCGGGCGAGCCCGCGACGAAGACGGGCGCCCGTCGCCCGTCGCCCAGCTCGAGACCCTCCCCGGCTCGCTATGACGTGATGTCGCCGTGCTCCATGTCCAATCCGCCATCCATGTCGCTCCTGATGCGCTCCTGCACGTCGTACGCGGTGGCTCGTCACTCCGAACTTGCCGGGGCCAAGCGCGAAGCAACCTCGCATGGTCATGGAGCCATGCGCCCCAGACTGCCCCTTCTCCGCGCCTAGTCCGGCTGGGCGTGCCATTTGCTTAGGTTCCACTGAGCCACCGCCCTTGCGTCCTCGAAGGTTGTCTAGGCTCCAAGCCCCGTGTTCGTCCATGTCCGCTACCCTGGCGCGGGCGGCGAGAGGAAAGAAACAGTACATAACCCCCAGATCCCCCAGGCGCCCGCCGCCGCTTCGTGGGGCCCCCTCTTGACTCAACACACCCGTTCGTCTCTCTGCCTGGCCTCTCGCCTCGCCTCCCCTCCCCTCCGCCATGGCTCCAGCTTCCGACACCGAGAAGATGCCCTCCTCGGACTCGGGGTCGGCGTCGCACAAGGACGAAAAAGAGCACCGCGGCCCCGTCAAGCCGCCCAACGAGACGCTCGAGGCCCGCGGCGCTCGTAAGGACGAGCACTTCGAAGCCACCGGGAAGCGCGAGCTCAAGGAAGAAGATGTCGAGGACCAGTTGGGCTTCGCCTTCCCGACCTGGAAGAAGTGGTGGATCCTGACCGTCATCTTCCTGGTGCAGACGTCGATGAACTTCAACACGTCGCTCTACTCCAACGGCCTCGGCGGTATCAGCGAGGAGTTCCACGTCAGCGAGCAGGCCGCCCGCGCCGGCGCCGCCATCTTCTTGATTATGTACGCCTTCGGCTGCGAGCTCTGGGCCCCCTGGTCCGAGGAGTTTGGCCGCAAGCCGGTGTTACAGCTGTCGCTCTTCCTCGTCAACATCTGGTGCATCCCCGTCGCCCTGGCCCAGAACTTTGCCACCATCATGGTCGGCCGCGCCCTCGGTGGCTTGTCGTCAGCCGGCGGCAGTGTCACCCTCGGCATGATCGCCGACATGTTCGACGGCGACCACCAGCAGTATGCCGTCGCCTACATCGTCTTCTCTTCGGTCGGCGGTTCCATCCTGGGCCCCATTATCGGCGGCTTCGTCGAGCAGTACCTCCATTGGCGTTGGGCCATGTGGATTCAGCTCATCTTTGGCGGCTTCGTCCAGCTCCTGCATCTGTTGGCCGTCCCCGAGACCCGGACCACCATCATGCTGAACAACATTGCCAAGAAGCGAAGGAAGACGGGCGAGGACCCCAACATCTATGGTCCCGACGAAATCGAGTCCTTCTGGCAGCGCTTCACTTTCAAGGAGCTGATCTACACGTGGCTGCGGCCCTTCCGCATGTTCTTGACGGAGCCCATCGTCCTGGTCCTCTCGCTGTTGTCTGGTTTCGCCGATGCCCTGATCTTCATGCAGATCCAGTCCTTCGCCCTCGTCTACAAGCAGTGGGACTTCAGCGCCTCTCAGATCGGTCTGTCCTTCATCCCTATTGGCATCGGCTACGTGATTGCGTGGCTGTCCTTCATCCCCGCCATTCGACGCAACAAGGCCGCCCGCGCGCGAAACCCGCAAGACGAGCATGCCCAGTATGAGTCGCGTCTGTACTGGCTTCTGTACTTGGCCCCCTGTTTACCGATTGGCCTCATCATCTTTGCCTGGACGAGCAACGGGCCGCCACTCCACTGGATAGGCACCATGGTGGGCAGCGCCATTATCGGCATCGCCAACTACGCCATTTACATGGCCACCATTGACTACATGATCTGCGCATATGGCCCCTACTCGGCCTCGGCCACGGGAGGCAACGGCTGGGCACGCGACTTCTTGGCCGGCGTGCTGACGGTGCCGGCCACGCCCTTCTACTATAACATCGGCCGCGAGAAGGGCATGAACCTGCCATACGCCTCGACCATTCTATTTTGTATAGCCTTTGTGCTGGTCATCGCCGTGTACATCATCTACTGGAAGGGCCCCGTGCTGCGTAAGCGCTCGCCCTTCGCCCAGAGTCTCGCCAAGGGTGACGACAACTTCCAGGGCCGCCGCCTCAGCCTGGTGCACTCCAACACGGGCAGCCATCCAAGCTACTCGCGCCGGAACTCCCACGCCACTCAGCCGCACGCGGCGAGCCACCCCGCCAGCCGTCGCGCAAGCGACGACATGGATACATCGTCGGGTGCCGCTACCCCCGCCGGCGGCCACCGCACGCCCGGCGGCACCCAGACACCTGTCCGCCCCGGCATGGGCCGCGATCGCTTCGGCCCCAGCAGCCGCCGCAGCTCATACTATGCCAGTAAGAATGCCGCGAGCCGTAATGCTAGCCGCAACGCCAGCCGCAACGCGAGTCGCCGGAACAGCCATGAGGTCCACGAGGCCCCCGAAGCTGGCGAGGTACCCATCCACCAGGCCAACCAGCGGCTACAGAACCACCTCACCACGATCGACTCGGTGCAGCCCGGCACTAATGCGTGAGGCGGGCGAAAAAGGGGATGGCGGAGTCTCTTGACTGCATTCAGCGGCGTTTACGGGGCCAGCCACTCTTGGAATGAGACGGAGGCCGTAGCATCTTTTGAGGTCCATACCCATACTTTGTATAGTTGTTTGCCCCAAGGAGCGGGAGTTACTAGTAGCCAAGCTAGCCGGCTGGCTACCGACTTAATGCTGATACCCGATACGAAACCGACGTTGCTTTTGGACAGTGATGAATGTCAGTGAAGCCTTACATGGACCGAGCGGCCCACTCTGCGTGTGTCCAGCCGAGGAGATGGTGGATAAGCTTCCGGCTGTCCATTCATCCCCATGGGTTGTTCGGGGGCAGGGCACCACAGCAAATCGCTTTTGCCTCTCTCTGTAGGTATGTACAATGCACTTTCCTGGTTAGTTATCGCAGACGCTTGGGAGCTGGCAGCAGGCTTCGGTAATGGGGAACCATGAGTTATCCAGAAGAATTCATGGGTAAAAAGGAGGTTGAGGAAAAACCTTATAGGGAACCCAAGGGTTCTTAGATATGGGCCTAGCAGCCCAATATATGGGTAAGTGACTCACGGGCTATCGGGCCCCGTGGATTCTTATTTTTACGAGTTTGGGTTCGATATGGGCTGCCTATCCGTAGGCTACCGAACTTCACAGCCAACAACCCACAGGCTACCCATGGGCTTCTCAAAATAGAGTGAGCTAGGTTTGAGTCCATGGGAAAACTAGGAGGCCTGGGTTTTTGTTGGCTTCTCCTGGGTTGATGGGCTGGGTTGCCTCGACCCATGCCGAGCTGGCGCGCCTGGCCTGTGGCCGCCGCCCCGCCGTCGGTACTCACTGTCGAGGCTGTGCTCAAGCCCATCACGCTACGAGTACACGGGAGCAGCCTGTGGTGGCGCACTCCCGTTTGCCTCTGTCTTGCCTGTTCCCTGCCTCCGCATGCTCTGCTTCAGCGGGAGAGGGAGGGGGCAGGGAGGCCGAGGAAGCGACGGGAACCTCACGTCGTGGCTCGTGGCTGGGTGTTAGGAACCATGTCCGGCCAGAAAAGAGGGTGCATCAAGTGGATAGGAACCATCTGCCCGCCTCCTTGGCTGGCTGTTGCCGTGCGGAGCCCCCGATCAGCTGGGCCATGTCTACATACCTACATGAATCCTTACCGGTCGGGCGTGCCCCCCCCCAGACTTCTGGGAAACCAAGGCCTTTTAACGTCGCGTAGCTGCCCAGGACGTCGGGACGAGGCGGTCGTCAGGTTGCCAAGCACGCGCGAGCTGCCGGATGATGCGGAGCGTTGGGTGCTCCCCGTGAATGAGGTGAGTCCAACGGAAAATTCGAAGACGAAAGAGGAATGAAGGGAAGGCGGAATACCCAGGAAACCTGTCCGGGGGGGGGGGGGGGGGGGGGGGGGGGGGGGGGGGGGGAAGTGACCTATTTAAGCAACCAGGACGACGAGGGCCAGGTGGGCCAAGTCATCTGGGGGATAGCACGCGCTATATAGCGCCGGGCGTGTCCCAGTGAGTTAGTATATTCGCGCTCGGATTTTCTGATCGGTCAGCTTGACGCTGTGGCTGATGTTAAGGTTGCCGTGTGGAGAAGGCTGTCATGTGGAGAAAGCTGTCAAGCCTCATGAACTACTATATTCGCTTTCGGAGTTTTTGACGGGCTCGTCAAGCGTCGTTTCTGAGGTTGATAAGGTTGTCAAGGGTGCTTGCAGAACAGGCTGGCCAATAGCAAGTTGAGAAGAACGGGACGGCGCTCACAGGATTGTCGCCAATAGCATTATACGGCTTGGAACCCATGACTGGACCCGAGGGAGCTAGCCGTAAACGCCCTAGTCTTTCATATTTTCCTCATTCCGCGGCCTGTGCTATTCTCTTTCCAGCTGGGCCTCGGCTTATCCTTCATAAAATCCTCCACTTCTGTCTGCCTCTGTCGCCCCTCCCTCGCCGTGGAGGCTCCCCCAAAGTACCTAGGTACTTGTGCTGCAGGCAGCCCCTCCCTCCGTCCCACTAGGAGGAAAGGGCGCGTTGGCGGGGCATGGGCACAAGTGGCCCGCTACCAATCAACGCGCTTTTCGCCCCGTCGCGTCGCAACGCGTCGGCCGCCCGACCCCACGGATTTCCCATGTCCAGAGAAACGAGGTCGAGCAACGTCCACGTCCGTCCTCACCAATTCGCTTGCTGCCGACTGTGCTTCACCCCGCCGTCACCCCGCCCAGCAGAACAGCCCACCGACCCCCGACCGGAAAAAAGCCCAACCTGCTCTCACGATGGGTTCAACCGAGAGGAACACCGAGGAGTACCAGTACCTCGACTTGGTCCGCGAGATCCTGGAGCAGGGCGAGCGGCGGCCTGACCGGTACGTCCCCCAGAGTCTCCCCTCCTGCCCCTCCTGCCCCTCCTGTGCATCGACCAGGCGTCGACCGTGGTGGACGGCCTGGCAACGTGCCCCGAAGGGGCCAGGGGAGGGAAGAGACGGCCGAGACAAGAGAACGGAGAAGCAGAAAACAAGACGGACGCCCGCCTGCTAACGCACACGCCCCTCTTCGCGCAGGACCGGCACGGGCACCTTTTCCATCTTCGCACCGCGGCCGCTCAAGTTCGCGCTGCACGCGGCGGGCGACCCGTCGACGCTGGTGCTGCCGCTGCTGACGACGAAGCGCGTGTTCACGCGGGCCGTCATCGCGGAGCTGCTGTGGTTCGTGGCGGGGGAGACGTCGTCGGCGCCGCTGGCGGCGCAGGGGGTGCGCATTTGGGACGGCAACGGGTCGCGGGCCTTCCTCGACGGCGCCGGGCTGGGCCACCGCGAGGAGGGCGACCTGGGCCCCATCTACGGCTTCCAGTGGCGCCACTTCGGCGCCACCTACGTCGACTGCCACGCCGACTACACGGGCCAGGGCGTCGACCAGCTGGCCGAGATTGTGCGCAAGCTGCGCGAGAGCCCCTTCGACCGCCGCCTCATCCTCTCCGCCTGGAACCCCCAGGCCATGCCCGAGATGGTCCTGCCGCCCTGCCACATGTTCGCCCAGTTCTACGTGTCGTACCCGGGCGCGCAGCGGGGGGTGGACGGCACCGCGGCCGACGCGGCGGCGCGCGCGGGCGAGCGCGGCCACCTGCACTGCCAGCTCTACCAGCGGTCCTGCGACATGGGCCTGGGCGTGCCCTTCAACATCGCCTCGTACGCGCTGCTGACGCACATGCTGGCCCACGCCTGCGACCTCGTGCCCGGCAGCCTCACCCACGTCATGGGCGACGCCCACGTCTACGCCGACCACGTCGAGGCCCTGCAGACACAGCTCGAACGCGAGCCGCGCCCCTTCCCCACCCTCGCCATCGCCCCCGCCCGCGTGCGCGGCGAGTGCGGCATCGACGGCTGGCAGCCCGACGATTTTGTCATCCAGGGCTACGAGCCGTACAAGGCCATCCCCATGAAGATGTCGGTGTGAGCAGGAGAGCGAGAGGGCCGCGAACACGAAGGATTGCGCGGGCGGTGCATTGGCAGTTTACGCAGCCCCCCCGGTACTGGCACGGGAACCGCGGCCGGACCGCGAGAAACGCATCGTTGACGCGGTGGACGGACGATGACGGAGGGATATGCATGGACGGGACGGGCAGCTGGGCAGATATGGATTGGCCCTTCCGCCGGACCCAGCCCATCATCACCATCGCCCTCACGCGTAACCTCTCTCTCCCCCGTCCCGGAGCGGGCACACAGGCGCACATACACATTGTACAAATAGATATTTGGATTTACTGGGCACCCAAGCGGGCCCGATGGGAACGAGCTGGTTTGGCTGAATGGATTGAAACTGGCTGGGGCCGGACTGGATAAGAGTAGAGTTTGTGGATTTGTCCTTCTTCCCCAGTCGCGCTGCTCTGCGGCTCCTCCCAAGGAGAGAGCGACACGGTTTGGACTTGAAAGGGCCTCGGGGGGAAAAAAAAGACAGCGGGCGCCAACGGGGGAAAAACAAAGGATGGAATCGGAAACCAAAACGGGTCGGGAGGGGGGGGGGGGGGGGATACACAGGGGCGGGGTTTGCTTGCTTGTCCGTCGAATAGACCATTAAACAAAATCGAGGCAAAGTTTGGTGAAGCAGTGAAGCGGCAACATTGCGAGATCAACAAGCACGCGAGGTCAAAAGCACACAGAACGCCACGCCATTAAATGCGCTCCTTCCCCTCGCTTCTCCCTTCCTTGTTCGCAGCCCCTGTGCCCCTCCGGTTTTCCTGTCTTTGGGTTTGGGGGGCGGGTCAAATTCCGTTTACTTGCCCGCCTCCCGCCTCGCTGGGCTGGCCCCTTCAGGCGGAGCCCGACACAATCTTCTCGAGCTCCTCGGGGTCCTTGACGAGGTCGGTCAGGTTCTCGCAGCCGTCCTCGGTGATGAGGAGGTTGTCCTCGATGCTGCGGGTTTGGCTTCGGGTCAGCACGCATCTTGTACACAGAGAGGAGAACGGAGAGGGGGGCGGGCAGCGGAGACGAGGCAAGGGGGGGGGGGGGTAGGACGAGAGAGAGAGAGAGAGAGAGAGAGAGAGGTCAAACTCACCGCACGCCGCCGACGTCCCAGTACTTGTTCAGGACGGCCTCGTCAATGTACTGGGAGTGCAGCTCGTCCTTGAGGAAGGGCTGGAGGATGAAGTCGCAGAAGTAGCAGCCGGGCTCGACGGTGACGACGGCGCCGGCGGGCAGGGCGGTGCGCACGCGCAGGAAGCGGAACATCATGTCGGTGTCGGCGTAGTTGGGGCGGCCGCCGACGTCGTGCGTGTCCATGCCGAGGTAGTGGCCGAGGCCGTGCGGCAGGAAGGCGGTCGAGGTGCGGGCCTTGAAGATGGCGTCCTTGTCGCCGCGCAGGATGCCGAGGGCGAGCAGGCCGTCGATGAGGACGCGGTGCGCGCGCTCGTGCACGCGCTCCCACTCGACGCCCGCGCGCAGCATGCCGATGCACTCGGTCTGCATGCGCAGCACCACGTCGTAGACGGCGCGCGACTCGGGCGTGAAGCGGCCCGAGACGGGGTAGGTACGCGTGATGTCGGACGCGTAGGTGCGCCACTCGCAGCCGGCGTCGACGAGCAGCAGGTCGCGCCCCTGCACCGGCTTGTTGTTCTTGACGTAGTGCAGCGTGGCGGCGTCGCGGCCGCTCGCGACGATGCCCGGGTAGGCCTGGAAGCGGGCGTTCTGGCGGTAGCACTCGGCGATGAAGCGGCCCTCGAGCTCCGACTCGTTGCCGGCCGTGCGCGCGCGGCGCATGAGGTCCCGGTGGGCGTCGGCGCTGACCTGGTTGGCGCGGCGGATGAGGGCGACCTCGTAGTCGTCCTTGACGACGCGGCAGGCGTCGAGGGCCTCGGCGAGCACCTCGAAGTTCTTGTACTCAAACTGCAGGAAGGTGATGTGGGGGTTGATGCGGTCGGCGAGGGCGAAGACGGTGCTGCTCTTGCCGCCCGTGGCGGCCTTGAGGTCGGCGCCGATCTTGACGAGCTGCGCGTTGAGCTCCGACGACGGCAGCACCTCGTCCACGTCCGATTTGGCGAGCGCCTCCTCGGGCGACAGCGGCATGCCGCTCCAGATGACCGTGGCCGGGTCCACGGGCGGGATGAAGAGCTTCGAGTGGCCCGTCGACAGGTCGTGGATCAGGTAGCAGTCGGCCTCCTCGTCCAGCCCCGTCAGGTACATGAAGGACCGCCGCTGCCGCCACGGCACCGGCTCGTCGCTGTCCTCAAGCAGCGCCGACGCCCGGCCCTCGAGGTACAGGATGCCCATGGCATCGGGCAGCTTGGCCTTGATGTAGTCGGTGACCCTGATGGCGTGCGCCTTGGCCGGGTACTTGCCCGCGAGGATCTTGTCGACGTCCATGGCGATGGTAGAAGAAGACGAAGAAGAAGAAAAAGAGAGGGGGGAGGTCGTGTACGCCCGTCTCGCGGTTCTCGTCGTGCGCGTCGCGGTCCGGCTTCTGGCGGTAGGACGGTGTGTAGCGTTGCTGCTGCGGCTGCGGCTGTAGCTGCGAGGCGTGTGCGAGGAGGATGCCGAGGAAGAAGAGGAGAAGGCGGTTGGGGAAAGTCGAGTGCGCAGACTCGCTGGGAGGGAAAGCGATACCTGTCGATTATATAGACCGCAGAGCCGCTGACAGCCGAGGCGCAGTGACATGGGCTGGTCGTAATGGGCAGTTGCCGGTCGCAGCTGGGCCCGGTTCCGGTAGCAGGTTGCCGCAGCCCTTTCGATGGGCTGCAGGCGTCGTATGTCGGATTCGGTGCGTGATGTCGCCTTGACGTGCGAAGCTTTTCTCTTTCCCGTGCTTGTGTTGCGGCCTGCTCTTGGTGTTGCGGGGTCGTCGACGGCAGATCGGCAAGCCGCCGGGGGGAAGCCCCTCCCAGGGAAGCCCCCGGCCGGATACAGATACATCACCATGCACGCCTCTCGCTCCAAGGAGAGAGCGGGAGCGGTATCCCATCCCATCATAGATGGCGCTCTGCCCTCATTCGTACGGAGATATTCTGACTAATGACAGAAAGGCTGCTCCCCGCCGAAACTTTATCGTCTTCGGCCCCCCCAAGATGCGCCAATCACCAGCGCGTCGCCTGGGCGCACGCCCGCCGCCGGTCAACACCACGACACGGCCGGATCGCCCGACATCGTGAGCTTCACCACGGCGACACCGCCGCCCCGGTGGTTACTTGCGCTTCCTTTCCCCCCCTCTCCCCCTTCTCCGATTCCATTGTGACGTGTATGTGACCCATGCGACCTGGGCGTCCGGGTTCCTTGGGGTCTCGCCTGCTCTGGGCTGCTGCTACCGCTTGCCGCGACGGCCGGCGGCGGCTAGGGTAGTGATATGGAAACCCCGGGGAGCTGCTCCCTCCATCGCCCCAAGCGTACTAGCAAGCGGTTTCCTTGCGGTTACGGGCCCGCGGCGTGCCAGCGCCACGGAGGCCATCGTCCCCCCGGGGATGCAAGCAAGCGTCGGGATATTTTTTTTTTTTTGGCTCTTTTCACGTTGGGGCTGTCCACACCACGGCGCTGGGATCGGATCCATGCCAGGGGCCTTCCCCCCCCCCCCCCCCCCTCTCCTCCCTCCCGTTGGGGACCCTAACCGGTGGCCTGGAACTGTCGCTGTTTTTACTTCCGATCGGGAGCATAGCCGGAAAACATGTTGGTTTTTCTCCAGCCGCGTGGAGACTTACGGCCATGCGTGAGGCTCCGGGCGGCGAAGACGAAAGTCTGTTGCTGGTCTGCTTCCGTGGTTGGGACGTCATGGCCGCAACACCAATGGCGGGATGCCTTTTCGCCTCGACGCCCCATCCCGGTCGGCCTCGTCTCGGGTCCGCTCGTCTAGCCCGGCCCTGCCACTTAGGCTTCCGACTTGGCAGGCGACGTGCTGCGCCCGTCGCCGCGTGGACAGGAGAGCCATCACCTGGCCATGCGCCTGCCGTGTATCATGTGTATCATGATGTTGGCAGCAGCCAGCAGCACTATCTACCGTTGGATTCGTTACCGCGGGGCGTTTGAACTCCAGTACCCATCCAATTGGGTTCGCACTCCCTCACCTCCCTCGCTCTCTCGCTGTCTCCCTCGCTCTCACTCACTCACGCACCTCTCACGCGCGCGCGCGCTCTTTCTCTCTCTCCCCCGCTGTCTGTATCTCTGAGTCAGTCTCTGTAATGGGACGACACAGCTGTTCCTCATCCAGTCTCTGCCGCCAGCCAGTCCGAGCACGCAAATGCCTAACCCCGCAGAATTCCTAGCAAGCCCGCCGGCGAACCCGACAGCATGGACAGTGACAAACTAACCAGACGTAGCTATATAAACCCGCTCGTCTTGCCTGCTATTTCCTCCCCCGTATCCAGCTTACCCACTGCCACCACTACCGCCAAGGCTCGTCACTTCCGCATCGAGCCCTCACTCTCAATTCCACCACACCGAAAACCCACACAAACCGCTCTCCACCATCAAAGCCCCCCCGGCTTGGCAGCAGAGCCGTATCATGGACCGCGCTAAGCCGCAATTCATCATAAGCAAATAACAACAGCCCGCTTGGCTTAGTGGTAAAGCGTGTCACTCGTAATGACAAGATCACTCGTTCGATTCGGGTAGTGGGCAAGCTTGAAAGCTTTCTTTTTGCCCCTTGCCCCCGTAGACGGGGGCTGTATTGAAGTGAGCCCGACGGATGCGGGAGGGAAAGCGTACCGTAGTGTCGCTCATAGCGACGATCATCGCTCGCTGGCTTCGGGTGGTGGACAGACAGACCTCGGCGCCCTTCATTTTGGCTCTCTGCGCCGGGAGGATGCTGTGTCGGAGATGAAAAAGTGGTATGAGAGAGACCACGATAAATGCAGGGGATGGGATAGAAGGGCACGTGTCCACGTAAGCGAGGCTCTTGCTCGAATGGGGCAGCGTAGCGGGAGGCACGAGGTCTTTGGGCTGTTGATGCCCAGTATACCCAGGCCCGGATATCCGCGATTTCTTCCGGCGGGGAGACTCGGGCCCTCCCTCCCCAAACCCGGCTCCAGAGGCAGCGAGATTGGGAATTGTCAGTCTATCGACGCCTACCAACCCAGAGGATCAGGGATGGACTGCGGACAATGAGGGCCCGGCACACCGCCGTCGCGCCACGTCGGATTTTCCTACCTGCCGGCGGAGGTCTGGAGCGGGCTGGGGAGCGATACCCTCCCGTTACGGATTCTGATCGGCAACCCGTCACCAAGCGCCTCCGTCGCAGGCGAGACGAACCCGGGCCTGCCGTCGCCGGGCCCCGTCCCGCGAAGAGGCCCGAAGGAGCGCAAGGGCGGCAGAGCCAGGCGGGCGGAGGAGGCCATGGTTTTGGGAGGGAGGGGGGGGCAAGGCGGACAAAGGGAGGGAAGGGAGAGCTCGTGTCCTCGGCTTGGGCACCGTAGCCGAATCGAGGGTGATGGACGGCATGGCCGTGACAGGGACCGCATCCGGCTTGTGCTACGGGCCGTCTCATCGCGGCGTTTCATTCTCAGCGAGGAGCTTGCAGACTCTCGCCGGATGGCATGCCGCCGTAATGGCCCATGCAGACACTTCTCCGTTCACAAGTATTAACGCATGCGCGCGCATCCGGAATCCGGGGAGCAGTGGGAGGGAATACAAAACTGTATGGCATTGGAGTATAAGAGTGGCATGGAAAAAAAAAGGACAACGCAATCCCAACCTCCCGAGGTCGAAGACTTAGGGATATCACAAAAACGAAGTAACCAATTATCCGCTCGAAATGAAGCGACCCCTTCAACTTTCCACCTCTCTCTACGGTTTTTGTCGCGTCACTTCCTCCATCGTCCACCCCAGAAAGCAAACCGCCCATTAAGCCAGGCCGTTCGTGGGCCCCTCGACAATCTAAAATGAAGGAGTTAGGTCGGTGGGTGGATGGGTGTACCAGTAGGCATGTCGAGCCATGTCCCGCTCGGGACCCAACCAACCCCCATGATTAGGTATCCATAGGTTGAAGGTAGGAGGCAGGCATTGGGCCCTTGCGGCCAGCGGAGCCCATCGCGATGTCTTCCTCCGTGTCAGAGTTCACTTGGCGTGGCTCGCACCGGCAGTCGCGCCGCCTGTCGTCTGCTGGGTGCCGCTGGGCCCCGCCGTCTCCTCGGGCCGGCCGCCGGAGCCGGGCATGAAGCCCTTGGCGAACTCGTGCATGGGTGAGTCGTCGGCCACGGCGTCGAAGAAGCGCTCGCGCTTGCTCTTGCGACCCTTGTCGCCGGCCTGCTGGATCTCGTCGAGGTCGCTCTCGTCGGACGAGCTGATGGAGCTGGAACTCGGGCTGTGGCTGAGCACAATCATGTTCTGGCCCTCCTTCTTCTTGATCTCGCGCTGGCGCTCCTTGAGCCTCTTGTCCTCCTCGTCGTCGCATCCCAGCGCCACGACGCCCAGCCCCGGGAAGTTGCGCGCCATGTAGTCGCGCAGCGCCGGCAATACCGACGCGTCCGGCCGGTACGTGCCGCTGTCGTTGTCGATGACGAGCTGGTAATACTCGGGCTTCGTCGGCGGCGTCTCGTCCGGCGGCCCGCCCGTGAGGGGCTCCGACGGGTGCGTCGGCTGGTCCGGCTCAGCCTCGGTCGACGCTGACGGCTTCTTCAGGCGGCGGATGAAGAACTCGCCCGAGCATGCAATGTACGTCGCTACGTTGCTGTGCATCGTGTGCTTGCTGAGCAAATCGATGCCGAACTCCTGCCCCGTTTCGGTGAAGCGAAACAGTCCGTCCAGCGTGAGCACGTACGTAAAGACGCGCCCGCCCTGGTCAAAGTGCGCCAGCCGGAGAAACTGCAAGCTGGCCTCCTTGCTGCACGGCTCGAAGCGACCGTACTCGGTGGAGCTGTCAAAATTATAGATGCGGTTATGCTGGTGCGACAGGGCCTTGTGCAGGATGCGCCCGCGAAGACCCTTGCGCGTGAACATCATGCCGATCATGGGCCGGAACTCGACGTAACGGTGGTAAAGGTTCTCGGGAACCGGTCCCTGCAGCTGGATCTCATTGGCCTGGAAGTCGTACTTTTGGGCATTCTGCTTTTTCTCCTCCTGCTTCTGCTGCTGCTGCTCGCTCCCGCCCTGGGCGATCGCCTTCTCCCTGGCTGCTTCGGCTTCGTGATCGTTGTTGTCGTGTTCCTCGTCCTTGTTCACCTGGACGCCGGCCAAACGCCCAATCATGGGAGAAAAGTGTCGGAAGAAGAACGTCGGGCCCACCGTGTACATGCGGCCGTGCGGCGGCGAGTTGGACGGGCCCAGCACCTGCGCGCTTAGGTATAGCCTGGGCGTCATGGAGGCGCCCCGGTGTATGGCCGTAGAGACGGCCTTGAAGAGGTAGGTGTGCTTGTTGCCCGCGCGCTTCTTGACATAGAACTCGCTGTTGGTAAAGCCCGTCCACTGGTCGTTGAGGCCTTGGCAGAGGATGGTTACGTTGCCGAGGCGGTCGTTGTGGTCGGGCCAATCCTCATCGTATATCCTACACTTAAGCTTGAACCCTGTCGACGGGACGTTGGCCACGATCCACTCGTCCTCCCACTCGGGCTCGAGGTTCCTCCGGACGGTCGGGGTCCGGTGTTCGAGGTTAGGGTCCTCTTTGTGCCGCTTGCGCAGGCCGGTCGTCAGGGTGGCCAGGACGAAGGGGTCCGAACTCTGGGTACTGATGTCGGAGGCGGGCAGGTTGGTGGCCCGGTGGAAGGTGAATTTGACCGTCCAACCCGGTGGGGCGTCGGGGATGGGAGTGGCATCGTAGCCGCCGGGAGGCTGGTTGTGGTTCTTGATTTTCTCCTTCTGGTGCTTGTACTGCTGCTTGATGGTGGCAGTTCGCTGCTGTTTCGCCTTTCCGTTGGGAGGGGGGCCGCTGCCAGCGGCACCGCCGTTAGCACCGCCGTGCTGCTGCTGCTGCTGCGGCGGCGCGCCCGGGACGGCCGACGACGGCCTGGAGCCGGCGCCCCCGTCCGCTGCCTGGTGTTGGGCCGAGAGGCCGTGTCCATTGGTTGTGGCAATCGCAGGTTCTACATCAGAGTATGCCGGTGGGGCTGAAGGGTTGTCGAGCGCCGACATGGTGCACCACTACGAAGGCTCGACACGACAGGGAAGAATTCGGGCTTTCGGGCGGCGATGATGTCACCGGGGCTGATGCGACCGCCCGGAGTGGCTGGCACTGCCTGGAGGACGGAATGGTGCCAAGTGGTGATGGAAGCCAAGACCTGGTGCGAACCGGTGGGTGAAATGCGCGCGCGCGCGGCGGACGGATCGGGTGGCCGTCAGCCTCTGGGCTGAAAGAGCCGGGTATTCAAAGGCTATCGCTCGTCTATCCCTAGGCAGAGATGGCCTACAAGGGACTCGGTTCCACACGACAGGCAATAGCGGGTGATTGGCAGGACGGGCGATGGGCGATGGCGAGCCGACGTTGGAATTGGCGTTGCTTTGCGCGGGCCTAGGCGGATGGATGGGTTGCTTACGAAGCGCCGGACGTGCGCATGCGGACAGGCTGGTATGGCTGCAGTGAATTACCAACCTTGACCGTAGCAATGCGGAGCGGCAAGCGACAGCGACGACGACGTCGGGCGAACTTGTGGTGATCCTTACTGAAAGCACGGGTGCGTGGGAAAACGGCGACGGTGGGAGAAGCAACACAAGTCTCAACCTACCACGATGGCCCCCCTCCGCCTCAGGTGCACCGGCGCTGTCCCTCAAGCATCTTAAGAATGGGCGCGCGGGCAGCCTGGGTCGCGAGGTCCGGCGCAGAATCACGGCTGTGCGGCATCGTCTGCCGCAATCCAGAGGCCGACTGGCCCTGCTGGCTCTGTGAGGCTGACGTAAATGCTGGTGCTTGGGTGGAAAAACGAGTCTAGCCTGGCGACATCACGGCTGGGGCTCCATTGATTGTCCGGACCGAGGCGCTTTGGTTGGACGATTCTGGGCGCGGGCTGGGTCGGCCAGGGTTGCTCTCGGCGCGATAGCCAGAGTAGCAGACGGAGGCCGCGCGTTGCCCTCCTGATCACCGCCTGTAGCAATTTGCTTCGGCAATTTCGTGCCTTTTGTTCCTGTTGATTCCGTCCGGCCGCCTCTCTTGCCGGCGCGACGATTGCAGCCAGGGCCTCGCAGAGATTTCAGTGTGCAGCTGTAGCAACGGCGCCTGCCTTTGCATGAAATTTGAAAAGGACCCGTGATCGCACTCGGGAGAAGCGGCAATGGGACAAGCCGGACAGGAAGGAGCCGCGCCCACACCGATTCTTGCCTGCTCCATCCGTGCTGTAGATAAGGCAACAGCAGCCTGTATCACCTACCCACACCACAATAGAATCATCGATGCCATTGCACGAGATGGGACGCATCCATGCCACGGGAATCCGAAACATCCGCACCCGCACTCACCACAACCTGAACGTAGGGGAGACCCCACGCGACGATGCACTCACCGTTGATTACTTGCCAATCAGCTCAGCCTTAGTCGGGCACCCGTCACAAGCTGCCAAGCACACCTTCATCCCATCTCATGGCACGCTCTCTGCCCCAACCACCGCGGCATCGCATGGCGCATCATGGGCAATGCCAGTAAGCGACAGCGGACCGCATGCCGAAGGGCAAGCAGCCCCCTCAGGCAGGACCATCGCCAGCTCCTGACGGCACCATGTGCTCTCCTGCGCCAGAGCGCCCGGCGCGGCACCACGGCCACCAGGGCGCGAGAATCGGAAACGAACACTCAGCCGTCGGTAGGTCGCCAGCCACCAGTGCTACGTTGCACCGGCCCGAAACAATCATAAGAATGAAAGGTAGGTGGCAGACGGAAGAACGACCGCTGGGCAGCACTGCGGCCGAATCGTGTCGGCAGGGAAGGGGGCATGGACGGCCGGATGGGTAGAGGGCAGACGCCGGCTTTCTTATTCCCGCCACGGGCCAGCGCTTCGCCGGGAAACCCGCAGCCGCGTCACGGTGACGGGGCGAATCGAAGGGCGCGCCGCGAGACAGACGCCGACAGCCGGCCGCCCGGGGCAAGACACGGGCTGGCCTGCTGAGCTGACCCAGGCCGGGAGGGATGGCAAGAAGCAAATCTCCCCAGCTCGGTCCTGCTCGGTACATCTGCCGCCATCTGGCCAATCGAGATGGATCAGCGTGTGTTCCTGAAAATCATCCCATATCATCTGCATGGCTAGTGCCCACAGGCGGGTGATGGACGCGGTTTGGTGGGCCGCCACCAGCACCATCACACCACCAGATGGCAGCCGACGCCCCCAACGGACGGCAACCCGTCAGCTAAGAATGACTCTTGTCTCTTTTGCCTACCGGCCGGACTGTCTCGATGCAGCGCCAAATGGGATGGTCAATGGCGCAGCGCCTCCCGCCGACCCATCGAGCGCCTCGGGAGGCATGAAGGGCTTGCATGAACAAGGCGGGCCCCCGTAAATCAAAAGCAGACGAGAGGGCAACATCCATGGCGGCGGCTAAAGTGCCAGGGCCCGCGCCAGTGCCACACGCGCCCGGACGCTCTCGTATTGCCAATTGCTGGCGCGCTCCTCCCCAAGACCCCTTTGTTCCTACATGCGTCTCTCGTACAGGCGCCGGGGAGGAGGCCCCTGCAGGGTACGGGCAGAAAACACCCCATTCGTTCGCGTGGCTTTGGTTTGTCAGGCCTGGCCGAGCAGGAGGAGCCGACGTTGTGGTGGGTGGAGCGATCAGCATCAGTCACGGTCACCACGGTCCATGGCAGCTCGCATAGCAAGCGCTAAAATAGAATTCGGCGTTCCAGGGACAGACTAGAAGGGCGACGACAGAGATGGGCCCTCCGGCGAGGGATGATCCCCCCTGGGCATGTCGTCACAACGAGAGCCATCTTGGTCATCTGCAGGGCGACACTGGCTCACACTGACAGCAAGTTGGCAAGCTGCCAAGTTACCCTGCCCAAAAAACAAACAAGCAAGAGACTGGTCGCTTGGGTGGCGGTGGATCACCAGCCTCCCCCCTGTCCCCCTCCCCCCGGAAAGTCTCACTCTCAGTCCATGAGGCAATCAGCCCAACCAGCGCCGCCTGCCGGGTACGAGCAAGTCGACGTCGTTGTTGGCTGGCTTAGGGTTAGATGATCTCCGAGGGCGCCCACGGCTTGCTCCAGGTCCGATGCTACCAGGGAACCCGAGCGCGAGTCGCTCATTGCTTTCTGCGGTGCTACGCCGCCTGTCCAATCTGCTGGACAGGGGACTGCTGGCCCGCACCACCTACCCGTCCGTCGTGGTAGCACTACCTACTGCGACGGTTTACTGAGAGCCTATTTCCTTAGTGGCCCATGTGCGGACAACGCCGTGCATACGGATTTCCACGGCGCCTGCGCTTGTTGGACGCGGTCCGGTACAGCCGTCGCCCCGTGGACTCGGGTTTCTGGCCAACGACACAGACCATGCCATGACGGTAGGTGATGATGGTTTGACAGACTGCATGCCATGCCGGTTAATTCCAGGATGAGCTCTTATTGTCCTCTGTACACGGAATGCCAGGACAGCGAGGACGTCTTCCCCTCTTCCTAATCCTTGGCTGTTCCCGCCCGCCCCCTCCGGTCAAGCCGCCCCTCCCCCCCCCCCGCATTCCGTAGGCCCTGTATACGCTCCCAACCGGATCGTCACTTATCGGGTACGAGAACAGTAGGAGGAGGGCCCAACCAGCCCGCGCAGCGGCCCAGGATCTTGCAAAAAAAGAACAAATGCCCAGGAAAGGGCGAGAGGGGGAGGACAGGGGAGAGGGGCTGGGCTGAGCAGCCTGAACTATTGCTGGCCGGGCTGTGCAAGTCCACCAATGACTGGGGATCCATCCCCTCCACACCCAAGTCCACCGCTCGCGTCGGCATGAGTAAAATTACGAGATCGGACGACGAGGGCGAAATGGAGGGCAGAGCCCACCTACCCAACCCGGCTTGACGCGGCTGGGCAGCCGGCCTGATTCGCTGGGCGCCGCCGGGTACCCCTGAAAGAAGCAAGGTCCACAGGCTCGGCCAGCTTCCTGTCGTCCCCCCCAGTGGGCGATTCGGCTGGCGTCTCCTCCACCCGAACACCAGCTGAGAGAACCGTTTGTTCCGAGCAGGCTTGACTATATCGGGGCAGGTGGGCAGCCGGCCACATGCGTACCCCTGCGCGCCGCATAGGGGCCCTGGCCAATCATGCTGGACCATTCCAGTGCCCGGCTTCCCGGCAGGCTGGGAACGACGGTGACGGAGGCCCATCGAAGCCTCGAAGGGGGTGGTTCGTCCTGACCTTGGGCCCCGTCGGCATGACTGGAGGCATCCGTATATATCCTGCTGACAACCGCCCTCACCTACCATCTGCTTCCCCCCCCCCTTCCTCCTCACCACTCACGCGCGTCATAGTCAACCCACTCACGTCTCAGTGAACGTCGACGAGGTCTCGGTGCCAGGTCCAACTTCAGTCATTCGCTATTCCAGTATATTAATAATCAGTCATCATGGTTCGCTTTTCCCGCGTCGCCGGCGGAGCTCTGCTCTTTGCCGCTGCCCAGGCTACCTACACCACATCCATTGAAGATGACTGCCCCCCGGAGACCGAGTCCGCCAGCATCGGCTCTTCGACCTCGACGGTCCCGTCGCTCCCCACCAGCAGCGTTCCGGGCTACCCGGTCATGACCCCCCCCGGGGCCACGACATCCAAGACGGCCGCTGTGCCCTCGTCCAGCGCGCCCTCGACGTCGGAGGACGAGTGCGAGGAGGAGACGGCCTCGGGTAGCATCCCTGCTACCAAGCCTACGTACCCGGCCACCTCGACCGGCGCCTCGACATCCAAGACAGACGCCGTGCCGAGCGAGACCAAGCCCGGCTACCCGGTCGTGACGCCCTCGACCTCCAAGACGGCCGCTGTGCCCTCGTCCAGCGCGCCCTCGACCACCGAGGACGACTGCGAGGAGGAGACTACCTCGGCCAGCGTGCCCGCCACCAAGCCTACCTACCCGGCCACCACCGGCGCCACCACAAGCGAGACGGCGGCCGTGCCCTCGTCCAGTGCCCCCTCAACCACTGAGGAGGAGTGTGAGGAGGAGACCACGTCGGCCACGGTCCCGGCCACCCACCCTGGCTACCCGGTGGTGACCCCCTCGACTGGCGTATCGACCTCGCAGACCGAGGCTGTTCCCTCTTCGACCGGCCCCAGCTACCCCGGCAAGCCCCCGGCGAGCGAGACGTCCAAGACGGAGGCCGTTCCCAGTGAGACCAAGCCGGGCTACCCGGTCATGACCCCCCCCGGCACCACCGAGGTCCCGGTTCCTACCCAGCCCGGTGCCCCCGTCAGCTACTCCATCTCGACCATCTACTCGACCAAGACGCACACCATCACGTCGTGCGCGCCCGAGGTCACCGACTGCCCCAACGGCCCCGGTGTTCACACCACCACCGAGGTCGTCCAGGTCGGCACTACGCTGTGCCCCGTGACCGAGACCAAGCCCATCCCCGGCGTTCCGGTCACGGTCGTCACCCCCGGCGCCCCCATCCCCTCGGATTACCCCAACCAGCCCCAGCCCCCGGCCACGCAGCCCGGCGGTGGTGCGCCGCCCGCCAGCCAGCCGCCGGTGCCTACGTACCCGGCCGGCGGACAGCCCCCGGCCAGCCAGCCGCCGACTGGCGAGCAGCCCCAGCCCTCGTACCCGGCTGGTCAGCCTCCCGTCTCGCCGCCCGCGGGTGAGCAGCCCCAGCCCTCGTACCCGGTTGTGCCTCCTCCTGCCTCGCAGCCGCCCACCATGATCACCTCGACCAAGGTGTACCCGACTGGGTCGGTGCCCAGCAACGGCACCGTCGTGCCGCCCACCACGACGGGCTACCCGGTCCAGCCGCCCGTCACCTCGCAGCCCGTCGTCACTGCCGGTGCCTCGCGCATTGTCGGTGCCTCGCTGGCCGCCGGTGTCGTCGCCGTCTTCGCCACCCTGCTCCTGTAAATGGCCGAGTGGGCCACAATACCCCCTTGATGATTACGAACGAAGGCGCCTTGGGTCGGGAGGGAGAGATGGAGAGGACCCTGGTCTTACCGCGCTTGAGCACCATGTACTTGGTATCACGCTCTCCCTCATATTGCACATTGGAAACATGAAGGAACATATCCCACCCCCTGGTTTTCACACTTTCCCTTGATAAAGTCCATTCTTCTTTCCGTCGCGTGCCTTGGACCAAGATCTGTGCACTAGGCAAGCATGTCCCTTCTCTCTCTCTCTCTCGCTCTCTCTCGCCCCTACTCCCCACTCGCACTGCGCGCAACTCGTCAGCCCGAGATAACAAGGCCCAGGTCTCTCCACTGGGAGAGGACCGGCGCTGGGAAAGGCACTCCCGGGGTGGAACATGGGGGTGGGTCGCGGGCGTGCGTCGCAGTTGAGGAAGAGAGAAAAGGGCTGTCTGCATGAACGAGTCTGCTGCGACGGCGCCTCGGCAACATAATGTTGAGCTATTTAATAGATACACAGTTCGGAATCGAATTGAGCAGTTGGCCATTTGGCCGCTGAAACTACCCTCTCGTCCCACCGACCAAGTGCCGTGCCGCGTGCATTGATGTTGAAGCGTGGGCCCCCACCCTGCCAGGGCACCAGGGGTTCATGTTGGCATGCCCAGGCAGCGGTAGCTGGGCCGGTAACGCGTGTGTCCACGGGACTGCCCGACCTGGGAATCCGGCCTAGATGGCAGCTGTCTCACCATCTGCCCGTCTTTCCTTAGCCCATCCGCGTGCCCCGCCCGTGTTTCGTTTCGCGCGGGTCGACCCGCTCGGCGTCTCGCGACGGCAAGCGTCCCCGGGCCCAAGTCCGCACCCACGCGGCCGCGCCGGCCGACGGGCCTCCTTGGGCCGGTCGCGGGCCGCAACGCGTCCTCCCTCCCTGGCGGCTCGTCCGCCGGAGGCGCACGCTGGAGGCCAGGCAAAGGGGAAAGGCGGAGGCACAGGGTGGCCAGCTCGAGGGCTTGGGGGAACGCCGGCATGGCCGTGGACTGCTGGGTAGCGGGTAGAGATTGCTCAACGGGGGTAAACAACAGCACAGTGCATTGTTCCATGTTATTGGCGGCCCGTAGAACCGTCCCCAGTGCGGCACACCGGCCACGCGCGGGCCAAGGGGCTCCTAAAATGGCCAGGATGTGGCCGGGCGAATGCGCACACCACCTTGTCTCCCACCACGCCTATCGACCAGACTCCGTCCCCGGCCTCGTAGCCTCGCTTCTACGGGCCGTGGGTATTTGGCAACGCCCCGACCGGGGCCGTCGTTGCCGCTCCTCCCCCCCTCTCATTCCTCTGCCCTACCCCAAAAGCTCCTTGGTGACCTCGGGCGAGTTGATAAAGGCCAAGGCCTCACCGCGCCAGGTGTCGGCCTCGACCCAGCTCCGGGTGGCGTTGAGCACCATGTTGGTGGGCTGGTCGAGGCTGTAGCGGGGCCACTTCGGCAGCCGTCCCTCGCCGTCGCCGTCGTGGTTGGGGTCCAGGTCGGCGACGAAGCGGGCGTAGGCGGTGCCGATGTCGCGGGCCAGCGCGGCGTGGGGCGGGCCGCCGGCGGGCCCCAGCAGGCCCGAGACGTTCTGGAAGCTGTAAGCGACGTTGACAAAGTGACGGACGCCGTCCCAGGGACTGGCGCCGGCCGGCAGCTGGTCGAAGCGGTAGCTGTAGACGGGCTGGCCCGCCGCCGTCAGCAGCTCCGCCATGCGTCGCCGCTGGGCGATCATGACGAGGTCTGAGCCGATGGACGCGGCGCGGCGCCACTGCGCGCCCGCGCCGGGCGGCGGCCGCGCGCAGTCGGGGATGTGGTAGGGCACGTAAGCGGTGCAGTTGGCCGGCGCCGGATAGAGGGCGAGCAGCCGGCGGATGGTGGGCGGCGTGAGCGCGTAGCTGCGCCACGACAGCAGCGCCGTGAAGAGGTGCGCCTCCGTCTCGAGCGGGCCTGCGATCGAGAAGGCCTCGTCCGTGTTGGCGCCCGTCAGGAGCGGCACGCGCACAAAGGCTCCCGTCCCCATCTGCTGGCTCGGGTACGCCTGTAGCAGGTCGCCGTCGAGCAAGGGGTTCCAAACCGTCGTCGGCCGCGCCGCGAACAGCGTCGTCGCGTCCAAGGCCCGGAGGCATCCTAGCTGGTCCTGTGGCGCCGCCGTCGGTGGTCAGTTTTCCCACTCCAAAACAAAAGGGGGGAGGGCCGTAGCCGCTAGAAAAGAAACAAGGAGGAATGCGCACCGCCGCACCCCAGCACCCGACGGCCCTCGTCAAGTTCTCCACGGCGGCGCCGTACCAAGCCAGCGGCTGGACCTGGGCGCCTGTGGGGCCGCCACTCTCGAGGATGGCGGCCCGGAAGAGGCCGTCGTCGCGGCCGCCGTGCGCAAACATGTGGTAGGCGATGCTCTGGGCGCCGGCACTCTCGCCCCAGAGGGTGACGCGGCCCGGATCGCCGCCAAAGGCCCCGATGTTCTCCTGGATCCAGCGCAGCGCCAGCCGCTGGTCGCGCAGCCCTGCGTTGGTCGACCCCTCGGCCACGAGCGCCGGCGTCGCGAGGAAGCCCCACATGCCGAGCCGGTAGTTCATGCTGACGCCGACAAAGGGCCGCCCTGCCGCTTGCGCCGTCGCCACGATGCCCGACAGGTTGTACTGCGGGTCCGCCGTGCTGCCGGCCAAGAGGCCGCCACCGTAGATCCAGACGAGTACGGGGAGGGGCTCGTCCGAGCCGGCGGCGACTCCCGCCGGTCGCACCACGTTGATCGTGAGGCAGTCTTCCGACAGCGGCTCCAAGGCTGGCGCCGCATTGTACTGCATGCAGCTGGCGCCGTACCGCGTCGCCTCGCGCACTCCGTCAAACGACGTGTTGATGCTCTGCGGTGGCCGCCACCGCAGCGAACCCACCGGCGCCTGTGCGAACGGCATCCCCAAGAAGGCGTCCTGGTCCCATTCCGCCAAGTGCACACCGGCGTACGTCCCGTTGGCCGTCTTGGCCGTGGGCGCCCCGGCCGGTGCGGTTGAGAGGGCGTCGTGGCGGGCAGCGGCAGCGGCCCCGGCCCCGGCCATCAGGCTGGCGCCCAGGAGCCACGCCTTGCCAAGAGAGGAGGGGAAAGCCATGGTGAAGAGCTGCAGGCTAGACCAGTGATTGCTTCGAAGCGCTCGTTCGTCGGGCTCGGCATGGTGGCCTCGGTGCTGGACACATTGTGCCGTGCCGGCTTATATGTGTTCGTCGAGTTGCTGCCACCGGCCCGCAGCGCATGCCTTACCACACACCCCCTGCTGTTGTGATTGGAGGAATAATCGATGCTGCCCCGGCTCAGCACTACCCAGTATACGGGGGTAGAGGCCGTTAGCCCCTGAGGGGAAGTTGGGGTTTGCGGGGATGGGGCATGGGAATGGTGGGCGAATGGCTGGTATGCGTCCTGATCTGTGGAGAATGAAAGGGCATCTCGGATCCGCCATTGGAAAACGCAGGGCCCTTCTGGAATTTGGACCGCGAATATCTTCTTTTCTAGCGCCCAGACCACGCTGTCGGCGCCTAAGCGTCGTGCCTCGGCTCCTTGGCGGCCGTCAGCCACCAAAAGCCCCTACAGTTGCCCAGTGCAGAGAGTGTACCCTGCTCCCGAGCATCCATTCGCCCGTATTAAAACAAGCCTTGGTGGATATTGGTAGATATAGCTGGATGAAACCCCTATTGCCCGAGTCGTCCCCCCCCAGTCGTGGTAGGCAGTCTCGGCAAGAGAGCCTCGGGTTAATAAATTCATTGTTGGATTCCCTCATCAGGCTCGTATCCATCATGGTAAGCTCGTGGACGGCCGTCTTTGGGACGGGTCGGTATGTACGCGGTCGATTAGTCTACAACTAGATATGTACGAAGTCGAAAGGTCCATAGCTGCGTCAATCATCATAAGTCATTCATCATCGTCGTCGTCATGGCCTTCAAATCTTTCTTCTCCGGTTCTTAGCAGACGACTCCTGTCGCTGGTTCAGCGTGGCCGGGCGAACACTTTGCGGGTTGTGAAACACATCGTTGGGGTCCCATTTGGACTTGATCTGGGTCAATCGGTCGAGGTTCGACCCCCAGTAGGACTGTTGCGCATTGGCCAGAGAGGGATCGACATAGCCCGGGTACGTCGCGAGTGTCTGCGGCGCCGCACCCTGGATTGTGTCCATGATGCCGTTCATAAAGTCCTTGGTCTTCTGCTTCAGCGTCGGGATGCCGATGCCGTAGCCCTGGCAAAACATGACCTTGTCGCGGTGTGCGTACGCCGTCGCGTTCATGGGCACGTCACTAATGGCGCCGCCCGTCACGTCGAAGATAAGGAACCAGAGAAGTGTACCCTTATCCGTGTCCTCGATGTAGTTCATCATCTTGTCGATGGTCTCGTGCGACAGGAGCTCGTCGGGGCGAAAGGCCAGGCTACGGGCGGTAAAGGCGGTGCTGATGTCCGACAGCCAAAGCGCAGCGTCCTCGGCCTGTTGGGCCACGACACCCAGCCAGTCGTCCACGACGAGCGAGCGCTTCCCTGTCGGGATCTTGTCGGGGATACCGGTGGCGTCAAACTCTTCCTGGGTACCGTAAAACGTCGCCGTGATGACCAGGCCAGCCTGGTGCATGACAATCTCGCTACCAAACCGGCGGTCCAGGTCGGGATCCGCAATCAGCGACTGCCACTTTTCAAAAACGTCGACCATTTCACCGTGTTTGCCAAAGCTGAGCGAAAACGAGTACTGAACAACACTGCCGGGTTCGGGATGCGTCCTCATGACGAACTCGGTGATGACACCGAAGCTCGCGCCCGCGCCCTTCAAGCCCTGTATTCACGTGAGCTTCAGACCGGTGCCAGGTGCTATTCTTTGGAAGAACGCGACGTACGAAAAAGAGATCCGAGTTTTCCTTCTCGCTGGCGCGCTGGATCTTGCCATCGGCCGTGACGACCTCGACCTCGACGACGTGATCCAAACACGAACCCCACATACGCGACATGGGACCGAGGCCGCCCTGAGGGTACCACGTTAGCCGGCCGGCCCCTGGCATTGCGTGGGTGCACTTACGATGGTCGCGTGACCGCCAATACCGACACCCGGGCAGGTACCGTAAGCCATGGCCCGCTTACCATTGTCGTGAAGGCGGTCGGTGACGTCGGAAAGCTTGCTTCCACCGCCAATAGTGGCGTGCCAGGTATTCGTGTCCATTTCGAACTTTTGGAGGTTTTTCAGGTCAATGACGAGCGCGCCATTCTTGCCTCCAACACCTGTGACTTGGTGTTAGCGAGACCTCGGGCCTCGACGAGGATGTCGGCGATACACACCAAAATTTCTATAATATGGTCAGTAAGACAGGGGTTACGAGCAACTGGTGAGTAGCGAATGACGTACGCATAAGAATGGCCTCCGGATCGGGCCTGAACAGGCACGTCGTGCTCGGTGGCGCATTTGATGAAGGCGGCAACATCATCGGCATTGTCTGGCCTGGTGACGGCCACGGGCTCCACGTCGATGTCTAGGTTATAGCGATTGACCCAGGTCAGCTGGTATAGAGGGTTGTCAGGGTAGCCGACGCAGTTGAGACGACCATTGCAGACGTCGTTGAGACAGGAGCTCAACGGGGAGCTCTGCCCATTGCCCATGGTGGAGAGAAAGACAGCGAAGGGTTGGCCAAGTTGTGAGCAGCAAAACGAGCGGCAGGCTGTCGAGCAAGGCTGACAGATTGGGTCGTCGATGGCAGTGGGTGTAGAGTCAAAGATGAAAACGAGCAGACGTCTCGCACAGGATGTGGCAGCGTAAAGTATCCAAGGGCGAAGCGGCGGTGCCAGTTACTACGGCGGCGGAAGTCTACAAGCAGCATATTTATCGGGAAGGGTCTGGCACCATGGGCGTGGTGGGGGCCCCAGTCGGAGGGAAGCAACCGACGCGGGCTACCCTGACTTCACGGCAGTGTTTGAGCGGACCGACATTGCGCACGCCCAGCGTAATTTCGTGGGCGACAAGAGGCGGACCGGGCTGGAGGGATGCTGGCGGGACGGTGAGCAAATTCCTGGTTACCTTGCCGGAAATGGGTGTTGCGGCCCCGGGGTACACACGGGTTGGCCAAGCCACTGAAAGTTGAATGGCTGGGATCGCCACCTCGGATATATACCTTTGCCGTCATGGGCAGGCATGAAAGATGGAGCGGACCCCTCAGCCCCGTACACGTACAACCAGAAACGGGGGTGGGCTAACACAAGGTGGTATGCGACCGACGGACGAGATGTTTGCGGCACGGCAGGGCATGGCAGCATGGCACCGGTCGTGGAGCCATACACAGGGAACCGCCTGACGAATGACTCGCCGCGAGCCAGGTACACGGAGAGCGGGATACAGAAAGATGACGCGAACGGGGCCACCAGGTCGTGTCGACTTGGCGCCGCCGGGGGTCCATTCGCGTGGTTCGGCGGCCGTGGAATCGGACGGGGCCTGCAACGGCGCTGCTGTGCAGGTCCAATCAAGGTCTCGTGGCAGTGGCCGTCTCTGACAACGTCCCCCCCCTGTTCGCCAATGTTTGAGCGGGGCGGCAGGATGGGATATCAACCACGGGAGGATCTTGGTTCTCTATCGAGATATCGCTGGTGAAGTTTTGTTTGCTGTTCGGCCGGCGACGGCGCGCGCATCGGGCAGTGCCCGATGACATCGTACAGGGATGGACAACGACTGCGGCCGGCAGGGGCGTATGCCAGCATGGCACGACTGACGCCTGCTCGTCTGCCTGCTTGCCTGCCATGATTGCCGTCGCCCCGGGACGAGGGCAAGATAGGGATGGCAAACGGGCACCGGTTTTGCAGGCCGGGCCGCTCTCAACGGAGCCACGTTGCAGGTTGTGGCGTACCGGATGGGTCTGCGCTGCCAATGAAAAGGCGGGGAAGTGACATCAACCTTGATCTGAGCCCCCCGGACCGTCATAGCGATTGCTGGTCGCATGAACGAGAAGAGGCCTCAGCATCATCTCTGCCTGAAACGGCGGATGAAGCGTGGCCCATTTGCAGGTCGGGCGCGTAACGTGGGCATTCGTGCCAGAAGGAACGCTGGGCGCTTCGCAGAAACGTCATGGTCGGCGTAGGCGATCGCCACGTGGCTGGTGCGCCGTGTGTGGCGCCCGCTCCTGCGCAAAGTCTCGTGACTTGGGGCTTTTGGCCCGCAGGAGAGACTGCGAGGCCGCCGAGTGAAAGGCGGCGACGGCCGTCGGGCTATCGGGGACGTGATGACTGTCGGTCTGCTGGTCGGGCTGAGCTCGGCTCTGACTTATTTGCCAGCAGGTGGTGTTGCGGTTGACTGGCCGCGGTCCGACGATAAGCGGCACCCCTCGGCTGAGTCCGATGTGGGCAGTCACGGCAATCTCCATCGCCCGCTCTTTACGTAACCCCTACACACGGCCCAGCTATGTGTCATGGCCCGCTGCCGGGCTCTTCTGGCGCGCATGGTCGTCCGGGGTTGGCCAAGGCTGGCGAGGCTGGGAGCTTTCATCATGTGGAAAGCGTTGTCAGAAGGAGGTTGCGTCTTTACGTTTGTGCCAGTAGCAACGACGGGGCTTCTTACTTTGGTGTGTGTGCGTCGAGAGGGGGGCGAGACCTTCGATGCTGCCGCCCGCGCCGCCTCGCCCTTCATGCCGAGCGTGCTGGTTTCCTTCCCATTGGAAGGGTGGGCAGATCGCAGATGCCCTGGTGAACGAGGGATCATGTCACAACCTCGTCCCTGACCCGAGAGCTGGCTGATATAGGACCAACCACGGTTCACTGGAAGCTTAATGCTCCGTTTCCGGGGGGCGGCTGCTTGCATATTGTCAGCCCCTGGGGCTCCCAGCCCGCCCTTCCATGCCGCGGGCCATCGTCTCTGGAGGGGCCACGCCGGCCGAGATGGGCCGCGGCGGGAACCCAGAAGATGCGGATGGGACGAGGTGAACCTGGCGCCCATCTCCCGCTTTCTTCTGCCGTGGCATTCCTGTGGGTGTCCCGCGCGGCATCCAGCCGTGACTGTGTGCTTCCCACCATGGGCCTTGCCAGGGGGCCGTCCCGTGACGAACTGGTTGGCTTCGGTTCCTGACGCGGCCTCGGATCCCCAGGCCAGGCCTTCGCCGGCTCTCCACGGCCAAGCCCTCCTCTTCCTCCACCAGGGGGGGCTGTCCGCATCGCGTCCAATATGAGCAGGAGAGGGATTAGCGGGGGGGTAGCGGGTAGGAGTGGAAGTTGCAACCCCACCACGGGCGCTCCCCCGCATTCCTCATCCCACTATCGGCCTGCCCCCAAGAAGTTGGGGTAAAGCTCGTGGTCCCTCGTACGCCCTATTGTTAACCGTACCGGACATAGCTGCATACCGCTGTCTCAATGCCGGAAAGGCGACCAAGGCGTCCAGCTTGGCCCAGATCGCCGTCCGATAGCGTCGTCCGTTCGCGGGGTCACCTGCATGCTGCGTGCCCCTCGCCGTCCCCGTGTCCTCTTCGAAGTCAGGGATGGCCCCCGTCGGTCCGACGATGGCCAGCCATAAAGCCGTGGCCGCGGCCCTTGGCCCACCCTCTCCTTGCTCCTCACTCTTTCTTTCGTGTCGTTCGATCCCCCGTGTGCCCGCCGTCGCACAACTCCTCCCGCGAATTCGGACCCTGTGCTCCCCGTCCGCCGCCTCGGCCCCTCCGCCCAGCCTTCAACCGCCTGTCCCGAGGATTCCCGTCTCCAGCCGCCGGCCTTTTGGACTGAGCGTACCGGGACCTCACCACCACTACCGCCGCCACCGCTACGCCACCAGCAGCTCGCCCACCATGTACACGGCGTCGTTCGCCTTCTTCGAGGCCATATGGGAGGCCGGCGTGACCCATTGCTTCGTGAACCTGGGCTCGGACCATCCCAGCATCATTGAGGCCATGGTCAAGGGCCAGAGGGAGAAGGGCGGCCAATTTCCCCGCATCATCACCTGTCCCAACGAGGTACGGCGTCCGCCCCCGGGCAACGAAGCCCTCCCCCCCTCCCGCCCCATGGGCCGAGCCGGTGCTGACTAGGCGACTAGATGGTGGCCATGTCCATGGCCGACGGCTTCGCGCGCCTGACGGGCAAGCCGCAGGTCGTCATTGTCCATGTCGACGTCGGCACCCAGGGGCTCGGCGCCGCCGTGCACAATGCGAGCACGGGACGGGCGCCCGTCATGGTGTTTGCCGGTCTGAGCCCCTTTACCCTCGAGGGCGAGATGCGCGGATCCCGGACCGAGTACATCCACTGGATCCAGGACGTGCCTGACCAGAAGCTGATCCTCGGCCAATACTGCCGCTACTCGGCCGAAATCAAGACGGGTAAGAACATCAAGCAGATGGTGAACCGCGCCCTGCAGTTCGCCACCAGCGACCCCCAGGGCCCTGTTTACCTCGTCGGCGCTCGTGAAGTCATGGAGGAGGACATCGAGCCCTACCACCTGGAGCAGAGCGTCTGGGACCGCGTCGAGCTCGGCGGTCTGCCGCAGAAAGCCGTTAAGCAGATTTCCGAGGCCCTCGCCGGCGCCAAGAAGCCGCTGCTCATCACAGGTTACTCGGGCCGTAACCACCAGATGCCCGCCGCCCTCGTGGAACTGGCCAATACCATCAAAGGCCTGCGCGTGCTGGATACGGGCGGCAGTGACATGTGCTTTCCGGCCTCGCACCCAGCCTGGCTCGGCCTGCGCTTCGGCATCGAAACGGAAATCAAAGAGGCCGATGTGATCGTAATAGTTGACTGCGACGTGCCCTGGATTCCGACGCTGTGCAAGCCGGCCCCCGACGCCCAAGTCTTCCACGTCGACGTCGACCCCCTGAAGCAAATGATGCCGCTCTTCTACGTGCCCGCCCAACACCGGTATCGCGCCGACGCCCTGACATCGGTCGAGCAGGTCACGGCGCACATCAAGACGGCTTTGAGCAGTCGGATCGACGCGACCGTTGCCAGCCAAGTCTGGGACACCCTGACGGCGTCGCACAAGAAGCGCCTCGACGAGATTGCGTCCAAGACGCACCCAACGGCGGACGGCGAGTTCGGCACCGGCCACCTGTGCCAGAAGCTCCGGAAGCTGTGCCCGCCCGACACCATCTGGGCCGTCGAGGCCGTGACCAATACAGGCTTCGTACACGACAGCGTGCAACCCGAGCTGCCCGGCTCCTGGATCAACTGTGGCGGCGGCGGCCTCGGCTGGTCCGGGGGCGGCGCGCTGGGTATCAAGCTGGCCTCGGACGCGGCCCACGGCGGGCCCGGCAAGGGCAAGTTCGTCGTGCAGGTGGTCGGCGACGGTACCTTCCTTTTCAGCGTCCCCGGCAGCGTGTACTGGATCTCGAAGCGCTACAACATCCCGATCCTGACCATCGTACTGAACAACAAGGGTAAGCCAGGTTTCTTCCCCAAGAGTTCCCGGAATCGATTGCTAACCGTGGCCGATACACAACAGGTTGGAACGCCCCGCGCCGGTCCATGCTTCTCGTTCACCCCGAAGGCCTCGGCTCCAAGGCCACCAACGAAGAGATCAACATCTCCTTCGACCCCGTCCCCGACTACGGTGCCATTGCCAAGGGCGCCGCCGGCGGCGACCTTTTCACCGCCCGCGTCGAAAAGGCGGCCGACCTCGAGGGCGTCATCACCCAGGCCATCGAGGCTGTCAAGGGTGGCCAGAGCGCCGTTCTGGACTGCAAGGTCCTGTCGGGGTGTTGAAAGGGGACCGTGGTGGAGAGAGGGTGCGTGCGTGCGTAGTAGAAAACGGCAGTTCCTTTGGGGAGCTGATGACATGCTCATGAACATGGAAGACAGTGAGCGCATAGACTTTGGTATCGCCGAAGGCGCAATGGCATTCTGCGATTACAACAACCTCCATAGTACCTAATCCAGGACGGCTTACGTCTGAACCGCCACAGGCCCAACGACGTCGGCGGGAGGGTCCAAGGGCCAGGCTGCCCAGAGTCTTAGGCCGTTCCTGGCGCGTTACCCTCGCGGCATTCCGTCTAAGTCACCAACGTGTGGGCCTGCCGGAGCTTCGGTCCTTGGTCCTCGTCGGTGCCAAAAGAAGAGAGCCAGCCGGACTTGAGCGTGAAGCCGTCCTCGTAGACGACGGATCTCTCGCGGTTCGCACTCGCGAACGCCATCCACTCTTCCGCGGCGCGGGGGCTGTCAAACTGGATAAAGAAGCCCGCGCCGCGGTCCATGGACCATTGGACCTGGACGTGAGGCTCGCCAAGCTCCGGCGCCAGGCAATTCTGGTTGCCAATGTCTGCTTATGGTGTGAGCACTATCCCCCTCCCGATAGTAGTAGTGAGGGCATGGACTAGGTGGATAGAGAGACGGGGGGGAGGGGGGGGGGGGAGGTGGAGTGAGGGTCCGAGAGGGCCTGCCTGAATCTTGCTTACTTGGAGAATCCTGTATCTCCAATATGAGCTTGGGATCCCCAACACAAATTTGTTACTATCCAATCTCGCCAATAGCTCGGCTTCTATGTAGTCGCTGATTCCCGGGCGGTCATCGGGCAAGGGGATCAATGATTATCGTTGGAGGCTACTAGCTTCCCGTTTCATCTCGGCGCTTGCATCGATGCTTTACGAAATGCAGAGACCATATGGAAACCTCTTGTAATTGTCGGAGCGTTGACATGACCTCTTCCTTTTCCTTCTGGCTGCAAGCCTCCATGCCTTCCAGAATGAAGAGAATTCCGTCGGCCGGACTCGGGACCAACTTCAATGCCTGTACGATATCGTTGCTAACAGAGTCTGACGGCGGAAATGAAATACTGCGCGACCAGGCTGCGGAGGGCTTTCGAATGAGGGAAGAGGGACGCTATCTTCTGTAGGCGCGGTGCTGATTGCCCAATATCCATGCAAAAAGGGACATGCTCCCAAAATACAAGGCAAATTTACATAGGGCCTGACTAAAGTATCAATCATCATCCTCTCCCTCGTGTGGACCGGCCATGCCTACCAAGAGGCTCGTTCGAATAAGATACTAGACGCCGCGGGCAATGAGTTTCTGCAATCCTTCGATCAAGACGTCGCCAATAGAGGCGTACTGCTGTATAGCTTCTAGCAGTCTCGTGAAGTGAGGGCTTAGATATCAATGGGCATCCCTTTTCTGCTGCCGGGTTTTAAAATCAAGCTCGGCGGTCAGATCCATGACATCGCAAACGGTTGGGGGCGAGGTGAGGGCGTGCGTTCGAATTGCGCAGTAGCCAGCCCTCTGTTCCGTGCTGAGGCTGGATTCCAAGCCGGTCAGAGCCTTGCCCAGCTCGTCATCCCGATCATTGGAATGGAACCGGGTCGCAAGCAACGTAATGGGGACATCGGAGGGCGTCGACGCGCAAGCTCGGCAGTTGTCGCCGATTAGCCACCACCGCGGATGCCGATGTTGCTGGTGATGCTGCTGCTCTGAGGGCAGAAAGAAAACAATGCCGCCCGCAAGCGGTAAAGAGAGGTGCCCGCCCAGTGTCCGAAGTAATGGATGTAAGTAGGATGTACGTACTCATGCGGGCTACACTCTCCCCGCCCAAGTCGAATATGCGGTTGGCGAACTGGAAGGTAACCGGCATAAGCGCCGTGGGGTGTCGGCTATGCCATGGTGGTGGTTGCAGGCCGAACCGGCAGGGGCTTTCAAGGAGCACTGGGCGCACCGTTCAAGAGCAGGCCTGCCGCACCGATGAAAACCGGGTTATGAATAGCGAGACCCTGCTATCTACGCCCTGCCCCTAATGGATACGAACTATTCATGGCCCTCCTAACGACGACTAGTATTGCGTTGGGAATGCTGTATGCGCCGTCACCAAGTGCCGCCGTTCATCGCCCGACCCAAGAGAACTGCCTGCCTGCGCATTGTAAACCCCCCCGCTCTACCCCGTTCTTGGCGAGAAACTCTCCCGATGTGGCGGGGGAGTCAACGACAGTGCCAAGGACCTCCACGGGGCCATGGCCATGAAACGAGCGACAAGAAGCCTCTCTGGTCGAAAGGTTGTGACTAATATTTGCAGTAGACAGGGTCGGCGGGGACGCATTTTTGACAAGCACGATGTGTTCCCTCGGTTCTGATTGGCAGCACCGACGATAACCACAGGAGCTTTCGGGCGAGGACCTGGGATCCTTGGTCCTGGCGGGCGTAGGCGTGCGGGCGCAATTCCGGAACAAGGCCGACGTTTACCAAAGGAACCGGTGCGCTCGGCTATTCTGAGTGTCTGTCACGAGGCCCTTCCGAGCCCCTATCCCCATTCGCGATGGCCCGAAGTTTTAGAACCAAGCTGCCACCCCACCCCACTGACTTGAGTTGGGGACCCTTCCGGTGATGGAATAGGACGGGGACGGCGGATCCGTCGCGAGGACCCTGATGACGATTGAATTTTTTATTTATTTAGCAAAAAACCCCTCCCTCTATTCTCCGGCCTCGTCACGAAGTCGTTTCCGACCGGGCGGCGTACTCGCCGCGGGTACCTGGCCCTCCTGGACCCAAACACCACCACCACGCCTTCTCCAGCGCAGTGAATGGGGATTGGGCTGGCTGGTCGATCAATCGGCCATCCACCCGATGGGTGCTGCTGGTTCGTCCCGTTTTGGAGAAGAGAGGGGGCGAAAACAGTGGGCGTGGAAGGGCTGCCCAATGATCCAGGCCCCCCCTGGGCCTGCCAGGTCTGCTGAGCCTGCCGGGCCTAGATCATGGCGGGGTAGACGAGGCAGGAGAGGGTTAGACGGATGGATCAAGTGATTGCAGGCACGGCCAGTAGAAAAAGCGACCCGACGAGAATCCATCGCCCGTCTTTCCGTGTCCCTCCCGGTCTCGTTCCTTTTAGCCGTCGCTGTTTGTCTCGCGCCATCATCCGGTCGCGTCTGTCATACGATGGCCATCTGACTGAAACTCCTTTCCTGCATCCTTTTTGTCGCGTCGCACTGCCACACCTCGCGCCCGCCCCTCGCCTTTCGTTCTCGCGCGCCCACGAGCAAGCCCACTCAACTGTGCCGCCACCACCACCACCGCCGCCGACTACTCCTGTACCGCTATCCTGGGCGCCTGGCCAGCCTCGCCGCCTCCGAACAAAGCAGAGACGAGACGATTGCGACAGACCAACGAGCGTGGCGCCTGCTGCTCCTTGTCCGGTTTTCACAGCATCAAGACGCCTTGCAGCCCTGCCGGACAGCACGCACGAACAAAGAGAGCAACTGCTGCCCTCGGCTCGTACATGTGGAACCGGCTGGCGTGGGGGCGGAAGAAGGATCATGTGGTGGTGTCTGCTATAGCACCAGTACTTATCCCTACCTCGATATAGGCACGACGACGCCACTGCCCGCCTGTCTGCTGGCTCTCGAGAATAGCTCCTGGCTACCCCTGGCCATCGCGCCTGCTCCATAATTCTAACAACCCGCGCCGGCGCCACCCATCGCGATCGCCTCCTAGACCACCCGACACGAGCCGACAAGCGCGCGACCGGCACCTACATAAGGTCGGGTCGAGAGGAACGCACACCGCGACGATCGCACTCACCTGCTGGTAACAGGCGGGTGAAGCCCTCCTCGCCCGCACACGCAGAGAGACCGACCGGCAGCCCCATCATGTCGGACGGGCACCACGCACCACCGCCGCCGGGCGGCGAGTCGGCAACGCGGGGCAAGCAGGCCACGCCTACGACGCCGCCGCCGCCGCCGATCCCGTCAGACGATCCCAAACTGGCGAGCCAGGCACGGACGCCGCCGCCGCTGCACCACGCCCCGCCCGACCTCACGTCGCAAGACCTCTTCAAGCTGAGCCCCGTCGCCGCCCTCAAGTTGCTCTCGGGTGGCATCGAGGCCCTCGTGCGCGTCACCGGTGACATTCCCCCGACCCCGCCGCCCTCGAGTCCGACGATTCCCAACATGCGCGGACTCGCCCGCGAAAAGGCCGACATCGTACGCTCGCACTCGGAGAAGAACCTCTTGCGCATGCAGCAGCAAGCCGCGGCCGCCGCTGCCGCCAAGGAACAGCAGCAGCAGCAGCAGCCGCCGGCCTCATTCGCCTCGATTCCCCAGGCCGCCCAGCCCATCGACGGCGTCCACCTGCGACACACGGCCACGCCGCCGCCGCCGCGGCCCTCGCCCGAGCCGTACGTGGTGGTGGGGGCGAACTCGCAGCCGCTCAACCTGCAGCATAGCGCCATCACGCGCAAGTTCTACAGCAAGGCGCCGCCGCCCATCAGCATCGAGGATTACCTGCTACGACTGCACCGCTTCTGCCCCATGAGCACGGCTGTGTACCTGGCGACGTCGCTATACATCTTCCGCCTGGCCGTTGACGAGCGCGCCATCGCCGTCACGCGCCGCAACTGCCACCGCCTCCTACTCGCCGGCCTGCGCGTCGCCATGAAGGCTCTCGAGGACCTCTCGTACCCGCACGCGAAGATTGCCCGCGTCGGCGGCGTCAGCGAGCCCGAGCTCGCACGCCTCGAGATCTCCTTTTGCTTCCTGGCCGGCTTCGAGCTCGTCGTGCGCGAGGACGCCCTGCGCCGCCACTGGGAGGCCCTCCGCGACGGCCACGCCATGGGCGGCTTCGCCGCCGCCTACCCCACCACGACCACCACCGGCGTACCCTCTGCCGACCTCGGTCGCGTCCCCATCCTCAAGCTCGAGCACCACCGCAAACCCGCCACGGCCGGCCCAGCTGTCGGATAAAAAGAAGGAGCTACGGCGCCTTCGAGGGCCCGCCGTGCCCGGCCCGCCTATTCTTCAGCGCCGTGGACAAAGGCGATTGCGCATGCTTCCCTTCTTCACCCCTTATACCAACCGATCAGGATTATCCCTAACACCGCCACTTGGGTCGCCGCGAAAGAGAACAATCTCCGCAGGATGTTGATGGCGAAGTTTGCACATTTAAAAGCATCTGGGAGCATGGCGTTGCTTCATACTCAGGAGAGCGTGTCTTGGGAAACGCACAATGGCGTAGTAGCGGCCTGAGGAGGAACCCTGTATTCTTTTTCTGGTTTCCAACCGGCATTATCCCCTTCTTTTCGAACAGCATACAACATTTCGAACATGGCCTTAACGAAACGATAACGTGGCATAACAGCACGGTCAAATTTCTACGGCGCTTGGGGGTGGATGGAGAAGACGAAAAGCTGCTGCGGCTGATGTGAAGCGAGGAGGAGGCAGCCGGAGCGGGGCAGGGATTCCGGGCGCGCTGCGCGACATCAAAGAGCTTGAGCACACGCGTGACGAGGCGACGAAGAAGTCGCGGGCCTGTGGGAAGGTTGCCTAGGATTTGTATGGCGCATTTTGTCGGGCTTGACTTTGTTTCTAGCTGGACAATGAGTGAGTGGATGTCCGGCCTATGTGGCTCCGGGGCCGCGAAGGAGGGGGAAGGGGGGAGGGGGGGGGGAGCCAAGTTGCGAACGAGCCACGTGGGGGACATGGCGGGACTTGATCGGTTGGTGATTCTGCGCACACATGATACCCGTTCTGTTCTTGTATTCATAGACCATGGGGTCATCAGCATGGAGGGTGGCATTCACTTTTCCCTCTTGTCCTTCCGATGTCCGCTAGGGGAGGGGGTGGCGGCGGGAGGTGGCCCCAGAATATACAACTCACATACATTTTGGCACCTACATCCGGGAGGCCCATCAAAGCGAAGACGAGAGAGAAGCATCGGAAGAAGGGATGTAGCAAGCGATCGCATGGATCCCCGTGTCGTGTACCGGCCGAGGTGAAAATACCCATATGTATGAATGCCAGGCTCGCCCTGGTCTCCGGGCGAGTCCTCTCGATCCCCCGTCCCACCCCCCCTCCGGCATAGAGCCGGCTCTCACAGCGTGAAGCGAAAGCGCTCGTCGTCATCCCCGCGGTTTCCCTCGTCCTCGGCGTCGTCGTGGTGCGGGAGCGCGCCGTCGGCGGCGCGGCGGTCGCGCCGGTGGTTCTCGCGGGCCATCCAGGCGCACATGGCGGTGGCGGCGGCGGCGCCAAGCCACATCATGGCGAGGGCGATGGCGTAGCCGGTCCGGTAGACGGGGGCGTCGGTCTGGACGAAAATGTTGGCGGCGATGATGCCGGCCACGTTGCCGACGGTGACCTGCAGGCCCGAGCCGAGGGCACGCTTCCAGTGGCCCGCCAGGTTGTTGGCCAGCCAGGCGAGCGGCAGCGGCGTCGCCGCGTAGCCGCCCAGGGAGACGAGGAAGAGGGCCGCGAATTTGGCGTCGCGGCCCTCGGCCCGCGGGTGCTGGGGCTGGGGCTGGGGCTGGGGCCGGGGCTGCGGTTGGCTGAGCAACACCCCGTACCCGATGGTGGCGACGATGCACCCCAGCAAGATGAAGCCGTACCGGTGCCGCCACCGGTCCGAGAGCCAAGCTACCAGCAACATGCCCACGGCCGATGCCGCGTACACGGGGATCGTGCGGACTTGCGCCTCCTCGGCCCGCCACCCGAACTCGAGCAGGATCGTCGGCATGAAGAAGGTCGTCGCGTAGCCCGTCACCCCCACGCCCATGTACGCGAGCGCCGCAAGCCAGATTTTGGGGTCCGTGAGGATGAGGCGGAGGGAATGCTTGTTGAGGGTACTAGGACGATTCGTCCGTCAGCCGGCTTTGCGACCTTGACTGACGACACGGGGGAGAGACGGCCGGGCGACACTTACTCCATGCGCCCCAGTTCGGCACCGTCATGGACGAGACGGCGCCTGAGCAGATCCTTTTCCGCCGCCGAGAGGAACCGGCATTGGTCCGGCCAGTCCACAATCAAGAAGGCGGCGAGGAGCGCGACCAAGGCCGTGACCGCGCCTTCGATGATGAAAATCCAGCGCCATGCCGCCAGGCCAAACGTTCCGCCCAGCTTGGCGAGCGCATAAGCGAGCGACTACAGCAGACAAGGGGTCAGCTCCGTCCGGAAGGCATGGCGAGACCATGGCAAGCCGATGGGGCCACGGAAAGGGCACCCACCCCGCCAAAGGCACCCCCGACAAGCGTGGAGCAAAAAAAGAAGCTCATGCGCGTCTGAAACTCGTGCCGCTTGTAGTACATGGAGGTCAGATAGACGATGCCGGGCAGCACACCGGCTTCAAACACGCCGAGGAAGAAGCGCAACGTTACGAGAGCCTCATAAGTGTGTACGAAACCCATGCACATGTTGACGAGGCCCCAGCAGAATATGAGCCCCGAAAGATACCATGATGGCCGGACCTTGCAGATCACCATGTTGCTGGGGACCTCGAGGAGAACATAAGGGATAAAATAAACCTGAGATCCCCATCAGCACTGCACACAACCATGGTGCCGCGAGAGTCCAGGACGAAAGGGGTCGACTGACAAAGAGGGCAATATTGAACCGATTCCCGCTCAGGTCCAGGTCCACGTCTAGCCCCTGAATTCGTGCATTGCTGATGTTGATGCGATCGAGAAATGAGAGCATGTAAATTACAAAAAGGATCGGGTACACGTGGAAATCAATCTTTCGGAGCAAACGGCGCTCGGCCCGGACATCGAGATCGACAGTGTCCAACGTCGCGAGGGAACCGGGAGAGTCGTTCAACGGATCCTCGGGTGCGGGCAGAGCGCCCTTCTCCGGATTTGCCATCGGCGTCACAGTGGAAGCAGAGGATTCAGACGAAGGCTTCGTCGAGGGCAACATGACGATTATCCTCTCGGCCTGCGAGTGATTTTGGACCGGCAGCCTATATGGCGGAAGACGGTATATAACGCTGTTTGTGCTGCCAGCTAGTTTCGAGGAGGGAGCCGCATGCCGCCCGACGAAAAGTTTAGGCGAGGGAGATGGCCAAGTCGACATTCAGGCGACTGGAAAACGGGGAGATGTGATATCCGCCGGGGCCCCTGGCCGAGAGTGTAAAGGAGGACGTCGGAATGGACTTACTTATTTATCCACTCAACACCCCCGGGTTTTCATAATGACAAGAGGCAACGCCACGATCGGGCGGTCCAGGACGATGGGGTCGATGCATGCTTCCCAAATCCGCGAATTTTAATAGTTTGCTCGTATGAACCTGGGTAGGTACAGCTGTCAAGCTGAGCGGGCACGCTACGCCATGCGATGCATGTTCCAGGTAGCGGCAGCAAAAAGTTACACAGCCCAATGGTCACGGCCATGAGCAAGAAAGTTGGGTTGTGGGCGTGCTGGGCCATTGTCTAGCACGTATGACAGCCAGATAAGACATGTTCATCGGACACAGGAGTCGGGCAAAGGGGCTGGGATGGTGGGTAGCCGCTTTCCACAGGAGCCGGGAAAACCACGCACAAGAGGGCATGTCGTCGTTGGAAACTGAGACATTGCTTGCTCCACGCAAAATACTGCGGCTAGTGGGGCACCCCAAAGCAGCCCGTGACAGAAAGCGGGATTCCGGATAGCCTTGAAGCACCTTCATGTACCCGGGGGGGGGTTGATCCTCGACCGCCGGGGAGCCCTGAGCGGCAGTTGCTTGCAGTCTCAGCATGCGAGTAGACCGTACCAAACCGGCACACTAGGCGATCGGAGAGAGAGATCAGGCGTGGGGTACTTCGGGTGGTTTGCCGATCCATAGCCTTTCGATCCATGGGCTGTGCCTGGATGGCGGAGCCGTCAGCGTCGAGATGGCATCCGGACCAGGTACCCATGGAAATGAGCAGTCAGGTTTGGAAAGCAGCTGTCCAGAGAGACGGGCGGGATGGGATCCATTGGCGAGCCGGCCGACGGGCCCGGATCAGCCGTTGCCCGCGAATGCCGCGCTCCGCCGATGAAGATCGTCAAGTCCACAGCAGCAGCCCGGCCGCGGTATTAGTAATGCGCTTTGCTGGTCGGGTTGATAGCCGCGATCGCAACCCAGCAAACAACAGCCCGTACCCACCCTCGTGCTTCTGACCGAGGCCCCAGGGAATACGAGTTGCAAACGCTACGGCGACGTGCCTATCTGCCTGTCTTCTCGTGTCACCGGCCGCGCTGGACATGGGTGGGTTTCCAACAGCGCACTCGGCAGTATTGCTCGTTGGCCCGTGGCGCATAACGCAGATGGTGCATTGGCGAAGATGATTGCTAGACAGCCAGCCTTACCCAGTGTCATGTTCCGACTTCTCCGCATCTGCCGCATTTTGAAGTGCGCCGGAATCAGAATGTACGACGTAGCTTCGTTCAGAAATCGGGCTGATGCGACCGTCTGCAATAGTAGCCCCCCCCCCCCCCCCCCCCCCCCCGCGCACACGGTGGTTGTCGTCCGAATCTTTGATGTGACAGGTTCCCTTCCCCGTCTCCCGAGATCGGGGTTGCGTCTTTCGGTTCGACGTCCGATTGCCAGGGTTTTCAGATCCCCGAAGCCCTCGGTTGCGCCACTCGTACCCCATGCAGGCATACAAGCTCTACTCGCAGCGCTTGGCAACGCCTCCGAGCGCCACGGCCTAGACCTTCGATGCTCATACAGCCCCCCCCCCTGCTCCGTTCCTATTAGCTCGAAATTGCTCGGGACTACGCGTAGACTTCGGACCGCCTGATTGCCCAGCCATACGGACGCCTCTCCCCCATGCGTGGTTTTCAAGGGGCGTATCATATTCCCCAGATGTCAGCGGCCCGGTGCTTGCTGCAGCGTTCCGCCCGTACAGACTCCTCCATGGGGTGGTGCAAATCCAGACGAATACCGAGGCGCAGTTTCGTCCGTGAACTTCGGTTGATGCACTCGGGGCCGATGGCGGCAGGAGCTTGTGGCGGCCCAGATGTGTGTGGTACGCTGAGATGGTGCTGTGCAACTTACCTATCTTGTCCGCCAACCAGGATTTGATGCTGTATTGGAGAACCGGGGGGTCTTATTCCTCTCGTCCTAAGCCGTGGCGCTGCCCGATCTCCGCTCAGCTCATCGCTCCGTCTGGCCGGTCCGCAGCCGGAACCATAGAGCAGAGGGACGACCCTCGATGCGGTCGAGAACGACAGACTTGTTTATAAATTCGGGAAGACCGTGTACCTCGTCGTCATTGCTTGAAAGGAGCAGGGCCGTGGTCTACAGCGATGGCATCCTTCGGGTGGATGGCGGTTAAAGGAAGCAGAGTGTTCCGCTGTTAGTCCCACAAGATGTCCCCGGGCCCATGCCTGTGGCAGGCCGATGTTTGTCATCAGCGCGGCCGGATGATAAAATGTAGATGGAAAGATCGATGTCTTTCAACCCAGCGAGTCTGCTTCCTCATTGCCAATACGCCACGTTTGACGTCGAGATCTGGAGGTGGTTGAGTGCGTGCGGGGCAGGCAGGACACAAGTGCCATGACTGCCTATCCCACGCCAGAAGGCAACTTCGCCTTTGCGACACACGGAAAGCGCATAAGCTGCGACAGAAATCGGAAGGAGGGGCGTTGAAGAGCCCCGTCAACCTATCTCCCACTTCTAGTTCTGTGGTCTTCCCTCCGCATCGTCGGTCATCGAACTGTTTGTCGTCACCACCAAGCCACTCCAGCGACGTTCCATCCCAGTCGGTTTTGCCTCTGAATTCACTGCTCCGAGCTGATGCGGGGGCGGCATCCTGTCGTGATACATGGATGTGAGATTAGTCGGCCCCGTGTCGCGTCTCTGCTGCCTCTCGTGCCGGGCAGGTCGACCGAGTAGCAGCACGCACTGCCGACATCTTATTCCGTTGCGCAGCGAGTATCTGATCCAGTGCTGGGTATCGAGGCTCCGGTGTGTATTCAGAGCTGGGGGTCACCGGGAGTCCGAAGACCAGCCCAACCAGCTGTGTTGCTTCAAGTTCCCAAGCCCAAGTCCCCTGTTTTGTCTGCCTATCTTTTGACAACAGGTACCTCGTAGCGGTCTCTTAACTATTTCCCAGGCCACCTACCCCTCGAGCATCTCCCAAGCAACCGCCACACGTTTTTTCGAGTCTCTGAAACCTTGCACGCCCTCAGATGATGCCAAGATGGACATCGACTACGCCCAAGAAACCAACGTGCACCAGGTCTTCGTACCTTGCATCGTCTTCTTCATCGTCTCACCTTTCCTGGTCGGTACCCGGCTCTGGTCCCGCACGCGCAAGGGAGGGAGACTCGGCCCGGCTGACTACACGATCCTCGCGGCGCTGGTAAGCCTGACCCTGTCTCCCTTTCGCCATGGCGTCCCTGAACTGTTACAAGGTGTTCTCGCTCTCGTCGGGCGCCATTCTGATAACCGCTTGCGAACATGGCTATGGACGGCACTGGGATATCTTGACCTCATCCCAACAACGGCAGTCCCTCAAGTTCTTCTACCACTCACAGTACATCTACAAAGCCTGTATTAACCTCACCAAAACCTCTATTCTGCTTCTCTACCTGCGAATTTTCAGCAAGGTGAAGTGGTTTCGATGGACCTGTATCGGTATGATCTTCATTGTCACCTTTTACTGCATCGCCTCGGTCATAATTACGATTTTCCAATGCCATCCCATCCAACGAGCCTGGGACAGGAGCGTCGACGGATCTTGTATCGACAACGGAAAATTCTGGTACGCCAACGCCGCCTACTCCATTACCACGGACCTCATCATTCTCTGCATACCCATGCCATTGGTCAAGAAACTACAAATTCCCAAGGTACAAAAAGCGGCCCTCACCATGGTTTTCATGCTTGGTGTCTTGTGAGTGGCCTCAGCTCCCCATTTGCTTGCCTCGTGTGCGTGTCTGACCCGGGCAGTGTCGTCATAACATCGTGCCTCAGAGTCACCACTATTGATGTCCAGGCCAAGACTCCCGACAAGACGTACGACATCTCCTCCACCATGTGGACGGCCATCGAGATGAACGTCGCCATCGTATGCGCTTGCCTGCCGCAAATCAGACCCTTGATCATAAAACTGTTCCCTAGATTGATGCCCGGTTCCTACCAGAATGAGCGTTCGGGCTTTGGAAGCCCTTGGAGCCCGTGGCCTCCCTCGGGCTTTAGCAAGGCTTTCAGCAGCCCTGCCAAGAGTTGCGAAAGTCGGTGGCCCCAGCATGAAAACCATGACGGCATTCCGCTGTCGAGTTTCCGAAGACCCGAAACCGGCTCGGAGGAGTACATCCTGTCCGAGGACAAGACATCGCCGACGTTGAACATCCAGAAGACGGTACGATACAGTGTCGAGTACTCCAAAGACCGATCCAGTATGGGTGGAGAGTAGACGGACAAGCAGGCAACCGAGGACTTGCCCTGACGAGGCAACTTACTAAAGGGGATGGGGCGCCCCTGTCCCAGAAATCTGTACCCGAGCAAGAGGTTCAATTTGTCTGCTTATTCATGACTTTGCTACAGCTTTGCACATACGCTTGGTGGCTGTCTGGCCGAGGATGTGTAACTAGGAAGATCAAGATCATGGATATCACTGATAGGTAGCGGATAGACTCGAGTCGCCCTCAAAAGGCCAAGCTTGTTACGGAAATCCCTTCGTCTGCGTGGTTAGCATTGGGATGAAACAGTATGCCATCACATCCAAGAGACGATTGTACCGCTCTGGACTTTGATGTGCATCCCCCGTGCTGATTTGTCCCAGATCCGGTTGGGGCGAATGGTAGCCGGCTGGCGCGGACACGGTCCACGGGAGTGTCTCGTTTGCAATGAGCTAGTAGTGAAGGCTTGGCACTCGCCGAGGCAGCGCGTCATCCCTGGTGGTGGCGCCTCCGCGGCTCTCATGATCCCCCACGCGGTGGCTCGCCGTTATTACTGGCCGGCCCGTCCAACCATGCACACGACGGTCTCCCCTCCCCTCGGCCGGCACAAAGTGCCACACTTGCCAAGGCCGTCGATGGCCGTCCCACCGTCCCACCCGCGTCTCGTCCGTAAGCATTAGCGCGCCCAGAGCGCGAAGGTCGTAGCAGTTCATTCGAGGGTGCGCTCGGTGGTACTTGAGCACGTGTGTACCGGGGGGCCGTGGTCGTTGAGGGTCCGCCCGTGTGGGGCAATGGAACGCAGGCCAAGTCTGGGGTTTAGGGGGGTTCGCGCGGGGGAGGACCGGATCCGGCAGTTGAGAGGATTCTGGGGGGGGGGGGGGGGGGAGAGAAGAGGGTGGTGTGTGTGCGCGCGGGTGTGGGCGTGGGTGTGGGCGTGGGCACGGGTCTACCCCCCAATCGATCGCAGACGAAAGATTTTCCCTCGGCGCCTACACCAGCGTCGTATGCTATTCAGTCGCAAGGAGGGGCGGGAAAGGCCTGCCTCGCCCCTACGGCCGGCTTCCGTGCAGTTGCTAGAAGCCCGCCCGGGGCCTATCCCAGGCCCCCTAGCGGTGGAAGAGCCCCTTGAACACGTGATGGCGAAGACGTGGGGGTCCGCCCCGTTCCCCTTGGGGCGGCTACGACCCGGCTAGGGCTGAACCAATTCCTCGGGCCGCCGAGATGCCATGGGGGAAGGGGGGGGGGTCTCTTTTACGTAATATCGTGAGGCCCCGTGCGCGGGATTACGTACTGGCGCGTGGGGGAAAACGGGCTCTAGCCTGTCTGATGTCAACGGAGAGCAGCCGTAAAGAGCGCGGTCGGGGTCGAGGGGTTCGTACCCAGCGATAGAGAGAGGGGGGCGATGGGGGGGGGGAGGGGGAAGGGTCGCAGTTGATGGAAATGACGGGGCGATTCCGGAACCTGTGCCGCTTCGGCGGGAGAACCGGGGCCCAGAACCCGGCATCTGGGAATCCAAGCTGCTGGAAGCATCTCCGACATCGTAGCCAGACGCCGACATCGCCAGCCCGGTCCTCGGCAGGGGTGGGTCCGGGAAAGGGCCTCTGCCGCCGACCGCCGACGACGACGCCATCATGGCGGGGACGGGATCTGCGCCTCGATGAGAAATAAGGAGGCGTCGGCGCTGCCTACATGAGGGGAAGGGTACGCACACGCATAATGGCAAAGCGGCCCGTATCGCTTACCTTCCCCGGGTGGGGAGGGGGAATCCGCGTTGGGCGTGGGCTGATGGTCTCGCGATCATGGGCCGGGCGCGCGAGATCGTCACGAGGTCCGGAGCCCTCCCCCCCCTCCTGCGGCGCGCACGAGCATCCCCACCTCCGGGGCGCCGCCAAGTCGCGACGGGGCGAAGTGGCCGTCACGTCGGAGAGGGGGGGTAGGTCGAACACGGCAGGGCTCGCGGGCGACGAAGCGCGCCTCCGTTGGTGCCCCGCTTCAAGGCGCGTTTGACGCAGCGAAAGAGGGAGAGGGGGGGGGAGAATTAGGGAGGTCCTCTCGTGGCCATGGAACCAAGGCACCATGCGTGCGTGCGTGTGTGCGGAGCGGGAATCGAGCCAGTCTTGGGAACCCCCCGGGCCGCCAGGACTTCAAGTCGGAGAGTGTGCAGTCAGAGACCGAAAGAAAAAAAAAAAGACAAACAGGGAAGAGACGCATCACGCGCACGCCCGAGAGGTGTAAGACAGGAACCCGCGAGTTCTCTCATTGTTCCGTTCTTGGCTAAGTATTACAAATTCTGTATAGGGCTGAGTCTAGAAAAGAGAGGGAGCCAGAAAGAGCCAAATGAAAAGAAGCCAAAACCTGTCTGTGTGGAAAATGGCCCATCGTCATGTGTGTCGTGCATGGCCGCATGTCCCGTTTCCATGCTGCCATGCATGCCTGTGCCAACCATCCCCCGCCAACTAGCGTGATTCCCCTTTCCCCTTTTATCCAGGCCCGAGTGTCATCCCTCTTGCCTTGCCTCCCGAAAGTTTGGGTATAATCATGTTGAAAGGGTCGGAAACTGAGGAGGGGATCGAGACCTCGCCCCCGGAGGGGGAGGCCAAAGCCCCCCATCCAACCCCGGAACCGTCATCCATCACCGGAATGAAGACGACACGAAGCGAAACCGAAAATAAATCAAAAAACCGAGAGCGCCGTGCCATGAGTGTTGCTTGCTGATGTGTCTGGAAGCAGATCGAAATGAGCGGAAAAAGCACGTTGTGAGAGAGAGAGCGGACGCGTGGGCTTGGGAGCGCCACGCTCTCTTTAGTGGTCGTTGACGTCCTCGTCGCGGCCCGGGTACATGATGTCCTGGACGATGACAGCCCGGATCAGGCTGTAGAGCACGAAGCAGAACATGAGGAGCAGGCAGATGGACATGCCCGAGGCCACCCAGCGCACCGTCTCGTTCTTGATCTCGTTGGAGATGGTGATGGTGGCCAGGATGAAGCCCGTGTTGGGGAACACCATGGCCCACCAGCCGAGGTGGAAGTACTTGGGCGGGCTCGAGATGACGGCGATGACGGCGATGAAGAACCACCAGAGGGCCAGGGCCCAGAGGAACACGGCCGCCACCACGGCCATGGTGCGCAGTCCAACGACGTCGATGATGCCGTCCATGCTGTGGTCGAGACGGTCGGGGAGGCCGTTGGCCATGCCAATGAGGGCCAGCGCCGTGAAAGCGGGCGGTCCGACGCACATGAACAGACCGGGGCGGTGCTCGCGGTTGGGAAGGCCTGGCGCACGAGCGGCTGTTAGCTTGTGTCCCGAGTAACCCGGGAGGAGAAGGGGGGGGGGGGACATACCGGCCTGCATAAGGCGTCCCACCATGTGAGAGTACATCATGAACGACACCGAGATGCCCAGACCCTGGCACGTCAGGCCGGCGATGACGATGGGCACGGCCGTCTCGTCGGGCTGGGTGTCGGCGATGACAGAGGCGATGGTACCGGAAAGCATGATGGGGAAGATGGGCAGAATCCACGTCGGCATCATGGTGGTGAGAGCGAAGCTGTGCGCAGCGAAGACGTAGCTGTACTGGCCCACGGCAAGCATGAGAGTGACGATGACGTACAGCCAGAAGGAGGCATTCACCGCCCACGTCAGCGCTGTGTCGCCTTCGGGGATGGCGTAGCGCTGCGTGCTGGTAATGAGCGTGGCGATGGACAGGAAGAAAGTCGGGAAGAAGAAGCCCTCGCGTTCGTGGGACAAGGAGCGGGCAAAATCGCCCTTGTGGAGCAGGAACCGCGTGACCATGGCACCACACAGGCAGGTGAAGATGATGATGTTCAGGATGTAGACGAAGAGGCCGATCTGACGCAGGCCGGGGAACTGGTGAGGCTGGGCGAAGATGAGCAGCGATAGACCGCCGGTACTCATCGAGAGCGTGAACCAGGCCCAGGTGAAGTGGTGCAGGCGCTGCTTCAGGCCCAACTTCGGCCGGTTCGGGTCGTTGATGTCGATGTGGTGGGCATCGTGGCCCTTCTCCAGATCCCCGTGACCCTGCTTGCCGTCCTTCAACGAAGATGCCGTCGAGTTGACCTGCGTCTCCGTCATGCCTGTGCTCAGCCGCCGCTTGTCGTCCACCGGGAAGCCGTTCATCGTCGGTTGCCGGGAAAACTGCTGTAGCGGCTGGGGCTGCATGGGGTGACCCGGATGCGGCGGTTGCTGCTCCTCCTGCTGCTGGTATGAGAACTGGTTGGCGTTGTAGTTGTAGTCGTTGTTGGGGTGCGACGATGTCGACGACGGGGCGGCCTCGAAGACTGATGACCGTCCGGGCTCTCCGTATGCGAAGGAGGCACCGCCGTATTGCGTCTGGGGAAGAGTCCCTGCCATTGCTGCGCCGGGCAACTGATCTTGACACGAAAGTGGTACGGGTGAAACCAGATTGGATGGTTATCGTGAGTGAGAGACGGGAAGAAGAGGAGCAAACAGAGAGGGTAAGAAAAAGAGGACGACGAAATGTCTGCCCACGCTGGTTTTGTTTTTCAGTTTTCTGGTATGATGAAGAAAGTCGAGAAAGGAGATAACACGAGACACAGCAAGGAAAGCACACGACTATAAGGGAAGAGTACCGGACTCCGAACGAAATAAAGATCGATTCCAGCGACAGTGGTTCCAGGACGATCCTCTAGATAGTGTGAGCCCGTCGTATCGGGACCCCATCTCCTTTATGACTCGGCCAGCCCGTGGACCCAGCAGGCGAGCGCCAAGGAATGAGAAACAGCGACCAAAATGGTAACGGGCCTCCCCGCCAAGACGTTGGTTTAGGCATGAACCCAGGAAGCGTCGAAGCAACAAGGGGGAGGGGTGGGTGGTTCAACGAGCCCGCCCGCTACGACGGCGGCGGTGCCATCCACTAGTCCGTGCAACCCCAATACGGCTACTCGTACTGCTCGAAGGGGTAACGACTCGGTATAGCTCCCTGGCCGGGGGGTGGACCGGACCAGGGCGTGCCTCTGTCCCTCTTCAGTCCCTTTGCGCCAGTATTCGGGCGTAGCAGTGCCCCCGCCAAGGTTGCCCGTCTGGAAGCGGACCGTCTGACCCAGGGAGCCCATTGGCCCATGGGGTTGCCGGGGTGGACGGCAACAGCCACTTGAGCTGGCCGGCAACTCGCAGAGGCTCGCGGCCATTGGTGCTGGCGTGGACCGCGTCAGTGACAGCATTTGAGCCTCCGGGTAGACGAAACGGCCAAGGCGCGTGAAGACGAGAATAGCAAGGACGACACCTGGAGGGTGCGACGGAGGAACAAGAAACAAAACGGATCCACGGGCTGCAGCCGGCGTGGCGGCCAATCGGGAGAGCGGGCCCGGCGCAAGGATGCAGGGCAGATCTTAAAAAAAAAAATAAAACCTCTCGTGGGCGCTGCCAGAACGATTGGGCGGTAGGATCCGGGGGGCCTGGCGGCGCCCTCGCCCCCCTGGCGTTTCCGTCCGACCACGATTGTCCAGGGAGCCAGCGCAACTCCCAAACTCGATAGTGACACAGGTTTGTGGGGCCGTGCCGAGAAAGCAGTGCCCCCTCCCCTGCCAGGCGAGCTCGAGGGGCACCAGGGCCCCGGCACTTGAAGCACGAATGGAGCCCCAGAAGGCCTGGTTGGTTGGCTGCATGGGCGCACGCTGAGGCTCTCGGGCACCCTCGTCGCCAAGCTGCCGTGGGTTGTCTTGGCGAGGGCTGGAAGCGTTGGCCAAGTGGCCCCGACAGGCATGGTGGAGTGGGGGCAATTAGAGCAACTGTTTCGCGTGGGGGGAGACAGCGACGTGAGGCCCCCCCGACATGTCCCAACGCTGGTTGAGCGCTGGCTGCGTGGCTGCCGCTGTGACGACCGCGTTGCAGGCCCCGCGAAGGTTGTGACGACGACGACAGATTTAGAACGGGTCTGCTGCATCGGGGCAGGCTTGTTTCAGCAGGCTCTGGAGGGGTCCGGTGCTCCCCATGGGCGGCGAGAAAAGAACGGAGCGAGTCATTGGAAACACGACCGATGCCGAGGGACACCACCAGACGGGCGGGCGTCCCAGCGAACAAGCACGGCGACGCAGGCGTGGATACGGGATGGGGACGGGCGGATGCGGATGCTCTGACGGACGACGCTGGCGTGAGAACACATGGGGGGAGGAGGGATGGTGGAGGCGTGGGCAGCTTGACAGGTGCGACTTGCGCCAGTGGCGCCTGGGTGGCTGACACGACGTCAGCAGGAGGGGCGGGCTCCGGTAGTCGCCAGGCACCGCCGGGCACAAGGCGGCACTGACGAACAAGGCGCGCGTGTTCGGTTCGTGGCCCATGGAGACGAGCGAGGCCAGGGCCCTTGGCATGGTGGCGAGCGTGCTGTCAGTCCTGGGCTGCCGCCCGCAAGCTCTGTTGCGAACCCTACACGTGGTACGCACGGCACATTCTATGGGGCATGCGGGACGAAGCACGGGCATACGCACTGCAGTGCGCGGCCGCCTGCCAAGCAGCCAGAGGGAGACGCCGCCGTCGATGATGTGACTCTGGCCTGTCTGACTACGGCCAACCGCGAGATGGATTCGGCGCTTCTCTCGACCAGCGGCCAGAACTCCCTTGGGCCGTCCCTCGAACGGTGGGTATACCCCACGACGATGCACCGATGGCTGGACGGACAGATGAGATGGGCTTCTTCGGCCCTCGTCTCCTCCCCTCTATACCGACTTGGGTCCCTGGGCAGTGCCCAGGTAAAGAAGTAGATAGCCACCGACCGGGCTCCCCACGGTGGCATCTGGGCCTACCATCTGCGTCCACACCTACCTCATGCCTGGTCCGGGATTTTGCTATTCGCCCTGCTGCTGCTGCTGCTGCTGCTGCTGCTGGGTCTGCTCTGCCTCCGTGACCCGGCCCCCGACCAGCTAACTAGTTAGTAGCTGACGTGCTCGGCAACGTGCACCACCCGGCCTCTGGGCATCAAGCCCTCGGTGTTGCGAACGGGCGTGGCGCGGAACTCGAGCTGCACCGCCAAGCGCGGCGAACCTTTGTCGACCGGCAGCGTGTGGATGCCAAAGTGCAGGTCCAGGAGGGCCGCGATGCTCTCCTGAATAATGGTGCTGTGGGCCGCCACCGTCCGCATTCGCCCGTTATGGGTAACGCCCGCCGGGCAGCAGAAGGTCGCCAAGTCCGATTCCATCCGACGGGCATTAATGCAAGCAATGTATACCTGGTACGTCTCCTCCATGCGTGATGCCTCGATGCGGACCGCGGGCGTCCGCAGCAGTGAAGGGGGCAAACCCTGCGAGATTGCCCTCGGCCCCGGCCTGCTCCGACTACGACATTCCAGCGTTGCTTCGCCCCTCGTGCCTGGCGCGCACGGAAGGCATCTTTGATTGCCTGTCGTCTCTGAACCCCCCAGACGGCTGCTCACTGAACATCAGCCTGCCCCGTGCGGGCCCGGCACTTGGGCCTGTTCCAGCAGCCGACGTTGGGCGGCGACGGACCCCTGCGACCACCCAGAGCTTGCTGGCCAGCGCCCGCGTCTCCCGGTCCGCGATGAGGTTATCGACGTGCAGCGAGGCCGGGCCCAACGCATCCGCGTCCATGCCGTCGTCGGCGTGGGCGCCGTCGGGAGTAGCCTGCTATGGCTGGAGCCGCGTCCCCCTGGCCGCTCGCGTGGACCGGGCACCGTTGTGCGCGATGGTGGCGTCTACGGACTGCGGCAACGTCGACCAGCGTTGCTCGTCGGCGCAGTCAATGCATGCGCGGTAGATGGCTTCGAGAGCGGAAGACGTCCTAGCGGCTGCCGCAACGGATGGCGCCATGGCTGGCGGCGATGGGGTGGGAGGCGGGTCTCGATGCTTCACGCGTGCTGCGCAACAACGGCACGACTCGTGTGGGCGGTATCAGCACCCAACTGCGCCCACGGTGGTGCGCTGCAATGCTGATTCACATGCTATCTTTGACAGCTGCTGTAGGTCTTGGCGCTGCTAACGGGAACAGGACGTGGTCGAAATTTGGAAAACCACCACCCATGCGCAGCTCATCCGTACCCTGGCCCCTCCCATACAATTCCGCCCAGCGGCTCCACCGCTTATCTCTATCGGTACAACGCAGGCCCGCCTCCGGGCCTCTTGACGATGAAGCCCCCTCTGTCAGGAAGATGGTGCCAATGAAACCCGTTGTGCTTGGCGTGTTGATCACCCACCAGTCTAAGGACCACCGATCGCCGGACGGTTCCCCAACAGGGGGTCTCTGCTTCTTGGCGGCCCTCGCCTGGCCAAGCGACCCAGGGGTGAGGGAGAAAGGGGGACGAGGGACGGAAAAAAAAGCCTTTGCCATGCGAATGCCATGAGATGCCGTGCCCGTTAGCGCTGGTGATGATCTGGGCAGCTGCTTTGTTTCGCCAAGCGCCAACAGCATGCGACGATGAGGGCCGTCTCTCTCCCCGGCCGCGACGCCGGCGCCTGCACGCCCGTGTGGCCGGCGTGCCAGCGCTGCCAGCGACATGATGGCGATGGGCATTGCGTGCATGAAGTCATCGCCATCGCCATCGCCATCACCTCGCTCGCACGCCTCGCTCCGGGGCCGGCGGGCGCGTGGTCCGTAGGGGCCCCATTACGTGTGGCTCGGTCGGTGATCCATATTCCACCCTCTCAGCCGTCAATCTGCCAAGACCAGGGCGCCAAGCCTCCGCTGTCGCTTATCAGCCAGGGGCCGCTTTGCCCCTCTCAGGAGAAACAGCTTGCAACGCAAGAAGCGCGCCAAAGCCGCACACTACGGCTACGTCTATATTTCCCGGAGCCTTGGCATCGCAGCTTCCGTCTTATCGCCAGCACCGTGGAATTCTTGGCGCATCCAACACCAAAGAATGAATTTTCGATTAAGGCCTCCCGCCTCACCGACTTGCTTCATTCGTCCTCACCACCCATACACCCATAGCCCAGTCAGCTGCCCTGAGTGGGCGGAATGCCAACATAGCCGCCGCCAAGTCCCTCTAGTCCAATCTACACAGGACCGGGCCCTCCTCCTCTCGCCTGGGACCCAAACGCCAAGGACGATGATGCCTGCCACAGTTCATCTCTGATACGGGAGAAACCTTCTTGTGCCGGCTTGGGAAGCGCGCGTGGAAAGTTTTCCGCATGCAGAGGTTTCCGCACGCAGAGATCTCCTCGATCGCCTGTTGCTGACGAACCGTGTGTGTGTGTGTGTGTGTGTGTGTGTGTGTGTGTGTGTGTGTGTGTGTGTGTGTGGTGTGTGGGCTGGCCGACTGTGACCTGGGTGGCGACGTGGCCGGCACGTCAACCAGCGTCTGTTGTCGGTGCCCGCCCTGCTACCCATGGGGTTTCGCTCTGCCGGGTTCCATGTTCCCACGGGGTAGGTTTCCGATGCCGTAACGGGCGGGCTCACTCCATGGGCGCCCGGCGTTTCAAACGCCGGGCCCCTCACGGTCCGCCCGCCTATGTGTTTTCCGCCCCTTGGTCTTTCCGCCTCTCTATCTCTCCTCTCGCGCGCGTGTGTGCGCGCGCGTGTGTGGCCCCGTCTCATTTTAGATATCGGGCTCAGCTGTCTGCATCGAGGACCCGACGACTGGTTCATGACTTGGCGCCGTGTCTCACCTGCGCAGGCTCGGCGGGCTGGCAGGCGGGCCGTTGCCATCCTGCTCCTTTCCTTCTTCTCGACCTCCTGACGAACCCGACGGGCAGACAGCCACGCCCCGCCCGCCCGCCCACTGCCGGGTGGGATGCCCGCCGCATACGGCGATCAAATTGGAACAATCTAAAAATCCACGCACTCTACCGCCCGTGCCCTGCGCCTGTCGATCCCGGGCCGCCAGTCCGCGCCCCGTGAGGCCCCTGCGCCCCCGGCTGCCCAGCCCGTACGGCGCCCAACCCAAGGTCCTATGGCGTGGTCTTGCCCATCGCTTCACCAGCGCTCACCTGAAGATCGACAGGGTCGGCGCGACCAGTGCCATCAAAACCAAACTTTGGCTTTCCAGGTGCGCGACAAGCGACAAGGACGACGACGACGCGCGCGCAACCCACCCACCCGGTATGCGCGGAGGCCCCATCGCAAGGCTTCGCCGCACTTGGCACTCTGGACGCGCCGGGGGGAGGGGTTTTTTTTTAAGGGGGACTGCATAGTCGGGGGACTGTTGCCACCCCAGCACACCCACGTCGTCATGGCAAAAAGTTGGCGTCAACTTCCGCCCGCCCGAAAGGGGTCTATCGAAATGATGCCGCGCAGCCGCCCGTGGTTTGTCGTCTTGGCCGTCTCGCACACCCAGGTACCTCGTCAACTGGGTGCGCGCCGCGTGCACCTTGCGCGCACTTCGCAGGGCGGAGGTGAGTAGGACGGCCTTTCCGCTCCGTACTTGATACAGCTTTGAAGATCAAGCCAAGACACGAAGCGTCGGGTCTTTGCCAGCAACACCCGGCGGCCGTCGTCTGATCACGGGCCCATGGGCCGTCGGCAGGCCAGGCCGGGCCTGGGGTTTCCCGGCCCGACGAGAAACCAAACCCCGAGGCAACCACCATGATGCCGGACCGGAAAGGACCGGAGGTTCCCGCTGGCCTCCTGCGTACCTCGTAGCTCTCCTTGGCCGTACATGTGTCATGTCACCCGCAAGAAGCATGGCTGCAGACGCTCTTTCTCATTCCCATATATTACTGAATCTCGGGGGAGGGTAGGTGCAATTGGTAGGCTCGCGTCTCGTGAAGAAAAGCAACCTGCGATCTGTCTTATCCCCGCCTGCATAAGACGTCCTATTAGCTTTAGGGTCATATATCAAGACCGATAGATATCCACGCCAGAGACAAGGAATTTAACCGACGGATTTGGTTCTGTTTTCCTTGGGAGTTCTGGTATATTGATATTGCTTCTCCGGCCATGGTAAATTCTAAACTTAGCTCAATCCGCTACCTGGGCGGCGCGGGCCTCACTTCATGAAAACAGTGAGGGCCATGTAAATAGCAACAGTTCCTAGTTCAAGGGCTGAGTGACTGCGGACTCGAAGATCCACACGAAGCCGCACGTTCTGCGTCTTCTTTGTTTTCTCGGGTGTGACGCCACTATCGTTGGTATGCGCGGAACGGCCCGGGGTGGTGTATTTGCTTTTGGCTGTTTGTCCTCGACCGGTGTCTTCTTTTCTGCTGCTGGTTGCCATATTGGTCTCGGCCCACCAATTCAATGCGCAGCCTGGGTCCCGATTCTGGAATACTGTACGCAGTCCTGCTGGTACGGAAACCAGCCGTCCTGGGGCGCGCGACCATGCCTCGGCGGACACAGGGTGGATAGAAAATGTGAAAGCGTACTTGATTCTACAGGGATACAACGCCGCCGCGCAGGATTTATAATATGTAATTTTATTTTTGCTACGCGTTGGGCCGCGCCTGTTCATTTCCAGGGGTCTTGATCCAGTATTACTATCATGAAGCCCTTACCCCGTTCTCTATAGAAGTATTCACGTCTTACGTTCGTACGTATAAGACAGGTCTTTTATCCCAGTCCCGAAAGGCTCGAAAGCGCTGAAACTGCCTAGTCGCATGAGATCAGGCAAGCCGTAAGTAGTGCCATGAGAAGAAAGAATTTTGCGAAAGTGGCAATTGCCATGTACTTGATTGGCCGTTTACAAAACGAGATTTTGGGTCCTTTGATTGGCCAAACCTGCGTCGGTGATTTCACCACGGCCGCCAAGAAAAGGCATCTGCCTCTGGGGAATTTACACCAGCAGACATGCGACAGATTTGGATTTTCATCCGTTAAGCCTGGATGTGATATCCGTTATGGGAGGGTCTGCAAGGGGGGTCCAAGTTACTGGACACATTCGCCATGGGTACTGTAAATCATGACCGCCTGATACTGAAAGTGAACGGTCAATGCCCATTACAAAAAGCAGTCAACGAGGTAGCATCTCGCGATTTCAAGGGTTTACGTAATACAAATGTCATTTTTCATAATGCCCCTTTCGAAACAAGGTGACTTTCCCCTCTCCCAGAGTTTTCAAGAATCTCACTTGACATTTTTCTATGCCGAGATATGCTGCGGTTGAGCACGCTCGGGGCTCACCCAAAATGTCCACGCGGCCAATCATCACAACAGTTGCTATGACGATAATGAGATGGCACGTCACCTTGATTCAGCATAATGGATACGTCTGGTCGTATTCGTATGAAGGGCACCCTTCTTCCCGTCTCGGTTACAGGCGCTCCGATAAGTACGTATCAGCGTCCTCTTACGAGACCGGCCTGCAAATTTGGCTCCCCATCTCACGCCGCAATATTCTTCATCACTGGAAACCCGCCCCCAACTGGACATGAAACTTGGCGTTTGGCCATCATTGACCAGGCGGGATCGAATCCCGATGCTAGTCAGCTACGGCGCTTGCGTGAAGTCACATCCCCAACAGGAACATCATTGGATAAGTTCCATGTTCGTGCCGGTGATCGCCGTCGCCTCCGCTTTCGCGGAATCGTGGCTGCGGAATCGACGGCTGTCCTCCGGAGCCGTCGCAGATTTGAATTATTAGGGGGGACTAGGTTCGGGTGGTGCGAAACGGCAACCATCGCGCCAACCCGTCATGATGGAAAACCAGGTCAAAGTAAAAACAGATGGCTTTCTGGTGTTCCCCAGCTTCCAGGGATGAATTACAGCAGGGGCAGTGTAGCACAGTCCAGGGCTGCAAACCGCGGCATTCCGAGGCGCGCTCCGGCCGAGACCTGGTCGCCCACGAGCCGTGAGGGGTGGACGAGAGCCCAAGCTGATGCTTGGCCCGTTTGCTTGACAAATCCGGCATAGGATGAAAGCCGGCGCAGAGATGGTAGAGGCGGTGGGCTCCTGGCCACCTGCACCACCTTTCGGCCTCCCCGGGGCCTCCCGCTGCGGTGCAGGCCTCGCCGTCGTCCGGCCCGGGGGGTCGGGGGCGTCGCGCGGGCTGCTGCAGCCGGACCGGGATGCCGTACAGGTCTTTCCAGGGGCACGGCATGCTTGGCTGGAGGTCGCGGGCTGCGTGGGCGGTCGGTATGGAGTCTCCCCGCCGCTGGCCGGGTGGCCATCCGCTGGCCACCCCCGCGTCGGCCGACTCAGAACCTGCCCACCGCCCTGCGAGGGGGAAACCCCGAACCCCTTAGCCCAAAGGCAATCAGAGCGTGGCGTCGAAAGCTTCACCGCCCGGCCGCTCCAACCTACGGTCCACATCAGTCCACGGCCAAACCCAATTGCAGGACAGTATCGTCGCTCAGGCCCCCTCGGAAGCCCGTCTGCACCCGTGAGCTCACCCCGGCCGCGCGATGAGCCATCTCGGGCGTTCTGTGCCTTGCCCCGCCGGCCTATAAGACGTCCAAGTGCCGTGGCGCCGTGGCCGTCTCGTGGATAATGCAATGGCAGCGGAAGAAAGCCCGTCGGGAGGCAAGAGATTTCTAGCGCCAATCACGACACAACGGTGTCGCCTGCAGCGCATCCTCATCAAGCCGCAGTGTGTCAAGCTGCCCCCCCCGGCTTCCCTGCTTGCTGGCATCGCTACGGCCTCTGAACATTCGCCAAGGCTCTTGAACAAACCCGGGCTATCCTCATCTGTTCCCCTCGCACCGGGGCTGGCTTTGGATTGGTGTCCATCCTCGGCACGGTCATCATGAACGAGAAGAAGCAACAATATGCCCGCGACGGCGGCCTGCCGCCCTGTGAGCCCCTCCTGCCCAAGACGTTTTACCGCTCAGAGAAGCAACTCGATGATGTCTCGACCCTTAGTAGCTCGAGCCACAGAGACTGGTCTTGCCCTCCGCCCGTAGACCAACACACCGATCTCTACGGGTACCCCTGTCTGCCGCAGACACTGCTGCCTCCCGGGCCCCCCCTGCCCGTGCCCTCCAACATCGAGAGCGATCCGCAGCCGGTGCAAAGGGTTGGGACCGAGGCAGGCAAACAGCCCAGGGGGGCCAGAAGAAAGAGGCTTCGGCTTCACTGTGGGAGATTCTGGCCTTGCTATGTCATTGCTCTAGTGGTTTTCAACGCCACCTTCCTCCCCCTGCTGTGAGTCCACCACCCCCCAACATCTCAGCGCTTGGGAGGACGACCCCAAGAGTCTTGTTGACCGCGCTGCAGCTTCCTCAAGATCGTGCCGGCAATCGCGCAGCGTATGGTGGATGGCATGGACCTGCCCCTCTCCAACACCACGCTCCGACTTGTATCGGCCAATACGGTGGCGGTGGGCGTTGACACGGCTGTGGACATGCCTAAGGGGATCAAGGCCAGCGTGGAAAACTTTACGCTATCCCTCTACAACCCGGAGACCCAGGGGGGCTTCTTCCCTTACCTCCACCTGCCCGTGCCCGCCATGACGGTCGACGGCTACACGGACCTGAACCTGCCCGAGCAGACCCTGCGGGTCGCCAACACGACCGAGGTAACCCGGTTCCTCAACCAGACGGTGACGGCCGAGAGCGCGCAGGTCGGCGTGCGCGGCGATGCGAGGGTGCGCCTCGGGGCGCTGCGGTTCTCGATCCGGGTGGACCGGAGCCTCTCGCTGGCGGCGCTGAACAACCTGCAGGGGGTGGCGATCGACGACCTCGACCTGGTCCTGCCGCCCGGGTGGGACGGCACCAACCTGCGCGGCAACATCACGATCCCGAACCGGAGCGGGCTGACGCTGGACCTCGGCGACGTGACGCTCAACATCCTGGCGGGCGAGGAGCCCATCGGCCTCGTGACGCTCGTGGACCTCGCGCTGGCGCCGGGCACCCAGCGCCGGCCCTTCGCGGGCACGCTCTTCATCGACCGCGCCCTCACCCACCTGGGGCCGCTGGTGCAGCAGCAGACCGGCGCGCTGGCCAGCGGCCGCCTGACGCTCAACGTCAGCGGCAACGCCACCGTCGTGCGGGGGCAGCGCGTCGGCTACGTCGAGGACGTCCTCGCCCGCGCCCGCATCCCCACCGCCGTCCCCATCACGAAGCTCCTCGGCGAGCTGCTCCACGCCGTCCTGGGCGCCGGCGACGGCGACGGCGGCGACGACGACAGCGAAGATGCCCAAGAAGCCAGCCAGCTTCGCGTGCGCGGCCTCCTCGATACTCTCGCGGCCGGTGCGACCCGCGGCGCCGTCACCGGCGACGTTGGCAAGACCCCCAGCAGGATCGCCGAGTTTCTCGGCGACTTTCGCGCAAACTGAACATCACGCTGGCTCTGGGCGCGTCGCTGATGGACGTTTCCAAGAGCGGCAAGGCCATGCCCTAAGAGCTGTTTGGAGGCGTGGGGCAGAAGGGGGGGGGGGGGGGGGGGCGGGCGTATGATTTCACGTGGGGGCGCGGTGTCCTTCGTTGCGCGTACGAATTCGGTATTGTATGCTCTTTATCTTTACACAAGGCATGAAGGGAAGTGCACCGTTCATGTACCTGCACTCGAGAGGCCGGTGTCACGTCGGATCCGGTTTGGCGAGGCGGTTGCGCCCTACTGGCACGAGCGAGCCCGGTGGCAAGGGAAACTGCGGGAACACAAGCCCGGGAAAATACCATTCATTCCTGCCATCATTACGCATCCCATCCGCCGCACTGCATGAGGGCGCATTCTTAGATAGTAATCGTTTCCTGCGGCAGCACCTCGAGCGGTCGTCCGGCCACGACGCGCGAGTTCGCGTCCATCCGCTGATCAAACTGCGTCGACGACAGCCGGGTCGCCTCAGCGCCGCGCGCCAGCATTTCCTCCTGGTAGACCCGCAGGCCCTCGACGATGGAGGCCCGGTCCGCCTTGTCCATCGTCTCGACGGCGCGGGCGAGGTTCAGGGCGTCCTGCATGGCGTGGCAACCGGCCTCGCCGCGGAAGGGGGGCATAGCATCTACATCCCAGGGGGGGGTGGGGCGTTAGCGCTCGATCCCGCAGTTGCCATCCGGCCGCCTTCTCTAGTCTCCCCAGCCGCGAAGGCCCCGAACGCGGAAAGGGGGGGGGGGACCACCTACGTGCGGCATCACCCAAGAGCGTCACGCGGCCGGCGGGCAGGGCCTCGAGGACGAGGGTATGGAACTGTATGGCGGGCCGCTTGATGGCCGCGGGCTCGGTGGCGTCGACGGGCACGCGGAAGCAGGCGGGCAGGGCGCCGGTCACCCGCTGCGCGTAGGCGAGGAGGTCGACGGCGGCAGCGTTGAGGGTCCAGCAAGTGCCGCGCGCGGCCGCCGCGCTCGGCCACATGACGTACCAGTAGTAATGGCCGGCGCGGCCGTCGGGAGCGACGCGGTCGAGGCCCACGAAGAGATGGCACCGCGACCCGCTCTCCTCCCCGGCCGCCGTGAAGTCGACAATGTACGACGAGTGGCCCAGGGCCAGCTGTTCGGCGAACCGCGCTCCCTCCAGCCACAGGTGCCCGTTGATGGTGGCGGTGCCGTGCGTCTGCAGGGGGTCCGGTCGGCCCCCAAGGAGGTACTTCCTCGCTGTTACGCAGGAGCGAGAGATAAGCGTTAACCCCGGAGGACGCCACGAGGGAAGAGCAGGGCCCAAGACGGACGACGGGTTGGGGGGAAGGGGACGGCATACTAGGGCTTCGGACGCCTTCAGCGCCCACGACGATGTCGCCGGCGGCTTTCGACCCGTCCGCAAAGTGCACAATGACGCCGTCTTCCCTTTCCTCTATGGATACGGCCCTCTTGCCGTACTGGATGGGCACGCGCGTCGACAGCCACTCCCGCAGGCGGGCCCGGTTGGCCCGGACGAACTTGCCCGTCCCGTCGTCGCGGCCGCCCATCTTGACCGGGTTGTCGGCCCGGTACAGGGCGATCTCGGGCACGAGGGCCAGCGGGAGCAGGTGGTTCACCTGCTCGAACGGCGGCATGTCGGCGGGCATGGACGCGTGGAAGTCGTCCAGCATCCTGGGGCGGCGTCCGCCAGTTCAGCCTCGGTGCCCCTCCCGCGGGGGAAACGCGGGCATCGGGTGGGGGGGGGGGGGGCGCAGGGGCCTTACGTGTGCAGAGCAATTGCCCACCCCTGGAGTCGCTCGTGGGAGTCATGGTCGCGCTCGAAGATTTCGTACGCTATGTTCTTTCTTCTCAGGGCCTGGGCCAGGGTGAGTCCGCCCAGGCCTGCACCGAGGATGAGGACATGCGGCTTCGAGGCAGAAAGGGAAGCCATGGCGTGGTTCTCTTTGGTAAAACAACAACGGGCGTCCTTCTCTCCCGAGGCGCATGAAGCGACGCTATACGACGTGATGAGGCTTGGCTAGACCATCGAAACTCCAACGGGCCGATACGCCGCTTATATATGCCATGACTTCCTCCCCCGGGAATTCGCCCTCCGGATAACACGAAGTTATCCTAAAGCCGAGATTCACATCGCCCCGTTGCGGGTAGCGTTTTGTCCGAGATCGTGGCGACTGATGAAAACGGTCTGACATCGCCGCCGCCTGCTAGGACGCTTTTGCATCATCGCGGATAAGTAGGAAGCACGCTAGTGTTGCCGCCGGACTGGACAAAACGAATTATCCGAACTCCGCTCCGTCAGCTCCGCCGAACCCCGATTTAAACCCTATTGGCGTCTACTCGCTCACCGTTTGGCGCCTAGGCGCCTGCATTCAGCACGCGCATCCAGTGCAGCAGCTGGAAGATATGCTCGCTGCGGCACGTTCGGGCTGCGGACACTGTTCTTTCGGATAATTCAAGCCACGGTTTGAACGGGATATGTCTGATAGACTGGTTTAGGAATTATCAAGCCAACCCGCGAAACCTTTATACTGAGGAGTAGGAACGCCACTTCATCGAAGCGGATGATATAGCGAGGCGGGTGTGACACTTTGTCTGCAATATTCTCGGGATTACACGGGGAATGCGAAGAGAGATTTCCTGGCTCAAGATGGCATGGAAGTAGCCGCTGCCCATCGGCATCATCTATACAACAACTTTCACAGGGGCTTTAATGCCCCCAGCCCGAAGTTTTATGCTACCCATTCCTGAAATTTGCCAGACTTGGGCTCCTGGGAGGATGTCAAGTTGGGTAAACATTTGTAAGCCATCAGCCTGCCTCTTTGGTGTAGTTTCAAGTTGTGTAGGACCATGTCGCCCTGGAAGAGATAGGGGACCGGTACCCATCAGCACCCATCCAGAAATTGAGGAACAAAAAAAGAAGCCATGATATTGGGCAATATATTGTTTTCGTCGCGAGGAAGGATGTAGAGTGCGTAATCCAGCGAAAATAGAATCGGAGTAAAATACGAGAACTCGTCGGTGGCCCATTCATCCATGGTTAACCCACTTGTCCGTGGATAAGTTGGCTAATGTGAGACGAGTACCTCGGGCAAGTTCGAGCCTTGGCATGCATTTATATATCCGGTTCCTGCGATCCAGGAAGAAAAACGCCCTTACTCTGCTTGCATCCCGATTTCTCAGTCTACCCTCGGTTGGATTTTTTGTTTCTGAGACCTAGACTTTGCTAGCCCCGTTCCCTGTCATGACCAGTTGACACCATTTTCGCCTCTGTGGAATGAGGCTTCCTACGTAATTAGCTCAATGCCTTTGAGTAAGCGTCTCATGTGATAACCAGTAATAAACTGACACAAAGAGGACCAGCCCCGGCTTGCACAGACGCCGTGTCCACTCAGCGGCGTCCTTTCCCATCCCACTAGCGTCCAGGCAGCAGAATTCCATAGTGGTGGGACACATGTCCCTCGGCTTTCCAAGCTCGGATATCTGCAAGATCTACCAGGTCGAGCCTGGCTTTTGATAAGAGCTCGTCAAATCAACAGCTTTATGGCTACTTGAATAGTTGCGTTTCCTGGTGAAGTACTCTTGAGCCGACTGCCCGATCTAGCCATGCAACTCGCCTAGATTTCGAAACGGGATTAGCCAAAGTGACTGGGATCTCTTTTTATATTCCCAAGGCGATGACTTTGCTTTTTCCGCCCTCGCCGAGTCTCGCTCCTCGACATGTCTCACCAGCATAGCATGCGTCTCACCTACGCTGTAACTCAAGTAGGTACGAAATGCGGGCCACTCTGGAGATAAACGGCTGCCTAGGTAAGTTTGGAGGATCTAGGAGATTCCAGGTTACTGGGCGAGCTGAGTGTCGTCCCGTAGCGGTTCGGCTCCGTATTGTTGGCGGGGCCCCGGCATGCCAACTTTGGCTTACTCTTTGTCTTCATAACTAAATAAGCCCAGTTGCAGACGAGAAGGGCGTCTGGTAGAATCCACAACCATGGCCGTATCTATACGAAGCCTATCGTCATTGGCAAAATCGTGGACGCGGAAAGAGGGGTTCCTTGGCACCGTATAATCCATCATCAAGCCATCCATAACCAGCTTGCCTTGGCACACTTCTGACTTGCAGCGTGTCCCCCGAGGCTAGACGAATGCCCCAAATGCCGGGGCCCAGTAACGGGGCGAGACCAGACGGCCTCTGTCTGCTGGGGCTGCTGCGAGGCTCTTACAGGTGGCATACGCTGCTTAAATGAGCTGGGCCGAAAAGTGTACCAAGCAGCTGCCCGCCCGTGGCACTTGCCCGTATCTGGTCTCGGGGTGTCGGATTCATCGGGAATCCCATGCCAACGGTGCTCTTCCATGTTGAGCTAAGCTGACGGGACGTCGCACGCTCGCCAAGAGTGAATGCGCGGCACTATCGCTCAGACGGGTGGGCTTCGGAACAATTCGCGCGCGCGCGCGCCCCCGGTGCTGCCGTCCATAGTCGCAACATGGCGAGAGAGGACCAGGTACTGCCGTCAGGCGGACAAGCATTCGGTCAACCCCCTCTGTTTTCTAGTGAGATGATGGAAACCCTGAGTGAAGGCGGGAAGTAGCAGACATTGCTACGGGAGTACACGGTACGTGCCGGTCGGCGGGGCTGAAGTACAACGTGCGCCAATGAATCTGAATCCCATCCCGCCTGCCAGGCAGCAGCTTTCGGGGCGCTAACTAGCCTCCGAAAGAGGAGCCCGGATCGCACATGCAAACACCACAAGATGCTCGCCTGCTCACCGTCCGTGATGGATCCGCCGTAGGCACCGAGATTGTTCGCTCGTGCCTGTCCGTCTGCAACGCTGGGGGGAGAAAAAGAAGAGGGAGAAGGTTTCGCGCGACAGCATTAGTGCCAGCAGGATCATTCTGCATCAATACCCTTGCCCTCCGCCCTCGCCCCGAGAACGACGTTTCAGATAACATCTCGGCTCGTTCCACGAGCACTCCCATGAACGCGCGCTGGTACGGGGACCCCATTTTGGCTAGCCTTGAGAACCCATCCCCTCACTCGCGTCTACCCCACCGCCCGCGTCAATTCCCATCCAGTCACCCTGCCGAGTGGACCCCTGCCGACGACGACCCTGCCTTTGGCGATCTCCATTGCCGCGGCAGGCCGAAGCACCACTGCCAGCCTTGACCACATCAACAGCGAGCTTCATCGCGCGAGACTCCGGCTTCCCTCCAGATTGACGTTGCTGACCTCGTCTCCGACGGCCACGCCTCGGGAACCGTCGCATTTCGCCGTCCCGTCCGCCCTGGGGGGAGGGAGTCCAGGCGCACCCGCCCACCATGGAGTCCTACCTGCCGCTCGGCGGCTTCCAGATGCCCTTCCAGCGGCGTCTCAGCAGACTCTACAATGACACCAAAAAGTCGTCCGACTTCGTCAAAGAACCAGTCTCGGAGGACCCGGAGATCAAGGCCCTGCACCGCAAGCTCAAGATCCAGAAGGACCGCTTCGTCAGCTGGGGCCTGGAATGGAGCGACCCGTCAAATCAAGCCGCCGAGATCGACGAGTCTCTCTCCAAGGCCGGTTTGAGTGACCTGGTTGGCAGCATCATGTCGACCATCAAGGTGAGAGAAGAATGGCCTGGTGGCCCCCCGCCCCGCATCGCTAACACGTCGCCCTTCAAGGACATTCTGGCCGAGGCCGAGCCGCTGTGGCTCAGTTCGAAGAGGAGGATAGGCGAGAAGGAACCCGAGAAGGCCGTGGGAGACAAGAAGATGCCGCTGGTCGTCTGGGACAAGTCCAGGTTCGAGGACCTGATCAAGGACCTGACAGCGTCCATTGATACCCTCCACGACCTGTCCAGAACCCGCTCATCGGCCGCCTCGTCCACGAGGCTGGGCAGGCCCATCAAGTCCCCGGCCTCTCTTGAGGAGCTCCGGCCCTTTGGGTCGACGCGAATCCAAACGCCTCAACAGATCGACCCCCAGTCGCTCACTAGCTTGCGGGCTATGAACGTAGAAGGCCTCTCCTCGCCCGTCAATCCCGAGCCGAGGTCGCAGGAGATCGTTTTCATGGGCAAGCAGGCGTTCGCGGAACTGCGCCTAGGCCACCGAGGGTGGTCCCCCCTTCTCCGGGAACATGGCCACTTCGATTCCATGTACTCGTCCGTGGGCATCATGCCCTCCATGTCCCGCTTCGAGAAGCTCAGCGCCGGCCTGCAGACGGAATCGCATCGGTCGCCCGGTGCTTGGATCGGCCTGCCCATTCTGCTCGGCTACTACGAAGACATGGAAAACTCACGGCTTGGGCTGGTCTACCAGTTCCCCCCTAACTTCAACCCCGTCACATTTGAGAGCCTTACGCAGAGCCCAATTGATAACATGTGTACGCTGCGTGATCTCCTCTCCCGCTCCGACTACGAGCCCCCCCTGGAGGCCAAATTTCGCCTGGCCCACAATCTCGCCAACACCGTCTTCGACATGCACGCACGGGGCATTACCCACGGCAGGTTGCTCGACTCGACCATATCGTTCTGCAGCCCCGTTGGTACCGAGCACGGCATGGAGGCGGGCGAGGTTGATGTCCGGAAGCCGCTCGTCTCGTCTTTCGATCTCTTCCCCGAGGACAGCCCGCCCCTGCAGACAACTTCGGTCATTCTCCACCGGCATCCCCTTGATCCGCGCACTACGCCCCAGTCGCCCCTCGCTGCCAACAGCGACACCAAGACGCTCGATCTGTATTCCCTGGCCATGCTGCTTGTTTCGATTGGCCTGTGGACCAAGCTCGAGAATTTGGTGCCCAACGCACAGTCGCCCAGCATTTCCGAGTCCGTCCTTGGGCAGCTTGCCACGCGGTGCGGCACTCTCTACATGAAGGCGGTCCAGGTCTGCTGGAACGCTGTGGACCAAGAGCTGGCACGGCCCTCTTCGGGCGACGAGGTCCTCAGCCAAGTCCAGGTACGCGCCGGTCGTTATCTGGAAGCGTGCTCCATCCTAGATGGTGTCAGCGGGCTGGACGACCGCATTAGCGCAGACATGGGCGACGCCCCCGCCCCGGCACGCGAGCGTCAGCCCTCGCTTACCGCGTCCATGTCCTCTCTGGCCGGGCCTTCCAAGCCCGACAGCAAGCCAACACCCCGATCGTCGGCCGCATCGACGCCTGTCAGCGCCGACCGGAAAGTCGACTTTCCTGCCACCCCCAAACTGCGACGCGTCGTGCCGCCCAAGGCGGAGGCCGCCGCCGGTGTCCTGCAAGAAAAGCCCACACGGGCGCTGCCAGGCAAAGGCGACCTTGCGCGACCCGACGTGGCCTCGGCCCTGGTGCCGCCGAAGACCAAGGCGCCTAAGGGGCCCAGGGTCCGGCTCTACCCCCAGATTCCCCTGCCACCCGAGACCATCCAGCAGTGGAATGAACTCCTCATGCCGCAGATCAACATGGCGCTCCGTCCCTTCTACCGCAAAAACCCCGAGTCGGTGGAGATTTCTCTTGAGTCCATCGGCGAGTCCCCGCAATCCATTAAGCCCACGGTCCTCGTCATCTGCACCTCGGTCAGCAAAGTCCGATCGATTCTGAAGAAGAAGCTCGGGATTCTTTTCGATGGTTCGACCGACTTCGCGCTGAAGGTATGCTGCGGCGCGGTGCTTCGTTCCCGCAAAGGAGGCGTGACGCGAAGCATGGCCAAAGGCGACGATGAAGGTCCCGGCGAAGACGACGCGCCCCAAGCGGCCAATCCTGATTTTCAAGAGCGACCCCACAACGGAGCCAGCATCGGCGCCTGGATCGGTGATCGGCACCTGCCCCCCGTCAGTTTCGGCGGCTTGATCATGGTGGACGACAAGCCGTACGGCATGACGGTACACCACATGCTGGACGATCCTGACGCCCCCATGCACGCGCCCTCGCCGGACCCCAAGCTTGCCCCTCCTCCGTTTCGGAGTAGCGCCGCCTCGCGGAGCACGGCGGACCTGCAAGAATTCTACACCTCGGAGAGCAGTGGCGACGACGACTACGCGTGCGAATTCTCAGATTCGGACTCCGAGTACACGGACACGGAACTAACCAGCGATGACGGGTCGGACATGGACGAGGACGAGGACGTCGAATACAGCGAGCCCGGCGACATACCCGGCGTCGAGAAGGGGCTGGGCGAGGGCTACGTGGTGACGCAGCCGGCGTTTGACGACATGAATGACGGCTTCTACCCCGAGGAATCCATGGACGAAGACCACCTGGACACGTGCCGCGTAGGCGAGGTCTATGCGTCGTCGGGCATCCGGCGGCGCAACGACGCCGACGGCCTGATCCACGAAATCGACTGGGCGCTCTTTTCGTTCGAAGATGAGCGACTGCCTCGGAAGAACCAGGTGCCGCACACGGGGCCGTCGGGCCCGTCGGTCCAAGCGTCGGGCAGGTTCCTGCAACCGACGACGATCACCATGTCGTCGGACCTACCGGGACTGGAGGTGCAATGCGTCGGCCGCACCAGCGGACTTCAAGCGGGTCTGATCCTGCCGACGCTCACGTCGGTCAAAATCTACGGGCGCGTCTCGCCCAGCCACACGTACCAAGTGAGCGGCAAAGCCTTGAGCCGAGACGCATCTCGCCAGGGATGGGAGGTGTTGTCGGACCTGCCTGCGCCGAACATGCGGTGCATCCCCGGCCTATCGTTGGGCATCCCGGGCGACTCGGGCGCATGGGTCATGGAGCGGCACAGCGGCTCGCTCTGCGGCCACGTTCTGGCGTGGAGCGAGCGCAAGCAGGTGGCGTACATCTGTCCCATGGAAATCCTGATGCTGGACATTGCCGAAGCACTGGATGCAACGGACGTACGACTGCCAGGCGGGGCCTCGGTCCTGCCGGTAAGGCAACGTGCGAGCGTGCCAGGGGATGAGGATCTTGGCAACCCGGTCGAGGAGGACGATGACGACAAGGAGGTGGCACCGCAGTTGACGGGAGACATGGAGGCGCTGGCCCGCGAAACCGAAGGAATGCAGTTGGATGACAGGGGCGTCGGAAATGGGTTGGGTGGAGCAGATCTGGCAGCCCATTGGCATGGAGATCTATCTTCCAAGCTGGCGGCGCCGTCCATGACTCGCAGACCGTCGGTGGCAGGTAGCGGATAGGAACTGGTTCCGCGGCCAATTGCATCAGCCCCAGCCATAGGCCTTCACACGAGGAAGCGTCACGAGAGAATGCATTTGTCGGGGGGGGGGGGGGGGGGGGGGGGGGGGGGTTTGCGCCCGAGGGACCCGGCACCCAATGCACGAGGGTTCCTCATCGCGTCCGTCGGCGACAGCCACTTTTACGGCATGGCGCCCGGTGGACGGGCATTGCAGTACAGCGCCGAGGGGCGACGAAATTGGGCGTGACGGAGGTTGCCGATGCGGCCTTTTTCCGCCTCGTCTGGGGTGGGGCCGGGAGACCGCCTATCGATGACGTTGACTGTGTAATAAGCACTCTGCTCAGAAGGCTTCGGCCGGACCAATAGCGGACGCTCGCGATGCACGTCATTACACCATGACGGTAATGACACCTTCTGCCTGGTGGTGACATGGGGCATCGCCATCGTGGCAGGTGCGCAGCAAGCTGGGATGCCGCCGCGGCGTATTAATAGGTGCCGTCCAGTCGCGGCGGTCGTGGAAAACGGACGTGTAGACAGACAGACCAACTCGCCACGGGCACAACACATCGGCACCACACGAGCACCCAGCAACCCAACTTTGGCGCTTCCACCCCCGCTCCCTCTCTCCCAAATCGATCACCGCACAGCATGCCGTCCTTCACCGTCTTCAAGGGCTCCGAGTCGGGGGCGCCGGTCAAGTCGACGACGACGAAGCCGGACCTGACGGGTGATCAAGTGCTGGTGCGGGTGACGGCGTCGGGCCTCTGCGGCACGGACCTGCACTACAAGAAAGCCGACATGGTGCTGGGCCACGAGGGCGTGGGCGTGGTCGAGGCCGTGGGCCCCTCGGTCAAGGACCTGAAGAAGGGCGAGCGCGTCGGCTGGGGCTACGAGCACGACAGCTGCGGACGCTGCTACCAGTGCCTGACAGGCAACGAGACCTACTGTCCGGAGCGGCAGATGTACGGCATGGCGGACCTCGACCAGGGCTCGTTCGCGTCGCACGCTGTGTGGCGCGAGGCCTTCCTGTTCCGCATCCCCGACGAGCTGAGCGACGAGGCCGCCGCGCCCCTCCAGTGCGGTGGCGCGACCGTGTTCAACGCGCTGCGGGCCTACGACGCCCAGCCGACCGAGACGGTCGGCATCATGGGCGTCGGCGGCCTCGGCCACCTGGCCATCGAGTTCGCGGCCAAGATGGGCTGCCGCGTCGTCGTGCTCTCGGGCAGCGACTCGAAGCGCGACGAGGCCATGCGCCTCGGCGCCCACGAGTTCGTCGCCACCAAGGGCGTCCAGGAGCTGAAGCTGACGCAGAAGCTCGACCGGCTGCTGGTGACGACGAGCGCCCAGCCCGACTGGAACCAGATCCTGCCGGTGATGAACCCGGGCGCCACCATCCACCCGCTCTCGCTGGCCGACGGCGACTTCGCCATCCCCTACCAGCCGCTGCTGTTGGGCGGCATCACCGTCCAGGCCTCGGTTGTCGCCCCGCGCCACCTGCACATGCGCATGCTCGAGTTCGCCGCCCGGCATAAGATCGAGCCCGTCGTCGAGACCTTCCCCATGACGGAGGCGGGCATCGCCGAGGCCATTGCCAAGCTCGAGAAGGGCGACGTGCACTTCCGCGCCGTGCTGCTGGCGCAATGAGGCGCGGGAGGGAAAGTCGACGGGGGCTTTCGGGGTGGTTGGATTTAGCGTGGAGGGGGGGGAAGGGGATGGGGGGAGGAGGGAACAAGCGATAATACCTGCCCGCGGGGCTCACATTTCATCATGATCAATTTGTACTTTGGCGCCTGGGAACCACGCAGCAGCCGGCGCTGGGGGATGATGCTTCACCGAGGCGAAGATAATACCACTTGCAACTTGCTGCTCTCTGCCCTTGCGTAGCCATCGTGTGACTCGGGTGACTCGGGTGGGCAGAGGGAGGAGAGCGGCCGGCGTGAGACGTGCGTTGGACAAGACCCGTCCCTCTGGCTATCCAATCCACCCACCCTTTGCTCCAGCCACATCCCGCCCGTTCGAGCCGCCAAAGAAAAATTGGCAAAATAGCGCGTGCAACCAATGGACAGCAGCGCAAAAAGAAACGGTTGCCCACTACCCGAATCGAACGAGTGATCTTGTCATTACGAGTGACACGCTTTACCACTAAGCCAAGCGGGCTGTTGCTTGAATGTGAAAGTGAGGTGGATTATACAGCCATAAGTTCCTACTGTGCGCAGGCGGTTGCCCCGGTCGTCGCCCGCCGCTGCACGGCAGCACTCTCTTGCCCCCACGATGCCTTGAAACGACATGGGAAGCCCATGTCGCCGTGTCGGCCTTTGCGCGGTTTCGCGTCCTGGCTTGGGGCGCTCGGAACGGACGGGGTTTACAAGTCTCTCGCCGCTTGGACCGGGCGGCCGTTTGGTATCATGGATGGTTTCTCGCGTCGTATTAAGGGTCTAGGTAGAATATATACTGTTGAGAAGAGACAGATGGGCAACACGAAACACACGGACCGCCTTTGCTGGACCCATGCGTGGTACACGAGCGGCGGCGGGTTCGACGTGGCCACGGGCAATGACGACGACAACGACGATTTGGCGGCAGCCTTCCCCCCTCCTTCACACATAACGGATGGTGAACTCAGCCGAGGTCAGCGTGTCGAAGTCGGCCGGGTCCGCGGCGTCGCCGAAGATGCGCATGGCGCGGAAGGCGAAGCGGTAACGGCCGGCGGGCGCCCACGACTCATCGGCGAGCTGGCCCGTGAAGTTCCACGAGCTGACGCCGCGGGCGAGGTAGGGCTGAGGCAGGCTGAGGAGGTCGCCGAGCGTCTTGTTGGTGTAGTAGCCGCCGCCGCTCGAAACGACGGGCTCTAGTTCGACGTGTACGAGCGGCGAGCCAAAGGCCAGCGCGGCCACAGCCATGGGCAGTGTCGCATTGGGGTTGGTGCCGTTGCTGCGCGACAACGTAAAGGTCGAGTTGCTGCCCGTGATGGGCTTCAGGTCGGCGTCGCTCGACACCGACAGGTACGCCTCGTCGAGCACCTGAGTGGCGTGCAGGCTACCGGCGATGCCCTGGTAGGGCAGCGACAGGTTCTCGCTCGTGCTGCCGTTGATGGCGATGTAGCCCGAGTAGACGGGCAGCCGCCGAGCGTCCACCGCCGGCGGCGTCACCGTCACCGTGACCTCGTGGCTACCCCCGGCCGGGATTGTCACCTTGGACTCACTGAAGGCGAGCGTGGCGTACGCCGTGTCGACCAGCAGGCCCGGGAACACGTCGGGGACCGAGCTGTTGGAGAAGGTGTAGCTCGTGCCGGCGCCCGCATGGTAGATCTCGTACGTGGCGGCCTCCTTGCCCGTGTTGAAGATGGTGAAGTTGCGCGTGTCGACCAGGTAGTCCGTGTCGTTGAACGCAATGCCGCTGGTACTCAGGAGCGTCTTGACGTAGGCGGCATCGTAAGCTTGAATCATGCCCGCGCCCTGTTGCGCCACGGGCGCCAGGTAGCCGTACGTCTGGGCGCCGTCGTTGAAGAGGTTTGGCTTGGACGTGGCCGAAAACACCTTCTGGAGCTCCTCGGGATCGAGCGTGCCGCGGACATTGGCCACCAGCGCGTAGATGGCGGCGACCAAGGGGCACGACATCGACGTGCCGGAGAGAACGGCGTACGAGCCCAAGGCCACGGGGTAGGTCGAGAGAATCTGCCCGCCGGGGGCGGCGAGCTGAGGCTTCATGTCGGCCTCGTAGGTAGGGCCCCAGGACGTGTAGGTGCTGGCGAAACCGCCCGTCTTGTCGTTAGTCGCCGCGCTCAGCTTGACAGCCTGCGTCTTGGGGTCGGCCATGTTCAGCTCGATGGTGGATCCGGCCTCGAGGGCCTTGACCCAGGCTTCGCCCGTCGTCGCCTGGACCATGCCAATAGCCAGCACACCGGGCAGCTCCGCCGTTACCGCCGGGGCGCCCACCACGTTGTTGTAGAACATGATGTACTTGGCACCCGCGGCCACTGCGTTCTGGACCTTCAACGTGTAGACGCAGGTGCCGCGGCGGATCAGGACAATCTTCTCAGACAGGTCGGGCGTGTCGGCGGGGTACGGCTTGCAGCCCATGGCCGGATCCGACGTGTTGAAGCTGGGCGTCCACAGGGGCAGCTTCACGTCGGCCCAAGCGTCGGGGCTCCCGACGGCGTAGCCAAAGGTTTGGGGCTCGCCGCCGTCGACCGTGTAGTTGGATTGGGTCAGGAGCGTAGGGGACAACCAGTTATCGAAAGAGGCGATGGCCGTTACCTTCTTTCCGTCGGCCGCCGTGCTGGCGTAGAACAGGCCCATGTCGCCCGAGTTGCCGGCCGAGACGGTGCAAGGAACACCGGCCTCGGCGATGCGGGAAACGACGACGGACCACGGGTTTTCGGACCAACCAGAGGGCCCGCCGATCGAGGCCGTGATGATATCGGCACCGTCCTCATGCGCACGCATGTAAGCGTCGATTAGAACGTCGTTAGCGGCAGAGCCTTTGCACCCAAACACGCGGTAGGCCGAAAGCTTGACGCCGGGAGCCGCGCCGGTGAATCCGTACTTGTTCGGCTGCGCGGCGATGATGCCGGCTACGTGCGTGCCGTGGCCGCCGCAGTCGTCGTAAGGGTCGTCATCAGGCATGGGCGTATTAAATCCCGTGTAGGCATCGCCCACGATATCGTAGCCCTCGACGACCAGGCAGTCGGGGCGGCCAAAGCAACCACCGAGCGCTTCGTGCTTGTAGTCAATCTGGGCATCGTTAGACTTGAGCCCACCAACAAACCCACCAACGAATCCCCATGGCTATTAAGAAGAAAGGCAGAGAGGGCAATACTTACGCCGGAATCAATGACGGCAATCTTGATGCCCTTGCCGGTAACGCCCTTAGCCCGGAGCTTGTCCACTTGGGTCATGATGTGGGGCGAGTCGGTGGTGGTTTGGTTCTCGAACCCACGTTTGGCGATGCCCCCCGACTCGGCGCCGAGGCCCTCCCGGCCGGCCCACTGGAGCTCGTCCGGCAGCGTGTAGATCTGCTTGGGCCAGACGTTCTTGACGGCGCCCAAGGACTTCAAGCGGGCGACCTCCTGCTCGGCCGTTTCGTGGTCCTTGAACTGGATGGACGCTCCCTTGAACAACTTGTAGTTGAACTCCATGACGGTGTTGCATGAAGGAGGGAGCGCTGTGCGGTACTGGGTGAGGTCCTCGGCCGGCTCGAACTCGACGATGTAGCCGCCAGGAACGACGTTGGCGGGCTTCTTGGCCTCATCTTTGGCCAGCACCGTGGCGGCGCCCGCCAGCAGCGGCAGAAGAAGGTTCTTTCCAAGCATGGTGGACGTGACTGTCTTGCCAGACAGGGCACGTGCAGCTCACGACGGGGTGGCAACGAGTGGCAGAAGGGAACACAGAGGCGATCCACGGCGATGAGCGACCAGCAGAGCAAGCCCTTCCAAGACGACGCATGCGGACAGCGTCTTATTTGAACCTGCAGCGCCGACGGGGGGGCGCGTGCTCGTACCGCCGCGCCGTGGGCACCGCTATAGACGGCGACCGCTGGTCCAGGGGCCTGCACTCGGCCGGGGGGCTCGCGCCGTTCGGCGGAGTGCGAGATAAGCTAAGGTAGGCCATTGCGGCGGTCGTCGAGCTTCCGCAGTTGTATTAGTCGCTCGGCAGGGGTTGGTTCTGCACCCCGGCCTAGCGGCTAGCCTGGGGAAATGATGGAGATGGCGGTGCATGGGCCGAAGGGCTAGCCGGGACCCAACGGTCAGCTTGGGGATGGAAAGTCTTCGCGACCCCATCAGGGCCTTCTTTGGTGAACCAGCGGGCCTTCACCCTGGTGGCCTGGTCGCAACTGAAGCGCGGCAACGGCATGATCCGCGCAGCCAGTCTTTCAGTCTCCGAGGCTGAGGCAGCCGCATCGCGCTGGCAGCGCTGTCCCAGATCGGTCGATTGTCGCAGAGGAACCGCACGAGAGGGGAGGCCAGTTCCATGACGCCATGCATCCTGCCCGTGGGCCACGGTACCTGTACGACGGGGCGGCGCAATGTGAGAGGCGACCAGAATCAAGCTTACCCAGCGCCGAGGCCCGCTTGTGCCGTCTGTCGCCTATGACCACGAACGGATAAGCCAGGTGAGCGCGGGCCCAGGGCCTGCCAGCAAGCCACGCGGTGGGCGTGAAGCCCTGACACGCGGGCGGCCAACCGTAGCTCCCGTAGATAGGACCGCGGGTCTAGGCCGCTCCTGGGAGAAGCTGCGCGTCGTCTGCTGGAGACGGGGCTGAGAGGGCATCCACTGTGGATGGAGGGGTACGGGGATTCATCGGCGGGGAGCCAGGGAGGCCGTGTAGCCGAGACTCGGACCATGTCCAGAGCGGCAGGTGATGGATGTCGGCCTTTTCCCTTTCTCACGTCGTACGACGGGTGCGTTGGGCCCGTTAGCGCCGTCTCTCGCTCTCCGTCTGCCTTTGCCTCTCCCTTGGAAAGAGAAAAGGAAATCTGCAGCGGCATGACACGCAAGCGACGCTGTCGGTAATTGCATCGCCCGGGGGGGGGAAGAGGGATCGTGGAGGGTGTGCCACGCAGACGAGAGCAATCTCGTGGAGCTCTTAGTGGTGTTGTAGTGGGCGCTCCTCATTTAGAAAAAGAGACGGGAGTGGCGGAAAACAGGCCGAGGGGGGAAGGCGCGAAAAGGGAAGGAGCCCTGCCTGGTTTGGCTCGCGTTAGGGCGAGCTGCGCATGACAGGACTGGCTCCATTCTTACTCGCCACCATCACCACGTTGGGCCCGCGGACTTCCGCCCACAACCACGTCCTCTGGCTGCAGCCGAGCCAGCAGCCCCCCTTTCTCGCCCCTACGTCCTGCTGGATGTCAATCAGGCTTCTGCGCCGCATGCCGCGCTGCGCCGGCCAGCTATTAAGCGGGCTGGGCGATTACATTCACCGGCAAGATTCCCCATCAAGAATAGCAGTGCACTGTATGTCGCGAGTATACTCCATGAACGAGGCACCCCTTCATCCAAGCGATCCGCTGACCCTCGGCGCAGATGCCTGTTGGGATGGATGGCTGCGCTTCTCAGCCTGTCTCTAGCCCATCGGCGGCGGCCCCCCTCTCCCCATCATGGGCAGCGGCCCCCCACAACCGAAAGGACCCCCCCCCGGCGGCCTGCTCATCGGCGGCGGCCCTCCCATCCCTTGCCGCGGGCTTCCCAACCCCCCGGGCGGCGGCGGACCACCAAACCCCCTGCCCGCCACCGGTGGGCCGCCCGGTAGCCCACCGTGCATCATCATGGGCGGCGGCGGGCCACCACCCCCTCCCCCGGAGCCGCCGGGTTGCGACGTCGGGTAGCGGCCGTGTTGCATGTCACTGCCTGAGCCGTCGGACGCGAGGCTCGAGGAGCCGGTGCGAGACGACCGGCTGGACCGCGACTTGGACGATCGACTGCCGCTGCCGCTGCCGCGCGAGCTGCTGGTCACAGAGCCCGGCACGTGCACGTGCCCGCACCACACCAGCAAGACGAGCAGTACCAGTACCGCTGCCACCACGCCGCCGACGATACCGCCCAACGCCTCCTGGCTGACGCCGCCGCCCGTCTGTGCTGCTGTCACCAGCGTGGTTACCGCCTCGTTGGTCGTCGGCCGGGCCGGACCCAGCGTCACCGTCGCTATCTGGGTCGTGCTGGGGCGCACCAGTACCTGCGTGATGGTAGCCCGTCCCTCGAGAATGTGCACATCCAAGGGCGCAGACGACGTGGCGCGATGGCGCTGTTGGATTGTGAGGATGGCCATGATCAAGAACGGCTCCCCTTTGTATGGCGCAGAGGGAGCTGGAGGTTTCGACGAGAGAATGGCGCGTTGGGGTGAAGGGGCTCAAATGGCTCGCCAGGGCAGAATGAAGGACATGGAGTCCCACGAGACCATCAAGTGCTCAGGCCCGCTGTGACACTGGCGCCGGCGGCCTGTATATGAGTACGCGGGGGAAGGGGCAGGGCCCGGCCCCCCCATCTGACCGACTATGGATGGAGGCCGCACACAAACAGCTCATCCTATAGCACATTCGGCTCTGGTGTCTCGGCCGACGGCCTACGACCCCTGCGCTCCTAGGTTCCGAAAGGGAGGGGCTGCCAACACCCACACCGGCAGGCAGGCAGGCAGGCGAGCGAGCATTGGGGCAGGGAAAAGTCCAGGCGGAGCTGCCAGGTCCCAAATGAGCGAACTACGGGCACGAGCAGCACGCCAGGCTGACCGCCCCCTCGCGTGTACAACCGATCCGTGGCCACAACCCAGTTCGACGTGTAGCTCCCAGATCTTGCGTGCGAAGCGCTGGGCGCTGGCGCTGGGCGTGATGCTGCAGGTGGCCGCGGCCGAGGCAGGCTTGTACCTGCAAGGCTCCGGAGGGGGGTGCTCGGGCGTCGTACGGGTACTGCAGTATCGTACGCGCGCGCGCGCGCGCGCCACGCTGTACGAGTCAGCGTCCAGCGTTTCTCTTCCCCCCTTCTCTCGCGCGACCAACTCATGATTGCGCCCGTTTCCGAGGACAGTGCAGCGGTGCTGTCCCTAGCCTGGGCTCGGAACATGCGGTGCGGCCGAAGGGAGGGCGCTACCCCCTGGCCACCCGTCCTTGCCTGTCTTTTCGTGGCGAGAAGGGGAGCCAGGTGGTTACTCCTTGGTCGCAAACGCGTCCCCCCTTGAGGGAAGGGAGATACCAGCCAAGGCGTGCAGCTGTCCGTTGCTGGCCTGCGCAGAGGGCAGGCGGACGAGAGCGCCCTCCAGGGCTTTTCTCGACGACATGAACCCTGGGCGGCGCAGCACGCAGCCGCCACGCAGCCGCCACGGAATGGCTCCTCTGTTGAGCTCGCCTCCTTTGGAAACCATACGGCCGCGCTGAGGTGCTGGTTGAATGGCTCCGTTCACCATGCTACGATAAGCCCCACGTGGAAACGAGGACGAGCCGTACTTGAGACTGCGAAGCCGCCGGCATTGTGTTCCATGGGGGTTGCTGTCGGGTCCCCCATTTGTGCCTCCTGCTACGCTACCAGTTGATTGCGTAGTCTCCAGACCAAATGATTCAAGGCACCGTCACGACGGCTCCCGATGCCCCAGCTGGAAGCACGCGAGGGGCGGCACGTGCCCGCTGTGCGCCGCCCGTAAGGCCAGCACCGCGGCACGTCTCGCCCGGTCGGGGCTCCCACGCCTCGTGGCCGTAGAGCGCGGGGCCCAAACGCCGCGATTTCTTTTTGGATTTCTACCTTTGGGCCTTCTCGAGGGTTCGGCGGCGGCGTGCCGTGTGGGCGTGCCGCGACAAGATTGTGGGGCAGCGGGGGACAGACAACAAACCCGAGGCCGGAAAGGCCCCTCCCCCCCCTCCGGCAGGTCAAGGTATCTGCATAGATGTGTAAGTGCAGAGCAGGGCCCGCGAGGAGAAACGCTTCTCCCTAAATATCCTCAAACGGCATGAGATAAAGCTGGATTCTTGAGGTAAGAACACGCCACGGTTCACGGAGCCATCGTCCCATGCCTTGTGGCCGGGTCGTCTACCCCTACCTGGCCGCCCCGTGGCGAACGCCCGCCCCGTCTGTCCGCCCCACGGGACCCATCCCGTTTGCTGTCATGGCTCTCGCAAATGCAATTGCTTAAATAAGTCTTTCTCGAGGCTGGGGAATAACGCAGCGGGCGGTGGTCGCTCTCCCGTCGGGATACAATGTGAGACGATGGGCCCGGTCCGGCCACACCCCGCGCCGGCACGGCCTTGTCACGGAAAGATGGATCGCCATGATAGATTGTTTATCCGGTACTACGATTCATTTCGCGCTACCGCTCGATCCGAACCAACGGCGCTTCTCCACGGCGTCCAAGTTTGGTAACAACGAACCACGGCCACCACTTACGCGACGCCGACGAGGAAGGAGGGGGTGATGGTGAAGGACAGGGGGTCTTCTTCGAGGTTCATGTTGAAGGTGGTGTTGGCGAAGCCCGTCAAGTTGTAGTAAGTATTGCTGTACAGGGCATGGGGTGTCAACACGTCGTGCCGGGAACGCCGGGGAGAGGGGTGAGGGCAGGCAAGACACGTACGGCTGGCCCATGGGGTCGGCAAAGATGAGGGCGACCTCGAGGGGCGCGACGGTCTTGACGCCGAGCAGCTCCGGGGGCTGGCGCAGGCGGGAGGTGACCTGGCCGACGAAGTTGCCGGCGGTGCGTTGGCATATCTGGTAGTCGGTCGCGGGGCCAACCCTGGCATAGCCGGCACACTTGGCCCTGAAGAATGGCTGGGCCGGCGCCTTGGCGGCCCCGCCGGGGGCCGTCCCGGAGATGTCGAACCCGTATAGGCACCCGTACTTGGTCCTGCACTCGGCTACCCACCCCGTCACCGTCCACTTGTAGCTCTCGGGCGCGGGCGCGGGCGCGGCAAAGGCCAGACCCGCGAGGAGGGTGGCGGCGGTGGCGGCGACACGCATGACGGTGACAAGGGCGATTGTATACTCAAGGTGGGAGGGGTGAGCTGTGTCGGGCAAACCGGAAAAGAAAGGACCAGAGATGCAGCCGGACGCCAAAGCCGCGGGGAGCGAAGAGAACCCCGTGCTTTTGTACCCTTATGTTGCCCGCCTCGTTGGCCAGGCCGCCCTGATGATGGCCGCCCACAAGGATCCATCCCTCCACCTCCGCACAAACCTGGCAGTGAACGCTTCTCAGGAATACGAGGTGCCATCGTCAACCCCCGCTGCAGCGCTGCTCCACCCCTGTGCCCAACACGCACTGCCGTTCGCCCGCAAAGTGTCCTTGAACCCTCCCTCCAGGAAAAAGCCGCCACACCCCGGATTCCCACCCCGCCCTACCCGGTATATCTCGTGAAGCACCCGCCAGCCCAGATGCAGCTACCGCCACGACGAACAAAACGGCCCAAGGGTTTCCCAAGCGCATTGGCCCCAGCCGGCAAGCGCGGATGCTCGGTGGCTATTTCCGGATATTTTTCGTCATCTGGCTTTCTGCTTTTTGTTTTCACCATCAAGCGCACCGCCCCACTGCCAGCCCAAGTCGGGAAGCGTCCACAACGGCCGACCTATTCTATTTGGTTGCCCCCATGCTTCCCCTGGCCGCCTCGCCGGCAGCCCGACTCCCGTTTCCCCCCTTTGTGCGCAGCTGGCTAGCATGGCCAAGCCGTGCAGGGAGACCGTGCCGCCAGGTCCTCAAGGTGGACCACAACCCCAGCCGGTCTGCCCCCCATCAAGACTGGCGCGCCAAACACAATCCGCGGACTTTGAGGTAGAGGTCGGCGATTGCGGAAGGTGGGCTCGTTGACAGATGCACTCGAAGGCGTTATCCGTTAAGATGATGACCCTGCCGATAGCTCTCGTGTCAAGGCGATGTCCGGTGATTTAACTTCGTCTTGTAGAAAATCAGCCAAAGGAGCCGTCATGATACAATTTTTGATTGGGAAGAAACAGTCTTGTACCCAGAAACACTCACTTTGGTCGCCCAGGGAAACAATCCTTAGTGGAAGCCACGGAAGGATGACTGAACTTGGATCAACTCCGCGAGCACCCCATGCCTGCTGCCGAACAATCCACCCCTCTATCGGCCACAGCCTTACGCTGGGTTTATTTCCACCGTTAGTGAGAGCCGTACTCTGGGTGGCGTATCGAAAGACTTGAAGGCCTCGTGTGACTCTTGATTGCTTGCAGGGGACAAAAGACCATAGGGCCAGTGGTGTTCCGACGGGATTAACCTCATGACGCCGCCATATGCTTCGCCGAGCTATACGCCGACCATGTCCAGGCCAGCCACAGGTAACAGCACGAGCCCGAAGTGGTAAAAGACTTTTGCGGCCTGGGTCGATGGAAAGGCGCCGATGCAGCCTAGAATATGATTGAAGACCCCTCCCTCAGGTTACAAACCTTGCCACCAACATCAGGTTGCACTCGTCCTGGACTTCAGCTCCCAAGGGTCAGGCCGTTGGTGCTGCTGCGGGATCATGAGCAGATACTGCCTCAAGAGACCATGCTCTTTCTTTTCACGAACCCTCTCGAAGCAATTGTGTCGATGCTCTGTACTGACCAGCTTCCCTCGCTGAGAGGTGCGGCGCTAACCATTCAACCCCTCAAATGCCCTTACAGCTAGTACGGCCACCAAGGCCGCCACACTGCCAAGAACGACCATTTGCACACCTTCCCAAAGGCTACATCGTATCCTAGGCCATGTCGGCGATATGTGGCCCCTTAAATTCAGGGTCTCGTCGGTCTGGAGGATGTAAGTCTTGGTGAAGCCGAAGAGGAACAGCGCCAGGATGCACACGGCAAAACTCCAGCGAAGCCCGTTGCCGACATCTGTGACGAAAAAGTAGGGGAAGAGTGGCAGCAGACCGCCAAGAAGGTAGCCGAGGGATACGGAGAGACCAATCATGATAGACGAACAGGCTCGCTCTTCGAATTTACCCTTAATGCCGGCGCTCTTGGTGCGAACAGCATTCATGATGATCGGATGGCGTTTGACATGGAGCTGGAGGGCTTGGAGAAGTTCACTGGGTAGCTGGAGCGGCGCGAGATAGTCGTCCATTACCTCGCGGTGGCTCAGCGCCGGCTCCTTCTCCGGGTCTGATACGTCGTCTACACCATCACCGGTGACGAGTTGATGCCCCGGGGACAAGGTTTGCTCGCTTCTGGCGGACAGATAGCCCCCTATGCCCACTGTTTGGCTAGTTAGCACGTGATGGCCTGTATTTGTGCGAGTCTGGCGTGTTCCGACGCATGCCGTCGGGGATTTCCAATGATCTTAGAGAATGGTATGGATGAGATGGCCTCATACGTACTGCTGATGCTGCCAGCACAGATCTCGGCCATGCCTGCATAGATAACAGTCTGGGTCTCGCCCAGCGACGAGAGGCCGGCCGTGAGGGCAAAGGGCACGGTCAGGCCATCGGAAAAGCCCAAGGTAAAGTCGGCCAGGAAGCGAGAGAGCGTAGGAAGTCTGACCCGCCTGGGCGGGCTCGTCGACAACAGTGGACGGCCATCCTCCGACGTGGCATCGAGAGAAGACGAAGGTGAGCACGAAGTGGGCAGCTCGGTGTGCGTCATGGCGCAGAACGAGCCGGCTATTCTGCTGGCGGTAGCTTCCAGGCTGTGGATGTGTTTGGGAGAAAACGACTCCAGAGGTGTCGCCGAAAGTGTGAGGGCAGAGCAGGGCTTTCACCCGGCGCGCTTGTCAAGCGGCCCTACCAAGCTGTCGATTCAACAACACTGTCCCAGCGGGACCACACTCGCTGCCCGTCTCCGTCGCGGTGGATGAGGACGTCTGTGAAGTAGTAGTAGCAGTAGTAGGGAGAGGGGCGAGGCTATCCGGATGCCCCTGGTGCGGTTGCGTTGTTCCCAAGAGTCCCCCCCCCCGGTTCGTCCTCCACCACATCAGCTCATAGGGCCTTGGAGTGGGACAGCACAACAAGCTCACCGGACTGGCACTACCAGGTGGGCCGAGTGGCGAGGGGGCGCTTTACCTGAGCAGATGAGGAATAGGGGGCGAGAGGGCACGGCGATAGGAGTGTGTTGAGTTGTTGCCGGCTGGTTTTGGTGCTCGGGGCGGCTCGCCTGGGCACGTGGTGCTAGGTAGTGCCATCACGGGAGAATGGCAGCCGTGCCTGCTGGCCAATAAGACTGGTCACAGTCAGCAGGTGCGTCCGAGGGCCCTGTGGGCAGTCACCATGCAGCGCAAGCACTATGATGAATGACGGGCGGGGTATGCGATAACACGGGAGGCGATCACCCATCCATCCATTCCACTGCACTGGGACTGGATACACGGGGCATGGGAGGGTCGGCACAACCAGATTTCGAGCAGCCTGGCATGGGACCCCCAGTTTGTGAATGGGATGAAGGCGGGAGACGCTCGCCTTGGCCGTTGCTTGTCTCACTGGCCAGCCAATCGTGGAGGGGGCATTTGGGACGGGAGTCCACAGAGGGGGAGAGGAGGCATTGTAGGTTAGGTACCCGTCTCGCCCGTCTCGCCCTATCGGTGTGGCACATCATCCATCCCATCGTAGTACGCGAGGATATCCAGTAGAGACGGCGCTAGCTGGAGGGAAGGGTCCTGGTGGCGTGGCCCGTCTCTCCAATCTCGCGCTACCGCGACCACACGTGCCGGCTATCGCGTCCACCACCTTCCCCTTCGAGCAGTCGGCTCCCCCATCCTTTGCATCCATCCACCACCCACCATCCACGCCACGGGATGGCATGGACTGGCGATGGCCCCTCCCGAAGGACGGCTTCCACTCTGCTGGCCTGGCCGTGGTCCGGTCATCGCCCCTCTGGGCCAGCCCGCCTGCCTCCCGGGAACATACCGTACGCGCGCCACGCCTGTCACGATCACACGCCCACACGCTGTCATGAATGCCACCACGCCATTCGGCCTCCTCGATGCATCGTCTTAGCCGCGTCTCCAGTTGCTGTCGCCTGGAATGGCCCCCCGAAAAGAGACAAACAGCGAGGCCACCCCCCCCAACGCAGCTGGAGCATCATGGGATCGCCCCAACAACGGAGCCTTGGGACCGTGGTCAGCCCACCTGTCTACCTCGATGCTACCCCGTCTGGTCGCACAATATGCACTATTCACCCCAAATACACCTGCATATCTCTTAGGGAGGCCGGCTCTCCTCGAGATCGGCCCGTAAACGAACAAGCTTCGAGGGACCCGCTACTCCCCCTGGTAAAAGAATTCGTAGTGGAAGCAGCCTCGAACTCTCCAGACCAGTGGGACTGCGACATGGGAAGCTCGCGCATGGTGTTGCTTTGAACCATAAAGCCCTCGCAATACCCCGTGTCGCCCGGCTGAAGTTTCCTTCTCCACGGCTACCCCAGCTCCTTTCCCGTCTTACTTCCTCCCGTCATTGCCCTCAAGATGCGCTCCGCTGTGCTGTCTCTGCCCCTTCTGGCCGGCGCCGCGGCCGCCCTAACCGAGAACATGTACACGTCGACGAAGCCGGCCGATGTGTACGCGGCCCGAGCCACGGCCAAGACGGCCAGCCCGACCAGCAACATCAAGGGCAAGGCCTTTGACCGCTTCGTCGTCATCTGGCTAGAGAACACGGACTACGACATGGCCGAGGGTGACGGTTCGTCCCCTCCCTCCCCCTTCTCCACGGGAAGCCCCCCGTCACTGACACGTATACGCAGAGAATCTCCACTGGCTTGCCACCAAGGGCGTCACGTTGTCGGGCTACCATGCCGTCACGCACCCGTCGGAGCCCAACTACGTCGCGGCCATCGGCGGTGACTACTTTGGCATGCAGAACGACGATTTCAACCAGGTGGTGGCCAACGTGTCGACAGTCATCGACCTGCTCGAGGACAAGGGTATCTCATGGGCCGAGTATCAGGAGGACATGCCCTACTCGGGCTTCCAGGGCGATGACTGGGTGAACCAGAAAAACGGCCGGAACGACTACGTGCGCAAGCACAACCCAGCCGTCATCTATAATGCCAACGCCGGCCACGAGGACCGGCTGGCCCGCATGAAGAACCTGACCATGTTCTACGAGGACCTGCACAACGACGCCTTGCCGCAGTGGATGTTCATCACGCCCAACATGACAAGTGACGGGCACGACAGCGACGTCGGCACCGCCGGCCGCTGGACGCGCAACTTCCTGGAGCCGCTGCTCGGCGACGCCCGCTTCATGCGCAACACGCTGGTGCTCGTTACGTTTGACGAGAACGAGACGTATGCGGCGCCCAACCGCGTCCTGGGCCTGCTGCTCGGCGACGCCGTCCCGCCCGCCCTCGCTGGCACCATCGATGCCCACTACTACAACCACTACAGCGAGATCGCCACCGTCGAGGCCAACTGGGACCTGCACAGCCTGGGCCGCTTTGACGTGGGCGCCAACGTCTTCGCCCTCGTGGCCGAGCAGACGGGAGACGCCGACGCGCCGCGCGCCTGGGCAGCCGCCGCCGACGACGACGGCTGCCGACCCGCCTCCTACGCTGTCGCCCCCCTGGACGCCATGTTCTTCAACGTGTCGTACGCGGGCGCCTTCAACACCCACGGCGGCAACCAGCGCTACCCGGCCCCCAACCTCGCCGCCCCGGCTCCCGCCCGGCCCGTGCTGCCCGCCATCGCCGACGCCTGGCGCGGCAGCCCCGCCCCCGTCTACTACGACGGCCGCCTCGAGATCCCCGACGGCATGCACCCGCCCGCAGACTACGCGCCCGTCGTCTAAGTTCGCTGACGGCGCTGCCCCGTCAGTCGTGTAAATAAAAGGAAAAGCCTTGGTGTATAATGATGATCTGCGCTGATGGTGCATGACGTCAAGGACTAACGTCACCGCCACGAAATTCCCCTTCATAGGGGCCGTACCCATTACTCGTGCCGGTCCTCACGGCGGTACGGAAGGCCCCAGCATTGTGGCCTTGGTAAGATTGGCCCCCGAGATGCCGTGCGCGCCGCCGTCCTTTGCCGGGCTCCTCTGGAGCCTCCGTACCTAGTCCACGCGTAAACATATATTTCCTACCACTGCGGCCACCGAAGGACCAGGGCAGGGGGGGGACCTGTCACTAAAAGCATTTCGCAAGTCGAGGCAAGAGAAACCACCATCCTTTTTGTTCAGAAGAGCGCTATGAGTCCTAAAGTTGCGTTCCCTGTCCTTCCTTGTGCCTACGCATCCGTGAAATCCATATTTTCCCTTGCCGAAATCTCCCGCTAGCCCTCGACGCCCCAAACTCTTTTATGTATATCGCAAGTCTTCGTGAGAATTCCATTTGTCGCAAAAACGCCCTGCTCCCGTGCCTGTCGAGCCCCGTCATAGAAGCCTCGCTTCCTCCTTCATTCCCCGCGGATCCGACAGCGCCACGTTAACCACGGGTCGTGGGACGTGAAGGCATCAGGTAGGGCGAGACGCACAAACCACGCCCAGGAAAGAGGGTAGAGTTAAAACTTGCATACAGACATATCGATGCTAATATTGGATAGCAATCTCCCGTCGCTATGCAGAGGTGAAAACAGCAGCCCTCCCCCTTTTCTACCACGCGGCCAGGCCGAAAATACCCAGTTTCGCGGTTCTGTACCCTCTCTAGCTGTCGTTTCCACACCACCCGACTATCGCGTCGGTCTTTCGGTCCATTTCCTCAAGAAAGCGGAGAGTGTTTGCCCCTGAGGGGAAAAAAGAAAACGACAGGAAGTGCCCCCAAGACGTTCGAGGAATTATGCATTAGGAAAGCACCTCGACTTGGGAACTCGCGTACCAAGTGAAAAATGTACCGTGACTTGAGCCCCTCCTGTGGGTTCAACAACGATGCCAGATGCCATAGACGCCAATGCAAGATATCATCATGCCATACGTCGTTCTTCAACCGTGGCGTGTACTCGGTCGGGTCCTGACGAGAGCCAATGGTGCGAATGCTGCCGGGTCCGAAACGCCATGCCATAAAAATTTCAGAGAAAAACAAAAAAAAAAAGTCGTGCCAAATGAGTAGACGCAGGCGTGCTCTGGCGTGCAGCCCACCAGACCGGGTGCCGCGCATTCGTTTCATGTCGTGTCGGCGTCGTCACAAAAGGCGAACCGTCTCATCCACGGATCGCTGGCGAAGTATGAGCCTCTGTCGAAAACGGATAACGGTCTGACAGTTGCTGGGCGTGAAAGGAAGACGCATCGAAGGCGAATCCCTCTGACGACGTACCGGCAAGAGGAGAGAGGGCGCCGCCCATCGCGGAGCCGGTCCCTTGAGGATTCATGGCGCGGCGAGAGCCCAGGGCCGACGGGCCACCCAGGGGCGACTCGGCAGGCGAGGCTCCGATCGCCATGTGGGCGGTCTGAAAGTAGGGGTTGAGGTGCTGATGAAGAGAGTGATGCAAGGCCGAGTCCTTGTGCTCCTTCATTTCCGGGCTGCCGTTGGCGCTGGAATCCGAGCTGTGGAGGGAGTAATCCACGCCTCCGTCGTAGCGGCCAGTCCTCAGGGCACCATCCGTGAGCTGGGGGCTGTTTTGCTTGGAGCCGTTGAACTGAAGTAGTACCGTTAGCCTTGTGTTGGGGGTTACCGAGCCAGGAGGCCGAGCCTAGAAGTGGTGCTCCAGGGTACGTACAAAGCAGTATTTATTGACAATCTCCTCGTACGAGGCCGTGGCAATCGATGCAGACGCCGGGGAAGCGGGGCCGGGCATGTGAGTGGGCATGGCCAGGGCCGGGCCGGGACCAACCACCTTGGAGGGAGCAGCAGGCGGAGGACCCGTCTGCAGAGGGGGGCCGAACGATGCCTTCTTGTGGGGCTTCATGTAGAGGCCGTCGCCGCTGCGAGGGCTTCCCGTCGAGGCCTGCTTGGCCGCGCTAAGAGAGGCACCAAAATCGTACCGGTTGGCAAAGGCCAGGCCACTTGGCGCCGACAATCTGTTCGTCAGGTTGTCGCTGGGCAAGCTCGTGGTCGACTTGGAGCTGCGCTTCAGGCGGATGGGGCCACTCTCGCCCAGGAATTCGTGGAGAGGACCATCGTCCCACATGCTGTGGTCGGTGCCGAACTCATCCAACACGCCCACCGGCATCGACTTGGGCCGCGGGGCTGTGTTGGGGTTGGGGCGCCGGTTGCTGCGGGGCAGCGAGTTGGCCGGCCGCGACGAGGCCCCTTGGAAGTTCTTCTTGCCATTCTGCGGCAGCATCTTCTTGCGGAAGTCTACCTGGAAGTTGAGGCCATTGTTGTTGTCCCAGTACTCGGTGCCGTTGACATTGTAGCGCACGCAGAAGTAGAGCGTCTTGGACTCGAGGTTGGCCAGATCCGAGAGCTTGATGGTGAACTGGAAGCGGTCGTGGCCCTCCTCAGCAGCATCGCGGGGTCGGATCTCATGGCTGAAATCGGCAGTGATTTCCGAAACCGTCTTCCAGTAATCAAAAGTGAAGCGGCAGACAATGGACTTCTGGAAGGCCAGGTTCGCCACCGAGCAAGACCCGATCAAGCACTTCTGGTCGGGCGACATCCAGAGACGCTCGACCCGAATGGGCATGCCTCTCCGCAACGGCGTCTCGGCGGGGAAGTTGTGTATCACCAGTTCCCACTCGTGCGGCGGCGACCGCCGACCGGACTGGGCACCCGAGTTGTTGAAGGGGTACTCGGTGTCGCTCTCGTAGTTATCGTTGGGTGACGACCCAGCGCTTACGGCCAGGGGGCGGTCGACCTGCAAGAAGTGCCGCACATGCTCGAGATGCGAATCAAAGTGCACCGCCTTGGAGAAGGTGGGCGTGCCGGGCATGCTCGAGGGTCGTCGGTTGGCCGCGGGCCGCAGCGCCGGACGGACGAGCTCTCCCGACTTCTTGCGCACCATGACGGGCTTCTGCGGGGGGTCATCGATCTCCGAGTCCGCCTCGGATGGCGTGGGCGAGGCATCCACCGACTTTGATACAAAGATGCTGGGCTCCGTATGTGAGCGTGCGTGGGATATGCGGCGGTTTGCGGGGTTCTTGCTCTGCGACTCGGCCAGGTGGGTGATCTGGGACGGGAGGACCAGGAGGTCCCCGGGCTCCGTTATCCGGTCGGGCGAGCTTGTGCGATGTTGGGGAATGGCGCTGATAGCATCCTGCAACTCCTTGAGGTTCTCAATTTCGCGGCCCCGGGCGGGTTCCCGCGAGGCTCCTTCATCTTCGCTAGAGGTCTGCGAGTCGGGCGGGGAGATGATGGCACCCATGGGCATGGTCCGTCCATCCGTGACCGGAGGTGGTGACTGGCGGACGGGGCCTACGTTCAAGTGGACGGCGGCCGCAGCCACGGAAGCGGCGTGAGCCATGCCCTTGAGGTCATCCGAGGTGCCTGGCGGGGTGATATCGGGTGTCGATACATTAGCCACGCCGTGGGAAGAAGAAAGCCGTCCTGCCTCGGCTGCCGCCGGCTGCGTCCGTCTGTTCTTGGTCAAGTACGAGGCGGAACGGGGCAACTGCGGTCTCGACACAGCACCCGCACCGCCGGCGCCCGTTGAGACGCCGGTGCCATGGAATGATGACCTCCGGCTGACGTCCGGCGATGAGGGTGCTGAGGAAGCAGGAGAACGGTGGGAGGGGGGTGTGTAAGGCATTCCCAAAAATGTGAGCTTGCTGTACTGAGGGGGAGAGAGCGGGCCCAGGGGCAGGACGTCAGAGTCTGTCCTAAAGCTGCCGTCTGGTCGATTCTGTTTGACCTAAGGCGAACGGGGAAAGAATCGTCTTCAAGGTTCGTACCAGAGATCCGTGGGCGTTCCGGCGATGCCGTCTTTTCCCTGCGAGGCCACTGGGCGCTCGTTAAGACCTATCAAGAATGATTATCAGATCAGTATTGTGTTCTTGGATGGCGGTGTGAGTTTCGATGGCAATGCAGCATCCACTCATTGTCTTCTCCACGCAGACAATGACTTCATTGCCACCTTCGCCAGCCTAACGGCCATTCTATGGACAGTAGAACCGGAGACAACACGGGGAATCTGGAACGCGCGGTGATGTGGGGATTGGCGAGAGACATGTCGAAGCGTAGAAGCGCCCCGTGTTGCCAGAGGTGACTCAAGGCTCAGGAATGAATACGGTGGACCGCCTCCACCACGTTTGTTGGCATCTTTTTTTCTTCTCCCCCGCATGTTTCCCCCATGGTGCAGCATCCGGCTGGATCGTAGATGCCCGTGCGGTCCCAAGAGACAACGGTTTGGGTAATTTGTGTAGAGGGAAGGGGGAAAGCAGCAAAAAGAAGGTACTTACAGAGTAGTCGAGCGATGTTATCGCGAAAATATGCTGAGAGGCCGGTGAAGGTGTAACGTTTGGTTAGGTGGGTTGAGGTGTGGGAGGAGCGAAAAGGATGCAGAGGCAATATTCCAGCAACAATGCAAATTCCCAGTCGTGCAAAGCCAGCGCGGAAGAGGGCGTGGCGTCGTGATTAAGGATATAGGGTGCGCAGAAAGGAAGCCCTAAGTTTGGACGGTCCTTTCGGGGGTGGGCAGGCGATCGATCCAATCCGGAGGAAAGGGTTCTGAGCCGAAAGCCTGGCTACACAAAGAAGCGTAGACGAGGCGTACCGGTTGTTACTCGGGTCATGGGCCGGCGAAATGTATCAACGGTTCAGGACCGATGAGGGAACAAGGGCAAACACGGCGAGAGGCTGAGGGCCAGTAGGTGCAAGGGGGCGGTTGGCGTCACAGTGGTCGTGGCGTGCTCCAAGCGCCCTGATCCGTCTTTGTCAAACTCAAGCCGGGGCTATTGAGCCCTTTTTTTTTTCTCCCTCTGCTTCTGGGCACGCAAAACAATCCAGCCGAGGAAGATCCAAGTGAATGAGTCCCAAGGGCGGAAGGGTAACGCGCAACCAAGGGGGGAGGGGGATGCGGCGCTGGTTGTTGGGCTGTCGTGGTGGGTGTTGGTGGCGTGTAAGTCGACCGCAGGCGGATGCGTCGGCTAAGTAGCAGGAACTCTGGTCAGCCCAGCGACGTCTTATCTCCCTCTTTCTATCTCTCTTTTCTGGTTGCCACGATGGGTCTTGGTGTATGACAACGGTTGACGACAGGGGGCGACAACGGGGCGGGCAGGCGAACCTAGAGATCAAGGCAACGCGTGCGAAACGGGATGGCGAAGTCGAGGTCGATTGGGGACGAAGGGGGGGTGGGAGGGATGATAACAGGACAATAAAAAGATCCAACTGCAAAGGAAACCCACGGCACCAAATGGGTAGACGAAGGGGCAGTGGTCGGGGGGAGGGGTGGTAGGAGGTAGCGGAGAGGGTGGGTAGTAGCAAAACTAATATGGTTGGGGCGGCGGCGTGCGCAATGGTTTTGAATGGATCTGGGGTGAGGTGAATGGGTCCTTTCTTCGCTGTGTCGGGTCCCTCGCGCAGGAGTGTCAGTGAGTGAGCGACCGGCCGGGGGCGGATGCAGAAGCCTAGACGGCGAGTGCGACCAGGACCAGGCACTGGGAGGGGCCCTGACGCAAGGTTGTGTACTGTGCGTAGAACAAGCAGTCGTCACTGTCAGCCGTTTTAGGCTTGGTACGGTTGACAGCTTTTTTCTTCTATCTCTCCTTGCAGCCGATGCCCGTCCGGGTGGGTTGCCAGGTTGCGACGAGGGTCGGAGGTGGGAATGGGTGGTGGAAGCTGGAGGTGGAGGGCCAGCAGGAAGGCAGTGTTGGGGTTACCCCAGTAAATTGGTGCAGCGCTCTAGCGGCATGGAGAATGGGAGGGGGGGGCCACGGCGACTGAGCATGTACATTTCCCTCTCGCGATGCTCTCGCTGCCGACGAGCTACAGCGGGAGCGAAAAAGGGGATGGATGGGTGAGTGCGGGCTACTTTCGAGCGAGCGAGCGCCCCGAGAGGAGCCACTGTCGTGCGTGCGCGCTTTCGCCAGGCCGGTCAGTGGCTACGAGATGCACTACCTGCCACCGGTCTCGTCCCGCCTTCTCCCTCTCACCTCTCCCCTTCCCCCTGGTGCTGGCTCCGGCACCTGCCCGTTTCCTGACTGGTGGCTCTCTGGGTAATTCGTGCCACGCCCCCAGCCCGTCCGCCGCGTAGTTGCACGACGATGGCGGTTGGGCGGCTGACGAGCCTCAATGGTTCGACAGCCAGGGCAGGGCCCACTTACACGTCCATCCTCAGTAGTGCTGATGAGACGGCCGACGAGCCGACGTCTGTTGTCGCCGCCGCGCGTACTGGGTTCCATGTGTCTTTCTGTTACTACTTGCTGCTGTCTACGTCGTACGTACGCCCTCTTTCTCATCCAGAAGCCTGGCCGTGGAGTGGGTAGAGCCGGGTCACGGCGAATACCAGGCCTGCGCGGATAGCCGGTCGGGCAGACGACAGATTGGCAGGCGGGCAGACCTGCAGACCTGCAGAAAGGCGCGTAGGCCCAAGACCGTGACACAGATGATGGCAGGCGCAGTAATCTTTGCGACAGAGACATGCAGCATAGCTCTTTTTTTCTTTCTCCCCGACGCTTGTTCCTGTGCATCCCCCGGCTTCCAATTCCTGCGCGTGCTCGGGGGGTGCAGAATGGGCCAACATGGCCCGTCGTGCTTGTCCCAGCGGACTTGGATTGACTGATACAAGGGGCAGGGTACTTCGTTCGGCTGCACGTAACGACACGCGATGACGTCGTTGTCGACCGAACCATTCGCTGGCCAGTGGATTTTTTTTTTTAATCCATGACCTAGGAACTTCCAGCCTGGCGTCCATATGGGGCGGGAGGCCTGGCAGCCCGGTAACTAATGAGGCTCGCGACGCTCGCAGCACATCGTGCCCCCTGCTGGGCCTCGTCGGCCAGCAACAGGTTGTGCGCACAGGGTCAGGGTTTGGGAAGCCTGTAACTGTCCTACCATAGGTCGAATCCTGGGGATCGTTGGGGTGCCAAAGCTCTGACCAGAAGGCAGCGCCGGGAGTCATCGATCGGGGCCTTCGCCCCTGTCCATCGCCCACACACGGTTCCCAGCCAACGCAGCTCCAAGCTCGTATCATGGGGGTCGGAATGGGGGGCACCGGCGCCCAGCTCGCGCAGCATCCAGCCAGCCACCCTTGGGTCAATCACCAGGAAATGCCAACGGGACCCAATGGGCAATGGGCCAGACCATGCCGATCAAGCAGCCAGACACCGTCGTCGTCTGAATCTGCCCACAATGGCCCCAGCTTCCGCTCCTGGGTTGTTTTTGATTTTGGTTTTTGGGTTGGGCCACGCTTCTGCCATGCTTTTCGCACCACACACCGACCCGGCCGCCTCGCAATCCAAACACGTCCTGTCGTGTCGTCAGAGCCCGCCTGCCGTGGTAGTGCAACTGGTGATGCAATCACTCGAACGCCCAGCCCAGCATCTCGCGTTGCCAACACAGGCACCGCTGCCCCCGTGACCACGGCCGCGCCAGCTCTGCCCGATGACCCAAATCGAGGATCGTGAGACAGTGGCAGCGCATCGCCACCCCTATTGCCGCTGCCCAGGCCTGAAGCATGGCCCTTTCGCGACGCCAGCGATGCGTTGTCGCCAACTCCCGCGTGCCCGCGCCCGTCTCGCCGGGAAATCCGCACGTAGGTTGGGGGCCCAGGGAGAGAGCAACGCATCCATTGGGGATCCCCTGGTTTGGTCTCCACTGCAGGATGGGTAGGTAGGTAGATGGATGATTGTGTAGACCCGAGCAACGACGGAAAGGCAATCAAGCGCGCAGCAACCCCGCCTCCTGCAATCATCGGGCATAGGTGACCTACAAACCCTCGGCTCGCTCTTTACGTCTTGCGCCGGAATGGGTGCATTGGCGTCACGGGGTGGCGGTCGGTACCTCCTCTTAACAATCCCATCACTGGGGGAATCCTCCATCGTGCCGGCCCTCGCCGGATTGCCACGGGAGCCCGGACGTACATGCTACACGACGGCGAACTGGCAAAACCCATGCACTCGCCCGCGCCTTCCTCCGTGAAGTGATATTAGTCACCCGTCATTGCCGGCGGGTCGCTTCGCCAACGTTGCCGTCTACCTACTTTGGGGGGAGGGTGGGCCGGCGAGATGACAGGGGCGTGGCGTTACGCTGCGAAAGATAACGACGGCAGGCTAGGAAATGTAAGTATCTCGCCCCAATGCCCAAGCCCGTCCGCCCCAGACCAACCCTGCGCTAGTCGAGGGGCTAGAAATGGGTGGATGCCGGGCTGGCGAGGGCCAGGGCTCCTTGGCCCAATCCGGCCTCTTCACTCGACCGCACCTCGACGATCGCCGGCAGAGTCCGCCCGGCGCGGTCGGCGATGGGGACGGTCCAGCACACTGCCGTCCGTAGGCTGTACGTCGCACACGACGCCGGGGGCTGATCGAGGTTTATCGTCACCCTCGCAGGGAGCCGTCCCAGTCCGTCCAAGATTGTCTCGGGACAGCCGCCCTTCCCACGCCGCAGCACCCACGCTCCACGCGGCTACGAGGACAGGGACGCGCAGCACGCATGGATTCTTTCCATTTCTGCTGCCGGACACCCAGAGGAGATGGTACGGATGGGGACGGGGTGCGGATGGGGTCGCTCAAGTGTCTGGGCCCGTCCCAGCCAGTCGGCAGTCACGCCAGCGAGCTACTGGCCTGCTGGCCTTTGAGTTTGCGCCATGGGCGCCAAGTGGATGGACCGTTCCAAACGTCGGTGTGCGTTTTTCCTGCCTCGGAGCTGTCCCCCCACCTCGTGTGCACCGTCCGTCCACCATCCCTCTCTCCGTTCAGCCCGTCCGCCATCCATCACGCTTGCAACGGCTGACATCAGACGAATCTGGCAGCACTGTGCCGTGTCGCTCGCCCGTGCGCAACAATTACCTTGCTCTGCAGAAATGACTCTGCACCAGAGGGCCGCGTCCCTCGCGCAGGTGCCCCTTGGCGAGGGGGAAGAGGAGAGGTCGACCGACGACACGCCATGGGGTCTCAGCCGCCCCCGGTTATTGGAACGTCGCTATTCGCCGCGCCTTACCTACGACCATTCCCCTCCCTCGCTGCAGTCCCCGCTGCCTCCCCCACGCCACGTTGGCTTGAGACAAAGACTAACACCAACCCACGCGTGCGGAATGGGTTGTGGGCGCCCGCTGCGAAGAGCCTCTTTGCCGCGCTCGAGTCGACATGCCCCCGCCGTAGCGATAATGAGGAGGTGAGGAGGCAATTCCCCTGATGGCTTGGCAGGGTACCGGGATGCAAGCAACAACAACAACAACAGCAGCAGCAGCAGGAGCAGCAGGAGCACTACGACTACGGGCACCGTCCATCCTACCCTCCCCTACGGGTTCCGGGCGTGCAAAGATACACAGCCAATGATTTCGTTCCTGGCCTGGCGAGCCCTGCTATCGCGCGTCCAGTCAGCGTGCCCAAGACGATCGCCATTACCTCTTTGGGGCTAACGCTGCATCGCGAGAGGCGCGCATCCCTGAACGCGGCTTGCAGCTGGGTAGGATGGAGGTCTGATGCAACATTGGCCTCGAGCTGCAGGCCCCACTTGACACCATGGCGTCTTTGTTTGTGTGTGCAAAGTGCGGCGAGAACAAGATCAACGCAGCGCGATTCGCAAACTCGGGGCCGCGAGAGCGCCTGCATGCCCTGGTTCGTGGTGCTCGGGGTTGATGCAATGATTCGATACCCCGTACCGGAGAAGCGCGGTGGGCTCGAACTGTTTGGTGACCACCATCCACGTCAATTAAATGGCGCTCGAAACGGCTGCTCGCAGCAATTCATTCGCTGGGAGCTGCACTGCAGCCATGCGATGCATCGTTCGACTTGCTAGACTTCCAAGGTTGCGACCCGCGGGTCCCGCTCGAGCGCGTATCCGCCAGCCGGCCATCCACCTGCTGTGGCTGTCTCGGTGAGCAGGTCTTGGTCGCGCTTGGCCAGGTCGACGCTTTGACGCTTCCATTAAAGCACACACCCAGCCGTCTCCGGTCGGCCTGGACTCAAGCTGCCAAGCAGGTCTCTCTTCGCTCTTGGCTGCACCCCCGCCTGGCGTCGTCCGAATCGCTCCTAAACCGACCGTCAGTGTCTCCGGGCCAGTCTGACTCGGCCTCCTTCCTAATGAGTGGTCATGGTGTCTTTCCACCGCCGGCCTGGTGCGGACTTGTACTGGCTTGAGGGGGGTGCCGCTGGCGAGACTGGGAGCCCGTCGGCCGCTTTGGGACCCGACAATCTCGTGGTCGACGGACGAGGCTACTTAGGCCGCGGTGTGAAGCCCCGTCAACTTTGCCCGTGCAACCTACCGCCCTGCTACCTTGGCCTTGGGACGTAGCTGAAGTGGTACCATAACGGCCAAGACGCAACGCTGATTCGTCAGCCCTCATTGTGGCGCTGGCCGATCCTCGACACACGCCATAGCGGACAGGTCGTGATGAGCCTGGGCGCAGGGGAGACAATTCTGTAGCCACAAACGTGGGCGCCGTTGTCCGTGCAACGTGCAATATTTGACATGCCATGTGCGTACAATGCATTCCGGCCACGATTCGGCATTCCCTCGTTACGGCCCATACGACGGGCGCCAAGCGCTTCGGTGATGAGCCCTCTCTGCGTACAAATAAGTCCCCTTGCATAGTCCAAGCCTGGTCCACGCCGCGCGACGACGGATGCCCCGGGGAGCTTCTGGTATACTCCCCCAGCAGGCTTTACCTTTCGAGAAAACCGGGGCTACTGGCGTTATCAGACCTAGCGACTAAGAAGTCCCCGGCGAGCGACGATCAGCACCGTAATGGGCCGAGTCTGGACCGGACGATTTGACAAGGCTGCCCGACCTCATTCTCCACCGCTCCCATTACGGGGAGGGAAAGGAAGCCCCACCGCGTCGACATGCACAAAGCGATTGATGATTGTTCGTGCGAATCTGACGGCCTGAAAGTCTGTTTCCATGGTCATATCGCGTAGATTGCGGCGAGGCCATGCCACGACCATTGGCCGTACTGGGGGGGGGGGAGCAGGGGGGGGACAAAGATTAAGCGGGTTCGGGGCCGGCTAGAACGGCTGGCTCGGCCAAGAGGGCGGCGGCGCCTCCCTCACCCCAGTCTCCGACCGCGGCCCTACCCCTCGGCGCCGCAGAGCGGACTACTGCACGAATGCGACGACGATGCTGCAGCCTTCCTGACAGGTCGGCCAAGCTGCATAGCAAGTCGGCCGTGTTTCTGTCCCCGAGGGTTTTCAGGGTCTTCCCAGAAGGGAGGGGGTCCGGGTGGCAAGACCCCTTCTCACCGGCGTGAGGACCCTGAAAGGCAGACGCCTCTCCCTCTCCTACCTAACGAGGGTATAGAACCGCCGGTGGTATAGCGGCGCTATCATGTAGGCGCTGCTGCAGCGATCAGCGCCGGGCCTGGCCTCGCCTGTCTCCGTGTCTGCACCTCGAGACGCGCAGAACCCCTCGCTCTGCTGTCTGACTGGCCGTAGCTGCAGTCGAGTAGGTGCAACCCCTTCACAGATCGAACAGGCCTGTCGTGCGTCGCATTACGCACCCCGACGAACGATGGGCTCCCGTCTCCTTGGCCGGATCCCATGTTTCGACCAGACGAGCCGTAATGATTCGCCACCTACCCATGCCTGTTGATGCAGCGCGAACGATGGATGCGTCCTTGACCCTCCCTGCCGTACGCGGCGTTTTATTTCCATCTTTCCAAGGCCACTCGAACCGTTGAACCCGAGGGGCAGGCAAGTCTCGCGAGGAATAACTGGGCCGGAGTGGCAGTTCGTTACTCCGCAAGTACTTGATAGTAGCCACCCGGCTGAGCCATACAAACCCCCCCTCCCCTCCGACCCATTCCCTTTATGTAGGAATGCATGGCCCGTTCGCCACGCTGCGAGGTTAACATAAGGGACTTCCACCCAGATGGATTACTCTTACGCCATGAGAATGGCTACGGATCCATACCACAGCCCCTATGGGAAAGATTCGATATCGCCAATGCACGGCAAGATAAAAGGCTCATTTCTTGGCGCTGAGTCTGAGGGCCGTCTGGCTCGTATCCCAATCATTGGGCGAGGCGGCGCGCACAGTGTTGCTTTCCAAAGCTACAAGTTCAGACTAGAGTGGTGGGGCGTTTCAGCGCCGGGCCTCTCCCCCCCTTGTAGGGGCACTGATATTCAGAAAAATTGCCCGTGATACAGCGAGCAAAACTCCCTACGTCGCTGCTGCGGAAAGAGGAGAAGCCGAATGAGGAGACCGGGGAAGAGAAGAGGAGATGGACGCGGAGGTGGAGAGAGGGGCCACGGCTTGGCAGGCGGGCTCACGTACGAAGCACGCACGATTCCTCACGCGTTGCCAAGCTCACCCTTCCTCTTCGGCTTGGCTTGCATGTATACGACGGTCGCGAAGGCAAGGCAATCTCGTCACTGCTCATCAATGCCCTCCCTCTCGCCTCATCAGCGACGACATGGCACGCCCAATTGACCAGGCCTTGCCACGATGGTGGCAGATGGCGTACCACCTTCCCGCCCCGTACATGAGATAACGAGCCTGTCAGGCCTGTCAGCCTGAACAGACACGTGCCGACATCAGTCCCGACCGGGCGCGACGGGGAGGAGCGAATTTACCACAAAGCGCCCGTGCCGTTGCCGTGCTCTAATTGCCGCGGGTGTCAATATAACCACACGGACACATGCTCCCGCAGCACTAGCGAGCTGCCTCTACGGTGTGGATGGTGTCTTGCTTCACAGCGGCTGCGTTGCGCGCACACCGTCAGCCATGTACCCAGTCCTCGGGGTGCTCGGCCGCGAGAGGAGCGTCAGCATGGGAAAGTCGTCATCTCCGATATGGCTTGCCTCGGGCGGTGGCGCGTTTCATGGCCCTATCTCCAGGCGCGCTCCCGAGTGCCGGCCGCGACAGCAAGCGTGTGCGGACCGATTGTCGACCAAGGTGACGAATATGGAAATGCCCGCCTCGCATCAAAGAGGCTCAACTCACGATCGGCATGCCTGGAGCGGCTGCGGCCATGGCACTCGGCCGCGGGCCAATTAGAGCAACCGTCATGAGGGTACGGGATGGGCCACAACCAGGACGTCCCCACCATCGTGAGTTTTTCTCGACAGGCAGGGCGGCCGGGCGGGTCACAACGATCCCCCGGTCATGTTACCCAGCCCAGCCAGTCCGTGACAGAGCTTGGCCTTTTTCTCCCGCTCGCTCCTGATGTAAGACACAACCACAGGTGCTCTGTCATCAATACGCGCCACACCAGTACGTAGCCAGACCCAGGGCGGCCCAGCGTCAGCACAGCGCCCGCATCGGCAAGTCAGCAAAGTTACATGACACAACCCTAACGGCGCAGCCCGAGTGACGATGCGTGCGACTCAGGGCCAAGCCAGCAACACCTCCGTCTGAGTACGCCCGGCTTCGCGTAATTCGGGAGATGCCCACGGCTGCTCCGCAGAGGGGCGGGCGAGATGCGCGGGCCCATTTCTCCCTGCGCGGGCTGCGCAAGTAGGCATTCCGAGCCCAATCTCCATCGTCGACCTGGCAACTTTTCTCGGGTATCCGTCGGGGCCCGCGAACCATGATTGTAAGCACCTCGGCGTCGATCACGACCGACTATCACCACAAAGCGCTCCATTTGGGCCGCCGGTTGTGTGCCCGACGCCCCATCGGCCGCCGCTGCATCGTGATGCATGTGTGCAGGCGAGCCAAATGTGCCGCCCTTACGTGATCTTTCTGGGCGCCTTTGCAGCTCCTGCCAGCCCCACCGGATTGAACAGCCGCAGATCGCACAGGAAGTATAGAGGAAGAGACTAGGGGGGGGGGGGGGGAACAAGAGCCAGGACAAGCCACCCTCTGAGACCTCCAGTGGGCCCTATCAGCACCCCTGACTAGCTCACTCGTCTCCGGGCGGATCGACGTCAGAGCTGCCTCTTTGGGATTCATCCCGGCACCGCTTCCCTGCCGCCCAGAGCGCAGTTGAGATGGGATTCTGGGTGTCCTGGGCGCGGGCTTCCGCGCAATTCCCATGACCGGCCGCGACAAGCTTCGAAGATACCAAGCCTAATGGAGGCTTTCCGGGCAGGTTGGCGTGACTGCGTACCTGATCGACTATTCTCTTCCCGTCTGCCCCCTCTTCCGACGAAACGCGGGACGGGGCATGGCGTGCGACTGGCCTACCGCATCTGGCGGGGTCGCTGAGGGCTCCCCGGCGGGCACTGTCAGATAGCATCAGCCCCAGGCCGGCTGCGCGGATGCTTGGTCATCATGCAAGGAATGCACTGTGTGGCATTCATTTCCTCGACGCTCCCCAACCTGCGAACAGCTGGAGCTGGCCGGGGTAGTTAGGGACGCCTACGAAACCCACTGGAGAATGCGGAGGGCCCCCTCCCCCTACCGAGTACGACTGCACGGCCGGTTGGGGGCGGTGGGCTGGTAGATGGTTTACGACTACCTACGCGCGGCACTTGTGCGACGCCGGGAGCCATCGCCGATGGGCTCTCCATCCGCGCCGGGAAACACGCATCGTGAGATTCCACTCAACTAGCTAGAGCCCCCCAGCGGCGCGACGGCATCCGAGGACGCTTGAGTAAGCCATTGTCCCAAGCCCCCAGGTACGCGCCGGCAAGAATGCACGTAGACAGAGGTCCCGTCCCACAGTGACACATGAAGATATGATTGGACCAAGCGGAGGGTTACTGGGGGTGAGCAATCCTTCGCAGCGCAAAGTCGGCGCCCGGGTCCATGAACCCTCGCGGGCCACCTCACCCGCTCTGGGGCGGCTTATATACGATACCCTCGATGAGCCGAGACGTATGACATCATCATGCGTCTGGCCACGGTGCACAGGCATCGGGGAAATCGCATCGGATCGTTGAAACGGTCGCTGGCACAAGGAATGGGGTGGGATCGCCGCGCGCGAGGGCTTCGGGGCCAAGGCCTACTAAGCGAATACTGGATACAGACAAGCGCCGCTAGCCAGGCAGCGCGTGCTGGCTCTGCGTCGGTCCACTTCAGGACCAAAGACTCCATCCGGGCACGTCTCACCAAAACTCTGCGCGCCCTTGTCTTCTGCCGTCCCCCTCCCGACGCGCCCCGGAGTGTCAGGCCTCTTTTCTTGCCCGCGCCCCCCGGGGATAGAATGCGGAGAGCACAGCGCCTGGAAGCTGGGACGAAGGCTGTGGGGTAGGTGTCGCAGGGGAGAGGAACGAGCCCTTCCCCCCGCCCCGCGGCCGGCCAGATAGGTAAACCGCCTAATAGTCTACAAGCAAACACGGCCACGAGTTACAAACTAAGACGAGAAACTTCAACGATTAAAAAAAAAAAAACCTCTTGGCATGCCATTGGGCGGCCGATCTCTCCGGCCAACCAGCATTCATATACCCCCATGGCCCCGTTTCAGGCCTGACGCCAGCTTCCCGAGCCGCCCTTATCTCCGTGGAGGAGCCCCGACGGGTCCGGTGGCTGGTGCGCCCCCAGCGACGTGTGGCACCTGGGGCGCATATGGCTATCCAGGGCCCGCAGGCACGATGACGGACGTGCTAACTTTTCGATCCCGATCTCGTGATCGAATTGCGTGTACAATATGGGGGGAGCGCAACACCTTGTTTGTGGATCGAAAGGCGGGCAGGGCGTTGTTCTATCAAACTTTCGAAACGTCTCTGCCCAGGGGGCCGGGCTGGCTCGCCGGCATGGCGCCCCCCTTTTCTTTTTCATTCCTTAATGTTTGCGCCTGTCGCAGTGGCACCTCGCATAGCCCGGGCCAGGCACGGGTAACCAGACGCGCCAGGAACGTTGAAGTCTGTCTGGAACCGTCTCATGACCAACGTCCGTTCTTCGCGCACATACCGATGGGCCGACGCGGCTTCGTACCCATGTATAGGCCTGGGCGCTCGATTCCCCTGGGCGCATACGGCTCAGCCTGACCAGGATCTGGAGGCGGTGCTCCGGAGGAAGGTTTGAGTTGATGGGCACTCTACCTGGCCGTCATGCCATGCACCACTCGCGTGTACTGCCGAGCAGGTGACCACAATGTTCCACGAGGGGGAATGGCGGAACGGCCACATGTCGGGCCTTGGCTGCACCCGTTCCGATTACGTCTTCCCTGGCTGTCCCTCAGCCTTACCAGCCGTAGCCACACCGATCGCCGGCATGGCCGGGAGTTGAGGTGCATTCTGGGGTGCTTCATGCCGTCAGGTGATCGACTGCATCCACGCTTTCCAATCTTGGTCCGCTGACGAAGCTGCAAACAACTTTGCCCGCCCGTTGCAAGCTGGGGAGATGTGCCCCGTGAGTAGCGGTGAGTTCCCGGCTGGCCCGACACTGTACAGCTCGACAGCTTCCTTTCCTGGGCCAGCATGCACGCGCGAGGCAGGTTTGCCTGCTGGCCGGGATGAATTCCTTGGCTCGGAGGTGTTGCTCCAAGGTTTGAGTCCTGCCTCGGCGCGCAACCCTTCTGGCGGGCTCTGGGACACGCGACAACAGGCCCGACTGGAAGCTACGGTGCTTTGGACTGTGTGCGTGCTCTCTTCTTCCACGGCCGCTCCCCGTGCCCGCAGCCCCAACCGCACCTTGGGCGTGCGAGACTCGACTACGGGCCTACTCACGGGATGGTATCGGCTCAACATCATGCACAGCGCGGCGGCGTCGGTTTCAAAAGGCCTGGTCACGCGTCCCGGGCTGACTCGTCCACCGCGGCATGTCGCCCTGCGCGGCCTTGGCGGCAACCACGGGCCCGAATACCCCCGAGCGGTAGTTCCTTTGACCACGGCGGTCCTACGAACCCAGCGAAGGCACCAAGCGAGCTCTACCATGATGGCGGATGACAACTCCCGCCTCGGACTCTTCCTGCGCGGCCGTTCGAGCTGCGTGTTGGCACGTCACGGTGTCTCTACGACAGTCTTGGCCACTCCTTACCTCGGGGCTGGAACCCCGGAGACAACGCACAGCATTCGCTGCCTGTCCCGTGACCTGTAGCGAGGATAAGCGAGGCCATCACGGCCACGAGGGCCGGCCACGTGCTGCTGGGCAGTCAAGGCTCGCGTGCGGTGGCGCTGATTGCCCGTGAAGGACGGCGCGTCCCCAGCACGCGGCGGGCGACCGAGTCTGGCGCGGGCTCGGCACATGTTGCTAGCAGGGACGTAGAAGATGATCAGCATCACCACACTGGGGAGCGGACGCACGGCGGTGGCGCGGTGCAGGTGGCCCCAGGCGTTCTTCCGGAGGCCCTGTCGTGGGACCAAACCCGGGGAGGCGCCATTCGGGCCCTGAGCAGCCTGCGTGATATGCAGTCGCCGCCGCGGCAGCCACAGCCTGCGGCGGACATGGCACAGTATCGCGCCTCTGTGCTTCCTTCCCTCTCTCCCGTCTTTGTTTGACGGCAGCGGCTAGACCCTGCTTGGAGGGACGGGGGGAGAACATCGGGTTTTGCCCAAGAGGGCATTCATTTCGTGCGTTCGGCCGACCGGTGTAGACCGGGGGGGAGAGGGGGGGAGAGGCGCTCTCGGTAAGGTGTAGGCTGATTACCATACTGTGTCGTCATCCACCACCCCGCGAGCCCCGCGAGGCGTGACATGATTCGGCGCGCAGGCGCAGTGCGAAGGCCCATTTCCCCTCGGCGAACTGGCCATTCACCTCAGCACGACTGGGCTGAGGGGTCCCCTACTGCCCTGCCTACCTGACTCCGTGGCGGGACTAGTCGGAGGGGGGGAGGGGGTTGCCAGATTGCGCCATTGGTATGCCAGCAACGGCTGATGGACTGACGGAGACAGGTTGGCCGGACGTGGCTCTTCCGCCCGGGGGGCGCGCCAATGGACGGAGCGGCTGCGGGCAGAGAGAAGAGCTTGGTAGAAAGGGGCAGACCCTGCGGGCTTTTGCATCTGTGTGCCGTCCCTATCGACGACACACAGGCAACCAACCCCGGCCGCCCATCTGCTCGCAGATACATACGGCAGGGGGCCTGCGTCGGGGCTGCTCCGTCGACATAGCAGCCGCCCGCGCGCCTCCTCCTACATATGGCACCACGGGTCCGGATGGGCACAGTATCGTCGCGCGTGCACTTCTCCCTGCCTCCCGCTTTCGCACTTGTCGCGAGGCATGTGCCGTGTACGTGAGAACATCCCATGCAGGCAGCCCAGGCCGCTTACTTGCTACGTGCGTCCTTGTCCACGCACATGCCAGGGGCACGAGGCCCCCCTCTGGCGGGTAGCCGCGTCGGGCGGGGGGAGGAGAGCGACGACGGTCGAGCATCGCGTGTTGAACGAGCCACGCCGCCGCCGCCGCCGCCGCTGCTGCTGCTGCTGCTACCAGAGCGAGCTGTCTACGGTGGGAGGTACCACGATACATGTGGGGCCGTCCGGGAGACCCGACCTCATACAGGTTGCAGCAAGACGCCGCCGCAGTAGCAGCAGCCGCGGTTGAGAATGAGGGGGACGTGAGTGCCAACCAGATAGGCGAAAGCCAGAATCCAGAAATGCAGAACCCATGGATCCCTGCTTTGTCCAACCCACCCTCCCGGGTTCTCTCGCGGTGGCGGTTGGGTTGTGCGGGGAAAGGCGGTGCCACTGGTCTCGGCAGCGCACAACCACCAACACCACCAAATGGCCACCCTTGTTTGCTTGGGGAACCTGTTCTGCTGGGTGCCTGGTGGGGATCCGGAAGAGCAATGGGAGGAGAAGCGAGGTGATCAATCCATCCCCGCTTTCTCTCCCTCTCTCTCAGTCTCTTCTCTCAGCCAACCCAGAATGGACGACGTTCGAGTCGTGTTTGGGCGATTAAAAGCATAAACAAGAAAAAGGCGCCACCGATCGACCGGGTTGCGGGGCCGCGGCGGACGCCCTCCCGACCCCAAGTCAAGCCTGGCGTCGATGCCTTTTTTGGGGGGGTTCTTCTCCTACATACATACTCTCTCCCTCTCACTGACGACGGCGGGATTGCCGGGGAAGAGCAGGCGCGGAAAGCAGGATCCCCAGGGAATAGGGGATGGGTCGCGAAAACCCAGCTACGAGTGGGTTTTGGGCTGTCGTTTTGCTGGCGGGCGTGAGCTGGCAATGCTGGCCCGTATGAGCTGGCGCTGCTGCTGGGGGGGGGAGGATCTTCTCTTCTGGCATCCATCCATCCATCGCCGCCATGGCCGCCCGCTTCTCCATACTTGGGCTCGCCCGCGTTTTCTCCCACTGCTGGCGCTGCTGCTTGCGTCTCGAATACACAACCACCCTGGGACCGGGCGGGACCGCCGCAGCCAGAAACGCAGGGAAACCGAACGGTGGGATACGAATGGCCCTTCGGCGGCCCTTCCATTGGGCGTACGAAGGGGGTAAGGCCTCCAGGATGGATCCCCTCACCAGCACCCGCGGCGCGGGTGGGGAGGGTCCCTTTTCCCTGGCGGTCAAACTCTAATTTATGGATTTTCGGGGCCGCCAATGGATACCAGTGCCTAGAGAGAGTGAGTGACCTCGGAATGGATATGTGAGTATGTGTTGTGTGTGTGTGTGTGTGTGTGTGTGAGTATGCGTGTGATGAAGCACGGTTATGGCTGCAGCGTACTTTTAGTTTGGGCCAGGTTCGACAAGGGGAGAGGGCCGGCGTTTGTCGATATGGGGAAATAACCACGGCGGGAAGGGGGGAGTTAGCCCTTCTTTGGCTGATTGCGTGTACGGTTCATGTATGTTGTAAGCGGTAGCGACAAAAGAAAAATAATCCAGACCTTCGTTCGCGTAGGGTAGCAATTGTCCGGTTCCAGCATCGGCGTCGTCGGGTTTCGCGCCTTTGGGGTAGGTGGGCTGGTTGGGCTGGTGGGTGGACAGCTTGTGTGCAGAGCAGCAACCTCCTGCTTGTACTCCGTACAGCCCGGACGGCCCGGACGGGACCGCCCTTTTTCGGCGCACACTGTACGGCCGGCAAGGCGGGCTGGAGGGAGAGGTATCACGAGAAAACCGGAAGAAGGGGGGTGCGTGCGTCCAGCGGTACACCGAGACGGGCCAATGGGTAGGCAGATAGGTCCATACGGCAACCCGTCGTGATGTGTGTACCGCACGGCACGGCACAGCAACACCCACACCCACACCCACCCATCCGCATTGGACCCAGGTAAGCAGATGCGACGGCTACCCAGTAGCACACCACGCACACCGTCTCTCTTCCACATGGCGCCTATCGGCTACGGGACACGGCGAGCCCAGGCCCCAGTCATGCCCCGTGGGCGTGAGGGCCTTGGGAGAAGAGCGACAAGATCGAGGTTCCCGAGCCGCGAGGGCGGCGGCGGCGGCGGCGGCTGCTGCTGCTGCTGCTGTTGCTGCTTACTGCTTACTGCTTTACTACTGCCGCAATTTCAACTACTGCAGAGTCCAGGATAAACGGCCAAGGCACAGGACGGCTTGGTGCAGAAAAAGCAAACAAAAAACCCCCGGTGCTTACTCGCTTGCCGGGAGAAGCAGGGCAAGCCGGGCAGTGGGTAGGGATGTACTACGGGCCACGAGAGATTTACCGACCTACGCACACCCGCGCCCCGTTCTCTCTACACGCTTCGGGGGGGCCCGGTGATGGGGAGAAAGAAAAGAAAGGAAACACAAACGTTAAAGTGCCCAAGACGAAGCGCCCGCCCGTTTGTCTCGATTATCGGGGACCTACCCCTCTCCCGGCCGCCCTGCAGGCCGTTATCTAGCCCGCCCTTCCCGACATCACACCCTTCGCAGCCCGTGCCGCGCGGCGGTGGTGTTGGGGCAATCTCTCTCTCTCTCTCGCTCGTCATGGCCAAGTAAGCCTGGTATGGGAGAGTGAGGCGGCCTGGACGCATCCCTCTCTCCCCCCTTCCGGAAAAGGGATTAATTAATCACAACACCATGGGGCTTGCCGCTGCACCTGTTTGGCTTGCGTTGCTGCTGCACCTCTATCTATAGACGGGGAGGGGGGGGGGGAGGACCCACCCCTTCCCTTGATCGTCTGGTCTGGGCAACCGTCCCGCTTACCGGGGGGAAGGGGTCCAACCTACAAGCTACATCTGGAGATACTACACCAGCGCGCGAGAGAAAGGAAGATAGAGAGAGACAGAGAGGGAGGCCGGAAGAGCATGGATGGGGGTCGGAGAGGATCAACCGATTCTACAGCGCACGATTCCTTTCGTCGCGAAAGCCCCGTGGGTGACCGCCTGCCCGCACCGGGTGCATGGCGGGACTTTCAATCGGTCTCGCTCCCTTCCCAGTCCGCACTTGCTTGCTGATACGAGAGGGGTGGCGGGCAAGGGGACAGGCGAGAGAAGGGTCCGGTTCCAAATCCATTCACCCCGACTGGGGCGTATGTGGCGTTCGTCTCGCCTCTTTTGACATACATAGGAAAGAGGCCAACGGGCAGGAAGAAGCAGGTGTTGGCAGGTGGCTGTTGATAACGATGGAACCTCTTTTCCGCATCGCTGCCTCGCCCCGAAACCACCACTTGACAGGTGCTAGCCAAGGTAGGTTACTATGTACACACAGGGAGGGCGGCCAGCGACAGGAGGAGGACAACCAAACCCAAATCGTTGCATTGCAGGGGGAAAGGGCCCCTTCCCCCGTTCTGGGCGCCTCGCTTCCCATCCGTGCCATTCCGTCTGTCCGCAGGCTTTGGTTCTCGCCAGAGAAGCGACGGAAGCTCCGCCCTCTCTCCCTCGCCACCAAAACGTACGATGGTTACGATGGTGTGGGCTGAGGGAACCAGGGACCGCCCACGCCTCCCGCCGGCATTGGGGCGAATCGTTTCCCGTCGTAACCTGCTTCTTTGCCCTCGCCCTGCTAGCATCAGGTGATGGAGGACGAGGGAGGGGGAGAACTGTAAAACAGAATAAACGGCCCTGGTTCCCGTAAACCCTTTTGGGGGTCCCTACTGCCGCTGCTGCTACTGCCTGTCATCGGCCGCACACAGTGCTTTAGCTTACCCTCCCCCCCCTTCCCTGGATTTATCTTGGCTCCTCTTCTTGACTTGCACCCCCCTCTCTTTTTGCCTCGGTAGTTCCCACCGGCCACCCGTATGGGCCACAGTGGGTTGCTTCTGCTGCTGCTCCATGCCGCCGGCATGAAAGCCCCTGGGCAAAGGGTCCTTTGGGGGGAGGGGAGGGGGATCAGTGCCGGTGCCCGTGGCGGGGAAACGTATGGGGCGGGAGGGAACATACGGGGAGAGCATACGGAACGTACACACGTTGAACTCGCACAACGACTGGAGACTCAGGGGAGGGGAGGGGAAAGAGGCCTAGGCCACGAGAGAAAAAGGCCCCCCCCCGGGCCCGTTTCGTCGGGTATGATGTGGTGAAACTTCGTTGTTGCCCGGCTTGCTGCCCTTCGTTCGTCCTCTTTTGGCCTACTATGCTCTTTGGGGTAGCTATTTTGTTGCATGGAAACTCCTGGGCCGTGGCGGACGGCCTGGATTACTCCCCACAGCAGTGGCATACACCCACATCGCCCCCATATGTCCGGATATCTCTTCTTGGCTAACTGGGGGTAAGATGGTTCGGGAGGAAGACGGGAATCTTGTTCGTCCGCACCGTCCAAGATACACCCGTCCGCCCCCCCGCCCCCCTCCCTTTCCTGCTTGCTTGCTTGCTGCCGCCGCCGACGCTTCCTCCCCCTGGTTTCTGAAATTACATGATGGGGGGAAGGGGTCCTCACCGAGATCACCTCCGCATCACCGCATCACCGCCCCTACACCAACGCGGTGAAAGCTAAACGCGACGTCGCGTACAGACCCGCGAGCTAGAGCCGACGCCCGAACGACGGCGCGTGCCCGTCTTTTTGCCTAGGCGACCAGCCTACGCTGGTTGTCGCCCATGCCCAAACCGCCCCCAGGGAAGCCGCATGCTGTGTGCTCGCCACCTGTATGTAACCCTCCTCGGGCCTGGGGCGGGGAGGGAGGGGGAAACCCCGGCTCTGTGTCCATCTCGGCCCTTTCGCTGCGGGCCCGCGCGAAGAGGGGAACCCGCCATGCACGAACGACCCTGAAATGAGAGCGAGCCCGGGGAGGGGGAGGAGGGCCGGCCTGATTCGCTGGGGGCCTCGCCGGTATCTCGGCCACCGCGTGCGTCGAAGAGGCAGCACCATGGGATGGCATGGGATGCGGACAGGCACACCAGACACCCACCCCAAAGCGAGCGGGCACCGTATCGCTGGCCTGCCCCTTTCCCCGTCCGTGCTGGCTTGTCTTTCTGGCTGCGGCGAGGCCACACCGAGACGGAGGCGAGGAGAAAGAGGCGTACACCCCGGGCCCTGGAGTGGGTGTGGTGATGAGGACGGCGACGATGGGTGATGGTGGTGGTGTCTTGATGGGTGACGGTGGTGGTGTCCCGATGCGGCTTACAAAAGAGCCCGGCCGCGTCGGTGGCGCCACCTCTTGTGCCGCCTTTTCTTTGTGTCCGCCCCTCCCCCCCCTCTTTCCGTCGGCCCTTGTGCGTGCCTACCGTGCTCTGTCGCGCCCGGCCAGTACCTGTCCAGCGATTCAGCACGGAGAGGGAGCCACCGGATCGGTATGAACTCCAGGGAAGAGGGAGACGGGAATCCGGGGTGAGAGGCTGCGAGGTGGGCTCCCGGCGGCTGGCTGGCTGGCTCGCATCGATGGCGGCCGCGCGCGCGCGCGCATGCGTGCGCCCCTCGTTAGCCGGACGCGATGCGCAGGACCCTTACCGACCTCTCCTGCGGCTGTCCACGGTTTCCTTTCTGAAACAGACCGGTCGTCGTCCTGGGCGCCCCGTTTCGACGCGCTACCACGGCACGGCAAGCGTAGAGGGGCGGGCTGGTAGGGGACGCGAGAGAACCACGTCGTCGGTTCCCGGCCGCTAGCCGTCGAGAGGGGGGCGGAGCAAGACGCGCTTCCCGCCCGGACCGCATCAGCCAGCCAGTCAGCCAGCGGACCGTGTCATACGGCCGGCCAGGCGCTAGCTGGCGACGGTGGTCTTTTCTGTCGGCGACTTTGCTCTCCCCAGGCGGCGCCATGGTGTCGGTGGGTGTTTGGAGGGGGGGGGGGGGGTGGCCCGGGGCGACCAGCACGGGTGGCTTCTATTGGCACCTCGATGGCGCTCCAGGGCTCAAGGCACACACTGGCGTTCCCTGGGGCTTCCAGGGCCCTAGGCCCCTAATTAGCGCCCCGCCCGGTATTTTGGGGTTGCGGGCCCCGCAGGCTGACCGGTCGCTCGGTCTGTCTGTAGGGGCTGCCAGGCGGCCGCCAAGTTGCATGGATGGGATGAGATAACGTAGAGCTGGTTAGCACACATGCACGTTATCTCGCTCTCTCGCTCTCGCCACTGCCCGCGCACCTGATTGGCCCGTCTGCCCAGGATGGCGCCCATTCACGTGTCAGAACTGCCTTCAACGGGCAGCTCTAGTCCGTCCGCCGACATGAGACAGCGTCGCCGCACTAAAGCACCACCACCACCACCACCACCTCCTCCTCTATTTCCCGCCCCCCCCCCCCCCTTTTGGCGGCCGTATCCTACGTCCCCCTCCTGGGTCTCGCCCCTTGGATGCTGTCGCCAAGAGCTCCTTCATGCTGGCGAGGGGAGCATGAGAGGCGAGAGGGCCGCTCGTCATGAACAAGCCCGCATGTCTCGAGGCCGGGAAGCCAAGCCATCCAAGCATTGAGGGGGACGACACGCGGCAACTGCAACCCTCGCTGGCTTGGCGGGCCCATGCATCCTTACGCAGCCTCGTTCGTCGTACAAGAAAGGATTGGCCATGAATCTTCCGGCTCGCGCGAGGGCGTTCTGCTGCGGCCCTTTCCAGGCGTCGAGGCTGGCACGATGCAACGCCGCCGGCGAGGGTCTCCTGCACCCCATACTCGGGAGGGGTCTCGGCGATGAAGCAGCAGCAACATCCACCGTAGCAGCACCCACCGCCGCCGCCTCTCTCGCCTCTTCCTCCGACGTCTCGAATGGGTACGGTCCCCAGAACGCAGCCCAGTGGACACAGGACGGGCGTCGGTGGCGCTGCTTTGCCCACGAACGTGCATCCGACGGGCCACTGGGGGCCCTTACGCCCCCCCCTCCCTCCGGCGGCCAAGCTCGCTTCCGCCTTCACCCTACAGCCCGACCGGCCCAGCCCAAGCTCCGTCAGCCAAACCCAGCCGGGCCTTATCGTCCTGTCTGGGCCGGCGCATCTGCGCCGCCCGGGCACGAAGAGAGGCGGAGGGGCGATGGACCAGGCAGGCGAGCAGGAGGACCCTCCATGCATGATGACGGGCCATGATCGGCCCCCCCTTTATCTCGCTCTTATTACTTCTCCCGCGTGCTTATTGTTGGCAGCTCCGTAAGCTCCATGCTAAGAGCCGAGGGCGAAAAAGAGGGGACCACAGAGCCAAGGGGACGCGTCGCTCGCCTATCTCCCTCTGCTTTGCTTACCGTACCCCCCTCCCCAGGGCTAGTGGCCAACGCGCGCCCCGCGAGCTGAAGCGGCAAACACATGCACAGTGATGTTGGATGATGAGATGACGGTCGCTCCACGCACGGAACCGGGCAGCAACCGGTCCTGGATCGCCTTTGCAGGGAGGCGGGCAGCCCGAGTCGTACTGCGGGGTGCAGCAGCAACTACTTGGGGGCCCGGGGGGCGGGATTGGCAAACCACTCGATGAACTGCGCTGAGAGAAGAGGCACACGACGTATGCAGGCAGGAGCATCGTGATGGAGGGGGGTGACGAGACGGCCGGGCGTGACGAGCGCATGGCATGTGACGAACGGCTGGCTGTCTCCCCGCCATCGGGCCAGCGAGACCAACAGAGCCCTGCCCACGGAGGCCGCACGGAGCTCCAAGTACACACCACAGTGCCTGACGACGTTGTCCATCTCCTCTCTCGTGAACCACGTCAATCTATGTGTTGCCTGTAATGAGAGGTGGGCCCAGCCACGGCGCCCGCACCAAGTCAGGTACCCCCGAGCCGGCGCGCCCCGAACTCTCAACACACGGCGGCGCCGCCGCCGTTGCCCGGGCTAGCCAGCGCGCCCGTTAGCTTGGACGCGGCGCCGGAGCTCTGGCTGGTAGGGGGCCTGCGGTGGCCGACCGTCTTGGATCAGCCACAGCTTCGTCCGCAGCCACAGGAAGCTTGCTTGCGCAAGGCTGGACCCACGGGCCTGATGTGCAGCTATCTTGGTTGTCGTCGTCGTCGTCGTCGTCGTCGTCGTCGTCCCGTCTCTTTGTGTATCGTTTTCTGTGCCAGCCGTCCATCGTGACATGGTGATTGGATGGGGGCGCCGGCACGGGATCTCGCACTTGTGCCCTCAGGCCCCCAGGCCCCGAGCTGGCATCGCCCCGCTTGCCTCGGACGTGTGACACAACGCAAGCGCAGACGAAGGCCGGGGCCGGGGGCGGACAGGGTCATTCCCTGGCGACCACCCTCCCGGGACGACCGGGAAGAAACGGGGACAGCACGGCAGGGCAGGGCCCTTGTGTGCTTGCTGGCTTCTTCTCAGAAGGGGGAGGGGGGGGGGGCGCATCGTCGGGGATGCGTGGGCTTCGGGGGCAATGAAGGGCAGGTTTCGGGGGTCAGCAGACGGGTTTTGCCGTGCGTGAGCAGCGGGACAAAATAGAAAGAAGAGTGAAAGCCCCGTCGTCTCGTTTGCCATTTTCGTCTCGCACCCAGAAAAGATAACCTTCCATGCTTAGCCAAACAAGAAACCGAGCCGGCCGGCCCGCGCATGTCTGACGATCCCTTTTCTTCTTGTTCTTCTTCTTCTTCTCTGGCCGTCCGTTGCCGCATCCCTGACCCCGGTCGGACCGACCGAACAGGGCCGGGACGATGACGCGGGCAGCAGCAGCAGCCCCGGCCCCTGTCCGGAACGGCAATTGGAGACACAGATGCCGGGTTAAGGTTTGGCCCTTTCCCCTTCCTCCCACAGTGCTATCTGGCTGGGTGGGATCGGGACGAGGTCACCTGGCCCGGAGCTGGAGTATCTTTTCGATATTGTCAAGTGACGATGCCCTGTGTGGGCAAATCCCGTATGGGCCAAGTTACCTACACATTAGCGTCCCCCCCTTTCTCTCCGTCGCCATCTTTTCGCTGCGGCTGGATCCGCAGATGCCTTATGGGGGGGAGGGTCCGCGATGGGGCCCAGGGGGGGCCACGCCGTGTTCCCGCTTACAGTTTGCTCCCAAACTGGCTTGTCTTCATCCCCCCTTTCCCTTTGCGGGCAGCGAGATGGGCCAGGATTTCGGGGGGGGGGGGGGGGGGGGGGGGGGGGGCGGAGGCCATCGTAAGTTCGAGCCCGTCGCTCGTATGGTCAAGGAGGAGGAGGCGGGAGGCGAGCCAGCGGACGCGGAAGCCCACCCCGACGACCGTGGAAGCTTCGTTTGCATCACCTGCGTTCCCCCGTGGGTCCCTGGGAGATAGACCACGCCTTTACCGATGCCCGCCCCTCCCGACGGGGACGACGGGGCCGGATTCGGGGCCGGGCGCTTCCCCGTCGATCCCGGGCCCGGCCGTGGGGGCGAGGCTGGCTGTGGTGCCGCCGGAGGGTGGTGGCCGTGGCGCAAACGTTTGAGGTCCCAGGGCTAGCAAGACCGATGCAGCAAGACGGCGGTCCGCCCCATGCTCCCAACACTTGGGGCTTTTGCCGCAGGGTTTGGCTTTCGGTTCGCGGCCTCTCCCGTCTCGCCCGCCGAGCGATAGCTGGCGTCCGGAAGGCATCGATGCGCAATCGCTGCGCGGGTGCCGCGTTAGCTAGTCACGGCCAGGCTGACTGAGGACCTTTCCAGGGGGCGCACCAGCGGGAAACTCGAGCCGAGATCAACTGCACCTAGCCAGTCTGTTGTCCTACGTTGTGGTTTCTTCGCGACCCGGCCCACCCGCCGCCGCCACGCCCCCGGGTGCACGAGGAAGCGCTCGACGACGACGAGCGGCCGCCGTCGAAGAGGGCCGCGTGGCGGGCGGGGGGTTCGCTACCTACGTTTTGGTTTCCTGGCTTTGTTGTATCTCGAGAGGGGGCCTTTCGCGCCGTCTTCAAGCTACTCGGCTTGTGGCTCGGCGCTCGGCAGAAGACGGAGGACTTCTTGGTGTCCGCTTCGCCTCAGGGGAGTCGACAGAGCCGGGGGCTTCCCCAATGTGTCTGGATAGCGGCCTGGAGCAACCAGACGGCAATAGCATAGGGGTTTACCCGGCCTCTTTACTCTTCATCCCGCCCGGGAAATACAAAACCTCACGCCGAGCGAGCCTGTGCCTGGCTCGTCGAGCAAGCTTGGAATCTTCACCACCTGGTCCCACTGCAGTCTGTGCCTGCGCCTTATGCTATCCGCAGACGCCTGCTGCGGCGTTTGTTGACACCTACGGCGACGGTCTTGTCCTCGGGAGAGCCGTCGTAGACCGACACGGGCCACGGAAGGCCATGGCGCACCCCGAACAGAGGCCCGCCACCAGCGCCGTCCATCGAAGCCCTCCTGCCACGAGAGGCCATCACGAGTTATAGCCACCCCGCTGGTGAGCCGCAACACTGGCGAGCTTGCTTTTGACTATCCAATTGTGGTTGCTGTGGCTATTTTGAGCGCCGTGGAGGCCCTGCGGGCATGCCGCGCTCCATCTCGGCCTCTTGAGCTCGGCGCCCGGTTCCCCCTCCCCTTCGCGTGGTTGAGCACGCTGCGTCCATCCTCCAGCGGGCTCGTTTGTCCTGCGTGAGGTCGCGCCGCAGTGTCGCGTGCTTTGCTATCCGGCAGGCACTCATTGCCCGCCTCCGTCCCTTTGCCGCCAAAATGACCGACTGTAGCTAGTATCCAACAGAGAAGGAGTGGCGCGCCTTGTAGAAAGCAGACACAAAGCGCCAAAAGCAGCATCTCCCCCCTCCTCCACCATCCAATCTATCAGGCAAGGAAACCAGACACATGCTCATCTTGCTGCTCTCAATATGACTCGTCCGATTCCTCGTCATACTCATCCAGCTCGTACTTGCCTTTTCCTTTCCCCGTATTCGGGCCACCGTACGGGTCGTCCGACCCGTCGCCGTAGGGGTCGTCCGCGTGGACGGGATGCCGGTCATCCGAGTGGACGGGATGCCGGTCATCCGAGTGGACGGGATGCCGGTCATCCGAGTGGACGGGATGCCGGTCATCCGAGTGGACGGGATACCGGTCCTTCTCGGCCGAGCGCGGCTGCGGCGGCCGCTTCGGCCTCGGGCCCGCCGAAGACTCCGGCCTACCCGATCGGCTGTGCCGCCTGCGCCGCGCCGTACGGGATGGTGGCCGAGGTGGGGGCAAAGTCCCATGGTATGGCATATTTGGGTAGCCGCCGCCGCCGCCGCCGCCATACGCCGACGGGTGATGTAGGCTGTTTCCATTCCAATCGTCGTCCCGCAGTTGAGTTGTCTTGGCCCTGATGTGGTCAGGGCCGGAGCGTACGTGGTTGACTAGAGGTGCCATGTCAGTCGTGTCCGGTTTTCGAGGCGAAGCAGAGCTAATCGAGCCACTTACGATAGCGCTGGAACTCGTTCACGACCTCCTCCACGCGGTCAAAATGCTTTGGTAGAAGGTGAATCTTGCGCCAGTTGGGCATCGTCATCGCGTCCTCTGCCGAGATGTTGTTCTCGCGCAGCTTTTCCGATCTGTCATACGAAGCCAACGCAATGGCCGTCTGAAAGGCATTACGTATCTGACGGCCGTTCCAGGTGTCGAACTTCGAAGCGCCTTGGTCGCCGCGGGCATCTGACGCGTGTCTATCGAAATGCTCCTCGGCCCATGCAATCAGCTTTTCTCGGTTGAAAGCTATGGGTAATGCCCTCTGGGTTTCTTGGTCGTCCTGTTCGATGCGATCCAGCATGTTGTTCCAGATCTTTGTGTTGCCACGGCCATCAATGCGCTTGTAATGGAGCGCGACGTGTATCCGAGACTTGAAGGCCTCATCGATTGAGCCTTCTCTGTTTGAAGTAAGGAACAGGATGCCGGAGTAATACTCAAGCGTGCGTAGGAAGACTGGATTCAGGATGGTGATATTTAGCGACCAAAGTCTTCGTCAGACGCTTGGAGACGAAAGAGACCATAAAACCTACCAGATACGATACCATTTCTTTTCAAGTCATCCAGGCTCCTCTCCGCAAGGTAGATATCCGCCTCGTCGAGCAAAAGCACACAGTTCCACCGCTTAGCCAAGCGAAAGTGCAACTCGAGGTTTTCCTGTATTTGCTGGGGGTTTGCTCCAAGATCACCGCATGTCTATACGATCTCAGCAAATAAACAACCGCTTCGCGTCAAGATAATGACTTACGATGGGGTAAAGGGGTCGAGAGGGTTTTGTGTAAGCTGCAATGGTCTCGGCTGTGCTGGTCTTGGATATAGTTAGCTGTTGTTCCCTGAGATGTGAGACGCATTTCAACTGACTTTACCAACTCCCGGGGGGCCGTATAGGAAGATGATGAGACCTCGACCTTTCCCGCTCACTAGATCAATGTCTCTACCGGCTGACGACTTATCTCTCGACGATTGGCTTCCTATATGCTCGTCTACCATGGCTTTCAACACCGTTTTGTATTTCCCTGGGATCACCAGGTTTTCGAATTGTTTCGCCCGTTGCCGTCTGTCCTTTGATACGGGCTGGATCGTGTTGACGTCGAGTCGATCTGGTATCGTGTGAGTCTGCGTGCCCATGATAAGTCGAGATTTGGAGAGCTTACACCATTCTTGGCCCGCAAGCTGTACCCGACGAGGTAAAACGGCAAAATAAAGATAAAGTTATCCGCAAGGTCGTTGAACGGTGCTTCAGAGATACTTTCCATGAATGAGTTGCTCTTTAAAAATGTCTCGCAGCTGAGAATATCGACCTGCTCATCCTTATGGTAGCGGTTTTTTTCGCAAATATCGCAACCATGGGTACCGCAACTCGTGGTCTCTGGACTCAGCAGATCCGGGACTTGGATTTCGTTCCATTCAGGAATATCGAAGTGTGAGAACTCATGCCCGGTCTTGACATCCACGAAAACGTCACCTTCCACGTATTCCGTGTCTAACGTGACTGACCCATCGTACGTGGCATGTCCATAGCGCACATTCATGAAATGGCGTCCACGAGACATTATTTCCAAGACTTGAGAACTTTTGAGCCCGGTTTGCTTGGGGAAATGGCTCAAAGTCGTAATGGGGACTTCGCCTTCGTAAGGAGTGATCTCACGGACGCAGGGGGAAGCCCTGAGTTTCACACCGTCGTAATCGTAAGAGATGCAATGGATCCGTAATGGATTCAATCTCTGCCTGATCTCCAAGTTAGATCTTTTCATGGTGTAGGCCATGGAGAGCCGGTCCAGCTGTGCCTTGGTTGGTGATGGAGTGCGGCATCCATCAGATACCCCGCCTCCGGTCACACCGATTACCTGAAGCCCCATCATGATATCTGGTCTCGTAGACATATGGCTGACAATCAGATCTCCAGGTTTGAATAGATGCCAAAGATCATCAAAGGCTATCTGTTGCAGTGTGCCTTGTTGTGCCTCTTGCCTTAGAGTGATTAGTCTGGCCAAATGGGTTCGAATGACAGCAATAAGCAACTCCAACAGGTCGATTGCCTCGCGAGATTGGCTCTTTCTGGGATCCTCTGTTTCGCCGTTGGGACTTTGTGTCCGCAAAATTTTCGACTGAGGCTTCTTTGTACCATTGTAGTTTCCTCCGTTGCTGTTGTTGATGTTTTCATCGACACTGCCATGATCGTGGTTGTCCGTCCACTCCTGATTGTGGGCGGTTTTGATTTCATTGACCTTTTGCTGAATACCATCAAAGCAGGTCATGAAGAGCTGTAAGCACTTAGTATGAATAACTTCTCAGCCAAAAAAAGACAAATTCTACCTTGAAGGGTGGCATGAACCTAAATTGGACCCAAAATTAGTTGGGTACAAGAAAGATGGAAATGGGAACGCACGTAAAATGCTCATAGTCGTCAATCATACGGTTACCTGGTTTAATATTTTGGCCCCAGATCTCATTGAGAAGGTCGATCAGTCTCTCGGATTGTATCACAATGCAATAGGGGGATACATTTCGCATGGCATCCTCTTGTGTTGCAGTCTTGTCTTGCTTCATCACCTTCTCGTAGTTGCTTCTCTCATAGACCACAATTATTGCACTTTGGATGACCTCCTCGTCCCACAATTGGGCTGTGAGGCCTTGAGGACCATCTCGCAGTTGTATGATCTTGACTGTGGCATCTGATCCAGCCCGAAGCTTATATGGAGGCGCCTCTTCGGTATTTGTTTCACTGGGTGCTTGTTCGGTGTCGGTATCAGGGGTATCAGGCTTCGTCGTACTCTGTATCAAGGCATCTGTCTTCTCTGCAACAGTACCCTGGGACTCGAAGTTGGGTTGGCCCTGGCTGCCAGATGCCGGCTCCGTCTTGCTCAAATCGATTCCACTGGATTGGAATATCAGCAGCGTGTGGGGAGTTTTGTGGCGTGGTAGCTCTTACTGCTGGGACAGAATGGCCTCGAGGTATTGGACGCGCTCTTTCAGCTTGGAAAAGTCCGCTTGATTTGGCTGCTCGGGTGGCTCTTCTGTAGACGCAAATGGGGGTGTTTCTGGGCGGGCACCCCCGTTTGTACCTTGACCGGATTCTGCCATGGTCGCGGAACGGGTGAATGCGGTTCGACGAAGCGCTGGGTGATGATAACCGGTGTTGTGTTGTCTATCTTTGACAGCTGGGGTTCTATGTTTAAAAAAGGGTTGACCGGCGTGGATGGCTGCCAATAACGACCGTCAGAAACACTTGATCGATACACCATTTGGTTCGCCGAGGCAAATCCGATGCGCCCAAACCACCTCAAGCGCCGTGCCCCCAAAGAAGATGCCAAGAACTGTATTATTTCCTTGGCTCGCAGGCTGTAAATGGCTAACGCGTCGTTGGCGCCCATGGCTATGCATACGCGACCGCTCGGCCCGCAGGAATCACGCATATGATCCACATGACCTGCGTAATACCCTATATACTGGCCAATGAAGGCTCACCACGGCACAAATGTCGTCGAGTACGCTCACTAAATAAGTACGTAGTTGGGTACTTGTATTAGGCTGATACACAGGGCCAAGGCGGAATTTTGGCGACCAGGCCCTGCCTGCCGCAGCCTCGTTGTCCAAAGGATTTGGGATAGATCCGATGCCCCTCGATACGTTGATCAACAAATGACCACTTGGGTTGTCGCTTCTCAAAGGCATGCTCATCTGGTCCAGATCATCTCCAACTTCCCAGACTGCCTTCTGATGCCGGGGGAAATCTACTTTTCTGCTGCCCTGACTGGTAACGTCACCAAACACCAATCCTACGATGGCAGACAGCCATCCTCGAGCCAATCTCAATGGCAACCCGAACGGTGATATAATTATTCAAGCTTTTCACTCAGCAACCGTAGGAAAGAGACTCGAATCAGTAAACGGCGAACCAGAACAGTTTCTCCGGGGTCTGAATGGTTCCACCCATGCAGCTTTGGACCTGTCGGAAACCTCTGGCCTTGAGATCGTCTCACGCACCGATAGTTTAAAGCTTAGGGTCGATGGCAATGAAGAAACCCCAGAGCTGTGAGTTACATCTTTAGTAAAATCACTGCTGGCAGTATTGCTTACCTGCTCGGCGTGGCACAGTAACTACGATGAGCTGTACCAAGAATGCAAGATGTCCCAGAGAGAGTTGATCAAGGTGCAGAAGAAGTGTATCAAGGATTCCAAGCACAAAGAGTTGAACGAGTCTGCCATAGGCTCCGAAGATGGCGAGCTACACTACTCAAGCGTCGCCGACGTGGAAAAGGTGGTGGCGACCGCTTACAAATTCCTCGACACGAAGCCGAACCCGGGCAAACAGAAAGAAGATGGGCGATTCGCATCCCTGGCTAGATACATTCGCAAGGGATTCCGTTGCTTCCGCCGAAATGCCGAAAATATGCAATGCTTCCTGGCTTTCATACCAGATGCATCAGGGTATGGATCGGTGCTGTCTGGCGGGCTGTCCATCATCCTCCAGGCGGCCGCTACCTATGAGACTCTAGACGAGCTCATTTGCGGCGTACTCGACGATATCAGAAGAATTACGGAATTTCGAGGATACGAGGCTCTCGAGGCCGCGCGCAACAACCCAGAGTTTCACCGGAAAATGTCTTCGCTATATGCAATGATATTGGATGCGCTACGCCTGGTCACCAAGCGAGTATTCAAGGGCTCCTTGAGTACGTTGATTTGAATCCCCAATCTAAAAGAAAATAATTAACCCAACCTAGGAAAGGTGGCACATGCTATCACCCATACCAAAGGGGATGGCGGTGACCTAGTCATCCTTCGCAACAAGATGAAAGAGGGAGCCCAGGATGTCCACAAACAGGTTGAATCGCTGATGTATTTGATCCTCCACAAGGGGTACAAAGACATCAAATACATTCGAGCTTTTTTGGAACAAACCTTTGGAGATATAGAGAAATTCCGAAGTGAGGTAAACAGCAATTTGTTGCATAATTTCACGGGGATTCAAAAATTGTTGGAAACCCCCCCAAAGGATTTGGAAGTCCGACTGAGTCGCTCAGATGCAATATCATGTATCCAAGAGGCTTTGACTTCGGTTCTTGAGAAGAGTGAGACTCAGCACGGTAAGGTCTATGCCTGACACGGATCTGCACACGAGTTGACCTATTAGGAGAATTCGCGACCCGAAGGTCCCAGAGCCCGAACCTTGGCCCCAGGTATCGAAAGAAGCCGAAGGTAGACATTGAGCAACTCCTTTACTCAAAGGGTTACCCACGGACGATGGTCCAGGACGACTGCGCCGAGCTATGCAGAAGCGGCAACATCTCGGGCCGGAACCGTGACCGGCAAAGAATCAGGGACTTGACCAACCATCCCCGGATGCAGTCCTTCGTCATGCTGGACTCGTCGATGGTGCTCATGGTAAAAGGCGGACTCGGCAGCCAGGACAGGACCTTGTCCCCCACGTCCTATTCCCTCGCCAAGCTCGTCACCGCTTTGCAACTGGCCCAACAACAAACGCACTCCGTTGTCTCCCTGGCATTCTTCTGTGGCCAGCATCGAGACGACGGATATAGTGGCTGCCGGGAGCTGATGATCACGCTGATTCTGCAGCTTATCGACCAGTATAGGGAGTTCAGCACCGAACTTCTTGGTTATTGCGAACGGTATCTGGGGAGAAGTGACATCCAAGGTCTCTGCGATATCTTCGAGGACCTGTGCTTCGAGCTCCCCGAGAGTATTATTCTCTACTGCGTCCTCGACGGCCTGGGCTTCTTCAGTTTCCCCGAGAAACGGCTCACCGAGACCCGGGACGTCATCCAGCGTCTCCTCACACTCTCTCGGGGCATTGTAAAAAGGCCTAACGCTCGAATCAAGCTCCTCTGCGCGACGCCAGCGGGGTGCCCAGATATCGAGGCCGTGTTCGCTGATTGGGACATCATCGAGCTGCACAACAACACCACGGGCCCCTCGTGGCACGAAGGCGACTGGGAACACAGTTTGCTTGCAGCGAACGTGGCGTCGCAGAGTACCCTGGATCAGTATTAGCGCCAGGAGGGAACTGGGCCCTTTCTCTTTCCTTGCAACTGTCGACCCGTATGATTGAGTACATGGGCCATGTTCAGGGTCCCGAAACGCATCTCTCTTGAGAAAGGGATAGTTATGATGGACTGGGTCGATGGATTGTGTTTTCTCTCCTTTTTATATGAATTATCGCAATATTTGAACTGGGTTCCCCTTTGAGTCATTGAACCTCGGCATTTTTCTGATACTGACTGTCGCTGATGTACAAAACTAAGTTCCCAATCCGTCCATCAGTCATCCAGACGGTTTCGTGATCCAGTGGTTCATCCGCTGTAGCAGCACACATAATTGGAAAAAGGAAACCTGAAGGCTTTTCCTAAGTCCTACATGTTTGCACATCGCACTAGGTGTCCTGGAGCAATAACGTTGTAATATCGTACGAAGAATATCCCATCCCGCCTCGAGCATGACGGTGCGTCCCATCACCGGTAGGGTAAGATCATAACGGAAGAACTTCTCACGGCCCACAAGGCTCTAAGGAGTCGCAAATCCGCCGATCGACCCTTACGGACGCAGCAGCTGGGTAAACCGCCATCCCCCCTCCTCTTCGTCACGCTGCCAGTCTCCTAGTATGGGCGGGTCCCAGGTAAACAGATGGCATTGGGCCATTCCGGCCTAGAGACGCTGTGAAGCCGCCGCTCGGATCTGCCGGGGAGCTGGAGCAAATACGGGAAGTGAGAGTGGAGACCCCGGGCGTTGGCAAGAGACATTGCCGGAAAGGCCGTTCAGGCCCTCAAGAAGTGAGTGTGTACCGAATTCCCATGTCGCATAAGTCCCAAAATTCCGGTTGCGAAGATACGGCCGGACCCCCAGGGCCTATCCCCACGAGGAGCCGTCGTATCGGCTATACAAAACGGAAGACTTATCCTAGCTTCTTCCAGGGCTTGCTATCTTCAGCAGGCCAACTACGGCGACAACGAGAAACGCCTTCTGCGACGTGAGCGGTCGATGGATCGACTTCCAAGGAAAGTGGCAGGCTTTGGGTAGTGTCCAGGTCTGCAATCGGCAAGCAAGGCTGGAATAGTACGCCGAAGGGCGATTGGTGGGTTCGGATAGGGCGGTGGGGCCGTGGGGGGGAGCAGTGCTTTTTTTTTTTTCCTCCCTGGAGCGACATGGGGAATCGGACTGCTGGGGGGCTTGGGCTGGCCTTGGAGAGGAGGATCTTGCGGGCCAGGAACGGAGTCCAAGAGAGTGGAAGACGGTCGAGTGGCTGGGGATCGGCCTTGGTTTGCCCGAATCGCACCGCAAGCGTATACCATTGACCCTGGGCCGGCCTGGGGAGCCCTGCAGGCTGCCACCCACCCCGCGGAAGGAGAGGCCAGTACCGTTCACGACAGCGTCGCCGCCCCCCAATTCCGCCTGGTGTCTCGCCAGCTCGTCCAACGCAGCCGGGCATCGTGGCCAATGGCAATGCCTGGCACGTCGTCAGCGGCAGGTCCAGCAATCCAAACCCCCCCCCACAGCATTGGGGGATGGGGGGGGGGGGGGGGTAGTAAATTACGACTGCTAACCAAGCACTTACCTTTTCTAGATGGGGACGGCTGTTGGTCAATCGCAGCCCAAAACGGATCCCGCCCTGGGGAAGTTCAGATCCAATGGTTACGAAGTAAGCATTCTGCCTCGCAAATAGTGGCCAATATTAGCTCGCCCCACTGCAACGACCTGGGCTGTCTAATACGTTATAGACTGCTAATGAAGACGTAAAACCATTCAACCATTGCTTATGAATTGAAAAGAGAGACCGCTCGACGTTGTACTGCGTGTCGTTGGTGAAGCTGGTCCTTATACGTGTTAATAAAATAAATACAAAGCTAGATCTTATAGTCTTGGCTCAACAAGTATAGCTCTATTCGCGTGGCCCCTACTTAAAGCAGAGCAATGCTAGCTACGTTTAGTGGTATCGTGTCGTTTGGCTGCCTCTTGCCTTTTCAGGGCCTAGTCACCTTTCACTGCGCAGTCTCCTTTCGGAATTCGCATAACCAGGTGCTTTACCAGCACCAGGCCACCCCCCAGGACAGGTGCAGTCTTCCTGAGCCTGCGGGCCGCAAAGAAAGCGCCCCTTTCCATGAAGGGGAAACGAAACAAGGTCAGCCGGAACGGACCCCCAGGCGCTTCCCAGGCACGGGCAGGGTACCATCCGCAAGTCGGCGTCCACAAGCCTGTATACCGCTTGGCTAGTGACCGGACGTCCCGCATCTAGTGGGCGGGGGGCTCGTCCCGTAGCGGCTCCCCAGGGCAAGACCCGGCCGCGTCCATGCCCTCCCCTTGCCGCCGCACGCCGATATATTTCGAAGGAGACGCAGCCTGATACGGAGGCAACGCCATGGCCATGCCACCGTGCCACGAATCATCCCGATTCGGTCACCAACTCGGGGGCGAGAGTCGGGAACGCAGATCTGCAGATCGTCCGTACCACGCTTCCTCTCCGGCGGGTCTCTATTTCGCAAGGGGCCACCCGGAAGGGGGGCTGCCGTCTGGCCTGACCCGTGGGAACGGAGAAACCCCCCCCCCCCCCCCCCCCCCCCCCCGGCCTATTCGCGTGGGCACCACGGCAGGCGTGATAGGGGCGCAGCCGCCGGGCCACCTGACGCCAGGGGTCCTCGGTTAGATTAAGGTCGGGCGGGCTGTCCGGGCCTGAAAAGGGCTTGGACGTGAGATGGGTTTGGCCGTGCAGCCGCAGGTAGCCAGGCTTCCCAGCCCGGGCCAAGACGGGGGAAAGAGGGGGGGATTCTTCACCTCCCCCTGTCGCCCGCTCTCACTTTGGCACGCGTGGCGCCTGGGGGAGAGCCGCATGCCACGGAGGGCGCACGCGTACTTCCCCCGGCCATGCGCCGCACCGTGTCCCCGAGGGGCGGCGGACGACCCCCCGAGGGGCGGCGGACGACCGTCCGTGGTGCGGGTGCGGGCGCGGGCGGCGATCGCTGAAGAAAGCAGGGCTGACTAGACTCGAAAGCACGCAGGGGACGGCCAGAAAACCTGACACGCGTGCAGAGCCGCGCCACAGGGCCAGACAACCACCCCCTGGATGGCCTGTCGGCGCCACGCCGGAACCGGGGTTCCAATTGGACGCTAGCTGGACAGGGGGATGAGCTCGGGGGTTCGAAATGACTGTGTTGTGCGATGGGGGCGCCTGTACTTCCTTTTGGGGATCGCGGGGGGGGTATGAGGCAAAGCGGCAGCGCCGCTGTCATGGGAATTCTTGGCATTTCTTTCCAGTCCGATGGGGCGATGCCCCTGTGGGCGTGGCGTAGGGTTGCTTGAGTGGTAGGAGGCGTCCTATTCCGTCGCGAAGGACCTGCAGTTGCTCTGCCCATCCCAATGCAAAGGGGGCGGGTGTTGGAATGCGGCCGGAGAAGACCGGCAGTCGGCCGAGAGCCGTCCGAACGACCCAAGACCTGCCCACATACGGTACCGGTCCCGCGCCCGCGCGCCCGAGGGGGTTTCTCGGCTATATTTAGCGGGCTGTCTCGCCTTGCGCCGTCTCGGCGACATAGGGGACGACGCGCCCGCCGTCGCACCTCCGAAAGCCTTGGGGTTGTACGTACGCGCAACCCCTGTATCCAGATGCCGTAGCGTCATCCGTGGCACGCGAAGCCACACCTAGTCAGGCCGGCAGGGAAACCTGAGCCCCCCCCTGTACCTAATTATCACCAAATCAGGCTTCGTTGGGCCACGCCCACGCCCTCCCATCCCTGAACTTGACATTCGGGGCTTTTATGTCCCGAGACGGGGACGGTCCCGGCAGGCAAACCCCACCTCCATGTCAGATCGTGTCTGCAAGATCTCGGCATCCCTGCACTTGTGCTCTCATCGAGGAAAGGGAGTCCCGTTGGGCGCCGCGGTCGCTGCCCGGACCCCTAAAAAGAGGTCTCGGTGTTCGCATAGGGATGAGGCGCTCTCGTTTTCCGGCTCCGATACGCGCGCGACCGAGAACGTGACGCCACGAGGGGGGGGGGGGGGGGGGGCTGTTGACCGTTTTGGGGCGGCGCCACGATACGCCCAGGGGACGACGGATAGGGAACACCTGCCCAAAAAAAGCCCTCGCCATTTCCCAAAACGTGCCCGCGAAATCAAACTCATGACGGCAGCGCCGCGGGTGATGCGCTCATGATCGCCTGTTTTCTCCCCTCCCCCTGTTCGCGCGTGTAATGCACCTTTGTGACGGAACGTGCTCCGCGGGTACTTAGCTGGCCCCCTCCCTGCAATGCGTACATATCTATAGCTTATCAACGCATGCAGCCTCGTGTCCCCCCCCCCCCCCCCCCCCAGCCACGATCTGCAGGGCGGGTTGGCAGGCGGCGCGATCCATCCGGGGGCCCAGGAAGAACCCCGGCGGGCTCGGGAGCCCGGGACATGTATTCCGTACATGGAAGGGGGGGGAGGGGCTTGGGAAAACAAATCTACACCCCCCCGAAGACCCCTATTTACAGGTGCCCTGCTCGAGTATGACATGATAAATCATGTCATGGCGTTACAAGGCGGCTTACACGGCCACCTTCTACCCCGGTAGACACTGGTGAACAATGCCACACGCCTACAACATTCGCCGGACATAGCTCATTTACAGCGCGTGAAACAAGAGAAACAGCGTCCCATATTACCGTACATGATATTATTTTATACATGAAAGGACGTAAGGGTGTGCGGGTTAGTGGGGGCCTCGCATACCAAGGAGGATACGGGCAACCCGGCCTCCTATGGTAATAGCAACAACTCGTTACCACCTTCTGCCGCGGGCCCCCATGCCGTGGGCAGACGTGGCGCTTGCCGCCAAGGACCTCCCCAGGGTCATGGCGTAATGGGTGCCGAGCGGTGCCGGAAAAGTGGGGGGAAATGGCCGCTCACTTAATGGGCGCCAAGGGACCGAAGTCGGCGGGATAGTCGGCAGGGATGGGAGGATGCGTGGCGGAGGTGAGTGAAACGCCAAGTGAAGAGAATGTGCTGCATCCCAACAAGAGATACACCAGGAGGCCGTTCTAAGGATGATTTCTCGGATACCTTCACCCGTTCCGTGACTATGTCCCCATGGAAAAACATGCGTAGAGTGACGACAGACATGTTTCAAAGGGGACTCTGTTCTATAATGATGCGGTCATGTTCGATAATCCCGGCTGGACACACAGGCATGGTGACATAGCATGATGAGTGCGCAGAGGGAGCGATCAAGGCAAGCATAGCCTGGCATCACCAGTACGCGTTCGGCCGAGAGGTGTCGACTGATGGACGTGATAATAGATTAAGGAGCATCGAAACGGCCCCATGTATTCCAGCAAGTGAAAGTTGAGGCAGAAGAAAAAGGTGCCGGGCCCACCCCTGAACGCCGAAACCGTTAAGCGGAAGGTACAAAGCCCTAGGGATCAGGGGAAGCAAAACCAAGGTGGCCAAGACCGTGACTAGAAATGTGGAGATGTAAACTTGGGGACGACTTGAGGATGCAGGGAGGCACTATACGAGTAACCTGCGGGGTGCCAAACGAATCAGAACATGCCGCCAACGCCTTCTAATTGTTTCCCCGTTGCGCCCTGTCCGCCAATGCCGAGCTGGTTCCTACGTGTTAGAAGTGAATAGCGCTAAGGTTAGGCGGGAGGAGGACTCACCTGAATAAAGAGTATGTCAAGTGGCCTAAACAACATCGAATTCGTTTGTCTTGAGGACCCCCACAAGCTCCCACTTTTTCCCGTCAATATTCTTCTGGGCTTGTACCATGATGGTGAACCTTCCCTTCGTCGGGACAGCGATATCACCGAACGTGGTGAGCTCGACCTGGGCCTGGGTGCTGCTGCTTGATCGCTTTCTTTTCGAATCGCCGCCGTCGCCGCTGTTCGATTCGCCGCCGTCACCGTTGCCCGCCGTGTTTCCGCTCAGCTTCACGACGTTGGCCTCATAGGGCTTTCCATCCACGTCACTGAGAATGGCCATGAAGATGAGGTTGTCATCGGGATTCGACTCTATGATGAGCGGCGTGGGAAAGACATGGCCTACTCCCATGGGGCCGCTGGGTTGCTGGCGAATCCGGATATGATACTTGGGCGTCGGCGTGGACGCAGATTTGGACATGGTGAAGGGCTCGCCGATGGTCTCGACGATGGGCTGAAAGTGGGTGATGGGGGGCTGACGGCGTTCACTCAGCATCATGACGAGTGGCCGCGGGCGTCCTTCATATACCCGTGGAGGTAGTACAGAGCACAGTAGGTGACGAAGCCCGAGGGCCAAATCTTCCTTGTCGGCCGATAAAGGAGCTGGGAATGAGCTGTAGCACCGGGTGGTGGCGGGCGGCGCTCACACCGAGTGAGAACAAAGAGCTGAGTTGGATTCCACGACGCGTCGGGTCGCACGAAAGCGAGAGGCCAGACACCCAACGAGGTCGAAGCGAGCCGGGCTGACCTAACCGGCACGGAAAGTGCAACAGAGGGCGAGAGAAAGAGAGAGAGGCGTGCTCCGGCAAGCCACTCGGGACCGTAATACCCAGAGAGGCCGATGAGAAGAATGGTGACGATGGAGGCGGCCAAGACAAAGTGGAATGGGAAGTCAAGATGGCATTCGACCGGGGAGGGCTGGAAATAAAGATGCCGCTGCCCTGAAAGATGACGAGAAGATGCCTGGGGCAGGCAAGATCGTGCAACAAGAAGGGGGGCGGGGCTTAGATCAACACAGAAGGCGCGGCCATGCCCCCCCAGGTGAGGCCAGGGGGGGGGGCCGTGGCAACGGCGGGCCAGAACGGAGGCGCCCGGTGGAGGGTTGGTGGAGATGGGGGGTCCTGGACTCCCGAGCCACCGGGTCAGGGACATCGGGATCAGATCTCGGATGGGGCGTTCCTTTCCCACTCTTTCCAGACTTCTTGGCATGCGACGGAGGCATGTACACCCTGCGGTCGTCCAGGAAGGACAGGGATGGGTGGATGGATGGATGGGTACAGGAACCGTGTATTGCAGGGGTCTCGATCCGTCCTAAATCACCAACAGTCGCCGTGTCACCCTCTCTCTTCCCTCCGGGGACCCTGTCAGCCCTGGTCGCATGATTAGTGATCGCAGGGCGGGACGGTTCAGGGTCGCGGGTGCCGGCGGGATCGCTGAGAAGTGCCGCCCACCGTATGGGGAAACCGGCAGGCTAGGGGACGTCGCACAAGTCAGTACCGCCGCGCGCGCCCATGATCGACGCTGCGTCGGCGCCGGGCCGCTGAGTTTCTGGCCAGCCGCCGCAACGCGTCATGCCCCTCTGATCAGGAGGCTTGGCACCTCGAGGATGCGTATGGTGCTGGCCATGGCACCAGGGAAATGAGGCTGAAGGGGAACCGCCGATGGGAAGTGGAAGACGTTTTGCCCGACGCTGTCTCGGTTGAGGCCAGCCCCCCGCCAGGGCCCCGGGGTGGAGGCTAAGGCGAGCGAAGGGGTCGGCTGATCTGCTGGCCTGTGTCTCGTTTCTTCTTCTGCTTCTCGAACGCGACAAGTCTTTGCCCAAAAGAACAGAAACAGGAACAGGGTTCCGCGTTCGCAGCTAAACTTCCGCTGCCGTCGCTGCCCGAGGCTCTCTGGATGTTTGGGAAGAATGACCCAGCGCGCTGGGCCCAGCCAATTTCCAACATGTCTCGCTCTTTGGCTGTGTGTCACGATAGGTCGGTGGTGGGTGGGGCTTCGTCAACTGCTGTTCCAAACACGCGCCGACTCCTGGAGGGTGCTTGGAGGCGGGTCTGCATCTGCTGTTCGCGACCGCGTTGCGCTGCTACAGAGAGCTGGTTCTCTGCCGAAGACGTCGTCATGTTCGACCGGCCAGCCCCGGCGGCTGTCGTCGAGGGGGTTCCGTTCGACGAGGGGGGTCATTCCGATTGAAACACGACGGGGAAACTTTGCGCCCCTCCGCCCCCCCTGCGCCAGGCCGTCTGATGTTTGGAAACAAGGAACAAGAGATGATCTTGACAGACGGGAGAGTGCATGGACCGCTGACTAAAACCAATCCATGCCGGGGCGGCTGTGGTTCCGCCGCCTCACTCCAGATACAGTCGTCGCCCACTTCCGACGCTGTGACACCCAAACCGAGGTCAGCCCTGTGGATGGCAGAGACAGGTACCAGCCTGCGCCACTGTCTCATCTCACACCGATGAACGCCCGCTGTCCGCCCCGGCCTGGTCTGGAGCTCTCCTCGAAACCGCGACGCCGGAGATTTTGAACCTAAAAGCGATGTTCCAAGGAATTCTTGGCCGTTCCGCTGTTGGACTCGAGCCACATCAGGACATGTAAAACGGGGCGGCTTCCTCGCTATGCCTCGCCCCCGTCCCTTCCGGCGACGGGATTCGCCTCATTGTACTCCAAGTGGCGGGCCCAGCACGACAGCAGGGCTCTGGCCTGCTTCGGGGCAGCGACTTGCCATGGCACGCGCGACGATATTGACGATCTGGTGTTGTTGCTATCTACCACTCCGGGCTGATGCCATACCACAATCCCGCATCACCTGTACCTGTACACACCATATGCAGTCTTGATTCCATCGCCCTGTCGCCAATATCATCGCGCCGACGCTGCGTGCGGCCCGCGTTCACGAGTGTGAGTTCCGTGGTCCCTTCCATGCTTTTGGCTTGGCTGCCTTGGTGTCGGACAGCCCCTCGCCGGCCCGCCAGCCACTATTATACTTACGGTCGGCGCGGGCCGGCATGTTAGCAGGCTGGCCTGGCGGTAGCATGTTACGCCCGTCTGACACAGGAGCGCCCGGGGCCCCCGGCGGCGAGCCGTTACCCCAGTCTCATTCGCCAACGCGGGAGGACGGTTAGACGCGGCGCATTGGGGGTATATTAAGGCGCTCGAAAAAGATCCATCACAGCGGCAAGGCCGTCCTCCTTTCGTGGCGCCGGAATGTTGACTAATCGTACAAGCCGTGGGCCAAGCCCAGCTCTGGCGGGGTCCACGAGCCGGCCCCTCTCCAGCCTGGACGGTGCAGGGTGGGGGGGGGGGGGGGGGGGGGGGGGGGGACCGACGGCGTCGCCGTGTCCCGGCGTTCGCGGCCAGTTTCAACGCCCTGGGCCTACTGGGGCACCTTAGTGCGCAGCTGCACGCCGTGCCATCCCTTCAGATCGTCTCCCAGCACGGCGTTGACCATGCGCTGCTGCTTGAGCATGTTGTTGCCACGGAACTTCTCCGACGTAATCTCGATGCCGTACATGGAACCACAACCGCCCGAGATATCTTGGACCATGAGCTCGGTCGGCTCGAGCGCGGCGGCGAGCTTCTCCCAGATGGCCGACTCGGCTTCGTTGAGGTAATCCGGCTTCTCGGGGCGCGGAGCCGTTGGGGACGAGGGCGAGGAAGAAGCATGTCGCAGCGTCGGCGCCCAGGCGCGGTACGGGGGCGGGCCCTGCCGTCGAGGGGAGGGGACGGTCTGGCGGGCGAGCGCGGCGCAGGACGACAGAGATCGGGTGCGCGACGCAGGCACAAGCTGGCGGACGGCTAGGGTCGCCGCGTGGCGGCATTGCTGGCACAACATGGTGACGGGCGGGCAGGGCTGTCAATTGGCGGTGACGAGATCTTCGGGAACAGGTGCAGGAGGTAGAGGATTCGCCGTCGGCGGGGTTTGTCTCAGGGAATCTGGCTTCGCGGGCGCCGCGATCTTGCCAAAGAACCGAGGGTGGTGGGCTGTGGGATGTTGATCTTTCGATCATTCCAGCTTCCAGTAGCTACCTCGGTACCTCCCGAAGTCGGGCGCCCGGGCCGATGCACTCAAGTTTGCCCGGCTCGGAACATTGATCCTCCCCTTGTTATTGGACTCGGCTCCAGCCAATCACCAGTTGTCTCATAGTAAGCTGGATTTAGTGGGATGCGGACCTCGCTCTCGGGCAGCCATTTGATATCCATAATCCGTTTTGCTCTTTGACGATACCAGTGCTGATGGCTGTCATCATATCTTGCTCCGAGGGAGAAAAAACAATCGATCATCCGGAGTCAAGCTCTCTGCGCCTAGATGCACATATACAGCGCCAATGCAATGAGTCAGCGAGCAACATTGCAATAGCCCGATCTAACAGCTCGGGCAGGGCCCTTGAAACAGCTACGAACCACCTGTCTCAAGATGGAAGAAGCAAGCAGGAATACGCGTGTAACTTTCAACACGGTGAGGCTTGGTAATCTCTTTCAACACATACCCCCCTTCCAAAGGATAATATCCAATAAGGGGATAGCTCTTGGAGTTTTGGTGCACCTCCCAAGTACAGTCTGGTTTGTTCTACGCTATGCTCCCTCAGAAAGACCACGAAATGGGGACATGGGCTGGCATGGCATTATTACCCGGCGTGCCCGGCCGCGGTTGCCTTAGAAGCTTGCAACGAAACCGACCGATACTGCTTTCTTTATCCGCACCTCGCGGAGCTGATATTATCAGTTTAGCCAACATTTGCTTCTTTTCGCTTGCCTGTGCTGGCTTGATATCACGGACATGGGATTACCAATGCCCAAAACCGACACTCTCTGCCCAAGTTGAGCGACAACCCGGGGACCCGGTATGCTTTATCTGCAGCCAATCTCCATGGTTAGGGGCTAAACAAATTGCGTGTAGCGGCCCAGACACCTACGAATGTCCTAAACACCCGGTGGGAAATCGAGCGACAAGTCACTGCGAGTTCTTTGACGTTCTTTGGTCGACCTGGCAGATGGGGGTGATTCTACTTCTCAGCGAAACCTCTTTTTTCGTATTCCTTCTACATTTCTGTTCATGCTAACGATGATGAAGTTACCAGGGGCATTTCGAGAGCCGCTCAGCATCCGGGCTGCAATTTTCCTGTGAAAGGGGCCAACCTGGGTGGGTAGAAAAAGGAACACCGCCAGCCAAGCTGAAGGATTACTGAGTTTACCATCGTTTCGTGGCAAAGCAGGAGTTGACGTCGACGCTTGTATCGCGTAGTCGATGCGATCTTGTTCAAAATCTGTAGATATACGCATTCCCTGGATATTTCCGAGGTCGCCTGGCCACCGACTTGCTAGCGGCCGTTTGATCTGCCAGAACTGGCAACCAGCAACCAGGCCATCCTTGTACGCTATGTCTCTGACAAGTTGATTATTCCCAACTGCGCTAGACACAGGCTATTTTCTACCTACGCATATCTTTAAGCGACAGCATGCCACCATCGTTTTTGACTACTTTTTTCTTAGCACGATTTGGATTACCATGGCTCTTTTCAACGATACCCAGACAAGATAAAAATGGGACATAGGTACTGCCGATTTGCAGATAGCCAGCCATGCAGCCACAGATATAGACACTCTCACAGTTCAAACCAAAGCTGCGCGTCTCCGGAACGATGCGATAGTAGAAGTTGGCGGTATGCACCGTACCGGCAAGCTGGGAAAACCTCACTGTGCTATATTTGCATAGGGGAGGGGAACAATAAGCGACGAAGAGGACAGCTCCGTGCTCTGATGTGGTGTGTATTGATGCCCGTGAAGCAATCGATGACGCGACGTCGACCTTCTTATGTACAATTTAGGTAGGGATAGTACCCTTGCATGAATTCCAGCCCCTTGGTACACCATCCGTCCTTAGCATCCACTCCTAAAGCCGGAGTCGCCACCCACCTCCCCATCCTTCGGCTTCCTCTCCACTTCCGAACAACCAATTTTAGGTCCCATGACGCTCCAGCCCGCTGACGTTTCCAGGGCTGAGGCCAAAGGGCTATCGACTGAAGATTTACCTGCTCCAGACGATAACCAAGAGCAGGCGGGGACACCGGCAGCCATTGTGCGTGAGTTCGATCTTGCAATTGGGTCGGAGCTGCAAACCGTGCGTCGTCGCCCGTTGGGAGGGCTCCTCCCTTCACGTCCCTCAGGTTCGCCGTTCTCGGTCAGTGCTCTGCTCATCTTGCCTATTTCCGGCTACTGGAGGGTGTCATTGGCCATGGCCAACAACAAGAAGCAGGCGCGCACAGTCCTAGCCACGTGCAACAGTCTGCTTGTCTTTTGGATGTCGGCGATGATTTACGCTGCTGTGTTCTGAAGAGGCACGCAAACCCGCGGGAAGCGGCGGCGAGGCTTGGCCCCGGCGACGTTGGCGACACAGAACCTACAAGGTCATCCGCGGGAAACACACAGTCGTTTGCCCAGCCCCGGCCGTACATGGAAAAGAATACGGCTGCCTAACCGGCGGCCGGTCCCCGAATAGGCCCGCTCGTCAGGGGTCACGTTAATCCTTCGAGCCGCAACGGGTGGAAGGCCGACCGCCAATAGATGGCCCCAGGGCTAACGTGAGGACGGGAGGGCCAATGGTGGGCTGCGGTTGCTATCGCGGCCTACCGGTTGCGGGCAAGCTCTGCTCCACCGCCGCGCCGATGCGATGGTGAGGCACGGCTGCTCGGCAGCGGCCGCCAAGTCTTTATACGGGGACCCTGGACCATCCCGGCGCCCTTCATTCGTTCGTTGGCTATACCCGGGCGCGGCTGGGGATGGGCGAGGGAGCAAGCGGCGCATATGGCAGCCTGGACTCCGCTTTATAACACCAAGGGGTCCTTTGGCATGGGCCGACCCGACCGCATTGCTTGCTTGACCTGGTTGCTCTGGGACGTCTCGCTGCCGTTCGTGCTATTTCTTTCTCTTGTTTGTTTTCGCATCTGATCGCTCGCTCAGCTTCCCCGGCTTTACCGCTCTTCTGCCCACGGCCCACCCCCCCGAGCGGAGAAAAGACTGGCCCCTCCCCTCCCCCGCCCAGCGAGCCGAGCCGCGCAAGCCAAGTCGAGGCCCCGCGGCCCCCAGACCGATAACCAAGTCATGGCGGCCCTCGGCCATGACCAAGACAAGCCCGCGCCCTCGATCGAGGTTCGGGCCGTCTCGCCCGTGGCGGCGCAGCGACGTGCCCGGAAGAAGAAGAGGGTGGTGCTGATCGCCGTGGGCGTACTGGTGCTCGTCGGCGCGCTGGTGGGCGGCCTCGCGGGCGGGCTGAGGCACCACCGCTCGTCCTCGTCCGAAATCACGTACGCGGCCCAGCCGGAGCGGGCGGCCGCGGTGCAGGCCGTGTTCCGGCGCGCCTGGGCCGGCTACTACGAGCAGGCCTTCCCGCACGACTCGCTGAAGCCCGTGTCGGGCGCGTACGTCGACGACCGCAACGGCTGGGGCGCCACCGCCGTCGACGCGCTGTCGACGGCCCTCATCATGGGCGAGCACGACATCGTGGCCCAGATCCTCGACTTCGTGCCCACCATCGACTTTGACCGGAACAGCAGCAACCATCCAGTGTCCGTTTTCGAGACGACGATTCGCTACCTCGGCGGCCTGCTCTCCGGTACGTGAAGCGCCGCGGCGCCGCCTCGTTTGTTTCCCGGTTCCTCGGGATCCGCCAGTTGCTAACCCACACTCGCCAGCCCACGACCTCCTCGCGGGCCCCCTGCGCGCCGAGTACCCCGAGGTATCCAATGCGACGCTGCAGGCGCTTTTGGACCAAGCGACGCACATCGCAACCAACCTGCGCGTCGCCTTCGATACGCCGTCGGGCGTGCCGGTGGGCAAGCTCTTGTTCTCGCCGCCGCGGATCCCGCAGGACCTGACGAGCAACAGCCTCGCGGGCGCCGGCAGCCTCGTCCTCGAGTGGACGCGGCTGAGCGACAAGACGGGCCACAGCGAGTTCGCCGAGCTGGCGCAGGCGGGCGAGGCGGTGCTGCTGGACGGGTCCGGCGCCGCCGTCGAGGACGATCTGTGGCCCGGCATGCGCGGCACGAACCTCGACGTGCGCAACGGCTCCTTCGTCGACGCCGCCGGCGGCTGGAGCGGCAGCAGCGACAGCTACTACGAGTACCTGCTCAAGATGTACCTGTACGACCGCAACCGCTTCCCCCGCTACCGCGACGAGTGGATCAAGGCGGCCGACTCGAGCATCAAGTTCCTCACCTCCCACCCGGCGTCCCGCCCCGACATGACTTTCCTGGCCACGTACGAGGACCGCGACCACCTGCTCTACCAGTCGGGACACTGTGCGCTCACCTCCCCTTTCCCGCCCGCATCGGACTGACTCTCCTTCCCAGTGGCTTGCTTCAGCGGCGGTAACTTCATCCTGGGCGGACTGACCCTCGAGCGGCCCGATTACGTCGACTTCGGGCTGGAGCTGGCGGCCTCGTGCCACGAGACGTACACGGCGACGGTGACGGGGCTGGGGCCCGAGGCGTTCGCGTGGGCGCCGGCGGGCGCTCCGGGCCCGCCGGTGGAGCTGACGACGCAGGCGCGCGAGAAGGGCTTCTGGTCGACCAACGGCGAGTACCTGCTGCGGCCCGAGGCCCTCGAGAGCTGGTACCACGCCTGGCGCGCCACCGGCGACGCCCGGTACCAGGACTGGGCCTGGGCCGCCTTCACGGCCCTCAACGCCACCTGCACCGTCGACGGCGGCGCGCTCTCGGGCGTGCGCAACGTCAACGCCGTCCACGGCGGCGCCTTCAACGACCACCAGGAGAGCTTCCTCCTCGCCGAAACCCTCAAGTACGCCTTCCTCATCCACGCCGGCGAGGCCCCCTGGCAGATCTCGGCGGAGCGCCAGAACCGCTTCGTCTTTTCGACCGAGGCGCACATGCTGGCCGTGGCCGGGCCCCCGAGTTGAAGACACGCATCCATTCACGCGGGCTTGGGCCCCTGTACATAGAAACCACCGGCGAAGGCGTCGAAGAAGCGGATGTAGGCAGGGTGTTCCATTGATAATTACACCGAAAGGGCTTCTCCCTGGTGACCGCAAACAAGACAGCCCCGCACCCCTGTTCTCAGTTTTGCTTCTTTTGCTCTTGCTTTTCTTGTGCCCACCGGGCCAGCAGCCCACTCCCTGATGCAGGGGAGAGAAGAAAATACGGCCAAGGGTCGGCAGCTTACTGTAGTCTGGAGAGGTCAAGCCTGAATCCATGACCTGGCCTCGCATCACTGGCACGGAATAGCAGAATCACACGTAGAGATCCCACAAGTCTTTTTCCCGGGGGGGGGGGGGGTCTATGACCGCATCGAGGCGGCCAGGGCCATGAGTGCGGCGCCGACGCCCGACCCGTCCTTGGCGAGGCCGATGCGCACGCGCCGCTCCTGCGCCGGCCCCAGCACGTCGCGGATCGCCTCGCGCATCTCGGCCTCGAAGGTCGGGTAGAACTCGACCAGGGACCCGTCCACTCCAATCTCCACCACCCCGTCCCCTTCCTCGGCGCCGTGTCCTGGCCCATCCTCGCCGTCCCCGGCCCCTGCGCCCGGCGGCGGCGGCGGCGATGACACCGACGGCGTAAGCACCCACTGCAGCCCCAGGCTCCTCATGAGCCCGTGCACAAACGTCCGGAACCGCCGGTACAGCGAGGCCATCTTGTTGTCGGGCGATGCCGGCGCCGCCGCCCAGCGCGGGCGTGGGGCAGCACCCTTGGACGACGGCACGGCGAGGGAGGGAGGGGCCTCCACGGCGGTCGCGCGCGGCGCCTCGTCGCTCTGCAGGATGACGGCGGCGAGGGCGACGCCGGCGAGGCGGGCGGAGCGGCGCGCAACGGCGCGCGCGATGCACTGGACGGCGCGAACGTGGTGGGGACTGATGGCGACGGCCTCGACCTGGAGGGCGCGCGCGATGTGGGCGGCGGCGGCGGCGGCGGCGTCGTCGCCCCGGTGCGCGACGTGCGACAGTAGAGCACTGTCAAAGCCGGCGGACGCAAATAGGGGCGAGGCGGCAGGCAGGGCGAGGTCGGCGAACAGGCCGTCGGCGGCGAGGCGGGCGAGGGCGCGGCGCAGGAGCTCGCCCAGGTACAGGCCTGAGACGCGCTTCTCGAGCAGCTCGCAGCCCGGGTGCGGCGCAGCCGCGTCGAGGCCCGCGTCGTACGGCGTCGTCGGCAGCAGCGCCGGCGCGCCGTCCCCGAAGCCCCCCCACTCCGTGTTGATGACCATGATATCGTCGGGGCCGGAGGCAGGATGGCCGCCGCGCCCCCGCGTTACGGCCCGCGCCCGCTCCACGTACGCGGCGTTGGTGCCGGTGCCGAAGATGGCGCCGATGAGGATCCGGCGGCCGCTGCCGCGGATCGGACGCTCGCCGCCCCCCTGCTCCTTGGTTGTCGTCGTGGGCGGCCCCCCCGTCGTGTACGCCCGCGTCAGCAGCGTGCCGACGCTGTCATTGGCGAGGGCGGCGACGGCGACGGGCAGGCCCAGGTCGTCGATGGCCTCCTGCAGCAGCCGGCACGGGTCCGCGCCCACCGCCGACGGCAGGTCCCATCCCTTGTCCCAGAACAGCACGCGGCCCCGGTCCAGCGCCAGCTGCTCGTACGTGAAGCTGAAGGTGAAGCCGAGCTGGCGGCGGCGGCCGTCGTCATGCGCGCGCCGGCGTCCGGGCCGGCGTCGGTTGGGCTGCGCCTCGCCGTGCTCCTCGTTCTCATCCTCGGCGGCGTCGGCGGCGGCGACGGCGGCGGTGTCTATGTCGGCCTCGGGGTGCTCCTGCAAAAAGTCGCGGATCTTCTCGGCGACGAAACCGAACAGCGGCCGGTGGCTCGCGTGGACGGTGAGGGCCCGCGGGATCGCGTGCTTCGCCTGCACCAGCGCATAGGTGCCGTCACCGTGCAGGCGCACCGAGCACACGCGGCAGTTGGTGCCGCCCAGGTCGACGGCGAGGAACACGCCCTTCTCCGATCCCGTCGGTACTTTCGTCACGTAGGACGGGATCTGGCTCGGGCTGTCGTCCTGCCGCAGGGCGGTTTCTGCGTCGCCGTTAGCCGGGCGCCCGTCATCGTGTCTCATCCGTGCCCGTGGCGCCCCGAGGCCTCCCCGGGCGCCGACTTACTCATGTGTTGCACAAAGTGCTCCGTCAGGCGGCGCGCATCCTCGCTCTTGAACTCAAACTCGTGCGCGATGCTCTCCGCCCGAGCCAGCAAGCCGCTCGGTGCGTCGGCATGGCCCGACGACATCCCCAACGACGGGACGAGCAGGCGCGAAGTGCTGTGGGCGGCAGGGCGTGCGGAAGCGAACGGCGGCAGTGGTTAGTCGCACAGCTGAGCGACACGCGACGGCGACCTTCGCGGACAGTAGACAACACAGGGGGGAAGTCGGACGGCTCTCCCCCGACCGGGCCCCCGTGGCACCTATGTATGTACCCCCCTAGGCCATGGCCACCGCAGGCAAGCCCCCTCCCCGGGCCTGGGCTTCGTGTCGGCACCCCCCGCGTTCCCGTTCTGCAGTGCGCGGCCGGTCCTTTCCGCGGCTGCTGGTTGAGGGTTGTGGTGGAGAGGCCGGAGGTTGGAATGGCATCGCCGGCTCCCCACGCCGGTCTTTGCCGGGCAGTTGGCCTTTGGCAGGGCGCTTACTGTGTAGATTTGGGAGGGGCTGCCCATTCTCGTGGTCAACGGCGGGGCGGGGGAGGGGGGGTTGAGAGAAGGGTACGTGCAGCACCTAGCGGGGTACTTGGTACGCCTGCCTCTTCACAGAGCCACCCAGGCACACCCAGGCACACCCCTAGGTACTGGCTTCCAAGCATGCACGTACTTGCCAGGGCTAGGCTGGGGCGTCGGGGCCCCAGCCCCGATAACATCGTGCCCCCCACCGACCCAACTTCCCCAGGAGGCTAAGGCCGCTCTGATAGTCGGCTCTTCGATTGGCCCCTCCCCCCCGACCCCAAGTGCCATTCTGCCCTCGGCATCGTGTGATTGTGCGCCCGCTGGCCGGGGTCGCATGTGGGTTCGGGCGGCAATGGCACCGAGGTCGTCTCCTCCTCGGCCGCCTCACGCCCACCCATGGGTGAACGCGGCCCTGCGCCCACCTCCGCCGCTCCCATCCAGCATCGTCTTGCGCGACACTGCGGTATTTGGGCTACGGCGCGACACAGCTCTCTTTTTGCCGGTTGCACCAGGATCCTGACGAATCCCACCCCTCTCACCCGCTGTGCCTACATTCTTCGGTCCACCCCGTTGCGCTCGCGCCTTGGCAGCCAGCCAAGTGACGGCCTCCTTGCGCTCCCGTCGTCCTCGCACGTCTTGCACTCCCCCCCCCCCCCCCCGGGCATCGCGCCGTCCGCCCGGATTCGGGGTCCGGTGCCTCGCCCGCCATGCCGTTGGACAGAGCGAACCCCGCGCCGAGCCTGAATGGGGAAGAGGCTCGGTCGGAGGAATCGACCGAGCCCAAGGCTCGCAAGGCCTGTAGTGAGTGCGCCCACCACCCGCTCCCCCGGGCCCCGGGCCCCGGCCCACGCGCCCACGCCTGTGACGCTGCTCACCGCCCCCCCCAACAGTCAACTGTCGCCGGCAGAAGATGAAGTGCCGGATCGACCACGGTAACACGTGCCGGCGCTGTCACCGGTCCGGCGTGCCGTGCGTCTTCGTGCCGCGCGCCAACGCCGCCGGCTTGCCCGTGTCGCTCAGCCTGCTCGATCCGTCCCAGGCCGAGATCAACAAGACGGTGCTGCGTCGCTTGAAGGTGCTCGAGGACTACCTCGGCCTGTTCACCGGCGACGACTACCCGGACGTCGACCCGTCCATGGCCCCACTGGACGACGACGAGGTGGACTCGCCCGGCGAGGGCCCGCTCGGCGCCCTCTGGTCCGCCTCGGCCGCGCTGGAGAAGATCTCGCCGCGCACCGTCGACGCCGCCGTCTGGCGCAAAGGCACGGTGCGCCAGCTCTGGTCGCAGTAGGTTCCCCCCGCCCCCGGGTCCCCGTTTGGGAGCGGCCCTCTGACACGCCGCCAGGTTCCACGACACCATGCCGGGCCTGCACTTCCTGCCAAGCAAGCAGACCTTCTCGGCGCCGCGGCCGGTGCTCCTGGCCTCGATCCTGTACTGCTCGTGCGCGCGCGGCCCGCCGGACCTGGCGGAGCTGGCGCCGGTCTACTTCACGGTGCTGTGCCATGCCATCGCGCAGCTGAGCATCCCCGGCAGCGAGATCGGGCGGCCGCCGGGCGGGTCGGCCGAGGCGGCCGAGGAGTGGGCCTTCCAGACCGTGCTGGGCATCATTCTTGGCGGCCTGATGACCGAGGGCAGCGTGCGCGAGACGGGCCTCTGGATCGCCATCGCCTACCGCCTCATCCTCGAGCACTGCCCGCCGCGCCTCGACGCCCGCTCGCGCGAGTGGCGCCGCCTCTTCAGCGGCGTCCAGATTGTCGACCTTGAGCACGCCTCCCTGCACCTCTCGTGCCCCGTCATCCCCATCGAGGCCCCCCTGCCCGTGCTGCAGACGTCGCCGCGCGACCAGCTGTACCGTCTGTCCCGCATGATGCACACGGGGCTCGCCCACTTCACCGGCCGCGGCCTGCCGACCATCTGGTCCTGCTTCGAGTCCCGCCCGCCGCCCGCCTTGGCCGCCGACGGCGGCGCGGCCGGCCCGCCCTTCAGCGCCGTGGACGCCGCCGTGATCCGCGACTGGGCGCGCCAGCTCGACGAGTGGCTCGTCGATTTCAGCAGTGGCACCTTCGAGTCGGACCAGGACCGCACCCTCGTCTTCCGCCAGTACGTCCTCCACCGGCTCGTGGTCCTCTCCATTTACCACCCGGCCCGCGGCTGCAACCTGTACTCCAACAGCATCACGCCCAACGAGCAGTTCGAGCTGCTGCTCTCGGCCCGCGCCACCCTGCGCCTTCACCTCAACGACAAGGCCATCTGGTCCAACTGGGACCTCGTCATGATCACCTGGGCCGCCCTGATCGTGTTGCAGGGCGTCGAGGGGGGCGCCGGGGAAATCGACGGTGCGTGTCTTCTGCCCTTGCCCTGTCCGCTTTCCGTTTCTTCGCGTACAGCCAACCGCTGCCCGCGCGTGTTGCCCGTGTCCCTCCGATGCTAACTAGCTTGCCCACTTTCCAGACCTGAAGAACATCCGCATTCACCTCGATATGCTGCGGCAGACGCACGAGCCCAAGCCCAGCCTACGTGATAGGCTGGCCTCGCGGCTCGAACAGAGTCTCGAGACAGCCCATACACCCAGTCCCTCGGCCTTGCGCGACCCCATGGCCATGCCGCCCCTGAGCCCCGGCTTCGACTACTCCTGGCAGATCTTCGACCAGGCCAGCCTGCAGCAAGTCGCCTACCCGGCCTGGTCCCCCATGGCCGCGCCCATGCCGCAGTGAAGCCAGCCGGGACTGGGCACCTCGGCGCCGCCCATCCATCGCCGGCACGGCCATCGGCGTGTCCCGTGGGCCGACCCGCCGCCGAGACACGAAGCGTCGGTGGGCGCCGGGGCCTTTGTTCGTGACAGCGACATGGACAGGTCGCTCACTGATCATGGGCGAGGCTCGGATGCCGTCTTGGCGGGGAGCGACGTGATTACCACGCCCCTTGCCCCCGCGACGGCATCGGCGTCTGCTGTTCTTTGGCCGAAGCCCGCCCAAAGGGCTACGCAACGGCCGTTTCCGCAACACGACACCTAACCCCCACGTAAAACAACAAGCCAGAACCGCCGAAAGGGAGAGGAGCCAGGCCCTCTTGACCAGATCCGCGCAGGACCGAGCGCGGACGCCGGCCCGGACGAACCCGTCCTCCACCAGCGCAAGCAAGCGAGGGCGAGAGCAACGGGCCGGCCCGCGCTGTTTGCCGCCAGGGCGCGGGAGCTTCCCGTGCTTTGCCGAACCGGATGGCCATGCACAGCGCAGGGGAGCTTTCCCGCTTTTCGGGGGAAACAAGGCGACCAGGATGGGTGGGGGGGAGGGGGAGGAAGACCCGGGGCGCGGTGCAGGTACATAGAAAGCCGGGGTACCACGTGGGCGGAGAGCCGGCAGATGCTCGCCCGCGCCCGCGCCCGCGCGTGTGTGTGTGTGTGTGCATCCGTGAGGCACGGGGGCCAGGTTTTTAGGGGAGGCGGTTCCACCTTCAGTAGGCTTGCAGTTCTTGTCGTGATGGATCGGCACCCTATCGGTCCCCCCTCCTTCCCCTGGCGAGCGGGCGAAGAACCCGGGTTCGCCGATCCCAGCTAAGGGGGGGGGGGGTCCTGCTTCTTCTCCTTCCAACGGCCATTGTTCATCCAGCCTATTTGCCTCTCTCCCGGTAATTGACCTTGTTGTTTTTACGGGCGACTCAAGGAAAACCTCTTTGTTGCGTTTAGAACAGGAGGAGAGATACAACAATTACCGGCCGTACGCTTGCTCTTCGTCGGATTTTCCCTTTCCCGACGCGGTACAGCCCCCGGTCCTTTTCCCTGGTGGGTAGGGTCCATCCGGCCGTCCCGGCCTTCGTTCCCCGGCCGGCTCGTCCGCCTGGCCCGCCCCTCGCTTCCGCGCATCGCCGGCCCGGCCCTGCGCCGGGGTTTACCGGGCAGGCGGGCCCGAGGGTAGGGCTTACACTTTTGGATGTTTCATCTCGGCGCTCCCCTCCCTCCCGGTCTGGTCCATCGAAGAGTTTGAAAAACAAGAAAAGGGAAAAGAAAAGACAAAGAATGCCCTTTTGCATACCCCCAGCTGCCGGGCTTTCGGGGCCGGTCGAGCCCCAATAAGGAGGGTTCGGGTAGTGGGGGCGGGGGCCCGAGAGAGCAGGGCCTCGGCCCCGGCGTGAGCAACGGACACCTACCCGGGCAAGCGAGGGTGGTAACAAGCTGACGATAACGGACAGCGTGGTAGCGGTGGCCGCACGGGGCCCCAACCTGGTGTTAGCATGCCTAGGCACTCAAAGCACACGGTATCGACCCTCCTGCCACAACAGCAGCCGCCGGGAAAAAAGGAAGCCGAAACCTCCCCTTGCAATCCGCGCCTGGCCCCCATACAGCGAGCCCACCACGGCACTGTCTTGCTCGATGGCAAGGATGTAGGGCCTCAGCCGCTCGCTCGTGCCGGCGTCTACGAAGTCCGGTCCGACGGGTGTCCGCGGCACCAAGGACATGCCCGTGCTACCTGCTGGCGGCGAAAATCGCCTGGTGTTCACTAGAATGCCAGGGGAGGGTGGACCGGGGTTCGCCTTTGCCTTCTCCGGCGGGAGACGAAGCTGACCGTGCCGGCGAGTTGCTACAAGCGGCTCCCGGCGCGGAGGCGGGATGCCCGGAATGGACGGGCCCGTCACATAGGTTGCGACGACGCGAACGGGGCCAGAGTCGAGCCCGCGATATTGTTCGTCGCCGCACGCGACTTGCTACGCACCTTGGCGCAAGGTCCGGTCGGGTCCCTGCCCCCTGAGGCCTAGCTTCGGATCATGGTCTACCATGACTCTCGGCGACGGCGTGCTTCGTGCCGGCCGGGCCCGACGCGGCCGGCGTGGATTCCAAAGCGGGAGAACTTGGCCAACGCGCGCAGGTTGCAGTTTGTCTGTCAGCCCCAGGGGCAGGGGGGGGTCGTGCGAGCATGTCCACCTCAGGCAAATCGCCGGGCGGCTGGGCTTGTCAGAGAAGCCGCCCCTCGAGCAACGGCTATCAAGGGGGGCCGGGTACAGAATGGATGGACGGCAGGCGGACACGCGGATCCACGGGTGCCCGGCAAGCTGGGGGGGGGGGGGAGGGGCAGCCGTTTTCGTACCCGCCCTGCGATCTCCTTCTATCTCCGGATCGGTGGGCGTGGCGGCTACGGGACATTGCATTGATGCGTCTTGCGGGGGTTGCACACAAGCCGGAGCCACAGGGGGGGAGAGGGCCCAATCTCGCCTGATGATGGGGTCATGGCAGACACGGTTACGCGCAAGCGGATCGGGGGGGGGCGGGAGCACGACGCGTGATGTGTCGCCGGGATGAAACGCAGATGCTCGCCCTGTCCCTGGCTTGTCGCAGCGGGCCGTCGTGCGTCTCCCGTAGTGGCGCGACGGCCGAGCATGAGGCTCCGTCCCCCATTCCGGCATGGCTCGGCGGCGCAAACGAGGCGGCGATGCAGCGTGGGGATGGGGTGCGCGTGATGCTTGCGCGGATTTCGATGGGAGTTGGGGGCTTTGCGTGGGGGCCAAGCCAAGCAAGCACGAAACAAGCGCTGGCGGGCCTGGGGGCAGGAAAGGAGGCGGGAAAAGCCGGGGGACCGCCTCAGAGCCTGAGACTGGACCCGGCGGGCTCCGATCGTACGATGCGCAACCTCACCACTTTGGCCTGGGCCCCGAGACTCGCCGGCCCTCGCCTCACCTCGCCCTCAGGCGAGGGCGATTGTGCTGCTGGCCGTCGCCAAGTCGAGAAAATGCCGGAAGAGAGACGTCCTGCGGTACGCGGTAGAGCCCGTGGCCGCCCCGGCCCCAGGCGAAGTCAGCCAACCTGGGGCCTCGCCCTGCGCAACCATCAGCCCACCGGCGAGGCAGGGGGCCGCCGGCCGGCCGTGCCCATGATGTCTGGCTCGTGGCTAAGCGTCCAGCTTTCCCGGGGAGACGATGCGTTCGGGAGGTGGTATATAGATGCCCGAGATCCGGGCCCCTGGTGAGGAGAGAGGTTCCGACACCACACCACAGATCAGACAATCCAACCATCCAAGCCACTGAGAGGCACCCAGCCACCCATCACCCCCCCGTCCTCGTCATCCTCCCCCCCCCAATCTACAATAACCATGGCCATTGTCGCCGCCCACCGGCAGCAGGACGACTACCTCAAGAGCCTGGCCTCGCTGGCCGCCGTCGCCAACGAGAACGACATGGCGGACATGCTGTACGTCGACTTCGCCAAGCACGACCGGCCCTTCGTCGTCAACGAGGCCACTGCCGTCGAGCACCACGGCGTCATGGCCGAGTCGCTGACGCCGCTGTCGACGCCGTCGACGACGGGCGCGCAGACGCCCCTCTTCGACCACGCCGCCGACGAGGAGGCCGTGCTGAGCGACCTGCCCCTCGACAGCGACTCGGACCTCGAGATCCCGCCCTCGCCGCCCACGGGCCAGCGCCGCCACCGCGGCGCCACCTCGCTCGGCGAGGACGACTTTGCCTTCCCCGTCTTCCTGGGCCGCCAGTCCATGGACGGCGCCGCCCCCGCCGTCGGCGACGAGAGCCGCCCCGTGCCCGCCGGCCCCATGCGGCCCATGCGGCCGCGCGCCGCCCCCCGGGGCGCCCCCGTCAAGACCGCCGCCGCCGCCGCCGCCGCCCCGGCCGGTCCCGAGCTCTCGGGCCCCATGATGGCCTGGTGGCCCGCGCCCGTCGAGTCCCTGCAGTACGACTGGGCCGAGACCGCCGCCCCGCCCAAGGCCCACGTCCCCGTCGAGGCCCACGTCGCCGACGTCGAGGGCCCGCTCATGACCTGGTGGCCCGCGCCCGTCGAGCTCATGGAGCACGAGTGGACGGAGAAGTTCTACGAGTAAGCCGGCCGGCCCGTCTTCCCATCCACGGGCCTCGGGCCTCGACACCGTCGCCTCCGTGACGCGCGCCCGCGGTCAGCCGCACCATCCTCTCTTCTTTTTTTTTTCATTTACACGGCGTTTTCGGCAACGGGGCCAGCGGTTCGGGGTTCTTTGGGCAAAGGGGGGAACGGTACATGGTGGGCAAAAAAAAAAAAGGCACAAGCGTCGGACGGTCCCGGCGTACACAACAGGGAAGGACATACACCCCCATGAACATCCTCCTCCCCCCTTCTACACACCACTCTGTACCATTTGTTGTACCAACGCAAAAATCGGGGGAGGGCGTTCCGGCACGAGGCATGTTCCATTTTACTTAGCATAGCGATACCCCGTGGCTCGTCGGCTCCAGAGGCTCTAGCCTTGATGAGGCATGAGAGGACCGTCTCCCCATAATACGCAACGCCCCATTGCTTGGGTTCACACTCACCGATGCACGCCCCGCCGCACCGAAACGAGGGGGGGGGGGGCGTCTTATCTAACGTGACCTCGCATCTTGGCAGGCTCAGCCGGAAATGGGTCTCCGCGCGGAGGGCTCGCGGACCAGCGCCTCCCAACCCCCCTCTACTTGCTTGCGTAGGTAACCCATGCTACGTTTGAACGCGCAAAGAAGCCAGGCAGAAGACAGCCGCCTGCCCGCCCCCGTGCGATCTCTCTCTCTCTCTCTCTCTCTCTCTCTCTCTCTCTCCTGCCCCTCAGCGACCACCCATCCATTACAGAAACTGGACCGGCTTCGCGAATGTCCCCCCCCCTCCCCCCTTCCACCGCCCCGACACCCACACCCACACCCATGCATACGCTCGGGGCGAAAGCAGCTCTACCAGAAACCGGCCCGGTGGGCTGGTTCGGGGGGGGGCAGGCGAATCGGGAACCGTGCCAGCCAGTCACCATCCCTGTAGCGTGGCCCAGCAGCCGCGTGCGTGGTGCGTGGCCCGAACGAGGGGCTTGTCGATCCGGCTGCTACCTTAGTAGCTTCTTATAGTGGGCCGTGGGGTTTTAGGGGGTTGCCTTGTCACGATCCGGGATGCATCTACGCCCCCCCCCTCAGTCGTGCACACGCCGGGCCGGGGTCACCAGCACGCATATGGAAAAGGTTCATCAGCTTACGGGCGTCGTGCCACGAGACCGGGACAATAGGTACGGATCGGGGGGTGGAGGGACAGAGTGGGCGGTATAGAATATACGTAGTTATCCCTCCCTTCCAAGCTTGCAGCAAAAATGGCTAGCCGACGCCCGGAAAACCCTCAATGCCGAGACGAGCAGAGCCCTCTACCCTTGCCGCCGGGGCCAATACCAAACGATGCACGGCACCGATCCCACCAACAGTATAAATCTACGATAAGTCGGGGAAGACACCGAGGGGGGAATCTAGCAAATACAGGAAAGAAATACAGAGAAAAAAGCAGGCGCGCTTCGCTGGGGGAAGAAACTAGTCGTCCCACTCCTCGTCGTACTGATCGATAAGGCGGTTCTCGGCCTCGCGGTCGCGGTTGTAGCGGCCGCGCGTCGGCGAACCCGACACGTAGTGGTAGCCGCGCCGATTGGGAAGGAAGCGGGCGCAGGACGAGGTGACGATGGTGAACATATCCTGCCGGTCGCGCGCGTCAGCAGGGCGGGCAGGTTGGGCGGCCGCGGCCGGCATGGAGACACGACCAATGGATACAGCGGGAGAGGGGGGAGAAAACATACCGTGATAAAGGACCAGATGCCCGCCCACAGCGAGTAGTTGGGCAGCTGGCGCCAGCCGCGCTGGTTGGCCACGGTGCGCTGGTACATGATGCCGCCGCCGAGGTAGACGAGCACGGCGATGAGCAGGATGATGGCAAAGACGGAGCCGGGGCCGACACTGCCGGGGCTGTGGGGCTCGGCGCCGGCGCACGCGTGCATCGACCGCATCTCGAAGAAGTAGGCGCACTCGTCCGGGTCGGCGCCGACAAACGAGATGGCCGCCGTGCCCGTGGTCGAGTCGCGGTCGCACAGGAACGAGATGGTGGCCGACTTGCGCCGCTCGGGCGCGTCCGTGTCCGTCTCCTTTTCCGACCCGCTCGTCTTGGTCTTGTCGGCCGCGGCCGTCGCCGTCGCCGTCTTTACCGCCCGGCTGTCCTTCTCGTCCTCCTCGTCGTAGGCGCCGTAGCTTGCCCCCTTATGCACGCTGCCGCGGGCCCTCAAGCTGCTGCGGCTGTCACGCTTCGAGCCCGAGGCGCCACACGGCGAGCCGCCCGTGTACTGCAACACCAGCTTGCGGCCCCGCGGCGTCAGGGCGCCCGTGGCGGCGCCGAGGCTGTAGACGTCGCCCTTGGAGACGTAGTAGGCGCTGATGTTCTGCCAGGCGCCCTTGTCGAGGCCACGCACGTTCTCGGGCGTCTTGACCACGGGGGCGCAGACGTTGACGGTGAAGTTGGAGCCGTAGTCCCAGCCGCGGGCGTGGTAGTCGACGGTCGGGGCGCCGCGCTTACGGTGCTTGGCCCCGTCGTCGGCCCGGACGGCCATGTCGGGGCGCAGGTCGTAGAAGGCCCCCGAGGCCGACGTCGCCGTGCAGGGCGTCGAGCTCGTCGTCTTGTCGGCGTCGGCCGCCGCCGCCGCGAGGCCGGGCCCCGTCAGGGAGAACAGCAGCGCCAGCAAGGCCGGCGGACAGCGGAGGAGGGAGCGCATGGTGGTAGCGAAGTCGGCCGATTCAGCGAGCGTGGGAACGAGCCGTGAGGGAACGAACGGAGGCTCTATGGGATGGTGAGTGGAGGGGGGGGGACGTCGCTCGGCGTCGGCGGAGGCGGGAGATTCGACAAAGCACCGGTGGTCGTACGTAAGAGGGAGGGACAAGAATAGAACCGATAGACTTCAGTGGCCAGGGTCGGCCGCACGAACAAGGGCGACGCAAGGCGGATCCAGGGTCGTCTGGCACGCAGAATGGGATAAATGGGGGGAAAGAAGACGCAGCGGACACGCAAGCAGTCGGGCCTCGTCGTCCCAAGATGCCGTTTTCGTCCGTCGGTCGTCCCCAGGCTCAATTGAAACAGCCAGCACGCCCTCGCTGGCGAGCCACACGTACGCCGCCTCTCATTGGTGGCCGCCGCGCAAGACCGGAAAGCCGGCAGCGACAGACGGCGGCAGCAGGCAGACCCGGGTTTACAGGGACATGTACCTACACGCATGGGTGCGTACAGGCCTTGTCGGGCACGTCGGGCTAGATTGCTCGTCCTGGCGGGAGGGGCCCAAGGCCCGTTCGGGCTAGAGGCCGCTGCTTAGCTGCTGGGCGGACCTGGGCCGTGCGCTCCCAATCTGGGCGAGCTGGGCCTGTGAGGCAGCCAGGCACAAATGCTGTGTGCCGGTAGGAGGTCGTCTCCACCGGGAGCTGGGTTCCCCACAGAAGGCCATGAGGCCACCCGGATGTCGACTTTGCCGGCAGGGATCCTATAGATTCGCCTCGAAACGGAACATTCGACGACAGATATATAGGGGTCCATCGCCCAGCAACATCGTAGCAATTACCCTGCGCCCCCCCCCTCCCCCTCCGAACAAGAGACATCCCCATTCCGTGCGATCGCACGACATCAGTCGCCTGCATCCAGAGCCCCCTCCCGCGCGACAGTGCCCCCGCGCGCCTGCGTCCCAGCACGTCCACCATGGCCGCTAAAACCAAAAAGAGCCAAAACAAGAGCCCGGCGCCAGCTCATGGCTACGAGTTCGGAGGCCCGTAAGTCGGAAGGCAATCCCCCCGTCGGTGAAGAAGAGCGGCAGCTGACGCGAGGCGCGTCGCCCAGTCTCGGGGCTTTTGCCATCACGTTTGGCCTGCCCGTCCTCCTGTACGTCTTCGCCTTTGGCTGCAACGACGTCTCCGGCTGCCCCGCCCCCTCGCTGCTGAGCCCCAAGACGCTGTCCCTGGACGCACTCAAGACCGAGGTGGGATGGCCCGGCATCACGGGCCTGTGTAGCTGGGAGGTCTTTGGCTGGACCCTGGCCTACTACGGCCTCTCCCTCGTCCTCTACCGCGCCCTCCCCGCCCATGAGATCGAAGGCACCGAGCTCGCCTCGGGCGGCAAGCTGATGTACCGCCTGAACTGTAAGCCGACCGCCCCGGTCCCCCCCCCCCGGCCCTCCCCCTCCGGCCCGTCCGAGGCACGGCAGCTAACGCGACACGCACGCAGGCTTCGCGTCGACCGTCTTTACCCTGGTCGTGTGCCTCGCCGGCACCGTGGCGCAGGGCGCCGAGTTCCCCGTCTGGACCTTCCTCGCCGACAACTACGTCCAGGTCCTGACGGCCAACATTATCGTCTCCTACGCCCTCGCCGTCTTCGTCTACGTCCGCAGCTTCTCGGTCAAGGAGGGCAACCCGGAGAAGCGCGAGCTCGCCGCCGGCGGGCACAGCGGCAACATCATGTACGATTTCTACATTGGCCGCGAGCTGAACCCCCGCGTCACCCTGCCCCTCATCGGCGAGGTGGACATCAAGGAGTTCTGCGAGATGCGGCCCGGTCTGCTGGGCTGGATCCTCATGAACTGCGCCTTCGTCGCCAAGCAATACCGCAACTACGGCTACGTGACCGACAGCATCGTCTTCATCACCGTCGTGCAGGCCATGTACGTGCTTGACGGCCATTACATGGAGCCGTCGGTGCTGACGACCATGGACCTCACGACGGATGGCTTCGGCTTCATGCTCGCCTTCGGCGACCTCGCCTGGGTGCCCTTCATGTACTCGACGCAGACGCGCTACCTGGCCACCTACCCGCTGTCGATGGGCGGGCTCGGCACGGCGGCCGTGTCGGTGATCCTGCTGGCGGGCCTGGCCGTCTTCCGCCTCAGCAACAGCCAGAAGAACATCTTCCGCAACGACCCGACCGACCCGCGCGTCGCGCACCTCACCTACATCGAGACCAAGACGGGCTCGCGCCTCATGACGTCGGGCTGGTGGGGCGTCGCCCGGCACATCAACTACTTTGGCGACTGGCTGCAGTCGTGGCCGTACTCGCTGCCCACGGGCTTCTCGGGCTACGCCATTCTAACGGCCGGCAGCGGCGTCCCCGGCGCCGCCAAGATGCTGGACGGCCGCGAGGTCGTCCAGGGCCCCGCCAAGTACTGGGGCATGGTCTTCACCTACTTCTACATCCTGTACTTTGCCGTCCTGCTGATCCACCGCGACCGCCGCGACGATGCCAAGTGCGCCCGCAAGTACGGCGACGACTGGACCAAGTACAAGAACACGGTCCGCTACCGCATCGTGCCGGGCATTTACTAAGCCGGCGGGCTGGAGGAGTCGCCGGACGCGTGGGGCGCGCCCCGGACAAGAGGGGGAACGCGCTGGGAGTGAGAGAGAGTGTACGATTGAGGAGGGGGGGGGGAGGGGGAGTGCGGCTCCGTACCGTGTGTGTATCGGCCAAATAGGATAGACGCGCACAGAAAATGGTGCGCATATTTTAATGGAACGTAATCTTCGCTACTTCTCATGGAAAGGCCGTGGCGGCTACGGGTCAAGTCTGCCGTCATCATGTATATCTTTACGGAGCGCTCCAGGACGTGGGCGAGAGGGGCTGCGAAGGCGTCCACCCGAAGTCCAGCATCCACCGTCTCGGCATCGGCGTCGCAAGGCCAGCTCTCCCAAGCCCCTGGCCACGCGTGACGAACGCTCGTCAGGGCCTCGAGCCCGGTTGTATTCATCATGGCTCAATCCACATTCCCCCCCCCCCCCCCCCCCCCCCCCCCCCCCCCCCCCCCCCCCCGGCTCTCCCACCCAAGACCCCGGCCCGCCTACCCCAGCAACTTCCCGAGGTGCTCCTTGGCGTCGCGGATGGCGGCGTCGAGGTCGTAGTCCCAGATGACGCGGTAGCGGTCCCGCATCTCGCGCGCCCCCGCCGCGAGGTCGTCGGGGTCGGCGCCGGCGGCGCGGCGCTGGTAGAGCTCGCACATGCGGCGGCTGCTCTGGACGAGCCAGTTGGCGCGCGGGCGGCGGGCGGCGTCGTAGGCCGCCCACACGGCGACGACGTGCGCCGGCTCCTGGACGCGCGCGTCGCCCAGCAGCTCGGCCAGCACCGCCGCGTCCTCGACGCAGAAGCCCGCGCCCGCGCCGTGGTGCGGCGTCGTCGCGTGTGCGGCGTCGCCCGCCAGCGCGATCCGGCCGCGGTAGTACTTCTCGACCGGGTGGTCGCCGAGGTCGAAGAGCGCCCACTACACGGGGGGTGGGGGTTAATGTACGTCTCAGCGACAGCGGGGACCCCCGGCTCTTCACCGAAGAGGCACTCACCCGGTCAATGTTCTCGCCTGCCAGCTCCAGCTGCTTCTGGATCGACGGCCCGAATTTGGCGTAGTCGCGCAGCGCGTCCTCGCGCGTCGTCGGCAGCGTGAGCTGCTCCTGGCTCGGCCAGTCGCCCGGGTCCCTGACGGCGCCGAACATGTTGAACGTCTTGCCGCCGGCGACGGGGTACGACAGCATGTGGGCGTCGGGGCCCAACTGCGTGATGTTAGCCCACGCGCATCCCTTGTGCCCTGTCCCCCTTTATTCCCCATGCTCATCCGCCACGGACGGGCCGGCTCGTCTCGGCCGCTGCCTTTCGCCCGGGGGAAGAGAGGGGCCAAACTCACCCACAAAGCGGCGTTCATGGCGCGCTCGGCGCCCAGGTGCTCGACGGCCTGCTCCATGGGGATGACGCCACGGTAGCCGTAGACGTGGGTGTACTGAGGCGGGGCGCTGGGGTGGTCCTCGCCGACGACGAGGGCGCGTGTGCGGCTCTTGATGCCGTCGCAGCCGACGACGCCGTCGGCGAGGGCCGTGGTGCCGTCGTGGAAGCACAGGCGGAGCCGGCCCGTCGCAGCGTCCTCGTCGACACGGTCAAGGTGCTTGCGGAAGTGCGCGTGCGCCGCCGGGATCGCCGCCGCCACCTCGTCCATGAAGTCGCCGCGGTGGACGGCATTCTGCCCCTGCTCGTTGCGCAGGGTGAAGAGCACGTGCGGCGGACGGGCCTGGCCGGCATCGTCGCTGCCGCGCGCCGGGTCGTCGGCGACGCCGTCCAGCACGTCAAAGTAGACGTCCCGCTTCTCCGGCCACTGGTTGTGGGTGGCCACCTTGTCGAAGGCCCGGCGCAGCGACGCGTCGCACACATCCATGGCGCGCAGCGCGTTGGGCGAGAAGGCCACGCCCGCCCCGATCTCGCTGAAGGCGTGGCCCTGTTCGTAGATCTGGCACGCCACGCCGTGTTTTTGCAACGCGATCGCCAGCGTCGTGCCCGCGATACCGCCGCCGACGATGGCGATCTCGATGTTCTTCTGTGGCGCTGGCATGACGACCGGAAGGGCGGGAGGCAAAGGGGGGAGAGTACGGCGTCGAAACTAAGCGGGCGTGGTAATAGGAAGGAGGTCCAATATTGATGAGGCGGCTCAGAGAGGTACTGTTCCTGTCTTCATATGCAGGACGGCACCATTGCGCATGACTCGGCCCCCCAGCTCCCCCAGGACGGGAGAATAGAATCCATACGATCAAGACACAGGTCCGCCAGCAGCACCCATATGTCCATCGACCTGGTTGGCGTCGGCTTTCGCGCCGCCGTGGTCACGGCTGTCCACATCAGGCCCACCGGTTGATTGGTGTTCCGCCAGTTAGTGCATGGTGCCGGTTTGCGTCAACCAACGACGACGACTTGTCCAAGTTTCCGAATGCCCAAAAGAGCCTTGATTCCATAGCCGGCCTGCCGGAGCTACGCCGTCTGCTTGATTCACGCCCAAAGAAGCCCCACGGTTCGCCTCGCGCATACCGCTGAAGAAAAGAGCGAGCCCCCCGGGGGGGGAGGACGCCAATAGTATCGCGGGCCGGTTTGTCTCTCGCTCTGCTTGCAATCGCCTGAGGTGGTGGGTTTGTCCCGGTCTTGCTGCCGTGGGGGGGGCAGCCAACAGATACACCAACCTTGCGCCTGATCCCAGGTAATCTCGACGTAGCCTTGACGGGGAGCCTCCATCGGGCCATAGTGAGCCAAGGCAGCCCCGGCCCCCGTCAAGTCGATGACGCAGGTCGTCCCCATTCGCGCGCCGCCCGGCCGACCGTCCACCCACGTTCTCGGTCTAGCGTCCCTGTCTCCCGGACCTTTCCATCCCCAAAGCCACCCGGCGAGGAGAGGCTCGCGGGCACTTCTTCTGAGTCGCCCACGCTCGGCGCTTGGGGGAAAGCTTGAAAAGACGCCCCGTGGGACCGCATCAGGGCGGCCGCTCGGCTGCTGAGACCGGTAGCTTGGGACGGGGGCCTCGGATGCAGTACTGCACCAACTTCCGTCCCCCCTTCGTCCTCCCCAAGAAGGGCGTCTGGGCGTTTCGTCGAACCAGGGCGTCGGGAAAGCTTTATAGCTAGTGTCTTCTTCGTATGTACAGATCATCCGTGGTAATCACAATACCAGGACGAGCACGCCTCGCTCTCTATCCGAGTAATGACAGGGTATATCAAACGCCTCTATGCCGCCACGACATACTCCGGGGATTGGGGGCAAATCAGCGCTGGCCCTTTTTTTCTGGCTCTGAACCAATCCAAACGTGATGCCCAAGAACGCCTCGCTATCGGTCTCTTTTTTTTTTCCCCCTCTCCACTGCTTCGTGCCGAGAGGGAACCCTGAGCGGCGGACGGCCGACTCAAAAACCAAACTCAATCTGAAAGACGTCTTCCTCACGCTCCGCCTCGTCCTCCCACTCCGACTCTCGTCGCGACGGCCCCGGGCGACGGCTCGCTTTGGCGTCGGCCCCTTCGCCGGTTGCTTCCAGGCTCGAGGGGGCGGCGGAGTGGAGGCTGGCAAAATGTGCGCGCGCCCGTGCGCCCTGGTTAGCAATGACCCACTGCGCCCGAGGCTCACCACTCGGGTTAGGGGGCATCTCGTCGCCGTCTTCATCGCGGGGGAGGGCGTTGCTGAAGCGTAGGGACCTCTTGGCCCTGGGAGCAGGAGCCACGGTCGTCGCGTCCGCACCCTCCTCTGCGCCCGTGCGCCCTCGCCTCGCCTCCCGGGGCGGTGGCAGCGGCTGGTCGTTTTCGTCTTTCGCGGCGACCGGCTCCTGGCCCAGCGACTTGGCCAGGGCCTCGGCGCCCCGCCGGGCCTTGCGCGCGGCGGCGGCACGGTCCGTTTCCTCGCCAAAGTCGCGGCCAAGCAGATGGCGGACCTCGGCGGCGTCCTGCTGGCGGAGGGCGCGCGCGCACGTGAGGTAGAGCAGCGAGAGCGAGAGGAGGCCGGCGCGGCCGCGCGCCGTGCGCGGCACGGGGATGTGCACGCGCTGCCACTGGTGCTGCGTTGCGGCGCACCGCACGGCCAGCGACAGCCAGGCGTATCGCGTCTTGTGCACCAGCGCACCCGCCGACGGGCTGGCACTGCGACTGCCCTTGGGCAAAGGCCGCGGCACAATCGACGTGGCGGCGGCAACAGCGGTACACGCCGCGGCGCTGTGATTCCGGGACCCGACCATGATGGGCCTTGACGACGGGGCGAAGGCCGCCCGTTTGGCCGTGGGTTGGCGGGCTACCAGCGGGCGTGCCGGGCGCGAAAGAGACAGGTTGGCGACTTTGGGGCCCTTGGGCGAGGTGGGGAGGTAGTGGTGATGCATGACGGGCGACTCTCTCGCGGCTGGTCTACCAAGCGGGCGTCCTCGCGGTTGCGGGGAGGGGAAGTGGCTTCAGTAAGCAGGCGGTACGTCGGGTAAGAAAGGACGTCGTCAGGCCGTCTCGTGTTTATGGGCTGAGCAATCGAGGGTCGGGTGTTGCGGGGGAGGGGTCCAAGTCAGTCAGCGTGTGGGGCCGATCGGCTCGTCGACAGGAAAAGTGCCGAGCTTATGATGGTGATAACCAGCTGGGGCGGGCACGCCTCGTGTGAAAGCGCGAGTGCTAATAGATGTTCATAGAGAGACTTCTAGGCTGGGCATCAAGTGGGGGGCAAGGAGAACAATAGGGAACCGGCATGGATCCGGAAGAGAAAAAAACGGACGGGACCTTTTTGAAGCGCGGAACTGTTAGTTGGAGCCGATTGTCACCCATCACTTGAACTCTAAAGGCTAGCCAGGGAGGTTTCCAGTGGCCTCTACGTGATGAACTTGAATTTTCCGTCTTGGCAATCCACTATGCCATGACAGCATTCAATCAACGCATACACAGTAAGAATGATGCTTTGGGTACGATATCGATACGATATCGATCTTGAAAACCACTCCGTCTGTCCTGTACGTGCCTAACCCAAGATGGCCCAACGCCGGTAGGCTATGGCCGTCACCACCAACGTTGGGCATGGGCGTGCAACCATTTCGTCGCCGATCGGCAGACCATTGCATTATCGCATACATTCATGAGCGCAGATTCCGTGGGCGCATGTCCCCCTTCGAGCGAAAGCCACGTGCAAAGTGCAATGCGCAGAGACAGTATGGCGTCACGCCCGCCTCGGGCACTCCACGCCTCCTGCATGCGGCACGCCCTGAGTAGCACCAGGATTGTGTTACGCTCTCAGCGGTGTCAAGTCCAGATAGAGCCTTATTCAAGGAAGCCCAGGGGTCTTGTCTCATCATACACCAAACTCCTGATATTTAAGCTAAGATGGATCAGGAGTTTGTTGTGGCAGAAACGACCCAAGGGAGCAATGATAACCAACGGAACAACATACCGTGCGTCCTCTCTTTCAGAACCAACGACCGCGCACTCCCCACAGGCAGCGTTAAAGAGGGTGGTCGCGTCAGGGGGCGTCGGGCGGTGAGTGGCGTCCCAGGGACGGGTCCGGCCGTGAACCAGACGGTCCATGTCCCGGGGGATCGGATCTGCTTTGCGCCTGCACTACGCCCACCCCCACATCATGGTCTTGGCTGTGGCCCAGTGTCGATCGACTTGCTGCATTGTGAAGGCGTCTCCGGAGAGAGAAGGAAAATAAAGAGCAAGATCCATCCATCTGGATGCTCGAGGGTTTCTCCCCAAGGCGAGCTTGGCTAGGCTGAAGAGAATGGCGTGAGTGGAAGATGCGCAGGACTTATCTTTGGAGCATGGGGAAATACGATGAACAGGCGGTTCTATCCTTTTCATCCGGTCTGCACAGAGATGGAGAACCAAGAACAGAACGGGCCCGGCCTTCAGCTGGTGATGGCGTGTGCTGGTTGTGCTTGAAAGACGGCGATTGTATACCTAGGCTGCTAAATACAGGGACACCATCCTGGATGGAATGGAGAGGAGGGGTAGACGGCCCCCAATATCAAGTCATAAGAGCCTTCGAGATGGCAGGAGCGATAGCACGGGGGCCCGCGGCAGGAGCACGGTTTCACGCAGGGTGGTCAAGGCCAGGCTGGGCCCCTAAGACGGCGCAGTCCATCTTCCTGGCTCTCCCAGCTTCGTTTTTCTATACGGCGCATAGCAGCTCCATACGGGTCTCTCGATCAAAGGGCATGGATGGACTATCGGTTTCCACTAAAAGAGCAGCGCGCCCATTCTGTACAGCGACCTGGGCAACTGTGGCGCTCTTTCCCGGACCATGGGAAAACCTTCCGGAGCCAGTCGTGACTCATTCCGCCATGGCGACATTTGTCAGACCTTCCCCATGGGGCATTCGAACCTGCCCCTGCCCAAGTCGGTGATTGACTACGAGGAAACCACGGCTCTTGACAGGCCCGGGCAGCCCGGCTCCGTGCTCATCTACCTCCGGAGAAGCCGAACAGGCGTCCGACGAGGTGTCAGCACCGAGGATATCGGACTGGCCGCCGCCGCCGCCGTCGAGTGGCAGCATCATGGATCACCAGCTGAACCCTGCGCCCGCCCCGGAGAGGCATGCAGCTGCGGATCATTGGCAGCCGCTGCCTTGGCTCCCGGCGAGGCCAACGAGGAAGCCGGGATGGCGACGGAAGGGTTCTCTCCACTCGCCTGCCTCATCCTCGTGGCGGCGCCGCCCAGCGCGCAGCATCACGGACTCGGACCGCGTAGACTTCGGAACTTTCCATAGGCGGCATCCTGGCGTGGATGCGTTATCCGCAGAAACGGACCCCCTCTGGGATTCCACAACGTCTCTTCCTCACGCTTCCATCGCCACCTACGTCGCCTCGGTCACTGACGTCATGGCCCTGCGGGTAGCTGGGTGGGTACCGAGGTGTAACCCACAGGGCGTCTTCCCTTTGGTCTCTACTGTGATATCACCCGCCTCGGACACCGATGACCGAAAAAGCCCTACGAGCGGAGCAATCGCCGGATGTGATGTGACGAGCGCATGGAGCCGCCGCCGCCGCCGATGACGCGGGTGCGCGAACAGTGACCCTGGGAGGAAGGCCCGCACGCGGGGGCGCATCCCCTTCACCTACGCCCACCCACGTTTTGGCGTCGTCGCTGCAAACGTAGCCAACCACAGGCTAGCGGGAAGCGACTGGCGTGAGCTTGGTGGGCGGGTTGTCGCGCAACGGGCCACATCCGGCGGCTTGGCTGACGGGCTGGCAGCCGTCGCACAGCACGGCGCCGTGTCACCGTGATGCGGCATGTTGCGGGCGGCCTGATGATGTTGCTCTCGATTGGATGGATCGGGGATCAAAACGGCACGCGTGGAAGCAACGATCTGCGGGCTGCACGGAGGGCAAGATCAAGAGAAGACAGGCGGAACATCAATGAAGCCGAGGGGCTTCGTGTCACATGTGCTGCTCCATTGGTTGATGTCCCTCGCGCCCGTCGCTCGGCGTTGCGGTGTGGGCGTCCCCTGTCCGGGATGAGATGCATCGCTCACACCGACACCCACGAAACAATGCAGCGCCGCAGGCTCGGTCGGGGTCGGTTCTCCGGCCGGGGAGGGGGGAAGTGGCAGGTGACCTCGAATATACAGGCAGATGAGAGACCTGCAGGAGCAGCTCAGGCCGTAGCTGCATACTGGCCCAAGGTCGCCGGTGTCGCTGTTCGTGACCCCCCGGAGCCGCGACGCCCCTGCCGCGTTGCCGCGAGCCGCGAACGCCCATGTCTCGGCAGTCAGGACCAGGGCGCGCGTCCCATTGGCCAGCGAGGGAAGCGTGGGCGGGGCGTTGCGAGACCGGCCGGCCAAAGCGACGGGACGCCAGGACGTGCCAAGCAGGCTTGTGAGTTTCTATCTGTGGAGGGAGGGAAGGCCGGCTGCAGCGGGGGGACCGGGGAGTATACGAAAGGGAAAAAGGTTGGATCGGGATCCCTGCGAGCCTGGCCAGGACGGGGAAGCGTGGTGGCGACAAACCCGTCGTGGCCGGCGAGCGCAGGCAGGCGAGAAGAGGAGGAGCAGGATGTCCGGGCCCGTCCCGCGCAAGAAAAGTCAATTGTGCGATAGGTAAAGAAAAAAGGGGGCGGCCAGGCACGTCCTGGGGGTGGGAGCAAGAGCGCTCTCGCCGCACCTGGAACGATAAGGGTGTGTTGGGCCTCGCCCGGTTCTGGCAGGATCTTCGGGCTGGACCTCTCGGAACGCCTAACCGCTCCACATGGGCCACGAGTCATTGGGCCACCCTCATGCGTTGTAAGACACACCGACCGGCCGTCGACGGGAGCTGGGCCTTCTGGGCAGAGGGAAGGGCAGCAGAAAGCAGCAGGGGGCGGCCGGGCGGTGCAGGACGAGCAGGGCCTACCGGGCTCACCAGGCCTGGGCGGCCGAGCCTGGATTGCCCGCCGAGAAGTCCGCCCCTGGATCCTCAACATCTGGACCCTTCGAAAAACTAGCACCGCAGGTCCACTGTATGACATGGCAGCACTGACAGAGGGAAGGACGAGAGAGGCCGCAACACCCATTGCATCATACGCCGCCGGCTCGAGTAGATAACAGACCGGTCTGCCGCTGTCGACAGCCCGTTTGCTTCTGCCCCGATCCCCCTTCCTCTCTCCTCTTCTCTCATATCCCCTGCCATCCACGCCTCCCATCCGTGTCTGTCAGACCTGCAAGCTCACGACAAACCGACACGATAGATCCCCAGCCTCCCCCCGCCACCATGCCGCACAGTACCGAGTCCAACGCCCTGCGGCTCAGCAGCCAGAGCCTGCCGGAGATTCGGAAGCGCAATGTGGCCGCCTTCGACTACGACCGCAAGGCCACCAAGCACGGCATCGTGCACGTCGGCGTCGGCGGCTTCCACCGCGCCCACCTGGCCGTGTACATCGACCGTATCCTCTCGCAGTTCCAGCTGAGCGAGTGGTCGATATGCGGCGTTGGTCTGACCCCGTGGGACTCGGCCATGCGCGACGCCCTGGGCCCCCAGGACAACCTGTACACGGTCCTTGAGCGCGGCGCCAGCGGCACCAGCGCCCACATCATCGGCAGCATCACAGACTACATCTTTGCCCCCGGCAACAGCGAGCAGGTCATCGCCAAAATGGCCCACCCCGAAACCCACATCGTCTCCATGACCATCACCGAGAGCGGCTACTTCTACAACGAGAACACGCACGAGCTCATGAAGGACCACCCGGACATCAAGGCCGACCTGTCGGGCGAGGGCGCGCCGCGCACCATCTTCGGCTACCTGTACGAGGCCCAGGTCCGCCGCCACGCCGCCGGGCTCAAGCCCTTCACCGTGCTGTCGTGCGACAACATGCAGAAGAACGGCAGCATCACGCGCAGCATGCTGCTCTCCTTCGCCCGCCTCCGCAACGCCGACGTCGCCGCCTGGCTCACCGAGCACGGCGCCTTCCCCAACAGCATGGTCGACCGCATCACCCCGCGCACCGCCGAGTCCGACAAGGCGCTGCTGGCGCGCGAGTTCGGCATCGAGGACGCCTGGCCCGTCGTCACCGAGCCCTTCATGCAGTGGGTGCTCGAGGACCAGTTCGCCGACGGCCGGCCGCCCTTCGAGAAGGTGGGCGTGCAGGTTGTCGAGTCGGTTCATGACGTCGAGCAGTTCGAGATGCACAAGCTGCGCCTGCTCAACGGCAGCCACTCGGCCATCGCCTACCTCGGCTTCCTGGCTGGCTTCAAGTACATCGACGAGGTGCTGGCCGACCCGATGTGGAACAAGTACATCTCCACCATGATGCACAGCGAGGTCAAGCCCCTGCTGCCCGCCATCCCGGGCGTCGACCTGGACCAGTACTGCGAGACCCTGATGGAGCGCTTCTCGAACCCGACGCTCAAGGACGAGATCGCCCGCCTGTGCATCGGCGGCTCCGGCAAGCTGCCGCAGTTCATCATGCCCTCCATCGCCGAGCAGATCGTGCGGGCCCGGGAGGGCGCCGCTGACGGCGCGCCCTTGCGCCGCCTGACCCTCGCCGTCGCCGCCTGGTTCCGCTACCTGGCCGGCGTCGATGAGGCCGGCGCAGCCTACAAGATCAGCCCCATGGACGAGCCCGCCATCGAGGACCTGCAGGCCAAGGCCAAGGCCGGCGGCAAGGCCCCCACCGAGCTTATCGGCATCCGCCACCTCTTTGGCGACGACCTGCGCGGCGACGAGCGCTTCATGACGGAGCTCACCAACGCCCTCGCCAGCCTGTACGACAACGGCGCCAAGAAGACACTGGCCAACTATGCCTAAGTCCCGAAGACGGCGGTGGCCCTTCCGATCCCATTGGGGATGCAAAAGAGCGAAATGTGTTTTTTTTGTTTTGAAATGAAGCGACAATTGTTCACTTGGGCTGGCGTTTTGGATTACCACGACGGGAGATTTGGATAGTAGATCTAGAACTAGATGACGACGTCGCGGTCCGTTTGAGAAAGGGGAACGGCCGATGTACAACGACGACACGAAAGCAGTAATTAAATCATCATCAAAAACACACTGCGTTCTCCCATGTGTTCCCGCAGTCCATCGGCGGTTGACATGTGAAGGCAACCTCTGACCCAAGCTCGCCAAGCAGCACACACGAAGAGCCGCCGGTTGATCCAGAGGAAAGCCGGGTACGCCAAGGAAAAGCCCTCGCCATACAGAACGCGAATATTTTTAAGCTTTCCCCCTGCTGAGCCCTGCAGCCGCCCAGCCCCAGGCCTGCCACTTGCCTGGGTCGTGACCTAAGATCATCATGGGGTTGCAGCGGGACCCCCCCCCCCCCCCCCCCCCCCCCCCAATTCATAAAAAGAGGGCCCCCTCCAGCGGAGGTGACAGTAGCAAGGGCCAGCTTGGGGGGGGGGGGGGGGGGGCACCGCATGCCAAAGAGGTTTCCCGGGTTCCGGAGACGCAGAAGGGGGAGCGCCGCAGCTCCTTCGTTCTCTCTCTCTCTCTCTCTTTCTCGCCGTTGGCACTCGCGGCCGAGCTGGTGTGCCTTGCCACCTCCTCCCCTTCCACGTACGCCGTGGAAACGCACAAGCCGAACCAACGTGTTGCCACGAAAACGGGCCAGCGCTTGTCCTGGACGCTTTCAGTCCCCCCCCCCCAAATCCCCTCGGCTGTTGTTAATGCGTTTCATCAGCACCGCCCGAAAGCCGGCCGGCTGTCTGTCCGGCGGGTGTGCCGGAGAGCGGCGGCGGCCAGGCGAAGGGGAGGGAACGGCTCAGTACACCTAATTGGCAGTCAGAGAGTGAGTCGTTTCTTCTCCCCTCCCCCTCGCCAGGCAGGCGAGGGAGGGGCGGATTGGCAGATAGAGGCACCGGCAAGCCGCCGCGACTCAGTTCCATCTCGTCCGGTTGGCCCGCCGGCGGTTTTCTTTTCTCGCCGGCGCCCCCCCCCCCCCCCCCCCCCGATTTCCTCGTAGCCCCGCCCGGCTGCCTGTCTTCCCGTAAGCCGGGCGCGCCGGCGGTCTGCCTAGCGGGAACTCTATCGCAGAGGAAACGGGCCCGTGAAACCGGGCGGCCCGCCCGAAGACGCTGGGCGCATGAGTCGCGCGGCCGGTTGGGTCAGGAAGGGGGTCCCACAGAAGCCGGTTTCTGCTGCCGCGTGGCGCGCGCGCGCGCCGGCGGGGGTGGGGAGAGGCGAGGCTGGAGGCTGGACGAGGGGGCTGAGAGACGAGGCCGTCCGGCAGAGGTGGCGGGACGCGATGCGCGCTCACGCCGCGTGGCGGTTACCCGGTGGTGCTTTTTCTGCCACGCCAGCCCCCCCCCCCCGTGTTAGCTGAACGGCCGTGGCGTGAGCTGGCAGGGAGGGGCAGCGGCCTGAGACACGAAGACGTCGGGACCTGCCACCTCAGCAAAAGCAAAAACGTCCCAGCCAGCCCAGGAGATTTCAGAGCTACCGGGGCATTTCTTCTGTCACCCCCCTCGGCACTCGGCCGGGGGAGGCGGGGCGGGGCCTTTGCTTCCCCTGGGATTTTCGGTGGACTGCCGGTTGCCGAACCGGGGTTCATCGGCTTCCGCCTCCCCCGGTGTCTGTTCCCTCCCCCCCGGTACCTGGGTATCGGTCACGTAGCCGAGCTTGCTCGTCTAGAAGCAGACATCAACCGACTTGCTACTGGCGTGGACGCCCCCGCGGGCCCCATGAAGGGTTTGGCGCGTCGCCATGAGCTTCAGGCAAGACATATACCATAAAGTTCTTGCCAGCCGCCCCCCCCCCCTCTCCGCCGAAATCCATATCATCGGCATGATGCCACGTCCGCAGCCGCTTCTTGGCTAGCCTGCCATCCCAAGCCCGAGCTGTATGCCTGTCTCAAGCGCCCTCGCCCGGTCTACAGGGTTGGTCGCGCTGGGCAACTCGGGACGCGTTATTTCCCCGCTCCCTGGTCCTGGTGAGCCGCCGAGGCTCTTTGTTCGACAGCTAGCCGTCTTGTCTACCAACCTCTTAAGTACACCGAGCGCCACGGCGACCGACGAGGATTATGTAGCAGTCCTTTGCCCGGGGGGGGGGGGGGGGGTTCATGATGATAGCGCGATACATGCGGGGATAGGACATGGCGCCCTGTAGAAGCCGTGGGCGGTTTCCCTGCATTGCGTGGACACGCCGGACTCTTGTCCGTGGCCCGCCGTTGCGGTCCCGACGACGTGAGCTCGGCCGGGGTCAGCCACGATGCTTGGTGGCCGTGGCAGCTGCGGGGGCCTGGCACGTTCTTGTCCGTACCGCGATCCCGGGCCCCTGTGGAGTCGGCGCGGTGGGCGCACCCTGGACGCACTATGGGCACTGATGGCGGCAGGTAAAGCCGGCGGGCCAACCTGCGTCAGCCCTCGCTACGTCGGGGCTAGTGCCGGGCCCTCTGCAGCGTCATAGCACACAGCCCGTGACCAGCTTCCCGGAGGGTAGGCGGCCGTCTCGCGGAGACAAGTCTGACCGTGGTGGATGTTGATCTGGCGTATCGGCTGGCCACGTTGTCGTGGCGGCGGAGCGGCAGACTACGTCAGGCCTATTGGGTTGGTCACGCAGCGGGGAGGCATGCGAGGGCATGCCCAGGTTCCCGTGAAGCACACGCCTGGCGGTTCCGGACGCTATCAAAACCTCTCGCCATTGCCCTCGAGGTAAGATAGGCTAGCACCGTCACCAGGGCGTAGCCATAAGAGCAGGACAGCCCAGGCTTGAAGTAACATCATTCGGCTTCCACGGACGCTGCTGTCGGCAGCTGCCCATCAGGCACAGCGTCCTCCCTAGACGCAGGTCATGAGGTGAACAGAGCTGCAGACTACGGCTTTGCTACGCCATGGCACTGGGAGAAATCACATCCCCCGCGCATACGCCAAGAGCAGGCCGTGATGGCCAGGACATGATCTGCCAAGCCGAATCCAATCTCCAGGGCTTTTTCGGCGACTGGGGCCCCGCGGGGCACGGCCTGCGATGCCTCGCCAAAGTGTGACGGTGTCGAGAATGGTCCCGTCACATGCCAGACGGCGGGGTAAGGCAAGAACCTCTGGGAGTACATCCGTGGCGACGGGTTGACTAGAAAGCCCCGTATCGGAACCCGAGCTTGCTGGATCGCACGGAATGGCCGCCGGAAGGCCAACGTCCAAGAGAGGCGAGAAGCTCAAGCCACCCGTCCCCGGCCTCCCCAACGGGACTCCGAGGTAATTGCAGCGTCGTCGGGTAATTTCGCCCCTGCTGCATGGCCAAAGCCAGCGGAGACAACTAAAGGGACTCCAATCTCTCTCTCTCGTTCTAATGGCTGGCGATCTTCCGGCCTCGAATGTTTCGGCTCGAGGCCCCAACCCACGACGACGGAAGGCCCAAACGGTGAAGCGAAGCAGCTGGGAAGCAATCGTTACGGGGGTACGGGGGCGGGGATCGATATTAACCCTGTGGGGGGTCACGACACAGGCGGTGGCGCGCGCCCCCCCCCCCCCCCCCCCCCCCGGCGGCGGTGGCAGCCGACCCTTCGCAGGCTGCCCGTCAATGCGATCATGCAGTCACGTCGGCACGGGCATGGCGACCAGCGGGCGTTGCGTGCAGCGCGGACTGACGCGGCTGGACAACGGGGCCAGATTACTTCATAGTAGTATACGCGGCTGGTGAAGATGACCGGCTGGTGAGCCGTCAGGAGACGGCATGGCGTCGCCTCGGCTTGCGTGAGGCTCTGAGGGCCGACGTGGCTGAAACAGCAAAAGAGGTAATGGTCCATAATTAGATGACAGGCGCATGAAGAGGTACCTGCGCAAGCAATGGTAGGCTTCCCAGCGCGCACCCGCGCACATACACACACACGCGCGGACGGACGGGCGATATGGAGCCTTGTTCGACGCCATGCTGCGCAGGCTTGCGTACATACTTATGCACGGCAAAGTGAGGGAATGCCGTGGTGTTGCCACTTAGCCCTTGGGAGTTGGTTCCCCCCTAAGCCTCGGGCCCAAGCTAAAGCAGGCAAAAGCATCGGGGTGCACGAGGAGGACGAGCTTGGCTCAGCACTCGACACGCTCGTTACTGGCGGCCGGCGGGCGTGGACGTTCGGGTAGAGAAAAGCGGTCGATCTCACGGGGTGAAACACGAGTCAGTGGTGCGTTTGCGTGCGATCTGAGAACCCTTTCCACCGCGGCGGCGGCGCGGGATAGACAGCCGACAGCCAGCCGGCTAGCGGAAGCACGGCCATCACAGTGTGTGCGGGCACAGCCACGCTCACGGACACGTTCACAGGCTACGTCCTGGCGGCCCAAACCCCCTGATGATGGATCGCGCGGCGTGGAAGGGCGATAAGATCTCTTCCCATGGCCCAGAATATGGTCATATGGCCGCCAGCCCTAGCCGTCGGGCGACACCGACCCCCCCGTAGCGATCGCAGGCGGCATGTGACGACCAGTGGGAGGGCATGCATCCGCAACGGTTCTGCGCAAAGAAGCAACTAGCAGAGAAGACAGGGCGAGCGAGCACATGCGTCCCCTGCCAGGGTGGCCGGCAGCCAGCAACCAAGTGGGTTCGCGGTTGTTCGCCAGCCCAAGGCACGCAAAGGTTGCCGTCGGCGGGCCAGCAGATTCGTGTCCGAGAAGGGCCTGGTGGGGCTGCCAACTCAAGGGCAGCAGGTGATGCGCCTGTTGGTTGGACGATGCGCGAGAAGGGATGGAGAGAGGCAGACGAGGCAGGGAGAGGAGAAGGAGGAGAAGAGGCGCTGGCCACGCAGCTTCAGGGCAGGGCAGCCAGGAGTGGGGAGTACGGGAGCCGATGTAGGTACATGCAGTACATGGAAAGGCCCCCCCCTGCTGCGGAGGGAAACAGGCCCGGGCCCGCGCTGTGACCAGCTAGGACCAATCCGCTGCGACCAATGTCCCGACCCCCCCGTTCCTGCTCTCCCGTAGCTCGCAGGCTAGCACTGGGAAACAACAGAGAGCGAGCGAGCGAGCGACAACATCCACTCTCGCCTCGACTTCTCGTCCCGTCTCGAACCGCCCGACCACCACCGACTGTGACTCCGACCGACGACAGCAACGACGGCGGCAGGACGCTTCTCGCCAGCGCCTCTGCTTCCTAGTTGTGCGAACGACATGACGACACGGTAAGACGCTGCTTCCTTCGATTCTTCTCAACCCGACGACGCAAGACGACCTGCCCCGACGAGCCGCCGCGCCGCCCATCCGCCCTGCACGCACGCACGCCCTGCACTGAGTGCACACTGCCGTGCGACCGCGACCGCTCTCGCCCACGCCCCAACCCGAGCGCGACGTCGAGTGAGACAGGAGACAGGAGAGGAAGGAAGGGGGAAACCACACAAACGCTTTCGTTCCCGATTCCTCTCGCGATTTGCCGTGCCCGTCGCCCGACGCCGCAGCGGCCATTTGGAGAGTCCTTTGGTACGTGAGCGCCCGACCGGGCCAGCGAGCCGGCAGCAGCAGCAGCAGCAGCAGCAGCAGCAGCCGCCGCCGCCGCCGCCGCCGCCCAGCCATCTTCAATCTCCCGCCCTCTCCCAACTCTCCATCCGTCGCATCAACCCGCGGCGGGCGCACTACATGCACGCACGGCAAGCGCCCACGACAGCCTACCAATACTGACCGCCGGCGCTCCTACAGACGGAATCCACGTCGGCCACCACGGCTGTCCACACCATTCGCTGCCCATTTGCCTTCTCGCGCTTGCAACTCGTTTAATACATCACTTCCACATCGTCGCCCGCACGCCCTCTTTTCATTTGTCACTATACTGCCCGTGAGCCACTTGGTGCTCCAGGACCCAACACACACGGCCGATGCGACCGTGGGTGCGCTAGACGCCTGCTGCATTCCCGTGCCCGCATACCAACCACAGCCACCGCTACCATTCTTGTCATCCCCACCACCACGCTGCCACCCCCACCGCCAACATGCCCGAACCACCATCCTCACCACCCAACGCCGACGCCCCCGCCAAGGAGTCGCTGGCCTGGTACAAGAGCCAGTATGAGCAGCTCGCCCTCGAGCTGGCGGACTTCCGTGACTCCAGCCACGAACTGGAGAAGGAACTGGAAAAAGACCTCGAGTCTGCCGAGAAGAGGGAACGCCAGCTAAAAAAGAAGGCCGAAACTCTGCAGTTCGAGGTCGACGAGTGGAAGGTAAGTTAGAGGGCGCCCCGTGGGCCCGCGTGGAGCGTCGGAACCGCAAACTGACCCATGCCCTGCAGGAAAAATGCAAAAAGGCCAAGATGGAGGCCAACGGGGCCCAGAACGGGCTGGAAAAAGAGATTACCACCCTCCGCGACACCAACAGGACGCTCCAGTTGCGGCTGCGCGACATTGAGGTGGCCAACGACGACTTTGAAAGGCAAGCCCGGCACACGAGCTCCTCGCTCGAGGACTTGGAGTCCAAGTACAGCCAGGCAATCGAGAGGTCCGTCCTGATGGAGGAGGAGATCAAGCTCAGCGAACAGGAGCGCGAGACGCTGCGTATCGAGACGCAGCGGCTGCGCGAGGAGCTGTCCGATCTCAAAATCGAGGCCGAGATTCTGCAGGACAAGATCAAGAAGGCCGAGAACCGCCAATCGACCGCCCTGTCGACGGACCTGTCGGTGCTTGAGTCGCCCATGTACGAGGACTCGCCCCGTTCGACGGCCAGCTCTCCCCTCATCCGCACCCCGCCCGAGGTCGACCTGCCCTCGCCCGTCAACGATATGACGCTGCAGGATCCGCCTTCGCCGCCCATGTCGGACGCCTCGACCAGCCTGCCTCGGTCGGCCTCGAAACCCAAGATGCCCGTACCGGCCCCCAACCGGAAAGCGCCCCGCCTCCCGTCCACGGCGAGCAATAACGCCACGCCGAGACCGCGGTCGCTCACCACGGCGGTGCGCACCTCCTCCTCCAGCCAGCGCTCCGCCCCCGGCACCCGCACGCCTGTCAACTCGCGGCCGGCCAACGTGCGCACGTCGTCGCAGCGCAGCACGACCACGCAGCGGACCACGGCCTCGCAGCGCAGCGCCGCCGCGCAGCGCTCTACCACCTCTACCACCCTCACCCACATTCGCACCCTCGCCGCCCAGATGCAGCGTCTCGAGGCGCGCGTCCACAACGTCCGGTCCAAACTGCCGGCTCCCACCACTACCCCCCCGCGGGCGTCGCCGCGCGGCTCGGCCATGTCCAACTACGTCCCCTCCACGGGCACCGTCCGCAGTCGGCACGGGGGCCCGGGCTCGACCACGTCGTCTACGGCGGACGAAACGCCGCAGTCGGCGCAAGGCAACCACATACCCCGCCTTAGCATGTCGGGCGTGTCGCGGCTGTCCTTCGGCCCCCTGCCCAACCGCAACCAAAACTACGACCCCGACTCCAGCTCCGTCTCCTTCTCGCGACCCAGCAGCCGGGCTAGTTTCTCGTCTTCGCAGTACACGCGACCTGAGCGACCGCCATCCCGCAGCGAACTGCCCCGCCCCATGTCCCGCAGCTCCTTCAGCCGCGCCAAGACGCCCTCGGGCCCCCCGCCGCGCGCCTCGCTGAGCGGCAGCCAGCACGGCCACTCGCAGAGCACCGGCTACATGGAATTCGACGAGCTGGACGAGAGCGACTTCGGGCGCGGCTCCAGCCGGACCAGCTACAGCCGCCCCGAGGAAACGAGCAGCATCCCCCTGCCCAGTGCCATCCCGGTGCCCGGCATGTCGAGTGCGATCCCTGTACCGGGACGGTCGTCCACGGTATCGGGTCCCCGGACCTCGTCGGGACGGGCATCCATGGGACGGTCCTCCACCATCTCGGGGCGGGCGCCGTCCATGAGCTTCCGGACCAGCACCACGAGGCGGGCGAGCGTCATGCACAAGAAGCCGGTGGACTTGGGCGAGACGTACTAGTCGGACCCCTTGGCACTCGACTTCTTGTTGTTCTATCATCCCGTAGGGTCAGGCGCTTATGAGGCATGCTTGTTGTTTGGTCACGGGTTCGGCGCATGACATTCATCTTTAGGACTGGATCGGCTCTGCACCTGATCGCCCGTTCGGGAGCGGGCGGCCCGGCCCTCTCCCCTCCCCCGAGACGGCTCTCGGAGGGAGAGGGAGGGAGAGAAGGCGATCGGTGTTTACGGGCGGCGGAAGCCTCGCAGCGCCTATGGATCGGCGAACGGCACTGGTGTTGGCGGTGGGTTGGTTTTCTTCATTTCGAAACCGCACACCTTGGGCGCCTCTGAGCCACCAGAAAGGACTGCATTACATAGACTCGGGACTTGTACATAGGCACATTCGAAGCAGCATCTTGTCCCGAGGCTGAGCGAAGAGGGCAGTAGTAATACCCGCCAAACGGCAATACAATTTTCTTTGTAAACCCATCGGTTTGGCTCCCCTACACGTGGTTGTTGCTTCGCCACGTGCACTGCCCGCGGGAATGCGAGACGGCCACGCGCATTTCGTACCGCCTCCCGTCTTGGTTGACACTGTCTCGATAGATGGGGGGCACGTGCCAGACCAGACCAAGCCCCTCCAGGCCCCGGTGTTTGACCTTCGGTCGGCTACTGCAGTCCCATCCCCAACCCCTGACGGTGTGTACCCTGTACCTGCGGCCCAAAGTCTGTCGATCTGATGCGACGGCGGCGACCCTTTTCGTCCAGTAGACCGGCCGGCGCGGTGGGCGGCTTGGTTCCCGGGGAAGGGGAAGAGCCAGGGGGGGGGGGGGGGATGGAAAAAAGAAGCAGCCCTGGGATGTGCGGGCGTACCGCAATGTTATGCATTCACATCTGTGGTGGGTGGTTTGTGTCTTCGATCGTGTAGGGGCGCGCTCCAACTCTGTCGCCGACCGCTTGTTTCTCCCGCCTCTCCGCCCACACCCAAACCAAGAGCGAGGACGGGTCGGATCGCGATCGCCGGGTGTTTCCCTTTGACGTCAATTGAGGGGGGAACGAGCCAAGGCGCGGGAAGAATCCAGAAGTAAAAAGGGGGGGGCTGGGGTGGGGTTGGGGGGAGATTGAGGGGGGGAAGGAAAAAGGAAAAAGAAACACCTCTCTCTGGCGGGGAATTGAACCCCGGTCTCGAGCGTGACAAGCTCGCATACTGACCACTATACTACCAGAGACTGATTATTGTACTGAAGCTACTTATTGAAATACAGGTTAGTCCCACGCTAGGTGGATACTGGAAATGGGTCGTTGGGGGACGGGGAGGGCTCAGAATTGCTGTGAACGACGGGTACACGATAACGCTCATGCAACTCCCTCACTCGCTCGAGATCGAGATGGCCACCCCCAATGGGCTGCGCCGGATTCGAGATGTCTTCGCGCGATGCCGAGGGGCGGAGCCGGTCATGGCGAGCGCCTTGGGAAGGACTAAAACTGCCGTGAGAATCGTCCAGGCACCCATTTTTTGGTCCCCCAAGTGCTATTCAGCTCTCCCTGCGCACCGCCACTAAAGCCTGCCCGGGTAAACCCCGAGGGCGCTGCTGGTTCGCGATGCTCGAGAGCAAGACGGTCGGGCTTCATGGGCTGCTGCCCCGGATCCCCTGTGTCTTCGTCGAGGGACAACGCCGAGGAGCGGAGTGGGAGGATGCCCAGTATGCGCCTTGGAGCCCGGGGAAGGGCTACGATTGCTGGGCGGCCTCGCCCCCCCCGCCCCTGGCGCCGGCAAGCCCCCGCAAGCCGTCTCTGCTGCGTCGTGGCCTTGAGCGATACACTGGCCGTGTCGCTATGGCGTGGGCTGGGTTGGAGGCAAGCCTGGGGCCGCTGATGCCCACCCTCCTGGGCCTGTATGCCGGCCCGGAGTTGTGAGCCGACCGGGCGGCACGAGGGAGGGGTGCCCGAGGGAGCCGAGGCCTCTCGCCTGGGGCTACGACTGCTGTGTCGGAGAAGGCAAGCAGGCGCCTCGCCCCGGTTTCGACTTCGGGTGGTACAAGTACAAAGCGCAGCCGCCGGCCGCCTCGGCGTCGTGGACTCAGTTGTGACGCGTGCCAGTGGCGCCGGGTTCCGCCGCGGACCCTTCCGCGCCGCCCGGTGGCCAGCAAGCGGCTGCATGGGCAAGGGAGAGGGCCCTGGGGAAAGCCTGCGGCCCCGCCTTCCGGGCCCAGCGCTTCCGTTCTCCTTGAAGACGGTTGCGAGGGAGTTCGGGGCCCCGAGTACCCAGCGACCTTAACGTTCGCCAGGGCTCTCGACAGGGTACTCTCGCAACCACTGGGAGAGCTGCTCTCGGCCGTTACCGAACCCGCCAGGCTGGGCAGTACTGCGCCGAGATTATCTACCAAGACCATCACTGGTCGAGGCAAAGGGGCTTCAAGCGGTAGAGAGGTAGAGAGAGCACGGGTAGGTAGACAGCAAGCGTGGACGGGGCCGTACGCCTAGGGAAGCCGGCAGATAAGCGCAGACGGACAGTAAGCAGACGGTAAGCGATACGAGTTTGTGACGACCGGAGACGAGTTTGGTCTGTGGCCCGGTACCTGCCATGGGGAGCGGGAAACAGAGGCGGGGAGACCGGGGGAAAGGCTTCGTGAGCCACCCAAGGTCCATTCATCGCCGCAGCTCGTAAATGGAGGTTTCGTTTCATACCCATCTCGTTAGGTAAAGCAATTTATCAAAATGGCATTCTTTCGTTGCTCTCTGGGGGCACGATGGATACCACTGGGCCAAAGGGCTTCCAAAGACAACTTCATGTCATGTAATTCATTGCAATCCATGAGCCCAGTCCCTATGTATGGGAAAAAGCATCGTATCTGCGACATCTGTAATCTTCCAACGAAGCCCCTCTGCGCATTACGCCCCCTTGCTACGCCTTCTGACTCTCACCGTTCAAATCCTGCGGCCGTGGTACCCTAGAGAGCTCGGCGAGGGGCTCGACGACCTTGGGTTCGTCGGCGTCCACAGCGCCACCACCACGGCCCAGGGTGGCGTTGCCGGGCAGCACGACGGGCACGGCCGTCCACACGGCCGCCCAACTGCGTCCCTACGCGAACGGCGGCGCTGCGTTCGACGGTATAGCCGGGGTCTCCTCGGCGTCTGGCACCGTTGGCGCGTATGCCGTCTTGCGCCCCTTGGCGCCGCCGCTGGTGTGGAGGACGAGGCCGAAGCAGTCCGGCGAGGCGATGAGGCGGCCGTAGCGCGAGCCCGCCGTATCCCAGAGGTAGCGCTCGAGGCCGGCGTGCCAGCGGACGGGTAGACGGCGGGCGGCCGCCTCGCACGTGCCCAGCGGCAGGTAGAGGGAGGGCGGGGAGGTGTCAAGCAGCGCGTAGACGGCTCCGCGGGGCCCGGCCATCAAGACTCGCATGGTCTCGGCCGGCGCGTTGCCGCCGTCGTCCCGGAAGACGCTGACGGCGCCGTCGGCGAAGGGGGAGGCGCCGAGGCCCGCTACGCCCAGCTGCACGTCCGCCAGTCATGCATTGGGCACCCTCCGGAAGAGGCCAGCGTCGCCCACGATGCGTTGGGGCTCGTAGCCGTCGAGAACCATGGAGCCGCGTTTCCCGAGCACGGCACTGCCGAGGTGCAAGCTGTACGTGCTGGAAGCGAGGGTGTGGTTCCCGTGCATTGCGTCGAGGAGGCCCAGCGCCGGCTTGCCGTCGGGCATCTGCGGCTGATTCCTTCTCCCGAGACTCAGGATGCCTATCTTGGGCGCCTGTATCTTGTTGGTGGACCCGTGGGTGGCCACTGCGATGGTGGCGTTGTGGGAGACGTACGTTGTCGGACTGTCGGCCGTAGTGGCCGGGGGCCGAACCGGGATACCTAGGAGCTTGGAGAACCCCAGGCTGTCGAGAGAGCTGTTACAAAGTAACCCGGGATGAAATCGCTTGATGGCTCAGTATCATTGACAAAAGGAAGGGCATCGCGCTACGAGCCAAAATCGTAGGAACCTCTGGCCGCTTTCCCCGTGGCCGGCGTCATGTACCGGGGTCGGGCAGCATCGGCTCGACGGTGTCACGCAAGGGCACGTCGATGGCGGGCCAAGAAGCACCATGGCCGTAGACGGCCTTCGGATCGCGGTCAGTGGACCACGGCACCCGAAACGTGCCGTGGGGCTCCGCGACGGAGCCCCGGAGCCAAGGCCAATAAGCTGGCTCCCACCATTACGTGATTCGGCACTGAGTGGCATCAAGGCTCGTTCATGATCTAACAGCATGGCGAACTGGTAAATGAGCCCCAGGGTACACTCGTACCCACTGGTCTGACGCTGGAGCCTACAGCAGGGCGATCACACGCCTCCTGCCGCAATCTAAAGGACGAGCTTATGGCGCCTTTGTGCTAGAAACAACAACAGGACACTGGACCAGCGGTCTCCTTCCTGCCCTTACAAGCGCCGAGTGATGCTTTCGGCCGTGTTGACCACCGCCACTGGCTGACCATGGTGGGGGTGGGCGTGGCTGGGGCACCGACGCTCGAAGGGCCCAGGCCGAGGGTACGATGCCCATGACGTAGGCCGCCGAGGACGTCAAAAGAGGCTCAAGTTCATCTGGGATGGCCCTCGGGACGGGTCGCAGTACTGCTTATGGTCATGGAGGGCCCTTGTGAAGGCTTGCAGTGCGCCTGTACTTATGGAGAAGCCTCTGTGAAGCGCCAAGCCCCCCGTCAGCCCTGCATGCGACCCCGGCTTCAAAAATCGTACGATTTTGGTTCCCAAACGGGTAAGAAACGGATACGATCTACGCTTGCCATATCTCGACCGCAGCAGCTGCAGGCCCGGCGGGAAGCCAGAGGATCCAAAGAATCCCGGGTGAGACGGCGGCACGTGGCGTTTGCGGATCTGGGGAAACAATCTCGGCATCCTGGTGGACGGGCCGATGGCCAGGCTTGCCTCCCTCACCATCACCCGTGCAAAGATTTATCGCCGCTGGCGGGGAAACGGCCGAGACGCTCGGGACCGCTATGGCGAGATCACAGCAGGCTCGGTCATGGTTGGAACCCACGGAGCTTTTACCTGGCCACGGTGGCGGCTGCTTCCGGACCAGGTGGACGGCTGGTGCCGGACCCGAGACACGGCCCAGGCTTCAGGGAGAGCTGACCAGCACCCGCCAGGCCACACCGCGCGCAGGACAAACCGAAAGGAGGGGGGGAGCCGTCTAGAAGATGGAGCCAGTCACTTGAAGGCTAGTTTCCGATGGTTCGCCCAGCGCGTCTTGGGCTACCCATTCTAGAAGGCTGGGTGGTAGAGCGAGGGCCCGCTCCAAGGCCCGCGACTGGAGGGGCGCCAGGCCGACGAGGACTGTAACGGTACGGGTCGTACTGACTGAGCGACGGGTTCATGGTGCCGTATGGCGGATCGAAGGTTGCGCCATGGGCACGTTCCAGCGAGCGTGGCCGCAACGACACGTGGAATCTAGAACGGACATCCACATCGCTATCCACGAGCCCGGCGGCCAGGGACCAGGAAGAGCAGCCCAGCGGCTTTCGCACTGCCTTGGTGCACGGACAAAGAAACCAGGTCAGGACGGGCCAGCACGGGCGGAATGCCGTAACCTCAAGGTAGAAGTTGGCATGATGACTGGGCGGCGGCGGGTTAGGATGGGCGCTACACCGCAGAATCAGTCGACGAGAGGGAGATACACACGCCGGTGATGAACATCATCACCCCAGTGGACGGAGGTTCCCCAAGGAAAATGGGAAGCCCGTTCAGCCCGTCCGTCCTTGCAGGCCAGGCATGCCTGGGTCCATCGGCCGAGGCGTCGGTAATAGCGCGCGGGCGCCTTGAGGCCCGAAATGATGGCGGAGCGGACAAGATGTTGGGGATCTGCGGGTGGAGCACGAAGACAATTTTCCCCCACCCCGTTCCCACGGAGGAAGCCCAAGGCTGTCGGCGGCGCATGGGACCGAAAAAAAAAACGAGGGGCAGCAAGGGCCACAAAAAACAAAGAGCACTCCATGGGCCGAAGAGGTTCCGCGCTTGCACTGCCAAGAAGACCCTACGTGCGGTTAGGGGGCTTCCATTTGGGGTTCTGCTCGTCAGGTCGACGTTGCCCACAGCTAGTGGATAGACCCCCAACAGCCAACAATTGAGTTTGGCAGCGGCGAGTGTGCGCATGGAATTTGCCCTCGCGCGGGGCGTAGTATGGCCGGACAGAAGGAAACGCGCAGAGAAATCCACCGAGCATAGCGACGAGAGACGGGCCTCGCCCTTCCCGGGCGAGCTTTTGTTTAGTATCCCTCGCGGCGTCCAGTCCGGCCGGGCCTGGGAGCCGCTCGACCGTATCGGGCCTGTACACCTGCCTCATGGAGGGTAGGGTACCAGCCGGATGGGTGGTGTCGGTGTTCTCACCTCGGGCTCGGCCGTGCCCGTTACGGCATAGGCCGGAAAGTATTCCCGTTTGGAGACCATGCTCCCACCGGACCGGTAGGCTGAATTGGGTTACTGCTCCTTTTGGGTTCCGCGGTGCTGGCTTGCGAAGTCTATTGGGTTGACCGGCTGGCTGGCTGCTGTCCGACCTGCAGCAGCAGTTCACGTCTCCGACAGGTTTCGCGACGGGGCAGACGCGTGGGTGGACGTAGGCTATGCATACAGACAAGTAGACAGACAGGCAGGTCCTGCTGGCAAGAGAAGCGCGTGGAAGGTCGGCGATAAGCGGCAAATGGCTGCCCCTGCACCCGGGGCTGTCAGCCATGCGCCCCCGTCCGGGATGACAGGCTTACGGGAAGCAGGAAGCCCGAAAGAGGGTCGATGGGTAGCCAACCAAGCTGTACCTTTGAGGCATCGAACGTGATGATCGAGATCGAAATTACCCGCACCGCGGATTCGCTGACGGTTGGGCCCAGGCAGGGGGGAGTTCACCAACCACCTCGCCGCGGCCTCTCCGGCTGCCTACCGGCGCTCTTCCATGCGTCCTGAGGTCGACGACGGCTATGAGAGAAACCTTAGGCCCCTCGGCCTCGTCCTGAGCTTGCTTGGTCTCGTGGCCTTCGACATGGATCCATCCACCTGTGGCCAGCCTGTATTCATCCCACTTTCCCGCCGCTCAACTGAGTTGATGGAGGTGGAGTGGGGCGCACCCCCAACGGACTGGGGCGGCCGGCGATTGGCTGGAAGGAGGCAATAGGAGCCCAATGATTGGAAAGTCCCGCGAAAGGACCCCCTGGCGGCGCGGGCTGTTGGTGAGGTTGGCGGGGTGGAGGGGAGCTATGATGCTCGCACGAGGGGGTTCAAAGTACTATGTACCTACGACCCTGCCCGCCCGCTCCCTTCACCAGGTATTTGCCGCGCCGGACGGGTCGAGCCCAGGTATCGAGCCGATGGAGAATCTGAGGACGGTCCTGGCGCGCCAGGGCCGGCCAGGGGCCTGTGGGAGACAAACCTTGCCGGGTGTACGTCAACAAAGATACCCGATCAGCAGCGGCCAAGCCCCAGGCCCCATGAGGGGCGTTGTCGCTTCGCAATACAGGTCTCGCTGATTACCCAGCCCGGTAGGCTGCATCGGAGTGTGTGCGGCGTGGTACCTGCTGAGCGTACCACCAGTACGTTGATCCTGTCAGCGAGAGGGAGCGCCCATGAGGGGCTTGCCAGGCAATAGTAAGTTGGGCGTGCGTTGCGCGCTGTCAATGGGCCTTCCGTGGCCCGCGTCCTAGTCCCGGCGATCGGGGTTATAATTTAAGCATCTCGGGTGGATGGTTTCTTGTCTGGTGTCGCCAACACTTTCGTGTCTCCCCCCCCCCCCCCGTTCCCATCCCATACCCGAATCCGTCCGTACTCCGGTCCGGCGGGGAGAAGACGAAAAAAGTACATTAGATACGCGGTATCCCCTCAACTCACTCGAGGTCCCATCCGTCCGCTTCCCTCCCTTCTCTCTCTCGCATCAGATACCCGGGAAGGTCGGTGGTTCATCACTGTCCCACAGCGTTTCGAACAAAGCACCCAGCGTGTGTGTCTTTTTAGTGTAAGTGACTGTCCTCTCCGCCGCCTCCCCTCACCTCTTCTTCCCTCCGCCTGCTGTCCGCGGCCTCCGGCCCTGCTTCCCACGCTTGATGGACGCGGCCACCCTGCCATGGTGCCCTCGTGGCTCCCGGGTTTTCGGCGACCGAGGGGCTGGACTTGCTCGCCGTGGGCGGTCTTGGTACTCAGGTACCAAGGTATACGTGCCGTCGGGGGCTGCTGGGCGGCAGGCGGGCGCGGGACCCTCTGGCTCAACAGAATTGCGGAGAGCGCAGCGCAGGCCAATGACGACGCGGCCTGCGGACCCTCACTTTGGAGCTCTCAAGGGTTCTGAATCGTCAGCCTCCGCCAGCGCCCGCCTGCCCGCCACTACGCAAGTCCACGCCGGTGCCAGCTAAATATTGGGAACTCGCTGGCCGGACGATCAAATTTGCAATTGGCTTGGGCTTGGACGGCACGAGGACGCCCGCTTGGCTTAACACTGCTTGCTTTTGGCCTCGGGGTCGCCTGCTTGCTTCCCTGCCTCTTGCACCCCCTCTTTCCCGCGCCCAGTGACTTACCATTCTGTCCCCCGCCAGATATCCCCCTCCCCCCAACCAAAACCGCGCCGATCCGCGACTACCTCGTACGCCGTGCGTCAGGTGGCATAGCTTCTCCGTGCGTGCCTCCCGCTAGAAGACGACGAGACGACCTCCGGTGCTTCTTTTGCTGAGCCAGAGTCGCGAGCAAGCCTCCGCCCCAGCTTGTTCCCTTCCCGCGTGCACTCGATTGGATTCGACTGCCGCCTAATACCGCCCCACGAACACCATTGCTCCCTCTCCCTCCTTGCTGGGCGCTCGCTTCGGGCAACCACTGCACCGGACCAATCCTCTGAGCCTCCTCTTCCGCAACGCCTCTACATTTCCACACACGGCTCCCTCCGCAGCACAACCCACCGACATCATGGCGGCATCCAATGGCACGGTGCCCGTGGGCAACGGCACCGCCTCGTACGCCGAGAAGCACCAGATCGCCGACCATTTCATTGGTGGCAACAAACTGGCAAACGCCCCCCCTTCCATGGTCAAGGACTTCGTCGCTGAGCACGATGGCCACACCGTCATCACCAACGTAAGCATTGCTTCTTGCCTCTCCCGCTCCTCGCCGCGCGCTAATGTGGTCTTCTCCAGGTTCTGATCGCCAACAACGGTATCGCCGCCGTCAAGGAGATCCGCTCAGTACGGAAATGGGCGTACGAGACGTTTGGCGACGAAAAGGCCATCCAGTTCACAGTCATGGCCACGCCGGAAGATCTGGCGGCCAACGCCGACTACATCCGCATGGCCGACCACTATGTCGAGGTTCCCGGCGGCACAAATAACAACAACTACGCCAACGTGGAGTTGATTGTGGATATTGCCGAGCGGATGAACGTCCACGCCGTGTGGGCCGGCTGGTGAGTGCCCCCCGCTGGCCGTCCTGGCTGCAGAAACGGCAATAACTAACACGGCGTTGCACAGGGGACATGCCTCCGAAAACCCCAAACTCCCAGAGTCCTTGGCGGCGTCACCGAAGAAGATCGTCTTCATCGGACCCCCCGGCTCCGCTATGCGCTCGCTGGGTGACAAGATTTCCTCCACAATCGTTGCGCAGCACGCCCAGGTGCCGTGTATCCCCTGGTCCGGCACCGGTGTCGACCAGGTCGAGATTGACAAGTCGGGCATCGTAACGGTGGCCGAGGACGTCTATCTCAAGGGCTGCGTCAACTCGTGGCAGGAGGGTCTGGAGAAGGCCAAAAAGATTGGCTTCCCCGTCATGATCAAGGCTTCGGAAGGCGGTGGCGGCAAGGGTATCCGCAAGGCCATGAGTGAGGAGGGCTTCGAGGCCCTGTACAAGGCTGCCGCGAGCGAGATTCCCGGCTCGCCCATCTTCATCATGAAGCTGGCCGGCAACGCCCGTCACTTGGAGGTGCAGCTGCTTGCGGACCAGTACGGCAACAACGTGTCGCTCTTTGGCCGTGACTGTTCCGTTCAGCGGCGACACCAGAAGATCATCGAGGAGGCTCCGGTCACCATCGCCAAGGCGCCCACCTTCAAGGCCATGGAGGAGGCCGCTGTGCGTCTGGGCCAGCTGGTCGGCTACGTCTCGGCCGGTACCGTCGAGTACCTGTACTCGTACGACGACGACAAGTTCTACTTCCTCGAGTTGAACCCCCGTCTGCAGGTGGAGCACCCTACCACGGAGATGGTGAGCGGCGTCAACCTGCCCGTGGCCCAGCTCCAGGTCGCCATGGGTATCCCTCTGCACCGCATCCGCGACATCCGTCTGATGTACGGCGTTGACCCCAAGACCGCCACCGAGATCGACTTCGACTTCAAGTCAGAGTTGAGCGAGAAGTCGCAGCGCCGCCCCATCCCCAAGGGCCACTGCACGGCCTGCCGTATCACGTCGGAGGACCCCGGCGAGGGCTTCAAGCCGTCCAACGGTGTCCTGAAGGAGCTCAACTTCCGGTCGAGTGCCAACGTGTGGGGTTACTTCTCTGTCAGTACCGCCTCGAGCATCCACAGTTTCTCCGACAGTCAGTTCGGTCACATTTTCGCCTACGGCGAGAACCGTGCCGCCTCGCGGAAACACATGGTCGTGGCCCTCAAGGAGCTGAGTATTCGTGGTGACTTCCGTACCACTGTCGAATACCTGATCAAGCTGCTCGAGACGGAGGCCTTTGAGGACAACACCATCACCACGGGCTGGCTCGACGAGCTCATCACCACCAAGCTCACGGCCGAGCGCCCCGACCCCATGCTGGCTGTCGTGTGCGGTGCCGTGACCAAGGCCCACGTCGCGAGCGAGGAGTGCATTGCCGAGTACCGCGCGGGTCTCCTGCGCGGCCAAGTGCCCTCCAAAGACATTCTCAAGACCGTGTTCGGCATCGACTTCATCTACGAGGGCTCGCGCTACAAGTTCACGGCGACCCGAGCGAGCGTGGACAGCTACCACCTCTTCATCAACGGCTCGCGCTGCTCGGTGGGCGTCCGCGCCCTCAGCGACGGCGGTCTGCTGGTGCTGCTGGACGGACGCAGTCACAGCGTGTACTGGAAGGAGGAGGTCGGCGCCACGCGCGTGTCGGTCGACAGCAAGACCTGCTTGCTCGAGCAGGAGAACGACCCCACGCAGCTCCGCACGCCCAGCCCCGGCAAGCTCGTCAAGTACACCGTCGAGAACGGCGAGCACGTAAAGGCCGGCCAGACCTTTGCCGAGGTTGAGGTCATGAAGATGTTCATGCCGCTCGTGGCCCAGGAGGACGGCATTGTGCAGCTCATCAAGCAGCCCGGTGTTACCATCGAGGCCGGCGACATCCTGGGCATTTTGGCCCTGGACGACCCGACGCGCGTCAAGCAGGCGACGCCCTTCCTCGGCCGCCTGCCCGACCTCGGCGCGCCGCAGGTGCTCGGCACCAAGCCCGCGCAGCGCTTTGGCGTCGTGTACAACACGCTCAAGAACATCCTGAACGGCTACGACAACTCGGCCATCATGAAGGAGATGCTGGACGAGGCCATCAGCGTCCTGCGCGACCCCGAGCTGCCCTACGGCGAGTGGAACGCCCAGCACTCGGCTCTCCACTCACGCATGCCGCAGAAGCTCGACACGCTGCTCACGCAGACAATCGACAAGGCCAAGGGCCGGAACACAGAGTTCCCCGCCAAGGCGCTGCAGAAGATCATCACCAAGTTTGTCGACGACAACCTGTCGGGAGGCGACGCCGACCTCCTCCGCACCACACTGGCCCCCCTGACGGAGATTTTGGACCTCTACGCAGAGGGCCACAAGGCGCGCGAGCTTAAGGCCATGGCCGGCCTACTCGACATGTACGCTGACGTCGAGAAGCTGTTCTCTGGCCACCGCTCGCAGGACGAGGACGTGATTCTGCAGCTGCGTGACGAGAACAAGGAGGACTACCTCAAGGTGGTCCAGACTGTCCTGTCTCACAGCCGTGTCGGCTCCAAGAACAACTTGATCGTGGCCATCCTCGATAAGTACCGCCCCAACCAGCCCAACGTCGGCAACATCACCAAGTACCTCCGCCCGGCCCTCCGCAAGCTCACCGAGCTCGAGTCGCGCCAGACGGCCAAGGTGTCGCTCAAGGCCCGCGAGATCCTCATCCAGTGCTCCCTCCCGTCGCTGGAGGAGCGTACCTCGCAGATGGAGCACATTCTCCGCTCGTCGGTCGTCGAGACCAAGTACGGCGAGACGGGCGGCCACCGCGAGCCCGCTCTTGACGTCATCAAGGAGGTCATCGATTCCAAGTACACCGTCTTCGACGTCCTGGCCCTTTTCTTTGGGCACGAGGACCCGTGGGTGTCCATCGCCGCGCTTGAGGTCTACGTCCGCCGTGCCTACCGTGCCTACAACCTGAAGTCGGTCCAGTACCACGATGAGGAGGGCGATGCGCCGCAGTTCCTGTCCTGGGACTTCTCCTTCAAGAAGATTGGCCAGTCCGAATTCGGCATCCCCGCCAACTCGGCCTTCCCGTCGGCTCCCGGCACGCCTACCGGCGAGTTCAGCCTGAACCGCATCAGCTCCGTTAGTGACATGTCGTACCTGTCTCGCCACACCCAGGAAGAGCCCGCCCGCAAGGGCGTGATTGTGCCCTGCCGGTACATTGACGATGCCGAGGAGCTCCTGCAGAAGGCCCTTGACGTGCTCCCGCGCCGTAAGAAGGCCCCTGGCCTGATCCCCGACCTCAGCGGCAAGCGCAAGCCCACGCCCCTGCGCTCTGAGACGGGCGACGAGCTGTCCAATGTCCTCAATGTCTTGGTGTACGACTCGGAGTCCAAGGATGATAAGGAGTGCCTTGCCCGCATCTCCAACATCGTCAAGGCCTATCGCGAGGAGCTGCTCAGCCACAAGGTGCGCCGCCTGACGTTTGTCTGCGGCCGCAAGGACGGCACGTACCCTGCTTACTACACCTTCCGCGGGCCCGTGTACGAGGAGGATGACAGCATCCGGCACATCGAGCCCGCGCTGGCCTTCCAGCTGGAGCTGGGCCGCCTGTCCAAGTTCAAGATCTCGCCTGTCTTCACCGACAACAAGAACATTCACATGTACGAGGCCGTTGGCAAGGGCGTCGAGACCGACAAGCGCTACTTCACGCGTGCCGTCATCCGCCCTGGTCGCCTCCGCGACGAGATCCCTACGGCGGAGTACCTCATCTCGGAGGCTGACCGCGTCATCACTGACATCTTCGACGCACTCGAGATCATCGGCAACAACAACTCGGATCTGAACCACATGTTCCTCAACTTCACGCCCGTCTTCCAACTGCGGCCCGAGGAGGTCGAGCACCACCTCCAGGCCTTCCTGGACCGCTTCGGTCCCCGCGGCTGGCGCCTGCGTGTCGCGCAGTGTGAGATCCGCATTATTTGCACGGATCCCGAGACAGGCATGCCGTACCCTATGCGCGTCGTCGTGACCAACACGTCGGGCTACGTCATCCAGGTCGAGATCTACGCCGAGCGCAAGTCGGAGAAGGGCGACATGATCTTCCACTCCATCGGCGGCACCACCAAGTTGGGCGGCATGCACCTGATGCCCGTGACCACACCGTACCCGACCAAGAACGCGCTCCAGCCCAAGCGGTACAAGGCGCATCTGATGGGCACGCAGTACGTGTACGACTTCCCCGAGCTGTTCCGCCAGTCGATCCAGAACGCCTGGGTCAAGGGCGTCAAGGCACAGCCGGTGCTGGCCGAGAAGCAGCCGCCCGTGGGCGAGTGCATCAGCTTCAATGAGCTCGTCCTCGACGACCACGACAAGCTGGTCGAGGTGGGCCGCGAACCTGGTAACAACACGTGCGGCATGGTCGGCTGGTTGATCAGCGCCCGCACACCCGAGTACCCCAAGGGCCGCAAGTTCATCATCGTCGCCAACGACATCACCTTCAACATTGGTTCGTTCGGCCCCAAGGAAGACCACTTCTTCCACAAGTGCACCGAGATGGCCCGCGCCCTCGGTATTCCGCGCATCTACCTGTCGGCCAACTCCGGTGCCCGTCTCGGCATTGCCAACGAGCTGATTCCCCACTTCAAGGTGGCGTGGAACGACCCCAACAAGCAGGAGGCCGGTTTCAAGTACCTCTACCTCGACGAGGAGGCCAAGAAGCGCTTCGAGGACGGCGCCAGCCGCGACGTCATGACCGAGGAGGTGGTCGAGGACGGTGAGACCCGGTACAAGCTCACGGCCATCATTGGTGCCGAAGACGGTCTCGGCGTCGAGTGTCTGCGTGGCTCCGGTCTGATTGCCGGCGCCACCAGCCGCGCCTACAACGACATCTTTACGGTGACGCTCATCACCTGCCGCTCCATTGGTATGTGGACCCTCCGTGCATGCTTTTCCCTTGCTAACAGATCCAGGTATCGGTGCCTACCTCGTCCGCCTCGGCCAGCGTGCTGTCCAGATCGAGGGCCAGCCCATCATCCTGACGGGCGCCCAGGCTCTCAACAACCTGCTGGGCCGCGAGGTCTACACGTCCAACTTGCAGCTCGGTGGCACGCAGATCATGTACCGCAACGGTGTTTCGCATATGACGGCGCAGGACGACTTCGCTGGCGTGGCCAAGATCGTCGAGTGGCTGTCGTTTGTGCCGGCGCAGCGCAACATGCCGGTGCCCATCGCACCCAGCATGGACACGTGGGATCGCGACAACATCTACACGCCGCCGGGCAAGGCGCCCTACGATGTCCGCTGGCTCATCGGTGGCAAGCAGGACGAGGACGGCTTCCAGCCCGGTCTGTTCGACCGGGACTCTTTCGTCGAGACTTTGGGTGGCTGGGCCCGCACCGTCGTTGTTGGCCGCGCCCGCCTGGGCGGTATCCCCATGGGTGTCATCGCCGTCGAGACGCGCACCGTCGAGAACATCACGCCGGCCGACCCCGCCAACCCCGAATCGGTCGAGCAGGTTGCCAACGAGGCTGGCGGTGTCTGGTACCCCAACTCGGCTTTCAAGACGGCGCAGGCCATCAACGACTTCAACTACGGCGAGCAGCTGCCGCTGATGATCCTCGCCAACTGGCGTGGCTTCTCGGGTGGCCAGCGCGACATGTACAACGAGGTGTTGAAGTACGGTTCCTACATCGTCGACGCGCTCGTCAAGTACGAGCAACCCATCTTTGTCTACATCCCGCCGTTCGGCGAGCTCCGTGGCGGCTCGTGGGTCGTCGTCGACCCCACCATCAACCCGGTGGCCATGGAGATGTACGCCGACATGGAGTCGCGCGCCGGTGTCCTCGAGCCCGAGGGCATCATCGGCATCAAGTACCGCAAGGATAAGCAGCTCGAGACGATGGCCCGCATGGACCCAACGTACGCGGCGCTCAAGAAGAAGGTGGTCGACAGCAGCCTTTCCAAGGAGCAGCTCGACGAGGTCAAGGCCAAGATGACGCAGCGCGAGCAGCAGCTCCTGCCCATCTACGCTCAGATCAGCATCCAGTTCGCCGATCTGCACGACCGCTCCGGCCGCATGAAGGCCAAGGGCACGATCCGCAAGGAGATCGAGTGGAAGAACGCGCGTCGCTTCTTCTACTGGCGCGTGCGCCGCCGTCTCAACGAGGAGTACATCCTCAAGCGCATGGCGCAGACTTCGGGCAAGCCGGCCGTCTCAAACGTGTCGGCGGCGCCCAGCGAGGAGCGCGTGCGTCACCAGCAGCAGCTGGCGGCCTGGACCGGCATCGCCGACTTCGAGCGCGACGACCGCGCGGTCGCCTCGTGGTACGAGGACAACTCGGAGAAGATCACGGCCAAGATCAAGCAGCTCAAGAGCGAGGCCGTCGCCAACGAGCTCGAGGAGCTCATGGGCGGTGCCAACCGCGAAGCCAGCCTGCGCGGCCTCAAGGAGTACTTGTCCAAGATGCCCATCGAGGAGCGCGACTCGATTATTCGTTCCCTGAAGTAAAGTTGTGGGGGAAGCGACCGTGGTGGACGAAGTGGTACGATTGGCATGGCAAGACAATTGGGATGGTAATTGGGATGGGTGGGCCGCCAAGGCGCCCGTGTATATATAGAGCATCTGACTGTTTTTTCTCCTTGGCTTCCGGCTCATGGTTATGGATTGCGTCATGGGTTACAATGGGCGATAGAAGATTCAACCAACACGGTTCATTTCACACTTTCTGTCTTGGTTTTGAACTGTGCCATGTGGCGGGCGTACAGCACCCAAGGCGTCTTTCCCGCTCACCTACTCACCCTTGCCGCTCGCCTTGTTGTCCATGCCTTCGCGCAGGATGGCAATCTGCTTCTTGATCTCGACCCACAGCTTCAACTTGTCGAGCTCGTCACCACCGCCGACGACACCGACCCAGCCGTCGCCCAGCTCCTCGGTGAGGGCCTCCTCGCTCGACTCGGACGAGCGGCGCTGCTTCTGGGCCAGGGCCAGCAGCGCGGCCACAAAGGCCTCCTGGATGTAGGCAAAGCTGAACTTGTCCGTGATTTCGGCAATGGCCTGGCACAGGGCGTCGGGGAACTCAATGTCTTTGTTGTCCTCGAGCTTGGTCTGCCAGAAGTGGCAGTAGGCCACACGCTCCTCCAGGTTGGGGTCCGGGAAGTAGTACTTGCGGTCGAAGCGCGACGGGCGTTTCTACCATGCCCCACCACGGTTAGCCACTACGACCCCTCTCTCCCGCCGGCGGATGGGGAGGGCAGGAAAGGGGACTTACGGCAATGCCCGGGTCCAGACGGTCGAGGTGGTTCGTGCTGCCCACCATGAAGATGCCATCATTGCTCTTGAGGCCGTCGACCTCGTTCAGGAAGTAGCTCCGGATCGAGTCGTTGATGAGCGAATCTAGGTCCTCGAAGACGAGGTAGCAGGGGGCAAACTCGCGGGCTTTGCTGAAGATCTGTTTGATTGAATACTCAGGGCCTTGGTACTATCGCCAGAATCAGCGCGCAAAACCAAAAAAAAAAAAACACTTACGGCAGCGATATCACGCACAGAGAACAGGGAGCGGACGTAGAGGGTCGGCACGGGCGTTTTGAGGTCGTACAGCATGTGCATGGTGGCCTTGATGCTGATGGTCTTGCCGTTGCCGGGCGGGCCGTGGTAGATGACGCCGCGCTTCCAGGGGACGCGGAGGCGGGCGTAGGTGTCGCGGGCGGCGAAGAAGGAGAGGTGGTCGTCAATGAGGGCGCGCTTCATGACCGGGGCGAGGATGACGTTGGCCCACTCGGCCTGCATGACGCTGCGGTAGAGCTCGGCGCTCTTCTGCCAGTAGCCTTGGTCGTAGACCCAGGCCTCGCCGTGCAGGTCGGCGCCCCAGCGGCCGGCGGCGAGGAGGAGCTCGCGCGCGTGCCGCCGGTCGTGCGTCAGCACGTAGTAGTTCTCCACGTTTGGGTACTGCCGTCCTCCAGAGTCAGTCATTTTCTACACTACGTAGAGTCACTCTTGGGGCACCCCCAGGCCAGAACAGTAGAAAGGAAGCGCGGCGGGAGTACAACGGGAGGGGTTCGGGTGACAATTAGTACTCAAAGAACACGGATGTGGCTTACGGACTCGGTGCCGTCGCGGCCGCTGACCAGGTAGACGATCATGTCGGCGCCCTGCCAGCGGTACAGGAACTTGCCGAACAGCGTCTGCTCGCCAAGCCCGCCGAGGGCGCCGTCGAGCCGGCGCGCCGGCGGCAAGTAGACATCCCACCGCAGCGAGGCCGGCAGCGCGGCCGAGCCGGTTTCCTCGACGGGCTCGCACTGTGCGTGGCCGGCGCGCGCGTACGCCAGCAGGTTGCAGTTGTAGGCCGGCGTCACGACGAGCTCGAGGCCCGGGTACTGCTCCTTGAGCGCCTTGGCGATGACCATGTCGGTGTTGACGCGCGGTGCGCTCGAGTGCTCAAAGTACTTTTTGGTCGTCGCGTCCTCTCCGTGGCCGTGGCCGTGGTCCTCGGCCCGGGCGGTGGCAGGAGTGGCTGCCGGCGAGGACGACGCCGTCGCCCACTCGCGCGCCACGGCGTTCCAGTCGATGCTTTTGCTGGCCATGATGGGGGCTGGGCGGCGCAGAGGACGGCTATGTGTACGTGTGTGTGTGTGTGTGTGTGTGTGTGTGTGTGTGTGTGTGTGTGTGTGTGCCAGTGGCTAACCTGGCTTCAAGTCCACGCCGATGGAGGGGCGAGACGGAGAGAGGGAGAGAGGTATCCAAGCAGGAGCTGGGATGGGTGGAATGCGGTTGCCTGGAAAGCTCCGTGGGACGGGAGCGGTTGCCCGTCAGCTACGGGAACGCTAACACGGGCGCAGGCGGAAATGCGGGGAAGGCGGCCCAACCGCTCCTTCTCCCTGGGCCTACTACCTACGCCACCTTTCTTGAACGGCCGGGGCCAACACCACGGGGGATCGCCGTGGCTAACGGACCATCTCAAGGTCTCCGGGCATGCATGCCTGTGGCCCTGGGTATGGGATAGATCTAACAGTAGGGTGGTATTCACTGAGGCGATCGCCTGGCCATGCAGGGGGGGGAGGGGGCGGCTCGTGGATCTCCCGCCCCATTTCACCATCGGCGCTTGCGGCGCTATCCGCCCCTCCGTCCCTCCCCACGTCCGCCCGTGTTCGCTTGATGGTTTCCGCTCCTCGTAGCATGGATGCCCCGAGGCCGGCAGTCCCATGGGAAGCCGTGCTGAGGCTAAGAGGCAATGCATGGCGCCGCGGTGCGTCCAACACCAAGCGAGCTCCGGTTGGCGTGGCATGCGACCCTCTTTCGTCGCCAGGGCAACCGGGGCCGTCCGGCGTCGAGGAGCCAGCGTTCACCTCGCTAAAACAACATATCGTACCCGTAGCACAGCGGGCCCCGCCGGATGTGCATGACGTCGCGCACGCGGGCCTCGCACCGCACCGTCAGGCCGGCCCAGAGCGGCGTGTCGAGGGTGGCGTTGCCGGCGACGGCGTTGGCGTAGTCGAAGGCGACGAGGGGGCCCGAGACGTCGCGCGCGCGGGCGGCAGGGTCGCGCGTCTGCCACGACCACCAGGCGCGGTCGACGCCGCCGTGGTGCACCCAGAAGACGGGGTCCAGCGGCGATGCCCGCCTGTCCGTCATGGTGCCGTACAGGCCGCCGGGTGCGTAAAGTTGCCGGGCACCCAGTCCCCGTTGCCCCCGAAGCCCGTCACGTTGTCGAAGAGGGCGAGGAGGAACCGGTGGTAGGGGTAGAAGGTGCCCTGCGGCGACTCTTGGTCAGCCTCCAACGTGGCCGGGTGGGGAGCCCGTACGTACCGCAAAGTGCACCTCGTCCGCCTGCGCAATGTGCGTGGCCACAAAGTCCTCGTAGCGGTTCGTCCCCGCGTCCAGCGTGCTGTTGGCCGACGTCTTCATCAGGCACTGGACGGCCCCGATGGAGGACAACCGCTGCGTCTCCGTCAAGCGGCGCCTGGGCTCGTGTCAGCGGACGCGCGCCATGGACGCTGCGGGAAGGAGGGTAGCCGTGGGCTGTTACCATTCTTTCCGGACATAGGGCTCGCTGCAGGTTTCCGTGCTGTGTGCTGACGGGGCCGCTGCGTTGCCTGCGACGGGAGAGGCCAGGACGGGAAGGGAGGCGAGGGCTAGGATGACCAGGCCGTGAACGGTGGGCCTCAGGGGAGAATCCATAGTTGTGTGCTTCAAGCCCGAGCAAGCGGCCGCTGCGGGCTTTCGTCAACGTCTTATAGCGACACAACCTCTCCGAAATCCCTTGATCTCGCTTTTCATGCCGCCAGATTGGATTGAATCACTGCCCTGGGCTTCCTACCTCCTTACCGATGGCACCGGTTAGGTTGGCGATAGTAGCCGTTTTGGACCGTACAAGATGTGGCCGATATGCATGTCAGACGGAAAATTGGTGCCAAAAAGTCCTCTGCATTCGGAAGAGGGGTTTGAAGCCAAGTAGGCTCGAAGGTTGAGGGCGACAGCGCAGCCAGCGGCCAGGAACGGACCCCCTGCCGTCATCACCGTGCCTCCACGTGCTCCTGGCCGCAGCAATTCTTCTTTGCCTCGACCGAGCTCAGCATGCCCTGACATGGGTGGGAACCCGAAGGGACCCGTCAACTTGGGTGGTCCCGCCATTGCGGAGAGTTGAAGCTGACAGCCCTCCCCGTCCATCGTCCCCATGTCTCCTTGATCAAATCAACCGGGAGGGCTTGCTCCCCGGGAAAAGCTGATGGAGCCAAGCCTGCGAGGCCGGAACCGAATGGCGCGCTCATCTGGCCATGTTACCGAGCGCGACCCTCGCCATGAGGTCCAGAGCGCCAAGATGGAGCAGTAGGAATATGGGGTTACATTAGAGTGGCGTGCCGAAGAGCCAGCTGCCGGGAGACCAAGCCGGCTCTTCTGATTCCGGGCCTTGGGAAAACTCCCCAACCACCGAGCCCGCAAATGCCAAGAGTGACACACGGGCCAGTACACGGCGCTCTCGATAATTTTGGGAGATTGCAGACTTCCGGGCCATCACTTCCCACCTGCTCGTGATGCATTCTTTGGAGGCAAGCCCGCGGCGGTGAGGAGCAGCTTCAACGTGGTTTGGGTCGAGAAGAGGCCAACCTACGGAGAAGGGCCGGGCGTTGTTGCCTCGAGTCGGTGTGTGGTAGCGCCATTTGCCCTCACCTCCTAGGAGACCGCCAGCGGCCGGATATTTTGCTTGAGGGTTCATGAAAGATCAAGAAGGTACTGGATAGCCATGTCTCATATGCCATGGGCAGCCCCGCAGCAAATTGCCGTGGAACGAGTGGCCACGGGGATCAGTCGCACGCTCTGTCGAGAATATCATGAGTGGAATGAATACACCAAGCGAGAGGGCGATAGTCTCAGCTACCATGCCTAAGGGCTACTTCCCCGAGACTACAGTAGCTGACGTGAGAAGATGGGGATTAGAGCTGGACACTAAAGAGCATAAAAGGCCAATGGAAAACGAGTGGGGAGGTTCTATACAGTGCCTCGTTGGTAGCTCTCGCGCCATCGTATTACAGAAATACGCGACACTACAGGAAACAGGGACGTGTGCGCCCATGACGACCACGTGGCACGGAAGATCGACGCCGGTGCGGGTGACATAGATGGTTCGAGGGCCAATAGGAGAGCCGAGAGATTAGAAAGAGTATAATACGACCGAGGGTTGAGATATATAGAGGTATGCACTGCAGGTGTCGGAAGGGCGATAAAGGGGGAGAGGGGCGCGCGAAAAGAAAAAAGGTATCAAAAACTGGCGGTCGACCCGGTCCTTAAAGATCCCCGGCCTTCGCAACCGTACGCCCCATCTCCAAGCTGTTGAGCTGCTGTATTGCCTGGCCCTGAAGCTGTCCCGCCGTGGCCGGAGAAAACGCCCCCCCCCCCCCCCCCCCCAGGCAACAACCAGGCAACCGACCAGACCATTCGAATCCTAATAACAGACTGAATCCTCCACCACTTGTCCCAAAAAGGAGACGTTCGTGAGCCCAGTATCCTATGGGTATCTTGGCCCGACTAATGGGTCCGCCATTACCGGAATTTGTCGGGGTCCTTAGACCTAAGTTTTCTCGTATCGGGCTGCGCCGAGTCATGTTTTCTTTTGTCTTTTTCCGATTTCTTTTGGGAGGCTTCTAGAGGATATTGCGTGGTGAGACTTCCGATGCGGGAAGGGGATCCATGGGTTTTTATTTTTATTTTGGCGGTTTGATGCCGCTGCCGTACTCTCAGGTATACGGCGATCTTGACGTGCATTCACAGTTCCTTTGATACATTTTCCTTTAAGACTATTAAGTGACGGTAATCCGAGAGGACATCCAGCGCATCGTCTTCAGCGACACGACCAACCACAAATAGTCATAGGTGGAGAGACCTCGAGGCACGATAGAAGGGCCGAGTAACCCACAGTCGCGCCGAGAGACGGGTCCAGGATATCTCGAGTGACTAGTAAAGCTTCGTTTACATATACTCAGGTACCCCAAAGTGGAATTGCGAGGATTTACTAAATAGCCCTCCATGACCATTCAACCGGAAGACCTTGATATTTACGATGGAAAGGTGCTTGACATCTAGGTGTTGATCCACCCACCCACCAGGGGCCGTTCTGAAAACTCAAAATCCAGCGCCAAGGACATCATTAGTTAATATCGGCCGTCCGGGGTTTCCATTGGTTGGATGCGTTACGAGGTTTGGACCACACTTGCGTAACCAGCTGAACCTCGAGGGTGGTGGCGTAGAAGGGCCTGGCAGAGGAGCGATTTTTCATTCGAAGCCAAAGCTTTCAGGTTTTTAGGTACTCATTAGAGCAAGCCCCAGCGGAAGCTTTACCGATTTCAGGACGGCGTCGTGGGTGCCACTGGAGGCGAGCTGTCCCGGATATACATCTTCTCGCATGCTGGTGGGGATCTATAAACCTGGACCTCGTCGACCGCGTGCTAGGTTTGGAGCTGTCGGGTCCAAACGGCACCGTCAGTACGAAAGTCGAGGGATGGCGTGTGTAAGGCCCGAACAATGGTTGCCGGAAAATCCAGTGCGTGGGAGGGGATCGTGGCAACAAAAAAAAGTACTCGGGACTCGAGAGGAGCCACCGCCAACGCCGGAACTTGTGTGCCGGCTCGGTCACCAGGATACTTGGTGGCGCGTTGGCTCAAGCTGGTCGTCTGTACACCGCCTTTGAATTATGAAATCAAACCCCCAGAGCGTTGGGAACACAACCTACCAACTCGTTAAGTTGTGTACAATACGACCTATTCTGGCCAATGCTATCAATCTGTAGGAACGGGGTAGTAAAATGCAGACCAAAACGACCCCCCCCTCCTCGTTTCCCTTACGCGTATCACTCGGCCACTCCCTTGCGTGCCAACCCTACGGCACGGGAATTTAGCAAAAAGGCTCATCAGTGTTGTACCATGACCGATGCGATTGAATTTTCTCTAGAAGCCATAGGCTCCCGTAGTACCGCTTAGCTCCCCTTCGCCGGCCCCTAGTTCCCGCTTGATAGTGCGCCGGGTATACCCGAGCAGAGATTCCACGCAAAGTGCAAAATTAGTACACTGCCGCATCACCCATCACACACCAATCCCCTCCCAGTATGAAGCGTGGTGGTGTGTTAGCCGCGGACGGACAAAATACCGGGCTCATGATATCGCATTTTGGCCAGACTGTGAGCATGTGCGCGGACCGGGCTGGCGCATCAGTGAACCCTCTTGCCCAGGAGGGCTTGATGAATTTATACCTGGCCTGCTTCCTTCGGATACCATCATTGTCTCTTTCCTCTGGCTTTACTTTTCCTCCGCACCCACCCGGCATCCATACAAGCACATCCATCCTGTTGCTCGTACCGTACAGTTCATCTGCCTCGCGCTTTAGCACACGGCAGCCGTCACGAGCAGTATAACCACCAGGGCGGCAGTCTCGCCAGATACCGACAGCACCACCACCACCGCTCCCCCAAATCCACCCCGCACCCTCTATCATCATGGGAGGCTTCTCAATTTCCGAACCGCATAGCAACCTCGAAATCTTCCTACTGTTCCTCGTGGGGGGCATCGTCGCGCTGCTCGGCGTCATCATCACGTACGTCGTGTTCACGGCCGTCGTCCGCTGCGTGACTTCCTGGAGGGAGTCACGGCGCCGGAAGCGGCAGGCCGACGCGGAGAGCGGCGCCATCGAATTGGGTCCCTTGGAGGCTTCACCGCCGCCGCCGCCGCCACCCGCTGCGAATCCGTCCCTCTGGCGGTTCCTGCCATCCAACACAAACCCCTTTGATGACCGCCACGCGACGCGGCCCACAAACTAAAGGGATGAGAATGGGTTGATGAGCAAGAACGAAAAAGAAAACGAAAAAAAAAAGATTGAGGTTCCTAGCGGAGCATGGTTGGGTATGCATGGTCACGGGGCGTTCGTCTAGCTTTGGTCCTCATTTCCCCAAGGATTGTCTATTCCGGCCAAGGATTTTTTATTCCGGATGGAAAGGGTGTTTTTGTCCTAAAAGTCTCTGAATTATCCTTGCCAATAGACATGACGTGCTACCATTCTCCCTGGAGCTCACCTGGGATTTGAATAATGGCGCGGCCACGAGCCGTGCTCAAGATGCAAAATCAACATATCAGCGAATACTGAAATCCTCCAAAAAGGGGCAAAATTGGAAAAAGTAGATATAAGCGCATAGAAGAACAAGGCCATGGAAATTGAGGGACTGCATTCGGCCTGACAACAAGAGTGGGGGGAAGGCTTGGTCTCTTCGCGTCCCGTCACTGGACAGCCTGGCCATGTGGACCTTCTTCCTCCATCGTGTATTGCCGTCAGCCAAGCCGAAGTTGCCTCGAGGCCCGCCCAGTCAGCGGCCCCAGGGCAAACAGGACGGGGCACGTGTGGATGTCCCATATGGGGTCGGTCCATGGAACTATCGGGGCGGGATGATCGGCTGCTACCGGAGCAGTTGGGACTGGCAATGTCCCACACCATACAAGCTGCCAACAGCCGAGCCACCCGACGATGACAGCGCCCCTCATGGTACTAGAGCCTGCGCTCCAGGCCTGTTGTGCTGCCTCCGCCACCTCTAGGTATATGGTACTTGTTGTTGGTGGAAGTGTTTATGGAATCTTGTCCTCGTTAATCTGGTATCGTTCTTGGCCATCTGGCTTGCGATCTGTTACCTCCTGAGGTCGAGCCCCTCGCGTACGTTCGACGGTGGGAACGGCGGTATGGCCGCCACCGTAGATCCGCTTGGCAGCCCGGCCTCGCGGCATGTTAAGCGAAGGAATTAGGTGGCTGGCCGGCAGCCATTGCCGTCGGCGGGAAGCGTGCATGCAACGACACCCCGGCGGGTCGGGCAGGGGTATCGCGTCCGAAAGAGGAACGAGAAGTGGCTCGCCAGTTGCGAACCCGCACAGAAAGATGCACGGCTTTAGGACACTGAATCGCGACCGACCACGAACCATAGCGAGATGCCGTTTCGAGAGGAAACGCGGGCAGCCGGACGAGTGGCCTGGCCTGGCTGGCGATTGCCGCGAACAAATCTCCTAAGGCCAGGTCGGGACCTGATTGCGGAGCGGACCCGCCGTACTATTGCCTTTGCGGCCGGGGGGGGCATGCTGGGCTTCGCAACCCCCGCTCCCGTGGCAGCCCCGAGGACCCTTCAACGGTCGATAGTCTCGGAAGGTGATCATGGAGGGTCTCGGGCGCCATCGAAGGGCAGCTCGGACGGCGAGGGCCATGTCCTGATGACCGTCGTCAACCTCGAGCCGCCTGACCATGAGCCGGACGATTGGCTGGCCTTGGTCGTATGTACCTGGTGCTCGCTTGCCCAGCGCGTTTTCGCTGTCTAGGTCGGCCGTGGGGATAAGGTGCTGACTGCGTCCATGTAGCCGTATGGGTGTGTACGACGTTAATCCCAACGTGCGACCCGCATGGGCCGGGGAGGGAAAAGGCTGGGGTTGGAAAGCATCCATGCGACAGAAGGGATCTAGAACAAGGCCGCCTCCCACACAAGGCGAAGAAGCACGCATCAAGGGAGGCAGGGTACGAAGAAAAAGGAAAAAGGCCGATGGCGGCGCGTATGCCGCGACCCTCGTGCCTACATCCCCCAGCCTGCTTCCGTGCTACGTGCTCGGCAGGCGTGCCCTTCCATTCCATCTCGTCGAGGAGATTCGGAGACGCGGAACAAATGCAGCTGTAGTGCCATGTGGCGTGGGAGGGAGGCAGTCGTGGTATTTCGGATGGAAGCGGTGTCGATTTGAAGGTCTTTTCGAAATTCCCTCGTTCTGTTTCCCCCGAGGGTCGTGCGGGTACATGTGACGTGCCACTGTATGAGTGGGCGAGTCATGATGCGACCGGGGCAGGGGCGACCCCATGAGGGAAACGAACCGACGATGGCAACTTCTTCAGCATATGGCAGCCGTGGGACCGGCCAGGCCTCCTGGCACTCAGCTCCATGATCACGGTGACATCCCATGGTCGACCGGGCGAAGGAGGCACGACGCGTGGTGATTGGGGGCCAACGAGCCAAGCCGCAAGTGGCCGGGATGTGGGGATCCTGCTTCGTACTGCCGACGGCATTCACTCGGCACATGCTCCTGGCTGGCTTGCTCTCGTCCCAAAAGGGTCATCCAAGTGGGGCCGCCAATGAACCGCATCGGCACCGGGGCTTTTCTTTTGTGCGCCGCCCAGTTGCCAGCTTCTTGGGTGGGCTCCGGCTTCCATCGTTCCATGCATGGGGCAGCCCTTGCGTGCTCATCTTGGAAGACACTGCACGACATTGCAGGGCACCGAACATGTGCCGGCTTCTGGCAGTGGGGACACGCCCAGGTGGGGCGCCACTGTTCCGGGCGAGCGCTGCCGGGCTATTTCCATCGTGCCTGACAATGCCGTGTAGAAACGGGCCTTTGCGCATACCCCCTCACCCTCCAGGTTTGGTAGGCCCGGTACAGAGGCCGTGGTCGCTTTTCAGTGGACAGGCGTGAACCCATCTTTGCCGGGCGGCGGCTTGTTTTCCTCAACGCGAGCACACTGGATTCCTTCCAGACGCATCCTTGCCAGCGGGCGCACCGCGTCCGACGCGTCATCGCCTCCAGCCAGCGCCCCTCTCTTCCGCCTCCAGCGAGGCTTGCGAGGTTGTGAGCGTCCCTGTCCTGATCGCTGCCCAGGGCGCCGACCAGGTGACCAGCAATGGATGGACCGTCCCGGTCCTCGGACGGCTGGACCGGGCGCAACCACAGCCTCATGCAATCTACCCTCCGTGGATGCCCGCCACCGGAAAGCAGCCTCAATCGTGCGAAGCTTGCCGCTTATTGTCGCCCCACGCTGCCATCAACATGACTCTGTTCGGCTGGAGGGCAGGCTACCGCCCGTGTCACTGTCCCCAGCGCTTCCCACTTCTTCCCGGACATCCGGCGCCCTACTCTTAGGTGAATCCCCCCCATCTGCCGGGGGGGAGGCCCTGGCCCGGCGGTCGAGGTCGATAGCACCACCAGCAGGACGGCGCAGAACACGCCGTGAAGCCGACCAGCTCGCTCCACCAGCTCGCGCCCTGCCGCAACGGGCAAGGCCCGTTGGCCGGCAAAACGAGCAGGACAGATGGCGCGGCGGCGATTCAGCACTAGGGTCGATACCATTCTCTTAGTGTCCTGTTCATTTGGCCCGTTGCGCGCCCACAGCCATCGAGCCGGTACCGATGATACGACGCTAGCAAGGGGCCCATGCTCCTGGCTCATTTTCGTCATGCGACCCTGCTCGACCCCCCCAAGTTCACTCTCCCCTTCTGTTCCCTCGGTGCCAGCCAAACCGTCCGTGTTGTTTTGACGTTGGGTCCCGGATCCGCACTTATCTCAGCCGTCCTCCGCATACATTGCCTGCTGGCCTGTCGCCTATCACCGCCTGCCTGCGGCGTCAGGGGCAGAGGAAGCATCTTTCCTGATGTGACACCACATGATGCTTGGCAAGTTGGACCCGCCCTGCGACTAGTCGCCCTCGCGGGGGGAAGATGGACTCGTCGACCACGGCCGACGGATCGTCTTCTATTTCCGTCATAACGAACCCCCCTTGCCCCCGTATCTCCCACCACTTCTCCTAAAAACGCCCGCCCGGCTCGTTGGTCGTGCGGGCCACAGGGCCCTTCCACCGTGCAAACTGGGGAAAGCCATGTTTAAAACGACTCGACCATCCCGTCAACCCGCCACGACTCGAAACTTGCCCGAGGATCTCGCCCGTGTCGCCTTGTTACGGTCCTGTACTGTTCCTCCTCCAAGACGACGCCATGGCCCTCTTCTCCCTGTTGGCCGAGCTGTTCTCCTGGGGCGCTAAAAGCTCCAAGCCCTGCGTTTCATTGCAGGCCAGCACGCCACGCTCGCTGTCGTCGTCGACCTTAAGGAATTCGCGCATCGAGAGCCACCTGCCGCCCTGGTATACAGCCGTCGAGCGCTCGTACTTCACCCCCGTGTGCCACCCGCGCGTCGACGAGGTAGTCCGCGACGTCGACTGCTATTTCCTGCAGCATTGGCCCTTTCCGGACAGCCGAACCCGCCGAAAGTTCGTTGACGCTGAGTTCACGCGCAACATGTGCTATAACTACCCAGAGGCTTTGGACGACCGAATCGGATTGGCGTGCCGGTTGATCACCTTATTGTTTCTGGTGGATGGTGAGAGGACCCTGCCCGTTCTTTCCTGTCACACAACGACCCTTGTGCGAGCGGCGGGCCCCCCGGTCCTCGCCCTTAAGCTCTGCGGTCGCCCGCATCTCAGTATCGGGTTTTTCTTCTTCTTCTTTTTTCGGCGGGCAACGCTGACAGAGAACAGACCTTCTCGATCATATGTCCCTGGACCAGGGGCGTCTGTACAACGCACGCCTGCTGGCGCTGATGCGCGGCGAGGCCCAGCCCGATCGCGCCGTCGCCGCCGAATGGATGGCGTACGATACATGGGAGAGCATGCGGGCGTGCGACGCCGGCTTGGCCAACACCGTCCTGGGGCCGATGGAAGACTTCATGAAGGCGCAGACCGAGGACACCCGCCTGCAAAAGATGAATATGGGAGAGTACCTGGAGTGGCGTGGACGCGACGTGGGAGCCTCGTAAGTGTAGAGTCGATGGTCCATGTTGCGCGCGGCCCTACTGATCCCTTCACAGACTCGTCACGTCGGTAGGCTGTTTCTCCATGGGACTCGTCCTGTCAAACGAAGACCGCGCTCTGTTGGAACCCCTTGACCGCATATGGTTCCGGCACGTCTCGGTGATCAACGACGTGTGGAGCTACGACAAGGAAGTGCGTGCCTCCCAACAGTCGACCGAGGAGGGCGCGGTGCTCTGCTCGAGTGTAGCCATCATGTCCTGCGAGACCCGGGTACCGGCCATTGCGGCCAAGCGCACCCTCACGCACCTCTGCCGCGAATGGGAGTTGCAACACGAAACCCTGGCCTACGAGATCCTGCAAAAGGATGACCGACCCGCCATTCGCCAGTACATCCGGGGGCTGGAGCACCAAATGAGCGGAAACGAGGTATGGAGCACATTCACCAAGCGATACACACCGCCCAAGGAGTCGTGATGAGATGGGACACCGGGAATGGAGGCGAGCGGTGCTTTCACAGACAAGACGCGAGGATGAACCAGGGCCCACAAAGGGCTCGCCCTGAGGCGTGCAGAGGGCGTAGGACGACGATACCCATTTTTCAGCACACCGGAGCGCCAGCAGACGGCAGTTCCGGCTTCTTTTTCCTTATCTTTTCTTGATTTTTGCAGAAGATACCCATCGAAGCGCTCGCACATGGATGCCTTATTACCTCAGTTTCTGGCATCAATACCAGGCTGGCCCCTCTGTATTGACCGTGGACCATGATCTCGGTCCGCTTGTTCCGGCCGTGGCCATGTCGGGGTTCCCTCGGTACCCTCGAGGGGTTTGTATGAACTGCACCCGCACCGCCTCACAGCTTTGGTCGCGGCAAGGCATTGTACATAATCCCAAGACCCGGCAATATGGTTCGACCTGGGGGGCAACACGATGTCATGCGCACCCATGGCTCCCGTCCTGCCAGAGAAGAATTGCCGCGGCTGTATCGCTGGGTCGCCGCACGGGCACATCCGTCATGCAAGCGATCCAAACGGGAAAGTCCCAGGGCTCCCTGGCTCTCGGGGCGGCTCCCAGACCGTTTCGGCGCCGCCGAACCAATCGGGCACGGGGCAGGGACGCTGGGGACCGCGGACGACGGGTGGAATTCGAAACGGCTCCCAGACCATCGGATTCCCATGTCGACGATGCCAACTTGGTCCAGACCCCCCAGTGCCGGCCACGATGATGCCCTGATGCCCACAAAAGGTTTCTAGAAGCCGACACGCCGCCCCACTGCACTGGCCAGTGCCGGTGCCCCATGCACTAGGCGACTTTGGCTGGGCAGGGCTCCATTCACTCTGTCCGCTCTTCCGTGGCCCCCCCGCGGCCCCGACCGCCTCGGCCTCCAGCTGGCCGGCCGTGGGAGGGCATCCATCTTACTCCCATCGGCTGGTTGGCGGGCTGGCTGGCTCCCCTATCACCGCCTGCCCTCCCATAACTCGGATGCCTTTGGGCCGGCCCAGAGATCATCTCCCGCCATCGCCACGCTCGCCCTGTTTACGACTCGGTCCACGGGATCATCCGCAGGGTGACCAACAGCCGATTCTATGGATCGCTAGCTGGTACTGTCGGGCTTGTGCCGGTTTGGCAAAGGGGGCCTGGCTGCCATCCCCAACTTGACGCACCCCTGTACGCCGCCAAGACCCCCTTGCCGTGGCATTCCGGGGCACGACGACTCCACGTCCAATCAACCACTCCCGGGCAGCACGATGTCGAGCCCCTTGGCCTGGACAGAGAGTGCCAGGTCTCTATCGTAGATGCCAACGCGACAACACCAAATACATGCACCCGCGTTATCAATAAAGCGTGTTGAGCACGCGTGGGTCGGGAGCCGCCTCCCCGTGGTAAGGCCGGCTCAGGGCTATCTTCGGGCCCTCTGATGCCATACCACGTCGTCCCTGCCCCCGCCCTTCGACCCGGGGCTGCTGGTAAAATACGGGAGCCTCCCAACCCTTTATCCGCAACGCTTATAGGACCGTCAGACAAGTCCAGCCGCCATCCCGTATCCGAGTCAGAACCCTCGCCACTCTCGCCCCCGTCCCGCCCGCCTTGCTTGCCGAGAACCGGTTGTGCGTATCTCTTCCATCTTACCCGCCCGCGCCCGCGCCCGCTCTCCGTCTACGGCGCTATGGCGGCCTTGAGCATCGACCAGCATGCCATTCCCAGCCTGATGGGAAAGACCGCTCTCATCACGGGTATGTGGTCCTTTTCGGCCTGGTCGGGCGCAGGAAGACGGTGATATCTCGCTGACGTGCCCATACCACAGGGGGTGCCTCGGGTATCGGCCTGGCAGCCGCCCGGCTTCTTTTGGGAAAAGGGGCCACGGTGCACATTGTCGACCTCCAGGACCCCGATGTGGATAGTGAGACCTGGCGCCGGTGGGAACGCTTCCACGTCCACAAGGCCGACGTGCGCAAGTGGGCGGAGCTGCGCGCCGCGTTTGACGCCATCGGGGCCTGCGATTTCGTCTTTGCTAATGCCGGCGCCGCGACGGGCGACCACGAGTTCCTCGAGGATCAGTACGACGACGAGGGCAACCTGGCGGAGCCCCAGTACGGGGATCTTCTCACCAACGCACACGGCTGCCTGAACACGATCAAACTGGCATGGCACAGCATGCGGAAGCATGGGCGGGCTGGCAGCATCGTCCTCACGACGGGCACCCCGGCTTATATGCCCGAGCACGCGCTTCCCATCTGGTCTTCGAGTCAGGCGGCCCACGTCGGCCTCGTCCGCTCGCTGCGTCACCATGTTAATCGTGACAACATCACCATCAACGCCGTCGCCGCCCACGCCACCATGACGCGCATGCTCATGTACGACCTGGCCGTGCCCATGATTCACGCCGGCACCCCCGTGTCGAGCCCCGAGCATGTGGCCCTGGCCCTCGTCTTCTCCGCCACGGCCCAGCAGACGCGTCGCGTGGACGTCTACGGGCGGGAGCCCGACAGCCTGTGCGACACCCCGGGCCGCTGGCACGGGCGCGTCATTATCACCTGGGGCGACCGCTATATCGAGCTTGAGGAGCGTATGGCCGACCTGCGCGAGCAGTACTTTGGCGCCGACACATTCGCCATGCTCAAGAAGCAACAGGAGGTGACGGATCTCAGGGGGTAGGCCCAATGCACGGCCAAGGACGGTCAGACCAGCCTGTCTTCAGGATCGCCTATTCACTATATCCAGCTGATACGGATGCGCTTCGGCCCGATCAATAGAATGCCGACGGTATGGAAGACAGCAAAGCGGTCTGACAATCTCCTATCGGCCACGTGATAGTTGAGGCGTTCAGTGAAGTACGCGAGGAAGCATTGCTTACTACGGCTTTTTCCTTTACGGACTCGATCCTATCCATGGATCGCGCCCAGACTTTCGGTAGACACTCACAACTCCCCGCAGATTTCTCTTGGTCCAATACAGCCCCTGTCAAGTCCTTCCTGTCTCACCCTTCACAGCATGGATGAGGAACAGGATAGCCGTGGGGCCACCACAGAGCTACTGATCATGTGCCTGATTCTCTGTTCCCTATCAACACCCCCGGTGTCCGAGGACTGAATAGGGGGGGGGGGGGGGGGGGGGGGGGGGGCAGCGGCTCGTCTTTCTTCCAGGTATGGGCCCGAGTACGGTGCTCTTATTATGGCCGTACTGTGATGATGCAGAGAATAGCGGACCCCTCTGATAACCTGGTTGGCATCTGCTGCTGCGTTGTTCGCTGCGGAACTGGTAGAGGCAGTGAGACCAGAGCAACAGTCCCCGAGCAGGACGCCGAATGCCACTGCGAATTGTTAGGTTCTACATGTTGAGTCGACGTCTCCGCCTTGCAAGCATTGGGGTCCTTGGCCCAGGGGAGGCCCTGACCTGGATCAAGTAGGCCGACCCGGGGGCTGCCCGCCACGAGCCCGCACGCTTGACGTCGGGGCTGGATCTGGGGGTTTCCGGGGGTATCGGCTGCGGGCGTAACCGACGGGTTTGCTGGTGCGAAGAGAGACGTTCTTCGTCGGCAACCGAGCTGGCGAGTTTCTGGCGTGGCTTCGCTTCCTTGGCCTTCTCCAAGCGGACGAGCCCACTCTTCCCCGGTCCGGGGTTCCGGGGGGGACGTCCTGATTTCGCCGACGCGCTTGGAGGAGTGCTAGAAGGGGCCGGGCGCTCCTTGCGGCTGCCTCCCGGCTGGAGCGGTATGTAATGAAGAATGTGTGCCGTGAGGCAACGGAGCAGCGAGGCTTTCCTCGGTTCACTGGCAGCCGATGCGCATATAGAGCACCTGTGCCAGGGGCGACATGTTCCTCGTCGGGGTCTTGTGCTGGCGAGGGGGGGGTGGGAGCTCCTGCGCCCGCATCCCGAGGCATGGCCGGGGAGGGTGAAGTACATAGAACCCCCCCGGCCCGGCCCGGGGGTTACACGGGTCACGCTGCTTGTTTTCGGGCCCTGGCCTGGTCGTGGGTTGGCTCCGGTTGCGCCGGGACATTCCCAGGCGGCGGGCCCGCGGCGGCGCGGCGTTGGCGAGGGCACAAAGCCCTAGCTTCGCTTGAAGGCGTCCAGAGCGATGCACAACGGGGACGCCTGCTGCTGGTGTTTGCATGGTGGCCTGCCACCCGCGGGCAGCAGGGACTGTGGCGAGCGGGACGGACTGGCCACGCCGAGCTGGGGTCGTCTTTCCGATAGGACCGGCCCCTCCGTCAGCCAGCCATCTTCTGCTGGTCGCTGGCCATGGTTGATGTTGGACCCGAGGCCCAACCAGGGCGACACCCGGACTTGGACGCATCCCGGCGTTTCTTCCTGGAAACCCTTTCGTGCCAGGTGGGAAACGACACCGGGCAAGAGGGGAACGAGCAGTTTATACGCATGGCTGCAGACGGGGGGTTTCTCGGGTTGGGGCAAACGGGCAGTCGACAGGTTCATGCGTGCGGCGTTCGTGATGGATAAGGAACGAGCATGGCCAAGCTGCAGTGTATTATGCTACTAAACCCCTCTATCCGCAAAGGAACGCCTCTAGCCCGAGGTTGTGGTGGCCTTTGCTTGTCGGACTCCTTCGTCTCTCTCGCCTACAAGAAAAGGGGGTAACCCTCTCCTCTCCCTCGCTCGCCCATAAAAAAAACACAAGAAAAGAAGAAAAAAAAAAAAAGTCACCTCCCCGTCCTACGGATCAAGGCCTGTTGGGCAACGGACGGGGGCCCACGATGGGACGTCGGCCCGCGCCGATGCCAGCCGTGCCCTTGTTCTGGCTGTCCCCGCCTGTGAAACCGCTCCATTGGCCGACGTCCCAGCGACCGCCGAGGCCGCCGCCGATGCCGTCGACGCCCTCGCCGCGCGGAACCGCCTTGGCCGTCTCTTGTTGGGCCTCTTCCCACTCGCGTTGGCGCTGACGCTCCATCTCCATCTCGCGCTCCAGCAGCGACTTGGAGGCCCAGCCGGCCGCCTTTGTCTGCGTCTGCGCTTGCTGACGGCGGCGGTCTTCGGCGTCTTGCTCGGCCGTGGCCCCCAGCTCGCGCGAGTACGTCTGGTGCGCCGGCGGGCTTCGCGGCATGGCGTTCTTCGCCAGGAAGCGGTCGGTCCGGTTGGAGGGAGGCGACGTGGGTGGCGTGGCAAAGGGAAGCGGTCGGCTCGGGGACGCCATCGCGGACGCCGGGTTGGGCATCCCCCGGCCGGGCGGGGAAGCCGGGCTGGGGAGAGCCCGGCTCGGGGGGGATGCCGGGGTGGGGAGCGGTCGTCGGGGGCTGAGAGGGGTGCCGGGGCCACGCTCGCCGGTCTTCTGGTACGACAGCCGTCCCGGGACGGGGAGGGGCCTCGCCTCACCTGTGGCCTGCGGTCGCAGGGGCGAAGACGCGTTTTCGCCCGTGCGCTGCTGCTTCATCATCGGCTTGGGTCCCGGTTCGGGCAGGGGCCGGGGCGGCAGCGAGGGGCCCGGGGCCAAGGTGGGCGCCGCCGCTTGCTCCTCCCGGTGGCGGTCCCATTGCGTCTTCAGGACCTCGCGCTCGTTGCGCGACCACGAGTCCTGGCGGCTGGGCGGCCGGCTTTGCGCCCGGGCCTTGCTCCGTGAGCGGTTGCGGCTCTTGGCGTCGGAACGGGGGCCCCGCCGTGAGCGCTCCTCTTCGTACTCGAGCTCCCGCTGGCGCGCACGCTCCAGCTGCTCCTCCAGCTCCCGAATGCGGTCGCTGTCGGACTTTTTGTGGTGGGGCTGATTCTGGCTCTGCTGCAGCTGGAGGTTGCTTTTGCTGCGCAGACGGGCGGCACGGCGCTCTTCGTCCAATTTGGCTTCGGCGGCCTCCTCGTCTCGACGACGCTTCTCCTCCGTCAGCTTCCACTGGCGCTCCTCTTCTTCCCACCGTCGCTTTTCTTCCTCGGCTTTGCGCTTCTCTTCGGTCCGCGCCCGCCGGGCCTCGTCTTCCCACCGTCGCTCCTCTTCGGAGTGGGCGCGCTCCTCCTCGGCCGCGAGCTGCGCCTTGCGGGCCTTGGTTTCCTCCTCCATCTGCAGCCGCTGGCTCTCGGCTTCGGCTTCCTGTTCCTTGCGGCGACGCTCCTTATCGGCGAGCGTGGGGACCCGGGGGCTCGCGCTCGTGATTTGCCGTCGTCCGCCAAAGGCCACGCCGAGGTTGCCCTGGGAGGCGCCGCCCATGTAGCCGTACTGGGCAATGTTCCACGCGGGGCTGGTAACGCCCTCGTGGTTCTTCTTGCTCCAGCTACTGACCGAAGGGGTGCTCACGCGGTCGTGGAGGGTCGGGCTCTTATTCTGACTCCAGCGGCTCGAGCTCGAGTCGCCGGTTTTGGACGCGACCAGGGGCTGAGGAGCGGGTCGCTGGAGAGAGGACGAGTTGCTGGACGTGTTGGACATGCCACGCGCTCTACCCGCGGGTGCCGAGCCCGTGCTTTGGGGGGAGATGATGGTGGGGGATACGACGGACGCGGCAAAGATGGAGGGTTTCGGCTTGGGAATCCCTCCAATGGGGGTAGGAAATGCTGCCGGGTTGGCCTTTTGCGCGGCGCGAGAGAACGCGCCGAGACACTGCATGACCTGAGCCGGGTCCTTTTGTTCAAAGAGGTCGACCGTCAGAAACATGTCGTGCGTTTGCAAGTTCAGAGGCGGCTGCTGGCAGGCGCGCAGGAAATGGGAGATGTTCTCCATCTGCACGAACGGCATGGCCGACTGCTTGAACTTGACGCCCGGCGGCCCCGTGGCGAGGTTGACGAGCCTGCGAGGTTGAGAGGGTTAGTCGTGGCCTCACGGCTTGGCCTCCCGTCGCGCAGCGGCGGGGGGCAGGGAGGACGTACTTGCACAGCGCGACGCCGTTCTTCAGGCCCTCCAGAAGGTCGCCGCCGGACAGGCGCTCTCCCAGGATATCCTCGATCCATGCGCGGGCTTCGTTGGCGGCGGCGGGCGTAAATTTCTCGAGGCGCATCCGGCGCAAGTCCTTGTCTAGCGACGTGACGGACGCCATGGCGGGCAAGCAGGGAGCACCGGGGCGGCAGCGGGGGATCTAGGGGACTAGGGAGGGCACGACAATGTCTACGGCCAAGGAGGTGTCCGCATGGGAAGGCGCTGCGCTGTATGTGTACTTGTAGAGATGGTTGCTGGTGATGACGTGGGCCCCGTCGCACGCGCCGGGACTGTGTCTAGGAGTCGTCGGGCGGGCGGCCGATGGCGGTCCAGAGCCAGGCAAAAGGCGACGCAACCAGGCAGGCCGACGGTGAATGAGAGCGGCTGAAGGGAGCGGGTCGCGTGCGAGGGGAGGAGGTTGCTAATTATTTCTCGCGGGAAGTCGGGACCAGCTGGCGCAACCGACGTCGGGTCGTAGTTATTTCGGCCAGTTTAGTAGCTGCGTGTTGCGCCGCGCACGCTCGTCACTTTCGCTAACCCAGTAGCCCCGGAGGCTGCGGTTTGGCGTTGGACGGAAACGGGGCGACCTGAGCAGGCGTGCGTACGGGACGGCCTCGTTCAGCCGATAGATGAGCAGCAGGCAGGGCGGAGTATAAATCACGCAGCAGGCGCAGCGGCGGCGGCGGCAGGAACAGGAGCAGCAGCAGCAGTAGCAGAAACAGCAGCAGCAGCAGCAGCAGCAGCAGCAGAAAGAGAGAAAACAAGGACCCCCAGGCACAAAACGAGGCGGGCTGTCAAACACGCATCGAGTGGTATTCACGGCAAGATCAAGCTTTCGATTTTCGATGCGCCGGCGCAGGGCTTCAGGGACAAGGGCTACTGGACATGGCTGGGGCCGTTCAAGGTTCGGTATCGGCAGGGCGTTCGGTAGCGGGCGCAAGGTGGGTGTTGGGCTGCGCCGGAGGGCCAAGTGGGTGTGCGGGCGTGCGTAGGCTGGGAAAAAAAAGGTGGGAAGGGGGGGGGGGGGGGGTGGGGGAGGGGGAGGGAAATGGGCACGCAGGGATCCCGTTTACTGTAATTGAATCCCCCACCTTGATTGGGAGGGGGGGTAAGATGACGTTCCAAACTTGGGTCGAGACTGTCGCTGTGTTGGCATCGGGCATGCACACCAGCCACGCGCCCGCATGCGTGGCCCCTGGGCCCCAAACACCAGCCCAGCCTCTCCCCCCGACCACGGCCGGGAGACCTGGAGGTGAGGAGGGGATGAAGAGAAACAGGACGTGGCGCGTGAAGTGCCTGCCTCTTCCAGCCCGCTGGCTCTGTCTCCGCTCAGGCCCGGTCGAGCCAAAACGGAAGCCAAGCCAGTCACGATGCAGGTGCCCTCGGATGGGATGACATGCATGGCGCTATCGATAGCCGCCCTGGGACTCGGGCTTATGCATCACCACCACCACCCCCCAAGACAGGTCGCGCCGGGAGACCAACGGCCTCTCGCCATGACCCCGTAGCCGAATTTCTCCCCGCCCCCCTTCCCCCCTCCTTCGTCCCGTACAAACGACGCGTCCATGTCCGCCCCCAACATCGGCCCCGTCCTGCGCGCCTGGTATCGCTGGAAGGCGTTACGGCTGCCGTGGCGACGACGCCTGCTGGTCGGTATGTAAAACCAAGCCCGGGGGTGACGCATTCCATCCCATCCCTGCATCCACCGCTGCGCCTACCGTTATACCCCCCGCCGCTAATCACCGACCGACCCGACCCGCCATAGGCCTCGACCTCGATGGCAACACGTACTGGGTGTTCCGGATCGCGGGCACCGGCGGCAGTGCGTCGCCCGCCACCGCCGCCACCGACGAGGGCCGGCACTGGCGCCGCATCGTCCAGTACCCGCGGTCGACGCACTACTCCGAGGTCAAGGTCTCGCCGCCGTGGCACCAGTGGCTGCGGTACCGGCGCCGGGACCCGCCCAGCCTGACGGAGCAGGTCGCCGAGGTCGCGCGCCAGCACCGCATGCGCCAGCTGGCCGCCGAGGCCGACGCGCGCTGGGCCGCCAAGCCCAGCCTCAGCGACATGCCCGCCCCCCACCAGCCCGCGCCCGCCCTGAACACCGGGGCCGCCCAGCCGCAGGAGGGGGCCGCGCGGGAACACGAGGGCGTCGAGGGCGTCCGTGAGGGCGTCTCCGGCCTCGCCGGCCCCGAGAACACGACCAGCCCCCCGGCCCCCGCCAAGCCCCAGGCCCAAGAACCGGCGGATCCGTGGAAGAAGGCCGCCACGGGCCCCGGCGAAACATGGCAGCCCGCAGCCTGGGCCCCTTCGAGCTCGCGAAAACGGTGACGGCCCCGTACCAAGACACTGACCGTGCGGGCGAGACCCGGCCACGAGGCTCGTTAGATGAGACCCGCGGGTGTCCCCGCCCGTGTATGAGTAGCCACTCCACACCGGAGCAATATAATTTGTACAATATGCAAAGTATAATACAACGCTGGCCCCTGAATAGACCTTGGAGGCAACGGCCAAGCCAAAGCCGCGCACTCGGCATGCTGGATGCCGAATGGCCCTCGAACACCTCCCAACGCCCATGAAATCTTCAACACGCCCCAGGACGCCGGCTTTTGGGTATAATGCTGCACCTCTTAAACACAGGAAATCCGACGGCGTAAATATGCTTTCCCTCTCTCCGACGGCCCGACTCCCGGACGCCCCCAATCAACGTGCTTCTTCTTTACAGCGCCCAGAGGCCTCGGCAGGGGTCCTTGATGCTGATACTGCACACGATGGTGTCTGGCAAACTTCACATTAGTCGTAGGCACACGGGAAATCAGAAAGCCGGCCCCAAACCCACCATGGATGCGCTCGATCGCGCCATCCTGCCTGACCCCAAATATTGGACCCTGGACGGCCGGTTGGGCTACTTCGTCCGCTACGCTGTAAGGACATTCAGAAGCGAGCTTCTCCCCCTAAGAGCGCCGCACGGACTTGAACGATACCTCCTCGGCGTCCTCTGTATCTGGGGCGGTACGCAACGTCAGCCACGACCGCGCCACCACCTGTCATGAAGGGGAAAACTTACCGTCGGCCATTTCTTCATCTTCCCCGTCGGCCATTTCTTCATCTTCCCCGTCGGCATCCGGCAGCGTCATGATGGTGCGCGCCAGCTGCAGCAGGCGGCGCCCGCTATCCTCGAGAAACGTCCGCGCCTCCAGTTCGGCCTCGTCGACGAGGGCGACAGCGCGGCCCCGGCCCCTCGCCGCCGTCTTCTTGCGGACTTTCGCCTCGCGCGCGCTGACGCCTTTCCGCACGATATCCATGAGCCCAGGGCTGAATGCCTGGGTGCCGTGCACCCAGGCGATCTGCATTAATTCTTCTAACAGCACGCTGACTTTCGCATTGTGGTCGGCCGTGATGGTGTTGGCCGCACACGGCAGGAAACACCGCTCCAGGATCGCCGGGCTGGTGCCGTTGGCATCCCAGCTGTCGGGGTCGACCTTGGCGGGCGAGACCATGCTCAAGGGCATAAACAGCACCAGAATGTCCTGCAGCAGCGTGATCTGGCTTTCCACATGCAGGGAGGGCGACGCCGTGCTCGACGTGACAAACGCCACGAACTGGGACAGAGGCTGCACCTTCATCGTGTTGACATAGGCCTCGTACAATTCGGGCAGGTCTATGGGGGGCTTGGGCAAATAGTTGCACAGGTAGGACGTCAGGGCGAAGAGGCGCTGGCGCAATTCGATCGACTCGAAGAAGGACGGCTCCAGCGGTTGGTACTTGTGCTTGCGCTGGAATTTCTGCGGAGTCGGCGGTTCGGAAGCCTGGGACGAGTACACGGATTCGTCGTCCAGCCAGGCGCCATACTCGCCTTTCTCGATGCTCACCTGCTCTCGCTTGCGCTTGTGAATGTTCTTTTTCGACAGGCCGCGATGCTCTTTCGGCCAGATCTCCTTAAACAGCGAGCTGGACGCCGGGCCGCCGTCGGCGAAGAGGGCCTTGATGATCCACTTGAGCCCGCCCGTCATCCGGCCCTTTTGTTGGCTCGCGATATAGCCGGCCAGGATCGCGTCCTGCAGCAGGGGCAGCTCGCTGTCCTCGTCGCGCCCACTTGCACGATTGGCCTCGCGGTCGAGTCGGTGGCGCTCGTGGAGATCGGCCTCCAAAACGTCGAGCATGAACTCCAACCACTGGCGCCAATGCTCCCAGCGCTTGGGGAACAGCACGCTGCAGTTGAAGGCCCATCCGATGACGCCGAAGAAGTCGTGACCGCGCCGCCACACACTGTCTCGGAAGTACTTGCCCTCCAGTGGCGCATCGATCGAGGCGTCATCCGGCGTGTCGTCGGCGCCGGGCGAGTCGGGGGTGTTGCCTCGCGACCACGCGGTGCCGAAGTGGAAGGCCTCCTTGAAACGGCCGTGGACGGGCCCGACGGCGTGGAGGAGGGCGCGCAGGTAGCTGAGGGCGCCGTTAGCGGCCTCGGGCGAGCCCCCGTCGCGTGGACGGTTCGTGAAGTCGGGATGGACAATGATGGCATTCAAGAGGGCCAGGTGGTTGGGAGGCGGGCAGCAGACGGTGCCGGCGGTGGCATTACGGGCGTGGGGCGGCTGTTGCGCCGGGGGGCCGAGAGCGCCGGGGGACCAGAGCCCGTTCTGCAGCAAGCCGTTGAACAGGTTCAGAGCGGTGCCGTGCAGGTTCTCCTCGAGGTATATCTGGCAGTACTGCCGCAGTTCGCGCGGCAGCTGGCTCGCCTTGCGATACGGGGCGTCGGGCTCGTCGTCGCCGGGGCTGCTAATGTCGGTGGTTTCGAGGCCGGGGTTGGTCTGCGGCGAGGCGGTAGCGGTCATGAAGGAGGCCGGCGACGAGAGCGGCGACGACGACTCGGATGCAGGCAGCGGAGGCGGCATCGTGGCCGGTTGGAGCGTTGCGGTATCCGTGTCGCGGCTCGGCGCGGTCAGAGGAACGCGTGCGAGGTACGTGAAGTCGCGGGATCGTGTGGGTTGTCCATTTATTCTAGGTCCCCATGCCTCGGTTTGCCTGTGCGTGGAACCCGTGTTGCCCATCCACGTCCGCGGGGAGGCACTTAAAGTTAGCGCGTTAGTGGGGGGGGGGGGACCCTTGCCGGACTGTGGCGTCAGCGCGTGCCTGGTGGGTCCACAGCCTCGAGACAGCGGGCATCCAGTCCATAGCGTGGGGTGGAGATCAGTACCGTGGCAGCACGTATGGCTCCCGAGACAATATCTGGGTTGAGTGTAATAGTACCCAAAGCTGCCACGGCATCTCCTTATCCCGCACTGGAGGGACAAACTTTGGTCATGGGGCGGTTCGCCTCACCTTCCGACGTAGAGATCCATCGGCGGCCTGCGCATCGGGACCTGCCCATCCTCTTGGGATTCTGGCCTAGAGGTTTTGGCTGTCGTCCCTCTGCCCCGAAGCAAAATCCTTGGTGGGGAAAAGGCTCAAGATGTCTCATAGGCCAGGGGAAAGCACGCTGCAGCATGTCGCTTTACACGCGTGCATGCGTTCGTTTCCTGCTTCCATGGAGCCAACCTATCTGCCGGGTCTTCTTCATCTTACTGCGCGCGTGACCGGGCGCCACGAGGGCGATGGCCCCGCCCGGGGAAAAGATGGCGGCATGTTTCTACGACACGACATAAGGAGCAAAGGGACTTTGAGTCGGATGGACGAGTACAAGAGGGGAACTCCTGATTCGGGCTTTGACACGTTTCTGGGCGGCAATGGCTTTGGCGAGATGCGTCTCTTTCCATTCCGAGCACAAAGGGGGTAGAGCGAGGGGAAAGTCGATGCATCTTCCCCGTAGGAGGCGGAGGGAGACCTGGGGATGGGGTTGGGGAGTTGTTGGTTGGCTGTCCGGCACTGTGGATTCACCGCGGAGTCCCTCCCGCTTGTGAATGTCGGACGGACCGGAGGAGAAAGGGGTGTCAGACTCACCCAATGCCTTCTCTTGGGTGGCACCACTGCCAGCCGGAGAAGCTTGGATCGGCCGTCGGTAGTGTTGAGGTCCAAAAGCCGACCTCTCTCCTGCGCCGGCCAAATGGTGTGCGGGGGAGGGGGCAGCATCAAATGGACGAGGACCTGTCAAACACGACTGAGGTATACTACATGACACGAGGACGGGTTCATCGAGAAGGTCAAACACGATCCCGGCCAGCTCGTCCCCGTAGGAGAAAGGCGAGCGGGCTGGCGCATTTACGACGTGCGTATGTACATAAAACCAAATCGGATCGGCCATGACAGACTCTCCGCCGCACAGTCTCGCACCTTCTATGCTTGCGCTGTCTGAAATGCCCAGCCGTTCCTGGCAGTTTTCGTCTCGGTCCTAGAGGTATCGCTGCCCTTTCCAGAACATGAAAAACTCGGCCGGGAAGACCATGACTTCGGGGCCTACATCATCACAGCCAGAAAAGCGCAGGCCAGCAGCCCGCCCGAAAAGCCCCGCAAGGAGGCGGCTCCCGAAGTGGGGACGACTTGAGAAGGTGCGGCCGAAGGGTTGGCAGCCGGAGCGTTGGGCGACGGGAACGAGGTGGCGCCCGCGGGCGGTACCATCGGCGCGGCACCGGGGGCTGTCAGGATACCGCCACCCATGTCGGTGGGACTGGGGCGCTTGGGTGTGCCGGTGGCCATCAGCAGCGTCGTCATGGTCAGGTCCGTGAGGGTGGCGGGGATGACAATATCGGTCCGGGAATCCATGGAGATGGAGTAGGTGGAAGCGCCACCAAGGGACAGCACGCTGGTGCTTCCCGTGAGCGCGATGCTGGCGGACGTGGTCGTCGGTTGGGAGATGGAGGTCACTGAGATCAGCGGAGATTTGGCAGTAGTCGAGTTGGTGGAAAATGGGGGCAGCTGAGCCGGGCCGGAGCCGGTGGGAGCGCTCGGGGGTCGGGCGGCAGAGGCGGTGGTAGAAATTGCAGGGCGGGCGGCTGTCGACGAGGGGGGGGTCACGTCTTTGGCGTTCAACCACGGTGCCAGGACACACTGCGTCATCAGTTGGCTGTCGACGAATTGGCCGCCCTGCTTCGACGGGGTGAGGCTGAGGACGTAGGAGGACGAGAAGCTTCCGGCGGCCCAAGCCACGAAGCCCACAAAGACATCGGCATTGGCATTGATAAAGGTGTTCTGCGCACAGAAGGCCGTCATACACTGAGGATAGGGTCAGCTCGATTCGCGCACAGTCGGTCCCCGCAGTCCTTACCGAGGCAGCGTTGGAGGCGCCGCTCTCGCTGATCAAGCCCTGGCGGCCGTTCTCACGCAGGAAGGCGGCGACGGTGCCCAAAGCGTCGATGTTGTCGGTCACGCACTCGGCGTGGGTGCCCGAGTTGTCCTCGTCCAGGTACTTGTGGATGTCGAGAACGAGGTTGGCAGTAGTGCCGTCGGGGTTCTGGATGCCCATCAGGGCGGCGGCCGAACCGCTCGAGACCAGCGTGGCGGCGCTGTCAAAGTTGGTTCCCGGGAGGAGGATCATCTGCGACGCGGCGCCGGCCTGGCGGATGGCGGTGACGACCTTCTGGCATGTTTGCGCCCAGAGGGTGACGTCCAGGTCGTGGGGCTCATTCATCAGCTCGAAGACGATCTTGTCATTCTTGGCGTATTTGGTAGCGAGCTGGGCCCAGAGGCTGACGAACTGGTCATCCGTCGGGCCGCCCTGGCCAATGATGCCCCCGTTCCATCGCGCAAAGTTGTGGATGTCGATCATGCAGTGGGCGCCGGTGCTCAGACAGGCCTGTAATAAGAAAGAAAAAAAATCAAAAAAAAAGTACTAAAAATAAATATACCAAATTAAATAAATAAAAAAGTATAAAATAAAGTAAAGGTAAGTAATACACTGTACCAGCTGGTCGTATTTCCCCAGGTTGCCCGCATCGAGGGGCCCGCCCAGCTGGTTGTTGACGAGAAACTGCCAGGAAATCGCTAGAGGGTCTTGGTCAGCTTTGTCGGCTCGTCTCGAGGCCTGGCGCCCTGCCACCGCCGTGGCGGGGAGGCCTAGGGACCAACATACGGAGCCTCATTAGGTTCATCCCGTCGCCAGCGACGAAGTGTTTCATCTGGGCAGCGCCATCGCCCGGCAGTTGAGTCGAGGATAACGGACAAGTGCCCTAGCCACAAGTTAACGAAGAGACCCAGCAGCCGGTAGGTCCGTGTTGGTTCTCCCTACATACATCAATTTGGCAGCCGAAATCCCCACCGGCAATGGCAACCCCCTAGGACAATGCAGATCAGTGTCAGCCCACCCGCGCAACCCATGGGCCGCGGCCATACGACGAGGAGCCGGCCTACCAAAAATGGGACCCTGGCCAGCGCGATCGGCACCGAGGCCAGCAGCACCAGGTTGCGGAAAAACATGGTCAACACGGGGGAAAGAGCGAAGCGAAACGAAAAAGACAGGTGGGAAAGTGCGGATTCCGGCAAGGATCACAACGCACGGGGGGGGAGGAACGAACGAAAAGAGCGCCTGGCGAAGGGACAAACGAATGGCAAAAAGCAGGGCGAAAGGCAAAAGGAGCGGGCGACGACGGGCGTCGGCAGCGGCGCTCTCGGGGGTCGTACATATGAAGTCCCCGTTTCGCGGGCGCGCAGCAGCGGCGGCGGCCAGGGGGGACGTCTAGACCGTTGACGGGCCAGGCCAATAGACAAGGCGAATCGGGGTGTGACGGGGGGCGGGGGGGGTTTCAGACGCACCGAGTCTCAGAATCAGTGCTGCGCCTGGACCCCCGCCTATGCAGGCCAGCGCTGGTGACAGGCGACAGGTCAGGCTAACCTGGTGGGCTGGGAGCAGAGCTGAGAGCTGAGCTGAGCTCTGTGGGCAGGCGAGAGGGACGCCATCAGACGGTCCCAGGAGACACACGAACGAATCGCCGCCGCTGGGCCTGGTGGCCCGAAAGCCTAAGCCTGGGGCCACGACGATCCGGGCCTACGGGTGGGCCAGGCGGGCGGGCTCGCGAGCTGAAGAGAAGGCATCATCTGTGGATGCGCTAGGGAGGAAAGAGGCGAGTCCAGCGCCAAGCCGCGCCCTTGTCTCACCTCGTCGCGCCGCTTCCGACGGGCTGGTTCCATCCCCCCGCCCCTGCCGCCGCTGTGCATGCGACCAGACGGCGTGGGCTGGAGCCATCCGACCCAATGGGACGACGCACGGAACGGAAGAAGAATCCAGCATCGACTGATCGTCCCTGGGTTGCTCCTCCACGGCCGCGGCCACCGGCACCGACCACCGAAAGACCACCCGTGGCCACCTCCAGCCAGCTAGAGAGCCGACGCCAGCCCGTCTCTTCTCTCGCGCCGCCGGCTCGGTCCACAGCCCGCCCGCCGACTCCTCCGCTCCGCTCGACCGTCCTGTCGACCCGACTCGTGTGGTGGCCGCGAGTCTCAGCCCCTCTCCCGGGTGCATCCATTCCGCCCCCCCTCCTGCATCCATTCCGCCCCCCCTCCTGCGGCCGTCCCGCCCCCCCTCCACAGTATGTCTGGCTTCCGCATCGCCAGACAGGCCCTGTCGGCTTCACGGCGGCGGCTCGCCACGCGCCCGGGCGCTCGCGGGTACCACGACGGAAGCCGGGACTTCGGGGGCTACGTCGACCCGAGCCAGTTGCCGCCCGTCCGCATCCTGCGCCCCGCCCTGGTGTGCTTGGGCACCACCGCCGCCATCTACCTGGGGTGCGCCGCCTACGAGGTGCGCCAGGATGCCGCCCGCGCTGCGCCCGCGCGCTCCGGGGGTGGCGTCTGGCCGCGCGGGTCCGCCCCCCTCGGCTACGACGAGCTGGAAAGCCGCAAGGCCCGGGCCCGGCTGCGCGACGCGTTCCCCGGCAGCGCGCCGCAGCGCTCGCCGTGGCTGGCCGGCCTGCACGAGCCCGTCGTGGCCGCGCTCGGCCTCAACGCGGCCAGCTACCTGGCCTCGGTGGCGTCGCCGCGCGCCGCCCACTTCCTCAGCCACGTGCCCTTCGACGGCCGCAACTACACGCTGCTGACGAGCACCTTTGGCCACTTCGGCCCCCTGCACCTCGCCGTCAACATGTACGCCGTGCTCCAGTTCGCCCCCATCGTCATGCAGACGCCGCAGTTCGACCACAGCAACAGCCACGCCGTCGCCTTCTACCTCGGCGCCGGCACCTCCGCCACCCTGGGCGAGCAGGTGGCCGCGCGCCTCGGCAACCCGCTGCGGCAGCTCGCGGCCTCGCGCGGCGCCAGCGGCGCCGTCTTCGCTCTCGTCAGCGCCTTGGCCATGAGCGAGCCCGACCGCGTCTTCGGTTTCCTGTTCGTGCCGGGCGTCCGGTTCACGGCGGAGCAGTTCCTCGGCGGCCTGACGGCTTTTGAGCTGGCGGGCTTGGTCTGGGGCATTCCGTTTCTTCCCTTCCTGGGCCACGCCGCCCATCTCACGGGGCTGGCCACAGGCGCGGCATACGTGTATTTTGACGGCAAGAAACGGCTGTGGCAGCCCACGCGCCGGTTTGCCTTTAACCAGATGCGGCGGCTGGGCATGGTCTAGAGAGGTCTGTAGCCAGTAATGATGCACATTATTGCCCTCCTATCCGCCCAGCACGAGCGAGAGAGGCCGGCGAGATGCTCCCGGGACAGTGATCGGCTTCTTGGTAGAGGCGAGGCCGCAGTTGCGTCTAGCCCGCCCCGGGCGTGTTGTTATTGTCCGTCTTCCCAACGCGTTACGCGCTAGCAGACACGGAGCTTTCGTCTCACACGGCAGATATCACCAGCAACGCGTACCACCGGCCCCTCCAGGCCTGGCCTACACAAAGCGTCCCCGTCTTCCCCATAGCGTCTAGATGTGGCCCAGGGCGTGCGGCTTCTTTACGCAACGGCAGCGGTACGCTCGCGAGCTGGCCCCGGTGCAGACCTCCCAGATAGCCAGAAACGCCTTTGGCAGCCCGAACCGCGACGCCAAACGGGCCGCGGGAGTCGCTACCAGGCTGGATTTGGGACACTAGCCCGAAGAGACCTCCAAAGTACCCACACTCTATTGCCCAAAGGTTTACGTACAACCGATTCCGGTTTCCTATCTAGCACTAGGACTCCCCCCAGCAGGCAGTTATATACGTCTCTTTCGCCCCCGCGGTCCCCTCACCTCCTCAGTCGCAGCACGGCCCAGCCGGCCAGGCGGTAGCCGGCGATGATGGCGAGCATGATGCCGACGTTGCGGCCGAGGTGGCGGCCGTCGTCGTAGCCCAGCGTGTCAAGCACGGCGGCGCCGTCGATCTGGCACTTGTCGGCGAGCACGCTGTCGTACATGCAGCGGCAGGCGCGGCCGCACTCGTACACGCGGCCGCCGAGCTCGTTGGCGAGCATGCCGCCGAAAACCCAGGCCTGGTAGTCCCAGTAGTGGAAGGCGTAGGTGTAAAAGACGTTGAGGGCGGCGGGGGCGACGAGGAAGCCGCCGGCGCCCATCCACAGGCCGTTGGCAAAAGCCACGACGGCCAGCGCGCCGACGAAGGAGGGCGCCAGCGCCGCCGCCACGAGCACCACGAGCGACTCGGCCGCCAGCAGGTCCAAGAACAGCCACAGCAGGTACGTCAGGAAGGCGGCCGCCGTCAACCGCAAGTCCATCAAGAAGTAGGTAATGAGCGAGAAGAGGAGGGAAATCAGGACTGCGGCCCGAAAAGTTAGCGGCGGCGGGGGGTGCGTCTTGGTTAGAGCATAGGGCGGGGGGGAAAAAACGTACAGAGGTACGGCACGCCGACAAGGAAGTTGGACAGCATGAGGGCCGTGGCGCCATACAGGCCGTTGCGGTGTTCCTTGACATACTGCTGGCGGTCCTCGATGAAGGCGGGGACGTAGGCGACGGCCATGAAGGACATAAAGGCCGAGCCGAAGAACTGTACGAGGGTCAGCGCTGTTCAAGTAGACGGGGGCATGATCCGTTCCCACGCACCAGGCCGTTGATGACAGGCTGGATGGACGACTGGTCCGTGTCGAGCCGCAGCCAGATGGTGCCCATCATGAGGGCGAGGCCAAAGTACATGGCGACGCGCACGCCGTAGGCCACGACGTCGCGGTAGCTCTTGAGGAAAGACCGGTGCAGCAGCGCCAGCACGACCCGGCCGAACCCGGGCGCCCGCCTCATCTCGGCGTCGCCGAGGAGCGCCGGCGCGTGGCCTTTCTTCGCCGCCGCGTCGACCTCGGTCTGGATGCCGGCCCGAAGCGCGTCGGCGGCCGCGGACCGCGCCCAGGCGCCCTGCAGCTCGGCGAGCTCGTCGTCGGCCGCGTCGCGGTCGATGGAAAAGTCGGAGGCCACCGTGTCCAGCAGAAACTCGGCCGTATTGGTCAGCGGCGGCACGGGGCGGCCCTGGGCGGCGTAGTAGTCGGCGACGGCGGCGACGGGCCCAAAGTAGCAGGGGCGGCCCTGCGCGAGGAGCAGGAGGCGATCGAAGAGGCCAAAAGTCGCGGCCGAGGGCTGGTGGATGCTGGCAATGACGATGAGACGGTGGCGCTGGGCGACGCGACGCAGATGGGCGACGACCTCGCGGCTGGCGTGCGCGTCGAGCCCGCTGGTCGGCTCGTCCAGGAATAGCACCCGCGGGCCCGTGATCAGCTGGCTAGCCACGCCCACACGCCGCTTCTGTCCTCCGCTCAGCCCGCGCCGCAGCGGGGTGCCGATCAGCGTGTGCGCCTGGTCGCGCAACCCGAGGGCCTCGAGCAGATCATCGACGCGCTCCTTGCGCGCCGCGGCCGAAAGAGCGCTGCCAGGGGGGCAGCATCAGCACACAGTCGCGCGCCATCCAAGGAAAAGAGGTCTCGGAAGGGGCCCGTACCTGGGACACGTCGCTAGACGCGAGGCAAAGTGCAGCGTCTCGGCGACGGTGAGCGAACCGATGAGGGCGTCCTCCTGTTCCACAAAACAGGACATCTCCCGAAACTGGGCCAGGGGGATTTCGGCGCCGTTCACCCGCACGGAGCCCGTGATTGTCTTGCCGCGCATCGGACGCTGGGCGAGCACGTCAAGCAGCGTCGTCTTACCGGACCCTGAAGGCCCCATGAGAGCGCAAAGCTGGCCTGCACGATGGGCTTCATGTTAGCCCCCGGGCCTGACACACACACCGCTGTTGTGGGAAAGTCCTTACCGGCTTCGACGTAGCCATCGACTCTCTCCACGATATTCCGGGGCTCCTGCGTCTTCCGGTCCTTCACCGTGACCGTAATGTCGCGCCACGCGATGCTGTGTACCGACGTGTTGAAAAGTTGTGCGTCCGCGTTGATGCCTGGCTCCAGATCCACTACTGAAGCATGCTTGAGTGCTCTCGGCTCGTCCATTGCGTCCTGCGAGAGATCCGTGACAGCAGGCCGGGCGAGAGAAGCCTTGGAGACGAGGGATACAATGCGGGGAACGAGTATGGGTGAAGACGGAGAAATGGCGCGATAGAGTTGTCACAACCGGGGGGGGAGGGGGGTCACGCCTCTATAACCACTGCCCGGGTTCCTGCACATTTGACAGCTACGCCTCTTTTTCGCCCCGTCCCTCATGTCTTAGACGGCGACCAGACGCACAGCGTGATGCCAAGCAGCAAACGTTGGCAATAGAGGCAGGCAACGGCTGCTGGCTCAGCCTTATCCGCGACCAGGGGACAGTCAGCTGCCAATAGCCTCTTCCGGGATCCTCATTCATTCGTGCGAGTGCGCTCGTCCGGCACACCCCAAGCACGGGGCTCGGCTGCACCGTCGGGTGTTCGCCGGGTACTTGGCCGGTTCAGGCGTCCCGAGGCCCGCAGTCCCCGCTGGGGGTGTTCAGCTTGCAACAACTCGGGCCTCACCGATGAACGCCAGCAGTCCCCGGAGGGGGGGGGCTCCAAAACGAGGATGAGGTCAGCAAAGCGAGCACGAAAGGGCCAATGGGAGAGGGGGCTGGGCTGTCCGCTGACACCCGCCCACCGCCAGGTGGAGGAGGGGTAGGAATCGCCTGCTAGGCACTTAGCGTCGAACAGCGTGGGTGGGAAATAGGGTACACACGAGCTGGGCGAGGCTAGACAGGACGGCAGAGAAGGCGGGGGTTGCGCCCATCACCGCGAGTCGCCCCCTCCTCTCGTCCCGTCCAGCGGTAGCTTGCTTTGCTGATCTGGCCTGGGGACTCGGCCAGCATGTCCGTCGGATCAGGGGGGTGGAGAGACGTCAAACTACCCAGGGCTGCATCCTGGTCAGCCATGTGTGGAAGCAGCCCGGCAGGTTGATCGGCGGCGAACCAGAGGGTGGGGGGTGGCGTGGTTTGGCTCACGCCATCTCAGCGAGCAAATCTCCCACGGGGCGGGACGGACATCTCTGGGTCTCGGCCAAGCGGTGGTGTCGCGACAAGGGTTTCTGGTCGCCGGGTCGCCGGGGAGAAGAGGGGGCGGAGATCCCGCCCCCCCCAGGGCTCGGCGATCTCGGGGACGTCCAGGTGGTGCGATTCGGCTGACGATCGATGGGGTTTTGGCTCCACCACCACCACCACCACCACCAGCTTCGCCCGCACACCTCAGCCTGGAAGACGACGACTCGACGCGCCCCCAAAGGGCCGTCAGCACGAGCCCCAGACGAGCCACCACCGAAAAGCGCAGGGCATGCAGGTCAGACGGGCATCTTCAGCCGCAGTCTCGCACCCGGGGACCACCACAGGATGCCCAGATCCCTGCGTACGGGCCGCCTGGGTCCCTTCGTCGGTGTGCAGTAGTAAGACGGCGGTGTCCACCCGCTGGTGTGGTCGCCGACTACGCACGAAGCAACAAATGGAGACCGTCGCAATAGGGACGGCCGGCCCAGCCAATCGCGACGCGCCCCCCCTGTCCAGCCGCACGCGCACGTCGCGCAGGAAAATGGTAGCTGGAGCCCACGAAGGGCCTGTCGGACCTCCTCCCCCCCACGGTTTCCCGACGCACTGATTGGCTCTCGGTAGATGTGCAGAAGGAACCCCGAATCGTAGCAGCCAGGTGGATGTCTTATATAACTCAAGGTATGCCCGCCGTAAACGAAGTGCGCAAAAGAATTACAGAAAAGCGTATCGATGCCCTTCCCGCAAGAAGAAATGCCCAGGCGAAACCCCTGAAATCACTAGGCCCATGCGCCAATTGATACGCATGCGACTCGGGTATAGGTGAGAACATGTATAAACATCAGAGCCCCCCCGCGCGTCGCCATGCAGTTGAAAAGATCCGGAACCATTACTGACGCTCCGCCCATTCCAGCGCCGGGTGCGGACAAGGGGCGAGCACACACCGTGTTCGGCAGCGCCTGGGGAGGGAACCCGGGGCTTACGGGTCGGGCTGGAGCATGATGTTGATGTCGCTCATGATGCTCTCGTCCGAGGCCACGCTGGCCACGATCTCCTCCTGCGTGAACCCGACCCACATGGACCCGTTGGACCGCTGCGCCCTCTTGGAGCGGTAGATCTCCTGCGCCACGCCCTTAACCTGGCCCGCCGCCCGCCCGGCTGCCTTCCAGACGGAGCTCAGCCGGTTCAGCGCGCCAATGTTGAGGCGGATCTGCTGCCGCAGGTCATCGTCGTCCTGCAGCACGTATAGTGCCCACTTGCTCAGGTGGACGATGGAGGACAGCGTCAGGACGCAAGTGAAAAAGTGCGTGTGACACGTGATGGGCACGGCGTACGTCACCATCTTGCTGATGGCACAGGACGCCGTGATGATGTGCTTCGTGTGCGCGTTAAAGTTCTCGCCACTCCGGACCATCTGGTAGGGCGCGCACGCCGTCACATCGCGGGCTGGCGACGAGTCCAGTTGCGAATGCGGCTGGTGCAAAATAATGGAACAGCTACTCACGCCCCGTCGTCAGCATGCGAGTTCTGTCTCTTCCGGGACGCGGGGATACACGTACGCATGGTTGATCATGTGCGCCTGGAACATCATTTCGTCCAGCTGGCAGTCCTTGGTCAGACAGTCGCGTTTCGATGGAGGCAGATGCATCCGCCAGTTGGATAGAAGCGCTTCGATCTTGTCGACGTTCTGGTCGCCGGGAAAGACGCTTTCGGGCAAGCGCATCATGCGGCCGAGGTTGCGGATCGAGGCCACCCGGTAAGCAAAGGACGAAAACTCAATCTCGGCGTCACTGAAGATTTGGTCCTCGAAATCCTCGAGGTACAGAGGCCGGGGGATGGTCTGCCGGGCCGGTCAGCTATATGCCCATCGAGCGATGGAGACTGCCAAGTGCTTACCCCGGACAAGTACTGGTGCTCTTCGCACGGCAAACCGACGTCGGCGACGATATCAAAGAGAAGGAAATTGGTTTGCCGGTGGACGCCGGCAATCATGCCGTCCACGACAAACAGGTCCCACCACGTCCGCCGCAGGCTTTCCTCCAACAAGTGGTCGCCGTGGCTGTTATTAGCCGCGTACGCGCGTTGGTACAGCCCGATTTCAATGGCGATGCGCTCGGCGTCGGACAGAATGTCCCGCGCCCGGTCGTTCTCGCAGCTGCCGTCGAGGCCAATGATCAAGATGACCAGGGCCTGGACCAGGAAGCCGTCCTTCTCGACGTCCGGGGCGTACACGAGCCGCAGGGCTTCGTCGAGCATGGTGGCGCGGGACGGGCCGACGTCGAGGTAGAGCGACCCGGCCCAGCGTATGGCCGCGAGCAAGTGGTCGAGCCGCCGCTCCTTGGCCACCCGCAGGAGATGCGGCTTTGGGAGCACGGCCGGGTGGCCGGGGAAGAAATGGAAGTAGAACGAGTCGAGGCAAGTGTCGCCGGTGTGCTGGACCGGGACGGTCTGGTTCTGCTGGCTGTAGGCCGTCATGCCCATGCCGTTGACGAACGGCGGCGTCCGGTAGAGGTCGACGCCGCTGCCGTGCAGGCCCGGGGTGGCGACGAAGGGCGACATGGGCTCGGCCAGACCCAGGATGGGGTTGAAGCCGGCCATGGGGGGCGCCGGGGTGGCGGCCACGCCGGCACCGAGCAGCATGGGACAGCTGTCGTTGCCGCCGTCCACGGGGGGTGAGTCGGAGGCATGGCGCTTGTTAGGGTTCTGCGCCGTGTTCCTCCGGGGTCCCTTGTATCCGCGGCGGGAGGCGATGTACTGGCAGAAGGAGTCGCTGGCCTGGCAGCGCGAGCAGGGGGTCGCGCCGTCACATTTGAGGTGCTTGGACCGCTGGAGACGCGGGAATTAGTCTTCCCGGCAGGGCCACGGCGGGCTAAGCGCAAACTCACACAGGCCAGACACGCGGCCGGCACGCTCGCGGGGGCCGCGGCGCGCTGGTCGGTGGCCGGTGGCCCCGTGGCCGATGCCGCGGAGGCGAGGGGACGCGCAGCGTCGCCCGGGGCCGCGGGCTTGCCGTAGCTGCTCGCGCCGTTGGGGCTGGCGGCCGATGACGATGACGACGACGAAAGCGACGCCCGCTGCCGGGCGTCGGTGGCGTACGGCTCCATGAAGCTTTAGGTGGCGATGACGATGGGGGGAGGCAATGGGCGGTCGTCAGGGCCGTGGTGTGCGCATGCAGGGCGGCGGGTTCACAGCGGGACAGGCACGACTCATACAGCAGCAGGATTTAAGTATGTACTGAGGCAAGTGCTAAGGTTGGGACGGGGTGTCGAAATAAGCATGGGAGGGGCGGGAGGGGTTCGAGACGGTCCCGGTGCAAAGAACGGACGGCGCGCGGGGGGGAAGCCGCGCCAACGACAGGCGCAGGAGGGGAGAGTTGCTGGATGCAGAGGCAGGGCGGGCAGACGAGCAAGTACCGAAACGCCGACCTCCCGCGAGGAGCGACGGTTGAGGCAGGGAGGAAATGGGGGTGAAGGAGACGAAGCCCGCCCCGGCCAGGGGACCTGGCGAAGCCGATCCAATAGAAGGCGGCCTATCCTGGAGGAGGCATAGTGGCCGACGTTGGACAACGGCATTCGGGGTGGGCCGGTGGCTGTACTCCATTTTAGACTACGTCTTTTGGGGGGGTCGAGGTAGCCGCTGGACGAACGGCCACTTGGCCCGCGCCTGGGGATTCGCGGCCGGTGCGCAGAGCCCGTGGCTCTGAGCAGCAGCATGCACCCGCTGCTTCCTCGTCCGCGTGAGAGATGCCGTCGCCATCCTCCGTCTCTACGTCCCCGGGGCCTGGTCAAGCGAGCGTCGCTTTTCCTGGCCTGAATGGATGCAGGCGCCCCGGCCTCCGCTGCCCTGCCATGCTGCCCTGCCCTGACCTGGCGCGCGGATTGTCGCCCCCCCCTTCCGGCCCGCGCTGCGGCTGCGCCCTCCCCACGGCCGTCCCTTGTCATCAGGCTCGACTCTTCCTCTTCGCGACTAGACCGATAGGGCCGGGCTGGGCGTCGATCCTGGGAAGGCATTGCCGACATCGTCACTTGGTTCTGCGCTGCCTGCCTCGGCTGTCGCCCTCCCCCCCCCACCACGCCACGGCAAGCATGGTACGACTTTGAATTCGAAACCTTGGCCCGCTGCCCTGCCCGCTGCCCTGCCCTGCGCCGTCGACAACCCAAGTTATGGACTTGCGGAGCGTGCTGGTGCCTTGGACAGCCGTCTTGTATGATGCTCGCCAGGGACGCGTAGCGCAATCTCGCTAGGCCGCCCGACCAGTGGTAACTCGGCAGTATCGGGGGCTCTCGCTGCACGCCGGCACGATGGGGCCTTGCCGCCGGAATCCGCTCCGAGGGTAGGGCCGCCAGGGCTTCTGCCGACCAGGGCGGGGGGCTCGCGCCTCGGGATACGATTTGCTCGTCATCGTGCACACCTCTCTCCTTCAATTCCTGGTACAGCTCGAGTGGAGGCGAGCGGAGGAACCATGGGGCTCCATGCCCCCCAATACAACCATGCATCAGATAAGAGACTGCCAGGCCCACTTGGGGATGGCGGCAACATCAACCGCTAAACAGGGGTCCCTCAGTGTGTAAGCGAACCCGTGGCGGGAGGCATGTATGTAGTGCTGCACGAGAAGACGGCTCTCGTCATCGGTCACAATGCTGCCTGGCGTTCGCGGGACCCCAGAATGGCAGCCCAAATGTCCCCATTCAGCCGTATGGAGCTCGAATTCGATCCAGGGGGCGCGGATCATATGATGTGCGTTCCCGGTACCCACTGCCCTCGCCGTAAACACGATCGACGCGCACGGGCAGGAAGGGCGTCCTCTTTGCGCTCAACGCACCCAGGCTGTACGACACGCCCGAAACCACTCGTTCAGCTGGCTCCCTACCAAAGGAATACCGAAGGGAACGATCTCGTCTTCGCCATGGGGGGGGGGGGGGGGGGGGGAGGACCTGTGCGGCTGTCCCTCCCCCAAGACGAGACATTGGCACTCGCCGCCCGTCCGGGTCCCGGATGCCATACGTGCTTTGTCACGGCTTACCAAGACTTAAACTTCACTACCAAATGCCTTAAAGCCCCTCAAAGATTGCAGTTTCTCGGAGGACCCAGGAGGGGCCCCTGCTCATCGGGTCACTAAGGTACGGTGTGTAACGGCCACCTCCCGCCGCCTGATGGATCCGAGCTTGTGTCCGGCCGGTCGTCAAGGAGGGCCAACGTCCACCGAATGACCCTAGCCGGCAACTCGATGGCACGCGAACCCCTGCTAGTTACGGGCTTATGGGATATTGTTCTGGTTCGGGTATTTTACCCGGGGACTCCGAAACACCGGCCTGGCGAATGGAGAGTAATAATCCCCAGGAGAGCACGTCTTCACGGCTGGACCCAGGCCTTCCCCCGGCCGGGCTAAGACCCTGCAGCTTCATGTGGATTGGACGACAGAAGACGACCAGAATGCCGGTGCCCTACCCGATGTGACGAGCCGTTGGGCTGATGCTCGTCCATCATGTCCTCTTCGCTTCCCATTGGGCCACCTCTCCCAGCCCCTTTTGGGCACGGTTGGCAGCGGGCTTGCCTCCTGTCGAATGAACGGGCGCGCGCGGCTCCCAGCCTGGCGGGCGGCCACGTTGAGTCCCCAGCGCAGTCCCGCTCGCGCCCGGGGGATGGCTCTGGGCGAGCGGGATTTGGTGGTTCGCGAGAAACGAAGGGCCACGTCCGGCGTTTTCCATGTTTCACAGCGCGCGAGCGTCTCGGCACCGGTGCTGGACTTTGCTGTGACCCGTCCCCCGGCTTGCGAATGGCGCTTGACGACAAGTTGATGAATCTGCCCAACCTACCGCTAGTGTGCGTCGGGTGGTACGCTGTCCCGGCCGGGCTCGCCGGGAACGCCCGCCGCAAGTCGATCAGCTCGGGACGCACTCGTCAGCAGAGTGACGGGCTATGACGGCTAGCCGCGTTGCTACCCGGAACGTGGCTCGCTCGCCCACGAGGCGACCGGGCGGAACAAGTGCATTCATTCTGCATGGATTCGGAGGCCGGGCGGGCAGTACGGACGAAACGCTTACCGTGTTTCCTACATATCGCCTGCGGTTGTCCTTGGCAAGCTTGCGCATGCGGTCTGTCCGATAGCGCGCCAATAGAGTCTAGTGCTGCTGTTGCATAGATGCCATCTTGACGCGCCCTGCACCCTCCGCTACCCCCTCCGCGCCCGAGGCTCGCTAGGCTGGCGGGTGCGGTGCTTCTTTGCCAGACGGTGGGCGGGGAGAGGACGTGCCGCGTAACGCCCGTCTTCGCACGCGTCGAGCATCCGAGCTGCAGAGAGTGCTGCCGGTCGGCCAGACCCCCAACCAAGCGGCCAAGCCGAGAGTGACGAGAAAGGGCGCTCAGCCCAGGCGGGATGTGATAGGACAGGACCATCTGTTCCTTGTGTGGGTTGCGCGCCCCACGCTCGGCAAGCTTTGGCTGGGTCCCGACGCTGCTGGGAGCCAACCAGCGCCGCGCCGGCGGCAGACCAACACCCACTGGGCACCCGCGTTGCCGTGCTCGCGTGGCCTGGGCTCCCCTGGCCAGGCACCACAAAACAGTTGGTTTGGCGGCTCGTGATGTCATGTAGCATTGGCATACGGCCACGGCTCATCACCGTCTGGTCCGCCAGCATCGACGGATCGATGTATCCGCCGCTGTCCCTCCCCCCGGTTGTACCTTATGTGACCAGCCGGCCCTCCCCCCGCAAAGCCGCGGCGCGAGTGGTCAAGCTGGGTTTGTTTCATTCCACATCCGAACCGGCCTCCCGACCACACACACACACACACACACACACACACACACACACACACACACACATCCTCGCCGTCTTGCCCTACCCCGGCCAAGCCAACCCGGTCTCCATCCACGCTGCCACGGCAGATTCCCCCGGCGCGAATGCACCTCTAGCGCCGATTTCCGCGCCTCGGGGGCCTCCGACCTGACTCGCTTCTCTCATAGTCGCGGCCGGTACCATCTCGCTATTCAGAGACGCGCCCCCCCCCCCCCCCCCCTTGGGCGAATTTCGCCCGTTCCCACCCCGAAAGTCGCCCGCGACGCGCGCCCTCACTTCGCAGGGTCCGACGCTCCGTCGTGAGCAGCCATCACTTCCATGTCGCCCACTCTCGAGCTCGACAAGCCGCCCTCGGGCCCCATTCGCCGCCGTCCGTCCGAAGAGAGCATCCGTATCCACGACACCCAGATCGAAGACCAGACGGTGGCCCTGGTGAGGGATGCTGACGGCAACCTGGCGTATCCCGGCCCCGTTCCTCCCAATGTCCAATCACCCCTGCCACCTTCAGCCCCGGCGGAACCTGCTGGGCCGAGCACGGAGCCCGATCCGGCGCCCGTACCCCACAAGACCCGGACCGAGCCGCTGGCCACGGACCGTCCGTCCATCGAGGGCAAGCGAAAGTTTGTGACGGAGGCGCCGCGCAGGACGGCCCACCGCGTGTCCACCTTCCCCCTTCTCCAACGCGCCGGCACGAATGTGTCGGCGCTCAACCGGCGATTTTCTGGCAATGCCGACGACCTCTCGAGCTCGTCGTCCGATAGTGAAGACGATGAGCCCCGCGGCGTGGCGGCTCCCGCGGCCGCGGCCAAGGAGGACCGGAGGCGGAGTGATGACCAGTACCGGCGGTTCCGGGTGGGCAACGACAAGTACAACACCAAGGGAAAAGTGAAGAGGGACGGACGCCTGAACATCACGGTCAACGACACGAGCAACACGGGCTACCTGGCCAAGGCGCTGGGTGCCGCCGCCAAGAAGGTGGTCCCCAATGCGCGCCAGTCGGGGGAGCATGCGCACGACGTCTCGCCGTCGCGTCTCTCGACGTCTTCGACCGCGGCCGAGGAGATTCCGAACCTGCCGCGGCTGAACATTGTCATCATGGTCATCGGGTCCCGCGGCGACGCCCAGCCGTTCCTCAAGATTGGCAAGGTCCTCAAGGAAGAATACGGCCACCGCGTCCGCATCGCCACCCATCCGGCCTTTCGCGACTTTGTCGAGAAGGACTCGGGCCTCGAGTTCTTCTCCGTGGGCGGCGACCCCTCCGAACTGATGGCCTTCATGGTCAAGAACCCCGGCATGATACCTAAGCTCGAGACGGTCAAGGCGGGCGACATTGGCCGCCGGCGCGCCGCCATGGCCGAGATGTTTGACGGGTTCTGGAGGGCCTGCATCAACGCCACCGACAACGAGAAGGACGTGCGCAACCTGAAGATGATGGGGGACAGGGCCCCCTTTGTGGCCGACGCCATCATCGCGAACCCGCCCAGCTTTGCCCACATCCACTGTGCGGAAGCCCTGGGGGTGCCCTTGCATCTCATGTTCACCTTTCCGTACACGCCCACCCAGGCCTTTCCCCATCCGCTGGCCAGCATCAAAAAATCCAACGTGGACCCCCAGTATACCAACTTCATCTCCTACCCCCTTGTGGAGATGATGGTGTGGCAGGGCCTCGGGGATCTCGTCAACGACTTCCGCACCAACACGCTCCGCCTCGACCCCGTCTCGACCCTCTGGGCGCCCGGCTCGACCTACCGCCTCCACGTGCCTTTCACCTACCTGTGGAGTCCTGGGCTCGTGCCCAAGCCGGCGGACTGGGGGCCTGAAATCGACGTCTCGGGCTTCACCTTCCTCGACCTGGCCTCGACCTTCCAGCCGCCGCAGGATCTGGTCGAGTTCCTAGACGGCGGCGAGACCCCCATCTATATTGGTTTTGGATCCATCGTCGTGGACGACGCCGACAAGTTCACCGAGATGATCTTCGAGGCCGTGGGGAAGGCCGGCGTCCGCGCTCTGGTTTCCAAGGGCTGGGGCGGTCTCGGCGGCGAGAACGTCCCCGACAACATCTTCATGCTCGAGAACACGCCCCACGACTGGCTTTTCCCGCGGGTCCGGGCCTGCGTGATCCACGGCGGCGCCGGCACGACGGCCATTGCGCTCAAGTGCGCCAAGCCCACCATGGTCGTGCCCTTCTTCGGCGACCAGCATTTCTGGGGCTCCGTGATTGGCAGCGCCGGGGCCGGTCCCGAAGCCGTGCCGTACAAGAACCTTAGCGCGGACAAACTCGCCGAGGGCATCAAGTACTGCCTGACAGAGGAGGCGCGGACGGCAGTGAAGAAGATTGCGGCGAGCATCGAGGCCGAAGGCGACGGCGCCCACAATGCCGTCCGTTCGTTCCATCGGCATCTGACATGGAATGGCGAAAGGTCGATGCGCTGCTCCCTCCTCCCGGACCACGTGGCCGTCTGGGTCATCAAGAACACGAGTGTCAAGCTGAGTGCCGTGGCCGCCGACATTCTGGTAGAGAAAGGTCTGCTCTCCTGGCGCCGGATGCGCCTTGTGCGCCACAAGGAATGGAACGACTTTGAAGGGCCAGGGGAGCCGGTCACGGGTATTGCCGGCGCCCTGGGTGGCACGATTGGGAATTTCTTTGGGGGCGTTGGCAGTGTCCCGTCGCGCATCGCCAAGACGTCCAACAAGCGTACCGAACGCAAGAAGCGAAGGGAGTCGCGGCGTCGGCAAAAGCAGCAATCGAAGCAGAAGGCTCCCGCCCCCAAAACGCCCAAGCCCGAGGGACCCAAAACGCCCGCGGTGGATGGTGCCTCAGGCTACCCCTTTCCTCGGGCGAACGGCATCGAAGCCCAGGATCAACAGCCTGGCCCCCCGTCCCACGGGGCGGAGGCCAAAGGCCGGCAGGACGTCCCCGAGGCCGCCACCGTCGATACCCAAGATAAACAGCCCGGGGCGCAGCCTGCGAGGCCAGCGGTGGCGACGCAGGTTACCAGCAACTCGATCCTCACCGCCACCACCCCCGGCGACGAGAACGCGGCCGAGGAGTACGTCCACGAGGCCTCGAAAGGGCTCGAGAAGTCGGGAAAGGCGCTGGCCAAGGCCCCCGTCGACCTGGCCATGGCCATCGCCCAAGGTTTCCACAACGCGCCGCGGCTGTACGGCGACAGCACGGTGCGGCGCCCGCCCCGCGTCACGGGCATCAAGTCGGGCTTGCGCGCGGCCGGGTCCGAGTTCGCCCTCGGCATCTACGATGGCGTTACCGGCATCGTGCGGCTGCCCTACCAGGGCGCCAAGGAAGATGGGGTCCGCGGTGCCGTTGCCGGCGTGGCCATGGGTCTCGGCGGCTTTGTGCTGAAGGACATCTCGGCCATCGTGTCGCCGTTTGGCTACACGCTCAAGGGCATCGCCAAGCAGGCCGAACGGCGCCACCAGCCCATCATGTTTGTGCGCCGCGCGCGCATCGTGCAGGCCCAGCGGGAGTTGCACAGGCTCACGGAAGAGGAGCGCAAGGCCGTCACGGCGGAGACGTACAAGGGCTTCGACATCTTCCGGCAGCTGGGCGAGCTCATCATGCATGAGAACAGCAAGAGCGGGCTCTTGGGCCGGCTCGAGCGCCGTGGCGGCAAGCACGGCAAGAAGGGCAAGCAGCTCGGCAAATGGGGCAGGGGCTCGGCGTTTGAGAGCGTCGAGCTGGCGCAGAAGGCCATCGCGGCGGTCAAGAAGGGCGAGAGCGTCAACATTGTCCTCGGCAAGAGCCGCAAGAGCATGGACATGCGCAAGAGCGGCGACCGCAGGCGCCTCGAGGAAGAGAAGGACGTCGCCCACGAGGTGGGCGCCCAGGCCGACCGCAAGGCCTCCCAGGCCCTCGGCGAGGACATGGAGACCCGCACCCTGCCGCCCAAGGCCCAGGAACTCGACCCCGAGACCGTCTAACCCCCACCGCCGCCCCTAGTTCCGGTACCAGCTCGGTTCGCCGTGGCAGCAGCATTACCGCCAGGGCCGCGCGGGGCACCCACGCATACGTCTATGCGCTTTACTTTGCTCCCGGGGAGGGTTGGCTGTTTCGAGACGGCGAGTACCGCGGCATATGTATTTCTGTACCCGTCAGTTTGTCATGCCTTTTGCTGAGCACGGCGCCTTCGGCTGCTTCTTCTTCTTCTTTTTTTTTCTTCTTTTCCTTCCTTTTCGCTTTCGAAGCGCCGCCGTACTCGCAAACCCGGGGTGTATGTGGGTGTGGGTGTGGGTGTGTGGGTGGGGGTGGGAGGATGAACAGACCCGGGCGATTCGACACAAGGCCGCATGGATACCCCCTTAGATAGTAATGTTTCAATATCTAATGCCTCGGAGGGGACCCGGGGCCCGTAGGCCGGCCATGCCGGTTTCGTGGGTGAAGCTGCCGCCGCCGCTGCCAGGCCGTTCCGGGGCGGCGAGCTTCATGCTCGCCCGCCCTGCGTGCGATTCCCCCCCCGCTCTGTCCGGGGGGCCGGGTCCGCCCGGATGCTCGGAGAGGAGGGAACGAGGCATCGGCAGAGGGAGACGGGGGGCGGGGCGTGGTTCATAGAGAAGGGGGGGGGTGGCTCACCGAGGCCCGCTGGCGGAGGGAGGACGGAATCGGCGGACCGGGTGCCCAGGCCGCGCGGCTACGTACTGACTGCAATGGATGCCGAGACCTGAACGTCGTGGCTACCCGCGCGGGAAACCCTGGGCAATGCGCCTGCTAGCACACAGGCGGCGTTGTCACATTGGTCCGAGAAAAACGGGGCAAGGGATTGCTCATCAGTCTTGTTGGTATTCTTGGTCCTGCCTCCATGGCCTTCCCAGCGCATCCAATCCATCAAGATCCAGCTCCTCCTTGCTCGCCACCTGCGGCCGTCCTCGGGTATCGACGCCTCTCTAGAGGGGGGTGGACTTGAGTCGTTGCGCCAACATGGCCATCTCCATCTTCTCGGCCTCGCCCAGGTCGGGCAGGTCCTGCAGCTTCTCGGCGCCCATTACCAGCGGTTCCACGAAGCGCTGCTCCACGGCCAGGCCCATGCCCTTGGGCACGAGATCCTTCAGCCGCGAGAACAGGAAGTAGCCAAAGTTGGCAACCTGGAGCAGGAACAGGCCGTTCTGGGCCCAGTGGTCCAGCATCTCCGACGGACTGAAGTCCCGGATCGACAGCATGTCGGGAAAAATGAAATACTGCAGGTGGTCAATCACGTCGGGCGACGAGAAGCGGTTGGTGGTGCCGCTTTCCTGGGCTGCCAGAAGTTCCTCCTTGAGCCAGGTCACCGCGCAGGCCTTCAGCGAGGCGAACATGCAGTTCTCCAGCAGGTCCTCGAGGATTTCCAGTCGGTTTTGGTCGTCGGGGTCGGCGTGGAGGATGCTGCCGGAAAACGCCGTCGCCGCATTGCGCACTTGGATATCGGGGTGGAAGACGGCAATGAGGGTCAGGTGATGGTGGTAGGCCATGAAAGTGGTCTCCTCCGTGGCCGAAATCTGCTGCCTTTTTTGCAGCCCGAGCCCGATGGCGAGCAGCGCGTCGGCGATGCCCGCGTTCTCGGTGATCTCGGCCTGCGGCTCGGCGCCCAGGAAGCGCTCCAGCAGGGTGACATGGTCGGGGAAGATGTGCATGTCCGGCGTGGGCGCGTCCGACTCGAACACCTCGGCCGAAAAGATCCAGTAGGCGATGAGCGCTGCGACGCCGCCGGGCGAGAGCCGGATCTCCTCGGCCTCGTTGAAGTCCTCAAAGTTGCTCAGGACGTCGATGCCGCTCGGGTACTCGTAAACGCTCCTCACAAACTTGGCGGGGCACTCGTCAATGCCGAGGTCGCGAACCAGTGCCTGTTTCGGGTCAGCCGACTGGAGGGGGAGGGGACGGAGCCACGGTAGGGGTGTTCGCAACGTACCACAAGCTGGCCGACGACAGCGTCTCGCTGGTGGAGCGTTTCATCGTCCGTATAGATTTGCGCGAGCGTCTTCTTGTGCGGCATGTTCCGGCCGGGCGTGTACTTCTCGAGCAGCCGGGCGGACCACTGCATCGCGTTGGCGTTGATGTAGCGCTGGAGCACACACGTGACAAAGGACTGCAGAAGCCGCTGTTTCATCTGCTGCTCCGTGGGGTCTTCCTGCTCGGCCTCGGGATCCGGCGCGTCCTTGGAGACGTCGCCGCTCTCATCGGGATTGGCCACGTTGATGCTGGATTTGCGCGTGGGCAGCGGCGGGCGCTTGCGGCCCGACAGCGAGCGCACCAGGTTGATGACGGAGGCCGTCATTTCCGGCGTGGGCTGGTACGCTTCGTACACCTTGACCAGGGAGGAACCCAGGAAGCGGGACGGGTACCGGGTCTTGATGCGCCGGTGCAGGATGGCCAGCATGCCGACAAGGGTGATGAACTTCTCCGTCACGTGGTGGGGCGGCTCGGGGGCCGCCTCGGCGGCCGACAGGGCGTCCTCGGCGGCGGCGCCGAGGCCGCCCAGGGCCTCCATGACCTTGATGATGACCTCGCGAGGGTTGCCGAGGCGGGCCACCGTCTCCAGGCACGTCTCGGAGCCGCGGATGGCCAGCAGCATCTGCACGAGGTCCCAGCCGATGTCCTGCGTCAGCTGGGCATTGCCCGCGAGCACCTCGTTGAGCGTGGGCAGGATGTCGGGCGACTGGACGTGGAACTGGAGAATGGCGAGGTAGGTGAAGCGGTCCTCGGTGGCGCCGTCGCGCACGGCGCTCACCGACTCGGCCAGCGCGGGCATCCTTGCGGCACGGCACGCGTGTATGCGGGGGGACGGGGCCGCCGCGGGGTGGGCGTGACTCGGGGCGAGGCCGCGGCAGGGCGGGCGCGACGGGGGACGGCGACGGCGGCGGGCGCAGACGGACAGACGGGCACGCACCGGCAACACGATGCACAGAGACGCGGCGGGCGGGCGGGCTGGACGCGACGGGAGGGCGGTTGATGGGGGGGCGGGGGAAGGAGAGGCAGCGTTGCTGGAGCGAGGGCCGACTTGGACCACGGCCGCTGGCCCAGAGCCGCCAGACGGCGCGGCTTGGCGGGGGGCGCTGCAGCGTCGGCAGGTGACGTTAGCGACGAGGGGCAGCGGCTGGCCTGGCGCCTGCCCCCGCCCGCCAGGCCACCAGCCCAGGGCAGGCGCGCGCAGGCACGCCGGTCCACGCGCCCCACGCGCCCCACCTGGGGCGCCCACCCGCCTGCTCATTGGACGCCGGCGGGCCAGCAGGACGAGCCGGCACACGGTACATTCATTCAGCGCCCCGCTCTATTGCGCCGTGCACGCGGCGGCGGCCCGGGGAAGCAGCCTCTGGCATTCCCCCCCTGCCGCCCGGCGTCGGGCGTGCTCTATTCGTACTTGTTCTGCCGCCTGGCTGGTACATCGGGGCCCGGCCGGGCCGGTTCCCGCCCCCCGTGCGAGCCTGCGGCCTGCCCGCCCTCGCGCTTCCCCCTCCCTTCGGCGCAGGGGCTGCCGGCCCGCCTCCTCGTCTTGGGCGAAAGGGGCGGGCCCAGGCCCTCCGGGCTATCGAAAAAGCCCAGACGCGCCGTGGTCCGTGGTCCGCCCGGCCCCGTTCCCCCTCTCTCCCAGCGCTCCCCCCCCCCCCCCCATCCCCCGGGGTCCCCTCCGCGGCGGCTCCCCTCCCCCCCTCCCCCCCTCCCCCTTTTCACGCCTTCCACTTGGCGGCGCGGGGGCTGCCCAGGGCGACGGCGCCGTCGTCGCCGGCGCGGGCGAGCGCCGCCGTGATGGCGCGGGCGGAGCGGGCGAGCAGGTAGAGGGGGATCACGACCCAGAAGGCGTTGAGCAGGACGTAGTACCCGTAGTAGTAGTACGGCTCGGGGCGCGAGTACTCGAGGCCGCGGTTGACGGCGTCGTGCAGGCAGGTGCCGTAGTAGAGGACGACGCCGTAGAACTGGCCGAGGCTGACGACGGTCTGCAGGAAGTGCCGCGCCGGGTGGCGCGCCGCGATGGTCCACGCGATGACGAAGGACAGCGGGCCCCAGCAGAAGGCCGTGATGCCCTCCATGACGGTCACGAAGGCGTCGCGCGTCAGGTACCGCGAGTCCGACAGCGCGTACTCCTTCCAGAGCTGCGACAGCACGCTGCTCGACGGCGCCACCGAGTTGCGGGCGAAGTGGCCTACGGGACGGTAGCGAACTGTTAGCGCCGAGGCCGCCCTTTTTCTTTTTTTTTTATGCCACGCGGGGAGGGGGGGGGAGTGGTTCGTCATGGACCACGCGCACCTTCGAGCACCAGATGGATGCAGCCGCAGAGTACGAACCACATGGCGGCGGCGACCTCGCCGGACGGCAGCTTGGCCCGGCGGAGCACGGCGTAGGCCGGCACGAGAGCCGCGACGCAGGCGGTGCCGAAGATGGCCAGCAGCGTGGGGGTGGCGAGCGTGTTCTCCACGTAGCCCGGGAGCACGACGCCCGGCGGGTAGTAGCGGTGCGGCGCGCCGCCCATGGCGGCGGCGACGGCCTCGTCCGTCCCCGCCGGCACGGCGCTCATCGGGGACATGGGGGAACGTGAGAGGGGGAAGACGGCGCGGGCGCGGGCGCGGGCGATCGAGGGCAAGAAGACAGGTGCCAAGGCGAGGACGGTTGTGTTCGTTGCCGGGGATGCCGCAAAGGGAAGGGGGGAAATGGACGTCCTGGGGATGCGGCTGAGTCCAACGTTCCAGGCGGTCGTCGAACGAGAGGTCGTCGGGCCAAACACACACACACGCTTGGCTTGCTCTGCCCTGGGGCGGCCGCCCTTTGTCTTATACGGCCAGCGCGGCTCGGAGGCGGAGACAAGGGGGGTGGGCGACCCCCATTGGCTTGGCTTGGGGGTGGAGCCGGCGCTGCGGGTCGGTACCCGGCCATTCACCCGGATCGCCTGAGGTTGATTTCACCCCCCTCCCCCCTCCCCCCTTGCTGGCTGGCCGCCGCCCCCTTTCGCGCCCCTAGGACCCGGCGGGGGGAGAGGGGGAGGACCCTTGGCCGGTCCGTTCGCCGCATATGCCCACATCCACATGGCGAGAAAGGGGCCAAGCTGCTCACTATCTGGGAGCACGGCCCCGCTCCCAGGGCGCGGGACAATAAAGGGGGGGGGGGCAGCTTCTTCGGCCGTCCGTGGGCGCCCGTACCCCGGGAGACATTGGATGGGAACCGACGCGCGAACGACGCGGCGCGGCGGTGAGGGAAGAGGCAGAAACCCTGACCGTCTTGGCCTCTGCAACGGCGCGTACGTACGTGCGCCGGCCAAGACCCCGCTGGGGGATTGGGAGAAGGGGGGTCTGGCTGGTCTTTGGTTTCCCCCTACTATGTTGGTTCGCGATGTTTCCAAGGGCGCGGGGCGGTGTTGGGATGATTGCCAATGCACGGCCCCATGAGAAGGCCCCGACGGTCGACGGTGAGCCAACAACCCGCGCCAACTCCTTGGCTGTCGAATTATGTTTGTTCCGTTTGGGGCTGACCGGGGGGGGGGACCGCCGTGGCTCTACCGCCGTGCATGATCGAGGGAGGCTGACAAAAAGACCCAAAGGTGCTGCCGGTGGCCTCGGAAAAGCCAGCCTCCCCTTCTTCCCTACCTTCCTGCTTGTCCCTCCCACGCCGACACCCGCGGGCGCCTTTTCGCCTGTGGTCCTTTCCGTGCGACGCGAGAGGCCTGCGGTAGCGAGATTGGGGGGCGCACAGGTGGTCGGGCTTGGCGCGACGGACTGCCGAGCGGCGGGTGGTGCAACATCTCGGGAACGGCCAGGGGGCGCTGTTTGCATGGGGCCAACCCGTCAATATCAGCTGTTAGTATATTGAAACAGAGACGCACACGCCCACACGCATCATGTCGCGCCGGCGAGAGGAACCGAGGGAGAGATGCTGAAGTAGCAATCGGAGCGGGCGCTGGGAATACCGGCGGCCGCCCCTTGTGGTTTTTTTTCTTCTGGTAATACTGCCTACCCGTCGTCTTGTCTGGCCCGGCCACGACATCCGCACAGAGAGACGGAATGTTTTACACCCTACTAATAGGTGAACCAAGTTGTTTGGAGATGATGGGGGGGCTCGGGCTTCCCCCCAGTTCCGCTCCTCGTCTCCCCGAATCGTACAAAGGAGCTCTATTGTGTTCCGGAACGCGTATCCGGCCCCGGTCTTTTTCGTTCCCATCCGTCCTCCTCCTATGACGGTTCCCTCCCTTGTCTTGCCAAACTCCTCCCCCTGTCCCTCGGTAATAATAAATGATGCAAAGGGGGTATATAGTGAGAAGCAAAAGCTTCACAACGAGGGCCCAGGGGGGGGGGAGGCGGGGATGTTTTCCCGTCTTGCGACGGGAGCCGTGATGTGTGTATGTGTGGGGGTGTGTTTTGGGGATTTGGAGATTTCCCTCCCCAGTGCCGACCCCCCAAAATCCAGCCAGTCTATAAGCGAAACAAGCAGACCGTGTGTGAGCGCGAAAGACAAGATCAAAGTAGTGAAAGCCAGGGAACGCCGCGCCCAATGGTGATGTTGCGCCATGCCGAGCGATTGCGCCGTGGGGACGAAACCCAAAGTAGAAGAAACCAAACATTAGCCAAGAGGGGAATGGCGATATAGCGGGCCCAGGTTGAAATGTGTCGACGTCTAATGCGATGTGTCGAAGCGGAAAAAAGGAGAGAAGGGTTGCGCGAATGCGTGTCTGTTAAACAATGTCGGCCATCCAGCTAATCTCATGAGCCAGGCCGCCCAGACCGTCGTCACCGCGCCCCACCAGGGCTGGCAAGCCCGCCGTGCGCGACCCCTTGGCCGTGGTCGGCCGCTTGGCGTCGGCGCCCAGATGGGGCAGGCTATAGTTGACAAAGGGCGTGGGCGCCTGGCGCAGGGGCAGCTCGTCGGCCCGCGTCGGGACGGGGCAGCAGCGTTGGGGGGATGGCGGGCTGTAGTCGTCGTCCTCGTCGTTGGACTCATCGAGCGACGAGTAGTGGCCGGCGTCCAGCGACGCCTCCGAGCCGATGGGGCTCGAGACGGCCGACGACGTCGCCGAGCCCGAAAATTCCGCGCCGGGGATGTCCAGGGCGAACCCCACGAGCGAGTTGCGAATCGCCATGGGCGAGTAAGGCCCCTCCTCGACGATGCGGTCCGGCACGATGGTGGTCGACGACGCGTTCTCGCACGTGGTGAGCGTGGGCGTCGACCGGCTGCGCTTGACGGGCGGCGGCGACAGGAGAGTGTAGGGCTGGCTCTCCGTGTTTGCCGACGTGGCAAAATTGTCGTCGTCCTCGTACTCCTCGGCGATCTGCTCGGGGATCGAGAGCCGCGGCAGGGCCTCGGCCAAGGGCGGCGACTTGGGGCCGTCGTCGGAGAGGAAGCGACGCAGCGACTCGGGCGACAGGTCGCGCGACCGGCTGCCCTCGGACGGCGTCGTGCTGCGGGTCCGTTCCTGGGGGCAGCTGACGACGGAGCAGGCGTCCTCGCCGTCGTGGGCCGTCGCGCCCCGGCCCCGGCTGGATGGGCGCAGCCCAAAGAAGCGGCGCGCCGAGACCCAGCGCGACGAGGGTGACAGCGAACGCGTCGCCCCCTTCGGCCGCAGCTCGGGCGACGGGCGCAGCTCGGGCGACGGGCACAGCTCGGGCGACGGGCGCAGCAGCAGGTCGGGCGAGGGCGACGAGCCGACACGGGTCGGGGCGTCCAGGTCCAAGGCCATGGGGGCGGGCCGCGGCGTCGTGTACTTGTCCATGGGGTTCATGGTCCGGTAGTCGGCAGCACACATGAGGCTCATGGAAGCCGTCCTGGAGCGGGAGGGCTGTTCTATAGGCACCTCGAGCGTGTTGACCGTCTGACCCGGCAGGTACGGGCAGGCCGTGGTCGTCGCCATGGCTGGGTCGAATGTCTCGGTGCCGCCGTCCACTTCATACTACACCGTCATCTCATCAGCACTGCCGACACCCCAGAAGGAGGGGGGACCACCTACGTAGTAGTAGTATGTCTGACCCATTTTAAGACCGCCGCTTCGTTTTTGTTCCGGGCTGCTTTGCAGGCCGTCGCAGACAATGTCTTGGAAGCTATGGCAGCCACGCCATTGGCCACGGTCCCGACGGGAATCACGCTCCATTCTATGCGGCTTCGAGAAGTTGTCCCAGGATCCGAGGAGCTCGACCGACTGGACAGAGGGCTGCGTGTGTCTGTGGGGGGGGGAGGGAGATGAGGTCAGCCTGCGGTTCAGTGTCTCACCCTGACTGGCCATTGTCTTGTTTATAGGCGCGGGCGCGTGCTGGTGCTAGTCGGGCTCTTGGTTGGCTGCAGGGACGGCTGTGAAGCGACGGCCTGACGCAGACGCATTCCTGGGCCACGCAGTCGGACTTCCCAGCCTCCCCTCGTCCCACCCGGCGAGCCAAGGAGATTGCCATTACTGCAGCCGGCGCACGCGGCCGCCGTGGGGGGGGGGGAGGCGCATGTCAGCCGACCACGTTGGCTTCCCGACCGGGTCCAGCAGCGTCGAGCAGAAGCAAAAGAACAACAACGCGGCAGGCCAGGGCACTCGCAACCTGGTGCTGCTGCCAGCAGCGAGCGGCATGGCCGGAGCCGGCATGGCCGCCCCGGGGGAGGGGCAATAATTGCGATATCCAGCAGCTGTAGCGACGGCATTGGTTGCTTCTGGCGAAGCTGCCTGCACCCGGCTCTACGGCTGACGTGCCCAACCCCCGGGTGCCCCCGGTCTTGCCGCCGCAGGGCTGAGCTGGCAATCTGGGAAAGGGCGAGCAGGGGACACGGATCTGACCTTCTTTGCCTGCGCGCCCCGTGGCAGAGCAGCGCCCGCGCAAGGGACGGGGGCTTTTGGGGCGAGCCACCACCGCCCTGTTGCGGGGAATATCGATGCATGGCCATGCTCGTAAAGCAACGACGGGTGGGCCGGGATGTGGGTGGCATGCAACGAGAAAAGAAAAAGCAAGGGCCAATAAGACAGCCGGAACGAGCGCCAGGCTCGGCCAGAAGCAAAAAATCCCCGGCAATGAACGAGTAATGAAGAGGACTCACAGCAAGAAAGTGAAGAGAGTCGTTGAGGGGTCCATTGCGAAGAATGGGACCGCCGTCGCGCGTCTCCGAGGGGGGGGAAGGAATCCGGGCTGCTATATGGGCAACGATGGGGGCGCGCGCGCGCCAAGGGGTCGGCCTCGTTCGTGTAGCCGCGCTTCTGCAGGTGCGCAGGCAGCGTCGCAATCGGCAGGCAGCGTCGTCGAAACTGCTGGCCTTCTGCCATGCGCATGTTTCAAAAAGCGCAGTACTCGATAGATTCTTGCGAATCGACGCCCCCGTTGGAATTACAGGAGTGTCGGTTCGGCCAATGGAGCGTCGTTGCTTCCCGTGGGAAGCGCCGTGATGGGGGCCGTATGGGTGGCAATCGGCGCGCTGACTGGACGGCGCTTACACGCGCAAGGCCGAATGCAGGGTCCGGACAACAGGGACGTGACGGAACGCTGGCCGTGGTAAGGTTCTGGCCACGCAACCAGCGTGTCGGAACCGGGGCAGACTGAGTAAAACACCCCCCCAAAAGCAGTAAGCTCGCGCGGGTTCGGCTTCCGTGATGTCTCGAGGGGGGAGAAGACAGCCACGCCAAAACTGTACGTGGCGGCAAGTACGCCCGTTGGAGGCGTGGGCAAGACCAGGCGGGCGGGCGGGCGGGCGGACGGGCGGGCGTCGTCTTCGTCGTCGTCGTCGTCGTCGTCGAATCCGTAGCCCGTTGGCTTGTAGCTCCCTCGTGGCTGGCTGGGGGGGGGCAGCTCCAGGTATTTCAATCACCACACGGCCTATTCAGGAGATTGGTCACCCGGGGGCAGCCAATAGGCGGAGTTTGTCAAGGCTCCGGATAGGCAACTTCATGCGCCGCTAGACGTCCATTGACATCCCTAGAGGCTGAGCCGGCGCAAGTGGGACGCTGAATGAACTTGGTCGATCTTCGGTGTCCAGTGTGGGGCTTGTTTGAGAAGGGAAGGCTGTTGAGCACGACTACGACTAGCCCCAGTGGTGGCGCCCCGAGCTGAAGCTGGGAGACGCCGGCGGGCGTGCGGGTTCAGGGTCGGGCTGGCTTCCAGACGCCTTCGACGATGCCTTCGACGAACGGATTCAACTCACCGAAAGCGTATTGGGATTGTGAGGCTGAACACAACTTTGAGTCACGACGAGTACCGAGCCGGGCGGGAGGTTGGTGGGGTCAGATGCTTGCCATATATTCACAAGTATGATACGGTTGGCTGAGGGAATACAAAAGCCACGCCGCACTCCGTTATAGCATCTACGAATGAAGGGGCGGGCCTTCAGCCGTACGACGGCACTGCAGCGTAAGCGACGAAAAGCAACAACCATCGTCCGGGGTCAACAAGATGACCCGACGAGGACGCCACTCTTGGGAGAGGCAGGGAAGGGGGACGGGCGGGCTGTTGTGCTGTTGTGCTGTCGTGCTGCCGTGCTATCGTGCCGTCGTGCTATCGTGCTGTCGTGTCAGGCTACTACTACCTTGTCTCCTCTCCCTGTGGGAAGTCCCGTCAGGATGCGTCCGTGTTCCAGCAGGAGTTCAATGGTGGATGCTCCGGACTTGCTCCGTGTGGGCATATCCATGTATCCCAGGCTTCCCCTCAAGACCAGCCAACCAGGCTCGCTGGACAGCGCGCTGCCCAGCGGGCGTACATCGTCATCGACCCCACGATACCTTGGATCGGCCTCCCGCTCGGAGGGATGGCAAGCGCAGTCAGAACAACCGGCAGTCAGCAAGCCGTGAGCACCACTCGCCAGCCAGGATGAGCTCGAGCAACGTGGGGGCGCGAAAACCGCTACAAGAGGATCCGCTGGCGATGACTGGCCCCGCTGTGTTTGTGTGTGTGTGTGTGTGTGTGTGTGTGTGTGTGTGTGTGTGTGTGTCTGGCAGAGAATAGGCTGGAGGCACCGGTTGGGAGCCAATCAAAGCACGGCTGGCCGGTAGGTTTCACGGCCCCAGAAGGAGCCGGGCTTCGGTACGTTAGCACGCATATGCAGTCGTCGGGGCTGGCTGAAATTGGCCCTGTCTCAAGCGCCAGCCTCCAAGGGCCTGTCGTTCGAACCCAATTCTGGTTGGCTGGCTAGGTAGCGCAGTAGAAAGCGGGCCAAGCCAGAGAAGCCAGTCGGATCCATGGCGGGGCGAGGACGCACCCAACGGCCAAGCTGGGAGCCAGCGAGTGAAGCCCTCGGGATGCTCCCATCGACTCCTCTTCTCCGACGCCTCCGTCTCCTCCCACCTCAAACACCGCTACGTTCGTCCCGACGCCCCCGCTGGGCAGTGGAAGTGCCCGTCAACATCATCGTGCTGCTCAGGCTGTCGTCGCCGATCGCCAGGGATGCTGCTGCTGCCGCTCCTAGCCCTGCCAGAAGGCCGGGGACCTGACAGGCTGTTGCCTGCAAGCATCATCCTCCCCTCCGCATTGGACAACTCGGCCCCCGGCATCCCGTGCTCATTTTAATCCCTGCGGCTGCACTTCGCTTCTGCTGGCCCGCCGGGCGCTTTTGTTGGGGGCACGGCACTGCCATTGGCCGGTCACACGTCGCCCGGGTTGTGCCGCTGCAGCAGGCAGACCTGCGGCCTCCGTGGTCGTTGCGGTCGCTGTGACGCGATTCTGACACTGATACTAGTGGAACTCTGCCCTGGCACCATGTGGGCACGACCAACGACACCCGTTGGTTCTGGCGACGACGGCGTCAGGGCAGCAGAATTAGCAGCCCAGCTGGCTCCTCTGTCCACGCGAGCTGGGAACTTGTGGGCCCCGGGGCCTTAATGGATGGCCGTCTTCTGGCTATGGGCCTGTCCTTGTCTGCCCGGTAGGAACGCTTGGCACGCCCGGGTCGGAAGCATCGTCTGTCGTGATATGCAGCACTGTTCACAGGGTTGGCCGGTGGGTGTTCGCCTGTCTAATCTCGATGCAAAATGCCATGGACCAGACCTGAAGCGATCGCCGGGGCGGCCGCCGACGCACGAGTCGAGGCGGTCCTACGGCTAAACCAGAACTGCCCGGCACGCCTTGGTCGGACGAGGCCGTTTTCACCCTCAACACAGGCCCCCGGCGGAGGACAGCCCATGGGTGCCCAGCGCATCTCGCTAGTCGCGTGGGCGGGGGAGATTTCTCGTCTCAAGTTCAGTCCGCTAATTTCCCATGCCCACCGTAACATCCAAGGCTCGGAGAAAAAAAAAGAAAAAAAGAGAGGGAGAGAGGGAGAGAGAAAGCCAGCACAGATCACCCGGCTCTTGTGGATCTGCCATTACTGGCGCCATCCCAGCAGCCCACGAGTTTGCATTGTAAGCTTGGCTGCTGGCAATGGCCAGCTTGCGAAATTCAGAATTCCCCGTGTGGCGTCCTAGCGCCTCGTGCAATTTCTCGTGGTCGGAGGAAACCGCCCGCGCGCAATGCCGTCTTGTCGTACACGCGTAGCCAAGGATGGAGACTCGCACACCCATCAAGCACGAGCTGCGCGCGTCCGCTCGACGTGGTGGGTGTGCGAGTCTCCATCCCTACCAGGAGGCAACCATGGACGGGCTCGGTGGGTCGATGCTGTCCCCATCGCGCGCGGGAGGATCGCAGGCAGGGCAGAGGGAGCAGGGCGAACGGGCGAACAGGGCCCCTTGGTAGCCTTTTCGCTCGCGGCATCGACTTGCCGGGCCATGACATCAGTCACTCCTCCTCCAAGCTTTGCGAGAGCTCCCGCATGCGCAGCCCGGCAGTGATACGTTTTGGTTCGCCCGCCTCATTGGTCGCGACGCCCCGGACCACTGGGTGAACTTCGAGAACGATTCCCTCGGCGTCATTGCCAAGCCGCTTTTCGGCGCACAGCGGACGGGTCGGGCGGGATGCTGTGCCAGGGTCTTGGAAGAGGGGGGGGGACAATTGCGCTATTCTTGCTCGGCGACCGCTTCTCTTCGGCCATGCGTACGGCCGCCGCGTCGTGCGCCGAATCGTGGAGCTTGCTACTGACTTTTTGGCTTTTGCGACCCCTGATCAGTTACAGCGTCAACCTCTTTTCGCTAAATCTTACGGTAGTAGCGCCTCATACGCACCACGGTAGCCCCGGCGCGGTCGGTCCGGGCTTGCGAGTCGGGCTATTCTTAGCAGATACGGCGCGATGCTACAACTCGACACAGCACATGGCCGATGGGCTCGAGACTTCCGGGTCACAAACTCAAGGCGCACGCCCACAGCCACTCCGTGGCGCGTTACGTGACCATCCGCGCCGCATAGGAAACCACGGAGATCCCGTCATCTTTGCAGGCAGCGCGTGCCCCGTGGCGCAAATGCGTTCCCGGCATAAGGCTGTTAGTAGGCGCAGGCACCAGCGCATAATCCGAACGGCGCGGTCCGTCCTTTGCTTGACACAAACGGTGTCCCCACAGGTTCGCGTCCACCGCATGACCACCGTATCGTTGGTCCGGAATACGTTCACGACTGCCGTGAAGCATCCCATGAGCATACGGTCGTGTTTTCCCTACTTCTTTGGGCTCGTCCCGAGTCACCCGTGCTATATCGTCCCGGGCTCTCCTGATTACGACGTGGGGCCCACGATTTCCAATTGGCCATCTTCAATAGCCTTTGTCCGACGCCTCGAGGTATGTAGCTTGGCAGCTTGGGTCACTTCACCAGACAACGCCCAAGGAAAACCAGCCGCTTTTCGACCCATGCATTGCTCTCAGTGAACCACAGTTCAGCCTGTGTTGGGGTTGGACGGACGGCAGTGCTGTTCTTGCATCATGCTCCCACGTTGACAGGCGATGCATACTCACCCTTGGGACGGCCATGAGCGCAGTAGGGTTCTGACCACTGGGAGAGAGACACCGATTCCATATTGTCTACTCGGTTCTCGTCCCACGGGGCGCATTGTTGGGCTACGTGGTCGAATGCGCTGTCGTTGTACCGCGAGGGACAAGACTGTCTCCTTGGTGGACGGTTCAGGAGCACAACACTGCTGCTGTCTTGGACACTTGGCCGCAGCCATTTCCCCGGTCCCCGCGCCGCCAAGATCGGAAATCCGTGACGGTGGGTTGCCGGCGGTGGAAGAAACCATTCGTCTGCTTTGGAATCGCAGTTCCCCACGCTCCCATGGAACTTTTGCCAAATGGGTGCCTACCAAACCCCCTGGGAGAGAAAATGCCATGGTAACCGGGCGGGAATGATCCTATCATGGTGAAATCTGATCAGGTGGCGCCGGCTTTGTCTCCAGAAACCAACAAGAACCACGTTTGCTGATCGATGGCCAGCTCCGGAAGAAGGCGGCGAGTCAGATACGTCCATTCCGCTGCTACTCGCATCATGAGTCGTACGTTTTCTCGAGGCCTATCCTAGGCTATTGGTCGAAACCAGGATAGAAGACCGACCGACGATGCATCCAGCAGTCGTCAGTTGATGTCGCTATGTCGGATCGCAGCGCAAACTGAAGCATCAGTCGGGTATTCCCGCTCACCACGGCAGTGCACGTGCGCCAGACGTCTGCTCCGGGACGAAGGCCACGTTCGGTCTGTGGCAGTGCCACGAAAAGCCACGACGGGACTCGACGTAGCGGGCTATTTGAGCAAGCCGTCGTGATTGTATGGACCTGGAGACTCGGGGGACTCAGCGCCGAGAGCAAAAGGGCTGCCAAAAGCCCAGTTTGATCGTGTTGGCTATACGAGGTACACAAAGGACACTGTCGCGGATGGCATGGGCGTCTCTCTTGAAGCGAATTCCCGTGCAAAGGCGCGAGGCGAGCCTGCACAACGCCCGGCCGGCGCAGATGGTGATGAGAGTTGAGGGCACGCCAAAGCAAGGCATCGCGCCGTCTCTGGCCACGGCAGGACCAGCCGGGCGCAAAGGGCTTCTCTCCTGTTTCGTTGTTGTTTGGTGTGGCTCTTGGCTCCTACCAAGGCCAGGCCAGCCGTAAACGATGGAACGTGGAGGCGGCCAGGGCACGCAGTTGCTCGGCTGCCCAGAGGGTGCCAGGAGGGGGTTCTAGACCACCCTCCCCAGTCGCACCACTTCCCGCCCAGGTTCGACCACGAATGGGGCAGAAGCCCGGAGAAGCGGGCGTCCACACCACCGGCAATTGGCTCTCTGGGGGTCGGTGAGGCACGTGCATGGAGGCACGCGTGCAAACGTGCCTTGCGCGATCTCAAGGCCCGAGGATGGGCGAGGGAGCGATGGCGAATCGGGCAGCGAAACGCTCCCTCCAGGAGAGATCAACTCGACGGTCCGTGGCCGCGACAGGGATGGTGGAGGCGACCCGCGCTGGTTGAAACAATTGCTCTCGCACCGTTGCTGGACCCTGTCCTGTCCTTAAAGCCAAGCACGACGACGCGGCCCGTTCGTTGAGGCGGGCAGTCGGCTGTTGGGCTGGCCGCTGGGCTGGCCGCCAGATTGCCCCCAGGCTCGGGGCTGGTGGACGCAGGCTTACATGCCGCCTTGTATGCACGATGGCTGACGTTGGAGCTGTCGACCGTACGCCATGGGGCAGGCTGGCCGGGCTGACTGGGAAACGGAGAGTGGGACCGGAGAGCCTGCGGATTGCGATCTGCCGGCGGCCATTCTAGTCGCGACAAGATGACGAATCACCTCGGCGGTTCGTCGTCGCCATCCCTGCGCGGCCGTCGGTGTGTGCGTGTGCTCGCTCCCACGAGAGAGGGCTGGCGAGCCTGGCTGTTGGAAAGACGGTTGGCTGTCTGCCTGGCCTTGGGGCGTGTCTGCCTAGTGTTGGCGCTGGCCTGCGCCCTCGCTTGCTGGTGCCGTCCCATGTGCCTGCCGTTGCGGCTGCGGTTGCTGGGCTTGGGGCTCATCGGGGTGCCTACGGACCCACAAGGGCGTGTGGAGCCGCTGAGCCCCTCCATCGATCCTCTCACGAGCCTCTCTCTGTAACACATCTGACACCCTCCCCAGGGCCAGACCGGCCGGGCCCGATGGCCACCTTGTTCCCTCGTGGCCCCGGGGTAACACCTACGGCGCTCCTGCCCGCGCCCTTTGTTTCGGCGCGCCGTCGCGCGGCAGGGCTGAGCAACCGAGCATACATGTGGCGCCCCGTCGAGCTGTTGCGGGGGTTCTTACGTCCAGACCATGGTTGCATCCTCGCCCCCACCGTCAGCGCGCAGCCACCGGGTACGGCCTCCCTTTCGCCTTTCGGTCCAAGGTGCTGATGTGGGATCTGACCGGGCCTGGTGCCTAGTAGCGAACAAGCCGCAGACCATATAGCTCGCACTTGCGCCTCGTTTTCTGCTGACGCCCTCCACTCCCGTCCTCTTCCCTCCCATTCGCCATGAAGCTGTCATACGCTGCTCTCCTCGCCCCGGCGGCCCTGGCGGCCGCCAAGGAATTCGGTTCCGGCACAAACCTCGGCCTCGGCGCCAGCCCGGGCCTCTGCCGGAGCTCGTCGGTGCTCGGAGGGCTGCTGCGGAGCCCCGTGTGCGCGCGGGACGGCGGCGCCGCCCTGGAAGTGGCGTCCGACGGCCAGCTGAGCCCGGCGGTGTCGGGCTGGCCGCACGCGACGCCGTGCGCCCGCAACCGCAACGGCACGCGCGACTTCTGCATCTACTCGGACCCCAAGTTCGCCAACGGCCGGGGCGTCCTGATGCTGACCAGCCCGGAGCACGCCGAGGAGGTGGCGCGGTCCCCGCCCTTTGCCGACGGCGGGCGCGAGCTCAACGCCATCCCGGAGCTCAACGCCGAGACGAGCGGCAAGTGGCACGTCGAAGCCGTGCCCGGCAAGGGCATGGGCCTCGTGGCCGACCGCCCCCTCGAGGTGGGCGACCGCATCATGGTGTCGACGCCCAGCATCATGATCGACTACGACGTCTTCTACCAGCTGAGCCAGGAGAACACCATGGCCCTGCAGGCCGAGGGCGTCAACTACCTGCCCGAGCGCCATCGCGCCATTTTCCTCAACCTGTCGACCCACGACGGCGCCGAGGACTTTGCGACCCGCGTCCACAAGATCATCCACACTAACGCCTTTGACCTGGACGACAAAGGCATCATCGAGGTTCGCGGCGACGGCGACCGCGACAGCTGGTACACCGTCTTTCCCGAGATCTCGCGCATGAACCACGACTGCCGCCCCAACGCCGACTACTACTTTGACCCCCATACTTTCACGCACAACATCCACGCCGTGCGGCCCATCATGCCCGGCGAGGAGATTACGCTGTCGTACATTGAGTGAGTCCCCCTTTCCCCGACCCGCGCCGAAAGCCAAGCCTAACCCACGGGTTCCCCCCCCTTCAGCCCCGTTCTCTCCCGCGAGGAACGCCTCCGGCGCCTGGACCGGTCGTGGCACTTCCCCTGCTCGTGCAGCGCGTGCACGCAGAATGAGCACATGACGGCGGCGTCGGACGCGCGCGTGGCGCAGATCCAGGAGCTGCGCCGCCAGCTGCGCGACTACGACGCCACATCGCAGGCCACGCCCGCCATGGGCGAGCTGCTCGTCTCGCTGTTCCATCAGGAGCGCCTCTGGGCCACCATGTACGAGGCCTACACCTACGCCGCCATCGAGCACAACGGCGCCGGTGACCCGTGGACCGCCACCAAATGTGCGTTTTTCTACGTCCCCCCCCCCCCCCCCCCCCCCCCCCCCCCCCCCCCCCTTTTTACCCATCCCCGTTTCTTCCTTTTTGTTTTCCCGCAGAGCCCCGGGCTGACATCCTCTCAGACGCTCGCCTCGCCGTCCAGAACGGCCTCGCCTCGGGCGGCCCCGACGACTCCGACGTCGTCGAGATGCAGGCCCTCGCCCGCGACCCCTGGTCGCACTGGAGTTGGCTGCTGCGGACCAAACGCCGTATGAACTGGGGCTCGCACCTGGACGCATGATCATGGCCGCCCGCTGTGTAGAGCTTTTCCTTTTGGCCTGTTTTGGATTTCACACAAGCGTGGGACGGTGTTTCGGGTGTTCGGGGCAACACGGGCCACACGAGCATAAGCCGGTGGCATTCCTCCTTTTATTTTGATTTTTTATATATTTTATCCCATATCCGGGGCTCGCCTAGCCAGCGCCCGGGAGTACCCAACGAAAGCACGCGCCGATCCATCCCGATATAGTAGTCGCAGGCGTAGCGGTCGCTGCAACAGGAAAGCCTGGCGAGACCAAAATATGCGAATGTCGCGTCCCCACGAGCAAGCCCAGGCAAGTCGAGCCAATGAAGACGTGTACTCGTGCAGAAAGCCATCCCGCGAGGGGCCGCGGACCAGTCCAAGGTCGGCGATACCGGTGACCAAAGGGGCCCCTGGTGGAAACACATTACGGAATATGATAGATCGGTCGAGGGGCAGTGAAGTGGATGCGACACGGATCGATGGCAAGGGGCCGGCCAGCGACATGTCGGCAGGAGTACGTAGGGACAATCACAAAGACTTGGGCGCCGGAAGCACGCCGGGGGGGAGGGTTCTTAGCTTTGGAAAGCTGGAATATTTGTTCATTAATAGGCAAGCCACCATGATCGAATGGGTATAACGTGCGAAAACACGGGGCGTTATCGAGCGGAGCGACGGAAACCAAAAAAAAAAAAAATTGCAAAGCAAGTCGCGCAGAGCGACAGGGGCGGCGACGGCCCCGGAACGCAAAAAGTCTATGGATGGGGACCAGAGAAGGGGTGAAAAAAAAAGAATCAGGGGCGCCGGCCAACAATCCATAAACCTCACAAGACACGGTCGGCCTGAACCGAGGTGCGGCCAGAGCGGGTGTCGTGGGGCCGGTGCTGGGAGGTGTACGACATGGAGCCGTCGTCGCGGACGGGGCTGTGCATGTGGTCGCTGACGGAGGCGACAGTGGAGAGGGCGAAGCCCGAGGGGGCGCGGGCGGGGCGGTCTTGGTCGCTGGCGCCGTCGAGGGTGGAGGAGGCGTAGTGGGTGCCCTCCTCGGCCTGGCGCTCGGGGCTCATCTGGCGCATGCCGGGGGCGCCCGGCGGCGGGGACTGGCCGTCGAAGCCGAGCGACGAGAGGATCTTCATGGTCATCTCGCGCTGCTTCTCGCGCAGCTCGTGGTTGGGGTTCTTGGTCGGGTCGTTCTCGTCATCGCCGTCCTGGCCCGGGTTGGCCATCTCGTACTCGAGGATCTTGATGAACTTGTAGAACAGGATGGCGAGCAACGCGCCGATGAAGGGCCCGACCCAGTAGATCCAGTGCTCCGAGTCAAAGGCGCGCGTCACGATGCAGGGTCCCAGGCTGCGGGCCGGGTTCAGCGAGCCGCCCGTGTAGTAGACGCCAACGAGCTCGGCGATGAAGAGGGCCAGACCGATGCCCACAGGCGCGATGAAGGTCGACTTGTGTTTCTCCTTGGCCAGCATGAGGATGGTGAATACGAGCTCCGACGTCATGAGCGCCTCGATAAAGAGGCCCTGAACGAGCGACGTACCGTCGCTGAGCGTCGTCCGCACGTTGAGAGCCGTCGGGAAGATGGCGAGCACCAACGCCGACGCCGTGATGCTGCCGACGATCTGGCTCAGGACGAGGACGACGGCGCGCTTGGGGTTCACAGCTCCCACGGCCCACAAAGCAAAAGTCACCTGGGAGGAGGCACATCAGTACGGGTGGTGGGCAAGAAGGAAGTAAAAGGAAAAGAAGAAAAAAGGGGGAAAAGGAAAAAAGAAAAAAAGAAAAAAAAAAAGGGGGGGGGGGGGGGGGGGGGGGGGGGGGGGGGGGGGCAAGGTGCTTACAGCAGGGTTAAAAAGACCACCCGAGATACGGAAGAAGATCCACACGTTGACCATGAGACTGAAACCAAAGGAGAGGGCAATGTACAGCATCACGACGGGGTCGAAGCCGGCCGTGGCGTTGGTGGTGGTGGCCTCGGCCGGCGTCTTGCTGCCGGCGTTGGCGACCTGCGTGCCGGCGAAGGCGAAGAAGAGAAACATGGTGGTGCCGACCCACTCGCCCAGGCCGGCCACGAAGAGGTTCTTGGCCTCGGTCTGCATCCACATGGTCCACGGCAGCCGCATGGGCGAGAGGTCGAGCTCCGGGTTGCCGCTCATGCCGCCCTGGCTCTGGCGTTTGGGGTTAAGGGGGCGACCCGGGTTGGGCACGCCGTAGCTGAAGCGATTGGCGGCGATGACGTCGGCATAGTTCATCTCGCCGCTGCGCCACGAGGCCCGGTGCTCGCCGCTGCGCCACGAGCCCCGGTTCTCGCCCCGGGCGTTCTGCTTCGGCTGCTTCTGTTGCTGCTCCTTCATGTCGTAGAAGGACATGGGACGCCCGCGCGCGCTCAGGAACTGGTTCGCCGTCGGCGTGGGCGGAAGCTGCGACTCGAAGTAGTCCCCATTGTTATCGGCGCCGTCCGATTCATCGCCGCCCGCGTGAGGGGTATGAATGGTGGGGGTCTGGGTCGTGGTGGTGTTCATGCTGTTGGATCGGCCAGCGACCGCCAGCTTCTTGCCTTTGGGCGCTTTGGTCTCCATAGCGTCTCGGTCGTTGTGGGTGGAAGCCCGCAGAGTCGAGCGGCCGGTAGATTGTGGTGTAATGGTGTTGCTGTTGCTAACAGGGGGGGATCCGAGCTGTTGTGCCTGCATGGCTAAAAGAGGGGGTAGGCAGACAGGAGATATTAAAAAGGGCAGAGACGTTCAACGTGGCAAGCTGCGCAAAGATAAAGGAGAGGACGGACGTTCAACGTTCCCAGGTTTCGATGGAGGAGAAGTTTGCTTCTGCACAACACAAGGCTTCTCGTCGTAACCAGCAGGACGCAAGCAGAGATATATGTAATCATCGCAGCCGACCGGGGCCAGACCCTGGCGGCCCTCGTGGCCTTCACCCGATTGGGGGTAGAGCAGCCGCGGTGATGAGGATTTGGCATTGCGTGGGAAAAGGTGAAACGCGCCTATCCTCTTTGACCATCGTTCGAGGCCTGGACACCGTGTTAGTCGGGCTGATGTGGAAAGGCGCCGGGGGGCAAGGCCAACTACTGCAAGCTGTGGCCCGGGCTGGCAGGCATCGTCACCACCGTTTGGCTCGTATGGCGTCGCCGTGTTGATCGTTGTCTCCCGCCCGAGCTAGAAATACTGCCCACGTATGGGAAGCCTCTTGCGAAACGCGGCCGGCAGCTCCATCGCCCACGTCGCCGAGAACAAAGACGCTCTGGGTGATTCCCGGCGTCGATCGCAGGCATGTTCGGGGCGGCGCTCGACGACGACGAGAGAGGACGGCTCTCGGCAATGCTGACACCCACAGCGACGGGTCCGCCGGCCGAGGGCATGAGGATGCTTCAAGCACGACCGCCGGCATGTTCACGGAGCGCAGGAGGCTCAGCTGGCGTCCATGCTAATTTTGGAAGGCTGAAGACGGTGGGCTAGGCGTCCTGGCACCGTGGGGTCTGGCTGGTCGAGACGAGGAGCCGACGAGGATGGCACGGGCGCCTCCCCTTGGGGGCTAGAGCGTGACGCCGCAGCCGCCGTCGCATGCGCTAAGCCACCTGCCCAGTAACCGAAGACAGCGGGACCTGTCCTGTAAATGAAGACAGCGGGACCTGCCCTACCAGCTGACGATCCCCCGAGCTTCCCTCGCGAATGGGCCGCTCGGAGCTCCCAGGGCCCCAGCCAACCAGCCCGTCTGCGAGGCGCTCCAGCGGTGCGGCCGAACCGCCCGGGCCGTGGGCTGGCCCCGGCCTCGACTGCGCGAAACCACCGTGCCAAATTGGCAATCAATCCCAGGCCAAAAAGCAACCTGACCGAGACCGTCCGCTGCGCGTCTGTGGGGAAGAGGTTGTGGTCCGGCTGCGCACGTGTTTCCTTTCCTTCTAGTGGCGGGAGCCGGGTCCGGATCGTCGTCTCTGCTATCCCCTGCATAAAATCACCTCTCGTCCGGTCATGAGTGCGCCTGGCACCGCAGCTTGAGACGCTGGGCGCGGTTCGTCGGAGCTATCTTCCGGGAAAGTTCTCGACGAGACCCCAAGACGGGACGACCCAGAATTCTTCTATTCCTGTCGGCGGCTGTGTCTGCTGGTGGCCAGGGCGGAATCGAGCCGCTTGAGGTCAGTGGCGAGAAGACGTGCTTCTCCTGTTCGTCTCTGAAAAGCAAGTCTCCTCGTAGTGGCAGGCGGTGCTGGATAACCGTCTGGGCCTCGTATTCCCCCTTACTCCTGCAGCCAGGCACGTCAAGATGGCGCCAGCGAACAGCTCGGGTGCCTTTACTGGGAATGCTTGGTCTATGTGCTCCGCCGTCCAACCCATTGAGCCGCGTGAGACGCCAGGGCCCCCGGGCTTCGACGCATCGGGTGTGCCGTTCAGCGTGATGGAGGTGGCGTTGAGCGGCGGCCTGCTAAGGCCGGGTCGCTGAGGTCTGCACCCGAGACGCCGTGGGAGGGCATGAAGGGCCCGTCGTCCGGGGCCCTGTGCTCGCAGTGCGGAATCTTGAGGACCGACGTGTGGGTTCTTCGCAGCGTCGTGTATGAAGCGGCGCTCTCCCCGGCCCTCGTGCTGGCCCGGTTCGCTTGAACTCACCCCGCATTCAAGCGTCAACCACGCCCTTTGGCTGCCCTTTTCTGGACGCCCAAGGCGGGCAAGCCCCAAGCCCTTTCCGCCTCAGACACGCCGAGCCGTTGCCGGTTGCGGTTGGAGCTCGTCAGCGCCATGGCCTGGCTGTTTTGGGGTGCGAACATGCGTCGCCTCGCTCGCCGGAAGCTCGGAGTTAGGGTCTTCGCCGAGATGCACAGAGTGCCGATGCCGCGGCTAGGTTGGCTGGAGACGCAGCCGGTGCGCCCTCTTTAGTTCTTGCTATATACGTAGTCCATCGTCGTTCCTGTCATCCGGGAATAGCGAAACAATGCGTCTACTAATCTTAGCTGCCTTCTTGCGAGTCTTTTGCGTCACCAACAATGGCCTCCCGGGTCGCCGCCAGACTCCGACCTTTCTGCCACCGCACGTTGGCGAGCAGCGCTAGGGCCTGGAGCCGGGCGCCTCGCCCCAACACGTGCCGACGGCCTTCGCTGGCCATTCTTGATGACTACCTCGACACTTCGGCTCAGCATTTCGCTCACATTCCTTCGTCGCAACTAGAAATCACCACCTTTCGGGACACGATTGTGCCTACCGACGACGCCGAAGCGGCGCGTCTGGTCGAGCGACTGCGGCCCTTTGACCTCATCTCCACTGTGCGGGAGCGCACGTCGTTCCCCGGCGCCTTGCTCCGCCAGCTACCGAACCTCAAACTCCTCCTGGCCACCGGCACCCAGTTCGAGACCTTTGATCTCCAAGCAGCCAAGGACCTCGGCGTGCCCGTAGTCGCCGCCCCGGGCCGGGGACGCACCGACGGCGCAGCGCGGCCTCCCAGGTCTGATATCAGGAAGGGAGGCGCCCATCCGACGACCCAGCACACGTGGGCTCTGATTCTGGCCCTGGCTCGGAACGTCGCCAGTGATGACGCCCTCCTGAAGTCGGGGGAGGGGTGGCAAAGCGGCCTGGCCACGGGATTGACGGGCCGAACCTTGGGCGTCGTGGGGCTTGGGCGACTGGGTGCGGCCGTGGCCCGCATTGCGCATCTGGCCTGGGGCATGCGCGTCGTCTGCTGGAGCGAAAACCTCACGCAGACCAAGGCCGACCGCATGGCGGCCGAGCTGGGTCTGCCTAGCGAAGGCGTCTTCCAAGCCGTGAGCAAGGAGGACTTGTTCCGCTGCGCGGATGTGGTGAGCCTGCACTACGTCCTGAGCGAGCGGTCGCGGGGCATGGTCGGCGCCCCCGAGCTGGGCCTCATGAAGCAGACGGCACTGCTTGTTAACACGTCGCGCGGGCCCCTGATTGACCAAGCTGCGCTGCTTCACACGCTAGAAACCGGGCGTATACAGGGTGCCGCGCTGGATGTATACGATGTCGAGCCTCTACCCACTGCCAGCCCCTGGCGCAGGGCCAACTATTGGGGCCGAGGAAGCCGCTCCAAGCTCATCACCACGCCCCATATGGGTTATGTGGATGAAGGGCTGATGAATGCCTGGTATGCGGAAACGGCCGAGAACGTGGAACGGTGGATTGCCGGCAAGGATGTCCTGCATAGGCTGGCCTAGAGAGCCGCTCCAGACGCATGCAGAGCTCCGCCTCGCAGCTATTCATAGACGGGGGGGCCAGGCATAGTGTCCCTAGATCGTATGGTAATTTCTGTTGCCCAGAGGACGTCTCTTCTGCCCGATAGGGCGCATGGGAGGGGAGGGTCTCTCCATGCGCCCACTCGAGAGTTGGCGCGGCAAGTCCAGCGCCGCTCACCAAGGGAGCCATCCCAGGCCCATCCATTGAGAGCCCACGTACGAGGCATCTTGGAAGCGCACTTTGTGGCTCGCGAGGCGGCCCCCCCGGGCTTTGCCGCCGACGTGGGGAGGAAGTGTCGCGCTTGTATGTTTGTGCCACTCACGAAGCTGGGGGGCGCCGGCAGCCCGCGTAGGGCTCCACCTGCTGCATCACCACAGCCTCTTCTCAACGCGGACCAGTATGATGCCCCGACTCACCAGGCCGTCCTTGTCCATCAAGCGGATGTAGCGGTAGCCGCTCCGCATGCGGTCGAGCCGGATACACGCCCAGGCCATCGGTCGGTCCCGCCCGATTTCGTCGTGCCAGACCTGGAAGGTGACGAGGGACATGGCGGGTACGACGCCGTCGATGTTCTGGAACTTGAGCACCTCGCCGTGGAAATCCGGATGGATGCCCTGCCGCGTCTTCGTTCGGCTCTTGAACTCGCCCCGCGGCGCGTAGTTGGCTTGCTTCTTCCGCCGCAGCTCTTCGTACAGGTGGGGCTCCGTGTGCACCTGCATGGTGACGTAGGGGCGCATGTGGGCGGGCTCGTCCCCAGCGCTGGGCAGAGGCAGGTTCTGGGCCGCCAGGACATGGACGGCGAAGCGCCAAAGCGTCTGGTGGGAGGGAATCCGTTGCTCGGCATCTTCGTCGGTGTTGATGGTGCTGGCGCGCGCCGCCCGGTAGCCGTCCGGCTTGAGGACGTAGCCCCCGGTCCCGGCAAACATGCCTTCGTTCAGCATCATGCCTTCGTCCCAGCTCGTCCAGTTCATGGCCACAATCTGCACGCCTTTCCGCCAAAAACTCATCGGGTTGAGGTTGGAGGCGCCCACCCGCGACCTGGCGGGGTAGGCTCTCATCAGGAAGTGGCGGTTGTGGCGAAAGAGGTCCCGCGCCTGTTCTTCGTGGACTTTGGTGAACTCCGCCTCGGACAGCGAAAAGATGTGCGTGGGCGACGTGGCCTCGGGTTCCGAGAGCGACTTGAACGAGAAGCCGCGCGTGTAGACGCCTAGCTCGCTGAGGGCGGGGATGATGCGGGGCCGTGGTTTCTTGCCCTCACCCTCGCCCAATAAGGACGCCAAGCTGTCGGTGTCGGAAGAGGCGGTGGAAGTCGGGGATAAGCCGTCGTGAGGTGCGGCGTGCTTGACCTTGACGAGAATCTTGTGCCTCAGCTCCGCCGGCGATGGGAGAACGGCGGCGTCCGTCTCGGACGGCGGTAGCAACAGGCCGTTCCACATCTCGGTCATGATCTCCACCATCCTCTCCTGTTGGAGTGGCGAGCAGTGGACGTCGAGACTCACGATGAGTGGGAGACTGGTGGCGGCAAAGGCGTACGTTTTCACCGTCTGGCAGACGTCGCGGAAAAGGACGTCCCGTGTCGGTTTGCGGCCCTGGATCACCTTGGGCTCGAACGCAAACGATCCCGTCATACTCTTGCGGTTCCCCGCCAAGCTCTTGCGGTCCCCTACCAGGCTCTTGCGGTTCGGGCCCGCGTCGCAGGAGACGCGGGCGTCCTGGGGTTGCCACTTGTCCGAGGCCCATTTGGCGGCTTTCATGCCTATCTGGGACCGACGCGACGCCCTTTTATCGCCGAATATGACATCGTCGTCGATTCCTTCTTTCACCAGCCACTCCCCGTCCCACACATCAATCTCGATGCAGCGGCAGGCCCGCAGCAGCACGTTCTTGTAGGCGTCGGTGCCGGAGGCGCCGGAGAGCACGTCGCCGGTGAGGTAGGTGTTGTGGCTCGAGCTCACAAAGTAGCTGCTTAGCGGCCACGTCATGTCCATGTCCTCGCTCGCCAGTGGCTGCAGAGCATTGGCCGCGGGGGAGGTCATGTAGCCCAGGAAGTCGTGGAAATCCATCTGGGCCTCAGCGGCGACCTCGGTGGCGGGGTCGTCCGCGGCCTGGATGTGCTGCCGAAAGGCGACGGCCTGTTCCGGGGTCCATCGCTGGTCCGGGCCGGCGTGCCGGCGAAAGACGTGGTGAAGGTGGGATAGGAGTAGTTTGGTGAGATGCTCAATGCCCTGGTCCTCGGCGCTGGTCGGCCCTCCTCGGCCAGCCTCCCGCTGAGGGGGGACGGACGGCTCCACCGGAACGGGCCCCATGTCGCGCGTCAACTTCCAATTGCTCGCAGGTCGCTCGGAGACGGGCTCGGGCTGGGGCGGGAGGGAGGGAGAGCAACCGTTGGCCAGAAGTGTTCGCGATGATCTGAGACACAATGGTGCCATTGTGTGTCTAGGGGCTGGCAAATCTTATCAGCAGGCGAGCCATCCCAACTCGGTCTCCAGTAATCTCAGGGTACTGGCGTCGGCGCCGTCGCGAGCCCCTTCCGCGGGAGGCTAGCGCAGGCGCCAGGACCCTTACCGAGTGAGGTGTGCGGCTCTGCGGCTGGGTGCATCGCAGGTACCGATTCGTGGGCACCGCTTCGCAGCAGCGTGACAAAAGCCCTCGGTCATGGATGCTGTCAATTTCGGGTTCCCCGTGGCTGGCGCCGGTATGGGGGAGAAACGACGTTTTCTAGGGGTCGATGCGGAGGATGTGCTGCCAGTGCCGACGGGGATTGGGAGGGGGGGGGGCGCCAAAATCCAATCAGGCCGCGCAGCTGGGCGGCCCAGCGCCTGCGGGGCCTGCCCTGGTCACCAGAGCCCCTGTTGGGGGAGGGCATACGAGCAATTTCTTTGCCCGTTGCTCCGTGTAGATCCCAACTACATCCACGGGAAGCAAAGGGAGCTTCATGATGGTTGAATCCCCAACGACTTCCTGCCATCTCGGCCACGCTCGCATCTGGCGTCCCCAGGCCGCCGACATGGGGACTGGCTAGACGCTCGGGATAGGAAGAGCTGCAGCCCTGGCGATGGCGCTGACCCTGCGGTTGGGGCCAGCCGACTAAAGCCCAAGGAGGAAATAGTTTATTCGGACGTCCTTGTTCCCAGCACCCATGCTCCCCCTCCGAAGCCCAGCCAAGCCCCGGTGGCTCAAGGCGGCCCCTCACACCTGTGCATGCCCAGGTTTGGCAGCAGCGGAAGATGGTTCACGGCAAACAGATAGCTGCGCTCGACCGCCGACGTGTGCGTCCGGCGTGGCCGGGCCGGCACCGCAAAGGCATCGCCCTGTTTCCGGCGGACCTACTGGGCCGTCCCGCCCGCCAACACGAGCCGCGTGGCCCCTCGGCCTCGGACGCAGTGGCAGGCGAAGGAGCAGGATTGCTGGACCGCCGCACTCTCGCATCCGCCGCCCACTCGCTCCGCCTGCCCACCAAGGGTGCGCGACTGCGGCCGCGGCGGCTGTGTGGCGTCGCCCATCACGTAGTGAAACACGGCATGTCCTCGGGGCTGGGCGTCCCAGGCGGCCTGGGCCGTGTCCCAGCCGATCCTGAGATTCCCATCGTTCTCGGCCGTTCTGATGCGGGGATGAGGGGTCAGAGGCGCCGTGGGGCGGGTTGCAACGGGTTTCGAGCTGCCAGGTACATACGTGCTGGGGTACCGGCTGTCCGAGTACATCTCGGCAAAGTTGGTGGGGAAAGCCTGGTAGAGTGGCAAGTCGAGGCCGTCGAGCCAGATCATGGGCCCCTCGCCTACCGATTGCCATGGTTAGCCCGGGCCTGGGGCCCTGTCGCCGCCGAATACACGTCGCCCTCCGCTCACGGGGCCACGCCCGCCCACGCACCTTCGTGAGCGTGATCGTGCCGCTGCCCAGCTCGGCATCAGGAAGACGTCGCCGCGGCGCATCGTAATCTAGCGGCTCCCGACAGCCGTGAAGCCACGCTCACCCTCGACGATGAAGCGGAGCGCAAAGGCCGTCTTGCCCGGTAGGGTGCATTGGAGGCCGGCATAGAGCGTGTCAGTCGTGTAGGGGGCGCGAAGCCCCGGGTTGACCGGCATCAGCACGCGCCGCTCCGCCTGCTTCGCGTTGACCAGCGCGCCCGCCCGAATCAGCAGGTGCCGCACCTCGTCGTATCGCCAGTTGGCTACCGACGCCTTGGGCGCCGGCCGAGGCGGCACCATGGCGCCCGTGACCGTCCACAGTGGTGCTGCATGGCGGGCCGGCAAGCTGCCCATGCACTACTCGGCTATCGTGGCGGCATCGGGGGCGTCCTGCTCCGCTTGGGCTTCTGATGCGGTTGTCTGCGCGGGGTCCATGGTGCCTGGAAAAGGTGACAGTAGCGCAAGGTCGGGGGAGCGAGGGGTCAAGCCAAGGGGCGACGGCGATGGGATCAAGGGAAGACAGCGAATAAATGGAAAACGTATGACCAACCGTGGTTGTCTCGCAATTCATGGTGTTTGCCCGTCCACCCAGCCATTCCCCCTCATCCACCTCATCTACCGCGGAACCCTCCTTGTTCTCTTCATTGCCGGCTCGGCCGACTCTGCCTCCATCCCCGCACAGGCAGCGTGCGGAGAAGCCCCACGATCGGCAACGCCCGTCTCCGCCGTCCCACTTATGCGGAGGCGGGCGAAGGCGGGAATCAAGCGCGTCCTGCCGCGACGCTGCCGCAAGCAACGGAGGCCGGTCCGGGGGAGGGGGGTTGCTTACGGAGTTGTTAGGTAGGCCACAGATACCGCCGTACAACTAGCACAACCGCGGTGGGGCGTAGGTCCCATATCGGACTCCAGTGCGCAAAGCATAACGAAACCTCCCGGGCAGAGAGAGCGGTTGTTGTTGAACGACGGTGGGGGTGGTTTATAGATTGAAGAGAGAGAGAGAGAGAGAGAGAGAGAGAGAAATGGGATCAGAAAAGGAGGATACCCATTTCATATACACAATATGAACACATGTCAAAGTGGGTGAGACCGAGTCTTCCAGCCGTGGTAGCACCAATACCCTCGGGAAACCCGCAGCCAAACTCCGGGGGCGAAGGCGATGGTGAATGCTATCACATGGCCCAGTCTGTCATCATCTCGTGTCCCTCATCCAGGAATTCTACCAGCGGGTGTCTTGCGCGCCGTAGACCGCACTGGTGAGCATGTTGAGGGCACCTTTCCCGGTGTCCTGGCGGAGCGGGTCGGATGCCAGACTTCCAACACATTCCATGCCTAGTTCGCTGTTTCGAGGTCCTCCTATACTAGGTAATATCAGAGGCAGCGGTGGGTATTAATAGGCTTGAATCTGCGCGCGCTTGTGTCCTGCTATGTCATGCAGCCGCCGCTCTGTTCTGCATCATGCCTCGACGTTGAAAATCTACTTGTTCGTTTATATATTGGCGTAGACGTCACCCTTTTCTTCTGTCCAAGCAGAAATACGGATCATTGCGTCGTAATTTGCCCCGAGCCTGGGGGAGGAGGGCTCATCCCGCGACAGGTTGCGACCGCCATTACTCGCCAAAGCCCGTCCTGGTTTGCTCCCTCTTCATCATCATCGCTCCGCTCCGCCTGATGCCGCCCCTCTAGAGCCTTCTTTCGCCACAGAACCTTCGCAGTCTCATAAACCGTGGCCAAAGCCCTCTTGTCTGCCGCGCAGGTTTCGAATGCTGGAATGCTAGATATGAAGAAGCAGACAAGGGTGAGAACGACCATCATCTTCGCGAGTACACTTGCCACCTCCAGCCTGTCCGCACCCCTTTTCCTCGTTCTTTCACCAGCTTTCTCTTGTCTTTCCCCTCCATCGATGTTATCTGGTCTAGTTTCGCCCTGCTCGCTCTGTGAATTCAGGGCCCGTGGCGAGCCAGCGGCAGGTCCGTCGGATCATTCAACCCCTTATCACCTATAAACATGTTTACCCTGCGATGAGCTGACCCTGGTCTCGCCGCATGCAGGAAGCTGATGTCTTCCGGTGTCGCGGTGGTGAGCCTCGTCCTCCAGACCCCTTGGTTGCGCTCTGATGTCGCCTTTCCCATGGATAGGTAGGATAATCCCTTCGCTCTTAGATGTCGGCCTTCGGGCAGCCTAGAAATAACGATTTGATCGTTGCCCCAGTTTCGGGCTTCGACCCGGCGTTCTTGTCGGCCTTTGGACGTCATGGGAACACGGCTCGGATGTTTCTCCAGCCTCCGCAGTTGATCCCCTTTTCTCTACGCTTGTACCTGTCAACATCTCAGAAGACACCCCTTGAATGTCTCGTGCGGCTCGGAGACTCACTCAAACGACGACGTCCGATCCGGTGCTATTTTTCACATGTCCTTACGCCCACAGGCCTGGAGACGTTGCCCTTCTTCCGTACTTCCACGTTTACTCACCCTCTTAGTGCTTGAAGACATGATGTTCCGGCTTGAAGGTTCGAAGGGACATGATTCTCTCCACTGCTTCGGCTCTGCCGCGATGCCTCGCGTTATTGGGCACCAGCTCGGTATACTGGGTGGCGAGAGGGGATGATACACGGTGTTGTCTACTTGTACCTCATGGGGAGGTCGATGTATGCGAGTCGAAATACAGCAGCAAAGATATAACACCAGCGGACTGTGCGCCACGGTATCATGGAGGCGCTCGTGTGCTCATCCATGATGCTTATCCTGTGCAGACACGAGCCTCTCGACCACACCCCGGGACGGGCGATGCCTGGAATCTCAGCATGGCCCGGGGATACGGCGACGACTTCAGATAAAGCGCGTCTCCATTGCCAACACATGGGGTCTCGCGCGCTCTGTCACTTGCCGTCATTGGGGGCTTCTTCAACTTTGGTATCGGCATGGATTGGGTGTTATTATCAAGGAATGCTTATGGGTTTCGGGTTCCTCCTCCAGCCATGCTCAGGGCCATGCGTTTCACTTGACGATGGCCAAGCTGCGTGCAAACATGCTGCATCCCGCCAGCGCCCCTTTCCCGTAGGCCGATCACGGCGCCACCAGAGAAGCGCAGTGGGAAATGCGCCCCTGGTGTATCGACGGCGCACACTTCTACGGCCGTGGACGCGGATGCCTTCCTTCTTGGCCCGAGGCCATCGCCGCCTGGGATGCCTGCCCGCGCTTACCACCGAGGACCGCGAGCGCCCAGCCCACAGCTTGCAGAGCTGCCGAGACGTCTTCACGTAGCCCCGTTCCTACCCTCTCGTTTCGCCGTCTCCTATAGGGCCGACGGGCCCCCACGGGCCAAACAGGACTGCCGGCAATGGGGACGAGCCACACCCAACCGGCTCCCGGGCCAGCGCCGGTTTCTCTGCGCGCCATGACGACCAGACAGCCCCGAGAGAGAAAAGGCTGGTACCGGCGCCGGCTCGCGAAGGGCCAAGGGCCAGCAATCAGCCGATCACCCCCCACGACAGGTAGGGCTCGCGGGCTCGGGGCGCTCGCAACCAGTACCCTTTACGGACACGCCGCCGGCCCGGCCGTCGCATGCTTCTTCTTGACCTATCTACGACGAATGGGCGCGCTGACAGGGCCGGACGGCACACCCCCCCCCCCCCTCGCAGCCCGGGTCTGTTTTGAGGCCTGGTGCGTAGGCGCGGTGGATCGCGGCCGCTGGGGTTTTCATCTCCTCATGCGCGGCAGAGCGTCGGCTACCTGATGCCGACCTGGCGAGCCCGGCATGAACGTGGGCCTACTCCCATTTCTGGTATCCCATGCAACGCCCTGCCCTCTCCATTCCACATCTGCCGGCCAGTACTTGGATACATGCCGTGTTTGTGTACAGTACATTCTTCGGCTCACCCGTGGGCCGCTGGCCCATCATGGTGGTTGGGCTTCGTTTCCCCCAGCGTGGCCGCTCTCGCCCCTTCCTCCGAGTTATTTTGGCATTGGTGTCAGACAAGGGTCCCTTGGGCCCTGGAGATCCATCAGCTTTCCTGTCGCGGATCCTTACCCTGAATGATCGCCCGTCTGCTGCACATGGGGCTGCTGCCCAACGCAGATCCTACAGATCAGTGGCGACAATAGTTGGCACTAGGCAGCAGATCACACACAGCATGATCGTATCTCCGTGCAAATGTGCCCCTTGCAGGTGGCCAGGCTGTGTGGGTGTGAGTCTATACACAGCACCACAGACACACAGGCAGGCCGGCCGACCCGGCAGAGAGCACTCGGCCGAGGCAGGGAAGAGGTTCGCACTATCGGTTCAGCCGTGCTGAGTTCGCTAGTACGACATGGAAAGGAGAATAGAGTTCACGGGGAAGCCTGGAACGCTGAGCAAAAGGACCGGCTGGGCCCCGACTCGTTGGCCCAGAAAGACGGCGACCGTGGTCGGGCATGCACGTGGGCAGACAAGGAGGCATCGCTATCCCCTCCCCTGGGGTTCGCTAGATAGAGAGGTGCCGCGGCGATAAACGCGAGGAGAGGGCATAGACAGCCTCCTCCTTCCTCCGGTGAACGTTACCACAGACGGGCAGGCAACCTAAGCGACGACTTTCCCCTTACAGGCCGACGGAGGTTTCAGTTCTTCTGGTCGCGCCGGCACTCTGGTCACACGGTGAGCAGGGCGGTCACCGGACGCAAAGGCGGCAGGGGAGGAGGATGGCGGGCCAGCTGTTTATCCTCGCGCCCGCGACGGAGAAGAGTAAGAAGCCGAAGAAGCCACCGCTGGCTTCTACACCAGTCGCCAAGGCTTCGGGGCCGGAGCCGACGCACCAATGAAAGACACGGCGGCGCTCAGGTGGCTTTGCAGCTACGGTAGCATACGGTTTCACCTCCGTCCAGATAGAAAAGACCGGGGAGAGGTGCAGGTCTTGGCGTCTGGTCCCGTGGGAGGCTTAAGCCAAACTGCTCGTCATTTTAACTTCATGACTCTCCCCCTCGCCCTCCATCTGCCGGGGCCTGAGGTTCGCGCAAGGGGGGCTGGTACGAGGTGGAGGACGGCGAAGAAGCAAAGAGGACAAGAGACGGCTCCAAGCCCCAGCCAGCCAACCCGGACGCGCAAGCCCGCCCCGACAGCGACGCACCCATGTCCGGAGAAATGAGCGAATGGGCCATACGACTGCGCTTCACCTGTGGTCACCGAGTCGAATCCGGCTAAGTCGGGCTTTTGAAAGAGTTGTGTGACTCAACGAGGCATGGCTTCCAACCCGTTTTCTGGAACGACTATTCCCACCCCTCTCGACCGCGACGACGACGACCGATCCACTTCCAACGTGACATTGCGTACCTGGCAAAATCCCCTCCCCTACCCCCGTCTTTTCGGCATATCAATCTGGTAGCAGGAACCCTGGCCCAGGCCAGTGTTGTTCCTGGTAGCTTGACGGCTGGTCCGGGCGGCCCGATCCACACGCAGACCTGGTGCGGAAACCAACCAGCAAGCCGCTCGCCAAATGATCCTCAACCGTCGCGCAAGGAACCAAACAAACACTCACACACACACACGCGCCCGCACGCACTCGCACGCCCGCACACATACGCGGGACAATGGGCCTTCTCGAAGCAAGACTTCGCGAGAAAGCAAAAACAAAAGAAACGACGCACCCGTGTCGCTCTGGAGGGGGGGGGGTGCCCATAGAGCTCACGAAGAAGCGCTAATCGATGCAGAGAAGCACGTTGCTTGTATAGAAAGGACTGCCGAACAACGCCAACTGCCAAGCGGTCGATCCCCGAGGCCCCTCAGTACAAACTGGCCGACGGGCAGCCATGACTATGACTAGGCTGAGACGAACTTGTGGGGCGTCTGGACGACGAGAACTTGCGTGTTCCCTCCCCTCGTGCGACAGTATGGCTACCCCTCCAGGAATAGAAGGGACCGGCTGCTTACGTGTGTATTAGGTCCCGTCGTAGGTCCCCCCATACGTCGGCTCAGGACGAGCCGATAATCATGACGGGTCTGCAGGATCAGACGTCAGGCATCAAGGGGCGTCCCCGTGAACCCTGGAAACCCCGCCCTTGGATGTCCCGACGTTGCAATATCAAAGCTATCCCGGTCCGAAGGTATTCACTAGTCGCGATAGGAAACCCCGCCCAAGGTGAAGGAGATGCGCAGTGTGCTGATACCGGCGATGTCTCCGAGACCGAGTTTGGCGTTTTTTTTTTTCCACGCGTTGGGCCCATACGGCCTTTGCTTTTCACACTCGTATATTCCTCGTCGCTTGGCACTGGGGGGTACTTTTGAGGTGCACGGAGAGCGGACCACATGCAGCAACCCAGCCGGCCCCATCAAGTCAGGTGGCGTCGCCATGCATGGCAGGAGTCAATGTCATTGCATATTGATTCCACAAAAACAAAAGCGCCCTGGGATAGAGGCCCGGCATCAAAGTGTACGGCGCTGGGTGAGGCGGAGGTGGAACGACCGGCCAGGGCGATATAGCAGCAGAGACGGTCAGATGTCTTCCCGGCCTCGTGCTCGTACGGCGCGCCCAGAAGCCCACCCGGCCCAGAGGACCGCTTCGTTGAATAACTGCAGAAGAAAGCAGGGCGGCATCGTGCATGCGTTGGCGGCGATCTAAGCGGGCACGGACATATCTGGACAAACCAGTCTCCCCGGATTTGCATCGGCTGGAGGCCTTTCGTGGCCGTGTCTCACCCGGCTCCGGGGCTTTGTCTCGGGAACAGGGGCTTGGGGGTCTCTATATGAAGCGAGGGCGTGGAATCCCGCTGCCGTAGCCTTCGGACCTCGTTCAGCTGTGTCACGCGAGGGTACCTGCAGAGCCGCAGCAACCTGTGGTCACGGAACGGACGAAGCACTCCGTGCCGAGGTGTGCCCCTCCCACCCCCCAGCTTCGGGGCCGTCGCCCATCTCAGAAGCTCTCATGCCGGCCCTATTTGCGCTCAATGGTTCCTGGGCGTTGGAAGTCTGGACAGGGTAGGAAGCTGGGTAGAAGCGGGCAGAGCAAGCATGTGGACCGGCCAGTCTCTCTCATGACTGCCGAACAGCATTGTGCTGGAAAAGCCCCCCAATCAGGCAAAGGTGATCTTCTTCCTCATTAAGCTTCGGCAGACATCATCGAGGGCCTTTCGCTTTTTCGCTGTCTCCCGAGCCGCGACGTCGGTCTCGTGCTCGTCTTCCTCGTCCACACCCGGATTTGCCCGTCGAGATGTGCGCTGTAGATGGCACCACCCATATTGCTTCCCCCCATGGCCACGCCACTCGACTCTCCCCCGCCGCCTGCACCGCGCCACGCCGTGCTGGGGATCCGGTTTCTGACCCTCTCCGCGCCACTGGCTGAGCGGATGCCAGCCGTAGTGGAGCCAGTCCCCCGCAGCCTTGTGACGATGCGTCCATCATGCAGGCCCAGGACGAGCATCTCCGTCTCGTTCGGCCAGAAGAGAAGCTCCCGACTGGCGTGGGTCTGTCCCGCGGGGGAGGAAAACATGGTCACGCTGTTCAGCTGGTTGTTCTTGAGGCTAGGCCCGAAGCTGGCCAACGTGTTGGCCCCTGTGGCAGCATCCCAGACGCGGGTACGGCGATCATGCGCTGCCAAAATGAGATAGTTTCCATTGTCGGTCCAAGTCAGGCTGTTCACCGGACCGGCTTGCGCTTTGGCCGATAGGCGGTTGCGAGCAACACCGTCGGGCCCGAGCATACCATTGTAAAAGAGCCCTAGGCTGTCTTGCTGGTCGAGAAGGCCGATAGCGCCCCCAGCCTTGCGCACGTCCCAGATGCGCACCGTGCCGTTTACGCTGCCAGACGCAAGGACATGGTCGTGACGTGGAGACCACGAGGTCACTAAAATAGCTCCTGCGTGACCCACTGCGAGCTGTCAGCGGCCGCGGGGGGCGCGGCACTTCCCTGTGTTATAGAGCGACTTACCTCGTGACTGGACGTTGGCGCCAGAGCGAAGATCGATCAGCCTGACGACGGGGTGCAGGGTGCCGCAGGCGACGAGGACGTGGACGGCGACGGGGGGAGATGGCGTGCGTGTAGGCCTTGGAGCCCGAGACACAAGCTGTCTCGGTCGACCAGATCTTCAGCGTCTGGTCGTAGGACGTCGACAGAAAGGCGGCGGCGTCGAAGGGGTAGAAGGACAGCTGGGTGATGCCAAACTTGTGCGGGCCCTTGGCCCTGTCGCCGCGGAGCACGCGGGCCACGGGCGCGTACGTGTGCGACGAGGCAGGGTTGCCGCACGACTCGAGGTCCCAGATCTTCAGCGAGGCGTCGGAGCCGCTGGCGACCAGTCTAATCAGGGCCAGTCAGCAACTGCCGGGCACAAGGGCGGGACGCTACGACACAGCCGCCCATCGAATCGCTCGACCGCCAGAGCATCCACGCCGGCCTGGTGCGCCCAGAGGGTCGTCCTAGGGCCAGCCGCCGTCGACGCCCCGGGCTCGTCGTCCTGCTGGATGGCCAGGCCTCCTCGCTCGCCCCCGTCGAAGCGGAGGTGCGGAGGTGCGGCGCGGGGCCGAAGGAAGTCAGCAAACGGGGGGTCTGCAGACGGGCCCTAAGCCCCGGTGGACCTGTCAAACAGAAGGGCATTCATGCATCAGTGTTGGCCGAGGCGCGGCAGCAAAATATGGAATAGGGGGGACCCATGAGCAGGTGAACTGCACCGGGGCTGTCGTGGACGCGGGGACGTTGATGCAAAGTTTGGTAGTTGAGGCGGCTGCTCGCGCGTATGCGACTACGGAGTTGAGACGTGCGTGCGCACTTGCCAGCCAAACAAGGTGCGTCATAATTTAAGGTAAGCAGCGAAACAGAATAGAACTTCTCAAATTTTCGCCCCCCCCCCCAAGCTATCCAGACGCGACGTGGAAAACCCGTGCGCCAAGGGCGACTCGCGATGCCCCTCGCTCGACCCCTTCTGTCAAGTAGATATTCCCGCGGTTTCATCGACGTCTTGGCGCGCGGCTGGAAGCATACTACTTGAGGTGCGGCTGCGAACGCCTGCGGCCTCGGGCTACGAGAAAAAAAAGCCCCAGGTGGGCGGGAGAGACCAGGACACAGCATTATGGCCTCGACAAACCTTCGCAATGGCCACTTCGTGCCACCGTCTTCTGTTTCTTCCGCCTCCTCCGAAAGCGACGGATCTTTCAGCCGCGGTCAGAAGCGCAAGCGCCTAAGGCGAGATGCCAATGTCTACGACGCAGTGGCAGGTGAGCCCGCTTCTGGACCTCAACGGCCACGCCCCCCGGTCGCAAAAGGAACCAAACCGCTGACCCGGACCAACCCCCAGGGCGCGTGACTACGACGCGGCCCCTCGAGGATGCGCCGGACGAGCCGGTGCTGTTCCAGCGCCGCCGCCAGCAGCAGCGCGCGACGCAGCGCGATCCGACGCTGGCGCCCGACGAGGTGCTCTTCCGCCGGGCGCGGGCGCCGGAGCGCTTTGTGGAGAAGGACATCTACCGGGCCCACGAGGCGCTGCCCGAGGCCGGCCGGGGCGTGCTGCCCGACGGCGACATGCTCCAGGCGGTGCACGCGTACGCCAGCCACTTCTACGCGGCGCTGGCGGCGGCGCAGCGGCGGCCGCCGGGCGCCGACGAATGCAGCATGGACGAGACGGCGCTCCTGGCCTTTGGCGTCCTGCTCGAGGAGGCCGCCCGCGAGACCCTCGGCAAGAGGGGCGATCTCGTCTTCACCGAGGGCATCGAGGTGGACGAGCCGGGCGCAGCCGAGGGTAGCGCCAGTATTACGAGTGTTAGTTTCCTGGATGACCAACGGTCCTAGGGGGTGTTCGTCTCTCTGTCTCCCGCTCGCTCGCTCTCTATGTCTTGCCACTTCTGCCTTTGTCGTAATAGCCTTGCCGCTAGCCGCAAACGCTGCAGGGCAAGCGAGCAAACGGATAGTATTCTTAGGCAACACACAGAATCTGGCTGCAAGAAGCCGGTGGCCCCTCGCCAGCACGCTGCATGAGGGGTAACACGATGTTCAGCGATTGGCCCGTCGGCTCCCCTATCTGGCGGCGACCACAGCAAAGGAGCTTGCAACGTTATCATGGCATGGCTGGGCCGCGTATGCACCGTCTGTTTGTACCTGTACCTATACGCATGCGTGGTATATCGCATGAGGGCCACGAGCGGCGCTTTCTTTTCCGATGCCTCCGTACCTCAGATCGACCGGGTGCCTCACCCCGACTGAGGATCGGATAGTCCCTCGCCCCTCGCGCCCCCCCCTGACGATGCGGGAGAAAGAGAGCACGCAGGGTCCCCCCCACCCCCCAGTAGAGGACCCAGTGGAGGAGATGTGTCAGGGATGCGAGGCGCGACCATTGGTCGTTGAGGGCGGTGCCAGGCCGTCCGGTGGACAGTTTCCATTGGCCTTTGTCAGCCATAGGCGTCGCCGTTTGGAAAGAAAAAAAAAAGGCGTATCTGCGGACGGCGAAATTCTTTCCCAGTAGGGAAGAGCCGACATCTGATCGGCATTTGGCGTGACGCGCCCGCCAAAACTGTCATAAATGATGAGTCAACCAGGGCTGCACCCAGCTCGGATTTTAGGTACATTCTGGCCATCCCCGCGACTGGGTACAGAAACGCTCCGTTTCAGGGTTCACGTCAAAAAGAGACAAGAACTCGTGGTGGGCAAGGTTGGAAATTTCCCTCGTCATCTACGGAGCCATGAACCCTGCCGCCCAAGTGATACACACACGCACTCACGGCCTCCACGCATCCATGTGTTCTGGTATCCTGGTTCCGCTTCCTTTCGGCTCCCCCAAGGCCAAGATCAAGGTCACACGACAGGCTGGCAGGCACCAGGGCCCTGAGGACATCATATCACAACGGAGGCGAGAGTGAGGCTTTCAGTTCGCTAGGCACATGATGTCACGGGATCGCCTGGTGCGGGCCAACGCGCTCGCTCCCTGGCGAAGTACACCTACCGGCTGCCCTGGCAGGCTGTAGCAAGAGATAGCGTGGTGGCGTGGCTGGGACTGTTCCGTGTATGTACACCTTTACCAGGGGGTCGAGCGGACAGGGCGGCGAATGAAGAAGCGCTCTTCGGGCGACCCAGGAGTTCGGGATGTCAGAAGAGGACGACCCGACCTCAGGGCCGGCCGGCCACCGCCAGGCATTGGACAAAATAACTGTTAGGTCGTATTGCGTGCATGTCATCTGTAGCATGCGTGATTGGAGCTGCCAGAAACTGCCCTTTCATGCATATGCTCATTCCTTCTGTGTCTCGAAGCGAGATCTACGGGATCGGCTGGCCGAGTGTGTCTGTCGCCGATTCGTGGCCGTCAGGTATGGATGCGGCTCCTGTCTTGATTACTGAACCCGTCCCGGCAGCGTCAAGCCCTAGGAAGCGGTACGTCGAGCCTCCGGCACGGTGAGAGAAGACATCGGCACGTCTCTATGGCTTCGCCTGTGACTGTACATGCGGGCTGCCTCTCCGCGGTTGAGATATGTTGCCTGGGAAGGAGCAGCAGCAGCAGCAGCAACAACAACAACAAACAGAGCGCTGCGTCCTTTCGTGTGAATAGGTCGCTTTCGTATTACTGCAGCGGCACGGCTAGTGATGCGCCCACCCCTCCCCGGGCCCTTCTCCAGCGGCTCAAAAAAGACTTGCCCAGCAGTCACCAACCGATACTACTGCCTTTTCGGGCGATGGCCACGCACGCCCCCCTTTTCCCGTGTGATGGGGGGGGGGGGGGGGGGGTCGCCCCAGCTGGCGGCTTATCTCCGAGAGCAAGTGATCGAGCACAGCGCAAAGGGCGACGGGAAAGAAAAAGCAACAAGCCGTATCATGTCCGAGACGGCCGCCTCGTGATGGCTTCACCCGTGGGCGCAACCTTCCAGGGTGCGGCGAGCAGAACCCCGCGCCCGCCTCGCTCGAATCCCAGGGTTCTTGGGGTGCCGTATCCAATGAAAGGCGGCAGGGCGAGCGAACTTCGGCTGTCGCTGCCCTCCGAAAGGATTGCGGCTGACCGCTTTTGGGTCAGATATATCACATTTGGCTCGTCCCTCCCCACACCCTCCCGACGCGCGATGGTTGACCAAACACCTGCGTAATCTGGGTGTGGGCGAGAGAAAACCACCCCACACCGCTGTGCCACCTCGTGCCACTGTCCTGGCCGCGTCTCCGTCGTACCAGGCAGCCTGTCCGCGTGGGAGCGGAGCGGACCCTGGCATGGCGCATTCGGTTGGCCGTAGCGATCGATGGGAAAGGCTGTGCCTGAGAGGGCGAGAGAGGCCATGGCTAAGCGACCGCGTCGTGTCTTGGCACGCCTTGGCCTGCCGTCAATCCGAAGACGCCGCCTTCGGGGGCAAAGACTTTGCTGACGTTGCCAATCACATCGCCAGGCGAGACCATTGGAACCGTAGCGGCCAGGCACGCACGAATGAAGGCCGGGAAGGTGTAGTCGCAAGTAGGTACATGCTGGGGAGACGCACACTCAGACGCAATGGCGATCCCGTCCTAGTGGCGGTGGAGCACTGTCATGTTGGCTGGGGATATTGGCTTTTCTGCCAGCCTGGCCTCCGACATCTGGGCCTCGGCACTGGAGAGCGCCCACGGTACGGAGGTTCTCTCGTCCACCAGCCCGTGAACTTACGTGCCTCGGTCGTTGGGGGGGCCGTCTTCACGACCCCCCCCCCCCCCCCCCCCCCCCCCCCCCCCCCCCCGGCTGGGACGTTTCAAATCGCTGCCTCGGTGGCCAGGAAGAGACGATGACGTACCGAAAACAACAGCCCGATGCACAACATCGACAAACAACCACCGAGTCAAGAGCCGGCAGAGGCAAGTGCATGCAGCCCGTTGTAGGCAGAAGTCTGGTTGTCTCGCGACCCCATAACATGCATTGGCAGTGGGCGCGCGGTTGTACGCGAGTACGAGAACAAGGGCTGGACGGGCCACGGACGCTACTGATTGGCTGGTCCCTGAAGATCGGCTGAGATTGCATGGAACTCTATTGCCAGCCGCTGCCGCGCTCAGTCCGTCGGAGCCGCATGCTTCCGAGACGCCTGGCCGTGCCCGGCCGACTATCGGGCGGCGGCGCGCTGTGGTGGCCATCATCAGCCCTCGCCGCCCTCGGCTGGTCTGCTGCCGCCACCGTGGACCGCTCTCGCGCCGGCGGCGACTGCTGCTGTTCTTGCTGGGTGGCGGCTTCTGCTGCGTGCAGAACTTGGCAGCCCGCGTTGACCGCCAGATCGGGTCGGTTGTGGCACGCACGGCGTTCGGCAGGGCCGAATAGAGAGATTGCCGGTCCACATGGCCACAGAGCCCGCGTGCTGGAGCACCTTGATCACGTCGCGTTGGGATGGGCTTTAAAGTTACCTCCATCAATTGCCAAACTAGGCCGGGCCACCTGACAATGGTGCCCGCCCGGTTCGCGTCCCTGGCGTCGCTGAATATGATGATTAACGCGAGGGTTCCGACCCCAGGATTAGAGGCAGGGGTGCCATCTCATCTGGGAAGGGAGCCGCGCTGCTCATCACGGGCCTCGACCGTGAAGGGCTGGCCAGCCAGTCTTCTCTACTACGGTAGAATCGTTGTGCGCGACCACGCTATTTGCTGTCGTTCTAGCGCGTTTCCAGGGCACGCATAACCTGCGAGGCTAGAAGCCAGGGAAGCCAGGGGAGGCGGCCCATGCCGGCCCTGCTTGATCGTGCTCTGGGCTACAGCTGGCCACGCCTCTTAAGGGACTGGCGCTATGCGAAACCGCCGGCGCAACCCATGCGAGCATTCGGGTCTATGGGCAGAAGGACAGAAGCAGGACTTCGGGTCCCTCCGTGCCAGAGACCGGGAGTATCCTGGGACCCGGCTCAGCTTCACACGCGCGGACGCAGACGCCCTCGACTGTGTGTCGGCGTCGCGTCTGGCGGCAAAGTTCTCTGGCGCCTAAGCGAGCTGCTCCCTGTCCCGGACGCTGGAGGCGGAAAGCCCTGGAGCGCCGACTTGGGACGAATCCATGGCACCGGATCCTGCTCGTCCTCTCTGATTGGTAGCCTGGTTCTCTGTGGCTTCCACGCTGCCGGCGCCTGCGTGCCTTTTCGAGACCAAGGCCGGGCGGCCACTGTTGACATCGCTGAAACCTGGAGTTTTCCGGACGAGCGCCCCCTCCCTGTTGCGGTTGAGGTTCAGGCGCAGGGCAGTAATCAGACGGCTGGGTGACATGCTGGACGCGTCCTGCCATACTTGTAGACGGTAGAACAGGGTCCCGACCGCTCCATCAACCACGTGGCTCTCCTCCGCCCGCCGCTAGATCGCCAATGCGTAAACTAAGAAGCTTCCGCGGTGCCCGCGGTGAGGATCCGCGGTGCTCGCGGTGAGGATCCGTGATCCCCGTTTCTCTTGCCAGTATGACCGTGTACTTTGCAGACTGGTCGAAGCCATGGGAAAGCCGTGGTGGCCAGGCCGATTGTGCCGGGGGTTGGTGGCAGCCGCACGTCCAGCTCGGTTGGGGTGGAGGACGAAGAGGAGGACGCCGGCCAGCCCGTCCGCGACCAGCCCGTCCGCGACGATGGGCTATTCTGGGCGTTCGCCTGCGGTACCTTTTTGCTGCAATGTGCAGTGTGGCGCTTCCTACGGCCCCGACCCTGCCTAGCCTAGCGCGACACAAGTACCTACTGCGTCCGGCCGCCGTCAGCCGGTCCTATCCACCCAGCTAATCCGTAGTTCCGGCCCACGGCTTCAGCTCGGCGCCCGAGATGTGAGGGGGCCGCTTCTTGACGTATATGTGCAGGTCTATTATTATGCGCCATATCCAGCGACCTGCCATGGCCAACTCACCGCCGCCTTGCCGACCGCAGGAAAGGCAAATCCTTTCGTGATGTTTTATGCACACGCCGACTAGCTGCACGCTCGGACGCGGCGTATACGTTTCGTGCGCACGGCAGTACGCAAACCCCCTCCATCGTATTGTTATACCGGCCACCGAAGAGGGGAGATCATGTGTTGTGGTGGGTTGAGATGGGCAGCCGATGGGCAATGGCGTGCTCATCCGCATTGCACCGCGTACTCGGTGCCCAACTGCTGGGGAATAGGCACGTTGATCGAGGAAAGACGATCCTCATTCGCTGAGCTCGCAACGCTCGCTGCGGACGACCCCTCCTCTGTGACCGGTCGACCGGTTTCACCGCCACGGACATTTTACTAGTTGTAGAGCCAAGCTCGGCGGATTCGGCCTGGGCCCGACAGCAGTCGGATACATTCGGTTCAGCCTTTCGGCGGCCGCCTACGGCACATGCCGCTGCTCCAGTGAGGCCCGGGTTGCTGTGCTGGCGGGTGGTGGAGATGAGACGCCACAGAGAGGGAACTGCCTCGGAGAAAGGTGGTCGCCCAAACTCAATCAAGGTGGTATGCAAGATGGGATTCTGAGTCGGCATGGGCACGACTATTGCTGCCTGATGTAGAAAGACACACGTCGGATGAACAACGCCAGGCAGGACGGTGGCAGAAGGCAGGGTCGTAGGCCCCAGAGCCTTGACGATCGCCGCTATCCGTGGTCTTGCTGGCTGGCACCTGCCGTTTCACCATAACGCACATGGGATACAGTGACACCGTCCCCAGGACGTACAGAGTACATCGTACTTCGATACCAATCTAGTAGTGCCTGTCGCCGGGCTGATGCATGCAAGTCAACCTCAGAGCCCATGCTGCCCGCCTGCAGTGCTTGCTGCCGAGCACGGAAGCCTCGTCCTGCCAGGAAGACTCGCGCCCAGGCGACGGGTACGGATACAGCGTCGACAACGGCCTCCGGAGGCTCTGACCGGGTGTCCATCCCTCAGGCTGCGCATGTGTACCGAGCCACATCAAGGAGAGGCCATCGAGAGAGGTTGGGGGTAGGTCCCAGGCAGACGAGTACAGATACGTCGGCCAAGGTGCCCTCGTCCAGCATTGCTACCCCGCAACGCACCCCCCCCCCCCCCTCCTGCATTCTGCATCGCACTGCTGCTAGTGTCAAGCTCGAGGTCCTTCCGTCATCCTGGTGCTACGCCAGCACTGGAAGTCGGATGGAATGTTTCTAAAGCAGGGCAGGAACATGGCATGCGCCGCCGCGCATGATTTTAGGTGCGCGCCGTCCCTATGCCCCTGCCCTACAGCTTCGCCTTCCCCCAGCGGTGTAAAGCTTCCATCATGCCGACGTCCAGCATGGCAAAAATACACACCGCCGGAGGGACTAAAACTACTCGGTCGAATTCAATTCGATCCAGTGCATTGGGACTGGCTGCCGTATCGGGCCCATTGCAGCGGCAGCGAGACACGACGACTGCCGGTCGTAGCTGCGCCGAAAGGCGGAGGCGGCCGGGCGACAGACACAACCAGCAACAACTTTCCTGGGCAGGTAGCTTCAATGGAACGAAAACTTGGAAGCTAGCAGCCCGACTTGCAAGAGCACGCGGAGAGAGAAAGCTGCTGTCCAATTCCCCCCTGCTCATCGCCGGCCTTCACTGGAAAAGACGGTTGCGCACTACGCCAACCATTCTTCCCATGTCCTCTTCTCCCGCCTGCAGCCAGCGATGATCAACGACTGGGCAGTTGGGGCTTCATTACAAGGAGTCATCCATCGTTAGCCAACCAGCCAGCCTCCTCCCCACTTGCCCTCTCAAGTGACCCGATGTTTTCTTGTCGCTGCAAGTGCCGACCACGAGAAGTCCGTCCAACCCGTCCTGCCCATGGATCCCTTCATGGCTGCCTGGTACGAAGCCCGCCTATCTGCATCGTATCGATCACTCTGGGTCAAATGCCGGCCGGCCCAACCAACTCTCCTCACCTGCCGGCGGGCCTTCGCGACTGTGGTCGGCTCGGATACGTACTCGCCAATGTACTTCATTACAAATTGACGCTGCAGAAGCTGAGCTGAAGGCTTTGCGCTGGACGACCTGCCATTGCCCGCGCGCCAGTTCCTTTCCTTCTCCCCCCTCCTACTCTCGGCAGAAGGGCTACTGGGCGATGATGGGTCGTGGGAAGTAGGCTAGGCATCGGAGTAAGTACCTCGCAAGTCCCGGCCATCCTGGGTCCTTGCCAGGCCAGGTCGGATTGGATCGACCTCCCTGGGGCCACCACGGTGGGCCGGTACAGGCTGGTACTTGGACCGTCTGAGCGACGCCCAGGGCCCCAGTATTACTCATTTTTTTTCTTTTCCTCCCTCGAGTCCAGCTCCAGCTCCGACACGAACACATGTCGTGGGCGCCACCATCAGGCGGCCACTGAGCAGGCCAGGGAGGCCAGGGCCCTCTTTCTCTTCGCCTGGGGCCAGGGTGCGACCGATCTCATTTTTGCACCCAGCATGCGCCTGAGTGGCGCGCCGGCCAATGGAAACAGCCATGGGGGCGACGTTGGACCAGATCTGCTTGGCAGGCCGAGCGGCCAGAAGGGCCAGCAAGGCCGGCAACCTCAAGGCCACAACAAAAATGACCTGGCCGTGCAGCTGGCCTGGATGCGTGGCGACGGCCCGGTCAGCATTGCCATCCATGGCCGTCCCATGCTCGCCATGTATGCAGGGCGAACGACGACCAAAAAAGTGACTGATGGCGAGGGGTGCAGCCAGATCTCGTACATCCCAGACCGGTCGCCGTGATCTGACAGCAGAAACCAGCAGCAATCAGCGTGCAGCAGCTGGCCGCCAGTCAACCCATCAGCGCCCGCCCGCCAGCGTCGCAGCGCGCGAACGGTCGTCGTCACTGGACGTGACCGAACGCCCCGTCGTGCCCATCACCCAGTGCTACGCCGGAAAGGTGGTGGCCGGGCTCGAACGAGACTGGGTCGCTAGTACAGCACTGGGCCTGGACTGCGGCAGGATTTCCTCTCCCTCATCGGCAACGGCTATCGTCGTCAAGTGTACCACTACTAGACACCCCACCATCATGGCAAGCCTGAACAGGACAGGACACGCAGAGAGAGGCGCCGCGTCAACGCTTGCATGCGGATCCAATCTCTTCCGCTTCGCCGGCGCGCTGCGCTGCTCGTGGTCCTGGCGGTCCCATTTTTCCGCCGTCGTCGCCGCGATTGACGAGACCATCCTCGACTACAGACACGCCCTTCGTACGCCCCCCCCTCCCCAGCAGCGGTGGTCAGCTGGTCTCTCGCCGTGCGGGGACCCTATGTATCTGCTCCAAGGCGCGGGCTAGTACCTGTGCAGTAGATCCTCCCGCTGGTGGCAGCCCAGCAAGCCCAGCAGCCCGCATCCTTCGCCAAAAAAAAAAAGAACACTTCTCTACCGTCTTAGGCCGGCAGCGCCAGAATGGCCCCCACTATTTATTTCACCTCCCTTCTTTGATGCTTCTGTCGCGAGTCAAGGTTTGTCTCTCTACCCATCCTCCTCCCTATAGTACACACCGCCCCGTGACCCAGCCCGGTCGAAGTCCGTAACGCCGACTGCGTGCCGTCCGGTGTTTCTAGGAGCTTGTTGTGCGAACGCTGAGCTTGTGTCTCTGCCTGGTGATCGCCTCTGGTGGGTGGGTGTGGGCGGTTGCGCCTTGTTATTGTGGTGGTGCCTCCCGTCGTCGCGCACCCTGTGTGTGGCTGACGGTCGCGGCATCGGGTCGCGATCTTGTATGTGTGTGAGCGTGCGTTTGGTTGCGCGCCAGAATCCTACGGTGCCTCATCAACCGCCCTCCCCCTCCTCTGGGCCGTGTACCTATCACCAGAACCCCTTCCTCCCTTGTCGACTCCATCTCATGAGAGACGGAGCTTCTTTACCCTGGTCAAGGCACCCTGATCCCTGCCCACACTAGCTTCTCTCAGACGTTCGGAGCGCACACGCTCGGCAGACTTGCAGGGTCGGTACCTCATCCTGGGTCCTGGGTCCTCCAGGCAAAACGCCGTGAACACCACCACCGACCTACAGGTCGTAAAGTTATCCGACCCTCACCTTCCTTCACCTGCCGGCTGTTGCTCGCCTATTCGTGTTGGAACTTCTTCAGGACGTCAGCAGCTCCTTGACCTTTACCTGCTACGCCACGCCCTCCTGCTTCCCCCTCCACCCATCCCCAGCACGGTTCTCTGCGCCTTGTATCCCCGTCATCTCTGCCCAACCGCAGATCTCTGCTGCCCTTGGGCTTTGCTTCCCCCGGTGGCTTCTGGCGCCGGCCTGCTGGCACGCCTCCTCCTGTGCGCACACGCGCGCGCGCGCCCTTCTCTGGTCCATGTGAGGGAGACGGAGAAAGAAAACGGACGCCCAGCGTTGCGCGTGAGAGAGAAGAGCTTGCTCGATAGGGACCAACAAGCTTCCCGCACCCTGCCTACGCACGCTACCTACACACACGCACACGTACCCTCTCACTCTCTCTCTCTCTCTCTCACTTACTCCCACACACATTACCCTCGCACGGCCAGGCCCTGCCTATGTCATCATAACAGCCAATTAGAGCGTTAAGGCACCACTATATGGTCCCGACTTTTGAGGTCGGATCTACCTGCGGCTCTCTCGTTGGAGGTACCGGAACCTTGGTCCCTCTCTCAACCTGGGGCTAGGCTTTGCCGTGTCTCACTCATGGCCACTGTCCCCTTGGGTTTCTTTCTTGTTCACCCATGATTGTATACATATATCAACCTTAACATGGAACCTGGAGTGCCCGAGGCAAAGCGGCCTCGTCTCACGACCGGTTCGTCACACTCATGGTCACAGCTCCCTCCTCCCACCACCAGTGGCCCTCACCACGCCCCATTGCCTCACCCTCACCATCCTCCCTACACGCCGCATCACCCCTTCGCGCGGCCCGGAGAGCATCCACCCAACCCGGTCCCGCACCACATCGACGAGCGTCGGCACCATGAGCCAGAGCAGCGCCTGCCTCCGCCCATACAGGACCACCACCGACATCCTCCCTCGCCCGCGCATGTCTCGCCCTACCCCATGTACGCCAGAGATGTGAAGCCGGACCCCGGAGAGGACATGGCCTTACCGCACATGCGCCGCCCAAACTCGACTGGGAATGCTTCCGACAGCCTCCCGCCCACACCGCATGCACTCGCCCACCCGCCCCCAGACGACCCGCGAAGGCCCCCGAGTTTTGACATACCACCACCTGCCCCCCAGTACCCCCCTCAGTCGCCCGCTATGCACACCTATCGCCCGCCGGGCAACTATCCTCACCCGCCCCCCACCCCTGTGCAACAGCATCCGCACTACGAGCACCATGGCTACGCCCAGGCCGCCCCCAGCCCGGACGTGTCGTATCCCACGACCATCGCCCACGCGACGGCCAAACGGAAGGCGCAGCGTGCCTCCCAGGTAGGCTCCCAACGAGATGACCCCCTTTGGCTCCGTGTGTATGTGTCGTGCCTGGGGTGTCTTGAGAGCTGACCATCTTCGTGCCGTAGGCCTGCGACAGTTGCCGGCAGCTCAAGGCCAAGTGCGACGAGCTCAAGCCCTGCAAGAACTGCAAGGAGAAGGGCATCCAGTGCAACTACCGGGAGCCTCCTGCTAAACAGTACGTGGCCGCCGGCCCGCGCCCCCTTCGCGGACGTGCCCGTGACTAACGCTAAGACGCAGGCCCGATAAGGTAACGGCGGACATCCTGGACATGATGAAGGAGATCAAGGACCAGATTGCGGGCGACTTCACCAAGATGGGCCACCGCATTAAACAGATGGACGACGGCATGAACAAGCGCATGAAGAGTTGGGAATCGCGCATGAGCAACCTTGAGAAGGTGTTGCACGCCGAGGGCACGGGCGACGAGGTCAAGATGGAGTCGGTCGAAGGGGGCGTCCAAAACGAAGTGTCGTCGCCGGCCGAGACGGCCGAGCTCCCGCCCGAGGAAGAGCGCGAAGAGCGCGAAGAGCGCGAAGAGCGCGAGTACGACCACCACTCCCGCCACTCGTCGGACCGCGAGACCAATGGCGAGCCCGCCATGACCGAGGAGGAGGTCAAGAAGACGCTTCAGGAGGCTAACGAGATCGAGATCGAGGCGCATCCCGGCGCGCCCGTGGAACCCGGGCGTCCAACCATGCCCGCGAACCACACGACCCTAGCCGGCCTGCTCCTTGACTGGCCCGCCATTGCCGAGCTGGTAGGACCTGTCCTAAAGGAGGAGAAAATCTCTCACGTGGAAGAGTTCCCTATCCACCAGGAGCAGCAGCGCGGTCTGCTCCGGGTCCACGGCAAGGGTGAGGGCCTCGACCTCGAGATGCGCCCCTCAGCTAAGGAGTCGCATTTCGATTCCATTATGACGGACGTGAACGACGACTTCTCGGACGCCCCGACGCCGCCCCCGGGCGAGCCCTGGGGCCAGGTAGGCACGCTCAATGACCACACGTCGTATAAGGGCGGCCCGCTGAATGTGGACGGCACGCCTGACTTCGACCCGCATAAGGTGAAGAAGTACGTGCAGAGCTTCAAGGACAACATCCTGAACATGCACCCCATCCTGATCCCTAAGGAGTTGGACGCGCTCGTGGCCATGTTCCTGCAGAGCCTTCCGGCTAAGGACGCAGAGAAGCCCACGAGCAAGCCGTCCTCGGCCGCCAAGTTTGCCGTGCCCACCAGCGCCGGCACCCCCGCGGTGGAGGCGGGCACGAAACGTAAGCGGTCGCCTGCGGCCGACGACCACCCGCCGGTCCCGCTGCTCAAGTCCAATTTGCCGTTCCGCAGCATCCACAGCGCCATGGTGCTGTCGGTGCTGGCCTTGGGCAAGATCTGCCTCCACCGGGACAAGATCCCCGACGTGGTCCCCGAAAAGGACCGTCCCATGCAACAAAACTCGCCGGCGGTACGCAACGGCATGCCAGCCTCGCCCCTGCAGGGCTCGCCACCTGGCATGATCCCCCAGCCGCCGCTGTCGGGCCTCCCGTCGCCCAAGGAGCACGGACGGGATCTCAATAGCCGCCGGCCCTCGCTCCAGGGCGCCGGCGTCCACGCCAAGGCGCATTCGATGAAGCGCAACCTCGACCAGATCCCCGGCCTCGAATATTTCGCCCTGGTGACGGATATCATCGGGAGTCACGTGGGCGGTGCCACGCTGAAGCATGTTTACACATGGCTTTTTATGGGTCTCTACTACGGCCAGCTGGGGCGAGTCATGGAAAGCTGGGGCTGCATCTCGAACGGATGCCGGACCTTGGCGGTATGCCTACGACCGTACGTTCTCCCCTCCCGGGTGGTTTATCTCTTATCCTCTTGCTAATGGTTTATAGGAGCCAAGACCGACTCGTCCGGCACACGGTAGAGGCGCGAAAACTCGACAGCAAACGAGATAATCAGCTCTCATTCGCCTACTGGTCCTGTCTGCAGCTGGAAAGGTGAACGCAAACCCCCTAAGGCTCGTGGCGAGTGGGGCTAACAAGACATAGTGACATCCTGGCTGAACTTCGACTGCCGCAAAGTATGATCCTAAGCTTTGAGGAGCAGATGCCGTATCCGAACCTCGAGCTGGCCGTGGGCTACTCGGACTCGGTCATGTCTAGCTACTCGGCCCAACTGTACCTGCGGAAGCAGCTTAACCTGATCCATGAGCTGTTCTATAGTCCTAAGACGCTCCAGGCGCAAAGGGAGTCGACAGAGGAAAAGATGCAGGACATGCAGATGTCGCTAGCGCGTAGCCGGAACCAATGGGTACCGCTTGAGTACCGATGGAACGACGACGACCCGCCGGCCAACAACATTCTCGCGGCGCGTTTGCGGGCCAAGTTCTGGGGATCCCAGGTGATCCTCTACCGGCCGTTCCTCGATGCCGTGCTTCACCCCGAAAAGTCGACGCAGGGTTTGTTCGCGCCGCATCCGATGGTTCCGTATGAGGATCCCCAGGTTGACCTATCTAACTACCCACTGCCGCCCAACATGGACCCGTCGACGTTCCCGCGGGCGCTAAACTACGCACGCCGTGGGATCCGGGCCTTGGTGGAGAGCACCCGGGCGTTCCACGGCCTGGACCCCACCAGGCGGTTCATTGTCACGAACCACTTCACGACGGCCCATGCGTGAGTCCCTTTTCTCCTCTCGCCCGCTCTGCGCTGTTCTCTCGGTGGGTCGCGATGCTAATCGAGTCTATGCAGCCAATGGGGCAATCTCCTCTGCCTAGCCGCCTGCTACCGCCATCCCATCTTGGGCCAGATGCTCGACAAACAGACCCTCGCGGAGCTGTTCGGACGCACCATTGACTTCTTCAAGTTCATCATCACGTCGTCGAGCTCGCTCAATGCCGACCTCCGCATGCTAATGGAGATTTCGTCGCGGCTCGGGCTCACCAAGGAAGATCTCGCGATTGGGGCCGCGAGTTCGAGCTTTTCGAGCATGGCCAGCGGCGGTCCGCTGCCGCCCATGCAGCACAACATGGGCGACCACATGTCGCCGGGCACGCCCACGGGACCTCCGGGACCCGGGGGATTCATGCCTCCGCCGCATTCGATGCCTTCCTAAGGGTGCTTGGATTTAGGCGGACATGAAAGGGGATGCCGAGCGCGGCGCAGTGCAACTCGCTCTGTATATTTGCAGAGGCCCAAAATGGGCCGTGACGGAGAGTTCACGGCTCTTGGGGGATCTGCATCCTTACTTTCATCCAGGGTTGGCGGGGAAAACGGCACGATGTTCGCTTTCCCAGAGCGCCCAGTACATATCTTGGGACAGGCGACATACATTGGCAATACCCCAGTGGAGGATGTCTCGTGTGTTTCGATTCGATTGGTTTTACGGCCGCCCGCAGCAGCAGAATGGGCTTCTGCCCCCTCCCGGTGAAAGGCGGGCTCCTGGGTGGTCGGTGGCCGGGCCGCCTCGACAGGCGCGGCCCGCCCCCCCCCCCCCTTAACGGAGAGGGAGCCGGGAGCGTACAGGAGAAGTGTGTGCGTTTTGGGTTCTTTCGTTTCCGTGCGAATTATCACGACGAAGATACCACCAACGTTTATGCGGAATGCCGACTACCCCTTGTTTTACTTTTGTTTCCCCCTGCCTGCTGTTTATTTTAGGTTTAGGAACGCTTGTCGTTGGCATGAGAGAGAGAGAGAAAGCGCGAAAGAGGAAAATAGGGCATATTGAAGGTCCCGACGGTCAGGTACGGAGGGAGGTTAAAGGGAGGGGGGTGGTGATACCGGCAAAGCATACCCGCGCGAAGCACATCATTTGGAAAGAGTCGGCATTACGTATAGAAATAGGAACCCGCCATGGCCCCAGGGCGGCCCATGGTGTAGCTAGATTAATCCAGCGCCTTGTGTGTATTGTGCGTTTCCAGCACCATGCGGCTCGGCCTCTGGGTATCCCCAAGTTGCGTTGGCGTCGGCCCTGAGAGAGAGGAGGGACAGCTGCTGGTCCGCGGCGGTCGACGTGCATGGAGAGCCAGCTGTGCGACTTTGCTTCCAGGCACACCCCCGCACCCACAACCCCCCGTCCGACGCTTTACCTCCATGCGGGGGCCGTAGGGCTAGACGACCAGACCGCCGAGACGGCATGACCAACGGGCTGGGGCTGTACCAATATGTATGCCGCTAGGGAAAGGGACCCATGTCTGCCACGGCACGGTCGCACATGCGACGGGCGTGCGCCTGTGGCCGGGGGAGGAGGGCGGGTTGACACCGATGGACCGATGCTGCCAAAAGGAAAACCCGCGGGCGGGATCGCAAAACCGGTCAGTTGGTCCCCAATCTCCCACCCCCTCCCTTTGGTTGGGTCGCGTGCGAACACGACTTCCGTGGCCCCGAGGTGGTGCAGGGCGAGAGCCCTCGGTGCGGCTGGCCCGTTGTACCTGTGGCTGGGAAGGGTCATCAGGGTGCTGCTGATTGCTCGGACGGATGGCGGCGGCGGCGGCGGCGGCGGCGGCGGCGGCGGATGATGATGGTGACGGTGGATGGGAAAGCTTCAATGTCCACCCTGCGCTGGTGCTGGGAGCCCCGCTTATCGCTACACCCCCCCCCCGCAATCCGGGACGTTATCGCTCCTGCAGCTGCTGCAGGGAGAGCCCCTCCTTCCTCCCTGTAGATGATGCACAGCTCGGTAGCGTTTGCAGCTCATCGGGCGGAAGCCGAAAGCTCCCAGCTACCTAGTTCTCCGTTGTGTTCATCGTGACATTTTCGTCGCCCCCCCCCCCCGAAGCATGCACCCGTCGGTCCTTCCATGAGGGGGCTGCCATCCCTCTTTCCACCGGACAACGACGACGGCGACGACGACGACGACGGTCGTTTCGCGACCGAGACCCCGCGGCGGTGCGTCCCCCCACCCCGGTTGCCCGCGATGAGCAGCCCCGACGTGGGCGGTGGCGACGAGGCGCGGCCGCTCGCGGAGCGGCTCTGGGAGCTGGAGGTGCCGGTGCTCATCACGCACGCGGCGACGCCCAACACGCCGTTCGTGACGGCGGTGCCGCGGCTGGGGTACCTGGCGCTGCTGCTGCCGCGACTGACGGCCTACTTCGGGCGGCCCTGTTCGAGCTTCCACCACGAGGACGTGCTGCTGCGCAACCTCGCCGCCGGCCTGCTCGTCGACCTCTACCGCCCTGCCCTGCCCTGGCGCCTCACCGTCGCCGACGGCCCCGCCTGGGACATCCACGACACCTTCCTCAACAGCGCCAAGGAGGCCGACTTTGTCCGCAACGGCAACGCCAAGCAGATGATGAAGCTGTCCAAGGACCACACGAGCGCCATGTGGAACGCCGTCCGCGACAGTACGGCTTGTCCTTCCCCTTCGGTTGTTTCTGTCCGCACGGCTGACTAGAAACCCGCCTACAGACGACTACGAGGCCTTCAAAAAAGTCAACGCCCACCTGCTGAACTCGTCGCGCGAGCTGAAAAACATCCCCCTCCGCATCTACATTCCGCAGTCGCCTGACGGTGCCGTCGCGACGGCCGACGGCCCCGGCGCCTTTCGCGTCGTGCAGTCGCTGGTGTCACCCAAGCTGAAAGAACGTACGTCCACCAGATGGGCTGCCCCCCCGGCTCTCTTCCCTTCAGTTTTGGTTCTCGCTTCCGGTGTGGCCGTCGTCGGCGAAGCTAACCACGCGTGGTCCGTACCACCCAGGCACGCCGCAAACCCTCGGCTCGGCGCTCCGTGGTCTCCTGCCCCAGCTCTTCCCCAGCAGCCGCGACCCCGTGCTCGCCAACGTCCTTCTCCACGGCGCCCCCGTGCCCTTCGCCGCCCCGCTCGAGGCCCTCATGTGTGAGGCCGCCTACCCGGACGGCTGGATCTGTCTTGTCGTAGTGCCGCTCGATGCCTGAAGAAGCACATCTGCCATGTGTTTGTGTTGCGCTTATTTTGGTCAGAAACATGCCCATCGCACGTCTCCTCCCGCCTCTGTTGCATCCACTATGAACCCAAAGAAAACAGGGGGCCAGGCCGCCTCGGTATCGGTCTTATATTTAGGTTTCTAGCACAGCGGGCAGCCTGGCGTTCTGGGGGGGGACATCCTCCTGGTTCCCTTGGGTACGGCTTTCAACTTTTGGGTCATCTCACCGCCGCACGGCCCGCGTCCATGGGTCCGTTCCCGCCGCCACCGAACCTACGTGAAGAAACGCTTCTCTCGTGAAAATTCCCTCGCGCGCCCGCCCCCCCGACGAGGAGCATCCCACACCATGATACCAAATATGCGGCTTTCCACTACCGACCTCCCCTGGTACAGTGGTAAAGGGTGCGGCTTTACCGGAACATCCAGGGGGCGGATCGAAGGATACGTGCCAGCAGCCGCGGCACGCCCAAAGTCGTGACAGGGTGTCGGCTCTTTGCGTGAAACCACAGGGATCCCCAAAGGCCACTTGGAACAAAGCCCACCAGAGGCTTTTTCGTACGTCGGGAAATTCGAGTCTGTGTCGAGCCCGGCGGAGCTTTTTTTGCCCCTTTCTCTCTTATTTAGGTCGCTATCCCGTAGCTCTCATCCCTGGCTTCGAATTGGAGACAGGAAGGAGGGTTAGCTGTATGTTGGCCGTCAAGACCGCCGTCTCGGAGGCCCGTCTGTCTTCCCGGGCGCATGCATTATTGTATGGCCTGGGGGGTTTTCCTGTATTTTTAGGAAAAGCAGGGGGCAAGAACCTGCTGACCTGCGTCGGGATTTGCATGCATAATTGTAGCCACAGGCGCCATAGAAACTCGTGGTATTCGTCGTGAGACATTACAAGCATTAGTCATTCGGCTATGAATCTGAACTAGAGAATAAGGGGGGGAAAAATCCGAGGCTTTGGGCTCCTTTCTGTATCGACAGCCTGCAACGTATTGAGAGGAAATTCCACCAAGGGGGTATGGAAATGCAAGAGGACGAAGGAAAAAAAGACAGAACGCGATACCGCTGGCTTTGCACCGCCAGAGATGAAAAATCAAACTTCGTAATGTGACATGAATTCATACAATTGGCCTTGTCGGCTCCGTCCATGGTGTGTTTTTGTATTTTCAGCTTTTCGTCGCTCGTTCGGCATGGTGCCATGGGCATCGTAGCCGTCCCGGCATTTGCCATAGCGTGTCGTGGTGCCATGGTCTCCCGGTCCGTTCTCTACCGGAAGATGATGCTCTTCAAGGTGGCGCGCAAGCCGCTACGGCCCGACGACGTGGCCCTTTTGCGGGCGTCGCTCTCGCGCGTACGGCGCCGCTCCTCGCGCCGGGGGTTCTGCTCCTCGCGCGGCCTCCGCGGCGCATTGGGTATGTCTTCGGAAATGTCCTCCCCTTCTTCGTCGGCGAACCGCGCGCGCTTGGGCGAGTCCGAGTGGGTCGCCCGTCGGCGGTGGTGATGGTGGTGCCGCGGCGACTCCCTCTCCTCGTCCGCGTCATCGCGGTCGCGGTCGCGGTGGCGGTGCCGCCGACCGCCTTCGGAATCCCGACGGGGGCGACGGCGCGGCGATGGCGCTTCTTCGTATTCGTACTGCTTGGGTAGGTTGACGGGCCGCGCGCGCTCGCGCCGTCTCGAGGGCGCGTCCATCACGGGCTCCGGCTCCGGCTCCGGCTCCGGCTCCGGCTCCAGCTCCGGCTCGCGGGGAACGGGCGATTCACGCCGTGTCTCGCGCTTGTGGTGCTTCGTCGAGCCGGACCGATGCACCCGTTCTCGTCGGTGAGGCCGGGGGGAGCCCGAGTTGCGCTCGCGCTCGCGGTGGTGCGGCACGTCCAGGGGGGCCTCGCGCGGGCGGTGCTTGGGCAGGTCGGGGAAGGGCTCGTGCTCGCGGCGTTTGGGCTCGTCCAGCATAGGTTCGTCGTACTCGATGTACTTATGCTTGTGTGACCGGGATCGCGGAACCCCATCATCGTATCGCCGCAGGCTCTCATGGGCGGTGCTCTCACGCGTCGTGCTGGACCGCTTCGGCGGCTCGAGCGCGCGGGAGACCTCCCTGGACAGACGAGGTGCGGCGATGGACTCCGGGGCACGTGTCGTGTAGTGCGAGTTATGATCCCTGTTGCTGTCACCGCCGCCGAAGAGACCAAAGAGCTTCTTCTTCTTGGTAGGCGCGGGGGGTTCGGGCAGCATGTCCTCCCTCCTTGAGGCGGGACGGGAGTCGTCCTTTCGCGAAGCCGGGCGGGATTCGTCCTTGCTCGACAGCGTGTGCTCTGGCCGGGATGGATGGCTCATTCGTCGTGAGCCGCGACGCCCGTGACGGTCTGATACGAGCAGCTCGGGCTCCTTGTTTCTCGCTTCTTCATATTCCATATCTCGGTCCCTGCCCAGGTCACGGTCGCGAGCCTCCCGGTCCAAGTCTCGGTCGCGAACTTCCCGGTCCGGGTCTCGGTCGCGAACTTCCCGGTCCGGGTCTCGGTCGCGGGCCTCCCGGTCCCGGGCGTGACGTTCGCTACGGCGCCTGCTTCGGCGCTCGTCCGCGTGCTTTTCTCGGTGCCCGTCTCGACGCTCGTCGCGATGCTCCTCTCGGGGCTCCTCTCGGTATACCTCGGGGTGCGCCTCTCGGTGCTCATCTAGGCGTTCCTCCTGGGGCTGTAGGTGGCGTAGCGCTCGGCGTTGCCTGCGCCGCTCGCGTTCTGCGTCCTCTTCGGGCGTGTGATGCTTCCAGCCCTTGGGAACCTGGAGCGAGCTTTCCGAGTGCGCGTTATCCCTCTTGGAGGGCCACGCTGTTACCAGCTCCGAGGCCGACTTGCCCGAGGGATCGCTATCTGTTCGGCTTCTTTGGTGCGAATGCTGAGTGCTGGTGCTGGTGCTGCCGCCGGTGGCGTCCAAAGACGGCCGGTGGCGGTGGGACCGGCGTTTATGATGCCGATCACTGCGCGGAGACTTGCCGTCTTCGTCTGTGGAGCAGAGGTCAGCAACAGGCACAGAACCAGTTGTATCTTGTTGAATGCCCTGGAACCCGGCCACCCCTGGCGTTTCGCTGCTCCCAGAAAATAGAAGATCCCGTTCCGCCGCTGCCGGGTCCCCTGCCTGGGCACTACCCGGCGGAGCGCGACCTTGGGGACCCAGTTCCCGCGCCGCAGCGTAGATAACCACCGCTGCGGCGATTGCCTCTTCCGTCTGCCTCCGAAACAGCCTTTGTTGTTTTCTCAAGCTCCTTTCCTGATTCCGTGTCTCGGGTGTGGCGTTGGACAAGGCGGGCATCACCACGTCGGGCGTGACCGGTCGTGTGTCGGCCGACGTTGTGTGTGGCGGCTCAGGTGAAGCGCCCGCGGTTGGCCTGCCAGAAGGACCCGAGGTTGGACTGGTAGACTCGGCGCTTGTCTTGGCTTCGGGCCCCTTATCTTCAATGTCAGTGACATGTGCTGGGCATGGTGAGCCTGGGGGGAAGAGACAGAGAGAGAACACCTGCATCTGCGGGGAACTTACGAATGAAATCCGACCTGGCCTGTTCAAACGCGCTTTCAGTCGAGATTTTGTCTCTTCGGAGCGACCTGGACATGAGGTCCCGAGAAGGCCAAGGCGGTGGAACGAATTGCTTGGGCGCCGATTCCGGGCCGGACTCGGCGGCAACTTCGGTGGTAGGGGGGTCGAAAGCCTTCCGGGCCGAGGGTTCAGCGGCTCTGCTGGCAGTGCCGTGCGAAGTGTTCCTGCCGGGGATCGGAGGACGGTAGGTATAGTGGCTGTAGCTATCCTTGTCGTCCGAGACCAGACGCACCGTCTTGCCCTTGTCTGACCGCATGCGGCTGGCAAAGGACAAGTTATGGGCGAGAGCAGAACCTCCTGTGGCGGCAGTAGCGGCGGCTGCGGCGACGGTGCCTATGGCGAGGCCCCGACTGTCGTCGCCGGGGCTGTATTCGGTCCGGGTCGGCAGATCCGGGTCAAGAGACGGAAGCGCAGGTTCAGACACTGCCGGGGCCTTCTCCTGGACTTCGTCCTCCTCCGCCTGGGACTCCATCTGGGGTTCCGGTCCATGCTCCTCCTCTGCTTCCACCTGAGCCTCTCCAAGCGCCTCTACCCCCTTCTTCTCCTCACTATCCAATGGTGGTATATCCTCTAAACTAGTCTTAGGGTGGTGTCCTACAAAATCAAGTGCCGTGGTACCAGGGGCGACTGGAGGGCTACTATGATTCGGGTTTTGGTGCTTACCTTTGATGTCCCTGTCCCGCTCGGCGGGAATGGGGCCGACGGCATCTTTGCCCTCCTCGACATCGGTGGCCGTGTGCACAGCGGCAGCCGCCGCGGCCGCGCCTACGGCTGCAACCGCGGCAGCAGGTGCGATATCCTCGACGGCCGTTTCCTTTGCACCTTCGGGCTCGGGCATGGCGGTAACCTCTCCGGCGGGTTGCGCAGGCTCTTCAGGAGGGGCAGTGGGTGCTTCAGGCTCAGTTGCCGGTGCTGCCTCTTCTGCAGGCGGAGCCGCTGACTCCTCAAGCTCTTTGGCGGTCTGGTCAGTAGTCTCATCCTTGGTGGGTGCGGGCTCTGGCACTGGAAGAGCTTCGATCTCTTTAAACACAGGCGAATTAGACACCTCGATAACCTCCTTTGGTGGTTCAGCAACTGCCGCTTCCTGGGCAGGCTCGGGATCCGTCACGGATTCCGCCGGTGCCGTTTCTTCAACAGTTTGCTTGGGTGCCTCGGCTTCTTGAGGTTCCTTGGCCTGCTCAGGCTCAGGAGCAGTGACAGTCACAGAAGACGCCGGCTCAACAAGCTCCCTGGTCGAAGCGGGCTCGGGGGCAGCTTCAACGGGGGCCGTCTCGAGTGAAGCCTCAACCTCTGGAGCTTTCGTCACTTCGGATTCCCTGGCAGTCTCGGTTTCAGCTGTAGGACCAGTATCCTCAGCAGGGCTAGGCTCTGCAACCGCCTCGTCTTTGGCGGAATTGATAGTCTCAGCGGGAGCGGCCTCAGTAGGAGTAGTCTCCTCAGCAGAAGCGGACGGTACAGGCTCGGCGGGAGCAACCTCAGCGACAACGGCTTCAGTAGCTACCTCAGCGGGATCGTCGGCGGGAGCGGTTTCAATAGGAGCAGCCTCTTCAACAGGGGCAGCCTCTTCGGGGGCAGCCTCGGTAGCAGGCTCAGCTGGAGCGACTTCAGTAGGAGTAACCTCAACAGCCACTGCCTCTTCAGCAGGGGCAACCTCTTCAACAGGGGCAGCCTCTTCGGGGGCAGCCTCGGTAGCAGGCTCAGCTGAAGCGACTTCAGTAGGAGTAACCTCAACAGCCACTGCCTCTTCAGCAGGGGCAACCTCTTCAACAGGGGCAGCCTCTTCGGGGGCAGCCTCGGTAGCAGGCTCAGCTGAAGCGACTTCAGTAGGAGTAACCTCAACAGCCGCTGCCTCTTCAACAGGGGCAGCCTCTTCAACAGGGGCAGCCTCTTCTGGGGCAGCCTCGGTAGCAGGCTCAGCTGAAGCAACCTCAGTAGGAGTAACCTCAGCAGCCACAGCCTCTTCAGCAGGGGCAGCCTCTTCGGGGGCAGCTTCTTCAACAGGCTTAGCCACGGTACCCTCGGTGGCAACGGCTTCAGTAGTGTCCTCGGCGGGAGCGTTGGCGGGAGCGGTTCCAATAGGAGCAGCCTCTTCAGCAGGGGCAGCCTCTTCGGGGGCAGCCTCAGCTGGAGCGACTTCAGTAGGAGTAACCTCAACAGCCACTGCCTCTTCAGCAGGGGCAGCCTCTTCAGCAGGGGCAGCCTCTTCAGCAGGGGCAACCTCTTCAACAGGGGCAGCCTCTTCGGGGGCAGCCTCGGTAGCAGGCTCAGCTGAAGCAACCTCAGTAGGAGTAACCTCAGCAGCCACAGCCTCTTCAACAGGGGCAGCCCCCTCAGAAGGGGGAGCCTCCTCAGCAGAAGCAGATGGCGCAGACTCTCCGGGGGCAACCTCCGCCGCAAGCTCTGCAGGAGTAGGCTCGACGGCGGCCGAATCCATAGGAGCAGTCTCGGCAACAGCGGAAGCAGTAGTAGCAGAAATTGTTTCCGCGACAGGAGTGGGCAGCGCAGCCTCCTCAACTGTTACCTCCTTGGGCTGGCCAGGGGTTTCCGTTTCTGTGACTGCCACAGTTTCAGCCGCAAGGGTGGGAGCCGACTCTACGGCGTGGGTAATCTCGGCAGAGGCAGGTGCTGGAGCGGCTTCGGCCCTGGATCTCTTGATGGGCTCTCCAAACATCTTGATTCGCTCACGTACAGAAATTGGAGCAGGCGGCTCATCTTCGGCATCATCAGAGGTAGAAGGCTGCTTTGGCGCCTCGACTGCTCCGGGCTCTTTGGCTGGCTGGGATGCGGACACCGGGGAAGCTTCCTCAGCAGGAACTGCCTCAGCGGCGGCAACAGGGGTCGTCTCTGCGGCAGAAGCCCTGATAGGGGTATCATCAATGGAAGCAGCCTCGGTCTCTGCGGGACCCGCCTCTGCATGTGGCGCCTCTGCAGGGGCCTCTGTGGCTACCTTGACGGGTGCCGCCTCTGTGGCAGTGTCCTTTGTGGGTGTCATTATAGATGACCCTGCGGGAGTCGCCTCTTTAGGGGACTCAGTCGTCTCAGCCTCCTCGAATTTTGTCTCGGCAACGGTAACAATCTCTTCAGTAGACTGGGGAGCTTCTTGAATGGCCGGCTCTGCGGCTGGCTTCGGCACAGACTCTTTCGAAGCTTCTTCAACAGGCGCTTCCTGAGAATCTTCCACAACCAAGTCTCGTGCAGGGGGTGCGACAACATCTGGTTCCTTAGTAGGTTCGGAAACCTCAACCTCCTTGGGTGCATCGGTGACGGTATCGTCGTTGGGAGTCCCAACGTCGCCGATGTCCTCGACAGCCACGGCGGCTACAGGGGCGGCTACAGCCTCGGGAATTTCGGGTGTCTTGGTCGCTTCAAGGTCGGCAGCGGATGCCCCTTCGACAAGAGGCTGATCGGCGGGCTCGGTAGCAGAACCAGCAACAGGCTCAACTGGAGCAGCCTCGACGGGATCGGCCTCAGCGGCGGGCTCCGCGGCAGAATCAGTAGCGGGCTCCGCGGTGGGCTCACTAGCAGGCTCAGTAGTAGCCCCAAGAACATCATCGGCAGCATTTGGCGCTGATTCTTCAGCAGCTGCCTCAGTAACCAACTCAGGTGAAACGATCTCGGGCTCCTTAGGGGCTTCAGTTTTGGCGTCATCTGTGGTGATGACCGCATCGGCACCGCTAGCAGCCTCGGAAGCGATGGTTTGGGCAGCAGGCTCAGAAGCAGGCTCAGCTGTTGGTTCCTCAGTAGGTGCTGTCTTCTCGGCACTCTTAGCAGGCTCTTCCGATTTGGTATCGGCACCAGCTGTATCAACGGGAGCAGCAGGGACGGCCGCAAGAGCGGTAGCCTCGTCTTCGGACCCCGCGTCGTCTATTTCCGGAGTGGGGGCCGCATCAGCAGCTGATTTCTCTGCTTCCGCGGCAGGCGCTTCAATGGGAATGACGTTGGAAGCTTCGGCATTAGTCTCAACTTCTGCGAGAGGAGCCGGTTCGCTTGCCACTTCGGCACGTTGTTCCTTGGTCTCCTCGACAATCTCGGGGTTCTCGTCGGAAGCGACTGGTTCCCCGACCAGAGCTGGTACGACAGCGGGAGCTGGTGTATCACACAAAGCTTCTGTCCTGTCTTCCACAGTAGGGTCCCCGGCACTCTCGACTGCAGTAACATTGGCGGTAGGATCATCAGGCGCAGCGGCTTCAGCAGTAGCAGCGACTGGGACAGGTACCGGCTCCTCGACATTAGCAGCTTCCTGTTCCTCGGCCGCGTCGGATTCGGGGGACGCATCGACATGCTCGACGGCATCGGTCACCGTCTCAACAGTATCTACCTGCAGCTCGGCAAGGACATCGTTGGTTGCAGCAGCAGGCTCGGCGGCAGGCTCGGCGGCGGCTTCGGGCGGGGGTCCGACATCCGGTTCAACGGTAGGCTCCGCAGACGGCTCGGATGCGGCCTCGGCAGCGGGGTCAGCTACTGTTGTGGACGCTTCGGGGGCGGTGCTGTCATTGGCGGCCGTAGGCGAGGCTTTAGCATCATCCTCTCTTGGCTCGGTAGTGTCAACTTCAGCCTTCACGGCAGGTACGCTTGTCTCGACTTGGTCCAGATCGCCAGCTTCAGGCACTACCGAATCATTCTTGGCCTCAGAAGCAGACTTTTTCTCGGCTTCTTCCCCTACGGCAGCAGCGGTGGCAAGGGTGTCCAAAGATGCCTCTTCGGCTGGGTTGCTTTCAGTTCCAGGCGCGGATGTCTCCTCGGGAGCCGAAGCGGCCGCTGTTTCCTCTGTGGACTCGGCCGGGACGGCCGCTTCACTCGAACTTGACTCTTCGGTTGCTTTAGTTGTGAATACCGGCTCGGCGGCGGATGCATCAAGAGCGGGCTCCGTGAGCTCCGTGGCAAGCTCCTCCTTGGGTTCAGCAGACGTTGCGCTGGTCTCTGACTTGCCTGGCTGTAGCTCCGAGGCGGGTTCCGACACCGCCACCTCTGCAGGTCCCTTATCATCCGAAGTTTCGGCGGTAACCACTTCGGCCACTGGTTCTTTGGGAGCCTCAGCTTCTGCTGCTTTGGAAGCCTCTGGCTCGTTTGCAGATTCAGGCACCGACCCAGCCTCTTTCGAAACCTCGGGTTCCGGCTCCGAGGCCTCTGGCACCGGCGCAGCCTCATTCGGAGCCTCAGGTTCCGGTTCTGAGACCGCTAGTGCTGGTTCCGGCTCTTTCGGGGCTTCAGCCTGAGGCTCAAGATCCTTTGGTGCCTTTTCCACTGGAGGTACCTCTTGCGCATCAGGCACCACTTGCGTCTCCTCAATGGACTCGAACGCTGATGCAGCTGGGGTGGTTTCAGTCTCAGGTACAGTGTCCTCTGCACCTACAGGAGGGCTGACTTTGTCCTCGGACGCATCGTCGGGCGCGTCTGAGGTGGCTTCATCCTCAGCCGGCTCCTTGGGGGCGTCTAGGTTTGAGCTCTCGGCAGGCATGTTGTCCTGTGTCGCCACAGGGGGCTCTGCTTGGGGCTGCTCAACGTCAACAACGCCAGGTGCATCGTCTTCCTTGGCGGCTTTGGTATTTTCCGGCTCAGGCTTGTTGCTGTTTGCGGGGATTTCATCTGCAGGAACTGCTGGAGGCTCTGACTCGGCTTTGTCAGCCCCAGTGTCGGCGGGCGCATCCTCATTGGACGGAGCAGCAGCGTTGTTGCTGGTTTCGGCCGCGTCTGGTTTGGGCATCTCAGGCTTGACTTCGGCGGCAACTTGAGGCTCTTCCAGCTCAGCCTCTTCGGCAACAGGGAGGTCAGCTGCTCCAGGAGCCGTCTCAACCGCCTTCACCGGTGCATCCAAAGCATTATCTTTGGATGTTTCGGCAGTAGACGCGACGGTCTCTTCGGCCGGTGCGCCTTCGGATGGTGCCTCTGTTGCCTCGTCCGTCTTCTCGACTGAGGTAATCGGCACACTGTCTATTTCGGCGGTAGCCGGTGCCACTGTCTCAGGCGAAGGAGCAGGCTCCAACGGTGCTGGAGCGTCCTCGACAGGCGTCTGTTGTTCAGTTGGTTTCTCGACCTCGACTGGCTTTGCCGACTCAGCTTCGGTTAGCTTTTCGGGCTCGGCAGCGGCCTCGGACTCGGAAATGGCTTCCGGCTCAGCAGCAACTTCTGACAAACCGGTAGCTTCTGGTTCGACAGGCTTCTCGGCCTCAGCAGCCGTCTCAAATTCAGCAGGTTTCTGCGGCTCAACCGCCTCCGGTGCTGTTTCCGCTACAGCGACCTCTGACTCGGCTGCTTTCTCCGATTCAGCAGTTCCAGGCGCCGGTTCAGCTTCAGTTGACTTCTCGAGCTCAGCCGCGGCTTCTGTTTCAGCGAGGCTTTGCGCCTCCGTAGTCTCGGGCGCCGGTTCGGCTTTAGCTGGGGTTTCGGGCTCGACAGTGGCTTCTGGTTCCGAAACAACCTCGTGCTCAACAGTAGTTTCTGGCGCCACGGCGATTTCTGGTTCTGAAGGCTTCTCGGGCGCTGTCTCTGATTGAGCTGGCCCCTCTGGTTTGACAGCCGTCTCTGGACTAGAAGCAGCTCCTGATACAGGTACAAGGTCAGGTCCAGCAGGCTTCTCTGGCTTGGTAGCCATCTCCGCTTCAGCTGGTATCTCTGGCTCAGCAGTCTTGTTTGCGGTCTCTGGTTCCGCCGCATCGGGTTTTGAGGCTGACATGTCAGCAGGTGCCTCCGGCTCCGCAGGAGCTTCTAGCACGGCGGTGCTTTCTGATTCGGCAGGTTCCTCGGGCGCCGCAGCCTCGGGCGCGGCCTCTGATTTCGTAGGGGGCGGTACCGCAACAGCTTCTGGCTCTTTACGCTCGGAGGCCTCCGGAGCAGATCCCTCGGTCGCCGGAGCGGGCGTTGGGTCCGCGCCTTCCTTCGAGTCCTCCGCGGCGGGCATTGGGTCCGTCGGCGGCGAACTTGAGGACTCTTCTGCCGGCTTTCTGGATTCCTCCGCGGTGGGCGACGGGTCCGTCAGCAGTGAGCTCGAGGCCTCTTCGGCTGGTTTGCTAGCTTCTGCTTTCGGGGCCTCTGACGCCGGTGCTGAGGCTGCTGCCAGTTCAGGGTCCGAAGTTTCTTCCGGCGCGGGCACAGACGCGGCGGGTAAATTCCTTGACCGGTCTTCGGCCGGTGTGCTGGCGTCGTCTACCGCGAGCGCAGCAGGTTCTGGTGCTGGGGCGGTGACGGCGTCCAGGGGGATTTCAGGCTCTTCGGCAACGGGGCTGGGCTCCGCCGGTATACTTGAGGCTGCCATGGGCACGGCAAGAGGCGAGACGTCGACGCCGGAATCCGATTTTGCGTGTTTGCCACTCTTGGCCCGGTCAGCCTTGTCGGCCTTTTTGGCCTTCTGCTTGGCCTTGCGGTCCTTTTTCTTGTTGGAGGAGCTGATGACCTCCTGGGGGGGCCACTCCTGAAAGCTGCCGGTCTCTGGCATGGCCGGGTCGGCAAAGGGCGGTGGTGCCTCTTCTACCGGGGCGGCCCTCGCCGCTTTAGACTTGTGCTTTTTGCTCTTTTTGGAGCCGGGGGAACTGGGACTGCTGGGGGCCTGGTAGTAGTAGCCCTCATCTACCTGATCGTCCCACTGGGGCCCATCGGCGGCGGCTGCAAGGTGGGTCAGTACGCGAACTTGGTCCAGGGCATGGCATCCGTATACGCTACCATTCCTCTGGGTCTCGTCATCAGACAAATGGGGCTCCAGGTACTGGATGCGGGAGAAGTCGGCGACCTGGACGCGTGAGAACAAGTCGTTGCGGATGGGGCAGTACGAGACGCCTTCGAGTGAGTAACTCATACTTTCTGGTCTGCTTCAGCCGGGGGCTCTGAGCGCTCCACAAGCTGGGGCTGGTCCTCGACCTTGGGCGTCGGTTCGTCCCAGGTCTCCGGGGGCGGATGGCCCCGGCCTTTGTTCTTATTCTTCCTGGCCATATGCGTAACGACGAATTAGGGTTTACGGAAGGGTGCAGTAGTTCCGCACGGCGATTGGGCGGCCGCCGGGTGGGTGTCTCACGCAGGTCGTGAGGGAAGGGGGGGGCATCAGAGGCTGCGGTGCTCGTGAGTGCTGTGTGCGTGGGCGTGCGTACGTGTGCCTCGAGGTGTGCGTAGCAGGTGGTATGTGGTGCTTGGTGGATGGACCGGCTGTAAACGAGGCCACGATGCCAGGGCTGAATGGAGGGGTCGTTGTACCAATGAGTGGTTTTCGCTAGGAGGCCGGATCGAGGGGAAAAGAGGAGCGTGACGGAGACGGACCGCCTGCATACGGCCAGAACGATTTACATAGGCGCATACGACGGACACAGCAGGGCCGGCTCGCAGAGCAGGCTCACCTGCATCGCCGTCTGGGCAGGCGTCGCCCGCAACGCGAGAGGCCGCCCTGCCCTGGGACCGTAACGACCGCCGCACACGCAACCCCTCCCCCGCCGTCACCGATTTACCTATCTCTCAAACAAAATGCAGTCAAGATTGCCTACCCTGGCCGGCCAAGCGTCGGGCCCCACGGTCGCACGCAATGAGCCGGAGAATGCCTGTGCGGTCCTTGTCGTGCGCCGGGTCGTCATTGGGCGGCATGGACGGCGTGCAGCACTGGCGCCACGTCGCAGCCGATGGGGTTGGGCTAACCTGGAGGCAAAACAAGCGACCCGGCGTCCCATAACGGGAAGGGTTTATTTATTATAGCGGCCCAACTTTCTGCGGTGAACGATGGCGGCGGTGCCCCGTCGGCCAGTGGGAGTAGACCGGAGAGGGGGAAAAAAACAAGTACACGGGACAGCACCGTGCCTGGGGGGGGGGGGGGGGGGGGGGGGGGGTACCGACCGGATCGGCACACGCCCTGAGATGACGGCCAGCCACCCGTAGGGGAAACATGTCGGGACAGACACACCCCCTGCAGGCAAGCGCTTCGGGGCAGAGGCCCAGGAGGGGGCCGGGCTGACGAGACGTCTGGGTGGCCTGTCACAACGTCGGTGGCATCATTTCGCGGCGTGTGGCCGTCTGATACGGTGCCTTGCGGACTCGCAATGCCTCGTGACAGCGGCAGAAACCGACATCTGACAGCAAGACGCATGGTGTAAGCCGTGAGGCCAGCAGAAAAAGCATTGGGCGTCAAGCAGCCCTCCCGCGCGTCCAAAGCGACCCTGGATTTGCGCGCGGCCTTCCGAATGGTTCCTGATGGGGTAGGTGGTGTGGGTGGTCGTGCCGGGACGAGCAGAGCACTGACTGGCGCCCTAGGTTTGGTTCCTGTCGTGGTCGTGGCCGCCGCCGTTTTCATTGGAGATGGGGGTTCGGGACGACGAATATGCCGCCAGGAAGGAGATAAGGCGGATCGAATGGGAGGGCAGGGCAAAGTCGCCGATGCCCACGCGCACTGTCGCACGAGGCGTACAGTATGCGTGTGCATGCACGCCGGGTACATCACATCGCTTGCCTGCTTTTGGTGCCGGTGATGCGATGCGATGCGATGCCTCTGCTGGCTACGTGGTCGTGCCCGGCTTGCTTCTTCCCAGCAGGAGCCAGCCCGCCATCCTGGCCCGCGACCCAACCACCGAGGTGGGGCGGACGACGCGGGCGACTTTGGGGTCGGGCTGATCGGGCCTCTTCATTGGGCTGAGATGCTCCATCGAGGCCCGCGATCTTGGAGATGGATCCATAGGCGATGCCGTGTGGTGAAAAATCTCTCGGGCGACACCAACCATCATGACCAACAACGCGGAAGTAGGGAGGATTCTTACCCACCCGTGCCTGGCAGCCCGGCCGCTGGGTCTTTGCAGCACTTGTCAACCTCCTCTATTCTGCATGGGGGATCAAGTCTGGCTGTGCGTGGTCGCGGCCAGGACCGATGGCATTCCGCGTGGGCCGCTTTCACCGCGGCCGAGGCTGGCAATGCAGCAGCCGTTCCGTTTCCGCTAACACTCACTCGCTCGCCTCGTTTCCTCCGACGTTCATGCACCGGTCCAAACATAGCCCTCGCTACTGGACTGTATGGGCCGTTGGTCGATTGCCGTCGCCGGCTTCCCTCCGCGAGTCTCCCGGCTCTCTCCAGCATGCATGAGGGATCCCTGCCGCCGACTCGTCCGCATATGCGGTTGCTGCTAAGGCTGACTGCGCACAGTAGCTGGTAGGCCGTCAATGAACTGTCCGAAGCACGTATGAAGGCCGCAAGGGCCGTCCATGTGACCACCTGCCGTGTCATTTTCCCAGCCAGGGGTTGTGCTGTACCACGGCGGCAGCGGCCAATAGGGCCAGGCGGCCGGGCTGGAAGGTTTGCCGATGGCATGGTCCGCGATGTCGCATGCCATTCGCCTCGACACGGCCGGCGACCGTCGACCACCCAACGTGGCCCGTGACAATGCAAGCAACCACCTCGTGGCATCCATCGCCGAGGTTCCATTGCGCCTGGCTTGGGCCCAACGTGAAGAGTTGTACCACGGCACGATGCCCAAGGAGCCGAACAGCCTATACCGCATGAACACTAAGCTAAAACATCATTTCCCGAACTAGAGATACTATTCGGTAGCCCAGTTGCCCGTCATCTGTACTGGCCTGCTTCTCAAGGGCCCATCTCGTCCTCCTCGACCACCAACGCTCCCCTCCCCAGCTCATCATCGTGTCTCCTGCTTCACAGCCCCGGCCCCCCGACCAGACACGGCTCTTTTACGAAGGGAACCACCGCACTCAAAAGTACCTCAGGTATGGCTTCTGTTCGTCTCCACCCACTATCCAGCGGTGTACGGCGAATGCGACGGAAACCCCGCGAAGCTGCGCACTAACGAAGCACGCAGGCCGCCGACCACTGTCCTACGACTAATCAGCATCGGCTACGACGGGTCGTCGAGTCTCGCGGCGGCAGCCCGCGATGTCGATCTTGTTGAACCACTCGTATTGTCGGTGAACCCGTGGGCTTGATATCTAAACCGAAATTCCCCGCAAAAACCCAGATTAGCTCCCATCTGAAGCGGTGCTGTCTTCAGACGCGAAGGTAATGCGCAAACTCCTACGCCCCGTGTAAAACCAAAGAGAACGAGACGGGCCGAGAGCGCCGAGGCGGCTTCTTCGTCCGGCGCCCCCCGTAGACCAGTTCGTGGCTGTATTCCAGGGTCGCCTCGAGGCCACGGAAAACCGGGCCAGCCACGATGAGGCGTTCGTCTCCTCAGCCCAATCAGCGATGCTATGCCGCAATCCACAATTATAGAAGACAAAGAAAGCGCGGGCCGAGCCGTTACATGGCCATCTCGGCCTGGAGTTTTCTGAGTTCGGCTTCCTCGTCGTCCTCCTCCTGCACGGGTGCCTTGCTGCTCTTGGCTGCCACGGGTTTGTGTGTTAGTAGCCGTCCCCAGTGGAAGCGGCGGCGGTGGCGGCCGGGTAGACTTACCTGCTCCGTTGGGCACGTTCGGCATCCTGCTGATCGAATCCGCGACGGGTACGGTGCCAGTCTTGAGCATTTGCTCGTCCAGCTGCTCCTGTTGCATGCTCTCCAGCTCGGCTTCCAAGTCGTCCTCGTCGACCACCTGGCCGACCTGGGCCCCCGTGATGGCGTCCACGATCTCCTGGCTGAGTTCGTTCTGCTCCCGTATGTCTTCCCTGCACCCGTGTTAGCCGGCTCCTCCCGCGATAGATAGAGCGGGGCGTATTCGTACATGGTCTGGTCGACCTTCTCAACCGTCAGGCCGCCGTGAATGTCCTTCATTGCTTTGCCCGCCTTCTGCATGGCCAGCAGGGTTTCCCGGTTAATGTTGGCCGACTCGATGGCGTTAATCTGCTGCTCCAACGTGCCGATCTGCGCTATCGTCTGGTCGAGACTATGCTCGTGCGTCTTCTTCCGTTTCAGGGCAGCCTTGGCGGCTGTCGTGAACCGCGACGTCAGCACCTCGCAGCAAACGGACCGGGCGTCAAGGGGCAACCGTGCTCACCGTTTTTGTTTGTGTTGACGTTCTTGCGCGCGATGGCATCCTGCTCGTCCATCTGAGTCATGAGGTGCTTCTCGCGCTTCTGCAGCATGTCAAGCTGCTGCCGCAACCCCAGGATGGCATTTTTGGGCGTGTCCTTCTTCTTCTGCGCGCCCCCGCCGAACCAGCCCCAGACGCCAGACATGGTGAATCGATGGGCGATGCGAGCGCTGCGGCCGTGGACAGTGGCGAGCTGGGCCTATCGATACCGATCAAAGGCGACGTAGGGAGGATGACAAACGCAGTGGTTCCCCGATCGTCGTGGGCAGCCGAGTTTTTGGCGCAGCGTCGCCGGCCGGAACAGCAAGAGCGACGATGGCGGGGTAAACTTCGACGGGCGTTCGGGTAGGCCTGAACTATCGCGGGACAGAGAGAGCGACGTGGTCAACAGCACGGAAGGCTCCCCAAGCCGGAAATCGAAGGATCGCGCGCGGATGGCCGTGATATCGGAGACGAAGAAGGGAAGCCTGGCGATCGAGTTGGGGTCGGTTCGGTGATGGAGATGATGCAAGCGTCGGCCTGATGGGCATGCGGACACAGCAAGTGCCAAGCTGGTCGCCTGCCTTATCGGCCAGCTGCGCCATTTGCGCCGCCTGGGGCTGCCAGCTGACTCACCCGCCCCAGCAAGGGACGAGCGAGCCTCCACGCTAGCCGACAATCGCCCGGAGCCTCCCATCACAGGCACCCGCTTCCAACTTCAAGTGTGGGCGAGGAACGACGGCGAGCACGTGGCCGCGGCCAGACAGCGCGATAACGCAACGGTTCATGCCGATTTCCCATCCGGCTGCCCTCGGGATCCCACCCTCCACCCCATAACCCAGGGTGATGGGACCTGGCTAAGCACATTCGCCCCTACGCTCGTGCTACTTGACTGGCCACCAGCCAGCCGCGCCACACAGAGGGGCCCGCTTGAAGGGTCAAGGAATACGTGACGGCCATGGCGAGCGGCCCGCCGCCTTCGAAGCGATGTCTGCTGTCCGAGCTCACGAGCTTTGAGGTAGGCGACAAGGTCAGATTCCTTGGATGGTAAGCAGCTCCCGTTTTTATGGCCTATAGCGCCTAACACGTGAACAGCGTCCAGTCGTATTCCACGGCCACGGCCACCCTGGCCCTTCGCCATACATTTCCCAAAACCACACTGGTCCAGGCCTCGGTAGACGTGAATCTTCTTCTTCGGGGTCTCGGCGTGGATCAGACGGATGTCGGCCAGTGGGTTCATGTTATTGGTTACATCACCTCTATTCAGCCAGCCTCGGCCCGGCGATCTACTTCTGCTTCCGTCCGAGTGGCCGTGCAGGCCATTATCCTGTGGCAGGCCGTTGAGCTCGACCTCGCTTCTTACGAGGCCTCTTTCGAGCTTCAGAAAGGGTGACCGTCGGATGAGAACCCTCACAAACCATGCATGATTTTCCGGGGCTTATCGTCAACGGCCAGAACCGATTCCGACGTCTCGGGCCTTCCATGATACAGCGGACAATACAGGATGCGACCGCCGGACGGCCAGTTCCGTGGAGGGCTGGCAATATCACCTCTGCCTCGGGCAACGTCCCCCGCCTGTCACCTATTCCGATACGCGCTATGAACACGGTGGGTGTCGCTCTCATCCATTTTTGAGCCGGCCTTCCTGCGCGTCCTCACTGCCGGCCATCGTCGCATGTCGTCGGCACATGCTTCCATCGCCCAACCCCCATCGCGGCTCGTTGTCGCAGGTCCTCGCCGTCGGCCCCAACGGGACAGCACGGTACAGAGAAGGTGACATCCTGCCGATTTGCACGTCACTGTGCTTTGTACGCATGCGCTGGCCCAGCGGGCGTCCGGAGGGTCTATGAAAGCCGCTCAAGCACGAGATGGCTTATTCCGATCATGGCTTGGCTGAATATATTGATTGGACGGCCTGGCTCTGACAGACTGCTGTGAGCATCCCGTGTCGGCCCAAACCGCCCACGCGAAAGCGCCAGATCAGCTCATTGGGCTCCCAAACATGTTCTAGGTACACGATCGTCCCGTTTGGGAAGACCGGGCCTCGGATTACATGCGAGCACACGGGAAGCCCAACGTAAAAGTATACTGAATGCCCAACCGAAGCCGGGGTTACCCAATTGCGTCTAGTCGCAACCGCCGTGCAGAGTCGAGGCTTGGAACTCCAACCACGGACGCTATAACGCTCAACACGGTATCCACCATGGCTCAGCACTGCCAGATGGCACTTCCTCGGTGGACGACAACACCTCGCTGCAGATTCCGACACGGAACCCCCGTTCTGAAATGCCTCGTTGTTATGCCACCCAATAACGACCGGGCGGGGGATGAGCTTGTATTTGCATGCTCCCGTACTGCCCTCACGCCCTACGACTCGGCGCCAATATACGACCAGGCCATCATCGGGCGCCTGCCGGCAGCCGCTGTGTTGCATCCACGCGTATTCACTCGCGCGAATCCTCGCTCCTGCGCCTGTCCCCGTAGGGCCTGCGAGAATCACGGCTCTTGCGCTCGCCGCTTCGTCGTCGCGGCCTCTCAGTCGGTCCTTGCGAGATCAGGACGGGCTGGTGGAGAGGGCGTTTCAAGGGCTTGTCAGGGTTGAGCGTGGCCTTGGCCGCCGCCTGCTTCTCCCAGACCTCTTTGGACTTGAGGCATATGTCGTCGATTTGTTCCTGGAAGACGAGTCATCAGGCCGGCCCTTGGGCATCGGACATCGGCAGACGTACATCGGTCAGGCAGCTCCCTGGCGTTGTGATGAGGTAGCCATCTTCGCCCTGCCTCTTATATCAGCGGCGGTCATCCATAGTGATCAGCAGGGACGATCAACAGATCAGCAAAGGCTGCCCTACCTCGCGCGTGAAGGGCCGCACGGTAGCATCGGGCCCAAGATAACACTGGAGCTCCTGGGTGATGACTTTCTTGAGAATGTCGTGCCGGGGAATCCAGTACTTATTGAGAGGCGCAGACGACGACATCTTCCCGGCGGACACAGCTCCCAGGGAAACGCGACAGAAGGACCACGCAGGGGGCGCAGTCCCAGGCAGCGGTCTCGACTCGTTGGCAGGGGGAGGGGTGTTCTATATATATTGCGCGAGACCTTCAGGGTGGGCATTTTGGTGTCTGGCTGTCATTGGTGAGCCGGCCTGCAATAGTAGGGCCGGGTTGCCGCCTTGCTGTCTCATCGTCGACGCGTTTTGGGAACTAGGGTTCTATTTTTTCCCCTGGTATTGCATCCCAGGCCGTCGTATTATATGTCGCATCCTGGCCACCCCGTGAATCGCCAGATTTCTGCTTCGGCTGGTATGCCTACTTGTCATTGCCTGCAGCGTCCGCCTCACTTCGATGCGCCCCGTTTTGCCGCCCCCGGGCGAATAAGAGTCTCGTCCTCCAAATCATCACCAGCCCACGGCCGGACTGGCCTCAGCTGCGCAATGCATTTGTCATTGGCTCACGTCTTTTTTTTTCTTCTCTCTCTTTGCTGCGCGCATGTGTTCCCGCCCCTTCTTTGCTTGGGTCATACGGTGGCGGTCGCTCTCAGCCTCGCGTTCCTCCCTCACCCCTTCTTCTCCCTGCCTGCACAAAGCAAAAGGCCACAAGGCTGCCTTGCGGCTCATTCCGCAGCCACTCGAGTCGCCGATGGAGTGATGGGGTCAGGGGCGGGACGCTCGTTCTGTCCGTCATATGGAGCCCGGTCGTGGACCGTTCGGGTTTCAGGAAACATTGCACGTCCCGCGTGGCGCGAAAGGCTCGCTGGCATTCCCCATGGGGGAGGGGGCACATGTGGGAAGCTGATCTGCTTACCTCATCATCCACGTTGCAGGGCCCATCGCGGCTGGATCCCCCTTCCTGATGGGTCACGGGCGGTGATCCGGCTCTCATGATCCAACAAGGCGTTGCGTATCATGTACACCCGATCCGGCACGTCGATGGAGCGAACCTCTCCAGCGCAGAGCGACCAGGTTCTTGGGCCTCTCTGTTCTTTTGTCGTTGCGATGGCGACACAAAGCGCCAGGGCATGGCCCCCTGAACGGGGCTACACGCCTTTACGCATCGCTGGACCTAGGGGTAGGGGGAAAGGAGACGGGGCGTCCAAGCAACGAAGTTGCCCACCAGAAACGCATGCGATCACGGCAGTTCGATATACATTCCGGCTTTTTCGTTTCTGTTTCACATAAACATATGGCGCTATCTACGTGGGGGCGCTGTATGTACAGTCGTAGAAAATCGTCTGCGAGGCGTAATAAGACCCCACTCCACCCCGAGCGAGACCCGTACTGAATTAGAAACCCTTTCGGGAGCACGCGGCCGTGCGATGGCCCTTGGATACCCAAGAGCCTTGAAGGCTTATGATCATCGTGGCCATTCGCTTAGAGGCCGGCACACTTAATGTACTCCCTGACACGCGAGGTGGAGCTGTGAGGCGTGGTCAGTACGTGGCGTAAAGGGGGTGAGGCGGGCCACGGGGCTCTCACCAGCGGGCGGCACAGAGACCGGCGCCGTTGCAGGCGTTGATGCAGGCAACTTCTTCGCGGGCGACGCGCTCGCTGCAGGCCTCGTCGCGGGTCTGGACGATGCTGTTGGTGGTGGTCTGCTCGTCGAGCTCGCACTTGATGAAGTCGTCGACCTTGTCCAGCGCGCACCCGGTCGTGCAGCGCCAACCCCAGTTGCAGTCTTTCATGCACTGCACCTCGGCCTTGGATGCGGTCTCCTTGCACTCGCTGACGGGGATGGCCCGGACGGCGGCGGCGAGGGCGAGTACGGCGAAGAACTTCATCTTGACGGTCGTGGTGGAGGGGAAACCTGCGGGAAAGGAGAGGGCTGCTGGTGGTAGGGAGAGGATGGCTGGTGATGGGGGCTGATGGCGAGCTCGTTTGCCAGTCTCTACCGGATTCATAGAGTCTTATATACCTGGCGCCGGCATCTACCCGCAGCGTAGACGATCCGGGGAAACAAGCCACTGCCGCTCGAGCTTTTCTTGGCCATGACATGGTGACTCTCAGCTACGGCGCTCGGATTCTCGACGGGGGTCGCGATGTGCCCGCAGTTGCTGACAACATTACAGAGATATTCCACTGCCAAGAGAACGGATGCCCCGGGGCCGTTTAGGAGCTTGACGTATCCTGGCGCGACGACTGCTGAAGTATAGGGCATTTCGTTGCGCTTGGTATACTCGGGCCCTGCAAGCGGCTGTGGGTGATGGTGCAGATGGTCGTGGAGCTAGCCCGGAGCAGAGCGAGGCCACCCGCCGCCGCCAGCGCGGCTGGTTATCCTGAAATACATTCACAGGCGGAAACCAGGCATCCTTGCCTCGTAAGAGGCATTGTAGGACCCCAGAAAAGCATGTAGGTCCCAGATTAGCCATGTTTTCTCGGTTACTCCCTAGGTAATATCTGCACCAAGACTTTAGGCACGGCGCATCAGCCGATAGGAGCAGGTCAATGCCACCGGGGACGGTATACAGTAGGTGCGCTGATACTGGGTGGCTTCTGTTGTTTGAAGATCGGCGTTGAAGAGTGAGCCCCCGAGTGTCTGCGTGTGATGCCGGGAGCGAAAGCGAGAGGGCTAGTAAAAATGGTGGAGCCGTCAGCATGTCAGCCGTCAGCAACCTCGCCTGTTTAATCCAAGATCGCCTTGATCTCAGGGGGTTCAGACGACATACTAACCCCAAAGAATATCTATACGGCCAAGACAGAAGTTCACGGCAAACGGCCAAGGGTCGATGCCTGCGAAACCCGGAGATATCAATTCATGGCGGAGTCTATACTGGCCAACATGATCCGGGCATAGCCCGCCATGATGCTGGAGTTATTGCTCAAACTGCTCACTGACAGCCTGGCGGTGCTAACAGCCAAAGGTTGCGAACAGTCACAAGTGATACAGGCAAATTCCGAAAACCCTCGTCGGCGAAGGTCTTGCTAGCCCGTCAAGGCTGGTTGTCCTAAAACGGCGAGGCGGGCAAACGAGCGAACTCTCGTCGTGCTTCCTCCTCTGAGAGTATACCCGCGGGTGACATCGATGAAAGGGAGCAGAGTTATTGGATAAAGTACATCGCCACGTGAAGGGCCTTGAGCCCTGTCGACGGTCTGGGCTCCCCAGGGCAAAGCGAGTCCTGAGAACAAGAGCATGTGGTTCTTCTGACCAGGCCAGAATACTGCATCCATGCAGGAGCTCGACTCGATCAAGCCTTCCTGCCCTGGCGAGGCTCACCAAGTAGGGCTGCGCCGGCACAGCCTGATTGAATACATGCCATGCCGACGGTGGCTCTGGCGAAGTATGCTAGTGTCGCTATCTTGTTCACTGCAGGTCGCAAGCTCACACGAGTCTGTAGACGGGTTTCTGGTCGTTTCGGCAATTTCGCACCGCATGAGGCCACCATGCAGGCAACGGGGTCGAAGGATGCAATACTGATCATGGGTTCCCCAACCACCTCTCTTTGCTGGCGCCGCCCACGGGCCAAACTTTCGTGCCGGTATTGACGGATCAAGTTCCGAAGGAATGCGTCACGAGTGGCCATGGGGTTGCGTTTATCCATGCGGGCGTTGCGCCGCGGGGACCAGATATATCGCGATGCCTCACTACCACATGAACGCATTAGTGTCTGCGCACAAGTGATTTTGTTGTCTCCATATTCTGGATCGGTTGCCTGAGAGCTGGGAACCATTCATCAGGTCTTCACATGGACTTAGTATCAGGACAAGCTTGGCGATGTATGTCGACTCTTTGTGCCGTATAAGGACCTTCGAGCCCTTGCTGCATTACATACGTAAACGGGGATGGCACGGCAGACGGTTTGGTCCCCATTGCATCAATCCCCATGCAGCCAGAGGCTGGGAAAACACGGTATCCCCTCGGTATCCGGAGATGCCTGCTCAAGAGATACACGGTGGCGCCATGGCGAGTATGCGCAGCACCGCAATCGGCTTGTCAAGAGCAAATCCGGCTTTGGAGACGGGACCGGGCGGGCCCTCGTGGCCAAGCCGTCCAGATTTGGAGTAAAAGCCGCAGGAATGAGCCCCGTCTACGCTCCTGAGGCGACACAACTCCGTGTTCATGCTCTCTGCCCGTAGCATCATGCTATGAGAGGGGGTAGAGACATGAGCCGCTGGCTGGTGGGCTTGGATGAGGCTATCGATAAGGACCGAGTTAGCGTGGGCACGCACCCGCTGCGATTGGTAGGCGGGATGGTGGGCAAGTGGGCTTGCGGTACCGGTCGGGCAGGAGCGTGGGAGCTGCCCCTCCATGAATTTGTGAGGCCGCAGTGACTCAAACCCACGGGACTGTGAGCCAGCAGACAAATCCCCAAGAAATTCACCCCGCCACCACTTCCACCCCCTGGTTTTGCGGCTCAATCCTCCCCGTCCAACATGGCGCCGGCGACTACCCTCTCCACCGAGGACCTGATCCCCCAGGTCCTCCAGGCTCTGTCGCAGAACGACCAGATCACCTCGTCCGATGCCTTCCCCGATGTTTCCTTCGAGGCGATGAAAGCCGCCCTGGACCGGCTGGCGTCGCGTGCCATGGTCACCTACAAGCAGGTGGACAAGGAACTGGCCATTCTGGAGCCCGAGGCCGAGACCATCGTCAGCCACGGCAGCCACGAGGCGCGCGTCTTCGACGCCGTGAGCAAGGCCATGGAGGGCCTGTCCATCCAGGACCTCGAGAAGCAGATCGGCGACAAGACGGTCTGCAAGATGGGCCAGGGCAAGGCCTTCAAGGAGAAGTGGATCAAGAAGGACGGCGACAAGCTGGTGGCCTTGACCGACAAGATTAGCGACGTCACCCGCGAGCAGCTGCAGGTCATCAAGGACACCAAGACGCACGACGCCAAGATCCTGACCGACCTGAAGAAGCGGAAGCTCCTCAAGATGCAAAAGACCTTCTCCTTCAACATTGCCAAGGGCCCCAAGTTTGCACTCGAGATGGTCAAGGAGGAGACGGATCTGACGGCCGAGATGCTGGCTTCGGGCTCCTGGAAGACGGCGACCTTTAGTGAGTGCCGTTCAGGTGGTGCCCCCGGAGATCCTTAGACTGACGAGGGGTCCTTTTCTACAGAGCCGTACAACTTCGAGGCGCTGGGCGCCGACCAACACGCCGGCGCACTGCACCCGTTGGGCAAGGTGCGCCAGGAGTTCCGCAACATCTTCTTCGAGATGGGCTTCGCCGAGATGCCCACCAGCCAGTTCGTGGAGTCCGGCTTCTGGGTACGTACCAGCACGCCCACCCCTGGGGCTGGCGGCCTTCGCTGACGGGAAATGGACAGAACTTCGATTCGCTTTTCGTGCCCCAACAACACCCGGCACGCGATCTCCAGGATACATTTTACATTTCGGACCCCCAGAAAGCCGATCGGCCAGGCCCTGAGTCGGCCGACGACAAACGGAACTACGAGGAGTATTTCGAGAACGTGAAAGAGGTGCACGAGAAGGGCAAGTACGGCTCCATCGGTTACCGCTACCCTTGGTCCGAGGAGGAGTCATTGCGGCTGGTTTTGCGAACACACACCACGGCCACCTCGGCGTCGATGCTCTGGAAACTGGCGGCCCAGAGCCGCAACGGCGAGTCGCCGCCCGTGCGGTACTTCTCCATTGACCGCGTGTTCCGCAACGAATCGGTCGACGCTACGCACCTATGCGAGTTCCACCAAGTGGAAGGCGTCATTGGCGACTACGGCCTGACCCTCGGTGGTCTCATGGAGTTTATGCAGATCTTCTTCGGAAAGATGGGCGTCACCGAGTATGTTCACCCCAACGTGGCCCACCCTGGCCAGCCCGTGGCCCCTACTGACTATCGTCCCACAGCCTCCGCTTCAAGCCGGCGTACAACCCCTACACCGAGCCCAGTATGGAGATCTTCAGCTTCCACAAGGGCCTGAACAAGCTCATCGAGATCGGCAACAGTGGCATGTTCCGACCCGAGATGTTGGAAACCATGGGTCTTCCCCGGGATTACAAGGTCTACGGCTTCGGCCTGAGTCTCGAGAGACCTACCATGATCAAATACGGCATCTCCAACATCCGCGAGCTGCTCGGCCACGGCGTCAACCTGAACGTCATCGAGAGGAGCGCTGCGGTGAGGCTGGACAAGGATTAAATAGGCGGCGAGCGTGCATGATTCTATAAAAGTACATGATGATACCAAAGAGTCCACGAAGATTCTGCGGACGCTGACGGAGCTTCTCGACCGCAATGCCGGGCTCCTTTCGAGGTTCCCACACCCTTGACCCTGATTGCTTCGTGCGCTTGATGAGTTCGCCACGCACGACCATAGGCGGATCAATGGTTGTGACGCCGCCAGTGACCCGGGACGCAGATGCCGGGGCTCAAGAAACCCGCCCCCAAAGTAGGTCAGGCAGTTGGAAGTCCATGGTTTCTATGCAGATGATAGAAGGCACCCGGGGCTTCGGGGTACATGATGTCGGCGATTCACAAACACAGATGGCTCCTAGCGCCCACCATCGGGTCTAACTACATGTCTAGGCAGCAGCAGGCCGTGCTATCCGGCTGGGGCCAGGCAGACGGCGCCGGTGGATTCCCCGATCGCAGGTATCCAGCCATACGGGCTATTTAAGATCCCGAGAAGTCCGTTACGGCGCGCACCCTCGGTTTCCCACGACACCGTGCACCATGAGCCCGCCCTCTCGCCTGTTCTCGGTGCCTACCGATGTCTTGTGTAATATCATCTCATTTCTCCTCCCGCCAGACCAAGCCCCCCTGGCGCGCACTTGCCGACAGCTCAATGCACTCCTTACGCCCATCATATGGCGCGACATTGAACTGCACCATCGCGGTACTCAGTAGGTGCGGCACGTCCGCGACAGGTACCAGCCTGCTAATAATATGATAGCGAGGGCATCGACCTGAATGACCTGAACTCTAGTATGATGGATGATCTGGAGTCTGATTCCGAGTTTGACATGGAGTCTGACCCCGAGTCTGACATGGAGTCTGACCCCGAGTCTGACGTGGAGTCCAATTCGGAGGAAAGACCCGCGAATGAGACGGAGCCAGCTTCCAGAGAAACCACCTCGTATCCCTACAAGGAGACAATCTCCCGGAATTCTTCGCGTGCATATTGCCAGCCCTGGGACCCCCGGGTCTGGGCGCGAAAAATGGACCTCATGGCAGAGCGCCAGAGGCGTCGTGGTGCTTTTCCAGGAAGGGCGACGGATAACTGCAATCGGGACACCTACCAATTTGGGCGAGAGGAGTGGTTTACGAGAGTAAAGTGCGGTACCCCCAAGGCGCGATGGAACGTGCTGGCCGGCCATGTTCGGTCGTTGTGCATGTCCATCGGCGTCGACGCGGAGGTGATGGAAGTCCTCGCGAGCTTGAAAAACCTGACGTCCCTGGAATTGGTCGGTCTCCCGCTCGAAGAGGGCCACCCGGCGGACGCACCCGTGATCAGGCTTCCGGCGTTGAAGGACTTGAAACTACGCGGGTATTTCCCCGTGTCTTTGGTCCGGGAGATTTGCAACAACGCGCGGCACGTAGCCCACTTGAATCTCGGCTTATTGGCGACTCCCCGGGACGACAAGACACGCCATGTCGCCTTTTTGGGCAATGAGACCGAAGACTCCGAATCGGACGATGATTCCGACTCGGACGAAGAGGGGGCTGTGCCCTGGGCTCTACACAGTCCCCTATGGCTCCCCCCAACCCTGCCGGGGCAGATGACGGCTCTCACACACCTACATCTGGTCAGACCCCACCTCAGCCAGTTACGAATTGTCGGCGACGACTTTCAGCACATTCCCAAATCTTACGAGCAGGCCCTCTGTGACGAATGGGTGGCCCTGCTCCGGGGCACAGCTGGTACCCTGCGGGAGCTCATTCTAGAGCACCGCGTGCCCAGGAGTTGCGGCGACACGGTCTGCGACGGCGGTTACGAGAAAGAAGCCAAAAAAGGCATACACAGACTAACTTACAATCCGTACAACTCGGGGGATAGGGACATGGGCGATGTCTTGTTCTGCAGAACGGTTTTGTGCTTTCTGTTTGAGAACAGCGGCCTCTTCTCGAACCTGCAGCGTCTGGCGATCCGGGGCATCCAGATTAGGGGCATCGCGACCACCAAGAACAGCGTCGATACCCCGGGGAGGGATGGGGTGCCAAACAACGATCGCCTGTTGCGGTTGGTATTCCCCAAGTGTGACATCGAGCTCTGCGAAGGCATCTACCCGATCCACGTATATGCGGGCGACATTTACCAAAATTGGCCCGCGAACCGGCACGAGGCTATGCAGGACGCGGGAGACGGTCTCCTGTACAACCTGTCCTTTTACAACGACTATAGGATGTCATACGGGCCCCAGTGGAAAGTCACGGAATGAAGGTTGGCGTCTGGCCTTTGGCCTCCGCATGTAGACAGATGGGCGCGCTAACAATACTCTTGCCTTCCCGCCACCAGCCTGATCTCCTGTGCAACGGCCACTCGCGTTCACAGGCCAAAGATCCTTCTCTCGGCTCGATTATGTATCGGAATGGGTGGGAATCCGTCTTCAGCGCAAATATCAATCATTTGAGCATTGTATCCTGCAGGGCCCAGTGCACCCCACGGATCACCCTGAGCGATGCGTCCAACGGCTGAAAGTGTCATTGTGGCTATTCAGAAAACGGCCGCGGCTGGCCAACATCGGGTCTATATTATGCAGCTTTCTCTTGGCCTTATACATCCATTCGCCATTGCCATTTTGGGGCGACGGATCGGGTGCTTTCCCGTTGTGTACACTCCCATGCCCAGGTGGTAACGCGAGGCATCCTGCAGGGCCTGGCCAAACCACCCAATCGGATCCCCCGCCCCCCCGTTGACGAAGGGACTGTCGTAGTTGTGGACAGTACGAGAGTTGAACAGCGTTCCTGCATATTATGTGTTATAGCCGTCAAACTGCAGCCAAACCGGGAGGTAGTTGTCGTTCCGTCCCTTCGTGATGAACTTCGGACATCCGTCTGTGATGGTGTCGGCTGCTGGTTTTGGACTGGGCTACCGCCAGGATAGACGCTGAGGGAGGAAGCCGTTCCGTATGGCGATTATAAACCCGTCACATTGGTGTTATGGGTGGTCCTGCTAGTCTAAGGGAGACGCGCGCAGGGCGACAAATGGCCATGGTGGTGCGTTGTTTGTTGTGCTGTGTATCCTGATCGATAAGGCGCTTCTTCAACCACGGCATGAATTCGAGAGGGTCAATGTGAAGGCCTTGGTTCTTCGTGAGCATGAAAACAACATTGGGCCGCGAGTCGGGCCCCGGGTGGGCTGCCTTGCCGAGGGGCTGCTGGGCATTCTCCCCGTGAAATGCTAGGCCTCCGTTGGCGAAGCCTGTCAGAGCTAGCAGGGCATGTATTGCTCCATCCTGCTTCGCGAGGGTGTCCCAAACGTGCTCTAGGGGAAGAAAAATGGCGGCAACCCGCCGACAAGAGCCACCCCGTCGGGGCCCCTTTGGAAACGGCGAATGGAGGGGCCGGAGCCGGGCCGGAGCCCCACCGGCATGAACCGCGACACCGGGAAGAGCAATCGGCACCACTACCGACAGCGTCCTAGAGCCCTCGGCGGAAGCTTCCCGTCCCGCGTCGGGATCGCGATCGGGGGCCCCAGAGGGCGTCACCCGGCCTGTCATCCATAGCCCCTCTCGGGACCGTAACCGGAAACGCAAGGTTCCCCGTTTGCGACAGTATGCGACAGGACGACGTGATCCAGCCAGCGCGAGAACCCCCCTTCCCGACAAGTGGCTCGGCGGCACACGGTTCCGCGCACCGTCTGCACCCTGTACAAAGCCAGCATAGAAATGCTGACTTGGTTGGCCGAGAGTAGGTCCGGGGTCAACCGTGCGCGGCTTCCCAAAACGAACATCCCGAGAGTCCATGTCCGCTAGCGACTGCGCACACTCTCTCGCTATCGCACACAACCCTTCGCTATTTCCAGGCCGGGCAAGCTCATTCTTACAAAGAGGCATCCATCTACCTGCGTTCACGGCCATATCGCTTCTGGGCCGGGGCGGGGGCCGGGGCCCGTCTACGAGGCCACCCCACTGCTCGCGGCCGAACCGCCGGACCGTTCGCACTCCCCCAGTAAGTGCATTACCATATGTTCTGTCACATTCACAGCCCCCCCCCCTTTCTTTTTCTGCCTCGGCCCCGTTCACTCGCTGTATTTGGCGGGCAAGACCTGGTGGTCCTGTGCGAGGCCGCCGTCTGGCTGTCGGGGATCAATCTGGCCGCCACGGTGGGGTGGCGGCCCGCCTCGCCCTGGCCCTCCTGGCCTTCCTCGTGCCCCTCGAGACGGGCGGCGTCCGCGTGCCGTGGGGTCGCCCGGCCATGCTGGCCCTCTACTTCCATGGGACCCAGAGGGTACCCGGCCAAGTGGCGGGCGCCTGCTTGTTTCCCCGCCGTGGCCGGGAACGCCCTGGGGGGCGGTTCTGTCGGGCATGGCCACCCGACCGTGAGTGCGCCGTGGCGCGCGCCGGGACATGCGCCGACGCCGTCTTTCTCGTGGCCACGTCTTTGCCTTCGCCGCTGCGGTTCTGGCCCTAGCGGCTTGCTGTGTTCTGCGAGAGAAGAAGCTGGAGCCAACAACACGACGAGGGCCGGAAACTCGGAGAGCTGGGCCTGGGTGTTGTTGGGTTTGCCAGGGGTTTTTTTTTTTTTTTTCATAACTTTGCTACTATCAACCGGATTTTGGCACAAAGAGGTTTGGACGAGGGCCGGCCTCACGGACAGATCCGGCCACGGCAGAACAAGGAGGAGGAAGAAGAAGCGAGAAACCGAAATCTTTTCATCTACCTGAGAGGGCCCCGGGTTTCGGACACGCAACCCGCCCGGGACCGACCATCTGTCCCCTCCCCCAGGCGCCACCAACGCCACCAACGTCGCTTTCGTCGCCCCCTTGGGATCACACCTTGAAGCGGAACCCATGCTGCGCGGCCGTACCCGGCAGGGCGTTGATGGCGCCCTCGACGTAGATGCCCTGCTCGAGCTTCCTGTTGAGCCGCATGAGCATCAGCCGCAGCGTCAGGGCGGCGCAGATGGCGATGAAGGCCATGGCGCAGTTGACCGACATGGCGAGCACGTACTGCGGCCCGGCGCTCTTGGGATACACTGCCCAGCGCCGGTGGTCAGCACACGGAGATGCGCACGGGGACGGGCCGGGAAGCACGACGTACTGTACGACGCGTAGATGGACGAGCAGTTGCTCACGGCGTTGATAAAGGCCAGCGCGGCCGCGCGCTTGGCCGGCGGCCGCGGCATCGTGTTGCTGATCCAGGCCAGGGCGACGACAAAGGCGCAGTAGGCGCCCGGGACCTGCCCCATGTTCCGTCAGTGCTCCATGGTCTCGACGTCCACCCGGCTTCGGCTTTCCGACCTACCATGAGCATCATGCTGAAGTAGCGGGGCCCCAGGGATTCCGTCGTCGCGGCAATGATGTTGGCGACCATGCTGATGACTAGTGACCACGTAATGTGCCAGAACCGTTCCCCGGTCTTGTCGGCATGCCAAGCGTTGAGCCAGCTCAGGATAACGGCGAGGACGTAGGGCGGCGCCGTCAGGAGCAGCGACTCGACGGGGCCGTAGCCCAGCGTCGCCATCACGGTCGGGAAGAAGTTGGTCACGGTGCCCGTCGCGACGATGCCGAACAACAGCACGAGCTAGGGGCGCTGTGTGTCAGCCAAAGGCGGGGGGGCCTCCTCGCGCGGACGAAGACAAGTACCCACCAGCACGTAGGTCTTGATGTCCAGGAAGGCCAGCTTGGCCCCGTGGAAGAAGGTTTGCTGCTGACTGTTCACCCAGTCGTCCTCGCCGATGTCCTCCTCGAGCCGCCAGACGGCCAGCGCCTTCTCCTCCTCGGTTAGCCAGCTCGTCGTGCGCGGGAAGTTGGGCAGGACCCAGAAGCCGAAGAGGGCGATGAAGACGGTGGCGGCGCCCTCGATGATGAACAGCCACTGCCACGCCGCGATGCCCAGGGACCCGTCCATGTTGCCCGTGATGCCGGCCGAGATGAGGCCGGAAAAGGCGCCCGAGATCAGGGCGCCCGAGTAGAGGAAGGCGGTCCGGAGGCCTGCGGTGGGGTCCGGGTCAGTACGGAACCAAAAGGCCCACGGGCCCGGGGCCGTGGCGGGACTCACCAAGCTCCTTTCGTGTGTACCAGCAGCTGAGGTAATAGAGGCAACCGGGCTACCGAGGAGGTTTTCTTAGTATTCAACCGCCACCGGTACGTTCGTCGGTACCACGTACAAAGTAGGCCGCCTCTACGAAGCCCAGGAAAAAGCGGATGGCCAAGAGGCCCTCGAAGTTGTGGCAGGACGCCGTGGCCGCCGAAATGACGCCCCATACAATCATCTAGGGGCGCTGGTCAGGGGGGGGCCGTCGACGGCCGTGCGGGTATGGGGGGGGGGCCGGCAGGACTCACGCAAATGGGAAGGTAGAGGGCCGGCTTCCCGAGCTTGTTGAGGAACAGGTTGGAAGGGATCTGCATGAGCAGGTAACTGGCGGGAGAGCGTGTTCAGTCCTGGTGCCCATCGGTCTCGGGGATACGTCGCTCTGCTTACCCGACGAAGAGAATGCTGACGGTGGTCTATACACAGGACATCAGCGCATGCCGCGGGCCGACGCGCCCGGGCAACCTACCTGATACTGGGTGGAGGTTTCGGGCATCTTCAGGTCCCGCTCGAGATGCGCCAGGCGCGCGGCCGCGATGTTGTTCCTGGGGCTCGTCAGCGGCCGGCGTCGCACGCCCCGTGGCCCCTCCGCCGGCACGTCCCTTACCGGTCGATATAGTTCATGATGTACATGATGACAATCATGGGCAGCAGCCGCAAGTCGACCTTGCGGACAAGGTGCGCCTCCAGCGCGGCGCGTTGCTCGGCGCTCATGGCCTGCACGAGGGGGGGGGCCTCCAGACCGCGCCGCTGCGCCGCCTCGTAAGGGGGCGGCTCGAGGGCGGGTGACTCGGCCGCGGGCGGCTTGCCATCCTTCGGGGCCCCCGGGGGGGTGGTGCGATCCGGGGACGACACGTTGTCGGTCTCGATGTTCTTGTCCATCGGGTCCGACATGGGTGGCAATTCCCGCGCTGACGGCGGAGGGCAACGAGATTCAGGTCCAAAAGCCGACGGGCAGAAGAAGAAGAGGGGCGCGCAAAGGGGACCGCTGCCCGAAAGGGCGCGTCTCCAGGCTCCCGGAGGGGGGTGACGGGGGCGATATATGCACCAAACACCCCCCCAGGAACCCAGGGCTCGCCCGTCCCCCCGCCATGCAGGGCTGGCGCTCTTGCTGCTACGATTCGGCGGTGCACCGAGTTACCCCTGTACGAAAGCAACCGGAGCCCGGCGTCGCTGGCGAGGCTGGGAGCCAACAAGTACGGGTACGCACATGGTGTCTGCGATGGAACCGTCCTTCCCTCCCCGTCGAGCGAGGAGAAGGGGCGAGAGCCTATTGGCCCCGGCTGAATACCACTGACCCCAGACGCAGACCAGGCGCGGTTGGGGAAGCAACCCCGGTCCGGGAAGCCCTGCCGATCCCAGCTTTACCCCTTCCCATTTGCGGGGGAGGGCCGTCGGAGATGCGGGGTTGGCCCGCTCCTCTTGCACACACTTCCCGGGGGACGTATAGCAGGTCATGGTCATGGATCGAGCGAGCCTGGCGATCGGTCACGTCGCTGCTACGAGGCCCAGGCGCCGCCCTCGTGTCGGGCAACCCTTTCCCTTTCGGATCGGCTGGTGCCGGGGGCACACGCCGAACGTGCTCGGCCGCGTTTGCCAGCTCATGCAGTCGGACCGAGAGAGGAAGCCCCGCGGCAGGATTGCATTTATTGCCTCCTGCGTGCTCGGTTCCCAAGCGAGCCCATCCGGGGGGGGGGGGGGGGGGGGGGGGGGCACGGCGGTAATGGCGCTGCCTGGCGGGGCCTGGGGTCGAGGCGCTCTCGTCGAGCGTGGCCTGCGTTCTCGCGCAACGTAGCCAGCTGCTCCAGGCCATGCACGCGAGACGCCTGCGTCTTTCGGTGCCAGCGTAACGGCCGGGCGCCGACGCGGACAAGCTCCTGGGCCGAGAGCTTGTCGCGACGCCATCGCATTGGCGCGCTTCCCTGCCCCTGCGTGCCGCTGGCCCTTCCTTGGACTGACTCGAGCTTGCCGAGCTCGATCCCGCCCGCCCGTGGTCTTGTGGACTGGCCCGTAGTACCCGCCGTGTGCGCCCCGGGCTCGTTCGCTTGGCGCCTGTTGCGCTTCCCGTCGTGGTTGGCTCCTACAGTGCTGTATCACGGTCGTAGGGTGGCATTCCGCCTCGCGCCTTGGCGCTTCCTTCCCCCCCCCCCCCTCTCCCCGGTTAGCCCGCTCGAATGGCCCGCCCTGAAGAGCGCGATGACAGCCGGGAAGGAGACGCTGGCAAGTGGTCTATAGGGGGGTCTAAATGGCCTGCTCGTCTCGGCTCCCGGCTCCGGACTGGCCGGTGTCGGCGGACTCGCGCGACACCCGCCGGGGTAGAGGGGCCAAGGTTGCGCGTGACCGGCCCCCCCCAAAAGATCGGTTGGAGCGTGTCCGCATTCCGGCCCTTTCAAGCCGCACCGACGTAACATGCAACGTTGGCGGCGGGGTCGATTGGGCGGAAATCGTGGCATTCCTTCCACGAGCGTGGTGTGGTGGTTCCTACGTGGCTGTACAAACAATACGGGCGTCCGTCTGCTTCTGGCGGCACGGCAGGGGCTGAGGAGCTCGGAGCCCATGGCCGCCGCCCCTTTCAGGCATTCCTCGTCTGCCGCCAGTACTTATCGCTCTCCTCCACGACCATCCTGCCCTCCGCCTCCAGGGGCCCGAGGACTTGGATGTCCTTTTGCGGGCAGCCCTGCAGAAAGTCCCGCGTGTGCCAGCTCATGGTGAAGTTCTCCTTGTTGCCAGGGCCCGTCAGCTCGTACAGCTGGTCATTGCTGCCCGCGAAGACGATGCGGCCGATATGCGCCCACTATGGATGAATCAGCCGCCGCACCTCCGCACCCAACGCGGTGATCGAGCAGGAAAAGAGGGGGGGGGGGGGGGGGGGGGGGGGGGGGGGAGCACGCACATAAATGGTGGCCGTACACATGCCGCAGGGCTCCCACGTGCTGACCAGGGTGCACTGCCACAAGAAGGCCTTGTCGTAGTGGCAGTAGGCGAGCCGCGCCAGGGAGCTCTCGGCGTGGTTGACCTGGTCGACCGACTGGTGGCTGAGGAGCACCGTCTCGTTGTCCGGGCCCACGAGTACGGCGGCGAAGGGCCGCTTGCCAAAGGTGACGGCGCGCTGCTGCACTGCCAACGCCGCCGCGACGCCAGCTCGAACCTGGTCGGGCGTCATGGCGGTGCGCGCAGGGAAGAGGGACGGGGCAAGGGTCGCGGCCGAGCCGTCAGCGGGGGGGTTGGGGCCCGACATGGCCAACTGGACCAAGAGATGGGCAATGGTCGACGATGAGAAATTTTGAACCTAGAGTATCTATCTAGCGCAATATACAGGGAAGTTTGGGGATGGGGCCACCTGTGCAGTCTTCCGCCTCGACGGCGGCCGACATCAAGATGGGGCCCGAGGATTTGTGTCATCGCCTACTGCAGGCCGATTGTGCCTTTGCATCGCGCTACGATAAGGAAAACCCTCCACCCGGAACCGTTCCGATGGGGTTTATCAGTCTCTCTGCCCGTCCTCCCTGCCAGGGCTGGTCGTCTCCTCGGCATCGGATCGCCCGGGGGCCATGTGGCATGGCTGCCGTCTCGCGCCGTTCCATGCCGAAGCCGTACACGAACAGCAGGGGAGGGGCCTGGCGGATTACCCCCCCTGCCGCGGAAACAAAAAAAACCAAAAAAAAAGCCCGAGTGCTACCGCCCAAGACACAAGTTGTCTGGTCGGTTCGAACACGTGCGCCCGAAGCATCACAGCTTCGATTCCCTCCGGCGAATATTGATCTCAAATGACTTTGTGTCGCGGCTGTAGCCCGGCTCCATAGGGGGCTTCGAATCCCGCCAGCGCCGGTCGGGGTCGACGGGTTCAGGCACACGCCGGCCATAGTTGGGCTTGATGGGGACCCGGGGGTGGTGACCGGCGAGGCGGAAGCCGAGGATTCTTTCCAGTTGGTCCACGGCCTCGTAGGCCCTGCCCAGCGGGACCTTGATGGTTCGGAACCCCAGTTTCTTGGCACCCTTCAAGTTCTCGCCTATGTCGTCGAGGAACAGGACGTCGTCGGGCTTGATGCCGTTTTCCAGATCCAAAAACCGGCCCCTTTCGTCGTCGCTTGCCGAGCGAGCGTACTTGTCTAGCTCGGTGAGCGTGTACAGGTACATGTTGGGGTCGGGCTTCCGGATCCTCACGTGCGCCGACGACACGAAGACGTCAAAGAGGCTCTTGACTGGGCCGCTGAAGAAGTCGGGCTGGTGCAGGGGGTGGCCGGGCGGGAAAATGACGGTGTTGCTGACGGCGGCAATGATGTAGCGACCGCTCGCCTTGAGGTTCTTCAGGGCCGGAAACATCCATGGGTCCGGCTTCGTGGCGTTGGCCATCATGTCGTTGAACAGCCATTTGGCATTCAGCCGCGGCATGCGCGGCACGCCCGACGGTAGGTCCGGGTCCATGGCCTGCTGTTCCCGGTAGAAGGCGACCCATCGCGCGCGGTCGTGGAGGTCTCTGCTGAAGCCCTCGTAAAAGGCATCGTCCAGCGGGATGTCGCCCCTCTCGAGCTGCTGCCAGAAGCCGTTCGGGGCCGTCTTCGAGATGCAGTAGTTGACCCACCCGGGTGGGATACCCAGGCTCAGCTCGTAGTCGAGGATGGACTGGAACGGCGATTGGACCTGGAGGATCGTCAGCGAAAGGCGCATCCAGCAACAGCAGCAGCAGCAGCAGCGCGGCGCCTCGAGACCGCCGGCTCGATCGCGCCCTCCCGGCCGGCGCAAAGACACAGCGAACGGCGGGTGCCGTCAGGGGCAGAAGCACGGACGTACAACAACACCGCCGATGTCGAACAGGATGACCTTGGGCTGGCTTGGGACCGACATGGCTGCGCTCCGGATGGACGGCGACGGACAGGGCAACAACTCCAGCGACCGACAAGAAATAGGTGGTCGGCACGTTGACAGCAGCAGAGGGTGTCCGGGGAGTAAAGTCTACAGTTCACGGTCGAATTGACCCTGAGGCATCGCCGGGGGCAACGGCACCACAATGGCCAGGCACGATCTACACCGACGGAGCCTCGGTAGCCGGTCGCGTCGTGTCGAGTCGCTGCCAACACGCCAGAGGCCCGCCGCAGTGCATGCGACCATGGATCGTCGGGGAGGGGGCTGGGGTTGGCTGCCTGTGGCAAGCCCAGTGTGCCCAGTGGTCAACCGATCCACGCGCGGCCTACGGGAAAGGCTGGGCTGGGCGGCTGGCTGTGGACTGACGGCTGGCCCGCTAGGGGGGAGAAGGACGGCTAGCAGCCCGTGCTGCTGGAAGGGGAGAAAATGGGGTTGGCGATGGCGGTGGCCCGAGCGAACGGAGCGCTCGTATGCGCCGGCGTGGCGGACCTCAGACTGCCGACACCGCCTGCGCTTTCCGGCGGCTCGTTAGGGCCTCGCTATTTGCCCTTTCCGTTCTGCCGGTGGCGGCCAAAATCGTTCCCCACCAACCAAAGCCCACGGCCAAGCCGGGGTCTGGTTTTTGACGAAAAATTCCGCCCACAGAAAATAAAGTCCTGGGAAGCTCCATCAACACCATCACAACGCCATCCTCCGACAACCTTCGTGCTCGTCAGTCAGCCCGAAAACCGACACAATGGTGAGTGGATGACGCCGATACCGACACCGCGGCCGCCGTGCCGTGATTCCTAGCTGCCGCGTTCCAGGGCGATAGTCAGAAATGGCGCACATCGCCCTGCGAATTTTTGGAAAGGGTCAATGCAAGATGCTTCGGACGCACAGTACTCTGAAGCGCAAATTGCTGACTCGAGGTCTATCGTTCAGGCGTTCAACAAGACAGTCAAGAGCAGCGCGTACTACAGGTGAGTGAACGCCCTGCTTCGTGCCCGTCGCCTCGGAGGCCGGCCTACTAACGCGCGTTGCCGTGCAGTCGCTTCCAGACCAAGTACAAGCGCAGAAGAGAGGGCAAGACCGACTACTACGCCCGCAAGCGATTGGTGACCCAGGCCAAGAACAAGTACAATGCGCCCAAGTACCGCCTGGTGGTTCGCTTCACCAACCGCGACATCATCATGCAGATCGTCAGCTCGGAGCTCACCGGCGACAAGGTGTTCGTCGCCGCCTACTCGCACGAGCTGCGCGCCTACGGCATCGAGCACGGTCTGACCAACTGGGCTGCTGCCTATGCCACCGGTCTGCTGATCGCCCGCCGTGTCCTGTCCAAGCTCGGCCTCGACAAGACCTTCACCGGTGTCGAGGAGGCTGATGGCGAGTACACCATGACCGAGGCCGCCGAGCACGACGGCGAGGAGCGCCGTCCCTTCAAGGCCTTCCTTGACGTTGGTCTGGCCCGCACCTCGACCGGTGCCCGTGTCTTCGGCGCCATGAAGGGTGCCTCGGACGGTGGCATTCTGGTCCCCCACTCGGAGAACCGCTTCCCCGGTTTCGACATGGAGACCAAGGAGCTCGACGCCGAGACCCTGAAGAAGTACATCCTCGGCGGCCACGTTGCCGAGTACATGGAGACGCTCGCCGACGACGATGAGGAGCGCTTCAAGTCGCAGTTCCAGCAGTACGTCGACGACGAGGTCGAGGCCGACGCTCTGGAGGAGCTCTACACCGAGGCCCACGCCGCCATCCGCGCGGACCCCTTCAAGAAGTACACCAGCGACGCCCCCAAGAAGAGCAAGGACGAGTGGAAGGCCGAGTCCAAGAAGTACAAGTCCAAGAAGCTCACCAAGGAGGAGCGTGAGGCTGGCATCAAGGAGAGAATGGCAGCGCTGAAGTCCGCGTAAGCGTTGGGTTTTCGGTTAATCAAAAGGGTCTGACTTGATTCCGGTTCATGATGGGTTCCCGGTAGTTCAGGAGTTCATAAGCACAAGGCAAGGGTTCACGATTTGGCACATACCACCCAAGCTCGCTCCCCCCCCTCCACCGCCCTGTACGTGATATCCCCGTGGCCACGTCTCCAGGGTAGGCAGGTGCTTCCGAATATGATCCACGTCATATTGTACTCTGTTCTCTTGCTCCCCGTGGCCGCGACGGCATCGAGGTTGGCCTTGCGTGAATGTCTGCATGTTGGTGACCCCGATAGCCGCCGCCCTGGGGACGGCTCGGCTGGCCTCGACCCCCGCCACCCCCTCATTCGGAGTAGGAGCACCTCTGCCGTCCAGTCGTGCCGGGGAGTGGGGCCAACCTGTGCGAAACCACACACCCCGCCTCCCCGCTCTACCTCTACCTCGGGCCCGGCGGCTAACCTGGGGGGTCCCCGACGCTGCTCGTGGCCTCTTGGCCGCTTCCTCACCACGCATACTGTTGAGCTGCCCTGATTCGGAATCCGACCCCCCGGCTGGGCCAGCTACCTCGCCCGACGTACGCATCCGGAGCCCATCGGAACCCCTCCTACCCGGCCGGGCTTCTAGTTTTCGTGGGGACGAGGCACCGCCGACCGCGGCGCCACCGTGAAATCGTAAGCCACCCGCCGCCCCCGTGCTGCAGCCGTCCTCCCGCGTCTGTGGCGATGGCAGGAGGAGCACTGCTACTGCGTGCCGCCCGCGCCGCCACGCCCGGCTGGCCGCGTCGGGCGGACCTCGTCGCGGCGAAGAGCCGGGCCGCGCGGGCGCCGAAGACGCCGGCGGCCAGCGCCCGGCGGGCCACGGGGCCGCCTCCGGACGGCGCGGCGGCGGGCGAGGACAACGCCTGGGGACGCCTCCGGGTGAACGAGGGGCGGCTCCTCGAGACGCTGCACGCGACGTGCGCATGGGGCCCCGGGGCGCGCTGGGGGCCCGGCGCCACCGAGACGGGCATGGCGCGGGCGGCGCTGTCGGACGCGGACAAGGCGGCGCGCGACTGGTTCCGCACCGCCACGGCGGCGCTCGGCTGCGAGGTCCTGGTGGACGCCGTCGGCAACACGTTCGCGGTGCGGCCCGGCCGCCGGCCCGGCCCGCCCGCCTGCGCCGGCTCCCACCTCGACACCCAGCCCGCCGGCGGCCGCTACGACGGCATCCTCGGCGTCGTCGCCGGCGTCGAGATGCTCCGTGTCCTTCGGGAGAATGATGTTACGACCGAGTACCCCGTGGGCGTGGTGAACTGGACCAAGTGCGTTTCTCCTCTTCTTCCTCTTCTTCCTCTTCTTCTCCTTCCTCTCCTTCCTCTCCTTCCTCTCCTTCCTCTCCTTCCTCTCCTTCCTCTCCTTCCTCTCCTTCCTCTCCTTCCTCTCCTTCCTCTCCTTCCTCTCCTTCCTCTCCTTCCTCTCCTTCCTCTCCTTCCTCTCCTTCCTCTCCTTCCTCTCCTTCCTCTCCTTCCTCTCCTTCCTCTCCTTCCTCTCCTTCCTCTTCTCCTGTCTGCCGCTTGCTATGCCCCTCCTCGCCCCGTTCGACGCGCTTTGCTCCTCCCTGTAGCTTGTTCTGTCCCCGCCGGGCGGGTGCTGACCAGCCGCCAGCGAGGAGGGCGCCCGGTTCCCGTACAGCATGATGGGCTCGGGGGTCTGGGCTGGGGCGCTGCCCCTCGAGAGCGCCTACGCCTTGCGGTCGGTGATGGGCGACGGCGCGACGCTGGAGGCCGAGCTGGACCGCATCGGCTACCGGGGGCCCACGCCGGCCCGCCACGCGAGCATGCCGCTGGCGGCCCACTTTGAGCTGCACATCGAGCAAGGGCCGGTGCTGGAGGCCGCGAAGGCGACCATCGGCGTGGTGCAGGGCGTGCAGGCCTACAAGTGGTTCACCATCGATATCGAGGGCCGAGGTACGCTTCACTTTCCCGGGGGGGGGCGGGGCGGGGCTGACGGGGACATGCGCTCCCTTCACCAGATGCGCACACGGGCACGACGCCCTTGGCCAACCGCAGCGACGCGCTGCTGCTCGCCGGCGAGTTCGTCGTCGCCAGCCGCCTCGCGGCCCGGGCCCTGGGCGCGCTCGCGTCGACGGGCCGCCTGACGCTGGCGCCGGGGTCGACCAACACCATCCCGGGCCGCGTCCAGCTGAGCCTGGACCTGCGGGCCGCGACGCTCGAGACGGTCGAGGCCCTCGAGGCGACGTTGCGACAAGACCTGGACGCCCTCGCGGCCGGCGGCGGCGTCGGCGGCGGGCGCTTCCAAGTCCGGTGTAAGCACAACCCCCGGTGTTCCGTCCTTTTCCCGGTGTTCCGTCCTTGTCCCGGGGGTACGGATGCTCACCCACCGTACTCCTGTTATCGTTTCGGTTTCCGCCGTTCCGGTCGGAGAGGCCCCCCCCCCCCCCCCCCTCCCCCAGAAGCACGGCGCCATGGAGACGCTCCCTGGAGAAACAAGCACTGACTCGGGAGGATGCGGGTAGGGCGCACGGATAGCGAGACGCCGGCGACTGTCTTCCACCCGGCCACCATCGCGTGCGTGCGCGAGGCCGCCGCCGCCGTCCTGGGCCCGCGCGCCGCTCCCGGCGGCATCCGCGACATCACCTCGGGCGCCGGCCACGACAGTGTCTACGCGAGCCGCGTCTGCCCCACGTCCATGATCTTCGTGCCGTGCCGCGACGGCGTCAGGTACGATCCCATCTTGGTGACAAATGCCATTTTGGCGCTGATTGTTCGAAGCCACCACCCCGCCGAGTACGCCAGCCCCGCCGACTGCGCCGCGGGGGCCAACGTGTTGATGCAGAGCATTCTGCGCTACGACCGGCTGCGGAGCGCGTGAGGGGACGAAAACTGGGACCGCGAGCTCCGTCTTGGGGGGGGGGGAGGGTTTCTTTCACCGCGGCGCTGATTGATCATGAGAGGGTATTCAGTAGCTCCCGTGATGGGGCTGGCAAGCGCGGGGCTATTACGCCCCTAGGTATCTATTACGTTGCGGTATATACAGTGTTTGCTTTCTCCCTCCATTCCCTTCAGCGGTCAAGCCCGGGCTTCGGCCTGCTCGATGCCGTACAGGATGCCCTTGACGGTCTCCTCGGGGACGGAGAGAAAGGGCGAGTGCGAGGCCTTCAGGTGGTAGGTGATGGCCTTGTCGCCGAGGGTGGCGGCGAGCATCTCCTGGACCTGCAGCGGGATGGCCCTGTCCTCGTCGCAGAACAGGTACATGCAGTCCATCTGGTGCCACGGCTCGTAGGTGGTGTTGCCCTTGAAGATGGCGGCCGACTGGTGCTGGAGCTTGGCCAGCGCCTTCTCGCGCGCCTCGGGCGTCAGGTCGTGGTAGAAAATCTCCTCGGGGGTGTCGGCGGTGCAACGCGGGGCGTCCTGACGAAACGGCGCTGGTTAGCCGGGCGGTCCACGGCAGCACCACCACTCACCATGTTGGTCGTCAACCGCTATGGCGTCCCTAGGGGGGGGGGGGGAGGGGAGGAGGGAAACGCACGCTCATGTTCATCCACGGCAGCCACTGGCCGCCCAGCATGTCGAAGAGGCTCTTGCCCTCGGGCACGACAAAGGCGCTGAGGTAGACGAGCAAGGCGACGCCGCCCGAGAGGCCGCGGGCGGCGCGCTCGCGGCGGCCGAGCCCGGCGACGGCGTTGGCGCCGACGCAGCCGCCGTACGAGTGCACGACGAGGACGACGGCACGGCCCTGGCCCAGGACGAGCTTCTCGAGGGCGGCGCGCAGGGCGGCGGCGTCGTCGCCGAGCCCCAGCGTCGCCGGCTCCGCGCCCACCGACGGGTACGCCACCGCCTCGGTCGGCCAGCCCTGCGCCCGGAGTTGCGCCCGCACGAGGTCGAAGCAGTCGGGCGTGTGCCACGCGCCCGGCGCGAACAGGATGGTGGGTTTCTCGGTCGACGACATGGCTCCCGGGCGTGAATGGGCCGTGGTGTTGCGTGGGCAGAGGGGGGGGGGGGGGGGGGGGGGGGGGGGGGGGGGGGGGGGGGGGGAGAGGAATACGGATGGACAGCGCGTTTCAGTAGGCACGATGCAGGCGATACCAGTCTGGCCAAGTTGCTGGGTCCGAGGGGACGGCTATAGGTATCCTCTCCCCTTGCCCCTCGTCGCCCTCGACGAGGGGCTCCGGGATTCTGACGAGCCCGGGGGGGAGGTGACGGGGTAGGCCGCCCTTCCCTCCTCGCCCGACTCCACGGTGGCCATCCATGGGCAGCCATGCCACGTCGGGTCCCTCCGGCAGGCCGTTTCAAACTGATCCACTGTGAGAAGGGGGGGGAGATTCCACGCGCGAGACTCAATATAGCCCATCTATTTCGGTGGGGGGCGCAGGTAAGCCGCCGGCAAGGGGGGGGAGGGGTTGTTTGAGGATCTCCTGCCGGATATTGATACGGTGCCGGCCAATGACGAAAGTGCCGGCAGGCATCGGAATGGAGAAATTGGCCGCCTCCACTTCCGCGCTCTCCTGTATGCGGCAAGGGCCGCTGGGAGTTGGCGAGCTGGGAGTCGCACATTCGTACTCGTCAGCGCTCGTCCCGGCCGCACGGCATTCTCCCGCTCTTCGGGCCGAAGTGGCAGCACCGACGGGGCTGGCCGCCCACGCCGGCCCCGAGAGGTATGCGCATACACTTGGCCCCCGACCTGCCCTCTTGGCGACGCCCCTTCGGCCCCGCCCCCCGCCGGCATTGCCCCCAGGGCGGCCAGGCAGACGGCGACGACGAGGCGGACGAGATGGCATGCCCACTGGACGGGGCCGTGTTTCGTGCTGGTGCCCACGCCAACCCGCCCACGCTCATCCTGGGTCGCGCGTGGGCCGGGTGCGGGTGCGGGGCCACAAAATAGAGTTTGCACAATGGATAGCCCGACGTAGTCCCGAGCAAGCGAGAGCCCGAGAGCCGTTGCGGCGGTTTTGTGCGTGCCACCACGACCATGTGGAGCTGCTCGGCCTCCCTGTGGTACGTCCCCAAGCCATGATATGGATCAAGCACCTGGCGGGCGTGGCCCAACGTGCCGTAGCCCTCCGGAACGGTCAGGCTCACCGTTCTCCGACCCAACTAGCCCGGCTGGCCCCTTTCCCTTTCCGGCCCGGGGTCCCTGGGGGTTTCGCATTCGCGGCGGAGCTCCCATGGCAGCGGCACCAGCACCGAGGACATGACGGTGCCCCGTTATTCTCTGCTCCAGGAAAACACCGGGCCCTCCGTGTCATCTCAATTTCGCCGCCCACATTATCACCAAGCAATGCACAGGCAACGCCCCGGCATCTTTGCCATGCACAAACAACCGTGGTTTTTTTTGGGGGGGGGGGTTTTTGGTTTTTTCAGGCAAGCACCGGTCTCCTTCGCTCGGGGTCCTCTTGCGTAGTCATTCGTGTCAGCCGCCCGGGTTGAGGCGAACATGGCAACCCCCGGCGCCGCCACGCGCCCCTACCAGTCTGCCGGGTCTGGGGACCGGCCCGGTGTCGTGTAAGGCCTCGCACCCGCACCGCGTAAAGCCTTGTAGGGACATGCCTGGCGACAAGCAAATCGGTCCCATCATCTTGCCGGGGCCCAGCTTGGCTGACGGTGAGCTTTGCACCGGCTCCGGGCGCCCCCTCTGTTCGGCCAAGTCCCCCCGGCGCGCCGTCTGGGTAGGCGCGTGGGTGCCTCGGCTAGGCGAGGGGGGGAGGACGTTACCTATTTTCGGCGTCCCGCTTGCTGAACCGGGCTGGCCCCGACGGCGGGAAGGGGGGCGGAACCCAGCAGGGCCAGGTACCAGACGTCTGGTTGTAGGGTAGCACTCGCCTACCGACCTCTCGCTCCGTAGCGAAACGGCCCGGCCGGGATCATGAGTCATGCATCGCATCGCAATCAGAGGTCAGCAGGGTTGCAGCGGACGGCAGCTGATGGTCAGCAGCCTCACCCACCATAACTCGTCGAGCCGTTGCTTCAACCGGCCCGGCCGGCCGGCTTATGCTTCTTCCTGGCATTCCCTCCCCCCGGTTTTGCTCTTAGCTTGCCGGTGCGTGGGTGCCGGCAAACGTCGCACTGGATCGCTTGCCAGAACCCCAGCGCCGCGCCTCCAGTAAGTAGAAACGCGACTTCGTCGCCCTTACACCACCGCGCAAGGTCCGAGGCACCGCCCGGCAACTTGGAGAGCCGCGGAGGGCCATGGCTGGCTACGCCGTGCCTGTGCTGGCTGTATAGCAGCACGCACACCAGCGAATAAAAGCAGGGGTCGCGGCCCCAGGGGCGCGGGATGAGCCCGTCTTCCCGTGCCCTGCACCCAGGACGGACTACGGATGATCGCTGTAGCGGAGGGGACTGTGGCACAGCTCGTTCGAATTTTCCCTCCCCCCCCCTCCCCCCCATTATCCATGTATCGATCGTGAATCCCGGCGTTTTTCTGGATACGTTCTAGAAGCGGCAGGCCTCATTCCCCGTTGTGTGGTCCCTCCTTGACTCGTCGTCCGTCGCCCCTTTGGTTCGACCTGGGCTGACCTCGCGCAAATATGGGACGGCCCCTTGGATGATTTGAGCCTCAAAGACCCGGCTCTCTCTTTTCCTCGAATCCCCCGTCCCACCCGGGTATACTTTCCACCATGTTGAAAATCCTCCTACGCCAAGACGGCGCCAGCGCCGGCTCGCCCAACATGGGCCCCGGCTTCACCGCGACCACCATCGCCCTCGTCCTCCTTGCCGCTTTCTTCGTCGGCCTGCGTTTCTGGGCCCGCCGCATCACGGCCGGCAAATGGGGGCCCGACGACTGGACGCTGGTCGCCGCGACGGTAGGCAGAACCCCCGAGTGCTCGTACCCGTCCCACCGCCGGACTAACGGGCGGTTTTGGGGCAGGTCGTTCTCTTTATCCTGGGAGGCTTGAATATTGGCCGTGAGTTTGGTCCCTCCCCCCCCCAATGGGCCTACGAGGCGTCGATACTCGCTCCTCGGCAACGCCTTCCTCCTTCCGTCCGCCGATGCCATCACAACGACCGGGGGTAGATCCACTGACCCTTTTCGCCAGAGGTCGCGTACGGCATGGGCCGGCACGCCGGCGCGCTGTCGCAGGACCAGCTCGCGGGCTTCTTCAAGCTGCTGCTGGCGTTCGAGTGCGTCTACGTGACGGTGGTGATGCTGGTCAAGGCTTCGATCCTTGCCATGTACCACCGCATCTTCCCGCCCCGGAACTTCCGGCTGGCCTTGTACGCCATCGCCGCCGTCGTTGGCGGCTGGTGGATCGCCATCGTGCTCGTCTGCATCTTCCAGTGCGAGCCCGTGTCCAAGGCCTGGATGCCCTGGGCGCCCGGCATCTGCATCAACCTCAAGGCCTCCTTCATCGGCAACGCCGTGCCCAACATCCTCACCGACGTCGCCATCCTCTCCCTGCCCATCACCCAGGTCTGGAGTCTCCAGGGCACCGTGGCGCGCAAGCTGTCGCTGTGCTGCGCCTTCTTGTTGGGGAGTTTGTGCGTCGCCGGTCCCCCTCGTCCTCCTTGCACCTGTACGGCTGCTGATGCCTCCCTCCCTCCCCCCGCAGCGTCCTGATCGCGAGTATCTACCGGTTCACCACCATCATGCAATTCGACCCCCTGGACACCACCTGTAAGATGCCCTTCCCCGGAACCCGAACCACCCGGCGCTGACACGGGGGGGGGGCGACCCCACCCCAGGGACCCTTGGCGAAGCCTGCACCTGGTGCATCGTCGAGTGCGCGTGCGGCGTCATCAGCGCGTGCCTGCCGACGCTGCGGCCCCTCGTGGCCAGGATCACGCTGGAGCGGTCCAGCGGGGCGAACAGCCGGTCGTACGGGCGCAGCAAAGCCGGGGCGCACCCCGGCATGAACCGGGAGCTCGTCACCATCGGCGGCACGGGCGGGCCCAAGCATGCGAAGGGGAGCCACGGGGGCCATAGCCGTGCCAACAGCGGCGCCCGCGACCTCGACACCGTTCGCGACCTCGACGCCGCCGCCCAGTCCAAACAACACCCCTACGCCGTCAACATGAACGACTCCGACTTCTTCGACAGCAGCAGCGACGACCACCGCAGCCCCGCCGCCCGCGAAACTGACGAGTACCCCCTGCGCCGCCAGGACGTCTGACGACAGAACGCCCCCCGAGCTTTTGCCTTTGCTTACCCTGCTCACGAGACATGTATATCTACTATTCTAATTATGGATTCGTTGAAGCGTCCCTGAAGGCCACACTATCGCGTCATATACCCCCTTTCTTTCGAGAGTCAGCGCTCTAGCCCTGTCATTTGATGGGCAACACTTCAGCTACCCGCTCAGCATGTACGGGAAACGCCTCCCGAGCCTGAGCGGATTCCAGTGGCCAAGCGGCCGGCCTTCTATGCAAAACCGCAAGCTGGCCGGCCGGCTCGCAAGGACCGGAGATATCCCTTTCGCTCTCGGGCAAGTCGCATTCGGGCAAGTCGCATTCGGGCAGGTGCTTGCTTTCGGTGCGTAGAAACCAAATAGCCTAGCTTGAAGCGTCATGGTAAATTCTCAACCCATCCTCCCGAGTGTCATGCCATGAACCGTGGATGCGCATATGCGCATGTCCGAACGCCCTATACGCCATAACTGCTGCGAACCCCCCTTAATGTAGCTCCAGAGATACCCTGGTTCCCGGCCGTGCTGCCGACCCGCCCTGCCTCTAATACTCAAAGTCATCGTCGACACTAGGGCCCTTGCTTTTGGTCACGCTCTCCTGCTTGCGGTACATTTCGGCGACCTGCCTACTGCCCGTGGCCTCGTCGGGCTTCTTGTCGTCGCGGATTTTGATGAAGCGCGGGAAACGCAGGCTGATGCCCTTCTCGCCCGTGGGGTCGACGCCCTCTTTTATGGCGGCCTTGTAGCGCGGCGAAAGCGTCAGGTCGGCCGTCTTCACCTCCCACACGTAGCGGGGCTCGAACCACACGTCGGGCTGGTGCTGGTTGCCCGAGGAGTGCGAGTAGAACGGCTTGGGTCGATCAATGACGATTTGCGATAGGCTCTCGTGGAGCTCCTCGAGGACCTGCTCCGAGAAGCCCGTGCCTATGTTGCACACCGTCTCGTAGGTTTCGCTGGCGGCGTTATAACAAGCCAGCAGGAACGCACCGTAGACCGACGTCCGTTTGCCTTTGCCGTAGTATGCGCCGAGAACGACGAGGTCAAGCGAGTCGCCGATACCGGCAAGGTAGTCCTTCTTGATCTGCCAGACGTGTTAGCTATTTCGGGGACCGAGGGACGTCGAGGCATTGGGGGTGCTCACTTTCAGCCAGTTGCGGCTGCGCTTCGAAGGCTCGTACCCACTCTCGGTCCCGTTCAGCATCTTGACCATGAGACCCTCGCACGAGGCCTTAATGCTCTCCTCCAAGAAGCTCTGGATCTGCTCGATTTCCTGGCCGTCCATGCAGGTGGCAAAGGCAAATTCTCCCTCGACCGACATGAAGGACTGGTGCAGCAGCTCGCGGCGCTCGCGAAGCGACTTCTCCACTACCGCCTCGCCGTTGAGGTACAGAAGATCGAAGGCGAAGACGCAGACCTTGACCTTGACGTCCTCGATTTTGACGTCCTTCTTCTTGCGCGTCATGAGCTGCTGGAACGGGAGCACCTTTTTCTCTTCTACGTCCCAAGCGACCGTCTCGCAGTCGAGCACAAAGCTCTTGGTGCCCTCCTTGACCCAGGTGTGCAGCTTGGCCAGAATGTCGGGGTACTTCTTGGACAGGTCTTCCGAGTTGCGGGAAAAGATGGACGCGACGCCTTGGGCCGCCTCCTTGGTGGCGCCGGGAACGCCGTCGATGTAATCGTCCTTGCGATCCTTGGCGACGTAGTGGATCTGGGCGCGCTCGCCGTCGTACTTGTACTCGCAGGTGAACATTTTGTTCTCAAAGCGGTCCAGTACCTCGGTGATGGCCTTGGTCGGGTTGGCCAGCATGGGCTTGAGCGGCACACCCGGCCGTAGCTTGCACGTTTCCCGCAACCGCATGATGCCGTCTTTCAGCATGGCCGGAATGATGACGTCCCAGCTGGGCAGTTCGCTGAGGGCGCGTTAGTATTTTCCTGGCGAGGGAGAAACGGGAGGCCTACCTGTAGACGGTCTTGAGCAGCTGCTCGGCCGCATCGATATCAGAAGGGCTGGGAACTGTGCCATTCTTGTTGGCTTCGTGGATGCAGGCCGCCTGGGCGATGGCCACGAGAACACTCTTCTCGGCTAGACCGAGCCGCAGCTTGCCCTCGAGGAAGCGGACGATGAACTTGGCCTCGCTAGGGCCCCCTTTGTCCTGGCTGATGTCGATTTTGCCCGCCGACTGCGAATCGGCCGCCGAGAGCAGCTTCTTGATGCCGTCCACTTTGCGTCCCTGGGCCCCGTTGCCCGTCACCGTCGCAATACCCATGAGTCCCTTGTGGACGCCGCTCACGGTCAGGGGCTTGGGTTTGAACATGGTGGGCTGTGTCGATCGGCTCTTCACGGCCACCAGGCCCAGATCGCCGATTTCCTTCTGGTCTTGCTTGATGACTTGCAAGCTGCGGCCCGTCGTCTCTCCGATGGCCTTCATGATGAGGGACTCGCCGATGCCGAGCTCGATGCCGGCGTAGTCGGGGGCCAATTTGTTGATCATGAGAAGCACCGTCGGGAGGAAGTCGTCGGGCGTCAGTCGCAAGACCTGCCGCAGAAACAGAGAGCAGTGCTCAATGATCTCCAAGCGCTTCGATGTGAGCTCGATGAGGGAGAAAGTGGTGCAGAGAGCGGCGTAGGGCACGGGCGTGCCCTCCTTCCAATCGGGATAGGGATCCTTGGCCGGCTTGTCGATCAGTTTGGATTGGATCTTTTGGCGGGCTTTCTTAGCCTCGGGCTTCCTCTTTCCCTCCTCTTCTAAGTCGTCATCAACTTCCGAGGCCGATTCGGAAGCTGTGGACTCTGCCGTGGCGGCTTCCTCGCTCTCGGGCTCCGAGTCCTTCTTTGCTTTCTTGCTGGCGGCGGCGGACGCCAGGGTGGCCTTCTTGGGCGCCTCTTTCGCACCGGATATCTCCAATTCCGAAATTTCCACCCCAGGGGAACCAGATTTCTTGACCGATCCTTTCTTGCCGCTCTTGGCTTCTTTGGCAGGCTTCACCGTCTCCGCGTCAGCCATGGCCTCGTCTCCATCTTCGTCCTCGACGATCCTCGGCCGACCCCGCCGGGGTCGTTTGGAGACAGGCGATGCCTCCTCTTCATCGTCCAACTCCTCCTTGCCGGGAGGGGATGAGGGTTCCGCCTTGTTCTTGGCCGCCGGGCTCGGCCGAGTGCGCTTCTTGGCCGGGGGCGGGCTCGCGCCCTCTACCTTCACAGGGGCACCGACGTCATCCTCGGCCTTGGCATGGGACGAGCTGACCTCTTCGCCGGCGGTGGATTCTTCCGTATCCGTCTTGGGATTTTTGGGGGCTTTGGTGCCAAAGGAAAGCGTGGTCTGCTGGGGGGCGGGCTTTGCGCTGGGCTTCCCGAAGAACTTGCTGCCGTGCATGTCAGCCAGGGCGCCGGGCCCGCCAGAAGTCGACGATAGGGTACACCCACCCCAAGGTGGTCTGCGAGGACTTTACGTACCCCAGGGTAGACTGCTTGGGCGCCATGGCGGGTATGTTGGCGGTGGTGAGCAGCCGGCGAGTCGTACTCGCCGCGACGTTGAGGCTCAGGCGGAAAGCCACAATGGGGTCGGTGCAAGGAAAGGTTCGATCAACGAGAGTCGAAAGAGGCAAACAGTCGCAAGTTGGCGCGTCCCAAGCCGGTCAATGTATACAGGCCGAATGGTTCAAGGCAGCAGCAGCAGCGCCGTCTTTGCGATGGTCAGGTTCATGTCCCGGCGTGACGTGACTGGCCAACTCGACGCGTCTGCCTGCAGCGGTCGCGTAAATGGATGCAGGCGCTAGACCGGCCCTGCTAGCGTTGCGTGCCAGTGTCCATCCGCTCGGCGGGGGCGGCGCTGCTGCCTGCGCGCCTGCCGAAGGAAAGGACCCCGCGACAACTCGTTCCTGACGGGGGCCTGAGCTTTATCGATAACATCCCGGATGATCCTCGTGAGATACCCAAGCACCACGATCTGCGGAGACGAGGACACCGGCCTCCACCGGAACGCTCTACCGATCGGCCACCATTCTGGGGGCGGAAATTCTTGCTGGGGCCTTTGGGCAGTGTCTGGAAGAAGCACCACCCGGTGCGCGGAACCCTAGCTGTACCGTGGTCGCAACTCCCAGCTTGCCCTGCGATGCGCCGCTCGCTGTTTGTCTGGTCCGGCCGCCGTGCCGCATCACCGTCGCGGCTCTGGGCGGTCCGACACGAGTGCCCGCGCCGCGCCTACAGTGCCCTGACCCTGGGACCCTGCGCCCTCGAAAAGGCCATGCAGGAGCGCCCGCCCCAGGTGACGCCCGACATCCTCACGAGCACGCAGTCGCGGCTCTTGGACCTGGCGCTGGCCGACTGCCTCCCGCCGGCGCGGTTCCCGGCGCCGCGCGCAACGGCGGGGCCGCCGGGGGGGCCGGTCGTCCACCTCGCGCCGGGCAACCACCTCGTGCACTTCCCGCTGGCGCTGCCACCGGCCGCTCTGTGCCCCGACGGCACTGACCCCTACCACAGCCCCGGCGCGCCCTTCACGCGGCGCGTGTGGGCCCGCGGCGCCCTCACCTTCGGCGCCCCCCTCCACTTCGACGCGCCCGGTCAGACCGGGGGGCAGACTGCCCACTGCCGCGAGAGCATCCTCGGCGTGACGACCGCGGGCCCGCCCGGCGCCGAGAAGGTCCACGTCACCGTCGGCCGCACGTACCGGATGGGCGTGAGTCCCGCCGCGCCGCATAGCCCGGGCCTCGTGGACGAGCAGCGTACCCTCGTCTTCATGCGGCCGTTGAGCGCCGCCGAGGCAGCCGAGAGCGTCGAGCAGCCCCGACGGATCATTAAACGTGAGCCGATTACCCCCCCCCCCCCCCCCCCCCCAAACTGCGAGTCCGTGTGCATATCGCAGACTGACCATGCCTCCCCCGCTTCAGCGCCCCGCTCATACCAGACACCCTTTTTCTCGCACACGTTGACACCAACGCCCAAACTCCTGTTCCAGTACAGTGCCCTTTCTTACAACGCCCACGCAATCCATCATAATCCCCAGTACTGCCGCGAGGTCGAGGGCTACCGGGACTTGCTGGTCCACGGGCCACTCTCCCTCACCATGATGCTTCGAGTCCTCGATTCTCAGCTCCCCCGCAACGCCCTCATCCATACCTTTGAATACAGCCACATGGCACCCCTCTACGTCAATGAGCCCATGACCATCCACGTGCTGCCCAGTCGAGTCCAACACGAGTCCGATTCCGAGCAATGGGACGTTTGGATCGAGGGCCCGGGGGGCGGCATGTGCGTCAAGGGGCGCTGCACGACGCAAAGCTCGCTAGTCTGAAGAACCTTTCCACCGTCCCGACAAAGTGGCGCAGGACTCGGAAGGAACTTTCTCGCATGGTGCGGCCTTGACCCCCTGCGGCCCCCGCCGATGCACTGGTGAAGACCGCGACCCCTACCATGGTGAGCACCGCCGGGCAGTCGGTCCGCTATACATTCGCCGCCGCCAACCGCAGCAACGTCTCCGGTCCACGGTCAAAATTTTGGTATGACACCTCTCGAAATGCCACGTAGTCCGGAGGAACGGTGCATACAACGTGGTGGACGAAGGCCTCTGTTGCTCAATACATGCTCTAGATGCCTAAGAACCGGCCCGGGCTTGGGCGACGATACCCAGCCGTTCGTACGCGGCCCATGGCTTTGCCTGGCCTTGTCCAAAAAACCAACAGGCCCTTGCAGAAGACGGTGGTCGGCGGCGCATCCAGCTGCCCCGTCCGTACTCTTACAGGCGTCACGGGTGGGGACGAGATCAAACACAAGCGAGGGGTCATTGTACCATCAAAGAGAAGAGCCGTGAGTGCGCAGTGCCAACGAAATGCCATTCATTATCTGATCAAAAATGGCCAAAACGGAATGTGCTCATCGCGTTGCTGCGCTATGCTTTTCGCTACTGCGCCAATGGTTTGAGTAGGTGAGTCCCACCCTGCCTCGGCATAAAAGCCTAGTGGAAGAAGGCGGGGTGGGATGGGGTTATCATGAATCTTCGTTCTCGTCTCCTCCTCCAGATGCCGGGGTGGCATGGTATTCTAGTGTACACATCCCGGTGCCCCCCTCCTTCTTTGGTGGTTGTGTTCGTTCCGTTTCGTAACAGTCAAAAGTGCGCCCTTCCGTAGCCCTCCCGGCCCGAACCACGGCGCTGGGTCTGGCTCGAGGTGGGAGAGGGACCGGCCGTGTCGTGCCTTGTCAGGAGACAACCCGATCGGAAGGAATACGCCAATGGGTAATAAAAGAATAGGCCTCAAGTGTGGTAAGAAGAGAAGTGAAAATGAGAAGGCGCCCCCTCCCCCCCCCCCCTCCCCGGTTCCAACGGAGCCAAGCACCAAGGTGCTGAGCCCGTGAACATCGGTCAACGCGGACATCGGCCAGCGCGATCGTCGGTTGGCTTGGGGCTTCCGTCGTGGGTGGGACAGCCCACGCCGTCAAAGTGACTCCATTCTGCAGGTTGGGGAGGTGGATGCTTGGATCTTTTTTCCTCCGTCACATCCTAGGTGATGGGCGTCAAGAAAGTACTCAGCATCAAGTCGTCGGCGCTGGGCCGCAAGTTGTGATCAATCTCAAAGGTCTGGTTGAGGAAGTCCTTGGCCTCGGCGCTGGCCTCCTCGGGGATTGTGGGCGTGGCCTTACCGCCGCCGATCTTGAAAATAGCCTGTAGCTGGGAACAATCCGGGAACGGGTGGCTTCCCGTCATCATTTCGACAATCAGACAACCCAGTGACCAAATGTCGGCTTTGCGCGTGTACGACGTCTGCTTGACGACCTCGGGCGCCATCCAGAAGACGGAACCCTGGAGCGAGGGGCGGTGCTTGTTGTTGTTGGCGCCGCCCAGGAGATTGGTGGCCTCCAGCTTCTTGCTAATGCCGAAATCGGAGATCTTGATGGTGCCCTTGTTGTCCACCAGGATGTTGGCGCCCTTGATATCGCGGTGGATGATGTCCCGGTCGTGCAGGTACGACAGACCCGTGAGAATCTGCCGACAGAAGCTGCGCACCAGCGGCTCCGGGAGGGCGCCATAGGAATTCAGCATGGTCTGCACCGAGCCACCAGGCACGTACTCGAGGAAAATGTTCAGGTACTCTTGGGATGAGCCGCAGCCCAGGTACTGCACAATGTTGGGGTGCCGCAGGTCGCGCAAGAGACTGATCTCGCGCTTGAGGGCCTCGATCATGGTCTTCTTTTTGTTATCGTTCTGACTGTTGGCACCGGGCGACGGGGCCTCGACCTGCTTGACGGCAAGCAGCTCGCCGGTCACGGCGTGCAGGGCCAGGTACACAGAGCCAAAGGAGCCCTGTCCGATCATGGCGCCCTTCATCCACTTGTTATCGTCCCAGGAGTCGCCGGCCAGGAAACTGGTGAGCTCCTCATCGGCATCCTCGCCGTCCTCTTCAAGCGCCTGGGCAATGTCTTTGATCGATCCGGAGCCCTGGGTGCTGGTCTCCTCGAAGTAGGTACTCTGGCGCACGACGTGGTTTTGGCCGTCGGGGTCGGTCACGCTGATGCCGGCGCCGTCAGAGCTACTGTCGGCAAAGGAGACATAAGACTTGCGGTTTGGCTCGTCGGACTCTTCTTGCACCGCCCCGAGGATGGAGGAGGCGACCGAGTCTCGGTACTCGTGCTGCAGGCGGCTGGGGTCGCGCGGCCGCACCTTGGCGACCTGGTTGGTGCCGAGCCAATTGTCGGCGATGGTGGGAATGGGCGGGGCGTCGGCGATGCTCGAGGCGAAGCTGATGTTGCTCGCCACACTCAGCCGGCTGTTGTACTTGCTAAGGCGAGTCGAGCGGCGCATCGACATGCGGACGGTGCGGTCAATGTCCTCCCGGGGGTGGTCCGGGAAGTACGACGTCAGATCTGATGTAATCAGCTCGCTGGGTGGGCGCATGCTACCGAACGGTCTCAGGAGCCCTTTACTCCTGCCACGCATTCGGGATTCGCTAATGCTGTTGCTTGACGAGGCGGGACGCTCTAGGTCTTTGGCGGCGTTCTGGAAATTCCGCTCACGGTCCTGGTACGATATGGGGGACAGGGGCTGCTGCAGCTCGGTGTCCCAGCTCTCGCCCAGGAGTTTCTGCACCTTGAGCTGGCTGCGCTTGTCCGTGTTTTCCAGGGCGCGGGCGTGGTTCTGCTGGGCCTCCTCCATGGCGATGGCAGCGGCCCGCTGCAGTTCAGACTCGCCGGGCTCGCCCGACGGCACGCGCCGCAGGATGAGGCGGTTGCGCTCGGGGCGCGTCTGGTCCTTGATGATGCGCCAGAGCTCGGTGTCGCCAAGCCGCCGACATTGCTTAGGATCGGGGTCGACGCCGGCCAGTACCCAGAAGCAGTAGTTGCGGTCGTGGTCCTCGCGGAGGGCGAATTTGCGCAGTGTCGTTCGCATGACTTCTTCGCACGTGGTGCATCCGGCGATCTTGACTACCTTGGTTACTCCGCCGGTGGAGATGGCACGGATGACGTCTTGGCCCTGTGGTAGCGCAGCCATCAGCGAGCCATCCACACTGGATTGATTTCTGGTATGGGTATTTACCAGACGGCCGGATGGCGGGTCAGGGGGGGTGCCGGGCAGCCGCCCGGTGTTCGGCACGGCGTTGCTCATATAGTGCTGCTGGTTCGGGTACCGTTGTTGTTGCCGGGTGGCCCGCAGGTCGCCACTGGGAAGCGGGGAGCTGGGCCGGGAGTTCTTGTCCATGGAGCCAGGCACTGGGTTCAAGCCAAAGCTGGACAGGTCAACCTGGCGCGAGTATCTCTTGTTGGATGGGGGCGTGGGCATGGTGCGGCCGGACGAGCCGGCGTTGGACGGTCGCGGGGAGCCTGTCGACGGCGTGAACTGGCTCTCGAGCCCGCCGAAAGAGTCCTGCCACCAGGAGTCAGCCAAAGGGGAGCGTCCGAGGCACGCCAGGCCGGCGTTAGTGGTGTTCCCGCACTCACCCGGTTGCGTTTCTTCACGTTGGCGTAGGCTTTGGTCCGCAGCTTCTTGATGCCCAGGAAGAGACGCACGCGGTCGCCCACCTTCTCGATACCCATCTCCTTGAGGACCTCCTTGTCCATTTCCAGCAGGTTTTCTCCATTGATGTTGTTTTTCCGAAAGATCTTTTCGTACTCGCCGCATTTGACACTCCGCAAGTACTCGCAGACCTGGTCTTCAGTCCAGTTCTTGACGGCGTCGGGGCCATCCAGGTCGGAGAACTCGGATTCGGTGGGGCTGGCAAAGCCAGGGCCCGAGGCGGACACGGGGGGCACCCGACGCGACGGGGCCATGTTGGACGCAGCGGCGTTGGGGTTCAAAGTCGTGCCCGACGAGGCCAGCGAGGCTGGAAAGGAAGACTTGGAGGCGAGCATGGCCATGGTGGGAACCGCCGCGTGAAGTCGTCGTCGTCTGCCTTGGGGGGGAGGGCAGGTGGGAGGAGGTAGCGGTTGGTCGCCGGAAGCTCGGGATGGGGGGGCTTGATGGACTTCCTAGACGGGCGACATGAGACAGCAGGCGGGGGGGAGGCGAAAGCGGAGGCTGTTTGGTTTGCACGGTGCTACCGGACCGGGTCAGTCGTCCGTATTTTCGCTCACAACGCAGGCGGGGTGGGCGCTGTGAGGATCGGAGGCAACGACAAAGTTCGGATGATTCTGCGACCCTCGTGTGTCTAGGCGGCGGTGGACAAAGCGCGGGGGGCCAGGTCCAAGTCTTGAAGGATCGAGGGAACGGGACAAGACGGCAAAGGAGGGACGGGACGGAAGGCCAGTCGTCGTTGGCGCGCGTGTGTATGTGTGTGCGTGGGTGTGCTCCCTCGTGGCGGCCGAGTGCGCTGGTTTCCCCTCCAAAACGTGTGCGTGAAGATGGGCCTGGGGTGGAAGATGTATTGTTTGGGAAGGTCCGCCGGGATGGATCCTGGTCGTGGCCCTGGGAGCTGGGGCCCGCACGCAACTGGGGCCGTAACTACGGTGCGAGTGTTCGTACCTACACCGCACGACAATGCGTCGAGAGGGGGGGGGCGAGAAGGAAGGGCGCCTGGGGGTGGGTGGGAATACATCGGCGTCGGTTTCCGTGAGTGGTTCGTGGTTCGTGGTTGAGGGACTGCCGGGGGTGGGCGGACAGGCGGGCAAGCGGGATGGATACCTATGCTGGATCCCCTAGGTGGTTTCAAGTTTCGAAGCGTTGGCTACCAATTGTCAGCACCTGCCTTGGCTGAAGGCGCTGCTTAGCCTGATGCAGAGACGCCGTCTTTTTTTAGGCGATGCCGGCTTCAAGTTAATAAGGGATTACGAGCCACCGGCGCAGGCAGCCCATCAGCGTTAATGCTCCTCGCTTCCTCGCTCTCACATGCGATGCGATGGGTGGCACGGGCGCGCCGGGTATTCGATCGATCCTTCGTTGCTAGCTTCCGTCGTCGTCGGCAGGAATGAGGAACGCAATGCAAGCTGGTGAGCGCATGAACGGGGCGAGATGGACGTCGGTCGGATCTATAGGTGTACCTCCTACGCCTCTCGCTCCCAGCTGCACACAGCAACGAAGAGATGGGGGCAGCTCGTGCCTGGACAACGTCGGCGCCCCGATGATTACAGGAGTGCCTCGTCTGCAGCGGCCACAGGGGCTGGCCGTCCAATCGCAGGCAGCGCCATCGCCGGCGAGACGGATACAGGTTATCACCATGGCATGGATGCCGCTGGCCTCAGCCCGAGAACATGATGGCACTGTGATGGCAGGCCTTAGGGATGGCGGTTTGGCACGCCCTGGCACTGCGGTGCCCCGTCAGGGTCCCTCCCTGCCCGTCCTTGGCGGCCGTGCCTCTTCGACGATAGCCGTCGACCGTGTACTGTGAGCTGCTGCGGGCGATTGCGAGATGCGGGCACGACGATCGACCTCGCCGAGCCCCCTCTTGATTGGCTGTCACCCCTGCCAAAGTGTGTTGGCGCCTGCTCATGTGAAACTCGCCAGGGGCGGGGGCGCCCCCAAAACGCTATGGCGAGAGACTGGACAAAGCAGCTTACAGGGCCTCTCATTGGCCGCTCTCCCTCCGCGACCTCGCAGGCCCTCGCCGACTGCCCGTCTGCCCGTTGGAAGGCAGGGCTTGGCTCGAAGAGGGAAAACAACAGGCCGTTGATCGCCGGGAGGGGAGCCGCAACATGGCGAGATCTACGGGGATCAACCGAGGGATCCGGCCGACGAAACCACCGCGCTGGGCAGCCGGTCTTGCAGAAGCTTTTCCCACCAGCACAACGGGATTGTGATGGGCGCCTATGACTCTATGCCGTTCCATCCCGGGCCACCAATGGACATTATTTGGCGAACTAACCACTAGCCGACCTCAGCCTCGGGTCGCAGAAGCTAGTGTAACCGCTTCATTTGCCCGCCGCGATGACGGCACCATGAACACAACCTGCCCTTTTCGCCTCCCCTTCCTCTCTCCCTCTCTCTCTTTCTCTCCTTTTATGGGGGGGGGGGGGGGGGGCACCAATGCGCACGCTGCGCGTAGTCGTACGTGTACGGCAGGCAAGCGGCCAGCCACGCAACCAGGACAGGGCCAACAACACGCGCTGCCAATACGACGGCCCCAGGGTGCCAGATCCCTTTCCCCGGGCCAGGGCACCGCATCGCTCCGTGGCCAACAAGGGCCCGCGAGGTCCATCACAGTGTCGGCTGACGTGTGCAGGGGGCATTGCTTGGGGCTCTGGGGGGCCAATGAAGCTTGGAAACAGGCAACGGCTCGCGCGGAGGTTATGGTGCCATGGATTGCCACCAGAAACTCTAAGGAACAATGCTCTCAAACCTTATTACTTGCCGCAAACCTCTCCTCACATTGATGAGGGTGCCTCGCGAGCGTCTCCCTCTCCCAGGGCGGTCCACCGCTCAGGCGTTGCTGAACAAGGCCCGCCAGCTCCGATAACGAGGGCCAGGGTCGTCCGAGCCCAGCCCATTGGCCTGTTTGCCCACCCTCCTTGCCGGCTCGACCCCTGTACCTCGCTAGCGAGCTCCCGCGGCCAGCGAGGGTGGTTCTGAGTGCGACGACAGGGGTGGGACACTCTTTGTTTTGAAACTTGCCGCGTTTCGATGGTGCTGCGTAGGCCTTTGGAGCGCGCCAAGCGGCCTAACGCACAGAACTGGCAGACGGTGAGAGGCGCGCCGCGCTGCCCATGCCTCCCCAGAACCAGACAGCCTCTGGACAAGACCATGCCGACGGGGGCGGGATTTCACCTGATGGTGGGCTATTGCCCTGGTGGCCTGGTGCTCTCTGTCTGGTCTGATCATAGATCCCGGCCGGCAGGTTATGCCAAGGCCCTCCTTTCCTTTCCTGTCCTAAGGGCCCGCTCGGCGTGTCGACCTTATGCGCGTTGCATGGTTTGGCATCAACAAGTTCAGATGAAAGGGCCACGGGCCATGCGCTGTCCTGACCTCACATGTTGACATGGCAGGGTTTTTTTTTTTCCCTTGTTGATTGTCGAACGAGGAATCAGCAGATGGGAGGCAGGGAGGAATGGGTGGCCGCCAGTTTGTCCTCGCCGGTCGTAAGATACCCGCTTGCTGCCTATCTGCATGTCGCTGGGGCGCGAGCAAAAACCCGATCCCTTGCTGGAGGCCAAGTTGCCAGGGCCTCAGGGACAACCCCCCCCCCCCCCCCCCCCCCCCCCCCCCCAAACTGGCTGACAACCTACCTTGAGATGACGGGAACCTTGCTAGGCGGGCTGACGGGCTGACGGGCCGGCGACACTCGCCAATTGGTGCATCCCTTTGACCAACTTCCATTCTTCTTCCAGGGTTCGAACACTGGGACAAGCCAGGGTCAGGGGACCAGATAGGAAATGAGGGTTCGATTGCCACATCCACTTCCTGACGACCCTGAAGACGGTGCCACTGCATGATGCGGGATGGGCAAAAGCAGAGACGGGTTGACGTCTTGATTGTGCATGCTTAATAGGGATTTTCGAGCCTTGTGGGACGGGGTACGGGGAAATGCATTAGCAGAGCCCGATCAAACAAGGTCTCTCTGGTCGGCGAGGATGGCGAATGGAGAGTAGAACGAGATTTCCTGCATATCGGATCTGCAGGACCACAAACTCAAGACACAGGGGGTGTGGTCTGCCATGCTGGCCAACGCCCGCCCGCATGCTGAAGCCCATCATCATTTCGGCCGCTGCCAGGGCCGTTCTCGCGAAAGTTCCACGAAGCCCTGGAGCCACTGTCGCTCGCCGCGCCAGCCAGGAGAGCCCCGGTGCCATGTCGTCACATATCAGACGGCTCGCCCGAGCGAGCGAACGATCAGTGGAACAGGTCGAGTTTATCGAGCGCGCCCCCCAAAAATTCTCGGGATATCCAAGCGCTCGTAATGGAAGGCCGGTCTGGTCGTCAGGCATCTGGGCACGTGGGTCGCGTACAGAGCCGCGGCAAGCAGGCAGGGTGAGCCGGCAACGCACACGCGCACGGCAGTACATGGAACATGGGAAAACAGTCCAAACTCAATGGCACCGGTGGCAAACCCAGTATTCGAAACGAGAGGGCCCTGACTGCCTCGCATAGAGTCCACGTGGGGGGGGGACAAGCCGGCGAGGTCTAGACAGATAGGAGAGGGTGCTTCTGCCATGCTAGCCAGACCCCGTATCGTCGGGGTGCCCGGTCGCAGCGCAGCCTTTGCGTGCCCGCCCGAGGCTATCGTGGATCCCCCACGATGCGGCGTCACGGAAGCCGACGCAGGCTCGGCAGGTAGCACGGTAAGCACTGGGCGCGGCGGGCGCGACCCGAGACGCCGATGGTCTCGATGGCTGGCTCTACAAAGCTCCCGCTATAAAAGCTTCCGGACCGAGGCTATGTAGATGGTCGCAGTGGTAGCGGCCTATGCGGCGCCGGCTAACGGGCTTTTACGGCCTGCTGCGTGTGCTGAGACCATCTACACGCACACAGACACGCAGAGCCAATCCCAGCCCAGTGTGCCCAGCGGCGCATCTCGTCTGTTCCACGTGCCGGTGGCGGTGCTGCGAAGCTGCGCGGCTTGGCCCGCGCTCCTCTCATTCCACCAGGGGACCGAACTCGCCAGTGTGAAGCCAGGAGAGCGTCGAGAGAACGGGTCTCTAATCTCCAGGTCGTGATGTCATCCCCTCACCATTGATCAGCCGCGGGCCACGGAAGGGAGCGTGTCGTCGCGCTAGCAGTCAGCGATGGAACCCGCTGAATCGGGGGCTCCACGGGACAGCAATAAACAGCGCATGCGGGCTGGCCCATTACGGCCGAGGTGCCTGGCCCTTTTGCGGGCGAGAAGCAAGTAAGCGAGAGCGCCCCCTCCCCCCCCCCCCCCAATTGCCTGTGAGAGTGTGTATAGAGAGAGTGAGAGCGAGAGAGAGGAGGCAACAAAAACAACAACAACACATCCACCCCGTCACTGGAGCCTGACGTGCATGACCCCGGCCCTCTAGCAAGCGACAGACGCTCCCCCATCGTGCCATTGGACCCCCTCCCCAGCGAGGCCGCTGTCACCGGAAAACAGGATCACGCCGGCCCCCCAAGTTGGCAAAGAGCGCAATAGCGAGCCGGTGTCTCGACTCCAAATTCACGTACCGCGTCTAAAGCGTAGTCAGTCAGTCCACCGAACGAACCACAGCGGGGCCGCCGCATTGCATTGCTGGCAGAGACACGGACACCTCTTAGTCACCCACGGCTACTCCAGCTCTGAATATTAGTCTGTGGCCTCACCACCGCCTGCCCGCGGCCTGACAGCGACGGCCAACCCGACGAGAGAGCTTATCCCGACCTCATCGCCTACGCGTGCGCTCCTCCCCAGACACAGACACAAACCCCACCCCCCCGGGGGGCTCTCGTCGCTACCCTGTCCCGCGCCCTCTGGCTCGTATTCCCCGTGTGCATTGCTTTCCGCCGCTGGGGACCCGCTGCGCCGCGCGGACCCTTCATGCCCTGGCTGGCCCGGTGCTGGACTCAATTTTTGCTGAAGCATGGAGTCTCGATGAGATCTCCCACCTCAAGCTTTCGACCGGAGGGGCCGAAATGGAACCTAAAAACACTGCGCGGGACATCATCGACGGGAAGGGCTCGTCCAAGACCCAGCGCCGCTCGTCCTTCTCGCCCTTTCGCGCCCTCAGGGCCCTGAGCGTCTCGTCGCAATTGTCCGACGCCTCAGACAGCAGCAGCGCCGCCGCCCCGCCCGCCGACAAGGGCCGGACGCTGCGCAAGACGCGGACCGCCGAGACCTTCCGCCAGGATCTGTACCGGGCCCCCTCCAAGGGCTCCTCGCAGTATGCCCTCGACCAGCTCTCCGTGTCGACGCGTCCGACCACGCCCTCGGTGACCGGCAGCCAGGCCGCGAGCCTCGCCGGCGACTTCGCCGGCGTTCTCAAGTCCGGCGCCCTGCAGGGGGACGCGGCCCTCCTCAAGCCCAAGCGCGAGTACCTCGTGCTGACGTCGGCCCTCTTGGTTAAGTTCAAGAGCCGGCCCGCCGCCGTCGACCACTTCCCCCAGATCTCGCGGCCCGTTAGCGCCGTCGACGGCCCGTCCCCCTTGGACTCGGTCCTGTCCTTCCGGAATTTCGGCCCGGCCGCCGAACTGCAGATCCCGCTGGAGAAGATCGTGACCGTCTTCAAGGATGAGAGCATCAAGCCCTTTTTTAGTATCGAGGTGTGGTGGAAGGACACGGTGGACGGGTCCACCTTCACGAGCGTCGAGCTCGACTTCCGGCTGCCCGAGGAGCGCGACGACTGGATCCGTCAGATCCGCCTGGCCGTCAAGCAGCGGACCAGGGCCGCCACGGAGGACCGCACGCCGTCCCACGTCGAGTCCGACATTGTGCAAATCCTCGCGGCCAAGAACCCTGGCCACAAGGTCGAACGCCCCGACATCTTCCCCGTGATCCCACGGCGGCCTTATACGCGCCTCAGCGCCAACTCCAAGGAGATCAAAAAGGGCTGGCGCGAAGGCTCGTCCTTCTACCTGGCGTTCGGCAAGAACGTGTGCCTGCTCGCCCAGTTCTCCAAGTCGCCCACGGGCCAGCGGGTCAACCCCAGCCTCGTCCCTTTCGGCCTGGTCACCCTGTCCCAGGTCAACGCGACCGTGGGTGACGAGAGATTCGATCTCATTTTCCGGTACGTGCAAGGAGCTCGGCCCACCTGGCCACACGCCGTTAACCACTCCCCGGCAGATTACCCCTCGACGCGCCCAAGAGGCTGCAGGTGGCCAGCAGGCACCACCGCACCATCATCGCGCGCCTCATCAAAGCCGATACGGTCATCAAGCCCGCATGGCCTCTCTGGACCCGGCGTGAGACGTTCTTCGTCGACGGCGAGTCGGACCAGATCCATCTCCCGGTGGGCGAAGATCTGGGCGGCTTCAAGCGGACGCTCGAGGCCTTCCTCGAAGGGTACTACTCGGCCCCCGTGAATTGGAAGGTGAACTGGACCGGCGTCCGATGCCCGCCCGAGTTTCGCCTGCTCCCACCCACCAAGAAGCCGCAGTACACGGCGCACCAGCTTCTCGCCGTCTTTCGCGCACTGCGGTTCAACGACTTCTTCAAATCCCTCTCCTTTGCCGGCATCGACTTCACGCCGCTGGCCGGTGTTTTCGACAACGAGAAACGGCTCGAGCCTACTGCGTGGCTTTCGCGTACCAGTACGTAGCCAGGCCGTTCCTTTTTCTTGGCGTGATTCGAAAGTCCCGGTTGACTGACCGTTTTCCAGGCAAGCGAAGCCTGAACCGCGACGAGTACGACGTGCTCGAGAGCTCGTCGGTCCTGTTTCAGGAGGTGGTGGCCATGATGCTCGCTTCCGAGTCGGTCAAACAGATCGACTTTTCGGGCGTCCTCGGCAGACAGTTCCATTCGCCTCCCGCCAGCAGGGATCTAGGGTGCGAGATCCTGCCGCCTATTTTGCTTTTGCTGCGTTCCCTGCAGACGCGCTGCAAGTCCATCTTTTTGAACTACAACCCGCTAAGTGCCATGGACGTGGATGAGCTATGTAAGTTGCCGCGCGCCGCCTACGCCCCCCCCCCCCCCCCCCCCCCCCCCCCCCCCCCCCCCCCCCCCGACCCCTGGTTTCTGACGCGACAGTAGGCCAAACCCTGCAGAACTACCCCGGACTGATGCGCTGTATCGGCCTGTCCCGCTGTAACCTGGGGGAAGCGGCTATGTTATCCATCTGGGAAGCTCTCCACGAGCAGCGGTCTACCCTGGAGGTGCTCGAGTTCGCCCACAACGCAAGCGGTCTGGCCGCCGAGAGGGTCGCCAACACCTTGTGCGACGCTTCCAAGCTCCGGAAGCTGGATCTCGGATACTGCCTCAAAGGCATTCTCGATGGACCGTTGTTCACTCCCTGGACGACCTCTCCGTCTGTGGATCCCTGGCGGCTGGAATACCTGAATCTTTCGGGTTGGAAGGTCAGCGCTCTCCCTCCCCTTTTGAGCGTACCCGCTTCCGTTTGGCTAACGTCGCCGTTAGGTCAACTTTGACACCATTTCCCGCGTGCTCAAGTACATGGAAACAGACGCGTCGCAAGGTCTGCGCCACCTGGTCCTCAACAACTGCGGGATCAATGGCGACGTCGCCACGGCCATATTCTGCGGAATTAGTGCCGGCCGCGACATGCACTTGCACCTCAACGGGAACCCGCTTGAGGAGGTCTCGACGGACTGGATGGAGTTGATCCACGGCAACGAGGGTCCCCGGCGGCTTCATCTTGACATGGTTCAGTTCCGGCACGAATCCAATTTCAACCGTCTCCTCAAGGCGCTCACGCACAACTCGAGGATCGAGTTTCTCAGCATGGTCGGGACGGGGCCGCCGGCCAGCGCCAGCGCCCAGACGCTGACGCTGCTGTCCAAGTTCTTCGAAGACAACACGACGCTCCAGTACCTGGACCTCTCGGGCTACAGCGGGAAACTCGAGGACAGCCATATGGGCTGGGGCCTCTCGGGCGCGCTGGGCGGGCTGAAGCACAACAGCACCCTGCGCCAGCTGCGGCTGCGCAACCACGGCATCGGCGAAGGTGACGACGTCACGGAACTGTGCCGCGTGCTCGCATCGAACCAGGGCCTCGTCATGTTCGATCTCCGCAACAACAATTTTAGCCGCCAAAAGTTCTCGACCATCGTGCACTCCCTCGACTTCAGCCACCGCATCATGTCCTTCCCCATCGGCGCCGCCGACCGGCACTACGCGCTGGAGGAGGAAAAGCGCACGTTCCTGGCCAAGCTGGTCAAGCCAGGCCGCGCCTCGACGAAGCCCCTGTCCAAGGCCGACAGCGCCCGCGTCGACGGCCAGCTGAAGTGGGTGCGGGGCCACTGGGACACCGAGGTGGCGCGGCTCGAGGGCATTTTACGCCGAAACCGCGAGAGCCCCGCCAACCGCGCCCTGGCCTTTGACGACGAGTACCTCGAAGCCTGGGGCGACCCGGACCTGCCCGGCCGGCTGTCGGCGTCGGACCCCTCGACTGCGGCGGCGCGTGCCGGTGCGGCGCCGGACCTGCTGCACTCGCGCAGCTCCAGCACGAGCTCGACCAACTACACGGCCTCCTCGACCTCGGCGTCGACGGGCCCCGCGTCGTCGGCCGCGAGCGACCACACGCTGTCACGCGAGGGCAGTGGACCCAGCTCGCGCCTGCGCTCCAAGACGTACACAATCGAGGAGGAGTCGGCGTCCAACAGCACGTCGAACAACACGTCGAACAACACATCAAACAACACGTCATCCGAGTTCGTCGGCCTCCCGTCGCCCGCCACCTCGGGCGGCATCAGCCCCACCCACATTGTCGACTCGAACGACCCGTCGCCGCTGAGCGAGACGGCGGCCGAGTACGAGAGGATGATTAGCGAACTGTGGAAGTGAAGACGCCCTGTTGGCGCCCGTACAGTAGCCGTGGCTCTTTCCCGGGCATGGAAGCGCTGCTACGGGCTGGCATGCATCCGCTTGGATACACGCGGTCAGGGGGGGGGACAGGGCTACGTAATACGACGGCATCGTCCTCCCTCTCCCTTATTTTGTTTTTCTTATTTTTCTTCCGGGATTCAGGCAGCATGGCGTTGTGGGCAGGGTGGGTGGCTCGGGTCTCCATTTGATTGGCACATATTATCTTCCGACATACTCCTCACAGCCACAAGGCAGGAAAAATACTTGCTCAGCGGGCCGGAACCTGTGGTCGTTCCGTCCCGTTGAGAAACTTTGTTAAAATTAATCATAAAGCTACATATTACCAGTCCATACACGGTCACGGAGGGTGGCAGGAGTTTCTCTCCTCATCCCCGAGTACTCGTTCACATTTGTCGTGACAACACGGCATTCAAGCAGCCCCGGGTGGCCAGTTCAGGGCCATCCCATCGTGAAACGCCTTGCCTTCGGTTCCGGTCGTGTCCATATCCGCGACGAAATCTGATTCCCCCCAGCGACGGGCCGGCGGTCATGAAAGGCCCCCACAACGGCGGTAGCATGTCGCCCCCAGCAATCGGCTGGGAGGGCGCCGGCGCCGGGGAGGGGACTCGAGCGAGAGCTCGCCAACACCCCATGGCTTGCCTTTCTTTTCTCGGTGCTTTGCTTTTTCTTTTCACCTGCTGTAGCTAGAGAGCGTCCAGCGCGGCACCAAGGCAAGCTGGGCGCGAGTACGCGTAGGCGGGGGCAACCAAGGCCCCTGGCTCTTGTTTACCACGTCGCCCAGAAGGTCTCGTACCGTACCCCGTGTGGGCGCGTGAAGAGGCTCCCGGCCGCGAGGATATTCCTCCCTCGTTTCGGGCCCCCTTGCCTCCTGGGGAAACGCGGGGGGGGGGGGGGGGGGGGGGGGGGGGCCATGCACGGCTGCGGGTGCCCACGCCGCTCTATTCGGTCGATCTGCTGGGCTCCGAAGCCGCCGCTTCGACTCGGGGGGCCGCCAACCTGCTGCGATTTCGGTCGAGCACCTTCCTGCCGCTGGCCGGTCCGTACATGTAGAGGAGCTCGGGTGTTGCGCCCGGCGCGCCGGGCCGGAGCGCATGAGGGGCCGCCTAAACCCTCGCCCACGGCACGCGGACGCACTATCGACCTCTCCCGCGTCGCGGACCCCCCGAGAGCCCTGTGGCATGCGACCGGTGCAGGCTGGAAAGCGCGGACGGGTTGCGGTGTGGCCCGGATGGAGACGGGAATCGTGGGGTAGCAACGTCGCTCGGAACGCGGTATTGGCAAGCAGCACTTGCAGGGATCAACCAGTTTCCCAAATCGGATGCGCTTGGTGTTTTGATTCGCCAAACTCGACGGACGACGGCCATGGGCAGCCTTTTTGGCGTCGCACTTTTCCCTGCGGCATTCTTTCCCATCGGATATTGCGCGGCCGCGCCACCCTGTCCCAGACCATCCTCCCGCATGTCAACCTGGCCGGCCAGAATAGCGGGCTGCATGGCGGGTGCGGCTGGGAAGCTGTGGCGACGGGGCTCGCCGCCCTCGTCCAGCAGCCGAGCGCTCCAACCGAGTCGGAGCAGGGCGGATGGCAGGTCGAGGCGCGGCTTGACGCGGTAAGAGCCCCCGGGAACTGCGCCCGACCAATGCTTTCCAGGCGCCAGACGGCGACGAGGAAACTCTGGCTCTCCTTATGGATGCGAGCGTCTGCGGCTTACCGGCTTCTCATAAACAACATCGAGCTCCTGTTGCAGCGGGCCGAGCCCTTGGTGGGACGGCATATGGGCGCAGCTGCCGGGCCAGGCCTCCTCTCCAAGAACGGGACCGCAACCAAGTCTCCAGGCCAGCCCGGCCCCCGGATCCCTGGAAGCGGAATGTTGGCAGGAAAGTTCCCATTCCATGACATGGCACGGCAAAGGGGAATTGGCTAGCATACGGTTTACCGAGGTCCGGAGTCGTAGGAAGGATGGATTCCGGCCCCTGGTCATTGTCCCGATTGGGCCCCGGCATAGACTTGTGTGCAATGCGGGTTGGCAAAGGCCAGTCTCCACAGCGGCGTCGACCGTCTCGTAGCGCCAGAAGGGTCACGTACGCCTTCGTGAATCGCCAGTGCGGTCTGGGATGTTCTGGTCCATCTTCTCCAAGTCCACCAAACGAGCAAGGTCATGGAGCAACAAGTCGGGACCCGGGAAGAGCCAATTCGTAAGTGAACAGAGTCCGGAAACCCTCGTCGCTTGATGATCCAACCCCTGCCGCGGTGCCGCAAAGCCCTTCTCTCAGGGTGCAGAACAGCTCACAGATCTTCCATCCTAGGCGAGACAGACGCTGTAGCACGCCCATAATGGTGATAACACCCCCCAAGTGGAAGAATTACGCCCAGCCAACAGGGATCTCATCATCCGTGCCTTTGTGGAGTCTTAGGAAGCCACAGAGTTCCCGAATCGTTCACGCCATTGGGCAGAAACCAGCTGGTCACCCTTCAAGGCACGGTCGTTTCTGCTGTTACAAGCCCTTCATCCTGTACTTTGAGGCTCGGAGAAGCAATGTTTACGTCGTGAAAAGGGGTAACGGCCATGGAGCAACCGGGGCCGTGGTTGTGGCCGGACTTGCTTTGGCAGCGGGGCAATGGCGGGTGAAGGGGACAGAGGGCCTTGCTTATGTGGTGAGAGGAAGAGGGGATAATGGGTTCAGTATAAAGGACCGGTAAAGGGGGATTTGAACGCCACCAGGTTCGGGTATGCGTCCAGGGACTCTACGGCTGTTTTGGAAAACCTTGGTGTATTTCTACCTCAGCCGTTGGGTTACAACCTCAGCAGAAGGGTTGCTCGGCCCTGTGCTGGTGGCAGAAAGATCCGTCATTCGATCCTGTGGGTTGTTTGTTGTTGCCTGGTTTGCCCGTTTGCATTCATTGGTGCCTCAGAAGCTTAAGAGGGGGGGCTGACATCACGCAGCAGGTCCCGCAGGTGGTACGTCGGGCAGCGGTAACAGTGCCCAGGGGACCCACGGCCGTAGTTCCATCAAGCCGACTGCACAAGAGGACTTTTGGAGGCACTGGGGTTGGCAATAGAGCGGCGGCGATTTCAACCACGGACTGTGTTGGCAGCCCCCCCTTGGGCTTACGAGGGCCGTCCCGAAGAAGAGGGAAGCAACGATGCGCGAGCGCGTGGGCAGGATAGAGAGAGTGCCGCCCTCTCCCTGTTACCCTCGGACGGTCGCGGGTGAATGGGAAGACGGGAAGAGCAGGTCTTCTTTCCCTCCGTTCGCGCCTCGGTGGCTGGTCTTGGGCCTCGGGACCGTATGCAAGCAACCTGCCCCGTCGTGCTGCAGAACAAGCTTTGCTGCACATACCTCCTCCACCGGCCCCGGATCTCACTCTAGCGAGAGAATGCAATGCGGCTGCATCCCTACGAAGCAGCCATCATCGACGTCCGCGCTAATCCCGGAAGCGAGGACTGCACAGGGGGGGGAGGGGGGGGAGAGAAAGGGAGGCAAGGCGCATGGGTAAGCGCCCTTGCGCGAAGGAGAGAGGGGAAAGGGGTGAGAGGCATGACCAAACGCCCATCTCTCTGGTCCACCGCGAAGCAGGAAGATCGCCAGCCACGGCCCTAGTGGGCGAGTCTTGACTCTGTGCACGCGCACGCGGTAATCATCCATCCGCGGTCTACCGGGCCACAGTCTCCATGCTAATATCTGGGCCGCCATCCCCACCGGCGCCGGTACTTGGGGTGGAGGGGTCACCGGCGACACTAGCCGGCGCGTCAGCGTGCCAGTCCATGGCCCTCCATGGGGACAGGAGCCCAGAACCAAGCGAGAAATCAACCGACCATCTCCTCGCCCGCAGCCGAGAACAAAACATAACAATGAACCTCCTGGGGCGCTCGGCCGCATTGGCTTGGCACCTTTGGAATTGGCGTGGGATTAGCGCGGCCAATGGGTAGGAAAACAGCAACGAGCGACCATACGGCGGGAAAGAACCCATGAAGCGAATATGTATGTTCCCCAAGCAGTGCACGTAAAACTGCTGCTCAGTCGCTATACACCACGTGCACAAAAGGTGCAAAAAAGATACACCTGGGGTGTATGATAGCATTGGTAGTCTCCCGAGCCGGATTTGAACCGGCGACCTGTGGATGATACTGGTAACAATTACAGTCCATCGCTCTGCCAACTGAGCTATCGAGAGGATTGTTGAAGAGGGGTTGCTTATTGACGGTTGTATAAAAAGAGAGATCAGGGGTCGGGGGAAGAAGAGGAGAATATGCATCTCGTAGCCCGTCAAGGGATTGGTCCCACATAGACTTGCCCCCCCCCCCCCCCCCAGCCAGGGTCCCCCTACCTTGCGTATCTCGACGAGAGAAAAACAGAAGCTGTGCTCTACAGTATTGCGAACTTTTCGTCTCGAAATTTGCCTGTTCATTAATGAATTCCTTGGCCATTTGTTACGCCTTGTAACGTGCAGCTGGGACTACCGTATCCCACAGCAGTGGACGCCCAGGCGATGCGAGATCTGGAAGGATCCATGCCTGGCACTGCTGACCCGCCTTCACCGTTTCTGCTGGTTTGGCCCCGTCAAGAGGGTTTTCGGCCCCACCGGAATCTACAGATACAGTGACCACCAACCACGCCTTCTATGGGGACGCCCATGATGCGCACGGAATCGTGGGCTTCGTCGGCTGAGTGTTGTCGGTGTTGCCTTCTGCAGGGCAGAAGAAGGCACCTCGCAACGTGGGGTGTCAACCAGGTCTCCGGCGCACGCCGTTGGCATCCCCGCTCACGTGTCACCGTAGTGGTCGCCGGGACGTAACGCTCGCATGTGTACGGCGTGGGACGGACAGTGGTTCTAGTTCAAGAGTTGGTACACGCATGAGCACAGGTAGAACGTGCATGACAACCTGCTGGCTCGGCAAGGGGCTTGGCTGCGTGCCCAGCAGCCGTTTTGAGGGGGGGGAGGGGCGGCCGTAGGCGAGCGCTTGTTTATCCTTTGTTCTCCTCTTGTTTCCCACCCACATAACAACGTGCTACTTGCAGGCTCGGCGATTCCACCGGTGTATTGCCCGTCTTTCAGAGGCCCGTTATGCCACTACAATGTGACGGAGAGAAGGTGGGTTTGAAGGAGGGGGGGGGGGGGGGGGGTGACCGAGCGCATATTGTGGTATGCCGACGGATGCGCCGTTCATGCCCACTCGCGGCGAGCGACATTTCACCGAAGCCCATTTCGCGCGCCGCATGGCATTGCATCGCGCGATGCCGATGCGGGCTTTGGCTGCTGCCAACAAACAGCGACAGGCGGCGCCAGGATCCACGACGCGAAAGCCGAGGTACTGGGTCCCGTCGCTTGGGTGGGCGACGGAAAAGGAGGGGGGGCTCTCAATCGGGAGGCTGCGAGGGTGCGGAAATCAGCATCGGGGCTGCTGGAACTACTGAGGCTGGTGGGACATTTGTTCATATTCGCAGACCGGCACGCTGGCCAGGAACTGCTGGGTGCTGGGTGCTGGGTACTTGACGAATACGGAAGGAGGGTGAGGAGGGAGAGACACACGGTCGGCTTGGTTCGCTGGTAGCACGCTGGCGTGCTGGCTGACTGGCTGATGGGACCAGCTTCAACGCGTTCTGCTAACTACTTGTACCATATTCTACACAATACCTGGCTCGGTATTGGGCGGTCCCCTCTGGTGGTACACTTCGGAGGGTCACGGGGACCGGCCGAGGGTCGAGGGTCGAGGGTCGAGGGCGGCACTGGTTGGACCGGGGGGGGGGGGGGGGGTGATTTGACCATTCGCTCCGCCGTGTCCGCTGGGTAGGTGCCCCATCGTGGAAAGGGATCGGACATTGCCTCTTCTGCGCGCCATTGGGGCTTGGGCCCCGACCGGCACGCTGCCCTCGATATGACGTTCGTGCAGGGTTGGCTCGCGTTTGGCGCCGGAGCCCCGGCGCCTGCGTGGTGTCGATGCTTACGGCATCCGGACGAGGCGCGATGTGGTTGGCGGCGCTCGCGATGCCTCCCGTTCGTTCGCTCGGCGGGAACCGTTGGGGACGAGGGAGCGTCCCGATGCAGGCAGGTGCTGCCAAAAACCGCCAGGGCTCTGACGTCTTCCACAGGGGTGCAGAGCGGAGGGTACGGTGGGGAATCGGACGGGGTCTTCGCGCCCACTATTTCCATTCCATGCCAAGGGCTCTCCAGGCGTAGGGCCCAATCCGGGTGCCGCTCCTGTGCAGTATCTGGGTACCGTGCTGGGCCTCCCCTTCACCGTTCCGGAGGGTATCGAGAGTCGCCCTGATTTTACTGGATTTCGCGTGGTGGTTCTCGGTAGGTACTGCAGAGACGCGGACGGTGGTGAAGGAAGACGGCGGAAGGGCTTAGGGCCTGCCAGCGGCCCGGGAAACCGGACAGACGGACATGCATCCCAGGGTGAGGAATCTTCCACGAGCCGAGGGTCCCACGAGAACCCTCAACCTGCTTTCCCTACGGCGCGGGTCGATCGAGTACATCCGTGACAGCTGCCTACATACATCCTTCAAGCCCATCCATACTTACCTACATTATACCCACCTACCTACATATGTACGTACTTAGGCACCTGCCCACATTGGGATGAGCACATTTAGTATCCTGTCACGACCGCTAGTCCCAAACGCAACTCACGGCAAGCAGCACGACGGTCAATAACCCGGCCCCGCCACTGTCATCACTTTATCACCGCCGCCCTTTCTTGCCCGTTGCCCATCTCGATTCGTCATTCGCAGCTGACCTGGCCTGAGCCGACCTGGCCGACGCCTTTTCGCCTGGCCGGCCCCGACTATCGACACTACCACTACTCATTCGCAGAGACCATGATCCGCCACGGCCTTCTCTAGCTGCCCGGCTTTTGCCATTGGCGACCTTGGATGTTGCGCTAGCACCCCACATTTCAAGCTCATTTCGATATCGCCGAATCTCGCTCACCACGCGGGACTCCCAGCCCTGCAGGCAGCCCTGCGGCCGTACGTTATTCGCCTGCGCCGCCCAGTCTCGAGGGCCGGGCCCAGACCAAGCAAGCACTCTCTCTCCCTCTCTTCCCCCGCCTCGCCGACTCTCCGAGACACTCTGGACCCTCGGACTCAGCTCACTCCCTCACCCGCGCAACCACCATCCGTCCATCGCGGACTGCACTCCCTTGCCTCTGCTCTTTCGACTGACCAGCGTCCTGCCTCTCACCTCCCCCGCACGCCTTGCACGCGCTCCCCATCCAGACAGCCCAGCCGCTTCGGGCCCACTTCCACGCCCCCCCGTAGCGTGATATCATCCACCCGCCGCCGCTCTCGTCGCCCTCGCCCACCACAGCTCGCCGTCGAGTGCTGCAGTCGCCCTCGCCGCCGGCGACGGCCCGCCATCACCACCCCATGGCCAGCACGGAGGAACAGCCCATGGACGTGAGCTGGATGACCCATGGCAAAGGTAAGCCTCACCCTCGCCACCCGGCCCCCCCGTCTGCCTCCTTCGCGTGTTGCTGCTGCTGCTGCTGCCGCCCGCCAGCGGAACGAGCTAATCCTCCGCAGACAAGCTGAGCCGGCACAATTCGAACAGAGCGCACGCGGGAGACCGAGAGCCCTCGGAGGGCCAGCCGACCCAGCCGCTGGACATAGGAACTGCCACTAAGCCGAACGGCCATACCAACGGAACCGCTGCCCCCTCCCCGCCGCCCTCGCCTGGGTTCTCGACCACACCGCCAACGAAAACGGCCTCCGCACCCACCACGGCAACCACCGCCGCGAAGCCCATCCCGGCACGTCCAGGGCTTTCGACCAAAGGATCCAACGACGAGAAGAAGTCACCTGGCGCGAACGGAACATCGCCCGGGCGGAGGGGCTCGTGGTTCGCCAAGATATTACCATCCAGCGCACAACAGGCGACAACCCCCCCAGCCGAAAAGCAGATCACGGAGGACGACAACCTCGCTCCTTTGCCCAAGCTGAGCCAGAACAAGAATGCGGTGCTTCCGCACGCCACCAGGCCGTCTGGGGAGGGTCCCTACGTGCCGGCCCCGCCTCGAAACTCCCAGAGCGGCCTCTTGCACATGTTCTCGCGACGGTTTAGCAATAACGCGCCGTCCCCGGCGCCCGGAAAGAACAACCATGGTCTTGTTCAGCGCCGCATCCTCAACGTGGACAAGAACCGAGAGAGGCCGCGTCTCAACGAACTGAACCAGGCGAAGCTGCGCCGGGTCGCCTTCTGCGTCGACGTCGAGATCGCGCCATTGCCCAAGTACACCGACGAAGGCACGCCGTGCAACAAGCCGGCCGACAAGAACCAGAAGCGCAAGGTGACGGAGAAGAGCGAGGGCGAAGCGCTAAAACAACCGGAAGCTGTCGAGGAACAGAAAGAAAAACAGGGCGTCGTTGTGGCCACGGGGGAGTCGTTGCCCAAAGAGCCGGCCACCGAAGGGACCACCGCCCCTGACGGTCAGACGAAGGAGCCGGCCAAGGAGGCCGGTGCGAAACCCGAGGCCGAGCCCAAGCCCGAAAAGGAGACGACGAGGAAAAAGGAGAAGAAAAAGAAGAGCGAGGCGGAACGCAAAGCCAAAAAAGAGCAGAAGCGGAAAGAAGCACTGGAAAAGGGTTGTATTCCCATGGAAATCTATCTCAGCGACTCGTCGACGGAGGATCTCACGCTGCCAAAAGCGCCCACCAAGCCACAGTCAGCCCCCACGACGAATCCCGGTCGCATCTACCGCCGGTGCTGCCAGTTGCGGGAAACCGACATCCTGACCAAGGTCACACTCCAACTCCCCAAATCCGTCGACAGCTCCGGCATGGTGGAGAGGCTCGATTTGACGGGCTACTTCATGTCTCTCCAGGATCTGGTCACCCTCGGTGACTTCCTGGCCGTGGTGCCCGTCAAGGAGGTCATCCTCGAAAACTGTGGTCTGACGGACGAGGGCGTGCGCGTCGTCATGGCCGGGCTGCTCGCCGCCCGGAAACCAAACGCCCGGTCGAGGCGCTCCGTGACCAAGCCCGCCGACCTGACCCAACAAGGCGGCGTCGTTGAGCGGCTCATTCTGAAAAACAATAAGCTCGGCATCGAAGGCTGGAAGCACATCTGCCTTTTTCTCCACATGTGCCGCTCCATCAAGTGCCTGGACCTTTCGAGCATCCCCTTTCCGGCCCCTACCGACCCGGCCAAGTCGCCCCTGTCGAACGCCGCCACGCCTAAGGGCCAGTGCGCCGCCGTCCCGGTCGACCTGTCTGCCCTGTTGTCCAAGGCGGTAGGGGACCGGCTGGGCGGGGACGAGCTGGAGCTCTTAAACATGGGAGAAACAGGCCTGATGACGGACCAGCTGGGGGCTCTTGTCGACGGTGTGCTCAAGTCAGGTGTTTCGCGCCTCGGCCTCGCCCACAACGACCTCGACAGCCAAGGCGTACAACACGTGGCCAGGTACCTTCGGGGTGGGAAGTGCCAGGGGCTGGACCTCGGCGGAAATGATCTGCGGGACGACCTCGACATCATCGCGGATGCCATCAATGAGGACGATACGTTGTGGGCGCTGAGCCTGGCGAACTGCAACCTCAAGCCGAGTTCGCTGTGCAAGCTGCTGCCCAAGCTTGCGTTGCTGAAGAACTTCAAGTTCGTTGACCTGTCCCACAACCAAGACCTGTGCGAATCCGAGCCCAGTGCCATCGGAATGCTACGACGGTACATCTGCAGACTCCCCCCCCTCTTGGCTGACTTTTGGCCGGTGGCTGACTTTCGTGCAGATACCTACCTAAGATGGATACGTTGAAGCGCTTGCACCTGGCCGACGTCGCCATGACACCGGAACAGGCCATTGCACTGGCCGAAATCCTGCCTGAAGTCAAAGATCTTGCCCACATCAACCTTCTGGAAAACCCCAAGCTCGTCATGCTGGCTGATGCCAAGACCGAGGACGGCCAAGAAGAAGCCTGCGCGCTGTACGCGTCACTACTGGCGGCCGCGCGCGTCTCGGACACGCTGGTCAAAATCGATATTGACAACCCCAGCACCGAGTCGGGGGAGATTGTAAAGGCCCTCGCCAACCAGGTTGTGGCTTATTGTCTTCACAACGTGCGTTTGGTCCCCGACATCGGCGACAGCGCGGCATCCGAGCCCATCCTGCCAAGCACCAAATACCCGGATGTCCTCCGCCACATCGTGGGGCACGAGGACGACTCGCTTCTGATGGATGGCATCGACGACGGCCACGACGCGCCCGATGAGGATTATGTCATCGGTGGCACAGGAGTGGTCAAGGCCCTGGCTTGCGTGCTCAAGAACGTGGGTGACGATTCCAGTCGGCAGTCGGGTGAATTCGTGAGGGAGGTCGAGAACGGGGCCGTGGGGCCACGGCCTCATGTGCCCTCGGGCAAGGCAAAAGACATGTCGAAGCACCTCCTGGCAAGCGCGCGCAAGATTCATGTCCGGCTCACGCCCGCTCTGGCTCGCGCCAAGGCGGCGTCGCACAAGGACATGAACAACTACAGTGAGTCCCCCCGAGCATAGCCAGCCTGCCAACCCGACCGATGCGATACTGACACGTCGACAGGCCGATTGGTATTCCTCAACCATACCATTGAGGGCATCATCCAGCGATTCGAAGATGAGTTCCCCGATACCCGCATCGACGCCCAGGCCGCCGTGCCAGAGCAGGTCAAAGCGCCGGCTCCGGACAACCGCGCCTCGATTTCTTCAGGCGAGGTTGAACCGGTCTTCGCCTCGGACAACGAGGAGCTCGAGACGGAGCTCAAGTCACCGATGCGGTCGCGGTCCAACTCGATCATCTCGTCTACGTCCAAGGCGCTGGCCGATGAGGAGGGGCGGGCGCTGCGCGTGGGCCACAAATTCCGGCGTGGATTCCTGCGACCGGCGCACTATGACCTGCTCACGTCGTCGGTGGCCAACGAGGCCGAGCAGACACTGCTCATCCAGAACGTGCTCGACGACCTCGGACCGGCCGGTGAGGACCTGCGCCGCAAGGCCGCGGCGCAGGGCGCCATCGCCATGTTCCACGAGGACAAGGACGAGGTTTTCCGTCGTCTCCGCGACCTCGACCCGGTTTATTGGGACCGCTTCATCGAGGCGCAGGAAAAGGCCCGCGCTAACGTTCAGGTCGCCGACGCCGCCAAAGAAGCCTCCTCCACCTGCCCGTTTGCCGGCGCCAGTGGCAGCGCCATGGCTAACGAGAGCGCCATTGCCGATGACAGCAGTGCCATTGCCGACGAGAGCCCCACTGGCACTGAGAGCGTGGCCGCCGCCTCTTGAAGCGGAGCCTTGTAGCATAGAAGGGGGGGAGGAGGGCGAGCTTTGTCTGTACACTACGGCGTGTGCAAGCCTCGCGAGAAGACTCCTTGGCTGACCACGTATTATTGTTTGTATTATGACTACCCGGGGGGGGGGGGGGGGGGGGGCACCGGTGGAGAACCGGTGGCTGTACAAGCGACCAGCCGGGAAGGAAAGGGGCCGGGCCCGGAGCGACACCATACCGCTCAAAGCAGCCCCGTGACATACACTGCCAGGGCTGCGTTCCCAGTGAGAGCATTGGATAGGAGCATAGCCTGTCTGACAGTCACATCAATACAAATAATGACCAAAACACTCGCTATCCTCACCCGACCGCGCGTATGGGCCACAGCACGGGCTGGAACAAAGTGTTGATGATCGTACATGGATCAATTGATTCGTGGTCTACGGGTACACGCTACCGAAGCTGCGAAGTACCCTTCTACTCGTGCTACCCATTTGCCAAGTGTTGCTTTTTTGTGCACCAGGATCAACTGGTTCTGGGGTGACGGTCCACCGACACACACGCGCGCCCACCGGGAATTCTGCCCTGCCGGTTTCTCTTGGTTTGGTGACCGCTGGTTCGCCAGCCAGCGGAGCCACATACGTGTCTCCGGTTCTCGCCTTCTCGCTTTTTGCCTCTGCTGGGATGCCTCAGCACCTCTGGAATCTTTTGGGGTTTACTTTCCCCCGGGGTTGGGTTGGGTCGGGTGGGGATTGGAGCTAACCCCCTCGTCCCCTGTACGGGGGGTTGTTGTTGTGAAGGAGAGAGAGAGAGAGAGAGAGAGGCCCGGCAGTATGTCGAATTGCCGGTCCCGGCCCCAGGTCGGACGTACGTCGGGCTGAGGGCGGGAAAGTAGAGAGAAAAGAGACCAAAAAAAAAACGCCCTTGTACGCCGAGACAGTTCCTAAAATGAAGTCGTTTGAGGGTATAAAGACCAGCCATCCATCCCAGAAATCGCACATGAGGAAAGGGAGAGAAAGTAGATGAGGCGCGATGCCAAGTAGAGAAGAAAAGTCTTAGCCGTACGGCTTGGAGGGGTCCACGTTGCCGATGCCCAGGGAGCTAAAGGCGCAGTGGCCGATGGTCATGCCGAAGGCCTCGTTGACGACGCCGTAGGCGACGGGGCGGCGCCAGGGCTTGTCGTCCTCGCCGGGGGCCGAGTGGCACTTGGCGCTGAGGGCGGCGGAGCAGCTGCCGCCGCGCAGCGCGAGGGGGTTGCCGACGCGGCGGCGGGCGTGGTAGACGGCGGGCGGGGCGCGGCGGAGGCCGAGCGCCAGAACGCCGAGGGCGAGGACGACGAGCAACACGAGGAGCGCCAGCAGCGCCTGCGTCGAGAAGGCGACGGCCTGGAAGGACGAGGGCGCGACGGGCGAAACAATGGCGAAGAGGGCCGGGAAGACGGCCTGCGACAGGAGGAAGCCCATGGCCGCGAACCAGGTGAGCAGGACCCACGAGACGGGCCGTGGGAGCGTCAGGAACAGCGACGTCGTCTGCTCGCCCACGGCGTCCGAGGAGACGCGCAGAACACGGTGCTCGACGGCGAAGGCGGTGCTCTCGTGCGAGAGCCAGTACGTCGTCAGCAGTGAGTTGACGGCGAGGTAAAGAATGGCAAGGAGCAGCTGCGGGAGGGCGGCAATGACGGCGATGCCCGAGTTGGTAGACGACAGGGGCAAGACGAACGTTGCGTAGGGCGTCGGCGTACCCAGAGGCGAGAGGCCAGCCGCCCGATTGCGCGCCGTGAGCAAGGCCAGCGCGGCGACGGTGGGCCCGGCCAGGGCCAGCCAGCACGCGGCCGTAAACACCCACCGCAGGACCGAGGGCGTAAAGATCCAGTAATGGTCGGCAGGCGTAAAGTACTTGGCCTCGTTGAGGCCCCAGTGGCCCTGCTCGACGTCCTTTTTGTCGAGGAAACAGCTCGTGGCCGTCGTCGGGTCCGGATTCCGCATAAAGGAGCGGATCGCGTCACCGAGGGTCACGAGCGGCATGAAGCGCCGCCACGCGAGGGCGGTGACGATGATGGTGAGCATGGCCAAGTTGAGCACGGCAACGATGCCCAGCAGGTAGCTGCTGACCACGAGGCGGCACGTTTGCGGCGGCCCCGCCCGGGCCAGGCAGTACTGGACCGCCGGGCCGTCGAGGGCGGCCGTGGTTTCCGTCTCCATGGCGCGGTGGTAATCGAACCGGCTGCGCAGGGTCCCGGTCTGCACCACGGAGCTGGCCGACTGGATATCCGTCACCAGCACCACGGCATCGTAGGTCGCGTCGAAGAGCCCGCCGAATTCGCGGCGGCATTCGTCCCTCGTCAGGTTGGTCAGCTGGCCCTGGCTGGCGGCGTCTTGGAGGGCCAAGATTTCGATGCGAGGGAGGCCGCCCACGTTGGTCTCTACGGCGTTGCTAAAGGGGGCGCGGTCGACGAAGCTGCTGCTGACAAAGACGACGTCGGTGTTGAAGCCGGTGCTGGAAGTAAATATTATGCCATTATATCTGTCGCCTCGTTAGCTCGCCTGCGCGCTCCCTCGGCGCGGGCACCGGCGGGATCGGCACTCACATTATTTGCGTACCGACCGCCGTGAGGAGGGCCAGCACGGCCAAGACCATGCGGAGACGCGAGATGTGGGGGAGGTTCCGGATCGACGGGACGCCGATATCGAGCCACCTCCGCTTGGTGTGCGCCTGGGCCACCTCGATCCGCGTCGGGCTGCAGAGCACCTGGAAGATGTAGTTGCTGCTCGCCAGAAGCACAACGGTAAACACGCTGATGAGCGCGTGCAGGCCCGTGTTGATGGTGTTGGCCCGGCTGCAGGAGCCCGCGAAGATGACAGCCTCGCCGGTAACGATGGTCCGGGTAATGACGACAATCAGACACACCACGACCACCAGCAGCATCAGGAAGGTCAACAGCGAGTTGACGGCGGCGCCGCCTTTCCAGCCGACCTGATACCGTGCCAGTCCTTGCTGCTGCTCTTCGTTGGCGCACGGCACACCGTCGATGTTGAGTTGGGTCAGGGAGGCCCAGGGGTCCTCGAGCTCGATTTGGCAAGACATGTGCCGTTCCTCCTGCGGCGTGACCATGGTGACGCCGCGTTGCCCCCACTGCTGCGCATCCCTTTTCCGCGCCAGCGATTCGGGCGTCTCGCCCCGCATGAAATGGACGACGTAGTCGGGTACCAGCGGCCGGCTCGTCACGCTGGCCGCGTCGTCTTCCGTCTCGATCTTGGGGTTGAAGAAGGACTTAAGATTGTTCCAGCTAGAAGAGGGCCGCCGGAAATGAGAATTCCAGCCCGAGGAGGAGGGGCGGAAATTGGACGTCATGACACTCGAGGGCGCCTCCGAGGCCAGGCGTCGGTGGAAGGGCCAGGCCAGCGACTGCTTCGACGCCATCTTCCGGACTTGCTTCTGGGCGCCAGGGCCCGACGAGTCCAGGCGGGCGCCTTCGTAGATGCTGGGCGGCCGTCAGTCGCCGAGGCCGCGGCCGTGGGCGTGGGCAGGGCCGGGACATACCTTTCCAGGGGAGGGTTCTCGGCATTCTGCAGCATTTTGCTCGAGGCCCAGCTGTGTCGCGCGTTGCCGCGGCTGGGGGGGGGTTCTACCATCTCCATTTTGGGGAGACGGGCGTGTGAATCGGCTGAAAGACTGGCGAAGACATGGATGGCCGGGCGCAGGCACCCAGGGCAAACCGCGAGAAGAGAATGAAATCAACGAATGTAGTGCGGTGAGCCTGCCGTAGAAACGTCCGGACGGGGAGGACGGAGAGCCGAAAGAGGAACCAGGTCGTGGGACGGCCACGGTCGCGGGTGGCGTGTAGGCCATCTTGTACAGACAGCAGACGTGAGCACGTTCTGCGTTGTCTGCGGGTGCCCCGGCCGGCCCTGGCTGGTGTCGGGATCTGAGACGTTGGGCCATGCATCCGTAGATTGAGCATGGCGTGCTAGGCGATGGACGGACGTGGAACGGCTCCCAGGGGGGCCCGGCTAATGAGCATCATGTTGGCCGGGGGCCCCCCTAACGGCCCTAGGGCTCAACCGGCAAAGGCCAATGAGGGCCGCCGACGCCGCAATGCCACCCCATATTCACTCTGGGATATTGACCCCTTCATTGAAAACGACAACTTGACACGCTGAGCACCGGCCAGGGTCTCTCGGCTTGCTCATTTCGCAGCCTGGCCTGGGACCAGGCCGGTGATTGCCCGCGCCCGCGGCACCCCAGGCCTCTCGGCCACCGGGGGGGGGGGGGGTGCTCGCCCACCGTCATCGCATCGTCGCTTCGGACGACGCGGAGCGAGCCAAGCGTGTGCGTGGCAGGGACCGGGTCGGTGGTCGTCGGACGATCGCCGCGGACGGCGGCAAGTCACTGACTGGCGCTTTCCATCTGCTAGCTGTCACTTACGCACATCATGTCGCGTTCCTGCGTAGTCCACACGCACACACGCACACACGCACACACGCACACACGCACACACGCACACACGCACACACACACACACACACACACACACACACACACACACACACACACACACACACAACTCCTCGACCGGTTTTACGCAGCAGGGGAAACATTCCATCCGCGCCGCCAGGGATGAGGCATGCTGGCAATCATGAAAAAGGGCGGGCTCCCATATGCCTGCCTCGCTAGCGGCGGTGTTCTCTGTGCTTTTGGCCGGAGCTGAGGATGCAAGCGCACCGCACCGTCCGCCGCTCATTCCCGCAGACAAGCTGTGGCCTGGCCATGGCCAGTCGCTTGGCCGTCGTGCTGCATCCGTGGGAAGCTCTGGTCGCCATCGGAGGTCGCGGATTGGCCAGAGACGGGGTCTGCAGAGCATAAGAAACCAGTGGTGGAGAGAAGAGGAGATCATTCATGCGCCAGATCGACTTGCCAGGTGGAGCAGCAGCACAGCCCTGGGCTGGGGAAACACGACATCTGGGCGTGTCTGGCGGTTTGGGCCTTGGTTGGTGCCGTTTTCTCTTTACCAAGTCTTGTAGCGTACCATCGCTGGAGCGAATCACGGGCCGATCGGGCGGCCCACTCGGGCATTTCTTGTAAGGCCCGCGCGGGCGTGGCGGCGTGGTTTCATGCAGAAATCAGCCTGGTCTTGGCTTGTTCTGGCGGCTCCTAGTCGTCGTCGGGCGATGGAGGGTCTCCTCCAGGCCTGGCAATGCCGCGGCCGATACGCAAAGGGCCGCAAACCTCCCGGGCTTGGTATATTCCTCTCAACGCCGACAGTCGCAGGCAGAAGTCTTCTGCGCTGTCGGCCTGCCGGCCTGCCGAGTGGCAATGGAGGTGGATGCTGCTGAATCGGCGGCGTGCTGCAAGGCCGGGACTATATGGCTGGCGCCCCCTCGCGTTTGGTAGGGTCGCATCGAACCGGACAGTAGGCGTTCGGCAGCTTGCTGGACGTTGCACGGCGTGCACAGCCCCGGGCGAGGCATTAAGCGTCCGCGGCGGAGGAAATGTATGGCGCTGGTGTCTGCTGGTTGTGCGAATCCGATCCATGGCGGTGGAGGCCATATGTCGCTTGGCGAAGGTTTCGGTCGTGGCAGGCTCGGCCGACGCCTCGAGTTGCCCTGCTGCTGCCCACTTCCCTTCAGGTGAAGGAGATGTATGGAGTTGAGCGCTGGAGGACGACCGCTATACATCAACCATGCATCCCCGTCCCATCCATGGCTCTTCCGGCAGGCATCCAGTGACGGCTTGCGGGGCTGGCCGACCCTGAGGGCGACAGGATCGCATGGTGTCGCCATCTGCTCCCGCGGTCGCAGGCTCACGCCATTCGAAACCCTCTCAACTTTGCATCAAACAGCAACGCCCTCGCTTCAGGCCTCCGGTGTTACCAAGCCCAATTAGGGCCCACCGGACAAACCGACATGCCGGCACGCTCGGTGCGTCGGGCGCCCTCAGCCAGACCCGTCTGCTCATTTGTTTATCGCCGCCGTTCCTACTGCCCGTGGCCCGCGTCTCGACTCTCGTGTCGGGCCGCCTATGAAGTCATCCAGTGGGCCGTTCTTCGGTCTCGTGGGCCGGCGAGGTCGTTGAGACGTAGGAGAAAAGGGGCGCTGGCGCGACCGGGCTTTTGACCCGTCGGCGGCGCAGCAAACAAACCATTCACCTGTACGTACGAGCCACGGCCTAAACTTGCAAGTTTGTTGGGGCGAGAGAAGCCAAGAGGGACGGGGCGACGGTTGGATCGTCCAACGGCGCGGCGGCACCTTAGCAGCCCAGACAGGTGCGTGCCCAACTAGGCCGAGTACGGAGGGGTCCTGTCCCTCTCAGCAGGAACCCCGATCAACCCGGTTTGCGCTGGGTAGCCGGCGGTCAAGCCCCCCCTCTCACCGGCCTACATGGCATGCATTGGACAGACAGTTGCCGCGGCGGAGAAGACGGTCTTCTAGTGCCCTTCTTTTACGGGGCTTGGGTCCGATTAAGACCGGACGAGTCTGTCTTGGACCTTGGAAACGGAAAGATCCCTCGGTCCTCTGCAGGTACGCGCGGGAGGGGTAAGACACCAAAGAGGGGCGACCCGGCAGCTCCCTCCTGCCCCTTTCTGCATTGTGCTGTCAGGACCAACACTGAGTCACGTCGCTGGAGGGGTTGAGAGCGGGAGGGGCTGCCGCCCGCGACAGCCTCGGAGGGGCCAGCCAAATCGCTACCCCGCGCCGTCATCATGGCAGAATAGAGGGGCGGCGTCGCCGCACGCGGAGCGAAATGACGGTGCCTGTGTCCAAACGGCCAGCGAAACCGCTCCTGCTGCCCCGCGCCCATCCCGCCGTCGTGGCAGAGCGATGAACGTCCAGCGCACAATGACGGTGACAGCTTCCATCCAGCCGGCAACCCCCCCGCGCCGGGGCGCTACCCTGCATCGGGGACAGCCCCTCTGCCCCTGATCACCATCCTCCCGTGCTCCCCAACGAGGGCTACACACGTGTAGGGCTTGGCAGGCCGGTCGGCTTCTCCTCACGTGAACCCTTATCGGCCAGGCGGAGCAAACGCAGGGAGGCCCATCAGTAGAGCCGAACGGCGAGCATCGGCAGAGACGCCGTCGACGGGTCTTGGCTGACGAGCGAACCGCGCGATGAGGGATATACTACGGGCCTGGACCGTTTTGAGCCGGTGCGGTCGGCGCTGTCGAGCCACGATAGTCCACCGGAGGGGACCGTGATGGAGTATAGCCAAATGGCTGGCTCAGGGTGCTTGCTGGCTCAAGGCCGTGCCTCGAGCCGCCAATCCCGTCGCGCGTAATCCCCCCCCCCCCCCTCCCCAAAACCCGGTAGGCCTGTACATGGTATTTTGCTGATGATGCCATGCCACCCAACAAACGAGAAGCAAGGAGCCAAGCGAGCAAGCGAGCCACGGGGGGTTAGTGGCTGTGGAGGGGAAAGGTGTAGAGGAGGGGTAGAGGGGACGAGTGGTGACGGCGGAATGTGGCCGGCGGGCCAGAGGCTTGAATGCCGATAAGGCGGTATGGCAAAGACCTCCCTTCCCAATCGAGCGGCATGCACGAATAGACCCCTGCCTTGGTCACAAGCAATTGGATCTCCGCAGGCCCCCGACGCGAAAGGCCGATGGATGGACGAGCTTCTCGAAACGTTTCGAAACAAATCGCCCATGCCCCGGGAGGGGGGCAAGCCGGGTGCCGCTCGGCTGCCACTGCTGCTGCTGGGCCTGGTCACACGCCTGACCGCAACGGCCCCTCAGAAGTACCCCGCCGCCCAATCTGTTCCGTCCGGTACATGAGGTAGACGATGGCCAAATCGCCTCTCAGGCGGGTGGCCAGGCTTATCGGACAGACCTACTGATACCCCCGCGGGCGCGCTCGGTAGAGGTACCAGATGTACCTCACTGCGTGCTGTGCGGGTACGGTACATGAGCAGGTGTGGTGGGTGGGTGGATGGGTCTGTATCCAGAGCCCAACAGCCAGCCAGTCAGCTACGTCCGAGTCGTGCTGAGTCGCCAGTCCGGTCCTGCTGTACGTCCAACTGCACCGAGTGGCCGCCTCGCGCAGACTCGGCCGCCCCTCCGTGTCGTCGCCGTCGCCGTCGCCGCCGCCGTCGCTGTGGCCGCCTCGTTTCGGCATCGGGCGAGCTGCCCGGGGTGCTCCTCTCTTCTATACCGGCAGCCAATGTGCCAGCACGACAGACGCGCCCGGCGACACGAAATAGACGCGAGAGGGCCGCCTGGCGCGTGGCGCAACGGCTGCGCCAGCCCTTCGCTTTTGACCGCCGTCTCCTCATTGGTGACCAGCCTGCGCCAACCCCGCACCTCGTCTGCCGACGGCGTCTCTCCTCGTCCCCTTCTGTGCCTCGCCGCCCGCATCGACTGGCTGAGAGAGGACGGCCACGAGACGGGTACCGACACCTGCATAAGTGTCCTGCATACCGGCGCGGGAGCGGCCAGTCAGCGCGCCCGTCGCGTTCCGTCGGCCCAGCCTAGCCCGGCGCGTCCGCCCATTGTCGTCCAGTGTCGACGGCCCTGGGCGGGATAGGGCCTAGCGTCTGCTTGCCAATGGGGCGCGACTTGCCAACCAAGTCCTCTGTCGAGCCCGCTTCTGAGGGCTCGATGGCAATACACGGCTACTATGCTGCGGGACGCGGGAGGACACCCGAGGCGAAGGGGGGGAGCGAGGGGCACGAGGGGCACGAGGGGGACGCGATGGGTAAAGGGTATAACAAACCCCCAGATGTGGCCTCCTAGCCGCCTCACCGCTCTCCTGCTCCTCGTCCCCCGATCTTTTTTTGGCATCGCCCGCGATCGCAGCCCACAGCCGTCCACAATCGTCCGCTGCCGAGGCGTGACTCAAACCATCGTGTAGTCCGTTCGGCTGTCGGTGGGGGGCGCTCTACTGCAAGTCGCGCATGAACCCCGACTCCAGGCACATAAGCACCCGCCACAGCCCTACTATCCGGAGCAAGAAACGGGGTTCACATCAGTTGTATACTCGACAGTCTATCCGCGTCCCAGTCGCGAGACTGTTGAGACCATACGACCCCCCTCTGCTCTCTTACACTTCTTTTCTACTCATACACGCACACACGCGCACACTTACACCTACTGCCCCTATAACCCGGAAAGTCGAACTGACTCCTCTTTGTTTCGTCTCCCCGTCCATCGCCCGCCGGGACGACATGCGAAAGCTATGGCGACTGGACCACAAGCATTCTACCGCCTGTGGCAAAATGAGGCCATCCACGAGAACCTCTTTGATCATCTCGCCAAAGACGATGTCTGCAACGTCCGGTTGGCCAACTCGGCCTGCTGCAACCTCGTGACCAAGCGCCTCTTCCTCCGGACACACCTGACCTTCACGGCCAACACCTTCACCAAGCAGTCGCGCATCCAAGCGCTGTCGCGTATCGGCCACCACATTGAGCACCTGATCTTTTACTTCCCTCACTCGGACGCCACCTTCCTGCCTCCGCTCATCCACCCCGAGACGGGGCGTGAGATCAGCTTCCTGTACACGCCGCACACGTCGATGGCGTCAGTGCTGACCCGTCCCAAGTTCGCCAACACGGGGCTCGGCGAGATCCTCACGGAGCAGTACCCCCCGCTGTTCCACGCCGCCTCGAACGTGCCCTCGTTCATCAACGCCATGAAGCACGTGCCTAATATGCGCCACCTGACCATCAAGACGCCCGGCCAAAACGCCAACGAGCGGTACCGCCGGGACATTGTCGACTACGCGCTGATTAGCCTGCGCATCTCACTGGAGCGGGCGCCGCTGACCAAGCTCACCAAGCTGTCGCTCTCGTCGGTCCACCCGTCGGCCATCAACTACCTGCGCCACGTGCCCGGCTTCGGCTGCACCCCGTCCGCCGGCCGCCGGTGGCGGCAGATCCGCAAGCTCAGCATGTCGGTCGAGGCGTGGGACTTTTACGGGCCGTCGCCCGGCCTGGACCACCTGAAGATAATAGACGACTACATCCGGGCCTTTGCTGATGGCCTCGAGAAGCTGACCTTTACTTGGCTGGGCCGCAAGGGCCCCTGCCCCGTGGCCTTGGCGGCGGATCCCTTGTTTGCACCGCCCCGCAGCACGCAGAAACTGTTCAACGAGGTCACTTCACCCATGTCGCCGCTGCCGCCCGTGCCCGCGCGCCGGCCCGTCGTCTTCTCCAACCTGCGCTACATGTCCATCCGGAACGCCACCATGAACACGCCGCAGGTGGCCGACCTGGTCAGCAGGAACCAGCATTGCGTACGCGAGTTCGACTTTGACAATGTCGTCCTCATCAACAACGGTAGTTGGGATGAGGCCCTGGCGCCCCTGCTGGACCACTCGGGCCGAAGCACCAAGAGCAACCACTGGTCCCGCCACTCCACCGGGTCCATTGCGGAGATTGGCACCATCCCCCTGATGCACCCCATAGAGATTTGCGAGGACTGGGACACGGAGTCGGCGGCCGTGGCCGCCGCCTCCCAGGAACTGCTGGAGGTCGACCTGCACGGCGGCGACGACGGCTTCGCCGACGCGTACGGCTGCGAAGAGGAAGGCCAGGAAGACAAGATGCCCGAGCTCGACTCGGACCTCGAGGCCGCCCGGCAGGCCAGCATGAACTTCTCGGCCAGGGTCAAGAAACGGCGGATCACCAAGCGGCGGCGCCGGAGAAAGGAGAGCCACGACCGCGAGGCGCGCGACGAGCCCGATGCCGCGCACCGCCACCGCCACCAGAAGTCCCAGGACAGCCTTGCGCAGCCGCTCAAGGCGCACAAGGGGCAGCCGTCCCAGCAGAGCCTCCGGCGCCAGTACTCGGCTCCCGAGCCCTCCACACCGCCCAGGGCGCCGCCGCAGCCGCAACACTACCGCTCGCGGTCGCAGCTCTTTGGCGAGGTGGCCAGCATCCGCTCGCAGGCGAGCAGCCAGCGGCTCTTCGGCGAGGTGACGCCCACGCCGGGATTGAGCCACTCGCCCTACGACTCGCCCGTGGAGGACGGCCAGTCCCTGTACGAGGACTACTTCCCGCCGCCCACGCCGGCGACGCGGACATCGTCCAACTACGAGCAGCGGTTGCCGCCCATGACGGTGTCGTCGCCCATCATGGACACGAAGCCGTCGATGCCAGTGCTCCTGCAGCCGTCGGTGTACGACCCGACGGCGGAGCTGTGCGGCGAGATCTCGGCCGTCCAGCGCGACATTGAGGCCGAGGAGGCCCAGCGCGTCCTAGCCGAGAACTCGACGCTGCAGTCGTCGGCCCTCAAGAAGGCAAAGGAGGCGGTGCTGACCAAGATGTCGGAGCGCTTCCACAGCAGCAGCTCCAAGCGGCCCACGGGCCCCAAGAGAGAGAACATGCTGCCCGCCATGAACATGAGCATGCGCCTCCGCGAGGGCCTCTTCAAGAGCCGCGGCCACAAGGACAACCACGACAACACCAACGACCACAAGCTCGACCACCAGAGCATGGACGTCCCCATTTTGTTCAACCCGCGCTGATGGGGTCATCGCCCGGGGGGGGGGGGGGGGGGAGGACTGATTGATTTGAAGGAGTTATTTGATACCACAAAAAAAGGAAAGGGAGGGACGGGATTTCTACCCACGGCGCACGGCAACCATTAAGACCACGCACACCAGACGCGGGAAGGACAGGACAACCCGGGACCAGGGAAGGGAGCAGAAGCCTGCTGGATCGACTAGACATGGGAGAAACAACCGAGGCTGTACATATGTTGGTTTCCCTCATTTTGTTGATATCTTACGAAACGGGGGAGAGGCGCGGCCGCCCTCCCCCTTCATGACGACGTTACGAACTGGATGCAAAGAGGGAGGGGGAAGGCGATGATGAGGTTACGCAACCACGCACGCGCACACTGAATGGCTTCAATCCCATCCCCTTTGTTGCATATTCTCTTCTTCATAGTATATATTTCAACCCGGCCCGGACACCCCGGCCTTTAGTATTTGCAACTGCCCTGCCAGCCCTTCTTACACCCTGTGCCCCGGCCACCACCGCCCAACAAAACCCCTCCAGGGGGGCCGCTCATTAACGCCGACACGTTATCTCCTCATCATGCAACTGGTTATTCCCGCCCTGCTCGTGTTTCTGCCCTCGCAAGAAACCCGAGGCCCCGGGTCCGTCCTTTCCCCCGCGCCTTCCCCCCAGCCCGGATAGGAGGGCTGCTACAAGGAATGGCGGCAATCCGGATTACTATTCCATACGGTCTGATCGCTGGTCAGGGTGCTCGACACGTGCGTCGTGACGCCGTCGGACGTCTGGACGACCCCGACGGGGCTGGTGACCAGCAGGACTGCCAGTATACTGAGGGAGCAGAGGACTGGAAATGCAAAGTATGCCGTTTTGGACCACCAGAGGGAGAGGGGCAGGAATGTGGGAGACGAGGTGGCGACGGCAGGCGGCGAGGAGGTCATGGCCGCCGTCGAGGAGGCGCCACTGAAGCCGTAGCTGGGCGCGTCCGTCGGAGCACCCCCGGGTTGGCCTTGTAGCCGCCCGAAGACACAGGGGCGGGGCCGGGTTCCGAGGCCAAGGGCGAGGGTGGCGCTGTTGAGGATACGGGGAAAGCGGCGAGGGAGGGGTGCCAAACACGCCATAGGTGTTCTTGCCAGGTATCTGATCCGAGATCGCCTTTAAGCCGGGAGGCGCGCCGCCCCACGACCGGCCCTGGTCGAAGATGTTGGGTTGGATGGTGCGCATGCCATCCGCAGAGGGAAAGGGCTGGCTACCAAAGTGGTTCCCGGAGAGCCTCCAGTCGGTCTCATTCAGGCAGTCGGACCACAGCGCGGCGCTGCTGATGATGCCGACGCCGAGTCGGCCAACCCGTCTGGGACGACGGCGGAGGAGCGACGAGACGAGGACGTGCCTGAGGTGCATGTGCTGATGTACGGGGGCCAGCGGGGCGATATTCATGTCGATGTCATATCTGACGCCCAGGATGTCGAAGTCGGTCCAAAGTTGGGGGGACAGTTGCTGGAAACCAGGGGCTTGCAGTTCGCGGCCAGTTGGGCCTGGGTTACCTGGGCGGCAGTGCCCAGAATAGCCAAAAGGGTAGGCGAGCTTGGAGCAAGAGCACCAGCAGACAGCATCGAGAGCATCGAGAGCAGGCGGCCTTGGGTGATGGAGCCGTGGTGCAGCCGCCCGTCCGGGGTAGGTGGAGAGGCCATCACCAGTGGGTCGGTAGGGACAAATAGCAGGGAGGCTCGGGAGGGCTGCCGAGGGCTCTAGGTTCCGTTGGGCTGTCCTGCTTCGGTGCCTGCCATTGCCCATTGTCGTGCAGGACTCCCAACAAGAACATGCATGGCGCGAGCGTTGGCCCATTCCCCTCGTGATTTTCCTGGTGGTGGGCCTGGTTTCCCACGAGGCCCATAGCACGGCAATAGGATTCCGGATAGGTGCCTGCCTACCTCCCCTGGACCGGACCACAGTGGCAGCTGGCCAGCACGGAAAACAAGTGCCGCGCCGGCCTGGAGGTCTGCCCTACAGCGCGCCCCCCGAATCGGACGGCAACTGGCTCATCGTGAGCGCACCCGACAGCAAGAGGGGTTCCCGGAGAAAATGGGACGGCATGATGGAGGGGGCAGAGAGCCTTGTGGATCGTCCCGTGTACATCGGCACGTGGCCAACGTACAAGTCCCCACCATGAGAGCTACGATAGAGAAAAAGCAACGCAGGCGCGCAGTGACGTCCTAGTTGGGGATTGCGTGCGGTGGTAAGGGTCGTGACCAGTGGTCGTGGTCCCCCGTCCGACTGCCAGCGATCGGGCGAGATGGGGCCCAGCGAACGCAGGGCCCAGAATCCCTGCTGCTTCTTGCTGCCGACCTCCAGCACATCCGTCGCATGTCCATGACAGCATGTACAAACATGGAGCACGTACGTCCAGCGCCCTAGCCCCTCCCACCACTTTTGGGGGACCGACGGCCCGTATCGATCATCGGGCCAGGGGACCAGATTAGGCCAGGGCTGAGCCGAGCCGAGCCATGCCATCCATCTATGCCTGTCGTTCAGAGTTTTCCCGCTCTGCACAATGCCTAACCTCGATCGAACGACTGACTCACTTGTGCTGGTCGCCCTATGCACAAGGGCCTCGGAGCGACGGTGTGTGTGTGGATGATGGATGGGCTGCCGGGAGTGGATCCTGAACTGCGTTTGGAGAGGTGGGTACCTGAGTACCTACCTCTTGTGTAAGTACCTCCGCTCGCCTCTACACAACGTACTTGTCGTGCCTTTTCCACAACTCCGTCCGCAACCCGTCCGGCATACCAACCGACCATAAGCCCGAGCAAAGCCCGCAGCGCCCGCAAATATGCATTCGCACCAGCCCGACTGCGGCAGAGACGCTGCCTGGTTGGCTCGGGGGGGGGGCCCTCTCCCAGCAGCCGTACTGGGCTCCGTACCAAGGGCCGAAAATGACTAGCCTCAACGAGTAGTAGCACCACCACCACCGTCGGGCTATTCCCTCCCACTGTCCCGCCTTCGCTGCCTTCCATTTCTTGGCTCGCCGAGACCCTGCTTGCCTGCCTCTGCGTCCTGTCTGCCTTCCATACCCTCCTTGCCTGACCTTTTTGCCTTGGCCTCCCGGCACCGCGACGACCTCTGCCGTCGCTTGCTTCAACATTATTTCTTCCCTCCGCTCCACCACCGCGAAGGGGCTCGCCGCATTCGTTTTCCCTTGCCGCCCGCCGCCCCCAGCCCGCACATGGCCACCAACCGTCCGGGTCCCCTCTGCATTCTTTTTCCCCTTGCATGACTACATAGTTGCATCTTTGCTTACTTATTCGGTACTTCTATTTTGACGCCCTCCTCCCCTCCTCCCGTGCCCCTCCCCGGCCCGTCGTCCCGAGACAGCGCCATGGGCATCTTCAGTCAAAAGTCCAATATCAAGCCGGCGCCACAGTCCATCACCAGGCAAAAGGTCGTGGTCGCCGCCAAGCCCAAGCCGCGGTCGAGCCTCGCGCCTACCAACGGCCTCCGCACCTCGGCCTCCTCGAGCAAACTCTCCTCCCCGGCCCCGGGCCTCTCGCCGAACCCCAAGTTCGCGAGGACCAAGAGCGCATCGCCCTACCCGTCCTCGGCCGACGAGCGACGAGCCGACCGCAAGCGCAAAGCCGTGACCAGCACCCCCCGCGATTCCCCCGTCTTCGCCGCCGACGACAGCGAGGCCTCCGCCGACGAAGATGACGACCCCTTCCAGAAGCGCCAGAAGCTGGTGAAAACCGAAGAGGACCGCGACCGCCGCCTGCGCCACAAAAAGGCCTTTGGCGACGTTGTTCGGGTCTCGCGCATCATACACGCCGCCGAACTGGCCTCGGTCCAGACCGACTGCGCGCCGATATTCGATGCGACCGCCGAGGAGGTGGCGGTCGAGCTGCAGTACCCCTCGTACTGCCAGCCCGAGAAGTAAGCGCGCCTGCAGGCCCCGTTGACTGTGTGTGTGCGACCCCAACTGACGTGGCCCAGGTACGAGATGGTCTGGAAGAAGGACCGCATAAACGCCAAAGAAGACATACTGACGGTCGTGAAACACGTGGCCGAGACGTATCTCACCCACGAGGAGGCACATTCGTTTATTAACCACCAGACCAGCTTCCGGCGACGCATGGAGCGAGCGTCCCACGAGAACATACGCGACATAGCCGCTTTCAAGGCCGCTTTGACCAACTACAATGAGCGACTGCTCGCCCTCGTGAAAAACGGCACTATCGCCAAAAAGCTCGACAAGATGCACCGGCCCCCGCCGGGCCTGGTCGACTTCATCCTTACCCAGGTCTACGACCGAACTGTGGCCCCCAAGGCCGAGATCCTCAACAAGTACCAGGCGGGCAGCGACAACGTCTACGGCGAGCTTAAGTACCCCTTCGTCCGCCACATCCTCCATAACGTGGGCCGGATGAAGTCAAATCAGGTCTTTGTCGACCTCGGCTCGGGCGTGGGCAACGTCGTCCTGCAGGCGGCCCTCGAGATCGGCTGCCGTAGTTACGGCTGCGAGATTGTCGAGCACTCGTGCAATTTTGCCGAGGCGCAGGAGAAGGAGTTCCGGTCGCGTTGCCTCCTCTGGGGCCTGGCACCCGGTCGCGTCGTCCTAGAGCGGGGCGATTTCCGCACCAACACCAAAATACTCGAGGTCCTCAAGGAGGCCGACGTGATCCTCGTCAACAACAAGGCCTTTACCCCGGAGCTCAACAAGGCGCTCGCCGATATCTTTCTGGACCTGAAATCGGGCTGCAAAATCATTTCGCTGAAGAACTTTGTCCTCGGCAACGAAAAACATTCCATCAACGACGTGGCCAATAGCATTCTCGAGGTCGAGCATCATGAGTATCTGCGCGACTGGGTTAGCTGGGCCGGCTCTATGGGTGACTACTTTGTGTCGACGAAGAAGTAGCACTTCGCGTCGAGCGTGCTGTCGCCAAAGGGGGGATCGCCGCTGCCGAAGCCGCAACGGGGTGTCTTTATGCGCTGGCTTGGGCTGTTTCGCAGGTTGGGCCCGTTACCTAGGGCGCATCCTTTTTTTTTCTCTCTCCAGAAGCGTTTTCCCGGAAGCATGGCGCCCGCAGCGGAGGTTCCTTCTCTCTACTTACTGGTTTATAGACGACTACCCGGCCCGCGTAGCGTGTGTATTCGTAGGATACCAAATGAACAAAGCGAACAAATATCCGTATCCCAAACGGCCGCCCTCCCCGGCCAACGCCTGCAACTCCGTGCCTGCTTTGATATATTCTGTGCGTGTCTTACTCGATCCGTCTCGTGGGGGTTTGTTTGTTCCGGCTTACCGCCCTTTCTTCTGCCTGGGCTCGTTGGCACGGTTCATGGCCTCGGCCTCCTGGGCCTTGTGCAGCATCCAACGGTCCACCAACTCCTTGTTGTCGGCCGCCACCTTGGCGGCCTTTTGTTCGGTGATGTCGAGCTGGATGTTGAGCGTGAGGTTCTCATCTTGGACGTCCTGCGAGCCGGAATCCTCTTTGTTAGCCACTTCCCCCCCCCCCTTTCCCTCCTCCTCACTCTCCCCAATGACGCGACCTCTTCCACTAAGCACCCTCGACCGACGCCAGCCTCCCCGTTGCTCGTACAGGTAACTGCTGAGGAATCCACGCGCCCGTACCTTGAGTAGTTTGTTCTTGCCCAGCAACTCCTCGTTGCGGTCCTTGAGCTTGGCGGCCAGGGCATGGCGCTCGGCCGTCAGGTCGTGCAGCTTGCGCGCGTCCGTCTTGGTGCGGGCGCGTAGGTCGCGGAGTTCCGTTTCGCTCGCCCGCAGCCGGGCCTCGGCCTGGCCTTTGGCCCGCAGCGCCTCGGTCAGGTCCAGGCGGAGCTGGGCCGTTGTGGTGGCGGCCTCGACGTCGGCGCCGGGGTGGGTCGTCGTCGTCGCATGCGCATCCGAGGGGGGGGGGGAGGCAGTGTTGGTGGCATTCGCGGCTCGGGAGGCCCTTTGCTGCTGTTGGACCAGCAGCGCCGCCTTCTCAGCCTCGAGCGCCGCGATGCGGTCGGCGAGCTGGGAGCCTGGCGGGCGGGGCGGGCCACACGCGCCGTGCGTTAGATGGAGGGCGGAGCGAGGCAGGGACGGAGGAGACTTGGTGCGAAGGGCGAAGGGGGGGGGGGGGGGGGGGGGGGGGGGGAGAGAGACACGCACAAGCTGATACGAGCTCCTTGTTCACCGGGCTCGCGCGTTCGGCCTCCTGCAGGTTCACGAGGTACTCTTCGCGCCAGTTGGGCGCCGGCATGGTGGTTAGCTACCCCGCTTGCGGGCCACTGGGGGCGGTACGAGGCGGAAACGAGGGTGGGCGATGATGATTGGGGGGGGGGGACCGCGCGGACGGGCGATGACAGAAGAGGGTGGGATGGTGGGATGGAATGGAGGGGGTGAAATGGTCTGTCGGAGAAGGAAGTTTGGTTAGGAGACGGGCGGTCGGGTGTCAAATATGACGACAGAAAGAAGGCACTACGACACCTACAAGGAGGCCCCCCTCACTCCTTCGCACTGCACGTAGGCAGGTACAGTTGGCCGTACAAGACCGACGTTCGTGAGCGACTCTTGTGACATACAAATAGATGGGCTTTCGCCAGCGAAAAACTCACTCGCCATTTGGTGCCGGTTCCTCTTCCAGTCAACAGGGCAAACGTACTTACAGAGGGGTCGCGCGACCGGCCCGCTCAAAGCATATGTAATACCCGGCCTATGCTCGAAACCCCCCTCCCCCTCCTTCTCCCCCCCGCGCCCGCCACGAAAACGACGGTGCTGGGCCGCGACCTGGAACATGAAACCGACGGATCAGTGCGACCACAGCGGTCCACCGCGAGCGGTCCGTCCCGTCTCTGGAGTTCGGAAGGGTCGGAGAGTGGCGATGTCTGCCCATGGTCTGGAGACAGACTGAGGCCGCTGTCTAACAACCGAAGCGGTACTTAGGGCTAAGGACAAAGGGTATATGAAAAGGTATGTAGGCACAGGGTTCGTTTTTTTGGAGGCCTGGCCGGGAGAGGATGCGGTCGCAGAAGTACAGGCGATATGCCTTGACCTAGGTAGTCAATGCCCTAGGTACTCTTGACTGAGGCACCGCCTACGGGTGTGGTTGTGGCTCAGCGAGGCTCGGGTCATATAGGCCGCAATGCTTCATTATCCAGCCTCAGGATGTCGGTTTTCCATTTCAGTGCCCAAACCAGGTGAAACAGTACGAATACAGAGAAGTCTGTTGCCAGACAGACAGCTCGTGGGTGTACTACACAGAGGCTGGGAGTGCCCTCTGACAGTTCGTTCAATATATGTTTCTTTTAGAGCCAACATTTCAACAAATAAGAGTGATGGAGCGGTGGCGCAGCGGCTAGCGCGTGGGATTGCAGATCCTAAGGTCACGCGTTCAAATCGCGTTCGTTCCTCATCATTTTTTGCGGAAGCCTCTTGCAAATGCAAGAGGATGGACTGTCTTTTTGCTCTGTTCGACTGCCACGGCCTCTCCTACCGGCTGCCGTCGTAAAAAAAAAATAAAAAAAAAAGAAAAAAAAAACCAAGGGCCCAGAGCTAATCAAAAGTGTAAGTGATTGAGCAGAACGACGGTTCTGAACCGGATGGTATGACAGTTCGACAGTGATGTTGAGACTGTAAGGCTGATGGAGCAGCTAACTGTACTTGTCTCTGCCAGGCTTTCAGGGTTTCTCCTGGGCGGCAGTGCCTATGGCGGCAAGAAGGAAGAGGTGGTGGACAGCACCTTGTTGAGTGGCGAATAGAGTCGACGACGACGATGCCGAGGGTTCGACTATCGAGGAGGCACCCTTGTGGCCACCCACTTTACCAGGCCCAAGGGGGATGGGATATTCCACTCATATCCTGTACCCCAGCCAAGTTTGGGGGAGACGAGTGCAGCGCTGCCTAGGTAGGGCCCAGCAGAGCCCACCTGGAAACATGGATGCATATCTTAGGCGTTGTATCAAGGCCACTCACCCCGTGCGGCTCAACGTCGTCTATCTTGCGTGCCGGATGTAGTCAGTAGGAGGAGTTGATAATCTCGTAGCCTGAGCTGCCCGAAGCCTGCCGACTCTCACACCTGGATACTATACAGAAACATGCATGTAGGTATTGGTAATATGCACGTGTCGCAGCACGGCTAGGTATGCACACAGCAGCACATGGTATTAATTTAGCGCGTGGGAGAGTGCGCTGGCTGGCCTGGGCTGCTGCCTGCCGGATGCCCACGAGGTTTCGGAGGTCACACGGGCTCCCGTGTTCCTTGGCATCTCGTAACCTCCTCCATTCGTCCCATACATGGAGGAGAGACGTGCCCAAGTACATGAAGGGATAGTGGGATCTCAATAGGAATATATCTGATAAGGCCAGTACTCGAAGCAAGAGGCAGGTCATGGGCATCTTTGCCCATGGATCGGGGCCCCTCCTGGCTCGCCTACGATCCACGCCTGTACGAGAGCTCACTTATTAGGTCCAGAATACGGGGCCCCGATGGCAAACGGGACTAACGCTTCCGCCAAATGCCAGCATGCAAACCCATGGGAGGAAACAGCGCATGGGTCAGTTGCTTGTTTGGGTCGTACAGTCTGACAGGACCGCTGGGTTTCTGTTATCGGACAGATGCCGTCCCGTTCCTGGATTCGCTCCCCCCTCAAGGGCTTACATGTTCCACCAAGCACCACCATAGGATGCAGGCAGGGGGTGGGAGGTTTCGGGTCTCGGTCGGACTGCGCACGAGCATGACAGAGGCAGCTTATAATTTCAAAGATGTACTAAGTAGTAGCAACGGAAGCCGAAAGAGTAGGGCACCGCATAACGTTAACTGCATTATGGGACCTGCTTTCAGCCGCCGGTCTTTTGTCCGTCCTCCCCCAACGGCAGGCCGTCCGTCCGTCCACCAAGAAACCCCCCTCCCCCCAAACCACACCCCCCCTTCTTGCTTTCCCCTGGGCTTGACCGCCCCCCGAACCGCGACGACGAACCGCGACGACGAACCGCAACGACGAGCCGCGACGACGAACCGCGACTGCGACCGCGACCACAAGCCCCCCTCGCGCGCACGCCGCGGACCGTTGCCATGGACCAGGCCGACATACCCGCGCTGCTCTCGCGCCTGGCGAGCGACGAAGATGCCGCGCGCAAGATGGCCGTCTTCAAACTGCAGTCCTCCATCAACGACCCCGCCTTCGCCGACGTCTTCATTTCCTCGGGCGGCCTGATCATCCTGCGCCGCCTGATCATGACCACCGGCGGCAACACCCTGGCCTACGCCCTGCAGAGCCTGACGCGCCTGCTTGAGGTCGATATGGGCTGGGATGTCTTCGAGGGCCCGACCGCCGGCGACCTTGTCGAGCGCGTCGTCGAGCTGATCGTCACGAACCCCCTGGTCAACATCCTGCGCGGCGCCATGTCCATCCTGGTCGCCCTCGTCAGCCACTCGCAGTCGCCCGTCGGCCAGATGCGCGTCCCGGGCACCTTCGGCTTCCGCGCCCTGAAGCCCGCCGTCGCCGTCTACCCCCAGTTCTTTGACCTCGTCATACAACAGCTCAGCTCCGCCGACCACGCCCTCTGCGCCAACGCCCTCATGCTCATCAACGCCCTCATCCGCGACGCCGTTTCGGCCGAGCCCCAGGCCCACGGCAACGCCAAGGCCGCGGGCGGGGACGAATGGCCCAAGTTCATCAAGCGCCTCCAAGACCTCGGTCTGATCAAGGCCGTCTACAACCTCATGCAGGGCTCGGCCTTGCAGGACCTGGCGCACCCGCTTCTCGAGTTCCAGTCGCTCACCAGGCTGCTCCTGCGGAAGTGGAAAGAAGTACTCGTCGACCTGGAGCGCCCCGAGCACCGGAGAGCCCTCAAGGGCCTCCACCTGGCTAGCGCCCCGACCCGCGAACACGCCCAGGGGGCGGTGGCGGCAGCAGACGCGGCGCTGGAACCCGGCAAGAAGGAGAGCAGGCGGCACAACCCGGAGAAGTGGAGGCGGCTCGGGTTCGAGACGGAGAGCCCGGCGGCCGAGTTCGAAAGGACGGGCTTCCTTGGCATGATGGACCTGACCGACTTTGTTCGCAAGAACGAGGACGGCTTCCCCAAGCTGCTCCTCGAGCAGTCCACCAAGCCCCTGGCCGAGCGCTGCCCAATCGCGAGGGCCAGCCTAGCCGTGACCATGACCCTCTACGACCAATTCGACTGCGACAAGGCCGATGTCGAGGATCTGCGGGGCTACCAGCTGTCGGACAGTAAGCAGCAAGACAAGCTCTACCGACCGTTGCTCCTGCAGTGGTCGAGGTTACACACGGCGGGCCTCCATGCCTTCTTTCGCCTGTGGAAGGCCACGGGGGCCGACCGGGGCGATTTCGAAAAGGTGGCCGAGCTGGTGCGCATACTGGTGGACCAGGTCGTCGGCCACGCCGGGCGCTCCAAGGACGTGGTCGAGGTGGAGGAAGAGCTCCTCGAGTATGACTGCGCCCGCCTGCGCGAACTGCAAATGGACCTGCTGGAACTGTCGTTCGAGGACAACTGGGGCCAGCACCTGTACCAGGTGCGCGAGGTTCTGCGGAAAGAGTCGCTCTCGTTCGTCAAGGAGCAGCGCATCCGCTGCTTGCTGCAAGGCCAGTGGTTTTCCAAGCCGGCGCCCCGAAAGGAGAGCCAGGGGACCCCCCACCAACAAGACGCCCGCGCAGGCCACACCCCGTGGCGGTACGCGAGGCTCTCGCACAACCGCCGCTACTTGCACTATGCCGACTTCACGCTGCGGACAGCGGTGGACCCGGGTCTGGAGGCGCTGGCCGAGAAGGTCGACCTGACCCGCATCAGCTCCGTCGTGTCCAACATCTCGTCGGTGGCCTGCAAGGAGGACGACAAGCGGGAATCCGAGGTGTCATCTGCCACATCGCCGGCAGGAGGCGCCTTCAAAATCACCATCTACACCTTCGCCAGCCCGGAAGAGGCGGCCAAGCCGGGCGGCGTGGGCAAGGAGATGCCGCTGCTGACGCTCCACCCCCTGAACCAGATTCTCGCGTCGGAGTGGCTGGACGGGCTGCTGATGCTGCTGGACCAGACCCCCATCACGGCCGAGACGACCAAGTTGGTCAATCTGGTCGGCGAGTACAGCCTCAAGATCCGGCTCCTGAACGTACGGATGGAGGCGGCCTATGCGGGGCCCCCGCCGGGGGCGGGCGTGGTCCCGAGCCGCAAGGACCTGGACGACGACTACTACTACGAGATCTAGAGGGGAACCCCGGTCCCAGGTATTTTGGTTTGTTTGCTTTGAGCGGACTTTGGAAGACGTGCCGTGCCTCACTGCATGTCGTTTGCGATAGATATACCCCGAGGTGGCGGCGGCTTTGCGACGTGTAATTCTTATCGGAGTTTGAATGATAATCACCACGGTCACTCTGTGATGCATCGTTTCGGGGGGGGGGTGCGGCGTCAGGTGCTCCCATCCACTGGGGGCGAGGCCTCGGCCCGGGAAGCAAACGGGGCGGGAGAGAAGGGAGGAACAGGGGACGGAGAGGTCGCCATGGCCACTGCCTTTCCGAAAGCAACTTGGATACGGATTCGCGGTAGGCCACGCACTATTGTGCAGAAGAGCCAGGGCTCTCTAGGCGCAACTGGATAGAGGGCCTCTCGGGCAGCTCCAGGCCTAGGATCAGGGTCCGGGGGCTGGCAAGGCCTGGATGCTTGGCGCGCTACCCCGCAGAGCAAGCCTTGGCTACTTCGGGCCGTTGGCGCCCTTCGCCGCCGAACGACGCACCACTTGGTCTCGGTCCCAACCACACCCACTTTCGTCGTCCGGCCCCCGGCGCCCAAACCCGTTGCCCTGATCTCCGTCCATCCCCATCGTTCGCGCCCCCGGGCCCGGTGCCGCTCAAACGCCATTGCCAGTTGGTCGGAGAAGGGCGGCACGCGCCCTGCGAACTCGGGCCCAGCCCGACCAAAAAAAGAGGTGCCACCAGCGGGGCCGCCCGTCGAGCTTTTCGTCAGCGCAAACCTTGGCCGACTCCCACCACAATACGACCGGCCGGCACCCCGAGGCGAAAAGAAGCCGAGCTGCCGAAATGCCACCCACTACCCGGCTCGGATCATCGACCACCCACACCCAGGATCCCTTGAAAAGGGGCTTCTTCACCAAGGGCCAATGGCACTGTAAGCGGCCACACGCTCGGCCAGGAGCGGTCGAGCCTCGGTTTGCCTAACGATGAGAGCTGACGGCTGCGCCCCAAGGCAACTGCCAGCCGCGCCTGCCGGCCGTACAGTTCCAGGTCCGGCGCGAGTCCAAAAACAAGGGACGCTGGTTCTACACGTGCCAAAAGGACCGGACCAAGGGCGCGCCCGGCGCCCCCGACAAGTGCGATTTCTTCCTCTGGGCCGAGGACGCGCGGCTGCGCGAGGAGGGCGCGCGCGCCGAGCCGCCCACGCCGACGCAGAGGCGCATGCGCCAGACGACGCTGTCGGCCCGCGTGACGCCCCGCGCCGCCGCCGAGAAGCGGGGCGGCCCGACGCCCGTCGTGTCGCTGTCCCAGCTGGAGCGCCAGGTGGGCGGCCCCGCGGCGAGCCGCCGCGCCGCCAGCAGCGCCACGCTGCGCGCCAGCGGCTCGGACAGGACCCAGTCTGTGCTGCGGGAGGTCGACGTGGAGACGGAAAGCGACGAGTCCAGCGATGAGGACGACACGTCGGAGGACGAGCGGGCGCCGCCGGGCCCGCTCCAGGCCGGCGACAAGCGGAAGCGCGAGGAGGCCGAGGACACGTCGGAAGAAGACTACGGCGACTGGTCGTCCGACGAAGAACAGCAACTGGCCGCCATCACCGACAGCTCGAGCCGCGGCCCCGGCGCCCAGGGCCGGAAGCGGGACGCCTTCGCGACGCCGGCCGTGGCCCGTGCCCACGACGCCGTCGCCAGCCTGCCCACGCCGTCCTTCACCGACAAGCCACTCCGGCGCGTCCTGTTCACGGAGCCCGAGGGGCCGACGCCCGCCGAGCACCCGTGCACGACCGAGCCGGTGGCCTCGTCCAGCCCGCCGCCGCCGCCGCCCCTCAGCGCCGCCACGACGCCGGGCGGCTCGGGCGGCCCCGGCATCACGGCCATCATCATGGGGCTCCTCCGGGACCAGCCGGTTGACGCCGCGGTGCGGGACCGGGTGCGCCGGGAGCTCGAGCAGTGCGACGCGCGAGCACGCGGCCTCGAGCGCGGCCGTGACGCCGCGCGCCAGGCGGCCAACAAGCTCGAGGCGCGCGCGGTGCAGCAGCAGCAGCGCATCGCCGCCCTCGAGAACGAGCGCCACCTGCACGCCGAGGCCCGCGACAACCTGCGGACGGGGCTGATGAAGCTGTATTCGGAGAGTTAGCGGGAGACAAAAATCCCTCTGGACAGGATGGGGCGTGCCCGAGGGGGACGGAAACACCCTCGTGGGGGCCAGGACTATGGGGTGGACGCTGGGCGGGAATGACGAGCCCCCGATGGAGACCCACCCGGGTACGCCTTGACACGGGAGGCAGGAATACCTCCTTTTTTCCTGTTTTTTTTTTTTTTTTTCTCGGCAATGCTGGGCAACGAGCGGCCTTGGTTGGGAGGAAGCCGTAGATGAGAAAAGTCGGATATACGTAATCATTGGCGGTACTTTCCGCCGGAACCGATTCTTTTGCCACCAGAGAAGACCCGAGGTTTGGCTCACTAGAGACTCTCGCGGACCGCCGAGTGTGCACGAAGATGGCACAGCGCCGGGCCTCCAGATCACGCAGCGTTCTGGCATTCGACATGGTGGCGGGAAGAGCAAGGGGACGCTGTTGCCCAAGGTGCACGATGTGGTCATTCAATCACCGGTGTTCAGCTTGCGAATAAGACTCTGATTTGTTCTGTACGGTTCTCATCGAGCTTTCCCATAGCCAATACTTTCAGAATCATGCAGTTCCCTTATCATCCACACTTGCGCCCGCAACACCAGTAAGCGAGCGTCAGGTCATACACACGTGTGCGATCATCATGGTCTCGGGCCCCGCTCGACGACGACGGGGGGGCACGCGTTCCGCCGCGCTGTTGGCCCGGAAGAAGGAAGGGGGGGGGGAGTGGGCGTTGCCTAGATTTGGACGAGGACGGCCTCGCCGCCGATGAGCTTGTCAACGCCGTCGCCCCAGAGGCCAACGACGGCCATGGTGAAGCCGAGAGCGGCGACGGCGGTCTGGGCGGCGTGGGCCCGGGTGTAGGCGTGGAGGGCGACGCGGACGTCCTCGCCATTGACGAGCTCGTCGTCGAGGTCCCCGGCCTCGTGGTCGCTGGCGGGGTCGTCGCGGCCGAGATCCTCGTAGCTGGCCTCCATGCGGCGGGCGGCGTCCCGCTTGTGCTTCTCGCGGCGGGCACGGGCGGCGGGCGAGGGTGCGGGCGCGGGCGAGCCCAGGAGGGCGGGGGCGAGGTAGTCGGCGAGCCGGGCGCCCCCGGCCAGGAGCGCCGTGTACAGCAGGTACGGGTGGCGGTAGCCCCGCGGCGACAGGGCGAAGGCGGCCACGAAGGCGGTGCCGGCCACGCCCGTCAGGACGTCGAGGTGCGCCGTGGCGGAGCGGCGGAGGGCGCCGAGGGCCTTGGCCGCCGAGGCGGCCGAGGGGAGCTCGAGGAGGGCCGGGAGGGTGAGGCTCGAGAGGGTATAGGAGGCGCCCTGGGACGCGAGGAGGGGGGGGGGGAGACGTTAGCCGGTCACAGTCACGCCGGCGTGTGTGTGCCCTGGGCCCCCCGGGGCCATGACCAAGGGAGGGGGTTGAATCGCAGAGACGGGCGGTGGGGAGCTCTGTCGCGGGCGAAAAGGTGGGGGCGAGGCGACGATGATGGGGGTGGGGGTCGGACTCACAGTCATGAGTCCGAGGGAGACGGTTCCCACGAACTTGAAGGCCGACACCGTCTTGGTCGCCATGGCGGGCAGGGTTTCGGTTCGGCGGCTCGCGATGATGGGACTCGGTCGAGGTGGGATGGGATGGAGAGAGCCGAGAGGGAGAGGGAGGTATGGAGAGCGAGCTGGAGCTGGGGGGGCCGTGGGGATTCGACTGGCGGAGCTATTGGAACAGCAACGAGTGACGGCTGGACGCGGTGGGTCGGGCGGCTCGGGCAAACCAACGGTCGCGCATTGCGTCAACCCAGCACCATCAAGGGCCTTCCACATGCGCCTGTTCGTGTCTCTTCCACGGCCGGTGCACTTGCATCCCCCATTGCCGCCGTCCACCGTGGAGGCCCAGCCCGTCAGCTACCGTACACCTGCGTCCGTATGGATGCCTCACATGGTTCGTCTATGTAGGTACGTTATGAGCATACATGGATGTGGACATGCATACCGCTTCCCACGCTGCGACTAGTGTCCTCGTCCCCATCTCTCCCGTCCATAGCGCCCGCTCGTCCAGCTCTGCCCCGTACGGGCTGCCAGGGATGGCGGCAGTGAGCGCTTTCATCTCCGGACTCCCTTTCTGCAAATCCGATGTAGGCGCCAGAGGACCGAGGCTTGGGACCCGTCCCTACCCCGGCCCCCGGCCAGAAGAACAAAAAGAACAAAATGCAGGTCGATCCGGGGGGGCCAATCACATGCTGCCCCTTCATTTTCTCCCGCCTGCAGGGGACGTCCTGTTCGGTGCACGCTTCCTTTTCATCGGCGACCGGGGCGTGTACGGACGAGCACAGGTTGCGTACAGCTCACACAGCCCCCCCTGCCGTTCCAGCTTGATGTCCCATCGGCGCCGCTGGGCGTTGGACGTTTTCTCGATCCCGGCCCTCGGATCCCCCCCACCCCCCCCCAGGGTGTCGGCCGGTATACCGACACTGACAATGTGCACGCACGTATCGAGTATCCCTTGGTACGGGCTTCGGTGCGTATGGACACGTCTTCGCGGAGCACGACGGCCGCGATGGGGACGCCGGCTGAAGCGGTGCGTACCGGCCGTGGACCCGCCGACAAAAGAGGCGTCAAAGCCACGGTGCAGGCCGTCAGCTATCGGCCAAGTGGGTGCAGCGCGTACGTTGGCCTGCCCAACCGCGGGTAGGGAATACGGATCGTGGTATTCGGTCCCATCTCCGCACAACACCCGAACCAGCATTCGTACCGAGGCATGGGGCAGATCCCACAATTTCCACCCGGAAACCCACTCAGCCCTTCGAGCCACGCCTCCATCTGGTCACCAGCTCGTCGCCTAGCACGGGCTGGCCAAGAGACCCTGGGATCGTGGGTCGTGAGTGCGCGTGCCTGCATATACCTACATAGTCCCCGGAGAAGGCATCTTGCCGTCGCGGTTGGGCCACGAGGATACTTGCTCCAGAGACACTGCTGCTGATCCGTCCTATCCCTGCACCGTCCTGTAGGAACCTTCCGGTTTCCAGTCCCCGAACCGACACGCCGCGGCTTCCCGCTCCTCTTGACTCGTATCTGCTCATCCCTTCCGTCTTTCTTGGGGACGCTACAAGAAGCTCGCCTCTCCCGCGCGGCCTTTGTGGTCTTTGCCCGCCATCTGTCTGCCAAGCTGTCACGACTGGTTGCTGTCTCGGACGTGGGCTCTTGACCGACACGGGCCGAACGCGCTGTGCTTCTCGCTTTCCACCCTCTTCCTCGTTGCCCCCGCAGCCCCGCGCGCCACCATGTCGATACCGCGATCCGAGTACCTCTCGTCGGTGTGGAAGGACGGCATCTTCGGTGGGTTTGTCCGGCCCCGGTTGGGGGGGCGGGTGTGCCCTGTCCCGCTGCTGCTAACCGCTTGCCCGCTCGTCTTGGCGTAGAGGGCCGAGTCGCATTCGTCACGGGCGGCGCCGGCACCATCTGTAGCGCGCAAACGCGAGCCCTCGTCCACCTGGGCGCCAACGCCTGCATTGTCGGGCGCAGCGTGGAGAAGACCGAGGCCGTCGCCCGCGATCTGGCCACCGCCCGTCCAGGCGCCCAAGTCCTGGGGATCGGCGGTTGCGACGTGCGCGATGTAGGTTGACCCCGGCACAAACATGCTGCGGCCTCGCGCGGTGCTGACGGAAGCGCCTCCCCAGCCGGAAAGCCTGCGAAAGGCCGCCGAGAGGTGTGTGCAGGAATTGGGGGCCATCGACTTTGTCATGTAAGTAAGCACCCCACCCGCCGACGACGTGTTCCGATGCTGACACGGGCCGGCGCCCTCGCAGTGCCGGCGCCGCGGGCAACTTCGTGGCCCCCATCTCGGGCCTCAGCCCCAACGGCTTCAAAACCGTCATCGACATCGACGTCATCGGCACCTACAACACCATCAAGGCCACCATGCCGTACCTCATCGAGTCGGCCCGGCGCAACAGCGAGCCCGGCGACAGCGTCCTGACCGGCGGCCGCATCATCTACGTGTCGGCCAGCTTCCACTACACGGGCATGCCGCTGCAGGCGCACGTCTCGGCCGCCAAGGCGGCCATTGACTCGCTCATGGCCTCGGTCAGCCTCGAGTACGGGCCGTACGGCATCCGGTCCAACGTGATCGCGCCCGGCGCCATCGAGAAGACGGAGGGCATGCTGCGCCTGGCCAGCAGCAAGACGAGCGAGGGCGACAAGAAGGCGAGCGTGCCCATCGGCCGCTGGGGCACCACGCGCGACATCGCCGACGCCACCGTCTACCTCTTCTCCGACGCCGGCAGCTACGTCAACGGCGAGATCCTCGTCGTCGACGGCGGCGCCTGGCGCTTGCGCAGCGGCTACGCCGTCGGCCTCGAGGCCGGCATGACGTACCCCGACTTCCTGTTCAAGGGCGAGTTCTCCAAGCACCTGAAGAGCGGCCGCAAGGAGAAGGCCAAGCTGTGAGGAGGCGAGGGGCGTTGGCGACGACGCTGCCGCCCTGCCGCCTCCCGCCCGCAACACCTCATGCCCCGAGACGAGCCACAGCGGCCGGCTCGGCCACGGCATGGCGAGGACCACGCCGTGCCTTTGATGAATTCATGATGGAGGAGCCGGCCTGGATGGTAGATTCCATCTTGGCTACCTACGGAGGATACTGTTCACTTACCTACGCTGCATCACGATCTAGCCAGCCATATAGAACCACGAGGGTGATGAGTGCCTTTGCGCACCCCCGGCGGAGCATATACACTTTAATACAGCCAGCCTGCATTCGAAGGGAATTCCCTCGCGCGGTATGAAACACACTCTCTCTACTGCACCCCCCCCGATCGCCGGATTTTCTTGGGGGGCATAAGCACTACCCGAGACGCAGGGTAGCCAGCGGGCCCCAGAAGAAACCCGCACTCTCGTGGCGCCATGATCAGGGTAACGAATGCTACCGTGGGGCGGGCAACGGCCATACCAAGAGGGACGAGTGTTGTGATAGCAACGGTTGATACAACTACGGAACGATATATGCCCTTGCAGCCGGGATGCACACTGCACTGGGACCCGCGGAACTGCCAGTCCCGGTGGATCTGATGCCAACGGGGCGGATAGCAAAGTACGTGCGGATGCCTTTGTGCCCGTCCACGGCGCATCCTCCCTCCTCCCCCTCTCCCCCTTCTTTTTTTTTTTTTCCTTCAGGCCGCCTTGGCGTCCTTCTCACGGCCGGCGTAATGCTTGTCGAGGTCGGTGACGACCTGGCGGCCGGCGAAGTTGGTCATGATGTTGGCGCCCTTGGCGCGGAAGCGGTGGGCGTACCAGTGCGGCAGGGCGCGCAGCAGCGGTAGGGTGCAGCCGAAGAGGGGCGTGACGACCTGGCCGCTGCGGCCGGTGAAGATCTGGCGGGCGACGGCGTCGGCGACGGAGGCGGGCTCGAGCGCCGGCACGAGGAAGGGCGCGTCGTTGCGGTAGCCCGTGAAGAGGGCGGTGCGCGTGTAGCCCTGGTGGACGACGATGGTGCGCACGCGCGGCGCGCCGTACCGCGTCGGCAGCTCCGCCGTCAGGCCCTCGTGGAACGCCATCGCCGCCGCCTTGGAGGCGCCGTAGTCGACCATGTTGGGCACCGTCATCCACGCCGCGAAGCTCGCCACCGTCACCACCATGCCGTGGTCGCGCGCCACCATGGCGGGCAGGAACTCCTGCACCGTGTAGAAGTGCGCAAACAGGTTGACGTCGAAGGTGAACTTGAGGTCCCGCTCCGTCGTCTCCAGCACCGTCTTGCCGCGCGCGATGCCCGCGTTGTTGACCAGGATCGTCGGGTCGCCCACGTCGGCCCGCACGCGCCGCGCCACCTCCTTGACGTTGGCCGCCGCCGTCAGGTCGCACTGGTAGTAGTGGACGTTGGGGCCTGGGGGTGAGGGGGGGGGGAGAAATCGGGGCGTTAGTTTGGGAAGCGAAAAGAGGGGGGGGGGATGTGGCCAGGGGCAGGGGGAAACCCCCAATTCTACGTACCGCCCTCAAAGGTCATGGGCTGGATGTCCAGCACGACGACGCGGACGCCGCGCTCGGCGAGCAGGCGCACGAGGTGGCCGCCGATGCCGCCGGCGCCGCCGGTGACGACGGCGATCTCGTTGGGCCAGTCGTACGTGTCGCGCGTCCAGTTGTTGACGACGCCGTCGGAGATGCGGGCGCTCACCCACCGGGCCAGGCCGAGGTAGAGCAGCGTCTTGAGGCGCGAGAAGGCGACCGAGTGCAGGATCGAGAGGTCCTCGCCCTTCTTGGTGAAGCGCGCCAGCAGGACGACGGGCAGCAGCAGCACCGGGTTGAGCACCGTCTTGGAGAGCAGCCGCAGGATCGGGTCCGCCACGAGGCCCTCGCGCGGCAGCCAGCCGTTGTGCATCGGCATCGTGGGCGAGCAGTAAGGAGGGGCGCGCGGAAGAGAAAGAGGGAGTGCGTGCGAGGCTGTAGCCGTCGGACACGAGCCTCTACGGAAAGAGGCGTGTCGTGTTGGTTGCAGTGAGCAAAGCCAGCGCCGTTGCGACGTCCCCCCGGGGGGGGTCTGCGCCGACATATAAAAAAAAAGACGGCTCGCGCTCGCCCCCCCGGCCGCGCCAGCGTGTCGGTCCACGGTGTCGTGTGTGCCCCTGCCAACCGCCAGGCTGGGCTACTTCCCCCTCCCCTTGGATCGCTGCCGAGGCATACGATAGCTGCAGGGCCGTGAGCAAATAGCGCGCATGCGCGCCCCTGGGGGGAAGTGCGGGGATCGGGGAACCAAGCGGGGGGGACTTAATGTGGTGTGCGATCCCGTTGCCGTTTTGGGCCTCTGGGCATTCCCACTTTACCTAATCCCCCCAGACGCCCCCTCACGGACTCGGCTCTCCAGCCTTCCCAGACTGCCGGTCTTTGCATGTGCTGCCCTGATCCGTCCTCACGGCCATGCCGGTTCGTCGGCATCGGGGCCCAGGCGCGCCTTCCTGCATTCTATAACAGGCTCTGGAAAGACCGGCTCGTTGAGGAGCAAGGCCCAGTACGATGGTCGCACCTGCCTACACCCCTTCCGTCCCTTTTTCTCTCCCTCATGGCAGCTTTGTCCAAGTGGGAGACGGCCTGTTACTTGGCTGTAAGTGTTTGTCTTCTCCGCTGACTACAGCTGCCGTCGCCTCCAACAAGCCCTGGCGCAGGCTCGCACCGACTCCCCGTTATCCTCTGCCCATGGACATGTCCTCGACCAACAGGTTTCATCCCATAGTCTGTCTCGAGCTCCGACCTCGGCTTCTTTGCGCGCATTGCAAACGCGGCCAAGGAACAACGCCAAGAGAAGACAACCCCAATGCGCCACCCCTTTTCAAATTCTCGGTGCAGACAGGCACGACTTCTACCCGTGTCGCGTTGCCCAAGGACATGAGGAAGCCTCGGGAGGCATGCCCAGCCCCAGGGCGATGAAGATTCCAATGGGGATCCACGCCGCATCGGAACTCGTGTCCCCGAGGAGAGCGCAGCGCCCGGTCGAGACGGTCAGGATTGCCAGTCCCACAAAGTGCGCCAGCCGGTACCGGCCCCAATGGGGCAGACGCGCGAGAGTAGCTGCCATAGTGGAAGGAGGACAAGCAGGGCGAGGCCTATGGCCAAAAGGGAGACGATCTCGGGGCTGCCCCATAGGTGCCCGAGCCCGAGGTAGGCGAGAGCTGCCTGGATGCGCGTCGTCGAGGCCACGATGACAGCGTTGCCCACCCTGTCGATCGGGCGCCGCTGCTCTCCAGTCCCGAGACGGGGCGCGCGCGAAACGCGGCGGAAGAGAAACAGCACGGCCAAGGCCGGGCGGCGGGTACAGATAAGTATCTGCTGCCAAGTGTTGTGGCCGGCCCAGCCACCGCCGATCAGAGGGCCCAGCGACGACATGATCGTCACGAGGGCCAAGAGGAGGCCGAACCCCCCCCCCCCCCCTCCCATGGAACTTCGGAGGAGAAAAGCAGACGGACACGACACAAGACCCGGTACACTGATGGCATAGCCTGCTGTCACGAGCGCCCTGCCCTAAGAGGGGAGATCAAGGCCGCCGGCGCTTTGCGACCAGGGGGAGCCATGCAGCAAGCACCGTTGCGTCCCATAGCTTTGCGGCGTCTCCCGTCCGAACCAGCGAGCTTTGGAAAGCGTCGGCGTGTCTGGGCAGCCCGTACTATCGTAGGAGAATGAGAGGGCAAGGCTCCATCTTGGCTCAAGCCTGACCTTGGAGGGCCTGGCCATACCTATGCTCCAGCAACCACCAGCGGTTTTATCCGGCGCCTTATTAAACTTCTGGGCGCAGGACCCTGCAGCAGCTAGTAAGCACTGCATGGAATCGAAGATTTAAGCTTACTTTACAGAGTACCGGGCTCTCTGCAGAGCCGACTATGAGCCATGGCGATCACGTGACCCTATTGTCATGGTCTGCGGGGACAAGTCGGAGAAGACGATGACCATATCGAGGATAGACACGAGACATGCGCACGGCGAACCATGGGTTGTTTGCCGCACTCATCACGCAAGCTGAAAACACCTTTAGTCAGTAGCGCCGCAAACGCAGGACCATCGCCACAAAGCAGTAAAATTGTTCCCAACTAGATTTTTCTCAAGCGGCTGCTGGTACGCTTAGTTCATCCACTGGTGTCCATCTGGATGGGGGGGGGGGGGGGGGGGGGGGGTATATACGAATCGCCCAACCCGATCTCGAAGCTGTCCGTCATCTTCCAGCTTTGATCCTTCAAGGCGGCTGTCTGCCAGAATTGTTCATACCAGGCTTAGCTTCCGCCTTTGCCTGTGCATATAAGCCACGTTACAGCACCCTCATGCAGCCATGCTGATATAAGACGTTCAAAATAATGACCCCCCGCCCCAAAAAGAATTCCCTCGGAAAGAAACGGCAAAAGTTTGTGGAGAAGCTGGGAATCGAACCCAGAACCTTTTCCATGCTGAAGCATGCTAAGGAAACGTCATACCACTAGACCACATCCCCTGTTGTCGTTGTTGTTGAAAAGCCGGCGGCTTATTCATCATTTCAAATAAAACGACCCAGCAGAGGGAAGCGGCACAGGTAAACCATCATACCTTCTTGCACGAGCGGCGGCATCCCGACACCGTGCCTACCAGACGCACCAAGCCACAGCAGCTCTACGCATGTGGGGGGAAACGTGGCATGCGAACTTGCCGCTGACCAGACACCCCCCAGGCTTTCCTGGAGGCCGGCGATGCGCGGATCAGCTTCATGGCAGGCGAGGACGATAAAGGACCCGCTCTATGCTGCATGAACCATGGCCTGTCGTCGGCTTACGGACGGCAAATCGTGGCCCGGCCTGACGCAGAACGGCAAAGGGGGGGGGGGGGGGCAGATAGTCCCAGGAAGCAAGGCCGGAATGCAACGCCTTGCGCCGACCGCGCCCTTCTGTGTGCCGTTCTCGGGCTATACTTGTAACCATGGCGCCCGTGCGAGGCAGCAGCAGGATGCCGCTACTGTCTCGCAGGATCCGGCAACGGCCGAGGCTCACGGGGTCGGGAATGCCGGTCAAGGCGGCGCATAGGTCCTTTCAGGGCGACATGTGCGGTTTGACAAGCAGAGCGGCAAGGGGTTTGGGAACGCAACGGGTCCAGCCGCGGAACAAGCACTCCCACGCCACCGACAGCGCCACCGCTGAGTTTGGCGATACGGAGTCCAGGCTTCTCCCTGAGGAGAGAACGCCATGCTCAACGCACCGGAGCTGTAGGCAGAAGGGACAAGGTACACAAAAGCCCCGCCGCCTGCAGGCCACGCGCAAGGAGAGGCACCAGGAGCGTGTCTCGCCGACGTTCTACACGGGCTAGGCAAGCCGCGTGGCCGCGCGCCAGCCTTGGCTGTTGGCGCCCTTCTTTCGGACCGCGCGGCCGGCCTGGGCCGTGTTCAGGCCCAAACCCCGGTTTCCACCCATCGGGCGTGTCTCGACCGGGCCAGCCTCCTCTCCTCGTCCGCCTCCCTCGCCAGCCCGTCTTCGACCGCGGACAGCTCGTCCGGGCGCAGGAGACTGCGCCACTGGAACCAGAAATAGGAAGAGGGCTTGACGAAGCCATCTCGGCCGACCCCCCGGGTGCGGGGCAGCGGCGCTTCCGCCAGTCCCAGCGACGCCAACCGGGACCGCTCCCATAGGGCCAGCCCCAGCCGGCGGAAGATGCGGCCCGGAGTGCCCCGGATTGGGGACTGACGGGAAAGGAGGACGCTTGCCAAGTTCAAGTCAATGGCTGGCCGGGCCTGGAGGCCGCGCGGTAAATAGCAGTTTGGAGGGCCGAATGTCCGCGGACCGTTTGCGTCATCTGCTTCGGGTACCGCGTCCGAGATTCGGAGGGGCATGGGGTCGGCGATGGCGGGAAGACCCGGGCCGGACAGGCGACCTGCCTGGTCCTGCAGGTATTCGGCCACGGTGAGGAGTTCCTGGTACTGTGCCTCGAGCTGGCTTGTCTGGCCGAAGAAGTCTTCCAGCGTCATGGCGGCCAGCTGGCGCACGTCGCCGTCGGACCAGGCCCCCAGGCGGCCCGCCCTGGCGGCCGACTGGAGATCCAAGAACAGCTGGAGCCGCCAGAAGGCCCGGACGACGACCTGCTCCTCCACCCAGGACGCCGGGCCCATGGCGGGGGTCGCGTATGGGACGCCTTCGCATCGGCGCTGCCACGCCGGCACCAGGACGCCGTCGCGGCCGCGGCCGTGCGCGTAGCTGAAGCCGGGATCCGCGGGGCGGCGGAGGCGCGGCTGGGCCCCGCGCAGCTGCTGCAGGTGGTGCGCCAGGCAGGCCCAGGACCAGTCGCGCACGCGCTTCGCCGTGACCAGCACGCTGTAGGGCAGCTCGGGAGGGGCCGGCGGCACGCAGGGCTCCTCCGGCGGCGCTTTCGCCGCCATGGTGCGCCGCAGGAAGCGCTGGGAAAAGTCGGCCAGCGTCCAGGCCGGCAGCGCCGAGGCCCGCGCCAGGACGACGAGGTGGATCAGGTCCCGGACCTGCGGCACCGTGGCCGAGGGGTCCGACGCGATGGCGCGCAGGAGCTCGCCGCCGTAGCGGCCCAGGAGCCGGAACACGGCGGGCGCCGCCGATGCGAGGGCATGCAGAGAGGCGAGATCAGGCAGACGCCGGGCGATGTTCAGGAGGAGCTCCGGGGGGCACCTCTCGAAAGCGGAGGGCGGAGGGGATGCCATCGTGTGTCGCGGCCCTCCGACAACGCGGGACGGGGAGAACGACACGGAGAAGACTCGGCGGTGGTGGTGAAGTGAGCGCAATGGCGGCGCTTCATCTCTGGGCTGACGCTTTGCTTCACCGGAAGGATTGTCCGTCTTACGTGTTGGAACGTCAGCGACAGGGTGGGGTGGGGGGGGTATCTCGCCGCAAAACAAATATCTTTATCCGCACTTTCTTGGCGGCCGTTTGTTACGAGGCGCTAATGCAAAACCACGGCTGGCACCGGATGATCCCCTTGGAACAGTCCAGGTCATGTTACCTTTTGCCGACTTGGGGAGGGGGGGGGGAGGAGGGCTGCAGGATTCTGCTGCCCTATTCAAGACACGCATTCCAGTGCAAACCCCGGGGTGTCTCCAACGGACCATGGGGATGTGGTGTCTCTCGATACCGAGTTCGCCGCGGTTTGGGACCCACGAGCCCTGTCTCTCCCATCCCAACGCGAGGCCGTCTCTCCTCCTGGGCTTCTTCCGCGTCAAACCTCCTTCCGGGATCGCGGAGTTTGCTATAATTCAACTCCGGGGGCACGGGCAAAGTCGTGGCTGGCTCGACCTCCCGCACGAAGCCCCGGCACGCCCGCCTGATCGCCGGAAGCTTGGAGGTGGCGACAGACCACGAAATCAGCAACATGGCGGACGGTGACCCGTCTGGTGCTATCGATGACGGGCTGGCGAACAACGTGGGGACTCCCATCCACTCCTCAAGCGGTATTGATCCGGTGGAGGAGACACTCCAGGTCCCGGTGGGAGGTGCAGAGAGTCGTGGCCGTCGACGGGGACGACGGGGTCCGCCGTGAAGCCGATGCCGAGACCGGCCCGGCGCAGGTCGCGCGCCTGCGTCGCCATCACTATAGGTGCTATGGCGGTCGTGGGTTCCGGTGTCGGACCGCACGGTACGGGTACGGCAGTCCCGGGTTGCCGCTGTTATTACCGAGGTTCCTCAATATGGCCACCCGGGCCGAGGATTCTTCCCTCCGAATATAGCCGACCGACGGGGATGGCGCCATGGCCTCTTTCGGTTCCCATGGCAGGAGGCAAGAGAAGGCCAAGAGGGGAATGGCAGGTTGGCGTGAGGGGACAGCCCAATGACATGTATGGGGGGCAGGGGAAGAGCGCGTCGAGCAAGGGGATGGGGGCTCTTTATTAACGCACAGCGTCGCCTCGGCCTCGACCAAGAGAGCCAAGGGACTCGACGCCTGCTTCATTGGACAATGCCGGCAAGCCTGCCTTGTTCTCCTCGGCAGGCCTCGTCTTTGTCGAGTGCAGACCGCCGGGCGAGGTCTCGTGGGTTGCGCAGGGCTGACGCTTCCAGGACAGCTCTACCCCTGTTGCTGAATACCTATTCGCCAGCTTCTTTTGCGCAACGAGGGCGACGACCCGCTGCCGTATGTTCTTTGGGTCCGGCTGTGCCTTGCTGCCTGTCATCTTATCGTTTAAACAGTCCTTCACGGGACCTCTGGGTACGTCCATATCCATTTGCCCCAAGCCAGGCCATGCTATATGCTACAGGACCACGGTTCTCGTCATCATTCCTCGTCCCTACGTCGCTCCTGATGGCCATGACGGTTGCTTCGGGGGTATCAAGAATCCGATAGCAACATACGCGTTAATAAGAATAGATCAAATCCCAACCAGACCAGACGGTGGGCCGCCCGAGCCTCTACAAGAGCCTGCGGAAAGCCAACGTCGGCTTCCTTAGGCCATGTAGCGGTAAGCCGGCCGGCCGTCCGAGCCCTCAGAACGCTCCAGGTACTCTCTTCCAATCAAGTCCTCAATGCGGGACTTGATGAGAGCGACTTCTGGTTTGAACTGGCTGGTGAGCTGCTGGATGACTTCGGTCACGAGTTGGGAGTGTGTAAGCTCCTTCCGTTGCCTGCGAAGAAACACGTTAGCCACAGTCGGAAGGGGGGATGTCGGTATTCGGGAATGCTCACTTCATGATGCGGACAATGGCGGCATCGACGACGTACTTCCTGGTGTCGGCGTTTTTGTCGTTGGTTTCCTTGCGCTCCTCTTCATTCTCCACCTTGCTCGTAGCATTGACCGTGCCCATCTTGATTTTGAACGTCTTGCTCGTGAATTCACGGTTGAAGGTGAAGCGGTCGCCCGCTTTCACGATCACCTTGGTCGCTGGCTCCTTGAGGAGGACTTTGGTCGTCTTGACCACCGAGAGGGACGTAAGGGCATTGATGAGGTCCGTCTGGGGGATATTGGTTCGCCCCTCAATGTCCTCCAAGGACAGCCATTCGCCCTCGGGCAGGTCATTGAAAAGCAAGAGGATGATCATGCCGTAGGTCGACACAGTCAGCTCGTAGCGACGATCCTTGCTCAGCGGGCCACTGCTTTTCCCGGGAATCTTGGGAAAGAGGCACTTGATGTCGGCAGAGCCCGCGGTGGCAGCCCACGTGAGCTTCCGGCCGGTGCGGTCCTTGGAATAGAATTTGAAAAAGCTCTCCTGCAGATTTCGGATCTCGGGAGGGTAATTGAGACCGGCCTGGTCGTGCTCCATAAACGTGTTGCGGCCCGAGATCTCCTTGGGCCAGTTGTTCCCTCCCAGCACATTGATGGACAGATCGACCTGCCTCTCATTGGCTTCGCCGAGGCCCCGAACATGTTTAGCATACGCCTCGGTCATCTCCTTGGACATCCGGATGTCCTTGAACATGCCCTCAAACTTGTGGGTGAAATTGTTGCCGAGCTCACGCTTCATGCGGGAGATCATCTCCGTCTCGATCTCGTGGCTCTCGGATTTCTGGTGGAGCAGGCGTTTGGCCAGGTGCTTCTGGTAGTAGACTTCGAACTTGTCCTTCTCGCTGACGTAGCGCAGAAGAGTGATGGCCTGTTCCAGAACACGCTCCACTTCGGCGTCGGACTTGTCTTTGATGCCCGACTTCAGATTGTGGTCGATGAAGAGCGAAAGATACTCGGAGCTGCGGTCGAACAAGTTGATAAATTCCGAAAAGCTCTTGTTTAGGGCCGTCTGGATCACGAGGTCGTCGGCGAAACAGGAGAATAGGAGCCGGTCGAACCGCTCCTTGAGGTTCAATACATCGGCGACCCATTTGATGGCCGCGGCCGTTTGCTGGGCGGCCGCATTGAGGGCCTTGGGCTTCGCTTTGTCGCCGCCTTGGGCCACGGGCTCCTCGGTGGGCTTGGGGGTGGAAAAATCGGTACTCTTTAGCACCTTCTCGATCTCCAAGCCCAGCTCCATGACGCGGTTGTAGAGCGCCTTGATAAGTGCCGATTTTTGGGTATCGACCCGGGCGACCAGTTGGTAGAGGATGCGGAGGTCGTCGACCCTGTCGTTGTCGATCATGGCCCTTACACCACTGCCGTCGAGATTCAAGAATTCCTGCAGGTTCTTCTTGATCAGCTCGTCTTCGACCACCCGGAGAATGCCCGGGAGACTCGTGGGCGATATGGTCGTGGTGCAGCGAGCCGTCTCCTCCTCGAGGCGACGCTGGGTATGGCGCAACCAAGCGGCCGCGTCGCCATTGGCCAACAGCCTGTCGCACTCGCCCTGGTAAAAGGCTCGACTCGACGCCAAAAAGGCCGGCTCGAATATCTCGAGGTAAAGCTTCTCGTTTTCGTTCTCCTCGTCGGTCCGGTGCAGCGACTCGAGCATGTTGGTGCAGCTGTGCAGCAAGGCTTTGTCTATGGCGTCGCCCTCTCGCTCCATGTTGATCTGGTCGAGTATGGTGGCGTTGAAGATGTTGTATACGCGGCAGTCGGTGTCCCGGGCAGCGAGGCTGGCCCAGAGGATATGGTCGCGAAATAGGCCGATGGTGACGGCGAAAATGGTAGGCCGGCTCTGGCCCTGCGAGTAGCCACGGTCCAGGTACATGAGGATGTCGGCAATCATGTTCATGGCCGTGTTGTGCTCCTCCCAAGCGTCGCGGATGGCCTTCAGGAACTTCTCGCCCATGGCCCGGCGCTCGACGACGCTGGACCCCGGCACATCACTAAGCGTCATGTTGATGAGGTTCTTGGTGACGAGTTTGAAGATGGGAGGGCTGACCTCGAGGGTGAACCAATTCTCCTCGAACTGCTTGACATTGTCGTAGAGTCGGTCGCCCGCCTTCTTGAGGACAATCTTGTACGAGTGGCGGTAGAGTTGCTCGAAGGCCAGTCCGCTTGCGTTCTTGAGGTGGATGTCGCGAAGGGCGGATTCGAGTTTCTCCCAGTTGTATTGGAATTCGTCGGCGTTGCCGGGCGCGACCATGGGCTGCCGGGATCCCGAGTTAGCTGGCTCGTTCCGGTTATGCATAACGATACTAGGCAGGGCCAACGGACGAAGGGATGGATACGGAGCTGGCGATGGAGGTTCGCGCCGCTCACCAAGCGACGCAACCCCGCCGAAGGCATGCAGGAACGAGGGATGAGAGCGTCCTCGCGGGTTTCGATGGCAGAAGGGGATCACAAGTGCTGGTTCGGGACAAGCGAGAAGGCACGGCTTACCCGTCGGGGAGGGCGAATACGCCCGCCGCGCATGGCGGAGCCTCCTCTGCCGGTGATCATCGTGGATTCTGGTCTCTAGAGACCCGACATGGGAGCGGCGGATGGGTGTTGGGCGGAGAGTGGGCAGACGGTCGGGGTGAGGTGCCTCTATTCACACCAGATGGGGCGCATCGTTGGGAAGTGTGTGAATGGGGGGGGGGGGAGGGGGGGGAGGAGAGAGAGAGGGTATTGGAGTGGATGGCCCGGGGTGGCCAGACGGCAAGCAGCGCAGTCTTCAGAGCGGGCGGCAGGGACGGAAGAACGCCGCGGAGAAACCCAGAAAAGCCGGGGGGCGGCGGCAATGGCGTGAGCCCGAAGACGATGCGATGGGAGGTCTATACAGTCCAAGGAATTGCGTTGCTTATTCCAGTGAGTGGGTTGACTGACAAGACGGCATCATCCAGCCATCCATTCATCCACAAATGTGGCCGCCTGGTGGATTGGCCTTTGGAGGCCCCAGGTAGAGCTGGTGATTGGCTGAAGCTCACTCTGACTAATCTGAGCGACCAGGGTTGCTGCCCCTCGTTCAGCCTTAGATATGCTGATAAGTTCCGAGGAAGGATATCTTTCTACCACGTGCCTGTCTCCGGGGCCGAGGAGAACACCGATGGAGGCCATGCTGGAAGGAAAGCCTTAAGTTTCCGTGTTTCAATCCTCATGATAAGCACGTACCGAGGCAACTGTTACCTACTTGAGCCAAGGTACCTGGACAATTCTGGCTCCAAAGAGCTGAGGTCCAAAAGCCGCCGGTTGGTTTGTACAACCACCATCGATATACCTGCATCTGTGCTCAACCTGTTACGTGTCTGCTCCATACGTACAGACGAGCCCTCCAGGTCGGCAGTCAGCCATAAGGCAAGAGAAGTGGTGGGCAGCAAATGGTCACCCAGCAAAACCGTCGAGAGGCAGTGGCAGTTACTCGCACGCCGGAGCTGACGGAAAGGCTGCAAGAACACGGCTCTTCATTGTCCAGTACTTAGATTGACTACCATTCAATACCACCGAAAGGCCCGGTTCGAAAAACACAAACGCCAAAGCTGCCTTTTCTTTTTCGTAAACCCCGCCCCGTAGATGCAAAATCGGCATGCCCGTCGTTAAGAGTAGTACACCGCCCCTCGGGGCTTTAGTTCTTGAGGATCTTGATCAGCTCGGCCGCAATGGCGTCACCCGTCTCCTGGGTGCCGGCTGCGCCGCCCAGGTCCTTGGTCCGAACGCCGCCGTCGACCACGTTCCTGACGGCCTGCTCAATGGCCGCGGCCTCCTTGGGCAAGCCCAGCGAGTAGCGGCACATCATGGCCACCGAGAGGATGGTGCCGATGGGGTTGACGATGCCCTTGCCCGAGATGTCGGGCGCCGAGCCTGCATTGCACCGGGTCAGCACGGGGAGGAGAGGGGGTTTCCTCCCCCGCCGGGAGAGGCATGGGAGGGTTGGGGAGGGGGGCGTCACATACCGTGAATGGGCTCGTAGATGCCGTTGCAGCGGCTCTTGCCGTCAGGCACGCCGCTCAGGCTGGCGCTGGGCGACAGGCCGATGCTGCCGGGGATGGCGCTAGCCTCGTCACTGATAATGTCACCAAAGAGGTTGCTCGTGACAACGATGCCGTTGAGGGAGCGCGGGTTCTTGACCATCAGCAGGGCGGCGCTATCGATCAGCTGGTGGGTCAGCTTCAACTGGGGGAACTCCTTCTCCATGACCTCGGTGACGACCTTGCGCCAGAGGCGACTGGTGGCCATGACGTTGGCCTTGTCGAGGGACCAGACGGGGGCCGGGGGGTCCTGGGCCAGGGCCAGGTGGGCGGCCAGGCGGGTGATGCGCTCGACCTCGGCGCGCGAGTAGGGTTCCGTGTCGAGGGCGTGGCCGTCACCCGTGTCCTCCTTGCGGTCCCCAAAGTAGATGCCGCCCGTCAGCTCGCGCACGATGGTGAAGTTGGTGCCGCGGCAGATGTCGGCCTTGAGCGGCGAGTAGTCGACAAGCGAATCCGAGGCGAAGCTGCAGGGGCGCAAGTTGCCGTATGTACCCATCTCCTTGCGCAGGCGCAGCAGGCCCTGCTCGGGTCGCACAGCGCCCGTCCCCCATTTCGGGCCGCCAATGGCGCCCAGCAGCACGGCGTCGGCGTTCTTGGCAGCCGCGAGGGCCTCGTCGGTCAAGGGGTTGCCATGGGCGTCGATGGAACACTGCGCGTTCCTGGGTCAGCCGTAGCTCCTCCCACCAGGGCTCCCGATTCATGCCGTCCTCTCGGCTTTCCTCTCGCGGGGGGGGCTGCGTGACTTACACCGCCCAGGAGGTGCTCCTGCAGGTTGAATTTGCCAGCCGACTCGCTATGGCTCTCGAGCGTCTTGAAGATCTGGTACACACGGGGGTGTCAGCTGGTCCCATGTCGGCGACGGGCCCTCAGCCCGGCGGGGTGCTTCTCCATCTACCTTGACGGCCTCGGCCACGACCTGGCAAGCGTGTTAGTGGCGACAGTCCTAGGGTCCTCCGGGGGGGGGGGGGGGGGGGGGCGTGAAGCGCTGCGGCTGCGGCTTACCTCGGGACCGCAGTGGTCTCCGGCAAAGACGACAATGTTGTGGGAGGCCATGGTTTCCGGCGATGGATTTGACAAGAATGAAGATGGGGAGGAGACTGGGAGAGGGGGACGCACGGGAAGCACCGAGTCGTGTAGCATGGAAGTAATGCCCCCGAGTTTCGGAGCACAGAATTATGCCCCGCGGTCCCAGCTCAGTACCCCACCGCCCGAATATCGGCGGGGGAACTGGCGGCAGGGGAAGCTCCAGGGGCGCCATGTATGGAACAGCACCCATACTCTGCGGGTCGAATGCGAAAATCCAGGGATGCCATTCAGGACAGGCGACGCGTTACCGGCCGATCCGGCGCCCATTCGGTGGAGAGAGCCGAGAAATGTGCAGCTAGTGCGTGCTTCTCGCCGACCACAGAAGCACATGGAGTGCCGGTACGCGTGCACACATGCGATCGTGGGCCTGGGCGACGAGCCACCAAGTGTGGACCGTACTTTCTTTGGTACCTCATGCAAGTACTAACACCAAGTCCAAGTCCGTAGGAGTATTCATACAACCCACCCATTCGTTCCTGGTCGTCTCCCCATGTGCGTCTATTAGGCTCGGCTCCCCCCCATGCATGTCAGCTGGCAAGTACCGATGCCCATGGCTCCTCGGTGGCGCCGGCAGACTTCACGTCTTCCACGGATCTCGCCCCGCAGAGCAACCCTACAACCGTGGCGTCAAGGATGCAGAGCTGCCAGGTACCCTGTCAACTATATCCAACGTTTCTCATTGCTATGTACCGGGTCATGATTATCGGTTAGCATTAGGGTCGGGTATCATATATACACTCCATACACCCCAGCCGCCCGCCCTTGTTTCTTCTCGTTTCCTGGGGCCCGTATGTCTATTCATGGGCGCCCCTGTTTGATTCGTAAGGCACTCATTTCTCTTCGTGTCCAGTCGTTAGCGCGTTGGCCCTCCGCCCGTTCTGTCTCACCGGAAGGACCGGAAAGACTGGTGAGCCAGCGGCGGGGTGAGCGTAGCCCGCGTCGGTGCCGCCGGAGGAAGCCGGGGGCCTCGTCCGCCGCGGGTCGGCGTATCGGCACAGAACGCACAAATGTAGACGCTCGGCATGGTCCGAGGTCCAATGTTGATGCAGGTGCCGTGCAGCCACATCTCGCACGATTCGCTGCCAGTGCCGTCAGTACAAAAGCAGGACGCGCCTCTCGGTCCGCAGATCGTCCGGCGGAACACGGACAACACACGGCATGGAAAATAAAAACCTACCACTCCACCATGAAATCGTCGCCATCAGGCTGGCATTCCGTCTGCTTGCAGATGCACCGAACCATGTGATCCTGGCTCGGCGCCGGGGTCGGGAGACTAGCCTCACCCGCCGAGAGGCGAGAGACGGATGAAGACGCGCTCTGCGGCCGGGCCTTGTTGGTCACCACCCGCGGGTTCGGCTTGATCGCCGGTCGCTTTTGTCGGTCCTCGACTACCTTTCTCAGCTCGCTAGCAGCATCGCCGTATTTGCTCCGAGGCTCGTTCATGACCGTCTCCGCCTCGCTTCCCGCGTCGTCTTCGTCATCCAGCGCGCCTTGCGCGGCTCCACGACTATACATCCCTAGGCTACTCGTGCCCGCCTCGCGGGTATACTGGCTCAGCTGGAACAGGTGGGACGACATTGGCCGGAACGGGTCCGGCAGCGCAAACGTCGTGTTCCTGCTGGGTATCACGATGGGCTCGTCGTCGGAAGAGGACTCGTCATCATCCGATGAGCCGGCGTTCCTTTCTCCGTACCGGACGTCCTTGCCGTGACGTATGGCTCGGGGCGTGGTTTCTTCACTGTTGTCAACAAGCACCGTCGTGGTTTCGGCACGGGCACAACCTCTCGAATCAATAGTAAACTTCACCGAGGTCCGCGTTTTCGGGCCGTGGTCTTCGGGGATCGACGTCAAGCTGGAGAGCCGATGGTGTCGTTTTGATGGAGACGACCGCCCGCTGGACCGCGAGCCTTGAGACACAGCACGACCGTTCTGCTGCGCGCCAGGTTGGGCGGCCGGAGCTAGCGGAGGCAGCGCGGAAGCGCGGCTCAACTTTCTACGGCCGCGGTTCTCGCTGAAGCTACGTGCCAAGCCAGGCCGGCTCGCCGACTTGACCGACGAGCTTGCTGCCACATCCAGTCTTCTACTAGGCATAGTTTCCTTGGTGCTCGCCGAGCGCCGCAAATCGCGGGGCAGCCTCGCCGGGGACTGCAGGGGTGCGGGCTGCAGCAGCGGTGGCATCGACGCCGCCGGACCCAAGAGATCAAGCGCCGCCGACTCCATGCCCGAAGAGGGCGGTCGGGAGAACAGCAGCCCCGGGTCAACACCACCGCCGTGGCTCGACATGCCGAAGGGGGCACCGTCCGACGTCGTGTACGAAGGTCCCAACATTCCCATGTCCTGGTTGTCGTTTTCCTGACTTTGCGCGGGCGGCTTTGGGGCCAGGACCCTTTCCCTTTTGGGAGGTGGTTTAGTTGCCTGGTTAAAAGGTGGAGCCACTCCGCTTTCTTGCTGGAACATGTCGTTGCACCTCGGCCACTCTAACGAGCCCATGGGCGTGGCGGCATGATGGTTCAGAGACGGGAACATGGCTCCGGAGGCGGCAAAATCCAGGTCCATGCCGCCCATGCTCGGGTCGGGGTCCCAGAAGACCTGCGAGTCGGCGAAGATGGCGGCCGAGGCCGGGACTGTCAAGGGAAACCCGAACATGTCAGTAGGCGACGCCACGAAGCCGGCCGTGTGGTTCGGCTGCTGCGGCGTGCCGGCATGGAACTCGGGTCTGTAGTTCTGGTCATTGTGCATCGTGTCCGCCGGCACTCTGGGGGCGAGTCTCCTCTCTCCCTTGCGTCGCGACGGTGGGGGCGTGGCCGTTTGGGTCTGGGTCCGCGTCTGCGTTGGTTCAGATGGCACGGAGCCGCTGGGCCGCACTCTCTTCGCCAAAGGCTCCTGGCTGCCGCGAGCCGTGCCTCCGGTTATGCTGTGGCCGGGCGAAGAGGGGAGCCTCCGCGAGGGGTCAACTGGCGGCAGAGGAAGGTTGGGGTTCGGCGATAGATGGTGGACATGGGACGCAATCTCGGTGGCAATACTCCCGGCTGACAGTGGTCGCTTGTGGCCAGACGTAGCCTGCTGGAACGGCGTGCAGATGGAGAAGTCGACAAACGGACCCTGGGGAGCACTCAAGTTGCCCGGCGTCGCATTGAAGACGGAGTATTCTTCGGCGAACCGAGGCGTCCAGCCGGAAGAGCTTTCGAAAGACCCCGAGCTGGTCTCGGGCGTTTCAAAATCCGGACTCGCGAGAACAAGAGGGGTGGGCGTGTGTTTCGGGCTGAGGAGAGCTGTCGATTGAGCGTTGGGACCCCCAAAGCTGCAGGCAGACACAAGAAAGCGTTAGCAACCACTAACCCGGAGGTACATGATATTTATTAGGCAGTAGGCAGGCAGGATGTAGGCAGGGCAATCTGTAGGTAAGCACTCTAGGGATTAAGGAACCCCCGCGGTGCCGAGGGCGACTTACCTGCTTACCTCGTCTCCACCCATGTCCAAAGCTGGTGGATGTACCCAAGGTTCGTTCGTTCACGCCGGCTACACAATTGCTCGTGGGGGACCAGAGAACCCGGGGCAGCGACGAGAGCCCGACCCTCGCTTTTTGGAACAGGAAAAAACCGGTTGGGTGGCCAGCAGCCCCTCCCCGAGGAGGATGGGTTATATCCAGACGGCCGCCGCCGTCCAAGTGGGCGGCGGAGGTTGGGCGCCGTGAAAGGAGGGCGGCACGAGGCGCTACCCGTTGTCTTGTGCCCGTCGTGAATTTGCGAACAAGTCGTACCCGGTGTCTCGTAGAAAGACCAAACAACCGCGCACACAAGGGACCAGCTGTCGGGTAGGGTTACTGGCGGTGGCAAGCTGGCAGGCACCCTGAAGGCCCAAGCATGGGCAAATCGTCAATGGCGGATCGATGCTGACGCGCGCAACCTAAACACTGAGGGCAGGGAGCAAGCCGATCGTAGGCCAGTAGCTAAACCGCCTGCCGAGCCGCACTGGGTAGTTGGATTCGACGGGTCGTTGAGGTCCTCGAGAGAGTTCGTTCCATCCGCTGCTTAAAACAAGACAGGACCGGCAACCCACTCGCCGTTCCCAATGCAAGACGGTTGCGTGCAACTCTCTACTGGTTTCCTCGGCGACAGTCTGTGCCGTGGCCCAGTCTTGGACTTTCGGGTAGCAGGGCGGATCTGCTGCAGGGATAGGCGCCCTGGGCGGCGAGACAGAACGTTAACTGAGCACCAAACGCGATGCACCCGACATCAGTCGGTTGTGAGCCTCTCTGACGGTCTCAAGGCGGGAGCGGGAGACCAAAGTTCGTGTGACAGGAACGCAGACAGCACGCGATATAGGGCTGGGAGCGCTCCCAGCCGAAAGTCTACTTGCGCTGGGCAAAGGCTCGTGTAAGTATGCCTTTGCGATTGAACACTCAGTACAGCGTACAAGAAGCAAAGGAAAAATGGGCGCACGTAGGAAGCCAGGCATTCATGCAACAAAGGCGATGGCCAATCGACGGGTATAGGTTGCGGCCCATGCAAAGGGCGGCAGAGTCTTGGATGTATGTACCTACCAACTCAATTACATCCCACCCTCTGCTGGTATACTACACGTTACACACACTGGCACGCAGGGGGCAGCGATCACTGGGCTAGGCACCGGCGAGCTGTACAGTCCCCGAGCCGTCATGGCTGCTGGGAGCCGAGAATCACGTTCCGGGGGCCCACCCCCTCCGTCCTTCTGAAGCAAAAGCAAGCAGCTCGGGGCAGTGTTCGATCTCCCGTCTCGGTACCTTGGCCGTCCCTGGGCAAAGGGTCGTCATCACGTCTGACAGGTACGCAGACCGCGCGGAGGTGTATGATGGGGACTTGCTACGTCTGGGCTTGGATAGCATCCACTTCTCTCAGCACCCCCGGTACATAAACTGCCCAAGGAAGGGCAAGATTGGCCGGCTGGTTGGCCATGTCCCTCTCTGCTTACACAGGCCGGGCGGCTTTGGCAGAGCTGACAGAAGGGGGGAGCCGGTTAGCCATTGGACTCTGGACTCCGTCGCACTGCATGGCCAGACGCAGGCCGCAAATTACATGGCTGGCGCCGCCGGACAGTGGCTCGTCACCTTTCTTCTGGTGACATAATGACTGCAAGTGTCTGCGTCCTCCGGGGCTTCCTACCATCGGCGCGGTACGGGAGGAATGACCCTGTGTCGTTGATGCAGGCTAGCCTCTGGACGGCGATGTTGCGTAAGAGTTCGCATGTGGATGGGCTCGCAACCACTCTGTACGAGAGAATGAGGGAACCTGCGGGCTCCTGCGGGGCTCCATCGTGGGTATAGACTCCACCCAGGCCAGGAACAGCAGCCCCTAACGTCTGCCCTCCTGCACGTTGACTCCTAGCTCGTCTTGGCACGACGAGTCTGGCGTCGTGGCCCGCTCACTGTCTAGAGACCAGGTCCAACAGCGTTTGTTTGTACTCCGTACATACGACGGGCGGAAAGGGGCCATCGAGGCCAGGGATAAACACCCGTCTTCATGATGACCACAAGCTCCCCGGGCCCGGCGACAGCGTCATATCGGAGTGTCTATTACGAGTGGGCATTGCGGCGGCTCTACAGCCGTCCTGTCGCCAAGCGCCCACCCAGTGAAACCCGCGCTGGGTAGCACGACTTCACGCTCTCATGGCTGGCGACAATGTGAGCCGTTCGTTCGTTGCCGGCCAACAAAGAATGTCGCAACTCGCGGCCGTTTGGCCATGGGCCTGAGACAGTCATCTGATCTGGGGCCGCCGGGCAGACGTTTCCGTTTAGGAGGTCTTACCTGAGCATCCCTCGCGCCCTCAGTACTGCGGGCGCCCTCATCAGGCACTGATTCGATTCTGACGAGTGATGGTTGTGGCTCGTACCCGACTGGTTACGTGCGCCGGCCTTTCGAGCTTCTGCATAGGGGTTAGTCTTCTGGGTGCAGCTTTTGCGTTGGTACAGGAACACAAGACCTGCACGAGGCTACATTACCCAGCCTCTTCAGCCCTGGTCTAACCAACAGTAATGACCCGTACATTCCAAGATGGCTTCGGCGGGTTGAGAATAAAACAAAGGCTTTTTTTTTCGTCGATGCCGCTCGGTGCCTCGCAAAACTTCGCTGTTGCCGGTTAGGCATCAGGGCAGTGTCTGATGATCTCCTTGATGGGGAAGATCTCCAACCGACGCACCAGGATAGGGATTGCATCTCGTGAAATCCCAGGGCTTGGGGTTGGTTTGATTTAGAGGACTTCAGTATGGGGATAATGCCTTATTCCTGCGAGCCTGGTATCCGATAAGAGCGTCGGTAAGCCTCTGTGAGGCGTGGGTGGGAGACACACGATGCGGTGCCATCGGCACCAGCCTCCCGGTACCGTGTGCGACGAGACGGGACAGTTATCGTATGGGAGGATGCGGTACGCTGGTAGCATAACCTTCCGTACATGCCCAGTAAGATAGCTCCCTCCACACACAACGGGGATGGTCAGTAGCCAGCCAGCATGCAAATATCGCACGAGGACACCAGGAAACGCAGGAGGAGCAGTGGTCGGCATGGCACCCAAAGGAACTTGACTTTCCATGATTCCGGTACGCTTTGGGAAGAACAAGTCGATGGTGTTTGACAACCACGACCTTGTTGCTTGTCATGGGTTTCCCCGGGATGGCCGTCTGACGGGCTGGCTGCATGCATGCAGTGCAGTCGGCATGTCGGCATCATCTAATTTCGGAGGTGCTCCCATCATTTGTTCCGCAGCAGGTGGCCCAAGAACACACACGTCCCAAAGCAGATGCAGTGACGGCACCGCTGGCTTGTCTTGAACAGACCGCTTTGCTCCCTCCGTGGGTGCAATAAGAAAAGACTGACGTCCACTGGTCGGCTCTTCAAACAGGAGCTGAGCCCGTAGCATGACGGACATTGGAAGCGGCGTTATAGGGAGCCAATCTCAACTCTTGACTCTCGGCTCTTCTCCTGGGGGGAGGGGGATCGTCCTGCGGTAATAAAGGAAGGAAGTATGCGAAAATGGGCGTGGTCGAGGAAGATGCAGCCGGGCCAACCTACATTTTGCGTTCCGAATTGCGCTTTCCCCATCCCTTCAATGGGGTTTCCTAGAAGGGGCGGAAAGATGGGTTTTGATTGGACGCTGATTGGTGAGTCGAGTAGCACGCACGATAGTTCCTTCCTTTATGAGCGAATGCGCCCACCACGTTCTGCATTTGGACCTGCTTAAGCTACTCCCCACATGAAAATGGGAATTTGCAGACGCCCGCATTTTATCGTGTTATGTGCTGCATGAATAAGTAGCGGGCACCAGATGAACGACTCCGTTTACGACCGCCGCAACTGTTCTACCGTGGCCTGAAATGTGACCATATGGCGAATTCTCAGTCTTGTCACTTGTGTGTATACAACCGTCGATTTGCTTTCCACTGCTTTATTGCCGTCCAGCCAGGCGATCGTCCATCCGCGCGCAAAATGACCCCTGCATCCGCCTTCCGGCTGCAGAGGCTCTAGTTTCCCGTTCCTGCCCATGTTGCTGGACTTCACTGCGGGGAAATAGGAAGAATGATGGCCAATGCGACACACAAGTCCGCGTGGGCAACACGCCATGAGATGTCGTCGAGACTGCTATTCAGGGGTATCAACCGCACGAATGGGAAAGATTGCGTTGGATCGACTGGGTCGCGCCATGCGTCCGACAGGCTGGCATCTCCCCGAGCAATACGGATGCCAGCATCCATGGTCTTGGTCACGGATCGGGTGAGCAGCGCCTCTTCTCTCCCACTGTGCGTAATGGACCGTCCTCTGCATGCTAAATCAGTAAGTGCGTCCTTGCTTACCACTACTACCAGCTTACTTATTGCTTCGTATCTGTGCCTCATCTCGCCGGACCTGGTGCCGCCTGTACCCAAACATACGATCTCGTAGCAACGCGGGCCGCCGGTCCTCCCAGCTGAAAACGCGACGTTCGCCGAATACGCTCTAGCGCCCCACTGGTTCGTACAGCCCTCCGACCCAAACTACGCCGGCCCCAGGTTCCAGACTCCGCCGGGCAGAGCACAAACCCCTTCGGCTTCGCCAGCCGACGCCGGCCCATGGGTAACAGTGAGCCGCAGCCCGTCCGGATCTTGCGATCCTAGAGGAGACTCAGTCTAGCGAGAGCGGGTGGATCGGGTTGCGCGGGGTCGCGACTGGCACAGTTCACGGTGCGGCATTCGCTGTACCTACCTCGTCTCTCGTATACTCGCAGCGATCGCGCGCCATGGTTACCTGGTCCCCAGGTAGTATCCTTCGGGAGTCGAGGATGTGCAGCGTAGGGAGTTTCTGCTCGCTGTGGACACGGCCAGGGAAACTTGCCCACCAGGAATATATGGACAGACTTTCGACGCCTTGCCAGGCACGCCCGGGGTGCCACGAGGTTGCAGTGCGAGCAGGCCTCCTTGGATGCTGGTCGGCTGTCAAGCTGCCTGACCCTCCTCCCCCCTTTTCTACCCCTGCGGTATTGTTCGCACTAACCGGATGGCACGGATCAAGGCCGTGGGCATGACTACTTGGCAGCGTCAATTACTCCGCCGGTTCCTAGGGCAGTGTGTAGGCAACATGCGCCATGGATCGCAATGCTGGACTTTTGCACGTAGGACGCTCGGACAGGCTCCGGGGAAGATGGGAACCATCGTCCCGGGTACGGCCGGGCCACCCAATTCTGTCCATGGAGAGGTATGTATGGCACTTTCTTAGCTGCCCCGCCGCTTCAACAAGAGTGCACATAAATCCTCATCTCCGGTGGCTCCGACAAATGTTCCCATATCCCAGATCACAATATCGTCTCGACCAGCTACTCGATACGGCGCGGCCTAAGTCTGGCTACTTGGGTGTTGCCGGCCTTGGATGGCCCCACTGCTCGTATGTACAGCCAATGACTGAGAGGGGGGGATATTTCTGGTTACGCCACGGCCCGGGCTGTAGAATCTCTCACATGGTCTCGTTGCTCTCGGGTCGCCCATGATGGCCAAAATCCAGGTTCCAGCGCCGACGGGTATCAGGGGCTGTGCTGGTAGGGCTGGCCAGGCGGGAAGTATATCGGTGCCTGTACCCATCTATAGGGGTCAGGAGCCCTTCCTCGCGTCGTGTGGCGGGGCTGGGTTCATAGCTCTTGTGCGGGACCTGCATCGAGGCACGTGAAGGATGAATTGGGGGTTGCCGCCATGGTCGTGGTGTCGGTGGTGTTGTGCATATGGGGGTTGGGGGTCTGAATCGTCAGGATGGCTTCCCGTGACGACCCAGAATGGCCGAGTTACGGTCGCAGGCTCGTGAAAAGACAACCAGCCGGGGTATTTCATTACAAGCCAAAAGCAGCACTAAATATCTAATATGCGTTCACACGCCCGTACACGTCGTCACCAAGCCTGACTTGGCGTCATGTAACGGCAAGTCGCCACCGCGCGCACCAACGCCGACAGCGCTGGGCTGGCGTCCTCTGGCGGTCGTGATGTCGATACTGCCGGTGTCCGAGGCGGTGTCGGACGAGCTTTTGTTGCTGATGTTGTCCGAATGGGGGGTCGTGGCCTTGTCGGGGCTGACTGTCTCGGTCTTGACGTGGATTTCCTGCTGCTGGTAGATCTTGAGCGGGATCTGGTAGCTCCGGTTGATCTCCTCCTGGCTCTCCGACCGCGTGAGCCGGCTGCCGAGCGCGCTGCGCCCGTTTCCGTACCCGCCACCGTACCCGCTGCGCGACCGGTACCGTGTCGCCTCGCTCGTGCGCGGGCCCGACGACTTGCCGTTGAAGGACTTCAGGTGGAAGACGACCCGGAACAGGTGCCACGTGGACGGCAGGTTCGTCGTGATGATGGCCGTCGAGGACTCGCGTATGTACCAGAACGTCCAGTCGGAGCCGAAGGGCTCGTTGAAGCTGTAGTACTTGTTGAGGATGGCGGAGAGAATCTAGAGGCAAGGGCTGCACGTCAGTCACGCTGGCCCACGAGCCCGGTGGCCCATCGGAACCGCTGTGGGGAACATTCCAGGTCCGACCTACCGTAAACATGCCCAGGGCGAAGACACCAATAAGGATCGCCTTCTTCTTCAGCGGGAGCCTCGCCTGCAACAATACAGGGAAGGGGATGAGAATGATCATGATGTCGGAGCTGATATTCAGGACCGCATTGGTGATCAGGTGGTTCGTGGCGGCCGAGCATTGAGCTGGAGTGACCCGTCAGCCCGGTCGAACCGAGACAGGGTCGGGGATACGCATGAGCCGGGGACAGACGTACGGTTATTAGGGGGCACGGCCCAGTATTGGTTAAAGGGCCGGCACCAGACGCCCAGGTAGAGCACCTCCATGAGAACAAAGCCGACGGCGACGTAGACGGCCACGGCCTTGACGGCAATGTTCTGCTTGAGACTCATCCTGCGTGTCCTGTTAGGGAGGGCCGGCCCCGCATAAGAGAGTCGGAGATGTACTCACGTCAAACGGCCGTACATGATCAAAAGACAGGCCTTCATCAACCAAATCGTGGCGATCTGCATCTGTTCCACTATCAGGACCATTTTGGAGCCGTATATCCTCTCCTGGATGTTCTCGGGGGTGAGTTCGGTTGTGTCGTTAGGGTCTATCAGGTTGCTGGATTTGGTGGCGACAATGTTCATAGCGACGATGAGGACGGTGTCGGTCAGCTGAGAGACTCGGTCAGCTTCCGGAGCGCCCGGGGCCGTGATGGGTGGCCCTCATAAGACGGACGACACGAACCATGGCTACCAGCATGAGGCCATCGTCAACCTGCAGCTTCTTGAACGACCCCGTCAGGGCTCGCCTCGAGAACCTGTCGTAGTGAGCAGTCAGTACGAGCGGGCGCGCGCGAGGGGGCACGGCCGGGGGGGGGCCCAGGGACGAGCAGGGCTTACATTCGGAAGACGACGACCAACCACGACAGGCCGTACCACGTCCATGATTCTACCACGAGGGCCGACACCATGTTGAAAAGCGCCCCGGACTGGATTGGCGATGGAGGCGTACGCTAGGCTTACGACGGGCAGAGTAGGGAAAAGAAAAAAAAAATGAGAAGCGGGAGATCATCCCCATTATCAGGTACCGGCCTCAGAAGAGCCGCGTGCCGCTTCACAGCCTCTTCCTCTCTGGCTTCTCCGCTTGCCTGCGTGCCGAATTACTGCGTGCCCCATAACCTTTCAGCCCTGAGGGGCCCCGGCCAGGAGCTGGGAACGCTCGGCCGGTAATGAGGTGCGAGTGGCACCAGCAGGCCGACCACCATGCCAAACGGTCGGGGGACAGGCGCCCAAGTGGGCAGAGACGGATGGGGATGGGGATGGGGCTATCGTGGTGGACCCGGACCCCCTCGGGTTCTCGCTACAATGTACTTACAAAAAGATTCCTCACCAGGGAATAGCGGTCGTCCCCGCAGCCGGCCAGTTTGCCAGCCTGCGCTTCCGGGCGCCTGGGCGGACGAGACCCCGGTCTCCCCGTCGCTCGCCCGGGGGCCTTGGTCAGCGAGGCCAGGGCGTGGTCTGCCGAAGGTTTGCGACTGGCCGACGGAAGCAGCCTTCCTCGAGGCTAGACGACGGCTATGGCTCGAAGGCCTGGCTGCCTCCAGGGGGGGGGCTGTGAGCAGGCATTCCAGCTCTCGAAGCGGCGTGCTGTTCGACCCTGGCGAGCCCGACTGCCTGATAGATGCATAGGCTCGGAAGAGCTGGACCGTAACGGCCTACGGTCACCCCCCATACCCACCCAACTAGTCGTAAGTCAGCTGTGCCCCGTAAGCAGGTCCGTATCCTTGCGCACTCGCTCCTCGTCTCGGGGCGGATGATAGGCCGCCTGAGCAACTGGCATTGCCAGCCAAGACGCCCGCTAGCCCGGAGAACAGAAAACCCCATTAATTTGAGTTTACCAGGGCCGGCATGGACTACTCTTTTCTTCGGGACGGTTTCACGTGGAGCGAGACGTACCTGCGCGACGCAGCAGAACCCCCGGGTGGGAGCGGAAGGGGGAGCGAACAGCTGACGGCTACTGACTGCATAGATGGGTCGGTATACCCTCCGATGCTTGGCGCGCTGGGTACTTCGGCTAGGAGCGATTGCAAGCGTACGATGGAGCCAGCCGGCTCGTTGCCATCGGCGGTTACGGCGGAGCCTCTATCTCGGGGCAAAGCACCCAAGGCAGCGCCGGCGCGAGCGCGAGGGGCGCTCTAAGGTAGCTAGTTGACGTCTGAGCCCTGGGATTTCGTAGTTGGTAGGGCGCAAGCAAGCGAGTCCCTGACAGCACAACAGCCCCGACTCCCATCTCGGCCCACACTCCCCAACCCGTGTAGGGCTCTACATGGACCTTATCTCGGGCTCCAAACACCTAGTGGCCAACCAGCTGTGGAGGGCGAGATCACAGACTGACTGGATCGCACGTCGCCGACAAAGAACACCCGGGGCATCCCTGGCGACCTGGAGACGCGCACCGGAGCTGACGTCCAGTGGGCCTGCTGGGGGGGGGGTGGCCGGCTTGCCCAAACCCACGCCTGCTACTGGCCGAGGCCCGCCTGTACGGAGTCGAGTGTAAGCCGGCAGGTAGCATCACGACTTGCAGCCGGCTTCCTATGGTGGCCAGGATCCATGTCGCCACGTCCTGAGCTGAAACGTCATCTCCATCCCCTTATGTTTTTATACGCAGCACCCGTAAGCATGAGCCAATTCGAATAGCGGCGTCCAAATTGGCCGACTGGGCGGCCCGGCAGCTTCAGCTTGCCGGTCGTTGTGCTCGAGCCTCGTGAGCCTGGGGCCTATACCCAAGGTCCTGCGCGCCCGATGGCCACACCCTGATCCGCCCGGAAGCTGTCTGACCATGGTCATAGATCCAGTCGGAGACGTTGGCAGGCTGGCCCCGCGGGCAGCCGCGCACCCACACAGCGCGAGGGCGCCTGCATGGCTGAACGGGAAATCTGACGCTGCGGCCTCGTGATAGTCGGCTCAGAGAGCCCCCGGTCGCAGCCGACTTTTCTAGAACACGCAAGCGAGCCTTGGCTCCACGGGCTGGGATTTTTCTCCGGTCCGCAAACACCTGCCGCCGCCGTCGTACGAGTCAGAGCGTGACGAAACTCATATGAGGTGCCGGGGCATCTTTCTGCCCACCACTGCCTCTTCGCCGTCTGGCCGCTCTTGACGTGTCCAGTAGCCGCTTGGCACGCGAGCACGCCACATGTTCCGTTTCGCTACCCAAGCGGCCGCGCAGGCTCGCAGAACCGGCACGAAGGCGACGGTGCTGTAAAAAGCCGTTCCGTCATACCCGGCGATCGTTGCTGGAGGGAGGGGGCCTTATTACCACCAACGCTTGCAGATCGGTGGACCAGGCCCACGGCGTTTGTTGTCGTCTGCGCGCCAGCCGATTGACCTTGATTGTTCCCATATGCAAATGCCGGTCCGCGCCCACCCTCCACGCAGGTCCAACGACGACCAGGCAGAGGCCAGTCCATCGGTGCGCAGGTCCCTGGTCCGGGCAGTGATGGGACAGATTGGCAGCAGGAGTACGGTCACAGGAGGTGATTCCGAGAGGCGCGAGCACGCCCGCCAACCCTTCACGATGCAGCAACCCCGTATGGGCGCCGATCATGGGGCCGCGCCGGCCCGAATATACTGCGTACAAGACCCACGGTAAGGGCCAGGACGGCGGAAGCCGGGGCCCCTCTGCCAGCCTGCGAGAGGCCTCGCCCATCCTGTCATGTGTCCTGGCCGAGCCGCGCGGGCCTCGCATCTGTCCACGGGGGGTGAGATCAAGAAACACAAGTGACTCTTGCCGGCTGTTTCGGGATTCGGGACCGGTTGACTGCCGAGGCGTAGAGCCAGTCGGTGGGCAACAGGGCGCGTTTCATTCTTCACAACCCCTCTGTCACGGCTACGTCGTGGGTTGGAACTACAGGTTGGAGCGTGCCCGTCACGGAGAGAAATGTGATGGCACACTTTGCTTGTGGCGCCGGAGCGGACGGACTCGAATCGCGAGGTGGCTCTCACGCAAACTACCCCGCGCCTACGACCTGTTTTTACGTAGGGGCACCTCGTTCGGTTGGGGGGAACCCCCCAGTTCTCTATTTCAGGTTTCACTTTCGTGTGCTCGCAAGGACGGCCTTGACCATGGCGTTGCCGACGTCGATGGCGCCCGCGATGCGCGGCTCGAAGAACTGGGCCGTCGCCTGGAACCTCTCCTTCCACGTTTCGAAGTGGCCGAGACCGACACACTCGGCCCAGCCGCGCGCCGCAAACGTGAACTCGAGGTCGTCGCTGCGGAACGAATGGTCCTCGACGCCCACGCGCAGCGCCTCGTCCAGCCGCTCCGGGTTGCGGAACAGCGTCTCGGTGACGCCCAGCCAGAGGCGGAACAGTGGCGTCGAGCAGATCATGTGGTCATACGGCACGATGCCCAGCTCGGACCAGCAGTCGACCATGGCGAGCAGGGACAGGTGGTTGTTGGGCAGCAGGCTCTCGGGCTTCTTGCCCAGGCTGAACTGGTCGAGCACATCGTCTCGAAGCAGTGGCTCCTCCTCCCACCGCACCTCGCCGGCCCGGCCGAACACCCGGTCGCGCGCCGTGTAGACGCGCGCCCGCAGGTCCTCGAGCCGCCCGCCCAGCATAAGCTTGTACAGCTCCGTCGTGCTCTTGGCATACTGCGCAATCTGCTTCCGCGCCTGCGGGTTGAGGATGGCGAGGCCCGCGTAGACGTGCCACTTCTGGCTGTAGATGCGCAGCATGAGATTGATCTTGACGTTCTCGATGCCGCCGACATAGCGCGCGCCCTCCCAAGGAAACTCCTTCTCCGCGTGCCACGCCTTGCCCATGGACAGGAAGGCCACGTGGGTGACGGCCTGCGTGTCGGCCGTGATGCGGTCATGCTGGAGCGCGGTCAGGTAGACGATCTTGCTTTGGAGACAGCTGAGCACAGTCTCGACTTTGGCGGCCGAGGCTGACGAGGCCCTGTGCTTGATGATGACCTACGGGGCGCCCGCGTTAGCGTAGGATACCGATAGGCGGCGCCGGGGCCGGCAGCGACATCGTACCAGGGGTTGATCGCGAGTATCGACGCGAGGCCCGTGGAGGGAATGGCACGATACGATCTCGACGTCCTCGGGCAGGTGGGCCTCGAACGCCTTCATCTCAGGGTCTTTGCAGGAGGTCTGGCCGCCTACGATGGCGCCAACCTTGGTTGCTACACGTTGCAAATGCCTTAGAACGTCCCGCGGGTACGAAGCCAACGGCGCTGCGGGATCTTACATGGGCCAAACTCGGCTACGACGCGGCCAATGGCGGAGGCTTCCACGCTGTAGACGGTGTAGTCGCTAATTCGTGACACGAGATGGCCATCGCGGAGGATTTGTAAATTATTCTGGACAACTTCTCAGCACCATGCCTCGAGAAGATGGATAGCTATTCGTTGTACCCGACCGCCAAATTCCTCCTTCAAACTCTCAAAATTCTCCTCTCTATCACAAGCCACGACTCTGACCAAGGGCGAGCGGAACACGTTAGCCTGCTTGAGGGGCGTTAGCGATGCGTCAACTTGCGCCAGGGGCAGACAGATAGCGAGAAGCCGAATTTGCTTCAGACAAAAAAAAGTAAGGTAGCTGAGAATTTACATCATGGAAAGCCAACGGCCGGCCGGAGACCAGAATGGCCGAAGCCCAGCCAACCGCTGGCAATGCTCGAGCCAAATGCACTCAAGTCATCATTTGCAGGTATAGGTGCTCGGGGCAGAAGAAAATGTAGACATACCGAGAGCAGAGGAGAGGCTCGTGGGCGGCGTGGAGACCGCGTAAGCGGGCAGCGCGCAATGGCCTTACCTCCAGCCAGCCTCACTGAACCTCTGGGCGTACATCTTGCCCATGTCGCCCATACCAATGATGCCGACGGTGAAGCCCTCCATTTCTGGGGGCACCTGGCTCGTGGCGGCGGCGGTCGCCATATTGGCAAGAGTGGGGGGAGCTGTTGGTTAGTTGGTCGTTCGGTCGAGAGTGTGCAAGCAGGTTGCTTCGTCTCGGTCGAGCGCTGTGTAGGCGAGAGGTCGCGTCTCACATGCTTCTCAAACCCAACGACTTCCCGAGGTGTGTCCGAAGCCGGCAGCCAGTTTCCTCAGTCGTGGGAAAAGTGGTGTTGAGATGGGAAGAAACAAAAAAATTCGCCAGGCGGGCAAAGCTCTTTAAAATGCCAGCATGAGTGGGGCAGCGCGGTGGAAAACCTAGCCAGTGATTGGGGCTCTCTCACGGTTAGTCAGCGATAACGACGCAGCTTATTGACGGCTGCAACCGCGTGCGCACCCAGGTCGGTCGACTTGACAGCCACATCTAGGAAAGGCCCGTTGGATCCTCACGACGCTTGGCCGAGGCGCGAGACGCGGAAAAGAAAAGAAGAAGAAAAAAAACGCCGGCTGCGGGAAAAACGCCATGGCTGGCCTCTTCGCGCTCGGCTCCAACGGCTCCGGTCAGCTCGGCATCGGCCACAAGGAGGACGTGTCCGTCCCGAAGGCCGTCTTGTATCATTGTACCCCGCCGTCCGATGCCGTCGTCCAGGTCGCCGCCGGCGGCAACCACACCGTGGTCTTGACGGAATTGGGTAAAGCCTACTGGGCCGGCGATTCGTCCAAGGGGGCCTGCGGCGTCACCACCATCCTGACGGCCGACAATTCGCAGTTTGAGGAACTGGTCCTCTCCGAGACAGACGCCCGGGGCCGGGTGGTGCACGTCGCTTGCACATGGGAGACCTCGACTTTTGTGTTGCAGGACGAGAACGGCCGCGCCACGCGCGTATACAGCTGTGGCACCGGGGAGCAGGGTCAACTGGGCTTCGAGGCCCGCGGCATCGTGGAGCCGCGGCTGGTTCCCGATTTCCCCCCGGCCGGCACCGAGATCACCGGGCTGGCGGCCGGCATGGGCCACATGGTCGCCGTACTCGACAACGGCGACGTCTACGGGTGGGGCAACGGCAAGAAGGGCCAGCTCGGCCAGGCCGTGAGGCTCGACGACGGTGGCCCCCCTGCCCCCATCATCCTCTGTGCCCCTTGCCGGATTGGCACCAGCAGCGGCGTCGATTTCCGCGTTGCCAAAGCCGTCTGTGGCCAGTACTCCACTTGCCTCTTTGGCGAACCGGACGAGGGTCGAATCGTGGTACTGGGGCCGGACAAGTTTGGCCTCAAGTCCAATGCCCCTTCTGCGGCGCCGGGCTGGAGCGAGGTCGGGGGCAGCTGGGGGGGTGTTTACGCACTGAAGCACGATGGCACCTTGGTCGCGTGGGGCCGGGATGAGCATGGCCAGCTGCCGCCCCCTGATCTTCCCGAGATCAAGAAAGTGGCCGTCGGCAGTGAGCATGTTCTGGCCCTAACCAAAGAAGACGATGTCATCTCCTGGGGCTGGGGCGAGCACGGGAACTGCGGGCCCAAGACGGACGGTCCGTCAGGAACCGTCAAGGGACGCTGGAATATCCTCGCATCCAGCAAGAACCTGCCCGAAGGCTCTCAGATTACAGCTATTGGGGCCGGGTGTGCAACGAGCTGGATCTACATACAAGCCGAAGGGGTACACCTCTAACACCAGGTAGCTCGAGCTAGACAGCCTATCGGGCACTGGATGGCACGGGCGTAGTGCCCATGAAGACCAGGGTTATCTTTCAGAGCACCTACGCATCATACCTCATGGTTCCTCTTACTCGCCAAAGAGACCAAACATGCGTACTTGGGAAAGGCGCTGGGTTGGCTCCACGTGTGACAGTGCCGAACCTTGGGCCAAGCTATCTTCCGTGGCCGCGGACTGGGTGGGCTGGTTCGCCATAACCGAGCGCATGTTCACAGCAGAAGGGTTCTGGCCGGGTTAGCGACAAGATCGAGCGCAGCAGATGACGCGGGGTGGACGTACTGGTTGCGCACTAGCATCCCATTCCAGCCTCGCGTTTTCCTCTTCGCCTTCGTCCTCGTTCATGTTGACCGGATCCCACTGATGGTCATCTTCTTGCGGCACGAAAAGGGAATCATCATCGTATGTAGGCGGCGGAGGTCGCTGCGACAGATACGATGATGCACTTGGCCGCAGAGAGGGCATCGTGTCTTGTCGTGTGACGGGTGGCTGTACGGATGCCCGCGGTGCGGGAGACGGAGCATGCGAATTCGCCCGACTTGCTGTCGACTCCAGCTGCTGCGCTCTTGGAGCTTTCATTCTAGCCTTGGTCTTGTTTGCCTTTTGGCCCGGGGCCCCTCGTTCACCAACAGTCATGAGGAGGAACTCGCATTTGACGCCGTCGCCGTCGTATACGAGCTGTATGGGACGTGACGGCAGCGAGTATCGCGCCGACACATGGCTGCCGAGCAATGCGGCGTGGTTCATGATGGCCCGGAAATCCTTCACGCTGACGACAATGTGAAGCTTGTCTTCCTCCACTTCGAAGCTCTCGAACTCATCACGCTCGAGGGCGATTGATGTATGCAATGGTTTCTTTAGAACCTCTGTGGGCGATGTGAGCAGGGCCCTCCGTTCATGTGGGCAAGGCCGGGCTTACCATCGCCGTTCTTCGCTGCCTCGGTGAAGCAAGTAAAATTGACCGTGTTCTCGTCCTCGGCATGGATATCCAGGAATTCGATGCCGGGACCGAAATACTCCATGAGTTGCCGCAAAGTTCTCGAGGAGATGCCCCAGTGATTGGGTGCCTCTTCCTTGTTGAACTTGGCATGGACAGGAGGACTGAGCTCGAAGGGCAGTCGGTACTTGGTTGTCATACCTGTACGGTGTAAGCGAGACTGGATGGGCTTGTGGTGTTCCCGATATCCGCACCGTTCCGGCAAATGATCTTGACGATGAATCTGCTCTTCTTGCCGGGCTCGTCCTCTACAATGACATCGCATCGCTCAATGGTGGTATCTTTGTCATGCTCATGCCGCGGGTCTCCACTACGAGCGCGGAAGAGGGACAAGAGGGCCTGGAGGTCGTCTTAGACAAGGAGACGCACACACGCATGGAGGAGGCGGACGCATACTCTATTGTACAATTTGCAGAAGAACTTGTCTCGGTTCTGAGCAGCGCCCTCGTACCGGTACTTGGAAAAGAACCGATTAGCGGCAAACGAGAAGCAGGCATACGCCGACTTGGACGTGTTGAGTGCCGTGAAAACCAGCTATAAGGACGGCATGTCAGCATCCGAGCGCCAGTCTGGCTTCGGGGGCACCGACCCTGTCCTTCTGGGCCTCAAGTGACACCTCCTCGTTGAACTTGCTCAAGCAAGCCAGTGCGTCGCGGAGTGCATTGACTCCCTCTGCGCTCAAAGTGAACTGGAGGAGGGGCATGGCGATGGTCTCCTGGCCGGATAGGCCCTCGCGCATGGCGATGCGAGGATGCGATGGAGGATGCGTCGTGGGATGGCGAGTTATCGCGCTCCAATCAGGACTCGCGATCTTGGTCGGAGAAGGCGGAACCTGGTTCGTCGGCGATGGGCAAGCGGAGTGTGGTGCCTGAGCAGGAAGTCGCGTTTAGAGTCGCGTCGCGGGGTAGCTGACACTGTGCACAGTCTTGCTATGGACTGTACAGCTGACTGGGCTCATGAGACACACCACGCAACTGCGAAATCATGGATGTACCTGGTGTACGGAGTACGGCCATCCACTTGACATTGCCGTTTCTTCTGTCCCCGTATAGCGACCGATTTCTCTTCCTGAACAGCAACACTGGCTTTTGTGTCCGTGGCAGCGCTGCCTATCACTTCGTTTCGGCCATCACTGCCTTTAGTTCCTCTTATCTGGTCTCGACTTCTGCACTGTGCATATGCATTATGGGTATACGGTGTACAAGAACACACCTCCATGACATCTTTCACCCGACCTTCCACCTCGTTTCTCCATCAACATCAGGATCCTCGTGTCTAAGTGGCCTGGGCCCCCAAAGAAGACGCACGACAAACCACCGCAAACGGGCTTGTCCCTCGCCAGGAACAAGCAGGCTTGCCAATCCCCTGCCCTGGGACCAAGCGCGTGCAGCACTCCTGCGGTGGCCTCGGTCCTCGTGCGCAGTGTACGCTGCCAGACAAAGCATCCCGTCTTCTGGGGAACCGTTCTAATCCAACATGCCGGGATTCTCGCTTCCCCAAGATATTGTCCTTCTCATCTGCCAGGAGCTCGCTCTGCGGCGCGAATTTGACACCCTTTTCCAGTGTGCTCTCGTGAGCAGAAGGGTAGCCACGGTTGCGTTGGAACAACTTTACAGGTGTGGTTCCTTCACCCCCTTCACCAGAAACACCCACGGGATGACTGACTTTGAGCAGCATCTGCGACCTGTATCTTGTTCAGTGTGACCGTCGGGACTGGGCGAGGGTCTGGAAGTCCATCATTCGATCAAGCACCGGCGGGACTGCTTATCCATACTGCACGTACATCCGGACCTTGTCTCTCGGTAACAGCTTCGAGAATGTCCTGGATGAGATCAATGTGAGCCGAGATGCTTCTACGCGCTCGTGGCTCTTCGACGCCGAAGACAACATGGAATCGTTCTTGGCCCTCCGCGAGAGCAACCAACCGACGAGGAGACAGTTCAAATTCATAGACCAAGAGAAGACCACGATACGCTGCGCCGAGTCAATCACGGCCTTCATCAAAAACGTCGCTGACGAGACCGCTACCGCTGTGGCGCTGGCACATCTCGAGGCCTACCATATTCCCATCAGCCAACTACCAATCTGGATATCCCGACTGGGCACTTTGACGTCGCTGACCATTCGCGATGGTTCGGTGCTGGGCGTGGAGGCCGCCAGCGCCATCACCACGTGGTGTCCCAAATTTTGCGACCTCACCTGCTATTACTGCCACAGCGAGACGGCGGATGAAGACATGGCCGCCTTCTTGCAGACCCTGCGCCCAAACTGTTTACAGCGGTTCGAGGTGATCAGCATGAACCGACTGGGCGAGCGAACTTTGACCGCCTTCAATGCCCACGCCGAGTCGCTCAGGTCGCTCAAGCTCGGTAGCTTGTCAGGGGAAGGCATGAAGTGCTTGAATGCCCTCCCCAACTGCACGGCCCTGGAAACGCTAGCAATCGAGAACATTCGACACGAGCAGCTCGACCTTCGAGCCTTCAGCGAAGGGTTGCTCAAAGAAATTACAAACTGGATCCAAAACTGTCGCGACCTCCGCGATCTGACATTGGAAAATGTCAAGGATGCACTTCTCATTGTCAAGGATGTTCTCCTAACGGACGATATCCAACTTTGGGCTCTGTCTCTGCAGGGGTTCACCTCCCAAGGTGCAGAACACGATGCTGCCACGTGGACGGCGCTCGGAAAGCAGTCGTCGATGGAAGCACTCACCCTGGGAAACCAAGACGGGGCCCCAGACAACCTTGTCATCGATAGCCACTCCCCCCTGGCGGCTTCCATATGCCAGCTTCAGAACCTGGAAAGTTTGAACTTGATTCGAGCCGTGGCAGGCCAGAGTGAAGTGATCGAGATTACCCGCTCGTTGCCTCGCCTCGTCGAGTTTAAGTTTGCTGGACTCTACATGGACGACACGCTGCTCGACCATCTAGGTCTACCCGACTTGAGAGATCTTGCCATCGGAGGGCCTTCTTTCTTCACCTGGCAAGGCCTTAAAAATCTGGCACTGAGACTAGGGGAGAGGCAGTCAAGCCACCGGGGCATTCGTATCGACGTCCTCAATCAGGCGAGTGAGCGCAAGCTGAGCGACGAGCAGGTCGCTTGGCTGTCCACGTACTTCCGCAACACTTTCGATGGGACCATCGCTATCACCCTCGACAGAGACCCCGACGAGCAGCACGAGGGTGATTTCTCTGACGATTCGGATTAGGGCTGTTGCTATATGCTCGGTTGGGGGTACAAGCGGCTGCTTGTGGCAAGTATACAGGCAGCTATTCGAATGACGGAAGCGAATCGCACGTCATGTGGCCGAAGAATGGCGTGAGATGAACTCGGATCTCCATTACCTATATGAGCCAGGATCACCATTTGCGTTGGTAGTCGGGACGAAACGACGTGGCCTATCCCATGCGCTGGTGCACGTCTGGACGGCCCCTGATGAAGCAACTCTATAGAGGGATTGGCAGTCTTTCCCCGAGATTTTGCTGGTCTTCTCATCTGATGTGCCGCCTCCGTAAACGCTACCCAAAGCAGGTCTCTGGGAGAATTGGCGTGGGAGGGCGGAGACCAGAAAGCTTCTTTGGAATGCGTTATGGCGACGGTGATCTTGCAAGTCTCTGGAGGAGTTTTCACACGATGATTGAAACCGGGGGGTCCGTACATTCTCGGTGCAGAAATTAGGGATTTAACCGCAAAAAATTCATTCATATCTGATTGATTGCGCTTCCGGGTATGGTGGTCGTTTGAGCGATTGCTTTAGGCCCTCCCGGAACGGAAGGTGATCCTTTGTCAGGTGACACCAAATGACGTCGATGCCGTTACGGTGACTACGGGCAACTCAACCCAGCCAGCCTCAGCATTTCCCAGGCTGTCGTACAAAACAGCAAGAACATGCAGCTGAAGTTTCCAGGAGCACCAGGAAAAAACCACCAGAGAAGAAAGCCGTGCCTTTTCACGATCGAACACCAGTCACCACACCCCCGAGACCCCAGCACCAAGGAAGTGCCCGACGACGTCACAAGCAACCCTAGACGGCGTCATCATGCCACCGATTCCCACATACAACAACAGTCCGGTTGCCGCAAAGCCAGAGGGCGCAACGCCCCAGACGGCGGGCGGCGGGGGAGCGAAAGCAGCGGCCGCCCCAGCAACTGCCACGGACACGACGCCCAGCGCCACGTACCCGCGAGCCCAGCCGGGAGCCGCGCCGGCGCTGCCGGTGTCCACAGGAGCGGCACACGCACCCGCGGCGGCAGCCCCTCTGCAGCCGACGGCGACGCAGCCCTTGCGATCCACGGAGGGACCTCCGCCGCCTCAGCCGGGCGCGGTTCCGACGCCTGCCGGAACGGGCGGCAGCGGTCTGCCGCCGCCCCCCAAGGCGGGCGAGAAATTCGTGCCGCCCCCTCCACCTGCCACCACGTCAGCAGCGCCCGTGCCGTACCCCCAGCAGATGTCTATATCGCCACCAGCGATGGCCTACCCGGCTCAGCAGTACGGCACCGCAACGGCGACGGCCCCATCGACGTCCCTCTATGGCCAGACCAGCGGCGTGACGGGCAGCAGCAGCAGCAGCAGCAACAATAATAACCACACGCTCGATCACCCGCCGGGCTACCACCAAAATGTCAACGCCTCCGAGCTCGACGAATACCATCAGCAGGCGGCCCTCGGCCGGAACGACTCCGCAGGCGCGCGGGCGGATGCCGCGGGCGAGGAGGGCCTATGGGGCGCGGCAAAGAAGCTGGCCCAGGGCGCGGGCGAGAAGCTCGTCACGGCGGAGAGCGAGGTGTGGAAGCGAATCAACAAGCAGTAGGCCGGGCCGGCCGGGCCTAGCTGAACTGGGTTCCCCTATGGCGTACAGTGTGCGTGCGTGCCAGCCGGGCAGCGGGCCTCGACCGCCCAATCTCGGGATGGAGAGTATAGAGGCGAGGCAGGCGATCGCCTTGGGGAAAAGACGGGCCCTGCACGCGTCATGGTTCGCTGGGTTCGGCGTGGCTTGGGTGCCACGCGCCGGGGGGCCGTCAGTCAGTACAGGAGGTGGATGGGAACTATGGGCACATACACACACCCACACCCACACCCACACATACACCCGACGCACCGGCCACACGCACATATACTAACAGCCACCACATATACACCATCACCACGCCACCCACGCTTGCCACATACGACGCCTGCATCGTGCGCACGGGCGAGACTTACTGAAAGGGGTAAACGCATTGGGGTGAATGATGAGACGGAACGGGGCGCTCACTGAAAACAGAAACGGCGTTGGAGGGAGGGGGGCTGATTCACCAATGGGGAATGAAACTCTACTGGACGCAGCCGGTCTGCTCTGGACACTGGCGGGGAGGCAGCCCGTCGTATCACGGGTGGGAGCCCTGGACAAACAGACGAAAAGGGACGCGAGGACACAAATCCCCACTGGAGGCTGTGCTCTTGAAATCCGACAGGCTCTTCATCGTAATCAAAGCACGGCAGGAATACAGATCAAACAGATCCAGATTGCATCGGTGGAAGACGGGTGGCCTGAGCAGAGGGCAGCGCTGTTTGAGAGGCGTGGGTTCCTAAGCCCGGTACTTGCTCGGGACTTTCAAAAAAAAAAAAACATCCCAGATCCGTAGTAGACCGGTTCCGATGAGAGGGAAGCCGTGGGCGTGTGCGCATTCGCAAGCTAGGTTTCCACTAGTCAAGCTGGCTATTTTTCTTCTTCCTCGATGGATCGCCAACCAACCTGGGCAGCCAACTGGGCTACCCTGGGTTTCTTACTCTTTCGCCTCACGAGACCGTCTCAGGACAGTAGGGTCGTTAATACTCCTACTGGAGAGTTTTCTCTTCCCCTCCTTCTTCTTATGTTTTTGTCCGGTCACGGTACTATCCCTGACGAGGTCGGATGGGGAACATGGCCGTCTTGGGGCTGGCTGTGGGACACCATGCATTGAGAGGGATCGTCTGGAGGGAGGGGTCGCCGGGAAGCAGGGGGCCACCTGGGAAAAGGTCCCATTCTGAAGGAGAGAGGGGGGGGGGGGACGAGGGGGCGCGCGCACACATACAGGCAGGCAGTTGAGCATACCCAACCGATGTCGCATCACCATTGGCCACCGATCCCCCATAAGAAGGCGTCTTATAAGGACGACGGGGCCCAGGCAGAGGCTAGGGGCGAAGCCACGGCCAGGAGTCAACTCTGATTGGGAACCCGAGGGAGAGGGGGGTGCAAGGGATAAAAAGGGAAGGAGGCTTGGGGAGCATGGCCGGGTCGTCTGGGAGAGGGGGGGTTATTGAGGGTCGGTGCGTGCAGGTGCGCGCAGCGGCATGAGAGTATACTCGTCGTAAGTGAGGAAAAGAGAGGTATGGGGGGGGGGTACGTACTGAGGTGAACAAGAGGAGGAGCTGGGGGCAGAGTGTATATGAACGACAGAGCGCTAAGAAGAGCATTGCGACAATTTCCCAAAACAGTCGCCAACTTCATGCGTTGCACGGGTGGGAAAGGGCCTAGGCGACCTGGGCGCTGGGATTTGCCGGCCACGGGAGAGTTTACCGTTTCGGCGGCCAGGGCAGCGGAACTGGGCTGTGCTGGAGGGGCCCCTGGGTAGCGTCGTGGTAGTGTAAGGTGTAGGGTCGATGCAGGTCCACAGAACAACTCATCGAAGTTTCGAAAGACGAGGCCGTCGAGGCCATCGGCGCTAAGGGGATGGAACAACCTGAGGACGCGACCCGAAGCCTACGTGTCGAAGGGGGCAAGAAGGGAACCCTCCCCAACGGTTCGGACTGACGGGACGACAAGAATAGCGACGACAGGCGCGTGCACTTGAGATGAGACGCCGGGCTGGTGGAAGGTTTCCCGGCACGGCAGCACCAGACCTCGGAGCGGCACGGCGAGCGAGGCGGGGAGGGGGTGATGGAACGCCGTAGCCTGGGGGTTCCGTCCTGTGGGAGCCACTTGGGTTAAGGGAGGTACACCTTCGCACATTGACTTAGGCCGGGCTGGGTTACGCGGAGCGAGAGCGAGAGCTGCAGTTCGGTGAGGCTGCTAGCCCTTCCTCGGTGGGCGCGAGGTGGTCAAGACTGCGAGAGACGGGATCGAGAGAGCAACAGAGCGTCCCGACGGTGTCGAAACCACCCCCCCCCGCTCTGTCACGTTCCCCTCCCCCCCCCGTCTGCGTAGGCGTAGGTCTGCGTAGGCGTAGGTGCATCTAGACTGAGGGTTAGCGCCAAGCGAGCCAGCGCAAGACGGCTGGTTCGGGGCCGTGGCACACGCGTACGTCGGGCGACAGAACTGTAATATAGTAGCTCCTTCCGAGGCACGGGGCCCGGAAGAGGACTAGTTTCTGGCGATGGGTAAATTCCACTGCACGGGACGGTTGGAAAGCGGGAGCGGGCGAACAGAGAGGTACGGTGTACGGAGTACACATAGCGCACAAGCCACCTGAAGAGAGCCCTGTGGTGCAGAGGACGGCGGAGCGGCTGAAGCTGGGCTGGGCACTTTGGGGGGTGGGGGGCTCAGGACGCAGGGGAGAAAACATGCAACAAGGGCTGCAAGAACTGCAAGGAACGGGAGACGGGTACCGGATGTCCTTGGGTGCTGGGCCTCCACTTGCTTGGGGCGTCCAACTGGACCGAGTGGGTGCGGACGGGCGGGCGAGCGGCGCCGCGGCAGCTGCAGCTTGCTTGCTTGCTGACGCTGACTTGCTGCCACTGCGTTGGGCCCCGGGCTGGCAGCGTCACCGCGTCCCGTCTAGACCGCACTGGAATATATCCCGTACACCCCGTGCGGTCGCCCAGGTGATTCGTCGCATGCGGGCAGGCGGTGCAGCCAGGGCCACTACGTATGACGGTGCAGCCAGCGCGGCCACGGCCGATCTGGGCCCGCCCAGGTGGGCGACAGGTCAGGTTCGGCCTGAGGACGCCCCGGCGCACCCAAGCTAGACGGGTCAGATCAAGGTTTTACTTCCCCGCGATGTGCTGCGATGCCGCTCGCCTGCCCACGCCTGCCCACGCCTGCCATGCCAACTTGGGCACCGACGGCGCCGCCCCGGCTTGAACACAGGTGCCGGGATGCTGCCCGTACGCGCCGGGCCTGCCTGGCCGACCTGCGGTTGGCCGACAAGTTGACGCCTGGCGTATAAGCCAGATCATATTGCCGGGATGGCCTGCCGTGTCAAGTGCCATCGCCCAGCCCGAACGCGCCGAGCGGCCACGGCGATGATCCCCGGGGGCCCTATATCAGATTGATGGTATTGCGACCGAGCGTATGCCGTCGCCCCGCCTACCCACGCCTGCCAGGTTCTTCCAGGAACGCCTGGCCAGCAACACGGGTCACGGTGGCAATCTGGACACCGAGTTCGGCACACGCCATTCAGCCGGCAAGTGAGGGGAAGGGCGCTTCCTGCGTCCCTTCTCTTGCTAGCCAACCTGGTCTTCCCGAGCAGGACGAGGTCTGGAGGTTCCGTACGGGCTTGCTCGTCACCAGCCAGGCAATCAGCGCGCGGAATCTGTCCCCGGCTCCGGGCCTGACTAGTGCATACCTAAGTACCTACCCAGGTCATCATGTACGTCGTCGTTGCCCAGCAGTCGCCAGGGGGGGTGTCGGGCTTCAGAGGGGAGCCGGGGCAGATGCATCATCCTGGAAAGTCACAACCAGAGAAGCTCTCCGGCTGTCTGCTGTGAAGCACATCGTGACCACCACTGCACGTTGCCGCCGCCTCCGAACCACGTTTACCAGGCCGCGCCCCCCGGGCGCCGCCTCCTAGACACCTCGCTTCCGCCATTACTGAAACAAAATCGTAAGATGCCCGCGGCGCCAGCACCGCCCAGCACTGCTTGCGGTGCCTGCGGCTTCACGGCGTCAAGGCACCACGAGGTCGTATCGGGGAAGCAAGGAAGAAGCTTAAAACAAGACGGGGCTCACCGGCCCTGGCAACCTGGGGCTTACATATCGGTTTCTCAGCACAAAACCAAACAGCCACGCCTGCCAGGGCGGATGCCCTCAAGGATGGGGTGCTAACAGGAAAGTCTGAAGAATGGGGGCCTTTCTGTCTTGCTCTGGTCCTTAGTGGTCATGAACGGCCTCCAGCTATCCTTGTCGTCGTCGTCGTCGTCGTCGTCAAGCCGGCGATCATGGACCGCTGCGACTGGCAAGAGGCAGGCCTTGTCAGACATGAGCCTGTTCCGTAACTCCGCTGCGGATCCCTCGCAGTCGTCGCCGTCCATGGATGTCTCGCAAGGCTTCCAGGGTGCTTTTCCCATTGGGCTTCGTCGGGGCTCCATTGCAGAGGGGACCGGCTCGGCGGGACCAACTGCTGCCAATCAGGCAGGCCATGGCAAATCAGGGCCGGCAAGAGAGGGCCTGGCTGCTGCTGGGCCGGCGGAGCCTTGAGGCCAGGTGCTGGGATTCCGCACATCCTGATCTGCCACCAGCCAGACAGGCGAGCAAGGCCCATCCTCCTCTCAGCCCCCCCCCCCCCCCCCCCCCCCCCCCCCCAAAGCATCCCGGATCCACGTCTGTCGTGAAGAGCACACAGTGCAGCGCAGCATACGGACAAAGGGCCCGCGCCCAAGCCGAGCAGCAGTCACCACCACCAGCAGCCAGGCCCGTGACGAGTTTAGCCGGACGCGTCGAAACCAATGGGCTGCTGACCCCGCGGTTGGTAAAGGTGGCTGGAACGCAACCGGCGCGGGAGGACACTATACATGGTTCGACGACATGGCAAACCAGCAAGCCCTACTGCCTGCACCGGCCAGAAGCTGCATGTATAGCCGACGTCGGATAGATATGACGAGGGACGAGAGGCGGAGAAGAGCCGGTCAGGAGGCGCGTCCCGTCGGCTGGATGGTCCTCGCTCAAATCACATCGGCCCATGCCTGCTCGCGGGCGTATGGTGAGACCGGCTGGCTCGAGGGGGAGGGTATATGGGTATCTGTATGGTTCATAGCGCGGCCGGAGGAGCCCACAGGTGCGCCGTGAGAACCTGTGTGTTGTCAGGCCGGGCCACGTCCAGCACGCACGCGCGTGCACACACGAAGAACAACGATCCGTTGCCGTCGTCGTCCCATGGAATGGACTGCTGCCATCCCATGCACGCAGGCACAGCGCCAGCAGCGCCATCCCGCCCGTCCAGTCTCCCCTGCGCGTCCGTCCTGACGCTGACCAGCCGCCCAGCAGATGACGCGGTTGGCTAGTGGCCCTGTGGGGGGGGGCGCTGGAGGGCAGAAGCGGACGGACGGAGTGACTGGCTGAGCGACGGTCTGCAGGGGTTCCACAACGCGTCTCAAGCTAAGATCTGAAACGTCGTCATCCCTGTTGTCGTCCAGTCCCGCCTCCACCCGCCAGCCATCCATCCGCCGCTCTTCACACCTGCGCACACGAGCGTCCAGGGACCGCAGCAGCCCTCTAATTCCGCCGCCTCCAGTTCCCGAGCACGCCCGCGTTGAGCCACGGAGGTAGCTACGGTAGACCGCCAGCCAGAGCCAGTAGCCTCAGCAGGCTCCCCAGTAGCCTCCCGGCGCCCTGGGAGGCTGCACCCAGCTCACCTACCTGTGCATTCGCGGCCGGCCGGCTCTGGCGCGCCCTCCAACCGAGGTGGCCAGTGTGTCGTGCCGCTGACGTCTACACATGGGTAGGCTGGCCGAGGTATGGAGCTGGAGGCCAGGGGAGAGAGTATGGATGCGTGTGCGTGCCGTGGGTACCTACGGCTGGCCAGAGGCCCGGCGCCGCCTTGGGCCAGGGCTGCTATCGGCAGACGTTGGCACTCCCCGGCAGCAGCTCATCGTCAGTAGCCATGGTACCTGCACTAGTGTGCCCGGAGGCTGGAAATAGAAACGACACAAGAACAAACCCCCATGGCGGTCGTCCGATCAGCTGCTGCTTCGGACATCACCGTGGTTTGGGAGCTCGGGGCTGGGAATGGCATTCCCAGGTTGCCAGGCATCCCGTCCGCCCGCCGACTAGCGTTACCAAATTACACAGCAGAAGTCCAGACGAGTGAGGTCACTTCGACAACGACGACGACAGGGCCGCAGCTGCAACATGGCAGCCTCTTTTTTGCTTTTGCGGCTCTCGATGGCCAATCGAGGTGGCACCGTCTACCAGTACCTCCCGCCCCTCCCCCCTCCCCCCTCCCTGGACCTGGCGAGCTCGTTTCCAAGCCCAGGCCCCGTTTTAGTTGGAACATGCTACGCTCACAAGAAACCTGACCTTCTCCAGATCGACGTATCCGGCCGGGCACTGTATCGTGGCCGTGTCGTACGATGCCCTTTGGGGGTCTGCTTCCCCGTGTGTTCCATGAGGGCTCCTGTCAGCTCGTCCACGCCCCCCTCTTCGCGGCCGTTTTTTCTCCCGGCCCTGTGCGTCATCGTCACCGTCGCGCTGGGGTCGGACCGGAAACCTGGGGCGAGGGTATTCGCGATTGTCATCAGCGTTGTTGGTGTTGTTGTCATCGCCGTCGCCGTCGCCTCCGTCCTTGCCGTTGCCGTTGCCGTTGCCGCCGCCGTCGCCGTCGTCGTTCTCGCCGTTATTGGCGCGCGGCGTCTGCCATGACGATGTGAGACAAGCCACCTCCTCGGGATTGTACTTCGCTCCACCCGGATCTAGAACCGGCGGGTCCCAGAAAGCTGCTGCCGTGGCTCCGGGCAGAAAGAACAGAGCGCATTTTTCTGCTCGCTAATACTGGCGGGCAGGCACCGTGGGCTCGTGGCCATTGGCGTCCATGGCTTCTACCGTGGCACGCGCCGTGTCGATGTTTTTTTTTTTCCCTTCTCAAACCTTCCTTCTCCATCCTGACCCCTGTGTCGGTTTACCCAAGAGGACCAAAGAGAAGGGCCAGCGGCACTAAAGAGCCAACCCATGGCCCAGTCTTTGCCAGGGCGGTCCCGGGTAGTAGTTATATTGCCCGCTAGCTGTTTTGGGAGCGGCCTGTACATTGTACCTGGCCGGCTACCCCATACAATCTGGTTCCTTGACACATCATCGGCGGAAAGATGCCACCCTCCGACTTGACCCCGGCAGCTCCTATCCTGGCCCGTATCCCAGACCCCAGCACCCTCTGTGTCCTTTTTGGGCAGGCCAAGGCTATTCTCGCACACCACGGGCTCCTCTTTCGCTCGACTGACATGGCCAAGTTTGTATCAAGCAGGCCGGCTTAGCTCCTACCGGTGTTCCGAGCGAGACCCAGCCTGGCCGCAACGCGTGAATTCGTCGGTCCATGGATGATGCCTATCACAGCTTGTTACTTCTTTTATACCGCCGGGGTCCTGCACCGCCCCTCCTGTATCCTACCTTTCGCTGCTCTTTCGCCTTGTTGACTGACCCCCGCCCCCTTCCTTTCCTGCGCCGTCGACCCTTTGCAGAGGCGTATCACTCCTTTTCCGCCTGCACTCTCGCGTATATTACTAAACCCCCGTCTGGTCTATATCCCCTGGGAGCTGGCTCTCTCCTCCCACCCGGACGCTCCAGTCGACGACACTTGCTAGCCCAGTGCCCCGTGCCCCGTGCCCCCCGAACAAACGAGTTGCTTCGTCGTCCGAACAGCTCACCACGCTCCTTTGGAACCACCGCACCCGGTTGCCAAGCCGCCGCCGCCGCGCTACTAATCCCTTCCACTTATACACGCTCCCTTCCCTCCACGGCGCGCTTTGGGTCGCCCGCGATCCCCGTATACTCACTCACTCCGACGAGAGAGCGAACCTGCGAACCTACCGGAGATTAACGAAGGCTTAAATCGGCCATAGCTCGTGCTATTATTACCCTGTGAGTAAGAACCGGGACCTGCCTTGGATGCGTGGGCCGCGTGGGGACGCCGCCGTTTGCTCTAGCCTAGCACCGGAGCTGTTGGGTATGGTTCTCGTCCCGCTCAATGCTAATACCGTGCTAGCGTTCAACTCATAGTAGTACAAGTTACACCCCTTCCCTTGTCCCCTCTTGCGGACATGGACTCTGGCCAGGCTCAGCTGTATGCTTTCCCATTCTCTGAGTATACAATTGCTTCATAAGGCTCACACCCCCCTTCCCCCCCTCACCGTTAGGCGGCAGCAGATACATACACCTGCCTTCACTTATCAACCCAACAACAACAACAACACTACCAACAACACCCGCCACCACCAGATTCGGAGAGACGGCCTGCCCCGTCCCACTCCCATCGTCACCATGAACGGCAGCGAAATCCCCGTGACAGACGAGATGAGCATGTCGTCGGGCACCTGGACGCCCCTGGCCCAGGCGAAACGCCCGCGGCCGGCCACCATTCACGAAGGCTTTTCGTACGGCACCGTGGAGCAGCAATACAACACGCTGCCGGCGTGGGATCCCACCAACATGGCCCTGCAGACGCCCAGCGACATCGTGTCGTCCCGGCCCGGCTCCATGCACGGCTCCATGCCCGGCTCCATGCACCAGGACTACTTCCCCATGACGACCATGGAGCACAGTGAGTTGCCCCTGCGCCTACACGGCGGGCCGGCGCTGACCACGGGCCCAGACCCCTGGGGAGGCATGAAGGCCTGCGAGGACAGCATGGACTGCCACAGCTACGATTCGGAGATGATCGGCCAGGCCTACACGGCGGATGATGCCATTCCCATCCTTGATCTGCGGTACCCCAACCAGCACCACGAGCACGAGACGCTGGGCTTCGACACGGGGCTGAACCAGCGCCGCATGTCGGGCTCCTCCTTCACCATGTCTACGTCGGGCGGCATGTCGGACATGCCCTCGTACGAGGAGTTCTCGGCGGCGCTGTCGGAGGCGCCCTCGTTCACATCCGACTACCCGCCCACGTCGAACCGGAACTCGTTGATGTCGTCGACGCAGCTGTCGCCCGTCGCGTCGCCGCGGATGACGCCGCAGAGCCGGTCGGAGCTGGTGCGCACGCAGAGCCGCGGCCGTGGCGCGTCGCCGTCGCCGCGACCCGGCGTGCGATCGGCCCCCTACACGGTCGACAGCAGCGCCCGGAACAAGCGGTGGTCGACGGGGTCGTACGGCACGACGCCCAACCGGCGCCAGTCCCCCTTCGTCTACCACCACTCGCACGATCCCTTTGGCCGCATGTCGTCGCGCCACTCCTCGCCGACCATCTCCAACCCGCCGCTGCCGCTCAACTACGGCAACCTCCAGGCGGCGCAGCAGCACGGGGCCTTCATGATGCAGCAACAGCAGGCCTACCGCAACAGCATGCTGCTGCCCTCGCAACTGCCATCGCAGGTGGCGCCGCAGCACTTCCACCCGGACGGCCAGGTCTTCGAGGCGCCGCCGCCGCTGCTGTCGCACGGCCTGTTCCGCATGCTGCAGAGCAACGCCGACCCGCACTCGCTGCACGGCCACTACACCGACCTGTCGGACCCGCCGGACCTGTACGCCGCCCTGCACGAGGAGCAGATCCCGCCCCCGCCCGAGGACATGAACCCTGAGGACCCCGACATGGTGCCCCACGAGCAGGAGCTGCGCTTCGAGGGCGACCTGTACACGCCCCGCTGGGTGCGCGGCCACGGCAACAAGCGCGAGGGCTGGTGCGGCATTTGCAAACCCGGCCGCTGGCTGGTGCTGAAGAACTCGGCCTTCTGGTACGACAAGAGCTTCACTCACGGCATCAGCGCCGCCACCGGCAGCCCCTTCCAGGAGCCCCGCGAGACGCGCCGCATGGACGGAAACCCCGACGTGTGGGAGGGCCTCTGTGGCAGTTGCAACGACTGGATCGCCCTGGTCAGCAGCAAGAAGAAGGGCACCACGTGGTTCCGCCACGCCTACAAGGTAAGCACGCCCCCCCCCCCCCCCCCCCCCCCTTTTGTCCTTCCGAGGAGCCTTGCTAACCTGTTCCGCAGTGCCACACGCACCCCAAGGTCAAGGATGCCCCCAAGCGACGCCGCGAGAGCAGCCATTCGAGGGCGCTGGCGGCGTCGCAGATGGCGAAGCCCAAAGCCGAGCCCCACCGGCCCATCACGCCGCAGTCGGGCCATGTGGCGGTCTCGGCCATGGAGACGCCCGCCATGTCCATCACGTCGATGCCGCGGAGCACGCCGATGCAACCCGTCACCCCCATGGACGGCATGCCCAACATGATCTGAGCCAGGATCATCTTCTTCCCACCCTATCTTGTACCCCGGCCGAGCGGGGGTGGCCCTTTTATTTTGTTTGTTTTTTTCTCCTTTCCAAACCAAGCAAGAATTGGATGCGCCACGAAGCCACTTCTCTGAAGCCACTTCAACGACATGACGAAACGGGAGCGACTGCTATAGACTGGTAGGTATGCCATGGGTCTCGGGGGGGACCCGTTTCCATACCTCCTACCAAAAGACATACTACAACCACACCACACGACCACACGAACACGCGCAAGCCTTTGGGCTGCATCTCCTTGAATGGCCAAAAACACGGATGGGAACGATACCACGGCGAATTGTCTGCGAGCCCCTGGTGGATGTTTGGAATTTCGCGCAATAGACAGAATCGGAAAGAGGGCGTGGAAGCGGAAGAGGAGGATGTCTAATGTGGCGGGCTGCACGACGACCATCTTGCGGTGCCAAGGCGCAACCCTTCCCGCCCCCTTTTTCCTTCGCCCGATTGACACTGCTTTTCCTCGAGCTTGTTTGGGGTCTTTTTTTTTGGTTTTTGGTTTTTGTCCGCATTTTTTCTTCGCTGTCCATATATGCGAGCGTGGGCATTCTGCGTTGCTCTGTGTTGCTTTTTGCGTTTTCCTTTAATCGTAGATAGCTAAACACCTGATACCCCTTGGATGGCATTTTGGGGGTGGCGAGTACGGGGAGGAAGAGGAGGAGCAACCGGATCGGGGCTACGAGACGGGGGTTCACGAGAGGGGGGCAGAGAGAGAGAGAGAGAGAGACGGAGATCGCCAGACTGGTTCTGATGGCAATGGGATGGATGATGCGATACCAGCAGCTTGGTCTAGCTAGATGACGACGAATGAATATTGGTTCTTCCAAACGCGTACTTGCAGCACTGCTTCTTCCATGTCCCTGGGGTTCCCTTCTCCCCCTCTCTCACTTCCCTGTGCACTCGGGAGCGCCTTCGGGCGCCCTCGTGCTCGCGAGCCTTCTGCCGTCACCGTGTTCCCTGGGACTGACTGACTGTGACTGACTAACTAGCGGTTCCCTGTCGCCCGTTGCCCTTTTGGGCAGAATGCACGCAAGCACACAGGCACTAACGTACAAGTACCTCAACTCAGCAACGCGCATCTTCACTCCTCTCCTTTCCCCACGGCCTGTTGCCCGACTCGGCTACGGCGTAGTAGGGGCTCCATTGCCTTGGGCTAGCACCTCTTCTGCAGCATTTGCTTGCGCATCCCGCTCCCCGGGACCATGTCGGCCCAGGCCTGGTGCACACGCTCGCTCGTACTGAGGTCCGACCGGATAAGAGGCAATGGGTCGTTGGGCACCCGTTGCCCTCGTTCGGGTTGGCGCCGTGGCCCTTTCGTGCCGGCCGCCCCGACGAACAAGGCCCGGTGGCTGCCGTGATGGGGCGGCGCCAGGCTGGCCAAGGGAGGGGGGGAAACAGAGCCGCTGAAAAAGCATTCGACTCCTGCCGATCCGAACGGGTGGGCAGGCCTCCTGGCCAATTCCCCGAGCTCGCCCCCCCCCCCCGCCGAGGGTCACATCGGGGACAGGCAACCTTGGCCTTTCTCTCCATCGCTCCTCATCCTGCCTCCCCTGCCCTTGGCGCCCGTCTCAACAGGCGCCGGCAGTGCAACGTCGACAGCAAGTGGGCAATGCGACGTTCGTTTGGCCCGAGAACCGACGCTTCGTGCAGCGTCAACGTGGAACCATGCGTTCTGGACCCGACGACGACAACGACGACGAACTTAGCATCGGGTGGGTACGCAGGTTCACCATCAGCACCCGTAGCGTGCCCTTGACGATGGGCGGGCAGCCCGCCCACGGCCTGGTGGGGCGGACCGCGCTAGCAGGAGGGCGAAACGGAGGGAACCGGATCAGTCGGTCGGCCGGTGGGAAGGAAAAGGCCCTCCCCCAGCGCTGCGCGCTCGTGGCGGTGTGGCAAACGCGGCGCCGGATCGGGGAGTTCGCTCGTGGCCCCATGGCCCGTAGCCCTGCACGGCATGGACACCATGACCACCGGACAGGTGGGTTGTCGCTGCCGCTACGACGCAAGCCCCCCACGCACGGCCTCGGGGCTGGGCGCTAGCTGGCGACGAGTGAGGCGAGGCGAGGCGAGGCCTAACAAGGCTATAGCTGTAAGACCTGGCTGGATCCCTCCACTCCGTGGCTCCCCAGCCCCCCCCCCCACGCGTCGGTTATGCTGGAGCATTGCGTGGAAGAGATTTCCATATGGCGCTGGCCAGACCATGCGCCGATGCGATCATCGGCAGCGGTCGGCCTTGTCTGGCCGGGGAGGGTGGGGGTTTGGGTTTGGGGCCGTGGCCGTGGCCGCTACACGAACGTGAGGGCCGACGACAACCCCCGTCAAACAGATGGCTAGCTCGGCAGGCAAAAAGCAGGCCAGCATTATGCTGTGTATGCGGTCTAGCCTCGTGGGCCCTGCCACGCCTACCGCCAATCCTCCGAAGCCCGTCTCCATCCCCCATACTACGATCACCCGATTACAGGTGACAGGGCTGGCCTATGCCCGTTGCGTCCCTGAGGGAAATCAACGACAAGGAAGGGGGGTTGGCAGCCTTCTTCTCCTCCCCCCCTTCCTTGGCTCACTTTCCGGGGGGGGGTTGTGGGAGAGATCTGCCCAGGGACCAAACATCATGCGGTTTCTCTCCAGTCCCGACAAACTGTACCTGTTCCTCCACCCGCACGAGCCAGGAGCCCATCCTACCCTGCCGAGAGCCTGCTCGGGTCTTGCTGTTGGCCTGGCAGCTGGTAACACGCTTGGTCTGAGGAGATGAGATGATGCTTCATGCGATGGGCGGCCGTTTGCGCAATGCCTTCCCCCATATCGTGACTGGGAGCTGTTTCAACCCCCGAAGAAGTGGGCTTGCTTTTTGGCTGCTTCTCTCCCCTTCCGCTTCCGCCTCCCCCCCCCCCCCCCACCCTCTCTTATCTATCCCTCCCCACCCTCTGATTTCAGGTTGCGCGCGAATCCCTGGCCATGTTTAGCTATATCATCCCATCTCGTCGTCGTCGTTCCCATCCCCTGCCGTGGTCTGCTACTATAAGCACGTTTCTGGCAAAACCAAGCGTGCGGTCGCCCTTTCCCGCGCTCAGGGCGCCCGCTGCGGCCACAGGGGAAAGGGGAGGAGGGGGTAGAGATCCGTGCCCGTCTTATGAAGGCAGAAGGATGTGCGTGTTTCGAAAGACAGGACGACTGGCAAACCCGGCGTGCGACGACCGGGCGTTGCCGAAATTACGGCATGCGATTCATGTGTGCCTGCCCGCCATACCGGCGGCCTATAGCATAGTACCTGCTGTCGTAAGGGGGGGGGGGGGGGGGGGGCTCGAGCTGACGGCTCTCGCACCCCCCCGAAACATGGTTGGGGAACAACATGGCGGGATCGCTCATCTCGTACATTACAGGTATCATCGAGGTGCCCGGGAGCCGTTACGCAGGCGGGCCTTGTGCTAGTTGTGGATAGTAGTAGTCATTCCATTGTCTTATTCACGAGGAGCCAGTTTAGGGGGGGCGGGGGGGGGGGGGGGGGGGGGGGGGGTTATAGGCGCGCGGCACTTATCGATATCGTGACGTTGCTATCCGGTAATAACTGCCGGAAAGGTACGGCCTGAGGAAGCAATACGGTACATTTTGACCAGCCGACGAAACCCCGGGCATCCCACCAGAGGGCCGACGCCCGCCGGGCTCGGTGACCCTGTGAGTCGATCTCGCGCCCCGTCGGCGGCTGCCGGGAGGGGGGCCTCTCCCAAGTGCTCTCCAAGCTCGCGTAGACAGAAACGCACCGCCCATGGTGGACTCGGCCCGGCGGGCGAGGGCCAGGTGTTGGTCCTGGACAGCTGCTACCCCAGGAAGCAGCGGGCGCAGCCCAGGCTCGTGAAGCGCTGGCTCGTTCTGACTGCCGCACCAGTAGCCATAGGAGTGTTATATATATATATATACATATATATACATATAGCAGGTGCTCGCACCTAGTACAAATCAACTTAATAAACTGGACTGGATAGGAGAAATAGGTAGCCGGGCTTGGTGCACCGGATGTGTGATTCGTAGTCACGCGCAGACTCCGGTAGAGACAGGGCGTGGCTCAGAGCGGTATACTCGCGGCTTTGTACCCAAGATAGACCCCGGCATGCCCCGAATGTCTCGTAGTCGCAGCAGCAGACAAGGGCAAGTTGGAGAGGGAAAGCCTCGCCTCCGTGGCGAGCTGGGTCAGCGGCGGGGGGCGGAGGAGGGAGGGGAGGCGTGGGGCCAGGTTGGGCCGGACGGGCATCGGGGGGGGGAGCTACCGGGCCCGGCCCCGCCGGCGCCCGCGGGAACGGGCAAAGCGCCCCGGCGACGGTCGGGACCGGGAAGCCCGCGACAGCCGCTGCCGTGCCGGGGGGGGAGGGGGAGATGGATCGGGCGGGTCGCCGTGCCGCGGGGGAGGGGAACGGCCGCTCTGGCCCTGCTGCCGACCACCGACGGGGAATGCCGTCCTGCATACGTACGCCGACGCGGGAGGCGACTGGCCTGCCAAGTCGCCTTGGGCTGGCCGGCGGCCCATATCCCATCTTCGCACGGACCCGGGGCCCGGGCCGGCCCAGGCGTGCCTCGGCATGGCGACGTTTCCTACAGCACAAGAAGCACGCTCGTTTTGGTCTCGTCATATGCATAGTATTTGTGTTAGTCGCACTCGAAAGGAATGTCCTCGTAAGCGTCGCGCCCCCCTGGTTCCCTCGCCGAGATAAGTATGTACAGAAAGCCGCGTGATCCGCCGGCCATCAGGGCCGGCTCCGAAGCTGCGCGAGAAAGAAAATGGGCTGGTCTCCTCCTATATGTAACCACGAAAATGGGGAGAAGTGAAGGAGATACGCGTCCGCCCCTCCGGCCTCTGCAGAGTTGTTGTGGATGGGGTGCGTGGACTCGGTGGGCGAGTCTAGAAGCTGCCGGGGGCATCACCGCCCGGGGCGCCGGGGAAGCCGCCGGTAGGCATGGGAGGGAACCCGCCAGTGGGCATGGGGGGAAACCCGCCAGTGGGCATGGGGGGGAGGCCGCCGCCGGGAGCTCCGCCGCCGGGGGCACCGGGGAAGCCGGGGAAGCCGGGGAAACCACCGTTACCACCGCCGGGCGCACCAGGCGCTCCGCCGGTGGGCAAAGGGGGGAAGGCGCCGGTGGGCATGGGGGGGAAGACGCCGCCGGGGATGTCCTGTCTCTTGTGCTTGCGGCCCAGGCCGGGGAGCAGGCCGCCGAGGCCGCCAGTCGGCAGCGGTGTTCCGCTGGACATGCTCGGGACACCGCCGCCGGCACCACCGCCGGGGAGGCCGGGCAGTCCCGGAAGACCACCACCGCCGCTGCCACCGCCACCACCGGGGAGACCGGGCAGACCCGGGAGACCGCCGCTGCCACCGCCACCGCCGGGGAGACCAGGCAGACCCGGGAGACCGCCGCTGCCACCGCCACCGCCGGGGAGACCGGGCAGACCCGGAAGACCACCGCCGCCGCCGCCACCGGGCAAGCCGGGAAGGCCGCCGCCGCCGCCGCCAAGGCCAGGAAGGCCGGGGAGGCCGCCGCCACCGCCGCCGCCGAGGCCAGGAAGGCCCAACTGCCTCCTGCGCTTCTCGGTGCCGGTAGGCGGAGTAGGAGTGCCCGGGGACGGAGGAGGAGGAGGGGGAGGTGTGTGGATCTGTCGTATGCTGGGTCAGTGCAAGTTCGACGAGGGGAGGGGGGCCACGGGGGGCTCGAGCGCTCCCGGACTACTTACAGGTCCTGCCGGCGTGGTCACTGTCCAACGGTTAGCAAAAAAACTCAGGCCAAAACGGCGTACCGATGGGGGCGGGGTGACTTACTCGAGAGCGTGCCCGGGTCGACCGGAGCAGCCACCGCACCGTGGCGAAGCAGCGCAGCTGCGAGAACGACGTGAAGAAGACGAGTCATGGTGGAGGACGTCGGTTGTGTGAAAGAATGGGGAATCAACGAAAGAAGGGCGGGAGAAGGCAGAAAGAGAACGGATGGGTTGAGAGGCTTGGAATGAGAAGGGGCTTCTGGGAGGATGAGAGGGCAGTCCCGAGGTCTTATGTAGTGCGTCCCCAAGACCGACCGATACCGCCTACTCCCGCTCCTGCACGCATCCTACAGTAACCCCATGGCCCCGGGCGGCTGAATGGCCATCGAACTTGGTACCGGGGCGTGATGTCGCCGTCTCCGTGCGGGCGGGGGGTATAAGCCCGTGGTTCATTTTCGCGGGTTAATATGTGATCCCTGCGCTGGGAGCGATCGCCACGGGTCTGTCGATCTGGTGTGATTGGGGGGGAAACAAACCCACCGCCAGGGCCTTAATGAAGGTCGAACTAAGGCTGGTGAAGCGGTCCCGAAAAGCAAATAGACAGACTCCCTGGGAGATGCCGGCCGTCCAGGGGTGGTGAGAAGGCAACAACCGGTTGGTCGTCGCGTACGTACATCGCGCTTGGCACGCCTGATGGCCTGTTTGCGAAACGCCTGGGGATGGATTGCGGGTTGGCCAACCGCTTGCCTGCCGTGGGGCGCCGGGCCTCTGTCTCTTTCTCTCTCTCGCTCTTTCTCTCTCTCGCTCTTTCTCTCTCTCGCTCTTTCTCTCTCTCGCTCTCGCTCTCTCTCTCTTTACACACACACACACACACACACACACACACACATCTCCGTCACCATTCAAACCACATCAGCCAAGCCGGCCAGCCAAGAGAGCCGGGTCGTACACGCCAAAGTCGTGATGCCCCCCCCTCGCGTTGATGCTGCAGGCCGGCGGCATTGCATGGTCCGTTGGACGGCGCATCGGGGCCCGGATCGGCGCGCAGACACTATGCAGAGGTGACGATCGTCATCAATTGCCGTAGCGCTACCGCCGCACCACGCGCCCCATCGGGGCGTCTTGCCTGACGGATGGCTTTTGCCCGGCTGGCCTGCCAGGCCCTATCAGGACCGCAAGCGTGTGGCCACCGTCTGGGGTAGATTGCGGGAGGGCGGCATCTCCACTGGCGCCGGCTCGCGCGACTCGCAAGCCAGGCCCTTTCCCGCCAGCCGGGGGGCGAGATTGGCGGCTGAAAGCCCTTGCCGTCCCGCCCGTCATATAGCCAAGGCGGGTCCCATTAACTTGATACGGCTGGCCGCGCCTCCTAGTACGACTGCCGCCTGCCGCTCGCGGGGGAGCCTCGCGAGTCGCCTCGCTACCCCTTCCCGTCCCGAGGAAGCCAGACTGGGCCACGCCGCCGCCCGTGGCCATGCCGTCGCGGCGTAGCACCGTGGAATATCGACCCGCGTGTCGTCCCACCAGCCAGGACGAGGGCCTGGCCCCCTTTGCCCGGGCGCCCGACGACGCCAGCTGCCGCGGTCGATGCCGTCATGTTCAGGGACACGATGAGGCCATGTCGCGTCCCGCCTCGTTCACCATGGCACGTCTGCTGGTCGCGATGGGACGCCGAATTTGCACATCCGGAGCTAGATTACCCGGCTGCCGCTACCGCTGCATGCCGCTCAGCCCGACTACGGTACCCGGCCAACTCAAGCCTCGTGGTGTGCTTGGCGCCATGCGCCGGCGTCCGTTCCGGGGCATATTGGCTTCTTGAGCCGTGCATCCTCCGCCTGCCCTACCGATACATTATACGCTGTGACGCAGCTACTCGTCATGGAAAGCCACCTCGGCCCTGCCGCTAACCCACGGTCCGCCAGCGCGCCGGCTGCCCTCAACAGCCCGCCCCAAACATGCCGCATGGCTCGCTTGGCCCCAGCCCGGGCCACCCCACGGCCCCGAGAGAGAGAGAGAGAGGGGGGGGGGGAAGCGGGTGGTGGAAAGCCGTTGGTGGAGGAGCATCCCATGGCCCGCCTCTCTCCCCTCACCGGCTCACGCCTTCTTGAAGTCGCTCTCCTCGCGGATCCATGCCTCCAGGGACAGGAGCCCCGGGTGCTCCTTGCGGAGTTCCTGGATGTTGGCCTTGTAGCCGTCGCTGGCGAACCAGCCGATCGTGAGGCGCACCTCGGCGACCAGGCAGGTGAGGAGGCTGCCGAGGAACCAGAAGGCGGCGGGGGCGGGGCGGGCGGTAGCGGCGAGGAAGACGTTGTCCATCTGGTCGAGGGAGAGCTCGTCGCCGGCGAGGCCGAGCGCGCGGCGGTTCCACCGCTCCGGGTCGCCGAAGGCGCGGGCGGCGAAGACGCCGACGTCGCGGGCGGCGACCCACTGGCCCGGCTGCTTGCCGCCCAGGCGGTTGCGCAGCGCCGCCAGGAAGACGCTGGTCGGGAAGCCGGGCGCCAGGCTGTCCATCAGGGCGGCGGGCCGCAGGACCGTCCAGCCCATCTTCTCGCCGTGCTTGCCCGGCGACGTGACGTCGCGCAGGTAGCGCTCGACGCGGTACTTGCTCTGGAAGTGCGGGACCGGCGTCGGGTTCTCCCACGACGCCTCGTCGCCGCCGCGCTCGACGCTGCTGTACACAAAGTGCTTGACGCCGTGGCGGATGGCGCTGTCGATGAGCCCCTTGCCCTGCGCCACCTCGCTCTCGAGCGTGACGCCCCTGCCCGTCGACACCTGCACCGAGTACACGCCCCAGATGAGGCCCGGGTGCACCTCCTTTGCCGCCCGGAAGAGCGCCGGCGCGTCGTCGAGGTTACCCGCCAGCACCTTGATGGCGTTGGACTTGGCCGCGAGGCGCTTGGCCGCCGTGCTCTTGGCATTGCGTGTGACGGCTAGGATGGTAAACTCGGGCTCCTTGAGCGCCAGCAGTGCGTCCACCACGGCGCCGCCCTGCTTGCCCGTGGCGCCGGTGACGAGGATGGTCTGGGGCATGATGGACGGAGTGGGCAGATACCGGGTAGCGAGTAGCATCCCGAACTGGCAAAGAGGAGGTAACGGTCGACGACAACGACGGTTCGACGAAGCGGAGGGGGGGGGGGGGGGGCAAAGAGGTAGAGTTCCGGGCCGACGGGGGGGCCTTCCTTTCGTCCAGAGGCCGCCCACCCACCACCACGACGACCCGTGGGCGCTGACATATACCATTTGCCGTTGCCACCGACAACAATAACAACATCATCGGACCGCGTGTGGAGAAGTCCCCAGCCGTTCTCCAAAAAGACGTGCCGCAACTCTAAATCCTGTTGGGGCCGCGCTTCCGCGTCGTATTGGCGCGCTCAGACGGACCCGGCCCCCCTAATCTCGGCCCTGACCCGACCGCCAAGGCCAACTTCGGATCGTGTTGATGGGACAACACCCGAGGCGTCCTGGGTCCGCATTGGTCTATATCAAGATGTCAAAGTGCGCCGAGGCTTCGGGGTCTCCCTGCTCACAGCCGCGTTTGGACGTGTTGGCCCTCGCACTGCATCTGGCTGCCTTTCACTCTCCTTGGGCTTGCACAACTCCCACGCTCTCTGTCCTTCTGGGCACACCAGTCTCGGGCACACACAGCCTCCCGGGCACATACAGTACCGGCACGGAAGAAGCCGCCGCCGCCGCTGCCGCCCACCCGGCAACCGGGTCTTTCTCCCTCGCCCCTCGGTCCCACCATGGACGCGCCCCCGTCCGACGACCCGGGCCGGGCCCCGCCGCCGGTGCAGGCGCTCCTGGCGGCGTACAGCAGCCTCTCGGTGGCGGCGCTGCTGGCGCCACTGGCGGAGGAGGGGTTCCGGCACCGGGTGCTGCCGGCGAGCCTGGGGCTGCCGGCGCGCGACCGGGCCGGCTTCGCGGCGCACGCGGCCGACGTCTTCGCGCTCTTCGCCGCCTTCGCCATGGAGCCGCGCGCCGTGCACGTCGACGGCGCCGTCGTCGTCGTGCGCGCCGTCATGCGCGGCACCCTCTGGGCCGCCCAGCAGCAGCCGCCCTGGTGCTCCGAGTGCGTCCTGCTCCTCCGCCTCACCCCCGACCACGCCCGCATCGCCGCCATCGACGAGTTTGTCGACAGCGCCCGGGCCCTCGAGATGCGCCGCCGCCACGCGCCCCGCGAGTTCGCCCCCGGGTCCCCCGCTTCTTCTTCCTCCTCCTCCTCCTCCTCCGTCTCTTCCGCTTCGCCTCCCGCGTCGGCCCCGTCCTACGCCTTGGCCGGCTGGCTGTCCCCCGACTGCGGCCTCGTCCCCCGCGTCGTCTCGGGCGCCGCGCAGCTCCTCGCCGTCTGTGCCGCGTACCAAGCGCTGACCCGCTCCTATTGGTGGTTTCTCAGGTCCCAAGCGTAACACCCGCCATGGCTTTGCTTCTGGTGCTTGTACTTGGGCCGGTTTTCTTTGGTTTGGGCGGCGGCAGTCTACGGTTTAGCGAAGGAGTGCTTTCCGGGGGGGGGAAGGGGGGAGGGGGTTCTATGTACCTATATAGAGGAACGGCAACAATCACCAGTCACGGTGCGGGACTGACTACGGGCAACCAACCCGCCTGATAGCTCGCACGCTACCCGAGAGCCGGCAGCTTTTGCCACGAACCCAAATGGCAACTCTGCTGTGCCGAAGGCCTGACTAACGCCGTTTACCCCCGTCCCAACCGCACCGGCGGCAAGACAGGTGTCTGACCCCCGTCCCTTTCCAACTCTGTGTCTTAGGTCCGTAATTAAGTATTGGTGGTATTTGTATGGGTAATGGGGCCCGGCGACCCAAGAAACAACGCCCCCAACCCCTTCCCTCCCCCTGGTTACCATGGCGGTGATCTCCACGCCTCGCTCGGTTCAGTTCCCAAACAACCGCCTCGCGTCCGACCCGGCCACGTCGGCCCTCCCGGGACCGCCATCGGCGTAGTCCTGCAGGACCTCGTGGAGGGGGGGCAGAGACCAGCGCTCCGCCTTCTCGTCGGCGGCGCCCCCGGGCCCTGGACCTGCGCCAGGGCCAGTGTGCCGGCGACGACGGGCCTGATCAGGGGCCCCGTGGGGCAGCGGGCCCGGGCGCGGGCCCGCGTCTCGGCGAGCTCGGGCCGCACCGGCGGCCGCGTCCGCCTGGGCGTCTTGCCCTCCGCCGTCGCCGCCGCCTCGCCGTGGTCGTGGTCGTCCCCCCCCGCGGGGCGGAGGGCGCCGAGCGCGTCCATCTACGCGTTGGCGGGCTACGTGCGGACGGCCGAGCGAACACCGGGGGCGACGGGGCAGGCGGCGGCGAGCACGTAGACGCGCCGGTCGCCGCAGGCCGTGACGAGACCGCCGCCGCCGCTGCTGGTGCTGGTGCTGGTGCTGGTGCTGCGGGTGCTGCTGGTGTTGCTCCTCGCTGCTGCGGTCGCCGCCGCCATCGCGCCGCGCGCCAGGGGACAGGCCGCCGCCGCTGATCCGTACCCGGCTATGCCGGGGGTGTTGAGGGGCCGGAAGAAACGACTTCCGACGCGCCAGAAACCGGGCCACGGCCGGCCGAGGAGGCCGGCGCCCGCCGCCTGGCCAGGCGCCCCCGCCGCCGCGCACGCGACGAGCAGCGCCGGCACCCCCGGGAACGACCGTGTGAGGGCGTTGCCTGTGCGCCGCCGGCGAAGACGAGAGGATGTCCATTAGCCCCCCCCTGCGTGTGAGCTTTACGGAAAGAGGCCGGCGGGAAGGCATTGGTTGGCTTACCAAAGAGGATGTACGAGCACGCAATGGTCGAGCCGACCACGACTTCCAGGACGGCCATGGTGGCCAAGGAACACGGCCCCTCCTGCTGTGTGTGGAGGTGGAAAAGAGGAAAAAAGCGAAAACCGGGGGGGGGTGCATCTCCTCTGGCGTCCGGCCCCGTCGGATGGGCACGGGAATCCTCCCGGCTTAAGTATACCCAGCACGCCCACCGCGGACCTGAGAGGCGAAGGCGGGCTGAGCGGGAGTGGAATCGAACGTCACCCCTCACCATCAACCGAGCGCTCCCCAACACTTCGTCCCGCTTTGCGCCCAGCCGAGACATCACCACCAGCCGCACTCGTTCGTGTCAAGCGAATCTTCGTCTGTCTGCCCTCGTCTCTCTTACCCCGTGTTCGCCCTTCCTCTGCTTTCTGCTGACTGGTTCACGCACACGGTCGGCATGGGAACGGTGGCGGTGGTTGCGCAGCAGCAGCAACACCCGTAAGCATTTCTGCCCGCCTCGTGTAATGCGCACAGCACAGGGTTGGGATACCACAAAACACGACGAGGAAATTCCAAGAGCACGGCCCTTAGATCGTGCGACTGCCTGCGTCTGGTCCCGGTGGTTGGATTCGTTTTCAGCTCACCCCCCCCCCCCCAAAGCACCATATACTACAGGGGTGATTCAATGACTTACTCTGCTTCAGTGCGTGCGCTTAGTCCTGCCGAGTTGTCATGTCAACGGCAGTACAGGCCATGGTCATCATCTGGGAGGTACGGCCAGCAGTCCATCCAGAAAAAAAAAAAGCTATGAGCTACATCTAGTGTACAGCATCTTTTAGATATGAACAGGTAAATGCCGCAAATACAGTGCCAACCAAATCCCAGATGCACATGCCCTCCATCGCACGCGTGTGCGTCAGTACCTAGGCTTCTTGGAGGGGTATTCTTTCCACAAACAACCCATCATCTAGGGGGTATAGTGTACAGGCGGGGAAAGGGGGAAAGGGCGGAGAGAAATAAGAAGGGCTGTCCCTGTGGGCATCCTAGCAACCTGCGGGAATGTCTAGCGTCTTCTTCCACAGGCTAACCGTGTCCATACGGCCGTGTGTCGGTATCGACCTTGGTGGTGGCACTGGTTCCGGTGCTCGCCCGCCATGTTTGGCCTTGTACTCGGCTTTGGCGGCCAGGGCCGCATCCACGGCATCTCGAGCCACTCGCGCCGCAAAGTTGGCCCTGTCTTGGAGGTCGCGCGCTTCCGACTTCTTCCACAGCTCCAAGGCCTCCTGCTTGCGCTCCTCGTTTCGAGGCTCGAACTCCATGTCGAACGGGTCGGGCTTGATGATGAGCAAAGAGTTGCACCTGTCCAAGGGCGGCAGTGACGCAATGCCGGTGAGAGGGTCCGTCCTGGGCCGGAGGTTGAAACACCACATCAGAGCGCCACAAGCCACCATCAATTCGTCCTGCGTAACATTCATTCCCAGACATTGCCGTTGTCCCCAACCAAACGACGACATGCCCCGCAGGGTGGGATACTGAGACAGCGGCTCCTGGAATGTCGGCCACTCAGGCCGCAGCCACCGTTCGGGCCGGAAGTTGTCGGGGTCGGGATACTTGGCCGGATTGCGCAGAAACGCCCTGAAACGTGTTGGAATGTGTATGCATGCTGCAGAACGGACGGTTGCCTTACCAGTCTAACGGGAGGATGCGGGTACCCTTAGGGATCAAGTAGCCCTTATATATGTCGTCGGTCTCGGTCTCGTGGGCGACCCCTGGAAGCTTGTCAGCACAGAGCCGCCGCATCGCCATTGCGTTGGCCATACCGGTGGGTACGTTGGGCCTCCATCGCATCGTCTCTTTGATGCAGGCGCGCAAGATGGGCAAATTGGGAGTGTCGTCGAGAGTTGGCAGGCGGCCCTCGCAGGCCTCGTCAATTTCCCGTTGTGCCGCCGCCTGCCAATGCGGGTGATGTACCATGGCAACCAGAAAGTAGGACAACGGCCCTGCCACCGTGAAGATGCCAACAAGTGCCAGCATTCCCAGGACGCACGACGCTTCGTAGTCGCCCGAGAGTTTGCCGGTTTTGGCCGTCGATTCGAGGTATTGCCGGGTCCAGCACGCTCTCTGCTGTCCAAGAGCCATCTTCTCGCGGACCGTGAGAAGCCTTTCCATCCACCACCCCTTCTGCTCGTCGTGTCGCTTGATTTCGGCCTTCTTCCACGGGTTCATGACCAAGGGCAGATTCCACAGCGGCGTCAGTACGTTCGTGATGGGTCCCGCAGGCGACATCTGCGTGAGCAGCCCCCAAGCACTCTTGGTGCAGTACTCGCTAATACTCGGGTCATCCCACGTCAGTTGGCACATGACTTTGGACGCCATGTCGTCAAGAGACTCCCGGAACGCTTCGGGGTTTTCGATAAGCCGGGCAAGCCAACGCTTGCTCTCGTGGTACATGATGCCGTGGTACTGGGCATTGGTTGCCTCGGTCAAGTACGCATGCGATATCTTGCGCTGACGGGCCCAGTATTCTAGCCATATTGGTCAGTGGGCTCGCTGTCGCGGCCTCGCCATGGGCGCAGCACTCACGATTCTTTCCCATCAAGGGCAGGTACTCCATAGACCCATATGTGCTCTTCGAGTCGAAGAGGGACCGGACAGCCGGCCGATCCGAGTTGTACCTGCCGCGCTTCACCAGCAGCTCTTCGGCCACCTTCTCATCCGAGACCACCAGAAATTTGACGCCCAGCACCGACGTCATGTAGAAGCCACTTGCTTTGCCGTATATGTCGGCCCATTCTTTAAACTTGAGCCACACGAACTTGACCGGGAGGTCGTGGATCCGGCCGATGAAGGGTACCTGCATAGGTCCTGGTGGCTGCCGTGAGCTGTTGAGTTCCAGGTATGATGCGACTGTCTTGTAGATGGCAAGGCCCACAAGAGTGATGCCGAGCGCGAGGAGGGTAAACAGCTGCATGTTTTCTCTACCTGAGAGACGAACAGGCTGTAATGACGACCCCAGACAATCGAAGGGTGGGAAAATAGAAGCGGGTGCGGCCGAGTCCATTGCTTGCTGGGCACAAGCGCGACGGTATTATATGCCCGGGGCCGTGAGGGGTGTCTTGTCCGAGAAAACACTCCAAAGGCCGTGGGGTGGGATCTAGGTCCGTCGGGAGGCCCTTTAGGAGTCGGGATCTGCACAAGGAGTCGCCATAAAGGTAGTGTGTATCGTGGAGGATTTCCCGTATGGGCCAGAGGTCAGTCTCATGGCAAAGAAACCGGCCAGTACTGAGTTTACTGGGCCCCTGTCATTGCCTTGGTATCCCAGAAGAAGGACGGAGGGGGACTGGCCCCTGACAGATGTGTGAGAGATGGGAGCAAGGTCGTCAAGACTTGATGGTAGGATCCTACGCCAAGGATAGCCAGGATATTGTACAGGGTAGCCGTGCCCTGGGTCTTACAATGAACGGGCTACCGGAAGGCCATGCAAAGCCAGGGCAAGAATGCAAGTGCACAGATGTGGGCAATCGAGGGTGTCCTCTGCAAGTACCTCGAGGCCGACTTGGCGATGCCCTATTTGGTGACTCACGAGAAACCTTCACCTGGCGCTCACCGACTGTTTGACCAGCGATGTTCCTGCATAATGAACGATAGCAGGACGAAGCCAGGCCCCATCCCCCGAGGTCGATGGTTGTGGCTCGGGGTGCCAAGGCCACTGTATAACCCGTCAGGAGACTGGCCTGGGGGGCCGGTTTGGCCAAGCCCTCCGGTGGTGAGGATAGCGGATGATGAGAGCCGTATGGCTGGCGCTACAGCGGTGCGTCCACCAGAGACTCTGCCCTCTGTGCGCCGGCCGAAAGCGGAAGTGACCCTCGGACCCGATCGACATCTTGGGGCGACGACCTGATCCAGGGGGTCGCTAAATGGAGAACGCTGAGCTTGGCGGCTCCAGGCAACGAGCGGCGTGCCGTCCATCCCAAGACAACGACCAACGGCCGAGTCTCGCAGCCCCGGGAGTGCCAAGATCGGCCGAGCACCGCCGTCGTGCCTCAGCGGACGTGAGCCATACCGCAGGCCAACCAGCTCGTCCTATCTAGCCGGGCCAATTGGCCGGGTATATGAGCAGGAAAAGCACCGGGGCTGGGGAGACGACAAGGCTGGCCCAGCGCCTTGATCCAATCTACCCTGCGGTGGTGGCAGCCAGTCGAGATGGAGGCAGCGCGCCCAAGAGGAAGGCTATGGAGTTTGCGGGCTCGGCACGAGGACACGGTTTGGGTTGGAAGGATGGATAGAGTCCCAGGCGGACTGAGGCGGTTACCAGGCTTCCCGTGGCGTTCACGGCAGGGCCGGGCCGGGTGGAGGCATCGGGATGGGCGACAAACGCAAGAGGCGCCCCGTGTGCTTGCCCTTTTTACCTCTCCCTACCAACACGTTGCGGGGAGGCAAGAGCTGAGAAGGGCGCTTCAGGCAGGCGAGGCCCTCCATCGGATGCTCCTGCCCCCGCCCCCGCTGCACTCAATTCCTATGCGAGCTCAGGCCCTGCCTCAGCTCTGCCCGGACGGGCCGCCGTTTCTTGCAGCGGCATTGTGATCCGGATACGTGCCAATGCCGGCGCGTGCAGCGCGGCACACCACGACATACCGCAGCATGCATATCCATGGGCGCCATCCACGGGGGAAACGAAACAGGGCACGGGGAGCGTGCCTTGCCTCCACGCGACACGTCTCTGCTGGTCTATATCGGCTGTGATGAACTCTATTGCCCTCTGCGCCGGACGACGAACACGGGCGCTTGGCAGCCCTCCCCGGGCCTGGGGCGTCGCGCCCCCAATCCGAGCGCCGGTCGCACCAATGGTTTCCTTTTCAGGAAGTCTTCAGCTCGGGGGGCGGCCATGACAAGAGTGGCCACGCGTCTGAAGACCGATGCGCAGACGTGGAGGTCAAGAGGCCTAGCTTCTGGCATCCCGAAACCGAGCCCCCGGCTGACTCCAAGCTGGGCTATATCTACAACGGCCCAGGGGGCTCCTTAGCAATCGCCTCATCCACTCAGCATGCCAGCTTTCATGGGACACATCCCGTCGGATTGCTTCGGTCAACGCCTGGTCTCACTCTTGGTTCTTCTCGCCTTCGGGGATATCGGCTCTCGTCACATCTGTTCCTTTGGATATTGCCCACACCCGGAAGCTTATTGCTCCCGCTAACTCACCTTGCTCGGCCCCTGGGTCTCCTCGAACCCTTCGTCGACGATGGGTTCTGTCGGCATCGATCCACCCATGCCGGTGGGCACCTACCAACAGACCGGCATAGATGTATTGATTGTCGGCACAGGGCTGGCCGGCCTCACGGCCGCCCTTGAATGTACTCGAAAAGGCCACAATGTGCGGGTACTTGAGCGCAATTCTAGCATCAACATGGCCGGTATGCTACCGATACTCGTCCGAGGCCGGAATGGTGCGGCTGATTCACACTCCTAGGCGACATGTATTTCATGGGCCTCAGCGCCACCAAGTTCTTCAAGCACTGGCCAGAGATGGCCAAGGAGTACAACGCGATATCATTGCAAGACGCCTGGATCGAGACATTCAAACACAGCGGCGAGCGCATGGTTGCGCCGCTCAAAGTGGCGGACCGGCTGCGGGACGCGGGACTAGACCCTGACATGCCACCCGGCACATTTCAAATGCGGCCGCTGGTGTACAAGATGTTCATCAGCCAAGTGAAACGCCTAGGACTGCGCGTCGAGTTCGGCAAGAGGGTCGTCGATTATTTTGAAGACGAAGAAGGCCAAAAGGCCGGTGTGGTGACGGACCAGGGCGATCGATACGAAGCCCACGTCGTGATCGCCGCTGACGGTAAGCGCGCGTGCATACTCACACCACGTCCCATGCCCCCATCTCACTGGAAGCCTTGCGGTAGCCCCCCAGTTGGGTTCTCGGATTGGCTCAGGGATGGAAAAGCAAGACAGGAGAGCAGTGTGCTAGCAGACTCACCCACCGTGTAGGCGTGGGGTCTAAATCCCAGAAACTCGTTGGCGGCCAGGTCCGAGCCATGAGCTCCGGCCGAGCCATGTGGCGCGCCGCTTTCCCGCGAGAGGTGATGCAGCGGAACCCCGAGGTCGCCGAGTTCTTCAAGATGGCGGGTCCGAACGAGGACCAGCCCATCGTTCGGACGTGGCTGGGGTGAGCGCTTCCCTCCCACCCACCGTATCGGGACGAGAACCCCCCATGGTGACTGACTGTCGTCGGCGGCCAGGCCCGGCACGTACGCCCTCACGCTGACGCGCGCCGAGACCATGATCTGGACCATGAACCACGACGTGACGGGCACGGAGGAGGAGAACTGGAACCACACGGTGGAGGCGGCCGAGGTGCTGGAGAACATGGACAAGGGCGTGGGCCCGCGGCCTTGGGCGCCCATCTTCAAGGAGCTGGTGAAGCTGACGCCACCTCAGACCATCATCAACTTCGAGCTCTTCTGGCGCGACCCGCAGCCGGCGTGGGCGTCGCCGGGCGGGCGCGTGGTGGCGATCGGCGACGCGGCGCACTCGTTCCTGCCGGCGTCGGGCAACGGCGCGACGCAGGCCATCGAGGATGCCGTGTCGGTGGCGGCGTGCCTGCAGGAGGCCGGCGCGGCGGCGCGCGCGCCCGACGCCGTGCGCGTCCACGGGCGCCTGCGCTTCGTGCGCACCGCCTGCGCCCAGAAGCTCGGCTTCGCCAACGCCGAGCTGCTCCAGGCCACCGACTGGGCCCGCGTCCCGCGCGACCCGCGCGCCGCCCAGCCGCGCCTGCCCCGTTGGGTCTGGCGCCACGACCCCGAGCGCCACGCCCACGCCCACTACCGCCGGGCCCTCGCCGCCCTGCGCCGCGGCCTCCCCTGGGACCGCCCGGACCCCGACATCCCCCCCAACTACCCGCCCGGCTACGTCTACGCGCCCTGGAACATCGGGCAGATCATGGACGACTTGCGCCACGGCCGTCCCGTCGATCTGGGTTCGGGGAACTGGGACTAGGCCGCCGCCGGCTCCTGGGGGCCTCCCAGGGAGGAGGGGCTGGTTGATGGCCGTCAGGGGTTGAGGGGATTTGCGAAACCGTTCCACGCGCCGTTCCGGTTTCACAGTGCCGGCAGCACCCCCCAACCTCCCCATGTTCGCGTCGCAGAAACATTTTTGATGGCTTGTATGGCAATATTTGATTAATTTCTAATATCATGAGCATTGGGCCCAATATGCTGGGGAGGGGGGGGTGCCATGCTCGTCTAGCAGGGGCTTACCGGCCAAAAATTGCTATATCCCCGTTCCCTCTTTCTAGTCAAATATGAAATCTCAAATTATATACAAGCTCAGAAGCAAGAACAGCGTACGAGGCAGTAATTCACCGTCATCTGACGCCGGGTTCCCCACACGGTCCCACCTGACCTGGTTTTCCGACCTCGCCGGGCTTTAGAGGGTCACAGTAGCTGAGGGGTTGATGGAGACCTGGGGGATGCCGCCGGCCGGGGGAGCAGCGGCGGGCGCGGTGGTGGCGGGCGCCTTAGGCTGGTCCGTCTGGCAGCTGCTGGCGGCCGAGGCCGTCGCGGCCGGCGGCGCGGCGGCGGCGCCGTCGCCGGGGTTTATCGTCACGGTCGTGGTCGGGTTAATGGAGACCTGGGGGATGCCGCCGGCAGGCGGCGCCGCGGGCGCCGAAGCCGCGGGGGGAGGGGGCGAAGAGGCGGCAGGGGCGGCGGGGGCGTCCTCCTTGGGCGACGCGGTCGGCTGGGCGCCGGCACCGCTGCCGAGCGTGACCGTCGTGGTTGGGTTGATGGAGACCTGGGGGATGCCGCCAGCGGGGGCGGACGCCGCGGGCGCCGAGGCCGCAGGGGGCGGCGCATCCGCCTTGGCCGAGGTCGAAGCGGCGCCGGCGGCGCCGCCGAGGGTCGCCGTCGAGGTCGGGTTGATGGAGATTTGCGGGATACCGCCGGCGGGCGCGGACGTGACTTCGACCTTGGTCGACGTGGCCGGCGGTGGCGGCGGCGCCTTGGCGCTGCTAGCTGCGCTCGTCGGGGCGGGCTGCGCACCGCCGCCGGGGTTCATGGTCACGGTAGTGGACGGGTTGATGGAGACCTGGGGGATGCCACCAGCAGGCGGCGCTGACGGAGCCGCGCCCGTGTCCGCTTTGGTCGAAGAGGCGGGGGCGGCGCCGCCGGCCTCGGCGCTGCTGGCCGCGCTCGTCGGGGCGGGCTGCGCGCCACCGCCGGGGTTCATGGTCACGGTCGTCGTGGGGTTGATGGAAACCTGAGGAATGCCCCCCGCGGGAGCCGAGGGGGCCGAGGGCGTGTCGCCGACGGTGACGAAGACCGTGGTGGTCGAGGAAAACGAAGTGGCGCCGTCCGCCGCGGCCGGGGGAACGGTCACGTACTCGGTAAGGGTCTCGGTAACGATGACATCCTGGCGCTTGGCATGGCCGCTGGCGGTGACGGTCACGGTCACGGGCTGGCAAGCTTCGCTGCGTGTGGGCAAGCCTGACGGGGTGGGCGCGCCAGGGGCAACATTGCCACCTGCAAAGGTGAAGGACTGGGCCGCGTCGCCCGCATCGCAAGCAGCGATATCGACAGCGTCGCCCTTGACGACCAGACACGAACCCTTCTGGTTGGCCGGCGTGAGAGTCTGCGTGTCGGCGCCTTGGTCAAAGGCGAAGAGTTGTGAGTCGGCGACGGCACCACCTGCCAAGTTGTCAGCCGGCGCTACTACCCGCGTTGTCCGCCGCCGTCCCAACTTACCGCCATCGGCACGACCGCCACACGAAAAGAGAAGAACCTGGCTGCCGGCGGCACGGCGCGGGTCGAAGTTGAGGCAGGCTTGGGTCTACAACAGCAGGGTTAGCGCTTGGAGGAGGGCAATGGAGACCATGGGGGCGGTTGCCTACCAGCGTGCTGACAACCAACACCGATCCATCGATATCGTTGTGCTTGCCCCGGGTGATGATGTCCCAGCCTTGGCCCTCGGTGGACCCACACTCGGCCACTTGGACCGGGGTCAGATTAGCGCGGAAGTCGCCCGACAGCTTGTCCACGGAAAGGCACTTGCCGTCCGCGGTCTATTGGGTGTCGTGGTTAGTTGCCAGAATCCCAACGGACCAATCGCGAGCGGCGGACTGACCTTGATGGCGGCATTGGAGAAGGCCCGCGTCGCCGTCTCGTCGCGCTGTTGCGCCTCTGCGAAGGCAGTCGGGTCGAGCTCGGCGACGGTTCGGGCGACGGGACCGGCCGACACGAGGGTCGAGAAGGCGGCAATGGCGGCCGAGTATTTGGCAATCATGGTGCGCGGAGGATGGCCCAAAAGAAACGTCGTTCGGGGACGGGGGCGGTGGAATGTGGTGGGTGAAAAAAGCCGGCGTCGAGCGGGATCAAGAGGGTGTGTCCGAGAGGCACAAGTAAGGAGCGGACGAATTGAAGCACAATCCAGCAGAACACGGCGACAACCAATGGCACTGTTCTACGGCGAGGACAAAAGAATGGACAATCCCGCTCAGCAGGCTTGTGAGGAAGCGAGAAGGGAGACGAGAACAAAGAGAAGCGATCCCGGGGGGAACGAGCGCAGTCGGCAGTCAAGAGGGCGAGAAAAGCAGAAAGCAGCCTTCGACACACGAGGCGATCCGCTTAGCCGTTGTCTGTATATACGAGAGCGGCTCGGACATCGCGGGCGGCACGCCAAGCCGCCAACAGCCTCCTGGGCGCGTACGTGAACGGTTCCAGGCACCCAGGGCTGGGGGAGCGGCCAGGGGTTGCGCCTGCGCCATTGTATGAAATGAGATGGTGTTCCGCCCCCAGAAGCGGCCCCTGGACGCAAGGCTGCCGTTCTTTTCCCCTCCGTGATTCTGTTTGGAGCTGTGGGTGACACAATTACCCATGGACACATGCGCACCCTCTCATGGGAGGGCGGCAGGCCGGGGGCGTGGGACACACTGAAGGTCATGGGATCCATGGGCCCGCCGAAGAACACGGGGCAAACTGCCTGGACCGAGAGTCGACGCTGTACGGTCATTCATTCCAACAGGTCCATGCGACAAGGCTTTCTGTCTCTGTTCGGTCAGCCGTCCGGGACGATGAAACGGCGCTCGTCTCGAAGGCTGGGCCCTTGTGGAGGAGCGTCGCTCCCACTTTGAGACGGGGTGGGCACCCCATCTCAATTGCGCTGACAGGATGGATCGAAACCCTGCCACCCGTGCCAGTGTCAACGGGACTCTCTCAGGGCTAGCCTACCATTGTTAGGATCAGAGGAGCTGTTCATTTGAGCCACAAGCTGATCTCCGGTCCTGGCCTCCGGGCTCCTATGTACTAATGCCGCTGTCGGCGGCGCGCGAGATGCCGGCATGTTATGTAGGTGCTCGCTGTCCACCAGCCAGCCAGTTGCCAAGGAGGCCAGGTCCCGGGGACTCCCCTAACCCGACGAGGCGCCCGCCAAGCCGACAAAAAAAAAAGGATTGCCGATTCCGTTGCGGCTCAATTCCCCGGATGATCCAACGCAGACACCGTTGGGGCTGGATTGGAAATCTTGTAGTACCAGCGCTACGCACGTCGTCATTGCTTCACGTTGATTGTATCGGCATCCATACAGCTCGCCAGTCGTCATAACTCGGATCCAACCGTGAGCCGAAGGGCGAAGGGGCATGAAAGTCCAAGACAAAACTGACATTGTACCTCTACCAAGCTACATGAACCGGCTTCTCCCAGCCAGGACCGCCGTGGACAATTACCGCCGACCCGCCTGCCCGCATCAATGCTACCCGTTGTTCGGTACGCACCCGGTCTCCTGGCAAGGGGCCCACTACCCTTCCGCCACACCTCCGTGGATGCTTTTCCTGTGTGCAATTCCCAGCCTCTCGTTGCACGTTGTACAGAACATACGAATTTCCAAACACGGCTTGGCCACCTGCATTCGGTAGTCTATTTTTGCCTGTAGCTTGACACGCGAGCACACACGCGACACGTAAAAGACATGGTGCTCTGTTGACGAAACACATGCCCCCTCCTTCTAGGGCGAAGGGAGGTACGGATGTGGGGATTCGTGCTGGCGGCCCTACTACTCGAGGAATCCGACGCGGCCAAAAGCACCAACGGCATGCCCATCTTCGTACCACGGCGCGTGGGGTGGCCCGAGACCCCGCGCCGTCCGATAAGCGCTCTCACATGGCCGGAATCAGGTACTTCATCCCCGCCCAAATCTCAACACCGCTCGGCAGGATCTGGTTGGCGGGCAGAACGAAGCCGCTCGAACCACTGCCGCCTCCTCTCAGCTCAATCGCCCAGGCGTACGTCGTCTTGGCCATATCAGTCATGTAGTCGGTCGAGCCACCAGTGGCGGCGTAGAGCGTTTGGCAGATAGGCCCCGACGTGAACCTCTTCTGGTACGACTTGGCAATGGCCGACGCCATGCCCGAAGCCAGACTCTCCTGCTTGTCATCGTTGGCGGCCGTCTTGCTGCACGTGTAGCCGTAGGGCAGCAGAATGTACTGGCCGTACGAATGGAAGTCAATGTACAGCCGGATGCCCTGACCGGCTGCAAGCTTGTCAGAGAACGCCTTCAAGACCTTAACCTCGGGTGTATCGCCTGCTGCCAGCCCCCTGAAGTCCTCGGCCTGGGGGTTGGTCGAGGCACCACCGCGAACATCCCACTGGTAGGGCCAGTTGCGGTTGATGTCGGTTCCAACCGCCGCCGTCGTAGATCGGGGCATGCGGTTCTTGCGCCAGAGCCTGTCGGTCGATTGGGTGTAGGTGAATCCTGGCCGGGTGTGAGCAGCATGCAGCGAAAGAAAGCGCGTCGGAGCATAGGCTTACCATCCGGGTTGACGACAGGGAAGAGATAGAAGTCATAATTATCGAGCATGCTCTTGACAGCTGCGTCGCTGCCGTAGCCAGAAACGAGTTGGTAGCCAAGGTATTCCACGACCTGCGACCCGGGATCAGCATCAGAGCAGAAGTTGCACCATTATGAGCGTTGTACCATGGTAGCAATCCACTCCCTGGCATGGACAGTGCCATGGAAATACACAGCAGGCTTCGAGCCCTTTCCGCCGCTACCCCACAGGTGAAGACCGGTGATCTGACGTCCCTGGTACGAGGCACCAATCTCGAGGATCTCCGAGTTCTGGGGGAAAGCTGACTGTAGGTCCTTCAAGAACTGCAGGTGGTCGCTGTACGCGTGGTAGTTGTTAAACCACGACGCGCTGGGCAGAGCGGCAGCCTGCACGCCAGACAAGGCCTGCACCTTTGGCACACCTTTACACAAGAGTTAGCCTGCTAATATGGCGGTGCGACAACGCCCACTGGGGCCAGGCGGAAGAGGCTATGAACCTTCGTAGCTCACGAGGGGGCCCTCGGCGGCGATGGAAGCACCCAGATCCTCATCGAGGATCTCAGTGGAGAAACCGAGGGCAGCGAAGGCCTCGGCTTCGCTTGGGGCCACAGCCACGTCCAGGTGGTCGACGTGACCGTGCAAGGCCAGAGTTTTGGAAAGCGTGGCCACTTTGGTTCGGAGCTCGTCGATTCCATCCGTGGCGTTGATGCGGAAGACCTTGAAGCCGTCGTAGCTGACCTTGTCCTCGCGCGCGGAGATGACAGCCGCCGAGGCCAGCGAGGCCACGGACAGGATGATGCTGAGCAGCTTCATGACGGAGCGCTGGGGGGAGGGACCTGCTGTCAGAGAACCAACTGGATTTGAGGGTTGACCTCTCGAAGGAACAGCGTTGGGCGAAGATGCTCACCAGGCGGCGGCGGGGGCAGGCCTGGTTCAAATACAAGAACCTCCAGCACCAGACAACACCATCAATGGCGCGAGATCGCTGCCAGGATGAGAAGGGAAGGAGGTACGCATGTTTCCCCACTACTACCGCTGTGCATGCCGTTCAATGCAACCCCTCCCTCAGGTCGACTGCCCAAAGAGGCAGGAATTCATGACGCCCAGAAGGGTCACTGTAACAGGACTGGACGAGAGGCGTCGCCTAGGTAGGGACAGAGGTCAAGGTACACGTGTGGCAAGCGATAAGACAAGAGCCTTGTGCGCCTGAACAGCTACCAAACGACGAGGGCGTAGTCGAGGCGTGACGTCTGCCGCGTTGCACGCGTTCTGAATAGTGCTCCTTGGGCGCGGGTTGCCTACCCCAGGTTCCGCAGGTCATGCGGAGAATTCGCCGTTTTGGGGAGGACGCTTGTCACGGATAGATCTGCTGGTGAGGCTTTGGCCCTGGACTGCCAGGCGCTACCAGGAGCCACCGTCCTTGGCGACCGCGTCCCCGCCTCTGGATTGGCAGATATTCAGCCGTGCCAAGGAGCACCCTTGGGGACCATCCCTCAGTGCCGACGAGGTTGAGGCTGGTCTCGGTAGGTGGCCTGGCAACCTTTGATAGGGGGTACCCAACCTGCCTCTTCGGGCAATCTTCATACCAGATGACAGCACCAGCTCGCGCCGGCAAATGAGCAATCGGTCTCGGGTCACGCCGTGCAGCTTCCTATATGAGACCGGCGCTCCAATAGCCTCATTAAGCTTTTTGAGATCTTCTTCCCCTCGGCACCGAGAAAGGGCAGCAGGGCAGATCAGGAAGGCCGCGATTGCGACTGCCATGCTCTTGGGCGGCCCTGGGGCTCGGCTTTTCTGGGCAATTTGGGTGTCGCTCCTGGACGGGCTTTATCTACGCGGCGGCGCCTACGACCAATTGTCGCCGGCGGCGAGCGCCACCAAGACTATGCCCATCTGGATCGGATGCCTTGCCTCTGTTCTCCAACCGGACGCCCAGATCATCGTGAGAGATGCCGTTGGACAGCGTTCAGGACCGGGTCTGGGCCTGAGACCTCTCGTTCATTGTGGTCTCATCTTCCACCACGGAAGCTTGACTGACTTTGAAGTTAGACGGCACGGCGCTGCTCGCCGTGGTACCGCAACACACGTCGCGTCGCAGGCTCTTTGCATCCATGTCCTTCACGAAGGCACGCTGGTATATAGGCAGGCGGCTTGAGATTCAGATGCGTTCTAGCTCCGCCGGCAGCTGATTGCACCTGAGGAAACGACGAGTCGTCGCAGCAGCCGTGGGTGGTGTTGCGGAATTCCACTGTCGATCTCGCTACTGATAACGGTGCCGCCCAGGTGGGCTTTTGCATGCCGCCTCCACCGTATGACCGTGGAGCTTGGAGAGCTGACAAATCGATTCTGCTTAAGTGCATAAAGTCGGGGAATACGCAATCGTATTGGGATTTGCCGTGCTCTTGCGGCGGGGGGGGGGGGTTGCGGTGGCTGCCGATAGATAGTGCTGACGGCTCTGTCATGTCCACGTTCATTGCGAACCCGAGATCAGAGCAGAGTGACAGTCCCGAAAGCTCACGGCCACGTAAACAAATCCGAGATCTACCATTTTTTGGTCTTCGTTCGATCAGCATCCCCTTTGTCAATAACGCTTGGTACGATGCAAATCCAAGATGCATCGGGCTTCGGAGGTCCCAGCGGCGCGGATAGCAGTATCACACCTGTGCCCAATGGCGCTCTGGACGGCCACAAGCTGCTGTATCTGACTGCCAAAATGTTGCAACCCAGCGAGGGATGGCTGAAGAGAGTCAAGGCAGCCCATCCCGGCCTCGAGATCGTCCTCGAGGAGCAAGATACCTTCAGGAACCAAGAAACCAACCCTCACCTCGACTGGGATAACATCACCATTATGCTGACCGGCGCCGTGCTCCCCACACCAGAACAGGCCCCCAAACTACAGCTGGTCCAAGTAGGTTCCTGCATCCTGAACACCCAGCCTGGTACTCCACGTAGGGAGGGCTAACAATATATTCGCTAGCTGCACAGTGCCGGGGCGAACCATGTTCTGAACAAGCCTATTTTCACGGAAACCAAGGTTAAGTTCTGCACCGCCAACGGCGTTCACGGGTGAGTTTGACGCTGCCATCCCAAATTCAGGCAGAGCCTCGACGACGAAGGCTCGTGGGTACGTATGGGGGCCATGTCTTGATTAATTCGCTACATGCAGGCCGCAAATCGCGGAATGGGTCGTTTGTACCTTTCTGGCTCTCAACCACAGGAGTAAGTCTCCTCGATGAGCCGTGCGACCTGACCCAAGATCATGCTAACCCCGTTGAAGTTCCCAAGTACCTGGAAAACCAGCGAAAGCAGAAGTGGGAATGGGACTGGGATTCGCTGGACTTGAGCCCGGAAGGTGGAGGAGTGGACGACTGTGTCTCCAAACGAGTGTCAGTGCCATCCCGTCCGAATCGCAGAGCCTCCCCCCCCCCCCCCCCCTCTCCCCCGGCCCATCCTCCTCTGACAAAGCTCAACGTGTAGGGGCATACTCGGGTACGGCAGTATCGGTAGGCAGGTGGCCCGCGTAGCCAAGGCCATGGGCATGGATGTCGTCGCTTACACCAACCATCCGCGCCCGACGCCCGAGTCGCGGCGCGACACCGGGTATATTGTGCCCGGGACGGGCGATCCGGACGGGTCGCTGCCGTCGGCGTGGTACTCGGGAACTGATGCGGCGTCCATCGACGAGTTCCTCGGGGCGGATCTGGATCTGCTGGTGATCGCTGTGCCGCTGACGCCGCTGACGCGCGGGCTTATCGGCGAGGCACAGTTCAAGATCATGGCCAAGCGCCGGACTTTCCTCTCCAACATTGCGCGTGGCCCCATCGTCGACACGGACGCCCTCATGAAGGCCCTGGACGAGGGCTCGATCCGCGGCGCCGCACTAGACGTCACGGACCCTGAGCCCCTGCCCGACGGCCACCCGCTGTTCTCCAAGAAGAACCTAATCATCACGCCCCACGTCAGCGCAAGCACGCGGTCGTACGGATCACGGACTGCCGACATCCTGGAGCTGAACTTGTCCAAATTCAGCAAGGGCGAGGACCTCATCAACGTGGTCAACAGGAAGGATGGGTACTAAAACGAGAGAAAGTGTTTTCCTTTCCTGGCAGCCGAGAACGACACGCAGGCCGAACAGGTGAACGCATCCTGTGCATAGTGTACCACGATGTCCTGGGAGCCGTTCGGCTACCTGGTGGGGGGCTCGCCTTTCGGCTGAGTTGAACTAGCCCTATAGCCAGGTTAACGAGGAGTAATGAGACCTCTTTTCCAAACCAACATCTTTGATAGTTAACGAGGAGTAATGAGACCTCTTTTCCAAACCAACATCTTTGATACTGCCGCGTCCGCCACGTGCTGGCGCCGAGAGTCACGAGTACCAACGTCGCCGAACCTAGTTTGATGCACCAGTACGAACCCGCGTTCTCTGTTGAAAGGGTATGCGCACGCCTGCTCCCCGCAGCAGTGCCGGCGTCTGCCCATCGAGGCCATTCACTCACGACTATGTGGCATTCAGAGGCAACGGGCGGGCAAATGCGAATAACTGACGGGCGCCGAATCAGCAGCGCTGCTGATTCCCGCGTGGAAGCCAACCCCACCTCCGCTGGGCAACCAGAACCCCGCCTGTCTAGTACAGCACCTCGGGCCCCTCCAGCTTCAGCCCCGACTACGGCTGATTATTAGCAGAGCCTGTGACTCCGGTTTCGCCAATAGGCGCATCGCCCCTACGATAACACGGGTACCCACTACGTGCCTCTTACCTAGATCTCCAGATATAGGCCTTGGCTCACATGGATCCATCCCACCCCCCGGGATAAAAAGGCACAGCCATAGCACCGAGGATCTGTCAGTCGACGGGCCTCTCGCTGTCTATAAGGCCAGGTTTTCTTACTGAGCTGTAGTCCTGCGACATCCCATACCCCCTCCCCTCCCGTCCTATCTGAATTTCCCGCCATGCGACAAACGTGGGGCCTCGTCGGACGCTGTTGCCACCAGCGGCCAGCTTCGCGCTTCGCAACGGTCCTGAGCAAGCCATGGCAGCGACTCCAAACGGCTCCGCTGTCGACCGCCCCCGGCGCCCCCGGGTCGGGCAAGCTGGGCGCTTTGCAGAATCTCCTCAAGGTCTCGGACGAGGTCGCCGACGCCCTGGCCACCAACAAGCCCGTCGTCGCCCTTGAGACCACCATCTACACGCACGGCGCCATGAGCGACAGTCTCGACCTGGAGGACATCGTGCGCAAGAATGGCGCCGTGCCCGCCGTCGTGGGCGTCCTGGAGGGTGTGCCGACTGTGGGCCTGCTGCCCGCTGAAGTGGCGCACATGACCAACAATTCCCCCAGGAAGGTGTCAAGACGGGATATGGCGTACTTGGTGGGCATGGTATGTTCCAACAGTCGCGCCCTCGGCCTGGACTCGTGTTCTCTGACTGCGCTGTAGGGCATGCTGGGCAACAAGATCAACGGCGGAACAACCATTGCCGGCACCATGATCTTGGCAAGACTCGCAGGCATCCGCGTCTTCGGCACCGGAGGTCTGGGGGGTGTTCACCGCGACGGCCATGTCACCTTCGATATCTCCGCGGACTTGACCGAACTGGGACGCACCAGGATGGCCGTCATCAGCAGTGGCTGCAAGGGTTTCCTGGACCTCCCCCGAACCCTGGAGTACCTGGAGACCCAGGGCGTGCATGTATCCACGTTCGCCGACGGCCGAAAAGGCTCGGTCGACTTCCCAGCCTTCTGGGCCCGCGAGAGCGGTGTGAAGAGCCCCTCCGTGGTGCAGACGGAGGAGGAGGCCGCGGCCATGATCCTGGCACAGGAAAGACTTGCTATCGAGTCGGGACTCCTCTTTGCGAACCCGATTCCGGCCCAGGCCTCCATCCCCAAGGAGGAGATGAGTGTAATCATCGAGCAGGCTGTCTCGGAGTCCAGGGAACAGGCCGTCTCTGGCAACGAGAACACGCCTTTCATCTTGCGAAGGATACGGGAGCTTACGGATGGCCGGAGTGTACCAGCCAACCTCGCCCTTGTAAGGGCGAATGTAGAAAGGGCTGCCAAGATAGCCGTTGCGACTTCGCGCCTCATCGCCGATGGCGTCGACGTTTCTAGCAAGTGAGCACCAAGCTGCTCTTGATTTGTATCTCACACATCTAACATGGCTGGGATCCAGGAGCGATACCGCTTCGCATACAGTACGGTCTACTGTAAAATCTCCTGAGCCCGAAAAGCCCCTCGTTGCGAAAAAGGTACGGCGTGATGAAGTAGTTGCTTCCGGACAGCTTTGTCCCCACCCAGGTTCAAGAACCACTCGCTCTACCACGACGTACAGCCCTACGACGTCCCGCATGATACTAATTCATAGGTAGATGGACACAACGGCCGACGTGCTGGTGGCAGGCTCAGTCGCCGTAGACCTGAGCTGTAATTATGCTGGCCCGGACATGGCGAGCAACCAGTCCCCACACCTCCATACCTCTAACCCAGCGACGATAAACCAATCCATTGGCGGCGTCGGGCGAAATGTAGCTCTTGCGGCTCACCGGGTCAGCGGCGATATGCAGGTCCGGCTGTGCAGCATCGTCGGCAACGACATGTGAGTACCATGGTACTGTACCACGCGGGGGAACGGCCACTAATCGGAAGCAGCGCCGGTTCTACCGTCATCAGATCCCTAGAAGCTGCCGGCATGGACACCTCATGCGTTCGCCAGCTGAGTGATCCCACATGCAGAACGGCGCAGTACGTGGCCGTGAACGACGGCAAGAAGAGTCTGGTCATGGCTATGGCAGATATGGATATTTTCACAACCCATTCGGACCCAGCTCACTGGGACACAATCGTGACGGCGGCGAAGCCAAAGTGGCTGGTGGTCGATGGCAACTGGGCTGCCACAGACATTCGCTCGTGGATCCAGACGGCCAAGCGAAATGGTGCTTCCATTGGCTTCGAGCCGGTTTCCAACGCCAAATCTGCTCGCCTGTTCTGCTCCCCCCGAGGCCTGGAGAGCCTGGGTGTTTATCCCGCGGCCAGCGTGGATCTCGCCACGCCGAATCAGTACGAGCTGGCCGCCATGCACGCCGCAGCCACCGAGAATGGCTATCTGGAAGACTCGCGATGGTGGGAGGTTGTCGATGCCTTCGGTATGCGCGGCGCCAGGGAGAAGTTTGTGCAGATTACATCGGCTGCCTTGACGAACGCCGGTATTCCTCAGCAGGCCGTACAGCTGCTGCCCTACATACCCACTATCCTCACGAAAATGGGCGACCAGGGCGCCCTGCTCACGGAGATCCTCGCAAAGGGTGACCCCCGCCTAGCGGATCCGGCTCACAAACCCTTCATCGTGTCTCGATCGGGCATCGAAGATTCACCTGTGGGCGGCGTCTACATGAGGCTCTTCCCGGTCGCCCAGGCCGTGCAAGATGTCGTGTCTGTCAATGGAGTTGGGGACACCTTCTTGGGCGTTCTTGTTGCAGGCCTGGCCCGGGGCGGTAAGGTAGAGAGTCTGATCGGCGTGGCTCAGAAGGCGGCGGTCTTGACACTCAAGAGTGCCGAGTCTGTGAGCGAAGATTTGGGCCGTCTCGAGGCAGAACTCGCCGCTGCATCTCAGATATAGGGAGACTGCTTCATGTCCATTCACGGGGAAAGGCAGTAATTACCTTATACGGTATGGAAACCTAGTGAAACAATAGTAGATATGCACAAAGGTATGCCTATTCCCCCCTCAATGAGAGTGGTTCATGAGGGCAATTAACAACGTCGCTGTGGTAAATCCACCATTGGTGGAAGGCTCCAGGATCGAGTAAGTGGGGCAAGTTTTGCGATAGACGCAAGGCTACCGGTCCCACTAAAAAGTTGACCGTGATTTTTCTTCGATAATCTACTTCGAGATCTAGTTTGGCAGGACATTCAGCAACACCACAGCCGACGAACCAAGATGGCGCCCCGACGAAGCGATTCGCCCGAAGAGGAGGAGGACGCCATGTCCGTTTCCTCGCACCACCGAAACGAATCGAGCGACGACAGCAGTGACGAGTCAGAAGCCGTGCAAGACCGCCAGATTCCAGCCAAGGACGAGGACGAGGACGAGCTGGAGCGCTTCGTACTGGGCGACACGAACGACTTTCGGGAGCAGCTGCTCAAAGCGGACTATGGCGATTCCGGTCTAGTGACTGAGGAGGGAGGTCACGGCTTTGACGACCTTGATGATGATGCGCAAATATTCTACATGGATGCGCCTGCGGCTGCCCCCAAAGATCTCGAGGCTACCGCGGCCACGGCCGTTGCTGCCCTACCCGTGGACCCCAAGGATGCTCCCGCGTGGGAGGATAGCGACGACGAGCGATTGACCGTGTCTCTGGCTACTGCAACACAGCTTCGCAAGCTGCGAGTCGAGATGAACGAGGATGTTATTGATGGCGTCGAGTTCACGAGGAGGGCGCGGCAACAGTACCTGAGGCTCAACCCGTACCCGGACTGGGCCAAGACGGCCGACGAACGGCCGACGAAGCGCCGCCGCCGGTCCTCTGCTGCGTCAGACGACTCGGATACGTCTATCTCCGGTGCGAGCGATGAAGACGACGGTTTCTCCGCGATGCCTCTGGACAAGTTTCTACGAGACGCCAACGCGACCCGGCGTGGCCAATCTGAGAGGCCGAGGAAACTCCGCCCCGAGGTCATCGATATCCAGCGCTCCAGAGATATTCCAGACCGCCACAGGGACCCGGTCACCTCGCTTTCGTTCCATCCGTAAGCTCCCCCCTGGGCGAGAGAATGACTTGCAGTGTACTGACTTGGCGTAGTAAATACCCCGTTCTCATGTCATCAAGTACCGACAGCTTGCTCTACTTGCACAGGATCGACGCGACAGCACAACCGACGCCGCACCCAATGTTGACTTCGGTGCAGGTCAAGCAGGTCCCCGTTCGTCACGCCGAATTCCTGCAGCCTGCTGGCGATACCATCTTCTTCGCCGGTCGTCGCCGTTTCATACACTCGTGGAACCTGCCTACCGGCTTGATCCAAAGGACGGACAAAATCCAAGGACACCACCTTGAGCAACGAACTTGGGAGCGCTTCAAACTGAGTCCTTGCGGACGATATCTCGGCATAATCTCCACGAGTCGGAAAGGCGGTTCCTTCGTGCAGGTACTTTCCGTAACCACAATGCAGTGGATCGCCGCGGCGCGTTTAGACAGCCGTGGAGGCATTATAACCTTCCAATGGTGGTCCACGTGAGTGCCTTCTGCCCCTTTCTCGAGTCCATAACGCCAGCCCATTACAGAGGCAGAACAAGGTAGCTAACGGGAACCAGTGGCAACGGCATGACAATTCTCGGAAAAGGAGGCCAGATCGGAGAATGGAGCATGGTATCGAGGAGATTCGTGGCTATATGGCATGACGAGGGCTCGACTGGAGGCACGGCCATGGCGCTTGGTGGACATGACGGACCGGCCCTCCTTGGTGGCGACAAATGTAAGCGCCCTCACCTCCTTATTGCTTCTGTGATCCTGCCAACTCCAGCGTGCCCCGCCCCCCTCCTGTCTCAACCGAATTTGCTGACTCACAACGTCATAGGGATCGCTGTCGGTTCAAACAGTGGCGTCGTCAACATATACGACCGAGACTCCTTGATTCTCCCGTCTGGCGACGATGAGTTGAATGTCAAGGAAAGGCCAGAGCCCGCCAAGACATTCATGCAACTCACCGTGCCAGTGACAACCATTCTCTTCAGCCCTGACGGACAACTTGCCTGCCTCGCAAGCGTACACAAGAAGGACGCCCTCCGGCTCGTTCACACAGGTAGCCTATCAGTATACCGTAACTGGCCTACTGAGCAAACCCCACTGGTATGGATCCCCCCCTATCGTTTTGGCAACTTTCTAGCATCAGCTCACAAGCGAATAGGGCCGCGTCACTTCAGTGGCCTTTTCAAAGGACATGCAGCTTGCGGTAGGCAACGATGCAGGCGCTGTCAGATTGTGGGAGATACGGGCCTAAATCGAGAATACAACCCCTTTTTGGACAATTCGCCGCCCCGGCGCCAAAATCTTTAGCCAAAGTCATCTGTTCTTTTCGGGGCCCGTTTCAGTCCCCCCATAGGCTTGGGGGTACTTGTGATACCTAATGGAGGATGTGCGCCATCAGCTTTGCCAAAGGACTTCCTGGATTCAAAATGAGAATGTTTAGTATCGACATTGTCGGCATGATGACTTCGAGCTCGCTGGGGGTCTACCTTTGACGATCATTCTCTTGGGAAAGATTTTCTCCTCCTCGACAGTATACTGAGCCAACGCGCGTTCGCTCGGGTGACGCCGGACGGGCAGTCCCTCCTCGACATCGTCTAAGAAATCTTGGATGTTGACCCAGACACCCGTGAGCGCCTTGACGGGAGGGGAATTAGCCGAGTACCCGTGGGCATGGGCCAACAGTGCAGTATGGGCGCACCTTGCGGCATTGTGTCTTGCTCCCAAACTCTTGGGTGAAGCCGAGATCGCGCATGAAGCGCCGCCAGTCGTCCAGTTCGCCTTTCTGGAAGTACTGCTCCCAGGCTTGGACAATCTTGGGCAGCGGCTGCTTCTTCTTTCTCGCCATGATGAGCTCGGCAGGCGCCTCTGCGTGCACGTGTCTCGGGGCAGGAAGACGAAGGGGTCGTGTCCGCGAAGAGAAACGCGAGGCCCGAGATGTGGGAGAACGAGTTTCGGGTTCCTAACCCCGCTTCCCTTCGTTCACAGCACGGTCGAAGATGGCATCGCGGGGGCATTTCATAGTGAGGAAGAGGGCGCCTCCACGCAAACGGAACGTCCTACTGGCTCCCGCAGCTTCTGCATTCTCCTCCCTCGCGAAGCAAGTACCCGACGGGACCTCCGTTTTTGGCCGGGCCATTCAACGACAAACGGGCGGGCTATTGGGTGCGGCTTGTTCCGTTACCTGGAGATAGCCTCGTAGAGGCTTCGAGCTAGCACTGTTCTCCATTCAACACATGAAGATTTCCCCGGAGGCGGCCCCGTAGGGTAGGAGACCTTGCGAGGTTCCGTTTTCCTAGGTACGAGGCGGCGCCGGGAGGATTAGGAACACACAATGGGGGTGACCAGCCCGGATGGGCATCATCTCGGCACTGCCACTTGTATGTACATGAGCACTTTGCCTACCGCCGACGACGAGAGGCACGTATAAGTTACCATCTCGCCGCAAAGGTTACGAGGAGACCTGCTTGGCCGCATGTCGCTGGTCGGGCAGCAACAGCAGTATATGGTTGTGAAACATGGACCTACTCGTTTACACACGGCGTTGCAGCAAACGGCCCGGGGGCTTTGGGGGGGGGGGGGGGGGGGGAGGAAGCGTCTCGTCTTTGACCCGATCCTTCTCCTTGCGACTATGGTTGAGCATCACGATTGGTCCTAGGCGCAAGGGAGAGATGGGCTGGCAGAGGGCCGTCGGGCGGGAGGGCACTAAGGTACGCAGAGTCATAGATATTCTTCCTTGCCCCCCATGGGTCCGAAGGCGGCGCGTGTCCGGCGGTTCGGGTTGCGCAAGGCACCCGCGACGCCGCGCGCGCGGCTTTTTCGATTGCCTTTGGGCTGGGCAAGAAATGTCCCCCTCGGCAGCACTGCGGGCAACGCCAGCCCGCAATGCAACAGAGAGGGGGCCCCTCAAAGGCTGCGTGACCGGTTGACGGCGGCGGCGGGCCCTGGAGAGCCCCAAACTACCAGGCAACTCTTCAGGCAGGTGCCGGGTTCTCTGTCTGCCAGGGGCCCCATAGTTACGTGGCTTGCTGCGTATGGTGGTAGGGATTTTGACATGATTTGATGACTTGGACGGCGGCGGGCGCATGTCGTGAGTCGTTGGATATTCCCTTCCTCCCTTGCGGCAGCCAAGGGTGGCGGGTTTTCTCTTTCCACACCCGCGGCTGGGCCAAAAGTCGCCCACGATGCGGTCTGCGGAAGGATCTGCCGGTGCGGCCGCCCAGCAGGTCGTTCCCCGACATCAGTGGCTGACTGGGTGCAGCCGACAAAAGGCGCGCTTTTGTGATGGGGGGAGGACCCGCACTACGCATTTTGGCGTGGAAAATCATGGGCAGGGGAGAGAAGGAGTCTGTTCCCCTACGAGAATGGACTGGGGTCCCGACCGAATCGACTGGACTTTTCCTTGCGATTAGGTGCGCACCTCCGTACAGTGCGCCGCACCCGCTGGGCGGTCAGGCCGGAGACAGGGCACATCCCGCGAGCATGTGCCCCGAGAGAGCGTTCGGTCGGAAGTTTCCCTCTCGGCACGGCGATGCGCGGCTCGGCTCTGAAGATTGCTCCCAGACCACCGATATTACCGCCGCGTCCATGCGGCCTGCGACACGAAGATGAGCGTCCGGTTGGAAGTCGGCACGCAGGGCTGCTGCGTGGCCGGCGCCTACAGCGATGGAGGGCAACACGACCACTGCATGAGAAATCCAGCCTGGGGCGGGTGCCTGGATGCCATGGCGGCCCACCGGCGGTGATGGGGGCAGTCGGAGAGGCGCGCACAAGGCACGAGAGAGATGCATTGTCGATCTAATAGCCTAGCGAGGTTTCAAGCGAAAAGTCCAGCCAGCCAGCCAAATCCCGGGCCACACGATGGTCCTCGACGGTTGGTGGGGTCGTTGCATTACATCCAATGGATCGCAACCTCCGATGCAATCATTGCCCTACTACAGGTATGCTGTCTGTGCCTGGCGGCTTGGCGGGGCAGAAGAAAGCCAGGCCGAGTTGGCATGCGCCTCTGTCCCTCACGTCGCCAAAGCCGAGCACGCAGGCCGTGGATCGCGTGCCTGAGGTGTGTGTGGACGCGGATGGGTCGGTGTGGCAGTGGCTGTACCGTCCCACGTCACCCGTGGCGGCCAACGTCCAATCCCGCAACCCGAGCCCCCCCAGCCCAGCCCAGCCGCCGTGGTTAGCAGCAGGTTTTTGCTGGGCGTGCCCGACAACGCGGCCCTCGACAGACATGGGGTGACGCTACTGATACGGCAACCGCAGACGACGACTCGGGCGGTCGTATTATGGACGATGGAGGCATAGGATGCCCGTCGGGCCGCGCTGCTGACGCCCTCACCTCCATCATCGGCATCGCACCGCATCGCCTCCCGCTGGCCTGGGTGCCCTGGCCCGGACCCCGGACCCTGCCTTGCCCTGGTCCCCGGGCCTTGGGGGCTCGGTGCGCCATGTTTAAATACTCGGGCAGTGTCGTGCCCAGCCGATCAGTCTGTCCTTGTTTTAGGGGACTCGGATACAGCACGAAGGCACGTCTACGCCAATCAATCGATTCCCGTCGCACGTAGTAGATAGATGGGATGGGATAGCCCAGCCTGCCAGCTAACAGGTTCTAGTAGCGCACCGCATCGTCGCCAAACTTTGTTTTGCTGGCTGCCGCCAAGTCAAATTGACACCCCCCCCCTCCCCTCCCATATCCACGAGACCCAGGTAACTGTATGCCAACTCTTCCCCTCACTCTACTCTGGACACCCCGAAAACAGGCGGCCCCTCCCCTCCCACCTCGAAGCGCCCGGCGCCGTCTGGTGCTGTCCTCCCACTATTTCCTCGCCGTCACCACCATTTACCCACCTGTCGTCGGCTAGGGGTTCGCCCGTTTCGTTTTTCTCTCTTTGGCTTCTCTTCCCGTCCTTCACCGACTGATTGGGCGGCCGGGTGTTGGCGCCGGCTCTGGCCCTTATGTCCCTGTTTCGCGCGCGCGCGCCGGGCAGACCAATACCCAGAAAGAAGCCATCCCATAACGAATCCGGCCAAGTCGACTGATATCATACTCTGCCAGGCCAACCACCACCCCTCCCTTCCAAACCGCCGCTCTGGGAACCACCGAGTGCCCACTTTTCCGGCCTTCACATATTCTCTTCTAGGCTCCCTCCTCGTCTTTTGCGACTGGTCATCTCTTCTTTCCTTCTAAGCTTCATCCCAAGCCATGGGCACAGTTCCCGGGGACGAATCACGGCCCCGGTCCCGCTCCCGGAAAGTCTTCCCGGCCCGGCTCAAGACGTTCGTGAGGAATTTCGGGCGGGAGAACCGTAGGGAACGCAAGAAATCCGATGCCGCTGCTCTAGAGTACGGTCAGCGCACCAGCATCTTGGAGCCTACCACGTCACTGGACCCTACACTCAATCTGGACCCCAAAGAGGCCAACGGCGACACAGAGACGGACGGAAACACCGTCCAAGACCTGCTCGAACGGAGTTCATCCCGGGCCTCGGCCGATTATTCTCTCCGGGAAGTCGGCCAGTCGCAAGTCTATGACGAGACCCAGGACGACAGCTGGAGCAACGCCGACGTAGCGACGCGGGACCTGCTCCGGAAACCAGGCCTCACGGTGCGCGTGGCCCTCACCTTCTACGAGCCGCTGAACTTTGCCTACAGCCGAAGCTTCGACAGCTCGGCCACGCTCGAGGTCTCGGAAAAGCTCTGCCGCGGTTTGATTCGGCGCATTGATCACAGCTGCTTCGAGATCGTCACGCGCAGGGACCCGAATGCCCTGGCACCCGTCAGGGAAAAGGGGAAGCCCAAGCCCAAGCGATTCGAGCTCACTACCGAAATCAGCCAGGAGGGCGCCATCTGGGCCGCCCGGACGTACAAGTCCTACCAGAAAGAACCACTCACGGCAGAGGCGGCCAAGGAGATCGTCCTCACCAGCCACCGCATGGTCGGCCTCTTTCTGAAACGGCACGACCCGGATTTTGTGTGGAAAGACGGGCCCGTTCGCGATGATTCGCTCCAGGGCCCGCAGACCACACCGCACCGGGTCGGCCACGTCCAGGCCCTCAGTTGCATTCCCCGAACCCATTTCGACGAGCAATCGCAGACCTTTGAGGCAACCCCTGGCTTTTCCGTCGAAGTGTCCCTGGTCGGCCGCGGCCGGCAGATCGACGGCCCCAAGTGGACCAAGGAAATTCGCGTCACCAGCAATCAGACGTCGCCGCTGACTTTGGTATTGGCTGAAGCCCTGTTCTCGGATGCGTCGCATGCCTTGGAAGGCGCTCTTCGGTCGAGACGACAAGTCGTCCAGGAGAGGCATTTCAAAAAATGCGCGCCCGACGGCAGTCCTTGTCACCACCATCGCGACGATGCGGTCGAAGTGACCCTCAAGGTGACCAACGACCTCGGCCCTGAGTTCGAGCATCTCCAGCGGACTTTGAAGAGCAAGATCGTCTTGTTTGATGGTGCCGAGCGTCTCGAGCGCACCGAATTCGTCGCCAAGCTGAGGCGCTCATTAGCCGAGGCCCGGGATGTAGCCGACGATGTCATCGCCAAGACCAACGACTTTGAGTTCACTGTCGTCGAGTTGCGCGGGACGGACTGGTCCCTGGATCAGCCCATCATCTTCACGCTCCCCGCTTCGGTATCCTATTCGCGACGAAGCATCGAGGCCGTCCTGGAGCGGGTGCAGACGGGCATCGCGGCCATTCTGCGGGGAAATGCCAATTCGGTGCGTTTCCTGGCTTGGAAGCGCGGTCACTTCATCCTCGACAAGACGCTGGTCGCTCGCGTGCCCAAAATCGAGACGCGCCGCTGGAGCACGCCATCCAAGACCAAGGCCAAGGTCATCGAGAGGCTGAAAAAACGCATCGAGCAAGATATCGAGATGATCTGCAAGGACACGTGCTCCCTGGACAACCTGGACGAAGACATGCCGTCCTTGCCCCAGAAGTTGGCCGGGACCGCCGCCACATCCATAGTCGAAGCCGACTCCATCGCCCAGGACATTCCACTGCCGCAGACCCCTTCGGCAGAAGACGCTCCGCGGCCGCAGACGCCGCCGGCGACCGACGTTCCCTTGCCCCAGACGCCGCCGGCGACCGACGTTCCCTTGCCCCAGACGCCGGCGGCCAACGGGGCGGGTGGAGAGCAGCCCCCTTTCACGCCCCTCACGCGCAAGTGGTCGGGAGAGTTCCGTGACAGCAACGGACGGGCTTTTCCACTGGTACCCTCGGCGAGTACGTTCGGCATCACCGAGGTGCTGCAGCGCCGCCACACGGAGAATGAAGACCCATTCGGGCCGACGCCGGAGGATGATATGGAATACGACAGCAGAGGTCTGATTGAAGGTACAACCAAGTCTATTAACGAACAAGACGCCGCCCGCCCACGTAATACGAGTGATGCTAAGGAGCCATCAAGCACCGAACGACCGATCGAGTCAACTCTGACGACCGCCCGGCACGACGGCCGAGGAACCCCCGAGTACGCGGTCACTTTGCACAGGCCGCCATCCCTTTCAACAACAGGTACCTCGTTGCGCCTAGCGGAGACGGCATCCCAGGTATCAACTGCCCCGTCGACGCCTAGTCTCGTCTTCTGCAACGGCCAGTCGCCGCGGGGCAGTTTTAATTTGTTTACACCCAAGCTTCGGTGTTCTTCTTCTATGTCCAGCGCAGAGGTGGAGCTACCGGTGGCCCGTCGGGGCTCCGAGGGTTATACTGATGACGAGGACGGACTCCACGCGCACGCTGACCCGGAGGCGTATCCGAGATGGAAGATAGCACCCGACGAGGCCATGATCAAACGATTGTCCAAATCCAGATATGCCCCATCACCTCTCCATCGAGAAGAAATCATAGTGCCAGAGAGGGATGTCCTGGGAATTTCGCATCCGGTTGGAAGTGTGACGCCTCAGCAGCACGCACAAACGGCCGCGCCGCCGCTGGACCCCTTAGAACAGGAGGCGCAACAATTTGTGCAAGACATCCTGGACAAAGATGGCACAATTGTCTCGCCGATTTCCCCGACGAGCCAGGACATTTTAGATCAACAGGCTCTGCAGCTCGCGCAAGCGCTGGCGCTGGACAAGGCGGCCGCCGTCTCGCCGCGTTCATCCCCCAAGCCCACCGAGCCTTTAGTGCGCGATGCTCAGCACCTAGTGCACGAGATCCTAGAGGGAGCCGGCACGGCTCCGGGCGAGGATGCTCCGCCCTCGTCCCCGGGGCCGCGGCAGGACCCTTTAATTCGGGAAGCGCAGCGTCTAGTGAAAAAGTTATCACAAGAATACAACGCTCGGGACTACAGCACTCGGCGGTCCCTCGTAGACGGTGAAGAAGAGGCAACGCCCACGGCCAGCCGGTTCGCGCAAAGACGGGGCGGCAGCAGCGGCAGCCCGACGTCGGCCCCGAGGAAGCTCCAATTGCCCATCATGACCAGCACCAACGAGACGGGCGTCCAGGAGGACGTCGAGGTCGAAGAGGCGGTGCCGTTCACGCCTTCGTCCAGGAACCATAGCCTCGACTCCAAGTTCGCCCAAACGCGCCAGGACATGGATTTTGACCTGTCGTCGGCCTTTACCGCCTCGCCTTTCAGCCAGGCCTCGCCGGCAACAAACTACGGGCGCATCGACGAGGGAATCGATGACGAGCAGCTTGTCCTGGGCGGCGGCCATCACCATGCGCACCATGAGGGCGAGCACCACGAGCAAGAAGAGCACGGGGGCGAGCCAGAAGAGCAAGAAGAGCACGGGGGCGAGCAAGAAGAGCACAAGCACGAGCGGGAAGAACACGACAAAGCCGGCCCGTGGTCATTTTCGGCGCCGCATTCGCCAGCGCGGTCGCGCGTGGGCTCCTTCAGCGGCAGCGCCGGGCTCCTGGGCTTCTCGGACCCGCGCTTCCTGGAGCTGGCCGGTCTTCGCGGGACGCTCGCGGCGACGCTGAGCAGCCCGCCGCACGGGCCGCGCCGGCTTTTCGGCCCCACGAGCCCTCTGAGCCTGGCCACCGGCTTCAGCGCCGCCGCGTCGGCTGTGGCCTCGCCCAAGCACGACTTGTCGGTGGTGCCGCCGCCGTTGCTGCCGCCGACGCGCCCCGGCGACGGCGACGACGACGATGCCGACAGCCTCGACTTGTCGCCGTCGCGACCAGCCAGCTGGGGCCAGGAGAAAACCACGCCCCTCCTCGACGTCGACGACGACCGCTCCGACGCCGCCACCGTCCTGCGGCGGTCCCTGAGCTCCTCCCACCTCGGCCCCGGCATCCACGAGGACGAGGACAACCCCCCCCGGGGCCGGCGCGGCCGTCCGGCCAGTCGCGGGCTCGGCATTTTTTCGTAGCAAGAGGGAGCGCCGGTGGGGTGTGGCCCACCCGGATACCCAACCTTGTAGGTTCAGGTAGGTCGGTAGGATATAGTCAGGCGAGCCCCGCGGACAGGTTCGGCGGCGGTGTTTCTCCAGCGATGCGAGGAGAGGGGGGGGGGATGGGGAGCGGCAATGGCATTTTATGGGGGCGGAGCGAGCGGGAAAAGGGAATGACTGTGTAATTATAGCCTCGATTCGGGGCGCATGCATGACGGAGTTGCGGGGAGACGGGGAGCGTGGTTTTCCTCTAGCAAAAGGCGGGGCCGAAGCGGGCGGTGAGGCGGGACCACGGAGTTGTATGTGTGTACGCATAAAGGCGGTGGCGAGCCAACGGGTAGGTAATCTTAGGTAAACAGGTAGACAATGTAACAAAACAACGGGCATCAAGCAAGCATCGGCGCTGACTCGTATGGAAACGCTCGGGCATGGGGCTGGCCTCGCTACCGATCAAGCCCTCTCGTCCCCCATGCGGTCAAGTCTCTCTCTCTCTCTCTCTCTCTCTCTCGCCCCAGTGCGTTCTGCAAGGCCGACGTCGTATGCGGTGCCTCTCATGCGCAATGCAGACCCCAACCGCGCCATCCGGGCCCGGCAATGCCCGAGGTCAGGGTCGGGCGTCCGGCGGTACTGGTTGAAGCGGGTGAGTCACCGATTGCGTTGGCCAGGCACATACGCGCGCCTGGCGATACTCGCAGCGCAGGCGGGCCCAGAGAACGCCGTTCTCGTGGGAAACGGCCACGGGGCTGTAGCGTGCGGTCCGGTCTAAGCGGCCTCCAGTACGTACCCCATCACGGCGCTCTCTTGCTTGAAGCCCGACATCCAGATTTGATTATCCAGTCTCCCGGGGTGTTTCTTCGCTATGGCATAGATATACTTCACAGCCGCAAACCGCTGGTGAATTCCCGTCCCCTGATTAGTCGTATTAATCTTTACTGGATATCGCTTCGGTCGGCCCCAGGGAGGGGAAAGCAACGAAGCGCCTGTGCGCCGTGTCAATGCAGTGTCCCCGTCGCTAAGTAGGCAGGTACTCAATGTTCCCCCCCTGGGCCCGGCGCTCCGTAGCTATGAAAGCCCGAGCTCGTCTGGGGAAAGGGGGGGGAGAGAGGCCGGCCTGCCTCGCCTGGAACCCGGCCCGCCTAGTTGACATTGGCCAGAGTGTAGTTGGTCATGGCGTTCATGCGCTCGGTGGTGAGCTTGAGGGAGACGGCAAGCAGCTCCTGGTAGACGTCGTTCTCGTTGACGCGCAGGCGCTCCCAGGCGTCCGTGTCCATGACCCAGACAACGCAGGGCTTGACGGCGGTGACGGTGGCGGTGCGCGCGGTGCGCGAGAAGAAGGGCAGCTCGCCGCACGTGGTACCCTGCACGATGGGCTCCTGGAGCCTGCCCTGGGGCGTCTCGTAGTCGGCGCGCAGCTCGCCGCGCTCGAGCAGGTAGAAGCCGTTGGCCGCGTCGCCACGGTGGTAGAGCACCGCGCCGGCGAGGTACTCCCTCCGCTTGAAGTACGGCTTCGCCCGGAACCAGAAATCCTCGTTCTTATCGCTGATGTCGTGGAAGATCTGCAGCATCAGCTTCAGGGGCTCGCTGATGCCCCGCCAGCGCGATGCCCCGGCCGACTCGTGCTGCACCAGGACGTTGTGCGCCACTTCATGCAACTGGTTGCGTCGGGGCGACCGTGAAAGGTACTCGAGCGCCTGTGTCGGCTGCGCCGGCTGCGCCGGCTGCTTGTCCGGCACCTCGAGGTTCTCCGTCTGCCTCGTCCGCATGACCCGCAGCGCCTCCTGCTGGGCGTAGAAGGTCTTGAGCTGCTCGTTCTCGCAGCTTTCCAGCGCCGAGTTCAGGTCGGGCATGAACTTCACGCCCACCTCGTCCTCGCCGAGGCCCACCGCTCGGAGATCACGACCGATCCTGCTCTCGCCGTCCTTTCCGCTGATGAGGAGAACGACGCCCTTCTGGTTAAGGAGTCGACTTATGGTCATGAAGCCCTCGGCTGCCGTGTAATCGATGCCCTGGACTTGCCCCAAGTCGATGATCAGGTACTTGATAGGGTGGGCGGCAAAGGCATCGTCGGCAATCAGCTCGCGTATCTTCTCCTGCACGCCCACGATGGTGCCGAAGAACAGATTGCTGCATAGCTTGATAATGTACGTCTGGCTGCCGACCTGCTGGAGGAAATGGTACTGAGACGGGTTACGCCGCACCATGGATCCCACCTGGGCTCCCGTGTACGTCGCCCGGATGGCGGATACGCGGGATTGGTTGACGACGACGGACGCAAAGGCAAGCACCATGCCCAGGAAAATCCCAGCCACGAAATCGTAAATACCCATAGTCAGCACGATGGCCACAATCTACCATGGCGTCAGCAAGCGTGCCGACTCCGGGGAGAGCGAACACGAAACCTACCGTGAGGTACTCCAACAGCTTGAGTTTCTGCCTGGGGGCGACAAGCGCATCGGCCAGCAGCTCGAAGCCCAGCACGAAGATCAGGGTGCCTACCATCATGATTGGAATGTAGCCAATGATGACGGGCCCGATAGCCATGATGACGGCCGTCAGCGCGGCCAGCATCAACCCCGCGAGCCGGCTGTCGCCGCCGGATCGGACGAAGAACACCGTGTTTGCGTATACCAGGTAGTTCTGTATGCTGCCCACGGCCCCCGAGAGCAGGTTGGAGTAGCCGTGCAACTTGAGCTCATGGTTCAGGTCGGCGTTGTCCTCGCCCAGGCTTTGAGCCAGTGCCGGTACGTTGATGGGTACGTGCAGCAGGCTGAAAAAGGTGAGGGCAAACATGGCGCCAACCGACTCGCCCACGGCATCCCAACGCACGAGGTCGAATTCTGCCCTGGGCGTTAGCTGTGTGCCTCTCCGCGCAGCCACGACGGGGGCGCAACTTACTGTACAGTGTCCAGAAAAACCACCACGGCTCGCCGGCCGGGGGCGCTTCGAAAATCCACCCGCGGTCTCGCAGGGCAGACGGCTCCAGGCTGTCCATGGTGGTGACAAAGAACCAGAAAACAAGGGGTATCAAAAGTATGTAACAAGATAGAAGGTACTGAGAAGGAATCTTCCTCTGCAGGACGTAGAGGATGATAGCCAAGGCCAAAGGGATCAGCCAGAGAGGTAGGGTCTCGGGCTGCAGCAGCCGGCGCGCCGTGTCCAGGTCGTACTGGAAAGTGTCCATGCGTGCCGAGACCTCCAAGCCCGTCGCCACCAGGAACCAGCCCACGCCACCGATACAGCCGATTAATATGTGCCGGGGAATGAAGCCGACAATGTAGCCCAAGCGGAAGTGGCCGAGAAGGTAGAAGACGATGCCCGTCAACATCGAGCTAACCGCGTACGAGGTGATGGTGGTGGCAATCACGGCCTCGGGTTGGTCTTCTCCAATCGAAGATGTGATTGTGGCCGCCATACTGTGGAAAAAGGGCACCACTTCGATCTGCCATTGGTCAGCATCAGGGGGGGGAGGGGGATCGCCGCAAGAGTTCGGCCGACATACCAGCTCCGAGCCAACACCGCCTCGGAATTTGCTTCCCAAGGAAAAGGTGGCTTGCGAAACAATGCAGCTCACATAGAAAATAGAGATACCCGCCGGGCCCAGATTGGCGAAAATGGGGTTGCCGAGGGGAAACAAGATCATGCCTGCGCCGTGTCAGCTCGCACGCCCGCTGCGGCGGGGTAGGTTTCGGGGATCCCACCATAAGAGAGAGCATCGAGAATGTTCAGGAGTAGGCCCACGAGAACGGCAGGCAAGTAACTCGCTGGTTCCTTGACGGCGTGCCGCCAAACCGTCCGCCTGTCCCACGTCTTTGGGTTCATGACCTGGGCAGCACCGCGGAGCTTGTCCGTGGCCACTTGCCTGATGCTCCCATACCTCCGGTTCCACGACTGGGAGTTGGGTTTCTGGCTTTCAATGTCGCTGAGATCGTCCAGGTCACTCGAGGCAGGGCTTTCAGGGGGGGGCCGAGGCCCATTCGACTTGGCACGCAGCAGCGGTGTTTGCTCAGTGAGGTCGCCCGGCCCGCCATGACCTCTGGCCAGGGGGGGTTGGCTCGATCGTACCGTGCTTGCCGCTGACGAGGCCCGTTTGGTAGGGCCCGAGTGATCTGGCAGCAATGGGTCATCGTCCGTCTTCGGAGGGGAACTCTTCAGCATGGTGGAAAGTATCGAGGGGCCGTCGTTCGGGAATTCGGCGTCTGTTTCTTCGGGCGTGGGGGGTTCCGAGACTTCTGGAATGGTCTCCGAGCTCGTGCCAGCCGGATCATCGGCACCGTTGAGCTCCTGGGGACGGGACGGCAGCGGCGGCGACGACGACGAGCGTCCGCGTTGTAGGAAGGAGGCGTTTTGCTTGTCCTTCTTGTCCGAGAGCACGTAGGAGGCAAGCTCGGCGGTATCCTCCCGGACGGTACGGGCATAGCTAGCACTGTCGACGGGAGCTGTTGCGCGCAAGGGTCAGTGCAAGAACCAAGGCCAGCAGGCCATCAGCCTGATCACGGGGCACTTGCATAGGTGGTCCCGGAACGAACCGGGAATAAAAGAACGTGTCGGTTCTCGGTGGGCGGTCGAGGTGACGGAAGACGAGAGCATTCTCGCATCAGCGGGTGTAGCTCGTGAGTTCGGGCCGAGACTGGCGGTCTGCACAGGGATGTCTTCGGGGCCCGGTTGCGACGCCGCCGAAGGCGACCGGCGTCTCCAGGAGAAGCCCATGGATGTGCCCGACATGGTCAAAGACGGGGCGCGTGGGCGACGGGACGGAGGGAGCGGCGGCGGCGGCGGCGGCGACGGCGACAGCGACAGCGACAGCGACAGCGCCAGGCTCGACGAGTCTCGACCAAAGCTCGTACGGCACTCGCGCCACTTGGGCCAGACGAAAGGACCTAGTTAGCTAGCAATGGCTTCGATCATGGTCAACCCAGCACGCGCTGAGGGGGGCACCGGACCACGCGGCAAGCCAGCGGATGCAGCTGCCAGAGGTTGTGGGTGGGAGCAGAGGCACGGCGAACGTTGAATGGGCGTGGACGACGGGACAAGGTAACTTCAGCTGGCAGTGGGAAAGTAGGAACGGGGTTTGGGCAACTTCGTCGAGCACTGAAGCCCGTGCAGCTAGTAACGTCTGGTGTCGGGATGGCAGGCAGGGCAAATTTTGTGCTCCATCCCTCTTATCATCGTCAACCTCTCTGCAGGCAAGACACGCAGGACCGCAGCGGCCAGAGCTACCTCGTCCATTACGGCGTAGTTGATGTGGATGGAAGCCAAGGCCGAATTTGCATGTGGTTCTCCAGTTTGCCGGTGGGTCGTCTGGCAGGGATCCTGCCCGAAGACCGGGATAGAACCTCGTTGGAGGCTGCGTCTGCTTGTCACCCAGGCGTGGCGACGCCACTAACAAAAGCAGCGCAATGACGCCCAGGACGACCAATCTGGCGAGCCGGGACCCCATTCATTCCTTCTAGGGGGTCCGTTGGGCCTTGCGACCTGCTTGGGCTCACGCCTGCGCCGTTGTATCGCACCGCCCGCCTCGCCTCGTGCCGTCGTCCCACCGGCATCGAGAGGGGCTCGGTGGGTCGCCAAAAAAAAGTGCCTCAACTAAAAAGGGTAACTGGCTCAGCGTACTAAGAACACCTTCTAGCTGGGCCGCATCTTCTGCTAACCCCCCGCGAGGGGAGACATCCGGGGCCGGCGGGTGCTTCGCTCTCTCGCGCTCTCTCGGGGCTGGATCGCGCAATGCGTGGGCTGTTAGTCATGCCGTCTGACCACGGCGGGTTCCGAACGGAAGTAGCCAGAATGACTGAATGAAACATCCATGGACGGCGATGGATTCTCTCTACCTGCGATCCAATTTGCCATGTACGCGTAGGTACTTTGCGCATGCCCGAGCAAGGTTTCGTCCCAAGCACGCTACCATCAAGGTTTGCTTGGACCGGTAGCTGACGGACACTAGCTGGAATAGAGACGCTGGGCTGAAGGAGCCTGCTGGGCAGCTAGGGAGGTATGCAGTCGTGCAGGTAAGAACCATGGAATTTACTGTGGTTGTGGCTGCCGGCTCTCAAGACCGGAGAGCTGTCTTTCTTTCGTTTTGTCTCGAAAAAGCCCCGATAGGCTTTTCCGCCATTGGTGCGACGTTGACGCCCCCACGCGGTACAAAGAGTAGCCCTGTACGTGCAGGTGGTCGTAATAATGGACGGGAGTTCCACGGGAGGGCGTGGCGCTGAGCTGTCGCAGGGCCACTCCGGCCGCCAAGCCCACCAAGGAACGCGTGGGAGCCGGTTCGGACTGCACGATATCTATCCTCTTTGGCCGGCTGCCAAGGCGCGTAGAGCGCCTCCCGCGCTGCTGGGCCACGCACCGTAGGCAGTGCCTGCGTGTAGGCGACAGCCATACTCACCACGTACATGGGGACCGTGCAGCCGTGTTCCTATCGGTTGCATACGTGCTCAGGCATATCACAACGGGACACCCCCCCCGGAAACGGCATGGGATCCATGGATGTCCCACCAAAGAGGCTCTCCTATATCTGGGCTGCCAGCCACGGGCCCCCGATCGGGCGAGGAGAGACGAGGGGTGTCGTCAGAACTCTGTCATGGGAGCCCCGGCCCTGTTACCCTATTGTGTCTTCCCCGCCGGCAATTGCCCGTCACCGATGCTGTCGGTGTCTCCAACGTGGACCCCTACCAAGACATTATATGTGAAAATGTTGCACGACGGCCGTGCTGGGAAACACTGCCATGGGAGACACAAAAGTCCACTCATTAGGGCGGGGTTCCTGGGCGCAAAATGCCATACCGTAACGTATGCACAACCGCGGCGAGTGAGGGGCCTGCCAGAACTCCTTACGTACGTCAAACGCCTCGGATTCGCCCGTCCGCGACATGGAAGGGTGGAGAGGGACCCGGCGGGCCGGGCCTCCTCCGCGACAGTAAACGTAGCGTCCATGCCACTGCTACTACGATGAGAAGCATCCACCGGCCACCGACCACATCGGTTCGTTGTTTGACGCTGTGTCACCATGCCATAGTGGAAATGACGGGTTTCCGATAATGCGGGCATCGTTTCTGCATAGCACAGAGTTGCAGTGGATCGTCGCTGTGTGGAGATGTAGTGATTATCTGCACTCCAACTTTCGTCCAAGTAGGTTCGCCGCGTCTACCGCCGGCAACAAGCCCGATACATCCGCGTTAGCTTCCCCCTTGCAAGGAACGCTGGATCGGGGGACGCTTCAGAAGGCACGCTGCTCTGCATGGTCCTGCCACCGCTGGGGCCTGCCGGCATTTGGGTGGCCGTCTGCCATCACACGCGTCACACCCGACATCTTCCCCCATCGTGGCGTGTCAAAGTCGTACGAAAGGGACAGGTGCATCGCCGCTCCATGTCATGCAGGGTCCCCGATTGCGTGAGAGTCATGCCATGCTTCCAACCACTCGAAGAGGCCGCCGGCCATCCCCAGCTTGTCCGGCCCCCCCGCCCATCAGGAGACTGTCCTGGCCGATGGCGTCAGAGCTCGCGCGAGTGGCGTTTGGTAGGGTAGGCGATCATCCCCGGTGTCTCCTCGAAGACAGGGAAACGGCCACGCCCCTTTCATTCCCATGGTGGGAGCCATGCCAAAACCGGTTTCGACTTCCACGTGGCTCTCTGCGGTTAAGACTGTGTGCAGGCCGCGCATAGCCATGGACTCGTCCGGTAACAATGGCAGGGTCCTCAGCCAAGCTTTTGAAGGTAGCCTTGTGCGATCAGCCGCTCGACGTCGCCCTGACGGACAAAAAACTGGCTGTTCTTCGACAAGGTAATAGCACTAGACCGCGCGCAAAGTCAGCATGGCGGCGGGTCCGCTGGCGAGGCGGCGTCCTTACCCATACTCCGTTTGGATCTCCCCGGCGTCCTTGAGTACGCGCACGTCGATGAACAGATCGCGGGGCGGTTCCAGACTGCCCGTCAGGTCGATGTCGGTCCATTGGCCTTTGTAAGCAGCTAGCAGATCACTGTACTGACGGACATAATCCTCCTCCTGGGGGCTCAAGCTGCTCGAGCCGCCGTCGGCATTGCTCAGATTGGCACCGCCGGCTGAGGCAATCTGCTGGCCGGGCAAGTCAACGACATCTGAGCCCTTCCACACAAGCTCCTCGAGCTTGTCCGTCCGGGTCCGGTGGTAGGCGAGGAGGCAACGCTTGTTCCTCCGGATGGACAGGTGGTTCACCAGCATGGTGCATGATTTGGCCTGGTCGGCATGGGGGTCAAAGCTGCCCTCGAAGGATTCCAGCATGTCGCTGAGGTCCTTCTCGAGGTCGCGGACCTCGCGCGTCACGGCGCGGACCAGCTCGGTCTGGTAAGGCGGCAAATGCGCCAGATTCTGGGTGCGCTTGGCATGATGCACCTAGCGGCGGGTCAGTCCAGTCCTGGGAAGCCCGAAAGAAGGAGGCGCAGGAGCTCTACCAGCTTGTTGCCCAGATCACCGTACATGATGGGGAGAAGCGTCGGCGCAGCACGGTGTTGAAGGTGGTTGGTGAGCCGGCACTTGGGATGGCTGAGGATGTGTCGTTGGCCGGGGCGTAGAGCCCGTTGCTTATCACGATCCGCGGCTTGGGGGAGGGGAGCACAGAAGTTGGAAGACGCGCCTCGCGATGGAACGGCGAAGGGCCAAATGCCCCCCGCTAAGCCTGGAAAAAGAGGGCGCAGCTCTGGCTCTGATTGGTCGGCCAGCTTAAGTAAGCTCTTTCCTATCAACGGCACACCCTTCCATGGCACAGAACCTCCCCTTCAGGGTTTCTTCCAACTTGGACACACAATCCAGCGAGATTAGATGAACCCGGCAACTTAATGGAAAACACACAGCGGTAAATATCGGGGAGAAGAGATGGACAGCTTCGCCCATGACAGATGCTGCGCCTGGGAACCACGAGGGCCAGACCCATGGCCCGAGCCGTACACCGACATAGTCTTGTAAGCTTCCAGCTACATCCGATATTCCCAGGGCCTTGCCGGTTTGTGGTGACGCTTTACCGTAGCTGTGGTTTATCTTTCCTCTCATATCGGACATACAGTAGTCCCTTGTCATGGAAATGAAGCGATGGGGGTTGGTTATTCACTCGGAACTCTCGCTCCCAAAGGCAGCAGTGTTCTCTTTTACAAACAATAGGCCTAGAGATCTCTAGTATCTACTCCCTGGTAGACACAATAGACCGCCATTGGCCTTGAACTCGTGGTGGGCGACTAGCTATACATCAGGTCGCCTAAGCATGGCCTCCAAGTAGTCGTCACTTCCCATCTGGCTCTGCCATATTGTCCTCCCAGATGCAGCCTCAGGTTCATGACACATCACTTGAGAAGTTTAGAGACCCCATTAAATTAACAATAGTCCCATGGCATCATATCGGCCAACGAAGCTAGGAAGAGCAAGCAGTAATAATTGCATACCTAACCAGCTGCCCAGAGCTGCAGGTCAAAGGCACCGCATACAACTACCTCTAATGCGTCATCTGAAGTCAAGACCCCCTAGTTAGCTCCGCGGAACGAACACTAGGAATCTTCAGCTGTGATAGTTGCCCGCATCATTCCTGATGAGGGAGTGATACGAAGTGTAGGTATGATGGAACATGGTCGCATTTCCACACGACTCCTCAATCCATGATACTTTGCATCCGATGGGTTTACTGAAGGGCTTAGCCAGCTCTTATGATGTGACCAATTTGAAAAAGAGATATTGTGAGGTTATATTTCCAGAGTGCCGGCAGCATATAAAACGATAGGCGTGGTTCTGGTATGACTAATAAAATCGAGGTATACTACGCCTCTCAATTGGCTCTCGATGGGATTGAATGTCCCGATAGCTGTCCCGGTGCTCAATTGCTAACTAAATGTGGTAAAGTGTTGGCGTGGCATACCTGGTGTACCGTTTCTCTGTTCTGGAAACAGGCGAGTTCCTTCCTGCACTGGGGGTTCGAGACAGCGCCGAGGCTAACGTTGGGGACAGCTGTTTGCTCGCGGTCATGATGCAGTGGTACTGGGACAACATCAGCCGCAACTACATAGGAAGTGAGATCCAGTTCGGTGGCGAGGGCGAATTGTATTGTGCTGGCAAGGTCCCTCGAAACCAAGTAAGGAGGAGTAACGAAATAGATATTGCACGACATTTCTGGTACCAACAAAGTTGCCTCTTAGGGCGACACTCAAACTACCATTGCCTTTTTCCCTGGACTGCCACCAGTTTTTTCTAAGAAAACATCCAAATAAACCTCCATGGTAACTTACCTGAAGTAGTTTATAGCCGCTGTCCTGCTGGATGGTGCTAGGTAGCAGGCAGGTGCTGGTGCTGAACCCTTGCCACGGCCCCGCGCCGTTTGCTTCATCACACCGTTACCTTGCTGCCTTTCAATAGCAAACACCTCGGGCTGGTTGGTTTAGTCTTAGCACGTCTCTCGGGAATTTTCAAGTCCTTAAATCAGCTGGGTCCTATTTCCTCGCAACGGGTGACCCAGGGCGAGAGAAGACCGGGGTTTGATTCCTCGACCAGCCAGCACCCCCCCTTTCCCTTATGTCCATCACAACCTTCCAGATGACTTCCCTCAACACGATTGCGGTAAACCTTGGGCGTGGGTAAAAGAGGTTGTATCCTACCTGTGGCTATGTTTTCTCTTAAAATCTGGCTTAGGCAAGATAATGAGCGGAAAACCAATGCACCGCCTAAGATTAACGTCTTCCATACCGACACCCTGAAACCAAAATCTCACGGTGCGCTATCATCTGGTTTATAATGGCTGTGGTTCTTTATGTGAGATTCCATAAAGACGCCATATCGAATGGCTGGAGAGGATACTATCTCCTTATTGAAACACATGACGATGTCCATCTTCTCTGATGACCTCACATTAGGCTGAAGTAGCCACAACGTGGAATAGGATTTATTCGATCGCTCGTGAAAGCAGACAGATTTATATGAGGTGAGGACCCAAAGCAAACACAGTGGTGGCAGACGGACCTGGGTGAGCCCTCTGACAGCGCCAACCAAAGAACCGGCAGAGCGGGTATCCGGATTTTCTGATACAAGCGAGACAGCGCAGCCAAAGGGCTTTCCCTTTTTATCCTTCTTCTTATGAAATGTTTTTTCCATAGCCTGTTAATTGATACAGCTGGTCCAGAATTGTTCAGGTTCATACGTTTGTAAGCAGGTCTGGTCCGCCGCCAATGACAGGCTTTGATGAGCGCCTGCACTGCGTTGCGAGTCTCCTAGTCTTCGATGTGGCGATACGTATGGTTCAATGCTCTGGTTCTATATGTCGTACGTATTCTGCATCCCTTCTGGCCAGAATTATGACCCCCTCCGCCGCGAGGGCTGCAGAGATGGAAACTACCGACATTCCACGTATGTAGATGGCGATATGCAAGTTCATGCGTGAACGGCCGACACTCCTCCCCAGCCCACGGTATTTCCCCAATTTCACAGCCGTGACAGCCAAGCGCCCGCTCTAGTCTGGTGCTTTGTTGGATGTAACCTACGCAGGCCCGAATGGGAGGCATGATGGATACAGATCCCGCGGGACCTTTGGCTTCCTCAAACCAGCCAGCGGTGTGGGGTTCGGCGTGACAACCAATGACGAGAATCTAGCTACTGGCCCAGGTATTGCTCCCGTCCAATCACCACTGGTATCCGCGTCCTTTGTACGAGGAACGCAGGTACGTGGGTAGCTTTTCTTGGAAGCGGCATGCGAGTATCCGCCTCCACGATCATGATGCAACGCCAGCGAAGGCGGTTGCAAAGGGTACGTGCTCGTTGGCTCATATTTTCAGCCCTACGTTTCTGTACCAGCCCGTGTGGCACGGGCTTGCATTGGTTGGCTGGCAGGCAAGTAGTCAATATAGCCATAGTCAGCTTGATAAGAAGCGGGAGACAAGACACGCTGGCAATGAGCAAGCCGGGTCGCCGAATACAGGGCTGGCAATGAAACACGGTGGTGACCTGGAAAAGCTGGGCCGGGAAGGAGGCCCATTGCTTCTTGAACATTGTTGGGTCGCCTGACGGCCGTGGTCGAAACGCAGTGCAGAAGACAATGTTTCGTCGATCACCACGACTATCAAACCTGCTTTTGGCGCGTCGATCATACACTCTAGCCCGCAACCTTTCGGCGGCCGGAGCCACGCCCACGAGTATTTGGAGCTGCACCCCCGCTTGCCCTCTCCTCCTTTTCTTCCCGGGCTTCTGCATCAGCCGCACGACGTCACACGCACGCGTCGTGCCGGCGTCACGAGGTCGCCTGTCTTGCACTTGCGCAGTGAAAAGGGGAAAGGGAGCGAGGGAAAGAAAGCGGCGACGCGATCGGCCCACGCCCCGAGTCAACCACGACCTGGCAACATGTCGTGACCGCGCGCCGGACGGGTTTCGGCCCAGGAGTCGCTGGGATAGCTCGGCTGACCGCAGTGCGATTGGATGCTCTGCGCCGTGAGAAAGCCCGTCTTGGCGGCGCAGGAGGGGGGCCATGTGAAACGACACGCAGGCGATAGGCAGGGTTCTTGCGCCGTACCTGACGCTAAACCCGCGTGGTCCACCGCTAGATGGCGACCGGGCTCTTCGTCCTGCCAGCCCGAGGGCCCTGTTCGTCTGATGCTGCTCATGACGGCGGACCGGTGGCTCCTCGTGCGAACCGTTGGACCTGGTTTCCGCATGGCTATACAGGTCACGTTGGAGTATCACTGCTGCGAGCAGAGTGCCCGTTTGCGTCCAGATGGATTTCTGCTGCTCTGTACACGGCCCGAGCCTTCTCGTTCCCGGGGGCCGTCTGCTGCGATTAGATCTCGGCGACGATGACGGTTTCCGAGACCTCGGACGGCTCCCTTTAGGCATCACGGCGTCCCAGATTTCGGTGCTTACCGGCAACAGTCGCCGTGGCTGTCCCAACCGAGAGGCTGCCTGCATGCTAGCCACCAACCACATGAGTATCCCATGCTGACCGACCAACAGCGCAGCGTCTCGCCTTGCGCCCCCCTGCCTGCTAGCGAGTCTTCAGTCTGGACCGGACATGGCACGGCGCCGAACAGGGGCCCCATCCAATGCACGCACCACCGCCTCGTACCCCTGGATGCGGAGTGGAGGATGGCTGGGATGAATGGATGGCAAGATGGCCGGAGAATGGATCGGCTGGCGAGAGCCAGAGAGCGCGTACAGATTCAAAGGGCAGCTCCCGTTGCGGCGAGTGATTGGATCATGCCAGAAATGGAGAGGGCCCCCCCCCCAAGGCCGACGGGTCTTTTCTTTGTTTTTCCTCTTTTTGCTTCTGTCATGCAGGTGCTACAGACTCCAGCAAAGCGGCAAGCGGATCGATCGGCCTTGCAGCTCTCCAGTCTAGACGTTGCCGCGCGCCACGCCGTCCGGCCGGAAGCCTATCGCAATCAGCCACGGCTTTGGCGCCACTACCAATGTAGGCGGTACCGGGTTACTATTGACGGTAAGAGAAGCACGTAACGCTACGGATGGGGCCCTGCAAGATGGGGTTATGGCGTGGGCGCGCACGCGCGAGATCGAGGCGGGCATGGGAAACTAACTACTGGCAGCAGCCGCGAGGAAATGCCTCCGCTCTTGGGCTCAGGCGGGCAAGGGGAGGGGGGGGGCGGACATGGATGGAGGGCAAGGGACGGACAGCGGGCTTCAAGGTTGGATTAAAGCGAGACCTGGGGGCACAGCGACGGACGCGCAGTGGCTGGCATCCATACATGCACCATCCCATGGCATTGCTATGCTCTTTGCGGCTGTCGCCGGGCCTCTCGTCTCGGACGACAAACCGTACCCGCGACCTCCGCCCGACACGGACAATTGAATTCAGAGCCGCCCTGCCCGCCCGTACTCGACACAGCTGACAGGTGCACCGCCATCGCGTTTGCTTTCCGACCTGGGCGCGCCAACGCCTGCAAGCAATCTGCAGGATCCACCGCCATCCGGCGTCGACAGGACGAAGGAGCCCCAGAGCCGGCAATATAAGCCGCGAAATTACAAGCTGCCAGAACCGGCCAGCGCGACGGCGCGTGCTGGGCCACGGACCGGCGTGATTGGACGCCACCACGTATCGAGGTACAAAGAGAAAAAAGCGACAAGGGCTGGCCGGCCCTCCGCTAGCGGTGCGCTTGCGCTTTTCCCATCCTGCGCCCCCTGCGACCCGCTGCGCCGCCCAAGCGGGCAGGAAGACGTCGCTCCCCCAGCCCGGCTCCAGGGGCTCCAGGGGCAGCCCAAGCGCCGGGGCCCCTTCTCGTCGTCGGCGGCGTTGCAGTGGGCGCATACGGCCCACCGCGACGTTGCACTGGCCCTGGGCGGGAATCCTAGATAGGGTAGCTTACCAGCTGGGCTCTCTCGCCGGTAGATGAGCAGCATACAACGTGCGGCGCCGTCCCTCCTCCCTCCTTCCTCCGGCTCCCGCGTGTGGACAAGCTCGCCCCCCCCCCCCCCCCAAGCGAGCGAGCGAGCGTTGCAAACCCGGCTGAAGTGGCGCTGATCGCGGCTCCCGCCTCGCTTGTCTGGTTCTGCTCTGGTCACGTCCACGATACCCTCCCGTTGTCGTCCCTCCTCTCCGGTCTTGGCTCCTCGCGAGACCAGTAATCTCCCCACCACATCCCATCTCCTGTTCCCTCCATCCCCAATGAGGGCTAAGACAAGGGTCGATCGTACCTCTCTCCTTGCCTAGCTGCAGTCCAGTCTGGATTGCCCCCAGTCCCACCGAGATGGACGAGTCGCCCATAGATGAACGCCGTGCCCCCTCGGCCGCGTTGGCATCTGAGACTCCCGGTGCTTCATCTGATGCCTCTCTCCCGCAGCCGTTTCCCTCCTTCCAAAACCGTGCCCACGACCAGGACCCGGCCGCTAGAAACCCGCGGAAGCTTGTCATCGATAGTGGCGTAACCTTGCCGTCCACCCAGAGCCCGAGCCAGAGGCAGAGCCAGATTCGTCGCAAGCCCGTGTCGTCGACGGCCTCGCCTGTTGTCTCCCGCTACTCGTCGGGCGAGTACCTGGCGGCCGCCCGCGGACTGGTGCTGGCCGAGCAGCAGAGAGCTTCGCGCTCCTTCTCCCTTGACAGCCCTACCGTCTACAGCCACCCGAGCCAGGCCGCCGCGAGGCGACTGCCCGCGCCCGCGCCGCTGGTGACGTCTCTGAGACCCCAGGCGGCCGACGACGACGCTGAGTGAGTCCCCCCTGTCTTGCTGCCCCTGTGTTGCTGGAATGCCGAAAAGACTAATAAGTCGGGCCGGCCCCGAATAGAAGCGCCACGCCGCTCGACGAGGACAGCAGCCCTCTCCATCCGTCGTGTGCTTTGCAGCCTAGCCCGGTCGTCATAGCGGACCAGCATTCCAGCCCGGCAGCCCTCGGCAGCAACCCTGCAGCTCCTCAAACGGAGGCGTCCGTGGACCCGTCACAAGGCGACCGGCACACGCACACCCCAGGCCACGACCCATTGGCTGCTGTCGGTAACGCGGACGATGATCCGCTGAGTGTGCTGGACGGTTACGACACAGACTCCGCATCGTCGGACTATAACCCCCCCTCGGTCCCCGAGACCATGTCGCTCTTTGTGAACCGCAAACCCGCACCACCACAACTCAACCTAGACCAGGTAGACCCGGACCCGCACGCCCCGACCGCCGGCACGCCCACGTCGGCCAGTAGTCCTCATCCCGACTGCAAAACCCCCAACACGGACAAGCCGCTGCCCAAGTCGCCCGGCTCCTCCAAGCTGGGCAATTTCTTTGGTTGGGGCTCCCCGTCGTCCGCCACGACGGAATTCTCGCCCTTGCCGTCGCCATACACCGCCGCCGTTACCGATGCTTCGCCCACCACCACCGTTGGACCCTCTGGTAAACTCGAAGCCCCGAAGGGCCCCGGGTCGAGCGACTCCCGCCAGTACTGTGAATCCTACCTCGCCACGCCCCCGGACATCTACCCCTCGCACCCGGGGCAGATCGAGGAGATGGAGGACGAGCTGAGGGCCATCTCGGCCGAGTTGGCTTCGTCCATCCGCCGCGAGATGGACCTGGAGGACCTCGTCGACCGCCTCCAGACCGAGAGGGAAACCCCCGCCAACCCTAACAACCGGAGGACCAGCGATTATTTCTCCGACTCGGGCTACAGCTCGGCGAGACTCAGCGAATATGACCAGTCCAAAGAAGAAATCGAACGGATCCAGCGGAGGGCCGAGCAGGAAATGGCCCAGGTCCGGCTGGAGTTGACCAACAAGCTGCAGGACGAGCGGTCCAAGCGGCAGCAGCTCGGCGACCAGATCAAGGAGCTGTCGCAAAAGGCCTCCGAGATCGATCACGACCAGCTTAACAGTGCCGACGACTCGGACCGGGTCAAGGAGCTCGAGAACACATGCGAGGCGTTGCGCCGCAAGCTGGCCGAGGAGCGTCAAGTCAAGGACAACTTCGAAGACCTCGTCACTGCCATGAAGGGCGAGCTCCAGAGTGCGTCGAACGAGCGCGACAACCTGCGCGATGAGATCGTGCCGCAGCTCCGTGCTCGTGTCGAGGGCCTCGAGGCCCAGTCTGCCGAGCTCGAGCAGATGCAATACGCATCGACCAAGATGCAACAGGAGCTGCAGAACCTGAAGACGGAAAACACGACGCTCCGGGAAGAGAAGGCGATGGGCAGCGTCGCCGAAGAAGACATGGCGCCCCTCGCCGGATCCCGACTGTCGCGCCCCATGTCCATCACCGGCCCGCCGTCGGCCTTCAGGCTGCAGCGGCCCCCATCGTCCCAGTTGCTCTCGCGCTCCAAGTCGGTTAGGAACAGCGGCGAGCCGTCGGGGCTCTCCCGTTCCGTGTCGGTCAAAGCCCACGAACCCCGCGACTTCCTCTCGGACCGGCTCAAGGATGTCGAGGAACAGCGGGATGCGCTCCACCGGGCCCTCAAGGCTCTGCTGGAACGACAGGACTGCCAGAACCGCGAAAACGAAAAGAAGATCCGTGCTTTGGAAATGGAGCGCGACCGCCTCCTGAGCGGCTCGCCCCAGAAGGCCGGCTTCGTCCGAGAGGTAGGCAACCTCCGGGAGGAGATCAACGCTCTGCGCCGCCGCTCCGAGGAGGCCCTCGAGCAGAAGTGGCAGCTGGAGAAGGGGCTTGCAGGCCTGAAGATGGACCTCGACCGTGCAGAGCAGGAGATCTCCTCTCTGAGGATGCTTCTCAACGAGAAGGACGTCCTGATCCCGGAGAACTACGCCCGGTCCAGCAGCGCAAGCAGCAGCAGCAGCGTAGGGCTGCAGCCGGTGACGTCGGCCTCTCTTTCGACCGCCTACCAGGAGCTCCAAACTGCCTACACAGAGGCCCTCGATCGCGTCAAGGACCTCGAAAGCAAGGCGCCGCACGACGAGAGGACCCAGCTCGCCATCGAGAAGCTCGAGGTTGCTCTGTCCTCCGCCGTGTCGGACCGCGACCTCGCGCGCCAAGAGGCCTCGACGTACAAGGCCCAGCTTGACGCTCTTCGGGCCGACGAGCGCATCTGGGCCGAGAGCGAGAAGTCTCTGGCGGACGAGCTGCAGGAGTCTGCCCGCCGGGTCGAGGAGCTGGCCCTGCAGGTGCGTCAGCAGCTGAGCAGCAACCAGAACCTCCGCCAGCGTCTTACCGAGACGGTGGCGCGCGGCGAGGCTGACCAGAAGTTCAACATTGAGCGCATCACCCTGCTGCAGGACCGCCTCCGTGTGCTGGAGGAGCAGGTTGTCGCGGCGCAGACGGCATCTGAGGACCGTGTCAGCCGGCACGAAGAGGAGCTGACAACGCTCAAGGAGAGCCACAACCAGCAGCTCGCCCGTCTCAGCACCGGCCTCCGCTCGCCTCGTCTCTTCCCGCCCAAGTCGCCCATGTCGCCCCTCTTCGCGAGCCCGACGGCGAGGTCGCCGCGGCTCAGCGTGACGCGCTCGGGCAGCGCCATGAGCGTCTCGGAAGAGACGCAGGTCGCTGCCCTGAGGCAGCGGGTGGCCGAGCTCGAGAAGGCCCTCTCCGAAGCCGAGACGGAGATGCAGGTGGTCGTGAACCGCATGGCCACGGCCCAGATCGAGGTCCTCCAGCTGCAGGAAGAGCGCGAAGCCGCCGTCAAGCAGGCGCGCAGCCTGGAGAAGGCGCTCGAAGCCGAGAAGGTCAAAGCTTTCGAGGATCGCTTCAAGACGCTGCAGCAGCTGTGAGCCGGGATAAGCCGGCGACATGAACGGGCGCAGTTGAGCAAAGCATTTACAGGTATCGGGGCATTCAGGGGACACCGACCGGGTGAAGTAGCCCCCTTGGTTTTTTTTTTCTTGGCTACTGGCGTTGGGGAACACCCATTGTATGACAGAGGGTTGGCGACGGTTGTCGACCTGGTTTTCTGCTCTGTGTATTGTTATCCGGAGGTCTCTGGTGGTTTGGGTCCGCCGGCCTTCTGTGCTAATGTTTTTTTTTTACCTTGTACTTGTACGCTGTACATCAAAACCATGGTCGAGAGAGATGGCGGGGATGGTGGCACACCTATAGTGGTGGTCTAGTACGGCCCATCGTTAGACATCAATGCAAGCAAGCATAAGAACCTGTAACCGCACACGGGCGGTTGTGTTTGCGCTACCGTGGGACGGAGGGCCTGGGTGGTACTGCAGATGGGTTTCGGGTTGCATACTACCTATCCTGAGGTACCCCGCCGACGATCCCCAGACAGAAAGAACCCCCTTGCTCCTCTTTCCCACGTCGAGGCCAAGTCGCGCTGGGCTGCCCGTGTCGGCTGCTTCACTTCTCATCATCATCGTCATCATCCAAACACCCCCCGCCATCCGAGCGAGCATGCAAGACGCCAAGCCGGGCACGATGGCTCGAAGTAACTGCCAGACGGGCTGCTGCGGTTCTACCCCGCCAGCGGCTGACGCCTCGGCCACCACGCCTTGCACGGTCAACGCAGAGCCGGAAGAGCCCACCACCCCGAAGGCGGAGAAGATGCTAGGAGGCGGCTGTAGCACCGGTGCCAAAGAAGGCGGCAGCGGTGGCAAGGCACGGGTCAGCTGCTGCTCTCCGGGAGCCGGTGCCTGCGCCTCGGACGACAACACGCCGGTCGCTGTCGAGGCCCCCGCCAGGGTTGCCGGCGCCAGTGGCTCCCAAGGCGGGTGCTGCGCGTCATCCCCGGAAGCCCCCCCGAACTGCCAAGGCTCGCAGGCCGGCCCGGCCCGCGACGACGCAGGCGGCCTTGCGAAGGCGCCTTCGAAGGAGAGCTGCCAAGATGGGTGTTGCGGGAAGACCCAGGACGTCCCGCCTGTCGCCGTCCAGCCGGAACCCCCCTGTTGCGAGGGCAAGCAGAAGCCCTGCTGCAGCGACGAATGCATCGATCGCATAGCGCTCCGGGAATGCGAGAAGAGGTGCCGGCGAGCGTCTCACGCCAGGGCGAGGAGCAGCACCGAGGGTTTGTCTTCATCCTGCCCAGCGTTCGCAGCGTGCCACCGCACGTCACTAACTTTGGACAGACGGGCAGGCGTCCGCTTCGTCCGCCTGCGGCTACCACGCCAGAACCACGCGCAAGACGTACGCGGCCAGGCTGGCTGCCATCGGCTGTATCTGCAGGGCACTGGTCGCCCTGGGCCAGCAGTCTTGCTGCGCGACCACCGCGGCGGGCCCGGCCGGGGTCGGACGACGCGAGAAGACGCGGGCTGCGTCCCCGGCGTCCCGGAAAGCTTCCCAAGCCAAGAACGGCGGTACCGCTACCTCTACCGGCCGCGGCGGGCCATCGAGCGGCCCCAGTGGTGGCCAGCCAGGGTGCTGTGAAGGAAAGCCCGGGACAAAGTCAAAGTCGGGCTGCAAGTCCGACGGCGGCAAGGATGATGACGACGGCGGTGTCACCCGAGTCGCCGCCCTGGGGAAGAGCGCTGGCGCCGAAGACGGTTGCTGTGGAAGCGAAACAGCTGGCAAAGCCCGCGGCCAAGAAAGCAGCAAGGCCGACGTCGACGTCGAGAAAGGCGTATCCGGTGCCGACCATGTGGTTCTGTGTATCACGGGCATGACTTGTACGGGATGCGAGACCAAGCTCAACCGGACCCTGGGGTCCTTTCCGGGAGTAAGCAACTTGAAGACGAGCCTCGTCATGTCGCGAGCCGAATTTGGCCTGAACCCAGGAGCGGCCTCGGTTGCCGATGTGATGCGGCACATCGAACGGACCACCGAGTTCAAATGCGAGAAGATTTCGACCGAGGGCGCATCGATCGACGTCCTCCCCCCTGGCGACCTGCAGGCCTGGCTACAGCAGCCCATGCCTCCGGGTGTCCATGGCGTCGAAATCCTAGACAAGAACACAGCTCGCATCAGCTTTGACCCCACGATCATTGGAGCAAGAGACCTGGTGGAGAAATCCTCCCCGCAGCCTCTTCGGCTTGCGCCTCTGCGCGGAGATGCTGGTCTGCACGCGGGCAGCGCACATGTTCGACATGTGGGTTACATGACGGCCTTGTCGGCCATCTTGACCATCCCGGTACTGGCTCTTGCCTGGGCGCCCCTGGTGGGCCGCCCGATCACCTACGGTGCTGTCTCTTTGGCACTGGCCACCGTCGTCCAGGTTGTCATCGCCGGGCCCTTCTACCCCAAGGCCCTCAAGAGCCTCGTGTTCTCGAGAATGATCGAGATGGACCTGCTGATCGTACTCAGCACCAGCGCCGCCTACGTCTTTTCGGTTGTCTCTTTTGGCTATCTTGTCAGGGGCGAGCCGCTGTCGACGGGCGAGTTCTTCGAGACGAGCACCCTTCTCGTGACCCTCATCATGGTTGGTCGCTACGTCAGTGCCCTGGCGCGCCAGAAAGCCGTCGAGTCAATCTCGATCCGCTCCCTCCAACAGTCGTCGGCGACGCTGGTGTCCGAAGCCGGCGCGGACGAACGGGACATCGACACGCGCCTGCTGCAGTACGGCGATGTCTTCAAGATCCGGCCCGACACCCGGGCGCCGACCGACGGCGTCGTCGTGTCCGGGGCCTCGGAAGCGGACGAGTCGATGCTCACGGGCGAGTCGCGACCCGTAGAGAAGCAGCCTGGATCCAGCATCATTGCCGGGACCATCAACGGCCCGGGGACGCTCGTGGTGCGCCTCACCCGCCTTCCGGGCGAAAATACCATCAGCACCATAGCCGGCATGGTCGACGGGGCCAAGCTGTCCAAGCCCAAGATCCAGGACCTCGCCGACAGGGTGGCCAGCTACTTTGTGCCCGGCGTCGTGGCGCTGACGATTGTGGTCTTTGCTGTCTGGATCGCCGTCGGAATCCTCGGCCAGAAATTGACGGGCTCCGAGGCGGCGGTGCAAGCCACTACCTACGCCATCACCGTTCTCATCGTCTCCTGCCCGTGCGCCATAGGCCTGGCCGTCCCCATGGTGATTGTCATCGCCAGTGGTGTGGCTGCGCAGCGAGGCATCATATTCAAGTCGGCCAGCGGGATCGAAATCGCCCACAAGGCGACGCACATCGTCCTGGACAAGACGGGCACCATAACCGAAGGCAGATTGGCTGTCGTGGCGGACGAGACGTTGGCGGGCGCCTCCGGAGTCACTGCATCCACGGTGCTGGGGCTGGTTGCCGGCATCAAGCATCCCGTATCCGCGGCCGTGGCGGCCTACTTGACGGCGAAGGGCGTCCGACCCCTGAAGGTGAAGGATGTCCAGTCCCTGGCCGGCAAAGGCGTTGAGGGCTACGCCGGAAACAAGCGAATCCGAGCCGGCAACATGCGCTGGCTCGGCCTGGAAGCCCACCCCCAGGCCCAGGACGTCGCCTCGCGCGGGCACACGGTGTTCTGCGTCACCGTCGACTCCCTGCCGGTAGCGATCTACGGGCTGGCCGACACGATCCGCCCCGAGGCCGCCGCCGTCATCGCGGCGCTCCGGGCGCGCGGCATCGAGATCACCATCCTCAGCGGCGACGACGAGGGGGCCGTGGCCGCCGTGGCCCAGGCGCTGGGCCTCGGCGCGTCCCACGCCCGGGCCCGCTGCTCGCCGGCCGACAAGGCCGCGCACGTGCGGGGCTTGTTGGCCTCGGCGGCGCCCCCGGCGCCGAAGCAAGCGCCCCCCGTGGTCCTCTTCGTGGGCGACGGCACCAACGACGCGCCGGCCCTCGCCCAGGCCACCCTCGGCGTCCACCTGGCGCGGCCGGACGGCGCCGACGTCGCCGCCTCGGCCGCCGACGTCGTCCTCCTGGGTCCCTCGCTCACCGCCCTCGCCGGCGTGCTCGACGTGTCGCGCGCCGCCGTGCGCCGCATCGCCTTCAACTTCGCCTGGAGCTTCGTCTACAACGCCCTGGCCGTCCTCCTGGCTGCCGGCGCCTTCGTCGCCGCCGGCCGCGGCGCCGTCCGCATCCCCCCCGAGTACGCCGGCCTCGGCGAGCTCGTCAGCGTCCTGCCCGTCATCGTCGTCGCCGTGGCGCTGCGCTGGGCTCGTATCTGAAGAGAGCGCCGAAGCGCGGTTTCTGCCGGACACGGGCATCCAGGGGGCAAGGGAGAGACGAGAAGTCCGTCATGGCCTCCCTCCCCTCCTTTTTTTTTCTTTCACCCACCAAGGCTGGTTTGCAGCGCGTTTCGGACTGGCCAAGGCCAGATTTCTTTCTTTGAGCCTGGTGTTTCATTTCCAGATGAGAAAAGCAGGTGCTTACACTAGTTCCTTTCCAATTTACCAACACAGATTCCATAGCTAGCAGACAGGTAGAGCTCTCACAGTCGCTTCCGGAATACACATAAGATCACCGAGTTCTTGAGCCCACAGCTGCCATGACAGCTGACCGCTTCGGACCTGTTGGGGCCTGGGGAAGCACCTCGCGTTTCCAATGGAAATAATCAAGCGCGAGAAAAGGGATACGGACCAGGATATGGCCATCTCTTATTACAAGTATAGGTGGTCTATCGATACGGGGCACTCCGGCTTCAAGCACCGGCCGCGACAGGCGTGCCGGCAGGCGCGGGCGGCTCCCCGCGTGCTTCGCCGTCGTCGTCCTGCTCAACGACGACGATGGGGAGGTCGCGGATGTCGACGTGCTCGGTGCTGCCCAAGTCAATGACGCGGATGGCGTCGAGGCTCACGATGCCCGCCTTCAGGGCCAGGAAGCGCAGGTCGGCCACGTGGCAGGCGCCGGGTGCCAGGGGCCCGATGCGTACGTCGGCGCTCAGGCAGACCACGTCAGCGCCCTCAACGACGCTGCCCCGCTGCATGGCGTGCACGACCGTCTCGTCCAGGACGGCCTCGGCGATGCTGCGGTCGCGGAGGCGCGCACCGCCGTGGCCCCCAAGGGAGACCGAGGGCGGCCGGTTCACACGGTTTTCGTTGCGCCGGCGCTTGGGGATGGCGACCAACGCCAGCTTTCGGGGCGGCGCCGTCGAGGCGGGCGGGAAGCGGTTGACGACAAAAACATTCCAGACGAACTCGTCGCCGGGGTGGATCTTCTGCGTTGGCGGCGGGCCCGAGAAAGTCACAGTGAGGCCGAGCTCGATGACGCTGGCCTCGGTCTTGTTGCTTGCGGCTTCAAGAAGCGGCAGCGCATCCGGCCGGGCCACCGCGGGGGCCGTGAGGGATGTCATGCTATTGATCGAAAGCTGGCTAGGCCGGTGCGAGCGCTGTATGGGCTGCATGGCCGACCCGAAACCTGGGTTCACGGGCAGAGTGAAGTCGAGCGCCGTTGTCCAGGCCATAGAGAGGTTGGGCGTGCAGATGCCTGGTCGCACCAACGCCGTGGCTTGGATGGCTATGCTCAGGTCACGCATGGGGTTTCTAGCCACCCTCTCTGCTTCCCCTGGCGTCACACGGTAGAGGAAGGTTATGTGATCGTGGGCAACACACGACATGGGAAGCTTGAGGCCCGTCTGCAAGGCCATGTCCTCGACGTCACCGTCCGGCACCGACAGGTTAATGGACGTGAGAGCAATCTCGCAGTGGACGAAAGAGGTGAAGTCTATCTCGAGCATGGCGATGATGGCCGGGCTCGGTGGGGTGGTATTCGGCCGAGCGAAGCGGATACGGCAATGCACCGCAGGGTATATCGGCAAGGACAGGTGCTTGGGCGACGTTTGAATCGGGCGGAGGAGGTCATTGGCCTGTTGCGTCACGGGCGCCACGCGAGAAACGCGCAGGGCCGACAGACGCGGCTTGATGCCGCCCAGCACCGGATCGTCACCAAGGGAGTCGAGCAAGTTCAGACCCGACGCAATGCCACTCTGGAGGTAGCCATCCCTAAAGCCATCGGGCAGGCCGGCGCTTGGGGGCTTGTAGCTGGCGCTGGCAGTAAAGACAGCCGATGGTCCTTGGAGCCTCATGCGGGGGCGACCAAGGAACAGGGGCAAAGCCCAAATGGCGTACGTGTGTCGCTCATCACCGCCGGAAGCGCCGTCCTCGGGGTCGCTCACCACGGTGGGAGGGCTGGCCTCGGCCGAGGAGGCGGAAAATATCACCTCGGACGCCGGCGGGGCGTCGCGATCAGGGGCGCTGGTGTTGACGATTTGGGCCTCGAGGGATACGACGAGCCGCTGGAGCGAGGCGGCCAGCAGAGACTCGTCGGTGTACGGCGACTTGAGGCAGAGGTAGACGTCGATGGATTCATCTGGCATCTGGGAATGAGCATGTAAGAAAGGGAAGTCCCGGGAGCTGTACGTCGACCGTACCGAAGAATAGGACGTCGCGGGGCTCGACGGCATCCAGACGCGACTGGATGCTGCCTCGGCCGGGCGCGTTCAGGACATGGCCCAGATCGAACTCGGTCGCGAGGGGGATAAAGTAGGAGAGGCTCGAGCCGTCGATGGCGTCCACGGCCGACGGCGAGCCGGGCAACAGGCGAGGACTGGCCATGGCGGCAGTACGTATTTCGATGGCAGCGGCGCCGGGCGTGGCTCATAGGCGGTGGTCTTGTTCGGGTTGGCTGGCGCGGGTGGGCATCACGACGCGGAATCCGCCATCGGGGTATCGCGTCTGCTGGGCAAGACTCGGGTCCGGAGGCAGTCGGCGCCGTCGTGTCGTAGCGATCCCGAAAGACACCAGGGGCCTCGGCGTGAGGTACGAATGCGACGGATGGGGATGGCTACGTTCGGGTGGGACACATAACAGGGGAGGTCGTCATGTGGAGCAGAGAGCTGTACCAGTCCTCCGTCCACGCGCCTCTTTCTTCTCTCTGTACGAAGGAATATCACACCCTGCTTCTGCAGCCCGGTAGCGGGCGAATTAGATGGGTGGCATGGAGGACAGGGGAGGACGCGGTCCGTTCTTCCATGGATGGGGGCCCACAAATCCGGCCCTCTCAGCCTCTTTTCCCGCTCGAGCCACACAAGCTCTGCTGGAGCCTGTCGACCACCCGAGCTAAAGCGAACCTAAAGCTGGAGAAACAATTTCGAGCGCGAGAAAACGCGTCCGCTCATCCTGTCCGTCCCATCGCCATCATACCCATCTGCTTCGTTACTTGGCCGTCCAGTACTGACTGATCGGCCGCGACTCAGGCCTCTGCTGCACGTCGCGCGTACCTGCTGTCTGTGGCAACCGGTGCCACTGTTTGCGACGAGCGCTTCCGTGCGACCCACTCGCTTGCTTTTCCCGCCGGTTGCTCATCCGCTTCAACACCTACACGCCCTTTACCACCGCCATTGCAAAAATCTCTGTCTGCTGCGAGTCTACCTCGCCCAGAGGCGCCCCCCATCATGAATGGAATCAATGGCCACCTTGGCCAGCCGCCGAACCCATGGCAGGAGCATAAAACCCCGGATGGCCGCGCGTATTACTACAATACTTTCACCAAGGTCACACAATGGACCAAGCCCGAGGAGATGATGGGGCCTGCCGAGGTACGTAAAAGCTGGTCCCGCGTCCCTCAACTGACACTGACTGACGTCGACGACAGCGCGCGCTCGCCAACCAGCCCTGGAAGGAGTACACGGCCGAGGGTGGTCGCAAATACTGGTACAATACCGAGACCAAGCAGAGCTCCTGGGAGATGCCCGACGCCTACAGCAGAGCCCTTGGCATCGACGACAGCCCTGCCACGCCTGTTGCGCCTGCTGCTCACTTCGAGGGCGGCCGCGGAGGGTACGACCAGCCCCGCGACCAGTACCGCGACCGTGACGAGTACCGCGACCGCGGGCGTGATCGCGACCGTGACCGCGACCGCGACCGCGATCGGGACCAGTTCCGCGACCGAGATGTATACCCCGAGTCGCGCCAATTGACTTACGGCAACGACCCACGCGCGCAGGCTTTCGTGCCTGCCAACAACGACCCGGAGTATGCAACGCCCGAAGAGGCCGAAGCGGCCTTTGTCAAGCTCCTCCGCCGCAGCGGTGTCCAGCCTGATTGGACGTGGGAGCAGGCCATGCGTGCTACCATCAAGGATCCCCAGTACCGTGCCATCAGGGACCCCAAGGACAGGAAGGTGGCTTTCGAAGAGTTCTGTCACGACATGATTATACAGGACAAGGAGCGGGCAAAGGAACGCATGGCAAAACTCCGCTCCGACTTCGCCATTATGCTGAGAAGCCATCCAGAGATCAAGCATTACACACGCTGGAAGACGGCTCGCCCTATCATTGAAGGCGAGACCATCTTCCGATCCACCGATAACGAGGAGGAACGTCGCCAGTTGTTTGAAGACTACATTCTCGAGCTGAAGAAGGCCCACGTTGAGCGTCAGGCCAGTCTCCGAAAAAGCGCTATGGACGGGCTGATCGACCTGCTCCCGAAGCTCAGCCTCGAGCCGTACACACGCTGGTCCGAGGCCCAGGGCATTCTGAAGTCCACCACGCCATTCCAAACCGATGAAAAGTACAAGACGCTCACTGATTTCGACATCCTGACGGCCTTCCAAAACCATATCAAAGCTCTCGAGCGCAATCTCAACGAGGCTAAGCAGGATCAGAAGAACAAGAGACTGCGTGTCGAACGCAAGCGTCGTGAGGCCTTTGTGGCGCTCCTCAAGGAACTTCAGAAGGCCGGCCATATCAAAGCTGGCACCAAATGGAACCAAATCTATTCCCTGATTGAGAACGATGACCGTTTCAAGCAATTGTGTGGCCAGCCGGGCTCCACGCCCCAGGAGCTCTTCTGGGATATTGTCGAGGAGGAGGAACGTGCTCTGCGCTCGACGAGAAATGACGTGCTGGACGTTATGGATGTAAGCCCACCATCATCCCCCCTTTCCTTCTTTCCGCAGTGGTGGTGTCTTACATCTGCTTACTCTGCTATAGGACAACCGTTTTGAGTTCGGCCCCAAGACCACGTTTGAGGAGTTCTTGCCTGTTATCAAAAGCAACCGCAAAACTGCTAACATTGACCGTGATATCCTGATGCTCATATTTGAACGGGTGAGTACCAAGTTCCGCTCCCTTCGATGGGCTGATATTGACAACCTGCAGCTCCAGGAGAAGAAGTCGAAGCGGTCTTCCGACGACGACCGCCAAACCGAACGCCAGCAGCGCAGAGCTATTGACGAACTCCGTTCCTTCATTAAGCACATGGAGCCCCCTGTTGTGCCTGACGATACTTGGGAAAAGGTTCGGCCCCGTCTGGTACGAGCCCCCGAATTCCAAGCTGTGACCTCGGAAGAAGCTCGCCGAGGAGCATTCGAGAAGGTGCTTCGTCGCGTTCGTGACCGCGAGGATGAAGACAGGGATCGCGGGAAGCGTCGCGAGCGGTCCTCCGATCGTGGTACGTATCGAGACCGGGACCGGGACCGAGGCGATAGATCTCATCGCAGCGACCGTGGGCGTCCTTCCCGCCAGAGCCGCAGCCCTGAGCCCGATGCTTACGAAGCGGACCGTCGCAAGGCTATTGCGGAACGGGAGAAGAACTACCGTAAGTCCAACATGGCCGAGAGCTTACTGTCTGACCGCCGCGGCTCGGATTCGTACCGAGATCGCGACGTGCGGGACCGCGACGTGCGAGACCGCGAGCGTGACCGTGACCGCGAGCGTGACCGGGACCGCGAGCGTGACCGGGAGCGTGACCGGGACCGGGACCGGGAAAGAGACAGGGATCGGGACTACCCATCTCGCCCTCGCCGTGACGATTATGCTCGCGAGCGGCGGGACCGAGAAGAGGAGCGCGAGCGGTCCTACCGGCGTCGTGTGGAGCGAGCACCCGTGGACGAGTTGCCGTACGGCGATGACCGTCCCACATCTGCTCGCCGCCGCCGCGAGGACGACGAGGATTTCGACCGTCACTCGAGGGACTCGAAGAGACTGAAGAGAGAGAGAACCCCACGTGAGCGCTCCCCACAACGCGATGTTCGTCACAAAACTAGGACCCCGCCAGCAGCCCCGCCGCCGGCCAAGGACGACGCTGGCGTGCACTCTGGCAGCGAAGAGGGCGAGATCGAGGAGGATTAGGAAGCTCGTCTTGCGACTTGCCCTCTTCCCCCAACTCTTCCGGCGAAGCCTGCTTTTTTAAGAATAAAGAGAGAGGACCTAGCAGGCAGATTGAGGGCCTGAAGTTCGATTGGGTCAAGCTGTCCATGTGCTCGGGACGGGTCTGGGATGCCATATTGACGTACGTGTCTGAACCTCCGATCGTACTTCTCACGGGACTTGATGACTTTCGACTTGTCTTGGGAATAGAGCTGGGGGCCGGTCGCCTGTGACCGGCAAGCAAGCAAGCCTGCGAGCAGCCGCGCTGCTGCCGCCACCGCCGCCGCTTTCGAACACTCATCCGGCTTTTTTGTCCGCTTCTCCCCCATTCCCCCTTGGTCCTTTGTTTTATTTTAAAAAAAAATTCTCGTACGGAAACATCGGCATTCCTTGATCTCGTCACCGCCTCGTGTCGGCTGCATCATCGGGTCTTTGTCTATGCCCTAGGCTGGCTGTTTTATTTCCAGCAGACGTCGGTGTGTGTGTACCCCCCTTTTCCCCCCTTCGGAACCCAGTTTCCGCTCCTTAGGTCACCATGTATGCCATAGCAATGAAACCATGTTTTCGCTCTGCTCGCCCTGTGGATATCTGCCGCCAAGTGGCCCCTACTCTATTACCTTGGTCGTAGAACATATGCCTGCAAGAACTGCTTCCCGCATTGCCGCCCGTACGACATGGCGGCACGGACGTGGCATGGGAAGCTTGTAGAAGCCGACCCAGGCAATGGAAGCCCTGCAAGGCTCAAGGTTGCCTCTCGATCAAGCATCGTTGGCCCCTATATATACTGCGACAAAGTAATATCCCGTTAAGTCGCCTGTGAAAAGTGACCCGCTTCCTCCGGCCCTGTCAGCGAGGCTGAGGTCCCCAGCCCCTGGCCTTACCAGTAACCGTGGGGGAAAAGCCCGCCGAGGCTTCCCAGCATCTACACTAGGAGCAGTGGCACGCTGATCTTGAGTCACTCTTGGGCCCTTGTGTCGGCGTCCCATTTGGACCTGGGTATGACTGTGGCCGGCCGAAGTGGCTCAACTTTTTTGTTTCATCAAGCAACGAGGGGTGTATGCACGGGTAGTTTCCTGATTTAGATCCTTGAAGGGTCGTGGTTATTTTTTCATGGGTTGAGTCCATCATTGAGGTCTCATCGTTTCTAGCGGCCAATCACCCCTCATCTCATTTTGCCCCTCAATCCACGGATCGCGCAATCCACCGGGGGCTTCCCTCGTGAGCGCGCCCATCTCCGCGGGACCAGGCAAAAGCAGGATAGACGCCGCGTCCGGCCGAATCGTCCGGCTCATCGGCCTCGTCTCCGCCCCCCTCCTCGTCTAGCCCCGAGGACCCATTCGCGGCACGGCGCTTATTGTTCTTTTGAACGCCTGCAACGCCATTGCTAGAAAAGAAAGGGGGTGCGTTCCCACGGTGGCCGTGATCGTTCTCGTCATAGCCACTATCGGTGTGGTGGCCGTTCCGCTTTGGGACGCCCTCAAGAAGACTCGACCTCCTCGAGGAAGAACTAGACATCCGGGTTAGCTTATCGGGGTAGGTGACAGGGATAGGAGGAAAGCGTACGTAGTTGCCGTTAAGCTTCTGCTCTTGGTCAAGCTGACTGTTGAGCTTGTTGATACGCGGGCGGAAGTTAGTCGGGTCACGACGGAAGGTAACGTCGAGGTTCTTCAAGAAGGAGTTGCAGCCGGTCAGGAGAGACTCGGGCTTGTTTGCGCGGGCATCGATACCGGGCTGACCGTCGAAGACGATGACTCTGTCGGCAAGGTAGGTGGCCATGATGAAATCGTGCTCGACAATGAAGGCGGTCTTCTTAGCGTGCATGATAAAGCGCTTGATGACACGAGCAGCAATGATACGCTGCTCCGAGTCAAGGTAGGCGGAAGGCTCGTCGATGACGTAAATATCGGCAGGGATTCCGAGAGCCAACACAATGGCAACACGCTGCAATTCACCACCAGAGAGGTTCTTCACCTCCTGGTCAATGAAGTCGTCAAGCTTGAGCGGCTTGACGACATCAGTCTGGAACTGGGGTGCCAAGAAAGCGGTGCGGATCTTCTTGAAGAACAGCTGGCGGACTGTACCCTCGAACTTGGGGGTAATGGTCTGAGGCTTCATGCTGATCTTCATCTCGGGCACCTTCTGGTTTCCGTCAGGCTTGAGCGCACCGGCAAGCATCTTGCAGAAAGTCGTCTTGCCAGTTCCGTTTTCACCCATCATGACAATAATCTCCGAGTCGGTGAAGTCGCCAGTCTCGACGCTGAGCTTGAAGTTGCCCATAGTCTTCTGCATCGTGGGGTAGTTGAATGCGCGGGCCTTATCGGCCACGAAGTCGGCGTCGGCACCCTCGGCGAGGCGGAAGGTAAGTGATTCGTCTCGGAACCGCAAGTTCTCCGTGGGGATGTGACCGTCGAGGAAGATGTTGATGCCTTCTCGGACCGAGTGCGGCAGCGTGACGACACCGTAGACGGCGGGCTTGCCGTAGAGAACGCACACGTAGTCGGAAAGGTAGTCGAGGACGGACAAATCGTGCTCAACGACGATGATGTAGTTGTCCGACTTGGACAACGAGCGGATGATTCGGGCGGCGGCGAGACGTTGCTTGACATCGAGGTACGAGGACGGCTCGTCAAACATATAGACGTCGGCATTCTGGACACAGACAGTACCAATGGCGAATCGCTGGAGCTCACCACCAGAGAGCTGGTTAACGTCACGGTCCATGAGATGCCGCAACTCCAGAGTATCCAGGACCATATCCGTGTTGTCCAGCGCGGCGCGACCCTCGATCAAGGCCTTGACCGACTTCTCGGCAGTGCGGATAGCTCTGGGGATCTGGTCGACATACTGGGGCTTCACAACCGCCTTCAGGTCGTCTTCCAGGATCTTAGTGAAGTAGTTTTGCAGTTCGGAACCTCGGAAGTACTTGATGACGTCCTCCCAGTCAGGAGGGTTGTCGTGACGACCCAGGTTGGGCTTGAGCTTTCCGCTGAGAATCTTCAGGGCCGTGCTCTTGCCGATACCGTTCGTTCCCACGAGACCCAGCACGTTTCCGGGGCGGGGCATGGGCAGGCGATGCAACTTGAAGCTGTTGGCCGAGTAGCGGTGGGTGACTTGGGATTCGAGGTTGGTCGGCAGGTTGATGATGGTGATGGCGCCGAAGGGGCACTTCTTGGGGCAGATACCGCAACCAATCTATAAGCTGTGAGCCGTCTGTTCCACTCCCTTCGGTTCATGGATCGGTTCTCTATGGCTGCGACTTACTGCAGGCAGGTTAGTAAACATGAATCCAGAGGGGAGGGGCATTGCCGCGGGGAGTTTTACGTACCACAGAGACTCTCGGAGATGAAGGCGAGCTTGGAGTCGGGAGCGACTTCAATGCAGAGCTTGCCACTGCGCACGACAGGGCACGACTTCTTACATTCTTGTCTACATTTCTGGCGGCTCGTGAGTCTTGGGGTGCCGGATAGGTAGCAAAGACAGGGATGCGCGTACCTTCGGTTTGCACTGTCGTTTGGGGGTTGCAGGTTAGATTTTGAATTCGCATGGTTGGCGGGGTACTTGTTTTCCCATGGTGGGGTCGATTTACCTTGTCAGAGTTGACAATGGCAATACTGTAGAGGGCAGTTCCGGTCAGTCAAAGACGGAGAGATGGCAGAAAAGGCAGGCTCTTCTGCGATGAGCATGCGCAGGACGTACCGCGTCAACTTGTCAGACATGGTGTCGGCGGGGGCGGGTGCGATTGGAGTTCTGTGTGTGGCCGCAAATTTGGTGTCGTGGACGGGATGGCGTCGGCGCGAAAGGGCTCAGGTTGGTTGTGTAGGATGGGAAGGCTCAGCCCGGCGAGACACTTGGCCGTTTGCTATGCCAAAAGAGAAGGGCTCTGGAGGCGAGGCGGTGTTGCGCAGACGGGCGATGCTGGGGAGGGAGAGGGAGCGAAAGCAGGGCTTGGAGGGACGGGGACGATGAATGTTTCTCTTGCCGGGCGCCAGGCTCGCACAGCTGGGCTGATGGAATCGATGATCCAGTGCCTGGCAAGGCAAAAGCTCCATCCGTAGAAGAACCCTACCCCACCACGCCTTCTCGCACCAATCACCGCCAGCTGTTTAGTCAATGGATGACTGAATCTGCTGGAGAGGACGGAAAGCATGGATGAGTGGTCAGACAATCCGCAGCAAGTGCTCCATTGCCTAAATGGATTGACGGTATACCTCCCCATTTGCAACGATGGATCGCGGGGAGCCAAGACGTTGCCACGATGAACCCAGGCGACAAGGGATCAGGGGAAGGCACTCGAGGTTGATCAACAGAGGCCCCTTGGGAGACTGGTACTTTCAGCGGTGCGAGGTGCTTACTGAGGCTTTTACGGCATAGGTTCACTCCTGAAGTACGCCGATGGGATAAATATTGATGTACAGAGTGCGACATATGCATCCGTCATGGATAGGTGGTCCCGCGCAGCTGTATGTACCAACGCATGTATGCTGGATGTAGGTATCTATGCCGATAGCCTGGCCCCATAATTTCCGCTTCATGGTTCCCTCTTTGTCGTTTGCGAGGCTCCTGGTACTTGCTGGAGCGAGACTGTACAAGATTGAGGACTGCATGGCCCCCTGTACTCTCACCCACGCGGTTGGCATTCGAGCGGCCATTTTTGCCATCCGGGTAGGACGGTGGAGATGCTGTCGGTTCCAGCTCTACGTTGCTGCAGCCGGAGATGTCCCTGCAAACGGTTCGCAGCAAAAGCCCAAGGTATGCTGCCCGACCCAACACATTGCGGTTGGTTACCGACAAAAGGCGGCCGCCGTCTCGATTCGGACGAACCCACGTGCGGCACCGCTTATTCATGTAGGACAGGATGCTGAATAGCCCGTTGCGATCCTGATCCGTGAGAGAGCCTTGGAGCCCTGCTGTTAGGACGGGAGATGTGTTTACTCGGCTCTGCGTTGGGGCACACACGTGCGCTTGCGGTTACCCGGTCATCTCTAGCATGGGAGCATGTACCCAATGATGAGCCAGTAGCTCGAGGCCAGATGAATATCCCATGAAGCATGAACGGATGGTATGGATACAGCTGCCATCCATTCTCATCCCATACTGTGGGAGAAAAAAAGAGCAGACGCAACTGGAGGGAACCCGGCACTAGCAGACATTCCGTAGGTGTACCCCACGGCCAACGAATAAACGAGCACGGTGCCAGCCCGCGGGGGGCTCTGCGCTTCAGAACGGGGCTGGGGTATACCATCTAACCTTGGGCCGCACGGGTGCTTGTGCCTCGGAGGTATGAGAGGTAAAGTACTATGGGACCTGCCTACAGTCAGCTACAAGCGAACCTCCCATGCGCTTATGGGATGTGGATGAACATCCCCCCAAACTTAGCCCGAGGGTAGGTAGTGCTTGTATGCAGTCATTTCCCCCCATGGCAGTCTGTAAGAGAGCCCTGTAGAGGCGCACTAGCTGCAGATAATCCTTCATGTAGGTGCGTATGGGGGTTATGAGGTTGGCCGCTCTGGTAAGATCCGGCTCGGGATGGTCGATGCGAGAGCGATGGCAACAAAGAGCCCTTCCGCCACAGAAAACCATGGGATTCGCGCTCCCCTCTGCCGTCCATAGGCCATGCTGCTGGTTTCACGCTGCAGTGGTGTCTCCCCATGTACTGAGGCAAGAAAAACCAGCCTTGTACCGACTGGGACACAAAAGTGGGGCGGTGCTTTTTCCGGCGCTAGCCCGAAATCCCAGGTCTGCCCACGCGTTGTTCGGTCGGCTGGGCCTTCTTCAAACCTGCTTGTACTTGCTGCTCCATTGCACCTCCAGTCCAGTCCAGTGCTCTCTCGTTACGGACCTGAACCACCACCATCCAACTTCGAAGGGCCACACCCCTGCCCTTCAGCAGTATTAAGAAGTCCAGTCGCGCGCCGGGCTTTTTATACTCGTCTCGTCCGAGGGGTTCCGTTGATGAAGTGTAAGTTGCATTCCTGCTCCGCTGCTTGTGCTCGTCGAGCTGCCCACGAGGCTACCGCGCCGTGCCTGGCCCGTCGACCGAGCATCCAATATCATCCCCAGCTGCCTCGCGAGCCCCTGTTGTCGCGTGTTCCCGGCCCTCTAGGGTCCTCGGATGCGTTGATACCGATGAATTCGCTTGCTCTCGGTGCACTGGGCTCCTCCAAATCCACCCCGTGCCTCTGTCTGCTGTCCGCGGCCCTAGATTGCCGCGCTCAGTCACCAGCCTTGTAATCCATCGAAACGGTATCCAGTATGCGCCAAGGGCCCTGGGGCGCGGCCTGCTGCCGTGATCTCGTCGTCTTTTGCTGGGCTTGAATCGCGCTTCTTTGCTCTAGAGATGGTGGCCATTGGCCGTGCAATTCGACCGCGTTCTCCCTGCTGACGCTCTCAACAGTGGCCGACTCCCGCGACTTCCATCATCAACCACCACCATGTCGAGCTCTCCGGAACCTAGTTTTGTCAATGGCGATGGCGCGTCGCCATTCGCAGAGCCCGACGACGCACGTGGCGGTGGCCAGAGTGACAGTGACTTGTCCGAGGTGAATGACACCGTCGTCGCCCAGCCTCGTGCCTCGCCCTCTGCCTCCCATCACGACTCCGACGACGAAGCGAAACCGCCCTCGGAACCTGCCGATGCCGCCGAGTCGAGTCCAGAAGAAGGTAACAACGCGTCGGATGGCGACTTCGACATGGACGGCAGCCCTGGAGCTTCCCAGAGCGACGGAGCGCAGGACGAACGCTCCGCCTCCAACGACTCTCGTCCCGCCCCCAGACGAAAGGCCCCCGCTCGGGAGGAAGAGTACATCATGGCCAATCCAGAGTTGTATGGGCTGAGACGAAGTGTACGATGCCTGAAAATTTTTCACGCGGCCCAGCCTTGCTGACCAGACCAACCAGACACGGCCTACAAAACAGTCCAAGATAGTAAGTCATCGTCTCGCCCCTCCTCCACCCAGCCGGGGTAGCTACTGACAAAGCAGATCGATTCTGATGATGATGGCGAGGATGATTCCGACTCGGACGTTGTTCCTACCAGTCGCCGGGCCACCAAAAGGCGGCGTGTGGAGGAAATCTCTCACCAATGTGAGTCCATCACGACGCGTGCCCTCCACGATCTCCATCCATGTCGTCGTGTATTGGACTAGGACCGTGCCTAACCCAGCAAACTAGCTTCCAAGAGAAACACGCCCGTTCGACACACGCCTGCCGACGATTCCGATTCGGACACGTACGGCGGAGCTCGTGCCCGCACATTCATGAAGAAGGCTCGCCGCCTACAAGCCCAACCACAGTCCCAGCATTTGCTGGCCGAGAAGCGCTGGTCCAGCCGTAATGCTGCCCGCCAAGTACAGGCCGGCATGTACCAGGAGAGCGATGTCGACGAGGAGGAAGACGAGTCCGAGTTGACCCCCAACCACTGGGTCGGCGAAGAGCAGGCTGACGTCCCGTACATTGAGAAGGTCGTGGGTCACCGGATGTTGGACGGTGGTGAGCTGACCTACGATGCGACGCGCGACGATTTCGAGTACAATATCAAATGGCAGGGCAAGTCTAACCTTCACAACACCTGGGACACCATGGCAACATTACGCGACGCCCGCGGAGTCCGCAAACTCGAAAATTACTACAGGAAGTGCGTCGAGTACGAGATCGACCTGAAGTTTGCGGGTGACGACATTCCGCCCGAAACTCGGGAACAGTACCTACTCGACAAAGAGCGCGACCAGGATGCCCTGGAAGACTACACCAAGGTCGAACGCGTGGTTGCCGTCCGCAGTGGCGACCAGGGCAAAGAGTACTTTGTCAAGTGGAAGGGTTTGACGTATGAGTGCTGCACCTGGGAGCTCGCGTCTACCATTGCCGAGCTCGCGCAAGACAAGATTGATCAGTTCCTCGACCGACAGTCCCGTTCTTGGACATCAGACAAAACCGAGTCCAACCCTGCCACGAGGACCAAATTCCTGAAGCTTGAGAAGCAGCCTGGCTATATCCAGGGAGGCGAGCTGCGAGGCTTTCAGCTTACAGGGTTGAACTTCCTGGGCCTAAATTGGTGCCGGGCGAACAATGTCATCCTCGCTGATGAGATGGGCTTGGGCAAGACTGTCCAGACTGTTTCCTTCCTGAGCTGGCTCCGCAATGAGCGCAAACAAGAGGGGCCCTTTCTTGTCGTGGCACCGCTCAGCGTCATCCCGGCTTGGTGCGACACGTTTAACCTCTGGTCCCCTGACCTGAACTACGTGGTGTACCTCGGTAATGCCGAAGCGCGCAACACGATTCGTGAACATGAACTGATGTTCAACGGCAACCCCAAGAAGCCCAAGTTCAACGTCCTCGTTACTTCGTACGAGTACATCCTCATGGATGCTGACTTCCTGAGGAGCATCAAATGGCAGGCGTTGGCCGTCGACGAAGCCCATCGGCTGAAGAACAAGGAGTCAAAGCTCTATGCGGAGCTGATGAGCTTTGGTGCCCCCGCCAAGGTCCTCATCACGGGCACGCCTATCCAGAACAACCTGTCTGAGCTCTCCTCGCTACTTGACTTCCTGAATCCTGGCAAGGTCATTATTGATGAGGATCTTGAGTCAATGATTGACGCGGACGCTCAGGCGAAACTGAAGGAACTTCACAATGCCATCGCACCCTTCATCCTGCGACGTACCAAGGAGACTGTAGAGTCGGACTTGCCCCCCAAGACGGAGAAAATTATCCGCGTCGAGCTGTCAGATGTGCAGCTCGAGTATTACAAGAACATATTGACACGAAACTACGCGGCGCTGAATGAAGGCAACAACGGCCAGAAGCAGTCGTTGCTGAACATTGTTATGGAGCTGAAAAAAGTCAGCAATCATCCATACATGTTCCCAGGTGCCGAGGACAAGGTTCTCGCGGGGAGTGAGCGGCGCGAAGACCAGATCAAGGGCCTTATCGCGAGCAGCGGAAAGATGATGCTGCTTGATCAACTGTTGACCAAGTTGAGAAAGGACAACCACCGTGTCTTGATTTTCAGCCAGATGGTCAAAATGCTGGACATATTGGGAGACTACCTTCGCTTGCGCGGGTACCAATTCCAGCGGCTCGATGGAACCATTGCTGCTGGTCCTCGACGTCTCGCCATCAACCACTTCAATGCCGAAGAGAGCCAGGATTTCTGCTTCCTTCTTTCAACGCGTGCGGGCGGTCTGGGTATCAACCTGATGACGGCGGATACTGTCGTTATTTTCGATTCCGATTGGAACCCCCAGGCTGATCTTCAGGCCATGGCACGCGCCCATCGGATCGGGCAGAAGAAGCCTGTTACCGTGTATCGACTTGTTTCGAAAGAGACGATCGAGGAGGAAGTCCTCGAGCGTGCCCGAAACAAGCTGCTCCTTGAGTATCTGGCCATCCAGGCCGGCGTTACCGATGACGGCAAGGCTTTCCGCGAGGAGTTCAAACAACGGGGTCTGAAAATCGACGAGGCCAAGTCGAGCGACGACATCCAATGGGTCCTCAAGATGCGATCACAGAAGATGTTTGAGCAATCGAGCAACCAGCAAAAGCTGGAGTCGCTCGATATCGATAGCATTCTGGAGAATGCCGAAGTGACGAAGACACAGATAAGCGACAAGATGAATCTCAGTACGGGCGGCATCGACTGGGACAACTTCATGCAGTATACAGACGTGAAGGTCGACGATCTTACGCTGGATTGGGACCAAATCATCCCAGCAGACGAACTTGCCATGATCAAGGCCGAAGAAGAGAAGAAGAAGCATGCCGACTACCTGGCCAAAGCAGTGGAAGAGAGCGCACCCAGGCGAGCGGCCCTGAAGAGCGCGAGAAACAATGGCGATACCGAGAGATCTGAGCGCATGGCAAAGAAGCGGGAGCGTGAGATGCTCAAACAAGAGCGACTGGAAGAGCAGAGGTCGTTGCTTTCGGATCCCCGTCGGCCCCTCAACGAAAAGGAGACGCGGAACCTGATCCGGGCCTTCATGCGGTTCGGCTATATGGAGGATCGTCCTGATGAATTGCTCCGCGATGCGCGCCTCAGCGACCGCGACCGCGGCTTTGTTCAAGACACCATCCACGAAATCTCCCAAGCTGCGCGTGACGCCGTGGACAGAAACATGGACGAGATCCGCGCCCAAGAGCAGCATAGCAAGAAGAAGATGACGAAAAAGGACATCAAGGCTGTCATGTTTGATTACGGCGAGGTCAAGAAGATCAACGCCGAAACAATCCTCGAGCGGCCTCCGCAACTCAGACTGCTCCGCCGCATCATCCACGACCAGGGGGATTTCCGCAACTTCCGGCTTGCGGATGCCACTAAAGCAGCGCACTACAGCTGTGAATGGGGGGCCCGAGAGGACGGCATGCTGCTCGTAGGCATCGATCGCTATGGCTTTGGCGCCTGGACGCAAATCCGGGACGACCGCGAGCTGGGCATGCATGATAAGTTCTTCCTTGAGGAGCACCGCATCGAGAAGAAACAGGAGCGCGAGAACGCCGATACCAAGGTGGCCAAGGCCCCGGGAGCCGTGCATCTTGTCCGGCGGTCCGAGTATTTGCTGTCCGTTCTGGCGGCTATGCACTCGGACGACGTGGCTGCGCAAAAGGTGGTGGAGAACCACCACCGGAACAACAAGAAGTCCCAACATGCACTGGTGGTCTCTGGGTTCAGGCGCTCTGATAAAGCCAGCGCGTCGGCATCGCCTGCACCGCAGAACATGAAGAAGCACCGCGACCGCGATCACGACCGGTCCCTTTCACGCAGTGAGCACCACCGGTCGCGCAGCAACGTCGGGGCCGAGACGGGCACGCCCCGACCCGACTCGAAGCGAAAACACAGCGGCGAGGTGGACGATCGCAACCGCAAGCATCGACGGGTTGAGGAACAGCGCCGCAGCGACATTGCGAAGTTGCAGGATGAGGATGAAGACGACGAAGAGGACGACAAGAGAAACGCGCCCATCATCGCCGCTCTGATGCAACCCATCTGGACCCATGTCGAGCGTGTCGAGTCGTGTACCAAGGCCAACATCCCGATAGCCAAAGCCCGGGCCAAGGTTCTCAAGGCCGAGATCACGGCCATCGGCGACTTTATCGAGGGTCTGCAGCACACCTCGGGGCTCACGGCTTCGCAGCTCGCAGACCTGAAGCCGAAGCTATGGTACGTGTGTGTTGTGTGTTTCCTACCGTTCCGTATCTAACAAGTATCGTAGGCGATTCGTGTCCCGGAGAATCCCCGCTTCGGACAAGGACAAACAGCCAACAGGCAAAGGCGACAAGGACAAGCCGGATGGCTCGGACCCTAACCGGATGACTGGCCCGCGACTTGCTGGTCTTTATCAGCAACTGAAGAACGCCGAGAAGAACAGCGAGGCCGCCAAGGCCAAGAACGCTGATGCGGCCACCAACGGGTCTCGAGGGGGATCCTCCCAAGCAAAACACTAACCGCGCCGGCCACAGCGTGGGACAGACAAGCTCACGGTCCGACACTCCCGCATCCAAGTATATAGCATCGAGCAGGCGTTTCGGGTTCAGCATCGATTTGGTCTTTTCACACAAAATCTCGACTCGCGACACGACATACCCACAGCAAAAGTATCCATGTTATAGGAGACTCGGCGTTTTGGTTCAGCGGCTGAAGAGCAGGGGCTTTTGCCTTGGCGCCGTGACCTGATCCTGCTGGCGACGACGGGGGCTAGAAAGTGCCGGGGTACCAAAAGAAGGACTGTTTGCATTGGCGGCTGTACAGGCAGACGCCCGCCCCACCGTTGGCTTTACGCATATATCTTAATCCCCACCGCCAACTTCCTTTTGCCTTTTCCCTAGCCATGCTTGCCCGGCGGCTGGTTCAGCCCGTCGCTACGGGAGCAACCGGATACACGGTGAGTGGACGGAGGGAACCACATTGGTATGGCATGGTTGGACCGGCTTGGGACTCGAGGCGGATAAAGCGGGCGGCACAGCCCCTGTAATCCGGGCGGACAGAATCCGCCCTTGACAGCGATTGGTCCTGTATATGAGCAGATACAGGCCGCTATCCAGCCACGAATAAAGCCTTCAAGGAGGGCCAATGTGTACGACTCACCTTCCCGGGAGCCTTGAGATACAACCCTTCCCCCCCGGGTGTGTCCCTCGACGCTGGGCTTCGATCTCTCTGGTCCCGCTTCCACGGTTGACCGCCAAACGAATCAGTGCTCGTAAATTCCTAGTGCCTATGAATCCTTGCTACATGCCCCAGGCCCCTGGGGGGTTCGCTATCCAAGAGGCGGGCCCGAGCCCGTGGGCCGACCAGCCGATCCCCCTTCTCTTTACCCAACCACTTCATCCTTGTTCAGCAGCCCGAACCGGGCGCCGCACGAGCAGTTCCTCTGCTGGCTTAAGACCATGGTGATGCCGGGCTTGTTGATGGCGACGTCCTCCATAACGCTGGCGCAGCGAACACAGCGACGCCAGGGCACGACGTCGGCGGTGGTGGCGGCCGAGGTCGTCGTCGTCGTCGTCGTATTGGGGGGGCGGGCGATCTCGACGCGCTTAAAGAGATCGACCTTGAGGCCGCGGCGGCGGCGCAGGTCCAGGACGTGGGGGTCTGCCTCGAGCTCGAGAAGGGCGTGGTCGGCGAAGAAGAGGCCGGCCGGGTCGGTGTGGGCGCGGAAATCGCGCAGGTCCGTCTTGAAGAATTTGTCGACGACGGGGTGGAAGGGCGGGGCGGGGCTGCCGCCCAGCAGCATCGTGAGCTCGCAGTGCGTCTGGGCGCGCTTAACGGCCTCCTCGCCGGCGTGGCCGGGGCCGCCGGGGCCGCCACCCGCCTTGGGGTGGTTGCTGTTGTTGGCGGCGGCGGCGGCGGCGGCGGCACGCTTGGCCAGGCTGGCGAAGCTATCGCTGTAGCGGGCGCGGACGTCGGCGCCGAGCCCGCCGAGGAGCTTGTCGAACTCGTGCAGGTTGATGAGGGGCGTGTGGGTGAGGCGGTGCATCTTCTGGTAGGCGTGGTGCAGGGCGATGGGCGGCGCGTTGCCCTTGGTGCCCGGGGGCGCGTTGGGGTCGCTCGCGCCGCTCGCGTTGCGCGTCTCGTAGTACGTGAGGGCGCGCAGCGACACCGTCTGCAGGTGGATGATGCGGCGGCACACGGCCGAGAGGAGGCCGCGGAACGGCGACGACAGCACCATATGCAGGGCCACTTCGTTGTTGCTCAGCAGGTACGGCGTCATGTGCTGGAACTCCTGCGGACTGCTCAGGAACTTGAGGAACTTGGGGTCGTCGGCGAGGTTGAACAGAGAGTCGGCCAACCAGCACAGCAGGTCGATGGACCATTTACAGCAGCCCGACAAGGCGTCCACGACCTCTGCAGCATGCGTTAGTTGACAAGGGCACAGGCAATATCAAGAGCCTGCAGGTAGCGGAGCTTGGAGCGGGGTGGCATACCTGGTTCGTCCAAGGGCGACGTCTTGTCTTTCATTTGGATGTTGGCGTTGCTGGCGATGGTAATGAGGATCACAATGTTCCGCAGGTGTAAGTAGAACATGGCCATCTTGCTGCGGAAGTTGCGCGGTTGGTACTCCCCGTTCCAGCAGAGATGGTTCAGAATGCTGAAGCAGTTTTGAAGCGGCGTGTTGCGGACCAGACCGTCGTGGGGAGCTTCCTCGGAATAGTCGACCGCGATCCTCATGACCCGCACCATATCGGCAACCCATTGCTCGGGAAACTCTGCCGGGCTTGTCAGTTGGGAAAGGGGCTTGGGGGGGACCCTCACTGGCGGATCGGAACGTACTCTCCCTGTGGGTGAACTGGCGTGCCACGGCTAGAATGTCGTCTATGCTGCTCTGGGAGGCCGTCGCCTGGGCAGTGGACATCGTCAACGCCGCCACGACGGCCGAGTACTGCCCCTCACTCATGGCTGTGGGATCCGCGAGCGTGTAGGCGACGGGGTGCCATTTGACTTTGCCGTCGTCGCACATCTGAACGACAGAAAACTGTGTCGGCGAAATGGCCGACTGTAGACCTGCAAGGGGTGTGAGCGTCCGGCCGCTGTCTGCCGGTAGGAGACACACGAGACTCACACGAAAGCTCTCCGCCCTGGGTAAAACCAGCCTCGTGGACCGAGTGGATGCGTTCTAGATTGACCGAGTTCCAGGTCACGTTCATGGTCATGCGATCGCGATATTCCACGGTGCCGTCGCTGTGCGTGAAGGCCACAATGGTGCCCATGCGAATGACATCGACGTTCATAATAACCTTGTTGACGATTATGGGGTCGAGGCGTTTCAGCCTCGGGGTATTCTGAGGAGCCTGTCAGCACTGCCCTGCTCTGGCATCGAATTCGGGTCTCGTACCGGCGGGGCAGAGCTCGCGCTGTTCCTCCTGGAGCCCAGCTGTTCGAAGGCTGGGTGGAGAGACTGGGCCTGGTCAAAGACGATTTCCCACCGATCGATAATACTCTGAACCTCCTGGGGGGGCTGCTGGCCGTACGGGCCAGCATTTGGGGGAACGTGGCACCGGACAGTCAGGATGATGGGGGGGAATGTGTTTTTCGAGGGCTGGTCCAGGTGCGTAGGGAGCATTTCAATATGCGAGAGCTCCGTCATGGCCGAGCCGAGATGCGAGTCACTGTTTCCGCCGGGGAGCCAGCTCGAGATTGCTACATGCCTATCCTTCAGGGTCGGGTTCAGCGTGATATTCCCCGGCGGGATCCCCTTCATGCTCTCAGAGGGCGGCAGTCCCCAGTTCAGCGAAAGCTGCACGACCTGCAGCTGTTTGGAGGACGTGGCCAGAGCCACAAACATACACTTCCCTGAGGCGCCGGTCAGTCAATCCAGGGGCTGGCCGGGGCCGGAGAAAGGGCTTACAGCGCGGATCGGAGCAAATGGCAGCATGGGTCACGAGCTCGTCGGCCGAGGTCACGCTCTCCAGCTCGTGGGGGGTTTCCTCAACCTTGCCGTTGTTCTGGGTCCAGAACATCTTCAACAGGCCGTTGGTGGTCACACAGAAGAAAGCTGAGCGGTTCTGGTTGGGGTGAAAGGGCCCCTGGTTGAAGATCAAGGTGGTCTCGATCTGGTAGTTGCTGCCATCTTTGACAATGGGGGCATGCAATGGGTTGCCTTGCTGCGCGCGCATTAGCCAAGATCAGGGGCGGCGATTGGGCCAACGTACGTGACCGCGGTGCGAGGGCATGGTGTTGAGCCAGTAGGTGCCGACCACGGCGTGCAGGTCGTCTATGGGGTCGCCGTCCCAGCGGCGATAGGTGGCGGGGCGGTTCAGGTTCGTGTTGAAGGCCAGGATGAGCACCCTGCCGACAGCGTCGATGACGGCCAGCTCGGACGTGTGCGTCGGCGCCCACGAGAGATGCACAATGGGGCCGCCCGGCAGGTTCTGCCATGGCGCACACGGCGTCGGCCGGCTCAGGCCCCAGGAGGCGTCTTTCGGGTGCGCGCGGATGTACCTGAGGTCTAGGGACTGGCCGTCGGACGCAATGGACGCGACGGTGCCGGCCTTGGACCAGGCAATGCCCCGACAGCTGCCGCGGCCTCGCAGCTCGTCCAGGCGTTCGTGGAAGCGCGAGCTCGGCGGACGCGCCTGCAGGGTCATGGGCACCGCGTCGCCGAACAAGTCGTCCACGTCGCCCAGGTCGACCTGCATGGCCGCACCGCCCATGGGATTGTCGAGGATCAGAGGCATCTGGGCGGATGGCATGGGCTCGTGGGGGACGTCAGCCTTCCCTAGATGGCCAGCTGCGCGTGGCGGAGCGCATCCATACAAAGAGCTGGCTTGGCTTGGCCGGCCCTGTTCGGCTACGACTGTGCTGAGTGAGCGATGCTGTGTAGGAAAATGGCCAATTCGAAGCGTAAGAGGTGGAGGGTGGTGCGCCGAAGTCGTCCCTGAAGGAATGAGGCAAAAGCTGTAAGCGACGGTGAGGCTGAGAATGCGTGTTTCTTACTTGGGGAGGGATGCGGAGCGACTCTCATACTGATACACAAGGTATGTACATCTTACATTAGGATGGATGGATGGGAATGCGACACCAGTGCGATCTACAGGTCCCGCTTATGCGAGTAACCGTGCGCCAATGGCGCTGCGCTGGGGGGAGGGGGAGGGGGGTACGTATCTGCTGTTCCTCATTGAGCCTGGGTGGGATGCTCATACCAGCACAGCCAAAGGAACAGCCACAGTGGCATTGCCCAAGCCACCGATGAGCAGGAAAAACCGCTCACTCCTCCCCCGGGAGCCACACCCGGGGGGGGGGGCCAAACCCGAACCGAGCCGGGGCCAGGGGACGTGGACGGGACGCGATGTCATCAGGGCCCGTCGCAGCTGACAGGTCGACAGCCCTGACGGCGTGACGAGCGTGTTGCTGTATCCATCACGCGCCTCCGCTTTTTCCGTCTCCCGGGCAGTTAGTTTCCCAAGCAACGAGGCCCATCCTTCCCCACCCGCTCGATTCAAAGAAAGTGATTTGTGGCCGAATCGCTGGTATACAGTCAACCTGTGGGGGGCGGGTCCGCTGACAACAGGTACGCCCATATCGTCAACACAACACGAATACTCCTCTCCTCACGCTACCTCTCGGCCCCGGCGGTATGCAAGCAACCTCAGCAGCAAACCCGCACGTGTACCGAGTATCCGTAACCAAGAGCTGCCCGGTTCCCTGTGGTGGGCAGACAGTATCCGGCACCCAGAAATCATTGCCCCAACCCAATGTAACGCGGCAAATGTTCGTGCCATCGTTTATATGTAGCGAGCGGGATGCACAAGTACATGGCCTCAATTCCAGTAGGAAATCTCTTCAGTCCTTGTCTAGTTGGTGGTTGTGGGCGGTGGCATGTCTCAAAATTGGGCACTGGCTGTCTATTGTTGATGAAGTCGTGTCAACCTACTTGATTGGGCCATGTACGACCCGTTGCCTCTTACCCAAGAAGCACCTGCCCACTACCTACATAGATAGACCTAAGCGGACTAAGCTTTGCTTGAGTTGGACGGGAGTTCTAGCCTGTGAGGGAGATCTATCTCCATGGCCTCCGTCCCAAGTCAAGGTTCCCGGTAGTAGAGCATCAGACACACAGTTGCCTGTGCTTGGAGGGGGTGGTCTTGGAGTACCGCTGAAAGGAACAAACAAGAGCCCGTTTAACCGGTCTTTTTGGTGCTTGGCTGGGCAGGCCGGCATGGACAAGTCGAGGATGTCCCATGCCCTGCCCCCTATGGGGGCTATAACAAGGCATACAGCATACGGCGGCAGGGAGGCAACTCTGTAACCCAGACCAGGGCTGTCGGTACCCCGGCTATTCTCTCATTTCGGTAGCTCTGCAGGACATTCGCCGATACCCATCCAGAAGAGGTATGCAAGTGCAGAACGGAGGAGGGAGGAGCCGAACAGCAGCAGACAGAACTTTCCGTTGCACCCCAAAGATGTCCGCTTCCTCCTGCTGTTTTTTTTTTTCCAACGCATTGCCCGTGAGGTTTCCGCCCACACGTCATCAATGCCAGAATTGGGACAACACGGGTGGGCGAGTCTGACTGTGGCCCCCTCCCTCTTTCTCTCTCTCTCTGTCCCATGGGGTCCATCGTGAAAATACAGACAACCGGGGTGGACACTCGGCAGTACGTATGTAGGGACGGGGACGGGTCGGATACCTACAACGCACTCCGTAGAGGCGCATAGCATATGTAGCATCCCAAGCTGCACAGCAAAAGAGCCGCAGCCCACTGGCTCCATTCCTCCGGCATCCCTTTCTGCGCCGCCGCACACACACTCACATACGACGGCATCTCCGCCTCTCGCTTCCCGTCACTCTCGTTCCCCTTCCCCCCGATCTCCTCCTCCTTCTTCTCCTCCTCCTTCTTGTGTGTTGTGTAGTACCGCAACCGACGACCACCACACGTGCTGACACGACACGCATGCCCATGCCGACGACAGCTGGGCGACTCACCCTCAAGCCACCGACCGGCCAGTCATGACCTTGGTGTTGCACATTTGATGTGTCTGCCTCTGCCTCTTTGCCCGCCCGACCGTCGGCCGCCGCCCTCCTCCTCGTCCTCGGCCTAGCGACGCCAGTGCATACTTAGTTCTCTGGGTTTAACCTCGTCTTTTAAGCCACGCCGTCCATAGTAGCAGCCGCGAGTCGGTTCACTGTGTCTTCTGTCGCTGGGACCCCCCCAAACCCACCCAACAATCGGCTCTCCCTTCACTTTGTCTCTTGTCTGCGTCTCATCGCTTGCGGCGCCCGGTACTGTTTGCAGCTGCACTGCACTGCGTTGCACCTCCCCTCGTCCCAGGCCCTCTCTTCCCGCTCTCTCTTCGGCCCTTGGGCACCCAATTAATCCGCCCCTTGCCCTGCCCTCCCGCAATGGATTCGTCGTCGCTGTCGTCTGACCTCTCCGAGCCTCCATCTTCCGAACCGCCCTCGTCCCCACTGTCGGAACTGTCCAAGTCGCCTTCCCTTTCGCCCTCGACCGCGACGCGTACCGACGGCCTCCCTCGCTACGTGTCGCCCTCGTCCAGCGCTCCATCAGGCCGCGCCTCTCCAATGAAGCACACGTCCGAGCCGGAGCTCGAGGGCGATACCATCTGCGCCCACCCAGATGGCGCGCCGCCGCCCAAGCGACGGAGGGTTGAGCCCAAGCCCCGGACGACCGAGTACCTGAACTTGCGGCCTGGGTTCGCCGACAGCGACGAAGACCAGGCCCTCCTGAACCAGCTCGTCTCGGTCCTACGCAAGAAGAAGAAAATTGTCATCATTGCCGGCGCTGGCATATCCGTTTCGGCAGGAAGTACGTATTACTGCTCTATGGCTTGTCCTTGTGCGGTGCCCGTCGGCCTGGCCTGGCCTGGCCTGGCCACACGCGGCGGGTGCGCTTGCATGTTTACCTGCCCAAGCTTCGTAGCCTTGGGCCCTCGATGCTGACCCGCTTTTTTCTACTGCAGTCCCCGACTTCCGCTCTTCTCACGGCCTCTTCAAAACAGTCAAGAGCCAACATGGGCTCAAGGCCTCAGGCAAGCAGCTCTTCGATGCCTCTGTCTACAAACATGACGAGTCCACGTCCAACTTCCACGATATGGTGCGCCAGCTGGCCCACCAGACCAAAAACGCGTCGCCCACGCCTTTCCACCACCTGATTGCCTCCCTCGCCGGGGAGGGTCGTCTGCTGCGCCTGTATTCCCAGAATGTCGACTGCATCGACACGGCCATGAAGCCGCTCGCCACCAAGGTGCCCTTGAACCTCAAGGGGCCCTGGCCCAAGACGGTCCAGCTCCACGGCGGCCTCGACACCATGCAGTGCACCAAGTGCGGAGAGACATACCCCTTTGACGGCTCCCTGTTTGAGGGTCCGGAGCCGCCCCCCTGCCAAAGCTGCGTTGTTACGGATAACGTGCGCACATCGCATGCCGGGAAGCGCAGCCATGGCATCGGCAAACTGCGCCCTCGAATGGTCCTCTACAACGAGTACAACCCCGACACCGACGCCATTTTCAACGTGGTCAAGGCCGACATGCGCAGCCGCCCTGATGCTGTGCTGGTCGTCGGTACCACCCTGAAGATCCCTGGTGTGCGCAAGCTCGTCAAGGACATGTGCGGCGTAACGCGCAGCCGCCGCGACGGCGTGGCCGCTTGGATCAACCTGGACCCGGAGCCCAGCGGCGTCGAGCTCCGGGATTGCTGGGATATCGTCGTCCGTGGCAAGTGTGATGACGTCGCCAGACTGGTCGGGCTGCCGCACTGGGACGAAAGCCCCGAGCTGGGTGAGGACGTGAAGGTGGACGACAAGGCGTTTGAGAAGTCTAAGGGAAACACAGCGCACCACTTCTTCGGCCAGCGTCTCGAGGTCAGAATCCCCTCGCCCACCCTGTCCGCTTCGGCCAGTGCTTCGGTCAAGGACGAGTCGCGCGGTTCCACGCCTGTCGACGCCAAACCCAAATCCATCAACAAGGTGCAAGGCATCCCGACTCCTACCGCTAGCCCCAAGATGCGGACTGCTCTGCCCACCCGGCCGTCACAGAAGACGAAGCAGAGCCAGCTCGTCTTTGCGGGCAAACCCGCCCAATCTGACGATGCGCCGGCGGCCGCCCCACGTATCAAGCTGCCTACCCAGCGCAAGCCTCGCCAGAGCAAAAGGAAGGCAGAACCGAAGGCGCCCGCGGCCACGGTCAAGAGTGCTTTCAAGGCCACCAAGGCCGCCCCTGCCCAGAAGCCGGCCAAGGCATCTGTGGACGCAGATCTGCCCAAGAGCAAGGCGCCGCGCAAGACCAACACGCTGCCCGCCGAGACCCGGACGGAATTCAGCCTCCGGCCTACAGCCACGCGCCAGCGACGAGAAACTTATATCGCTGAGTTGAAGAAGGACCAAGCCCAAGTCAACTCGCAGTTGCAGCAGGAGGCCGTCGCCCACTCCCCACCCACCACTCCGATCCTGCCAGAGCGTCCAGGCTCTTCGCACTCGCAAACCATCAGCCCCCCGTCGAAGCCCCGAGGCATGGCCGCGCTTATTGAGTAAAGGGGCCCGAGAGGGCTGTTTCCATGGGCACGGGTACTTCTGGAGACACGCGCAGTTTGCGGGGCTTTCGACGGGCACGCATTGTAGCGCCGCTACGAAAACCATCACACGCAACTCAGAGACGCATAGCACCGGCTCAGCCTGCCTTGCACGTAGGGAAGCGGGACATGGCGGTTGCATCGTGGCAGACGCAACTATTCCCCCCAAGAGAAAAGGAGAGAGAGGGAAGGAGAGAGAGAGAGAGAGAGCAAGAGAGAGAGAGAGCATGGCGTTATATTGGCGTTTGGCGAGCCGCTGAAAGGCTCATGGTTGGGCGGCGGTTTGGGGGCCCGTGGTTTTTGCCCCTGGGAGATGGGGCTCATCCTCATTTAAGCCGAACAGAGGCCGACTTATAGCAGCACGAGATGATGTTAGAGAGAGCCGTCGAGCTCAAGGCCGGTTGGCCGCACTGAACACGCTCATATTACTTATCCACCCCGCCTTGCCGAGGCTGCCGTGAAGGCTGAGCGGCGTGTCATAACCCACGCGGTGGGTGGTGGGATGTCTGCGCAGTTGACCAGCAGATCCGGAAGCCGCGTAGCGATCTTCCCAGTACCGCCTAGCTAGGACACTCGCCTGCGAGGGCACTATGGATTTGTTCCTGAACGGGCGGTGGCTGCGGGCGCATCTCCTAACGGCAGCGGTTGACAGTCTTCCAAGTCAGGGATAGGGAGGAGGAACGCAGCAAACAGGTGCAACACAGGAGGGCGGTGATCTAGAGGGACTGCTTCCACCGACCAGGGACCATCACGAGTGACTCGGGCATCACGGACGAGGTCGGCCAATGGGGTCGGGGGTCCCAGTGGCGCGCCCGTCCTTGGTGATGGAATCATTCCCTCCCCCCGGACGTCCCGTCAGGGCACGGCGGGGAACCCTAGCGAGGTCCCTCCCCTCCAAAGGCCAAAGGGTCCCAAGGATGGGGATGCTGCGAGGTTACGTGACAGCAGCCCTACGGGAAGAGGCGGGTTGGGCAGGTGTGTATACGTATAGCGCGGGTGGGGCGCAGTTTTAGGTGGGTGAAAATGCCCCGGTAGATGTTAGCCCGTCGAAAAGATCTGCCCCTCCCCATCCCGCCCCCATCCATCCTCCACCCAATTCCCAAGACAAGCCCCGTCCCTCATCGGGGCAACAGCAGCAACATAGGAACCGGAGGAAAGGGAAGGAAGGAGAAAAAGAAAGAAACGAAGCGGGTGGCTAGAACATCGGCCGCCTTCTCGCGACTGGAAGGGGAGAGGGGGGGAGAAAAAAAAAAAACCCCAGCGTCCTTGACTGCGTTTGTTCCCGACCTTGCCTTCTTTTTCCTATTCTTCTTCTCCTTCTTCTTCTTCTTCTTCTTCTTCTTCTTCTTCTTCTTCTTCTTCTTCTTCTTCCTCTTCCATCCTTCCTCGCTTCGCGGGCCCACTGGCGAGACCCGGACCAGCCAGCACGTGCGGCATCCCGCTCCCAAACGACATACACAGCAACGCAAGGAAAAGCACCATGGCGGCGTCGCCGGAGGACCCGTTCGACGACGTCCTCAACCTCGAGGAGCGGTACTACGCGCAGGGGTACGCGCAGGGGCGCGAGGACGGGCTCCGGGCCGGCCAGGTGGAGGGGCGGTCCGTCGGGCTCAAGAAGGGCTTCGAGAAGTTCGTCGAGGCCGGCCGGCTGCAGGGCAAGGCCGTCGTCTGGGCCAACCGGCTTCCGGCGCCGGCGCCGTCTTCGCGGCTGCCGCCCCTGCCGGCGGCCCCGGCGGCGGCCCCGCGCCTGCGCAAGAACGTCGCCGCCCTCTACGCCCTCGTCGAGCCCGGCACCCTGTCGACCGAGAACGCCGACGAGGCCGTCAACGACTTCGACGACCGCGTCAAGCGCGCCCAGGGCAAGCTCCGCGTCGTCGAAAGGGCCGTCGGCGAGGAGACAGACCGGCCCGCCGCCGCCGAGAACCCCGTGCTCGGCCGCAACGAGATTTGAGACGGGAAGACGGGTCGGCATCTCGCGTCTACCCTTCCCCGGAACTCGCTCGAGTGCGGGCTTCTTCACACAACCGTGTCGATGAGTACGCGCGCATTCACTGAGGGGCATGTCGCGACTGCTGCCCTGGGCGGCATCCAGCACTCGCGGGCCCCCCACATGCAGACGGCCCAAGTTCGAGATACTAGGACATCACGTTCGAAGCCAGACCAGAGCCTGCTTACGCGCATAAAGGATTCAGAGCCTGCTTACGCGCATAAAGGAGTGGGAATTTCTCCTATCTATGGCTTTGCAGGTTGCAAACGTATGTGCAATACATGGCCAGCAGAGGGGTTCCGAGATGCGACTCGATGCAAAAGACTCGACGGCACGAGCCTCAATGGTATCACTAGTATGATAACGCTAAAAAGGGGTAGTCCAAAAGAAACACAATAAGGGATATGCAGTTCGGGGAGCAAGCCCGGGAAAGTCTCGAGGACGACATCGCTGTAGGTGGCCAGATGGTCGTGGTGGTGATTGGTTGTTGGCCATGTTTTGGGGGGGCGAGGGGCACGTCGTAACAAGGCTGAGAACACGCTGCGGAACGCCTACAAGGCCTTCTCTCCGGCCCAGGCTTGGCTCCTTGAGGCGCTTCCGTCCTTGTAAACCTCCGAGACAGTCGAACGATGCGACCCGCGGGGCGCTGGCCGCGTGTAGATACACATAGGGCCTGACCCCACGGGCAACGTCGCCCTAATAGGGCGTGTCGAGATCGTGTAGTGGGTTCTCGGCAGGGTGGTAGGTACTCGGGCAAACAACGACAGCAACAAAGGCGGCGAGGCTGTGTGTAGGAACGAGTCACAAAACTGTGCATCCCGTAACTGACCTACAGAGAAGGTGAAATCCGTCAACCGACTGCCGCGTAGTAGCGTGGGCTGCAGGCAAATAGGCGTCTCAGCGCAGAACGGGCCGAGGCGGAAAGCAACGAGCGCCAAGAAAGTAGGTAGCGGACGGTGTAAGGGAAGCGGTGGGCTCACCATCTGCTAGATTCCCACTCGACAATCCAGTGACAGCATATCTTCAGCCGTGCTCGCACGCTGGAGGTGCCCAGCAACCGGTACTTCTCCTCCTCCGTCACGGGCAACACGCTGGCGAACCACCAGGGAAACAGGGCCGGGTCGTTGGGGTGCTCGCCGTAGATGGCCAGGACCCGGCTGGCGAGCCACGCCACGCTCTGACGTCGCATTCTGGTGACGAAGCGGATGCCCATCTCCAGGAGCTCCCGCGTGGCCATGCCGTCAATGTCTGCGCGGGTGAGACTCGCATGCGAAGCCGGACCCGAGGACGGCCGGCCGGACACGGCGGAGTCCGCACCGTCCGCACGTTGGGTGAAGTCCTGGCGGCCTCGTGTGCGCATTGTCTCGGAAGCTTCAGTGACCTCCTCCTCGGCCAGACTGACATCATCGATTTTCTCAACTTTCCCCACCAGATACCCGTCCAGCAGTCTGTGGTCACGGACCCGGAACCGCGAAACACCCACCGTTTCCAGCAGGCTGCGGCCGTCCGGAAAGAACTCAATGTTAATGATGCGAAGCAGGGTGCCGATCGGGTGGAATCCGAGGCCGTCGCTCGACTCAGGCTCGGCGTAGAGCACCATGCCAAACGTCCGGTCCGCCTCCATCGCCCGTCGAACCATCAGACGGTACCGCGGCTCGAAGACGTGCAGAAACGTGGGCATGGTGGGAAACGACAGCGTGCAGACGAAGATGGGCGTGGTGCAATCCCCCTGGATCCCCTGCTCCAGGCGCGCGGTTTGCGCTCGCACGGCGACCAAGTCGGCCCAGAAGCCGTTGATCATCTGGGACAAGCAATGGTTCGGCGGAAACGAAGCCGGCTCCAGCTGGGGTTGTATGGTCAGGGTCCGGCGGCAGATGGGACAGTGTTCCGAGTGGTCAAGAACGCGGTGTAGACACATGCGGCAGAACGTATGGCCGCAGGCCGTTGTGTACGGCTCCAGGTACAAGGCGTAGCATACCTGGCAGTCCATCTCACTTCTTACGGCCTCCTTCAGGCGATTGAGCACCTCAACGTCCACCTGCGCCACCTCGTCATCGCTAGCGTTGAGAACCGAATACTCGACCTCGCCGCTGTATTGCAAATTTCCCATATTCGCCAGCGTGTAGGTGGCGGCGATCCGGCCGCCGTTGAGCACACGGGATGGGTCCTCTTTCTCTTCCAACCTGGTCAGCCCGGCTACAGTCCATGGGTCCTGGACTACAACGCGCGTGGACACGTCGGGAAGGCCCAAGGCGCCTGCGTCTTGCTCAAGGGTGGTTTTGATGAGGCCCAGGACTTTGTTGAGGGTGACGTCAACGCCGCAGTCGCCGAGGGCGTGGTCTCTGGCGCACTCCGCAAAGGGACAGGTGAAGCCACGCAAGCGGTTCGATGTGCCGGGCCATGAAATGTTGGTTCGCACGTGAGTGCTGGGCATGCACTGCCTGCAAACACTCCGACCGCATGGCAACGTGATTGGCTCACAGAGGATGCCGGAGCACACCCAGCACTGGATGAGCCTTACGATCTGGCGGCAATCCTTCACCGCATGCAGGAGGCTGGCGGCCACAGCGTGCGGCTCCCCCGCCCCGGGTGGGTGGTGAATCGGGGGGTCGCCCGTGTCGGGGCGGGAGGAGGACGGCGGCCTGTCGGAGGCAGACGACGGCCGAGGTATCGTCGGGCTGGGGTTTGGCGGAATGGAGGACATGAAAGGTCGAGGGTCCAGCTGCTCCCAGCTGGGCAGGTTTTAGTGGGGGACGGAGCCGGGACTTGTCGCGATTCAGGTGATGGGTGATTCGAGGGAAGGGGGGCAGGTTGAGATAAACACGTCCAACCAAGGCCTACCGTAACGAGGCCATACGAGGTGGATATAGAAGAGGCGGCGGCGGCGGCGGCGGCGGCGGCAGCAGCAGCAGCAACAGTAACAGCAGCAACAACAAGCACCACAGCTCGTGGCGGCGTGCCCGAAGTCGATACGGGGATAATAAGGAGCAGCAAGTGCTGAAGACCCAACAGCGGAAGTGATGACGCCTAAGATTCGCAACGGGTGGCAGCCCGGCCCCGTTGCGTGGGCAGGTGCTCCAAACCAAGCACTCAACTTAATCTAATTGGCAGCCGATGGGCTACAGGCGATGGGAAGGCCCGTGGAGGATGCCTGCTCGAAATGGTCTGGTTGGGGGGCCTCGGGTGGTCAACATGATATTCCGGCACGCACGAACGAGATGGGAAGGCCGCCAGCGTGCGATGGGAATCTTTCCTTGATCGGGCTGGGCGGGGATAGATGGGGGGCGGTGGAAGGGCGACGGACGAATGCAGGCGACGGCGAGGAGAAAGAGAAGGACACCTGAAAGCAAGCAACCAACAACACCTGGGGAAGATATCCCAGGCAAGAGGTACGGCAAGCTGGCTCCAGGTCCTCGAGGTGGGAAATATGTACGAGGTCATCATACAGCAGCGTAGCCCCCCCCCCAGCTGGGCGGGAGCGGAGGGACGAGCGTGGGCTGGCTGGCGGGGAGGTTTCGGCTTACACCTTCGCCTAGGCCTTGCTAACTGCCTCTCGTACTCGACGGGTGCTGGTACTGGTACTGGTACTTTCTGGGTCGAGCCGCGTGCCCCCCTCCCAGGGCCAGGGACCCGGGGGGGTGGTGGCAGGTGAAGAGATTGACAGGTCGAGCCCGTCATTGGGCGCGCTGGGAGCGTGTGCTTCGCAGCGATCTCGATGCGCCGCCAGGGCGACTTTGGGCCCGCTCGGCAGCTTTGCAGCCTGCAGAGGCCGCATTGGGTCGAGCATCCCTCTCCGAGGCTGTGGGGACGACGGGCAGGACCCTGACGGGCCCCGACTAAAACGGAAGCCCTGGGCTCTCCATGCCGACGGCTTGAATCGAGGCTGTTCCCAGGGGCCGTACCCGACGGCACCGTGTACCTGCGCGCGTTCGTGGGTGCGAGACGGCGCTGTCGTCGTTGGGGAGCCGGGCCCGGACGCGTAGGGCTGGATGGAGGAATGGGCCTCGCCAACATGCCCTCCTCTACCTCGGGGGCTCTGGGAAAGGACGCCGGGGAGGGAGGGAAGGAGGGAGGGAAGTAGGTAGGTGAAGCCAAGCTAGCTCTGACGTCGCCGCCGCCGTGGGGTACTTGCTGCGTGGTGGCGGGCGGCCGTTGCATGCAAGTACCAGCCCTAGCCTCTCGCCGGGTTTCCATTGCCGGTTTCTAGAGCAGCCCGTCCCTCCACCTGCATGTCCCTGGTGGGATTCCTCGTAGGAGGCATTGGTCAGCAGTACCGGCCATGACCGTTGCAGACACCGCCCCCGACGCAGACGGCGTTCCTTCGCACGCGCCTTGGTTTCCGCGGTCGACGGGCGTGCACAAGTGGCCATGCGCCGGGAAAGACGAAGTGAAGACGAGAAAAGAAGCCGCCCCCTCACCCCGCCAGTCCCTCGACCTGTCCTGTTCCCGACGCCGTGACGGGCTGAATACAGTTGGTCGGCTGGCCCGACTCGGGGAGCGTTGGGCGATACCGCAGCCCGGCATCTCGGACTCCAGCGCATCCCTCTCGGCCGGTTGGCCGTGGTCGAATCGCGGCCAGGCCGGCCCAGCAGAACAACGCACGGGGCCCCAGGCCAAAAAGAGGCGTGCAACTTCCCCCACGACGGGCGTCGCCCAGCATTGTACCGGTACTTGGCCTCCCACGGCTGCTTCTGGGCGGGCGGAAAAGAGCATGCTGATGTCGCGTGCTGACTTCGATTTGCGGACTTCGGAACTGCGCTTCGCATCGGCGCCATGCCGCCTGCATCGGGCCTCGCTGACTTCATAGCTGTCGACTGGCGCGCGTGTTTCAAATTGCCCGGCCCGTCCAGGTCTGGCCGCGGGCCACGATCCTGACTGGCGAGCGTCGTCTCCTTTACCTCCTCCGGGCAACAAGACGGGACCGATGTCGACAATCCTGCTGCCCCCCCCTCCAACCATCCCAGGCCAGGATCTGTTACTTTGCAAAGTCCGGTACTGTCCTTGCAGAAAACCCCTTACCAAGCTGCGCCCCCCCCCCCCCCCCCCCCCCAATCACTAATGTATGCACACCGGCATGCTTCCCAGCCAATGCCTTGCCCGGTCCCGGCGGAACCTGCTCCGATCAACAAGAACATGTACTTCCCATGCCGCCGCCGCGCTGCGCGCCGTCTGCGCCGGCGAGACAGGCTTTCCGCACACCTTACCCAGGTCGACGAGGCCGGGGCCGTGACCCGTCAGCCTCGTTGAACCGCCCCATGGCAGGAGGCTTTAGCTGGACTTCGCCGATGCTCCTCTCCTGATAAGCCCCCCGGCCGCCCGTCTACCTGGCTAGTGCGTGTAACCCTAGGCTCGTCAGGTTTCGCGTGTCTGCCGCCTGCCTGCTGTTCCTCCCTAGCGCCCCCCGGCTCTAGCACATCCAGGGCCAGAGACCCAAAGGGAGGGGCGTTCCGTCGCGGGTCCGCTAGGCCCGATGCGTCGTCGCCCTCATGCTGCGTCTTGGTGGCGCCGCCGCCGCCCATCTTCAACGATCCATGGCTTGCTGCATGTCGCGCATGAACCCACGAATGGGCACGGCTGAGAGCCCCGATAACCGTGCGGCTGTATGTAAGCGTCCTCGGGCCTGGCTCTTCGCGGTTGGCCGCTATGAGTCGGCTAGGGCAGCTGCTCGGTGGTCGAAACGGTGAGACTCTCACTCGTCCATTACGCCACCGAGCCACTGCATCCGCGGAGATGGCCGTGGCCTTTTTTGCCTTCCTGCCTGTGGGCTTTGGCGCTCCCGGTGACCTGGAAAGCTCGTGCGAGGCTCCTGGAGCCACGGCCACGGGGCACCGTCGTTAAGCGCGGCTTCGCTGTTGGACGCCGATACTCCCTACTATCACACAATGTGGATATGACGATCGATCTTTCAGGTGGCTGTTGATCAGATTCCCGATGCGTCTAGTGAATCGTAGCAAACTATTAGTCATGCTGTCTACGGGGGTTGGGGTTACATTCCCGTCTCGGCCCGGCTGCCAGTGCTCGGCACCCCTTCTCCTCGGAGCGGCATCAGCACAACAACAAGCGATGTTCATGGTCAGGGTTCATGGTCAGGGCACGGGAGGTCATCACACTTTCGGTTAGGTTATTTCGTTGCCCTTGGACTCCACAGCGGCACCGCAGATTCCATGCGGTTGGGTTGTTGCCTTGTGCAAAAGCAATCGTACACCGACGTCCGCGTGCGCCAACTCCTTTTTGTTACACACGTGGGTAACGCACTGCTTACCATCTTTAGGGCGCTATGTTTGCTGCCTTGTGGGAGGCCTGCTCTCTGTGCCTCGATCCTCAATAGCTTTGCCTTGGGGCTAGATCTCTTCGATCCCTTCGTCATGCGGCCACGGGATACGCCGAAAGAGGGGAAAACCCCGGCGAACGCGGACCGAAGAGACCAAACAACTCGGGAAGTCTGCTCTTCAACGGCCAACCCCAAAAACAGGACCCGGGAACCCAAGCCAGCCAGCCGACAGAACGGCCCTTCATAGCCTCCCTCCGTTTGGCTGGGCGCAGTTTGGTCAGCTCGACACGGCCCATCCGTAACAGATGAGGCCAGAAACCGACGCCTAGGGCGTCCTAACCTATGTATAGCCGTTAGGCTGGCGTTAGAAACATAGGGCCTCGGTACTTTGGGACAAGGGGTGCTCCAGTCGAACCTGTCGGCAGAGGCCATGTTCCCATAGAGAACAGTTCTACGCCCAGCGTTGGCCGGGGCGTAGTTCGTGTTGCCTGAGAATATCACCCGGCTGGTAAGGGCTTGAAAGCCCGTGGCTAGGGCCCATGCGTACTTCATCATGCGGCGAATTATGAATTCCCCCCCTTCGGGGTGCCGCAACGACTATACACGAAGGAAAACGAGCCCCACGGTTGCGCCGGTAAGACAGGTGCCACGTCGCTTTAGCACTGCCTAGGCGTTCGTCGAGTTTTCTTTTTTCTTTTTCTTTTATTTCGAGAACCACGCCCTTCGACAGGAAGGAATCTCCTCGAGTCGGTAGGGCGGAGGATGCTATCTCGCCCCGGGCCGGCGGTGCTTTATCCTGTTGGTGGGCCAAGCGGTCAGCCTTTCTTGTGACACAGACATGTGTATGTTTGCCCTGTTGGTCCGAGAGGACTGGGTTTGGCGAAATCGCGTTACCTGGTACGTGCTTGCGTTGGTCGAGAAGCCGCCAGCCCATCTTGGGAGGGAGGATGGCGGCGTAAATGCGTGTTGGGTGGGAGTCTCGACTGGCGACAGACGATATAGCAAGCCGTATTGGCGGCGGGCCAAAGGGCAACACTGGTCATCTAGGCGGTTTTTTTCTTTTTTTTTTGGGGGGGGGGGGGAGTCTCTCCCCCCCCCCTCCCCCCCAAAAAGCAGATGGCAGCGGTCTGTCTCGTATTTTTATTGCCGACCGGCGACAATGATAACCGGCGTTCAAGGATCAAGCAGCTTCGACCTGCACAAGCCTCGAATTGCTCTCCAGCTCATCACGCGTTGTAGTCCTGGGACGGTCGACCGGCGGTGCCAGTCATCCAGGTCCGAAGAGGATAGCGCTCAAGCAGAGAACAAGCCAGGCACACACGCACACGCCCATCTCCCACTGGACCCCATCCCGTCAGTCCATAGGGCGAGCCCCCTATCCTTCCATCCAACCACCCCGAGACTGAGCGTACTCCCAACCCCCCTTCTGCTCACCAGCCCGGCCCTATTTATCGAGAAGAACTAGATAACACGGAGCAGAAAATGAGAGCCACGAGCCTCCTCGGCTTCTTCCTCGCCCTCACACGCTGACCGCCCATTGGCGACGCCGACTACGAGGATGGACGGGAGGCTGCACGAGTCGGTTTCCCCGGAGCAACGAGTGGAACGCCCCAAGATCACGCGTCGCTGGGGGGTGCCACGAATCCCAGATAGGAGACAAGAGGGAGGACAGGGTTGGGCAGCCGTGTGGAAAGACTGGCGGTCGCACTAGAGGAACAGGACGTCGTCGTTCACCAAGCCGAACGCCAAAAGAGAAACAACCCCCAAAACAAGCGTCACCTCCAGTATGGTCATCGACACGGGCTAACGGCCGGCCAGTCGGCTAGTCGAAATGGGAGAGCCATCCGTTGATCTGATCTGCAATCACACACACCTCTTCCGATCGGAATGCGTACAGTTCCAAGAAAACGAACCCACGGGTAACTTCAAAAACCCGAGTCGTGGTACGCCACGGCACCGGGGTTCGGTTGTGTGCGAGCGTGTGTCGTGTGTCGTGGGGCGCTGGGCCTGCGCGTGAGGGCTCTGGCCGGGTTGCGCGTGTCTCGCTTTTGGCAATGGACCCAAAGCCGGCCACAGGGAGGGCGGCCAACAGTATGCACAAGCCGCAGGGGTGGTAGCCATGCCGGCCTGGGTGGTGATATTCCATTTTCGGCTGTCTTTTTATCCAACCCACGAACCGCACCGTGATTAATGCCAGGGCCGTCCATAGAAGTGACGCCCAATCGTACCAGTCGTGATCTGGGTTTCGATGGCGAGCTTTGAGGGCCTCGTGATCCGCCGAGGCCCCCCCCGCTGCGCCCTATACATACAGCTGTGTCCGTTCGTAGGCCGGCTTCCAGTCCTTTCTTACCATGCATGTCCCAGAGATGCCCAAAATCATTCGAAAATCATTTGCAAGGCGCGCCTTGGTTCAGTGCAGACTCGTCAAAATCAAATGCCACGTCCATAAAGGATCATGACCGCCCGGCAACCCAGCCTTCTGCCAGGGACGCGTTACAGCGCCGGCGCCTTGGTTGCGCCCCGCGGCGAGAGGGCCATCCGACGTCCGATGTTGCCGAAGCACACACAGGAGCAAAACAGCACGCTCAGCATCCAGATGCACGTTTCTAAAGTCTCCTGCGACGCCAGGCCGCCAAGTATCATTGTTTGCTGCAACGGGCGGCCGTCACGTGCGTTATGCGACGCATTGCCGCCATACGTTGAGGCCCAGGAAGACGAGGACTGCATACTAGCAGGCGTAGGCACCATGTCAGCCTGGAGACCCATCAGGGTGAGGGAGCCGGCCAGGCCCACTGCCGCCGAGAGCAAAAAGCCCGGTTTGGACCTGTCAATGAGGTACCAGAGGAAGGGGTTCACCAGAGCAAGGGTCAGTGACACTTGGAGGGTCGACGCCCACGGCAATTTGCGCTGCATAATGGTTAGTGACCTTCTCCGAGTGAGGCGGGCATGTGAAAGCCGCCGGGGCAGGGACTTTGGGGGGGGGCCCGGGGGGACGTACGATTGCATACACGATGCCAATGAAGGTGCCGACACCCCGCATCACCAGGGTCCAGTCCGTGACAGCACCATCCTCCTCGTCGCCGTCCTCTCTCACCGAGGCGGCATCGTCGTCCTCAATGGCGGAATCCTGACCAGACAGGCCGGCCCAGACGCTGTCGAACCAGGGCAGCAGACCGCCCAAAACAACGCCCGACACGCCCCAGAACATCATGTACCGCAGCGGGTAGGTTGTCAGGGGCTGCATCATGTCCTCCATGGGCGGCGGGGAGAATTTGTTGCCGTCCTGGAACCGCGCCACCAAGGCGCCGTATAGGATGCCCAGGCCAAACAGCAGCAGCCCCCGTAGGGACAGGTGGAAGGCCACGGCCGTCCTCGACAGTGGGGCTGTCAGTACGGGCGGGGTGTGCAGACTCGATCGCCGCCGCGGGAAGCGCGAGCGCTCTTTCTGTATGGTGTAGTTGGGGTCTTCGACGGTGATGTGCTTGGCGGGCGACTCGGCGCCGGTGCCCCAGGGCGTCCCAGGCTCGTCATTGTCGGCACCGAAGCGTCCTGTGGTGGTGGGCGAGTAGATGCCAAACAGCGTGGAGCTCGTCAGGTTCCGGACGGACTGGGCACGGCTGATGGTGGCCGAGCCCGTGGCCGAGTTGGGCGAGTCGTCAAAGCGGGAGGCGCCGCCCCTCGGGTGGTTCAGGAGGCGGGTGTTCAGGGACTCGAGGTTCAGGAAGCCGGGCCGGCGGTCGGCGGATGCGCTGGGGGGCTGGGACGGAGAGTCCTCGGGCGGCGTCGGACCGGTGAAGTTGGGATTGAAGGGCCTGCGAGGGACGGGCCGGAGCAAAGGAGGGCCGTCATCGTTGGTCATGGTGTCGTCGTTGTCGGGCGACCTGGTAGGTAATTTGGCAGTGCAGCCCAAGGAGAAGGGGGATGTGACAGGCACACGAGGGGCCCGGGGTCAAGTACGGGACCGTTTCTGGCCGGGGGAGAATGACACACGTCGAGGAGGGCGGTCGAAGGGCAGAATGACGGAGCAGACCGTCAGATGCGCCGCCTTCAGGGCTCGATTTAAGCTCCGACGCAGCAGAGGAGCGGCGGGGAGGCGCGGTCGAGTCAATCGCCAACTAGGTATGACTCGCCTGGTTATGCGAAACGAGACCCGGGCGGGCAAACCAACTGGGAGGTGGCAGGAGGACGGATCGCGGGATCGCAGAAACAGGTCGCTGGTCCTGTCGTGGCAGACGATGATGGGGGAGGGGACGGGCTATGTAAGTATGTACATGGAAACCTAGTACGGAAGTAGTCCTGCACCCGGGCGCAATTGGAAGAGCGGAAAAGACTGGGCCGGGCAATCCCAGTCAGTCAGAGTACATGACAATGGGAGCTTCCTCCGGCCGGGCTGGCGCAAGGGCGGAAAACGCACCAGGCACGAACGTCCCTAACGAGTAAGGGTTTGGCTGGCGCGACGGCCCCGGCGGGACGACGTGCTGGACTAGCAACGGCGGCGCAGGGACGGGCTGTCCGTTCTTCTGACGTGGAGGACGAGGACGCGCGCGCCCGGGGGAAGCAGGAATAAGCCGTAAAAGATGTGGTCAGGGTCCCGAGTAACACGGATGCTGGAGTGTGCCGTCTATCAGGTCATTGGCATCGGGCCACATTGGTTTATGCGGGATGTATACGGATCCCTATCCGAAGGGGCTGTCGTGACCGGCGTTCCCGCCAAAACCATCGACGGCCGCATCCCGTTGTCATCCATGCCCGCCGATCCGCGTGACGGGAGGGCAATTTTCTTCTCTCCCCCCCCCCCCTCGCCGTTTGTTTCGTCCCCTCCTGGGCCCTGGTCCCTGAGCCCAGCGTTTCTGGGGTTTGCTTGCTTCTTCTGCCGTCCCCCTCTTCTCTCTTTCACCTCCTCTTCACCGGACCGCCGCCACACCCACATTCGCTGAGCAGAGGGTGGGCGCCATGGCGCATGGCCTGCGGGGCCAGGGTGGCTGCCCAAGGGGGGGGGGGGGGGGGGGGGGGGGGGGGGGGGGGGGGCTATTCTTATACACCCGCGACGTGTGTGCCCGTGTGCGTGTGCGTGTGCCTCCTCGGCTGTGTATGTGTGCAGGCGGGGAGACGTAATAAGTGTTGAGAGGGCGTCGCGGAGACGAAGGGAGGGGGTGGGGGGAAGACAAGTGGTCTCCGAGACACGGGCGTTTGCTAAGAGCATGGGCGCCATTGGCTGTTTCCGAGGAAAGTCCCTGGGTGGGAGTGGCGCGTCGAGGAAAATCACATGCTTCGGAAAGGACCAGCCAGCCTGGCCAAGCTGCCCACCCCCCGATCATCATGGGTTGTAAGGTTGCGTGCATTCGTGCACCCCATAATGCGGGCATGGGGATGGATGGATGGATTGGCCGCCGCCTCTTCATGCCGGCTATTCACACCTCTACCCCACACTCTGTACCCTCGCCCGGTGAGACGCCAAGCCGAGCAGCTAGCAACAGCACGCTGCAGTAGTGAGTGGGAACCCTTCCCTCGCCTTATCCAGTCGAGTGGCTGACAGACTCGCTTATTGTTGCGTCTGTCACGGTCCATCGGCCTGTCCAACGCCGTTCCCGCCGTCCATACCGACCGGTCTATTCCCAACCCCCCTGCCCCAACGCCGAAACGCCGTCGCCCCCCCTCGGCCGCCCTTACGGGCCATGCACCCACTGCCAGTCTCGGTGCCCCTCCCCCCCTCCCGACACAATTGTTGAGGCTCGGGCCCGGTCGCGGCTACAGGCGGCCGGCCATTCTCGTGCCATATCGCCTGACCACTGCGCCCCCCCGGTCGGTTCGGCCCAGCACAGGACAGGCCGTACGTGTGTGTGTGTGTGTGTGTGTGTGTGTGTGTGTGTGCCCGTATAGTACATCCGGGCAACCGACTGCCCTGAGCGCCCGGTCGTACCGAGCAAGCGCGCGAGCCCCTCTCCAAAGCATAGCGTTTCAACATGCACAGCGACCCTATTTCTGCCGTGCGTTCCCATTGGGCAGTCATTATATTCCGGGAGCAAATACACGCATACTAGTCTCACGGTGAATATTGCTACTGGTCGTCGCCCTCGTCGTCACTGCCCTCGTCGCTCGACGCGTCCTCGTCCTCGCCCACGTCGCTGTCCTCGGCGCCTTCCGGCCTGGGTATCATGACAAACGCCCCCAGGCACGTGATGCGGTTGTCGGTCTTGTACGTGCCCAGAACCTTGCCCAGCTGTACCGGCTTGTCGGCTTTGCGCGCGCGGCCCAGCTCCTGCATGTCGACCTGGATGACGCGGAGCAGCCCGTCGCTGCCGCCACATGCCACGAAAAGCTCGTCTTTCCGCTGGTCCGGTCGCAAGAAACTGAAATCCTTGATGCGCCCGCTGATGCCGGCCTCCTTGCCTCCCAGCTGGGCAACCAGCTTTGCCGTAGCCAGAGGCTTGGTCTTGGCGTTGTCTGGCGCTTCCTTGGTGGCCAGGTCCTCGTCCCTGGTCGACAAAAGCATAATCCGCCCGTCCTCGGTGGCCACGGCCAGGAGCTGCGCCTCGCCGTCCTCCAACCCAATGTAGCAAAACTTGTGGATCTTCCTCTTTGGCTCCGGCATGACCCTGCACCGGGGCTGCCCGTCGGTGCCAAAGACGAGGAGGTCCCGGTCGAAGCCGACGCAGAACTCTTCGCCCGCCATGTCCCACTCGATGCTTCGGCCCTCGCCCGACGTGTACCGGCCCTCGCCCATCTCCTGCAGCATCTCGCGCCCAAAGTTGAGGACGCCCGCCTTCTTGGCCGTAAGCAGGTTCCATAACCGCATGCACCGCTCGCCCTTGCTGACGCTGATCATGACCTTCATGCTCGGGTGCACCGCGAAGTCGTTGACGCCCGCCGGCGTCGAGCCCAGCGCCGCCGTGTCGCCGCTCGGCCGGCCCATGGGTTTCGGTATCGGTACTTTGATACTCGAGAGCATCGACATGTCGCGGATGCGCGTGATGGCGATGGTCGAGTCTTCCGAGGCCGAAACAAGCTTGGACTTGGTCGGGAACGCGAGCTTGGTGATGGTCGACGAGTGGTGCAGGAGGGAGCCCATTTCGCGATTGCTGGGGTTCTCGAGGATCTTGCGCGGCGCCACCTTGGACAGCTGGTCGTCTTCGATGGCGCGGGGTGGGTGCGCCGAGATGTTGTAGACGTTAATGCGCTCGTCGGTGCTGCCCGTCGCCAGCATCACCTTCTGCGTCTTGCCGGCCTCGGGCGCCGACGGCGGCGACAAGGCGAGACATCGGATCGCTGAGGTGTGCGCATTGAACAGGAACGTATCGGCGAATTCGAGCTTGTCGTCGGCCGCCACCGACGCCGTCACTCCGTGTAGCACTCGATCGTAGGAGCCCGTGACGATCTGGATGGTGAAGGGCGCCGAGGCTTTGGCCTTCTTGCTGACGCCGGCCGCGTCGGGAGCGTTGCCTCCCGGGGCATTTGTCCGCTTCCTTTTGGCCATGCTGAGATCTTATCGGCTGGATTCTGTACTGGCTCCGCGCTGTGCTTGCAAATGGTGGTTGGTTGCCCAGTGTACGCTGGTGACAGGAAATAAATCTAGGAAAAAAAGAGTGGGCCACCATCGTCAGTCGACCCGTTATCGTAGCCTATCGATCTTATCGGCAGCTACCCTCGTCGTCGCTATCAGTGCAAGTCGGCGGCAGGATCCAGAATTACTGGCGGCCATGCCGTTGCGGCGTCACCACCCGGAAGGCACCAAGCAGTTCGTGTCGTACCAGTCGTCGCGGGGACATTGGACCTTGTATGAAATGCTTACTTGCTGCCTGTGAACCATTGTATGCTATGCTATTCACGCTGCCGTGGTCAACTCATTGCACCGTCTCATCATCATACCACCCACGTCGGGAGGCTAACTCTACAATTCAGAGAATGCAATCGCTCGCTATGCACCCAAACCGACGCCAACCGAGTTACCACTCAAACATTCTTCATGCGATCCCGCTTCATCCTGGCTTTCACTTCGACACACTTGACACAGGCGGCGTTGGACTCCCAGCGCTGGAATTTCGCTGGGTTTGTCCGCTCTGCTGTCCGTTCTGCTGCGTTGGTTGCGCGTGCTGAGCATGCTGGGCCTGCTGCTGTTGGTTCTGCTGCGGCTGCGGCGACTGCTGGGATTGATGAGCCTGCTGAGATTGCTGAGACTGCTGAGCCGACTGGGCCTGCTGCGCTTGTTGCTGCGCCTGTTGCTGAGCTCGCAGTAGTTGGGCATATTGGTGAGGCCCGTTCGCAATCGTCTGCTGCCCAGAACCCCCGCCCGCGGCTGCATTCATCGCCGACTGGTTAAGGTTCTGGTGGCGGTTCTGAAGCAACTGCCTTGCCATCTCGCGAACCATCTCCTGTGGCGTATTAGGATGCGAAATCCGAATCTGATTTTCAATATGCTGAAGCTGTACGATGTACGTCTGATGGATCTGAGGCGTCATCGCGGGGCGGGGGGTGGGAGAATGGCTCGCAGGCATATTCAGGCCTGATGCTGCGGGCGGTGTCGACATGCCACCCGATGCGTTAGACGCGTTGAAGGAGGCGATCATGGCCTGAGCCGCATTGCTCATGTAATTCTTCTGATTGACACCGTTTGTCACGGCGGCCCGACCCACTGGCGGCGAGTTCTGCGGCAGACCATGACTCGGCTGCTGCTGCTGCTGCTGCTGCTGCTGCTGCTGGTGTTGCTGAGGTGCACTTGGCGGCGCGTGCTGCTGGTGTTGCTGCTGCTGTGATTGTTGGCTCTGCTGGTGCGGCTGCTGTCCCTGTTGCTGCGGGGGGTGCTGCTGTTGAGCTTGGCGCAACTGGACCGCCTGGCGTTGCTGTTCCGATATACGCTGTGCCTGGAGCACTGTTGCAAGATCGGGCTGTTGCGTGTTGTTGATTGTCATCCTCGCCTGGCCGTTGACAACTGGAACTTGCATCTGGCCATTGCTGTTCATTTGCAAAGGCGGTGCTGCCAGAGAGCCGGACAGGGGGCCTTGAGCCCCTGTGCCGTTCAGCGCTCCCTGCATGGGCACCACCCTCGCGCGAGCCTGACCATTGGGGCCCATCTGGCTCTGGTTGGCGCCGTTGGCGCGAGCGACGGCGGCGTGAGGATGGGTAGCTCCCAGTTGCGCCGGATTAGGGGACATCTGGGCGCCGGAGGCCGCGGCAAGTTGCTGCCCGTGTTGAAGCCTCGCCTGGATTTGCTGGGCTTGGGTCTGCCGGTTCGCATTGTTTGAAGCAGCTCCGACGGCGGCGGCGGGTCGGGCCCGCCGCTGCGCCTCGGCGGCACGCTGCTGTTGCTGTGCCATGCGTTCAGCTAGCCTCTCCGCCATCGCCTGGTCGCGCTCCCAGCGCATGATGCTGTACTCCCGAGGGGTCTTGATGGGTCCGACTCTGGCGGGCGGTTGCTCTTGTGCCTTGCGCATGGTCGCCGAGTTGGCGGCATGTTGTTGTTTCTGGATCGCCGCCTCCCGTTTTTTGGCAAGCTTGCGCATCGCATCAATCATCGTCATGTGCTTCTGGTTGCGGCGTCGCTCAACCTTGACGGGCAAAGACAGCCGTTTCCGAACCGTGGGCGTTGCAGGTCCTGGTCCGTTGGCACCAGTTTGTTGTTGCTGCGCCTGCTGCGCCTGTTGTTGCTGTGCCTGCTGTGCTAAAGCGTTCTGGTTAAACTGCCTGATAACCTGTTGCGCCGAGTCAATGCGGCCTTGCCACAGCTTGAAGTATTGTGTCTTTGCCATGTCGTTGGGCAAGCCCTCCAACATTACCCAGCGTTCAAAACACTCCCAGGGCGTCCTCCGCTCCGCGCCCGAGGCGAACTGCGACTTCGTAGAAAGCATGCTTGATATGAGCGACCAGTTGTAGGAATACTCGCGCACAAGTGACCTGAGCTCGTCGTCCTCGTTGACGGTCCATTGTGAGCAGTTTCTAGACTCGTAGAAGGACTGGAAGGGCATCGTATGCTCATTCGGCGGTCGGAACTGGTGGCCGGCATGCAACCGGTCTCGCATAGGCTTGTTCTCTTCCTGGAATAAAGCTACACGGGGATTCTCTGGAGTCAGCGGAGCCGAGCTTTCAGCATGGTTGCTGAAGACGATTTCGTCGTCGCTATCATCCTCTTGGGTGTACTGGTATCGACTGCGCTTCCGTGGGGGTTCGCTTTCCGCTAGCTCGATGCGCCCTTCCACATATTTGCTGAGGGGAAGGGCTTCACGCTTCCAACCGGCATCGGGGTCCTCTTGAGGGGAGATGATATCTCGTTCTGGCACCTTCAACGGAGATCCGTACATGGGTAACTGGTCCAACAACCGGTCCGTATTAGGAGAATGGTGGAGGCCGAATACCACATCGTCATCCTGGAGGGTAAAGATGGCCGAAGGTGCCACCGTACCCAGGACCACATCGTCGGGCTCAGGCTCCTCCTCGCGCGCGGGGGAGCTCGCATCAGCCGATGCAACCAGATCTGGTGTGGGGTAGTTTTCGGCCCCGTTGACCTCGGCGCCGTCAGTCATCTCAACATCCGCCGTGTTCCATTTCAACTCGCCCCCGTCCCATTCAGGCTTGCGGGGGGTGGTGGGCGTCACGGCATTGACACGCAGCAACCGCGCCTCATCGGGGTCATCTGACAAGGCCACCCACTCGGCGCAAGCGTGCGCCAGATTGCGTGCCACAGCTGTTTTCCATTTCCTCTCCTCGCGGAAATCAGTCCTCATCCACTTCATCTCCTTGAGAAGCACATCTGTGTGGGACGCAGGTCTCGTGGGCTCCGGGCATCTTTTGGGCTGCCTAAGGGACCATTTATCCTGCTGCTGGAGTTGATAAACCCTCCTCAACACCTTGCAGGCCTGGTTATCAAGGATCTGCGTGTACGAATCTGGCGTTGAAACAGTCTTGTGGGCATGGTGCAGGATTTGCTCCAGCGGTTTCATCCATTTGTTGCTGTTCGAGAACCCTTGGACAAAGAGCGGAGTAAAGTAGTCGTCGCTTGGGATTGAGCCCGCAGACTTAGGGCGGCTCTGAACCTGCGTCTTGGGCGTGTCGGAGGCTCTTCTGGGCTGTTTGCCGAAAACCACCGTGGACAACTTACTCTTCTCTTTCGACTTGAGTCGATCGGTAAGACTGTGTCCACGCGGTCGGGGAGATTGCGACGTCGGCGTAATCGGAGCTTGAGATTGAGTACCTGAACTCGACGACGGACGTGATGACGACGAAGTCTTGGTGTGGTCGCCAGCCAGAATTTCCAGTACGGACTTTTGCCTTACGGTTCCGGTCGCACTTCGCGTCACAGCGCGCTCTGCTTGTTGAGGCACTGATGCCGTATTGAGATGCGCCAAAGATCCGGGTTGTTTCGGAACCGAGTTGGCTGAGCTCGTCCCTTCCTCCGCAGCTTCTACAAATGCTTCCTCACCTCCAACCTCCTTGGAGATCACTGGTTTCGCGTCGGGAGCCTCGGACATGACAGTGTCGCCATCTGCTTTCTGGCCCGATCTGCTGTCCCCACCAGCAGTTGATATGGAAGGCGGGATTGGGGCTATCCTCAAACCAACTGGCGGTGAAGCGTGGCCGGGCGGCGTTGTTTTGGACGGGGGCGCACCGACCCGAACAGACTTGGCCTCCGCTGCCTCGGTGGAATCCCTGAGCAGCTGTGCCTCGAGTTCTCTCGAAACCCCCCCCACTGAATTAGGTCGCTCGGGTGCTGTCGATCGGTCTGGGGCAGGCGGCGGTGACTCCTTGTGGCCATTAGTCTCAGGGCCGTTGGCAGGCTTATCCGCAGCGGGAGGACCATCATGATCCGGGCTGGTATTCGCCGACGTGTCGATGACGGCCGGCGTGGCGGCCGTCTGCACCGTGGACCCCGGCGAGGAAAGGGCGTCGGCTGGTCGGTAGTCTTGGGGCGAGACGTTCAGCGACAGTTGCTTCTTCTCCTGTATTGACACCGTGGGCAGTGTGACCCCGGTTTTGCTTTGCGTTGGGCCGTCGTTCGCGGGCCGGGTTTCGACCTGCGGTCGTTCGATGAGGCTTGGCCTGGCTTGGGCCTGCTGAGTAGCGTCGCTCGGAACGGGGGACGGATGGTGGACAAGCGGAGAAGCAACAGCAGGCGGCGGAGGGGGGTGCGGACGATTGTTCGCCTCGGTCCATCCACTCTTGATAGGTTTCGCGTGTTGAGCTGGTTGGTTGTCAATGGGCTTCAAGATGGGTCGGGGGCCATTCGTCGGCGGCGTGGCTGTCGCGGGCAGCTGGGGAGATCGTGCAGCCTGGGCAGAAGGAGGCCTCGAAGGGGCTGGCGACGAAGGGGCTGGCGACGAAGGCGCATGGAGCCCAGATGCCGGGTGCTGTGCTGGGAAGTTGGGCGTATTCGGCACTCCCGGTCTCGTGTAGGCATTCGGCGCGTTGCTTGCAGGCCTGGGCGGGTCGTTCACTGCGGGGATAGATGCAGGGACGAGGGGCTTCTGGCCGATGGAACTCGGGCCATTGGTGGAAGGCCGCCGCAGGGCATCTGGTCGCTGGCGAGGTCGGGGCGGGATGCTGGTCTCGTGGAATCGGCGCCCTCTGCGGCGGCGAGGTTAGCCATGCGCAGCACAGCAAGAGCGGGACGCGGTCGGAAACACGGTAAACTGGGCATGCACGCATGGGAGACATACTTGGAAAGATCGCTGGCATCGAGGTACTTGGATTCGGCGGCGTTGGTGGGCGGCGCGTCCAGATTGACGAGGCTAAGGCTGGGGATGCCATCTTCAACGGTCGCGACCGCAAACAACTCTCTGATCTTCCTCTTGCGCGAGCGTACAATTGCACTACACGGCGTCAGCACCACAAATTCGGTATCGCCGGGGCCGGGCAATTGAGCTCTATCGAACGGCAGGCAACTTACGTGCATTCTCTCTGCTTTTGCTGCAAAAGCGTCGTGCGGTCGGCGGGCACGACCTCAGTCATGGCATCAGCGGCGACGACATCCGCTTTGAGCCAAAGCGGACGATTTCCCAAGCTTAATGGAACACTGGGAGATGATTGCCGGGGTTTTGGGTGATGGAACGACGCGTGTTGGGGTATAACGATACCGGAACTGCCTGGGCGTGGTGTCGTTGATTGAAGAGTCGATTTTTCACTGGGCCGTGTCGTGATGCCAGTGCAGGTGCTGGTGCAGTTGGCAGTGGCAGTTGGGTGCTGGGAGCCTGGGCGGTACCTATGTACCTCCTCCCATGCAGCCATCTTCGCCCGGCAGCTGCCTTCTACGACCTGCCCAACCTACCTGGACCGCTGCCCCTCACTACTCTGTGCAGCGTAGCGTAGGAGCTCTGGGTGTCGCTACTGCCAATTGAGTGCCGCCTGGAAGGGGCCGGGGGGGGGGGTGGGAGGGAATCGGAGAGTCGGATCGGGGGGAGGGGGGGGGGGGGGGGGGGGAGCCGACCTGCTGCTTCTTGCTGGCAGCCTGCTTTTAAAAAGAGCACGGCTATCAAATGCGACCTTTGCTGGGTCATGGAGAATTGGCCAGGTAAACAAACGCCCCAAGGCATGGGATGCGCGTAGGATGGATGTGCACGAACGTCCTTCCCCCCAGGTATCCGACTCATCCATATGGACCAACTTAATGTTGTCGGAGCGCGCTGCCCGATTTTTCGCAAGCGGCTGCTGGCGGCTTGTCAGCGAGCGAGTAATAGGAGCCGGCACAGCGCATAGCGGAGATGCCTAGCGCTGCCTGGCACTGGAGCCTCTCTGCAGCATCTTATCTCGCTATGACAAGCTGCGAAGTGGTGAGGACCACCCGTGCAGCCACGCCACTGACTCGGGGCGGTTGGCTGGCCGCTTGTCTGCCCCTAGGTATCCGCCGGTTTTCCCGCAGACTCTGGAGGGGTTGGCGGCGGCGGGCGCGGCTGTCCAGCACACTGATGCAGGACCAGAATACGAAGCAATAACTTTCGGAAGCAGGGAGGGACGGATGCTGCGCACAACCTACCTGGCGGCCTGGCAGCACTGGCAGCCTAGCGTGGACAGCATCGTGGTCCAAGGAGGCGAGGCGAGGCGAGGCGAGCCGAAGGGCCCCGAGAATGCGCGCTCGGCTTAGGGCAGCCCATCTGGGGTCGAGGCCATCATCATGACATGCTGATGGGATGTATATTCCGTGGCCAATGATCCGGCCGCACTCCATATGGGGGAGTAGTTCCCGCACATAGGTCACGGGCTTCCGGCTCCATGCTGGAGCAGGCGTTATCCGGGGCAGAAGGGGAGTGATGACGAGGTGTTGCGACCGCTTCTTTGTTGGTGAAAGGAGGACTCGTCGTTGTCGACAGGAGGCAGCGAGAGTCCCGTGACAATCGGTTATAAATACTAGGCCGGCATAGACGTATTCAGGTAGCAGTCAGAGGGCGACAGTCGTCGGCCATCGAATTCACCCAGGGCCCTCGGATGAAGTCACATTGACAGGGCTGCCTTTAGCAGCTGTCGCTGCCGCACGGGCCATGTGCCCTGGCCCACACTATCGAACTTGGTTGGGCGCTTTGAAACTGGAGGTACGTACCAACATATGTACCTAAGGCTCCCAATCGAGCGTGGAAGTCGGCGCGATCCCATCGCATTTCCCGTGTCAATGTCGCAACCTGCAGCTGAAGGCCTGCTTTCATCACTGTCGTCCACAAACAAGGGCAGCCTTCCCCAACATGTCGAACCCCGAGAAAACATCACAAGCCCCCCGAATAGCCATCAAGTTTGGCGCACCTGCGCCGGCGTCCTCGAAACCCGGAAATTCTGCCCGCAAGCCTGGGCCAGCGCAACCTTCATCTTCGCTGGGCAAACGGCCTCGCCCTCATGCGCTAGGCGGCGACTCCGACTCCGACGACGATGACCATACTGGACGCGTCGAGGTCGTCACCTCCTTTGGCGCCAACGGGGCCCAGAACGATACGCAATCGAAGGGCGCCAAAGCCGCATCCGGCCCGCTGGTAATCGCGTGCCAGTCAAATCGCGACTGGAAAGCCGAGTCTAGGTCCAAGCGAACGAAAACGGAGGCACTACCCCATGAGCGGGAGGCCCAGTACAACAAGAAGACCAAAGATACGGAGCCGGCAGATCAAGATAAGGGAATCAAATGGGGCCTCTCCATTACTAAGAAGGACGACAAGGAAGAGTCCGAAGAATCGGGGGTAGGGCCAGCCGAACTGCCGGTGAAGGCCCGGGAGAAGGACGGAGGTGATACAACCGAGGAGAATGCCACCCCCGACCAAGATGCCATGGATGCCCTGATGGGCAAGGATAATGGCCGAAAGCAGAAACTGGTCATCTCCAGCTCAAATGTTACCGAGGCGGATGCTTTGAAACGAGACTACCAAAGCGTTGGCGAGGTAGCAACTCTGGAGGAGTATGATCAGATCCCCGACGGCGAGTTCGGCATGGCAATGCTGCGCGGCATGGGCTTCGATGGTAAGGATCGGGGGACGCGACCAAAAGAGGTCAAGCGAAGACCGCACCTGCTTGGGCTTGGAGCCAAGGAGGATGATGAGATCAAGAAAGCTGAACTTGCCAAAAAGTATGGCCACCGAGAGCGACGGCCTCGTCTTGACGAATATCGGAGAGAAAAGGAGAAGGAGAAGCAAAAGCGCCAGCGAGACAACCCTGACAGTTACCGGAACGAGCGTGATTCTGACAGGAAAAGCCATGGCCACAGTCACCGCAGTCGAGGGTACGATGAGAGGGATAGAAACCGTGATCAGGACCGGGATAGTCACCGACATCGTGACCGGGACTCCCGTCGTTGATCATGCTGGGGACTTTGGATGAATTACAGTTTCCCCTCGACCCGAAGATACCCACAAGAGGCGTTCTCTATCCTCATGCGGTCCGTGGCCAGGTAGGATTCTCTACAAGAGCGACTATGCAGAACCAACAAGCCCAGTTCACATCCACGTCCCGCTACCCATGGTCCCAGGCGCGGGCGTATGTCATGATATGCTCAACGTCGTGGCCAGCATCGACTTCGACCTTCAACAAACGATACCCACGTTCTTGGTTGCGTCCAGAAGGCATGAGCTCCGGTGTTAAAGCCCCGTGTGTGGCACCCGACCTGTCTTGTCTGCTCTCCGATATAGAGCAGAGCAGGGACTACTAGCCGATCGAGCATTCAGGGCCAGCATCAAGAGGTAGGCAGAGAAAATGCGCTTCACTAAGCTATACAAATATTTACAAGTGATATTATGGTACAGTGAGCCAGCCTCGACCCGGTATGGCCCCAGTGCTGCCATTGGGTACTATTCCGGCCTAAACCCTTCAGTTCCCTAGCGCCGGCCAATTTGTCGTGGAAGAGCTGGGCCTAACACCGAACCGCTATCTTCAGAGCTCCGTGGGCCATCTCCCGTGGGCACCTTGTCCGTAAGTAAGTGTGGCTTGGCACTCGGGCTTGCAGGCGCCAGGAGGGCAGCCGGCGTAGTACTGAAGTTCCGGGCCTTGATCTTCTTCTGGAACAGAATGTCGAGCTCCCCAAAGCTTCTGCCCTTTGGCTCCGGTAGCCTGAAGAAGGTCCATACGCAGCAGCAGGCGCATAAGCTTGCCCAGAACAAGGCACCCCGGGGGCCCCAGCCGAGACTTGATTCGCTCAACATCATCGGGTTGATCACTACACTGATGATGTCTGGAACAATGTCAATGATATGCGTCTAAGACATCTTGACGGGACATGTGCCACTCACTGCATAGGTTGTAGCAGATGCGCGCGAGGGCCACGGTAACTGCCCTGAGCCGTACGGAAGGGATTTCGGTCACGATGCCGTAGCAGCACGGCCCAACCGTCGAGTCGTAGACGAAGGTATACACCATGAACTATTTGCCACGTCAGTACAAGGCAGGCCAACTCCAGACAGGGTAAAGGGGCTCACCAAAGCCGCAATACCCCAGCCAACACCGGTCGAATCAAACGCAGCGACGGCGAGCAGGCCCATGAGTAGCAGGAGCACTAACAGCGTTCCCAGTCCGTAGAGGTAGATGGTACGGCGGCCAAAGCGTGCCATCAGCGCCCAGGCGACGCCTGTGCCTATCGCACCCAAGCCCAGTGCCCCCATCTGGAGGTTGAAGGCATTGTCGGTCGACAGCTTCGCCGTCCGGAAGAAGACGGGAGCAAAAGCCATCAGGTTGGACCCGCAGAGCGACTGGCTGATCCATGTGCCGCAGCTGATCTCCGTCCTCCGGCGGTCGATGCCCCTGAAGCAGTCTCCAAAAGGGCCCAGAAACCTTCCCAGGCCATGCTTCCGACCATCTTGGGACTCCTCCGCCTTCTTCCTAGCTTCTTCCATGCGCACGGTATATCGGATATACTCGAACATGTTCTCCCCCGTTTCGGAGTCGTAGTTTGTCGTTTTTCGGATCGACACACGCGCTTCGTCTGAACGGCCCTTTTTTTCCAGCCACCATGGCGACTCCGGCGCCAGCAGGATGGCGAAGAGGATGGGCAGTGGCCAGACCCACTGCACCGCCAACGGGATTCTGAAAGCCCAGTTGTTTTCCTGGTTCAGGAGCAGGCAACCCCGCAAGACGCCCGTCGCCAGGAACTGCCCGATAACCCAGCAAAGGTTGCTGTAGGTGGTGATGTAGGCGCGGAGGGCCAACGGCGCTACCTCGGCCGCGTACGCCGCCGGCATGGTCTCGAACACGCCCCAGGAGATGCCCTGTAGTACTTCTCCGACCAAGAAAATCACCTTGGACGGAGCGAAGAAGGGTATGAAGATGCAGCAGACGAGAAAGCCCAGTGCGATTATTAAGGTCTTCTTATAGCCCAGCCGGTGCGCGACGTTACCCGCAAGCATGAGCCCCATGATCTGGCCGGCCTGGGCGCCAGAGGAGAGCGCCGTCTGCCACTTTGCCTCTACCTCGTATCCCTCAGAACCGGGTGCGTCGCTGGGTTCGCCAAAGGCCCGCTTGGGAACTTCTCAGTCGACTGCCTACGCTGGGGGGGGGGGTCAGGTCCCCGGGGCAGCGGCACTTACCCTGAATGCGGGATAGGCGTAGAAGCCAGACAGCAAGGCCAGGTCGAACCCTTCCATGATGGTGGAAGAGGCAAACAGAACAGCCCAGAAGACCCCCTTGTAACAAGACCGAAGTGCTTGCTTACAGGTCATGACCTTTTCTGCCTCGGCGGCGCGGCAAGCGCCCCTGGTCATGATAGGGCCTTGCTGTTGTTGTTGTTGTTGTGAGTGCGGCCCCTTGCCATCGTTGTCCGGGGGGGTAGACATGGTGAGTACACACGAGAGGGTCGATCGAGGAAAGCTTCGGGTGGAGGAGCTCGCGTGAGTTGCATTGGTGGGGTCTCAACCATCTCTTCCTTGAAGGCGGGCGTACTATATACTGCATCCGGCCAACTGAGGCACGCCACCACGCAGTGATAACTCCCTCCTCCCTCATGGCCAGACTCCGAACTGCCATATCGGGGTGCTTGTGGCTAGTTCAGGTGACTAAGGTGCGCAAACAATTCTGTTTAAAGCCAATAGCTGACCACCAACATGGTTTATGCTTCAGAAGCTTACTTGGTATACCAGACTGCGTCGCCTGCTACCAGAGAAAAGTGCCACTGGGCTCTCGCCATAGACCAGCTGACGAGAATCAGCAGGCTCCCTCCCCCAACGGCCAGCGACTTCATCCCACGATATGCCACCTGGACGTTGAATAAGCAACGACAACGACGACGACAACGACATGCCGCCAGGATAGGTACCTATCACCACAGCAGGTCCATCGGGTATGGGGGTAGCGGTGTCCTCACCACGCATCTAGCGGTACAAGCAACCCCGCTCACTTCCGGCTGCCGACCGGGTCCGTCCCGGTCGTGGCATGTGGCTGAACTAGCCCTCCGGTGAGGCCGTCACCATGGGCTATCGCAGGTCCAGCCTCGGACAAAAGACTCAGTCGAGGCTGTACTAGTTGACCCGACGACAGCATGTTAACTCCCTGCTCGACGTTGACGTCTCGGGCTCGGCGTTATTCGTTACGGTCGCGTGGCTGAGACGCAGACCCCATGCGGCGCAAAGCCCTGCTAGTCGGGCTGGGGAAAAGGACAAAGTTCGTTAGGGTTTGCCGCCCCCCATGCGGGAGGGCGAAAGGGCCGTCAGCCGACGGGAAGGCCATGCGGGCGGGGTGCATTAGATGGGATTCCACTATGCGGATGCGCGGCTTCAAACTCTACTGGCCGCCACCGCTCCCTTGCTGCCGTAATGGGAGGGCCTATCGAGCCATGGTGACTTTCCCTTCGGCTCCAAGCGGCAACTAGTCCACGGCGTTTCTGCGCAGGCCATTGGTGGCTCTCTGGCAGAGAGCCCGCTCGCAAGAGCAGCCCGGGGAATTGGCCAGCCCTGCCTGCACGGCTATCGTGACGGCTTTCCGCCCGCGGCTCGGATTGAGCGAGAGATTGAGCGGCTGTTGATCTCCTGACGCTCCATGGGAGGAAAACTCGGGCATTACCTCGCTGCGGATGTGTCAAGCTCGATGGGGAGTGCCCCCTCCCAACTTTCGGAATAGAGCGAGCATTTCTTGCAGTGGATTGGAATACGTCGAGATCCGCTAACACGGAAAAGAGGGCCTGACATCGACGTCCTTGCCGCATCCATAAGATCTGTCCTTCGGCCCCGGGACGTCCCATGAGTAGACGACCTGGCGTGCTTGTCTGTTTGTCGAGATTGCTGCTTCGGGTCGGTGTTGGCCCTGCACTCTATGCGACTGTTCTTGCTGGCTTAGCTGCATCGGCCTACGTACGGGAGCGTCCAGTCTCTTGCGCTCTCTCCTTGCCATCATGACGGGCCCCGACAAAGTCTGGTGGAAGGACGGGGTAGTGTACCAAATTTACCCGGCAAGCTTCAAGGACTCCAACGGCGATGGGCTCGGGGACATCCCCGGAATCATCAGTAAGATGGACCACCTCCAGGACCTGGGGGTCGATATTGTTTGGGTATCCCCCATGTTCGAGAGCCCCCAGGTGGACATGGGCTACGACATTTCCAACTACGAGGAAGTGCACCGGCCCTACGGCACAGTACAGGACATGGAGGTTCTCATCGAAGCGTGCCATTCCCGCAACATGCGGCTCATTCTCGACCTCGTCATCAACCACACTTCGGACCAGCACGCCTGGTTCAAAGAATCCCGCTCGTCCAAGGACAACCCCAAGCGCGACTGGTATATCTGGAAGCCGCCAAAGTACGCAGCCGACGGCACGCGCATGCCGCCGACCAACTGGCGAAGCCACTTTAGTGGGAGCACGTGGGAGTACGACGAACTCACCGGCGAGTATTACCTCCATTTGTTTGCTTCGTGCCAGCCGGATCTCAACTGGGAAAACCCAGAGGCCCGCGAGGCCATCTATGACAGCTCGATGCGATTCTGGCTGGACAAGGGGGTCGATGGCTTCCGGATTGACTGCGTCAACATGTATTCCAAAGGCTCGACGTTTCCGGACGCCCCGATACTCAATCCCACAGCGGCCGAACAGCCCGCCTGGATGATCTACTGCAATGGACCGCGCATGCACGAGTTTATGCGCGAGATGAACGAGAAGGTGCTCGATCACTACGACGCCATGACCGTGGGCGAACTGCCTCACACCCCCGAGGCAACCGATGTACTGAAGTACATCAGCGCGGGTGACAAGCAGTTGAACATGGTATTCCAATTCGACATTGTCGACATCGGCCAGGGGCTGTCTTACAAGTACCAGTTCCAGGAGTGGGCCCTCCCCGTGCTGAAGAAGACTGTAACCAAGTGGCAGACTTTCATCGACGGAACCGATGTAAGTGAGCCGCCCTACATAGGGAATACGTCTCGCTTGATTGCCAATAGGCACTCGCTGACTCTGGTGCAGGCTTGGACCACGTCCTTCATTGAAAACCATGACCAGGGCCGATCCGTCTCCCGGTTTGGCTGCGATAGTCCCGAGCACCACGCCACATCGGCCAAGATGCTGGCCATGATGATGTGTGCCCTCACTGGGACGCTCTTTGTCTACCAGGGCCAAGAAATCGGCATGGTCAATATCCCCGAGGACTGGCCGATTGAGGAGTACCAGGACGTCGAATCGTTGGGCTTCTACAAGTCGGTACAGCGCGACACCCACGACGACCCAGGGGCGCTCGCGTACGTGAAGCGTAGCATGCAGATCCTGGGCCGCGACAATGCCCGGACGCCGATGCAGTGGGACGACTCGCCCCACGCAGGCTTCACCCGCGGCAAAGGCGACCCCTGGATGCGCGTGCACGATCGGTACCCCGAAATTAACGTGGCCAAGCAGCAGAGGGAGCCGGACTCGGTCCTGGCGTTCTGGAAGCGCATGATACGAGTGCGCAAGGAGCACCGCGATCTGTTCGTCCACGGCCGCTTCGCACCCCACGACATGGACAACGAGGAGAGTTTCGTTTTCACCAAGGCCTTCGGCGGCAGAAAGGCCGTGGTAGCGCTGAACTTCACCAGCCGCGACGTCACCGTCGACCTGCCCCAGGAGGGCAAGGCCAAATTCCTCATGGGGAATTACACGGGTGCCGATCCGGCTGATTCTTCGCCGCCTTCTCCCCGACTCCGGCCATGGGAGGGGCGTATATACTTGGTACGTTAACTCTACCGGGCATGGAAGCTAAGGCCAAGCCGCCCGCCTAGGAGCAAGCTAGCTACTTCTTTAGTGATGGAGTGTCTCGGTATAAGAGCTCGCGGGGCCATCTAGTCAGAAAAGGAGTGGCGGGCAGGCAACGAAGCATCGGTGCTTTTCACACATTCCTCCATTTTTCCACGTGGAAAGGAAAGGGCATTTTCGTACCCGCGGTGTTCTTCGGCCTGGATGGATCACCCATGAACATCTTATAAAAGCGCATGTATTACAGTGCAAAATAAAAGGCCCAGTCTACATGCCGTGTTTATCAAACAAGTACCCACTACACGTGCCCGTAATCCGGGGTTGCTTACGCACAGTCATGCACGTTTATCTCGTGTCAGTTTTCCAAGGTTGCTTACGCACCAATACGCACTTTTACTTCGCGACGCCTCGGTCTCACCCACCGTCTCCAGTTGCAAGTGTCACCGCAATGGCATCGCCGGCGCCCCGGGTTGTAAGCGGGCACTAACTACGGGAGATGTGTTCACATACTTGCTGTTATGAGTTGAAATTTAGCGAGGTGAAAGTGATGGAACTGATCTGCATGGAATGCTGAACCGAGCGGCGGAGCTGTTCGTCTCGTAGGTAGAGGTGGTAGGTAGTATAGGGCCTCGGCACCCCGGCCTCCCACCCATGTAGTCGTGACATGTAGGTGCCTCCAGACCCAAGTCATGCTGGCATGTGATCATAGTGTTGAGTGTCAGTGATGTGAAGACCACACCCCAAGGATAGAACAGGTTTCGCCGCCGACCCAAAGGGGGCTGGCTCCTCATCAATACTTCCATCCCAGCCGGGCCCCCTGCATAGTTGCGTCGGCCATAGCACCGCGCAAACACAAAAGACTCCATATCCGGGACCACCCTGGCGAGCACCATATATCTTTCTATAGACCTGATGGAGCAAGGCTTCAACAGCAAGAAACACCTTGGAGGTCTTCCCACAAGACGTCTGTTCTGAAGGTTACTGTCTCCAATTTCATGGAGTATGAGCTGGCATCCGCTTTATCCGTAGTGTGTGTTTGTTCTTTCTGTTTTGGAATGATCACAGAAGCCATCATGTTGTGTACTCTCGATCCCAAGGCACGACGCTCTGCCACGGGTCTGTTCACCTTTATTGCTGATATACTCGCAGATGAGGGGCAGGTGCACGACCAATACGGCCACGGCGCTGGCGACGGCTTTTACGGTTGATATCGTAAGCCCCGTACAACCGACACGGCGTAGACTGTCAAGCACGCCGGAAGATGGAGAACCCGAAGTATTTGCGAGATAGCAAGCTAGCTTCCAGTCTATGTGAAGATTGATCTCTAGCAAGGAGAGTCTCCTGAACGTTGATAAATGTGGGGCTCATAATACCTCTGGGATGTCACGTTAAATGCTTCCTGACACGGGGTTTACGAATGGTGATGGGGGCTTGTTCCCCCCCGAGCGCCGGGCTTCCAATGATCCCGGCGATCTAAAGACTCGATCCAGGATTCGTTGGTGAACAAGCCTTCCCTGGCGCTGATGCGTCGCGACTTCTTACCGACCAGCAGGAGAGCGCTGGCCAGGAGATCAAAGGCAGCGACACAAACAATCTCCATTACTCTGCCGCCATCTCCACCGCAAGTGCAAGAAGCCGGATGGCGCGGGATGGTTCAGGGTAAGCCGGTTTGGCGCTGGTCCACGACGAGCCACAGCTGACGATGAAGACATGTCGATCGGGGCCGGTTTCCTCGCGACCATCATCCCTCCCGCCAGGGCTTTGCGGCGTGCTACCCGATCACGTCCATTTGACGGGCCGTGCCGAGGGAACCCCTACCTCAGTGGGCGCTCTCTCGAAAGCGGCCGAGAAGATCGACTTGGATGCATAGCACGGGAACAGACGAAAGCCGTACGAGAATTGAACGGCCAAGCACAACGCGCCAGGCATGGAGCTGGGAGAGTTTGGCAGAGCGCGAAGGAAGTTGCTTGTCGGACAGACAGGGGCTTATGATACCGAGCTGCACGCGTCATGGCTAATGAGAATTGGGAAAGCAACAGGTAATTGCTGGCCATGGATCGTTATTGAGCTGGAGATGGCGACAGGCACTAGCCGCCAATGCCCATACAACACTTACGTACCAGACACTAGTACAAGCATCCTCTTTCCCACCCCAGCAGCAGCCCCAGCAGCTCGGGAGCCTGCCCATGGAAGAAGCGGCATCCTCGCCATCCCAACAGCTGCTATGCCTGTTAGAGACCCGATATGCGGAATCGTACGCATCGCCGGGCCAATGTACGTACTCGCTGCTGCTTTGTGCCCAACGGCCAGATTGCTGCGACCCTCAATTCCCCATGCAGTCCGTGGCTGGCCCCCAGACTTGGACCTGCAGGTGTCCTGTGTGGAAGAGGCTACGGATCCCGTGCGGATACCTGCCTTGACGGATATGCATCTATGGCACAGGAGGGAAAACTGGGCACTTTGGGCTGGCGCAGCCCGTCGGTTGCGCGCGCCCGTCGGGCTCCCTACCCATTGACGGGGGGCTCGGAGGGCTCCTGAGCCCAGAGCGGCTTAGAATGGGATGGGGATGGGGATGGGGATGGGATGGGATGGGATGGGATGGGCCTCCGTCCGTCCTAATGAGAGCCCCCCCCCATTCCTTGGTTCCGTCACTTGGGTAAGGTTGCTAGGGTACGACTTGGCCACTCCTGACGGGAGGCCCAGGTGCCAACTGCCACGGGCCCTGCTCGCTTTCGCGCGCCGACCCCCCATTAAACACCACTTGCTTGCCCAAGTTCATCTCCCAACCTCGACGTGTTGTCTCTCACCACCACCCCGAGGAGCGCCGCTCCTCCCCATCGCATTTCGGTTTCCTGCTTTCCTTGCCCTGTGTTCGCGCTGACAAGCGTTCGCCTCCACCATGTACTCTAATTCGAACGCCTTCATGGGCGGCGGCGGCAACTTGCGCCCCGGCCAGCAGCCGCAGCCGCAGTATGGCGGCTCGTTCCCCATGGGCCAGCAGCCGCAGCAGCAGCAACAACAACAACAACAGCAACCCGGTCCTTTCGCGCCGCAGCCGACGGGCTTCGGCCAGGCGCCCTTGACCCAGCAGTATACGGGCTTCCCGGGACAGCAGCCCATGATGCAGCCGCAGGCAACCGGTATGCCTCAGCAGCAGCAACCCCAGGGCCTCCAACCGCAGTTCACCGGCTACCCCGGCCAGCCCCAGCCCCAGCAAAGCTTCCAAACGGGCATGCCGCCGCCTATGCCGCAGATGCCACAGCAGTACCAGCAGCAGTTCCAGCAGCAGCAGCAACAGCAGCAGCCGCCGCAGCCGCCGCCGCAGCAGCAACCGACTCCCTCCTTTTCCTCGCCCGTCAATCAGGCCAACCCGGGCATCCCCCCGCCTCCGCCCAAGCCCGTCGTGGCCCAGCCGACCGGTTTCAGTGCCATGGCGGCGTCTTTCAAGACCGGCGGTGTCCAGAGTCAGCCGACTGGTGCGCCGGCCAAGAAGCAGGCCAACAAGATTCCCAATATTCGATTGTCCTTCATCACCGCGTCGGACCAGGCCAAGTTCGAAACGTTGTTCAAGTCGGCTGTCGGCGATGGAACCACCATGTCGGGCGACAAGGCGCGGGATCTGCTGTTGCGATCCAGGCTGGATGGGGATGCGCTTTCGCATATCTGGTACGCCCCCCCCTATTCCGGCCTCCTCGTGACGAATCGCACGGCTCTCTAACAAATAGCCAACAGGACCCTGGCGGACACCACGCGATCCGGCGAGCTGTTCTTTCCCGAATTCGCCTTGGCCATGTACCTCTGTAACCTTAAGATGGTTGGAAAGCAGATGCCAGCGACCCTCCCCGATACAATTAAGAACGAGGTATCCAGCATGGTTGATATTATCAGCTTCAGTATCCCTGAAGAGGGCGGCCCTTCTGGCACGCAGGACTTTATGAGGCAGAACACCTCTACCCCGCCTACAATCCACCAGCCTCAGCCGCAAGCGTCAAACTCGCAACTTCTGCAGGCCCAGATGACGGGCTTTCCCGGGCAGCAGATGGGAAGCCAGCCGACGGGATTCCCGGGCCAACAGATAGGAAGCCAGCCTACTGGGTTCCCGGGCCAGCAAGCGGGAGGCCAGCAGCTCGGAAGCCAGCCCACTGGGTTCCCAGGCCAGAACCAGGGCCTCCAGCCTCAACAGACCGGGTACCCTGCCATGAGCAACCCACAGGCCACCGGTTACAACGGTCCTCGGCCTCCTATGCCCCCCATGCCGACAGGATTTGGTGGAGGCCTGGGTGCTCCCGCCGCGCCCCTGAACGCACAGCCTACCGGCATGCCAGGGCAATGGGGACTTGTCAACGCTCCCGCCACTGGGCTGCCCAACATCAACGCGCTGCAGGCTCGCATGATGCCCCAGACAGGTCGCGAGGCGCAGAATTACACCACTGCCGGCCTCTCTGGCAATGCTGTGATTCCGTGGGCCATCACGAAGGACGAGAAGAAGCTGTACGATGAGATCTTCCGAGCTTGGGACGGCCTCCACAAGGGCTACATCAGCGGCGACCAGGCTATCGAGATCATGGGCCAGAGCGGTCTCGAAAAGCCCGATCTCGAACGCATATGGACCCTTTCGGACAATGGCAACAAGGGACGACTCGACCTAGACGAGTTCGCCGTCGCTATGCACTTGATCTACCGAAAGCTGAACGGCTACCCCATCCCGAACCAGCTACCGCCTGAGCTAGTGCCCCCTTCTACCCGCAACTTTAACGCGTCGCTTGGGCAAGTCAAGTCGATGCTGAGCCAGGAGTCCGAGATGCGCAAGAACTCGGGCGCGTCGCTGCTTCCTCAGAAGACGGGCGTCAGTTATCTGAAGAGCCACTCGTTCAAGGGTGGAGCCGGTGGTCCCGGCGGAGGCCGCAAAGATGCTACCGTCTACAAGAACAACGACGACCAAGTGGGCTACAGGTCGAGCGCCCGCCGCCGTGTTGGCGGTGGCGCGTCGCCCCGGCCGCAGTCTCCGTCGTCTGTGGCTTCGAACGAGGATATGTCTCTGGACCAGCTTCGGAAGAAGATCCGAGAGAAGCAGGTGATGCTCGATGCCATGGATTTCAAGGACGAGTCGGCCATGGAAGAAGAAGACATCCTTGACAGACGCGATCGCCGCGAGGCCGACGAGCTGTACCGGAGGATTCGCCGCATTCAAGACGACATCGATGCCCATCCTGATGCCGCCCTGGCCAGTGGTGACTCTGAAGCCGAGCGGAGAGCGATGAAGCGCCAGTTGCAGAACCTGACGGATAAGATCCCCGACCTGGCTTCCCACGTGCGAAAGACGGAAAAGGCCATCGCCGACGCCAGGCTGGAGCTTTTCCGCCTCAAGGATGCCAAGGCGCACCCTGGCAGCGCCTCCAACATTGTCGGCACTGGTCCCGGTGGCACCGTGACGGAATCCGACCGTCTGAAGGCCAGAGCGAAGGCTATGATGCAGCAGCGCACGGCAGCGCTTACTGGAAAGAAGATTGACGTTGCCGAGGATGATTCAGATGCACCCAAGCGGTTGGAAGAGGAGAACCTCAAGATCAGAACGGAGAAGGAGAATAACGAGCGCATGGTGCGCGATGTGGAGGAGAGCGTCCGGGACTTCTCCCGCGGCGTCGAGGACAACCTAAAGGAGGGCGGCCAGACGTCGGCCAATGAGCACGAGAAGCGACGTTGGGAGGACGCGCTCGGCGTTGAGGACGATGTTCGTGACTTCATCTTTGACCTGCAGCGATCCAGCCGAGCCGCGCGTATCCGGGCGCAGGATCGCAGTGGCGGCCGCAAGGCGACGGCTGAGCCCGTAAAGGCAGAGGCCCCGCCGCGCGTGGATAGCCCGTCGACGACCTCGCGCACTGCTACGCCCCCGGCTGCCGCGGCTGGTGGCGGATCGTACTCTTCGTACAAGACGCCCGAGGAGCGTGCCGCTTTTATCAAGCAGCAGGCTGAGCAGCGCATGGCCGAGCGTCTTGCTGCCCTCGGTATCAAGGCCCCGAGCAAGCCGGGAGAGACTGCGGCCCAGCGCATGGAGCGTGAGCGGGCGGACCGTGCAGCCAAGCTTCGCCAGGCTGAGGAAGAAGATGCGCGCCGTGAGGCTGAACGACAGGCCCGGATCGCCGAGGAGCAGGGCCTGCCTTCTCCAGCGCCCAAGGCCGAGTCCAAGAAGCCCCCGCCTCCCCCTGTGCGCAAGGGCGCTAAGAACGACGAGGCAGCCAAGAACACGGCCGAGGAGGAACGCCTTAACCAGGAGGCCGAGGCGCAGCAGCGTGAGACGCAGGAATTAGAGTGAGTAATCGCTACGGAGCGAGTTTCGGCCCGAAGCTAATAGGCGCAGGGAACGTGCCAAGGCGCAGCAAGACGACCTCGAACAGGAGCGGGCTGCTGCGGATGCCCGTCTGAAGGCCCTGGAAGAGCAGGTGCGTCAAGGCAAGCTGAAGAAGGAGGAGGAGAAGAAGAAGAAGAAGGCGGCCATGGCCGAGGCCAAGGAGAAGGAGGCGCAGCTTGCTGCGCGACGAGCCGAAATCGAGGCCGCCCGCCAACGCGAGTTGGAACTCCAGAAGCAACTCGAGGCCATGGACGACGATTCCTCTTCAGACGAGGATGAAGGCCCTGCGCAGATCACTCCCCAGGAGTCGACGCCCACGGTTGGTGGCAGCCAAGAGCTCGAGCGCCAGCCCACGCCGCCCCCGGCGCCGGCGGCGCCGGCAACACCAGCCCCGCCCACGGTTGTGACAAGCCCTCCAGCTGAGGGAGAGAGCCGCAACCCCTACAGGCGCATGATGAGTTCGGATTCGCCAGCCGCACCGGCGACGGTGCCTGCGGCGCCGGCCGAGTCCACCAACCCCTTCCACCGGATGACACAGCCGGCAGCCGCGCCCATCGCACCCCAGCCCACGGGCAACTACTCGCGGAAGCGACCCGACACTGACGATGAGTGGGGCTCTGGCAACGAGGAGTCGGACGACGACGACTCGGAGGACGAACGCCCGGCTCAAGGAGCGGCGCAGCTGGCGTCGCTTCTCTTTGGGTCCATGGGACCGCCGAGGCCACTGTCTGCGGCCGGCAACCGATCCGCGACGACTTCGCCTGCCGTTGCATCGCCCGCCGTGGCCCCCCCGCCCCCCAGCAGCCCCCCGGCCGGGACGCCGGTTGGAGCGGAGGACGGCGCCGCCGCGCCGCCGCCTCCGCCGCCCCCGATGCCCGAATCGAGCCCCTCGGTCCCACCGCCGCCGCCTCCCCCGATGCCCCCGGCTGGGGCGCCGGATGCACCTCCGCCGCCGCCGCCGCCGGTTCCAGGCATGGGCCCGCCGCCGCCGCCGCCGCCGCCACCTGCTGCCGGCGACCTGCCTGCACCCTCGGCGCCCGCCTCGGGCGGTGGACGCCCCGCTGGTTTCCTCGGCGAGATCCAGGCGGGCAAGATGCTCAAGAAGGCAGTCACCAGGGATGCCAGCCAGTCTTCGTTGGCCGGCAGGGTGCTGGACTAGAGTGGCACGGTGCGCGCCTCTATGCCTGGTCCACACGGGTCGGGCTGGGCGGAGCCATGTTTCGACGAGAGGTGTAGGTTGGATCGGACTGTGCGACAAGGACTGGCCGTAGTCGTAAGATAGTGCTTATTAGTTTGAACCGTGGGCTCTGTAGGTGCTCGAGGGCCCTGAACGACCCGTCCCGGAACGCAGTTTGTATTAGTGATGCTGCTCACGGAGCTCACTGGGCGTGCCGCCCATTGGTGACGCGCATCCGAAGTACGCGATGGCCGGCTCGTGACGGCCGGCAGCGTATCGTCTGAAGCACGCGAACACAAGCAAGCAGCCTCGGCCTCGGCCATCCCGCAAATGCCCGCCTCGGCGATAAGTCCAAGCCCCCAAGCGGGATAATGCGTTCTCCGACTACGCCGCTCGCGCGCTTACTTCAGCTGGATATCCCCAGGTGCCCATTCCTCGATCCCCGCGTCCCCTCCCTGTATGGAACGCGGGGCCTGTTCCATAAATAGCCAGAAGCATTCCTGCCCTTGGCTTTTCGCCATCCCATCACCGTCCCCCGCCACCTGTTGTCGTCCTTGATTGCTCGCCATCATGAACGCCCTGTTCGACCTCAACCGGAACTATTCCATCTTCGCCGTGCGTGCACCGCCCACGGTCGTCGGGCGAAGCCCAAACACTGACAGCCCATGTGTATGCACAGTTGCCCGCCGCGGCTGCTGTCACGCTGTGGCCACAGACAGCGGGCAAGGCGATGGCCATCAACAACTTCGACCCGGCCACTCCCCGCGACTATGTGGAGACGATCAAGAAGAGTGAGAAGCTCGACAAGGTGGTAAGTCGCCTCAATCTGCTTTAGCGTCCCCTCCCGGCTACGGCTGCGGTTTGCGGCCGAGGGAAGCGGCATCCAGGCCCCCCCCGACACCAACAGCCCAGCCCCGTGTGGCCGCGGACGAGCAAACTCCCGTGGCTGCGGGCGCAGAGGCCCGTTGGGCAACCAGGGCGGCGGGACCACAGCTGGGTGACGCTCGCCGGGTGGCACGGGGACCGAGGCGTGTAGCCGTGCGAAAGCTCGCCTACGACGCCGCTGCTTGTCACAGCGTCTGGTATCCCCCTCGTGTTCGGCCCGTCGTCGGACGTCGCCCCCCCCCCCCCCCCCCCCCCCCCTGTCCCTTTGCTCGGTGTTCTTGCTGGAAAGGGGAGAGAGGACGGCGCGCCGTACCACCGCGCTTCTCTCTCTCTCTCTCTCCCATCGCCGTGCCACCGGCCACCTCCTTTCCCTCTCCCCAATCTCCCGATGGTGTGGTGTCTGCTGTTGCTCTCGACTGACAAGGGCCTCCAGACCAAGAACCGTATCCTGCGCTGCGAGGCGGCCACGGCCAACGGCTTCGAGCAGATGCCGCTGTTCATCGGCGCGGTGCTGGCCGCCAATCAAGCTGCCGTGCCGGCGCCTACCCTGAACCTGCTGGCGGGTGGTTGGCTGGCGAGCCGTGTCATCTACAACGTCACCTACGTTTACCTCCAAGACAACCGCAAGTTCGCACCCCTGCGCAGCATCGTGTTCATCACCAGTCTCGCCTGCTGGGCCACCCTGTATATCAAGGCTGGTCTGGCCATGATCGCAAGTTCCAAATAAAGGCCGGGCGGACGCCGTGTTGCTGGTTGGCCGCGCACAGGCCGATGCCCTCCCCCCACAGCTTCGCTGTAACCATGATGATGACGGGGAGGTCCCGACCGCGCGAAACGATAAGAGGGGTGAGACAGGGGAGACGTTGGCCCGCCCGCTCGTTCGTGGCGTGCTGCACATAGTGTGACCCTACTTCGGATAATTGCAGCTGTTTCTACATTGGCCCGCGCACCGAAGGCCTGTCAAGAGAGAGGGACTGCCCTCCCGTCGTCCGCGTCCATTCACGTCCGCCGCTACAGCAGCGGCCTCTGCTCCCTGCCGCGTTGCCACGGGGTACCTACGTCGTCAGCGTCGTAAGTGCGTGTGCGTATCCGTACTGCTGCCGAATCTTGTGGCCCGCAGGAAGTCTTCTCGCTGTGCGACGCTGCCATAAGTTCGCACTCATCGTGACGTACACCCCAAACCCCAAACGCGGTCTGTTCCACGCTCTGAAGCCGTCGGAAGCCGAGCCCGTGTCGGTGGACGGCACCTGGTTCCGGTCTTGACGAATAGGCTCAGTTGCGCTTTAGGATTCAGGGCGTCCTTCTCCATCGACTTGATGGAGTATACTTCCCCGATGTCGCAAGCAGGCGAATATCCGCCATCTTGCCGGGACTGACAACTGCCATCGGCAGCAGGAAGCCGACAAGGCGCAGGTATCCGCGCTGCATGACACGGGTGGGCTTTTCGGAGGGCCCAGTCGCGGGCTTGTAATGGCTTTTGTGCCACGGTTCGGTAGGCCGGTGCCAGAAAGCCTCGCATACCACAAGCCCATGCTGGGAGGCAAAGATCGAGGCGCCGCGTTTGCTGCTCCCTCGGTGTTCTCTGCCGTGCCCCCTCAAGTAGCGTTTGTTGCCACCTGGACTGGCAGCAAACGAACCGTCGCCCACTCGCTGCCAAGTCGGATACGGATGAGAGAAGAGCGTCTGTCCGCGCCCTCTCCCCATGTGCCACCACCCGCTGGTCGTGGGTATCGACCCGGACTGCCACAGCCCGAAAGGAGATCCATAAAGGAAAGCCCGCGAGCACTTCACTCCGAGGGGCTCCCTTCGCTTGCCCCTGGGCCTGGCTATTGTATGGCCTCCTTCGGCTGTCGTAACTTGATTGCTCCTGCCCGCTGCCCTGTATCCCTTCTGCCGGAGCAGCCTGTCGCCCCTTTACAGGTAACCAACCAGCCCTTGTGATCCCTATTTTTGGCCGCGCCTCCTGTTCCCGTCCCACGGTAGCCAAGACCATGCATCTCCCCCCGCTCCTCCTCTTCTCGCTGCCCTTCGCGCGGGCCCGAGGCGTCGGCCGGTACCGGATGGCCAACACCTCGACGGCGTTGGCGCCGACGGCGCCGGCGCCGGCCACGAGTGACGCGAGCTTCGGCATCTTGACGTGCGTCCTGCCCCCGCCGACAGCGGCATCCATGGCCGACCCGCCGCCGCCCGACGCTTCTTCGCTGTCGTCGGACGACGTCTGGTGGTCGACGGCGGCGTCGGACGCGACGACGTGGTACTCGTCGGTGGCGTGGGCCCCGACGGCCGGGCCGGGCGGGCCGGCGCCGGCGCCGCCGACGTGGTCGTTGTCCCGGTCGCGGGGGCGGCCGCACTCGCTCAGCACGCAGGACTTCTGCGCCACCGAGACCGAGTTCTACACGACGACGGAGACGGAGACGGAAACCTCGACCTCGCTGACCTGGTACACCTGGACCGAGACGTCGACGTCGTACAGCTACGTCTACGACACCATCTGCCAGAACGGCGGCGGCGCGACGAGAAGCACGGCCGCCAGCAGCGACGGCGGCGGCGACGACGGGCCGTGGTGGACCTGGAGCAGCTACAACCCCGGCGCCTCCTCCGACTCGGACTCGGACGTCTGGACCTGGACCTGGCCACCCGAGATCCCCACCGACACGCAGGCGTACCCTGGCTCCTCCTCCTCCTCCTCGTCGGACTGGACGCCCGCGACCGCCTCCTCGGATCCGGGGCGGTCCGGCACCTCGCCCTCCACCCGCTGGTTCTCCCGCGACCCCAGCGGCTCCGTCACCGCCTGGCCACTGCCCACGGCGAGCGACGCGCTGCCTCCCGACGGGGCCACGGAAACGGGGTCCTCTCTTCCCGCCCGGGGGACCGAAACCGAGTCTTGGTCGTCTGCCGGGGCCACCGAATCCTCCGCCGTCCTCGCCACGGAGCAGCCGATGTGGCGGGGCACGACGCGGCGGCACCACCACGCCATGGGCGGCGCGCCGCCCGAGCCGTCGGAGGCGCCCCCGCGGCCGGCCCCGGCCCCGGCGCCCCCGCCCCGGCGCCGGGACGGCTCCTCTCCATCGTCGCCGCCCCTGTCGCCGTCCATGGTGGTGGTGGTGACGGTGACGGTGACGGAGCCGGCCGAGCCCTCGTCAACGCCGCCGTCCTCCTCCTCGTGGGCGGCCGCGTCCTTCAGCCGCCACTGCGACGACGCTTTCTGCAGCAATGGCAACTTGTGGTGCATCTACTGGGCCGGCTACACCTCGTGGGACGTGTCCAAGGGCCCCATGCCGGGGGAGGCACACACCATCATTGGGAGTTGCTGAGAAGGGAGAGGTGGCCCCGCGGTGAGGAGAGAAAGGAGATGGAATGTGGGGGGGGGGGGGGGAGGGAGGGAATGACTAGTATAGGATGGATGACGTCGGAGATACATTCGTTTGGGAACCACATGAACCCTTCAAGGAGGCAGTCAACTACAGAATTAATCCAATCCTCATTGTCGACAAAACACAGGGGCAACACTCCCCATCCAAGCAAAATTGATAAACGCTGGGTCCTGGGCCACCGGTCTTCGTTACAGCGGACCAACTTGACCCTCGGAAGCCTCGTGCCATCATCAGCCCTGCGCTCTTCGTTGCTGCTCTTCTTCCCCTTCGCAACTTCCAAACGGTTCGGCCGCATTCGCTTGCATGGCCACCGACTAGGTCGCGGCATGGGGCTAAGCGAAACTGCTATGCAAAGATGATGGCGATGGATGCGGGTAGAGTACAGGTGACGTATGCAGATATTTATTTGTTGGACCCCAACTCGGGAGCGCTCGCGGCCGGCCTTTCATACCGAATGGCCTTCGACAGAAGCCAAACCTACCCTCGATCGTGGACTAATACTCCAGCCCGGCCCCGAAGCTGCTGTTCCTAGCCAGTGACGCCCTTTGCATACTAGAGCGGGGCTGGTCCAGACTCTTCCTGGCGTTCTCGGCACTGGTGCGCACCAACAACCCCTCGCCTTCCTCGGCCGTACTCAGAATCTCTACTGGGCCCGTGTCATCCCTGATGAGGTGGATAAAGTAGGCGGCAATCAAGGTGAAGATGCCTCCGAGGGCCAGGACAATGGCAATACTATGGTCGCCAGGGGTGCCGCGCGGCTTCTGGAAGATCTTGAAGATGATACTGGAGCCAACCGTGGCGAGGATCTGGGGCGAGGCGATGGCCATGTTGTGGATACCGAGGATCACGCCGGCCTTGTCCGTGTTTTCCTCGCCCTGCAACGTGCCCTCCTGGTCGATGATGGCGTCGGCCGCGGCGGCCGAGCTTTCATTCAGGGCAAGCGACTCCATCTGCTGCTTCCGCGTGCGGGCGACGGCGTCGCGGCGGCTGATTTCGGCACTGATGATGGCCCATGGAGCCCATAGGGCCAGGGCCCATGTGATGCCGACAAGGCCGATGAGCGCAGTCGCTGCCTCGACCGTTCGGACCAGGACCGTGCAGAACATGGCCAAAGCGAAGATGATGTTGGACAGCAGCCAGGCCCTCCGGAGGGTGAAGCCAGGAATGACCAGGTGCTGGAGGAAGGTTTTCTTCTTGGTTTCCTCGTCTACCAGCACGGCAGGCGCTTCCATCGTCCCCGTGCTGATGACGGCGCTATCGTACGTCGGAGCAATGAAGAAGGGCAGAAACACATTGGTGACCAGACTGCAGATGGCGAAGATGAGCAGAGCAAAGGTGCCCACACGCGTGGCTTTTTCGTAGAGCCGGTCGAGCTCCTCGGGCGTCATGTGCGGGTTCTCCTCCAGGAACGGCTCGATGTAGATCTCACCGATGTACGAGGAGGTATAAAACAGCATGGGGAAGAAGCCGACCCAGCAGCAGAATTGGACGGTGCAAACCTTTTTGACCTGAGGCGGCAAGCGCTTGATGGAAGTGAAAATGGTCAGGAAGAAGGATATCACGCCCGGACGGTTCTTCGGGGCGGGCCCGTCCATGTTTGGGTTCCTTTCGTGCACCACCAGCACGCTGACCAGGACGGTAGCGCAGAGGGCGATGCTCGCGATGGAGCAAAGCACCTTGAACTGGGTATCGCCCAGGAACCCCATGTACTTTGGCAAGTCGATGTAGCCGGCGCAGTACCCCAGGATGTTGCCAATGCCGACAAATCTGCTGGCCATGGAATTGGCGGCCTCTGTGCTGGGGAGTCAGACCAAAGACAGGGCCGCGACGAGACGTTTTACGTTACCTTGCTGATGCACCGGTGCGCAATCCACGATGAAGGCTCGGATAGCAGCTTGCACTGTGCCCACGGGTCAGCGTTCTCCCGACAGGCAACCTATGTTGAGGGGGCGAACTCACCCGTGTTAATAGCCACGTCCAAGATATAAACCCAGATTACGGCCACGACTATAATGACCACCTTGACCCCCTGGGATTGGGGGTCGGCGCCAAAGAGGCCGAGGAACCCGCCCACGATTTCCTTGGTCCAGGAGAGAAAGAGGAGCGAGCAGGCCGTGGCGAGGGCACCGCCTATCATGAAAGGCTTGCGTTTCCCCCAGGACACACGGCAGTTGTCGCTCAACATTCCGATGTACGGCTGCACCAGGGTGCCGGTGAGCGGCCCCGCGATCCAGACTAGAGCCATCATGGACTTGCTCAGGCCCAGGGACAGCAAGTAGGGCGAGCCGTTCGAGAGCTCGACGGACCAGGCGATCTGCAAGCCGCCGATGCTAATGGTTAAGAGGACGAGGTACCAGAAGCTCTTTGTCTTTTGGGTCTCGTCCTCGATCACATCATCCTCGAGAAAGCCGGGCCCGGGGCCGGGCCCGAGGTAGGTTTGTTCCGAATCATCCGGCGACGGCGAGAGAAGAGGCGAGCGTTCGTTGATAGGGACGGGGCCGATGGGCGAAGCGACGGCTGCTGCCGGAGCCGGTGCGGCGCTCGGCGCCGGACTTTCTAGTCGTTCATTTCGGCGATGTTGCTCGTGGCGTCCATGCAGGACGTTGGCGAGGGCGGCGGCGGCGGGTAGGACGCGGGTCTTGAATCGACTCGGCGAGCCGGAGCGGGAGCGCGAACGGGATCGTTTGGGTGAGGAAGAGGAGGAGCTCGACGATGACGAGGTCATGCTATCCGAGCCGAGCCGAGACGGACCGGGCGGGATTCGACGATGGGTTCGCTTGGGGGAGCACGTTGTTCCAAAGCTCGGAGCAGTCGAAGGCGGACCGGGAGCGGATTCGATCTCGTATATAGGCCGACCTGGCGATGGGCAGCAACAGGTCAGGGGCTCTCGTGATGGCTGGGGCGTGCTCTGAGCTGTCACGCGGTCGAGTCAAAGGATGCCACGAGACTACGTTGCTTCTGCGGGAACCCGGCGGGTGTTGGTGTGGGGGCAGTCCAGGTGATGGATGGCTGATCAGCCAGGAACGACCGGCGCCATTTGTGTATGGTGTGCGTGCCCCTCAGCCGTACCCATGTAGGTAAGTAAGGTTACGTATGTACATATGTATCCATGTATCGTAATGCGCAGATTGCATGGAGATGCAGCTTCCACATGCACGCGTGTTCGTACAGAGCCGTAGACGATGGGGAAATGCATGCGCTGACTGGTGCGCAGTAGTTGTTGCATCCTGCGAGCCGGTAACGGCCCGGAGCGTCGTCCGGCGCGTTCTCGGCCTTGGATGTCACGTCACCGGCCGACATGGGGAAACGGCCCTGTTGTTAGTAGGCGATTACATCAGGCACCAGAGGCCAGTTTCCACCTGCAGGTACGCTTAACCGGATTACCCTTGTGGCGACGGAGAAGCGGCCGGCAACGAGGAGGTGGGTAACGTGGAAATGGCCATGTGCTTCGGGGCTGGTTCCAACCCGGGGGTTCCGAGTGGATGCGCGCGGCTGGAGTACATCTCGCGAAGCTCTCTACTGTACGGTATGGCCATAGACGGCACATCCCCCACCCATTGGCCCTCTCTCTCCAGGCTTCCACATGTCGAGCGAGATGCGATCTGTATTCCGAAGACGAGGCTCGTGGGTAGCCATACCGATAGACACATCCATACAGAGGTACTCACCTTACAAAAGAGCCGTCGCGGTTTAGGCGTGCACCCGGCGGGTTGAAGTCGCCCTTGCAGAAGTGCCGGGTTATCACTCGCATGCGGGTCACAAGGGATGGCCTTCTTCTCTCGGGCTGCTGGCTAGTTGGATGGATAAGTAGAGGGCACAGCTCATGCAATCGAAGTTAAAGTCAGTACCTAGAGGAGCCTGGCCACCTGGAGCTCAGCGTGCTGTGTACACCGGCGCATCCACTGGATGGGACGGGATGCTGGCTGCGGGGTATCGTCAGTACGCCCAACCAAGCTCACAACCCAAGACACCCTGCAGCTTTCTCCCGCATCCCATCTCATGCAATACTTGTCGTGCATGATTGACCATTGATATGGGTTATCTGGGCAGTGCATCGGCCTACAATGCCATCGAGGGGGTGGAAATACTATATGCCTCCTAATAGCCCGGCTTTACATGACCAACCTAGCAAACCAGTATGAGGGGGAGTAGCGGTAGCACTAGGGTCTTCCCCGCGCCGCTTCCTTCTGCAAGGGTGGGGGATTGATATTCGGAAACAGGTACGGAGTACTTCCATCGAACTAGTAGTGATGGGTAACAGCTCAGGCAGGTACTTACTTTACTCAGTAAGTACCTACTAAGCAAGTCTCCAGACGCCACCTCTGATTGGCCTGGCACCACTTCTGTGGCTCAGGCTGCGCGTACTTATGCGCGAGACCACTACACACCACCACCATTGGGGAGCACCGAGAGGATAGCTGTCGGTTTCCCAACTATTCTCCATCATCCCTTCACTTCGTCCTGGCTGACGTGCCCGCCCAACGCAACACAACCTTTGCTGTTGTCATGGTTCCATTGTTGCGCACGCTCCCAACACCACCACCACCGCACATGCACCGCGACGACCGGCAACCGCGCCTCCTCCTGAAGCAAGCATTCCCCACCTGAGCGTCTGCCTCCGGCCAGCCGTCGCCCACGATGTTGTCCGACATGGCTGGCGCCGCTTTCGAGCTCGCTCGTATGTCGCCCCCCTCCGCCTGTGCCCGGCGCTCATGCGCCCTCGCCTCCGTCCCGCTTCTAACCCAAGACCCGGTGCTGTAGGACGCGCCTCCGAAGAGACGGACCCCGAAGGTACGCCTCCCCTCCGCTGCCGTTTCGTCTCGCCGTGGCACCAGCGGTCCCGCTAATCGCCATCGTAGAGGGAGACTCATCCGACCAGGAGGCCTTGGCCTCCATGGCCGTCTTCATTGACATTTTTCTCCTCATCATCGCCTTGTTCACGAGTTACATGCTCCAGCAGAAGAAAGTCCAAGCCGTCCACGAGACCGTCATCTCCATCTTCGCCGGTACGCGCCCCCGCGATAACCCCGACCAACCTCGCTCGTCTCCTAACACACACGCTTGCCAGGCATGACGGTGGGACTTGTCCTCCGAGTCACCGGCGGTAGCTCTATCCGACAGCTCGTGAGCTTCGACTACCAGATCTTCTTCAATCTGCTGCTACCGCCCATCATCCTCAACTCGGGCTATGAATTGCACCAGGGCAACTTTTTCCGCAACATCGGTACCATCATCACATTCGCCTTCGCCGGTACCTTCTTGTCCGCTGTCGTCATTGGCATGCTGCTCTTCCTGTACACCCGCCTGCCGCTCGAACCGCTCGAAATGACCTTTATCGATGCCATCTCGGTGGGCGCCACCTTGTCTGCCACCGATCCCGTCACCATCCTGGCCATTTTCAACACCTACAAGGTCGATCCTAAGCTATACACTATCATATTTGGCGAGTCTATTATGAACGATGCCATTGCCATTGTCATCTTCGAGACGGCGCAAAACTTCAAGAAGAAGACCACGGGTGCCGAGTATGGCATGATCGCCTTCATGGGCGGAGTGGGCGAATTCCTCTTGTCCTTCTTTGGCAGCCTGTTCATCGGCGTCGCCGTTGGCGTGGGCACTGCTCTCGTCCTCAAGTTTACCTACATCAGGCGGTACCCCCAAATCGAGAGCTCCCTGATCGTGCTGATAGCCTACGCAAGTTATTTCTTCTCACAGGCATGCAAAATGTCAGGTATGTTGTCTGCCAAGAAATCTTAGTCTTCTATTTCTTACGACTCCCAGGTATTGTCTCGCTGCTGTTCTGCGGAATTACACTCAAGCACTATGCCTACTTTAACATGTCGCGCCGGACGCAACTCAGCACCAAGTACATATTCCAGGTCCTCGCACAGCTGTCGGAGAACTTCATCTTCATCTACCTGGGATTGTCGCTGTTCACCGACAACGAGCTGGTTTTCCAGCCGTTGCTCATCATCGTCACCGTGCTCGCTGTTTGCGCCGCTCGATGGGTGGCCGTCTTCCCCCTATCCAAGGCCATCAACTGGTTCATCCGATACCGCGCCCGTCGCAAAGGACAGGAGGCCAACGACGAGCTGCCTCACAACTACCAGGCCATGCTATTCTGGGCTGGGCTGCGAGGAGCCGTCGGTGTGGCTTTAGCCGCCTTGCTTCCGCGGGGCGATCAGAATTCATATGCGCTGAAGGCCACTGTGTTGGTCGTGGTGGTGCTCACTGTCATCATCTTCGGAGGCACCACGGCCCGCATGTTGGAAATCCTGGGGATTCGAACGGGTGTCGTCGAGGAGGTCGACAGTGATGATGAGTTCGATATTGAGGCCGCACCCAGCGGGTCTTTCTACAAGCGGTCTGGTACGGGCATGGGCTTTACGCCTCGCGCCCGAAATAGCTCTGTCGCCCTTGGGCGCATCGACTCGAACAGTAAGCGGCGGGACTCGATACGCGGAAGCTATGTGTCTGGCACCCGGTCTCCCTCTGCGGGTCGACCTACGGGCATAAGCAGAAAAGGCTCTCGGAACCCAGGGGGCGACGAGGTGGAGCAGAGCGGCCTCCTGAATCCGACGATCAACCTGACCGACTCAGACCTAGGCAGCGATATTGATACGTCGGACCTGCCGCCGCCGGCCCGCCGGCCACCGCGCCGAAAACAGAGCCCCGTGCTAACGCCCGGCGGCACGTCCGAGGAAGAGGACGCTGTATTCTCGTACCCAACGTCAGGCCACCGTAACACGGGGCCTGTCACTGCCTCGGCCGCCTTCAAGCAGCTCTTTACCTCGCACGACCCGCAGGCCTTGTTCCGCCAGCTGGACGAGGACTTTATCAAGCCTACCTTGCTCTTGGATGGTTCCAACCCCCCCGGGTCCGGTGGTGGTGGCGGTCACCACGGCCCTGGTGGCGCGAACGACAACCATGGCGAGGGGCCTTCGGCGTAGACAGAAAGAAAAAGAGGGGAAGATGGCGCGGCTCTGCTGCAGGAACCGGGACCAAGTTCTAGATTTATGTAGGAAGAGGTGGCGCATTTTGGGGCGTTTTACTGGGCAATCATGATTTACTATTCTCTCATCACCCAACGCCCGGGACGAGCTTTCGTGGGATATAACTTGCAAGACTTGACGGTGTAGATTCGTCTATGCTCGCCCCATGTGGTATGGCAACGCACCGCTGCCCTCTTTCTAAATCAGTGCCATCCGTGTGGGATCAACCAGTGCCCTTTCGCACGGCATATTCGTTCGCGGCCCTTCTGGCAGTCAACCACACCACGCGCAACGAGCATAGCCCGCGCGCACGCACACAAAATATACACACGCAAGGCACGGCGGTGTTCATGGTCGGGGTCCGGGGATCGGGCTTCTTTTCCAGAAGCCCCCGCCAACTTTCCATGCCTTGAAATATTCAAACACAGTCCCGTCCTCTATTGTTTGTCCCGGCCCTTCCCCGTCCCCGTTTCCCACCTCGCCACTGACCCCTTTCCCGGAGAACCCCAAGCCCGAGACATTTGGTGCATTCGATACGGCGGCTGTTCCTTTTTACCGCACGCTCTTGTGGCCTTCACCGGTGCCCAGATCGCGCTCGACCATCTCGATGGCGCTCAGGCTCGGGAACCGCTTGCTGAAGTCTTGGAGGTAGTCCTCCTTCTCCTGGGTCGTCATGTCCAAGCCCAGGCCGACCAGCTGCTGCTCCGCAGCGGATGGGCCGCCGCCGCCGCTCGAGGGCAGGGACCGGTGCTGTTTCGGAGGGGAGGCGGCCCGGCCACCCGTAGGCAGCTTGTTTAGGTGCGTGGGCTTCGGCGGCGCTACTGGCCGCGGGCCAGCAGCGGATGCGTCAGGTATGGCGTTCGGCATAGCGCTACCTACAGGCCGGGCTCGCGCCATCACGTCGGCCGAGCTACTCGCGGGCTTGACGGGCGCGCCCCCACCACTTCCGCCTCCTGCGCCTCCGCCTCGTCCCGCGCCCACGCTTACCGGTTTCCGTGGCAGCTCAGGCAGTTGCTTCTCGCGGCTGGGCGAGGCACCCGTGTCGGTGAAGCGCCCGTAGCCCTCGGCTGTTCTCTGGACAGCCGCAGGTCTCTGGCTCTCTTCCAGCAAATTTTGTACCCTGTTCTGGATACTGACAGCCCGCGAAACCCCTCCGATGCTCTTGGGCAACGGGGCCGCACCGCCCGTTGTGTCTCGGTTGGCCATCCTTTGGCGGTATTCGGCTGCCGCCGCCTCGACGCGTCGTTCCTCCTCCGCCAGAGCCTGTGCTTCCAGGTCGCGGCGCTGCTCTGGAGTCAGCTCCTCGACCTCGGTTCGGCCGTCGTCGCTTCGGCCGTCCGTCGCCTCGGAGCCGGCGATGGGCGTCAGGTCGCGGCGATCCAGTTCCTTCAGGGGGGACGGAGTACGGGCAGGCTGCGATGAGTTGCTGCTCTCAAACCGCTTGAAGGCGTCTCCGAATTTCCCAGCAAAGATGTTCTTACCCGACAGTGAGGAGAGACTGGAGCGCTTCCCGTGTTTCAGGCTCTTTTCCTTCTTTTTATTGTCGGACTCTTCCATAGACCGGAGGAAGTCTACGTTAGACTCGATGACGCTTTCTTCTGGGGGTCCCAAGGACGGCGAAGCAACGGCATCTTCAAACTGCTTCGATGAGCCAAGGCCTGGCGATCGCAGCGGTCTCGGTGCCGCCTCCCTCTCTCTCAGGTAGTCCAGGTTCGATTCCAGATAGGTACTCGCAGGTCGAGGTCGGCTGGCCACTGACGTGGACTTGGACAGTGGCTCGAGCAGATCCGCACTCGGACGACCACCCTCGAGAGACGGCCTCGACGACGAAGGTTGCCTGGCGTGCAGGGAGGGCGACTGGAAGGAAGAAACACGCTGGCCGGCAATCGGTCTCGAAGACGGGCCTGCGTCTGCCTTTAATAACGCGTCCGGCTGCCGCGGGACGCTTGACGACCTCGGGTTGTCCGACGGCGGGAAGCGGTGGATGGGAGGGAAGTCCCTTTGTGGCAAGTCGGCCGGCGGGGGCGGTGTAGACGTCATGGTCCCTATAGAAACCATGCCGGGTCGGCCAGGCGGCGGGTGTGTAGACTGAGGAGGCGGTGAAATGGCCTGCAACTCTGGGTTATTTGAGATGATGGCCGAGGCCCGACTCATGGGCTCCCGAGACATGGGTTTGGGCGGGGCGGACGCGGCTTTGTTCGCTGCACCCGGCGGCGGCGACGGTCTGCCCATCTCGTTCGCTGCCGCAATGGCTTGGGTGCGTTTCAAATCCGCCGACTGTCTGTGTGATGGCGCTGGAGCAGCAGTGGCGACAGCCTGGGGTCTGCTGAAGGCCTCATCGGCAAGGGCGTCGGTGACTATCTTGCCAAAGTTGTCCGGGGGGTTTGAGGGCGAAGTCGGGCTGTCAAAGTCGAACTTGGCACCTTGGTCATGCAGAATTGCAAACTGGTCCAGAGACGGGAACCTTGCCGAAGCCTCGTCGGTGTCGAGCCTCCTCCCGGTTTGGGAGTCTAGAGCGGCAAAGGGGTCACCGCTGGTCACTCTCATAGGGGAGGGGCTAGGCTTGGCCGCTTGCGGTGCGGGCTGGGGTTGGGCGGCGCCTGCTGGTGGCCTGCCTCGCCTCATAGGTGTCACTTCTGGGATCTTTGGCTGGGACACGGGCGGCGGCGAAAAGACGGCGCCCACCACCGGAGTGCTGCCGGCCCGGCCTTGGTCGGGCGATCGCATCTCGGATATCCTCGTGTCGGCCGGCGAGCGGCCGGAGTAGATCTGGCTTGCGTCAGCGGCGCGGCGCCGGGTAAGAGGAGCGTAGGATAGGGGCATCCTACATCTTGAATGGGCACCTCCTTGCCCTGCATTTGGCAGCCTTCTCGCAGCACTTGGTAGATATTGGGCCTCTGCTGCTGGTGCTCCCGCAGCATGGATGCTTGGGCGTATCAGCAACAGCTTCAGCGAACCTGCGTCGATGGTCTGGGCTTACCGATCAGGTGTTTTAATCTGTCCGAGAAGACGGGGTAGCTGGGAAAGCGGAAGCTCGCGTTCAGGATGGCCAATTGGCCCTGCTCCTCAAAGGGGGTGGTGTAGTAGCAGAGCTTGTAGAGCAGCACACCTAGAGCCCAGATATCCGACTTCTCGTCTATCGGCTGTTTCCGGTACACGTCGACCATCTCGGGACTGCGGTACTGCAGGGTAGTGTGGCGTTGGACGTCCTCGTCCATCAGGCGGCATTCGACGACGGTCTGGGGCGCGGGTTTGGGGGGCGCGGCGGAGCCGAAGTCGCACAGCTTGAACTTCCGGCGGGAGCCAATCATAGTGATAAGCACATTCTCGACCTTCAGGTCGCGGTGTAGCAGCGGCGGCTTGAGGTAGTGCATGCAGGCCACGCCCTCGGCCACGTCGGTGAATATGTTAAGGATCTCGGGCTCGGTCAGGCGATGCTGGAGGCGGGTGTTCATGAAGTCGATCAGGCCGCCGCCGTCGCAGAACTCCATCAGCAGGAAGACCTCGTAGCCGCCGCCCTTCATCTCGGAGGCGTGCGAGTCGATGTAGCGGACGATGGGCCGGTGGCCCTTGAGGCGCTTCATGGTCTCGACCTCGGTCCGCATGCCGCGCAGCGTGTCCCTGTCGGGCACGGCAACCCTCTTGAGTACGGCCTGGTCAGTGCCGTCGACGGGCCGCGGCAGCTTGACCAGGTAGACGTGGGCGAAGCCGCCCTCGGACAGATACTTTGTTATCACGACGCGGTGCTCGCCGACCTGGATCTTGGTGCCGGGGGCGAAGGTGCCGGCAGGCGCGGCCGGGGCGTGCATGGCGACGGGGGCGCCGTAGGCGGCGGCGCCGGCATGATGGTGACTGGCGCTGGAGCGAGGGGCAGCCATTGACGCCGGGTTTCCATAGGTGGCCATGGTCGGGCTTCAGGGCCCTCGTCGGGAGTTGGCAAAGGAGCGGACGGCGACGATACGATGCGGTGCGATGGCAGGCGCGAGGGGGGGATGTGTCGGGGGGGAGGCGAGTCGGCGGACCGTATCGTATCGTGTTCGTGTCGAAGCAAGGCGGACGAGGCGAGACACAATCGATCCGGGGGGGTGTGAGTCTCTCCCGCCGTCTCGCTCACTAACGCGAGGGACACACGGGGCCGAATGGGCGAGTGTGGGGTCACAGGCTGGCCTGGCTGCAGCCGCGCGCGCGAGATGCTAGCAGTGTGTGCAGTGTGCAAGCCGGCCTTCCCTCCCACTGCCAACTCAAAATGCATGGGTGAATAGGAGAAGGGATAGGCGGGCAGAGAGACGGCCGCAATGGATCAGCCTCGGTGACGTGCGCGGTCGCCATCCCTGCCCAAACCCACCCCCTCCCTTAGCCCATCCATGGAGTTCACCAACGGTCCCCTCTTCCCTGGCTGGAGCCCCCGTCGGGGGGGAGTCGGGCTGCGCTGGCTGCCCGTGGCGGCCCTGTTCCGAGTTAGGTGCCTCTTCTCGGGCATTCGGGCACGCGCTGGGCCCGGTCCCGTGCACGCCCGAGTTGGAAACCAGGCTGGCCCATTCCACCGCGAAACGGTTCCCAACACGTAACCACTTCCATCCTACCTACCTCCTACCTCCAGGCATCCCTCTCAAGAGAAAGGTGGCCGTAGCGGACGTGCATGCTTTGGAACCCACGGGAGGGCGGCCCGTACATAAGTAGTACCTCTTCACGCACGTACGTACATATGTACACAGGTACCTACATACTCACTTACCTGGTTACCTAGGGACCTACCTGGATACACACTGGGATCTTATATGATGCAGTCAGTCACAGCTGCAAGTGTCCAAACTTCCACAACGGCCTGTTATCGGGATTAAGTGCCCGCTGGAGTATAGTCAGTACCCGGAGGTGTGATGTATGTGTACGTATGAACGAGGTGCTTTCTCGGTGATGCGCCTTCCCATACATCCAATATGAGATGCAGTGTTGGCCTGGTGCCCCTGTGAGGGCTCAGTGAAGTGCTGAACACTTTCCCCAGGCAACAGCCGTGTGGTTGCTACCGCTGCTGTTGCCTGTGCCGCTGCCCGCCTCACCAATCACACCTTCCCTCTCATCCCCAACGGATGCATGGAGATCACCAGGGTTCTTCTTCTTATCGGTCCATCTCCGTCCATCTCCCGCTCACCTTCTCCAGCCAAACCGCTTATCCCCCTCCTCTCTCTCGGTCGCGGCTCGTCATTAGTTGCAAGGCAGCCCACCCTCTTATGCAACCCAACGCAGCAGCGCGATACGCGAGATCCGACTCTTAACTTCTATTTGTTCTAACCGCTCCGCTGCACGCCCTCCTCGCTGGCCGTTGACGTGTTCTTTATGCCAACGCGAGCCAGGTGTGGGCTCTCGACCATACTCTCAGCTTCCTGGCGCTGATCCCTGGAACACCACACAGCCTGCCCGCCCCCCCCCCCCCCCCCAAAAAAAAGGGGGGGGGGGGGGGGGGGGGGGGGCAGAGAAGGCTTCCAGGGCCCCCCCATCCGTTGCTGGTTGCCAGCCCCCAAAAGGTCCCAGAGTCCGGACTTTGCCCGTGATGGAGGGTGCCACCCAGAAATGGATTATCGCTTTACGTAGCGAGTGGTATGTATTTGTTATAAAATACTGGCACCCTCCAACGACTCACGGGGCGGGTATCAGCCCACGTCGGCTCGCAACAGCGTTCATCCTTACCGCAACTGGCATTGGCCACTCCCCGGGCTTCACCACACAGCCTGGGTGATACGCTTCCACCATGGGCCCTTGGACGCCTCGTCCTTCTCCTCGGCCAGCACGCGCAGGTCCGACTCCAGGTCCATGTCCTCCACCTTGACGTACAAGCTCCAGTCGTGGCTGTAAATCTTCCAGAATAGGTAGCAGGCGAACACCACAAAGGCGGCCAGGTACGATTGGAAGAAGTTGACAGCGCTAGGAACGGCAGTGGGCTCGGGCTGCACGACGCTTGTTAGCATGGCTGTACACGCAAGGTACGGAGCTTGTCGTGCAACATTCAACTTACGTAAAGCGCGTTGTAGAAGGTGGCTATCATGCAAAGGATGTTGAGGAAGAGACCGACGACACTTCCCCACACGCCTAAAGGCGGCCGGTACGGGATTGACCTCAGGTTGTAACCCCGGGCTTGCCAGGCGTACTCGAACCGGATGTGCGTGGCGCAGATGGAGCCCCAGATGAAAAAGTTCGAGAGGCCTGAGAGCGCGAGCAGCCAGTTGAAGATGGCCTGGTAACCCGACGCCAGGCCTAGGTAGCCGAGGAAGCCGAAGGCGATCTGCAGCGCGACGCAGTAGATGGGCCGACCCGACTTGTCCACGTACTCGAGGATCTTGGGAGCCATACCGCGTGAGGCCATAGCTTGCAGGGTGCGGGTAGAGCCAAAAGTGCACGAGTTGGCGACGCTGATGACGGAGACAGTGATGACACCGTTGAAGATGGACGGCAGCACCTGAATGCCAGCGTCCTGAATGGCCAGCACGAAGGGCGAGGCCTTCGAGTTGGCGCCCGAGGCGTTCAGGAGACGCGGGTCGGTGTACGGCAGGATGAGGCCGAGGACAAAGAGGTTGACGACGTAGAAGAGGAAAATGCGGAAGAAGACCTGCTTGGCCGCCCGGGGGATGGCCTTGCGTGGGTTTTCCGACTCGGCCGCCGCGAGACCGACCAGCTCCGTACCGCCAAAGGCAAAGGCGGCAACGACGAAGACGGCGCAGAAGCCGTTAAAACCGTTATGGAACGCACCGGGATCACTCCAGTACTTGGCGCCGAGGTAGCCCTTGTTGCCGACAGCGCCCGTGTTGATGATGATGCCGAGGATGATGAAGCCCACACAGGCCGCGATCTTAATCATAGACAGCACAAACTCGACCTCGCCGTAACCACGGACGCCGAAGACCTGGATCATGCTGATCACAACAAGGAACACCGTCACCCAGATGCCCGCATTCAGGTCCTCCCTCCAGAAGCTGATGGTGATGCTGGCCGCAATGAGTTCGAACGGCAGAATCGTGAGCCACGACAGGGCGTAGTCCATACCAATAGCAAAGCCCCTGGACCATCCTGTATCAGTATACAGGGCTAAACAAAACAGGCGGCGAAGAAAGATTGGGCTTGGCTTGGCTTACCAGGAGGGATCGAGGAAGCGCACGACATAGGTGTAGAAAGCACCATTCACGGGATACAGTACGGTCAACTCAGCCAGAGCCTGCATGGTGAAAAACAGCATGATACCGAGGACGAGGTAACCGATAATCTGTCGAAACTGGATTAACTCCGGCAGAAGCCGCTGGGTTGGATGCCGACATACCAAAGCCGCGGGACCACCCTTGGACAGCGCACCACCTGACCCGATGAAAAGACCAGCACCAATGGCGCCACCTGAGGTACTCGTATTAGCCCCAGCTCATTGACCTGCTCGGGAGGAAAGCGATTCGGCATACCGATGGCAATCATTTGCATGTGGCGGCCCTTGAGGTCCTTCTTCAGAGGATCGGCCCTGCCGACAGTAGCAACTTCCTCGTCGACAGGCGCGGTCGTGGCATGAGCCACGGGGTCTTTTCCCCCATACTTCCCCGAGTCCGGCATCTTGACAAGGCGAGGAGGACTGCCCGATGTCTTGAGTGTCTCGATGGACGTTACAGAAGAATTGGCAGAAGAAGCCCCTTGGCAAGGGAACACCTTTCTAAGGGGGGAGAGGGGAGACGAAGATAAATAAATACCTGTACTATACCGCGAGGCTAGCAGGACTGGTCGTCTGCCCACCACCACATAAGACGCAGGCCTGTCCAGGATCAGCTTCTCCGTACTTGGGCATCCCAGCTGCGAGAATTTCTTGTGGAACCGTCACACGATATACCTCTGCCCTCTGGGTGAATGGAGTCGTCTCGGGTGGCAACCACTAGTCGTACAGGTACAAGGCCTCCTACAACCCAACCCAAGGTAATATGGCCCACTACATGCCCACCAGTACAGACGGATGGAGGCCTGCCTAGGAACAGACAAATATCTACCGATTATGGGACGGTCTAAGGATTTTGCTCAATCCAGTCCGGTAGGACCCCTGCCGTCACCTTCCCTCGGGCAGTCCCGCCGAGATGGCCGCCTGCTGAACGGCACCGAGGAGATCAGCCCAGCCCAGCAATGGCTCTGGGACAAGGGAAACGGAACACAGATGCGACTTTATGCGCAGGACGGTCGTTTCTGGCTGTGACTTGTCTGGCTGCCTGGCTGTCCGGCTCACTCGCTTGGACTTGGTCTGACCGGAGCAGCACTAACAGAGTGCGTTGCGGCGACTTATCACTACGGTCACGGCGACCAGACGATACGGCACGTCGTAGGCGATGCGTGCCATTGCAATTGCGAATACCACGGCCCGGGGGGGGGTCTCGCGGCTTGGACATGAGCGAGCAGTGAAAGTGCCCCGTCTTTACTGCCAGTCGTCCCGTATCATGTCAATGCAGCCACCCCGGTCCTGGTTCCGGAGCTTTTACACGGTAGTGGCTTTAGGGGCCGTCATGGCACCCCCGGGGGCCCCACACACAGGGGTTCGTGGAATCCGGCGGCAAACGACCTCGAGAGTAGCGCACAGATAAGCTCACCGGCTAATGGCGACTACTGCGGGTGCTCGCGTGGGTGCCCTGGCCCTGCCGGGGTCCTTCTGGGCCCTGTCGTGGGAATAAGTGGAAGAGCCGAGGCTCTCCGTCCGTCTTCAGCTTTGTCTGCTCGTTGCTTCTCGCAAGCCCGGGCACAGAGTCTGCTGAGCTGGCGAGCTACTAGGCATGGAACTGCCTGCTTATGCATCAACCACAGGTGGAAGCCCTGTGCCCTTGCGGTCGACAAGATGGAAACTGCCGCGAGTGAGTGCGCGTGCGGATGCTGCACATGGGGCGGGAGGGGTAAAGAGACACGGGTGCCGGCTGTGCAATGTGGGCGTCCACTGTTTCCGGCACCCGCGTGTGTACCATGGAAGCCATTCGGAGGGTCTCGACAGCCCTCGGGGCTGGCCCAACCGGTTCTAACGAGAGCCAACGTGTCGGAACGAGTCCCCGGAACAGGCCAGGTCTAGGTCCTCTGGCCCGCACTAGACGCAACGTCGACACTGATCCGATTCCAGCTGTCTGTCTGTATCTATACATATCCTTTCCACCACTACCGTCGATCGATATACATGACCAAGGCTGCTAGATGGCCCGAGAACGCCCGTTGCTGGTCGTCCGCCGCCGCAGTACCACGACTCGGATTCAGAACCATGGCACGGCCTCGCGCGTCACCCACTCGGCCCGGGGTTGCAGAGACCCGCCGGAGGAAATGAAGCATGCAGCAGTTCTTCTTCTTCTTCTTCTTCTTCTTCCCTTCCACGAGAAGGCGTTCAAACGCGACCCCCGCGGCTCTGCCGATACCTGCGGTCCCATTTCGTCGCCCGTCGGTGACTTGCGCCAACTACCGCTGTTCGACGAGTAGTGTTCAGGCCCGAGCGGTTGCCATCGGAGCGACCGCCTTGTGCCACCCAAGCATCAACCATCGCCACCGTTTCTAGCCTGAGACTATACAGCTATACGTACATAATCGCACGCAGGCCAGCGTGGTTTGTGTTACAACGCTAACGGGAAAAGGTAGGGGTGGGACGCAGGTTACACGCAGACAATCGTCCAAGCTTGTCTGCGCATGGTCTTTCCTGGAAGGAGTTTGTCTCTTGTCCGGATCTCCCGACTGGTGTTCCTCGTATCAACTCCGGTTGCGTGGCATTTCTTAACGGACGGCTCGGGGTCGGATAAGCTGTCAGCAGCTTGGCTTGATTAGGTAGACCATCGGCGGCCTCATCGTTCACCGAAACCCCCAAAGCGAGAGAGGCTGAAAGATGAGGGGCCTGCGATCCGGGTTCGCAGTATCGCACCGCTGGCGGCCCTGCCTCTCGTACCTTTTTGAGGCAGCCGGGGCCCCGGGCGGACAAGTCATGGGGTTTGCATGAACCTCACTTGCTCCTGCAAAGAAACACGGAGCTGAGGCGTCTACCTGGCCTTATTGGACGAACGTACGAGATCCATGTCTCTCGTCTCCGAATCCATTGGACAAAAGGACCTTCACCCATACCTTTGGGATATAGCCCTTACCACAGGCGTGGCCGCGCGATATAGTTCCAGAAAGGGATACTCCTTGGCTTGAGGTTGCCCCATTTTACGAAGGGCTCAGCGACGAGACCTCATCACACGGCACCTCTCAATGCTTGCCTGGATGATGCTCAGCCCAGGCGAATTGAACACCACGTAAGCTGCGTGAGACGACCACAACCCTTCTCCGGGTTCCCGTCTTCCTCCAAAGTCGAGTCACGCTATACACATATTCATTCAGATGATGGTGGTGGTGAGAATCCGACCCGCCACGTCCGGACCACGACGCCTTTTCGTTCACTAGGTCAAACGCCGACTACGCACTGCTCTACACATGGGAACAAGCGCCCAGAGGTCGGGTCGATGCAAATGCTCTACGGAGCAAAACGGGTACACCAAACGGCAGCATCTTGACCGGACTATGGGCCGAAACTGGGATACCCCATACGCCGTGTCACATCGGCACCAAGATGAGACAAGCAGAACTTGGCTGTTGTTTACGGCCCCGGGTCTCGCCGTCTTGTCCCAGCGCCCTCCTGGGTGTGCCTTGCACCATTGGCAGAAAAGCTTGTTTTCCTCGCATCCCTCCTCTTTTCGTTCACCGCGCGCACGCACACACTTACACACGCACACTTCTACACACCATGGCAGGCAAGCGCCCGCTTCATACCCTTCCGGCCGGCCCGGCGCTTCTGCCCACCGGTACATCCAACCCTCCCCCCATCCGGTCTGTCTCTTATGGTGCCACGGTGCATAGGTGCTTCCGACACGCCGGAAATTATCTCCAAAGGAAGATCCTGTGTCTGCTCCTGGCTCCTGGCAAAGCTGCCAGATACCGCAGAGAACAAAGCATCGCATCCAGCAAATAACGCCGCGAACTTTTCTATTTTTCACCTTCTCCTCTCCATCTTCCCTGATCAAATATGCCTGTCGTCATGTGCGCAGAGTTTCGACACCCCCGGGATGCCCGACCGGCGTGACGACCGGAACAGCACCAGGAATAACCACCTTTGCTCGGCACGCCCTGCCCGCCGTTGCCACTCACTCTGCCGGTCTGCCCTCCCTGTTTCAAAAAGAGGAAGGGGGGGGGAGAGCGGGATTTGCCCGTCTTCTATAACGCAGGGGCAAGTACATGCCATCACGTCCATACATGGCACGGCTCTTCGCTCGCCTGCCTAGTACTTTACCCCGTACGGGGCCATCGCCGCGCTGCCAATTTGTACGTAATCAGAATCCTTCCCCAGACTACCTAGACGGATGGGAAACAGTGGGTCGTGACCCTTCCTAAGGGTATCGTGGGTCGCGGAATCTGAAGCACATAACCTACGCAGGTAAAAACCGGGGCAAGCCGGAGGCAGACAACAAACAATGTAGGAACGAACATGGCATTCTTTGGTGGTTCTGTGGGGAAAGACGGGGGTTATCAATCCCCGATCGTATTCACTGGCTGGTTACAACACTAATGCCCATCTACTGAATCGTCCCCAGCACCGGGAAGGGCGTGCGAAGGGAATACGGGCATCCAGATGTGCCCCAGCATCGGGATTCGCGACGACCACGGATCGTGGCATGCTGTCTCGGTACAAGAAGCGTCTAGACCTCGACGAACTGGACGCCCTCGAGCGACGGGCGACGGAATTCCTGCGGCCGCTGGCCATAGCCCCCTTCGTACATGGCCAACCAGACGGCGTCGGCGTTGACGGCCTCGAGGGCCTCGCGCGCGCCGGGCGTGGCGGGCAACTCATCGGCGAGCAGCACGAGGATCTGCTCAAAAACGGCATCGTCGACGCGGACAAACGAGACCAGGGCCACCAGCATGCCGCGCACGGCGTCCCAGACCTGCGCCGCCTGCCTGAACTCGCCCAGGCCCGCACGCGGGGCAGGCACCAGGCTCGGCGGCAAGGGTTCCTGCATCGTGACTGACTCGAGCAGGCCCCGTCCGGATGAGCGGATCGGCATCGCAACCCCGCCTGGACCGCGGCCAGTCAGGGCGTGCCGTTGGTTCCGACCAGCCCGGCTGCCGTCTTTCGCTTTCGCACACCATTGCCCCAGGCCGTCCCACCATTCGGTCTTGATGCGCGTGCTCAGGAAGTCGCCGGCGCTCGCGAAGAGGGCGCCGAGCGCCTGGCAAGCCGCAGTTACCACAAAGGGCTCCGGGTCGTAGAGGCGGGCGAGCAGAACCGGCCAGATCGAGTTGACGACGGGGAGAAACGAGTCTTCGTCGGGTGACAATGCCGGACAAACAATGGTGAGCAGATCGAGCAGGGATTTCCGGAGCGTTGGAGTAGGCGAGGTGAGGTAATGCTGCGTCAGGTCCGTAATGCGCGTCAGTAGAGTATATGTCGGCGTTTTGGGCAACGGCTTCTTCTCCATCTCCTGGTTTGCACCATCCAGGTCGTCCTCATCGCCACCGTCGGCTCCTTTCGGATCTTCCTCTTTCCACGGTTTCTTGGGGAAAACCTCGCGCTGACCCGAGTCATCCTCCCGCTCTCGTCTCCGCTTCCTTTCCGCACGCTGGTCGAGGAGCCCCGAGATCTCCTGGATGCTCGCAGCCTGTGCTGCCCGTTTCCGGCGGTCGGTCTTTGGCCTGGAAGCATCCTCAAGAAGCAAAAGATCGGATTTGGCTCCTTGGTTGACGATTTCGGCGAGCACACTGAACAGGCTCTCGACGAGCATGGTATATCCATGGTAGTTGTCGAGCGCTGCAAAGATGGACGCCACCACATCGTCAAGGAAGGGTATGAGCTTCGGGCCTGTGAGCCTGACCATCATTCTCAAGACTTGCGTCGAAGCTGGTGAGATGTCAAAGGTATTCAGTCGCAAGGAGATGGAGTTGAGCATATAGTCGGCGTTGTCAACGACCAAATCGGTAACATTAGCGTAGCCACATGCAGCAGCGATATTGTTGAGAGCGACAATCGCGTGATCTCGCAGCTGCACCACGTTAGATCCGAGGAATGTCGCCGTAGGATAGAGGACGTCGATCAGTTCGGGTCTGAAATCGAGCCCCATTCTCGTCGCCGCAAAAGTTGTCACTTCCAAAGCCAGTGCTTGAGCCCTCCAGTCGGCTTCATCCGCTTCTGCGCCGGCGTCAAGCACCGCTACCGAATAGGAATAGAGCTCCTGAAGTAGGTATTCATGTTCGTCTGCGGGCTCGCCGGCCGAGCTGAAATCCAGAAACTCATCGACCGCCGACGACTGCGCCAGGCCCGACTTCACCAGCTCAAATGCTAGCCAGTATGAAGCGACCTGCGTATTACCGGTAGACTCCCTGACGAAGTCCAAAATGTCCCTGGTGAGCTTGGTTTGATGTAGGAAGGGGCCGCCCGCCGAAACGAGACGTATGATATCCTCTCGTGTATCCTTCTGCGTAGGTTGGCTCAATAGTGTCGGCTGGAAGGCGAGCCTGTCCGCGGCCAGAACGAGAGACCCGGAGCTGGATATCAAGTCTGTATTGTTCACCTCGGTAAGCTGACTTCTTGGTTGTCCTGCCGTGATCAACGCAGTGACGCTGTCTCGGAGCGACGACGCAAGCGATATATGAAGAGTGGACGAATCAATTCGGAGGGTGTTCATAAGCCGCTGCCCCTTCATCAGGTTTTGGATGGCGAGACGCTTGATGCTCCCATCACTCGACTGCATAATCCGCGGGAGACTTGTGACCCAATTGTACACCGTGGATTTGACAGTTTCGGTCAGTTCTGGATATATCACCGCAAGGTCGGTGAGGCCGGTGTTCAAGCCGGAGCTCAGGAGCGACCTGTTCTCCTCCTCTGCGGAGAGCACCATGGCGGACTCGACTAGGATAACCGTGCAGTTGGCGAGCGACTGATGGCACTCATCCAGAAGGGTGATGCAGAACTTTTCCAGCGCCTCGCGGACGTCGGGTGCGTTATGGTTGCGTAATTTGAGCACGTTGGACAAGGCCAGCTTAATTTGGTCGGCAGAGGCCCGAAGCCACGACGCTGTCAGGACTCTACCCCCGTCGTGGGCTTCCCCGTTGCCGTCTCGCAATGCCTTGGTGAGGTTTCTAACCTTGACATCGGCCAACACACCGACCAGCGCCGACTTCATCGCGGCCACCCCTTGGGCGAGCACCTTTCTCGAGGTTTTGGGTGCCACGGGGGCGGTGAGAAGTTTGGTAAGCGACGATACTATGCCAGGAAGAAACGTGGCGAGAGCCTCGGCGTCTCGGATGGCGGCGAGAATGGCTTCCAGCGCCTGCAGAGCCTGTAGCTGGATGCTGGGCGTGTTTCCGCCCGTGGTTGCCTCCAGCACAACCGTAATAGTGTGGCCCAGAGCGGGCAACGCATCGGATGCCGTGAGGGATGCGGCGCCGGCAGCGGATGCGCCCGTGGCCTGGAGCACCGCGGCGAGAGCATGGAGGGCCTCGAGCGTCGTCTCCTCAGGGACGGCCGGTCGTCGATCCTGCACGGGAAGGCCGCCGGCAATGAAGGTGAGCAGGATGAGCAGCTGCTGCGATAGCTCCTTCGAGATGTTGCTCTTCCACCCGTGCTGCACCAGGATCCGCAGACACTTGACCGTCCCCTCGGTCAGGCGGATCGGGTAGTGCTGCTGGTGGCGCAGGACGTTGGACAGCGGGAAGAAGACATAGTCGGCCAGTTTTTCGTCCAGAACCGTGGCGTCCCGGGCGAGCTGGCGCTCGAGGACAGCGGCCAAGTCCTCGGTCACCTCGATGAGGTCCCTGGCGCTGGCCTTCTTGTCGGGCGCGCGCACCACCAGTTCATTGATCCTGACGCATCGCGGTTTGAGCTGCTGGAAGATTTAGCGGGGCGGTCCTCCAGTCGGTCCGTGGCGGGCGGCAGGCGCACCTCTCTGAAGAAACTGGTTCGGGCGGTGGACGAGGTGGCGGCCATCGCGTTCAAACGGGCATCTTGTCCAGAGCGTCTTCTTTTCTTTCTTTCTTTCTTTCTTTCCAGGCGGCGATGGGACCAGCAGAGCGACTTCAGGGCATCGGCGCAGGCGGGCAGTGGTGCTGCGTTTGGTGGTTGCGGCAGGTCCACGTCCCAAGCTTTTCGGGCCGCAGGGCAGTCAAGGCGACGACCTCCACCTCCGCTTTGTGGCGTCACTGACCAGGCACGCGTATCCAAATACCCTCACCACCCCTCCAGAGCGCATTGGCTGCCTCGATCCCAAGGGCCAGCCCGTTGACCAAGTAGCCTCCCGGAATCGCGAACTCCAGCCCGCCATGTCCCTCCAAGCCCCCCAGCTACCCCAGACCCCGCTGTCGCCTCGCTTCCCCCGGCTTCCGTTTCCCACTACCGTGCACCCCTTCACCTCCCCCACCAAGGACGCATGCGCCTACGAGTCGGGGCCTTCGTCGGCCGAAAATGCACTGGTTTTCATCGGCGGCCTCGGCGATGGGCCTCATTCGGTTCCCTACCCCCAGGCCATCGCCCAGGCCCTCGAGGATCACGGCGACCTGGGCTACTCGGTTTTCCAGTTCCGGCTGGGCAGTTCTTTTAATCAGTTCGGTTTCAAGCGCCTCGTGGACGATGTGGCCGACATCGCCGCCCTGGTCGAGTATCTACGGTCGATAGGCAAGAAGTCCATCGTGCTCATGGGCCACTCCACCGGTACCCAGGTAACGAAAACCCCCCATGCCTTCCGTGCCTCCTTTGCCCTCTCACGACGCCGCCGCCCTGCCGTCCCAGCAGCATGGGTATCGTCGAGCTTCTGCTGACCATGGCAGGATTGCATGGAGTACGTGTCGCCTGCATACCCCGACCTGCCCCCCGTCGATGGCTTCATACTGCAGGCTCCCGTCGCCGACAGGCCGGCCTTTGCCATAGACATGGGCTTGGAGAAGCTCGACGAGGGCGTCCGAGTGGCCAAGGATCTGGTTACCTCGGGCAAGGGCCACGAGCGTATGCCACTGGAGCATCTGCCCGACTTCTTCCTGGACACGCCCATCAGCGCCCAGCGTTGGTATGCCCTGACCGCCAAAGAGTAAGTCCGCACGCCCCCTTCGTGGACCGGCCCCGCGAGGTGGTCAAACGCTCACCGTGTTCTCTGGACAGCGGCGAAGACAACTACTTCGACCCTGAGCATCCCAAGGAAGTGGCCGCCAAGTTCTGGCAGCGCTTCGACAAGCCCCTCCTCATCCTTCACTCGGACCGGGACGAATTTATGCCGTCTTCGGTCGACAAGGGCGCCTTGATCGAGACATGGAGGTCTCTGTGCCGCCCCGGCGTCGCTAGTCCCCTCTCGGGCGTGATCCCCCGGGCCAACCACCGAGCCAAGCACCCGGATGCGGAGAAGTGGCTGGTTGAGACGGTAGTCAAGTTTCTGCAATCGACTCGGTGAAAGGGTTGAGATATGGCCGTTTCAGACCAGCACAGCAGGGTAATGATATCTCTGGTTCTTCATATGCGCACATGATGAGTGATATTGCCTATGCTGGATCGTAGATACCTGACAGAACCGCCTCTCACTTTGGTGGATGATGAGCTGACTTACGCCAGACCGACCTCTTTCCTCGGCTCACGAGTATCCGGAGAGCCCCTTGACAACCCCAAAAGCACCGCCCTTCCTCCCAAACATTTCCCTCACGTCGCCCACAAGCTCTTCAGGCCGTTCGTACGCGGGAAAGTGGCCGCCGCTCTCGTGTTCCCTCTCGAAGACGACCTCGCCGAGAGTGCGTACCCACGTGCTCGGCGCGACGACCAGGTCCATGGGGAAATGGCTGAAGCCCAGTTTCACGCCCGGGGAATACTGTCGCAGCTCCTCGTGGCCGAGCTTCCCGGGGCGACTGTCGACGTTGTGACGGATCTCGTAGTAGATGCGCACACTGGCGGCGGGCCCCGCGGTGCTGTGCCAGTACAGGCTGACCCAGGTGAGCACCTCGTCGTCAGTCCACGGGTAGTCGTGCGACCAGTCGTGGAGCTTCTCGTAGATCCAGGCCAGGCAGGCAACGGGGCTGTCGGCGAGGGCGTAGCCCAGCGTCTGCGGCTTGGTCGACTGCTCCTCGTTGTAGCCGCGCCCTTCCTCCCGGAACCATTGGCTGCGTGCCACCCCGTCCTTTTCGCGCCGGGTATACGGCATCACGGCGTGCTTGGCCGCCAGGAGGGGGTTCTTGAGGAAGGACGGTGGGTTGGCCACGTCCATGTTCAGGTGCGTGGCCCGGCAGTGCTTCGGATACAAGTGCGCGAGGGCGCGGCTGATGTGAGTGCCCCAGTCTCCTGTGTCGACCGAGCTGGGTAAGCCCGAATCCTGTAATGGAACGGAACGGCGGACAGACACCTACCTCCCTGTGTGACGTACTCGTCGTAGCCGAGCTTCTGCATCAGCCGGTTCAACGTTTCGGCGTACTGGAAAGAAGCTGCCAGTCAACCTAACAGATTCCGGAGACAACCCACCAACTCTTTGTTTGTTCATACCTGTTCCATGGCGAAGCCGCGCTTCCTGGGGGCTTCGGAAAACCCGAAATTGGGCAGCGAAGGGGCCACCACATGGAAAGCCGGCGTGTCCACGCCATCCCCGTCGCCCAGCGGCCCCAGGATCTTGGACACTTCGTTAAAGTGGCCGGGCCAGCCGTGGATAAACAGCAGAGGAATCGCTCCTTGGACTCGGCTGGGCCGGTGGATGAAGTGAATGTTGAGCGGCGCAAAGCCATCGCATTGGACAGGGGTCACAAAATGCGGCAGCTCATTCAGCTTCTTCTCGGCCGCCCTCCAGTCGTACCCGGACTGCCAATACTCGGCCAGTCGCTTGACGTCTTGGAGCGGCGCGCCCATATCCCACCCGGCTTCATCGAGTTCATCGGGAAACCTCGTCAAAGATAATCGTTGCTTCACATCATCCAGCTGCGCTTCCTCAACAGCGATGGTGTAGGGCTTTATATCCGACATGTTGGCAGGGACAACCACGGCACCAGGTCGGGTGTTCGTATACTGACGACACGGCTTTTGACGCGTGATAGCTATAGGGGAACAGCGCAGGACGCTCTCCAGGAACAATTGGCCGCGGGGCTAACAATCGCGGCCTCGGCCGGGTGAACAATTTGCACGTAGAGACCACGGTTGACAAGGACAGGATTAGGCAGACATGTCGAGCCAGGCCAACGCCTTATAATGGGTATGCACAACATGCCCATGGATCATGGCATGTGCGGGGCGGGCAGAACCCTGTACGTGTTTGATTGGCCTCTTGTCACCTTGGAGATGCATGCCGGCGCGCCCTGTTGTCCAAAGGCCAATTCGATGGGGGTGTCTACTGATTAATCAATTCTGACGGGTGTACGTACATGGGTGGTGCATTGCATGACCCCTCTCCGCGTTGATCGTGAGCTACGTCAACGGTATGCTTGCTACAAACTAGACAAGTTTAAACCCGCAAGCACGTGAGTGGGGAGGGGAGGCCTCGGGGAGGATATGACGACGACGGTATTCAGAGCTGCCAGGAGAAGCGGCCATGCCTGGGACGGGACGGAGACGCATGCTGGCGATTGCCCGAGGCGGCGATTCGCCTCCATGATACCTTACCGCTGGGCCTCGACGGGTCACACACCGACGATCCTGGCCGGCCATGTGCCCGGCAAGGCAGCATTTGGCTTTGGCAGCGCGACGAGACCTGGTTTCCGCGGGTGTACTCACCCGTCTCTGTGGCAACCAGGGATGCAAAACAAAACTACACCGGGAAGGCTGACGCCTTGCCCGCCGGGGAAGGGCCATCGGTTTGGTCGAGAACGGCTGCACCCGCGCGACGCTATGCCGTAAAGGAAGCCGCGATATCATCCCGACGGCGGCGGAGGCGACACAAGGTTGAAGACGCGGGCAGGGGCCTGACTAGCTGTTTGTTCTGTTCCTGGATCGGCACTCTCTGAGAGATGGTCGAAAGGCAGAACCAGGACTGCCTTGCTCGTTTGGCTGGCTGCTTGAAGCCGAGACCCAGGGCGTCCTCCAGGCTTGGCGGGGCCGGTCGGGTCCGGTGCCCGTCACTTACAGGAGACTGCAGGTACCAATACGATGTCGGGTGACGCGCCGGAAGGGTCCAACGGGGCGTCGATAGTCGCGAAGAGACGCGGCACGGGATGCGCGTTGCACGGGACGAGACGATGGAGACGGGCGGGTTGCCGTGGTTGTGCAGTTGTGGTGTGTTGTTGTTTTGTTGTTGGGAGCGATGCGGTGGCATCTCTCGAGCGGTACTAGTTGGAACTACTAGTTGTAGTTCGAACTGCTGCTGGTGCTTCCGCCATCAGTCTCCCGTTTGTGGTGGGGAGAAAGAAGCTTGGGCCCCCCATTAGCCTGGCTTGTTATTGGTCCTTCGAAATCAACAAACCACACCAGGCAATCGTCCCCAAGGCTGGCGATCCCCGTCGTCAACAACACTTGACATCATCTCCCACCGCTGCACCACCACTCCCCCCCCCAATTGCTTCTGCATGCCGCTGGACTGGCTCAAGACATCGCATCTCGATCCTCTTGTCAACCTTCCATCCGAGCGACCGCGACCCGGCAACAGCCACGATAATAGGAGCACAGCAGCACCATGGTTCGAACTCGTCGGTCGGCGCGCCTGGCGAGCGCTGTGAGTCTCCCCCCTCGCTCCGTACCACCACAACAAACCATCCATCACGCGCTGCGCCCGTCTTGACGCGCCCCACGCCCGCGCGGTGCCCTTTGTGCTGACCAACGCGCCCTTCTTTCCACAGAACAACGAACCGCCCGCCCCCATGCCTCGCTTGGGCTCCGTCGTAGAGGACGAGGAGGCGTCGCAACTCGCGTCGGAGCAGCAGCAGGACCAGCAACCCGAGCAGCCCGCTCGCAACGTAGACACCCTTACCTCTTCGCCCCCCAAGCCCAGCACACCGGCCCATTGCACCCCCGTCAAACCTCCCATGTCGGAGATGCACCCCAGCAAGGCTCATCAGACCATGGCTGCCCCCTCGTCGGGCCTCAGACACGGTTTCGTCGACATCAACAAGAACCAGAAGTCTCGCGACGGCCCCTCCGGTGGCAGCCAAGCCACGCCCTCCAAGACGCCCGTTGCGGACTCTTCATTCACCTTCCGCGTCGCCCGGCCCAGCGTGAGTGGTTTGGGCGACATCGGGCTGGGTTCCGAAGCGCAGAAGATGATGGAGGACCTGCGCGAGGACGCCGCCAGAATCAAGGCCGAACTTGCCGCAAAGCGCGAGAAGGAGCGCCTGGAGAGTGACCCCAATGCCGAAGCCAGGCGATATGCCAAGCCCGCGGCCAAGGCCGGCCGCTTCAGCGACGCCCACATGGCCGAGTTCCAGAAAATGGACTCGATTGCCAACCACCCCTCGGCTTACCGGTGCGCTCCTGGCCGTGGGACCCCGGTCAAGACCGGCCTTAAGCGCACTCAGTCCAAGGCCAACCTCGCCGACGAGCCGGACTCGGCTTCGCGCAATTCTCCCGCTTCGTCACGGCCCAAGTCCGCGTCCTCTTCCAAGCCTGCTGAGATGCGGCGCGTCCGGCAGAACGAGGCTCCGGTTAAGCGTGCCCGAAGAAGTGTCGAGGATGATGCCTCGGCGGCGCGCCCTGTGACGCGCGACAACAGCACCATCCCTCGCCCCAAAGCCAGTGGCATTCCTCGCTCCCAGACCGCCGCTGGTTTAATGACCCCCACCAAGGCCTCCGCGGCTCGTACCAACATCCCCACGACGCCTACTACGACGTTGAGGAAGTCGCCCAGCAAGACGGAAATTCGTGTTCTGGCCAGGTCGACTAGCAAGCCGAACCTCAGTGGGTTGGCAAAATCGGCCAGCAAGGCCGACCTGAGAGGAGGCGCCAAGTCCGCGAGCCAGGCCCAGCTCGGAGGTTTGGCAAGGTCGCCAAGCAAGCCCGACTTGTACAATCTGACCAAAACCCCTAGCAAGACGGAGTTATTCCGCCCAACGGTGTCGACCAACAACATGACGGTTCAAGGAAGCGCCACCAGCAGCAACCTCGCTCCGTCGCAGACCATTCCGAGTCTTGTCCAGACCCCGGGTCGGTTTGACAAAGTCAAGTCGATCCTGAAGAAATCGTTTACTGCGACCAAGCCCAGGAGCCATATTCCCCAACTCCCAGGCGCGGGTCCCAAGACGCCGAGCAAGGCGGAGAAGCGGCAGCCCCCGGTGCCGCTCACGACACCCCGCAACGTCGAAAAGCGCGTTGAGTTCACACCCCAGACAAAGCAGGCCGCCATGACACAGAATTCGCCGTCCCCTGTGAAGTCTATCCTGCGCCGTCCCCAGTCGGCCTCGAAACTGCCCAAGGCCCACTTTCCGTCTCTGGGCGCCGTGCCCAGTGCCAAGAAGGCATCGGGCGACGTTGGCTACCCGGATCTGTCCAACTACCGTGCTGAGGCGGTTCCGGATGCGGAGGAGGTTGAGGGCGCCGAGGAAGTCGAAGACCTGGATCTTGTCAAAACACCGGAGTTGCCCAAGGCCGTGCCTGGGACCTTCACTTTCCGCAGCGATCATACCATCAGCTTTGGCACTCCGCCCCCCCATGGTTTCGGCGGTGCAACTGGCCAGGCCAGCGTTCGCCAGGTGCGCCCCTCGATCGTGCCGGGCTTGAGCATGCCGGGAAGCTTCCCAGGCGACGGAGATGCTTCGCTCGACAAGGAGAATGCCGATCCTGGCCTGATGAACGGCATCCCCCACGGCATGTCGAATAAGAAGCGGTCTCGTGCCATGTGGGAGGATGAGGAGGTCAAGACGGGCATTTCTCACGGCCTCTCGAATAAGAAGCGGCATCGGGCCAGCTCAGACGCTGAGGAGGAGCAGGACGACGAGCTGCAGCGCAGCACGAAGAAGCTGCGAAAGAACCCCCCGACGCAGACGACGCCCAAGACGATCAAGTCGTCCCCCATTAAGAAGGTCGTGGGCATGTCGGGCACACCGACCTCGCGTAAGAAGGGTGGCGGCATCACGAGGAGCCGACTGAACATGCTTGCCCAGCCCAAGGTGCGAAGGTAAGCGAGCCGGGGCCCAGCCGGGAATGCATACCGGGTCAACAGCGCCATGGGGCGACAGATTTTGTTTTCGCGGTCGGTAGACGCACGGAGTTGGCACCGTGGACAATTCTCGGCGCTCGGCAAGCGCATGGCCATTCATTCTCTGGCGTCACATACATGTTGGGCGGAAAAGTCCGGGCACGCGATGGCGCCATGGCGACATGGCTGCCATCCTGTATGATTAGAGAGTGTACCGGTCGGATGGCTGGTGTCAGGGTGTGTCGGAGTATTATGGCATTTGCGCTGGTTCTGTTTTGGCGTCTTGTTATTATTTCCGCCGGCGTTTTGATCAAGAGTCTATAGGTCTGCTCCCGACAGGGAATTGATTACAAAAGATTTCACGCATCTCTCTTCGGCTTCGTTGTCAAGCATATACTTATCCACATGGATTCCCGTCGAACCAGGTCGTCCCCGTCCCATCTCCCTCTCCCGGTGCAAGCTGGGGCTGGGTCATCGCTCTCCCCGATGGCCCAGCCAAAATAACCTTCCGCCGTCGCCATCCATGGTTTTCCCAGCAGCTCATTCCTTCTGCCTATCATAAGACCATATAACGGGCACCCTTTCAACAAACAGCGGACATAGCTCAGTTGGGAGAGCGTCAGACTGAAGTTCAAACTTCAGACATATAATCTGAAGGTCGTGTGTTCAATCCACACTGGCCGCAACTTCTCTTTTTGCCCCGGGAAGAAGCCCTATATGCACGACCGTGCCCTGCAACTAGGTACGATGCATATTGTTTGTGCCTGTTTTTTGTTGGATACTCACCCACGAGAGGACTGGGTAACGCAAGTCTGGCTAGGATAGTCTTTCCGAAATCTGCGTGCTTTTTTTTTCATGCTCTGCTGTATACCGTTCGATGCAAGTTTCACGACAGGGACTCATCCCATTGCCTTCATGTAGAAGGGGGCTTCTACTGTGCAGCCAATGGGCTGTGTCCCCGCAGGCTGTCGTTCATGTAGCCGCTTGGTTTCCCCCCCGGTGAACTCGGCGGCTCTCCTTCCTTTTCCTGTCGACGTTTCTTTTCCCTTCGTCTCCTGTTCCATGGACGGCAGCCACGCGCGCATGTATGGGCCCATTTCCCAGCGGCCATGGGCTTTTCTTCCTTTTGCCTCTGCAGTTCCGCCCCCGCGGTCACATGGCGGTCTCGGCAGTTGCGCGACGACCCGGCAGCGGATGGTCGAACGGTCGTGCGTGGGCCGGGGGAAGAAAGGGAGAGAGTGTGTGTACGTGCGCATGATGGGGTGAAAAAGTCCACGGGACACGCACCCGTACACGGCGCGCCCGAGAAAGAACAGCAGGTGCTGGAGAGAAGCAATCCACCCCGGCTTGTCTGAGAACCACGCGATTGCGCCTTTCTTCTGCTTCTTGCTGCCGCCGACCGGCTAAGACGGCGTCGGCGTCGGCGCGTCGCGCGACTTTGGCCTCATCCTGGGCCCACGATGTCGCCAATGGTCCGGCTTCCAGGCCGGGCCTTTCTCCCGTATTCCTATGCCCACCCCTCCCTTTTTTTTTCTTCTTTTCGCCGGACCCGGCGCGCCAACCCCATCCCACGAGGCTTCCCGACGGGGACTCGGGAACAAGAGTGCCGCTCCGCTACTTTTGCTAGTCAGCCCGCTAACGATCCGGGCGCCGGTCAGTCAACCCACCCAAGCTTCCATGGCGGTCGCTCGTCATGTCCCCACGGGCCAACCAGGGGGGGGACGGACCTCGAATATTTCCTCCTCCAACCGGGGGCCGTGGAAGGAAACCCCGGGATAGATAAGGGGGGGGGGAGACAGCAGGGCGTGTGGAACATGCGTCGCCCGTTTTCCGTGGCCCACGGCCGGGCCGCCCGGCATCAACATTTCCTAGCGTTGGGAAGACGAGGTACGCCAGCTTCGCGAGAGCGATTCCGCCGCTCACGAGGCCCAGCCCGGTAGAACGGCTCCCTGGGCGTATCACAGCGCATTCCTCCCATTTCCCCCTCCCGCTTCCTTGTGTCTTGCCTTGTGCCCCCTCTTTCCCTCTAGGGCGACTCGTCCGTGTCGCCTCCCTATTGAACCCTCGCAAACTGGAGGAGGAGGAGCTGCCAGTCTCGCCAGCCTGTTGGCAGTGGGCGCGTTCGCTGCCGTGGGGGTTGCTGGGCGGATGGGAGATTCCTCTCGTGCTCTACTCGAGAGTCACCCCCAGCATGGACTTGCCTGTCGGCTAAGGGGGGGCGTTGAGGGTACGAGCGAACCTTGATAGATCACTCGTGAGGTACCCCGTACACCGGGCCTCGAGGAGGAAATGAGGCGGTCAGGGAGGAGAGACAATACAGCAAGGCCACCATCTGCGGCGCTGGTGTTTGAGATGGTCGCGCCCGGGTCCTCGCCGTCGCTGTAGTCGTCGTCTTGTTCTCTCCCAGGGCCTCGGCGCAAACCTACCTCGTGCTGGTCCCCCCCCCCCCCCCTGAGGGGCAAACACCGAAGCAGACACCGAGCGCACGCGCCTGACATCAACGACGACCACGCCGACGTAATAACTCCCTTAGCTTGTCAAGCCTGGTCTCTAGGCCATGGTCAAACCTGCTGTTGGGGGCGTGGCCGAGACAGGCAGCCCCTGTTGACGCAGGAAACAAAGCGCACCGGGAATATGAAGACTGATAGCAAAACTAGGCCCCGGGCAGAAAAAGAACACTCGCCTGCCGGAGCACCGGGGACGAACCCCGGAGAGAAAGCAATTTATTTAGCAGGCCGCTAGGGGTTCGTAGGGCCAAAGCTGCAGACGGCGGGCCTGGAGGGCAGGAGGGCATACATACGTACTTACGAGGGGGCGATAGATTACCTTTCTTTCGTGTACAGATGGCGCAGATCGGAGCCGGCGCATACGTATACACACTCAAAACACAGCCTCGCTCGCCGGGGCAAGCCCATCGCGGGTCCGGTGTCAGGGCTGCCCGCCAGCCCAGCATATCGGGGGGGTGGGCCTGGGGCATCGCCGGCTCTCAGGCTCCCTCGCCAAGCAGGAGGGGCCATAGAGCCCACGGGCAGAACCTCTTGAGGGAAGGGTGTTGGCTTACGAGGGATCGTCGATGGTTGGAGGGGGTGGGTCTGTCCATCTTCGGTGCTTGCTTGTACGAGCCCCTGCACCTCCTTCACCACTCGCTGCAAGTCCACCGCCTATCAGAAGGGCAGGCGGGAGGTGAAGGGGGTGCCTCCCACTGCACGCCTCGCCCGCCACTGTTGTCTCTGCGAATGACCACCTGGGCGACCTTGAGGCTATTCGACCTTGTCCCCCCCCCTCCCCCTCTGGCTACACACCCCTTCTCTGGTAAAGTTCGAGAGGAGGGGGGGGGGGAACCGTCACTATCCCCACGGCCGTGGCGGGCAGGGGGGGGGAGGCTACGGCCATGCTGCTACGTAACCCTATGCCGCTTTCGGTCAATGGGGTTGAACGCGTATATGGCGAGAGGGTGGCGGGCGGTAAAGAGTCTCGCCTGTCCCATTGCCCGTGTGGTGGGTTCTCTGATACGCTTGTACGTACACTTCCTTCGGGCCTCGAATCCGCACCCAAGAGGACAAGCAGCCCAGGGGAGGGCATCGCCGCACTAACCTCGATACAGCGGCGGGCAGTTGTTCTCCGTTCTGACCTTCCACCAGGGCTTATCTCGCATGCGCTTGGCGTGGGAGGGGATGTACACCCATATATCCCTATGCTGTTTCGACGTATCGTGACGTAGGGTGTAGCCACGGGACCCCGGCCTGTCTGTGTGGCTGAGCACAAGTGCCATGACGAGCGCTGTGCCCTCGACCAAGGTTAACTACTTGATTTAGTGAATGTATAATAGGGACGATGCCTTATCTGCCCGCGGACCGGCATGAGTTTGCTTCCGTCCCAGGCCCAGTGGCAAGAGGCAGACGAGACACTGGTCGCATGTGCCATGCCATGGTGACGACCACCTGCCGTGGGAAAATAGACGCAATGCCGTTTGCTGTTGGTCTCGGGGCCCCGTCGGAAGGGAGCCGGGGAAATACCGAGGTAAGGGGCGCCGAGAGCGAGGTCGGCCCGCGCCTTGGCCCGCCTCTTGGGGCCTATCTCGACGTCCCGTTGGAAGCCCCGTGGTGGCTTTCCGTTCGTGATACACTACAGCGCCACGAGCGAGCACAATGTTCTCGGTATCACACCTGACGCCAGCTGCTCCCTTCGCCTGTATACCAACGACGCTTTTCGATCAGGCCGACCCGGGCTCAACACGTGCCATGCGGTGGGAATGTAGCCGAGGCACCACCGCGTCACGTTTCGTTGCGAGTTGTGGGTACATTGCCGTCTTCGGAGGCTTCGCCGCCCTGGATCCTGGCCTCCCAGCACCCATCTCCATATCTCGGAGGTTTCTTGGCCGCAAACTGGAATTTGCCGTGATGTCCACTTCTCATGGACTGTGTCGAGACCATAAAACGACGATGTTGCTAGGCGCTCCACCTGTAGGGCGACGCAGATTCCCAAAAGCTGTTTGCGATGCTACGGAACGCACGCCGTCACTGGTGGACCGCCTCTCAACCCTAAAAGAATTGTCCGGCCCTCGTGGGTCCCGTGCTTCTGGCGGCGAGCGCGTGGCTCGTTCGAAGGCCCCTTTCGAGGGTCGCATAGGCAGGTACCCAGGTAGGAAGATCCGGTTCGAAGGCGAGCCTCGCGTACAGACGGTCGCCGTCTTGTCCAATGCCGTTGATCGGCAGCTCGCTTGGGAGATCAGCGGCAGTCCACGGCCCCTTCTTACGTAGGCCTCATCATCGCGGCGTTGGTGATTGCTCTCCACCGCGGTCGCCAAGACAAAAACAACGTCTCGTTCGGTACGTGGCATCGGTATGTAGCTGCAAGCGAGCAAAACGGCACTTACCGCTCGCCTCTCCATGTCTTCTGGACGTCGATACTACGTAGACGTTGCTGTCGTCGGCAAAAGTCCAGAGTCAGTGTCTTCCCCGCCGCGTCGTCCGCTCGAGTTGGTGGGCCACGGGAGGATTAGTAACGGGCATAAGGGCAGGGGGGCGGCGACCGCTGGCGTCCTGGAACCAGGTACGAGGACCCAGGTCCTAGTAGAGGTACGGGGGTAATACCGCCGCCGGCGTTGCGGGAAAGAAGCGGAAGCCCTTCTCGCCGACTTGGAGCCGGAGCCGATGTAGCGTTGGCGGCAGAGCTGACCACCCCCCCCCCCCCCCTTTTTCCGTCCGGGGGGTTGGGGTTGGAGTTGGGGTTGGCAGCCCGAAGGGGCCCAGAGTCGGGTTGCTTCACTTCCAAACGAGCTCGACATTTTACCCGGTTCGTCCTGGCAGCCGGCGTATCGCCCAAAGGCGGTAGGGAGATGGGGAACAGGATGCGAGCCCCGTGACTCACCAAGCCCCCAGTTAGACGTTGCCATGCCGCACCAGTTCCCCGAAAGGCCCACACCCGAGGCTTTCGTGCGTCTTGTGCCGGCTGGGGAACCACTGACTTGCAGTGTCGAGCGTGATTGATCATCATTGCACCCGTCCGTGGCAGACAGGGGCTGGCTGTTTCCGAGTCGTACCAGGGGCTACCATCCCTCCATTCGCTCCACAGCGCAGGCGTAGGCGTACCGTTTTTTCGGACCTTCGCCTGTGGCTGCCGAAACCTGATGGATGGGGCCTGCTGACATTACTGGCCACCTGCCTCCGTGCTGCCGTGCGGCCCTGCTCGACTTTGCGTGTCCGCGCGGGGCCCGTGCCGTCCGCCGCGGGCACCCTAACGACTGACTATACGCCCGCCGGACGACGGCCCAGGCACGTCTCCGACGGGGGCCCGTCCAGGGCAGCCATCGAGATGGACGGGCGCGCATTCGTTTGCACAGGGCAAAGATTGGCCACATCTAGGTGCCTTTCCAGGGTAAGCGAGCCCGCCACATATCATATGATAGTGTGGGTAAAGTGACCTGTCAGGTTTGCTCGTGGGGTCGCAGGGCGGGCGAAAGCGCAGCTTTGGGATGCCTCAGGCTCTATCCACGAGGGCAGCCCAGCAAGGCGCCACCGCCGCCGGGTTTCAGGGGATACGACGGCGGCAGAGCTGGAGCCGCTTCGGCTATGGGATCGCGCCCGCGTCCGCTTTGTTCGCGACGGGCCGGCTCTATGCGTTGGCCGCTTCCTCAGGCACGGCATTGGCCGGAACGAGGGGGTCGGCTGCAACGACTGTGACGCTCGCGGGCAATAGGAGAACCGTAGAAGGCAGGCTATGGAACAAAAGAAGGGCCTTATAGTCGCCCCCGGGACTATAGGAAACGAAGACGCCAGGCCGCGCGGTTGCATGGAGTGTCCTCGTCGAGCCGCCTCCGCCTCTCGCGGGATCATGGTTGCACGTTCGGCATATTCCGCCCACAGAGACGGGCTGGCGCCCTCGGCAAGTGGAGCACCGGCCAGGGACAGGCAGAGTAGGGGAAGACGACTTGACGAGGAACTCGACGGGGCGGGGCGCTCTGCCCACGCCCTCTCCCCAACAAGCCCAAGACGGGGTGGGCACCGTGCCGCCCCCCCCCCCCCCCTGCGCCTGGTAGGATCCTCGGCCGGGATCTTTGACAGCATCAAACAGGAAACACTCTGGCCGAAGTGGGCCGCGACTGGAACCCATGGTTCGCCCGGGTTCTTGGGGAGCTGAGCGAAATGAAGAGCGACCCTGGGCCGATAGGAGTGGCAGGCCACCACCCCAAGAGGGTTGCATCGCCGTCTCGATAGTTCGGAGATTTTTTGCTTGACCGGGCTAGCCGTCTGCCACTGTCATCATGTGTGCAGCAAGCAAAGGACGGCCAAGGTAGATATGCCCGTAAGTCCGTACGCTACGTGCCCCGATGACATTGGATCGGGCCTGGCCCATCGCGATACCCTCGCCTTTCAGGCAGCCACACGGGTCCCGATATTGGTCTGGCGGTGCTGATCTTTGCCCGCCGCGACGGCCATGTCGTGATTTCCGCCCACTGCCGCCTGCGCGAAGTCTAACTGGCTCTAGTTGTGCTCGCGTCGGTCCTGTGGGCGTATCTCGGTAGGGCACGCGGCTGTTCCCAAGCCTTTGCCCGCGAGTGGAAACAATCTTTGCTGTGGATCAGCGAGCCAGACCCCCAGCTCGACGAGGCGCCCCTGTTCTGCGGCGGCCCTCCATTTGGGCCGGGGCCAGGACCTCGGGCAGTACTGGCAATACGTTGCGCAAATGCCGACGGCTGAGCCAAAGTCTCTGGCGCCCACGCCGGGGACCCGTGTCTTGGGGCTTGCGGCATGACGCCGTCGCTGGACGGCGAGCGGAGGAAGGCAGGCGGGCTTGAGGGCGGTGTAATGCAAACGGATAGACGTAGGCCCGACTATGCAGGTAGGGCTTGCGGGGGGCCAGCATGATTTTGCGAAAGGGCAGGAAGAGGATGCGAGCTCTGCGTGCATCACCGGGTTGCATAGACAGACACCTGCGGGCCACATCCATGCCTTCCTACGTGCCTGCCGAGCTGCTTGCCCGCCTCCCAAGTCAAGCGAACCCACGTGCTGGAAGGAAAGGTCACACGATGGACTGTGACGTTCAAGCCGGTCGTCATGGCCCTGCCGGTGCGCTCTCTCTCTCTCTCTCTCTCTCTCTCTATCTCTCTCTCTCTCCCCTCCCCAAGAGGCCTCGCTTGTGTCAGTTATGGCAGTGGGACGAGTTCGGGCTCCACCGCTTACATCTACCCTCCTTGCTGAGAGGAACTGGGTTATCAATCAGATTGGCAACCCTCGTTGTCAGGGTCCTCAGCAAAGCTGACCGTCCTTCCACAGTCAGGCCAGAGCGCTAGTGTGGCAACAATGCGACCCCGGAGCTTTGGGAGTAGGCCCAGTCGAGGAAACCCGGAATCGGGGAGAGTCACATCGACGCAGACGCCAGGCCCTGGGCCGAGAACCTACAGCTCGCTGGCGGGCTAGCTGTCCGGCACGCTCCTGATCAGGCTGATAGCGGAAACCGGGCCACGAACGCCCCCCCCCCCGGCCACGGGCGTGCGTGATATCGCGGGCGGGAGAAATTACGCAAGCTGATGGCAATCTTGCAGTGGTGGCACGCCGGGAGGGGCACGGCGGTCGCCCGGTGTGTGTAAGTACGGAGCTGCTTACCGATGTGTAGGTAGGTACCTGCGTACAACCGGGTTGCCTTGCGCTCCCACGCACATGCTATGCTGCCACAGCGCCAGGCGGCCACGAGGCGATCAATGGCCTGCAGGTATCCGCACGCCACTTCAGCCAAGGTCTGGTCCCGCGGATCGTGGCCGAGATTTACAGAGTACCGCCTGCACCCAGGCGGGTAGGAGAGACGGCCGCAGACTTACGCGGTACATCGTAAGCTGGTGTGGAGGGTCGAGAAGGAACCCATTTGCCGCCGTCTCGAGAAGCTCGACTAGCGCACCCACGCTCGGCACCAAATAGTTGCTGCATGGCACTTGTAAAAGAACGGGGGCTGGCCCACCGCGATGTGACGGCGGCACAGGATACCACAGTTTCTGGACCGGCGACCACACAATGACGAGGTTTGGGAAGGGGACAGTGTGAACAGGACAGGTCGCGTGGCAGTGTCTTACCACAGTGGCCAGACGAGTGTGGCCCGAGGGTAACGGGGTCTAGGCGGGCCACCCGGTAGACACGGCCGGTAGACAGTGCCGGTAGACAATGCCGTCGGAGTGGCGGACGTTTGCAAGCCCGCTTGCACCCGCCTGCAGCACAGGGAGACTCTTTCTCACACTCACGCTGGCTCTCTGCTTGCTCACCCGGCGCCGGCGGTTCCCTGGCGACATCATCATCAGAAGCGCCCTCACCGGCCCCGCCCATTCCCGCCTCACACCCACCTGGTCCTGGCGGGTGACCGAAGACGACCAACTAGGACCGGGCGATCGGTCTTGGGGGACGGGGGGTATTACTCAGTAGTCTCGTCCTCGCCTGATCGACCAGGGACCACCCTCTGCCTTGCTTATCAGTTGCTTAATCTTCACTCGGGCTGTAGCACGGATCTTCTCCTATTTACGCAGAGTCGTGGGGCACGCCTATGCAAGCGGCCCTGGCTCTTGTGCGGTAACACGCGAGGGATGTGCGAGTGCGTATGTGCGTGTAGTATGTGGGTGTGGGTGAGTGTCGACAGCCGAGACACACGGCGTGCCGAGGACAGACCGGTCTTTGCCGGCTTACGCTTGCAGTACTTGCATCAGCTTGCGGGAGAGAAGCAGAAAGGGTAACAGAGAGGAAGAGTGGGAGAGGACAGGGGCTCCAATAGCGACAGGGAACGGGCCAGCAGGAGGAAGCAGGTCACGGTTGATCGTCGTGGTCGATCAATACGGGCCCATGGATGGCTGGATTAGGTACATAGGTACGGAGTACGTTTCCGTGCTTCGTATGTACACACGCCTGTCGACTCGGTAGACCGGAGTCGCTGGCCGACGGGGGAGGGGCGACCTGCCAAAATGAACAATCCCCATACCCAAGCTGTGGGTGAGCTAGCCCTACTCGCCTGTTGGGCTAGGTTAGGCTAACCAATTCGTTGCGTCGTAGGCGGAATTGCGCCGTGCCCAGACAGCCCGGGGCTGCGGCAAGGAATAAGAAATGATTTGGAACTCTGTGTGATATGTACGGGGCAGCTACGCACTTCGTAGGTATCCATTATTGGAACCTAGGGAAGCGATCATGGGAGCCCATGCAGAGATGGTGGAAGAGCTGGCACGGGCGTGGGATCCAGTGTACACCTGCGAGTTGCTGCTGAGGAATGGATGGGGGGGGGGAGCTTGTACAGCATCCACTCACTACATGTGTAGTGGATAGCCCTGTGTAGGTAGGTAGGTAGGTAGGTAGGTAGTTCGTACTCGCCCACGCCCCCCGGTCGTTGTGCTTGTCTGCTTGCCATGCCTGCCGTCAATGGAGTCGTTTCCTCCCAAGCAATGACAGTTCGTGGAAGTGGAGCAGCGGCACGGTATTTTAGTGGAAAACAGGGGGGTGGAAGCCCGCAGAGGTGGACGACAGGGAGCCGGGAACGGGGACACGGGAGGGATGCGAAAGCAAAGGAAGACGGCGCCCACACGAGCCCGCAACGCCGGCAGACATACCCCCAACAAGCCCGCGCGGGCATCCATGGAGCACCTACTATGTAGGTCATGGAGGCACAGACACAGGCACTGGAGGCGGGCACACAAGGCACCGGAGACACACAGGCACCTGGAGACACAGTGGGTCACGGTTCGCCAGCCCTGGCCCGTGATTCCTGGGCCTTCTCACTTGGAGACCTCCAGCTCCCGCCAGGGCTCCGGAAAGCTGTGACGACCCTGTACACCGTACGCTGTCTTCCCGTCCTTTTCGTGTTCGCCCACCATCATTTGCGTGAGGGTCGGGCAGGACTCTGGCCAAGGTTGAAGCTGGTTACATCACGGCAACTGTCGCCCACGACGGACGGTACATACGACCTGATGGCCGGAACCAGTAAAGTCGATGCATCCAGGCTCCCTCCGGCCTGAGCAGTACTGCTCCTCCCCCACCTCGACCCATCCCTCCACCGCCGTAAAAGAGAGGTAGCTGGGCATGTACTTTCTCTCGTATGCGAAGTACAACCCACATCCATAGTGGCACGTCTCCAGCTAGCAGCTCGTCCCGTCCGTCCCACGCGAGTTGCCCGTACGGAGCCGGACGGCGATGGCGCACGCCCTGTCATGCTCCCAACTGGAGACTAAGATCAATGCCACGCGACGCGAGTGCCGTTCGTCCTAACCGACAACGGCCCAGCCGTTCGCCTGTGAGCCCAGTCTCGTCTACCTTCGACCTCCCTACCAACCAGCCAGCTGTTTACCGGACCTGGCGACAGCGGGCTCGGGCCCATGCAATACCAGCAGCGCGAGCCCCCCCCCCACAGGTATTCGGTTCCCACTCTATTCCAGGGTCGAGAGATCCGAAAGAGGCGTAATGCAGCGCTCCCACAGACACCCGCCCGCCCTTGCACTTCGTGCCGGTGTGCGGCCAGCTTCCATACCAGGGTTGTCCTTCAGGCGACGGGCGCACCCACGCTGCCCCTCTCCTCCTTCCCATCTCGTCTTGCCCACACTCCCATGCATCTGAAAATCCTGCCCGGATGCTCGCTGCTGGGCCAGCGGCCCGGGCTCGGGGCCTGGGTCCATGCCCTCCATTCCGGCTAACAAGTCTGGAGCCCAGAGCGTGGGCATGGACTGGAGGAAGAGGACCATGGAAGGGGGGGAAACCACACACAAGCACCACCGCCGCTTGGCACATTCCCTTGATGCCACGAGGCCCTCCCTCCCCACTGGAGCTGGACTATCAGCATACTACTTGTACCCAAGTCCGACCAGACCTCACAAATTTCCCACATATACCCCGTCCCCAGCTTCCCTGCAGTGGTACAGTAGGGCACCACCGGCTCTGATCTGGTGGGGGTACGTAGGTACCTCCCTCGGAAGGGCATTCCAATCGGTACGTGTACCTAAGTAATGATGCGCCGGGCAGGGTTACTAGGCCATCGAACCACTCGCCTGCCGTTCCCTCCCCTCCATCACACTTCCCAAGGTCGCGAGGAGGTAGGTGTGTATCAATGCCACACTTTCTCATGTACCTGGTTTTTATCCCCCCCCCCCCACCCCCCGTCATGTTAGATTTCTCCGCTCTCGTCCTTAGGCGAGACTGTCCCTTCCACAGACAAGAGGCATCAAAGCCGGACCAATAGCCCTGTGCGTGACGGGCCGGCTGTGCTGCGACAGGGATGAACCCAGCGGCGCCCTGGGCGATCCTGGGCGGTACCGGCACCTTGTACGCCTTGTTGTTTAAAACCAGCCCGCCGTTCTTCACCCACAGGTAGCACATACATGGTCGGCCGCATTTGTCCTTCTTCGGCGTCCCTTTTCTCTAAGCCGGACCTTACCTATATTGGCTCCCAGTGGCCCGGCTATACGGTAAACGTATACACCGGTTTCCCAGCTGCACACCGGAACGCACCGCCGTCGACGTCCACCCGTCCCAGCATCGTTTTGCTTTTTCCTCGCTCGCCCTGCCTGCAGGACCAGCCATCACCTCGCATTCGACCCCCGTCGAACCCAGGCCGGCGGTACTGTACTTCGTCTCTATCGTCTGCGCCTCCGGCCTGTGCGGCTGACGGCCCCGCCGCCATATAACGTCGTTCTCACGTCGACCCGCGTGCCCAGGCCTCTCGGTAGTTCTGGGGCCGTTTTGCTGCCGCCACTGCTCCTCGCCTTTGTCCACCTCATGCCACCCGCACCCAGCCCTCTCGACACAGCAATATCTCACCAGAACATGGTGGATATCATGTCCCGGCACCCCGACTCATGGAGTTACGAGCCATACGCATCGGCCCAGCGCGCTCCCTACTTCGCCCAGGACCACGCAGGCCCAAGCCAGCCGCCGCTTCGTCCCTCGTCGCCCTCGTCCTACAGCCCCGGGGCGACTTCGTACAGGATCAGCCCCTACGCGGGCCGGCCTGCGGCACCGGCGCCGGCCCAGGCCCCCCCTCGTCACATCTCATCACGAGCCCCAGCCAGCGGGGGCCGGCAAATAGCTAGTGCCATGACCCAGCCGCACCCGCCGCCGCCCGATATATATGCCCGCCTGTCGCCCACCTACTCGTCTGGTGCCAGTGATCAATCCATGGACAGGTCCGAGAGATTGCGTCAACAGGTCGCCAGGCGGTCGAGTGTACCGCACCCATCACCACTGACGCCGCCCTTGCGACACTATGCAGAGGGACCCTCTACCAGCACATCCTTGCCGCCCATCACTGCGCCTATGAAGGCGTTCCCCGTGCACCACCCCAAGGACCCGCGCTTCGAGCAGCCGCAGCAAGCCATGCCGTCGCCCACGCAAACCAACCACTCGGTGTCGCCAAAATCCGCCACGCCGCGGACTGACCGGATGAGGATTTCCGAGCTGGTCGACAGCCAGTCCGAGCCCGCCTCCTCGGCCGGCTCGGCGGCGACCGCTTCCAAGAGAAGCGTTGCGCTGCCCACCTCGGCCGCCGCCCGTTCCACCTACCGCCTGCGTGTGCGGCAGCAGCCCCTAGCGGCGAGGTCTTGCGGGTTTGGCGAGCGAGACCGCCGTGTCATTGACCCCCCGCCTATCGTGCAATGCTTTATCGATGACCCCGAGGCTTCGCAGGAGGAGATCGTTGAGCGGCTCAAGCACCCGTTCGCCGTCGCCCACGCCACCATCTGGAACGAGACGGGCGAGCAGGACTGCTCGGCCATGCCCGAAGACTACAGGCAACAGAGGCGCCTTATGGGCACCGTTGTAGCCTCGCCGTTTGTGGGCGAGGACGAGAACGGCGAGCTAGGTTGTTTCTTCTGCTTTCCGGATCTGTCAGTCCGCACAGCCGGTTGCTTCACGCTCAGGTTCTCCCTGATGGTACTGGATCCCACCAAGACCAACGTGGGGGAGCGGACGCCCATCTGCGCCTTTGCGACGAGCGAGCGATTCATGGTCTATAACGCCAAGGAGTTTCCGGGGATGCAGGCCAGCACGGCCCTCACCAAGAAGCTGAAAGACCAAGGCTGCGTCATATCGATCAAGAAGGGCAGCGAACGGGGCAACCCGAGCAACAGCCGGGATGACAGCGACGACGACGACGGCTACGATGATGACGACGATGTCAGACGTCCTGGCGGAGGAAAAAGATCGAAGAGACAGAAAAAATAACGGCAATGACTACTACACGGGCTGCGGAGCACGTTGCTTGGGGCATCTATCACACAAGACAGCTTGGATACGGCGTTCTCTCCAAGATGGGCCGAACCGACGCATATCCATATATACACGCATGCATGGAGCATGCATGTTCGGCACGGGCAGAAATAGTCGGCGTTGGAAGGGCTTCTTGGGTTGGGGGGGGGCATCATGATACCACTGTCGTTTTTTTCTTCTCTCCCCTTTTTTTATTCTTCCTTGCACATTGGTACGATAATGGCTGTACCCGCGCCCTGTATACGCCCGGGCCGAGGGCAGCATTCTGAGACGTTCTGCTTTCATATTTGCTGGAATGGACGATAACGGGGCCCGTCACATGAACTCGACCTTCCGCCAGAAGCGGTGACGGCTAGGACGCAGGGCGGGGCGGGCAAGGACCGGAGAAGGGATATGAGGGGCTTGCAGTTATTGGTGATACCCGTCCAAGCTGATGCGGTTACTGTTAGGTACTTATGGATCGTCAGTTTGGTTTCACTTGATGGCTGCTGGCGGTTACGACATTAAGCCGTTTTCGCGACGCGACGGCGGCCATGGCGCGGCCCGACCGTGGCTCATACCCGGACATCCCCAGGGCGCATCTATACTTGTGGGCGGGGGAGTGTCGGCGCCCGCACCCACGCAGCTGTGCAGGTGCCAAGGGCCTAGCGAAGGGGAGCTTGAAAACAGGGGCGCTACCAATGAGGCGAGTCGGGTCGTCAGCTAAGTTTGGGATCGGCTGGATGGGGACGGGAATTGGAGGGCAGAATGGATGAGACGTGCGGACAGTTGTCAGTCAAGCCGCATGGCTATCGGCATCCGAGGTTGGCGAGCCAAGGAAGCGAAGGGGTCTCACAGCTTCCGCTTATCTAGATAGGAAGTGGGGAGCTCTGGCGCGACGGTGTTTTCGGAGCCGGACGGTCTCCAGCATCGGTCCGTGAGGGTCTGGTCTGATTGGCCAGGGGGGCACGAGCAGTTGGCTAGGTTCGCTTCGCCTTGCAGCTCCAGCTCCCGGGCTCGCGGGCACTCGCTCGATTACCAGGAGAACCCATGTGCCCGTGTACGGGGCCGTACAGCTCTGGGGCACACCTGACGAGAGAAGTTACGACAACGCATACGGGACGGCCCATGGGTCCTGGTCTCGGATGGCAATGAGGAGGCAGGCCCATTGAACGGCGCCACAATGGGCGTACGCACGCGCTCACCTGGTCTCGGTCTGGGCGAGTCCGGGTGTTACTGGGGGGGGGTGGCGGGCGATGGGAGATAGGTACCTCTCTCATGCACCATGTACAGCATGTATGTAATAATGGCTGGCGCCGGGAGGACGCCTGGGTGAGAAAGACGGAAGAGAGAGAGAGAGAGAGAGATAGAGGCAAGCCAATCTGCTTCCAATTCGGAGGAGGCATCCGTCCGTGAATACCTCTCCCGTCTTGAGGCGCCCCCATCGGAACGCGGGATTATCCCGATCCACAGCACATCTAGTAGGTATACACACACACACACACACACACACACACACAAATGCACATACTCGTACGCACACGCACATCCCGTACCTTGGATGCTTGCTACGGACGAATGCCCCCAGCCACTGGGCCGGCTCACGACTGAAGGAGGGAAAGAGAGCCGTCCGAGACAGGGTCGGAAACCGTCGTCGGCCAACGTGCCGCCTGCCGTTGGCGCTGGCGCTGCCGTCCCGCCCACCAAAGAGCAGGTCTTCCCAATGTTGGGACCCGACGGAGCGTCTCCAATTGCGCTAAGCCCGTTCGGTAGCTTCGCAACGAAATCTGATGGGTTTTTCCCGATTTCTCTTCGCCCGCCCTCACCTCACCCTTGTCCGACCGATTGTCTGTCTACTGCCTGACTGCCTGCTGCTGTGCTGCTGGCCGGACGGACCCCAAACCAGAAAAAAACCTCCTTCGCCGAATCCGCTCTCACATTCCCTCCGTCCCTCCCAAGCTCCCTCCTCCCCCCCCCCCCCAAATCCACACCCGCATACCCGCAGCCATGTTCTCCCGTGCTGCGCTGAGGATACCGCGAGCCGTTGCGGCCGCGCCTCTGCGCGCCCGCGTTGCTGCTCCTGCTCCCTCGGTGGGCGCTTTCCGCTCCGTCACCACCAACGCCGCCGAGGCCTTCCTCGAGAAGGGCGTGCCCGAGGAGGACGACAAGCCCTTCCAGATCCGCCTGAGCGACGAGAGCTTCGAGACGTACGAACTCGACCCCCCGCCCTACACGCTCGATGTCACCAAGAAGGAGCTCAAGCAGATGTACTACGACATGGTCGTCACCAGGTACGCTACCCGCCAGCTTGAGCCCCCCTCCTCCCGTCCGCGACTAACCCTGCTCCGCCTGTAGACAGATGGAGATGGCTGCCGACAGACTATACAAGGAAAAGAAGATCCGGGGTTTCTGCCACCTGTCCACCGGCCAGGAGGCCGTTGCTGTCGGTATCGAACACGCCCTGACCAAGGAGGACGATGTCATCACCGCCTACCGATGCCACGGCTACGCCATGATGCGCGGCGGTACCGTCCGCGCCATCATCGGTGAGCTGCTCGGTCGCCGCGAGGGCATCGCCTACGGCAAGGGTGGCTCCATGCACATGTTCACGAAGGGCTTCTACGGAGGCAACGGCATCGTCGGTGCTCAGGTGCCCGTTGGTGCCGGTCTCGCCTTCGCCCACAAGTACACGGGCCGCAAGAACGCCACCGTCATCCTGTACGGTGACGGTGCCTCCAACCAGGGCCAGGTCTTTGAGGCTTTCAACATGGCCAAGCTCTGGAACCTGCCCGCCCTGTTCGGCTGCGAGAGTGAGTAGTGCCCCGAGCCCCCCTGCCTTCCTCTACCTTGCTGCCCGCGGAGGAGCTGACGCGATGGGCCAGACAACAAGTACGGTATGGGTACCGCCGCCAACCGCTCCTCGGCCCTGACCGACTACTACAAGCGTGGCCAGTACATCCCCGGTCTCAAGGTCAACGGCATGGATGTCCTCGCCGTCAAGGCTGCCGTCAAGTACGGCAAGGAGCACACCCAGGCCGACCAGGGCCCCATGGTCCTCGAATACGTGACCTACCGGTACGGTGGTCACTCCATGTCCGACCCCGGCACCACCTACCGAACCCGTGAGGAGATCCAGCGCATGCGCTCCACCAACGACCCCATTGCCGGTCTGAAGCAGCGCCTGATCGACTGGAAGGTCGTCGCCGAGGACGAGCTGAAGGGCATCGACAAGCAGGCCCGCAACCACGTCAACGAGGAGGTGGCCATCGCCGAGGCCATGGCCGTCCCCGAGACCACCCCCAAGATCCTGTTCGAGGACATCTACGTCCCGGGCAGCGAGCCTCAGTACATCCGCGGACGCATCCCCGAGGAGAACTACTACTTCCACTAAAATGGGAGCCATGATATACCAACGGCGCAGATGGGCGGACGGACGGGCGGCCCCGGGGCCGACACCGACACATGCAGCGTGCCTGTCCGTCGGGTGAAGAATAGGGGTAGCGAATGGCTGCACTTCGTGGTTCGTTGTGCGCACTCACTCTAAAGGCGTCTTCAGTTTTTCCTACGGACCACAAATCCTGTACTATAATTTAGAAGCAGGAGAGGGAACCAGCGCGATAGTTGGCTTGAAAAACATCGTGCAAATCGTTTCTGACAAGCGTGCCTTTTGTGCCCAAATTGGGGGTTTGGATGAGATAACGACCTACTTGGCCTAGCAAGCGAGTGTGATTAGGTTTGCTGGCAGGGAATGGGCCAGATGAAAGGTATCCGGTAGACGACAGCATATCGTGTCGTACTCAACGTGACCCAGCACTTTGTTACACAATGGAAGCATTGCTGTCATGGCTGACTGGCGCCACCACACGCTACGCATGCACACATACGCACATACACACGCGTGTGGAATTTCGGCTCGGTTGAAGACGAGGGAGGATTTGGTACACGGCAACGAACAATCTTTTCTCCCACGAGCCTCTGGAGGCGGCGGCGACCCTCGCCTGTTCCCTCCCGTCCCCCCTTTGGAGGTTCTTTCCCGATACTCGTCCGCATCTCATCCCCCCCCCCCCCCCCCCCGCTATAGTTGCCCTTCTTGCGTCTCCTTCTTGTCATTCCCCCTCCTTTTCTGCCCCTCTTCACCGGCGCATGTTCTCCCAGCTGCCGAGCCAGCGGGCGCTCTGGGCGACGCGGGCGACGTCGGCGAGGACGGCGCCGACGCGGCCGGCCGGGTCGGCGAAACGGTGGCCCTCGAACTCGACGAAGAAGACGTAGTTGAAGGGGGCGCGCAGCGAGGGGCGCGACGCGATGCTCGTCAGGTTGAGGCGGTGGTGCCGGAAGCACTCGAGCACGGCGGCCAGGGCACCGGGCTCCGCGTGCGGCACCGTGAAGGAGAGGAGGGACTTGGCTTCGGGCGCGGGCGCGGGCTCCGCCTCGTCCGGGCCGGCGGCGGCGGCGGCGGCGGGACGCGGAGTGCGTGGCGGCAGGCCGGGGATGGCGAGGGCGCCGGGGCCGGCGGCGTCGCGGCCGCGGCGCAGGACGAAGAAGCGCGTCGTGTTGTCGTCGCGGTCCTCGACGTCGCGGGCGAGCACGTCGAGGCCGTGCGGCGCGGCGGCGACGGCGGAGCTGAGGGCGGCCGAGGCGCCGGTGGCGTCGGCGGCGGCGAGGGCGGCGGCGCGCGACGTCGACGACACGTCGACCGTCTCGACGCCCCGCAGGTACGCCGCCAGGAAGCGCGTGCACTGCCCAAACGCCTGGGGGTGGCTGTACACGCGCCGCACGTGGCCCAGGCCGCACGCCGGCCGGCTGCGCGGCCCCCGCGGCCGCGGCTCCGCCGGCGTCCGCGTGCACTGGCCCGAGACGGTGGGCGGGGACGGCGGCGGGGGTGGGCGCTGCATCGTCTCCGGGGACGCTTCGCCCGCGGCGTCGGCGCCAAAGGTGCCGGCCGTGTGCAGCAGGGGCGGGCCGGGCGGCGGGCTGGGAAAGCGGCCCAGCAGGCAGTGGTGCACGTCGAGGTAGATCTCGGCGCACACGGACAAGTCCGGGTACTCGCCGTCGCGGTCGGCGAACTGGTCCAGCGTGAAGATGACGGAGCCGTTGGTCGAATTCTCAAAGGGCACCACGCCGTACGCAGCGGCGCCCGACTGCGTCGTATCGAAGATGTCTGCCGAAGGGGGGGAGGAGTGGCGCTCCCGGTCGTCAGTATAAACAAAGGGGGGGGGTCTTGGCGGGCCGGCCGAGAGGGGGAGAACATATAACAACGCCCACACGCACACAACATACGTCCCCCCGGGGGAACCGCCGTGCGGAACAGGTAAAAGAGGGGAAGGCAAGGGGGGATGGCAAGAAGACGGACGGACGGACCTTTAATGGTAATGACGGGCATGAGTTCAAACTTGTCGGCGGGGAACGTCTCGAGCGTTGCCTAGGAGGAATGGTGCATGAGCGATGCCGCCCTCGCGCTTCCCCCCCAAAATTGCCTTTCCTCCCCGTGCGTTTTCTTTCGGCCGAGGAGGGGGGAAAGTGTCCTGCCTACCTGGTGCGTGTAAGAGGAAACGGGCCCCAGGAAGCACACGACGGGTTTCGCGGATTCGGGCGCGCCGGCGCCGTCCCGGCCGTCGTGGCGGTGCGTCGGGCTCGTCATGGCCGCCGCGTTGGGGGTTGTTCCAAAGTGTGACCACGCTCTTTTTCTTTCCCGCCCTTCTACGTCTCCTCACTCCCGCGGCTGGGCGAAGGGGGCGCCCGCTTGTTGCCAAGGGAAGGAAGACGTGGGCCGAGAAGCAATCAAGGACAGATCTCTCGGGTGTCTTGTACCGAAAGGCGGCCCTGTCGCCCTACTCGACTCGAGACGTCGACGTCCACTCTCTCTCCCTCGCGGCGGCGGGCCGGCAGGTGAGTTAGTGATGCGGCCGAGATCGGCACACAAAAAAATTCACCCGGCGAGGCGAACAGGAAATGCCCCCCGAAAGCCTCCAATCCCAAACTTTTGCGGGTACAGCCCAAGATACCGTAGTAGGCGGATGAGAAGAAAGCAGAATGAGCTGGTTCGCTCCGAACAACCCTCCGTCACTGGCCACCGGTGCTGCCGGGAATCAGTCAAAGGGCGTGCGGATGGATCCCAGTACCTCCAGTGGCTTACGTAAGTCTGCTTAGCTGGGCATGCCGCTGCAGCTCTTGGGTGGGGGTTGCTTGCTTTTGGTCGGTGGTACGCAGAGGCCAAAGTTCCAAAGGGAACGACGTTTCGACGGATAGGCGCATGGGGGAAAGGAGGAAAAAAAAACGCGCGGGTGCCAGCGTGTCCGCCTGTCCGCCTGTCCGGGCCCCGGAACTAGGGATGCCATCACGTCATGGCCTGCGAGCTCCCTCACGTGAAAGCAATGCTTAACAGGATCTCGCTTGGCTAGCTAGGAGCACCGAGCCTACTATGCGACTCCTGGCCTACCGCCGGGGGGAGGGGGCTTCCTAGCCGGCAAGAAACAACACGAGAGGAGTACAAAAGCGAGCGAACGAACGAGCGATGGTCTGGTTGATAACGATCTACTTGGGAGGCGGCATAGATAACAGATCCGGATAGTTGCTCAACGTGGTCCCGCGGCCCATGCACATTTCATGGGAGACCGCGAGACCAGGGCAAAGCAGGCGAGGCGAACCAGGCCGTGGTTTCACTGATAGGCCCATGCTCCTCCTCCGACACCCCCCTCCCTTCCTGCCTGGCTTCACGCCTCACGACCAAGGCGCATCCAGGGTCTACGACTTCGGACGTCACCTGTAGATGGGGTTTCCTGTCGTCGGGTTAGCCTGGGGCCTGCTGCCGCGCCGCGCCCTGGGCCTGGGCCTGGGCCGCCGTCGCCGTGCCGTGCGTACGTACCCTCTCCGTAACTCAGCTGGACTCAACCTGAAGAAACCGTCGATATGTCGCGGAGCGGGCTGGGTCGGGCCACCTGCTTGGCGGTGTGCAGCGAGTTCGCCGGACCTATCTTCTCGTGGCGCCGCTCCTTGTACGACAACGGCTCGGTGAACCGCGGCGTGGCCTTGGCCAGCGGATGGGGCGCGGGCGCCCGCTCTGCTTCCTTCTTGACGACAGACGCCGGCTCGGGCGCGATGGTTTCTCCGGGATCCGCGTTGGTGACGGGATCGCTTTCATCTTGTCAATCGTCGTAGTACTCATCATCGTCGCTCAGATCGGCCAACTGCTCAAAGTTGACCTTGTAGCGGAGAAGACCGCCGATGCCGCCAAAGCCCTTGACGAACTGGTTGCCCTCGGTCGATCGGTCCGAGACGAACTCCAGGTTGGTACCAAAGTCCTTGTAGTGCTCGGCGATCCACTCGAGGAAGGATTCCTGCGAGACGATCTCCATCTCCTGGCCCGTCTCCTTGTCCATGAACTTGTCACGGTTGGTCTGCTCCTGCTGCTTGGTGGTGTGCAGTATGGTCTCGCTGCCGTTGCTGTCCTTGAGCAGCCAGCGCGTGATCTCGAGGTTCTCGAACACAATCAAGACTTCGACGGCGCCGAGCTCGAGGGCCTTGAGCGTATCCTCGATACCGTAGCAGACCTTGCCCGTGTCCTGGCTGATCTCCTCAAAGTACTTGCCAATCAGCTTCTTCTCCTGGATGAACTTGACGTTGCTCAGCGTCTCCGACGCCAGCTCAATGGCCTGGTTGAAGCCGTTCTCGCCGCCGTACGAGACGTCCACCACCTTGATGACCTTGGTCTGCAGGCGACCGTCGAACATGTCCGAGGCGTTCAGGTCGTTCTTGAAATCGGCCGAACCGGCGAGAATGATGCCGGCCACGTTGACCTTGTCGGCCGTGATGAAGTTCTGCACGGCCAGTTCGGCGACCTTGCGGACGTAATTGTGGCGCTTCTCCTCTCGGAGACGGGCGAAACGCAGGGCCGACTGACCACCACGACCGTGCTTCTTGGGCAGATCGACCGAGAACTTGTGGACAATGTCGCGGGTGTTGCCACTCAGCGTGCCGAACAGAGCCCCGTTACCGTCCATGATGATGAAGCCAAACTTCTGATCCGACTCGAGCAGCTCGGCCAGGGCCTCGGTGTGGAACTTATTGTCACAAAGGTACAGCGACGTGTTGATGGGCTTGAAGGGCTCGAAGTCGATGTTGACCTTGCGCTCCTTGCCCTCCTGGGTCAGGATTTCACCACAGTAGACGACCAGGCCATTGGGCGGGACCTTGTTGTACAGCTTGAGACGCTGCTGGGTCGACGTGATGGCCGACAGCACCGACTGACGGTTGACACGGGACTTGATGTTGGAGGCGGTACCCTGGAAGCGTGCGCGTCAGCCGGCACCCAAGGAAGCGAGGGAGGGGGGGGAAGGAGGGCGCGCTAGGCCACCTACATATTCTTCGGCCAACATCTTGGCTACTCGCGAGATCTGATCCTTGGGAGCTGCGGGCGGCCGTCAGCCGTGATGGACGAAAAGGAGGGGTTGGTGGGGCACGAGAATTTACGGATGATGAGCGAGATCATCGAGGTGCCGTTACCACGAGCGGCCTCGAGACGCTTGATCAGCTTCTTGACCTTCCATATCTCAATCTGGAGCATCGCTCAACGTCAGCAGCTGTCTAGCATATTGCGGTCCGTAGGGCAGCGCGCGCGCGCGCGCACGCGCGCTGGGGGAGGGGCACCAGACGTACGTTCTTCTCGGCCTCGTTCGCCTGCTGTTGGTCACTCATGTTGGGCGGGTTGGTCCTTGTGCGGCGACAGGGCAAAGACTACGACTGTTCTTGTGCACGAGCGAAAAGACCAAACGACAATGGGCCGTCTTGCGTAAAGAGAACGCGAACACGTCCGGGGCTGGGCTGAGGCGGGCAAATACAAGCGACCGAGGATGAAGAAGAATCAGGAGTGGAGTGGGTAAGGTATTGGTGGGCAGCAGAAGACCTAGTTGTAGATTGCCGCCCCCCCGGTGTTGGGCTGCTGGAAGACTATTTCATTCATGCGCCTAAAACTGGCAGACCCTAGGTAGCCCCCCGTACCGTCACTGGCTAGGTCGACTGGCAAAAGGCGGAGCCGGTGCTGAGAGGTTTTGCTGGTTTTGTGCCGTCCGAGTCAGCCTCCCGATTTGCCCGCCTTCAAGTCACCCACATTACCTACCTATGTATGTAGGTACATACATAATATGTGTACGGAGAGGACGAGATATTAGGTCCCATATGCCTCAGCCCAGCTCCAGAAAAGCATGGAAACCAAGCTGCCGGGCTGTGGGAGCCGCTGCATAGGTGGCTCTTGGGCTCGCCTTCTGGCTCTCCCTCCCACTGTCTCTCCCACACAATGCAGGCAACCTAGTCGGGCCAGCAGGCCGTCATCAATCCCGCCCGGTAGGATTGGAAGCTCACTCTTCTGCCCACAGGGCACCCAAATGACGGCGCTCGCCGTCTGTTCCGTACATACACGTACAGCCACTAACACACCCATTCCCCCCCCTCCCCAAGTCGGCGAGTGGCCAAGGCAGCGGTGGCAATGGATTGTTATGCCGGGCGAGTCGGCGGTGCGCATTCCCACCCGAATACCTGGGAGCCTGGCGTGCCGTCATCATTGTCCTTCTACGCGTGCACATCTGGCTAGAGGCCAGAGAGCCTGCCCGCCCCCAATTCCCATCTCTACCCTCGCATTGCCCGTCATTGATTGATGTACCCCATTTTTGCCATTGGTGGCGAATGGGTGGCCCGGGCGCCCGCCATGCCTCCGCGTCGGATATTTCCCGGAAGTGACGCACCTCCCCAGAACCTCAACACTCCCGTCGTGAGTCGCGTCTCGTTCCAGCGATCCCTCGCCGCGGGCCGCGCACCGCTGGCCCGCTCCTCCCGGGGGGCTTGCAAATCGCCTGCCTCCCTGGTGCTACTACGAACCGGACACCCCGTGCCCAGCCCGGATACGCGACACGTGGCACGCCCCGGCGGGATGCACTCGCCGTCCCCGTGGTGGGCGTCTCGGACGCTGGTTGACCAGGTATTGACGTGATGTGGTGATGTTGGGCGGTTTTGGTGCTGCCGTGTGGTTGGGTGGATGCGATGGCCTCTTCGCAGCGTGCGCGGTTGACAACGAGATGGGGATGTGGGCAAGTCGAGAGTCCTGCGCCTCCGCGACCCCAGCTTGCTGCCTCGTCGCGCTCCACGGCCCCCGACGTCTGGGTGGGAGGAAACATCCCCGGTTCTGCTGCAGGGCTCCGAACATGGCTCGTTAGGCGTCATCACTGCCTGCCCGAGTTGGCACGCTGCCTCTTTCCCAGCGCCGCCGTCGCACGGCTGGCCCTCGGGCTCCTTGCTCGACGACGGGCCCGACTCCCGCGCCGCAATCTCGCAGGCACCTCGTTTCTGCGGCGTTCAAACAGCCTCGGTCCAGTGGCCATAACCCGTGTGCCAGTTGGTGCGTGCAGCAGGCTGTGGTTTTGGCGGCTGCCCGGTCGGGGGCGGGGGGGAGTGGCTCTTCGCCTATGCCGCATCGCCACGTGCCGAGCTCCAAGCCCTTGGTGGAGATGACCATCTCCTCCAGCTTCTTGGGGGCTTTGCGGGGGCCCGGACGGTCGTGATGACCTCATTCCCCTGGCTTTGGGAAGCACTGGTCAACTGCGCGCGGTTGGGGCCGGCCGTGCGCATGCCTCTCCAAAATCTGACAGGGAAGCGGGTTTGGGGAACGCCGGTGGTGCATTTGCTACCGTTTCGCAGCACCCCAGCATGTCGAGCCGCACAGCGCAGCAGGCATGCTTCCCACAGACACCAAGGCCCGTCACCCTCGCTGGGGCTGTTTGTCTTTTCTGCCAGCGAAGCAGCATCGCGCGGGCGGACTCTTGTTGCTCAGCAGCGCGTCCCTACACAGCCTGGGGCTTCGCTGGCCATGTGGGGTCCACCGCCCATGGGGATAGCCGCCTCGATATGGCGAGGTCCTCGGGTCCCAACACCAGGAAGCCCATGATGCTGCGGGTAGGTGGGATGCCGATGCCGCAGCCACTACAGCGCGGCGGGCGACTTGGGGTTGGGAGACCCCGTCGCTTGCTACGGCTGCAGGGCGGGCGTCGAACGTCTCTCGTCCTCCCGGTGGGGGCCATGCCGGGTATGTGTGCTGGTGAGTGCCGGGCGGTAGCTATGTATGTCCGCCGACCAGCCACTGCATGCGGTGGCAAGGCCTCGTGTTGGCGAGCCGGGAGCGGCAGGCCGAGCAGCGCGTTCGAGGGAAAGGCAGAGCAACCAACCGGTCCTGTGTCCTGTTGGTGGCACGACGTGCCAGCCCGCGAGTGTCGGGGCAATGGGGTCTCGCAGCCGCCTGTAGATAGCAACAATGGATGCCCGAGCCTATCATATCCGTGGTCCCTTCGAGAGAGTGCGGCTCAAGCTGTTCATGGCAGAGTGGGTTTTTAGTGTGTGCGGCCCATTTTGGTTGATGCGACTTGCTTTCTCTACTTCTTCCCACCCCCCGGGCTAAGTCACCACATTCCGGCGCCCTCCACCCCCCCCCATCAACACCACCCACCACCACATCGCCGACAGTCTGCAAGATGACCGACGACGAGTCTAGTGATCTGTCGTCCCTGTCGTCGCTGTCGCCCGCGCCGTCCGACGATGAAGGCGATGTCCAGCTCAAGCGCGAGAAGGGCGGTATCCTAAAGTTCTTCCACAAGCTGCCCAAGGGCGCGAAGTCCAAAGCAGCTGCAGCAAAAGCGGCCAAAGAGCCGTCGCCGCCGCCTGCGCCCAAGCGAGAGCCTTCTCCTCCCCATGACTATGTTTTAGCCGACAACCCAGACATCGCGGTACGACGACGGCCCCAAGATCGCGTCTCAAACGCGAGAATTCGCGTGCAACCGCGTGGCTAACTCAAGCGCTCCCAGTTCATCGTCATGTTCCGCTCCCGCTTCAACGAAGCATTCCCCAAGTCGCTGGCCAACTTCGGTCCCCAAGAGCTCGAGCGCGATATCACCGACTCTGTGCCCGGCGACCGTGCCGAGCATTTCTTGTGCGCCCTTCTCGGCTTGCTGCTGAACCGCAAGCAGGATGTCAAGTATGACGCAATGCCGCCGGTTTCTAAACTTTGACAGCTGACCACCCTCCCCAGGCCGGGCCACTACAACAGAGCTCTCGAGGATGCTATTTCGACACACAAGAACCAATGGGCCAAGAATTGGGAGAAGAGCCCGCTGTCGGGCGGTGCTACATTTGCCTCGATGAAACCTACCGAGCGCGTACGTGCCAATCTCACCCCATTCCCTCGCCCCTTGCACCACCTACAAGCCCGCACACCCTACCCCTCCCTGCAACGGCCTTGCGCACTGGATGCATACTGACTTGGCTCGCGCAAACAGCTCACCTTATTACGGACTCTGGTCATGTGGACGCTGTCCTCGTCTGAAGTGGTCCGGGGTATCATCAGCCAGTCCTACAAGGGCAGTCGCCGTGAAGACGACCTCAACCAGCCCCTCTCGGTCCAGTCCTGGGGCTCCGACAGTGACAAGCGCCGATATTTCCTCGTCGAAGGCCTGGACGACACCGCTTTCCGTGTCTATCGTGAGAGCAACCCCGCCGGTTTCAACAGAACATGGTGGAGTGTCGCGGGCAACATCGACGAGCTCAACGCTCTCATCGATAAACTCATCTCGGTCGACGGAGGCCCTCGGGCCAGGAAACTCGCACAGCAGATGCAGACGGCGGTGCCTCGGTTCGAGGCCACCTTGGAGAAGCGCAAGCGCCGCGAGTACCGCCAGGCGCAGAAGGAGCGCTTCAAGCGCCCCGAGCCGGGCTTCTCTATGTACGAGGGTCGCACGAGAGGCAAACGTATGAAGTATACCTACTCTGACGATGACGAATTCCTATCCGACTCGGTCGGTAACCGTCGGTCTGCGCGCACTACAGGCAGCAACACGCCAGCCGAGCCTGTCGGCCCTCTGACGACGGCAAGTGGCCGCCAGGTCAAGGCGCCCTCGCGCATGACGGTAGATGCCGCCAACAACCTCGTGACAACAAGCCCCGAGCGAGAGGACAACACCAGAGCTGGCTCCAAGGAGTCGTCGGCCGGACCCACAGGCCGCCCCCGCCGAGCGGCCGCGGTGAACCACGGAACCAATGGCTGGGCGCCCTCGACCAAAACACGACGGGGCTACAAGTCGGGGGACGATGACGAAGATGAGAGTGAGCCTGAGCTCAACGACGATGAGGACGATCACGTGCCCGACGAGGAGAGCGAGGCGGAGGATGAATCGGACGAGGATGTGGAGATGGCAGACGAAGACACGGACCTGGACGACAGCCCCAAGTCCATGGTGGTGAAGCTCAAGGTACCACACCAAGAGGGAGGCGGCAGCAAGTTGGACTTGGAAAAGTTCCGCTACAACGGCGCTGGCGCCGACGCCGAGCCGAACCCCGCGGAGAAAGGGAAGACCGAGGATGTCATTTCCGTGGCGCCCAAGACAGCGGCGGCCAAAAAGCAGAGCACCCCGGAGCCGTCCCCTCGGGCGGCCTCAACCATCACGGCGCAGGCACCGCCCTTGACGCCAGCGGCCGCTTCTCTGCAGTCCACGTCTTTGGCCTATAGGGAAAGCCCTGACAAGCTGCAGCACGGCCTCGCTCTGGCGAAGCCTGTCGGCGCCCTGGCGGGCGAGTGATCCATTGGGGTCTGTACAATGACGGTACCCGCGGCGAAGGGGGGAAGGCGCGACTGGCTGCTTGCGATGGGTTTCACGGGCGTACGGTGTTCTTGGAGGCGTTCTGCTGCAGGCAACCGACTGCGCGCGGTTTCGCGGGGGGCTGTGCAACAATAGATGGGCGAGCGGCAGAGAGAGAGGGGGGGGCGGGGGAGAGCCGGGCTCGTCCGGGTGATGGCGGACTCGGAGAGCAGTATGACCAAGGGCGCATTCGATGGCCCGGCCTGGCCATGTGGCCGAAGCGGAGGATTCACATAGGTCTATATTGCCGTCGATGTGCTTTTGCCGCCAAACATGGATCACATAGACGGTTTTGGTGGGGCCATAGTCCGTCTTCTCGAGCAATGCCCGGTAGGTGTTGTCATCATGATACAAATAACTTTGCCCAGTTCTACTGTTTCCCCTCGTCGCGTGGGGCGATGTTTCCCGTCCGTCCTTTGCATTGTATTGACACTGACGGCCTCCCCGGGCTTTCGGCAGCGGTTCCTACCTCGCCCCCCCCCCAGGCGGGCGCCACTACCTATCATTACGCCTTTTTGGCCTTGTTAGGAATAGGCCAGTGGTTTACTTCATACCACCAGCGCCGTAGCCGAGCGCCGGCACTGCTGCCGCTGTACTGCGCGTTGCGGTTCCAGTAGCCCCAGCCGGCCAGGGCCAGGTTGTAGAGGACGCCTTGGGCCAAGGGCATCATCATCTGTCGGCGGGGGGGGGAGCGGGCACACGCGCGTTTGCATTAGCCAATTCCTCATACCCGAAGACTACCGCCGCGGCGAAACGAAGCGGTGGAAAAAGAGGAGGGGGGAGGGGGGAAGGGGGGGGGGGGGGGGGGGGGGGGGGGGGGGGGGGGGGTGGTCGCGTACCTGGTCCCGCACGGTAATCCAGGCAATCTTCCACCAGGTGTCGGCGTCGCGCAGCGAGTTGAGGTAGCTCTGCTCGAAGCGCAGGTCGGGCATGGGCGGGAAGCTCGTGTTGCGCGGCTGGGGCCGCAGCACGGAGACGGGGATGTCGTCGTCGTCGTCGTCGAGGTCGTCGTCGAGGTCCAGCGACGCGTGGTCGGCCGAGGCCGGCCGCTTGGGGACGGCGCGCGCCGGCCGCACCGTCGACCCCGCGGCCGGCGGGTTCACGTCGTGCGCCGGCGACGGGTCCCGGTTGAGGTGCGCCGTCTGCACCGTCTCGGCAATCTGCGAGGGCACCGACGCCATAGTCGTCGTGGGCTGGGGTGGGTGGTCCCGGTTCCGGTTCGGAGGAGGCGTGGAAGGGGAGGAGGAGGAGGAGGAGGTGGTGGTGGTGGTTCCGGGCCGTTCTGGTCTTTTGGTCGCCGCGGTTGCTCTTTTGCCCTCCCCCAGGCGTGTCGAGAGGAAGAGAGGTGAAGAATCGGCCTGTCTGTTGGGCGGGGAAGCGTCAGGCGTTCCGTCCGGTGTGCAGCTCCCGGGGTTTCGCTTGCGGGTGCGGGCGCGAGCGCGGTGATGCTATGGATGGGCATGTCGTCGTTGCTGGCATGGGGCGGCTGGCGGTTGGCCCCAGCTGGCGAGGTCGCGTCACGTATCACGTCACTTACAAGCGACCGCATCGCCATTCTGGCGCCCCTCCCCCACGCCAGAGCAGTCTTTCGGGTCGCGCCGAGGGACCAGGTTTCAGTGCGGCCCTTTTTCGCTCCTCCTGGACATGTCCTGGCCCTATGGACCGACTCCCTTTGTCGCCATCGCCCGATCGCTCAGCCGGCATAGCAAGTTGAGTGGCTTGGTACCCACGCATGGAGGCCTCCATGAGAATTTCCGCAGGAGGCCGCTCCGTCCTGTGTCTTCTCCAGAAAACACCAGGGATCACGGGAAGCGACAGCCCGGGAACACGGGAGGAACCGGGCCCGCGGCCGTGGTGGCTATCGTGGCTCCATCCTGCCACTCAAGAAGAGGGAGCCGTTGGTGCATTCGATAAGCGTGTGGCAAAAGGGCATTGCTCCCGGGCTCTCGAGTTGCCTTTGGTACTATTCGGGTAGCAACGACTACTTCCAATGAGACGGGACTACCCAAGTATACCCTGGGACTCGGACTGTTCGCCGGAGCGTCTCCCGCTTGTTCCCCAGGCCATTCGTAGCCCGCAGATCGTCCCAGGACAAAGGGATACGCAGAACCCGGGGCCTCGACGTGACGTGACAGAGAACTGGGCGAGTCCGCAGCCCAGAGGACGGGAATTCCCATTCGAAAAAAAAAAAAAAAAAAAACCCGTCGAACGACAATGGCGTTGAATTCTTTCAGGCGAGCGCACCGGGCTCGCTGTCGGCCCCATGCCGCAGCAACAATGGCGTGCCCCCAACGTGGCCAAAACGATGTTCTACAAGGCCGACCTCCAGAACGGCAGGTCTCCTCCGCCTTGCGACGTGAAATAATGGCCTGGGTGTGTGCCTCCGGGGCATTGTATCCCTCTCGTGGGCTGAGGGTCCTCTCTGCTTCCTGTACGCTGCTATCTCCCGGATGTGAAGTGCGCACCGTCATCACCCGCGTCGACGGAGTTCCTGCGTTCCATCTGCCTGTCCGCAAGCGTATCGCGAGATCCTGTTGCACTGTAAGCAAGGCGTATCGACAGTCCGGCAGTCGCCTCTGTTCCGGTACTTGTCGGCCGTTTGTCGGGATGGACTCGCGCAGACCCGACCTTTTCGCCCCGCGTCGCTCCAGGCAGCACACGTCCTCTTCGCTAGCAGGCCGTTATATCGTGGATGGTATTCTGCAGGTGGCATATCAGTGACGATATTTTTGCTCTTGGCGGTCATGTTTCCTATTGACTGTGCCTCATCTCGCAGAATGGAAACCCCATCGTCACTGCCGCCCCAGACGGCCTCGCCGGCCCCCCTCTCACTCGACTACGGCAGGGGCCTCGCAAAACGGCTGACGAAGTCTGTTATACCGACAACTCTTGTCGCGACGGTCGAAGATAAGATTGCCGACTCTTGCGCGGAGAGCAGCCTTTCCAGCAGCGCACTTTCCCCTCCTGCTCCCCAGGACTTCAAGGAGCCGGCCCCTAAAGGACCGCCTCGCCGCGGGTCTCTCCCTACGCAGGACCCCGAGCAGCCGTCCTTGGAAACAACAGCCCCAACACGGCTCCACTGGGGGACGAAGCGCCTACATGCGGCCTTGGCCCCCGTCGATGCCGACGACGCGAGCGACGAGGACCTGGTCAAGCGCCGGAAGCTGGTTCTTACCCTGCAGGACGCCGAGTCCGATGGCCTCACCAACTGGTACAGCTCTTTGATCGTTTACAACGAGAAGATCGAGCACCCCGCCGCGCTCCGCGAAATATTGGACGAGGCGGCTGAAAGGGGCATCTCCCATCTTTCGCCCGCCGAGATTGAGTCCATCACCACGGTCCAGGACGATGAGCTCCCGCCCCGGCCCGGGGCAAATCGATGCTCTTTGCAGGATCATGCCACCTCGTCGCGTATGCTCAGTGCGCTGCTCAAGCCAGCTGCTGGTCCAACTCGCCCGGTCCCAACCGGACCCAGCAAGCCCAGTGGGGCCCTGGCCTCTGACCCCAATCCCTCGTCCGACACCGACAGCCCTATCCCGGCGCGGTCGCCCTCGCGGCATTTCTCGGGCTGGACGCCGGTAAACCAGGGCGGGGAGGGAGCTGAAGAAGACGACGGCAACAAGCACCATGGTTCTCCCGACGCGGCCCAGCGTGCAGACAACCCCGTACGTACTAACAACGACGGCGGCGGCGGCGACTATCAAGACGCCGCCGTGGCCCTGCCCGAGGTCGGCGACTGCTTCCGCAGCCGGACATACGGGGGCGGGCGGTACCCGGGCACGACGTGGGCGGCCTTGGTGGAGCCGCTGATGGTTGAGGACTTCCTCGCCAACATGAAGGCGGGGAGGAAGGTCGTGGCGCTGCGGCGAGCGCACGAGCACGAGGCGGCGGCGCCCAAGGGGAAGACAACCCTGTAGACGCCTTCTCCCGGGACCTGGAAGAACAAGAGGCAAAAGCGGGAGGAGGAGAAGAAGGAGGAGGAGGAGCCGACGGCAGACGAGCCGACCCAGCCCATGATGCTAACCAGGCTGTGCACCAAAAGACGCAAAAGACCGGACGGGTCTCTTTGACGAGGAAGCAGAAAGCGTGCGCGAACCGACCGTGGCCCATGTAGTTCGGGTCAGGCCATGTATGTTGGCGCCGCCCCCCACACGTGTCGTTATGGGAGGGGCGGCCCGGGATCATCCAACGTGAGAGCGCCCACCCAATGGACGTTCGGCTGTTGGCAACCCAGAGAGGAAAGCAAAACCTGGGGGCCCAAGGAGGGGTTGCTCGTGAGTTGGGTGACTGGCCGGTCAGGCCTGGTTGACGTAGAATACAATGCAGGGCATTATCAAGGGATACGTCTCGTAGAACTATCATGGCGCGGAATCCCCCCCGGAGATTGACGGGCCCCAATCGCATGGACCCCGGGGGGCTGTTTTGCCTCCCGTTTTGTAGCAACGTACACGAGGCCGCTGGCCCCCCCCCTTCCTGTGCCACCCACACTAACTCATACCGGCATTTGGGATTAAGAAACATCGTTCGCAGTTGCACCACCCCAATACAGAAGAGACAGGAAAACACCAGGACTGCCACGGCGGTGCCCCAGCTGATACACAAGCCTCCACTATCTTCACGTGGTTGCCAACCGGTACAGCCGGCCAATGTCCACTAAAGCCAGAATTGATAAAGCATTATTAACCAGTGAGTTAACTATGAGCACCGAGGATGGTTATCGAAAAGAGTGAAAACGCCTCGTCACTTGTAGTCATTCGGCTAGACCACCCCGGGCCCCCAAGCTCTTCCCAGGCCGTCTTTTACCCACATCATCCCCATGCTCCACAGTATCAATGCAGCCGTCCCCTTCATCCAATTCTTGATGCCATCATGAGGTCTTTATCCTCTTCTTCAGGCGGAGGCATGTAACATAGTTCGGCAGGAGACGGGGAGTCGTCTGGGTTTTCCGGTTGGCTCTGCTCGTTGGTGATATTCAGTAGACAAAGGGGTGCGATATTCAGTGTGCGACGGGGCTCGAGCAAAGGTAGCGTCCCTTCCTCGCTTCTGGAGGAAGTATTTACTTCCGCTTCTGCCTCGCTGGGGAGAATCTCTGCCTTGCCGCCGGAGGAAGAGTTTGCTTCCGTCTGGGCCTTACTGACCCGAGAAAGCCCGGGAGGAGGGAAGCCCGCAGTTGGGGCTTTCCAATTTTCTTCATACGTCAGATGAAATGCAAGGAATTGGAGGTAAAGAGGATCGCCAAGAAGGCGTGGTAATTTGAACCCAATGGACCGGCGGTGTTGAGGCTCCAAAAAATGCAAGATACGAGCCAGCTCTGCCAGTTCCATGTCGGCGTAGGAGAAACTTGGATCCCAGTAAGGAGCCCCGCTCGAACGGGGGACTTGAGAGCATCTTGGAGCCGCTCTGGGCCGCGGGTCGCGATGCTTGTGCGATTCGAGTGTTCTGAGCAGCCAGTCAAGCCGCTGCTCACGATACCTCTCTGGCGATCTTCCCCGCAAATCGGATGAAGTCTCGAGGACCCTGTCGAGCCAGGTGACGGGATGTCGGCTCGTCATGACGTCGGACTTCTTCCCCTTTTCGCCAGGGACTTTACCACTGCTTGTTTCTCCTTGCAGTTTTGAAGGCGTATCCTCAGTGAAGGCTGAAGGCGGGACCTCCTTGGTGAAAGTATTCTGCTCAGGCTTTGAGTGCGGCTTTACTCTGACTGGCCACCGGGCCAGAGAATCCCTTAAGACTGGAGTGGGCGACAGTCTCTCGGTCGTCCGGGAATCCGGACATATGGTGGCCAACTCTGATACTGCTGGTTGTTAGTTCTCGATAAAAGGTGTGAATAGGATACTACAAACTTGCTACAGGATGATTGACGGAACGGCATTGACTCACTTGACCAATTACCGCCCATAAGAGACTGCCCGAAGTCCATGCCAGTATTGGTTTCCAAGCGAGGGGGGCTCGAACTGGAGGGCTCTTCAAGCTGCGTTAGCGTCGTGCTCGGCTGTTTTTTGGCAGGCAGTGCACTCGGGCCACTGATACTGCGTCGGTCCTCCCTTGAGAGTTCTACGTGAGGCCGCGAGAGAGGGCCCCGGACCGTGGAGGGTATTTTTCTCTTTGCCTCAACAGAGGGAGGAACCGGAGTACCAGGCGTCCTCCCTCGGAGAGACGAGGAGAGTCTCTTTAAGCGCGATGTGGGGTCCGAGGTTGGGGATGTGACGGAAGCGGCGAGGGAATCTGATGTTTTTTTGACCCAGGGCATTGAGGGGATGCGCCATTCAGATGCCATGCGGATCCCGTGGCGCATGGAGCCGAACAGACCCGGTCTCTGATGGCCTTCAGCCCGCCCAAAGTTTGTGCCGTTTGGCCTATTCAGAAGGCCGTACGATGGTGAACGAGAGGGCTGCTCATCGCTCTTCTCGGGCGTGTCTTTTCTCCGGCTTGGCGGCATTGCATCACTTGGGCGTGCCGAGAATTATGTCGTGAAGGGGAGAGGATTTGGGGTCCAAAGACCGATTCTTCGTATCTGTATCACAAGACGTGCGTATAGAGGCTGGCGACGAGGAGTACACGAGAGACAACCAAGCCCCAGGCCAAACGCCATGATGGAGAAAAGGTTCACATCGTCTGCCTGTCTTGATTTGCTAGGTATGGTGCAGGTATGTACTTACCTACTTCGGTTGAGGCCCAGGTAAGTGATAGCAGAAGGGAAACTGCGCTCGTAGCCGGGGAAGGTGCGGCTCGGAGGCTGCATCTTTGCAGACAAGTAAGCGCCACTTACGCTCTACCCGTCTGGCCGTGGAGGCCACCGAAAAGATGCCCTCCCCCAAGAAGCACTGGACCGAGGAGCCTCCTGGTGACCCAACTTCCATGCCATGCCGCCCTGGGGCATTTCCAGCAACTGCCCCTCTGAGCCTCCAGCGAGGGTTTGTTCCCGATCGGTGGGAGCATGGAGCCATGGAATGGGTCAGCCATGGGCTCCTCAAGGAGATCCATACGCGCACAGGGGATGCGAGGGACCAAGACTACTAGCCGTGCGCAGTCGTGCCTCACTGCGCTTTGGTAGAAGCGACCTGCCGTCGTACGAAATCGGCAGCGTCCCAAAAGTACGCCGAGGTTCGCTTCTCATGCCTGTTGCCCGGCATGTGACCGTCAATGCAGACCTGGGAAAGAAACATGAGTTCCGTACGAAAGGGGGTATCTGCCTATCTGGGGGCCTGCCTCCTTCGACGCCGTCCCCCCTCCCCCCCCCCCAACTCCGTGAACAGAGGGAAATAAATGCACTTTAAACCTTGAACTCCGTACCTCCCAGAGAGGCCAAGACAACGCCACACGTGATAGAAGAAGGCACTTGATGTCAGTCGGTTTGGGCGGACATACCGCTGCTAACCCGGCGCCCTGCGGTCAAACCAGCAAGAGCCGCAAGGGCCCGAGCCGCAACCAGGCCAATCTTGGGGGACAAAGACTAGTAGATACCCCTTCGAGAGGAATACGGAGGGTTCTTTTGGCCAACTATGATCTGGTAAGGGAAGGGGTTGGCCTCGGTGGTCGTAATGGGCGGGATGTGGTCCTGGTCCTCATTGGCGACCGTCATGATCTTGGTGACGGCACTTTGCAGCGTTTGCTCCATGGCGTCGCGGACCTTGGCTCGCTCTGTTGCGTGTCAGCGGCGCCGTGCGTGCGTAGGCAGACAAGGCGGCATGGCGACGTCACGCGCCGGCAGCCCACACTCACCACTATCGGTGCGCGGCTCGGCGACCGTGACCTTGACGGTCCAGCGCTCCCAACAGACCTCCTCCTCGGACGGGCCCCGGAGGTAGGAGCCCTTGCGGCGCTTCTTCTCGAAGAACTCGACGGCGATGGAGCCGCGGCCGCCGCTCCCGGCCGGGTTTGAGCGCTCGGCGCTCAGGTCGCGCGCGAGCTCGGCGGTGCGCTGCACGATCATGGTGTCGACCTCGGCGTCGTCGACGTAGGGCAGCTGCACGTCGAGGACGTCACGGTTCTTGGGCGCCAGACACGGGTAGAAGCGGTGGAAGAAGATGGTGTGCAGGATGCCCTGGACGACGTCGCGGACCGACGTGGGGTCCACGAAGGCGTCCAGGATGTACTCGCGCGGGCTCGGCGGCGACGACGGCTGCTGCTGCTTGTCCATCATGCTGGCAAGGTTGCTAAAGAGGCCCTGGGCCGCCATGGCTGGCTAGCTGGCCTTGCGGTCGGTCCGGTGCGCGGCGAGAGGGGCTCGGGCACGAAGGGCAATGTGGTCGAGGAAGGGGTGCGGATGTGTGTGCTGTGCAGTTGCATCCGACGGCCGCGCGCCTTACACAGTCGTAGTGGAGGGGCCCGCGATGGATGGGCTGCTAACCGCCCGGGGATGGATCTCACGGGAACCTCCTGGGCCCGGTTGCGTAATAGTGGGGTCGGAGCGCAGGGCGATAGGGGGACAGGGAGGGCGGGAAGGCCGCGATAAGGGGGCAGGGGGTTCAGTTGGTAGTTGTACCCGACGTACCCGCTCTTCATGTGGCTGGACGTGCCGAGGTCTGCCTGTCGCGCGTTCTGGTCCGAGCCGGGGAAGTCGAGCTTGCAAGTGCCGGCCGGGCGCCTGGCGCCTGGGCGTTCGTTGGTTCGCGTGGAGGGCGCGCATGAGACAGCTGGGGGCTTCCTGCTCACAGAGGCTCGGTCCCAACCTTTTCTCCCCTCGAAGCGCTCGCGGCCTCTGCTCGATCTGTCCGCACCCCCTTTGCTCCTCCAACCCCGTCGCCCAGGCCCCGTCGCGCCGGTAGGAGAGACATGTTGGCCGCAACGCGCCGGTGGTTCCGCCGCAACAGGACCCCCATCGCCGTCGGCGTCGGCGTCGTCGGCGCCGGCTATCTGGCGACCCAGTATGTCCTGGCCAAGATCAACGACGCGCGGGAGCGCATGAGCAGCGACCGCATAGCCAAGGAGAAGTATGTGGCCCGCGGCCCTGTTGCGGGCGGCCGCCGCTAACGTCTCCTGCCCAGTCTCCGCCGCCGCTTCGAGCAGAACCAGGAGGACTGCACCTTCACCGTGCTCGCCCTGCTGCCGACTGCGACCACCAACATCCTCGAGGTCATGACCACGGAGAAGATCACCCTGGAGATCCAGCAGATGAAAAGCGCCGCCAAGGGCGCCCGGGGCGGCGACTCCACGGCCGCCCCGCCGAGTATCGCCGACACGACCATGACGGAAGAGGAGGGGAGGAGTGTCATCAGCATGCAGAGCGATAGTGGTGTGCATGCAAGCCAGGTCACACTACCGCCGCCGCCGTCCTATGCCGCCGCCGCCGCCGAGGGCACGCCGGCCGCGTCGGAAGCCGCCAGCCCAACGCCCATTAAGGCCCGGAAGACCAAGCGACAGCTGTGGGACGACCTGACCATCAGTTGTACGTCTCAGACCCGAGCCCAACGTCCCACCGACGGGGCCCGCTGACATGCCTTCTGCAGCACTGACCCGCGCGTACACGCTTGTGTACACATTGGCCCTCTTGACGATGCTCACGCGCGTGCAATTGAACCTCCTGGGCCGCCGGAGCTATCTGTCCAGCGTCATCTCCCTCGCCACCGGCACCGCACAGTCGACCATCAACCTGGAGAACAATGACGACGTCGAGGAGAACGAGAATCCCGAACAGCAGGTGTACGGAAGCGATTTCGACACGAACCGCAAGTATCTCACCTTCAGCTGGTGGCTGCTCAACCGCGGCTGGGAGGACCTCGGCCGACGTGTGGAGGAGGCCGTCCGCGAGGTTTTCGGCCATCTCAGCCCGCGTGACCTCCTGAGCTTCGACACCTTCTCGCAGCTCACCTTCGAGATGCGGAAGAAAATGGAGGGACGGAGGGAGGGCGAGTCCAGGGGCGCCCGGTGGCTGCCCTTCCTCCTGCCGCCCAAGGACATGGAGGCTTTCGTCCTCCGCGAGTCGGGGGTGCTGGGCGACAGCGCCACGGCCGAAACGCAGACGGGGGCGCCGTCGTCGCCCAGCACCATCTCGCTCCGGCACCTGTTGGACGAGACATCCGACCTCGTCGAGTCCCCCGCCTTTTCCCACGTCCTCACCCTGATCCTGGACGCCGGCTTCTCCGTCCTCCTCAACAACAAGGTGCTGCCGGGCGCCTTTGATCTCCCCAACCGCCCGTCCGCCTCGGACAACGAGGGCGAGCAGAGGGCCAAGCTCGTCCTTCTTCCCAAGATTCTGTCGGTGCTGACGCGGCAGGCGCATGTCATTGGCCACGGCATGCCCAACGAGTACCTGCAGGAGATGGAGCGGGTGCGCGACCTGGAAGCCTTCGCCGCCGTCGTCTACTCGAGCAACTGGGAAAACGAGATCCACCACGAGGGTCTGATTGCCGAGGCCGCCGAGGGCGTTCTGTCACCATCGCAGGAGACGAAACCGAGTCAGGGGATATCGACGCTGGGTGACGAGAGCGTCGTCATGGTGGAAAACCAGCCCTCGCAGGGCTCCTTCGAGAGTACCTGGGAGAAGTATCAGGGGTCGACACCGGCGACACATTCGCAATCCTAATCATCATGCGGCACGTACGAATCAGGATGGATCTGGGGACCTGGGGATATCTAAAGGCTCGCCCGAGGGCACTATGGCTTACAGGTATACAGGATCTGTAGAGACGATTTCATGGCATATTTGTATTCGGGCGCGTCATTTTGCTGCTAGTCGATGGCATAGAGCGCATCTGTACCAACATAAAACACGGGCATTCTCCCCGCGGTGCACGGGGAGATCTTATAATATGTCCCCAGCCCCCGGTCCTCGTCTCTTATGGCTCGAGGCTCGCCTCTCGAGCGGCCATGTCTCGCGGGACGAAAGGCAGATGTGCCTATCTGCAAGCACTCATGTTGAGACTGAAGGACGTGAATGCCGGCCCTCGTGCCGCGATAAAGCGGCCACCCGGGGGGGAGGGGGGCACGCCATGACCGTCAAGTACTCCGACTTGGCGTTTCTTTGGATGCCGGGACGCCACGCAAGCAGCCACGGGGCCGGCACGGCTCGGACCCCCCCCCTGTTCACATCAAGCCTCTGACAAACTTGTCCAGGCCCATCTCGAACATTTCGTTCTTGACGCCGTCCCCCCCCTTGTGCTCGACAGGCGACAGCGGGTTTTTCACAACTGGGATGGACCCATCAGCCACAGGACCATTGCCGGATTCCCTCCTCTCGGCGGCAAGGCTCGCCAGCGGGGGAGAGGGCCGTGGCGGTCACTCACCGTATTCGACCCAGAGGTTGATGTAGATCTGGTGCAGGACGTTACGCATGCTCAGGGCGCCGGGCTCGGTCAGGAGGGCGAAGCGCAGGTTGGTAGGGGTCTCGTAGTAATGCAGCTTGTAGTGGGCGGTGCGGTAGCTGATGAAGGCGTCGTCGTCACCACCCAGCTTGCGCGTCATGTTGCGCAGGCTGAAGACGGTGCCGAAGACGAGCTTGGCGTCGTCGGCGGCGCGCCGCGCGATGGCCGTCGAGGAGGCCGAGGAGCCGCCGGCCGGGGCCGTGGTGGCGGACGCCGCCGCCGCCGCCGCCGCGGGCGACTGCTGCTGCTGCTGCGGCAGCGCGGCGTGGTTGTTGATGTTGGCGGTGGCCGCCGTCAGCTCCGACGATGACACGGGCCGTGACGCCGGGCCCGGCTGCGGCGGGGCCAGCCACAGCTTCGAGTAGACGCACTCGGCTACAGAGGGGGGGAAGAGGATAAGAGGCCACCGGTTAGCTCAGCTCGGCATGACGGCGAGGGGGGGTAGCAGCGTTGCGCGCGTAGGGACAAGGGGGAGGAGGTGCTGCGGGCCATCGGAGGCGACTGACTGTGTCTATCGAAGATGTAAAACGAATACACCTGGACCGGCATGGTTCAGGGGGGGGCGCGGGACTGTCGTGGCTTGGACTCTCTCTTTCTCTCGATCAGAGGGGAAGGCGGAGAGTTGGCGATGCGGGTAGCCAGCTGTCACATGCCAGCGCGGCGGCAGCAACGAGCGAAGGCTCTCGACGACAGATCGGGCGCGTCCGGGGTGATCGGGTCGGAGTCGTAGGGCCGAAGGGTATGCGGTCGGATCGGGGGGGCTATGATGGAGTCGTGGGCGCTGTGGAGGGTGGAAGGGCCCGGAAGGTTCAATCCCTCGGCTTCTGGGCTCCTGCGTCTGTACCTACTGGACGGACGCAGCCCTTGATGCTGGTTTGCCTGGGGGTCTGGCCTGCGGGCGCAGAATGGCAGGCTAGTCTAAAAATATCGAGTACTGTGTACCTCCACGCTGTGCATCGGGCTCATCAGTCGAGTGCGGATACGGCTGACGACCTCCTTCGGTAGGTAAGTACTTGTACCGCGACCTGTCCCCGTCCACCTATGACCGGCCCCCAATGAGGGCTGGCCGGCCCCCAAGTCGCCCAGGGGGGACGGGGGGGACCCTTCATCGTCGCTCTTCCATCCCCACCAAGAGCCGCTTAGCCGGGAACACACCTATCGTTAGTGGCAGACTGGCAGGCGGGGTGATGGGTGGATGATGGCAGGCTGCGCGTCCGTTGCGTTCCCGGCGGAGGGGGACAGGTACGTCTGTCCTGTACAAAGCCCATGAGTAGGGGCGGTGTTGCACCACCGTTTCTGCCTTGGCTTATCGTGCCGCGCTGCGAAAACGGCGTATCACGGGGGCGGCGTGATTAGAGTTGAAGGTTGGGTGGATGGGGCGCGCGCGCGCGTATGCCCATCGTCTTTGCTTAGCTCCCGTTGCAACGAACGCCGTCGCCCGCCGCCCGCCCGCCGCGTTGGCTTGTCTGTCGTTTGCACGGCGGTCAACGGGCATGGGGGGGAGGCTGGACCAACGTACGGATGGGCAGGCATGCCTTCTCGGTAGGCATGATCATCTAGGCACCAGCGAACCGTATGCACACTGGAGGCCCGTCGTGTAGCCCATGGCGCGGCTCGTCCACGGAGCATGCCGGGGGGTCGAGGGGAAGGATGGCCGGCAACAGGGATGCGGCTGGCGAGCTGTGCCCTCGGATTCGCTGACGAGCGGGAATGAGCTGCTGCGCTGAATGAAGATCAAATGAGGCCCCCCAAGGTTGATTCCCGCTCGCCGAGCTAACTAATCGGTGGTCCCATTCTTACCTTTTCACCCGTATCCATCCTCCAGACCTTAGATACATATACTTGGCCGGCATCATGTACCGTCAGCCCGCCCTCAACCTTTGATTTTCGCCGCCTCTCGCCCCTCCCTGCGCGCGCGCACACGCCGAGTGTCACCGGTGCATCGTCCCTTGCCGTGCGGTTACGTGGTATAGTTGTGCCTCGACGCAACTCTGAACCTCGGCCTTCGAAAGCCTCCCCCCCCCCCGGTCCGCCCTCGCAACCATGACGGAATCCGCTGTCACCACGACAGCCCCGCCACAGATGCCCGAGGCAGCACCCGCAGCCGAACGCAGCGCGAGCGACAACATATTGCGTTCGAGAGAGCGCGGTCATGCGAGCACACAGAGCCTCTCGTCGCCGCAGATTGCCATCCATGACGCGGCGACAACCTCAACGCCGCCGGGCCCCCGACGCCCCTCGCTCGCCGGCCACATGTAAGAAAGCCCGACCCCCTTCGCCCGAACGCGCCCGCCGTCACCCGCGCTTCCTGCCCTTCACGCGAGACCTCTCGATACCGCCAACATGCCTTCACGCACCAGAGAACAGCCGCTGATCTACGTCACCCATGCGCGCAGATCCGCCCCCGCTGCGCAGCAGTACCAAAGTCCCCTGCGGCAGCACAAAAGAACGCCTTCCCAGCACCGCGAGATCAAGGTGGGTACATTTTCCGCCATGCCGACGCCGGAGCTGCCCTCGGCCTGCTCTTCCGTGGTGTCGTGGCGCCTCCCTCAGCGCCAAGGCCCGAGCGGCTAACTGACGGCGGCAGGAAACCCTGAACGCGCGCTCCGAGTACACGAGCGACGATACCGACGGCACCAAGCTACGCATCAACCAGTATGTCATTAGGGAGGAAATCGGAAGGGGGTCTTACGGCGCCGTGCATTTGGCGACGGACCAGTTCGGTAACGAATACGTACGACGCCCCAGCTCATAGAGGCCACACTGCCCCCTGGCATTTGGGTATGACCCGTGAGCTTACCAGGCTTGACAGGCGACCAAGGAGTTCTCCAAAGCCCGTCTTCGACGGCGGGCGCAGTCCAACATCTTGAGGAGGCCCCATGGGCCGCCGCGGCCGGGCATGCGCAGCCCTTGGGCGATGCACAAACAGCAGCTCAGCCAGACCGAGGTCGCAGAGGCCAAGGACGCCCTGTTTCTCATCCGCGAGGAGATTGCCGTCATGAAGAAGCTGAACCACCCAAATCTGGTCCAGCTCATCGAAGTGCTGGACGACCCCGAGGAGGACTCACTCTGGATGGTGCTAGAGATGTGCAAGAAGGGTGTCGTAATGAAAGTCGGACTTGACGACCACGCGGACCCGTACCCCGAAGAAAAGTGTCGGCATTGGTTCCGCGACCTGATTCTCGGCATGGAGTACCGTACGTTGATACTTGGAGATGCGAAGGCCAGTCCCGGTGCTGACCTTGTCGACAGTCCATGCTCAAGGTGTAATACACCGAGACATCAAACCCGACAACCTACTCCTGACGACGGACGATGTGCTCAAGATCGTCGATTTTGGCGTCTCGGAGATGTTTGAGAAGCCCGAAAGCATGATGACGGCCAAATCGGCCGGTTCGCCCGCTTTCTTGCCGCCGGAGCTCTGTATAGCCAAGCATGGTGATGTTGACGGCAAAGCGGCCGACATCTGGTCTATGGGTGTGACTCTGTACTGCCTCAAGTACGGCAAGCTTCCCTTCAAACGAGATAACGTGCTGGACATGTACGAGGCTATCCGAGAGGACGTGCCCGAGATACCGGAGGACGAGAACCCCGACTTCGCCGACCTTGTAAGAAGGCTGCTCGACAAGAACGCCGACACCAGGATATGCATGGCAGACCTCAGGGTGAGACCAGGACGCGCACATCCGGCTTGAGCCCGCGGCCCCGGGATACGGCTGACCGTTTACAGGACCACCCCTGGGTGACAATGGGCGGCGTCGACGCACTGCTGTCCGAAGAGGAGAACTGCGCCGACGAGGTTGAGATGCCCAACGAGCTGGAAGTCAACCACGCCTTCACGCCGAAGATGAGCCACATGCTCGTGGTGGTGAGTCCCTACCCAGTGTTCGCGCGCGCCGGGGCTGGACGTAGACAACTGATAGCCCCTGTCAGATGATGGCCATTAGCAAATTCAAAAGCCTCGTGGTTAGGAGCCGCACAAGCACGCCGCCACGCACGCCCAGGACGCTACAAATACCCGTGCGGACTGAAGGGTCCCCGGATGGGGTCGTCTCCACGCCGCCGAGGCTCCGAGATACCAAGGAGCTGGCAGGTCCCTCGGAGCAACCCCGCCACAAGTCCACGGCCGACGAAGCGGCGGAGCTCATTGAAGCGCGCAAAGCCTACCACGCGGCTACCCAGCCGGCCGGGGACCAGCCCGGTCAGAAGAGCCACGCGCACGAGGTCACTGACCACGAGCCCCGCCTCCTGGGCATCGGGCTCGGCGCGCGCGACGAGTTCACCAGAACGGAGCCACCGGCCAACATCGTGTCGGACTCGCCGACGGGCATCGACATCGACATCTACGACCGGGCCTTCGAGGCCGAAGTGGAGCGCATCCGGTCCAGCGAGAAGCGCGGCGCGCGCCGGACCACCTACCTCACGCGCTTCGTCAACGAGAAGGAGAAGTACTTTGGAGACGACTGCATGATCCTCGAGGCCGGCCGGAGCCTGCCGGGCCTGGCATCGAGCGGCATGACCAAGGCCAGCACCGCCACCATCAAGGCCCTCGAGCACCTGCACCTGGGCGCCGACGGGGCCGGGGCGGGGGCGGCCGGAGAAGGCGCGGGCAAGCGCGAGCAGCTCACAGCCCAACTCGAGAAGCGCTACCTCGAGAGCCAGGAGAATGCCCAGGCCGCCAAGAACAAAGCCTTCCGCCTCGCTGACGTGGTGACAAGCTCCGTGCAGGGCGTCGTCGGGGCCAAAGGGCACGAGTGACGGCCAATGCCATGATAAGACCCCTCCATACAGTGCCTCCCGCTCTCGTGATTCTTGATTTCGGGGAGGGGGCGCGCCCAGGGGCCTGGAAGAGGAAATTGGATTGAATCTTGGCGGGGCTGCGACCTCGAACGCGTCCTGGCCGCCGCCGAAGCAAAGGATAGTATGCAAAAAGGGATATGGGCTAGCGACCTTCTCCCTATTTGCCTACCTACCTAGTAGGCCAGGTTGCCTCTTTCTATACATTACTTCCCTGTAGTACGTACTCGGTACAGCGGTAATTGGGCACACAATGGCGATGAGTTAGCTATTCCACCTCGGGCTCTCTTTCCTTTCAGTCACGGTACGCGTCCGATCCCGTGTGAGACGGCCCGGCTCGTCACCCAAGCCTCTACGAACGAGGCGGTAGAGCAGTTGGTGGCGTGGAGCTCGCAGCGTGGTCTTGTTGTCACCAAGGCCTGGGCTTAGGAAAGGGGTCTCTTTGGTTCCAACTGCCCGAAACGAGGGGAGGTGGTGCGATATTCCTGCGTGAGGGGCGGGTGGCGCTGTCAGGTTTTACGGCCGGAAAGAGGTTGTTGAATCACGCTGCATGAGTGTACAGCCAGCACGCCGCGGGCGCGTACGCCTCAAGTGCCGGCTTGCCTCGTGAACTATAGCGTCCCGGATATGCTGGGGAGCTAGCGAAGTGCATGTCTATTTCTTGGGCCACTGCCCACGCCGGAAGGAACCAAAGCGATGCGCGGGAGGGATTGACAGAGAAGGTTGAGGGTACCATCCCGGCCCCCGGCCGTAAAGACACACCCTTCCGCCACATGGTTATGGGTGACATCCCGTTCAGACGTCGACCATCCCCGGCCGTGGCCTGCACGTGCGGCAACCTTTTTGTTATGTTGGGCGTCCCCATCGGCCCCCCACCGCCGGCCTGATCGGGGAGGATCCGGGATCCAGAGGGCGATCTCTACGGACGGGCCGACAAGGGGAAGGGAGTCTACAAAAATGGATGCAAGGGAGGGAAAAGCCTCGACAGCCAAAAAGAAGAAGAAAAAAACGCATTCCGCGGGATAAGCGGGACGGGCGCCAGCCCTATACCAACTCAGTGATCAGTAGGGCCGAAACGGCCAAGGCTGCCCTCGGGTTCTGCGGCAGCGCGGAACAATAGCGTGCGCGTTGGGCGTGGACACCTGTAGGTGCCGATTCCCGGTCTGGTGTACGTGCCAACTTGGCGGTCTCCATCGAGTCGGTGAGGGCCTTCCCCCCCCCCCCCCCCCCCCCCCCCCCCCCCCCAGTTGCTGCCCTGATTCTTTGTACGCGCCGCTGTGATTGTTGGGGAGGTCCAAGTCTGGGAGGCGACTGGAGGCGAAGGGCAAAGGGGGGGGGGGGGGGGGGGGGGGGGGGGGGGGGGGGGGGGGCAAGTTGTCTTGTCCCGTCAAGGTGAGGCAGCCGGCCAGCCTCGCCGGCGCCTTCCGGGCTGCTGGGGAATTCTCACCGCCCCTGGGGGGCAGGGCCAGCGTCAGCGTAGCAGTTGGACTCGGCCGGCGGCCGTGACGAGCGGCCAGCAGCACGGAGAGAGAGCACCCGGTGAGGGCTTCGCGGGCCAATGCCTGGGCGCGCCGGACTCACATGTCTTTTTTCACGGGCGTTGGGCGCGCAACGGGACAAACGTGGATCTCGCTTGACGGCTTGGCCGTGTCCCTTGGCCCCAGCGCCTCGACGGCACGGCTAGCGAAGCGGTACGGGAAGTAGGTCCCGCGGATTGCGCCAGGAGGCTGGTCCCTTCCATCCATGCCCCTGCAGCGGCAGCGGCAGCGGCAGCAGCAAGCGACTGTCTGGGATTGGGGATCCCGCTGCGATAGGACGGGATGAAATGGCGAGCTGACGAGCGGCGTTGGGCGGTGGGTACTTACCTGACGTGCCTTACCTGCCTCACGTAGGTACCGGCGGCACTGCATGAAAGACAGCCCCGGGTGCCCAGGGTGATGGTCTGAGAAGCCATCGGTGCCGCCTCCGGTCTCGCCACATGCGCATACAGGTTGCATGGCTAGGTAGCTGTTGGCTGGCTGCCCGAGCGAACCCTGATGCAGGCATGTCAATATCCATCCATCCTCAAGTCGGAGCCGGGCTTTCCAGGTTGGCCAGGACCGGGGCTTGGCAGCCAGGGGCCCGAGATCTGCCAGCCAGCCAGCCAGCCAGTCTCGGCGTCGGACGGGTCCACGAGGGAGGACGGCATTGGTATTTGTGTAGCCTTTCAGCCGCCCGAAAGAGGTCAATAGAGAGAGGTCCCAGCGCGCCCGGGCCGCAAAACCGCGCTCCCCCGTTCGCCAACACCGATGTCCCGCCTACACGTTTGGAGCTTTCGCGTCTATAGATAGAATGCAGAAGGAAACCCCCGATACGACGTTGGGATAAGGCCCGGGAGGTGACGTCAGCGTCGCACGGCATGCTTATTGGAACGGGTTTGCATATACCCGATGTTCCCTTGATCAATCCGCTCACTGACCCATGGATGACGGCGTCACGGTGGGGGGCGGGTGCGGGAGAAAAAAAAAAGGTTACACGCGCGTGCCACGCATGTGGCGGGTGGATTGTGCAGGGTGCAGTTTTTCGTGTGTGTGTGTGTGTGTGTGTGTGTGTTTGCGTGTGTGCTGCCGACGCAAAATCTAGGCAGAGGTTGGTAATGGATGACGAGGGCTCCCCCGGCCAAAAGTCAGCCAAGCAACTACCGCCCACGATCAAAGGAGCAAGCAGCAGGACTCACGACAAGATGGACGCTACGGAGGTTCGGTGTCCACGGGCCTCGGGCGGGTTCGGCCAGCCCGCGGTCGCGTGCAGCCCTGTCTGATGGGGTGGGTGTCGACAGTAAGTGCACGAATGGGAGACACTGGCCGGAGAAGTACCTGCCCAAGCAGGTACATACCTCTTTCTCTCCTCTTCTTTCCAACACAGTATGGCTCCATGGGGCAGATACAAATAGGTTCTGGGGCTGTCTGTCAGCTCCTTATGTCAAACCACTGGGGTTCCATGGGCAATGTGGCTTGGTTGGAAACGGCCGCATGCGCAAAGGGTCCCCTTCCCGCTCGTTGTGCTGACGGAACACAGCCTTCTCCGCAGCACACCCAAATCAAACCTTAGTTTTGAACTCTGCGTCCCTCGCTGCCCATGGCGCCACAGAGGGAAGCGTGATGCGACAATCCGGCCGGGGCTGTGAGTGCGATCCGCAGGTGGGAAGTGCCTTAGGCAGGTGATCACGGGTGATGATGTACGTACGGTGTTGGCGCCTCGAAGCTGCAACTGTACAACGCATCCCACATCCACTCCGACATGAGCCAGTCCAGATCGCCGGGTCCTGTCCATCCATCCATGCCAATTGGCCCCCCCCCCTTCTTCGCCTGCGCGGGGGGGGGCCTGCTCCCCTGGCAGGTCCGGGACACTATCCAGCAACCCTTGCGGTACTCAAGGTGGAAACCGACGGGCCAAGAAAAAAATAAGACTTTTGGGATCCGATCGGCCCCGGGGTTCCTCTCTCTGTGCTCTGTCGCCGAATCCACCGTCGCAGCCGAGGTGAGGGCCGCAAGGTTGGAAATTGGGAAGCAGACCGACCGACGGTCCAGATGAATGGCTGGGCCTGACCAACTCATGCTCGGCCCGGGCGATGGCAGCAAGCCAAGCTGCTTCTCCGCTGCCTGCCTGGATGAATCGGATTTGGCAGTTCATCCTGATGGTCGGACGAACGCAACAGCCAGCCTGCCGACCGAGGGGACGCTAGCCGTGCACCCGCGCTGCTACGGCCGGCCGCCTGCTTCGGTGGGAGCAACACGAACATTTGGGGGTACCACCATCCTACTAATACCAACCGCCCACCATCCCATCCTATCCCATCTCCCTGTCCTAGGGCCGCCAGTGGTCTGGAAACCCGCCGTCGTGATACGGCTTGGCTCTTTGGCGGCACCACACATGGCCGTTCATCACGCCACGCCACTCCAGATGCATCAGGGGAGACAGGCTGCCAGATTGGCCCGGACGGCCGGGCCCGACATCACCAGACACCCCGGAACTTGCGCGGAGAGCGGTGAAACATCACCACCGTCGACCATCCGGAGCGAGCCGCGAGACAGCGATGGCTGTTGCTCCCAGGAGGGGAACGACCGGCGCGCGTTGCATGGGATACGACGATCGCGACAATTGGTCAATGGGACGGCCGGGGACCTTGCCGGTCAGAGAGCTGCAACAACAAATCCCTCATACAATGCGCACGCTACGCGCCGGTTAGGCAGGCTGTCCATGCGGGCTGAATGATGATGCAGCGTTTATGTAACGTACAACGGCATCCATCCTGTTAGAGCCTGTGCCTAGATAAACGTGTGTGATGCAAGTGCGGGCGTCCAACTCTCTTCCGGCCGCCGCCACCATCGGGTGGGATGAGAGCGAGCTAGATGCTGCATGTTCAGCCCGCGAGTGCGCATGTGGTCAGCCCGCCTGCCTAGAGACGGAACCACCGAGCGCTGTCCGTATGGAGGAGATCCGAAACCCAGGGACGCGGGAAGAAAAAAAAAGGAGAGGAGTGGCCGGCTCCTAGCGATGCCCGTAACCCAAGGCTCGCCTCTGCCTAAGCATGGGCGTGCGCCGCCCCCATGGCGGCAGGTATCCTGACGGTACTGCGAACAAGGGCCATGCCGGCTTGCTGGATGCTGTTTCGCCCGTGCCAGCCCGCTCACCCCCCGCCTACCTGACTGGCAGACCGAAGCGAGCGCACACATGAGATGAAAGCCACGAGTAGTCCATGTCTGGCGGCGACTCATGAGACGTCCCACTAGATGCGGGAATTCTTCTAGAAGCAGAAAACACAATCGAGTCGCGCCCTTGCTGAGGGGGGAGGGGGGGTAGTCCAGGGGTTACACGTGCACATTCTCGACTAGTCGCCTCCTTAGGTAGGTTGTGAACTAGCTAGCTAGCTAGCCCGTAATGGCGATCGCTCGGGGTCGTATGGCCTCGGGCACAAGACAAAATGAATGGTAAAAGGCCATGGCCAACTAATAACCTCTCGCAGGTGCGCAAAGCAACAACAGAGCTGATGCAGCGTATACGTATGAGGGCAGTAAGAAGGTACATGCCTCTACGTAGGACGGGCAACGTCGGCAGGACGGAAGTATCCACGGACGGCGGGCAAAAAGCAACAGAGTTGGAGCCACATGGCGGGCCTGCCCGGCCTTTAGAACAGCCGGGTAAAGAGAACGAGGCCTGACACGGCGCTGCCACAGTTCGACAACCCATTGTCCGAAAAAGCTTGATGCGACCAGGGCGAAAAGACTAGTGCGACTGGGCAGTCAGTCGCCTTGAAGACGGCGCCCTCGCAACAAATGGCTGGCCAGGAGGGCTGGACAAGAAGCCATATGCCTTGGCAGGCGAAGCTTCAGCCCTACAGGCGACGAAGGTCCCAGTCTGAGGCGCGCGGCCAGCCACTCCTGCCAGTGCAAGGCGACGACGCCGGGGTTTTGTCATCTTGGACCGCGTGACCGAATGCCGGTGTCATGGATTCCACGTAGGATTCAAGGGTGGCCCAGGGCATCGGCGGAAAGACACGGGACCTGCGACAGCTGATGACGGGAGCCTCTGGGCCACTGGTTGCCCCCCAGCTTGCTTTCACCCACGCCCATGTGCGAAGTCGTGCGACCCGAGGGAGGTGCCAGATGCCCCGTCGCGACGCGGTACCGGCGGCCAATCGCGGGGCGTGGCCGGCCATGCCTGCTGGACTCGGCAAGCTGGTACAAATATTTTTATACCCTCGCCGTCAGCACGACGGCCGGAAATTAACACCGCCAAAGATACGATGGGGTTCCTGTCGAAAATTTTGCGCCGCCTCCTGCTGAGCTAAACCCCGGCGGTCCTGCTCCGGCCCCCCGTGGTCGCATCCACTGTCTGGTACCTGTACGGAGAGATGGCCGGGCCGAGTAGGCGGACCTTGCCACACGGCCAGCGTGCAGACAGGTACTGCTACCTACCTAGCCGCCTGAGGCCTTTGCCGCCGCCCCAACAGCTCGTCCAGACGCTGAGGGGTATTAGTAATGCTGAGTTTGGATGCGAGCCCACCCTCGTTCATGCTCGTTTCACCGAGGGCGATCTCGATAGCTCCCCCCCCGGGGGGCCCTTTCGTCCCATCTGGGACGTCGGCAGCAGAGAGGCGGATGCTTGGGAAGCCATGCCATGTACGCTACGTCGTAGTGGCTCGCTGCTGTGTGACACGGCTATGACAAGAGAGTGCATTGCAGATCGAACGGCGCGCAAACCCGACCGGCGCAGCAACAACAACAACAACCCAAAAGCGCTGGAAAAGAATTCCTTGGCGTGTGCTGTCCCCCTGCACAACGGACGGCCAAAAAAAGATAACGCGCCCTGAGCAATATACCGCGTGGGCAGCCGCGGGATGATGAGAAAAAAGAAATGGAAAGGCCGCCAATGGTAATGACGGCCACCGCCAAGGCCGATCAACACTGACGATCGCCCTCGGCGGCCAGACATTCCTTACGAATAAACATCCTTATTGTTACCGAAGGCAAGGAGTCTGATGAGCCGGGCAGAGTCATGGATTGGAAGAGGCTCACGTATCCCTCTTCCGCTACTCCCACTGTATTTATCCGCCTCGCCCCCAGACGTAGCTATGTACGTACTTGAAGGGGAAGGAGGTAGGTCCAAGCAGGGAGTGTTGCTAAAGTCGCATACCTCCCCCATCCATGACGAACACCCGAGAGCCCCATAAAACGAATGCAGCTCGCATGGCATGTATGCAAGAGCTACAGTTAGAACGTACTAGTGGATGCATGTACTTTCACCACGGGGCTGTAGCGTGCCTACAACTTTGCCTGCTTCTATACTGGCCATGTATTTCTACAGAGTACCTCACGTAGTCGTCGTAGCTGGTGAGGGGAAAGCCCGCCAGTCCACTGGGGCGTGGGACGTGACCTGGGACACCCGACTAGCGGCGCAAAGAAGGCCGAGGGAGCGATCCCACCTTGCCGTAACGGAATCTGACTGCATTCCATCTGATCGGAGGATGGACGACTCTGTGGTAGAGTTGGTAGGGTGGAGAGAGAGCGCGCGAATTGGGGAGGGGGGCGCGAGCGGCAAAGTCGGAGTGAGTGCGCCGGAGTACCTCGGGAGTATTCCATGGGATTGGAAACCCTAGGACGCGACTGACTGATGATGACTGGCGGACTCCCTTCCCGGTCCTGGAGGCGAAGAGGAACCTAGAAACAAGAGCGCTGTAGATGGCAGGTAGCTGAGGAGCCGGGTAGGCAGGCAGCCAGCGTGGGAGTACATGCATGCATCGATTCCCCGTACTTTGGCAGCTACCACGCCTTTACATATCCAGCACCCCCTCCCCTCCCACCAGAGGGCATGGCAATCTAGTAAGCAAAAGAGCCCATTCCCGTCGACGTCTGGGCATGCATTGTGGGAGGCCGCCGTCGCCACTCTTTTCTCTCGGCGTATCTGGCTGCGACGTCTCTTCCTCCACGTCCCCCGTGGCCCGCGACCCGTCACGCCTTCGGTCCATCATCCTCTATCCCCTTCGGCCGTGAATTGGAGCGCGCCCGCGCCTTCTTGCTGGCTGGAGCGCGCCCGCGCGCGCACACATTCCCACTTTTAACCTAGATCACTCGTCTGGGATGGGGACTCCTCTTCCGTGTTTCCCTCGTCCGGCCTGGCGTTAGCAGCAGCCTGCTGGCACGCAAAACCCGGCACTCCGTACCGGGGAGGGGCGCTACTAGGAAACCTATCCATCTTTTGTCATCCCCCGCTGCTTTGGGTAACTGGAACCCACCAGGTACACAGTACGTCCCGCACCGTTCCCTGTTTCCTCCGCCGACTGCCTGTCTGGTGCTCGCTCTCGTCTCGCCTCACATTGCCTCCAGACGGACCATGACCGCCCTCCAAACCGCTCTGGATCTTGTCTACCGCCTCCTCTTCGCCCTCTAGCATTTGCTGGAACCATTGCCCGGTTCCTCCAGCTGTTGAGCTTCCGTCTCCTCTCGAACGGCGGAGACCTGCCCACCCGCAGACCTAACCACATACCTATATGCCTGGGGTATTGGACCTAACTGCCTCCTTGAGCCCGTTTCTTGGGTAATAACTCGCCCGCGCACCGACACCAGCTATCTTCGAAACGTCTGGTCGCGTAAACCCACCACTTGCCAAACGTCACACAACTGCCAAAGGGACTTTGCCTACAACATCGTGGGAAGTTCGTCGGTTCGGAAACTACCACCTGGCGTCGGTTCCCGAGAAACGAAAGCGATCTGGTGCCAGCCCGTACTAATAAACGGCTAGGCCGGGCCCCCTCCCCTCTGTCTCTTACACGCGGGCGCGCACAAGCAGCAACACGCACACACGCACACACTCCCTCTCTCACTCGCTCTCCCTCTCCCCTCGCCCACTCTTCCACCCACCGCACACACTCTTGCAGCTTACCCTACAACCAGCCCCAAACCCAGACCTAGACTAATAGCATTCGGCGCTCTCCACACTGTACCCTACCTGGCCAGGTACACACTATTCCAAGGTCAGGGAGGGCTATCCGCCTGGGCCTACGCCTCCTACAAATTCACTTACTCCCGCCTCTCCTTCGTTCCCTCCCTCCTGTTATCTCGCAACGGAGCAAAGTCTCTAGCAAGTCGGACGGCCGTTTTGATTTTCAGCACTTGTGTGTCGCCATTTCCCTGGGCTTAGCCCACCCCCAAGGCGATTCTCGCCGCCAATCACCCCTCTACTTCCGCCTACATATCCACCTGCACGCAGATCGCCAGCAGCGTCATTTTGCCGCCTGCTGCGCCTGCTACCGCTGCTACCACCGCCAACCGTGCCGCTGCGCGCGCAACCGCAAGCCCAGAGCCTGCTGAGCCCCGCCACCCCCCGCGCCCGTTCTTGGTCGTTGCTTAGGCATCATACCTGTTGGTTTTCCAAGCCATGTCTAAGACATCTTCCACCATGACGAGCGCCTCGGACAAGTCGACGTCGCCCCCGGGCTCAGGCCCATCGTCGGTCAAGTCGGTTGAGTACTCGGCGGCCAAATCGCCCAGCCTCAAGGCCACTCAGAACGGCCAGCCGGCAAACGGCAGCATGCTCAGCCCTGAGAATGCTGCGCCCAAACCGTCGGAGAAAGCATCCGTCAAGGACCGCCTGACGAGAATGTTCTCCAACAAGGGGGATGTCCCCAAGGTCGGTGACGCCAACGGCCACACCAAGTCGCCCGATTCTGGCCGCGGCACCCCCAAACCAACCCCTGCGCCGGTGCGCAAGCCGTCTATCAACAACAAGCCCGCCAGTGGCAACAAATCGCCTGACGGTTCGACGACTCCTAGCGCCGTCAAGTCCTCGTTCAACCCCCAGCGCTACGTCGTCAACCCCAACGTCCAAGGCGGCCATGAGCACCACCTGCGGGGGAGCAAGCGCCAGGAGAAGCTGTCGGATATGTGGAAGAGTCTGCTGGGCAAGAAGCAGGAGGCTCCCGAGGCCGACCTCTCCCTGGTCTCCAACTGGGTCGACACGCTCAGGGAAGAGAGGGAAGCCATGGCCAACGACCGGCGTGGCGGCCCCAACGCGAGCACTACGTTGGTGGAGAAGTACGGCAAATGCCAGGAGGTCGTGGGCCGCGGCGCTTTCGGCATCGTGCGCATATCCCACAAGAAGATGGACAACGGAGAGAAGCTCTTTGCTGTCAAGGAGTTCCGCCGGCGGCCCGAGGAGACGGAGAAGAAGTACAGCAAGCGACTAACGGCCGAGTTTTGCATCTCGTCGTCGCTACGCCACCCCAACGTCATCCACACGCTAGACCTGCTGAAGGATCAAAAAGGCGACTATTGCGAGGTCATGGAGTTCTGCTCGGGCGGTGATCTCTACACGCTGGTACTCGCGGCCGGCAAGCTAGAGGTGCAAGAGGCCGACTGCTACTTCAAGCAGATGATGCGTGGCGTTGAGTACATGCACGAGATGGGCGTCGCCCACCGCGACATGAAGCCCGAGAACCTGCTGCTGACGTCGCACGGTGCGCTCAAGATCACCGACTTCGGCAACGGCGAGTGCTTCCGCATGGCCTGGGAGAACGACGCCCATATGGTTTCGGGCCTTTGCGGCTCCGCGCCCTACATTGCACCCGAGGAGTATATTGATAAAGAGTTTGACGCTCGGGCCGTCGATATTTGGGCATGCGGTGTTATCTATATGGCGATGCGAACCGGCCGCCACCTCTGGCGTGTTGCCAAGAAGGAGGAGGACGAGTTCTACGAACGGTATCTCGAGGGCCGTCGCGACGAGGAGGGGTACGGGCCTATCGAGTCGTTGCATCGCGTAAGTTGAACACCCCCCTTGGCCGTACGCCTTCACTTTTGCCGCCCCTTTTTTTTTATTGACGTTTATTCTGCCGCAGGCCCGTTGCCGCAACGTCATCTACTCCATTTTGGACCCCAACCCCTCGCGCCGCATCACAGCCTCGCAGGTGCTGAAGTCGGAATGGGGCCGCGAGATCAAGCTTTGCAAGGCCGGCGAGGAAGGGCTATAACACAAGACGCGGTCCAGTACTTGGACTTCCCGCCACTACCGTTTCACAACACATCGCCCTTCCAGAGACACGCGGTACCTGTCATGCTTCCATCCAGAAGATGGACGCGGGTTACGGTCTCGACCCTCGTCGAGCGGCATCGCCAGCGCCGCCGCCGCCGGTGGGCTGGAAGGTTTTCTTCTGATTATGACTGAACGGCTTTTCCCGCAGTTGAGCAACGGAGTTGAGGTGTTACTCTCGCTTTGACTTTTGATTTACTTTCGATTCTCAAGACGCCACTTTCGATCCTCTTGCACAAGTCTTGAACGGCCTCCCAAAACAACCAGGATTCTACCACGGCGCAGCGCAGCGACGGAATAGGGACCACGATGCGCCCTGCGCCCTGCGAGCGAGCCGCACTGCGTCGGCTCTACTTGACATGTAGCAGCATCAGCAACACCAATAACAACAACAAGCTCGCGCCCCCGGGGAAGCGCCCCCGCACGAAAAGGCACTGGGCGGCTCACTCGCTCGGCATTGCCTCGAGACTGTGGTACAGCAGCCAGCAGCGTTGGGTTTCTTCCGGGGCGGATTCAAGGCGGGGGAGGGGGCGGAGGGAACAGGGGAGGAGGGCTATGGGTACATGATAGCCGACAGGAGGACGTGGCCAGTCCGCAGATGGAATGGACGCCAGCGGTGGCTGTTGAACCTTGTCGGCCGCACGCCGTTCGGCTTCTTGGGCTGTTCACGGCCGTAGCGCCCGTTGCGGTGCCACCCTTTCATCCTCGGCCGCCTCGGCTGAAGGGGGAGGTGGCGAGCTAGTGAGTCGGAGCCCGCGCGCGCGCGCATGTGCGCCTCCCTCCCCCCTTCCCTCCCCACCTTAAGAGACAATTGAAGAAACAAAATGGCCTTGGCTGTCCAAAGGTCGCCCTTGTCGATACTTGTCACGCTGGGCTGATGTCACACGTGCCCCACCTTCAATCCCGTACGCCTTCTTGGCAAAGGCTAGGAATCTGGTCTGTAACCACTTTTACTCATGACTCTGATGCCAAACACGTTCCAAGACCCTGCCAAGCCACCTTGGACAAGGCTTGGGCTGCGCAGGGCTTGGGCTTGCCGATCTCGACCTACAGCATGGGCACAATGCAGAAACACGTATTCTCGACCAAAACACCCAACCTGACTCGCAGGGGGAAAAGACCCAGGTGAGAGGGAGAGCGGAGACTGACTGGATGGGTCGCGTCCCCGTTGCCCCCCTCTGCCCCTCCACACCCTCGGGCCGACGTGGCACGACTTGTTAGGCGTGCCTTCTGCCGGTGCTGCGGGACAGCTGGGGGAATAGAGATGAGTAAAAATAAGGACTGGTCGTGGTCGACAAAGGCGTCCGCTCGTTCGTATTGGGGGCCAGGGCTGTTGGGGTTGCGCTCAGTTCCATGGGCGGCGGGCAGGCAGGCCTTGCCATGACGAAAGGGACAAGGAAGGCATTGAAGAACCGCGCGGGTTTGCCAGCAAAGTGCTTACCTTCACGCTTGCCCGTCTTTTTCTCTCGCACACTGTCTTTCTTGCAAGGCCGGGTTGCCACGTGTCCGCGGGGGCAATCGGTCCTGGCTTTTGCTCGGGAGACGACAAGGAGTTAACCCCGCCGCCGCCGCCGCTCGCCATGAACATTACCTCTCCCCGCCGGCGTCATGGGCCGACAGTAGAAAGGGACGCACGCGAGGAATTCAGGGAATGGAGGAGGGTGTCCGAACACAAATACGGCAAAGGGGCAGGGAAATTATCCGACTTGTCGTTCACCAGAAGACTCGTGCCCCCTAACTCTCTCCCTTCCCTCGCCTACACACTATATTCCATCGTGCCGCTTGGCTTCTCCCCCCCCCCCCCCCCCCCAAACAATACTCTCCCGGCCTCAGTCTGCCCATGGGAAAGGGGGCAGGCGAGCTCCTCACTACTCGTGAAGGCCGGAGGACCGGGGGCGTCGCTTCAAGCCCGTCCTCCTTTGTGAATCATAAATCAAGATCCAACACGGGCGATTATGTTGTAGGATGGCGCGGGTGCCCCCCTGGAGACATGTGCTTTTCCGTGGACCCCCGGGTTCCTCTAGCGAGGCTGGCGGCTGGCGAACCGCGAAGGGGCGACAGCAGGGACGTGAAGGGGGAGAGGCACGTGGGGACCGCAACACCCGCCCCGCCGACTTGATGCTGGGTCGGGCCGGGCGAACTCCAAGACTTGTCGGGTAAGTTGAAGGGACAGTAGAACGGATAGGCGGCGGCCACACCCCCCCCCGGGCTACTCATACAGGTATGCGGTTCGGCGTTCGGGATACCGGACTCCAATCTCCTTCATCTCCCCCTTCCTTTCTTGAAGAGGGGAGGGGGAGGGGGGGGTCCTGCGCCGCCGCCACCCCGGCAATCCACGCCCAACTTGCCCCCACTCGCCTCCCTCCCAGGAGCCCACCACCCTGTTCAAGCCACGTCCCCGGAGCCCGGGACGGGACCGGGCGGGACCCACAGCGCCCCCGAGCTCGGCAGGGCAGGCCGGGCCGGCGAAGGGCCGACTTGGCTGCGCCGGCGGGGTTGGGGGAGGTGGCGGCACACACGCGCGGCGTGCGTGAGCGCCGGGGCCGACAAGGTAGGAGAGAGGGGAAGGCGGAAGGGCCGGCTCGGGCTGAACAATGGAGAGCCGCGTCCGAGCTACGGCCTGCCGCTTGTACTACACCCGAGTTCCTTCCCGCCCGCACGCAAGAGACGCGCAAACAAATACCCACTGGGTCCAAGAGCCACCTTGTAAGGTCGAAGCCGTCCCCAAGTCCGGCGCGTCCGGATCGGCCCGAGCGAAAGCAGAGGCGGCGAGTGTAGCCAAAGGAAACATCGGCATATGTAAGGGATTGATATTATGTATACAAGCACGGAGCTGGCCGGAGGAGCCGAAAAAAGCCTCGTGTTACGCACCCCTTGTTCCTCTGCCGTCGTACCCACTCCACGCCCATATCGCCAGACTCCAAGATCTTCAAGAGGAAAAGAACACAAATAGATACAGTGTTGTTGCCCTTTGCGGCATTGCCTTTGCGGCGGTACCGTTCCCTTCCTCCCCACCAGCCGTCGTCTTCTCATTGGGGTTTCGTTCCCGTCATGAGAGTTTACGGCCGGTCGTACCGCCCACCCCATCATGGCCACCGTCACAACCCCCAGACGTTAAAGAGAATGAATGGCCACCGGCCGGATAATGCCACTGTGGCACCAAAAGGGTGAAAACGCCAAAACCTGGCCGCTCACGCCCGAGCCCGGCCCGCAGCAAAAGCACCGAGGCGCCGCGCCGAGATCAGGCAGAATCGAGTAGGCATGTATATACCGCGTGGCATTCCGAGCCACGCCCCGATGGTAGTCCATCGTGGTTCCAGCACTCGTCCGTGCCAGGAAGAATAGGACACGCAGTTGTTACAGAAGACATTACGTCCCTGGGCCCCCCATGGGCGTCGCCCGAATTTTGTGTCTGCCAACAAAAGAACAAGGTGCGGCTGGCTTCAAGTGAAGCGAGGCAACGATAAACTGCTCAGATATCCTCGAGGAGGCGTCATAGAGACGTCGGTGAAAGTGGTTCGTAGCGTGACGTGAGATTCGTGAGATGGTTGAATTATACAGCGGGCTGAGCCCGTTCCGAGCACGCGGCTTCGGGTCTTTACGAATGGAAGAGATCCCATGCTCGCGCGCAAATGCTCAGGAACTCATCTCGCTTGGCTTGCTGGGTTTCGGGGCTGTCCCGCCCGGCACCGAAAGGACCGGCACGCCGTGTCGGAGCGGGGCCGTGGCCCAGAGGCGGGCTGCCACCCTCCTCGTACTCGGCGCGGGTGCGTCGCTTGCTGCCACTCCGGCTGTTGTCGTGCATGGGCATGCCGTTGCGGGGCGAAGGCGGCGTCGGAGGCTGGTGGCCCGTGTAGTGCACGATCTTGGGCAGGAGCTCGGGGCGTCCACCCGACAGTTCCTGCTGAGCCTCTTCGGCCGATCGGTACTCACGTGTCCGCCCCGACAGGGGGGGCTGTGCGTGCTGAGCGGCATGCCCGGGCGACGCCGGCGGGCCGTGGTTGGCGCCCGGGTGGAGCGACCGGTTGTTGTGCGAATCGGGGTGCGCAGACGACAGGCCCCGGCCGAACACGTCCGAGATGGGCGGCAGGCGGTTCGCGGTCTGCTGCGCCGGGACGTGGTGGATGTGGGACGTGTTGGACAGGTTCGACGGCTGGTTGGCAATATGCCGGGTCAAGGGCTGCGCGTTGTTTCTTCCCGTGAAGGTCTGACCCAGCGGGGCCGACTGGATGACGCGCTCGTTGGCAAACTGCTCATGGGACGGGGCCACGATGCTCAGTCCCGGAGGCACCTTGCTGCGCCTCGACGAGATGCCGGGCGTCTTGACGGCAAACTGGTTGCCAGCATCCTTGTCTTTGGTGGCATCGGGACCGTCGCCCTTGGCCGACTGCTGCTGTAACCGTGCCTCGATGATGTGGCGCTGCTGTTCCCGCACGCTCAGACTCCGCTGCAGCTGCTCCTTCATGATGGGATCCTGCGTAATGAAGCCGGGCGACAGACAGGCGAGGCCAACTTCCTGGATACCGAGGGTGCCGTCTCGGCCGCCGGGGAGGCGTGCTGTTTGCGCACCCGACCCGGTGATGGTGTTCTTAGAGAGATCCAACTTTCGCGGCCTGTGGCGGGGCGCCGGCAGGCCGGGAGATCCGGGCTCCTTCTTCACCACAATCTTGGGCGCAGAACCCGAGGCGTTTCTAGATCTGCACACGCATTTCCGTTAGTCAATCGTGGCACGTGAAGGGGGAAAGCAGGAGACATACGCGCTGGGCGGCGAGGAACGAGTAGGTTGGGCGTTTCTCGATGAGGGGCTACCACTGGTGTTGCGGTGGGCCGAGGCGTTCGGTGTGCCCGAGGGCAGGGCTGTCCGAGGCACTGATGGCGATGCTGATGTGGCGGGCGGGGCATTGGCTGTGGCCGCCTTGGCGCTGTTGGCAGGGGAGAGCTCGGTGTAGGCAGAGCCTGGCCTGTCGTGGGGAGCCGGTGAAGGGGCCATGGCAATAGCGGCACTCATACTGGTGCCTGGGTGTGTTGGTTGCACGGAAGATGGCAAAGAGACTTTGGCCGTGTCGGCAAGTACCCTGCTGCTGACTGTCCTGGGCGGCAGGGTTGCGAGAAGGCCCTGGCCCTGCGAGATGCCACAAGTATGCGCGTGGATTTGAGCGACCGGGCCGGCGTTGTAGCAAATATGCAGACCGGTAATGACAAGACCGACGAGTAGTCTTCAATCGTCGTATTTAATCGCAGCCTCGTTGTCCGGGGTGCTGTTCGTTGGTTTCCCGGCTGCGCTCGTTGGTGAGCTCCTGTCGCTGGGCGGTGAAGCGCTGTGGGTAGACCGGCCGTTTGGTTCTATCTCGAGCAAGTAGCACAGTCGACTTTCCGTCTGGATTCACTCGGTCCGATGTTGCTGCGAATGTTGGAGACGGATACCAACTCTGAGGTCGGGGGCCCGGCTGGCGAAGGTGGCCTGACTCGTCGAGACAGGTTCGAATCGGCTTGGCTTCGAGGCAAGGCTGGTCTGCAGTCTTGTCCACGCGGCAGGATGGGATGAGGTTTCCGCTGGCACCGTCGAGCGAGTCGCGGCAGGCGCTGTCTTGTCTCTTTCAAGCGTTCGGCGGGCGATGTGCGCTGGCTGATTAATAAAGCGGATCGGACCCCGAGATCAGTGGGCTGGCGCGAAATAGACGGGTCTATTGCTTGCTAGGTGCTAACGTGGTGTGCGCTCGGAACCCCGGCGGCGTGTCTTACTATACTTAAGGAGAGAAGTAGAGAGGAAGAAGAAGAACGAAGGACTCTTGAAGCAAGCACGCGGGCGTCGTGCCGGACGGGGAGACGGAGAGGTTAGGGTTGTCGGGAGTCGGGAGGTCGAGGGAAGGGAGGAGGAGAGAGGAGGGTGCCAACGACTGGGCTGGAGGGGTCAGGGTGGCTACGAGGTAGAAAAGGGAAACACTAACGACCTGGAACGAGACGTGCAGAAACGCTACTACTCGGACCAGGGGGGGTCCCCCCCCCCCCCCTCGAAGTTTATGAAAGGGGACACGCGGGATAGGGAGTGACACAGCTGTGTGTGAGAGAAGAGTGGGCTTGCATTTGCGACTCGACCGATCCCTGCGCGTCGACAGCGACTTGGCGCTTCGTCCCGATAGACTTTGGGGGTGGGTGGAAGAGACGACGCTCTAGCACGTCCAGCGCGTCCGGCCTAGTTCCATGCGCCGGCGATGCTAAGCCAGGCACCATTTGGCATTCGGAACGAGACAAAATAGGCCGGATGCGGCCCTCATCTGCTTCTCCCGATGGCTCCTCCAGTCCGCCCGTCGGTCCTTCTTCAGTCCTCCCAAGCCGTGGATCTCGCGAGCGGGCGGGTGTGGCTTCCTGTACTACATGCGTACTCTTTGCGTCTTCTATCTTTCTGTCCGTTGCCATACGCCGCCAAGCGGGATGCCCGCCCGTCACCCCTTCGAGCGGACAACCCCTCACCATGTCCCACGTCGCTCGCCCTCGGCCAGTGGCCCTGGTCGGAAACATTGGTGGGCGAGGGAGCCCGGGCCCGCGATCCCTGAATCCCACCCGGGCTCTCCCATCCACATCTTGGGACTGGATTCCCAAGATGCTGACCGTTCCAGCCCGCAAGTCCAGCCAACAAACTGGCGATGCTACCTACATACCTACCTACCCGGAACCTCCTGCCTCGCCTGGGGCCAGCCCCCCCGCTAGCACCAGGCGTACCAAGCCGGCTACCACAGAGGGTTTTGGTGAAGGGGTGGCGCCGTCGTTCTGCCTCCGTAGGCTGTTTTACATTGATGCTAACGAAACCCACTTAAGCGGTGCTGCTGCCGAGCAGCCGTGCGTTTCTCCTCCTCCTGCCACTTCCGTGATGGGTCCGATGTGATTGGGTCTCGCGACACCGTTCGGCCATGGCGGCCCTCCCAGCTGGAGTCGGGCACAAGGTGCGACAGCCTCTAGTCGGGTCAACGACTGGGTTGACAGCCCACTTTCAGGGCCTCATCAGCTCTGGTGGGTTCGCTACGAGCACCAGAGCCCTGGCTTCATGCTGCCGTGGAAACCCCCCCCCCCCCCATCACCCTGGCAGCCGGGATGGGCGTTAGTACTCCAGTATACCATAGCGAGAGGGCACTTTACATCGTATCTCCTAGTATCTCCTAGTGGCCTGTAGTTTTCGTGCTTGGTGTACTACAACACGCGGCGACTAGGCCAAGACCATCAGTCAGAAACCACCGACTCATGGTCATTATGGTCGTATTCCATGCTAGGATCGGTATTGGCAATTAATCATTGGGGCCCGTTGCATTCATCAGCGACACGCGACGCCGCCGCGACACAGCGGCGCGTGCAATCAGCCCGTCGTCCACTGACTGGCCTGGTCGCGAGCCCCCCCCCCCCCCCCCCCCCCAAGACAGAGTCGCCAAGCTGCAGGTTCCCTTGCTTTATTGCTCGCTGCTATTGCCCTGGTTCCGCCAGTGATGCTGCTTGCTACTACTGCTCTTGCCGCTGCGGCCGCTACCTCTCAGCCTTTCTGCCGTTGCCGCCGGCCCCCCCCCCCGTCCATCTTCATTTTCTTCAGGTGACGGGCGGGATTTGATGGAGACGGTTCCGTACCGGACAAAACACGCTGTCGGTTGGTCTGGACGGGACGAACGAACACGAGCGATGCCTGTCGTCATGACCAGCAAGGCGGTACGTCAAGACGTGACTTCCCCCAAGTCATATCCAGATGACGACCTGCCTTTCCATTACTCGAAACAGACGTCCCGCAATCGTGTGTGGCCTGTGTTGGTGTGCAAAGCCCCCCGCATGCTTCTTCCATTTGTCCTGTGCTTTCGACCGCTGTGTTTTAGCGCTTACCACAGGTCGGGGTCGACTCGACATCGGACTGCGCTGGACAGACGCGATGCACCGAGGTGCGAAGTATACAATGCCAATACTACCTGTCGGTGCCGGTCCATATCGGCGCGGGTGCCAGGATGTCTTTGCGAGGCTGCCCCGGTGGTCGATGATCCACGAGAGAGTGTAAGAGCGCGTCCACAAGGGGTAATCTGCTCCACCCGCCTCACCGTAACTAGCGCCATCGTCGACACAGCCGTCAAGGCCGTCGCCAATGGGAACCCATGTGCGTCAGGCCTCGGCTGCAGCTATGACTGGACAGAGGGGGAGCGCCGCTCGCGTGTGTGCTTCACCATCCGAACGAACAGATCGAGGCCTGGATGCGACGATGGGCCAACCGTCGGCCGTTATTTCCGCCCGCCGACGTGCATAACGCTTCGCCGGCCCTGCCCTGCCTGCCAATGCCCGGCCCCGCCTATGCCTGCCCTGGCGGGGGGTGGTCACGCTTGGCTTGGGGGTGCTCGACTCGAGTCGGCAAACCCGTCTGGGACGACGGCGGAGGCGCGATGAGACGAGGACGTGCCTGAGGTGCCTGCGCTGATCGTCCTCGGGTCCGTATGGGGGCCAGCGTCTTGGGCAGCGTGGCGGCATGTGCGACTATAGAGCATTGTGAAGCAGACGGCATGGAGATGGGCAGGAATACGAACCACTTCGACACAGCCGATTGGCTGGTGGGTCTGGGTCAGGCGGGTTTGAGGCTCATGGATGACGGGTGTTGCTTTGAGACATGCGAGGGACAGGCACACAGGCTCAGGCACCTGGACGCTGGGCAGCGGGAACTCGCCAATCCACGACGAGTCCACCCGTCGACCCAAGAGGCGCCGACATTGCGAATGTTGGATACATGCTGCTATTGATCCCCCCCCCTCTTTACTCACCCCTCCTTCGTCTGAGGACTTTGCGCCTGGGCTCGCGAAGCCAGGTTGTGCAGCTGATGCATACCAGGTGTCCATACGTGGATGTCCTGGGGGAAAGTGGAGGGCGGGTACATCCTGAATTCATTGTTTGTAGGACTGGAGCCCAGGCCAAATTGATGGCATCCCATCTCTTCCGGCCCATATCCATCCACCACCTATCCAGGATACCATCCATATCCACCACCCCCAGCACGTCCCTTCCCGTGCGGTACTGCAGCGGTGCGCTGGTGTGTAAGGACGCCCGTGCCAGTGCGTGGCAGCGTGGCAGCCATGTCCTCACCCCGCACGGCCGTGTTTTGTTGCAGGTAATGGATGGATGGATGTACTCGTAAGTACGGATGCTCTATAGTACACAGTACAGTAAGTAGATAGGTAGGTACGAATAGTGGGTAGACGGCGGTGGGCCCTGACTTGAAACTGCAGATTACTCGCCATCAACGAATGTCTCTCGACGAGACGACGGCGACGACCCATCCTTACCTCCATCCATCCGTTGAAAAAAGCCCCTTGCACCGAGCTCTCTGGCTGTGTGCACACCCCGCGCATGCACACACACACACACACACACACACACACACACACATGCATGGGTGAGCGCAAACAACACGCCTTCACACGACCAAAAAAAAAAAAACCTGCACACCGTTCTTTAGGCTCATCGTCCCCCCAGCGCGGGTGTTTGAGAAAAACCATGCCTAACATCGGTGAGCCACTGAGCGACCAGGACAGCCAGGAAGCGACAGGGTGTTTGAAACGCCGTGGCCCCTGCTTATAGCCAATCGCACCTATGGCCCCCGGCAAGTGTTCGAAATCAGGCCAGTGACAGGGGACCATTCACCTTTCTTGTGGGGATTTGGCTGGCCTCCATCCCCGTCCCATCATCCATCTGGATTCCAATCCATGGAGTCGTGCGCTGCCACTCTCGAAGTCGGCCACTCCACTCCATATTCTGGTCCGACCTGGACCCAGTTCATCATTGGACCGCCAACTGCGTTACTCTCTCTCACTCACTCACTCGTCACACACACACACACACGCACACACACACACACACACACACATACACGCAACTAGCCTGGTCACTCTGCCAGTGTGTGTCAGGTTGCTTCTGCTCCCGCTACTGCTGCTCCTGCTGCTGCCCGTGCCGCCGTGTCGGATACATGCAAATCATTCATATCCATCACCACTCCCCACCCTCTCGGCCGGGTAGCCAGGAGCCAGGGCCCCCCAGTTGCTTAGGTATGTATTTCCAGCTGTCCAGGTTCCGCTACGATACGTCGCATCGGAGCGCTGTGCTGCCGGGCTCCGTGGCTTGGTAACATGGCAGCCTGGCCGTCTCGATGAGGATTCGTGTCTCACGCTGGAGATATTCGGTTTCCCCTGATACCGTGGTGCCACGGGACCTTCCCGTTAAGCTCACTGCCCCTCTGCCCAGGCCGCCAGGCAGCAGCATCGCAATGAATATCCTGAAAATCATGTGGTCCGAAGAATGATGCGATTTCTGCTCTCGGGAGGGAGGGTACACATTTCCGCCGGCCTTGTCCCCACTTCAGCGTCTCCGATTGCCAGGCTGTCGGGTGCAGGATGCACGCGCAGAAACAACGTGTCGCCACAGCGCGTAGGCCACGCCCTGCCCTGTCGGCCCCAGTGCAAGGCGAAAGAGGGGCGTTCATCCATCCATCACTTGCCGTGTCGGCTTGCTACATACGACGGCGAGACGGCGCGCAAGACACTGACCGGGTCCCGATGGGGACGACGCCCTGGCAGACCAACTTGCCGGCTCTTTCCATGGCTTCCAATCCAGCACCGCCGCGCCCATCGTTGCTTTTCTTCTTTTTCTTCCCCTGGTGCCATGCGAAGATCTAACCGCATCCGGCCGTCATGAAACACAATGTCAACCGCCTGTCTGACAAACTATAGCGGCCACGGCAGTCCCGGTGGCCACCCGTAACTCACGGATCCCAGTCCGCATTATGCAATCGTGAACTAGAATTCTCTTCGAAGAAAAAGAAGAGGATCGTCCACCGGGCCTTGCGAACGTGAGCAAGGCCCGCCAGGCCCTACCTGCTAGCCGTGGCATCAGTGCACCATCTGCCGAGAACGCCATGGTGGCTATGGAATGCGCCCTTGAGATCGGACACGCCGCTAATTATGTGTCACAGACAATACCAGAGCTATGCTATATGCGACTGGGAGCGTCGTTTTTCGCGGCTATCTGCGCAGCTCTATTTGCGCGCAACCCCCGGCCGCAGGGACGTGGGGCATGTGGCGGGCAACGCCTCAGTGCTCAGCTCTTCGTCATGATGCTCGATGTCAATAGTTCGCTCAAATCCGCAGCCGTGGCGTGATCTGCGCGCAGTTCACACTCACAACCGCCGCGCGGTTTTCATGCAGTACCTTGCCACCACGACTTGCCGTTGCCGATGAGACTCGATGGAACGAGCGATCACGGCCGGCGAAAGGAAACGTCAGTTGCTATTTGCGGCGCACCGGCTTGGAACACTATTGAGCCTATATTCCTTATACCAGGACCTGTCGTACCGCGTCGCTGCTTACTAACCTGTCAGCCTCAGCCGTCGAGAGCGATGTTCCATGTTCACAGGTCGGAGGTGAACACCGATTCCGGTTGGTTGGTCGTGGCAGCAAAGGAGGCGCTTCCGTCCATCATCCCATTGGCCCATCGCTCTGCTCGGCCAATGGAAGTTTAACCTGTGCACCCTATGACACGAACCAACATGGCCTGGGCATTCGGAGGCTGCGAGCTGAGGCCTCATCCACGACGCCATGGAGGCTTCGCGAAATCGAGTATACAGGCGCACACGGCAACGCTAAGGGGGGACGGCCCGGCCGAGACACCCGATTCTGCAACAGTGACGCCACAATCTGTAGCCCGGCGCGCTTGGGTCCCGCAGGAGTTTTGTCCAGCACAGCACTATGGGACTTGCCCTCACCTTGTAATCACGGGGGCTTTCCAGGCCGGAGGCTCTACTACACAAGAGCGCGGGGCCTTGGTGCCTGAATGCGAACCAGCCATGACCAAAAATAGCCTGCGAGGATCTGCCACAGTCGTAGGAAGGGTAAAGCTGCATAGTGACCAATGTGGTTAAGGGGCTGTTCAGCCCGTGCTTGCCACTCGCGAGAATCCGAATCTGTCGCGCGGACACCATGTACAGCCGCAGCAGAGCTGTTTCGACTTTCGATATTCCCTGCATTACCATGTTGATTTACGGCGACTGTCCGCTTGCTATCAACATCCCATTGTGTTATCATGTTTACCGGCACGGAATCCAGATGGTCCAATTCGCGCAGCAGAACCCGACCTGGCACGTCATGGGCGGTGCCCTCAGCAAGACCCTGCCTATTGGCGTGGCGCTGAATCCAACGTTCGTCGGGTGAACCAGAGGACTCTTGGGTGCATGATGATGGCTCGACCTTATCTATGCGCAGTCTGGCATCCTCCTGTTCAACAAGACACGGTCCAGCATCCACCACGGCTTTGAGAATGAAGTCGAGCAGTTGGTCGGAGTACCCGGCCTTGGTTGCGGACTTGTCCAAGTCGAGTACAAACTGGTTTTCGGACATGAAGCCCGCGTGTATTGCGTGGCCAAGCCAATCATCTACTTATGCTTATTCAGATCTGCTAACCCGGGAGTGTCCCATCGTCAAGGTCCAGGAGATGTAGCTCCAGACCAGTCGACCCACGCTGAAGATGGCGGGGATGGACCGGGCGGCAGATCTCCCGCTGGGACTGTACGCTCTCAAGTCCAAGATGCTAAGAAACTTGGCTCTACTGTCAAGGGTTACCCAGTTGTTGGTATCGGTAGTAGTAGTAGCGGAGGTCAGGAATTCGAGGTGTGCGGGCTTCGGCGCGCTGTGACGTTGCCTCGGCCACGGAGAAAGTACTAACCGTGACTTATAGGGAATGCTTAGTCTAGATCGGCCTCGCATAGGCGCAAGCTATGGGCAGGAGAAGCCAACATATCAGTTTATCACAAGCGGGCTGACGGCCTGTACAAGTCGCTTGGGTGCTCGTCCTTATCTTCGTGAGCTTGTCGATGGGCGGGACAAGAGCAGCTCTGCGTCAAGTACTCAGCACAGCCGGTTAGTCACGCACGTAGCCATCGAATTGGCCATGGACCCTGAGACCACTGCAACCTCCTTACTCTCCCCACAGGCAGTTGTAGAAGCGGGCTTTAACTATATGCACACACGCACACACGCGTATATATATATGTGTGTGTGGTTTAGGTCGTCATTCTCCTGGGGGCAAGAAGAGCCGATGCCGGACCTTGTATCCAGCAGTGAGGAACCCTCGCCTTCAACCACCATGCGCTGACCATAGGTGCTGCATCTTGACCTTCCAATATCCACATTGCTATCTGTACCCTTTGTTTCCTCTCCTCGGCCTCGTGGGGCTGGGATGGCGGAGAAACCACATAAGTGCTCATGGCTGCCAATACTACGGGTTTCGATAAGAGCCAAAACCCACCTGAGAATGGTCGAACGTTCAGAAAGAAGTAGAAACTACAACTACACAAGCTGGAGTATGCCGTAGTAAGAAGTCTGGATTCGAGATACCTTCGCCTGTTGGAGAGCGAGCTCCCAGTGGAGGGGATGCCAGGTGCCAACAACCGGTGGCTGCCGGCAGCGCCCAAGCTCCGCCGCTTTGCGACCGGCCGATGATGGGCCCCGCCAAAATTTCGAGCAGTTCCTGAACGGAAAGACCGTTTGCGCGCCGCCCACTTTCACACTTACATCGACCGACCACTCCAAACCGCCCCCTCCCCGACGAAGCCTTGGGAAAACCCTACAGCCTCCGACGTTCGCCGCACGCCCCCGACACCCCAGCAACAGAGAGCGAGAGGAAAAAAAGAACACAGAGAATGCCGAGCCGGACCAAGAAGACGGCGGCCGAGGCCGAGGACGCCACCATGGAGGACGTGGCAGCGGCGGCACCCCCATCGGCGCAGAAGCCCGCCGAAGACGCCGATGAGGCCATGGCCGAGGACGGCCAGGGTGAGGAGCAGGAGGAGGAGGAGGAGGAAGAGGAAGAGGAACAACAGAGAATCCGCATCGTAAGATGTGCCCTTCCCTTTCACTCCCTAGCCCAGCCGCCCGCGGCCGGTGGGCAGCTAATGCGATGGACCGAAGCTAACGCGAAGGCAACGAAATGATAGCTGCCGGGCTCTTCGGAAACCGCCGCCTCGTTCGAATTCCTCGAAGAGGGTCACACTCTGGGTAACGCGCTGCGGTACATCATCATGAAGAAGTAAGGCCTTTCCGCGGGCATGGGTATCCCCCTCATACCAAAGCCCGCCCGGTCCCTGCTCGTTTTTCGTCGTCATCGCGATGCTGACCAGGCCATGGTGCTGCTAGCCCCGAGGTGGAATTCTGCGCCTACTCCATCCCCCACCCCTCAGAAGCCAAGATGAACATTCGGATACAGACCTATGGTGAGTTACGAGCGCCGCCACCACAACGGTAACACTCGTCGTTTAACCCTGCCCCGCAGATACCACAACCGCCACGGCGGCCCTGGAGAAGGGCCTGGTGGACCTGGAGGACCTCTGCGACGTTGTGACGGACAAATTCACCGTGGCGCGGGACGAGTTCATGGCGCAGAAGGCGTGAGGCAGCCGTGAGCTTGGGGCGAAAGTAGTAGCGGGAGTTCAAGAAGATGGCATGCCGGCCGCGGCTCCTATGGCAGACACCGGCGTTCGGGGCACCAGACATAAGCCTGGTCTAAAGGGAATCTGAAATTCGTTCTTGCTCTTTTGCTATATACAGTGGCAAGGAATTGATACCCATTTCCTTTCTAGTTACGGCCCTGCGAGAAAAGACCGTGGTCAGGAACCCGTGGGCCGCGGAGCGCGTGCTGGAGGGGGCGGGAAGGGGCTTACCTCGAGGAACCCCTGCATGAAGGTCTTGGGTAATCTCTCGTGTCCACGGAAGTTCTCCTCGGGGAAGTACGACATGACGTGGGTGGTCTGCTTCCAGAAGTTCATCATCTCCTGTAGCGAGCAGTCAGCAACCGGCTTCCCTCTTACCGGTACAGCATGGCCCTCGCGGGCTCAGAAGAAAGGAGGAATGAACCGAGTCGGCTACGTGACGGACCGGCGCGCGCCGCACGTTATCGGGGAGGGGAGGATGGCTTTACACGCAGGGGGAGCCACGGACCTGGTACTCGGCATTGTTCTGCATGAGCAGGACGTCGACGACGGGCAGCTTGTTTACGAATCGGTGGCGCTCAAACTCCTGCCGCATGCGCGTGCGGATCACGGAGACGGGGAACGGGATCGAGTACATGGTCTGGATCTCGGGCGCCTAAGTTGGGCGAGAAGGGAATCGCGGAGGGCACCGGTCAGCCAGAGAGCTCTCTTCATTCGGGGGAGGCCGCGCATCCCCCCAATCGTTCCGCCCGCGCTAGACGGGGGGGATACGCGACATCGCCGGTCGCCGTCAATTGGCAGGTGAGGCTGGGGAGAAGAGGCCGGGACGTACAGCTCGGATCCATTCGCGGTAGGCCGCGAAGACTCGTCTCTTCGCATCGTTCCAGTTGGCCGCTGCGGGGAGGGAAGAGGATTAGCCAGGGCAAGGAGCGCGAGGGCGGCCCGGGAAGAGGAGGCGGGGAAGCCCGTATTGCATACACTGAGCGGTCTTCTTTGCGAATTGGGTCGGTGTCACCGCCATGGCGAATGTGGTCTGCCCGGTGACGTTGGCTAGGGTGGTTGCTGCTCAATCGACGTCAAGCTCCAAAAGGCCTTGCGATGGGGAGCCTCGCTGTAGTTGAGGTCGAAGCTTGGGGAGCACACAGCCACAAGTGACCTGACCGGCTATGTTGGCGCCACAGCTCTGCGCCAAGGGTGGCGTGGGGTGTGAGGCGTGGGCGCGTCTGCCAGCCCGTTCTCATGTCGCTTTCGAGAATTCCAGTCTCGGTTCCCTCAGCCTTGCCCCACTACCATCTTCGCCATCCCGAAGGCTACCCAAACAATATCTCTGTGGTAGCAGGTGTTGGATTCGTGCCCGGGTACCACCCAAACATTTTCCTCCGCGCCCGGCGACACTCCCACCGCCGCCGAACACCCCTCCACTTACGCAAGCTTTTCCCCGGGGGGACCCGCGTCACCAAAACCACACGATGCCCGCCATTCGCACCCACGCCTCGCGGGCCAAGAAGCCGCCAGCGGGCTTCGACGACATCCGCGACGACCTCGAGGTGTTCAGCATCAAGATGAAAGACGCGCAGAACGCGCCGTCGGATCATGTGCCCAAGGCGCAGGCGCAGTGGCCCATCTTCCAGATCGCTCACCAGCGCTCGCGCTACGTCTACGAGCTCTACTACGACAAGGAGGCCATCAGTCGCCAGCTGTACGACTGGCTGCTCAAGAACGGCTACGCCGACCCTATGCTCATCGCCAAGTGGAAGAAGCAGGGCTACGAAAAGGTAAGCGCAGGACCATACTCCTCCACTCCCCCTCTACGGTGCGCTGCTGACTTTCCCTCACAGTTGTGCTGCCTCCGCTGCGTGCAGACAAAGGAGACCAACTACAGCTCCACCTGCATATGCCGTGTTCCCAAGGCTCAAATGAAGGACGAGACCAAGGAGGTGCAGTGCGTGAGTTGTGGCTGTCGCGGCTGCGCCTCGAGCGACTAAAAGGGCCCGCTTCCGCCCCTGGTCGCGTGTATTTTCAGGCACTTCTATCATGGCATCGGCGTTACGGGGCTCAGGCGTTCTGGTTGTGGGTTTCTCGGCTGCATTTGGGCACCCCTTGGACGGTAGGAGACGGAGGCCGGGCCGCTTGACAACGGGCTGCCATTCATCTACATATACCCAAAACAAAGTGGATGTTCTATCAGACATACTTCTGCCGTGTAGGGGGCATGTCTTAGCGATTGTAGAAGCTCCCTAATGTTAAGGTCTCTACACAAGTATCGGATAGCTGTCAGGGGTGACCTAAGCATCCCCTGCGACGTCAATTCCGGGGCTCATCTCTGTCGTAAATCGTCGGGTCATGCTTTCATTCGTATCTTCGTGTCTTTATCGTCTCGCAAAGCCGCTCTTCCCTCTGCCGCGCCCGAACCGGACGCTGTTGGGAATGAACCTCAAGGAAGACATGGCACCGGCCAAGTCCTCCATTTCGGTGTCAGCGGTTGACTCTCGGGGGCCGGCTGGAGTAGGCGTTGCCTCCACCGGGACGGTCCGGACGGGAGCCGCAGGGCCGGGGGCCAGTTCATGGTCCGGGGCCTTTTCCGGTGCCGGCGCCGCGTCCATCTCCGCCGCGTTTTCCCGGCGTGCCTCCTGCCTCCGCGAAGCCGTCTTCGTCCCGCCCGAATGGCTCAGAGACGACCGGCGGCGCCGGTGCCCGGCCTCCAGGAGCAAAGAGCTCCGGCCGTCAATGCCCTCTTTGGTGACGGCGAAGAAGTAGTTTGGCGGGTACATGTGCTTGTCGATCAGATGCAACCGTCGCTTCTGGGGTGTCCGACATTTCCGGTCACAGCCCTCCACGAAACAGGAGTACTGCGAGTTTGGGTGGTCAGCCAGGGGAGGGGCGGGGGAAAACCCTCGGCGACGTGGAGACGCCTTACCGTGTGCTCGCCCTTCTCCCGCCGCACGGCCGCGAATGCATCATGGCACTCCTCGATGTGGACGTCGAGCAGGTGGCTCGAAGGGAAATTCCGGCGGCACTCGACGCACCGGTTAGAGTGCGCCTGGTGGTAGTGGGTATCGTACGCGCCGTACGACGGGAACGCCAGGGGCTCCCGGTGCGGCGGCAGCGAACAGTGCATCACCGCGTCAGCGCTCGCGTCGGCGGCCGAGGCGTCCACTTCCACAATCTTGGCGGCCGGGCCGTCGGCGTCGGCGTCGGCGTCGGCGTCGGCGGGCGCGGACGTCCGAGCGGTGGGCAGGGCGGTCGCCCTTGGTGCGTCCTGCCCGTCACTGTGAGCGGGTGTGGGGTAGCCGCTGGCGGCATCCTCATCTTCTTCGGTCTCACGTGAACGCTTCATCGTGGTGTGCGTGTACGTAGTGGGGGGGGGGGGCAGATGTCTCTGGTCAGCGAGGTAAGAAAAGGGGGCAATTTACGCGAGAGTATAAATCGGCCGGGCGGGCCTTTCCTGGCTCCTAGGTATTCTACTTTCCCGTCAGTTCAGCCGTGATGGGCCGGCCGAAGCTGGAGTATGTGGCGGGAGCTATGACGCTCTTGATGCCAAAAATGCCTACCTTCTAGTAGATAGGAAGGCCGCCGTGCTAGGCTCAGTCGGACGAGGGGGCAAAAAGCTTGTTCCAGAGAGTTCGTTGCGCGCGTTGCTGGGTTGTTGATCGATCGGTTTGACAGACGAATGCCCAGACGCTCGATTGTGTCTCAACAAGCAGACACACACGGACAGACACGGAAACCGAGGCGGAAGCAGAAAACGGCTCGCACAGGGAGGGAAACCCGGCTCGGGACGGCCGCTTCAGGCTTAATGCTGTGGTTGAAGGGACCTGGTTGCGTTGCGCTCCCGTTCGCCCGCTTGCTTGCCTGTGTTCCTGGGCATCCATCCCTTTTGACTCGGACGAATGCATGGGCTGTCTCCAAGGCGGTCAAGAATGCAGCCGACAAAGGGAAAAGGACGAAAGTGCACAAGTCTCGCCCGCATGTACCGCCCAAACTTGCACTATGGAAGTAAGCCATCTCACTACGCATAAGGCGGCCAGCATAGTGAAAAGTAAGAGGAAGAGGCAGACGGCGGGCGCCCGATGGGTCCTGCAACCACTGATGGATGTTGACTTGCATTCAATAGTCATGTATCCGGTGCCAGAGGTAGGGAGGACAAGGCAGGAAGACGCCCACGACAAGCCGGCCACACTGAAGTTTGCGCGGGCCGGGTTTGTTTGCACTGGCGCGGTTTATCGCCGGTCCCTGCAAGGCCAGCAGTGAGAAGGGCGAGGCCAGCTCATCATGGGAGTCTCCTCGTCCGTCTCCGAGGCTGTGGGCGTTGTCTTGCGCGAGCCATCGAGTCGGTCATGGCGGGCGCCAGAGCAACAGACAACGCGGCAAAACATGCACGGGAGTCAACAGAGAGAGCCCAATGCATGCCAAAGCATGTACCTACCTACATCCAATACCGAGTGTACATAAGCAGCGATGTCCAGTAGGTCCCTTGAGGAGATCCCTTCTCAACCTCTAGCCCGTCTCTTCCCGTTGCGGAGTGTGTGAGGGGGTTTACCCAGGGAGTGCCGGTTCTCCGTACATACTATATATCGAGAAGCACTAACAGCAAGCCAAGGCTGGGAACTACCCAACTAGGGTGGCCGGGCCAGAGCCTGCACTGCATGCAGCGGAAACCATTGACGTCCCTCCATGCCTGCGAATTCCCACTCGAGACACACAGGTGGGTGTGCGAGAGTGAGCGTGCCCAATCTGCTGCCCGTTCTCCTCACCACCACAAAACATCGTCGCCCTCGTTGTCTGCTCGCCCGAACCGACGTGCTCTCCACGCACGCACTCTCTCCCGCCGGCGCATCCGCATAGCCCGCTGCTCCAGTTTGCCCTCTCTTCTCCCCCCGTCCTCGCCAATGTTGCCGTCACCCTCCGCAGCAGTTCCAGCCACCACCTCTGCTCACACCCGCGCCGCGCACCGAGTTCCTGCTCCCCGCCTGCGCATGCACTGCTATGGATCTCCTGCGCGTCCCGAGTCCTGTTCCGAGTCCGAGTGAGCAGAAGTCCCGGCAGTGAGCCGTTTCCTTCCCGCGAGGAAAACCGCCCTCCCGTCAACGGCCGTCATCTCCCCGCCGCCACCCAACAAAAACAACCCTAGATCGGCCCGCCAGAGGCGTTCGCTGCCGAGCTGCTGCTGGTCCATCTCCGCTTCCCTCCAGACTCCGATTTCGCCCGCTGGCCTCCCGCTCGCCGCCCCCCCCCCCCCCAGCTCGGCTTGAAGCAGCTGTTGATCATGGCGTCCGACCTGCGAGAGGCCGCCAAAACAAACTGGGCGTACGTGTTTCCCCTCGGCCTCGAACCAAGCGAGACGACCTTCGCGGGAGTGCTGCTTGCCAGCGCCCCCCTTCGCCCGCTCGCCCCCCCCCCCCTTTGCGTACGCGCGCGCGCGCGCACAACGGTCCGCAGCTGACTCTTCCCTAGAACGGTGGGCAAAGTCCGCCAGGCCATCGCCCAGAAAGTTGACGAACTACATCCCGAATCGCGCGTCAACGTCAACTACACCTTGCGCCTCGAGCAGATCGAGACCTTAATCAAACAGTAAGGCGCTCCCATATGGGCCGCCGCGTGGCTGCGAGCTAACCACAGATGCAGACTTCGTCTCGCCTGCGTGACCACCATTTTCGCCGATTTCTCCTTTGCTCGCGAACATGACGTCGAGACAATTCTGTGGCAGACGCACACGTCCTTCAACAACGCATACCGCAAGGTGCTGGGGCGCATTGGCGACAGGAGCCAGGTCGTTCAGAAGCGCAAGGTGGACAAGCTGTACCGCGACTTTCTCAAGACGTCCCAGTCCTTCTACCGCGCCTACGTCCAGCGGCTCGCCAGCCAATACGATATCCCCGAGCTCCGTCAGGCTGCCCATGGCCTCGAACTAGAGACCGAAAGCAATGCCAACCCCGAGTCTCTGCCCCCGGTGCTGCGCTCCCAGCTCCTCGGCTCGTGTTATATGACCCTGGTGCGCCTGGGTGACCTGGCCCGCTACCGCTGCCAGCATTCGGAGCGGGCGTCAAAGAGCAGTTTTGACACGGCCATGACCTTCTATGGTCTCGCCAGTATGCTGGACCCCAACGATGGGTCGTGCCACCACCAGATGGCCGTACTGCACCAGCAACAGGGTCAGCAGCTCGATGTCATCTACCGCTTTCACCGCTCCATTTCCATTCTGAAGCCGTATGCGCTCGGTCCCAGCAATCTGGACAGGGCCCTGGAGCGCTACGAGACCCCGTCCAATTCCCGGCGCGGCTCCGCTAGAGACCCGTCCGATGCCATGACCATCTGGTTCCTGCGGCTACACGCCTCTTACGCCAAAGGGACGGCCTTTGCCGCCAAGGAGGAGCTCGAGAAGGAGGTGCTCCATCGCCTAGAGATGTCGGTGAAGGCCGAGGAGAGTGACGAGGGTGCCGTGCTGAAAATGATCCTCATCAACATGGCGGCTTATGATATCGCTATGGAAAAGGTCAAAGGTGCGTAGGAACAAGACGAGAGGCGCCCGCTTGCTCGATGTGCTGATGTGCTGATGCGATGGACCGGGGACAGAACAATGGAGCGAGCAGCGCTCAAAGTCATGCGAGTACCTGTTGAACTTCAATATGCGCACCATTCTCGTCTTGGTGCGTCAACTGCGCAATGCCCTCCAGGCAGACGCGGCCACGGTCACAATGGCGCAGGCAGGCGAGGGCGAGAGCATCACGGATTTCTCTGCCCCGCTCGTTAAACTGACCAAGCTCTGTCGGTTCTATTTCGCGTGGCTGTACCTCACCAGAGAGGAGCTATCCGCGTTCCAGGAACACCTCGACCAACATAGCTGGAGAGACGTCCACCGCCTCGTTGCCGACGTTCTGACCCTTCTCGTTCCCCACGTGGTCGCCAACAGCAGCACTGCTCTCTCTAAATACCTGCTGCTTGAGGATAACGAAGCACTTGGCCTTCGACCCCTGTCCAAATCGGCTTTGCCCTTATTTCTTCTCCAGACGCCCGCCAACGAGCCGCCCACCACGCCCAAACCGCGCAAGGACGTCTCTGGTTACAACTTCCAGTCTCGGACCGAGAACCTATGGCGTATTCGTGACATGGTGCTCTGTGGATATCATCTGGCTAGCAGCCGGGAATCCCCCCTTCTCCTCACTATGGCCGCCGACGGTCGCAAGGTGTGGCTGTATCCCGAGAGTGGTGTCCAGCCCATGGGCCCTCCCCTTGATGAGGCCTTCCTTTCCCAGAGCTTGGCAAGCCTCGGCGCCAGCAGCGATAAGGATGCACCGGGCAACGACGCCCCCGAAAGCCCTAGCTACGACACGGTGCATGTTGCACCGCCGGGAGCTCCAGCCGTGAGCGCGAACGAGCCTGCTTCCTTCCCAGCCCCTCGCACTGGTACAGGCAGAAAGATTCCGCAGGAGCGGTCCTACATGCCCACATCCCGAACCGGCACAGGCAGAGAGAGCCGGCACGACGTTGGTTACATGCCGGCGCCTGGCACAAACACGGCCAAAAAGAGCCGACCGGAACCTTCCTACGAAGATTTGGGGGCCGCCGGGGATAGCGCTATGGATCATCTTGTTAGCGACATGCTCAAAGACCTCGTGTGCGATACCGATGAACATGACGACTCTCTCCTGTTGTCCAATTCGGTCCATGCCGACACGAGCTACGGCATGAACTCGTCCACGGCCAATAACGCCTTTGCCCAGTATGCCAGCGCGGCAGCCAAGTCCAGCTTCCCAAGAGCGCCCGGGCCTCAGGCGCCTATACCGTCCGCGGGACAGTCGACGGCACACAGCCGATCAATTCCTAGCCTACCTTGGGACTACTTTCTTTCGGCCGACGATGGGTCATCCGGCGGCAGTGTCCCCGGACACATGGGGGGACAGAATGTGCCCCGGACTGTTGCGTCCCCCAACCCGGCCATGGGCCATGTTGGCGGCGCTTTTGGGCAGACGAGCCCCCCTACGTATGGAGGATCCGGTCGCGAGGCCGGTCTTGGCGCACCGTTCAACTCGACCTCTTACCTCGGAGCTGACCGCCGTGTGTCCAACGCGGGTGCAGTGAGAACGGGAACAAGTCCCTTGGGTCTCTCTCCGAGCGCCCCCAGTCCGGATTTCGCGACTTCGCAACGCACTGCCGCCCTCGACAAACTCCGCTCTCAGTTGTCTGCCCAGTATGGCGCCGGAACGGGCACCGGCATACCGTCAAGTGGCCCATCATCGTACACACCAGAGGCCATGCTATCAACCCGTGGCCCCCAGCGACCACTCGGCGGCTCCGGTCCCTCGCCTTTCTCCGAGGCCAGGCGATCCTTCAATGCGCAGGAAAACGAACGTATGGGGATCCAGTCGCTTCTGCGCCCGGCGGAGCGCACGCACAGCCGAGGCGCTGCTGCGGGAAGATCGCAGCCGCATCTGGGGGGGTCGGGGGGCGCCGTCACGACGGGCTACTCGGGCGGACGTCGTGCGTCGGGCCTTGCCAGCCCTTTGGGCAGAAGCCATGCCAACCACATGTCGCCCAGCCCGCCCCTGGCCGGCTCACCTTCGCGTAGATCGCACGGATCCATGGAGTCTTTCGCGGATCAGTTCTCGTCCATTTACAACCCCAGCGACGCAGCCGGAGGCTCCATGGGATCGCCCTCGACGTGGGCTTTGTCCAACTCGAGTCAAATCTGGGCGGGCACACCAGCCCTCGCGCAGCACTCGACCCGAGCCGGCATGGTGGCCTGCAATGGCAACTACTTCAACGGTAGCACGGCGTTTGGGCGCAGCGGGGAGAACAACCGAGCCGACCCCACGCATTTCCGCAACAAGATTAAGGAAATGGGCGGTGCCGAGAAAGCCAATGCCTATGACCAGGCCATCCTGAGAGGGGTATGGGACAACAGCAAGCCGCCTCAGAAGTGATGCATTTCTTTTTCCGTATCTTTTTGACAACAGTTTCCACAAACAACGGTGCTCGAACAGCGGGAGGGCGTGCACGATTGGCGATGGCTTCTTGCACCACCAACCTCCTCACCTGTGCCAGCCTCGGCCCGCCCGAGCAGGTCTTGGAACGACGCACCCCGGTCCTGCAGCCGAAGCCTCCGTTGTCGGCCATCTCTACCTGCGGCGGCTTGGTCGTTGCAGCTTGAAATGCAGGCGGTGGCCGCGTTAGTGCAGCCGCCGACGCGGGCTCTTGTCGAAATCGGAATGGGTCACCCACACAATTGGGTAGGACGTCGATGGCGGAGCCTCCGACCTTGGGCCACCCCCCTTTCGGTACTTGCTTGTTTGGCTCGCGGCATCTGATGACGATGCACCGATGCCGTCACGGCCTTCGTCTTGCCTTGCTGCCCCACGGACAGAATCCGTGTTCCTGCGCGTGCCAAATCCCGGCCCGACGGAAAACCGAGGCGAAAGGACGCGAGGTTTCTTTTTTCTTGATCAGTTGAAGCACCGCCGCTGCACCCAGGGGGGATAGATGTCACGCGCTCCCCCTTCCTCCCCCCCCCTCTCTCGCTCGCTCTCTGCGCCTGCTTGGTAAACGAAAAGAGACGTCCGAAAAAATACCGGTTGGCCGGTTGGGTTCTCCGAACCCACGAGGGGGGCCGGGGCCGCACGCATGGAAAGAGATGGATGGAAAGGACAGGAGGCAAAACTGTCGCCCCAACACTACAGCCGGGTCCAAGGAAACCAGGGGGGGAAATGACCCCTCCCAAACGACCCAGAGGAAAAGGAAAAGGGGAAAAGTCTCGTGTTAATCATGCAGCGTCACCCAAAGTGTCAGCGTTGCCTTTTTTTTTTCCCTCTAAGAAGCGAATGAACTCGACATGTGCTCTCAGGCAGGCCTTGGCTCTTCTCCCTCCCCCTCTTTTCCTTCTTTGCCCAACCTTGTGATCGCTTGTGACATGCACGTATCGCGTGGCCAGTGTCGCCCCAAGACCCAAGGTGCTGCACGGGTCATATCAGAGGACTTGACAGGACTGCGGGTAAATGCCGGGAGGATATACACGGCCTACGTGGGAAAACGACGAGGGTACGGCGAGCTCTCGTCACGGCTATCCACCTCTCATGCTCAAGTCGGTTTTTATTCATCTCCCGGCGCCCAGCCTCGGACCGGGAACTCGAGGATCACCTTGCACTGCTTTATACAATCTTGGCCATTTCCCCATGAATGGCACGGAATCAAGTCCATGTTGTTGAAACCCAATGGTATCTAAGGTATGAAAACCTTCCTCTGAGAACGCCGGAGCTTTTTGCGCTATGTTAAAAACGCGTCACAAGGATACAAGAAAATCGTTTCGACCCAAGGTGGCACAGACCGACCCGCTTACTGCGAGGGCGTGTAGGTCTGCTTGGGGAAGGGGTACGAGGGGCCCAGCTCCTGGATGCTGAGGCGGGCCAGCCACTGACCCATGTCGACGCACTCGGCCAGGGACTTGGCCTGGGTGAGGCCGGCCATGAAGCCGCCGGCGAAGGCGTCGCCGGCGCCGTTGGTGTCGTTGATCTGCTCGGGGGCGATGGCGTGGACGGGGAAGCGCTCGACGTCGTCCTCGCCCTGGGTGGCGACGATGGTGGGCTCGGTGCCCTGGGTGATGACGGCGCGGCGCTTGCGCTTCTCGTTGGCCTTGGGCAGGTTGGCCAGGTGCTTGGCGATGGCAGCGACATCCGTGGGCGCGCACGACAGGCCGTGCGACGTGGCGTAGGCCTCGGCCTCGGACTCGTTGCAGATGATGTAGTCCCAGTACTTGGCCGACTCGTCGAGCGGGTCCTTGAAGAACTGGGCAATGAAGGGCGCCGACAGGTTGACGACGAGCGTCTTGTTGTTGGCCGCGGCCTCCTCGCCCAGCGCCATGATGGCCGGGGGGCAGACTGTTGGTGGGGGTCAGCGACAGCTAAGCAGAGCCCGGGGGAGGGAGGGGCCTGACCGGTGAAGTGGAAGCCACCGACGTAGTACAGGTCGGCGTTCTTGACCAGCTGCCAGATGTCGTCACGCTTCAAGTGGTCCAGGCCGTAGTGGTTGGCGGCGCCCAGGTCGGTGACCAAGCTGCGGTTGTGGCCGGTGATGATGGCACCGCAGCGGCCGGTGGGGATGTTGGGCTCGACGCGGTACTCGACGCGGAGACCGGCGGCCTTGACGGCGTCGTGGAGGATGGCCGAGTACTTGTCATCACCGGCACCGCCCAGGTAGACGACGCTGTTGGGAGGCAGCATGTACTGGGCGCCGCGGGCCGTGTTCTGGGCGGCGCCGCCGGCGATCAACTTGGCGTCGTAGTTGTTCAGCAGGTCCTCGTACAGGGGCTTGTGCTTCTCCTCGGCGAGGATGGCGTCGTTGGCCTTGACGCCGTACTTGTCGAGCAGCGCCTGGTCGCCCTTGGCCTGGATGTCTGTGGAGGCGCGTCAGTCCCAGCCCAGCGGTGGAGGCGAACCCGGGAGCCCCCGGGCGCGTCCGACTCACCCAGCAGGGGGTTCTCGAGGCAGAGAAGAGCGAATTCCTTGGGGGCAGCCATGATTGCAAAGGCGCGCGGGCGAGGAGGGGACGAAAATAGGGCGGCGGCGGTGGTGATGGTGGAGGGAGAAGAACGGATGGAATGGCGGGGGAAAAGATTGCGTCGGAAGTGGGAGGAGAGCTGGAAGCTGCTGATGGCGGGGTTCAGGCTCGAAGTGGGGCAATTCTCCGAAGGGTTCCAGGGGGGCGTGGCGTGGAAGCGTCGGCATGGAGACGCAGGTTTCGCTGTGCCGACGGCGGCCGATCGGAGTTGCGGCGGCAGCCGGAGTCTTGGGACGGCCTTGGGGCGCAGCATGACTAGGGCGCTGCTGCTGGTCGCGGGAACGCACGAGGACAGCACGAGCAGCCGGCGGAAGGGGTGGAGAGCGCACCGAGAGTCCTTTCCTGGCTGTCTCGGGATCATGTAGATATGGGCATATATATACGTAGGTGGGCGTGGTGGCCACTTGGGTGCCTGCCTGTACGTGCATGGCCCCCGTTCCCGTCACTCTCCCATCCGGACGCGGGGGATCGAACCATCCCCCGAAAGATTGCACATCCATGCATCGTATGCCCCGGGTGGAACTGGTCATAGTTGCTTCGCCTTCCATTCTGCCGCCGACACGGCCGCCCGACTCGCCCCGCCTACCGGCACGGCTGCTGTCTAGCTACATACACGCATGTAGAGAGAGGCGGCAACGTGCCTCCACGACGCCTCGTGCTCTCTTGGTCTTCTTGGCCTTCCCCCGCATGGCCGAGCCGGCATGGGATGGACATGGCACCACGCGAGAATTCACCACGCCACCGCTCCTCGTCCCCGGCCCCTCCGTCATGTCACGTCACCCATCAATGTGCGGCCCGCAGAGACAGGTGTGATCAGAAAGTTTCGTGTTGATGCCGGGTACTGTCCTTTTGAGCCGTTTTCATAACCTAGCTCAACCCTGTCCGTACCTACACACAGAGTGATGCAAAAGAGCAATGTAAAACTCCGAGTCCCCAGTTTACGCGAGAAAACCACCGAAATACCCCCGTGGAGCTTGCGCTTAATCCTTGGTCTTCTGGGTACCACGGAGCAGACCAGTTCTGCGGGCGGCAATGAGACCGGCCTTTTGACCCTGTGTGGCGTACCGGGAGATGGTCGAGGCTTTACCGATATGTTGGTGGTTACCCTGTGCGTCCGATCAGTACCAACGCCAGCGACCGGGGGGGGCGCGGGAAAACATACACCACCGTGAGGGTGGTCCACGGGGTTCATGGCCACACCACGGGTCTTGGGCCAGCTGTTGCGCTTGACGGCGAACTTGTGCTTGGCGCGCGAAGCCTTCAGCAGAGGCTTGTCGGTACGGCCACCACCGGCGACGATACCGATCATGCCACGCGAGCTGCTGGAGAGGACCTTCTTGGCACCCGAGGGCAGCTTGACACGGGTCTTGCCCTCATCGGGGTTGTGGCCGATGATGGTGATGTAGTTGCCAGAGGTACGGCCCAGGGTGCCGCGGTCACCGACCTTCTCCTCGACGTTGGAGACAACGGTACCCTCGGGCATGGAGCCCAGGGGCAGGACGTTGCCGACCGTCAGGGCAGCGTTCTTGCCGGCGTAGATGAACTGGCCGGTGTACAGACCCTCGTTGGCGATGAAGGTCTCGGTGATCTGCTTGAATCGGTAGGGGCTGCGGAAGACCACCTTGGCGAGGGGAGCACCGCGGCCGGCATCGTGGACGATCTCCCTCACGACACCACGGACGTATCCATGGCGCTCAGCGAAGTCGAGCGACCGGAACTTGGCAGGGCACTTGCGCAAGTGGGTGTTGGAGGCTGCGAGGAAGCGAATTAGTATCCTGCTGCTGCTGCCGGCCAATGATTCGTGTCGTGATCCTGCCCGCGGGGGGGCCTCTCAATTCCTTCCGAAACCAGCACAGTCGTCGGGGGCGGATTCGGAACCGGGCACGGTGGCGGTGGGGAGGGAGATGACGGCAGCGGAGAAGACAAGTTGCGGCGACTTACTGAAGATACCTATCGATCGAGTTAGCAATCCGTGTCATTCCGCGCGTCGACTACCGGTCGGCTACTCACCACCCTGGCCTTTACGCCTGATCGCATCAAGGTCCCATTAGCATGTGTCCGGGCGCCCGACGGCGATGTTTCGACGCATCGCTACTCACTGGTTTCTGATCTGGAGACAGCAGAGTTAGCAGGCAGCGATAGCGGACGGCATCTCAGTCGGTACTTACCACGCGACCCATTTTGACGGTATTCCAGCGCCTTGATGTGTTGGTGAGTGGAAGGTCGGGTTGACTTGGGGGTTGGCGGTTATGAAGATTTCTGGATCGTAGGCTCGAAAATACCTAGCAGCCGATAATTTTCCTCGCGGGCGAGCTTGCGTTTGTGTGGGCGCACCTGCCATGCTACCGGAAATGCAGCTGGTCCGTGCGCTCGACCCTAACGTGGCTGGTGCCAGCCGCCTCGATCTACCAGTGTGGCGCAGGCCGCTCGACCCGCTGTCCTCAGCCACCGCCCGACCGCTTGCCGCCGGGGTCGCCCCGACCATCGCGCCCGGTCTCGCGATAGGTGGGCATGATGTACCTATGGACCCCGTCCATGTAGTCCAAGTGGCACTCTCGCATGCACCCCTGCCGCCGCGCATCTCCAACAAGACCACGGCGCGACGCATCACGTTTGTCGTATCTCTCCCATCCTCAGCCTCGTCCGCCGGACCTCGCCCTCGTCACCTCCCACCCGCCTTTGCATCCTTAACCTGTCCTTCCCCACCTCGCATCGGCACCAGCCTCTCTTCGGCTCATCCACCGACACCATGGGCAAGACGGCCGCCGACTTCGAGAAGATCATCCACGAGGGTGCGTGTACCGCTCCGCCGACGGCTCGCGTCCGTACGGGCGAACTAACCTCCCTTGGCGACAGGTCGCGAGCGCAAGAAGAACGAGGCGCTCGCCGCCCAGATATTTGGCAGGGGCAAAGAGAGCCGTCGCAGGAGTGTTCCCCTTAAGTCCACCGCCGGTGGCTCGTTGGCCAGCCGCGTCGGCGTCCAGAAGGTACCTCTCGCATTCCTACATGCCACCTCCATCTTGCCCTTCACCCACCCACATCCGCAGCCTCGTCCGACTAACGCCCCGGCGCTTTTCTTTGCAGCGAACCTCGTCCGCCGTCCGCGTCCCCGCCGGCGACATCAATGGAGAATGGACGCACGATCTGCATAACGCGCGGTCGACGCCCAACTTGCGCGCCGCCGCTCAGAGCCAGCCGAAGCCGAACTCGCTGGCGGCGCGCCTCCACGCCCCCGGTACTGCGCCGCCTGCCGCCCCCCGGCGCAACAACAGCAACCGCGCCGCCCAGGTTGCCGGCGCCTTCTCGCGTGCGACTGCTTCGCCGGCCGCCGCCGCCCAGATGAACATCCGAAGCGCAGCGCCTGCGGCCGGCATGTCTATCCGCGGCCTCGCCGGGCCCTATGCCGTCATGGCTCAGAACTTTGCTCCCGGCACCACGGCAGCCGATATCGAGAGTGCTATGACCCCCATCGGTGGCGTGATAGAAAGCTGTCGCCTGGTCAAGACGCACCCCCTCGTGATTGCCGAGGTGGTGTTCCAAAGTCGCGAGGCCGCCGAGCGTATCATACAGACTTTTGACAACCAGACCGTAAGTCTTCCACCCGATCAACCATGCCGGTCATGCCGGCCCTGTCTCTAACATGTGTCCAGGCCGATGGCCGCCTCTTGCACGTATACCTGAAGCCGGGCGGTGCCTCCTCCCCTGCTGCACCCTCGGGACCCCGTGTCCAGCGGACCAACGAGCTGCGGCACGGTAGCAACGTCGTCATGGACGGATCCTTGGGGTTCGATGAGGCCATGGACATGTCGGACGCCGGCTACAGCGATGGTTCGGGCGGTGGAAGGGGTCTGTACAGTGACCGCCTGGTATCCGGGGGTTCCCGTGCCGGCGGACCCCGTCGAGGGAGGGGCTTCGATCGTGGCCGTAACGGACGATGATCACGATTCGACGACGTCCCGACGCCCTTCCCTGTGCTATTCCAACACGTACAAGCCAGCGGCGTTTTCCCAGCGACCAACGCCTGCGCCGGCCCCCCTGCCGAGGCCTTTTTGACCCTTGCCATCTGAACGGCTTCCCCGTGAAACGAGTACTGGCGAGGACAAAGAAGAAGAAAGGCCGGACGACGCGCAAGGTGGCCCGGTTCGTCGCCTGGAGACGGGAGCGTTTGCTTGTTCCTATCACCAACTGGCCGGCCCCGTGCGCCGTGATGCCAGACTGGCTGGGGGTCTCCCGCCCTTCTCCCCGAAGTGAAGTTGTGCTAGCGAAAGTGTAATACTACAGTTCCATGATACCCCACATACCCCCGCGGGCTTCTTCTCTTGGAAAGCGGTGACCTGGGCCTCGAACCGCCATCCACTACTACATTAGTTAGAGTCTCTTGAGCGTCCCCCCCTTCTCTCTACCTGCGGCCCATGTACGTATACACACAGCCAAGACAGGCGGGCAGGGCGGCTGGATTACTGCACCGTTTTCGAGTGTTGTACTAGAAACAAAACTCCCACTGCGATCGCGCCACTCCAGGGCTTGCCGTGCTGTGTGTTGCGTGCCCGCGAGAGCCCCTGCGCCATGTACTGTTATACCAGCCTTCTCTGTCCACGTGGGTTCGTATGGGTGCGTTATTATCGTCAGGCCTTTCTTTCTTTCACTTGGATAAACAAGCGCAACGAAGAGAAGCCCATGGGCGTGGAGACGGCGCGGAAGGTGCAAAGAAGAAATAAAAAAAAAGACCGAAGCTCCGGGTGCCCAGAGACGCATCCTTCCAACAAATACATAGCTGCTGTCCTTAACGTGCTGTGCGCTGCCGCTTTGTGCTTGTGTGCAGATGTGATATATCGCTGCAACACTGGCTTTTCGACCCGTTCCCATTGCTCGCTCCTCCTCACCGTCACAACATACGGCACCACCACCAACACCAGCAGCCTCGAGCCATTTGTCCATCGTAGCAAGCGCATGGTTTCTTCTCCCCTTCAGGTCCGTGGCACTCGTCCGCCATGTGTGTCGTAGGCGGTTGCCTTACAGTAACACACCAAACAGAAGAGCCACGCATGTTCCTCTTCCCCTTCCCTCTTACCCGCGGCCTCCCGGTGTAACACAACAACAGCAGGAGGGCAAAACCCAAAACCCAAAGTATAGAAAATGAAGCAAGTGCTAAGGCCGGCGGAAAACGCAGCGGGTTCAGTGCCGATCCTCAGGGCTCCTCGTGCAATTGTCCCTTGGAGCCGTGCGGTGTCTGCCTCGGTTCCCCGCACGACCTGGGCGCTCCAATCTATGTGCAGCCTGGGCCTCCATCTCCAACCAGCGCGAGAAAGAAAACAAAAAATCCAACACCTCGCCTGGCGTCCTCGTGCTTCCGCGTTCGGGGTATCTACAAGAGCCTCGCCCGCCACATCTTGTTCTGCTGTCGTGATAGCGTGCTCCTGCTTGAAGCCGGCCGATAGAGCGAACCAGACACGTCCAAAAGGGTTCTCGGGCCAATCTCAGATGGCGATGGCGTCATTAAAACGGCGGAGGGCGCTGGGTGATTTCGATTCTAGGCCTCGAATAGCCGCTATCTGAAACGACCCGAAAGTGTAGGGATGTGCTGTGTTGCTTGGTGCCATCTTCTCAATGCCAAGCATTCTGACTTCCCATGAATCCCTCCTCGAGCGTACGCTCCTCCAGGTTGCGGATGAAGTCCCGGTTGCCCGCACGTGCACCGCCTCGTTGTGATCGGCTGTCCCTTCGGCCGGCGACCCTGGCGCCAGGATCGTTGAGATTGCCGTCCCCAGGCGGCGGGTAGTATGCCGGGCTCGGTTGCAGCCGGATGGGGGCATTTGGGTCGAGATGGCTCGCCACGCGCTGAATTGTGGCCGGGATACCATTCTGCTGCTGGTCCATGGTCGAGGCCCGTTGGCGGCCGGCCCGCACGGTGGCCTGTTGGTACAAGTTCGGTTGCTGCGCAACACTGTAGTTGGGGTTGGGCATCTGTGCTGGCGGCGGGTTCATCACCATAGGTCCGTACGCTCCCTGCTGGGGCGTTCCGTAGGGCGGCGGTGCGCCAGTGTGGCTACCGCCAGGCGAATACATGTTGTTCTGGTACATGGGCTGCTGTGCATGCGGAGATTGTGGGTAACCAGGGGTGTGCTGCTGCTGCTGCTGTTGCTGCTGCTGCTGCTGCTGCATGTACGCCCCCTGGGCAGCCGCTTGCGCTTGTGCATTGGCAGCCTGGGCTCGCTGCTTGCTCAGCTCGGCGGCCTGTTGCTGCTGCTGCGTGCCGGGGGCCGGTGATCGGTTAAGCGAGCTTGCTTTGAGATTCATGGGCGGCACGAAGGGGCCAGTGAACTTCTGCTGCGTAATGAAGGGGTGCAGTTTCGCCTGTTGCGGCGACCATCTCTCCAACGGGCTGATGGTCAGGAGACCCCGAACGAAGTCGATGAACGCGATTCGATTGTTCATCTCTGTGCGATCATGTTAGTGCTGGACCGATTGCTTTCTCGATAAAGGGGGTGGCAAACGAACCTCTATCAATCTCGCTTTGCTTCATGTTCTTGCGCGGCATGGGATACGATTTGATGATTTCGGGCAGCGTGTTGGCCTGGAAGTACTTCTTGCTCGGCTGCTCTTTGGTGCCACGCTCCCGCGAGTACTGTTCCATGCTCTTGAGGTTGTAAGTCTTGCGCCCAAACTCGTCCTGGCGCTTCTCAAAGAAATCACCCGACTGTTTGCCCACCTCGACCATCCAGTTGGGCGGGTTGCCCAACATCTCCACAATGCGAGACACCTGGTTGTACTCGGAGGAGCCGGGGAATAGCGGCAATCCCAGGAAGAGCTCAACCACGATACAGCCAAGCGACCACATGTCGATGGCCGACGAGTATGGAAGACCCAGCAGGACCTCGGGCGACCGGTAAAATCGGGATTGGATGTAGGTGTAGACGGTCTGGCGCTCGTCGCAGGCTGATCCAAAATCAATAATTTTGATTATCGGGCTCTCGAGGTTCTTGAGCAGGATGTTCTCGGGCTTCAAGTCGCAGTGGATCAAGCGAGCCTTATTCAGGAGCGCAAGGCCGTTCAGCAGCTGCTGAGCAAAGACGCGGACAAGAGTGGTGCTCAAGCCACGAAATTGGTTCTGCTTGATCAACTCGTACAGGTTGACGCTCAGCAGCTCGAACACCAGACAGAGATGTTGGCGGTGAATGAAGGTGTCCTTGAGCCGGAGAAGATGATGATCGTCGTTCTTGTCGAGCTTGGTGTTGAGAAGGTCGAGCACCGACACTTCCATCATGCTCTGGTTAAAGTAGGCGGTTCGGTTCTTGATGACTTTGACGGCCACCACCTCCTGCGTCTTCAGGTTCTGGCATTTGACAACCTGGCCGAAGGTTCCCTGGCCCAACACATCCAGGATCAGATACCGATTTCTATACGCGGGGTCACGGTTAGTGTTCGCTCCCGGCGGGCGAAGAGAGACAGGGGCTGCGCCTACTTGTGTCCTGCCTCTTCCGACCCCAAGATATCATTCACGTATAAAATGTAATCGCTGTCCTCGTTATCATAGCCGTCGTTCTTGGTGCCCTTGCTCGGCTTCGTCAAGACACGGCGCGGGTTGCGGGACGACTCGTACTTAAAGCTCGGGTTGCAGATGCGGTACGTCGCGGGCAGTTGCGTCGTGAGGGCTTGCAGCGGCTAGGGGGGGAGAAGATGGGTTAGTCAGGGACCCCAGCAGAAGACAAAAAGAATAAGAACAGGCCATGCCATACACTTATAAAGCCACCCTCGGGGTTGGCTCTCCGGAAGGCCGGCTGCGCGTTGACCTTGGGCCGCAGATCCGTCACGGCCCTGATCTTCTTGAACTCAGGAACGGGACGCTTCTCAGGCAACATGGCCGACTGCTGCGGCACAGGTCGTCTCGGTGGGGATTTCGGGTCGCTAGCGAAGCTACTATCCAGCTGTGCGACGGTCGAGGACGGGTAGCCGTCCGCGGGCGGTGGTTGCTGCTGGCCGGCGTAGGGGCTGATGGGGGGGAGCTGCTGCGCCGAGGGTTGCCTGCTATAGTAAGGGCTCGTGACGTAGTCGGCGCCCCGCGTCGGTGATTGTCGAGCAGAGCCGTACTGGCTTTGCGAGGGCGGTACCGACCCTGGGCCGGCCGACTTAGGTGGGTAGGGCGACGTGGGCGACAGCACTTCCATGGGCGAGTAGCGCTGGGCGGCGGCCGAGGGCTCGGACGGCGAGTGAAGGCTGATATGGGCGGGGCGGCCGCCGGAGGACAGCTGGGTCTGGTGATGTGGGCGCAAGGGGTATTTCATGGATCCGTAGGGGTCGTGAACATCCTGCATGGGGATATCGCCGTTGCCATCGCGAAGCTGCGGGGTGGAGAGTGGCGAGGTGGTCGTGCTGCTCTGCGTCAGATTGCCGTAGGAATCGTAGCGCAGGGCGCCGGCGGGCGGTTGCTGGGGAGGATGGACGAGGCCGGCCTGCTGATGCTGTCCGAAATCCCTGCCGGGCGTCATCTGCGTGGTGCCGTTGTTGTATCGCCGCTGCGCACCGGCAGCGTCCTGGTAGCCCTGCCACTGGTCCATCGTCGCCGAGGACACGGAATGTCTGGGTTCGGGCGGTGGGCGGAGGCGAGGAGGCGGAAAGGATACGGTAAACTGCAATCTACCACTGCTATAACGGTGGAGGGGAGCAGGCTGCGTACACGCGAGGATTCGCACACATACACACGCACGCACCTGAGAGCAAACGGAGGAGTCGTGTTGGTGTCGTGGTGGTGTCGTGGTAGTGATTGTGGGTTCAGGCGCTTCCTCTGCTCCCTCGTCACTGTGTCAGACGCGCGTTAGGCGAATGAAGTCGCTCGCATAGGTTGTGTGGACGGGGTTCGGCTTTGGGCTGCTACTCAGTCTGGCTGGGTGCTATTGATTGGGCTTTGGGCTGCTGCCAATGCCTCGCACAGGCGAGGCCGTGGGCTGGCGGGCGGGTGGGCTGCTGACGAGACGAAGACCGGACAGACACTGACCGGCCCGGCTCCAAGCTCGCGTGGCGCGGGCGAGTCTTGTTGCTCTCCGTCCTTTTCCCTCTCGTTCTCGTTCTCTCGTTCTCTCTTCCGCTTGCGTTGTTTTGGGGGCGGGGGGGGGGGGGGGGGGGGGGGGGGGGGTCGTCTGGCAAGAACAACCCGTTCGCTGCAGCTGATTTAGGCAAGGGAAGGAACAGCGGAAAGATGGGTCTACCGGCGGGGGAGAGGGTGGTGTGTGTGTGTGTGTGTGTGTGTTCAGCAGGACGGGAGATTTGAGAGGGCAGGTGATAGATGCGTTAGGTAGGGGTGGTGCGAGAGGTTTCAATGTCAGGTAACAGAGATAGAGGGTATGGGTGTGTGAGGTAGAGAGTATCTTTGGACCTAAAACCACACTGCTGCTGTGTAGGTTCAAGGGACCGTAGAGTTAGGATTTCATGATGATTCGGAAATGCAATGCCGGGTAGGAGAAACCTGGAGGACAGCGAGCGCGATGTTGGCGTCAATCCAATGAGAGAAACCGATGCCCCGTCAGACAGAAGGGCCTTGAAGAGGCGACAGATCGAGGTGTTTCTCGGGGTATGTACCTAACGCCAATGTACATCCCATTCATCCATGGCTGCTTGGGGGGACAACAGGCGAGCTTGGTGGGATGGGAGCTGGAGGGCAAGTACGCATGTCCGTGCTGTCGTACGTCACGTCAGGGCGGGCCAGCGCCCAACGCCATGGGATCCCACACGCCGCCGCTACGCGCACTTTACACACGACTGCAGATAGCGGCAGTAGAGGCAGCATAGACCAGGAGAGCTATGTGATGTACCTAAGCTACCTAGGCACTTTGCCCTAATTGATGTACATACATACATACCTTGGTAAGTTGTATGGGCACAAGTAAGTATATGTGTATGTATGCAAATGGGGTACACGCTGTGTTAAAGCACGCCCTCGGACAGCACTGCACGTAACCGACAGCCCAGCTCGACTCCGGTTCACCACGAATAGCGGACGATGCATGGACAGAGGTGAATGGACGGGCCTGGCGCTATACGGAGCGAGGGGGGAGGTCAAGTCCCATTGTCCCCATGCCTTCGACCAGGCCCAGCCCGGCCCTGGTCCTGGTCGGATTCAGGCTCTCTTCCTCGCGCTCGACAGAGTTTGGGGTTGAATGTGGGGCTATGCCGTATTCACAAGATACATTGTTGGCTGATCCCAAGCTTGCGATGCGGACGAATCTCTTGCTGCTAATTTCCCGGCTACGACAACCGCGCATCATCCACGGAGACCAGTCAAGGCGAGTGACGACCGAATCAGAGGAGACGTGGCTTTCCGGCGATGTGGCAGAGTCGTGGTTGTTGTCGTGGTTGTCGTCGTCTTCCTCATCCACCCCGTTGGCCCTCTCGTCGTCCGCATGAACCACCGAGATGGATACGGCGGCAGCGGGTGTTTAGCTGATTCAGGCCGCGATTTGGTTTCTGTCCCCCCAAAGGCTAATTCCATATGCAACGGACTCATTGAATAAGCCAGCATGGGCCCATCGCCGGGTGCCAGGCCCAACGCACGCTGGGGAAATGCTTTTGCACTCATTTGCGACATCTTGGCGCCGTGGTGGTGCCGTTCCTGTGCCCCCAATGATTTGCCTATCTGCACCACGACCGGCCATCGTCACACACAGATCGACCCCAGGGAAAGTCGGGCAACGCGCACGGGTAGAAACCGGCCAGGCACATCGACGCATCCATGCTTCCTGCCTCCAGCCACCCAGCCGAGCTAGCTAGCTTACCGCCCCGTGCAAAGGTAGTGAAGACACGCGACAAAGAGCCGGACCATATGAACGATGGCCATCAACGTATGGCCTGGCCGGACAGACTTTAAAGTGAGCGCCGCCAGCCGGATCCGGTCTGTTGCTGGTGAGAGTTCCGTTGGTGGCGAACCTACTCTGCGTCGACTTGCCGAGCCTGCCCGCCCGGGAATCACGGCCATGGCGACGGATGCCTGCCCGTGCCATCGTCCATGCCCGGATCCATCTCCCGTAGCATCCATCGATGGGTATATACGAGCCCATACGCTGTTCTTATCCAGGGCGGCGGGAATCAAGGTTGCCGTGCTGGGCTGGGAATCTTGCAGTTCATTCAGTGCAGTTCCTACCGGCGGCACCGCAAGCAGCAAGCAGCACCGGCAGCGGCAAACCCGGTGTCTCGGCTTATCGGAAAAAGCAAATCGCACACCGGTAGAGCGTATGGGCGGTGATGATGGACGGTGCCGGACGACCCAGCGAGCGGCGGTCATGGACCTTCCAACACACGCCATGTCACGAGAACGTGACTGCGGGCAGCAGGACGCATGCCCATGGCCATCGTCCGGCATCCAATTCCCCCCATCTCTCCCCCCCCCCCCCGTTTCGTCTGCTGGCGCCGGCGGACGCATGATCAGGTAGAAACAGGTTGCTTCGGTGCCTCATGCCCTACGGCTGCCGCTCCCGTCCGTCAATCGCCTGGAACGGTGGCCAAAAGCATGCTCACACGCGCGCGTGCTTGTCGGAGTACGTATGCGACCTTTGCAACAAAGGGAAAAAAAAAGACTCAAAGATGAGGGGGCCGTTGGGCATCGGATGGTCGTCTCACTGCTGCCCAATCATCATAAAGCTTCCGCCCCGTTGGCCGCCTTTCCTCCCGGTTCCCCGTGGAGAAAGGAAAATGACGCCAGAAGGCCGCTTTCGAGCAAACATCCATATGTAGGGAAGTAAGCGAGCCCGAAGGGCAGACGCACTCGCGCAACCACTCGACTTGAGCAAGCGTGTTGTTCCATTGTCCCTTGTTTCCCCCGTTGAATCAGGGGTAGCCAGGCAGTCCTATCCTACCAGATATCATACTTGCTTTAGATGTACTTAAGTTGATAAGGACCTCGTACTTCTTATCTGCGCGACTGCTGCCCGCACGTATGGTGTGTGTGGCGATGCACAAAGGTGCCATGGTCATCTTCTTACCTATGTATTCATTCCCATGCGCACCCAACTCGACAGCCCTGCGTGCCGGGCTGGCAACAAGGGCGACATCCATCAGGCAAACGCTCGGCTTCGGTGGAACCACAGGGTATGTACGGCACGTACAGATACCTAGGCGGGCAAGACATCCGACGCTATCGCCGCGCTGTCCGGCACCGTAACCGAGGCTCGTCAGATTTGCTTGGCAAGCGAGCTGCGAGCAATGCCCTTCGCTGGTTCGTTTCCCGCGTTCCGCCTACGAGCAGGCATCGCGGTCAAGACATTGGCGCCTAGGCACGTAGACTAAAGTCAACCGCCAGCCTGGCAACCATTAATTGCACGGCGGCTTTCTGCTGGTGTCCCCATGTGTATTTCGGTGACGGCTGGCTCCTCCCCTTTTGCCTGTCTTCCGCTGCCGTCGTGATGCCGCCTGTTTGCATTTGCTCATGCAGGCTACCTAAACTCACACGACCGCTATCCAGCCGCGCGCCTTCCGCCAATACACTCTTCCTACCTAGATGCTGTTCGGCATCCCGAACTTAAATGGCCCGCAATTATTCGTTCTATACAATCCACGGCCGCCGCGTTTGGGCCTTGGGATACATGCAACGGGGGGGAGGGGGGGGGGGGGGGAGAAGGAGGAGTAGAGGAAAAGGAGGGGGAAGAAGCAAAACAACGCTGGTAGAAGGGAAAGTTGCCAATGAGGCGCGTTGATCTTGACATAACATCGTTGCAATTGTACCCACGAATGTTGGGAGGTATCCGAGAAGAGAGAAAAGTTCGTCCCAAACCAACACGCCCAAACTTTTTTCAAGGTCGAAACAAAAAAAAAGACGACAGTCCCAGCGCTGCCATTGCAACGGCCAAGCACGGTAGGAAAGGGGGGATGCGGTTAAAGAAGATGGAATACACAGAGCTAGAGAAAATGACCCCATGGACTCCCTCCTCTTTCCATACCGTCCAGACAATCGGGGGCTTCGCCGCTGATTGCCGTAATTCAGCCTACTGTCGAGGAGATCAATAACACGCAAGGGGTATGAGTTCGGTTTTTGGCTTCTCCAGATCCTGGTGTCCGGCCCGAGAGATCGAAAACGAAACAGTCGCCGTGCGCCGGAATTTCAATAGTTCTAGCCTTGGTATCCCGCAAAGCCGTTGTTAAAGTTCTGGTTGGGCGGGCCCGTCCACTGCTGGTTCGGAGGCTGCTGGCCACGGCCGTAGCCGCCGGCGCTCGGGGGGCCGGCGTAGCCCATGGGGGTCGGCTGGCCTCCGTAACCCGCGGGAGACTGCGCCGGAGGGCCGGCGAATCCCTGCTGCTGGCCACCAAATTGCGCCGCTGGAAGGGAAATGAGAAAAGGCGGCATCTTGGCCGTGGAGGGGTTCGACTTACCGCTGTACTGGGGGAAGTACGCAGAGGGCGTGCCGGGGTACCCACCGGGGCCCTGGGCACTCTGCGGACTGTAGGGCTGCTGCGACGGGTCGAAGCCGCCGGGCGTGCCCGCTGTCGCCGACGCTGGGTTGGGCGTCTTGTCCTTGCCCCACTGTACAGATGTTGGGGTCAGCAGTGCTCCAGAGAGGGCGGAGGAGAGAGAGGGACGTACGCTGCACTTGAGGGGCCGGCCGTTGACGTTATAACCGTTCAGTTGGCAAATGGCCATGGCAGCATTCTCGTGACTATCCATCTTGATGAAAGCGAATCCGCGGTCCGCCTGAAATCTCGACTCCACCACATAGCCGAAGTTGGAGAACAGGGGCACCAAATCACTCTGTGTCGTGTACGGAGTCAGGTTGCCTACGTAGCACGTCGTCTGCCACGCGGGCGTCTGGTTGACGATCATATCGTAACTCTGGATTCCATGGGTTGGGAAGTGGTGGTGGCCGTACGGGGTGGTCGGCGTCATGCCCACAGCTGCCATGGCCTGTTGCTGTGCTATCGACGGCTGGCCCTTCTGGTTGGCCCAGTTGCATCGAATGGCGCGGGAGCCGAGCCACTCGCCATCCATGGAGCTCAGGGCCTTTTCCGCGTCGGTGCGATCCCGGAAGGCCACAAAGCCGTAGCCACGAGAGCGGCCTGTCTTCATGTCCCACATGACACGCGCCTCTGAAATGGTGCCGAAAGCGGAGAAGGCCTGGAGCAGGACCTCGTCGTTCACCTCGTTGGAGAGGTCACCGACAAAGATGTGGAAGTGGCTGGTCGTGTCTTCCTTGTTCGACGTGTTGGATTGATAGGCCCAGTTCACCCGGATTTCCTGAGTAGCCCTGTCAGTACACAATATCTACGTGGCCACCCACGGGCGCCGGCATGATCTTACAGATTGGTGGACACGACGCCCGTTCAGCGTCTGCATGGCGCGCTCGGCCGCACCAGGGTCGTCGTACTCGACGAATCCGTAGTTGTAGCCCTTTTGCTGTATAACCATGGAGTTAGCCGCGGATGCGCAAATAGGACAAAGGGGGGGGGGGGGGGGGGGGGGGGGGCGGCTGGGCGGACGCCGACTCACGTTCTTGTCGGGGATGATCTTGACGCCCTGGACGTGGCCTGTCGTCTCGAAAATCTGACGCAGAACGTCTTCAGTCACTCGAGGATCGAGCCCGCCAACGTACAGGGCGCGCTTGTTGGGCTCCGGAGCGGCACGGCGAGGGAAGGTTCCGCCGCCGGGCGACATCATGCCGCTCTTGTCGGCCGACATGGGCGACGTGATGGCCGTAGGAATGGGGTTGGTGTTCTGGGGAATATGCAACGGGGTGATGTGCTGCGGGTTGCCCTGCCCCCCATTCTGGCCATTCTCAAAGCCAGGGGCGCCGGCGTTCGGCTGGGGGGGAGGGGGCAGCGAAGCGCCCGGGGAGGGACCGTTGTCAGCCATGACGATGATTTCGCAGAGAAACCCGAGAGGTTCCGAGCAAGGCGAGCAAGGTGGAGTTCGTGGCGTTTCGTGGATTGGATCGCAACGGTGATGCGAGGCGATTGCGACAAGACTCGTCCAAGAAGTCGGCCAGGAGGGCGTGGGAACGGTCTGTAGTCGATCGGGCGAGCTGGTCTTCACTGTGGTTGGCGACAGGTAAGTCAGGGATGCGAGGGCCAATATTGCGCCGACAGTCTATAGGCGTACCGGTTCAGCTTTGTGGCGTTGTTGACCACAAAATCAGACCGAACGGACTCAGACGTCTCGCCGAAGCGTTGCGAGAGGCTGGAGACGGGAAATAGAAAGGATGCCGAAACGTTGGATATCGTAACCTCGTAGCTGGCAAATGCGACAGCTGTCGGGACAAGTTGCGTTGCGCCACCCAAACCGTTGACAAGGAGAGGGAGGGACGGCGGGGCGACAAGACACGGGCCCGGTTTGGTTCTCGAGCGAGGGCGGGATGCGAAAATATAGATACTGGACGAGTCGACTTGTTGCGACGGCTCGGCTCGGACGTGCAGAGGAGAGAGGAGGGGAGGGGGTGAGTAAATCTTCCAAGGAGCCAACGCTGAACCGATAAGGGAAATATGGGAAGAGCGAGAAGCAAGGGTTCGAGGAAAACGGATGACGGAACCAAAGGAGGAAGACGACAAGGACGACACACGCACAATGGAAGAGGGAAGAAAACAGAGGGAAAGGAAACTGCCTTGGAAAGGAAGGAGTTCCCCGAATTAGTTTTCTTTCGACACACACGCGCGCGCACCAGCAATAAAGAGCTTCTTGATACTCCCTTGATATTGAAGAGGAGAAGCGCGGCGCAACGAGGGGGGTGCCTTGCGGAAGTAGTCTCTCTGTCTGCCTGTCCTCCGCCCGGCTGGGAGGTCGATAGTGGCTGGGCTGGCCGACAGGCAGTGGGTTCCCACCCTGCAACGGGCTGGGCCCAGTATAGGTGTACTCAACCCAGCAGCACCCGGCCTGGGCACAGGGGGGGGCCCTGGCCTCCTCCTCCATGGCACCTACCATTGCCTGCCTGGCAGCCCTCGTGGAGGATCTCGCGGGAGCCTACACGCCTGCCTCGCCTGCCTCGCCTGCCTCCTCCATCATCCATTGGAGGGGAGAGCATGAATTACAAGCCGCATAAGGGGCACCCGCAGAGTACCTACGCATCTGATGGACAGAATGGATACCTATATACTACATCCACGCCCTACATACCTACATATGTACCTACATATGTATGTATATAGGTACATACCAACTCTTACTTGCGTATCTACCCGGGCTCGGGGTTCGAAGGCGTCCCCGCGTACATCGCACCCGGGCGGCCTGCTTACGCTCCCCTCCAGCGCCCCATCCATCCTGCTGTCCGTGATATTGAATTTGCCTGGCGGCGGGCGACGCTCCACGGGCGGATGCAAAAGCCCGCCCGCTGCAGCTGGAGCTGGAGTGGGCGATTCGAAGGGGAAAGCGGGGCACAGGGTCCTCCCGGTCGGAGCTGAAGCTGCCGCTTGGGTCTTGGGTTTGGAGGGGAAGGGATGGGATGTGGGATGAAGTTCCAATGCGCCGGTCGGATGGCAGGATGGGACGAGGAATATCTGTTGGCCAAATCAATGGACCCCCCCCCCCCCCCCGTGAGCCCCGGCGCGACTCGTCGACCGGTGGCCAACACGACTCGACCGGCTCGCTATGCTCAGAGAAGGAAGCCATTCTCGGCTGGTGGCGCTCTGGCTCGTTGGTCGTGTGTGGCCTGGTCTGGTACGGCCCCGTCCCTAAGCCAAGCCAAGCCTAGAGAGGGCTGGTTCGAGGGGCTCAGCGGCAACAAGGGATGGTCAGGTTGCTGGGACCGAGCAGAGGGATTGTCGCAGCCATCGCCCCATCCCCGCCGGCTGACTGGTTCATCTCATCCCGCCTGCTTTTGCCTTCCTGCACAGGCGAGCGGGGCCTGCCCGGCTCCGTCTCGTCGTTGCTCTGCTCCCTTCATGCCCTGCGCGGCCCCGGCCCCCCTCCCTCCCGTGGATGAGAAGGGCAGTCGGTTGTACTCCCAGCGATCAGGCCTGCACACACATACCATTGTGATGCTTGGTGGCTATTCGCTGCTCGTCCGCGCCGTCTTGGTGCATGCCATCACTCGGGCGCCCAAAAGGGGAGGAGGAGGAGCGTCTTCCCAGCATTTCGGTCCACCTTTACCGCCCACCCTATGGCGTGATCTGCAGACGCCCGTTGGACCTCGTGACTCCCAGCGCGCCATGGCAGTACAGGCATGCATGGCCGTCACACCTATGGCAATCTGCCTAAGAAAGCATCCGTTCCTTGCTGGGCGGCCACGTCTATGCAAATCGGGAGAGGGGTCATCCTCGTCCGCCGGAAAGGGCATAATTATGCCACCACAGCCCGACGGACATGGGAATCTCCGCCAATTTGACCAAGGGACAATTGAATCCTCCCTAACAGTCCTCCATACAAATACACATCTATCCACCGTAGTCGAGCCGAAGTCCAATGCTGTCCGTCCTGCTCGTCTGCCCAACAGGCAATTGATTTGACTAACCCAGGCCTGCGTGCGTTTCTGTCTGTTTTGTACTGCACACGGCACCAGCCCCATGATTTGGGCCTTTGGGGAGGGGTAGCTCTGGCATTAACTGGCATCCCTCAACCCCAAATCGTGTTCCTAGGGTCATTGAGCGCCCGCAACGCAGACGAGGGCCTCTCTTTGGCACCAGCGCTGGCACATTGCGTGTAGAAGTGCAATAACGCAGCGCCAAACACCAACTGGCACTGAGAGGAACACAGGCGAGCTACAAACAGGTGAATCGGGGCCCCCCTTCACACAACCTTAGCTTGTGTGGGGCACAAACAGCAAGAGCGACAATGAACCTTGGTCGCCTTTGCTTCTGCCTGATTGGCCATGTGTCTGACTTCACAGCAACTGCAAGGCCACTTCCAACCCCGAACAATCTTCTCCCTCATAAGCTTGCTGTAAGTGAGGTGACCTTGTCTGCCGCCCGCCACGACTCCTTCCCATCGCTTTTCCCTACCTATATAGAACCTGCTCTGCGCTTGTTTCTCTATTGACTTTTTTTTTCTTGCTGCTGGCACGTGCCTGTTGATAGGCCTTCATCGCTGAGCTTGACTGTACCCTGTGCCCACAATGGCGGCTGTCGGCGCCCAAGACCCCCTGGATGTCCTCCAGCGGATGTTCAATGAAACGGTGAGCCATGGGAGCTCTTTCCAGCAGTATATCTGTGTCCCTTTCTCACCCTGTCACAGCTTGTTCACACCGGCAAAGCGATCCGGGCCTCCCAGAAGAATGGCGCCCAGAATATCGTCAGGGCTGGCGGATCTTCGCACGGCAAGATGACCGAGACCATGGAGAACTATCACCTCGCCCTGAACGATGTAGAGAGCGAGGTTGTCCGCGCGAAGGCCGTGCTGCTACGTGACCTAGAGAAGCTCCGAGCTGCGCGTATGCCTGTTCCCAGTCCGCAGCCTCAGCCACCACCACCTGTCGCTGCTGCTCCCGCGCCTGCTTCAGCCCCAGCTCCCCCTACCTCTGCTGCTGCTGCTGCTCCTCCGGCTGCTGCTGCTGCTGCTGCTGCTGCTGCTCCGGCTGCTTCTGCTGCTTCTGCTGCTGCTGCTGCTGCTCCTGATCCACCCGCTGCTCCAGCCGTAGCCCAAACGAAACAACCCCCCGCCGTCATGATGGAGATGCCCTCTACGGCGGCTCATTCCGTTTCGGCCAACCCCAAACCCGAGGCCAAGGACGAGGCAAAGAGGGTTGCCCCATTTCCCGACATGGGCATGGGCATGGGGGGCGATGTTGTTGATCTGACCGCCGGCGACAGCAAATCTGCGGCTGTGCCTGTGCGGCCCGCCGTTGTCACTGTCGCTGCCGCCGCCGCCGCCGCCGCCGCCGCCGCTGCCACCACCACCCCCGCGAGACCTGGACCGCCGGTGGCCCGAGCGACTGCTCCCGTAAAACCGTCCCCGAATCCGGCATCGGCGACACCGCAGCCTCCCGTGCCCTCCACGATTGGGCTTGGGGCGCAAGCAGCGGCGGATCCGCCGCCGCCGCCCAGCGTCCCGGCGCCCAACGCACAGGATAACTCGATGGATGCCATGCTGACTTTGCCGACGACTGAGGCTGCGGGAGGTGCCGCCATGGCCGACATGACTGGCGGCGAGTTCAACTTCACCAACATGGAGTTTTCGCTGGCGCCCGCCACCGAACCCCCGTCGCAGAACGCGCCCCCAGCTCCCATGGCGGACTTTGACCTGAGCTCCTTTTCTGCCCCTCAGGATAGTGGCAATGACTTGCTCTCCCTCGACAACTTTGGCACCGGCGCTGGGACGACCAACGGGCAGGCCAGTGGGGCGGCAGATGATACAGTGAACGGGACCTCGGGCGGCAATTCCACATCGACACAACCTTCGGCAGATCCCAACCCTTCGGCGTCCGACAACGTGGACTCGCTATTTGATATGGGTGGTGGCGACAGCATGGATCTGGACTTGAATCTGGACGACGCAGGCGGTATGGGGGAGAGCAACTTTGACGATCTTTTCATCCCCAACGATACGGACATGGGGGAGTTTGACGAAACATATTTCAACCTGGACTGATTTCCGGGTTCAATACACCACAGGGCCCCTGTGGCGCTGTTATATCCCTTGCTATGGCTGGCGTTGTTAGGGAGTTCCGGAATGGTTCCAGACGGGGAGGCGTTTTACGGTCGTCGGCGATGTATGCGTGGGTTTTCTATCAGTATGGCCAGACAGAAGATGCCTCTTGTCCTCGCGAGCGACGGCCACTTTTTCGAACGGGGGAACTATGTAAGTAAGTACTTGCAACTACAGACACTAAACTTTTCTGGGCACGAGTTTTCACAACACCTTGGGACGCCCTAGGTAACACAGATTGCGAACGCTTCAAGACCGATCCCAAATCCATCTCTCCCTCTCCTTTAGGCCACAAGTGGCCGGTGGTCTCCTCTCTCATTACCAGGACGATAAGACCAAGTTTATCCGATTTAGTTTCGCGCGCTTTCAGTCTGTACATGGATCGATAGGCAGGAACCTCGGGTTTATCGAGACATTATACTTTGTCTCTTGTTTCCTGGGAGTGCCGCGGCAAGGCGAACTCCTTAGTAAGGAGGGGTAAGCACAGCTAACTCCTTTGCCCTTCACACCAGGGGATGTCGAAACTTGCGCGGTTGGCATCGCGGATATGGGGTTGTTTGATGACGTGGGGGAAAGGCTGGGTAGAGAGAGTACTTCGGACCGTTTTTCCTGTCCTGTGCTGCCATACACCGGCTGACATACCCTCCCCCTCCCTTTACGTTGATTTCGGGATAGATGCCTCCCACCCCACCCACCCAGCCTACGGCCCCTGCGTCACCTTGAAGAGTTCGGCCATCAAGGGCGGGAACTGGTCGTTGCGCACGCCGGACCAGTCCTTGTTCATAAGGCCCCAGGTCTCATCGTACTCGGCGCGGCCCTCACGGACGTAGTAGGAGCCCTGGAGGGCCCAGAGGGCCCAATCGGCGTCGTTCTCGACGAGCCAGCCGCGGAGGCAGTCGAAATAGGCGGCGTCGGCGTCGCTGAGGCCGCCGTGCCGGGGGCCCCCCTGCATGCCGACGCCGAACTCGCTGAGGAAGAGGGGCCCGGTGAAGGACCGGTCCTGCTCGAGCACAAAGCCGCCGAACAGGCCGTACTCGGAGCGCACGACGTCGCAGCTGTCGAAGAGACGCGGGAACGTCACCGTGAATTCGTACGCGTGCATCTCCCACACGTGCTTGCCGGCCCACGCCGCCGTGTCGAGCGACCGCACCCGCAGGAACGACAGGTCCGTCGCCGACAGCGAGCCGCCCACGATGACGAGCGCGGCCGGGAACGCCTCATGCACTCGCGCCGCCCCCGCCGCCACGTAACGGAACCAGTCGTCGTGCGGCCCGTTGAGGTCCTGCAGCAGCGGCGTCGGCCGCAGCTCGTTGCGCAGCGACAGCCCCACCACGCCCGTCTGCTCCTTCGCCCACGTCGCCATGGCCGAGAGCCCATCCAGCCACGGTTCCACCTGGAAGTACCGGCTGTTGGCGTCGTTGTACCCCGTCGCCTCGGCCCACCAGCCGTTGCCGTCGGTGAGATTGCCTGGTGGAGGGGGTTAGAACCGGGGATCTCGAACCGCGGTGGTTTGTTGAACGAATAAGGGGGATAGGGAGACGACTTCCCAAGGAAAAGGGGGGGTGGCAGAAAAAAAAGGGGGGTGGGGAAGGGGCGACCTACAACACCAGCTCGCCTTAGACACGTGGTTGTCCAGGATGGTCATGACCTCCCGGTCCCAGAGGGCCTTGATGACGGCGCCGAACACGTCCTGCCGGGTGGTGTCGTTGCCTAGGGCCGGGTTCGCCTCGACCACCTGCGCGTGTAGGCGGGCGAAGGTGTCCTCGGGTAGGCCGGACGGCCCAGCGGCGGCCTTGAAGGAGTCGTCGAGGCGGACGCGGGGGTCCAGCGCGTGGTCGATGGAGTAGGTGAGGCGCACGCAGTTGAAGCCCTGGTCCTTGATGAAGTCGGCGAGCGCGGCCACCGACGCCTTGTGCAGGCCCTCGGGTGTGTTGGTCTCGCCGTGCGCCGCCCAGTTGATGCACCGCAGCTTGACGCGCGCGCCGGCGTCGTCGAGGATCCAGCGGCTCGACGTCTTGAGCGGCAGCGTCTGCGCCAGCGCCCGAGGGGCCAGCAGCGCTGCCGCCGCCGCCGCCAGGAGGGCCAGAGGGTGGATTTGGACCATGACGTCTCTTCCTCGCTCCTCTCCTACAAGCGAAAGGGGAAAAGGAGGCCGGAGAGGGGGGAGAAGCCAGCACCCAGGCGGTTAAGACCGGAAACCCAGGGACCCAAGCGGGCTTGGACGCGGCAAGGACACGCGAGCAAGTAGCTGTAACGAAGCCGGGAAAACGTGCAGATTACGGCGGGCGCAGAGTTCGGAGCGAGTCTAAGAGGAGGGAGCAAGACTCCACAGCGTGGTGTGGCGTTGCAGCCCCGGAGAACCCTGATATCGTGGGCAGAGTGACTATAGATCTCCTGGGGCGAAGGATCATCTCGTTTCAACGATGGTAACAAAGGTTAAGACGAGGGGGCAATAGGAGCGAGCGGGCGGCCAGTGGTTCTTATGAGGTGCAGCCAACACGGCGATGGGCATGGACGCAAACGAGCGGCCACTTTGCATTGGGACCGTGTCTCTCTCGGCCAACATCGGGTGACAAGCAAGAGGGACCACAGCCTGACGGTGGTCTACACGTAGAGGGGGGGGGGGGGGGCGAGTGAGGAAGCACGATTGGTCTCTTGCAGCCTTCCCTGGGGGGGGCGGGGAACTATCCATCGGCTCCGTAAGGTATAGCATGCCCTATAGCCGTCCCCGAGGCCGACACAGCCGCGTGAGGTCACCTAGAATTGCCTGGTCCTGAATGGTGTCTCGAAGCACCTTGACCGCAATGAAAGTGGCAGTCTTGCAGCCTTCCACCACACGTGTCCCGCTCAACGCTCAGCTGGGACTTGTGCAGCAGCCGGTACTTATTGGTGGGTGGAAGGGGAGGGCATATGGGCGACGACGCACCGGGGCAGACCTCACGAGCTCCTGGGTTGGCGACCTCGTGGCTAAGGAGGCACACACAAGACTGCCCCCCCTCCCTTGTGGCTTCCTCGAAGGCGGCAAAGGCTACCGTCCCACCATTGGCCGCGCTGGAAACGAAACATGCCCGGGAAGCCGGGGGCACAGTGGTGCAATGGCCGAGAATCCCGGTCGCGGTTTTGCCTCTCGGCAGAACCGACCCGTTGCAGATAGAGTTCTGCCCAGCATTACGGGGGAACTCAGGGTCCAGGAACCGGTGGCGAGGCAGCTTGGCAGCGAGACGAGGCAACGGCGCAAATCAAAAGCACCCAATGTTGGAACGGAGCCGTACGCCTCGACGTCGCCACGAGCCGGGCAGTGACTGCGTTGACTCCCGACCCCCTCCCCCGTCTATAGGACAGCTGGCACCGCCCGCCTCCCCGGCCGGGTGGCCAGGTGATGCCCGCAGTATATGAGAGGATCTTCATGGACGTGCATGCCGGCATGCTTCACCACGGCGGCAGCAGGGCGTGACGCCGGCAAGTGATTGGCCTGACGCCGTGGAACACGATGGACGCGGTCGAGAAAGTGTGGTTGCCGTCTTGGTGGCCCCGTGGCGGCCTGCAGAAGACCAAGGCCGGCTGATTGGCCTTGGCCGGCTGCCGCTGCGGAGGGGGGGGATATCGGGGACGTCACAAAACCCGCCCCAACGGCCTATCATGTCGTACGAGTCCGCCGGCCTGCCTCCCTCAGCCCCTGCTCAGCATGAGATCGTTGCTGCTCGTGGCCTGGATTTGCACGTTGAAGGGCCAGCCCCCGGCCTTTTCAGCCCCTTCCCTCGACAGCATCTCTCGCGCTGTCGTGCGTGATACGAGGCCCTGGGTCCGGTTGGCCTCCACCTCCCTGAACGGCCCGCATGGCCAGGTACCCGTGGAGCCGTGCCAAAGCCGTGCTCGCGTTGCACGTACCAAATATTGAGCAGACAAAGCTGTCGGGAAGCTTGGGGTGTAAGAGGACGGACGCCGTATCTTGGCATCTATTCCGAATGGTCGTGGCTCAACGGCCAGTTTTAAGTTAGGCTCACCCATGAAACTGGCTTGGGCATGTAGGTACAGGCTTCCAAGACACTGCCGCGAGGTCTCGGTTGTTAGCACGTATACCTCTGTTCCGGTGCGAACTGCTGCCCAGCACCTCCCAGCGCCTCTGCCTCCGGATCGGTAGATGCTTAGATGGCGGGTCACGAGGCTTCTCTTGGACACCAGGCGACCCCTCTGTCAGTCTGGATGCAGACGTAGCCCCGCGACAACGGATGGGAAGCACCTGCGAAGATGCGTACGCCGACAGCGGATGCAACAATGGATGGGCAGATGGACGAAAATACGGAGTGCGCGCAAGGCAATGACCTATTGATGGGACGTGCCCCTTCCAGGCCCCGGTGGGGGAGGTGCATCGGCTGCTACCGATGGATTTGCGAAACAGCCGCCAACCTCTACATTCTCCGCCGAACACCAGGGGGGGGGGGGGGGGGCAGCCATCAGGCGACAATCAGTAAGCGAAGGCTCCAAAGGCAACGGGCAACAAACAGCTTGCATGCACTCGATGGAAGCTTACGTTGGGCCCATGAAGCCCCGAAGTGGAGATGGAGTGGTTGGGGGGATGGATACATAATAGGACGGTGACTTGTCAGGTCCCGGCTCCAGGCCAACCTGTACGAACTTGGAACCGTGTACGTAGGGATTCATGCGGACCGCATCGATGCTTTTCGACGGGCGCAGGCACGAAACGGGGGTGGCGAGAGGCATCTGGCCTTCTGACACCTGTGCCTGCCGCATGTAGGTGCAGGAGGGAACAACCTTGTCTGCGCGTCGCCGCCGCCCGAAGGCGACGAAACCTCCCAGACGGGCATATCGTGATCTTGCCGAGGAGAAGCGAATGGGGAGCCGCATGGTGGGACGGTGTAGGCCGCCCCGTGGCTTGTCCTCGAGCAGGCGGTGCTGCTCGTCAGGTAGCCCGTCCTCGAGTCCGTCACCAATGGTGGCCGGCGGTGGCGACGGGGCCTTCAAGCTCGCCGGGATCGTGAGACGAGAGAACTCTGATCAAGGGACGAACCCCACGGCGCAAGACGACCAACCTTTTTGGGGGGAGGGGAGGGGCAGTCCCATCACTGGCTAGCCACGGCCTCCCCTAGCGAACAAACAGACCAGTGGGTCCGGACGAGGGGGAAGGGGGGGACGTTGGCGGCGACGACGACGACGACGACGACGACGACGACGACGACGACGACGACAGCCAGGCCGGGCCAGACCAGACCACCACAAACGTGGCCAGGGACCGGCGCATGAATATCGAAGACTCCCTTATGTAGCGTGGCCAGTGGTCCCACCCCAGGCTCGCCGGGGCACCAGGGGCAAGTACATGTAAGATGTAGGTAAAGAGACGGGACGCCCTAACGGGCTGCCGCTGTTGTTTCCGGTGAGGTTGCTTCTACCTGCAGTGGCTCGCATGGGATATGGGACATTCAGTTTTGTACCTCGGGCGGTCCTCCCCATTCGTTCGTGTGGCCCCATCCAGAGGTCCTTTTCCCAGCGCTGCGTCTCCACCCCGGGAATGTGCGATCCTGGATGTCAGGACAAACTGCCCGGCTCGTTCATTAGAGTCGCTTGCCTTGTTGATCGTTCCGCGTCGACCGGTTCTTGGAAATTGCCTTTTGGCAGCGACTGGCCATGGTTCCAAATAAGACCACGCGCTAGCAGCGTGCCTGTAATAAGCTTTTTGGCAACAGCTTGCGTGGATGCCGCGGGCGCGCGCCCTGCACTTTGAAACATGGTACTTAGACCAACACATTCCCGTCGCCTCTCCGTCCCATTCCACCCGTCGTCGTGATCGCCATCTGCGTCGTCCTTGTTGACGGTAATAACTGTCCGCTTCCGTCGCCGCGCTTGCTCCCACTAGCTCTCGCTCCCCCCCCCCCCCCCCCCCCCCCCCCCCCCCCCCCCCCCCCCCCCCCCCCCCCCCCCCCCCCCCCCCCCCCCCCCCCCCCCCCCCCCCCCCCCCCCCCCCCCCCCCCCCCCCCCCCCCCCCCCCCCCCCCCCCCCCCCCTCTCGGTTGGCGCCAGCGCCAGCGCCGGCCTCCGCACCAGCACCAGCACCAGCCGCGCCCCATCCCGATCGTCATCTCTTACCCGCCCATCTTGTGTTGCATATCCGTACCCTCTCCTGCCGATACTTGCTCCGCCTCCTCCTGCCTTACCGTCGTGCCTCAGACCTCACCACCCGGCCGCCTTGTGGGTTTCCCGTCGCGGGTTTCAGGGCCGTTGCTGTCGTCCCACGCGCAAGCCGAGCTGCGAGCGACCGTCCGAACCGCCTTTTGGGGGGCTGCCTTCCGCCTTGAGATTGACTCGTGGCTGCATCGCTAATTAGTCGACCGACCCCGTCGATCAATCACCCAAACCCGGGAACCTGGGGCAAAGACGGCCAAGCCTCGCAACCACCCATCACTTCATACCCTTCCGGTGCTCTTCCGGCTTCGACCAAACCCACCGCTCGTCATTGGGTGTTTTGGCTCTCTCCTATAGCATATGGACTATTCCCTCGCCCGGCCCCCTTTCGTCACCCTTACCCGCCAAGAGATAAAACACCCCCGGCCCCCTGCCTCTGGCGACGTCCGTACCTGGACGACTTGTCTTTGATTTTGGCTGGGCTTTTCAGCTGTCTGCCCTACCCCGAACGCAGAAAGCCACCGCCAGCCCCTCCAATCCCGAGCCATTTGTTCACACCCTACCGGGGTCGCGTCGCGTCCCGGCTGAACTACCTAGAACCGCGTGCTTGCCACCGCCGCCCCCATCACCACGCCCGGGTCTGTACGCGGAGTGCTTCCGTCATCATGGCCGACACGGCATTTTCTTCGCTGCCGGGGTCCTCGTCGACTGCCGCCACCACCGCCGACCTTCCCGGCCGCGGCGCCAAACTCAGCATTCCCCCCTCGGTCGTCGCCATGGCCCCCCCTTCCACCCCGAGCCGACTGCGAGGCGAGCTCGGCCTGGCCTCCCCCAGCCCCGTCAACCAGAATGGTAGTTTTGAGTTTGACCGCGTACTGAAGGCCGGCTACGTGCAGAGGCGCACGCAAAAGACCAAGGTAAACCAGCTCGCCATCACTCGACGCGCCGCGCGTCATTGCTAACGCTGCTTCCTGCAGACATGGAAGACGGTGTATCTGGTGTTGCGGCCGAACTCGCTTTCCATCTACAAGTCGGACAAGGAGAACAAGCTCCGCCACAAGCTCGACCTCACGGAGCTGTCGGCCGTGACGCTCCTCAAAGACCCCAAGCAGAAGCGCCATAACCTGTTCGGGCTCTTCTCCCCCGCCAAGAACTTCCACTTCGAGGCCTCCTCGGCCGAGGAGGCGCAAGCGTGGGTGGACCTGATCCGCAAGGACGCCCGGATCGAGGAGGAGGAGGAGGAAATGTTTTTGGCCAGCCCCATTGTCCGGAGACAATCCTTTTCGCCCACGGGCGTGCTGGTCGGCAACAACACGGCGCCAAAGGACCCGGCGGCCGCCGGCAGCCGCGAGCGTCTCGGGTCCGCCAGCTCCCCCGAGCCCGAGCCGAAGCCGATTCGGAGAACGTCAAACAACATTGATTCCGGGAACGAACACGTTTCGCACTCGGATTTCTCCGACGGTGAGCACATGGGGGCGTCGATCGAGAGCCTCGCCGGCCGCTCGTCCTCGGCCACGCAGCTAGGGTCCGTGGGGAAGAGCCGGCCCACGCTCGGGAGTAGGAATCTCAGCCAGATGAGCGGCATCAACATTGAGAACGACCCGGACCGCATTGTCTGGCAGGGCTGGCTCTTCTTCCTCAAGAGCAAGCGTGGCGTCAAGCAGTGGAAAAAGTGCTGGGCGGTTCTGCGCCCGCGCAACCTGATTCTCTACAAGAACGAATCCGAGTACACGGCGGCCTTCATCATGGCCCTCTCGGCCATTGTCAACGTGGTCGATATCGACCCCCTCAGCAAAACCAAGACGCACTGCATGCAGGTCATCACGGACGAGAAGAGCTACCGGTTCTGCGCGCTCGACGAGGAGAGCCTGGTGCACTGCCTGGGCGCCTTCAAGAGCCTGCTCTCCAAACGCAGGGAGATGGAGGCGCGCCAGCCCCCCTCGAGTGGCCCGCAGTAGAAGGCGCGGTTTTGTTTAGCGGGCAAGCGGGCGGACGGAAAACAAACAGGATACCCAGGTGTTTTGGTGGATGACAGCGGTCCACATAGACACGTTTATACCCGTGTACCGGCTTTTTTTTTTCTGTTTCCTGGCTTCGGCATGGGCTGGGCCTTGGCGGAGCACTTGTACAGATAGCTCACGTAACGACTATTACGACTTGACATGTGCATTCTATGCCGGCGACGTGCTCGCGTGTGCGTGTGCGTAGGGGACGTGGCGTCGCTCCATGGCTCGCACGCTTTCTTTGGCTCCCCTGCTTCGGTCGGTGGAACGGCGGAGATATCGACGCGGAGCTGGAGTCTATATGGGGAGGAGGGCCTACCGTGCATCTGAAGAGACGGGGCTCCTCCCGGGAGGACACGGCCACGAGCTTGTGGTGGCCATTCCTCTTTTCCTTTCCTGTTCCGTCGTCACGTCTTCCTGTTTTGTCCGGGATACGAGGACGGGTGATGTGATGGGCCATGTCGGTTCCCAAGGCGGCCCATGCGTTCGTCCCGGGCAAATTACCAAATACACAACCGCCCACGCACCCACCGGGGGCGCCCTTTCATCACCCTTCCCCCCCCCGGGAAGGCCCAGGGGGACAGATGAGATGCGCGGGGACAATGGAAAGAAAGAAAGCAAGAGGGGGGGGGGGGAACAAGTGGCAAAGTAGGTACTGAATGTCGACTGATGGCCCGGCCGAACCTTGAACGACGCCTGCTTGGGCCCGCTCGTTCCGTATCGCCGGAATCCCTCGCCCTTCCCGCCCCCTGATCTCTCTCCTTCTCCCCCCTCCTCCCTCGCCGGCCTGTTCCCTGCCGGGTTGTCTTCCCGCGACGCATCGCAGGCCGCCGGGGCTAGGGGCCAATGGGCGTTGGCGCGGCGGGTTCGTCGTTGGCGCGTCCCGGCCTCCCTTTGGTTTTCTCTCATCCGGCTCGCGGCTCGGCCCCCGCTCCTTTGCCTGCGCGCGGGCGAAGCTCTGTGCTTTTGCCTCTTCGCGTCGAGATTCTTGTTGAGCCGCCCGGCCTGCCGTTTTGTTTCCTTCCCAATCGGGGACCGCCCCCGCGCCCGGGTTTCCCGGCGGCTTCTACCGAGGATGACCATGTTGGTTGCGGTAGGAGGAGTAGCAGGGCACAAAAAAGGGGAGAGCCCGGATCCCGAGTCGCCGGTCACGGAGAACCGGGGGGAAGGGGCTGGGGAATAGAAAAACCATGAGATTCTTGGAATTGAGGGTATCACTTGCTAGTTGAAACCATGGCCACGCGCCGCTGCCACCACCCCGCGTGCTACCGCCACTTTTCGCGTCGCCACGCGCCCCCGCCCCCCTGATTTGCCGCCTACCGCTTCTTAGGGTTCAGAACGTTGAGGCCCTTGGCGCTGCTCCAAACGCTGTCCGACACCTTCTGGGGGGTCTTGCGGCCGCGGAGACGCTGGTCGATGAGCCACATGCCGACGACGAAGCTGGTCCGGTCGAGGGCACTATGGCCGTCGGGGTCGACCAGGTCCCAGACCTCGGCCAGCTCGTCGGCCGGCAGCCGGCTTCGCGACCAGATGTCGCGAACCACGACGTTGCACACCAGCTGGCCCGGGTGGGCGTCGCCGCCGCCCCCACCGCCGCCCGATGTGTCGGACCCGTAGCCCGATACAGGCGTCGTGCTTGGGGAGCCCATCAGCAAGCCCCGGTTGCTCGCCCACACCGCCTCATAGCGCTTGCGCTCTCGCTCCGTTATCTCCTCGCGCCAGCGCCGCCGGGAGCCCTCGTGGTGTGTGTGCTTCTTCCGCCGGAGGTGCTTGTGCTGCTTGGGCTTGGCCTCCTCTTCCTTCTCGGGCGCTCGCCGCATCGTCTGCCGCAGCATCGGCCCCTTCTTGCGCGCCACCGGCGGCGGCGGCGGCGTCTTGGTGCTTGATAGGCCGGGGCTGGAACGTGCCGCCAGAATGCCAGCCATAGTGGCATCCGTCAGCGAGTTCAGCGCCGTGTTTTTCGCCGGCTGCATGCGCCGCGGCGGAGGCGGTGCGGGTGCCCGTTTCGGGGACGGACCTGGCAAGCTGCGGACCGACGGCGGCTTGACCCGAGGCGGCGTGCTTGGACGAGACCGGCCCCGGTCGGGCGAGCCTGGCCCCGAAGAGGGTGCCGAGGACGCGGATACAAAAGTGTCGTTGGACAAGGTCGACGAGGACCGCCGAACCGGGGGCCTGACGGGCGCGGGCTGCTTCGGCTTCTTCGGCTTCTCGACGGGCTCAGCGGGGCTCTGGTCGGATGGAATCACCTTGTGGGAGACGGCCCGGGTTGGTCGCGGTGACAGTACCACCGTCCCCGACTGACTGACGGGCCGAGGGGGGGTTGCAGCTCGGCCCTTCTTCTTAGCGTCACTTGCCAAATTCCTGGGCTGCGGCACTTGGCCAGAGCCCGTTTGACCGCTCGGCGCGTTCCGGGGCGGCGACAATAAGATGGAACCCGCATCCTGGCTGAATGATTTCCTAGGTGGTGAGGTTCTGGCGGGCTCCATATCGTCGCGTGGCGTCTTCTTGGGTGCGAGAATTCTGGCCGGGTCCGCATCCCTGCTCACCAGTTTCGCAGGCGACGATAACTTCACGGAGCCCGTGCCATCGCCTGCTGGTCTCCGAGGTGCAGATAGTTTGACCGAGCCGACAGCGCTGTCCGCCGACGTCCCAGATGGCGGCGTCTTGTCAGCACCCACTGGCTTCCTAGTCGGCGATGTCCTGGTCGCGCCCTTGCCGTCGCCCACGGGTTTCCGGGTCGGCGACGTCCTCGGCGGGCCTGCGTCGTCGCTTTTCGGTTTTCTGGCCGCCGTCGTACGGCCCGGTCCCCTCTCCTCATCCTTCTCAAACAAGGAGATCAGGGACCGTGTTGGCGGGGCTGGGGCCGCATCGGTCGTCTGCTGCAGCAGCGGCGGCCATGGCGAAGGGGCGGGGCTAGCGGTGCGGCTGGCGGCGAGGTTGGCGGCGATGAAGGACGGCGATTTGGGCGAGCGGGCGTCGGTCGGCTTGGCCGGGGGCCTCAGGAGCTGCTGCGGGTGCTGCGGTGGCAACGGGGCGCCTCGCTGGGAACTGACCGACGGCGGGCGGGAATGGTTGCTCCCGCGCTCGTATGCTCCTCCGTCGGCCATGGAGCCGCCCCCTGTCGTCTGCCGGCTGAGGCGGCCCGCGGAAGCGTCGGCGACCCGCTCGGGCGAGCACGAGGCACTGGCATTGCGTGAGTTGCTGGCCGAGGCGGCCGAGGCGGCCGCGATCAGGGCACCGTTCTGCTGCTGCCGCTGCTGGGCGCTCGTCCCGGACGCGGCGGCGGCCCCGGGGCCTGGCTTAGGCGTGCCGGTTCTCTGAAAGGCGAGCGTGGCGCCTCGTAGGGCCGCCTGGTAGGCTGGTGTGTCCTGAGCAGCGGACGCAGCGGCGGCGGCATGACGACTGGGCGTGCTGGAGTGCTGGTAGTTAGACATTGGCGGAAGTCGCCGGACGCGCGGTCGCAGCAGGCGAGAAGGGCGCAATCATCTAGGGAGCCCGTCGGGTGGCCGTCCGGCGTGACCACGCGCGAGGGTGTGCGTGGGCTGCGTGTGAGCGTGCGTGTCTCGCCCACGGATGGCTGGTGTCGGTCCCAAGCCGATGGAGACGTCAGAGACCAAACGAGAGCGGGCAACGAGCAGCGACTGTCGTGGGTGCGGTGGGTGGAAGGGTCAAAGACATCTTCGGATAAGGCTGAGACTGGCTTGAACGGGCGACGATCGCTCTGGGAGAAGCGCCCGTTGCATGAACACCGTGCCTGCCGCCAACGCCGACGCTAACGTCAGTGGGAGGAGCTGAGCAGCTCCGGCTAACCGACACCGAACGGGGACGGGCCAGGGGGGGATGGGAGAAGCGCCCAGCCGACGATCCAGGGGCGGATGGGGGTCTCACGGCGAGCACGTTCCTGTGGGAACAGGAAGGGAAACCAATGCAAGCAATGGACCGGGCGCGGGAGTGCCGCCTGCCTGCCTCTCGCCCGCTACACTGCTCGTCGCCGGTGCGGCCGGGCGCGCGCTGGGCTGGGCGACGTGTACCTTGCCCACCCATGCTGCATCCAATGTAGATCGCGGCGGCAGATGACGGCTAGCTCTGGTCCGCGGGTGTATTGGCCACATACTAACTACAACGTAGTATACCCTCCAGCCGCCCCTTGGGAGCTCCCGGGATGCTACCGGTTCTGTGGTTCCTACGCAGAGGGGTGACGCAGCTCCCGTGGGGCGTTTGCCGCCTTCGCTGCCTGCATGCCTCCTTTACCCTGGCAGCAGTGCATGTACGTATATGCCACCTTCCCATGCCCGGATAAGGTGAGGCGCACTTCATACAGGGTACATCCTTCATGCCATCTTATACACGCCCTTACATGCCATGCACCCCTCGTGCCACCCCACCCGTGGGAAGCCCGTCATTAGCTACGCGGGAAAGCCAACTTTGGCAACCGCATCGAGCAAGGAACGCAGGTGGAATTGTCTTTTGACTAACGACTTTTGGTACTTTGCAAATCACCTGCGGCGACTATATGCCCTGAACGCCTGCCCAACGCCTTGGCGTCCCTATGTCCCTTTCCAGTCGCTGTTCCCTCGCGATTATATCAACAAAAGTGACCCTCGACCATACGAGCGATGGGGGTACATGCTACCTACGCCTCTCGATGCCCCTTCGATCCAAGACAACCCGTCATGCCGGAGCTCGCAAGAGCCCGGCGCATGGTCCTTCCTTCCGTACTCGCGCCGTCGCCGGGTATGCTACAATAATGAATACATGCTCACAAAAATGCTGCCGCGCAAAGGCCAGCCGGGGAGGTGGGGGGACGCGTGTCCCTCAAAGTGCCGAGGCCAGAAAGAGAATTAAAATGCCGGGGCGTCGGAGAACGTCGCCGAGGGGAAGAAACAAGTCGTGCTCCATGGTGAGCCGTAACCCGTCGAGACGTGCGCCGACATGGCCCTCCTTGGCCTCGTGATTCATACTGGAGACGAATAGCCAGCACGTCCCCCCTCAATAGGGGTCGTCATCGGCCCATTCGCTGCCCGAGATGGTCCGGTTGCCTTCCGCGTCCACTATGCCCGGACCAGCATGCATAGCGGGCGGGATGCCACGGATTCGCTTGGTTTGGCTGGCCTGGAGCCGAGAGTAGGGGTCTTCGGGCGTAAAACGCTTGCTGGGGGCCTGCCGCACCTTGGCGTAGTACGTGTCCGAGATATCCTCCTCGGGTTCCGAAGTGTCATCGTAGGTCTCCCAGTTCTCCGAACCCGAGACGCCCGAAACGATAGTCGACGTGCCCGACACGACCCGCGGCGGGGGCGCCTGCGGCGCCTGCGGGTAGTCGGACCGTGCGAGGCGGTCCGACTGCCCGCCCGCCGACGAGAACGACGAAGTCGACGCCGAGGCCGTGTGGGACCGCGAGTAGCTCAGCTGCGAGCTCTGCTGTGACGTGTTGTCGACGTAGACGTCCTCGGGCTCGACCGCGCGCACGCGGACGCTCGAGCCAAAGTCGTTGCCCTTGTAGCTGTTGGTGTGGTAGCTGCTGGTAGGTGTTTCGAGCTGCGGTGCGGGCACCAGCTCGCGCATCTTAGGGGGCGGGGCCCGCATTAGGGGCGGGCCCTGGCGGAGCACCCCTTGGACGCGCGATTGCGGCCTTGCGACCCGTTCGGGCGAGTTGCCGCCGTTTGTCAAATTCGACAACGGGGTACGTGCGGGCAGACGGGACGGGCTCCTCTCACCAGGGGTTGGCGGGAGCTGGCCTCTCCTGAGGGTTCCGCCGCCCGTCAGGTTGAGATTCGGCGTCTTGGACCGCGTCAGCGTGCCAGTGCGACTGAGAGTTCCATTCTGGCTACTGGCGGTATCCGATCGGCCGAGGGTCCCGGTCGCTGTATCCAATCGGCCAAGGTTCCCCATCGCCGTCTCCGACCGGCCGATGGCCCCGTTTACCGTGTTGGACCGGCCGACGGTGCCATTTCGCCCCATGGCCGTCTCAGACCGGACGATGGTGCTCTGGGCGCGCGCGGGCACACCGGGCTTTCGCGCCGATGGAGGACCAGCGGGCGTCTTGGACCGGGTCCCGGCCCCTGCCTTGGCCTCCTCCACGTCGAGCATCTCGATGTAGCCCTCGCCGTGAACAAGGAACGGCCGCCCGTACTCCTCTTCCCAGTCCTCCAGCACCTTGCGGAGCTCGGCCGCCACCTTGGGCAGCTCCTTGGCTATGCGCTTCCGCATCTTCTCTTCTCGCAGCAGCTTGCCGGGATCGCGCTTCTCGCCCTTTTGGCCGCGCATCATGAGCCGGGATGCGTCTTGGCTCGACTGGGCCAGCTCGTCTCGCTCCTGCACCAGGGTACGGTGCTTCTCCACGAGCTCCAACGTGGGGGCCCGCTGTTCTCGGAGCGCCTCCAGGCGCGCGATCTCGCGCTCGTGGGCTTCGAGCAGCGCATCACTGTAGACGTCGGAAAAGGCGGGGGTGAACTCGAGCATCTCGTCTTCCGAAAAGTACAGCGCATCCCACAGTTCCTGCAGCTTGCAGCGCGCATCCTCGACAAAGAGATGCATGTTCTCTCGTTTGAGTTCGTTCAGTCGGGCGAGCTCGTCCTCGAACTCGTTGATCTGCCGGACGCCGCAGCCGCGGTTGCTGTTGACGAACGCCTTACGTTCCGGTTCCTCCACGCCGAGCTTCTCCCACAGCTCCTCGACGGAGGTCTTGAGGTTGGCGAGACGGTTCTCGCGGTTCCTCTTCTCGTCGGCCAGCTTGTCCCGCTTGGTCTCCAGTCGCGTGAGATCCTCCTCGTGCAGGCCCAGCTGCTCGGGCGCGTCCCGGTAGTACTTGACGATGGCAGCATCGGTCTGGACTTGTGGCGTACCGAGCTCGGCCCACAGCTGAATGATTTCCTCGGCAAAGGCCTTCACTTTCTCGACACGAGCCGTGTACTCCTCGTACACGCGGGTGAACTCGTCGTCGAGAGACTCAACGTAGGTATCGGAGAGATCGAAGCTCGGGGGCACGGACTGGTTGGGTCCCGTGGGAGGGAGGGCGACTCGGACAAAGTCGGGTTCGAGGTGGGAAGAGTAGGACTCGAGGGCCTGAACAAGTTCTGCGGAGTAATGTCAGCATAGCCAGAGCGGGGAACAAGCCGGCGGCGGCGAAGACGCACTCTTAATCTGCTCGAACCTCTCGCGATGCGCCCGGCTGACCTGCGCGTGTTTCTCCTTGAGCACCTTCAAACATCGGGTGAGGGGGAATGTGATCTTCAGATCGTCGTCGCGTTGCGAGTTGCGCAGGGAGCTGCGCGGTGACCGGGTGTTGTCGAGGGAGGCTTCCATCTGGCGAATGGTGGTGATGGTGCGCGTGGCCTCGTTGATCATGGCTTCCTTCTCGTCGGTAACCTGCTGGACCTGGTTGTGCAGCGTCTCGGACAGGGCGGCGAAGAGCTGGTCACGAGGGATCAGCCAACCGTCTGTGCAGGGTGACGTGCAGCGCGCCTGCAGGTTGCAAGGGGGGGGGTGCGCCGCTACCCGGGTGGTCGGCCTTACCTCTTCCTCGCGGGTTTCGCGGTCATGACTGGGCACGCCGATCTCGTCAAAGAGGTCATGGAGCTGGCCGACGATGGTGCTGATCTGCTGGGAGAGATAGCCGGCGTCCATGGCGAGGGAGGGGCCCCGATCGGAGGCGGTGATTCGCGAATGCGAGGCGGAGCGGTTTGGTTCTGGTCCTGTGGAGGTGTCGGAGGTGGGTGGGTGAGCGAGTGCGTTGGGGGGGGTTGGTGGTGGTGGGTTGGATTGATGGATTGATTGATTGAAACGAGAGACTTGGCCCCGAGGGCGACGAGAGGGAGGGGAGAAGCGCGAACCGGCAGCAGCCTCGCGCAGGAGAGGGAAAAGCAGGGGAAAGGAAACGCGCGATGGTTCGAAGGGGGGGGGGTTTTGACGTCGGGTCTGTGAGGGTGTCCCCCTGGGCACTCCTGTGGTTCAGCCCGAGGGCGGCGATGGGTGTCGATGTGCTAATAAAGGAACCAAGGTAAAAGGTGTGGGCGTGGGCGAGGGCGTGCGTGTGAGCGTGGGACGCGTGCGCTTGTCGCGACGGGGGTCGGGGGTCGAAAGTGCCGTGTGCTCGTTCCCAGGTAGGGATGTAGGTAGTGCTAAAGCTCACGAGAGAAAGAGGGAGCGAGAGAGGCAGCAGTACCTAATGGGCTAGGTCCTGGCTTTCTCACTAGAGCGGGGGCGCTTGGGGGGTTCGGGCGCAGCAGCTGGGCCTACCTAAGGTGCTCAGGTGCTCTACCAACGCGTCGCATGGAATGCCGGTTGGTCGTCAGATGTTGGGTCGGGTAGCACTAGAAGCGCTAGCAGCAGCAGCAGCAGCAGCAGCAGCAGCAGTAGTCGTAGGGGCCGGGCCGCCTGGGTGCCAACCAAAATGAGGGGCGGAGAGTGAGGCTATTCCAACCAGACAAGAGGAAACGGTGGTTGCGAATGCACGTCCTGGCGTGGGTCGGGGAGGGGGGAAGGGACGGCTTCTAAACCAGACGAGCCATCGACAATCCCGCCCTCGACGGCTATTATCAGTTTTACGCGCCTCGAGCCCCCCGGCTCGTCGCATCCCAGCAGGGCCGTTTCTCGCTGGGAGGGCCAACCCAGCTCTAGTGTCTCCCCAGCAACCGCTTTGCCTATGCAGCACTAGTCAGGCAGTCAGACCTTGCCGCGCCGTGCTAAGCGCTGAGCCGGCCTGGTTTCAGCCCGCGCGATCCCCATGCATCCAATGCCCTTCGCCCGGGAAGCCTCCAGATTGCCAGATCTACCTCTGCCATGGCATCTTTTCTGGGCGGCGGAATGTACAGGGGATTTTGTGGCCATGAAGGGGAGAGGAGGCAGGGGGGGTCAGCCGTCGGATGCAAGACATCGCCTATCGTCGTCCGCCACCACCACCACCACCACCAGCCCGGGCAAAGCGTCGACGCGCCTCTCGTGGTAATTGCTCCGGCGCACTAGACGCGGTGGGGTCGGGAGATCGTGTGTTGATGATGCTACGTATCCGCAGTTACTTGCATTGGCTTGCATTTGCTTGCATTACCACTATACGCCCGCATACTGCTAGCCGGACCGAGAGCAGCAGGCCGGTTCGCGCGGGGTAGGCCCTGTAACGAGCGCAGTCGTTCGTATACCCCGGCGGCCTCGGGCGCCTGCCTCGTCTCCCGGTTTGTTCGTAAAAGGCCCTCCCGCCTCCCTGGCTTTCTGCTTCCCTGTCCCGGGCGGCCGCAAACTGGTGGCCTCTGTTTGCCGTCCCGCCATCTTCCTTGCTTTTGTTTGGCGCATCCCCCGCGCGTGACAGCCGTGGTACTTCCCAGGAAAAACCACGGCGCCCGCCCGTCCCCACGCCCCGAATGCCCCCTCCCATGAACCCTGGCGGCTATCAGCAACAAAAGCAACCTGGGCCTCTCGCTCGTTGCCCCGAGACCTTGCCCAGTTCCTTGCTTGCTCTCCGCTCGCTGACCCGGTTGCCCGGGGTGCTATATATGGCTTGGCCATCGCGCTCTCACCATCCTTGTCTTCGGTGGCTCGGAGCAGCCCCCGTACGGGAATAGCCTCCACCCATTTGCTGATCCCGAGGACCTTGGCCCCGATCGCTCCGCATCGTGCCGCGTAACTATGGTCGTTGCATCCATTTGTCTGGTGCCGTGTCGGAATCCTTGGGCTGCTTGCTCCTCTGCTGATCTGGACTCTCGACGCGGCCGGCGCTCTCGGGAGCCGCCCCCCTTCCCTTCTGCCCCATGGGTATTTCACCGAGCGTCCAGGGCCAAGGCCGACACCAACATACAGCGGGGGGAGGGGGGACTTTCTTTGCCATCGAAAGCCTCCCCCCCCCCCCCCCCCCGCTGCCTCATGCGCACGGCGTCGACCAGGATTTGTGCGCCGATGTCAAGGTCGCCGCAGCTGCTTGCCAGGATTCATGGTGTTTATGGCAGGGATGATGTCCTACCAAACGCCTGGCCCCACCCCCATGTTACACGCCAGCCATCTGCTTCACCAGCCATCTATATACTTTGTCACGGGCGGCTCCTGCGTGTAGCCCTCGGCTCCGGATCGAGGCTCCGGCGGAAGGTTGAGGGCGACAGACAGCCTCGGAAATCAAATACAACGAAATAACCCGTGATCCGGCTGGCATGCGAAGTTATCGCGGAGGCGGCTCGCCGGTCCATGGGGCGTCGGCCGCTGAAAGAGCAGAACACGGTCTGGGTAGAGCCGATTGGTGAGGGCTCGCCGAACGGCGGCGATGCATTGCATAGCATGCCGCGACAACCTCAATGCATCTGACTGCGCAGCAACGGCGGGTATGGCCAAGGTTGCACGGCAAGCAACCAACGGCTGCCCGCATAGGCAAAATACGCTGTGCGTGTTTGATGTTCACAGGTATGTTGTTGTTTTCCCCATAGATCCATGTGCTCGTCATGCCCCGCATCCCCCCCTGGGCAATATCCTGTGCTCCTTATCATGCTACGGGTTTACTCTTGCGGCAGTACCAGACAGGAACCAGACAGAATTGGTGGTTCCATCCGTGCTTAGTTTCCACTGTTTCCTTACATTTTCACTTTATGTTGCTGTCTTTGCAGCTGTCGCCGTGGGAGCCGGGTAGCGCGATCTGTCACAGCTGGGCCCACGTACAATTTCGAACGCGACGCGGACCTTGCACGCGCGCCGTGTTCTGCCTCGCAGCCGTCGGTTTGGCTAGGGCCGTATATCCGTTCAGCCCCACGATGACGATGACTATATCCTTGGAACCGGTCGTGGTGCTTTTCCTGTCCCCGCCGACTGCCGGTTCCCATCCTGACGGGCTCCAGGAACTGGAGCCTCCATGGCAGGGATCCATGGACGAGGCGGCTAGCAAAGCCCCACTCCGAAGCCCACCGGAACCCGCCGCTCTGGGCCACACTCCATACCCCGATCAAGGACTACCGAAATGGTATTGTGGCAGAGCTATAGCAGGTAGTTACTTGTCTTGAACTCGTTGTCTTTCCATCGTGCCACGATGACATTGCCAACCGGCGGAAGCGTTACAGGCCACTGCGCGCATTTGTTTTGTCGTGCTCGAGAGGCCACCTTGTACACAGAAACACGGTATGGCCAGTGATGCAGGTTAGCGCACTTGATATGGATGGAAGGCGATGCTGCAGTTCTAACCAGTTCCACTTCGGGATTGACTCTGTGCACGAGGAGAATTACCCACTTCCGGCTGGGGTGGGCAGTATAAGATTCGTTGATCCCCCCGTAGCCAACCGGAATCAACGAAGGCCTCTCGGGGGGGTTGTCAAGGACGGCAAGGACAGCGGCTTCTCCGGCGGCGTGCCCACAGAAAGGGCGCATCATAAATACGACTCACGCAAAGGGAGAAGATGGGAGTATGCAGAGGAGTCACGAGTGTCGTATATATAAGGAAATGTTCTGGTGACTTGGGGGTTCCATCACTCGAGAAATATCGGTTATCGGCGACTGTCCACGCATCGAAATCGCCGTATGCCAAAAGGCAACCACCCCATTCACTACCACGTGGCATGCATTCGCTCCTTTCTCTGCTGCGACGGCGTCGGTACCTTATGGTGCCTGCCGTGTGTCTGGGTAGCAGGAGGTTGGCTACACCTTGCCTTATCTGGAGTGACTGGTCGGCAGTAAGGTCAGGAAGATAGGAGACCCCATATCAGAGAATGCGCACACAGACCAGGGAGGAGTGTATCCCATGGTCCTATCCGAGGCCTGGTTGTCCATTTTTGTCTTCTCGCCCTTAGTCCCTCTCACATATCGGCCCAATTCTTACGACATGGGGGCAATGGCACGTGCACAGTAATAGGCCCCCTATAGGAATGACGGTACTGCCATGCAGACATGACAAGCATGGCAATATCCAACGGCCTACAGCGTGCAATCAACCGTGAGATGTGCTCAGATTCTCTCCTGCTTTTTACGCAGGCAACCCGGGGGGCGAATGGAGAATGCAATCATGTTCATTCTGACCCAATGCAGCTCCCTTGCCTAGCTATGGTAGGGTGGATGAGCCCACTTTCAGTCTCGAGGGACACGAAGCCTTGCGCGTCGCAGCGTCGCAGGAAACAGGGACAAGTTTGATCGATTCGCAGGCCACGGTCAGAGCAGAGCGGCGAGGCCGGCGCAAGCGGCCACCAGACCGACGAGGGCACCGGGGGCCCCGAGGGCCCCGGCCCCGCCGAGGCCGCCGAGGCCGTCGTCGGATCCGAGTCCTTCACCCCCACCACCGCGGCCCGACTGCTCGACCTGGGTCGCGTCGCCGGGGGCGAACAGGATGCCGACGGCGGCGTTGGCGGCCGGGGCGTCGATCTGCTCGGGGGCGAGCAACGGGTTGTCGACGGCGGCGCACGGCGGGTTGCGGCCGGTGAAGCCGATGCGGTTGGTGATGCGGATGGGCACGTCGAAGACGGTGTAGTGGTCGTCACCGTTGAGCCGGAAGTTTTGCCGGATCGAGATCTGTACAGCGGGGGGGAAGGACGCCCGAGGATTTTAGACGTGCGCGTGCCAGAGGGGGAGGGGGAAAAAAGGAGCCAGAAAGGAACAAGAGTCAACCCCCTGGAGGGACAACAAACACCCCATCCGCAACTTACGTTGTAGGCGCCGCGATCACTGTCCGCCCCCGCGTCCGGCGGCCCGTCGCCCACGAGGCAGTCGGGCCAGTGCCACTTGACGTGCTTGACGGTGCTGCCGGGCTCCGACGCCATGATGTCGCCGAGGACCGCGCCGTCGGGCGACGCCGTGCCGTTGGAGATGGTAAAGTTGCGCCCCGTCTCGTAGCTGTAGAGGAACAGGGTGATGTTGAAGATCTGGCTGGGGCTGTCGGCGCCGTACGGCGGCAGCTGCAATTTGCCGTTGGCCGAAACGTCGAGCGCTACTTCGATGGTGTCTTGTGTTGCCCCGGTGGCGTCAGCCCGAGCCGCCCGCGGGGAACCCATGTTGGGCGTAGAAAGGAGGCGAATACAGGGACGCCATGTTCGCACTTACCGCCGCCCAGAGGCGTCCCGGGCTGCGGCGCGTCGAGCACCGCGAACCCGGGCGTGAAGATCTGCCCATTGGACTCTGTGAAGACCAGCGCCGAAACGGGGGAGGCGACCAACGCCAGAAGGAGGGCGGGCGTCCTGTTGAGTCTCATCGGGTCGGGACTATCTGTGCGTGTACGCGTGTGTGCTTGATACAGGTGGGAGGAGAGGCTCAACCGCCAGGGAAGAGCCTTTTTTTTTTAATCTTCCTCGCTCTGCCTTCGTCGGGATGAACCGATGTAATTTGGAAGCGAAAGGATCCAGCAAGCCACCGCCTGAAATTCCCTCCCGGAGATTGACAGGGCCTCGAAGCGCAACAGGGTGGGCTCACGGCCAACGGGAAGGGCGACGGGCACCCTCGAATCTATATGGAGGCGAACCGGGGAGGCCCATGGCGGCTCGGGTACCCGGGAGAGCGGTCCCAGGCCCTGGGGCTATTTTCATGCGGTCCTTTGGCCGTCGCCGAGTGGGCGGGTCCCTACCGGCTGAGCGATTGCCGGTTCTAGTGATGGATGATTGGTGATGGGGCTGGAGTTTCAGATTGAGCTCTTGGCTGCACAGGCCAAGGGATGTGGCACATTCCCCATGGCCCATCAGGTGTTGTCTACAGAATCCAGATTCCATAACACGGGATGGAAGCAGAGTATTGCAGATAGGTACCCGGAGGGTATCGATATAGTATAAAATCAATCTACTCTACCCGGTCGTCGTTGGGTCCTTGATGCGTCCGGGTTCGACTCCTCGGACTGATGCTTCCCATCAGCCCCCCCCCACCCCCCTTTCACCCATCATTAACCTTGAACCTACTATGCCTTTCCCGCACCGTCCTCAGAGCAGCAAATGCCTGCCACGTTGCCCCCCTGCCAAAGTCCGGCATGGCGCAAGGCCTGTCGGTTGGGATGTCCGCTGTGAACCAAGATTGAAAAAGGACAAACAAGCGCCGCCGTCTAATGTACCTGAGCCATCGTGATCTATAAGGTATCTCAACTCCGATGGGCACACACCATGCAGCCATACCAAAGCCCGCGTCCCTTTCCCTGGCCTATCGTGATTACAACATAGCAGCGCCCCCGTTCTCGCTTCGGGCTCCCACCAGCCGCTTGAGCCTCAGCCACAGCTCAAAGGCCTCGAGCTTGAATTCGACGCGCAAGAAGCCCACCCAGGCCGCCAGGAGCCGGAGCGCGTTGCTCGGCCACAGCAGCCCGCCCTCTCGCTTGCTGATCTCCTCCACCTGCTCGTGGAAGACGGTGCGCGCGCAGTACCGGCCCAGGATCATGAAGTTGCGCAGCGGCCCCTGCTGTGTGTGCAGGTTCTCGTCGAGGCTGCGCGTCAGGTCGTTGGTCTTGAGGATGAGCAAGATGATGCGGGGCACCTGGCCGAGCAGCTGCACCAGGTCCGAGAGCAGGCCCTCCTGCAAGGCGTCGCCCATCGTCTTCTTCTCGTCCGCCGAGCGGGGCTTCGTGATGGACGACGAGACGACGCTCCAGTCCCGCCCCGTTATGGCGCTGGCGAACAGGGGAAACTGCTCCTCGTTGACGCCCGCCACCTCGTGCGCATACTGCTTCATGCGCTCCACATCCCCGTCGATGACGGCCAGCCACATCTTGGCGTAGCTGCGTTGGAGCGACTCGGGAATGTTGCGGTACAGGCCGTGGTCGTACACAATCAGCTCGAAGTTGGCACCACCCGGGCGGCGCTGCGTTGTCCTGCGGATGGCAATGTTGCCACCGTGGGGGTCGCAGTGCAGTGGCGCATCCTTCCCAAAGATCATCTCGTTGAAAATGTGCGCCAATGTTGCCGACACCTCGTCGCGGTCGATGTGGTTGGAATCGAGGTACTCGAGGTCGTCGAGCCGCCGACCGGCCTCGTATGCCATCAGCAGGATCCGTTTCTTCGCCCACAGCACCTCCGGGATGACCAGAGGGAGTTCGGGCAGCTTGGCAAAATGTTCTCTGGTTCGGTTGGCATTGGCAGCCTCGAGCTGGAAGTCGAGCTCCTGAGGCAGCGAGACCTCCATTTCCGAAGACAGCCACTCGAGATCGTACTCGGGGAAAAAGCGCTTCAGTGTTGAAAAGGTGAATTTGGTAAGGGCCATATCCAAGGGCGCCCATCGCGCCAGGGTCGGATGTTGCACCTTGACGGCGACCCTCTGCCCGGTCTCTTTGACGGTGGCCAGATGCACTTGGGCCAGGGAAGCCGCTCCTATGGGTTCGGGCGAGAAGTCGGAGAAGTAGTCGAGGAGGTCTTCACCCGTGTCGGCTCGGAACATCTGCTTGATGGACTCCAGAGACGATACCGGGCACTTGTCCTGCAAGGGTATGAAGGTGTCGGTCCATTCCTGGGGGAGAAGATATGTCATGGCGCTCTGTCTGCCCGTCAGCTCTGCCCCCTTTCCCGGGGGGGGGGGGGGAGGCGGGGCCCGTCGTGGAATCATACCAAGTGCTGGCCCAGCTTGATGAAGATGCCGCCGTTCTTCTCGAGGATCGTCAGGGTCCGCTCGGCGCAGCGCTTGTGGCACTGCTTGAGGACCAGGTCCTTCTCCTCGGCGTCGTCGGTCGCATCGCGCGTGTTCAGCGTCGTTCGGTAGCTAGAGGCTACCCGTCAGCCCTGCCGGGACCGGCGCAGGCACGCGCGCGTGGGCGCGCATGGCGCAACCCGGGACAAGGGGGCACTCACTCGTTTATGCACAAGGCCAGACCGCCAGCCACGCGGCCCGCCCGCTCGACGGCTTCGTAGCTATATTTGATGTCGTCGGTGAAGGCGAGCATGCCGGCGCCGGCGGCACCGGTGGCGGCGGCGAACAGGGTGACCCGGCCACGGGAGCCCGGCGGGACGCGGCCGGACTGGTAGTGGCCCGAGGACCCCGTCGCATACGCGCGGGCGGAGCCTGGCCGGGCGGCCGTCGTCTTCACCCGGGGCAGCCGCTGGCTACGGCAGGTCGAACAGGTCCAGCCGGGGCGGCTCGGGCTCGCGAGGCGGCCCAGCGCGCTGATGGTCGAAGAAGGGGCCCTCATGGTAAAAGCAACGTCATCCGCATATTAAATCCCGTAGCACGATTTGACCCCAGGGGGGGAAGGGGCGCAGCGGCGACCGGGCGCTCACAAAGCGCCAGGGGCAGGAAGAGAGAAGGGGGGGGGGGGAGAGGAGGACAAAAAGACAGGGTGAGGGCAAATTGGGACTTGACAGGGCTTCGCTGTCATAAAACCATGAGGCCGGTAAACAAACGATGCCAGGCCGTTGTGCAATGGAAAGTTTCTATCGATCTGGTATCTTCAAGACGAGGGGCGAAAGGGAGCGCGGACGATATCGGCTACTGGAACCTAGTGAGAAGGGTAAAGTGGAAACGGTGCAGGCGACGAGAGCCCGAATCGTACAATGTGTCCAAGTCCAGCACCTCTCTCCAGTTCTTTCCACTCCTTTCCGTTGGGACACACCAAAAAAACCGCCGAGTGGCCGCCATGCTGGGCAAATCTGGCAGTAGCACCGACACCGATCTCTCGGCGGCGGCGTCATAGCAGCGCGCTGTTTTTTTTCTCCTTCGCGGGCGCCCGGTAGCAGGGATGGGTTGGTTTGCCACGAGCGCGCTAACCCGAGCGGGAGGCTCAGAAGCAGGCAGTCCCTATACCTCGACATCGTCGCCCCCTCTCGGCGGTGGGCAGAGGCACGTGTGGCCCGCGGTGCAAGCGCAAGCAAACGTGCAACCCGGCAGAAAATAAACCGGCAGGTCGTCGATGCGCCTGAGCGCCAGGGAAACCAGGTTGCCAATGCTGCGGTGGCGCGGACTGTCGGGGGCCTCGACCTCGTTCCCCCAACCTTGGATGTACAGGTACCGGCTGCATGCGCATGGGCGGGCGGTTGGGTGGATGGCGCTCCAGCTTATTAGCCCGAGCTGATCGGAGACCCGGGGACCGACGACCCTCTTTACTCTTTACGCGTGGTGGGTTGGGTGGGCGCGTCGTCTGGGTCCTCCATCCCACGCGCCTCCGCCTCCCCTCGCTTTATATCTTATCCACACCCAGCAACAACACGCCCGCCCGGTACCTCTGGCTCCGTGTTGGTCCTGATTGTGCCATCGACGTCGTCCTCGTCGTCCTTATACCCCCCATTCGCTTCCTGGGCGCAGCCGCACCGCGCACCACCCCCAGGGAACAAAACGCGGAAAGCCCGCCATGTTAGCTACCATGTCGCCCATCTTCTCGCTCGACTTCTCGTCGCCCCATCGGCCGACCGTGTCGTCGCCGCTCTCGTCGTCGCCCATCCGTGCCGCCTCGCAGGCCTCCTCGCCGCCCCTCTCGCCGACGTGCGGCGACCGCCAGGCCCGCGCCGCCCCCCTCCTCTCGTCGTCGCCCGTCGCCCCGCCCCAGTTCAAGTACGCGTCGCGCCCCGCCAAGCCTAACCCGCTGCGCCAGAGCCGCGAGAGCGCCACCGCCGACCGCCGGAAGCTGTTCCTCAAGAACGTTCGGCAGCGCCAGGACGACAGGCAATGGGAACGCCGCGGCGGCGACCAAGAGGTCCGTGCTTGCGTGTCCCCCCTCCCCAGGCATCGCGCGTTCCGTGCTGACTCGCAATCTTCACCTTAGGTTCTCAAGCTCGAATGGGCTCTCCTTGACAAGCGGCGAAAACAGCAAAAGGCCTTCGACGCCGCCGCCGTCGTGTGCGAGGACGACATCGAAGATGAGGCCGACACTCTGCAGGCCGGTGGCCTGCAGGGGCCGGCTGGGGCCGACGAGATGATGCTTGACGCCATGGAGCGGGAAGAGGACGCCATGTTGTCCTTGTATGAAGCCCAAGCCTCATCCCGGCAGCGGGCAGCGCCCAGGCCCCCGTCGCCCTCGTTCGACGACGACGAATATGACAGTCTTTTCATGGATCTGCTATCGCCGTATGATCACGACAACCATGATGTTCATATGTCGAACCAGATGGATCTGTCCTGAGGAACGAGGCGACCAGTGTATATATGTTTCACTCCCGAAGAACGGGTATAGGCGTTTTGCGGTTTGGATCCGCCTACGGGTCGGCGGCATGGGCGTTTTGGGCGACAGGACACAGTCACGTGTATGAAGGGTATAGGCGTTGGAGGGCTGGAATTAAATTCGGATCAGTCGTACAGGATATCACTGGTGCAGCTATGCTTCTCCCGGCCGTTACTGGGGTGCGCATGAGTCGTCAGGCATGTCCAGCACTTCTTTCGCCGAGGGCATATCCCCTACTAGGTCGGCAGGCGGCGAACCACTTTCCTGCATCTGTGAGAGGAGTCAGTCAAGCAGTGCACGGGCACGGAAGGGGGGGGACGCGGCCCGGAAACGGACCTTTTGCATGCGCTCGACGATGTATTCGCGGTCTGCCACGTTCTCGTCCTTGTATGTCGGCTCCTCGAACTTATCGACCATCTCCTTGACCAGCTGTCTCTGGCCCTCGTAGCGCTTCTTGTCCTCGGCGCTGAGCGTCGGCCCGTTCTTCTCCAGCCAGCCCGGGAACTTGTCGTTCAGCTCCCGCATGGGGTCGTACAGTATCTCCTTGTTGGTCAGCTGGTTCATCATGCCCATGAGCATCTTGCTCAGCTCCTCCTCGGACCCCTCGCCACCGCCCGGCATGTCCCTCATGGCCTTCATCATCTCGGCCATGAAATCGTCTTCCGACCCCTCGGCGGCGGCGGCCGCCGTGGCCTGGTCGCCCGAGGCCTGCATGCGGGCCATGGTGCGCCGGATGGTTTCCTGGAACGTGGCGTCGGCGCTCAGGTCCGCGGCGAGCTCCTCGGGCGACTTGCCCTGGAGCCCGGATGCGCCGCCCGGCGGTTCTTTGGAGGAGGAGGAGGAAGACGGGGCTGCCGTCGCCGGCGCCGGGGCTCCTTTGGACGCCGACGCGTCCTGGCCGGCCCCAAGCTCCTTCAGCATGTTCTCGAAGTGAGCCTTGATCTCGGGCTGCATCCCAGTCCGTGGTCAGCGGGCTATACTTGGGCGCGCGGTCTGCCATCCCCCCTTGCGCGGACGGATGCGACTCACATCATTCTCGAAATCGCCGAGACCGCCCATGAGCTCGGCCATGCCCGCCTGCAGCGTTTTCTGGAACTCGTCGTCGGAGATGCCATCCAGCTCAGGCACGGGCACGTCGCCAGCCAGTGTCGGGATCGTGGGTTCCGCCTTGGACGTAGCGGCGGCGGGGGCGGCGGCGGCGGCGCTATGTGCCTTGGGGTCGACCTTGACAGCAGCGAAATCGTCGAGCATGTCGTCGAGGTCGTCGAGGTCGTCTTCGTCGGGATCGCCGGGGTCGGCGGCGGCCGCGCTCGCCTCCGGGGCTGGCGGTGCTGCCGCCTGCTCGGCGGGCGCCGCGACGTGGTCAGGCTGGGTCGAGCCGTCGCCGCCCGAGGGGGTCGCCTTGCTCTCGGACGTGGACATGGCCGCTGCTCGATGACAGTTGGGCGCGAGCGAGAGAAAAGCAAATGGGGGGGAGACGAGACGCAGGAGACGAGATGCCTCTACGGGCGGAACTGGGAGAGCCTGTGTGCGTGCTTGGGTTGGGCTGACTTGGGTGGTGTGCTCTGCTAGGCCAGCCAGTTATTTGGACGATAGCTGCTCTACTCGGCGAGATCGCGGGGTGCAGCGATCCAGGTCTCTCCCGAGGTCCCTATTCGGCTGCCACAAGTGGGTCACTCACGGTGCCTCCCATATGGATCCAGGATACGGATGTACGTCCATACTCCAAATAGCAGTATCTATGGTGTAAGTAAGCTCGGGGTACGCATGCTGCTTGCATGCAGTTTGCTGCTTGGCGACGCCCTTCAACATCGGTAGTAGGAAGGCAAAATGAGTTGAAGTATAGCCGCACTCGCTTATGACGAGGGTTGGCACATGCCGCGCAGCGTCACTACTTGTGTGCATCGAACGAGGTCCATCCTCCCCCGCCGTGCCAGTCGCCCAGACAGACCTTTTCTCGATGAACGGCAAGAGATAGGACCGAGAGAAGAACAAGGGCTACGAAAGCCATTTTAAATGCATAACCTGGCATACACGTTTCTGCTGGCCAACATCGTCGTGGCCGCACTTGCTCGTGGTCGGTACTATGCACGCCCCTACCGTCGTCGTCGCCCCCTCCTAGTCGATCGCGTAGCCCTCGGTTCCCTCGTCACACTTGTTGACCTGGATCCGGCCCCACTCGACGCCGTCGAGCACGCGCACATTGAGCGGCTGGAGCTGCAGCGTGTGCTCGACCATGTCCTTGGCTTTCTGGGGCATGGCCTCGACGGCCTCGGGCGGAGGCCCGTACAGGTTGCCGTACACGTTGACGGAGCAGAACTTGCAGAACGGGCTACCGTTGAACTTCCTGCCGAACCGGTACTCGGTCGCGTACTCGGTCCCGCCCAGGGTCACCTGCGATTTGTGCGGGTACACGCCAACCCAGCCGTTCTGGCGGGCGTCCAGTCCCTCGGTTAGCTGCCCCCTCCTTTCCGAGGTGGATTGCAAGGGACGAGCGATGCTCCTCTTCTTACCCGCACGCAAATGCTACAGTTGTCTTCCTTCACCTCGACCTGAAGGAGCGGCTTGCTTCTCAGAGCAACGCGGATGGCGCCACAGGTGCAGGAGCCCCCGTACAGCCGCATGCCCTCGTCATCCGTGTCTGTTTCTTCGCGAGAGGCGGGTGCCTTGGCAGTGCCGTCTTGCCTGCAAACACCGTCAACACCGGGGCCGTTTCCCAAGCAGGCGTAGCACAGAGGGTTACTTTTTAACCGCCACGGCGAAAGGGTTGACCCCTATCAGCGTGCGGATCTATCGGTTCTGAGTGCTTATCCCCCTACGTACGGTCAGAAAAGAGGGACGGGGGCCAACCTACATTTACGGCGAATTGGTTTGCCAGCGGGCCCGACGTGTGGGTGCCTACCACCCCCGTACCGCAGACGGAGCAGAACTACCAGCCAGCCGGGCTGTCAGATACGTATGCCTGGAGAGACCAAGAAGGGAGTGGAGGACGGGTGTTTCGGGGTCTTTTTACTTTGTGCTCCAGCTGCTTCCCGTGGTGGGACGGGCGCAGGAGGCTCTCGTCCTGCGTGATTCGGAAGGCGTCTTCGTTTGGGAAACACCACAGGAACCCGTTCTTGACACAGGCCGCGCAGTCGCACGCCGTGGCCGAGGTGATTTCAGGCAGGTCGACGATGAAGCGGAACGCGCCGCAGTGGCAGTTGCCCCGGTACGTTATCGTCTTCGCCATGGTGTGCGCAGTAGGGGGTCGGTCCCCAGAGGCGACGCAAGAGGAGAGGGGGAGGAGGGAAGTGAGGAGGCAAGGGTGAGAGGCAGGCGGCCAGGCTCCCAGGGCCGCGAGGTAGATAAGAGGCGAGGATCAGTCGCCCGAACGCCAGGCCCTGCAGGCACCAAGTCAGTAACAGCCTCGCTTGATCACGTCCCGGTTGACAGGTTCCGGATGCTGGGACGGTTAAGCGAGTGGGTCCTCTGCGCTCCCTACATAGGTACCTACCCCGAGGATCTCCATCCCCGGATCGAGCTGATCGGGCGTTACCGACGCGCCGGTCGTGAGTAAGAACCCCCCCGCTCGCGTGCTACACAGTATACTATACAGACCACCACAGCTCCATGACCTCCCGTATAGCATATTCGTACGGCCGGCCCACAAGGGGTTTGTTTCCGATTCGACCGAGCTCGTGAGTTCCCTGGACGAGGGTGCCGTGCACCTACCCAGTCTACACGCGTGGCCAAGACTTGGAAAATCCTGAATCGATACCCAGCTGGCTAGGCATGCGTTGAACAACCTTGAAATGTCATTGAGCGTCACACAGCAAATTCCCGCCCCCCCCCCCCCCCCCCCCCCCCCCCCCCCCCCGGTTCCGAAAGCTCTCGCTATAGCCGACGAGTGCATGAGGCATAGACAGTTACATATCCACAGCCCATAGCCCATACCATGTACATAAGAGCCCGCTCGCCCAGCTTTCTTTCTTCTCCACTGCTACGCATATGCCGCAGTGGGCCGAATCTGACTTCCAACCCAGTTGGTGGTGCCTGGCCCGGACTGCATGACTTCATATTCTTGGGGCATCTCGCCTACAGAAGACCTTGCCAGTTCCGCCTATTCGGCCTATTGCGTTCCGGGACAGGTAACTCGCTACGTATAAGCAGGACGCGGGTAAATACTGACGCCTGCATGAGCGACGTAGACCAACATAGATCCATGGGGGTACGAGTGCTAGAAAACACCCCCCCTTCCGCCTGCGCCACAGCGGCCACGACGGACCTAGTTCAGCAGCTGAGCATGCGCCTCGCCTGGGGGGAGGGGGGGGGGAGAGCTCTTCTTCCATGTCGTCACGAAAGCGACGTCGGAACGTCGACCACCCACCCAACGCGGGTCGAAATCGGGCCCGCCCGCCATCATTGTAAACCTCACCCGAAAGTCTATTTCCTCCTCCCCCCCGCGCCCTCTTCCTTTCTCCCCTTCTTCCCGGTGCTCCACGCCCCCTCCCCCGCCCGCCCTCTCTCGCTCTCCCCCATGACCTTGCCTCTTCCAGACGCTGGCGCATACGGGGGATGAGTTGCGGTATGCCATTCCGCCTCGCCGCTCTCGCCCCGGCCGCACGTCCGGCGTCCAACCCGGGCCGCCGCGCACCGCCACGGCTGCACCCCGACCGCTTCTTCCACGCCACGCCCGCGCGCCGCGATGCCGAGATCGACCGCGCCTCCAACCACTACGAGACCCTAAAGGTGGCGCCGAGCGCGACGCCGGCCGAGATCAAGAGGTGTGCACCTCCTCGCTTCGGCCTCTCCACTGTTCCCGCCCCGCCAGTTGGCTGACCCTCGCTTCCTCTCCCCCCCCTTTCCCCGCGCAGGTCCTTCTACAACCTCTCCAAAACGCACCACCCCGATCAAAGCGCCGACCCCCGGTCTTCGGAACGCTTCGTGCGCATCTCCGAGGCGTACAACACGCTGTCATCGGCCGAGCGCCGCAGCCGCTACGATCGCGACGTCCTGGGCCTGTCAGCGGCGCATCGGCGGGGCGGGTCCTACAGCAGCACCGCCGCCGCCCACGGCAGCAACCCGGCGGGCGGGCGGCCCGCCTCGGGCCTCAGCAAGCGGCGGACGGCCTTCCGCGGCCCGCCGCCCAGCTTCTACCGCAGCGGCGGCTGGGGCACCCACGGGGCCAAGCGCCAGGCCGCCCACGATGAATCGACCGGCGGCGCCGGCGCCTCGGCCGCCGGCGGACGCCCCCACCCCGACGACGGCGCCTGGGCCACCGGCGGCGCCGGCGGCATGGGCCCTGGCCAGAACCCCTTCAGGGGCGTCCAGGACGACGTGCCGCACTTCGACCGCGAGAGCCACGAGCGCACCGGCCGCCGGACCGAGGAGTCCCGCACGAGCCGGCGGCGCACACGGATGGACGGACAGGAGGTGCACGTCGAGGGGGAGCACGGCCAGGCTGGCATGTTTTTCGTCATTGGGGGGATCCTGGCGGCGAGCTTCCTGGTGCCCTTCGCCGCTTCGCGCTTCTTCAGAGCCGACGGCCGCAAAGAAAAGAAGAAAACCAGGTAGAAATGTATGGGCCTCCAGTCGAGTCTGTTCCGTCACCGCACCGTGCGCCTCCCACGCAAAAGTAGCCCAGTGACGAGCCAGGAAGGCGTTGCCGTATTCGCAGGACGTCGTGCCCCGCTGGTCAGAGCCTTGCGCTAGTGTGGCCCATCAAGACGCCTCCAGGGGCGCGTCTCCAGACTGCACTCATGCACGACGTGCTCGAATGGCCTTCTACGAGCACACAATACACCTATGTCGAAACTTGGTCGAGGACGTCAATGCCCTGTCTATTTTGCATCCCGACTACCAAAAACCTCAACTTTTTATTGGGAATCGTCTATCTGGTGGGGCCCAAGCGTATTGCTTACAAGGGTGGAGGAGCGGGTGTGCGGTGGCAGATTGACTACCTGGTATCTCATCATCTCAAAGATCGCACATTCCGAGATGCTCCGCCCGAACCTCGCATACGCGCTTAGCCCTCAAAGGTGAAGCTGACACCAACCTAGTGGGCAGGCCGTTAGTATATGAATTTTGCGCAACCAACGCTGCACGGGGTGAGCCGGGACAAACCTTGTGGGTGGCCTGGTCCAGCTTCTGGGTGTCGAAAGAACCTCCGAGGCCGAGGGTGACACCGGGGCGGAGGAGAACGTTGTAGGCCACGGCAGCAACGCCGCGGTCGTTGATCTTGGCCTGTTGGGGTCGTTAGTCAAATGGACCCGTCTGGAGGGGGCGTCGGCGTGAGCGAACCTTGGCGAACGAGACGGGGTCCAGGCGGTACTTGCTCGCAACCTCGAGACCGACGTTGTTGCCCGACTTGGAGTTCCAGGTGGCCTTGGCACCGGCCTCAACCTGGCCGTTGACCTTGTGGTAGTAGCTGGCAGCGAAGACGCTCAGGTTGTCAGTGGCCGTGATGGCAGCGCTGTAGGACGGGGCGGCGTAGCCGACGGCGGCGTTGTAGCCAGTGACGGCAGCGTTCTGGACGTTGTAGCCAGCCGAGGCACCGGCGAGGAAGCCCTCGTGGCCGACGACGGCGTCAATGTTGGCGGTCGGGCCCTTGAGCAGGTCGAAGAAGGCACGGCCGTGGAAGGCGCTCTGCTTGAAGTGGAGGTTGAGCTTGGCGCTGCGCGACGAGGACGAGGGCAGGATGCCGAAGATACCCTCGGCCTTGAGGCCCTTAGCGAGGTTGTCGGCCAGTTCGACCTTGGACTCGAGGGCGTTGGCCGTGTTCCAGACCTGGGTGAGGGTGAGGCCTGCACGGCGGTATATTGTCAGCAGTGTTGCGGGATGTTGGTCACCGAGCATGACGGCCAACTCGATGGGCCAGGCGCCAGGGCCCGAAACCGCAATGCGAGAAACCGAGGCAGTAAGTGAGGTGCGCTTCTGCCCCTGGATTCTCTTGCGGTGCCCATCTGCCTTCTTCTCCAGAGCGCCATTGGGGAATGTGGACGTTGGAGAGGAAGATGCCGGCAAGTTGGAAGACGAGGAAGACGAGGTGGATTTACCGAGCGACTTGTCCGTGTACTTGGCCTCCATCTAAAAGGGGGGGGGGCAAAAAGACCATGGTTAGCGGTTGTGCTTGCGCGAGGGGGCCGGCGGGATGAAAGCTAGCCCGCCGGCGACGGAGCGGTGGGAAGATGGAATTGGACTTGACTTACGGCACCACTGGTGGCCTTCTCATGGCTGCTCTTGCCCGTCACCTTGAAGGCAACGGCATTGGGGGCGCTGGAGCGGACCTCGAGGGTACCGGCAGACCTTGGAGGGCCGATCAGCACGCGTTTCCCTCTCGGGCTCCCAAGCGGGACGCGCGAAATTATTCCTTACAGGTGGTAGAAGTCCTTGTTCAGCACTGAGGGACAGATACAGAGTTAGCGACATATTCGAGGCGACCGGCGAGAACGACGTCTGGCCGCATTGGAATTGCCGAGGGAGGGGGGGGGCCGGCTCCCAGGAACAGCTTCAGGCGAGCCGGAGCTGTCCCTGGCGAAGAGGCAGCAGGTGGCAGTAGCAAGCTACATGCGGGCGCCAACTTACAGTCGTTGGCCGACTTGGCGATATCGGTGAAGGCGGGGACAGACATGGTGATGGCTGTTGGTTGTGATGCTCGGGGTGAGAAGGTAGTCGGTGAGGGGAAAAGAGGAGGACTAGTGGAGGACGGCGGGTTGGATGTTGAGGGTATCGTCGAAAGCCGGGGCGGGCCAGAGCAACCAGGGCAGTCTTTCAAATTTGTTTTTGCTTGGGGGGACACGACGGGAAGTCCAGGAAGCTATGGAGGCTGCGCTAGACCGAGCAGAGCGACTCAGGCTGGCACACCTCCGCTGTGGTGGGTCGGGCAGAGGTACCTTTCATGTAGCGGGTCACCCGCCGTCAGCACCCCCGCGGGTAACCACCGCAGCGAGTACCCGTCGGTACAAGCAAGCTCGCCTGCTGACCCGGCTATCCATACTGATGGATGGATGGATGGATGGATGGATGGATGGATGGATGGATGGATGGATGGATGGATGGATGGATGGATGGACAGTATCGTCCATTGTGGGATGAATGGATCTGCTTGATGTCAGTCAGTCAGTCAGCCAGCACCTATAGACCCAACCCATCGTCCAACCGATCACTGACCGGCGGCTTAATGGGACATTCTTCCTCCATCCGACTGCGTAGCCAAGCTGGACCACTTTGCATTGGAACAGCAGGACCCAGCCGTATAGAATGCATGCAATAGGAAAAAAAAGATAAAGAAAAAACCCCTCTGTATAGGGCCGCCATGTGGCTCCAAAAGAGGCCCCGAGGCAGCCTGACCGGTTGGGTCTCTGCGCGCATGCGATGCATCCCACTACTCCTAATCCTCATTCTCGTCTTCCCTACCAATGGATGCCCAGTCGGCGGGCAGCCAGCCTTCAGGCTGCATCTTGCCCTGCGATGGGTCGAAGTCCCCCTAGGGCATGTGGGGCTGGACACTGATACGGACTGGTTAGAGAAGCAGATTGCGGAAGTCCCGTGAGCCAGACTTCATGCGTTTTAGGCGACAACGCCGCCGCCGCCGCCGCCGCCGCGCCATTGTATTGCATAGAACGTCGAAATCACATCTGGACGCCATCTTGCCGGCCTTGACCGACACATCATGTTGCGAAGCAATTCTCCCGCATCGCCGTAAATGATGGCGTGACGTAGAAACCCGGCGTATGCCACCCTCTATTGGTATCGGACTGTTTCCTTCCACCCTCTATCTCTATGTCCTCGGCTGGCCTCTCCGAGACTCCAGATACTGCCTGCCCATCCGGTGTTCACACGGTCTATCCTGGCAAAAGCCGTGGATGATAGGGAAGGAGATGGGCGCCTCCCCGCCCGGCAGTCCGTGGAGGGCAGCCCTACGTCTCCGCAAGATCGCCCCCTCGCCTTGCCCCACCGCCTTACAGCTAGTGCCCATCGTCTATTGAGCGTTGTTGTACTTGGCGTTGTGGGTGGAAATGGCCCTGTGTGATGCCGTCAGTATGGTGCGAATGAGAACCAACGCTTGGTGCGGAGTTGCACAGCACGTACCGTCCGCTGGGGTCCGTCTGTTTGGACCAAGTCGGCGTCCATCGCTCGACCGTTCCGGCGCAGTGAGGCGGGAAGTGCTCGTCGAACATGCACCGGTACCAGTATCTACAACCACCGCTATCAGCAAGGTCTCGCGTGGCTCGTTGGCAGGCAATACTCACGCCTCCTTGGTATCGGGGATGTCATCACCCCACTCCGGCTTGGGGTTCTTCATCATCTCGTCCGTGACGTGCGCTTCGGCGGTGTCCTTCAGGGCATCGATCCAGCCGTAGCCCACACCGTCCGAGAACTGCTCCTTCTGGCGCCAGAGAATATCGTCGGGCAGGTAGGCCGCGGTGCCAGGCTCGTCGCTGGTGTCGAACGCCTTGCGCAGAATGTACTTCTCGAGTCGGTCCTGGGTAATCATCTTCTCCTTGGGGTCGATGTCCATGCAGGCCTCGAGGAACTAGGCCGCGTTAGCATTGCCACAGTGGCCTGGTCAAAGCAGGGGCCTACTAACCTCCTTATCAAGGAAGGGGACACGGGCCTCAAGACCCCAAGCGGAGGTCGACTTGTTGGCCCGAAGGCAATCTGCGAGATGCAGGTTCTTGACGCGGCGGACAGTCTCCTCGTGGAAGGCCTTCTTGTCCGGCGCGGCATGGAAGTACAAGTAACCGCCGAAGATCTCGTCACTGCCCTCTCCGCTGAGCACCATCTTGATGCCCATGGCCTTGATCTTTCTCGACAAGAGGTACATGGGCGTCGAGGCGCGGATGGTCGTCACGTCGTACGTCTCCAGGTGGAAAATGACATCAGAAAGGGCGTTGAGGCCGTCATCAATGGTGAAAGTCATCACATGGTGCTTGGTGCCCAGGAACTTGGCCACCTTGAGCGCAGCCTCGTTGTCGGGGGAGCCAGGGAGTCCGATGGAGAACGAGTTGAGCTGCGGCAGGAAGGTCGTAGTCGTCAGCTTGTTGTCATCGTCAATGCCCACCAGGCCCTCGCCCTTGTCCGCGTCATCGGATTCGTGCTGGGCAGTGGCGTTGTCAAAGGCCATCTTTGCCAGTCTCTGCGTCTCGCGCTGGGCAATGGAAGCAACCAGACTCGAGTCGAGACCGCCCGAGAGCAGAACGCCGTAGGGGACCTCGGCCATCAGCCGTTTCCTCACCGACGTCTCCAGCTTCTCCCGGATGAGCTGGAGATCAAGGGGCGTTTCCGGCACTTTGGAGGCGTCCCACCACTTGGGCTGGAAGTAGCGCACTGTCTCGCCTGATTTGCTGTCGTAGATGTGCCCAGGAGGGAAAGCGCGAATCTTGTCGCACACGCTGTGGAGGCACTTCAACTCCGAAGCGAAGTAGGTGGTGCCCTCTTCCTTGGAGGACCAGCCCTGGTACAGGGTAGTGATGCCGATGGGGTCTCTTGCGGCAATGATACGGTCCAGTTTCTTGTCGTACAGAACGAACGAAAACATGCCATCGAGGTGTTTGGGGGCATCCAGGCCGTACTCCATATATAAGGGGATGATGACTTCGCAATCCGAGGCCGTCTTGAAGTGGTAGGGGGTGCTCAGGTGCTTTCGAAGCAGCCGGTGGTTGTAGATCTCGCCGTTGGCGGCGAGGATGATGCTCTCATCTTCATTGGTCAGGGGCTGGGCGCCGGACTCTGCGCGGGCGACCGCGTTAGCTTTGTCTCGCGGCAGGTGTGCATCCCAAAGGAGGGGGGGGGGGGGGGGGGGGGGGGGGAGCGTTACCAACGCCGACGATGCTGAGGCGCTCATGGCACAAGACTATTCCTCGCGTCAGCAAAAGCCAATACAGGGGCGGCAGCATCGCCGCAGGCTCGCTTACTTGTGTTGTTCGAAATAACACTTCCGCCTGTCGTGCGCAATGGCAGGTCAGCCACGGCCCCGTCCCGTCACATTACGCCTATACAGTTGCTGCCATGACTCACTCCAATCAGGGCCTCTGTGCCGGATTCTGGCGGCGGGTAATCAGTCAGCGGCGCTATGCCAAGGGTAGAGGAACACGACGTACTGCTTCGCCAGCTTCAATGCGGTGGGCTTGAATTTCTGCACCTCGGGGTGGCTGCGCGCGCACAATATCAGCATCCGAATACCTGGCGGGCGGGACGTGATCTGTGGACGGGGTCGTCCAAAAAAGATGCCCCTCGGGCCGCCATGGGATGATGTCAGGATGGGTGACCGGGATGCTTGCTGGCTTACCGGTGACACGCGAATATGCCACACATGTTTGCTGCGCTTGTTGTGTTTGTGCGAGGAGCTGGTGGGGGATGCTTTCAACGGCGCCGGATCCAGTGGGCGGCAAGGGGGGTGAGGTGTGTTTTATCCTTTGGGAACTGGGAGGGAGAAGGAAGGGGGACGAAATAGCCAAAGACCCAGAAAGACGACGTATATGACGGAGGCGGTCGCCAGATAGCAAGCAGTTTTGCTCCCCCAGTGCTCTAGGCCGATAAGTAGTCTGTGACGGGCGCTGTCGAGTCATAGGCGGCCGCGTTCCGTCTCCAGCCAGCCCGTCGACGGCATCAAGGCTAACAGGGTTTGGTTCTGCAACACGGTGCCGTTCCGCAGCTCCGCCGAGACCAGGCCCGTAGTAAATGTGTCAATTGGTACCGCGTAGCTTTCCCGTCGCCGCGCACATAGTCCTCGTCGTGACCCTTTGGGTCCGATCTCGGCCAGGGTGGGCTGGCCTGCATATGGCCGATAGTAGACGGACGGGTCCGGCGCCCCGGCTGAACCACTCATTCTCGTCACCATCACCCGGCCCTAAAGCTGATAAGAGCCCTAGCGCGTGACACTTTCTTTTACACATCACAGGCCTGCCTACGGTGGTCGCAAGCGGGATGTTGCGTAGTAGAGATGTCGGCAGTACGACGGAGACATGGGAATCCAGGTACCACTACATCTAGCTACGTCCTCAGGTACCGGTAACCATCTTGCCCACTACCTAGGTGGGTAGTCAGTTTACCTGGTTAAATCCATACCCCTACGTCCTCTCATCCCGGTTGACGACCTGTGCACTCTGCCGTCTGTCTTGGCGCGCGTGGTATTGGTCCGTAGTGGCAGGGACTGCGAAACTCCGTCACACGAACTCCAGATACTCTACTCGCGTGCGGCTGGCCGGTTGTACCGTAGCAATGCCTTCGAAGTGCTTCTATATGGGACGTCCAGCGGCAGCCGAGCGCGAACTCAGCAGGGCGTATCCTTCTGCGCGCCGCCCACCAGACTACTGGCTACCAGGGCGCCCATGCAACGTAAGATAACTCCGAACTCACACTGCGGGCATGGATCAGCAAGACTTGGACGGACACTACCAAGAAGAAAAAAAAAACCCCGACTTGATTCGTTGCTATCGTCACCAAACCGTGCCAGCATGTGTATTTCCATCGCGTGGTCTATCACGGTCATCAAACAAAGTCTGTGGTCAATGGCGAGCTTACGGACCGCCACCCCAAGGCTTGCATACACATGTAGCAGGCATTTGTCCAGAATCGTCGTCCTCGTAGCTCGGAACTCCAGAGTGAAAAGCAACAAATCCATCGCATGTGGTATCGCATCCTGAACGCCGCCAGCCAAATGTCCGAACCTCAGCCCCACGCATCTTTCTTCCCGCTCTTCTAAGAGCTGGGCGCGTTTTCCTTAACTACGCGCTTGACTCTTCGCTCGTACTCGGCCCGGTCTTTCTTGAACAGATTGTAAGCCTCGGCCTGGGCGGGCGATTCGGGGTTCGGCGTGTCGAGAAGATCCTGGACACCTAGCGCGATCTGCTTGACCGTAATGGCGGGCTTCCATCCCTCTTCCTCGTTGAGGATTGACAGGCATACAGTGCCAGATGGGTATACGTTGGGGTGGAACAACGGCGGCGTAAACTTGCCTGTATATGGTGGTCGTCGGTCAGTCTCGCCGTCTCCTTCAAGGTGCGGTGCGGGCCTGGTACTCACACTTCGGAGGCTTTGTCGGGTACTCTGCGTAGCAGCCGGACGTGTTAGTGGCGAGACGGTATCGTTGGTGGCGGGGCATGGGAGAGGTGTCCGGATCGCGGAACATACCATCGGGGAAAGTCATGGTCATCTTGAACATGCCGCCTTCCCACATCGTCTTTTCCTTACCCGGAATACCGCACTCCCAGACCTTAAGGTCCATCACGCCGTTCTTATCCTTGGTCGGGCGGGCCCAGAAGCCGAACGGGTGGTCCTTCCTCCACTGCTTTCTGGTGCGGCGAAACGTCAGTCCGGCGCCCATGCGCGATACAAACCGTGTTCGTGGGTGCGTCGGGGCAGGCAACATACCGCTCTTCGGCGAGGCGCATCTGACAGAGAGCCATATCGTTGGCAGGACCTGGGATCGAGTTTCGGTCTGTGTCGGAAGAGGCGGTGGTGGCAGAAGGATGAAGAACAGGGGGCACGAAGAGCGGAGTGGTCGTCGTGTCGAATACCGCTGCAGACAGAGAATGAACCGGTGGAAAAGAAGCTTGCGACCTGTGGTTGGTTGCCTGGCGACGGGGCTGGAGATTGGGATGGATATGGTCAAGCCCAGCAGCGCCTGGTAGCGGCGGTCGGCGGGTGTGGTGTGAGGGATGGAATGAGGGATGGTGGCAGACGGCTTAGGTGTTACGAATTAAGGCTGGCGTTCGGACACGCAAGGTCCATGGGGAGGGCGGGAGAGGGGTCAATGAGGAGGGCGGACAAAGATGGGCGGCTTAGGATTTGAGGCAGCGGTTAACGCTGGCTTGTGAGGGTGGTGATTGCTCAAGGCGCCAACCCGCAGTTCCGCAAGAGGTACGTGCATACCTGCCTCTAGAGGTATGAGAAGGAAGTAGGCGTACCCGCAGGCCCTGTAGGTGCAGGTACTACCTGGGTGGACGGCCATGAATTCCGCCTCGTACCTACCAACCCTTTCGCGCAACCCTCCCGCGTACCTAGTTTCCACTTACCGACCTACCTACCTACCTACCCAGGTACATAGGCAAGCTCATGGAGGTTAGTGGGAGAGCGTCAGAGATATAAGATGGTGAATATTACTGGCGGAAGAATATGAGGGAAACGGGTTGGCCCTCTTCCCAAGTCAACTCATGCGTGATCTCCTTCCCGTCACTGCCTAGGGACTTTACCCACGGTCCCGACAGGTCGGTTGGCGCTCAGCCGACATGGGGAAAGTTGAATTGGAAGCTGCCCTGTACCTCCCTACGGAACCACTTACACATTCTAACCCCCCCGCATCTTTGCCTGCATAGCCACAGCATAAGTTGGTCCGGACCCATTGGCTGGACGAAAACTGCAGGAGAGAGTATTGGAACTATACCGATGGCTGTATTTGTAACTACTAGCTTTGAAAGAGCCTACAACGAAACCCCCTAAGCAGACAGGAAATGGTTTGGATGATACCCAGTATATGTTGCCTTTGTTCGCTTGTACACGCCTCCAAACCCGTTAGGGTTTATAGCGGCGAGTACCAAAGATTGGGAGTCCCCTTTTGAATGCTGCCGTCAATCTAGCAACCAGCTCCAGGTCTAGGGAGATATTCGCAATGCTATGTGAAAACCCCTCCTGTTCGGCATCCGCAGGCCCCGGGTCTTTCTCAGTCTCGATCAGTATCCTCAATGGGATCCTCTTCGAAATCTGGCAGGCTCCGGATATTTGTTCTCCCATCCTCGGCTTTTCGTCTACGTCGCCCCCTCCCCCGGCCACGCCCCGGTTTGTGCTGCGGTGGTTGCACACTGACGACTTTGTCTGTTTCTGCTAATTTTCCAACAAAGCTGCGGGGTATTGCGAACTGAAACGGCCGTCGGATTTCCTCTGGTCCCACGTCTTCAGACGAGGAGGCTTTGATCGCCATCGTACTGTCCGGGTCGGAAGAGACTACCATAGACGGCGACTCCGGGTGCTTGAGGGAATTCAACCCGTCCGGTGGGACTGGAAAGACACCCATCTCCGACTGGGGTAGAGCAAGAGTGATATAAGGCTTGACCAAGCCTGAGGGTTCCGAGGGTTCCGACCCATATGAAGCCACGCTGCTCAGGTCGATAGGCATGCCATCCCCATGGCCGGGACCGTCGCTGTTTCCGGGGATGTCCAGACTTTCCGGATCAGAACCGAGGGCACATACCCGAATTTCCATCTTCTCCGTCATCATTTGCAGAAGTTCTGAACACAGGCGGCTGCTGCTGGTTGGGGAAGAGTCACAAGGCTCAAAGCGTCTTGCTGCAGACCGCGCAGCCTCGATCAACTCACGTCGCCGAGACTCGTCGCCTTCGTTCTCGTCTATGAATTCCTTCCACACTTGGTCTTCACCCTCATCATTTTCTCCCGATGGGGCCTGGCCCTCGGAGCCTTTATTAGGGCTCTCAGTTGCGATGACGTGACGTGGCCGTGAGACGGTAACTTCAGGGGACTGGACGATCCTATAGGATCCAGGAGAAGTACCAGTGCCTGCTTCGTTCTCGACTGAGTCGGCCAGGCCATTTGTATCGGACGAACCCATTGGGCCATCTCTGGCAGGCGAGGCAATAAACCTTTGCGAGCTGTTAGAAACGATGGAACTCGAGCAATGCTTCTCCCCGAATACGCGCATGCTGTTCGTCAAGCAGAAACTGGGGCTCCCCAGTAGTGACGATCCACGAGTTAATGCAATGAGCTCCTCGCTCGGAGGTTCTGTCAACTTAAACCACTTCCCCTCGTCGGCAACTTGGGAGGGCGGCTTGGCAGGTCGCCTCCCCGTCTCAACAAGCAGACTTTGCGAATCCTGTGCTCGCAGGGGGGACCACTGTAGGACTGGAAAGTGGCCAGCACGCAATGGTACGGGCTCGTGAATTTCCTGTTGTAAGCGCACGCAGTGCTCTCGACTATACCGTTTGGATGGCTTGCGATGCTCGTCACAGGACAACGAGTTCCTCGAAATGGACGCCACAGGAGGAACCCTGCCAGCACCTAGCTCGGAATGGACATGGCAACCTTCCGCACTCGAGGATGATAGCTGTCCCAGTCGGCGCACAGAACCAATTCGATTGGCTCGGCTGCCGGAGGATTCGGACGACGAGTAGCCTCGCTCCTTGGATCTTCGCGAGACGGACTCTGTCCCACGCGACATCTGTTGGCTTCCAATCTGTACTCTGATGCGAGGCGACAATGGGCCCCCATGCTTCCCGCCGGCAGTAATGCCGGGATATCGTTGATCAGTAGCATAAGCATGGCGAGCTCTTGCTTGGGAAGGCCTCCGCGGGCCGTCTTGCTTGCCCCATAGGTGACCAGGCTGCCGCACGCCCGAAAATTTTAAATCAAGCGGTTGCTGCATGCTGAGGCCTGCCCAGTCAGATTGGCGCAAAAGCCTCCGCCGTTTCCGTTGAGAGACTAACTCCCCTCGAAGGTGTTCTGCCGGTGCCTGCGCCTGTGCCGGTGCCTGCATGGTGCTGTGTAGTCGTTCACCTTCGTTCCCAAAGGGCGTGCCCGCAGCTCGGCCCCAAATGCGATAGATTGGATCCTCATCGCGCCGTCGTTTGGCTGCAAGCGGTGCGTCCTCGCGGCCGAACGGGTTCCCGTGGCCCGAAGACCGGTCGTGTCTAGCCTCTGCGAAGGGAAGTACACCCGGGCTAGGATCATCTCCGCCATTCAAGAGCCGAGTGCGTGCTCTGGCGAAGTACTGTTTTTGGCGCCTCAAGGCATCGTCTTTGGCGGACTTGCCTCGAGAATGACGAGCGAGGTAGCCCTCGGTCCAATTCATTTCGGACGACGGTATCGCTTGGTGGGCGAAACGCAGGTTGTAGAGGTGATATCGAATTGGCGGGTACGGTGGATGGGTCGAGAAGAATGCGTCGGAAGCTTAGCCTGTGACGGAGCAGATAGGGATGCTTGGTAACGGCGGTGGCATGGCCGCCTGTTGGGTTGTCCTGTTTTCTGGTGCCCATTGACGACAACGCGGCTTCAACGAGGTGTTCATGGTCATATTCGCGCCGCGCTGAAAATTGGGATGCGCCTACCAGTGTTGCATTTGCGCGCGAAAGGCCCATGGGTGAAAGAGACAGCCACGACCGGCTTTCCGTCTTCTCCCCTCCTCCTCCTCCCCTCTGCGCAAGCAACTCGATTACGCAAAGGGCATCGCCAATGGCAGGCGGCGGGGAGAAGAGTTGCTTTAGCGAACGGGAGGTCGGCCGCTGCCGGCGTCGCTCCTGCTGCCGGTGCTGCCGGCGTTGCTCTTGCCACTGCCGCCGGCGTTAGGTTGCAGGCATTGTTACAAGTTTCTATAAACGGGCGCATGAGACGTGGAGTACCGAGCCAGGCATTACTCTTCAACAGCGCCAAGGCGGCTTAGGCGGAGGTCATTAACTTGTCATTTCTTTTGGCTCTTTGTTGAGCATTATGGTCTAATCCCATATCCCATGAATAACACCGCGCAAAATCAAAGGGTATCAACATTTTACTCCTTGGCAGCACCGTAGAGTGTCTCCTGCAGAGGGTGTCAGCAATGTACCTGGACGGCGTGTGTAACAAAGTCTCGTACCATAATGATACCAGAGATCTGGTAGGGGTCGGCGTTCGAGGCCGGGCGACGGTCCTCGAAGTAACCGTAGCCCTTGGCGGCAGTCTCGCGAGGAATGCGAATGGAGGCGCCACGGTTGGCGACGCCGTAGCTGAACTGGTCGATGGCGCCAGTCTCGTGGCGGCCGGTAAGGCGCAGCTCGTTGCCCTCGCCGTAGACGGCGATGTGCTCCTTGTGACGGGCCTCAAGCTTCTTGATGGCCGCCTCAATGTGCTTCATACCGCCCTCCACGCGCATCTCCTCGGACGAGAAGTTGGAGTGGAGACCGGCGCCGTTCCAGTCGCCGGGAATGGGCTTAGGCTGCACCGAGACCTTGGCGCCAAACTCCTCGGCCACACGGTGGAGCAGGAAACGGCCCATCCACAAGTGGTCGCCCATCTCAATACCCTCGCAGGGGCCGACCTGGAACTCCCACTGAGCGGGCATGACCTCGGCGTTGGTACCCGAGATCTTGACACCACTGTACAGACAGGCCTTGTAGTGAGCCTCGACAATATCGCGGCACACTACTTTGCCAGCACCCACACCGCAGTAGTAGGGACCCTGGGGGGCAGGGAAACCAGCGCGGGGCCAGCCGAAGGGGCGGTCCTCCATGTCGAAGAGGGTGTATTCCTGCTCCAGACCAAACCACGGCTTGTGGGCGGCGTGGGTCTGCATGAGCTTGTTGCACTCATAGCGGTGGTTGTACTTGTTGGGGGTGCCATCGGCGTTCCAACACTCTGTCAGGACCAGAATGTTGGGGGTGCCGCGGAAAGGGTCCGGGAAGACAGCGACGGGTCTCAGGTAGACGTCAGAGTTGTCGCCGGGGGCCTGGCTGGTGGAGGAACCGTCGAAGTTCCAGACAGGCAGGTCCTCGGGCTTGAAGACGCCATCCTCAGGCACCTTGGTGATGGTCTGCAGGGGAGATGATGTCAGTAACGTTCTCTTTTACGTAGGCCGAGCGGCCAAGCGAGCCCACAGGGCACGCCGACTGGCGATCGAGGTGCGCATGCACGCGGAAGCGGCGCAAGGGGAGCCCATGACCACACTGGTAGCCGCAGGAACCCGTGATAGGCCGGCAACCGGGTGGCTCATTGCAACTAAAGTTGCTGCCACGGGCTCGTAAGGCGACGATAACGGCAGCACATGCCGCAATGCGTCAAGGTCGTGTGGGGTCAGGCGACCACCAGACCTGGAACAACCGCCTTGGTTTGCGCCGCCGGGTCCCCATGACGGTATGTGTGTTCGAGCGCCAGCGAGGAAGGCCTAGCCCGCTTCTGGAGGCAGGGATCTCGGGCGGCGCGCCCTGAAGATTCCGTGGCGCTGCGATAAGAGGCGGCGCCCCTCGCCATAGCCGAGCGGACCATCGGACCCAGCGGCCCCAAGGATCGCGCGCGCGCGGGCTTTATGGGCGGTGGCGGCATGACAACGCAAATCAAGTAAGGGAAACACGCAACGGGGCCAGATAACGGAAAAAGACGGGCTTTACGTACTCTGCTCTTCGATCGGACACCTCCGGTTGAGTCGATCCAGATGTACTCCGCCATGGCGTTTCCCTTCTGGTCGAGCTTCATGTACTTCATGAGCTGTCGTACACACGTTAGTGAGTTGCAGGCAGACCCGGCGACTGCCGCTCGAGAAGGGATGCGCTCACGTTCTCGGTGTACGAGACATGCTGGTTGTCGGCCTGCCGGGGAAGGAAGGAATCTGTTAGCAAATCGTCGCGTTATGCTGAGGGGTAATTGGCTGGCCCAGGGTCCATGGTGGGGTTGAGCCGCCTAGGCGCACGCTGGAAGAGGTCGACGTACCATGACTGCGGTTGGAGGGTAAATCAATCAATCTAGGGTATCTGGAAGGGATCGAGAGGTTCGGACGATGCCAAAATCAATATATTGGGGGCGTTGTAAAAATTGTATGAGGGAAGTGAAAGAGAATTGGCCCGTAGTTGCGGGGGGGATCCTGAGGCTTTTAAAGTATTCAGCCGTTGTCGGGGGGAAGACGCGAGGCCGTCACTGAGAGGCACTGTCAGTCAGTACGTACCCAAAAGTAACCACGCTTACGAGTCCAGACACGAGATAAGAAAGCGCCCACCCCGGCCTGGTGGGCTACTGCTCCCTGGTTAGTGTCCGGAATGGGTTGCCTGCGCCCTCCATGTAAGTATGGAACTAGTCGTCGAATGTGACACACAGCCAGCACCGCCCGGAGCTTCTCGTGTGTAGGTATCTTGACTCCAGGCGCGGGTACTCCGTACCTGGCTCGCCTGGTTCTCGACCGTGACGAAGGGCTCTGCCGGATGCGGAGGCGCCGATCACACTGCCCGTATCTCGTGGGATTTCCTGCAGGGACACCCGACCGCCTAATTACCATCTACCTATACATGGCCTCAGGCTTCAGGTACTGGCCACCGCGTTGCCAGCCACCTGCAGGTCACACCACTACGTCTTCCGGTTCCTCACGGCGCCTACGGCCTCTTCGTTGCCTTTACCAGAATCCAGGAACGGGTTTCTCCTCTGTCTCCCGGTCCTGCCAGCGCGCCTGAGACATGGAGAGGCACGCTGGGCACCATCACATTGTGGCGCGATTTGCGGCATCACGAATACAACCTCTCTACAAATCGAGCACGGTAGAGTGGGGGTCCTGGGAATGGCCATGGGGCCCAGATACATACCTTGAGACTAGGTGGGGGGATGACAGCGGCACACCCCTCCATGATGGCCGAGGGCTCGTTCGGATGAGTAGGACGTACCTGAGGTACGCAAGGTACCTGGTGAGTAGAGGGAACAACGAAGAAGAAAACAAACCCCCCCCCCTTGGTCTAAACCCATGCGCTCTGCTGCTGCCCAACAGTACGATGAGGTACAAACGTAGTGTTATGGTTATATGTGGGAAGTACCTTGAAAAACAACCCGAATGGCTTTCGGGACTTGGCGTTATGCCGCTGCACTGCCGCTGCAGGCAGCGGGCTACGAAGTGAGTGCCTGGATTTCGGCCATTCTGAGAGGGCGCATTACTATAGCCGGACAGCATGTCGTCGTCGGCTGGCTGGCTGGCTGGCTCCGTGTGGGTGCCGAGGGGGTGTCAAGGCGTGCGCTTGCACGCAGCTCTTCATGCAACCAATTCAAGTCCACTTATTCATGGATTCATCTGCGCTGCGTCACGGTCCGATGGCCGCTAGAAAGGGCGCCCTCGTGGGCCAGGCCCATCCGTTTGCTAATAGCTGCCCAATTCCTACCGAGCCTTCTCCTGATTCGGTCGCGTTGGGTAAACCATTCTAGTAAATCGGCTGTGATAGGGACATGAAACTGCCGCGACCCGATAGTCAGGGTCCGAAGCCGCCAATCCCAGGCCTCCCTATGACTATCCGGCTTTACAACGACTTGCGGACAGCCCGTACCTTTATCGACCTGGTCAAGGGGGGGGGAATACCCGGTGCCAATCCCGGCGGACGTACTCCGTGCTCGAGGAGCCTTCCCGTTCCTCCGAAATGAACAGACTAAGCACGGCCTCAGACCAACTTGGACCACGCCCGATCCCCTGAGGCCGTTACTAATACCAGGGCACACGGGTAAATGCTGGTCCTGCTAGCCGGCGAGAAGTCCCCGAACGCGGGCCACCAACGCGGGACGACTTACTGGTGCCCCCTTCCCCCGTATATTCCCTACTCGCACTGGCGTGTGCTGCCTCCCCACTGGGCGTTGGATCGTATGAGGGCGTACGGAGGTCGGTGTGATGGCCGTGGAGTATCCGTGTTTCCGGCCGACAACGACGGAATGCGCGGGACCCAATACCTGCCTCTTACCTAAGAGGTAGGCAAACAAACTCCCCGCTGGGTCCGTTGAGTTTCCAAGCTGCGGGCTCGGCACGCAGATAGGGAGACAAAGGCAGGCATGGTCATTTCTCGGTCAGGGCGCAAGGTATACTTTTTCGTGGTCGCAGTTGCTGGCAACTCGCATGCACAACCCGCCGGGCGGATGCTTCCCCTGCGTTCGGCCGCCTTGCATCCCATGTTCCATAGTTCGTACATCACGGCCGCAGCGAAACACCTACAGACTCGCTTGCGCAATACACACGCTCTTGGCGCGTTGTTGTGTCACACCGCTTCCACGCTGCCGCGTCGTAGCTGTACGACCGTGCTTGCGCATTGCCATCCGGGCGAAGTGTAATAGCCCGGAACTACCGTGTGCTCGCCGGCGCCGAGTGGCAAACTTGGTGTGGAGTGCATTTGGGGGAGGGGGCGAGGACATCTTCTAGCGTGGCTCTGGTAGAGCTGCCGGGGCATTTACTTGCCCCCCCTTTCCCCCCCCCCCCCCGGCTGGCCCGTACAGTCCGCGGAACCGGCCAGGACCTGGAAACAGGAGCGAGTCATCCATCCGCCATGTCGAAGCCAAGCGGAGAGAAAGGCAGGCGGCGGGGTGGAACTCGAGTCGGCCATTTCCTTTTGGTCTCCAGCCGTCGTCGAGACCAACCCTTTCGACGAGCGCAATCAATTATGTTGGTGAAAATTCTGACCAGGCCAGCTATAGTGGCAGGAGCGATTGTCTTGTACTGAAACCAAAAAAAAAAACCCAAAAACTGCGGAACCGAGAAATTCGAGCTGGGGCTCCTATGGACAGGGTGGGACAGACCCCTGGGCCTTGACATTTCCCCAGCCGTGCGCCTCTTATCCGAGGTCCCCTGTAGAGAATTTTGTCCCGACACTTCCCCATGGTTGCCGACGGCTTGGACATGGTCGTCTATAGTTACCCGAACATCGCGAAAGCCAGCTCGGCGCCCTCCGCCCTGGCGGGTATCTCGAGGGAATCGGCATGCATGATGTCAATAACGATGAGCACGCGACCGGGATTGAGGCTTACGGGGCCGCCTCCCCCACGGCTGCAGTACCTACCGCGAACTCGAGCAAGACGTAGTAGAATAGGCTCCCAACTTACCCTAACCGGGCAGCGCAGCAACACATTAGCAAATTGTTTGCTCATGACCGTGACTACTGCTATCTCCAAGAGCCGTGGGTGGTTTCCCTGTCTAGACGCAGGGTTTTTCGTCTTTGCAAGCCCCGTCGTCTTTGCAAGGGGGGGGGGGGGGGGGGGGCGGTTACGGCTGCATCCCACAGCAGAGAAGGCTAGATTCGGCAGCGGCTGCGTTATCGCTGTAAGCCAATTGGCCCGTCCGGCAGCCCAGCACGCCCTCAATTTAGCCATGACGCAGTATCTCCATCCCCGACCCGAGGGTTCCACGGCTCGGCAGCGTGGCGGGCAGCTCCCCCGGATTCCTGGGCTTGCCGCGACAGTGTGGGATCTGGGATGGATGACAAGATCAAGATTGGACATTGGGGACTAGCGAGATAGCACCTACCTGCCTACTTCGTACCGAGCACATCTCGGAATCAATTATTTTGTGGGCGCGACCATTTGAGACACCGTCGCCGATACAGGACCTCGACGGCCCCGCCATCTGCTGGGGGGGGGGGGGGGGGTGGGGGGGGGGGGGGGGAGAAGCACTCCGGTGGTAGGTCATACTTCACCCATACCCGCGACGGACTGGACAGGTCACTGTTGCACCGCTACATCCCCTTTCATCTATGCACCTATTTTCTTGGAGGAGAACCTAGCGGGATATTGCAAATGCCGAAGCCGAGCTCTGAATGTGTCGCAAGCTTGTGTTCTTCGAGATTCTGCCGGCCGCCGAGTGACGCCAGCAGCAGCGGAGTGGCGCTGGCAACAGAAACACCAAGATTGGGACGATTCCCGGTTATTTTCTACGTCAAGGAAATACTGGACGCTCCGGCTTGAAATATCGATTTGTCCGCCAAAAGCAGATCGCTACGCAATGCACACCCCCAAAGTATCCTCAACAAAAACCGGTGGTTTTAGCCGTGGCGATGGTCAATCCCACCGCTCCTGTTTCAAGAAAGTGCAATTTGTGTGCGCAGAGCTAGAGATAGTAGGGCAAGAAGGAAATGTATGGCGACCTTGGGGGGGGGGACTCGGGTGCTCGAAATGCAACCACCGTAGGGTATGAGAACCTTACAGTGAGGACCAAGGCTGGGTCGCATCCGGGTCCAGAACCTCCTGCCCGTCGACCCGGATGGTGCGCACCCGGCTCTGGCGGCGGTCCTCGTCGCCGTCGAACAAGTCCTGGCCGATGCCCCAGGGGTTCCGGCGGCGGCGCTTCCCGGCGAGGGCGGGGCCGGTGCCGTGGGGGTCGCGGCGCCAGTCGTCGACGGCCCGGGCGGCGCCGGCGAGGGCGGCGGTGTGGGAGCCGTCGGCCATGGCAGGGGGGTCGACGCCGACGAAGGCGAGGCGGCCGGCCGGCCAGCCGAGGGCGCCGACGCAGTGGCCGTCGGCGAGGCGCGCCCGCTTGAAGCCGTGGCTGACGACGGTGAGGCGCGCCGGCCACGTCCGGTGCCGCCGCCAGAACGCCACGAGCGAGAAGAGCACGTTGCCGTACGAGTCGAGCGCCCGCGTCTCGCAACCCACCCGCTGCCGCGCTTCGGCCTCGACGGCCGCCGGCGCCGACCCCGCGTCCCCGAGCTGCCCAAAGTAGTCGCGCGCCGCCGCCAGCCGCGCGTAGCTCTCCGCCTCCGTGAGGCGCGTTTCGGGCCGCGTCGGGCCGCTTGAGAGAGGGAGGGGGAAGAAGCGCGTTAGTAAGAAAGATCTGCGTCTCTGGCGGGCGGGTGTCGTATGTGTGCTACGCCAAGTTGGGAAAGGGGGGGGGGGGGGGGGGAGAGAGAGAAAGAGAGAGCGGAAGAGAACAGGATAAAGAAAAAGAAAGCAAGGGAGGGGGGAGGGGCCTACCCGGAAAACATCAGAACCGCTTCCGGATCCTCCCGGAGCACCTGCAGCCCGGCCCGGATGTGTTCGACGTAGGTGGGGGGCTCGCCGGCCTGGAAGTCGGCGATGAGCCATTCCTCGTCCCGGGCCCCGGCGTCGGGGCTCGCCGGGCCGCCGACCCAGATGCCGTGACAGCACACGACGACGAGGTGCCTGGGCTCCATGGACCAGGGTGCTTGGGTGGATGAAGAGCGACGGAAGGCAGAGGTGGTGGCGGCGGTGATGGTGGTATTGCAGCGGTGGAGATGTGTGTGTGTGTGTGTGCGTGTGGGTGTTGGGAGGAACGGTGGGGGGGCGCGGGCGGAGTGGGTGTCAAGAAATGCCGGGTGGAGGCACCGAACGCGAGAGGCAATAGCATAGGACTATAGGCACCTGGTCTTTTGCCGAGAGGTCGTATAGTAGTCGATGCGGGATGAAGGCTCCAATGTTGCTCCAGGCACTTGACAGATAACAAGCTATTATAACTAGACTACACGAGGTATTTATCTATAGCTTGCGATAGGCAAACTGTCCACCGCCATTCTTGGCGCCAGTAGCCTCCGAAAGCCTCTGGAGGGTCGGCACACAAGACGTTGAGGAAGGCGGAACTTTGTTGTCGGCTATGGAGGCTACGCGCGCCCATAGAAGAAGCACCTGCATGTTATAGAACGTGTGAGGCCCTCCCTCCCTGGTTCCGCGCCGGCCGTCACCAAGACCCCGGCTACATCTTCGCCGTGCTTACCTGGCCTCTTTCCGCATCGGCCACCGTGTCCACCACGAAGCGCACCGCGTCCCGCATCATGGCAGGGCTGAACTCATGGCCCGTTTCGGGGTAGACAATGTCCTCGACGCTCGTGTTCGCCTGCTTGTTCCAGCCGGCGGCGGCGTCCTTGAGGAAGTCGAGGAATGGCGCCGCCCGGGCGTAGGGGACCAGCTTGTCGTCGCGGCCAGACAGGACCAGGACTACGTGGCAGACGGGGACCGCGTCAGCAAAGGTAACGAGCCCATCGGCCCGGAGGGCGGGGGGCACTCACACTTCTTCCCGGCCACGCGCGAGTTCAGCCGCGGCCGGAGCCTCTCCTGCTCGGCTTCCGAGGGCGGCGAGGCAATGGGGCCGGTGCCGAAGAGGATGCCCTTGGGGTCGTACTTCTGGCACGCCGCCACCAGCGGCCACGGGAAGTCCCGGCTGCCCAGAAAGGAGCGCCCGCCGTCGGCGGCCGAGTACGTGTCGAGCTTGGAGAGACGGGCCCGGTCCGTCATGATGTCTGGGGAGGCCGTGTCAGCTGGCCGTTGGGGGGGGGGGGGGGGGGGGGGGGGGGGGGGATGTAGTCGGGGCATCCAATCACCACCACGCCGGCCGTGACCCGGGGATCGGCAAACATGATCTGCCACGTACTGTGCCCTCCGAGGCTGACGCCGAGAACCAGGTGCTGGTCAATCACCTCTCGGGGCTGCCCCGACGGCGAGGTCGCCACCACGCCGGGCCCGTGTCCGTTGCCGAAGAGGTAGCCTTCGATCGCGTCCATCAAGTGGCTCGTGTCCACCACCATGCCGCTGCCGAAGGCCATCGTCAGCACCTTGGGAGGACCGGGCGCCGTAGGAGGACGGGACCACTCACGTAACCATGGAGAACATATCCTGTGCGTGTGTTTTGTTCCCCTGGCGCCAAGCCTCGTTGGTCATCTCGTGGATCAGCCGCGCGCCATGGTTACGCTGGTCGAAAGCCACGGCTATCAGACCCCGCGTGGACGAGCCGCGCGAATTCCAGGCCGATAGGGCAAGCGCCGCAATGTCGGCCATGTCGGCCTTGGACCTCAGACGCCCGTGGTGCAGCCACAAGCACGAGACGGCGCTCGCCGACGCGGGCAATTCATCAAGCCCGTATATGTCCACGTGGAGGCCGTTGATGGGCAACGTCTTCTTGGACACCTGCGGCGGCTTGCTAGGCAGGGCGCCCATGGGGTTAGGCGTGGCCATGTCGGCGGCTTCCATTCCTGGCCGCGCTGGGTTGCAATTGAAACCGGTTCTTGTAATTGAGCCCGCAGGCCAGAAAAGCAAAGAGGGTATTTAACACGATATACTATGATGGAGTACAGGCGGGCAGCCACTTGGGCTGGTACTCCGATTCCCAAAGTAGTACCTCAAGGATGGATGGATACCCTGGACCAAAAAACGTCATCTCCACTTCGTGGGGCGAATCATGCGCATACTCCACTTCATCCAGCTACATACACTGAACCCCATGCACCATGGCTACTTCCGCTTGTCGGCGTCCTCGTCCCAGCTGAGGTACGTGTGGTCGCCGAGCTTCCGTGGGAAGAACAGGTGTAGAACGGCAAACACTACACCGAGCAACAGGAACAGACCTCCGACCGTCAGGTAGAGAATCCCCAAGAAGGGGTTCTGGGCGCCGAGCGAGCTGGACCACGAGATGATGTAGACGCTCTTCGTTCCGCCGTAGTGCTGCGATGGGAAATCTGAACATCGTGTTAGTTCGCTCCTCGGACACCATTGAAAAAAAGGATAAGTACGCACTGTCCCAGATATCGATCCTGTAAGTCCCATTGTCCATGCCGTGGGTTTTGTTGGCCATATACAGCTTGCTGAATCTCGGTAAACCGGCGGTGCGCATCCATACCATCAGGTGTTCATCTTTGCTCAGATCCGGCGGTGGCTGCTCCTTGGTATAACCGTTGGGCCATTGCGCTCGCCAGAACTTGGGTGGCTGGATGTTTTTGTACTCAGGATCGTCCTGCGTGGGATAGGGCCCGTACAGCTTTTTGTCCGATTCCCATGCAATGTCCGTCTCCGACATCTCGTACGTAACGTTGTCCCGGTGGTCTCCGGATGTCAGCTTGACAGGGTGCTCGATGGTGTCGTTGAAGACCGAATTGGCGATCAGCCCGCAGGGATAGTATGCCTTTCTCTCGGGCTCGTCCTCGACCGCCAGTGGCGAGCAATCCGAACCCGCAACCTCGCCATACGACACCTTTTCGCCCTTGAGTTGCTTATCGAAAAACGACTTCACGTACTTCCGGTGATTCTGGTAGAAGTTTGACAGAGTGTAGTATAGGTAGATCGGGGGCTCCATGTCCTGCGGTAGGTTGAACTCGAGACTGCAAATTGACGTGTTCAAGTTGGCGTTCGACAGAGGGTACTTCCGCTCTTCGTAGGTGTGGGTCCACTGCACCTTTACCGGGTCGTCGCTTTTCCTGAAATTGGCCGTGACCAGGGCGTCTGGCACTTCCGCCTTCACGCCGACCGTTGCGTTTATACAGTGTGTATAGTCAATCGACAGGCTGGGCACCGACATGTACCGCCAGAACAGGATTCCGCCGATTGGCGTCAGGATGATGCCGAGCACCAAATACAAAGGTATCACCACTTTCGGCGTAAGGACGGGCCTGTCGGGTATTCATAAGTCTAGCGCCGCGCTGCAGGCGGAAGATAGAACTCACTGCCATGCTTTCAGGCGCTGTTGCCTGAAGGCCGTGTTGGGCGGCCGTCGCGTCTGGCCCTCCTTCTTGCTTTTTGCCATTTCGGACCTGGGGCGTGGAGTGATTGCGGGAGACGGATGAACGTGCCGACGTTGGGCGGCGACGAGAATTGGTACGAATAGACGGGGTCAAGTCCGAACGTGCCGACGATGCGGGACGAGCAAAGGGTAATTGATTGATCAAGGGAGCAGGCGTGTAAGAACGTGTCGACGATACGGGACAGCGCGAGGGCGATCGTGTGAGCGGCGACTCGAAGACGGGGGGCGACGATGCAGGACGAGGTGTTGGGTGATTAATGGCAAGACGAGAAGCCCAACAACGTGCCGAGTGACGAGAAGGGGAAGAGGCCGCGAAGAAAGCGCTGACGAGGCGGAACGAAGAGAAGGCTAGTCGAGGGGAAGGCCCCGAGCGGGCGTCCACGAAATGTACCGGCGATGCGGGACCACAAGAGAAGAAAGCGATTGACCGCGATGGGTGGGAAGAGAAGATGATGGTGGTGGAGGGATGGATGGATGGGGATGGACGGATGGATGGGGGATGGATGGATGGGGTCTTTTGGTCGCTAGACGTCTGAGGCGAGGGCTGGCTGGGATGCCTAACGGCATTGCCGGGACGCGGCTGCGCGGCTGCGGCTCCATGTTTCTTCCAGCGCCTGGCATTGATTGGAAACCTACGGCACAGAGGTATGCGTGCAGTAGTTGGTCGGCTTTGCTCTGTGTACCGCTATATCTTGTTCCATGTCAGGTGCAAGGTCCGCCCAAACGGCGACGCAAGGTCCAGCGCGGTCCCAAGCCGGCTGTTAACAGTATCCCATGGGGCCGGTTCCAACTCAGCAGCCGGGTAGCTCGCTCTCCAGGCATTGGCTTCAAATCGCATCCCGGGCTCGCGCCTGGCAGCAGGTTGCTTAGAGAGGTACATAAAGCGCCACGAGCCCGGCAGTCATGTCTGCAGGGCAGCACAGGCGTTTCCCCGTCCCGGGATACATATCGAGGGAGTACATGATGGCAGAGGTCTGCTTCGTAACTCGCCTCCCTGCGCCCTGCGGACGCTGGAGATGCTGAGGATACCCGCCAACCACAGCCCCGGGGTCCCGCGCTAATAACCAGCCCGGCTCGCCGCTGCGCCTTGCAGAGAGATCCGGTGTATGGGTGCTGGAATGGAATGTAGCATCGGCCTCGATGTGGATGGGCCTGCCCCTATGGCAGCCCCGCTGGATCTCCGTTCCTTCTTCACCACCAGCCCGGTTTTCACAGAATGTCCATACATACATATATGATGTACCTACGAGCACCCGCCTACTCTACAAGCTTACCGGCCCCCGTTTGAGACATGCATCGCTGCGCTGGACCTGTCGCTGCCACCACGGCCACCGGTACTGGGCGGGAGGGCTGGCTCCCACTGTAGATCGTGGGCTCTGCATGCCTCCCCAGTGGTAGCGCGAGATGATCTGCAGGCGAGGCGTGCTTGCTCGGCATTCACCTCCCGCAGTGCTGGTTGGAAGCCGTACGTACACAAGGGGCATGCCGCTCCGGGCCGACCACCCATGGGGGGATCGGATGCGACGAACGTCCGCCATGAATCTGCTGTCCTGGGCATTGGGCCCAGATCGGAAAGAGTTGTGCACGGGAGCACATGAACTACCCGGTACTTGCCTGCCTCCTTCTCTGGCCTTCGGTAAGAGGATCCATCCGTGGATGGAATGGTCCCCATCCCATGAATGTTCTTTCTGGTCATACCATTGTTTCCAGTTCACCTGCAATGCGGCACCCGTCGTAAGCTGCTTCCACAGCCATTGCACTGATGGATGGATCAGTAATGCCGACCCACGACGGCCCGCCTGCTCCTGGGCTCACTGTGCGGATGCGGCGTGTGACAACTGATCCCCAAGGTTGGTTCCTTCGCGGGGCTCGGATATGCCGTCAGAGCGGCGCGACAAGAATACGCGTGGGGAGGCCGGGATATAATCAATTGGGGGCAGTCTTCTCGGAAGGACAATTTGTTTGGTAGTTTGTAAATCAAGAACTCCCCCTCCAGCCTCCATGCGCCGTATTGTAGGATACCCGTGGCATTCGCCACCACCTGAACTTTTTGTCTCGAGCCCAAACGCCTGGAACCGCTTCTACGCCTTGACCTTCTTGGCAGCATTACCCTCCGTCTCCTCGGCGACCGTCTCATCCAGAGCCCGCTTCTCGGGCTCGGCGGCCAGCTCCTTCTCGGCCTTGGCGAACTTGGCCTTCTCCTCAACTGTCATATCGGGGAGCAGCGGCTTCTCCTCGCCGGCCGTCAGGTTCAAGTGGAAGGTACGGATGATGGAATCGGCATCGTCGATGGCCAGCGGCCGCACATCGGCCATGGCCTTGACCTTTTGAGTGCACATCTTGACCTGTGCGTCCGTCATGGTGAGACCGAGTTGCTCGACACGGCTCTTGATGGCGTTCCAGCCCGTCAACCTCGAAGCAAAGTGGACATCTGCGCCACCATGTCAGCATCGCCCGAAACATGCGAACAAGGGCGTTACCTACAGCGTTCAAGTCCGAAATCGCCGGGTGCAAGGATCTCGTACGACGAAGGCGAGTTGAGAATGGCCTTGGCGTGGATACCAGCCTTGTGGGTGAAGGCGCACTTTCCTCCTAGTTAGCAATGCCGGCAGGGGCTTGGCAGGGAATCGACAAGACGTACGAATCCAGTAATGGGGTTGTTAAAGGGAATGTTGATTTGCACTGCTAGTTGTTAGCTGCTGTGAACTACTCGTGCTGGAATTATTGGTGGCCGAGGCTTATTCCGTCCCATGACCACGGGATAGAGGGCTTGGATGGGCAGAAAGGAGCCAACCTACCAGCATCGGCAACCAGGTTCTCAAGGTCCTTCAGCTTCTCGAGCTTGTACCTGTTGCTTGTTAGGACGAGCAGAAAAGGCGATAATACGTCGATGGTCACTTACTTGCTGCGCACATAGTCGCGGTCGGCAACCACCATCCTCTTCACCAAGGTCAGCTTCCCATTCGGCCAAAAGTAGCCTGTTGAGGACATACCGCCATCAGACCACCGAGCGTGGTAATACCGTTGCGCTCACCGATGCCTGAGAAAGGCACGTTAGTACATTTGACCACAGAACAACCGTCGTAGACTTGGGCGCGTCTCGACGGTGCAGCTGCCCACTGTCAGCAGCGGAGACGTACCGAGAACCGAAGTGTCCACTGTTTGATCGTTAGTATAGGTGACTTTCGAGATGCGTGGCAGGGAGACTTTACCATGTGTGGCGCCCGCCTCGAGGGCACAGTAGGCGTTCGCAACGGCACAACCGGTGTCGTCGTGCTGCGCCAACCAATTAGCAACTATCGAAAAGCGGCCTCTGTCTGGGTCGACATCGACACGTAGAGGGAGCGAACTTACGAAGTGGGTTTCGATATCGCACTTGACTACACCACGCAGCGCTGTTAAGGTTGAACAGGATTAGCAGGCATCCTTGGAGACCAGGCTGGCGTAAAAGTGGAAAAAAAGTGGACGATGCCGGGGGCCGTGGCCGACAACAAGGCCGTCGCTCGGCGTTTGAGCTTCCGCGAGAAGGCGGAAAGACAAAGGGAGTGGAATGTGAGCGGAAGCCGGACTTACTCCTCACCAGGTCGAAGACCTGTCTTGGGGAGGCACAGCCGACGGTGTCGGCGATACCCACTCGATTCACGCCGACCTTGTCGACAGCGCTGTACACAGAGAGGAGATCAACAAGGTCGGAGCGGAACGAATCCTCGCTCGAGAAGCGGACCTCGAGGCCCTTGGACTTGACGAACTCGATGACCTCAATCGCAGTCTGCCAGCTCGTCAATACAACATCCGATATCGGCCCGATACCGGCCGGGCGCTGCGAAATCTTTCACAACGCCCCGGTGCCCGACTCAACTCACGTTAATGATGTAGGTCATGTCCTTTCCGTGCGAGTGCTCGCGCAGGTACGACGACGTGCCAATGACAACATCGAGACCATCGACACCGGTTTCTACGGCCATGCGGGCGTCGTCCATGTGGCAGCGCACGTGGGTCAGGATTTTGGCCTTGAGACCGAGCTTGCAGATGGCCTCGCAGTCCTTTCTCGACTGCTCCGAGGCAGCAGGGGATGTGAGTTCGATGTAGTCGACGCCAAAGTCATCCAGCGCCTTGGCAATCTTGATCTTGGTTTCGGTGTCGAAAAAGGCGTTGGCAAACTGCTCGCCCTCGCGAAGGGTGGACTCGACTTGCGAGAGGAAGAAGCGTCAGCAAGTCTCGGGGCGGGCGTCCGATGGAGGCCAACAGGGAAGCGCATCGTCCTGGCTTCCAGCGGCACTGGCGTTGGGCGGCCAGGACGAGCTCTCCTGCTGGCTGGGCCGACTCACTGATCTTGAATCGGGAGACATTGCTCAAGAAATCGCCTACAGGCTGGTAGGGGCTGACACGCTGCTGCTTGGTCTACTCAAAGTACGATTAGGATTTTCCAACAAGAGGGTCGTGGCCGCAACTCTATGCAGCACGCGCCGAGCACGTGGGCTTACAGGAATGGCCGTGAAGCCGGGGTGAGCTGCGGCAGGGACAAGTCAGCTCAGCACTCCCGGGGTCAAGAACAGCCGCGACGGACGCGACGAAGAGAGAACCCACCGGCATCAGTGCCGTTGGCACCGTTGGCGTGGCCATTGGCGGCCGGGGCGGCGTCGGGAGTAGGACACATTGTTGTGACGGGCAGTGTGTATTGTGGTTCGGTGGATGTATCCGTGGGCCGGAATGGTCACGTCGATGATGAAGAAATACTAAGTAGGGGCCTCTCAGGTTGGTGGTGGATATACGCCCGCGTCGCTTTGTTTTTGAGTCACGCTTGAGTCACTGGGTCGCCGAAGTCGATGATGAAAAAAAAATCGAATGGCGAGCTCTGTCTGGGGGAAAAGCGGTAAACTGGGAAGCCAAGCCTCAATGGCGGCAGGGCTACCACTGCTTGCGCACAAAAGCGGGTAGGCAATTGAGCCGCCGTCGGCCCCCCGCTGATGATGTCGTGTCGGGGCAAAATCCGGGGGACCAGCAGCCCCTGACAGCTATGGGAATGGAAAGCTGTAGTATTTACTGGCCAGCAACCAGGATCTTGGCCCCAACAGACTCCACTGCCGCATCCTTTCCGTTTGCTCCGTTGCTCCGGAGTCGCTTCATCAGCCGTCCCTGTACGTCGTCCTCCATGACTCGATTTTCGGCCGGCCGGGCCATCTTCGGCAGTTTTCTCGTGCGTGAACTAGAAACTGCGCCGGCCAACGTGGTTCCTATAAAGCATGGCTTCATTGACATCATTTTCGTGCAGCTACTAATGGTACAAAAAGGTGGTTTTTGGGGGGCAACAAACTCGCCCGGCCCCAGGACGGCACCGTGGGCTCCACCCCTCTCTCCGCGACGGCCTGAGCGTAGCAGCTCATCCTCACGGCTCGGCCCCCATGGCCTCGGCCTCGTCCGGTTTGGCCTTTTTGGCCTCTTCGGCCCCGTCGGCCGGCCCATCCGCCTTGCGCTTGGCGCCCGTCTCGTTCGCCGGCTCCTCCGCCGTCTTCTTCTCCTTCTTGCGCACCAGACTTGATAGGTCGGTGGCCGTCTTCTTGGCCTCTTGGATCCGCGCCTCGGCGTCGGCCTTGGACTCGCCCAGAGTCGCACCGAGAATGCCCATCATTGGGTTATCGGCCCCGAGGGCGCCTTTCACATCCACAGGGCTTCTCAGCTCCACCAACTGCACTCACAGGTTAGTCTTTGAAAGCCAGCAGAACAAGGGGTATAGGGAGAGGCATCGACGCACCCGCTGCTCCATATCCGCAATGAGTTCCTTGACCTCGGTGATGCGTTTGCGTGAGGCCTCGTTTTCCTCGGGCGCGTGAATCGTAGCGAGGTCAACCTCCTCGTTCTGGAGCTTGAGCTTGGTGCTGTTGATGGCTTTTTCAAGCTCGGAGATGGCCTCGTTGCGCATTCCCTCGTCGAGCGCCCGAGGCTCGCCGCTGTCCTCGTCGGGATCTGTAGTGATGGAGGCGAACTCTAGAGCAAGCGAGAGCTTGAAGTGGGCCTCGGCAATGACCTCCGACTCCTGAGGGTATAGATCCTGCTTGTATCGAAGAGACGCTCGCGAGTCGTTGGCTGCGAGAGGGAACCTGAGTCATGTTAGCAGTGGGACGCAGGTGTCGGCTCCCGAGACGGGCATACTTCTCGTTCTCCAGAGAGATCTCAGCAAGCAGGTCATGCGTATCAGCAAGTCGCTCCTTGACGTGTCGCACGGTGAGTGAGTTGGGGTCAGCAGCGTCCTTGCCCTTGGCGTCGGCTGGCTCGGCCTCGCCCTGTTCCAACGTCTTCTCGAAGAGGATCCGTGCCAGATCGAGCACTTCGAAAGCCACTGCGAGGTCGTCCTCTTCCTCTTCCTCGCCCTCGTCCTCGCCGTCACCCTCGGCAGCTTCGTCGTCGTCGGAATCCTCAAAGTTCTCATCACCAGTAAATTGGAATAAAGGCTTCTTCGCGTCGGCTTCGGCACCCTCCTTTACCCCGCTACCACTTGCATTCTTGGCAACAATGGCAACACCTTCCTCGGCGACCTTGGTCGCGGCGGTCTTCTGTTCCTCCTCCTTAATATCAGCCAACGGCGCGACGCTCGGCTCAGCCGTGGGCTTCGTGGATTTGGCTGCACCATTGGAGGCCTGGGGTTTCTTCGTCTTCTTCTCTTCGCCGGCTGCCCTGCCGCCGAGGACGTCGCTCTTGCTCTGGCCGACCTTGAAGAGGCTGCGGCCGTACAAAAAGAGGATATCGGCATTCTCGGGGCTCATCTCGCCGTTGAACTCGGCTTGCATTTCGGCGGCTTGGGCGAAGATCTCAGCGGCTTCTTCGTATTTCTTCTGGGCGTAAAGGGCGCCGGCCTTGGCGGTCAGATCAGCGAGCGACACCTTGATGGACTTCTCGCGCTCGTCGGCATCCATAAGTGGCAGAGACTGCGGAGTGCCTACGGCCGAGGCGGCGGCCGACGCAACGGCCGAGGGGACGGCCGACAGCGTCGTCGTGTCGGTGGGGGCGGGTTCGGCCATGGCGATGGGAGATGGACGGTGGCGCGGGCAGGTTCAACAAGATGGTACGATGCGCTGCGCTGCGCTACAGTGCGATGCCAACGTGATGCAGTCGGGTGTAATTGGCGGGGGTGGGCGAGTGCTAGTACTGGCCTGCAAGTATTGGCCTGCAACGCGCGGTACGGCTTCGGGGTCGTGCAGTGTGATGTTGATCCCAGGCTTCTAGTCGGATCTACGAATACCTTGATCAACGGAATGGGGCATGCGGTAGCGGTTGTGACGAAATGGGCGAGGTGACGCGATGCGAGCTGGGGCACGCACATGGACCGCGTCGAGAGGCGGTACAAGGGTCGCCGTCGTCGAGGCAAGTCCGGCTCTCTCTATTGGGCGGAATGGAGGGAGCTTGGGCCCCGTCCAATGGAAGCTGCTTACATAAGTTCAATACCGCAGCTTTTCCTCAGAAACTGCCCGGGTGGCTGGCTAGCCACCAGCCACAAGCGGGCCTCTGCGACTTACAACTCTTGGAACCCACGGATTGGGACAGAAAATTGCCCAACGCGAACATTGTCGTGTTGGTTTGATTGCCATCTTCCCAATCGCCAACCAACTTCGAGGCCCGCTGTCCTAGCCAGACGTGTCCATCGACATCTAGGTACTTTGCCTGCCGAGGCCGGCTCGGCTGGCAGGCTGAGAGGCTGCGTATCGCGATTCGGCCTGTGGGCACCATGGTCTCCCCATCCTTCTGCAGCTGACAAACCACAAATACCTTCACGCATGCCTGCTGTCAAGCATCCTAGGTAGTTGAAGTGCTTGTGCGTCATCATCCCCCTCTGGATTCCGACCAAAGAGGAGCTCGGTTGGTGGTCCCTCAAGACTGGTTGACTGGATGCCAGCTGAATGACAGGGATCTATCCGCACTGGCGCATTCTAAGCGAAGTCTTCGGCGCGATTGGGCGCGCCTGAATTTTTCTGCACTTTGGCTCCCACGCTTGCCAAGACGAGACCCTGACCCCTCGGCCCCCTTTCGCAGAAGGCCGACAGATTCTTTGCTTGCCATGCCCGCATGCAAACAGGCCGCAATGTTGGAATGGGTTGCCCCCGCCGAAGGAACGTATGCAAGTATGCAGCCATGTACAAAAGTGGCTCAAGGATGACGGCGCTTTGGGCGCCATCTAGAGTCTTATCGGAGTGCTGGAAGCCCCGTGGCCCGGCGAGCCTGGACGGGCGTTCGCCCGGGGCTTGCGACACGCACTTACACGCAGCATAGTGTACTTGCCCAGGTAAGTGAGCAGCTGGATAGCCTCGGGAGCCCCAAATAGACAAAACTACGTGTAGGACCGGTGTTTCGTTGGCCTCGACGGTCAATCCAGCCGTCGGGTCCAGCTTGGACGCGTCAGCTCACAAGCTAGGTAGGTACAAGACGCCCGGTTATCATTTCCGCCGGCTTGAGCTGTGGCTTGCCTCATGGCCAGAGACTTGGCCCAGGCGTTCCCCTTCTTCGGGCTCTGATGTAAGGTTCGGTGTAATAGTACAAGGATATAACATTGGGCGGTTGTGCTAGGTACTTAGCTATGCAACCCGCCTCCCTAGTGACCAGATGGTGCAGACCAACAAGCCGTCGACTATCATTCTTACAGAGCCTTTAAAGACCACCGTACTCGTGCAACATGTAACCCTTTATCCCACGATTGTCCGCCTCCCCAAGGCTGTCGGCAGAAACTGTTCTTTTCTGCTATCCGTGCTGCCGTGTATCCGCCCCCTAGTGCTCGTATTGGCAGGTCACGGAACTATTTTTATTCGCAGCCACGGCGTCGTATCCGGCTGTCTAACTGCTTCAAGAAAGTGGCAGGCCCCCCTGCCGGGATCCGTCGTCATCAACGAGCGCGGGGACAGAGGCGTCGTATTGCAGGGCCAGCAGCCATTTAGGGCAAGCTGAGGGGAGCAACGATGAAGATGGGGGCAATCCCAACCACATTGCAGCACATGGCCCTGCATACAACTGCCAGAAGGCGGGTTCTTCTCGTCCCATCTCATCCTGGCCTCTCCGGCCGGGTTGCCGCCGTCTCCCACATATCAGTCCCGCATCCCGTATAAGAGGCACCCGCAGACAAGCCGCGTCCAGAACTGACCGGCAGACATACGCCGCATCCTGCATAAGTTGGCATGTCAGAAGCACCTCGTGCCAATGCCTTGCCCATGATGGCCCGGCAGATTGTTAGAGAGCCCTGCGAGCTGACGAGACGCCGGTGTCAAAGTCTTTTGTCGCCTGTCGCCTGTCGTACATAGTGGAATGATCGCCCGGCCTGCCCGGAGAACCTGCAGATGCCTTCCCCTCCCCCTCACGGCCCCCAAGCTGCATGTGCATCCCATCTGTTTCATGTTCTCTAACTAGTTGGCGCGACCGACGTCGGGTTTGCTTCAGTGCCACACCTTGGGATAACGAGGACGTGCCCCCCTCCCAAATCTCCAACTGCCCAAGGCGAGTTGTGTCCCAAGTGCATACGTGCGCATGTGCTGCGCACGCCCAGGTAAACAGATACTACCACGAAAGGGGCCGCATGGGGTCGGTCAGAAGCGCATGGTGGCACGACACGCCGGGTGATGAGATGATGGGACACCAGCGCACAATTCCCGCCGAATGACTATCATTGCCGATCATCGACAGCGAGGTACGCAAGCAGCCGCGTTCGTGGGGGGAGGGGGTGCTGGACTGACTGGCTGGCTGGGACCCGTCGTCCGTTGCTACCGGCCAGCTCCTGTTCCCTCTCCCTCTCTCCCCATCCCCTTTTTTTTTCTCTCTCTTTCTTCCTTCCCTTCCCAGGCGCAACAGCCGTCGGGCGTTTGCATGATGCCGTGTCAGGGTCACAAACTCTGTCCCCGTCTCGGAATGCGTCGTTGTCCAGCCCGGGCTGGAGGGGGGGACCATGCTGGCCAGATCTGATTTGGGGTTTCGCGGATAGGCCGAGCCAAGCCAGTAAGTTGCCGGAGCTCCCACACTCGGGTTCTGTAGCGCCCCTCCCGCAGCGCCGAAGTAGAATTCCTCCCTCCCTACCATTGGAGGCCAGCTACTTACTTATCTCGCGAGTGGGCTCCTCACCCGCTCGGACAAGGATCCAGTGGGGGACGACGCATGTGCACACAAGAGACGGCTACCTGGTCGATCCAGAGTTGCGTCAGTAAGCCGTCAGGTCCGTACAGTTGGACTAGCCCCATGCTCACGATCCCTTGGGCTATGCCGTCCACCCTGCCCATCCGCATGTTCTGCTGGTCTCCAACGGCGCGCGCTCTCACATGGGGCCTTATTAGTCGTTTCGGCAGCGCTGAACTCTGCAGCGGCCTACACCTTAGTTTCCCTCCAGCACCCACGGGCCCCAGTCGTTTGGCTCTCCAGCTTTCTCCTTCGGGCAATACGAGAGAACCTGCGACGGAGACTGGAACCTTAAGACACCTCCTATCCACTTTCTGCTATTGTATTCTTCGTGCCCGCGCCCCGGCTGGTCCGCCCGTCCCTGTCCCTGGTTACCAGCATACGCGACCACTACCAACTACCTAACTAGCAGCGAACGCGCCCCCAGTCCACCGGCAGTAGGGCAGGACGAACTCCGGGATACCTACATCTTGTACATGTACGGAGGCGTTGCCGTACTCTCACGACACCCCACGTCTACTTACATACCTCCTACCTAAGCCGCCCGAAGTGCCGACTGCTGCCCGCCTCGTACCCCATCTACATATCTACTCCCCAGGCCGCCTGCCGCCTACGTACGCGTACCCGTCGATCGAGGTATCCGTTCGATCGTTGGACGGGGGGCCTGTGTTTTCCCCATTGCTTTTCCGTCGGCATTGGATTGTTCGCCCTCCCGTCTGTGCAGACCTGCCTGCCTGCCTGCCTACCTCTCTCTCACTCGCTCCCCTTCGCACTTGGGTTCCTGCCATGCAGTCCGTCTTTTGCTCCTCCTCCTAGGGCAGCTTGTTTGTTCTTTTGCATGTCCTGGACGTCGCCGACGCCGCAAACAGCGCCGCCCCCCGGTCTCTTGGCGCCCAACCTATCATGATGGTCACGCCCTATTCCCGCCGGCTCCGCCTGTTTGGCGGCATCACCGTCATCTTCCTGCTGGCCACCTACGTCCACCTGCGGCCCTCGTGGAAGTCGCGCTCCTACGAGTACGCCCGCGATTTCTACGATTCCGCCGCCACCTTCCTCAATGGCCCCGTCTACAACAACACCCTCTACCAGCCCGGTAACGAGGGCATGGTGTCGCAATACTACAACTTCAGCAGCCCATGCGCCCACTTCCCCGACAGCGATGGCGTGCTGCTCGTCATGAAGACGGGCGCCACCGAAGCCTACGAGAGGCTGCCGACCCAGCTGCTCACTACAATGCAGTGCCTGCCGGATTTCCTGCTCTTCTCCGACATGGTATGGCCCGCCGCCGGCGGCCCCGGGGAGGGACGAGGGCAGACGATGGATTCGTGACTGACGCGCTGCAGGAACAACAAATCGGCAGCCACCACATCTACGATGTCCTCGCCGACATTGAGGAGACAGCCAAGGCCCACAACGACGATTTTGACCTCTACCGCGACCAGAAGGAGTGCCCCGTGTCCCAGAAGTCGTGTGTCGACGCCAAAACCGACGGTCACAAAGCCTGGAACCTCGACAAGTACAAGTTCATCCCCATGATGGAGAAGACGTGGCGCATGCGCCCGGGCCGCGACTGGTATGTCTTCGCCGAGGCCGACACGTACATCTTCTGGGCCAACATGATCCACTGGCTGCGGTCGCAGAGCCGCCTCAGCCCCAAGGAGAAACTCTACCTGGGCAGTCGGAGCTTCATAGGAGGCACTCCATTCGCCCACGGCGGATCGGGCTATGTCATGAGCGGCGCGCTGCTACGCCATCTGGTCGAGTATCATCCAGGCATGGTCAAGCAGTACAACATCAAGGGCGCCAACGAGTGCTGTGGCGACCTGATGCTGGCGCAGGCCCTTGCCGAGTATGAGAACGTCAAGATCCGCCAGACGTGGCCCATGTTCAACGGCGAGAAGCCTAGCACGCTTCCCTTCGGCCCCGGCCATTGGTGCGAGCCCATCTTGACCATGCACCATATGAATGCCGAGGAGATCAGCAATGTCTGGCAATTCGAGCAGACGCGCAAGACGGACGTGAGTTTGGCACCCTTTTCTCTCTCTCTCTCTCTCTCTCTCTCTCTCTCTCTCTCTCTCTCTCTCTCTCTCTCTCTCTCTCTCTCTCTCTCTGTTGCCTGAAGCCCAGCATGCCGAAAAGTGTAACGCGGCTCAATGCGCCGCCGTTGTCTCGCTTGCCATGTGCCCGAACGCCACGCGCCGACCACTACCTGTCCCAACCTATCCCAACGTCCGCTGTGGCTGACCTAATATCCTGTTTCATAGCGCACCCTCATGATCAAGGACCTATTCGACGCCCTGATCGCGCCCAAGATGCAAGACATGCGCCACGATTGGGACAACCTGTCGGATGACGTTTGCTACATCAACCCCGACCCCCAAGCACAGGCCCGCGCCGAGGGAGGACTGCGTGACCGCCAGAAGAAACCCGAGGACATGAACCAGATCGAAAAAGAAGCATGGAAATCGCCCGAGCACTGCGCCAAGGTTTGCCAAGAAGAGGACGTCCCTGAAGACTGGGAGCTCGACGCGACGGCGCAGAAGGTGGTTCCGCGGGCCCCTTCGCGGAACGAGGACTCGGCCAGTGCCAATGACACGGAAAAGGCCGAGGATACAGGGCCCAGCGACGCCAGCGCACGACAGGCCTGGCATAAGGCCATGGCCGAGAAGAAGAGGAACCGGACCTGCTTCCAGTACCGCTGGCACGACGAGCAGTGCTGTACCGCCCGTAGCTTCAAGCTGGGGGCCCCCAAGTCTGCCCCCGACGACGGAAACGACCGGGCGCGGTGGGTCAGCGGCTGGGATCTCAAGGGGATCAACGACTGGATCGACGCCACGGGCGAGTGCACCAAGCCCAACTGGAAGACGCCCGAGTCGTGAAGAAGAAGAAGAAGAAGGGGGGGAGTATTGAGAAGATGGGAGTTCAAGATACCTGCCCGGGGGCCACGCGCCCCGTCGAGAGGCACAGCGGGTGACGCGGCAGGGCGTTTATTGTTTCTTTTTCTGGCTGTTCGGGCGCACCAAAGGAAGCAAAAAGCCACGTTCGATCCATGTTATCAGGGGCGTTTTCGGTGCATACCCTGGGGTTGGTGGGGTCATTAGATGTGTATTCACTACTTTGCCTACTAGACGGGCCCGTAGGAGGGCCGTGGGGCCGTGGATGGGCTCCCCGTCTCTTCGCCACGAACAGGAGTGCAGCATGATATCTGCCGGTCGTGGCCCGGCGACCCAAAGCATGCCGGCTGCGTTGCATCGTCCAGAGATGGTTCTGGGGAATCACTGGCGATATGCCAGGCGTTGCGCTACGCAGGACAGGCGCGGGCGCGCCCGTCAAAATAGACTTGGGGCACTTACGGCCTTTCGTAGGGACCCAAGAAAAACCCATTGTCGTTGGCGAGAAATTCCCATCAGCAAGCACGGGCAGCGTTGCTGCCACGGCTCATCCTGCTATATTCTACAATGCATCAATCCTTTTGACCGAATATGTAGCAACCCCTTGATGCAAGCCCTCCTTAACACCGCCCGATGCCCCCGCCAAATGATTTTCCACAGATGCTGTGCCATATACCGCATCGCTATGCGCCCGATGTCCAGCGCTTGGCGCTGCTTTCGCGCCTCGGCCTTCCGGAGCTGGGCCGCGAGTGCCCGCTGCTGCTCGATGTCGTCGGGCTTCCCGACACCAGCGGGTACCGGGTGCCGAAGGAGCCTTGGTTCTCCTTGTTGCTGCTCAGGGCCGCGTGGCTTCGGATGTCGATAGGCTCACTGGCTGACGGGATCAACGGCGGGCGTGAAAAGCCACCGGGATTGCGCGACAGCCGGCTCCTGCTAGCCGACCGCATGTTATCACCGCTGACGCGGCGTGGCAGAGGAGACATGTGTTCACGAACGCCTGCGCCCTCGCGGCTGTGGGGCCGGTACATGCTAGAGTCGCGCTCGTGCGCCATCGACACGGCCGAGCGCTTCGGGCTCGACGCCACCTCGATAAAAGAAATCTGGGAGGGCCGGCGGCCGTGCGTCGGCGTCAACGGCGCAGGCAGCGGCCCTGACGCGCCAGACGAGAGAGACGGTGGCGTGTAGACACGTTGTCCCACCGAACGGGAGCGGCTGGAGGTCGCTATCGGCGTGGGAGCGGCAGAAGCAGCTGACAGCATGGCCCCAGTGCTATCCGGTTCCCCGTTGATATGTGATTTGACGAGCTCCGAGGCCAGGTTGCGGACCAGCACCGCCGAGTCCTTGTCCGCCAGGACCTGAATGGCGTCGAGGAGCGAGCGCAGGTATCTGTGCTTGGGGCTGTTGAAGTAGTCCGTCTCCCGAGCGTCCAGTATGTTGCGGACCAGGCGGAGCAGATTCAGCCTGACCACCGCTTTCTTGTGGCCGAGCTTCTGTGCAATGCCGAGGAACATCTCGGGCTTTGCCAGCATGGAGGCCAGGTAAGGGCTCAGGCGCAGAAGCTTAAGCAGAGGCTCGAGGACATTTGGATCGAACGCGTTGGCTTTAGCTGTGTTGAAACACGAAATGATCTCGTCGGTGAAACTCCCGTTTATGAGGTGGCCCTCGACCTTGGCCGTTTCTTCTTGCAACCTGTCGAAGAAGTAAGGGATTCAGTCCGGCTGAAGCAGCAGGACCGGCGATGGACTTACCAGACAAAAATGGCATCCAGTGCGGTCACTTGCCAATACTGGTCGGAAAGGAGGGAAATATAAAAGTCCAAGCCCTTGTTTTGCCACAGGAAGCGACGGCCCTTGCTTCCTGAGTGGGCCATATCGCACAGGATCGGGAGAACAAACTCCTTGGGCGGCCGGTCTGTTTTCATGATCTTCATCAATAAGGGGATGATGCCATTGACGGCAGCGTACTCCTGGCGGTCCTTGCTGAGACGGCACAGGTTGAACATTGTATTCAATACCTGGTTAGAAATCTCGCGGAAGTGAGGATGGCCTTTCTTCATGCTGCCAACGAGGAGCTCGATGAGCAGTTCGATGGCGTCGGCCGAGTGGAGGGCTTCAAGGGTCGTCGACAACATCGATAAGTTCTTGATGAACTTGAGCATAGTTATCTGGTGAGACGGCGTCATCCATCGGAGGTCTTTGAGCACGCCTATTATTCACGGTTAGCAGAGCGTGGGATATGGAGAACAAAACCTGCGTTCTGTCGAGGGGCTTACTCTTCAAGACCTGGCGATCTGCAACCATCTCCTTTACGTAATTCTCAGCCTGGGAGAAGAGATAGAATATGTTGACGATCCGGCCCTCGATTAGCTGGGTTAGCTCGTCCTCGTCGTCTTCGTCCAGGACTCGGTGCAGCACCAGCGCCAACGGATCCAGAATCTTGCTTCGGGAGAAGATGCGACAAAAGTCGTTTTTGGGTGTCGGCCCCTGGAGCTCGAAAACATTCCAGATGCCGTTGACACCAATGAGTACCAAGTCTCTCGTACCGTCGTAATCCTCATCGAGAAACTCCACCAGTACGTTGAGACCACCGGCGCTGACAAACATCTGCAGAGTCAGCGTTGAAGTTTGGTACATTTGTCGCACGAACGCGGCGGCTTCGAGCCGGATCTCGTTCGAGTACTGCCTTGCTGCGAATTTTGTGATGATTGGGATGCCTCCAACGAAACAGAGGTTCTCTTGCAACTCGACATCGTCAAGGATGATCTGTTGCGCTGTCAGGGGCGTGGTCCCAACCAGAGACGGGGCACCACCTTACCGTATTGACCACCTTCAGCAATTGTAATATCATATGCTGCCGACTCTTCACCGTGCATGGCTCAAGTATCTCCAGGATTGGCAGCAGACCATGCGCGCTTATGATGAGATCTTTCACTTCCGAGTTTTCCCAAAGAAGAGCAAGCTTGCAAAACGTCAGCATACGGATCGCCGCTCATTTGGCAATTGACTTACCAAGTCTTCCGACAGTTGCGATAGCTTATCCTCGCCCTCGATTCGTTTAAGGGAACGTACGAGCTCCTCGATCTTTTCTGCCAGCCTGGCGTGCCGGTCCCGGGCGATGTTGGCCTCGAGGTCCATCTCGTCCCAACCGGGATCCATTGAGGCAAATGGGTCGTCTTCGTCTTCATCGTCACCAAGCCACGAGTCGTTTGAGATCTTGGACAGCACCATGAGGCCCCCGTCTTCGGAGCCTCGGTCGCTCTCGTCCTTCTCCAGGATACTATCACCGGGGCCAAATATATCTGAGAAATCCTCGTCGCCCTCGCTCTCGGCAAACTTCTGGATCTCGATGGAAGATTTCGACCTTTGCATGGGCTGATCGGGAGCTAAAGCAGGGCGCAATGCGGTTTGTCTCCTTAAACTTCCTGCCGCGGATGACTGCGTAGAGCGCGGCAGGCTGGTGAGATCGGAAGGGTGAAATAGTTGCGGCGCATCCGATTGCGATTGATGGGCATGGCGCATGGCTCCCTTTTCTGGGTATTCGTTCTGGATGCCGAGTTTCTTGGTGGGGCTTACGCGCTTACTGAACAGGAAGTCACTCTGGTCATCGTCGAAAAGGTCCGAGTAGTCCTCGACCGGCTGCTCTCTGTACGCCAAGTCCGGTCGCGATGGGAGCTCGAACTTGCTTCCAAGGTTCCTGGATGACAATCGTTGCCGCGGTGTGCCGCCAGCGATCCGTTTTCGAGAAGGCCTGGTATCCTCAAACGACCTCGCTTCCGAGCTCTTCTCGGCCTTTGGTGTCAACTTCCACCCGGGCCGGATGGTCTTTTCCAAGGGATCTTCCTCCAGGAAGCTGTTGGACTTTTTCACTGTCATGAGATCTCCATCGTAATCTTCGTCCCAGCTGGCAGATATGTCACGGGAGTGGTCCATCGATGCGAATTGTTTGAGACGATCGGCTGAAAGCATGCCACCAAAGTGGTCTTGTGGTTTAATCAGGGGTAATTGCAAAGCGGCGGGTGAGATGGCAGTCGCAAAGTCGTCGTCCCAGTTATCATCGTCTGCAACCGAACGGCCCATTAGTGTAAGCCAAATCAAACCATGGCGTTTGAAGCCACCATGCACATCGAAAAGGGAGGAGGGGGGTAAATGCTTTGGAGTACGTACCAGCGAGCTCAGGAGAGCGGAAATCCTCTGCTGAGGGTCTCGACTTTGCGAGTGACAACGGCCCCTTGGCGGCTATATTGAGACTCGATCGGTTCAGGTCCGGGTTTGACAAGCGTGAGGATTGGTGGTTGTTCTGCTGAGGTACAGAATCCGATCCAGTAGATGCCCGCAGGTTATTTGAGTCGGAAGTCAAGGCTTTGTTCCACTGCTTCACTTGATCTACCGCCTGGCTAAAATTGGCGGACGACTTTGCAACGGGAGCATCGCTTCTCCGGCACCCGACGATCCAGTTGTGCTTCAGTAGTTTGCGGGCAGAGACACGCAGGTTAGGGTCCTTTTGGAAGCATTGCATCAAGAAATCCCGGGCCGCCTGTGAGAATCGTCAGTCTCTAAGCGTCTGGCAATGCGACGGACCCCGTCGGGTTAACGCTGCCAGGAAAGAAACGTACCGAGGATACGCCCTCTGGCAACGGAGGGTGGTCGTCGTTGACAATAGCAAACAGGGCAGGCATGGCCTGGAGGTGGTGATACGGCGGTTTCCCCTGGAGAAGTTCGATGACGGTGCAGCCCAGACTCCAGATATCCGATGCAGGAGTAGCGCCGGACAGCTCGATAATCTCGGGCGCCATCCAGTACGGAGTCCCCACCACCTGGGCCTCCTTGTCGGGGCCGCTCAGGGTACTGGTCGAGACGCCAAAATCGGCCAACTTGACCTTGCCATCTTTGGTGGTGAGGATGTTGGCTCCCTTGATGTCGCGGTGTATCACGCCCTGGTCGTGCAGGTACTGGAGGCCTTGTAGGACTTGGGTCATATAGACACCCACAAGGTTCTCGGGAAATTTGCCGTACGCCTTGCATATGGAATGCAGCGAGCCGTTCTCGCAATACCTGTGCCTCAGTGAGCCCCGGCGCCAAGCCGCGCGGAATGGAGGGTGGAACCTACTCCAGGACAATGTTCAGCGCGTCTGCCGACTTGACAAAGCCGATGTACTTGACAATGTTGTCATGCTGCAGCTGCAATCAGCCTCGGTCGCCTACGTGACGGGGTCCTGGTCGCCCAGAGGCAGGCAATGCTCACGTGGAGGTTCTTCAGCAGGTCGATTTCAGCCTGTTCCGCAATGTCCAGTCAGCACTGCCACGGCGGTCCTGGCCTGGGCCGGGGCTTCGGACGAGCGAACCTCGATCATGCGCAGCTCGCTCTTGGGCACGTTGCTGAGCTTGATCTGCTTGACGGCCACAGCCTCGCCGGTGCCCCAATGGATGGCCTTGTAGACGGCGCCGAATGCGCCCTTGCCCAAGCTCTCTCCCAGACGCTGTGATGGATCGAATCAGCGGCCGCGCGCAGCGCCGTGAGGATGCAGCATGCACCTACGTAGTCCTTCAGACCCGGGTCCTGCATGGCCCTCTCCCGGGCGGAACCCTCCTTCCTCGGCGTGGCCGGTGTGCGCTCATGCCTCGGGGTACTCATGGCCGGCTTGCTGTTGGAGCCATGGTACGGGCGCTCGCCGGCCGAGGAAGACGACGAGGAGAGGTTCGAGGAATGGCCCGACGAGGGCGCCATGGGCGGCGGTGGGCAATGCGGCGGTGCTGTACCGCTTCAATGCAACAGCTTCGGTTCCGCGATGGGCGTGGTTGGGTCTGGGGTGGCGGCGGCGGCGGCAGCGGCTTCGTCTCGGGGCGGAGCTGGCGACGGTCGTCGATATCGTTTCATGGGAAGGAGGGGCACGGCTTTGGTGGGCATGGGTGCACGTTATCGATCGCCCTCTCGCTGCCTCGTTCCAACAGCAAGCACGGGAAACGAATGACACAGCCAGCCAGCAGCAGATGGCGAGGCAGAAGCGAAGAAGCGAGAATGGGGCCGAGCAAGACAAGGCAAATGGAATTGCAGTCTATGCGATCTGACGCTCCCAATCGCCAGCGGGTGGGTATGTAAGTAGGCCGGTCGGTGGTATGGGACCTCAGGTACTTCGCTGCTCCCATGCGCTGCTCTTGGGCGCAGCCAAGGCACATCGCGGTGAGCTAGAAGTACCTAACCTAGCCCGCGGCGTGTGTGCGTGCAACGTCGAATGGCCGGCGCCAGTTGCTGGGTACATGCCTCTGGGAGGTGAGACGGCCCCATACCCTCTTGGTGCGCCGTACTCCCACCTGCCCTATGCACTAGGGCGCCCATGTACTTGCATATACGTACATACATATCCACGGATCCTCGGGTGCAGAGATAGCCGGCAACCTATATCTCAGTACATTCTCGACTTTCTGCTGCCATCGGGTAGGAGGAGGTTTGCGCTCGGCGGCTGACGAGTACCTCAACATCCTGGGGTGGACCTAAGGATCCACCCACCTCGATCCTCAGCTGCTTGCTTCCCTCTCTACTTCGTGTCTGAGCTGGACCCGGCAGAAGGGATGCCGGTCTGGCCCTCTATGTGGCAGTTCTATCCTGACATTTCATACCTGCCTCGTGCTGGCAAAGGAGATAATCCTCTCCGCCAGACGGGGCATGAACTGGAGCCCGGCTGCGATGGGATCCCATGCCCACCCGCCCTGGGCTGAAGAGGTCCCCAATGTGACCGCAGCACCCGAGGCAAGCAAGCCAACTACTTCACTAGCAACCACCCTTCACTAGGGTTGGCGATGGGCCGGCGTTTCCAGCGCTTTTGGGCACCAATCATGACCCGCGCCCTACGCGCAGGACCAGCCCCGGAAGACAGGCGACCCTGGCAAGCCCCGAGCGCATGTATGCAATTAACTAGGTACCTAGTCGGATGGATGGGAAGTGGAAGCGGCCGCTTCGGTACTTGCGTGCCTATTTTTTCCCCCTCCCTCGCAGGTGCCACCTAAGCCTTGCTCAGCCCACCCAAGTGGACAGACCAAGAGTGTGGGGGAGGAGTCGGAGGGGCCGTCTTTTTTTTTTCTTCGAATCCAGCCCAGCACTGGATGGCAGCGGACGGCGGGAATATGTCTGAAAGAGGCAAGACGCTCTCCTACACAGCCAGCCAGATGAAGAACAGGGTGGGTGCGTGATCGACTTGGGTAAAAAAACGTGAGTGCATAAATAGACAGTAAATAGACAGGGCGCATCTGATCATGGAAAACACGCACTAACTAAGCAATACAGCAATCACCAAGTTGCATACAGTTACTCGATAGTCGGTGCATACCTGTTCGTCATATATCCAAGCCACCAATCGATTGTACATATGTTTCAAATACATAAGAAGTACTTATCTATCACATATTGGAGTTGAACCGTGGCTGCCGAGAGCTATTCTTCAAGGGGATCCAAGGACCATCGGCCAACCCCCCCTCATGATTTACCAACAAGCTGGGATTCCTCAGACGGTTGAACCCCGCGAGAGCACGTATGAAACTTCGAAGAACATGTTCAACAGTGAAGAAGAACTGGGCGGGACGCTTTATCCACTCTGTTGGTCCTATCATTTTCGAAGCTACCGAGATCGTCAAATTCCAATGCCGTCTTATGTTCGAAGCCGCCTTCCGCCTTGCTTCCACGCCTGGTCTCGAGTGCCATCCCATGTCCGACCAAATTCTTTACTTGCAGGCACAGACAAAACATTACCTCGCCTTGCAAGGCCGTTCCTCACCCTCGTTTCGTCGCCTTTTATTCCTTAGGCACCTTTTTTCTGAGCATCGCGGACAAAGTCGCGCCCCGCATGCCTGCCGTAGATGTCCTTGTATCAAACCAACCAGAACGCCATGCGTAAAAATTCCAACAAAACTCGGTTTTTAATCGTCACCCATCACAACTGACCGACTGAGACCAGCAGCCGACCACCATTCGTCTGGAATGTCTTCCCGAGCCGATAAGCCCTGAATAATGCGCTGCATATCCGACAACCATTCATGCCTCGACACCCGCCCGTCAGAGGGAGGCAGTACATCAGCCGCAACATCAGCATAAGAACGTCGTCCCTGCGGGGTGGACTGTCGTGGGGCATCGGCGCGCTCCTCCCCGTTCCCATCTCCGGCGTCGCCGTCCGTGTCCGACTCATCCGCCACGGGATCGCAGGGAAGTTCGGCGCTTTCGTCGAGGTTGGTGATTAATGTGCTGGACGAGCCGGCGGTTGTCTGCGACGCGGCGACAGATGCAGTTGTTGAGGCGAAAGAAGAGCCAACGCTGGGAGGTTGGGGGTCGGGCGTCAGGGTCGACTGGAGTGTGTCCCAGACTCCATCCCCTTCGGGACTCAGACTCCGGTCACGATCACCGAGGCCGTCGTTGTAGGCGGCGTGACGACCTTGGCGGCGGGTGGCCCTAAGGAGCCCGAACCGAGGGTTCCGGCGCCGCTGGTACTCCTCGAGGTATTCACCAGGGTCGGGGCCGTGTGACCTGTCTTGGTGGGGAATATTCAACGAGATGTCGTCGCTGATCAGGCGGGCGCTCAGGCGCCCGCTGGGGCGAAGATGTCGCGCGTGGATTTCCGTCCCGTTCTAGATCGCTACAATCAGTAAAACTGGCAAAAGCAATGCTAACAAGAACTGGTCGCATGACTTACGGATCGGATACGTTGCAAGAGCGTCGGTCGGACGCCGGGCGCTTGCTGTCCGATGAGACTCAAGTAGGTGCGCGGCTCGTTGTCGCCCGATTCGCTGGCCCGGCCTGGGTAGCGCGGCTCCGACCCGCCGGTTCGCAGGAAACTCTCCTCATGGCGGGACTCGGAGTCCGAGTGCAGCGGCCATCGGGGCCGAGGAGGGTGGCGGCGGTGTTCATCATCGCGGATCAGGCTGAGCAGGTCCCCGAACTCGGTGCGCGGCGGCGAGGCCTCGGGGGTGGGCGTATCATCCGGCCCCGAATGACGCGTGGGCTGCGACTCTAGCACGGCAACACCGGTAGTAGCCGCCGGGATGACTTCGATGTCGCGGCCGCGCAGAGCCGCGATCAGGCGAGACCGCTGGTCACGGAACTCGTGGGGCAGGTGAGCGCGCTGGTGGCGACGCTGGTCGGCGCGGCGGATGGGCGACCGCGCATGCGTCGCGTCTGCCGTGTTCTTGGCCGCCAGGCGAGGAAGCACGTCAGATTCGACCGGGGCGATGAACAATCTGGAGCGAAAGGTCTTAGCGAGGGGACGCGCAGGCGCTCGGCCAAACCAGCCACGTCCAGCCAAGAGAGACGCGGACCGCAGCTGGACTCATGGGGGTGGTTGGTCCTGCAGGGGCCGCCGGCCAGGGGCGAGAGAGAGGACGCGACCGGGCGCGGCGCGGGTAGTGGCAGCGCGCGGGTTGAACCTACGGAAGACCCATTCTGGGATGGGAGAATGGCCGGTGCGCGTTTGCGTTGGCGGGGAGGGGGGGGATGAGGGTGGGAGCGATGACGAGAAAGGCCGGGCCGAGGGCTGCGTGGGCAGGCTGAGCCGGCTGTATAGGCACGAGGCAGTATGCCGGTAGAGTTGCAGGTGGGCGGGCGAGATGCGCCAGGCCACGGCGGAGCACAACGGCACAGGACGGGCGCGAAAGAGCAGAACAGGCGAGCGGCCAGGCGCCGGCGACACAGGACGGATGGAACGAGATGCCGGCGCGACGTCGTCGAAGCCAGCGATGAGCGGATGGCGGGAGATGGCTGCTGGGACGGGCTGCCCTTCGCGGGGCAAGGTCGTGTGGTGGCGACGAGAGCTTGAGGCAGGCAAGGTGCGGCGGTACGGTACGGGAGGTGGGAAAACAAAAACCATGGGAAGAGGAGGGCCGGGGACGGGGAGAGCGCGGCCTCGGTCAGCAAATAAGCGGGCAGTCTCGTCAGTAGTAGAGTTCTACGCGACCCATCCACGGCTGCCGGGCGGGCCAGCGGCGAGGCCCACAGGCCCCCCATCCAGCGGCCGGTTAGGACGCGACATTGCCCCTCAGCCAACCAGGCGCCCCTTTGCTCGGGAGCCCAGGTAGCGCCATAGCAGGTCTCGCCATGCCGCGGATTGGCTGGAAGCTGCCAGGCCTGGGTCTCGAGACCGCCGCTAGAGGAGCTCGGAACCCATTCGCGCATGCACCTCTGCGCCCGTTGGCATGGACCCTATAATCCGCGGGCTGCGCTGGGGGATCCGGGCGGCCCCGTGCTCCCAGAGCAGACGAGTGCGCGGTTTGTTCTGTAGCTCGCCTGACAGCCCGCGCTGTCACGGCCGCTTCCCATGCTGCCGGGGCTGGTGTTGAAACGCCCCTGGCCCGACTTCACCGGAATCGACAGGCTGGGCGACGCCCGGTCGGTCTCTGTTGGACCCCCCATGCCATGCCGCGGAATTGCATTGGCTTGCGGGTACTGGAGCCCATGTGAAGGGGGCCCGTGTGAGTCATCCGGGCCCTCGCCCGGCCTCGGGGAGACTGACGCGCGATGCGCCTGCGACGCCATCTCACCCGCCAGACACCCAGAGCACGTTGGGGCTTCAGGTCACGCCGGCGGCTCGCAGAGACGGCCAGCGACTACGTGTAGTCCAGTGTCTGTCTGGCTTCCCCCGCTTGGTTGGTTTAGCAAAGCCTATGACTGAAACCATGGCATTCCACCCCGTATCCCCCTCATGTGCCATCGGACGCCATGGGTTTGCATACCCCCCTATCCACGGCCCTGGGCCCAGAAACCATCGCTATAGTTGGAGATGTTGAGGAAGCCCTCCCATTGCCTGCGAGCCCCCATGCTGCCTTGCCTCGCCAGTTTGCCTGCATGAGAGCCAGGCAACCAGGCACGAAGCGGAAATACCCATGCCCTCCCAACCCCAGCGTCTACTCGCTCTTTTCGCGCTTGATCTTGACGCCCCCCATGGCCGGTTTTAGGTACCGAGCCAGACTGGTCGCCCGGTGCAGCCTGGAGGTGACTCTTCCCGGCGTCGCGATCCTAACAAGATCCGCCTCGCGTTGCACCATCGTCCTCGTACCCCGAACCGCAGCCTCCTTCAGCCGCCGGATCTCCGCCGATATGGTCCTTTAATCCGTCTGCCTCGCTGGCCTCGACGGCGCTGTCCGCGTGGTTGCCGCCACCGGTATCGCTAATCGAGGAACCCTGCTGGACAGCCTTCTCGAGTCCGCCATCGCCATTTTGAACGTTCTCCATGGCCTCATCCCGTTTGGCGAGCTCGCCTCCTTCCGGCTCGTCTCCTCCATCCTGCTTGGCAGGAATGTCTGTCAACCCGGCCCCTCCGTCGACCTGCTCTTCCTTCACCTTTCGCTTTTTACCCGCGCTAGACGACTCGGAGGCGGCGGCGGCGGCCTCGGCGCCATGCTGCCTGAACTGTTTGTCGATCGTCTTTCCTATTTGGGCGAGCGGCTGGTCCGGAGAGATATCCTTCATGGTCTCACCCAGATCGTCCCTGGTCTTGGTGGCCTCAACCTTGTCCGCAGCCGCTTCCATATCCTGCTCCGTGATGCCTACCTTTCTGATCAAGCGGATAAGCTGCTCTCGTTTCTTCTCTTCGGCCATCGAGAGGTCAATCGTGGGGATGGGGAGCATGGGAATGCGCTCCGAACCCAGACGTATTCGTAGGAGCAGCTCCAAGGCGCGCTCAAGGACGGCCGGATCCTCGAGATCTTTCTCGTTCCATACTTTCGGTGCGCCATCCTCATTATCAAAGGACAAGAGCCGTATGGTCTCATTCTTTGGATGGCTGAAAGTCCCCTTGGCGTCGTCCGGCAAGGACTTGTACTCCTCGTAGTACTGTTGGCGGGTTTGACGCTTCCACCAGCCTTTCTCCCCGTCATTTCCCACAGCATCATTAAGCTGCCCAGCACTTTCTCTTCTAGGCTCGGTTGGCTTCATGGTATTCGATTCATTATGACGACGCTTCTTGGTGAGTGTTCCTGCTGAAGTGGAAGACATTGGTTGGGTGAGAGAGCCAACATGATCTTGGTGGTCGTCATCAATCTTGTCCAGCTGGGTCGCTGCGGACTGTCCGTTGTGTAACAACGATTTCTTGCGGACGTGAGTGCCTTGATTGGTTCCCTGCGAAGTACCTGCCTGTGACTCGATAGATGGTTGCTCCAGCCTTCTCTCATTGATCAACCGCTGACCCTCCACACTCTTCCGGGCTTCATCGACTTCAGACTGAAACAGGTTCAGGACCGAGACCAAAGCATTTTTCATGGGCCCTTGGGCTCGAGCCGCGAGCTCCGGCAGGAGTTTCTCACATTGGCGAGAGGTGCGGAAGGCATGATATGTGTTATCAACGATGATTCTGTGCACCGTGACATCCTTAGCCTGGCCGACTCGAATTACTCGATGTATGGCTTGAAGCTGAACCGCAAGGCTATGCGACTGGGATGCGACAAGAACACGACTGCAGTTCTTGTGAAGGTTGGATCCCGCGAACGCGACACTATACATCTGTATGAGAATCTGGCACGAATCATCGGCCTCACTATTGAACGAGTCGACAAGCTCCTTTCGCTGGTCGTGTTTGAGGTCAGAATGGAAAGTCCTGGCCGAGATGCCGATAAACTGCAATACCAATTCGTAGTAGTATGCGAGGATGGGTATGGATTCGGTGATCAACAGTTTTTTGATCTTTTCGCCCTTTTTCCTGTCCAGTATGTTCTCCTTTATATAGTGCAGGATATACTGAAGAACAGGCGACTTGCGTGTAGCAAGCCTCACAAAATCGATGGCTCTTCGGGGCGGCCTGGCGTCATCTTGCTCTTGTAGGAACTCTTGAAGGTGGTAGATCGTAGTTCCGGCCTTGCGCAAAGCGGTGATCATGTCGACTTGGGTACTATAGTTGTTGGCTGTCAGAAGGGCATCGATCCTGTAGACATCACAGGATGCCGACGCAATGTTGAACAGGCGATTGGCTGTTGCCATTGGCTGATATCCCTTTGGACGCGAAACTGTGCCAACCCATTCCTTTCTTTTCCTCGTCCTCTTCTTCTTCTCCTTGGGGCTGTATGTCCGCAGAAGCTTGAGGTAGGGAATGAGCAGCTCGATGTGCTGGGCCGTGTATTGTTCTTGCACCTCGCGGGATGGCTGAAGATAAACACTTTTCGTCGTCACCCGCGGGAAAAGGGATCCTAGAGGAACTGGCTCAGTGCCTTCAAAGTCTCGAAACAAGACAGACGTGGGAGCTCGTTTCAGGACAACAAGTCTCTCGAAGTAACAGAGCTCCGCTGCAGTCTGTATGTCGCTCATATAGCATTTGGAGATGATGGCAGATAAGAATGCCGGACTGACTGCCATCAACTGTCGGTCATCGCACGGATCCAGGCTATCAAACAATTTCAAGTAACTGTCCTTATTCGTCGATTTGGCTTCCTCAAGTAACTGGGGGTGCTCTGCCCGCAGGTATCTCTCCGTGCTCTTCCACAGGATTGCTGCTTGTCCCAGGAGATCGGTCAGGGTGTTCAGAACCGGTGTTGCCGTGACTTCGATCGTGTAAGTGCTTTCAAGCTGGTAAAGAGACTGGAAAACTTTTGTTCGCGTGTTCTTGACTCGGAAGGCTTCGTCACACACCATGATGCTGAATCTCCTGAATTTGTCAGAAAAGACATGTGTCCACTTGAGCTTGGCCTCTGTGGACTTCTCAGATTCCTGGGGAATCTCAGACTTTCTCGGATTTCCCAATTTCCCAGACTTTCCAGACTTGTCTGACTTTTCAGAGCTCCCAGGAAGATGGACCGTTTGATGGGCGAATGTGTCGATAGGCACGAGTATTACCACTTGCGATGCGCGCTCGTCGTTGGGGTCCCAGACATACTCCAGGTGGATGGGCCATCTTTTGAAATCGTCCACGCCGAGAAAACGCAACCGAACATTCTTCTTGTAGCATTCAGCAGTGCCTCCGGAGACAAGCACTTGTCGTATACCCTCTCGTGGGGTACTCTGGAAGATTTCCTCGGCCCACTGAGCGTTGACAGTGACGTTAGGTGTGGTGATGAGGATGGGATAGTGCTTCCCATCCTTGATGTGCAGCTTGCGCCGAACCATCAGGTCAATGAGAGCGATGACGGTCAATGTCTTGCCTAGACCCATTGAGTCACTGAGAATGGCCGCGTGGCACTTCGGACCTCGTAGCTTGCGGCGATTTTCGGTATCCAGGACGGTCTCCTCGGCCTTGAGCTTGGGAAGCTCGCCGTGAAGTCTCGAGAGTAGCCAAACGATGGCTGTGATTTGCACATCGAGAAGCCCTTTGTATTTACCTTTGTCGAGCTGTGGCCACAGCGGAGATTTCCAGACGGCCAGGTTCTTCGATCCATGAACCCCGCAACGTTCGGCCTGAAGATACGTGGCACTTGGGTTCACGGAGGGGCCAAGGGAATTCGGGGATGCGTTGATGAGAGAGGAAGCCGATTTGCCAAGGCCCTGTGGATCGTCATACACATCATCTTGAGAGACGACCTGGCAATCTGGTTAGCAACTGACAGAAGTGACAGCGGACCAAACCATCAATCATACCTCTGTATCGATGTCATGTTGAGCATCACGCTGGATGGCCAGATCCACTTCTTCTGGTGTCACATGGCCAATAACCCGAAAGTGTCCCATATCCCGAGTGACCTCGGAGATAGCCCACTTTGCGAAACCCTCCTGGGTCCTGACCTGTTGGACTTCGATGCGGTGATCGGAGTGAAATTTTGTGACATTGCCAGGTTTCAACACCATGTATGGATCCCAAGGTCCATTCTGTATATCACCCTTGTGCTTCAAGAGTTTTTTAATCCTCCTCTTCCACTTCGGAGATTTGAATCCTTCTTTACCAGTTCTAGCGGCACGTTTCTGCGCCCGGACAGGCTGCATGCTGGGACCAGCTTCTTGCTGAGCCACAGGCCCTGAGATTTGCGTGGAGGCCATCGCAACTTTGGAAAAACGAAGAAGGCCAGATACATGGAGGTATATGAAAGTGAGGGGGACGGTGTGGGCAACCTGGGCGGAGGAGGTTCCCTGTTGCACAAAAGAAGCTCGGGTATCTCTTGCCTACTTGTATCTTGAGGCGGGTCGACTTCAATGGAACGCTGGCAACTGAAGGAGACCTATTGGGACCAGAGTTGAAGCGGACCAGCCCAAGGAAGTAAAGAGAATAAATCTCGAATCCAACGGAATATGGGTGGCCGAGTGATCTGGTGACCAAGCAACTGATTAAGGTTGATGTTTTGTATGAGATACTTCTTCCTCTCTGCGATGGCAAGCCGCGTGGCCTAACACCGCAGGTGAGATAAGAAGTGAGGCCGAAAGGGTGGGAAGTAGAGGGCGAGAGGGAAGAAGTTAACAGAGAGGGTGGGAACGGACCCAGGTAAGGAAGAGGAAGGGTGGAGAAGACGCTTGCTGGGGACGCGTACTGATGGTCGGAGGAGGAGAGAAAGTACGTACTTATGTGATAGACACTGGCGGGGGGAGGAAAGGCATGTCGGTGACGGGGATGATGCAGTGGCTTGGAAAGGATTGGACGATGATAGAATGGGGGAGATTTACGTGCTGAATTGCAGAATGGAGAGGTAAAAATGGAAGTAATGCGTGAGGGGTGGAAGGTAGGTGAAAAACAGGGTTGAAGCGGAAAGAGAGGAGTAGGTCCTTATTCATATAGGCGACGGATCAAAAAGAACGAAGACGGGTTGGAGATGGAAGGAACAGGGCTAAGGTGAAAAAAAAAGAGGAAGAATACGTTTCTCCATGCAGGGACGCTAGAACCTGACGGCCCTGATCGATGAGAGGTTTCGATGCCAATGGCGCAACAGAGGATATCCCGCTTGGGATATTTCAGACCATGGACTGTACTTTCAAGTTCTCGGCGACGATCAGAAGAGGCTGGATGACGCGCCCATGATCGAGAAGAAGCTCGGTATTCGGGTTGCAAGGAATCGCTGGGTATTCTGTCGGGCACTTTTTGGGATATGCAACATATTTTAAAGCCATGGCAACGGCCGGCTGAAATAAAGTCTTAATGACTTCTTGTCGGCCGGGAGAAATCACCAGTATTGCCTGCGGCAACAGCTCCATCGGTTCCATAATTTCTGGAGACAGACCAGTCGTCGAGTCCCGAGGGACATGTTGCAGTGTAGTTATATATTCACCAGGCCACTCATGGTCGATACCGCATACTATTCGCACCACGTGGAGGCTGTTGCCCCCAGCTCCCGGAAGTCCAGGAGTGAAGGTGAAGACCTCGGAGCCTCCTTCTCGTTCGTGGTGACTAAATTGTCACCATGGAGTGGAGGGATTACGAGGTTGCTATGTTCGCAGCGACTTCCCCCTTTGATTACGAGACCCTGGAGTGAAAGAAATAGTCAGAGTCCCCCCAGATTTCACCTCACTTGAAATGCCCCGCCTATCGATCCAGACAGGACCTCATAAGTTCTCGATCTCAATGGTTCATCTGCTGATGCAGGAGAGATCTGTTCCGGGGGTGAATCAATGTGGTAGGAAAAATGAAATCCTACCACGGTAAAGTGCCTCTCAAGGCCCTCTGGCTCGCAAGATCTACGACCAGCTTGGGCTGGACCCTGCATAATAACCCTTGGTACGGGAACGCGAGCCCGAGACCAAGCCAATTCGGTGGATATATTCAACTTCGACAAGATGACAACACCCCGGAAGCCCAGGAAGTTGCCTCTATGCCGTGCGTCAGGCATCGAATCATAACATTTGCTTCGGCGGCATGAAACCCCATGTTACCCATGAAGCCAAGAAGCCTACTGCCAAGACCAACGCGCATGTGGTAACATAGAATCGCGAGACTAGCTACCACCTGGTCCCGTGTTACGATGACTATTCTATTGCGGCGGCCTTGCTCACCAACATCCATGAACACCTAGCCTGGCTACCTGACCAGACGCATGAACCCATTTGCCTACCATACGTAGCTTCCCCAGGGGAAAGAGCCCATAGTTCGAGGGTCTGGATACGCCTGCGATTGTCCAGCCAAGGAGTGAGCAGCTTAGGTGCGCATAGAATACTGTCCCCTCGCCTCCATCTCGCTGACGGTGCCAAAGATGCCGAACCCTAGGTACCTGGTGACCAAGTTATCCTAAACCTGCGTCCTCGTGAATGTAAGCAGCTGAATCCCGCATACCGAGAGGTCGACACCATCGACTGGGTGTTTCCCACGCCTACGATGTAGATCATGATCTTGGAGAGGTACTGAGTGGGTGCGAGTGGTGGTCATGAAGGGTGTAGAATCGCTCTTCTAATGGGGGGGGGGGGGGACTCTATAATACTAATTTACTCGTCATGGTAATGTAAACATTACTTCTAGTATATGACACAATCAAGCTGAGGAGATAACCAAGGTATCGTTCAACCTGAGATCTCGGCTGCTTGCGCCAACGTAGATCTTGTAGGATCCCTCCTGGAGCCGCCACTGCTGCGCCGTGACGTCCCAAACGCTCAGATCGCGCCGGGTGAGCGGGAAGCTGACCGTCTGGTTGCAACCCGCTTGGACGGGGGCGTTGGCGAACCCACGCAGTTGGCGGACCGGCGTCTCAAACTCGCTCTTCGGGAAGCCGACATAAAGCTGGGCGACCTCAGCCGCCGTCACGTTGCCCGTGTTGGAGATGGTGCAGGTCACGTTGGCGATGGTCTCCCAGATCTGGTTGAAGGCTTCGTCCGAGTTGGGCAGAGCCTGCGTGTTGGCGCCCGCGACGGTCTCGATGCTCAGCTCGCCGTACTCAAAAGTCGTGTAGCTCAGGCCGAAGCCGAACTCGAACAGCGGCTCGACCTCACGGCGGTCAAAGTCGCGGTAGTCGATGTAGAGACCCTCGGAAAAGTCGTCTTGGGGGAAGGCGTCGAACGTGACGGTGGCGTTGAGGAGCGCGCCGTAGTCCTCCTCCTTCTTGGCCACGGTGAACGGCAGCTTGCCGCTGGGAACGACGTCGCCCCACAGAATATCCACAATGCTGTGGCCGCTCTCTTGGCCGGGCAGGCCCGCGTATATGACGGCCGTGACGTTGGGGTGGTCGATCCAGGCGTCCACGGTGCGAATGCCTGTGCCCGATTAGCGGCTGCGCCTCGCCACCAGATGAACTGAAAGGAGCGGCTTACCTGTAGAGTGGATCACGACCATGGTGTTGGAGCAGTTGGCCGCCGTGTTCTGCACGAGCTGGTCACTGAACTCATCCGTGAGGCCTTTCCGGTCGAAAGACTCGCTAGCGTAGGCGTTGATGAAAACCAGGCAGGCGTCAGCATTCACGTAGGGCGTAGGGTTGACCGACTCGAAGTCCCAGCGGAGAATGCCTCTGCTCTCCGCCATTCTGGAACGAATAGCTTCGAAAGGCGAGACGACATAAGCGGGTGCCGATGAACCTGACCCCCCGCCCGTGATAAGCGTCCCCGGAAGAGTCTCCCACCCAAAATTCACCTCGTATCCTCCTCCGAAACGACTCGGGTTGACCCATGGAGAGGAGGAAACGGTGGCATCCTGGCCAAGGACGTAGAGGAACCTCGGCTTTTGGAGCGGCAGGGCGTTGTTCTTGTTCTTTACCAGGACGGTGCCAGCGGCGCCGATCTCACGAATGAGAGAAGCGTGATCAAACTGGGCATCGATTGAATCGTGCTTGTCCAGGTTCGAGTAAACACCGGGCGCAGGGAAGTCCTTGTCCTGATCGAGGTAGTAAAACGCAGCTGCGATTCGGGTTGCCATATCAGTGACACGAGAGTCGCTGACAGACCCGTTGTTTACGGCGTTTGTTAAGTTTTGTCCTGCCCTCGGGTCAGCCACCTGTATTATACGGACGGAGGCCAGGAATCGGCCAGTGTAGGTCAGGAAATCAACTCACCCCAGAATCCTGCATCGGGCATGACGACATCGAGGCCTAATATTGGAACACGCAAAGGTCAGCCAACATCCAGGCAAACAACACCAATTTCCTCGCGGGATTGAAGAGAACTTGACCTACCGGCGTTCGCAGACGCCACGCCGCTGTGTTGGGCCTGCCCTGTTCTCGGTGTCAGTCTCAGCTCAGAAGAGACGTTTGCTCCGGTGCTCTCTCGAGCCACAAAAGCAGACTAGAAAGGGAAAACGAGGGAGCGGGTGATGGACCAGGGGACGGGAGGGATAGTGAACACCGAGAGGTGCTTACAATCGCTAACAACGAATCCTTGGAACCCAAATTCGGTTTTGAGGACACCGTTGAGGAGAGCGCTGTTCTGGCAGCCGTACGAGTTGTTGACGCGCTGGTAAGAGCACATGACGCTCACGGCGCCTTCGCGGACGCCGTCCATGAAGGGGAAGGCGTAAAGTTCGTGCAGCGTCCGGTCGTCCACGTTGGAGCTGAGGGCCTCGCCGAGATCGCCAGGGAGGCGGCGCCACTCTTGCTCGTTCAGAAGAAAGTGCTTGATGCTCGACATGACGCCCATGTCCTGGATGCCCTTGGTGATGGCGCCCATGCCGGCGCCGGCCAGGTAGGGGTCGGGGGAAAGGCCTTCCCAGTTGCGCCCTCCGCGGACCACGCGACCCAAGGGTCCGGCCACCGGGCCGAGGGCCACGTTGATACCCTTGGCCCGGTACTCCTCGCCGAGGGCCTTGCCGTATTTGTGCATGAGATCAACATTCCACGTTGCCGCGACGTGGATACCGGCCGGAAAGGCCGACACGAACTCGTTCCCACGAATGCCATCCGGCGCGTCCGACAGACACAGAGCGGGAAACCCCAGCCGCGGGACCTCGCCAGTGTTGCCAACACACTGGCCCTTGTGACCTATAACCGGGTTAGTTCGGTGTTGGGCGAGCAGCGCGGGATATTACCTACCTCGCGTCACGTTCACCTTCTCTTCGAGGGTGAACTGGGAAACCAAGGCATTGGCCTTCTCGTAGGCAACACGCCAGCGCTCGGTTGTGTTGCCTGTCCCGATCGGGGACGGATAGACGGGGGGCGACTGGCCGTACAGGGGAACCTCAGATTCGTTGGTAAAACCAGAGCCCAGGACGACGGCACCCTGTCCCAAAAGGGCGCAGAGAAGCGTGGGAACCGACTTCATTTTCGTGGGGAACGTAGCGGAAACGGTGACAGCTGACTACAGAACCATTGGAGCCAGCACCGGCGGCGCCCAGCTTTTATACTCGAGTCGTGTCCCCTCCCCAAACCGCCTCCTCTGCCGACGTGGAAGCGAGCACCGAAGGGGCCGGCAGACCATGAGACGGCAGGGTTGACTGGCCCGTCACCCATCTACACCGAGTCGGGCCTTTGCCCGGGGCTCTCGCATGTCTGGGCCTGTTCATCGTCGGCTTCCGTCCGATGCGGGTGGAGGCTAAGCCTTGCTAAGCAGTCGGCGGCCCCGCTCCCCCAAGGTTGTCAGGGCACCCTCACTGGCGTCCCCTCTGGGCGTTTGTTCCTTGGAGAATGCAATGACGAAACTGGGGTTGATGTGGGGTGTCGTTGGGGAATCTGGCTAACAGCAATGAGGGGAACGAGGCTGGTGGTGTGGGGGAGAGACTCTTGGCGGGGAGTAGCATATGGAGAAAACGCTGGGCCGGAGATTCACCGCGGGGGGTTCACCGCGCTTCGTCAGTATCTTTTTCGTGTTCCATTCATACGTTGGGTACATCCTCACTGGGTGCTTCGTACGGTGACATCGTACGAGGCATATAATTTTGCTCCGAGGAGCACCTCGCGCTATCACTACATAAGACCCAACATGATCCGACGTATAGGAGTAGCAGCCTTGACCGGCCCACGGAACGGCCGATGCCAAGCACGCCCCTCTTCTCTCACTAGATTTCCACGACGATTCTTCCAATGCCTCGGCTTACACAACTCAGCATGGACTCGTCCATATCCTCCTCCGTCAAAGCTGTGCCGCGATGCTCCACTCGTCCGGCCTTGAGAGAAACGCGGCAGGTGCCGCAGTTGCCCACCTCGCAGCTCGAGGGTATGCCCTCGAAATTTCTTTTGAGAACCTCGAGCAACGTCTCCTCGGCGCCGACTTGTAGGGTTTTTCTGTCTCGGTTCGCGATCTCGGCTTCGAAAGGATCCCCCGAAGTATCAGCCTGGAAGGCCTCCAGGTGGACATCGTCGTCGCTGATACCCAATTCCCGGCACACTCGGCGGGCCTCATCCAGCATGGACTGCGGGCCGCAGACGTAGACGTGCGAGTTCCACGGCCTACAATGGCCAGGAGTCAACATTCAGTATCGGGGGCAAACTCCACGAGGAAGTACTCACAGGTCTCCCAGGATAGCGGGCAAGTCCATACGTTGGCCCTGCAAGGCATCATATATCCGAACCGCCTCACCGAGGCCGTCGATCTGCTCACGGAAGGGTATGTCAGAATCGGACCGTACCGCATAATGCAGCGTGGTGTTCCAGTGGATCTTCGAATAGAGGTCCAGCAGCGACAAGAAGGCCGTGATGCCCACACCGCCGGCGATAAACACATGATTACTTTTGCTCCCGGCCGCTGCTATGTCGTCGGTGATGCTACCGACCGGAATTGTATCGCCCACCGACACGGCGTGCATGAATCGAGAGCCGCCTCTCGAATTTGCGTCGAGAGCTATACCGAGCTCGAATCGGTTGCCATTCCCCGAGACGATTGAGTAGGACCGCAAGAGCCCGCCGGGCAGCTTCAAGCGCACGTGAGCTCCGTAGAGGGTGCTTCCGTAGTCGGGGTTCGCATCGACTGCCTCGAGGATGAAGGAGGCGATCCGGTCCGTCTGCTGCTTCTTCTCGACCACCTTGTAATCCCGCCATTTGTCATCCTTGCCTTTGCTCTCGCCCGCAGCCTCCCTCTTCTTCCTCGCTTCGTACCGCGCGACCCGGTTGCGGAAGTTTCCGCGGCTCTCTTCCCCCATGGCCTCGATGGCTGCCAGTTCTTTGTTCATTGCGTGATTCTCTTGGCTGCGGTGAAGATATTCCTGTACGCGCTCGATAGTCCATTTTGGCCACCGGCGTTCAACGAGGGTGATGGGGTCGCCTGCCGCCACTGACCCTTCTTTCAAGACCCGATAATACCAGCCGGTTCTCGAAGACATGTATGTCTTGGGTGCGAACTGCTTGATTTGAAATCGGTGGTTTAGCTTAAAGCTGTACGACTGCCGGTCAGCACACCGTCATGATGGTCAAAACGAAAGCATGGTAGATTCCGCTGAAGGAATCACCATCGGCCCACCATGCCACGCAGATCTTACCACTAGAGCTTAACGGTCAGCAAACATTCTTGGATCCAAGTCTCCAATAGACCAGGAATTTGTGGCGAACCCAAATATCCCGAGTCCATTTGCAAATCTTCCCAATACCCAGGGGATCTCTGGGGAGGCTTACTGGTTGACGCGGCAGGCTGACTTGTAGTAGTGGACCAATGTCCACGGGACCGACTTGGACAACATCGCCTATGCAGACATTGCGTTCATTCATATGCCGAGTCACCAAATTCTCACCAAAGGCCCCGGGACGGAAGCGCGAAGACGCCTCCGGGTACTCGGCCTGCCAGGCAGGGTAATGTGAGGAACAGTCTTAGAGCCACACGTTAGCGGCCTGGACCAGGTCAACGAAGAGACCCAGGGGGGAGAGGGCGTAGGGCGGCACGCACAGCCATGGACAGCCTTGTCCCTTCCACCGTGGAACACGAGATCGTGTTCGTCCTCCTCAAGCCCCAGGAAAGACACAGCAATGCGTCCCTCGCAGGGCGTCTTGTCGATACCGGATTGTATCTTGAGACCCGGCATCGTCTTCATCTTGCTTCGGCGCACCTCAAGGATGACATCATTCTCGAAAGGCGCAGCCAGGTCGACATCGGAATGGGCCATATTAGTCTGCTTCAGAGGTCTCCAGACGTTGGACAGAGAGCAATTTGGGGAAAGGGAGGAAGCATGCAGAGAACCAGAAATTAGCCAGCGGATTTGCTGCTGGCTGCATCTCACAGTAAGCCCGCCCTTGTCCACTTTCCTATCCTGTCCTTAGCTTCTCTCAAAGATTATGCGCCAGAAAACCGCATGCGCTGTCAATTGAACCTATGAATGAGACCTTCCTAGTATCTGATGGAGCGATCCTCCACTTCCACGACATCCATTCTGAGATGCGTCTTTTTCATGCCTTATGGAAGCTGACTCTTGCGCTTGATGGAGGGATAACTGACCTTGAAATAACAACCTGTTTGTTTAACCGGACCAATTAAGACGTGGTGGTATTTACCATGGGATATGTAACAAGTACTCTTTGGAGTACCGCCATGAAGCTACAAAAGCCCCTAATAAACCACGATGGAGGCTGCAAGGGGTCAACTGCCACGGTCATGATGGAGAGGGCGACGGGAAACCCCCAAGCGAGATACATAGAACAGTGTAGCACGGATGTGAAAGGCGACGAGGAAGAAACAGAGAAGTTGGATGCCGAGGATCCAAATTGCGGACACCATCGAAGGTAGATGCACCAGAAATGAATATAGACAATAATGTAGGTACGGATCCCAATGTTGAGCACGCAGACCGAACGCCTTGGACTTTTCTACCGTACACACTACAGCACTGCCTTGGGCATCTTGGCCATGGCTTGCCTCACGCCCAAATCACCCAAAACCTCCTCAGCACCACCCAGGATGGCATCGAATTTGTAGGTCCGGTGGAACATCTCGATGAATTTGCCCATTCCAGACTGGGTCAGGGCGCGGCCACCGAAGATCTGTACCGACTCGTCGGCGCACTCGTGGGCCGCACGCGTGGCCGACATCTTGAGCAGACCAATGGGACCACCCAGGTGCTTGGACTGCTCCTTGTAGGGCATGTTGCACATCTGGTACGTGATGGTCTCGAGCCAAGACTGGTGCGCCTCCGTCAGTGCAATCATCTTGGCGAGCTTCTGACGGATGACGGGCTGGTCGATGAGCCGCTTGCCGAAGACTATGCGCTGGTGCGACCACTTCAGGCACTCCTCGACGACGGTTCGCATGCCGCGCACAGTGCCGCCTGGATCTTGTTAGTTGCGATGAAAAGCATTATCGGCCGGGGAGGGGAGACTTACAGGCCATGGTCCAGCGCTCATGGTTGAAGTTACTCAGGATCACGTAGATACCCTTGTTCTCCTCGCCAAGAAGATTCTCCACGGGCACCTTCACGTTATCGTAGGTGATGTAGGTGGTGCCGGCCGTGGTCGAGTACGACGTCTTGATGAGCTTGGTCTCGACACCCTCTCCGCGGGGAATGAGCAGGACACTCAGCCCCTTGTCCGTCTTGACACCGGTGACAAAGTAGTCGGAGAAGACACCGTTGGTAATCCACTTCTTGGTGCCGTTGACAATGTAATGCTTCCCATCGGGTGTCTTCACCGCTGTGGTGCGGAGGCCCGCCACGTCGGAGCCAGCGAAGGCCTCGGTGATGGCCAGGCAGATTTTCTTCTTGCCGCTGAAGACCTCGTCCATCAGGGCCTTTTTACGCGGGCCGTCCTTCATGTAGTTCATGATGCACGGCAGTCCAATGACCATGCCCGCCAGGCTGCCGTCCATGAAGCCACGGGCATTGGCACGCATACTCTCTTGGCCCATGATGAGATCGTGGAAGTAGTCAAACTCCTCGCCCTTGACAGCGCCGCCGAGCAGCTCGACACCATGTAAGTGCTTGCCGGGACCGAGCCGCATGTGTAGAATGCCGGCCTTGGACATGCGCTCTACCAGCTCCTGGCTAATGTACTTGCCATCCGCCTCCCTTTGTTGGGCCTCAGGGTAGATGTAGGTATCGACGAAGACCCTCATGGCCTTTTGAAGCCTTCGGTGGCTATCGTTGTAATACGGAGTTTTGAACGGAGGGCTGAGCCAGAGCGGCTCGGCGTAGGGCACAGGGCTCAAGTCGCCGGGCTTCATGGTAATGACTGTCGACTTCTCTCCCTCGATGGTGCCTATGCAGAGGTCCTCGTACTTTGTGAGGACTTCCTGTCGGTGGAGGTTATAGAAGGCGGCGGTGGCATCGGTGCCAGCGACCTGGCGCAGGACAGCCTCACCACCGGGGTGGGCGTCCAGAAACTCCGAGACATCGTAGACCTTGGCATCGATGATGAACCACACCGAGTCCTCGGTGTTGTGTTTGGCGACTTCGTCGCGGGTGTAGGTCTTTGCCATGGTTGCTGGCGCGCGGGACGTACTGGTCGCTGTAAAGGGATGGAGGAGCTAGACGTGGATGGGATGAAAAGGGAGGCTCAGAGCGGGAAGAAGAGCGTGTCGGGCAGAAGGAAAGGAGGGAGAGGAGGGGAGAGAAAGAAGAGACTAAGAAGCGAGTCGCGAGAGCGTCTGAAGTACTTCTCTTCCGGCCTGGCCAACTGGGAACTCGACTCGAGGCCGGCCCAGAGCGCTGCCGACGCCGTTGGGCGGGTATGATGTGAGACCTCCCGCTGGAATGCCTCGGCTGGCGGGTCTGGAGAACGTATTCCCCAGATCCCTGGCCCGAAAGGTGGGCACAGGCGATGCTAATAGTCGGCAGCCCATTGGCTGAAGCTCTCGTGCCCTGCATCATCGCGCGACTCGGATCCATTGCTTTCATGTGAACGAACGATGACTGGCGGGGGGACCTGGGGCTGGCGGAGGCTGCTTGGCTCGCGGCTCGCAGCAGCAGCACCCGGTTTCGATGCTGCGTAGCCTCAAGTAACTGGCGTATTCGTCGTGTGCCGACGCCGGCCTGACCTGGAGGTTCCGTGTCGGTTGGCCGGCCGGTCGGGCTTCAGGCGCGGCTCGAGTAACGCATGTGGGCGCCGAACTCTGGCTGCATGGGAAGAGACACAGTACTTCGACATAACAGGCAACTGCGCCTATCCCGGGTGGTACCAAGCACGAGGCCATCCCCATGCGTCCGTCTTGCTGCTGTGCTCGGGTCTTGACGATGGGGTCAGGAGATAGATAACACCGACCTCCCCCAGATCCGAGCTAGTCAAGCAGGTACTTGGCCCCTCCCCGCGGTCTGTAGGTGCCTAAGTACCTACGTATCGCTGTACGGCATGTACTGTACGCTCATCCATAGGACGGCTTGGCGCGTGCTCGTGGGGCGGCATGACAGTCCGACCGGAAGATCCACCATCGGTTAATCCTGATGCCGCCCCCCCCCCCCGACACGCCTCTTGCCCATCGACGCGCTGAAATGCGAGATCATCCTCTCTGATGCCCTGGATCTTGCCGAGACGCGTACACACCAGCCCAGGGGTATTCTTCCGGTACGTTTCGAGCCATCTCATCTGTTCCTTTGCTAGCCCACGCCCGTCCCAGCCCGCCGGTCTTCCATCCGTTGTAGCCCCTTCCATTCAGGACAACCTTGGAACCTAGTATCAAGGATGGATGGATGGATGGCGAGGATGGGTGCATGCCAACTGACCCCCCACACCACACTCGCCACTTAGCCTTTCTTCCCTTCGACCCTGGGCTTTCCCTTTCCGCAGCTAGCCAGCCAAGCATCCATCCCTCCATCCGTCTTTGGGCGACTGTGAAGAGGGTGGGAGTGAGACACGTACTCCCTCATTGGCTTCGTTTCTTGACCCCATGAGTCGCCTCCACGGCCCAGACCCCGTCATGGCCTCCGTGCAGCAACGCTTCGTAGGGCCAGCAACAGCGCGGCGGCACTACCGTTGAGGCGTAACCTGGCCACGGGTGTGTCCTCACAGGCAGTTTGGGCGCCTGCCCACTTGTACGCAGGTGCATGGTTGCGTGGCCATCAGTTCGAGGCCTGGAAACCTGCATTGCGGTTAACCAGGCAAGACCTGTGTCAGAATTGTTGTCATTCCTTCCCTGCCAGTATTATCCAAGCACACCCCTCCGTATTCGCTTCGGGTTTTCTTATCTCTTTGCCCTTCGCGCGGTGACGGTAAAGTTTCTCGTCACTTGACCGGGCCGTCTAGTCTGACGAGCGCCACCGTCGCCGGTGCGTATCGCGCTCTCTGTTTATTAAGTCGCCCTCGCACCTGTCTTATCCACACCAGAGGGCCTCTTTACCTCGCCTTGTTTCTGCTGGTCTCAGAAGAGCTGCTCGCATTGGTCTTCCCATCCTATTCACCATATCAACCTCACTTGCATTTCCTATAATACCGCCGCCCTGCTCTGCGCCCCCGCACTGTCCCACCCCAAAAGTCCAGATATACTGTGTCACGGTTCAGGTACTTAAGTCGGCAGCATGGACGCTTACTCGATGTCACACACCAGTCCTGCTCGTCGTGACTCCTCTCGCATATGGCAGGACCTTAAAAGTTGTCGCATGCACACCATGGTTGAGTTTGACGCCAGGATGGACGCTTCCTTGGGAGTTGGAAAGGTAAGCCCATTTCCACCCTCCAGAAGGGTCAGGAATCAAAGAACCCGAAGGGTCCCTTCAGCCCCCAGCGGGTTTCTGGGGTATGGATCGGGACCTAAAATGTCCCATTGTGCCTTCGTTCTTCTCTCTGCGTCGACCTGAACTGACAACCCCCAGCAACGCCCCCGGCATCTCGACCACCAGCCCCATATAGGCGTGATCGGAGCTGGGCTGGCGGGCCTTCGCTGTGCGGATATCCTGTTGAAGCACGGGTTCCAGGTAACCTTGATTGAAGGACGAAACCGTATAGGAGGTCGCGTACATCAGGAGACACTCCCCTCGGGACATGTTGTTGACGCCGGGCCCAACTGGATCCATGGAACGAATGACAACCCCATCCTCGACCTTGCCAAGCAAACCGACACAGCTGTCGGCAGCTTCGATAGTGACACGTGTGTCTTTGACGAGGCGGGGACTCTTCTGACACTGGCAGATGGCGAGGCCTATTCGACTCTCATGTGGGACATCATACAGGAAGCCTTTCTGTTCAGTAATAAGAATACAGCGACCATCAGCCCCGATGAGAGTCTCTGGGACTTCTTTCAGCAGGAGGTTATCAGAAAGATACCGGACAGCAAGCCCGACTTCGGGCAGCAGCGGAAACTCGTACTTCAGATGGCCGAAATGTGGGGAGCGTTTATTGGAAGCCCAGTTCGGAAGCAGTCACTGAAGTTCTTCTGGCTGGAAGAATGCATCGACGGCGAGAACCTGTTTTGCGCAGGGACCTACCAGAAAATCTTACATGCCATCGCAAAACCCGCCATGGATGGCGCGATTGTGAAGTTATCCAACATTGTCACATCCGTTCGAACCTCGGACGTCCCTGACAAGGTTGTTCTTACGACGAACCATGGCTCGACCCTCGAATTCGACGAGGTGGTCACGACCATGCCCCTTGGCTGGCTCCAGCGTCACCCGGATGCCTTCCTACCAGCTCTGCCGCCAAGATTGACCAAAGCAATCAACAGTATCGGATACGGCTGTCTCGAGAAGGTTTTCAACCATGGACTGCCCATCACTGAGTCCCGCTGCTAATATTTTCAGGTCTACCTCAGTTTCTCCGAGGCATTTTGGCTCTCAAACCCCGACTCGGGAGCGCGGGTCGTTAAAGGTTTCTGCCAATGGTTGTCGCCAGAATACGCGAAAGAGTCCAACCCGGAGCGATGGACGCAGGAGATAGTTGAGCTGGCTTCACCGACGCCCGCGACGGCCCAGCCGACGCTCCTCTTCTACACCTACGGCGACCAGTCGCAATATTTGACGCGCGAAGTGGCCAAATTACCCACAAAGGAGAAGAAAGACGCTTTCTTGTACGACTTCTTCAAGCCTTATTATTCCCGCCTGCCGCACTACGAGGAGCACTACCACCCAGTCGGATGTTATGCAACTTCCTGGCTCCACGATGAATTGGCAGGCAACGGCAGCTATAGCAATTTTCAAACCGGCTTGACCAAGGGCGATGAAGACGTTGCCGTCATGAGAGAAGGATTGCCGGAACGCGGTCTGTGGTTCGCGGGCGAGCATACCTCTCCATTAATCGCCCTCGGCACGGCCACCGGAGCCTACTGTAAGCCTTTTGTTGTTTTGAAATTCCGGACCCCTTCGGCATGCTTCCCCACCCTTTGTAGCCCCGTTGCTCTTTGTTTCTGTCTTTCCGGCCCAAGGACGCTTCAGAACAAGCTCCACGACCACCTGTTTTAGAAGCTTACTGACACTCGCTGATGAAGGGAGTGGTGAGTCGGTGGGCCGAAGAATCGCCGAAGCGTACGGAAGGGCCGTGTAACGAGGCAGAGGTAAAGAATGGTGTTGCTCGGTATCGTAAGAGACGGTGATATTTGTACGAGCGGCATTCATTTGTGCCCATGCAAACCTTTTTTTTTAAGGAACCGGGTAAATAGATATCACTAAAACTATCCATCTATGCATTTCTCTCCAACATGCAAGCAATGACTCGCCCAGCTGTTTGCACGTGGTGGCTATGACTTAAGACTAGAAGGAGTCCCAACCGGATGCGGAGGCAACAGGTTTGGACGACGGCACGGAGGTAACAACCGGTGCTGGGCCCTGAAGCCGGCCGCGAGGCAGCAGGCATGGGTTTTGGCCGGGAGTTGGGATTGGGGTTGAGGTGGGGGGGGGACACTACCGGCAGGTACAGGGGCAACGCGGGCCATCGGGAACTGGTCGAGACTAGAAGAGGTCGCGATAAAGCCATTCTTATAGATGATACCCTTGCAAGGCAACCAGAAAGAGCAAAAGACTACGGGAGTCCACCCTAACGAGGCAGGGGAATGGAAACTAGTATGTTGTAAGTTAGGAAGGATCAAGACGATGAAGGCAAGATGCTGATAGGTATGCCTTCCAAGGAACCAAAAGACAACTGGGCACTACTATAACAGCCCATTCGCAGTTCCCAGTACCTGGAAGAACATGGGATAAAATACTCTAGATATGTATGTAGGTAAGTCATGCTGTTTGCACGCAGGTCGATTGACACTGCGGGTGGGAGTAGAAGCAGCGGCCGCCGGCCCCTCTGTATGCGGTTTCCTATCATGGGTTGTCAGGGGAAATGGCTCTCAGCACCAGCCTCCCATTACGTAGGGGTTATGATTCAGAGTTCCCAAACCAACCTTGTGTCGCAACGTTTGGGTGACACGCACGGGTCAGGCAATCATGAGATCAGCGAGACTCACTGTACTATCGATAACGGGGGGTCAGTCACTTGACATCTGAGCATGCGATAGCGCATCGCCCGACCCTGGGTCTTTGACAGGGCCACCCCGGCTTTCACGTCGAGCTGCAGGTGGCACGCGCAGGCACACGCGCACGCTTGCGCCCGACGCTGGACTCAGCCGACCAGAGCACACCCGCCAGCAACTTGGCGTTTGGTTGCCGAGGGAGAGAGAGGGAGGGAGGGAGGGAGATAAAGAGAGTAAATATTGGCGCACAGGCCCGGAACGATCAATACCAACATCTTGCCCCTCAGAGACGGACGACGCCGGAGCGACCAGGTAGGCAGGCAGGCAGTCACGGCAGGGAGGAGGGGTACTTATGCGCCCTCGCTATCAACGACGGCGGCCCCTCCAACCAGCCCGTACCTCAGATGTGCGCATATTTTCCGAGCCGGGCATTTACTTACTCCCCCCTCCAACTTCCACCCGACACCCCTGTAACTGGCAGCCAGCACCATCAGCACGCAGCACCAGCGCCAAACTGCCCTGAGCGCCCGCTGGACACCCTCCCCCCAAACTTCCATTTCGTCACAGGGAGTCGCCTGCGTGCCAACAGCCGGCACCGCGTGGTCCCCATCCCATCTCGAGGCGCTCCCTCTCCCCTTCGTCTGCCTGCAAACCTCTACATCTTACCTGACTGCCATCACATGCCTTGCCTGCTCCTTACAACTAAACCCCCCGCCACCGTGCCCATGCTTGCTGGTTTCCCTGCTGGGACCCTCGTCACCTTGTCTCCCCCGGCCCGCGACTAGTGTGTAGTACCCTCAGTCAGCCAACGATGAGCCGCCGCCCCGCATCAACCCAACGGGGAACTCGACATCGTGAAAGCAGCCTTCGTTTGTGTCGGTGAGCCTTCTCAGCCTTATCCTCTCTCCATCGAGGCCTGAATCCGCTCTCTCTGTCGCCTCTCTTCCCTTTTTCTCGAGCGCGCGCGCGCGCTCTGCCGCCGCCGCCCTTCCCCCGAACGGGATGGCTTCCCTCTTTCGCTCCTTTGGGAGCAGCAATATGTCCAAGCGACTGCTGCGATATGCGCTATCACGGGTTGAGCTGCTCGACACGGACGCCCTGGACGTGGACAAGCTGGATCTGGAATGGGGCAAGAACAACACGTTCACATTTCAGGATGTCGGCATCAAGTTGCAGGCATGTAGACCTTCTCGTCCCGTACTCCCGCGATGCACTAACACGGGGCCCCCGGCCACGCAGAAACTGGCCGAGTACCTGCAGCTCCCATCATCGTTCGAACTCCAGAAAGCGAAAGTGCTACGCCTGCGCCTCACGGTCCCCTCCACTATCTACTCCTCCCCTATCAAGATCGAGGTCGATGGCGTGCAGATACAACTTAAGGTGGCCTCGGAGGAGGACACAAAGCGTCCGTCAAGCCGGCGAGGGCGCACTGATACGGCCGACGATGCGAACGAGATTCTGCCAGACCCTATGCACCTGGCACAATCATTCCTCGAAACCGAGCCGCATATAGACAAGGCCAAACTCCAGGCTGACCTCGCCGCCGAGACGCAAGACCTGGCAGCCTCAATAGCGAGCGCCAGTGAGGAAGGCAGCGACGAAGACCTTCCCATGGGCACCGGGCAGCCGCTCTCTGTGCCTGTCTTCCTGGCCGACTTTATCCAAGGTATTGTGGACAGGATACAAGTATCCATCACGGGCGTCGCTTTCCAGCTGGACATCGCGGTGCCTGTCGAGTTGCACTCGACGACACCTGAGTTGGTAACGTTCCAGCTCGCCATCGATGATATCAAGGTAGAGGGTGTGACGGCGCAGGCTCCCACGGGGGAAGACACGGATGACTCCGCCCCTGTTCTCAAGGAAGGAAAGAGGCGCATTGCCCTCCACAAGGTACGGGCCGCGTTGATCACCGAGGCCAACGTCTTCTCAACACTGGCGCGAACACCGTCTATGCCCTCTTCGGTCCGAACTACTTCTCCCGTGATGACGGAGCGAAAGCCACCATCCAGGGGTTCCACCTCGATGAGCGAAAGCATTCACAGCCTTCCCCTGGCCCGCTCAGAGGATCTCTCACAGAGCCAGTACCAGCCCCTGATGGACAGTGAAGACGCTTTCAACATCCCGTACGAACTTGGGAGCTCTAATGACGAACCCGAGGACGAGATTGTGAAGTCAAACCCGTCTACGCCACGAGCATTAGCTCCTCGTGATAGCCCAGTAGAACCCGCATTCCGCCCTGCCCAGTCAACCTTGGCCACCACCCCTGACGCCTGGTCCTCGTTCGAACGCGACGCACGTTCTGAGCCCACACTCGAGCAGCTTGGTCGATGGGGTCACGATGATCCTCTGCCACGCCCATTGGCAGCCGGGCCATCCCACTCGGCAGGCAACAGCCCTGCATCTAGTTCTGAACCCGAGGAAGATCTGGCCAAATCTCACCTGTTTAGCCACGAGGAAGCAGAGAGTATGTACATGAGTGCATTTTCTCGTACCGCTCAGCCAATGCCGGGATCATGGGACTCGGAACCGTCAAATTCCGGCGGCTCGCCGAGGCTCACCCGGGACAAGACAAAGACCGCAGATGCGTCTGATTCTCCGGACATCGATCCGGAGGCCTCTGCAGACCCGTGGGACGTCGAAAACAGTGGCAGATTGCCGCCTGGCCAAACACCCAGCACAGCGGCGCACCGCGAAGGCCCGCCTGCCCTGTCGGGGGACTCCCCATCAAGCCCAGAGGAATCATTCGCAGATGGGATTGCCACACCTCGGGGTCCAACCCGATTGGTTAAAGAAATACTGTCGCTGGGCTGTATCTCTATCTACATCCCATCCACCCACAAACATGTATCCCTGCCCACGAACCCGGAGACTGTGGATTCCCCCTCGTCCGCACGGCTAGATCGGTCCATGGCTCCTAACTTGCCTGGGGCTTTCTCAGTATATGAAGGGGTGTGGTCAGATGGGTCGCCGCCTCCACACGCTCAACCCCCCTCGCCCTCGGCGCCTACTGGTATACCGGACGATTCCATCGAGATTGAACTCGATCCTCTGGAGATCCGATTCGATGCCTCTATTGGTTACCTTGTGGCCATGGTTGCCTCCCGCTTGTTTTCTTTGCTGAATGGACCGGATGACAAAGCAAAGTCTATACCCGACACCACCAAGGACAGTCCTTCATCTGCACCTCAGATAAAGTTACTGGCGCGGCAAGTTTCAATCCACTTCCTGGAGACACTGGTCGGAGTAGCCGACACTCCCGAGCGGATATTCACCCCGGGTGCCACCACGTTTGAAGCCGAAGCTCTTCTTATGGCAACTCTTCAGGGCCTGAGTATGAACTTCTCAAGAACCGAGTCGGCGACTGAAACGTCGGTCAGGTTGCAAAAGTTCCGATTTGGCTACGCCAACGACGATATTATCTCGTTTGATCACCGACTACAAATGCGGGCTTCAATCCGAGATGCATTTCCGTCATCAGGCGCTGATGTCTCCCTCAAACTCATACAGTCTGGGGAATCGACAAGATGCGAAGTAACAACCCTGCCTCTTCATCTGAAGTTGGACCTGCAGAGGTTGGACGAGACCTTCAGTTGGTTCGGAGGACTCAGTAGCTTCCTGAACATGGGCTCCTCCATGACGTCCAGCAACTCACCGGCGTCTAGGAGCCCAACGCCGGCCGTGAAGAAGCCGCGTGGTGTTCGCTTTGATGCACCCATCCGAGCAGATGACAAGTCAGTGTCGTCGGAAAACAAGGTAAACTTGCGCCTCGGCGGTTTCCATCTGGATTTGATGGGAAAAGAGTGCAGTGTCTCTGTAGACACGAGCGCGGTCAAGCTGGTCGCCCGCGAAGGGGGCATTGGGGTCGGCATCACCAAGATTCAGCTGGCCGGTCCCATCTTCAGGAGATCGATGGTAGACCCCCCCATTCAGGCCGTGGTTACGAACACCCGTCTCGAGTTTTTGCCATCGCCTAAGGATAACGACCTCGAGCGTCTTCTCGAGCTTATTACTCCGTCCAAGTACAAATTTGACGAGAAAGATGACGAAATCATGGTCGACACGCTTCTCAGACAGCGCCGGAAAGGGGCTGTTCTACGACTGAACTTTGATGAGGTCGATGTCAAGATGGGCCACATAGAGCAGCTTCAATGTCTCCCTGCTCTCGGTGAAGAGATTGCCCGCCTCGGAACAGTAGCCAAATACCTCCCAGAGGATGACCGGCCCGGAATCCTGTCGTTGATGGCGATTCGCAGATTTGACCTGGCGCTTGACGTGAACAAACGTATTGGGAGCGTCCAGGCCTCGCTGACAGATCTGGAAGTTGGTCACATCACTCTCCCCTCGCTGGTCGCCCTGAGTATCAACTCGATATCTGTCCGGCGTAACGAGACCGAGGAACTGATCGGATTGGCGGACTCCGCGCCTGTCAGCACCAACCGGGGACCGGTACTTACCATGCGAATGATCCCCGATGCAATGGAACCTGTCATCAAGCTTCGCATGCGCTACGTCAAGGTCGAATACCGTGTTCCCACCATCATGGACGTTCTCGATCTTGCAGAAGACGCAACGCCCCAGGACTTTGAGGCCCAGTTGTCTGCCTCGGTCGCCAATCTTGGCGTGCAAGCGCACACCGCCATCACAGGGAAAGCATCACTTGGAGAGACGAGAAAAGGCAAGGCGAACGCTGGGAAACCAACCAAGGTCGACCTGGTGATGCGAGACTGTTTGGTGGGACTCAATCCCCTTGGCTTAACGTCCAAGCTGGTAGTTGCACTGACGGATGCGCAACTCCAAGTAGCACTCTCAAACGGAGATGATGCCAAAGCTGTGGTACACCTGAACAAAGCCTCTCTGCTTCTGATTGACGACATAGAATCCTTGGATGCCGGCTCCTCGAGTTCGGGGCGCCGAACATCCAACGCGTCCACTCAGCAGGTGCTCGACCTATGCTCCCGCGGCTATGTCGATATTTGCTACATCTCGGCCGCCCAAGCTACGGTTCTGGTTGGCTCTAATCAGGCCGACGGATCGAAATTCATCGACGTGGAGGTGAGGGATGAACTCCTGGTCTTGGAGACATGCGCCGATTCGACGCAGACCATGATCGCTCTGGCCAATGCCCTCCAGCCTCCCACCCCGCCAAGCAAGGAAACGAAATACAGAACCGAGGTTGTGCCCGTACAGGACTTGCTGGCCTCGATTTCCGCCGATGCATTCGGCAAGGCTGAGGGGGCCTACGACTTCGATGATGATTTCGGCCTAGCCCAGGAACTGGGAGGGGTTGATCTGGAGGGATCCGAGTCCCAAACATCCAGCCAGTCGAGTCCCCTTGACGTTAATTCGCAGTACTATGACGGTGGACGGGGGGGAGACAGCGACGAGGAGCATGCGGCGGCGGGCGCATCTTTCATGTCAGAGCGAACGACGGCCCAGGATACCAGTGACGGGGTTCTTCTCACCAACTTCAACAGCCAACCATCGTTGATCGATGAAGACGATCTGGTCATACACGACAATTACTTTGGCACTGGATCCGCAGTCCAAGGTACGGCACACAGGTGGAACTCGGCAAAGAACGCCTATGACGAGAGCAAGAATGCCCAGATCCGAAGGAGCCCCGTTGCCGCTCGTGTTCGAGGGGTCAATTTCATCTGGAACCTCTTCGACGGCTACGACTGGGACCGTACCCGACAAGTGATTACCCAAGCTGTCGAGGAAGTGGAAGCCAAGGCCGTCGAGCGTCGGTCACGTTCGGACAATCCCCGTATAACGGCGGACATGGAGGCCATGATTGAAGAGGAAGAGACGGTCATCGGCGACTTTCTCTTCAACTCGATTTACATCGGCGTGCCGGCGAACCGCGACCCGCGAGAGCTTGCCCAGACTATTAATCAGCAGCTTAACGATAACGCGACAGAGACGGAGTCGATAGCAACGACAGCCCTGACGGCGACGCCGAGTCGCGTTGGAAGCACGCGCCCGAGAAAAAGGCTCAGGTTAAATCGTAGCAAGCGACACAAGATCACATTTGAGCTGAAGGGGATAGATGTCGATTTCGTCGCGTTTCCAGAAGGCTCAGGAGAGACCAAGAGTTCCGTGGACGTCCGCATCAAGGACCTAGATGTCTTTGATCACGTCCCGACTTCGACGTGGAAGAAGTTTGCTACGTACGACCAGGATGCTGGAGAGCGCGAGATGGGAACAAGCATGGCTCACCTCGAGATTCTTACCGTCAAGCCGTTGACCGAGCTGGCGGCATCAGAGTTTGTGATCAAGGTGTCGTTGCTCCCGCTGCGACTGCACGTCGATCAAGACGCGCTGGACTTCATTACGCGCTTCTTCGAGTTCAAAGACGCTTCGGTGCCGACGCACGCGTCCCCAGCCGACGTCCCGTTTGTGCAGCGGGCCGAGATCAACTCGATCCCGGTGAAACTCGACTTCAAGCCCAAGCGTGTTGACTATGCGGGACTCCGGTCGGGCCACACAACCGAGTTCATGAACTTCCTGGTGCTCGACGAGGCGCGGATGGTGATGCGCCACACGATTGTCTACGGCGTCTCCGGGTTTGACCGGCTCGGGCAGATGCTCAATGACATATGGATGCCCGACATCAAACGCAACCAGCTGCCCGGGATCCTGGCGGGTCTTGCGCCGGTCCGGTCGCTGGTGAACGTGGGCAGCGGGTTCAAAGAACTGGTCGAGATCCCGATGAAGGAGTACAAGAAGGACGGCAAAATTGTGCGCAGCATCGGCAAGGGTGCTGCCGCCTTCGCCAAGACAACAGGAACCGAGATAGTCAAGCTGGGGGCCAAGGTGGCGGTCGGGACGCAGTACGTGCTGCAGGGTGCCGAGGGCATGCTGGGCAAGCAGCCCGAGGCACGGGAGGGAAACTGGGAAGACGACGACTTTGACACGGAGGAGACCAAGCAGATCAGCCTCTACGCCGAGCAGCCGACGGGGGTCATGCAGGGTCTTCGCGGGGCGTACTCGAGCCTGGCGCGGGACCTGCACGTGGCGCGCGACGCCATCATTGCAGTGCCGGGTGAGATCATGGAGAGCCAGAACGCGCAAGGAGTGGCCAAGGCGGTGTTGAAGCGCGCGCCGACCATTATCTTCCGGCCCCTGATCGGCTCGAGCAAGGCCATTGGACAGACGTTGCTGGGAGCCACCAACTCCCTCGACCCACACAACCGAAGACGCATCGACGAGGTGAGTGCATATCTACAAGGCCTGCGGGGCGGCGCGGCGCGGCGCGGCGCTGCTCCTCTTGGGTCTTTTTTCTTGGCGGTGGCTAACGCGTGTGATGGGTATAGAAATATAAGAAGCACTAGATGGGTCAGCGCACATTCGCCGCCCAGGGACGAATTCGTGCGTGCGTGGGCACGGCGCTCCGCCGGTAACCCGGACATGGGATGGTCAGGGCGTGTCAGCTCTCTGACAACGTTCCCCTTTGATGAGATCCACGAGAAGCACACGAAGAAAGAATGCATCATAGACGGCGAAACAGGGAAAGCAGGTAAGCGGCAGGTCACACATGCTTGATAGATACCACATCCGAGATTGGACTTTATTCTCTCCTTTTACATCTTTCTTTTCATGTCTTCCTACTTGTCCCTGTCGAATCAGGCGGCCTGTGGGGTCGGGCTTCGGGAACATAGTAAACGGGTACACGCCCATGCATGTACATGTACCGCTAAGCGCCACGAGGAGGTTTGAAATTGGTCGTGACGAATTGCTAGACCCAATACGCCTACGATCTTGGAAAGGGTTCCCCTGCCGCAGGACCGTGTCGTGTGTGTGTGTGTGTGCGTGCGTGCGTGCGTGCGTGTGTGCGTGCGTGTGTGTGCGTGTGTGTGTGGCTGTAAGTCACGGGCGACGAGGGTGGGCCGAAAGGGGCGTTACTTTCCAGTATGCATGCGGATGTGAAGTCAGCTGCTATCTGCTGGTTTGTATTGCCGAGTGAAAAGGTTAAAAGGCCGGGGGTCGATAGCAGCTGCTCGGTATAGCTGGATAGAGAGTAAGTACACATTTCCCCGCCTCGGATCGCCTCCACCCGGGACAACGTGTTGTCTGGATGTCAGTAAACATCCTCTCTTCTCTCACCTAGACCGCCTCCTCACCCATTGCCACCACCGTCCGCCGGATACGACGACGCGATTATTGTACAGCTCAAGATGGCCAAGGTGGACAACGAGATCAAGGGCCGGCTTGCGCTCATTACGGGTGCTTCGGGAGGGTAGGTTGAACGAGGCGGAGTGACGGAAAGAGACGGAAAGAGAGAGAGAGAGAGAGAGAGAGAGAGAGAGAGAGAGAGAGAGAGAGAGAGAGAGAGAGAGAGAGAAAAGGAGGGAGAGACCGAGAGAGGGAGAGAGAGAAAGAGAGAGGGAGGCTGACGTTTGAGGGGAAAACTCACAGAATCGGAGCGGCGTGCGCGCGGGCGCTGTGGGCCGAGGGGGCGTCGCTGGCGCTGACGTGCTTCCGGAACCGGGCGGCGGTAGACGGGCTGGCGGCGGAGCTGCTTCAGGAGGAGCCGACGGCGGGGGCGCGCAGGATTTCGGTGCACGTCGTCGACACGGGGGCGGTGGCGGAGCTGGAGCGGCTGTTCGGCGAGGTGGCACGGGAGCACGGGCAGGCCGGACCCGACGTGCTCGTGTCCAATGCCGGGCACGGGCGGCGCATCCCCGACATTCTCGACATCCCGCTCGACGAGTTCGAGCACACGCTCCACGTCAACCTGCGCGCCTCCTTCGTGCTCGCCCAGCGCAGCCTCCCCCACATGCAGCAGCGCCGCTGGGGCCGCATCGTCTTCGTCTCGAGCATTGCCGCCATCGGGGGCGGCATCAACGGCTGTCATTGTACGTATACTCGACTCTTTCTCTCTCTCTCTCTCTCTCTCTCTCTCTCTCTCTCTCTCTCTCTCTCTCTCTCTCTCTCTCTCTCTCCCTCTGCTCACTGGGCCGGGGCTGACCGCTTCCTCCCCGGGGATCGCCTCGGGGGCCTCGATCCACGACGCAGACGCGGCCTCGAAAGCCGGCCTCACGGGCATGATGAAGAACCTGGCGGCCAAGCAGGCAGGCCACGGCATTACGGTCAACGATGTGGCGCCGGCCATGATCGGCGCCACGGGCATGATCCCCGACGACAAGTTCGTTGAGGGCACCGCCGGCGACGTCAAGAACATCCCCGTCGGCCGCCTGGGCACCCCGCAGGAGTGCGCCAACGTGGTCGTCATGATGTGCAAGACGGGCTACCTGACGGGCCAGAGCATTCTGCTCAGCGGCGGGCTCAAATGAAAAACGCGAGATTGGGAGGCTGTGGGTGGCTGAGATGGGATAGCTTCCCCTTGCACTGCAAGGATGGTGGATGAGTGAGCAAGAGGGGGGAGAGAGTTTGTGTGTGTCTGGGTGTATGTGTGACGGCTAACTCGGTCGAGGCCGCCGCCGCCGCCGACGGATCACGACATCCAGCACTGGAAACTAATCGGGCTTGGAGGGGCCGTGGGGGGGTTGTAGCATCCAACGAAAGTATGTGTACATACTTACATAGCTGCCTCCTCTTGCATCCTCGTAGAGTATCGATGCCTAGTTTCCCATTCCAGAGTAAGCGCGGGCTGCAGTTGCGCGCTGGACTAAGCACCTTTGTACAAAGCGGCATTCAGGGACTTGCCCTCTTTTCCCTTCTTTCCCGTCCCCCCCCTCGTTCTTTCCGCCTTGCTCCGCTGTGTCGGGCCATCGAGGGAAAAGCCTCTCCACTTGGCCGGGGCTGTGACTTGCTTGACTCGGACTACGGGGAGACCAAAGTGCCGGTACCGCCGCGACCGACTTGGGCATCGCATTCCGAAGCACAGCAGTCGTCTGGTAACCAAAGCAGCGTCATCCTCATTGTCGTCATTCCGTATCCTTGGCCGTTTTTTGACTATTACGCGCTCTCTCCTTCTCTCTCCCTCTCTCTCTCTCGCGCGCGCGCGCACACGCACACGCACACGCACACCCACATACACATACACATACACATACACATACACACGTATACGCATCACTCCACCAAGAATCATTACCATGGCCGACGGCAAGAAAGCCGTCGAGTCCGACTCGGGTATTGCCCCTCCTCCTCCTCCTCCTCCTTCCCCATCCCTGCATGCACACACACACTCTCTCTCCCCCTCTCTCCTCTACCCCTACGCTAACGAAACCAACCCACCAACCCCGCCTCTCCAGTCTGGACGACGCTCATCACCAACACGGCGTACCTGCCGGGGCTGTTGACGCTCGACTTCTCGCTCAAGCAGCAGAAAACAGCGTACCCGCTGGTGGCGCTGTACACGGACTCGTTCCCGGCGGAGGGGCTGGCGGCGCTGGCGGCGCGCGGCATCGCGGCGCAGCGCATAGAGTACCTGCTGCCGACGCGGGGGCGCGACTACAGCGCCGACCCGCGCTTCTACGACTGTTGGAGCAAGCTGGCGCCCTTCCGCCTCGACCAGTACCGGCGCGTCGTCCAGCTCGACTCGGACATGCTGGTGCGCCGCAACATGGACGAGCTCATGACGCTGCCGCTCGACGACCCGGCCGAGGTCCTGGCCAGCCCGGCGACGAGCCGCCGCGTCTTCGCCGCCGGCCACGCCTGCGTCTGCAACCCCCTGCGCAAGCCGCACTACCCGGCCGACTGGGTGCCGGCCGCCTGCGCCTTCACCCATCAGCACGCCGACCCGCCCGCCGCGCAGACGACGGGCATCGACCCTGCCGTCGGCCCCCTCGGCTTCATGAACGGCGGCCTGCAGGTCGTCAACCCCTCGCGCGCCGTCTACGACCTCATCGTCGCCCACATGGAGGACCACGCCGCCGACATGGCCTTCGCCGACCAGTCGCTGCTCTCGGACCTCTTCCGCGCCCGCTGGGTGCCCCTGCCTTACGTCTACAACGCCCTCAAGACGATGCGCTGGCCCGGCGTGCACGACGCCATCTGGCGCGACGACTGCGTCAAGAACGTCCACTACATCCTCGCTCCCAAGCCGTGGGACGAGATCGGCCGCGACGGCCAATTCGCCGGCACTGACGAGACCCACGCCTGGTGGGTGCAGGTTAACAACGAGCGCCTGGCCTGGGAAAAGGCCAATGGCATCCCCGCCGACGGCTTCTGAGCCCCCCCCCCCCCCCCCCCCCCCCCAACCACGCCTATGACCCTTTGACCTACCACTCCACCACTATGCTGGTGTGCCATACCTTACGTAGCCTACCGTATACCCTCTCCCGTTGCGCCGTCAGGACACTGCTGTACTTGTCGGTCATGGATTCGTGGGGGACTGCTGTTGATCGTGGTTCTCATACAGACATTACATATATAGAACACCCCGTGCCACTCATATTGTCCTGCTGGAGCCACGCGCCCATGTCTCTCTCGCGGCTCCTGCCGGGCCCGCGGGCCCTTACCTGGACACGAACGGCGTGGCCCCCCGGGGTATAAATCTAGGATCTAGGTGGCTTTTTTTGTGGGGGGTTGTTGGTGCCCATCAACGGAATATGCAGAAAGAAAAGAAGAAGAGGGAGAGGGAGACAGAAAGCAGAAAATTGCACAGCCCGCGCCACGCCGTCATCCAGGCTCGAGGTAGTACCCAGAAGACAAGAACCAAATTGGCCGGACAAAACGTCGGCACCGCTGCCTCGTTTCTCCCGAGTAGCCCCGCAGACCAAAGCCTCTCCCTTCCCGAGCCCCCCTTCCATTGCAGACGCCGCACAGCGTGTCCAGTCGTTCGTTCCCTGTCTTGTGTCATGACCTTCGTTGCGACGGGCGTCCGACGCCGGCTAACCGGTCTCGCTTTTATTCCCTCCCCCCTCCCGGGCATGTCGGGGCTCCCCGATCCCCTTCCGCCCCGGGGTGCCTCGTTTCTACTCAAACCCGTTCGGGTAGCCTCGTTGCGGGCTCACGGCGCCGCTGCCGCTCGCACTGTTGCTGACGCTCCCGGAGAAGTAGCCCTGGTCGATGCGGAAGATCCAGTCGAGCTTCTCGCGCTCGTTGCGCGCCGCGAACAGCCACGTGTTGTCCGTCCCGTAGACGGCGAACACGCCCGCCTGGAGGCGCTCGCTCAGCCCACCCAGCCCCGGGCCCGCCGAACTGCCCCCCGTGCCGGCCCAGACGTTGGACACGATGCGCCCCGACGCCGTCCGCCGGTGGCCCGGCCGGAAGTCCCCCGACACGCTGCCGTCCTCCTCCTCGTCGGCACCGTGGCCGCCGAACAGCGCGAGGATCTCGGGCTGGCTGTCGACGCGCGAGTTGCGCAGGCTCACAATGGCCACCTCGTCGCCGTCGGTAGCGTTGTGGATGTGGAGGTACGGCTTGCGCATCTCCACGAAGCGCTTAACCCATTTGCTCGAGTCGTTGTTCGGCACCAGCAGATACCCCCCCTTGACAACTTTGGGGTTCTTCGGCACGCGGATGACGGTGCTGATGAGCGCCGGTGGTTCAAGCGACTCCGGGGCCACGCCGTCGGCAGGGGGCGCCGTGTTTTCGGCGCTGAGAATCCGAATTACGGGATCTGGGTGTTTCAGCCACAGTTTGAGGCACTTCCTTAGCGTCAACCTCTCTTGTTCGCTGTACTCGGATGCCGCCGTCTCCATCTCCGTCATCACAGGGGGCTTCTCGGGTTCCTCGACAACTTCAGCCGGACCAGTCCCCGGTTGCTCGCCCTCTCTTGCTGCTTCGCTTGGAGCTGGCTCGCCATTCGCGGCCGGCTCGCCGTCTCTTGTTGGCTCACCACCGTGTACGGGCTCACTTTCTTGGGCTGGTTCATCGACCTGTGCTGACTCGCCGCGCTGTGTCGCTTCGCCATCCTGCGTTTGCTCGTCACCCGCATCTTTTTGCGAGGGCGTGGAGGGTCGTGAGGGCTCGGGCGTATCGTTTAACAGGGCATGGATGGAATCGTCGTCGTTAAACTGCTTTGGTGGCGCCAAGAGTCCGGGGTCAAATTCGTTTTCGTCGGGTTCGGGCTTGCTCTTCGGCTCCGGCAAGCCAATCTTCTTCAGGAACAGTTGAGCGGCCCCAATCTCGGCAATTCGCCGCCGCTTTTTGCGCGCGGCGATAAAGTCACTGATGAGGGATACGCCCCGCGGGCTCCAGTTGTTCAAGTTCTCCTCGCCCTTGACGTAGTCGTGCTGACTGTTGATCCTCCACAGGTCTCCCACCCGTTTGATCGGGGCCGGCCGCAGGTTCAACGTGTAGATGGTGCTCGACGAGTGGACGATGCGCACTTGCTGCCAAAGCGATGAGAGCATCGACACCTGTCGTATGAAACTTCGGCCCAGAATCTGGCAGCATACATTGGTTGAGAACTTCATTGGCTCTGCCAGCCTGTCCGAGCTAATGTCCCACGATAGCCGCATCTGCACCTTGTACTTGTCGGCCGTCACCCGATCTAGCAAGAGCGAATTGTGCAGGCTCGAGTCCCACTGGCCACTGATGGTCACGCTGCGAGTGCCGTTGGCGTTTTGACGGAAAGTAGGCTTCGTGCTCAGACGGAGTGAAATATCCGGAGTAGGTGCCCCCATGTCGGGCGTCTTGCCGGCATGGTCGACAAGCTGAATCTTGCCCACGCGGACCGAGCTGATGTCGTCCCATGGAAGTGCGTCTCCCGAGCTGTGCGTCAGGTTGATGGCGATACGGCGCTGGAGACCTTGATGGAGCTGAAAGGTGCCGCTGTCCAGCTCGTTCGTCTGCGTGACCTCGACGGGCACGTAGTCGCCGTTCTCGGACAGTTCCAGGATCTGGACCCGGGCCAGGAGGTCGTGCTTCTCTTCCGTGAAGAACTGGGACTCGTTGATCCGCGATCCCTTCTTCTTTTGACCCTCGGGGCCGGCACTCGAGTCGCGCATGTCGTCCCAGCTGAGGAGCTTGTCTAGATGCATGGCAGAAACCTTGGCAAAGATAGCCACCCGCAGATTCACGTCCTGGGAGCCGCCCAGCGGAACACTCATACTATGAACGCTGTCAAACCTGATGGGGCCCTCGTCGAAATCTTTGATCATCTGTGTCGTGGTGATTCCATCTTCCGACACCCCCGGGATGAAGAGCTGAGCATGCACATCGGTACCCTCCCGCTCGGCGAATCCCACCATGTCGTGCATCACCACATTGTACTTGCGCGTGCCCGGCGGTGCTTGAGCGCTCGACGGTTCCAGCGAGAGCTTGATGATACCAATGGCATGCGATGTGTGGGACGACAAAACATCCAGGCTGAAATCCTGGACCCGGCTGGCGAAAACAGCCCGCAGGGGCACATCGACCTCGCCCACAAGCGAGTACTCGGGCATGCAGGGCTCCACAAAGGGGTTATCCAGCTTGAAGTGCTGGCTATACTCGGGCTGGTCAAGATACTGGTGCATCTGCCGCATCTGCCGCACCCGATCGTGGAGCTTGTCCAGGCTCCACAGGTGAACCACCGAGTTCCGGTAGTCGACAACTCGGACACCGACGCAGGGCTTCTTCGCCTCTTCTAGGGCAATGTCGTCGCCCTCGTTGGAAACCCCGTTCAGTACCATGTCGTAGGACGAGCAGAGCGCGTGCCCCTGGTCCACAACCGTGAACTGGAAAACGACACTCTCGCCCAACTCTTCGCTCATAATCTGGGCCTCTTTCAAAGTGGCCGCGTGCTGGAGAACAGCTTCGGCCATCTGGACGTAGTGGCGGCTTTGCCAATGCGCCAAGACCTTCCTGGCTCGCTGAACTTCCTCGTAGGTGAGCTTCGGCTTGGCTTTGGGTCTCTTAAGGGGGTCCATCTTTTCAATCTTGGCCTCGAATTCTTGCTTCTGGGCTTCCAGTTGGACAAGCATGTCGGACTTCAACTGCACCAGCGTTTCCTCCATTCTGGCCTTCTCTCTGCGAATCTCCTCTACCTCGACATTAGCCGTCTCGGCACTCTTCAACTGGCCCTCAAAGTCCCCCTTTTGCTTTTCGAGCTGTGTTTGCATGACATCACGGATCTCCCTGAGCCTGTCATCGACCTCGCCAGCCTTGGGGGTGGATGGCATGGTCAGAGCCGTGTCAAGGGAGAAGTTGTCAAGGGTGCCGGTCGACATGTACTTTTCCCGGACAGGGTATGAAGACATGGATTCCATGTCCTCGTCGCCTTCCCGGACATTGCCACGTTCGGCTCTAGCCCGCTGCACATCCTCGAAAAGCGCATTCAGTTCATCGTCGGCAAGTTTGGCCAGGTTCTGCTCTGTCTGCCCGAGGATGGCTCCGGCGGCTTCACGGCGCGCAAAGGACCAATCGGTATCCCGATCATTGCGAGAAGGTGCCGGGGAGTCAGGACGACTGTCGCCGAGCTCCGACCCCGCCTTGCTGATGGTCCTCTCGTGGCCCGGCCGGGGAGACGGAGACATGCGATCCAGGTTCTGAAGCTGGCTTGTCGTGATGGAATGACGTAGGAGGCTCTGTCGATTCTCGTCACGCTCGGCCTTGGCTTCCATGGGATGGTTGAACCTGAAGATGTGGAAGTCTCCCAGAATAACACGATAGCCAGAATGAAGCTGTGTGGGTTCGGTGATACGCTTGCCATTAACCATGACGGCGGCTCCCTCGCTGGGAATGACCCTCACGGTGCCGTCCGTGGCGTTTTCGAAAGAGCAGTGCTCGTGCAGGATACGGGTGCCATTCAGGCGGATATTAGCCTGGTGTTCCGCGTTGGACTCAACATTGCCCACCGTCGTTGTGCCTGGTTTGATGTTGTACACGAGGCATTCGGCGAGCAAAGGGTCGTCGGAGAGGTTGACCAAGTGAGGCATCTTCTTGGGCGTGTGGAGGCCGACGAACCCCTTTTCGATGCTGATTCCAAGCTCCTCGAGGGCGGCTTCACGTTCCTTGTGAATCTCCTCCGTCTTGAGCAGCTTCTCCTCCCATGTCTGATTGAGATCTGTTAGGAGCTTTTCGCTCTGGCTGAGCTGCTCGGCAATTTCTGCCTTGGAAACCTTCTTGACAACACCATCGGACGAGGTAATGCTGACGATTTGTTGCTCCAGTGGAGTTCCCTCGGCATAGACCTCGTCGGCCGGAACACCGACACCGCCAGCACCTCCACCGCCCCCGCCGCCCCCGCCGCCCATCTTACTCCTCAGCTGTGCCAGCTCTTCTTTCAGCTCTCTGATCATGCGTGCATTCGCGTCCTCGTTCACCACAGCATGGTTCTTGATGCGCTTGGCCGAGTCGGCGTAGCGAAGTGTACTGAGTGTTTCATCGTAGTTGATGTCTGCCGGACTGATGGCCGCTATCATGGCTGTCATACTGTTTCCACCAAGCGAGTCTTTGAGGAGCCATGTCAGGATACTGTCTCGGTAGGGAACCTGGTTGGCACCCTTCTTCTTCTTCGGCGCCGAAGAAAGGTCGGCCAAAGCCGCAATGACACGGCCCAGTGTCGAAAGCGACCGATTGATCTCGGCACCTTCCTTCAGGCGGGCGCCTGTGGCGCCTGTCGAGTTGGCTCTTTCAGAGCCCGCCAGATCCACCAGACTAATCTTGGCTACCTTTTCCATTTCCATCTTGGTGTCGACGTCGAGTTTCTTCTGAGTGAGCATCAGGGTGAAAACAGCATGACTTCGACTGGATGTCTCGTTCATATTGGTGGCGGCGACCGTTCTAGCCTTGTTACCCTCGTCCATCAGGTGCTCGATTTCCTGGAAGCCGCTGACAACCAGTTTGGCCAGGTCCTCCACGTACGGGCCGGTGGAGGGATGCTCACGGACCTTCAGGTTGCCCTTGGTGGAAGGGTTCAAGAGATCGCGGACGCGTTCATTGTAGATCTCCAGGTAGGAAACCTCGACAGTGCACTTGAGCGTCTTGTCTTGCTGCATCACGGCAATGCGCTTGAACATGTCCTGGCAGATGGCAGGGATAATACCGTGCTCCTTGCCATATCCCATCATGGAGTACGACTTGCCGGATCCGGTCTGGCCATAGGCGAAAATACAGTTGTTGTATCCCTGGAAGGCGTTGTCCAGGAGCGGCTGTCCGAGGTCATCGAACAGGTTGTCCTGGCCGGCGTAGTTGGGAGCGTCCTTGTCGAATGACCAATAGGACCTGTCGAAAGCGAACACCTTGGGCGCAGCATCGGCCTTGCCCTTGGCATTCGCAACGGCTTCCGGCGGTGGTATGAGAACGGTTTGGGCGTCCTTCATTTCCACAATGCATTTTGCATTGCGTTCTTTTTCTCTGCTGTTGAAGGGCCGCACTCGCACCACCACCTTGATGTTTCCTCCCCCGCCGGGTGCCATGGTCGCGATGGTTTGAGGAGCGGGTCCTCTCTTCGTTTCCTAGGCCGTGGTAGGATGGTAAGCGTGTCGTCGAGACATGCGCCGGGTTCGATGAGCACCGGCAGCTCGGTTTCGTCTCGGGTCGGAGGGGACGTCAGCTGAGGGCAGCCGGAGCGACCGGCGGCGACTCTACGATGCGCGAAGGGGGCAGCCGAGCAGCTACGGAACGGGGGGGCGCCCGAGGGGACAGACGGTGTATATAGCCCATAGGTTGCCGGCAGCTCAGCGCATTCGCATCGTCGTCCAGGCCGGGCCACTCTCCGCGCAAGGAAACGAACAGCAAGACTCTCGCGACGGCGGCTACGAGACGGTATCCCGCCCGTGACTGACGAGACCGGCGCCTCTGGGGGGGGCGGGGGGCACCTTGACAGGAACTCTATTTCGTGGCTGTAGCCGTGGCGGGGGAGCTGCCGCGGGTTGCTTGTTAAGCGGTAAGATGGGGCTCGTCGTGGGCGGGCTCTTTCGGACACGCGATCTCGAAGATGCGTGCGACGGCGACCCCTTTTCGTTTCCTCGGTCTGGACTCGCGATTCTCCTGTTTGTCGTCGCCGTGTTTGTCTCGGGGCGAGGCCAGTTGTTGCGATCTGCCGGCTTTGCCTGGGTCATCTGTCAACAATAGCCCTGAAATGACGCCGCGACCGCGCTTCGACTCAACTTGCCCTTGATTGGTAGAGGGGCAGCCTTGGGAGAGATGAAAGTGGAGTTTTTCACGTGCGCTACCCGGCTAACTAGGCGTTCAGGGCCTGAATTTGGGGCAGGAGCGCTTTACCAATCCGACCCCGTGGGATCTAGTCGTATGGCTACTACATTCCGCTATAAGTACCTTGGTACCTTTAACCTGTACGTGCATGCGTTTGGGGCCTTGCATTGTTAATTTTGCTTGATACCACGGATATCTAGTATACTGGGCTGCATCACATGTAATCAGCAGGCCACCTCACACATGAGACGGGCAAGATTCCGTTGTTAATGCTGGCTGTTGTTGTAGGGATCGTCATATGGATCTGCGGCAACTACTAAAGGGCTGTAGGTCATCGCGTGAGTACGCGCGACCCCACCACAGCATTACCCAGCATCCAATATTCTACATGTCGACTTATAGAACGACCGGCCACTGCTCTGTGCTCCAGCTGAGTTTATCGCAAGCCCAGGTCCCGAGCCAGTTGCGATTTGGTGGTCGACGGGTAGAAGTCCTTGTTCTTCTGGTACGTGTCCACGGCCAGCTTCTTGTCGAGCGCGTACAGACGTCTGTACAGCGGTCGCACAAACTTCATGCGTCCGGTGCTTCCCAGGAGCTCTACGATGCCGGGGAACGCCTCTCTGTCGCCGGCACGCAGGCTAATGCCATAGTATGCCGACTTGAGCTCGACATTCTTGGAACCGTGTATGCTGTAGATGCGGCCGAGCAGTTGCGCGCGCTCCACACTGAGACAGGGAGAGAAGTCCTGCACCGCCTGGAGGAAGACGAGCGTCTGGTTCGCAGTGAACGACGCCGTGTCCTCGGGCTTGGGCACGAAATCCTGCGAATAGAGTCAGCGAACGGCCTCCGGTGAGGTGGAAATGAGCGTGAACCGACCTCAGCTCTCCACTTCTCGGCCAGAGCCAGACAGGTGTCGACGTAAGAAGTGTCAAACTCGGGCTTGGGCGGGAGACCAGGCTTGTAGAAGCGTTCCTCCCAGTCAATCTGGGCCACCTTGGCCTTGATCTCTTCGTTCCCGTATGCGTTGAAAAAGTCCAAGAATGTCTGCTTGAACTCAAACGAATCGAGCGACTTCCTTGCCCAGGTCTGGAAGTAGTGCGGGATGAACTTGTCGAAGTGTTCACGGCCAACAAGCTTGTCAAGATACCACAGGAAATGAAAGCCCTTCTCATAGGGAACGGTACTGAAGGCGTCTTCGGGGTCGACGCCCTTGTGTGAGATGATGAGTTTCGTGAACTCGTGGTCTTCGCCGAGCAGCTTCACCGTATCCTCTGCTCTTCGTCAGCATGCTCACGGGGTAAAGCCAGGGGTGGAAGATTTACCAAGGGCCTTCCAGCCAATGATGGCAGAGAAGTCAAATTGAGGGCCTCCGTGAAGGGCTGCTCCAATACGGCGTTCGAGGTAGGTTGTCCAACCCTCGTTCAGCCAACTATTTGGGGGTCAGCATGCCCTTTGCCGGGTAACACTAGCACCCATGCATGCACTTACAAATGCTCCCAAGAACAGCTAGTTACAAGGTTTCCGCTCCAGCTGTGACTCAGCTCGTGGGCGATAACATCAACGTTTTGCCGGTCTCCACTGATGATGGTCGGGGTGGCAAAAGTGAAGATGGGGTTTTCCATTCCTGGGATCATCAGACAAGACACGCAGTGTGTGGGGAGCTGACTTACCGCCATAGGCAAAGCTCGGGGGCAGAACGAGAACATTGTACTCGCCCCATTGGTAGTCGAACACGAGTTTCTGGGCCACGTCCAAGAACTTGTCCATGTCATCCTCAAGCTCCCATTGCGCCTCCTTGATGGCTTCGGGCCCTGCCGCCACCACAGAACGCTTGCCAATGGGTGCCGTGGCAAGATCTCCGGACGCAAGAGCGAAGAGATACGATGGGATGGGGACCTTTTGCTCGAACCGGAATAGCTTGTCGCCCTGGCCCTCGTGCTCAGACGGGACAGGAACGCCACTGGCCACCACGGGGAGTGGCGAGGTGATGTTAAAGGTGAAGGTCGACTTCACGTCGGGCGTGTCCTGGCAGGGGAAGACGGAGCGTGCGAGAATGGCCTGGCACTGACTGTAGACGTACGGGTGCTTCTTGTTGCCGGTCTGGGCGGGGGTCATCCACTGCAAGCCAGTACAATCCTTCGTGGTAGTGAGGGCGATCTCGAGCTGGACAATCTCCCCCTCAGGAGCACCGTCAGGCACCGAGACGTGAAGCGGGCAACCGTACGGCTCGACCCTGTCCCGGACCTCCCACTGGGAGTCTACGGCATTCAGCTTGACCGAGGCGATGTCGAGGAAGGTCGTATCAAGGATGATCTCCTTGCTCTCCTTCTCGGTCAGGGACTGCAGGTCGAGCAAGACAGAGCCCTCGAGACGCTGCTTCTCAAAATCGACCTTGAAGTTCACGGTGGTGTGCTTCGTCAGCCACGAGCCATAGTTGGACAGCGTATTCGGGTCTCGCGGCGCCATTTTCGTGGGGCTGAGACTGAATCTCCGACGCTGGTGGGAAAAGGATGGACTCCGGAGAGTGATGTTGATACTCCTGAACAGGATGCCTTTCTGTGCAAGGCTGCCGTAACCCCTCATTAAGCTGGTCGGGTCGAGGAAAAACGGAAAAGCAGATGGTGAGGCCACCGGTTGCGATTGTGTGTCGTTGGAGGCGCCTTCCTGATCCAGCTAGTTTGGAAGGCTACCTGCGGCTCCTCCAGCCGAAAGTTTGTCTGAAGCGCCCCCCATCCAGACGAGCGGCCGTGGCACAGCTACGGCAGTGTGGCTGCTGGCGCTAGGTGACTATCGTGATGATTGCTTAAGTGCATTCATAACACCGCAACTTTGAGAAGAGCTTAGACGGATGGATGTCAAGTAACTCGCAATGTCCCCGTAGGCAGCTGTTCGACAGCATCAGGTTGTATCTCTTATCGTACGATCCTGCGGGCCTTCCTTCGGCGTCCGCATTGACTCCTCGTAGAACTGCAGCAAACGAGCCAGCCGTGATTGAGTTGCAGGAGCGGGTTTGTACGCCAACTGTATCGTGCAACATCATGTCGGCACAGCACACCCGGCGCTTGTGAGGGGATAGAAGGAAGTGCACGCAGCAGCCTTTTCTTTTCTTCGCCACCACGCCTCCGCCTCTTGTTCACTTCCCTCTTTCGCGACAGTAACCCCTAATCCCTGTACGTAAAAACGAGAGCCCTGCACACTGGAAGTCATGAAACGACTGCGGATTGCACAATTCATCCACTCCCAATCAAAGTCCTCACGCCTAAGCTACGGTCGTCGGTGTGGGGGGCGGGCCAGCCACACTCGCGAGGAGCTGAAGGAATAAGCGATTCGGGGACCTACAGGGTGCAGAGCGGTAAATTCAGACCGACAACAGACGAACCCGAGACGATCTGAAGTTGGGCTGAGATGTCACTTGGGGCACCTGGCTCGGAGGGGGGGGAACCCCATGCAGCAGCAACCCCTTCGAGCAGCCCAGGGTTCTCTCCGCCCGTGAAACCAGGTTCCTCCGACACAGTGCTGCATCAACTCACATCGTCAGCACCGCCGCGTACACGCAATGCGCGCGCCCATCCAGACTTGATGGCTGCTTGGCACGCGGCTACCAAAGTCTACAGGTTGAAGGTGCAACCCAAAATGCCTGTCTGGTAGATCGGGTCGTCTCCCCGGGCCTCGGTCGGCGGATCAGGTGCATTGGGGACCACCGTCAAGGCGACGATCACGTACGGAAAGCCGTAGATGTCGCGGTGGTCGTGGGTCTTGGTACGTAAGCATATGTTGAAGGACGGCTTGCGACTTGGCAGTTTGCACGAGGCGTCGTTCCGGGGCCCGCCAAGGGATGCCAAGCAGAGGGCTGCAGTTTTTGTCGCAACTCGCCATCGGGCGGGCGAAAGGCCAAGGTAGAACTTGTTTAATGTTGGCTGAAGGAGGTTGTGGTGGATGGCAGATTGGCAGGTTTGCAAAACGTCTAGGTTGGTAGGTAGTAAATGATTTTCATTCATGCACCCCAGTAGTTCTTTGTCCACATGCAACTTCCGTCCCCCCCGTGGCTGACAGAATGAGTGTCGATGCCATACCCCACGTAAAAATTATATAGCGTAAAATATGGAAGTACTACTATAGTTGAGGATGCTTAGCCGTATGCTTGGGTCGGGTAGCGGGATAAGAAATCCACGGACGGGAGAACATCTGGAATATTGCTAGATTCGGATATCCCGCGCAAAAAAAAAGAAATTGGACAGTCACGAGAATAAAATCAACAAGAGCGCCGCGAAGTGCGCCACTTATGGTTGCGAGCTAACACAGCATGGAAACCAGGTGCCGTAGCATTCTTGCCAGGTTTTCCACTTTTTGCTCACAGACTCGGGCCCTGACGGTGGCTCTGGGAATGGATAACAAAAACGCGGCCACCACCAGACGAAGGCGATGGAGCGAGCGGGCAGTCGCACGGAATACGACCTTATGTCACAGCCGCATGTACGCGGTCTCTCCCTTGTTCTCAAATGAGCAGCCCTCGCACGGACAAGCGGCGCACCCACTGCGGGTTTGGCCAGTTCGTGGTGTGTGACGATGAATTGCGGCGCCGTATCGTTTCACGGCATAGCCGCAAGCCGTGGCGTCGCCTCCACTGCTGTCTTGGGCCCTCGTCACAGAACGCTTCTCGGTTGCTTTGGCCGCAAATGGTGGACCCCAACAACCGGCATGGCCGTCTGGGCATCACGTCGGGGCCCGACGTACTGACCGCAGTGCCGGCTGCGCTCGCTCTTGTGCAATATGAGCCCGAAGCTCACTGGTACTGAGGACGGATCACGGATGACTTGCACGCTGTACGTTTCCGCTGCACACCAGGTCGTGTCGGACGCGACGTCGGCCTCGGCTACACGAACACAGCACAACCACCATGCCGTGCATCTGGCCTGTCCTGCGCATCCCCAGCAAGCGTGACGGCACCATCACAGCATAAGCACACCTGGCCGATCCTATACCGGGCCTAGAGAACAGATGCCATTGCATTAGCTCTCCGGCTGCCGCACAACACAACCCTTCCGCCACTTACGCACGACAAAGCCCGCAAAGACGAGCATGGGCACGAGTAAACCCAGCATTTTGGTGGTAGGTATGGATGGTCATGGAGGTTCATTCCAACACAAAACCATCCTACACCGCAGGACGACGACACAAGGGGATCGTAGTCGGGAGAAGCAACAGGGCTCAGGGTTCAGGCGTGCACCGGACCAGCACGCCACCTGCCGTGTGTGAGGCAAGCCAAAGTCTCCAGCGGATAAATCGCATACCAGAGCAATACAAGCAAAGCCTCTCGCGTCACCCGAATCAACTGGAAAAAGCCACCAGGGGATTGAAACGAATAGTATTTTGCTTTCTCCCTCACCCCGCACGCAACGATCGACCCTGATGGAAGATGGTAATGCGTGTGGTTTCAAACGAGTCAGGGTGCGGTAACATGGAGAAGCCGCCTTCCTGTTACGACCCAAATGGCGTCGGGCGTCAGAAACGGCGTGTTGGTAGTCTGAGATAGTGACCTTGACAGGAAGTAGAGTTTTGCAGTTGCGCGGTTGGGGATGGGGGCTTGGGTGCAGCTAGGGGGGATAGTGCCCCGGATATACAAGAGTTGCCGACTGGATGGTCACCCGCACTGGCACAGACAGGTGCGTGCCGGCAGATCAAGACATACCTCTCGGCGAAATAATATCAGACTCTTACGTACCACATTACTCTCCTCTTCAGATCTTGTGCCGAAAAAGCAAACTACTTCTCGGCAGCTCTGCCTGTTAGGCCTCGCTTGCAGCAAGGACCGCGCCAAACGGATCCCCGTCTATATAACAGTGCAGTATAGGGGGCCTTCCTTGAGGATCAGAGCAAGGCGGTGCAGATGCAGAGGTTGCTAGACTGGGCAGACTGGCCGTACCCGCCAGATCGCTCGCGTCACCGTCGACGGTGATGCGAAAAGTTTGCGACATGCCGTACTGGGACAAGCGAGATGGTACCCAGCCGGTCAATCCCAGGAGGGGTCTCGGGACAGCTGCCTGCTGGTGAGATGCTTCTCGAATTGTCGTTACCCGGCTACACGGATTCCACCCGGGTGGGATCCGGGGGGTATCGAGACGCGACCTTGCCAGCTGCTCATGGCAGGTAATTCTTACGTTACATCGGCCACACACACGACATTGGCCGCCGGACTCCTGTGACGGAGAAGCCGCCAAGGTGCCGAGGGTTCATCCCTTGGGTTGGCCACAGTCGCTGGTTCTAACGTACTTATCACTGGACCGCATTAGGCAGGAATCCGGCTTGTGTAAGTGAGATCAATCGAGACCATCCACTGCCAACGTCAATTCTATGGCAGAGACAGCCCCGGTGCCCAACCCCGCGGAACATCGTCCGTCTACCGGGCGAGTGCCGTGTCTAGCGGAAAGTGGGTAGTTTCGGGTTCGCATCGCCGTTCCAGGCACTGGTCCTCTTCCGAGTCCATCACCACGTGTGAAGAGGAGAAGCGGTCCGTATGGAAGGACGGAGAAGACAACCCGCCCGCCCGCCCAGTCAGGACCCTTGAAGCGGGGGACCCGTTCCGCAACAAGGCCAGGGCAAGCGAGGCCCGCACGATGATACGTAGCAATCTTGAGAGTCGACTGCGCAGGAAACCCCGAGATGCCGATGGGGCCAATGGTCACCACCTGAGGAATTACGACTGGGTGGAAGGGGGAAAACCCCCCAAAGAGGAGGTGAAGGTCACGCGGGTCAGTTCGGATTGGACCAGACAGCCGGGTTCGCAGTGGTGTAACGAAGGACACGGATATGGGGTCAATACTTACCTACTGGGTACTTCCATACAGTAGCAGCACCTTGCGGGCGTCAGCACAGGGATGAAGCATCGCTCGCGTGCATCGCGCTCCTTTCGAGAGGCGCGAGCGTTTCTGATAGGTATTACCGTCGTGATGAAGCAGCGAGCTTGGCAGCCAGGAGGAAAGGCAGGCAAGGAGGTCGACTCGGCAGCACGTCTGTGCCGCGCGGGCGGGCGCGATCGTCACCAGCCACGATCTTGACACCGCAGCAGCCTCAAAAGCAAGCATGGCCAAGTCCCCTGCGCTGGGAAGCCGAGTCCAAGGGAACAAGCATGCATTCCGTCAGGATGCCAGGCTGCGGAGCATAGATATGATTCCGACACCCGTACGAATCTAGACTGGGGTTTTGCATTGTCCAGCCCCGAGAAACTGCGACGGCACGCTGTAAACCAGGGACTAGGTTGTTGACTAGGTATGTACTGACCCAGAGACCTATAGTAGGTTGGCACCTACTGAAGCAGCAACATCCTGGCCCAATCGGGGCGTGCCTGCCTTGCTTTCATCAAGGAACGGCCTCTACTGTAGTCGTACGACTAGTACCTCGGGGTGGGACGCTTAGCCTCCATAGCCAAGGGGCTAAACCACAGGTGGCCAAGTTCCGATTCTCTGGAGACTTTCAGCGTCGCCGGATATCGGCACTCTGGTTTTTAGCGCGGCCAGCCCATGTACCCGATGCCTGATCCAGGACATCATGATGAACAAATCACTTCCTAAAGTAAGGCAGGCAACTAACAACAATCAGAGATGCCTTCGGCAGCGTCAGCGTATACTCACATCACCCACGTCCTGCCCGACGCTCAAGCCCGCACAGAGACACCCAATGGCTGCCAGTGGACCTATAGGTGAGCATTGCCATCCTTGACACAACTCAAACGCCCGATCCTATGGGCTGCCGGGATGAGGGGTGTTCTCCGAATGTGCGCCGGCTCGCTTGTGTCTGAAATGATTTCGCGGATGCATTGTGATGAACAGCGACAGGATAATATGACAACTTCTCGACCGAGACCTGAGCCATCGTGGATCGCCAATGTCCGACATCGACGGGAAATTCGGTCGTAATGCGTTTCGGGGCCGGCACGCCGAGTCGGTTGGCGTCTGGCGAGGATCATGATATGCCGCACAAATATAGGTAGCCAGCAGCGGAGATGAAAGCGGCCCCCCGTACCAACTCGGCCGCACGAGTGGAAGCCGCCGCGGCTCCAGATATGGCCCAGCCGGAGAATTATCGGGGACGGGGCAACGTCTACGCGCAGTCGGCGGGCGCCTTGGATGCATCGTCTCTCGCTATTACCACTGCGCGGCTTCGCATATCCGTGTTTCCCCTCTCTCACCACCACGGCGCTGCAAAGCCCCTCTTCCGTCATATGGTATTATCCCTGTAACATGTGGCGGCAGCCATGCCACTCATCAGGGACGACACTTGACATGGATGGCTCGTGGCTCGAGGGGGAAACGAAACAACGCGATCATGCATTACCATCTGTTTTAATCCGCAGCTAGAGGCCGGCTACCTATAGGCAACCAAATATGCTAGGCAGCTGGATGCAAGCGCCCTGGCGGCGTTCTATCCCCAGACGGGCGCCGGTCCGATCGGGGCGGGATCTGAGCAAGACTAGAGGCACCCGTCTCCTGCAAGTCTCATCGGGGTCAGGGCACGCATCCGTGCCGCTCTCGTTCCACGAAACGGCCGGCAACACTGGTCGGCAATGATAGGGCGGTTTAAGCTGTGCTCTGCCGTCCTTTAGTTCCCAAAAAGGGGTTGTCGGCCCCATCTTTGCCTAATAACGTGTGTGAAAGAGAGAGAGGGGGGGAGGAGGGGGAGGCCGTGTCTCCGTCCGAACCTTGACACCAATTGACCTAGCAAGCCTCGGCAGATACATGCCCACACACTCGTACACCCACACACACTTGCCCTGGGCTTGGCAAGGGCTGAGGTCCTCCAGGTCCTTCCGGGTAGATCATCCATCACAACCGGCGATGGCATGTCGCCATATCACGCAAAGGAGCCCACGGGAGCGCTGTGCAAGTGACGCGACGTCGGTAGCTGCATGTTTGCAGTGCTCGCGCCTCTCGATACGGGGCCCCCAAGCAAGAAAAAGCATGGTATCATGCAGCTAGTCCCGCACGTCACGCCCCAGGAGCCATGATGCTCCCCCATCTCTAGGCCTCTGCGCGCCGAACCACGACGCGGACGTGATCGTCAGGACTCGGCCGCGCTCGTGATCTACAAAGTGGCCACCCGTGCCTTGTTACCTGCAGTTGATATGCGTCTGTCTCATGGCGCGCGCTGATGTACATGCGGACTACTGGGACTGGCGGCAGCTTGCAACTGTGTAAGCTAAGTACCTCATTGTGCTCACCCATGGGATACTGTTAGGCCTCCAGTCGGAGAAATCTATGGGACACTAATGCAATACTGGAAACTGCTAACGAGAGCACGCGGGCGAGCTACGAAGGCGCGATGCGGGGCAGCTCGCATCCCTCACATCCACAATCCATCCCATTGAGTGTAGATACATCGGGTCGAGAGCTGGAGATGGACCATCGTTGAAGGCCCACCGAACAAAGCCACATCCGGGCCACTGGGGATCGTTGACCTCCAGCTGTGAACTAGCCCAGCTCGCTTACACTAGAGGTCGCCGCACAGAGGCTTTTCGCGTCAGACGACGAGCCGCAGTGGGCGCCTTAAGACTATCTCTTCCCCGTTGGTCGTTAGCACGGGGAAGCAAAAAGAGGTCGGAGCGTGGCCTGGAGCCAAGGCTGCGAGTCTACGCCCATCGCCTTCACTGTGTGACCGTCGTGGCGCGTGGGCCGATGGGGGCCTTCATCGCGTGTTGCTCGTTACCAGCAGCTTCTTTCACTGCGTCGAGCGGCTGATGAGTTCATCGTCTCAGCTTCCCCTCCGCGGTGCCACCGATCGATCCTGCTAGCCGTCGGAGCCGCCGCGCAGGCTCGTGAGCAGAAGCACAATTACGTGTGTGAAACAAGCTGCGCTGCCCATGCCATCATCTCGTCTTCTCTCCCTCCCATCCGGATGATGAAAACCCAGTGGCTCGTCCGTTGTGGCGACACCCCCATCGCCTACGTAGGCGTGCGCCTCCCTGGCCGTACACGTCCCCGTCCCCTACACACGAGGTAAGCGTGGCAACCAGGCACAGCGCCCGTTGGAAGAAGCGGCACCGGCCAGGCCCCAGCGCATCAGCCCGGCCGCGCTCTCCTGGGCGCGCCTTGGCCTGGTCACGATGCCGGGCCCCCGGCGCACCATATACCACAGGGGTTTTCCTCGGGTCCCCTCTTCTCCCCCCCCCCCCCCCCTGCCATTGCAGCCGGGTGTTGTAGCGCAGGTGGGTATGGTGGGGTTTGTTTTAACTGACAACCCTGCCGAAGGCTTAAGCGGTTTCAGTTCCTCTGGTGGCATGCAGCCTCTGGGCCGGGAGTCTATACCCTTTCTTGCAATCCTCTCCGCCCCCGGCTTCCAATTGCCGTCAGTGCCCGGCGCCCGCCACCTGAGGCGCAGAGGAACGTTGACGGGGAGCAGACGGGAGGGGAAAAGAAAAAGAAGAAGAGGAAAATTTCCGCCCAGCTCGCTTACAGCCTATGGAGCTCACAATGATGGCAAAGGAGAACCTGCCCCAGCACGGCAGATGGACTCAAGAGAACCCCTTCTCAACACGCACAGTCCCTCACCCACGAACGTCAGTAGGACGGCAGAGGAAGGGAGGGGGTCGTGGTCGTCGATGGCAACCGAGAGAGGTACTTCCTCGCAGCCCGCCATGTATCCACGACTGTGGAGCCCCTCTGGATGTCTCCCCAAGGACCTGGTCTCATCCTGCTTGACTACGGGATGCCAGCGGGCCTAATTCCCAGGTCTTGACCACAAAGCAAGTACCTCGTGGGCGTCACGGTACGTACCGCTGTCAGGTTCTGGGATCGAGTCACCCCCCCCCCCCCCCCCCCGGCCCCGGCTGGTATCCAGACCAGTCTTGCCAGGCCCAGCCGGCGAGGATCCAGACACACCCACTTACAGCCGTGCTCCCCTTGTCCTATTTCCTTGCAGTACCTATATGCCCATCCTTATGACAGGACAGCTCGTTCCCAGCATACAGGTGTTTGCATATATCCTCGTCCCATCAGGGCGTTCCTGTAGCTCTCCTCCTCGTTGCATTTCAGACCGCCGTCGTTGTTAGCGTGGGTTCTATACGGTCGGGCGTCGTCATATCTGTCTCTTGTCAAACATTCTGCGTTACTTTAGTTCAGCACCCTGTCCATATTGCCCTCCACTGCCGAGCAGGCCCAATGGCACACATCGTCACCTGCATGGTTAACTCCAATGGCGAGCACGGCAGCCTCAAAAATTATATATCCCGGCAGCAGCCCTCGACCGACTCGGTAATAGCCTCCTACTCTTGGTCCTTCACCCGGCCATCCCGGACCCTTTCGCTCACCACCCTTTTTTTTTTGCACAGCTCGCATTGTCTATAGCTTCTACCGTTAGCTCTTCGGATGAGAAGAAGCCCTTCGCGTGGAGGATGTATCAGCCCGAGGCGAGGAAATACCAGCTGTTTCCGACCTCGTCGTCCGCTGCTAAGCAGCCCGAACCGGAACCCATGGCCGCTGGACTCGGCCAGCCCACCGACGAGGCGGAGAAGACGGAGAGCACCGACAAGTGCAACGGCCTGCGGCTGAGAATCAAGGAGCACAACCTCAACCGGAGGAGGAAGGTCAGCGTGCCTGAACTCGGCCCCATGACGACGGTACATGAGGTCGCCATGGATTCTCGTAAGTTGGCGCCGTACGTCCCCATTGTCCTTGGACGGTTTCCTGACGGCAAGCAGCTACTATACCGGGTCGCCCTCCTCTGCATGAGCGTTCGGCCAGCTCGCCCGTCAACTCATGGCGGCAACCCTTTGCTGCCTCTCGTTCTCTTCTTAGCCGCAGCGAGACTGTGGAATCGGACCCGTCGGCTGAGCCGGCCAAATCTGGCAACTTGTGTTCGAAACAGCCGCTTTCGCCCAAGAGCCTCGCGCCTCTCGTAATTCCCAATCACAGCAGCTCCCTTCCGGGACTGGCCCGAAAGTTGTCCTTGTCGCGCCTTCGATCCGGGCCCGCACCCCCGGAACCCCACAGCCACCCGAGCCGGAGCGAAGAATATTCACCCAAGACGCGAACTCCCTACACCCCCATGACAGCGTCCACCTATGCACCGACTCCGAGTTCCGCCGCTACCGGCTCGACGGTGGCCACGCCCATGTCCGCACCCACGGAGTGCCGCCAGTCGCCAATGCCTTGGGAGAGGGCTGGTGCCTCGGCTCCTCAAACCACCTGGCAGCCCGGCAGCGCCGACGCCGCACCTAAGGCCGAAACCGAGTTGCCTCCGCGGAGAAACACGACGGCATCCCATAGCCGAAACCACTCGGACACAGGCAGCATCATGGAACGTGGTCGCCCGCGGAAGAGGAGCGACGGTACGCTGGTGGGTGGAGCTCGTAGCGCCGAGCTGAAGCGGAAACAGAGCATCGAGCGTCGTGCGTTCGAAACGCTGCCTCAGGGCTGGCGGCCCAGCGAGGCGGCGAAGACTCTAGACCAGTCCGAAGCCTCCTATCTGCACAAGCAGGCTTTGGGTCAGGCCCAGAGGTTCGAGGTCCTCAAAAAGGATGACGTTGAGAGTCTTTCCAAGGTTGGTACCTCCCTTTGCAGATACACCCCACAAGCAACACCGGACTGACCGGGTTCCAGGAACTGCGACACCTCGACGAGCGTACTGACTACCTACGCCGCACCTACACGTCTCTGCGGGCCGGCCGTCGCAACCTTCACTCGCGCATTTGCCAATTCCTGCGGTCTCCCCGCACGGCCAAATTCAGCTACGAGTCGATGCTGAAGCAGGAGGAGGCACTTGCCGAGCTGGACGCCTCCATCGACGACTGGGTAATGAAGCTCGAGCACGCCGAGAACCGCCGCACCCGTGTCCGCCAGAAACTGCTTGAGCACGTGGCCGCGGCCGCTACCATGTCCATCCAGCCGTCGTCCAGGGCGAACAGCCCTACCGAGTTGCATTCGCCGTCCCAGGCGCCGGCCCGCCCACACCACGGCGCCTCGGAGCTCTCGACGCCGCCGCGAAGCCCCAACAAGATGGGCACCTTCTTGTACCCGCAATCGCCAGCGTCCTCGCCGCAGCGGGTTGTCGCACGCGTGCCTTCGGCCATTCCCGAGGTTCCTCTCGAGGAGGCCGATGCCGTTTCGGACGACGAGGACTCGGATGCCGCTCTGAAGCGGATGGAAAGCATCCGCATCTACGCCGACAGCGATGTGTATGCGCTGCTCGCGGATGTAGAGAGCGAGTTCACCAAGCTGAGCGCCGAGACCCCGGAGCCAGCCGTGTCGCCGCCCACGATGCCGGAAGAGAGCGAGAAGGAAAGACACCGTGCCAGGAGTCAGGAACTCCTGGACGCCGGCGCTGCCACCAAAGCAGCCCTTGCTCCTGCCCCTGCCCCTGCCGCCGCCGCCACCATACCGGCCAAGAAGCCTGCCGACAAGGTCACGGAAAAGAGCATGGAGAAGACCACCGACAAGGCCCGGCCATCATCCCCGATCAAGAGGCTTAATGAGAAGGCCCAGCCACCCACGCCGCCGGCGCCTTCGCCTCCCACCAAGAACTCGCCGCCCCCCGACAACGGCGAGATCTTTCTTACTGCCGCCGTCTTCCGGCCCCCGAGTGTCCGGGCAGCCTAAGACGGCATGGGCCCTGTTGTTTGCGCCCCTTGTTCATTATTACCTTCACTTGTTTGGCGAGAATACTTGTCCTCTTTTGCATTACACGAATCACGGCCGACTCAGCACAGTACTGGCGTTTTCACGATACCCTGAGCAATCGTTACCGAAAGAAGCACACTGCATTCGCGGCTGATCCCTTTTACCCTTTTTTTTTCTCCCCCGCTCACTTCCCACGGGAAAAAGTCGGCCGCGTGACCCAACCTCTACGCCCCTTGGCCTGTTCCATTTCCTCTCTCGTTCTCCCCCTTTGGCCCCATGGGGCCTGACAGGCACTTTTTTCATTTCCTATGTCCACAATGTACACCTCTTTACACACATCACTCGGAGTTCGGAAGATTTTGGGTTGGGATCGGGTGGGTTCTTCCTTGTATATACCAGATGACTTTACGGCCGACCATACCCTCCAGTTTGCGTCAACATACCTCCTTACCTACCTACCTATTCATTCCTTTGGCGGCCCAGTTGGGAGACTGGCCGTTATTACCATGTACAATTATCAAATTCGTACGCCGGTCACACGGTCGTCCGTCGAGTACCATTGTACTTACCCAACCAATCTTTACGATATGAAGCCAATCTGAACGCAGCCCACAACGTGATGACCAAAGACCATTCGCCCCGCTGTGCCCTGACTCAAGACTGTCGGAAAGCACCGTCATTGTTACACCCCCTCCCCCTTCCCCCCAATGGCCCGGCAGATGCTCTCTGGTGGGGGGAGTTTTTTTTTTTTTTTTTTTTTTTTTTACGGACTTCACACTTTACTTGACGCGCCCGCCACACGGTCCGAGGTTGAAGAACGATCGGACGCCGGCCCGGGCGAAAACGTGGAACCGAGACTAATGGCGCGAGCCATTCCCAAGCGGGTTTCCATGACGTGCTGTGTGTGTGTGTGTGTGTGTGTGTGTGTGTCGACATGCCACACAGACACTAGAAGAAGCTCCTTCCCCGCCAACCTCCTGGTCGCACCTTGGTCCGTACGGGGAGAGGAGTCAGAGGAAGGGAGGGCGCAGACACGATTCCAAACACGGGGTTGGGCACATGAGAGGCGGGGACGAGGCGGCGAGCCGGGGAAGGGGGGGACGCTTGGTCCGTACCGGCGCGGGGCCCATGGGGAGGACGGGACAGGGAAACCTGTGTGCGGCTACGGGGTCGAAACCATGTATGCAGGTGGCGCGCCCTCCTGCTGCAAGGACGTCACACGATGCCACGCATGGCAGGCGCAGGTTTTCGGGGCTGGATCTCGGAATGGAGATTCTCAACTGCGTGAACGAGGGGCGGGACGGGTGCCTGTTTTCCATCCTGCCTCTGGCCTGGCCCTCCTTGGCGTACCGTGCCGTGCGTGGGTGTGGGTGTGTGTGTGTGTGTGTGTGAGTGTGCATGCATGTATAGGTGTGGGTGGGTGGTTTGCCCACGCGAGATAAACCCCTCGAGTCCGTCCGGATGCTACCGTTTGCGCGCGGGTACGACGGCTCACACCGCTTCCCCCGTGAGCAACCAGGGAGAGTCTGCGGCTGGCCGCCGTGCCATCGCCAGGTATCCCCCTGCTGCCGACGAGTATGTATGTCGCCAAGGCCCGCCCGCACGATGCCGCCCGCACGAGGCCGCCCGCACGAGGCCGCCCGGGGGCCTCTTCTCTTGTCCCAGCCTGCCGAAGGGCTGGTGCCGAGCCCCGGTCGCCGACAAACGCACTGCCTGCGCTCGCTCCCCTTGCCATCGCCGTGTCATCACCGTCTCTCGTTCTCTCCTTCCGCCGCTTATGTAAGCGGGTCGTCCGGCAGGCCTCCTGGCGGTACGTGATGGGCAGCAGGGGTACCGGGCATGCGCAGACCCGTACCCATGGGACATGGTCGCCCATGGCATCGCGCCTACCTCGGTATCAGTACCTACACCTACACACTGGCACACACGGCCGCTCTCGACCGATGCCGTCCACCCCTCGCACCTCCTCGAAACGCCTTAATTTGGCCCCGGGGGGGGGATGCAGCTCCTTCGCCACGAGGCGGTCAAAGGGGGGCTCAAGTCCTCCAGAGCGGCCCCTCCCATCAGCACGCCCATGAACGTGTGGGCTTGGGAACTGTCAGGGCCCCTGCAGCCTCTCCGTGCCATGCCCTTCACCGGGAGGGGGTTTGTTGTTAGCTGGGTAGGGGGGGGGGGGGGGGGGCCGTGCGACGGCGGGGGGCGGGTCCGATCCTGTGGCCGTAGTGCCACTCCCCCCCCCCCCCCCCCCCCCCCTCCTGCAGAGCCGAAATGCGTCGGGTCAGAGCTAAAGTGTGGAAAGCACCTGGTCGAGCACCCTAGACGAACATGATTTCCCATGAAGACAAAAAGAGACGGCACGAGGAGGAGCGCCGGGACGGGGGACAATACGGGCGCCCTCGATGAGCAGCACCACGCCCGGGTGGAGGGGCAGAGGAAGGGGGGGGGACAACACAACGGGGTATGGCGCAGGCCTTGCTGGTCCCCAAGTCAAAGCGCGAATTAACCACCGCCAGCCACACGCGGGCGCGGGCGCAGACGCCGGCTCTGAAGCCGGTGTTTGTCTACTGGCACGCTGTTCCCGTCGTGGGAGCTTGCCCATGACGGTACGTGCGGGTGCCGAATTCCTTAGGTCCTCCGTGCCGTTCCGGCAGAGGCGCGGGCTGAGAAGTCGGCTCGGGAGGGTTTATATTTATGGTTATGTACTACTGTGCGGTAGTCTTGCTTTTTATGTATTTTTGTTTTTCTATTTTAACATCCCACGTTGGGCCGGATCCATTGCCTATTCTCCTCTATCGATCCATGCCGTGGCAGGCGGTACCTGCTTTCTTAGCGTCCTTCCCTGCCGCCTGGTGCGTAGGGGGGCCTAAACACGCTCGTACACGTGGGCCGCGATCAATTCGCGGGCCCAACGGTGGCCAAGCGGCCGCTCCCCATGAACAGTGGGATGGAGGGGTGAAATTGACCGGAGCCGATTCCGTCCCTTACATTTTTGCTTGGGACCGGACCCATCACACTTGTACAATCCCCCCGGCGGGCAGTGCCAAAAAAAAAAAAAAAAGAACCACCCCCCCCCCCCCTCCCCCCCAAAAAAAAACTAAAAAACTTCAGACGACAATCGCCCGGCGGCCCGCGCTCCGTCCATGCCGGCCTTGGCGGAGGTGGTTCTCTCCCTCCCTCTCTCAATCTCCTCGGATCCAATTGTGCACCCGCCCTGGAGAGGGTACGGGTCAGCCGAGCGGGCGTGTGCGAAGCGAGGGGGGGCGCTTTTGCGCCGCGCATCGGATCTGAAGCGCACTCGGAGGGGCCCAGTGTGACTCGTCGCATGGCTGGAGGGGGGTAAGCTGGTTTCTCCCTATCTGCAGCAGACGCCATGTGACGCCGCCGGCCCTGCAGGCTGCTTGTTCGGGCATCTCGACCTGGAAGGTGAGAGGGCGACCTTCCCCAAATGCCCGTGGTGGGTGGGACGGGACGCCGACTCGACCAGAATCCGCGCCCCGAAGGTACAGATTAATGGCCCAAAGAGAGGGGCCGCCGGCCCCCCTTCATCGGTCCCTATCTCCTCCTGTCACTTTCCTTGAATCTGCTGCATCCGTTCTTCATCCCTGACCGGCTTGCTGGATCCTCGGCCCCATGAGTTCTTCGGCTGGGAGGGGGGGCGCCCTTGCCCTTTTCGGCCTTGACAGGCACCCTCCCCACAGCATCTTTCCCCAGCCCTCAGGTTGATTCGGGGAGTTGGTCCGATGTCAGAAGTTGTAGGGCCCGTCACTTGGGTCAGGACAAAGACTCGGCCGGGCCGTGCGAGGTATCATGTATAGTTATGTAGGACTACGTGCTTTGCATATACTGCATGCTGTCTACGGGCGTGGCTCTCTTGGGATAAGCCCCCGTCGACTGCGCACCAGTGCTTCTATGCCTTCCCGGCATCGTGGAACATGGACCCGAATGCCTCGACCGTCACCAACTCCCATCTTCTAAGCCCCCGGGCGCAAGATGTGAGCCTCGACCGCCGCCGCCCAGTGGCCGCCCATCGCGGCTGCGACGGCCTCGGCCGTCCGGCCCTGGTCGTCGCGCAGCGCACGCACGTCGTCCTGGGGCGCCGCGTTCGGGCGTTGCAGCCCCATCGCTTGCGCCGCCGCCACGGCCGTCTCGGGGAACGCCTCGGTCCGCAGGGGCGAGGCCAGCCAGAGCAGCAACCAGGCGACCTCGTCCTGGCCCTTCTCGACGGCCAGATGCAGGCCGCTCTTGTTGCCGCCCAGCGGGTCCTGGTACCGCAACAGCTGCGGCGCGCTCAGGGCGGGCGTCTCGGCGCTGCCCTGCTCCGTGTCCCGGAGGAGCTCGACGACGCCGTCAACGTCGCCCTCGCTGCACATGACGTGGAACGCGCGGGCCGGCCGCGCCTCCGGGTTGGCCGCCAGGTAGGCCTCCTCGGTGACGAACGGCAGGATGTCATAGTTGTCCTGCACGCCGCCCTCGCTGGTGTACCGGGCGAGGATGCTCGCGCCGGCGGCCGCGTGCAGGAAGGGGTTGGTCACGGACGGACCGGCCGGGTTGTTGGCGACCTGGCCCTGGCATGCCGGGCACTTGAGCGAGAGGGCCAGGTCCGACGACTGGTCCAGGAGGCATTGCCAGTGGAAGTGGCATCCGCACGTCAGCTCCAGGTCGTCGGGCACCTGCTGGGTGGCGCCCTCGTGGTCCTCGTCCTCGACCTCGAACAGAAGCGGGTCGTCGCAGACTTTGCAGCTGGAGGCGGACATGGCTCACGACGAAGAGGGGAGGGGGAGGGGGGGGTGTGTCTACCTAGGCAGCGGGAAAAGGCCGGGAAAGATAGAAGGAATCAAGCGCCGTGACAAGACCAGCGGGCATGCAAAGGTAAAAACGAGGAGAAGGTTGTGGCCCAAGCCAAAGTGTCTGCATCCACCATGGGTAAGAGGCGGCTCAGCTGAGGTATGAAAAAATTTGGCGAGAGGGCGACGTTGCTTTCCGCCATCCGAGTGAGTCCGAGCACCATAGGAGCAAGAAGCGCCAGGACTCAAAGAAGATGGCGGGCATGCCGGTGGACATGGACTGTTTCCATCCCAGCTTTCTAGGTCGACTTACCTTTCGACGGGACAAGAGCGGTGAGGTGACGGCACGAGTCGGACAACTTCGCATCAGCCCAATGCCCGGGTAGCTATGCGGAAATTCGCTTTCCTCTATCGTCACTCAAGGTGGTAGAAGGCGGCAGGTAGGAGGGAGGGAACAAGCTGTGATGCAAACAAATCGATGGGTCCGGCGAAAATTTGCCTGCATTCTTCGTGGGTACGGTTTGGTGAATGCATGACCGCATACGCTGCTTAGCGGCATAACCCCCGGCTAGTACAGGCTGAGTCGGCTTTACCGCGTATATGTAGCACGTCGACTCGGCGCTGCGAAAAACACCGCCATAGCTACTGAACCTGCCGTGGGGAATCGAGGTATCCCAAGCCCCGACGACGCCGCCAGTCTTCTAGGCCGGGAACTTCCCACACGTTGGCGCCCACGTCCCAGCGTCCCAGAGTGTGCTGCCCCCCCCCCCCCCCCCCCCTCCGCAGACGAGATCTCGCTGCAGTGGTTATAGTAGGCGTCATCGACCGTCCCGTGCAAGTCGGGCGACACGGCCGAACCAAGAAGATTACCCGCAACGTGGTCGTGGTTTTTTCCCCCCGTAGCGGCCGTTGGCTTGCCAGGCGATGCAGATGAGAGCGTTGGTGTTTACACACTCGTGGGTTAGCAGCGGCAAGACACCTGGATATCGGTGTCGCGGCCCGTCGTTGTACGTGTTCGGCGTGACCAAACCCCACCGCGGAAGCCGATAGTCCCTGGCGTCCCTACAGAGCCTGCATGGGGTTGTTCAAGGTTAACGAGATCTCCGAGTCTTTGGCCGTCTCGCTCTCGCGCAATCCCCCGGTGGTCAGGATCCTGGACGAACGGGATCGAAGCGGGCCGGGAGATGGTGTTGCGAACGTAGTTGTTCTCGGCCGGGTTGGTATGCTCGAATTCATGGAGGCCCGTCTATTCCCTTGCGGGTTGCGTATGTTTTCCGCAGGAAGAGGGCCGGGCCTCGGAGGAATGATCACTGGTGAACCCACAAAGGGAAGACCCTCGTTGCAATCGCCCCAGCTTATACCCTTATCTTCTAAGGGATCGACCATGGCGGGGGCCTTCCCGTCAACGAGGATGAAGCTGCCACTGTTGGGACCAAAGATGTCACCGCTGCCAGGAGCAATGCATGCAGGCTGGCTTGGGGCGCCGACTCCATACGTGTTGGGGAGCGGAAGGCCTTGATGGAGGAGGGCCTGGCAGCTGGCTGTTGATCTTTGCCAGCCCAACGCTCCTGTCTCTGGGAAGGGATCACTCGAAGTGACGTACGGTCAGCAATAGTGTTGTGGTAGGCCGTAGGCTCGAGGTAGATCCGGATGATGGGCCGGTTCATGAAAGGATTCAGCACCCACTGTCCCAAACGAGGTGGCTGTAGGCATGCCGCCTATGGCCCTGCATTAAAGGCTACGTAAAGCGATTACTGTGAATTTAGCTGGAAAAGAACCGCCAAAGTGTGCTAGGCCCGAACAACAGTGTCATAATGGGAAAGCGAACACTTGCCTCAACAACCCGGGAGGTGAACTGGGGACCTATATCTGGGGGACCGGGCCCAAAATTAGCTTCACTGAGCACGGCATGCTCCAGAGCTGCTGATCCCAAGGCTGTTGAATTTCACTCGATCGTACGGCATATCTGGGTATAGTCTCTCCGGCCAATTCGGAAGTGACAATCCTGGTGGTGTATTGGCCGACGGCACCTCTCACCACAGTGCGTAGGAGGTTCCCGAAAGGGTTTGCAAATTTGGCGTACCACGACCATTTGTTCCCAAGTAGGCCCAAGCCGCTTTGCAGAGGATAGAACAGAAGGATGAGATCAATTGCAGAAGCATGGCTGGCCGGGCTTCTTAGGAGCTCAGGTAATACAAGCCACGCCACGAACGTGCCGGTATGGAATGGCCAGCGTCCAGATGCTTCCCGGCGTTTTCCATCCTTTGGGAAGACTCATCCTTGTTTCCCGCGCCCTAGCTGCCAACGTCTTTCGAAACAGTGCCACAAACAAAGACTTGGGGGTGGGATCCGTCGGGCCCCTTTTGCACACGACGCTGTCAAGCAGGTTTCTCAGCCTGCCACCACGAGATCCCTGGATACTCAAGCAAAGATGTCCCAAGAAAGCCACGCATCCTCATTGTGCGCTGCGTGCCCTGGTTTCCGATCCCGTGTACGAAATCAGGACTGTCGTCGGAGTACCTGGCCGGAGTGTGAGGGGGCGCGCTTCCCCGCCGCGCAGACGGTGCTGTGGACGAGCAAATAAACGCTTGGTGCGATCGCATGTGAAAGTCAGGCGGGTTCCCGCATCGGCCGCCTCGGGGCGGTTCCTGAACGTGGGCCGATGAGAACGACCCCGTCCGCGCATGGGCTCTCGTGTGGTGGGCAAGGGCGGGAGTGCCTTCAAGAGGCCGGGGGAACCCATCCAGCCGAGCAGCTCGCGCGGTATTGGCTTCCCTACTTTCAGAGGGTGGTCGCAACACCAAGCCCGCGGGCCCATTGGATTGTAGAGTCTTCATCGACGACACGAAGGCCTCCATGGATCCACCAACCAGCCCCATTCGGGAACATGGATGGAACGGGTCTGGCGTCGTGACTTACAGCTGGGCGAAGGCGGGAGGAAACAGTCGTAGTTGCAGCCGTGGGGCCGTGCCGGCCGCCTCGCCGGACAAGCATGCGGAAGCTTGTGTCACAGGAGACGCGGGTTGGAACGCGTGTGCTGGCATTTGGCACGAGTCAGGCAGGGAATCCGAACCTGGCTTATTTCTCTGTTGTTTGGCCCGTGGCCGGTCTTCTGTCGGAGGCCTGGAGATGAGGAAACGTCTATTCAAGTACCTGTATTACCCATGTGCTCAGCTCCTTGGGCGGAGGGGGCGCTGACCGCTATGTGCGGGACGGAAATCGGACTGCCGACTGCCGGCGCTACCTGGGTAACAAGGGCCCTGAACGCCAGCGGCTCGGAGGGCCCCGACAACGGCATGCAGCGATGCTGCCGTAGGTGGGCGGGGTCCTAATCTAATGTACGTTGCGCCTCCAACAGGTGCACCCGTCGGCGTGGAGGCCTCGCGCGATGGCTGCGGAGGCGTCGGTGCGAGCCAGAAGCGTGCCGCCCATGTGGTGCGGGCGCCTCAAGCCCCGTGTCCCGGCTTTTGGCCGATGCCATCACACGTATAGGTACGTGTTCGGAGGAAGCGCCCTTCGGCCGTGTGCCGCGAGGCGGCAGCAGAGAAGCCGAGTTGGCGAACGCGAGACGAGAAATGCCTTCGGGCTTCCGATTCAAACAGGTACGAATCCTACATAGCGGACACCCCCGCGCACTGCTCAGGAGCCTCGTCGTCCAATATGTATAAAAAGAAAAGAAAGCCCGCCCGCGGCCCTATGCTAGTAAAGCTGGCCAATCCGCCTAGCTATCTCCTTGTCGGGAGAGTGCTAGACTATCCAAGTCTCTCTCCGAACCGGTCGGAGGGGGGACGCAGAGCATCCTGGGGCAGAGAAAGGGCGACGGGGAAGAGGAAGACGGGGGCATGCTCGATGTGTGGTTCCCACTCCCACCCAGCAGAGGAACGGCGAGAACGGCCGTTTCAACGTATCGCATTCCCGTCGAGGAAACCCGCCCCATGCGTGACAGGGAAAAGCCGATCAACGGTCTCAGATCATCGGCGGGCGGGAGCGTCTCCAGCGCTGTATAGCCCGCAGGCTGGGGTCTTCTGCCGTCCAGCGGCCCATGGTGTAGTCGGAGGCCTGGAGGCCATTGTAGATGGCCTCGTCCGTGATCTGCGCCAGCTCCTGAAGGCGCGCGTGTGTCAGCTATCCCGCTCCCTGTACCGGGAAAACACGGCGTGGTCGGGCTGGGCAACGTACGTTCCGCAGTTGCTCATCACACGCGCGAAGCTGTTGTCGGTTCGCCAAGCACGGCCTGCCCCCCTGAAGTATCCGGGCCCTGGACTCGGTCCACTGCTGCGCGGCAGCCTGCCGGAGATAGATCTTCTGGCCCTCGTGACGGCGGGCGTACGCGTCGAGGAAGACCCTGAAGGCTCGGTTTAGTCGGACACGCTGGGCTCGAGCACGGTGACGGCCCGCTGCGAAGGGGAGGAGGCCACTTACTGCTTCAGCTCCGCCTTCGTCTGCTCCTCCTCGCTCGAGGCGGACGGCACCGACGTGTCGGCAGCACAGTTGAGGATGTGCTGCCCGTCGATAGCGCACTGCCTGAGTGCCGCGTATCCGTCCAGATGGTAATCCTCGGGGTTTTCAGGGTCGACGGGCACTGCCGCGATGTAGTACTGGACCACCCGGAAGTCCTCTAATACTTCAGCGACCCGCGCTGTGCGGTACTCGTTCACTGCGGCATTGTCAGTCCCGGGGGGGGGGGGTGAACGGGCAGAGATGGCCGGACTCACTCCCGTCCATTTTCAGGGGGGTGTTCCGGAAGTCAGGTTTGATATCGGGTTGCCAAATAGCTGCTTCAACTGGGCGACTTCTGGCCGGAGGAATGAGAACCAAAGTTTTTGATGTTAGTTATTATATCGGTCGCCTGTCCCAACTGTCAAAGTCCAATAAGGCGCACCCGCGAACCAGATCAAGCAAACGTGACAAGACTGTCGAAGGAAAGGACGACCGGTGGTGTTACAAAGCCGCTTCCCTGGTGGTATCAGCTAGAGCGGATGCTTCTACAGACAAGAACGCAACAACACTGGCGACCCCCTCGTCCTTTAATACAACCCGCTGGACTTCCATGTGGATGACAGCCGTGATAGCATCCCGGAGACAGCAGCCCATGGCAGGCGCCAAGGGAGGGAGCAAGTGCTCGCAGCGGCCGAGGAGAAGGCTTCTGCTGGCCGAGCGATTTGGCTGCCGCCGATGGCAGACATCGTCGTCAGCCCCGCCCGGCGAGGTGAGCACGACCGCATCGTCCAACTCCGTCAGGGTATACAGGCATGGGCTTTGCCTGTTGCTGTCGCCTTGCCAGGGCTCGCTAGAGCAGCCGATTGGCGTGGCAGGGACCCTCTCTGGGGCCGGCCGCAGACGACATCCCGGCCAACCGGCTGGCACAGCCCAGTCGATGCCCACAAGGGCGGCATGAGCCGCAGGCACAAGAAACCGTCTCAGATGCTGCCGCCGGCGGCCGCGGGAGATCTATGGGGTGTCGTTGTCAGCGTTACTGGGCCTGACTGTCTGCCGGAGCCGACAAGCCGCCGACTCGGGCAAGGGTGACGACGAAAGCGGACATGGTAGCAGCCGGTTCAGCAAGCCACATCCCCAGCCGTGCCCTGTTTGGGAAAGGCCTCCGGGCCGTCAGGCTCGCCAGCACAGCACGACAAGGGCGGCACTCGGTTCAGCCGAACCCTTCAGCCATGCACGAGGTGGCCTCGTAATTGGCCCGGGCCGTGGGGGGGAGGAGGGGGGGTGAGCCCTTCCCCACGAGAAGCGAACTGGAAAGGCCCGGCGGGAGGGTTCCAACGGGCTGCCATGCCCACACCGTCCAAAAATACCACACCAGCCTCCACCGCGCGACGTCAGAGTCGTGATCGGACCGTTGGAGAAGAGAAAGCAACGTGGAAGGCCTGTCCAGCTGGGTTGGTATGACGATCCAAGGCGGTGAGCGTTATCGCCCCGAGCCAGTGAGCCTCTCCGCGTTGTGTATGGTCGAGTCTATACATCCATGAGATGCAGAACATAACTGCCATGCCCACAGCTGTATGGTCTTACTTGCTGAGCATCGTCGGCGGACCGAGGCAATGGGGCGATACGTGCCGTGCGATTCCCCATCACGCATTCTGCTCGATGATGTCCATGGACCTTGACTTGGATTTCTGCCCCTGGTGGCGGAATACGGATCCCGGTGAGCTCTACGGGCCGCGGGAGAGACCAACCGGTACTTGCAGGCGGCGAACCCCAGACTCAGCGGGAGGGAGGGCCAGTGCCAAGACCCGTCTTGCGGCTCGCTGTTACAGCAAGGATGACGGGACTTCAGAATGTCCCTGCCAGCGGTGCATGCGGGCCTCCCACCCATAATCCATCATGCTGTGTAGCCCAGTTGGTCTTCGGCGCCGGCCCACTCCCTCCGTCGACAGCCCTTTGGCGACGCCTTCTGCCGCTCGCCCGGTACACGGACGTCGGGTTCGGTCCTTGGCGGCGGTACGATGGAGGAGACGCGGCCGTCGATGCAGCGGAGCCTGGCCACGCTGTTTTCGGAGGCCACCCACTCGTCCAAATGCCCGGTGAGCTGAGCCTGTGCGTCGCCTCGCTCTTCAGCTCCCCGGACTCGTCCCACGAGCGGTAGCAATTGCCATCCCGGCCCGGCCTTCCCGGGCGATTTGGACACAGTACGACTCCTAAGCGAGCATCCATCTATTGGGATATCACAGCCTACTAATGACACACAAGGACACGAGGGGATTCGCTCCCAGGCTAAACCCCCCCACCCTCCACGCCGGGTCGCTGATCATGACCACGCGCCTAATCCTTCTCGGCAATGGCCTGTAATCTCTCATCGATCTCATCCTCTGTCAAGGTCCGGAAGCTGGGGTCGGTGCCCTCCTTGCCGTCGGTTCGCGGGCCTCCAACGACGCCGATCTCAATCTCGCCCTTCTTGAAGTCCATGCTGAGAACGTTGCTGAGCGTGGTGATTGCCAGCTCCACGACGTCTTCCCATGTTCCCTCCGCGTAGTCCTTGTTCTTGAGCTTCTTCTCCAAGTGGTTGAGCGCCTCTTGCTGCTTGGGTCCGGCAGCCGTGCCCTTGTAGCCGACGTAGTAGCCGGCCGGGTCGCACTTGAACAGCTGCGGCCCAAGCTCCTGGTCCAGGGATATCAACGTTGCCGCCACGCCGTAGGGTCGCATGTAGGCCTAAGGGGGCACGTCAGCAAGGCGGCACCGCGAGCGCCCCGGCGCACCGGTAGAAGGCAGCCTTACTCTCTGCGTGTAGACTTGACTGATGTTGGCCAGTCTCTTGGCCAGGACGTCGCTGGGCATCTCGTAGCCAAACTTGTAGCGGAATTCGGCAGCCTCGCCCTGAGCGCGCTGGGAGAAGGCGCGAGCGTCCGCGATGGAACCCGTCATGACGCAGCCGACCGAAGGAGAGATTTGGAAGATGTGGGACACGGACGAGGGGTCGATCAATTTATCCTGGCGGCACCGAGTCAGCATCGGGAGACACAAGCAGCCGTGCCGAGGCAGCTTGGGCGTGGACGCGGCCAAGAGCTTACGGGGACCTTCTTCTGGGACAGGACAACGGCGCAGTCCTTGCCCCGGATGCCTATCGACATGATGTTGGCAGCCGTGATCGCCTTGAAGGCATATTCTGGATGAATCGTCCGTGTCAGCCGGGCATAGAGCACCACGATGCAGATGCAGGCCAGGTCAGCTGCTACACCAAGGCTGCCCCCCCCCCCCCCCTCCACCCACGTAGCCGTTTACTGTAGCTCGGTGTCGGTCGCCAGAGAGGACCGCTCGTTACGTACCGACTTGATACAGCCGACCCTGCTCGGAAAAGATGGTAATGTGTCGGTCGAATCCCGCGCTGCCTAGAAGCCAGAGGTCAAGTCAGCATCACAAGAGCCTGGGGCAGGCCGCAGCGGATGGGAGCTCGCCGTGCCACATACCCGACATGATGACGGATTGAGGATTGGTGGAGGCGAGTGATCGGAGGCAGTGCAGGCGTCCAGACAAGTTGCGACGAAGAAAGAAGCCTCAATGGAAGGAGGTGCGGCAGCACGGGAGCGGGAGAAAGGAGTGGTGCTGCTGGATGTGCTGGCGTTGAGACGGTGATGGGATGGGCGGTCTCGATCGTGGGTCTGGTCAGGTTGGGGGGTGCTACTGGGCGCAAGGCAGTTGCAGTGACGATAGCTGTCGGTGCTCTCTGGCTCTGGCTCTTGCTCTGGCTCTCAGCCTTCCCACCCTTGCCTGCGGTAACGTTATTGGGCCTGGAGCTTCTGGGGCTTCAGCGCTCTGATTGACGGGCGGGGGGACGCGTTGCTGGAGCTGTGCCTAGAGTGGATGGATGGGATGGTGTAACCGTAGGCCCGTCCCTTCGCTACCTGGGGAGTTGTACCTACCAAGCTCGCTGGCCAGCTAAAGTACATTCCGACATCCCCTCCCGCGAGGAACAAGGAGCTCGGGCCATTCCTCGTGTCGCGGGGAGCACTCGCCTCCGGTACATAGAGGCAAACCTATTGCAATATGCCCCCCAATGTGCCTGGAGGCCTGTCCGACCGGTCTGTCGCATTTGGAAGTTGGAACAAGCCTTCCTCCTGCCTTCATGCTGTCTCCATACTCGCAGGTACTCCGTGCCTGCTGAGCTTAGCTTAGGTAAGTGCGATGGATGAACGGGGCCTCTCGCGGAGAGGCCCTGGCAACCTCCTGGGATCCGAGCAGAAAAGGTACGTACCTTCCCGTCGTCACCAGCTCCGGCGCTGCTCTGCTCCACCAAAAAGTTCCGAGTCCACTGGCTGCTGTCGCGATAAGATCTCTGGCAAGGACTTGCGACCGCGTGGTGGAAAATTTCCATGGGCAACGCTTGTAAAGCCAAGAAGTCTCTTGCCGATTCCCAGTCCACCAGACGGCATCTTGCGCTCGTCATCGCATCGTCAACTGCCGGTGCCCTCGTGTCTCGCCCTTCCCAACTTGCCAAACACGCCCGCCCGCCTGCGCAAGCGCCCAACGGACGAGCCGACGAGTGAGGCTACGGCGTCGATACGACCCTGCCTCTATCGGGGCAACTGCCATTGGCATCACATCCGCAGGGTGAATCGGTGTCCACGCGCTTGTTAACCTCTCCCGCCCACTGGAGCCAGCAAAGCATTCGGCGTCTTTTGTCATTGGAAGTCTTGGTGGACACTGCGTCTCGCCTGTCTCGGAACCACTGCGCTCGTCTGCATTGCGATTGCACTCGCTCGAACTCGATTTCTCTTCATCCTATTTGTCCCCCGACCTGCCCATCATGTCCGGACGAGTCCCTGCCTGGAAGCGATTGGGCCTCCAGCTGAAGTCTGCAGCGGCGTCATCTGACGGCCAAAGCGACGGTCCTGGCGCAACCTCGGCCTCCGAGAATGCTGCCCAAGGATCGCCTCTGAGTACGCCCGCAAAAAGAAAGCCATCGGCTGTCCTGGCGTCCGACCACTCCACCAAAAAGGCTCGGAAAGACACTCTTGACGCGACGCCGGCCTCGGGGAAGAAGAAGAGCGTCTCTTTTCTTGCTGAGCCCCAGGTCTCAGCGTCGCCAGCCGCCACACCTAGCACCAAACCGGCCCAACCGAGACAGAAACCAAAGCAGAAGAAGCCATCTGCTTCCAACCCCGTCAAGCAGAACTCGGTCAATCTTCAGCCTGCCCTTGAGTACCTGCGACAGTGGCACACCGCTCGGGACCAGTGGAAATTCAACAAGAACCACCAGTCCAAGCTGTTGGAGAACGTCTTCTCCGAAACCACCATCCCGGCCGTCGACATCAACGTCTTCTATGAATACATCAGAGATTTGAAGGGCTACGTAAGGACTCGGTTACGACAAACGGCCGCCGAGGCCAAACAACGCGACATGGAGCAGGGCTCCCAGGGTTTCCCCACCGCTTCGAAAGAGGCTGCCGCGAGGAAGCAGGCCGAATACGAAGAAACCATCGCTGCCTTCCTTCGAGATGGCCAAAACACCCCTGGGAAAAGGCGTTTCGAAGAGGTGGACTATGTGTTGAGGACCGCCGACATGGAGATGCAAAGGCGCGTCGTCAAGCGCATGCGTGCTGAGATGGTCATCGAGGAGCTTTCTGGCAGTGAAGAGGGGGCCACCGCCACGACGTCCTCCTCGTCCGCCTCGACGGGCACCTCCAGGCAGACCGATGCTGGGGATGTGGACGCTGATGGCGACAAACGGATGAAGCTGAACGACAGCGCACCGCAAAAGGTCAAACGGAAGAGAAAAGCGCGCACGGCCGAGGTGGAAGACAGCAGCTCCTCATCCGAGTCGGACTCTGATTCCGATTCCGATTCCGATTCGAGTAGCTCGTCAGGCGATGCGGGTGGCGCTAAGGCGTCGGGGCCGAGACCCAAAGCCAGGCAAGGCACCGCCGATACTTCATCGAGTAGCAGCTCATCCTCGTCATCCGAATCGGAGGACTCCTCGTCAGACGATGACTCGGATGACGAGTAGATGGAAGTGCCGCTTTGTATGCCACCTTGTTCCGCTTGCCCCCTGAAAGATTCCCGCGATAAATGTAGCCGAGGCTCAAGGCGTTGGGAGGCGCCGGGGGGGTGCAGCCTCTGAAACACTATACTGTGCCTTTGACTAGCAAAAAGGAACATCTCACGGATTGAATGCCGCTTGCTCATATCTGCACGTCCTTTTACCGCCTTCGAGATTTACACAGCCCAGTGAGCGGTGCCATCTGGTGATAAGGCGGTCGTTAGCATCATGGTAGAATCGATGCGATAAACCTCAATAGTCCGACGGCATGATAATTAATAAATGTCTCTTTCTTCCACGGAAAGCACAGAGCGTCCTCACTGGGCATCCTGGCCAAGAAAGCAGAGACCCAAAGACGACCCCCCGTCTCTCGCATTGCGTGGGGGTTGGGGTCGAGACGGCAGTGTTGATGAAGCGTAGGAAATTTAGTGGTGTTTGTTTTTTCTCCGAGAGCTTCGCCGATTGAATCAATGACATAACACGAGTCCAAGCCCGCTGTCCAATTGTCACGCCCGATGCAGCTCAAGTACGGCTTTCGCCCCCGCACAACCCCGTCGTCGTGCCTGATGCCCAACACGTGCCCCGCTAAGCAAACTGCGCGCCGTGCTGATGTCTTTTGTAGCTCCCCCATCAGCCCAACAGCTGGGACGCCTCCAGCACGCCGACGATGTCGTCCTTGTCGGTGACGACGAGTATGGAGAGCGCGTCATGGGCCTCATCCGGGGAGTTGATCAGGTCCCGGACCCACGCGGCCGCCTGCGCGATGCGCGTGTCGGCGGCGATGGCGATGCACTCCTCCTGCCGGGCCCCGAGTGCCGGCAGGCGGGCGGCGGGCTCGACTAGGTCCCGGGCGTCGAGCCGCCGTAGCCGGTTCGGCGATACGATGCGGTCGCCGACCCGCACCCAGCCCGTGGGGGAGTCGTAGCCGGCCTTGAGCACGTCGGCGCCGAGCGGGGGCACGGCGCCGGGCGGCAGGACCGGGATGCCGGCGAGGGGTACGGCAAGGTCCCGGACGTGCTCGTGCGGGCGGGCGAAGGCGGCGCCGATGGCCCCGCCGGGGTGGTTGCGCGCGAAGACGGCCGGGACGGCGGCGGCGTGCAGCTCGCGCGCGGCGACGAGGGCGAGCGCGTCACCGACGGCGAGCGCGGCCGTCGTCGAGGTGGTCGGGGCTGCGACGCCAAAGGTGGCCGTCTCGGCGCGCGGGATGGGGGCGGGCAGCAGGATGAGGGAGGACCGCTGGCGCATGAGTTCGCAGGTGTCAGGCCGCGTGTGCGCCGTCAGCACGAGGGCGGGCAGGGCCGGATCGAGGTGCGGCAGCAGCGCGAGGAGCTCAGGCGTCTTGCCGGAGAAGGTGATGAAGAGGAGCGTGTCGTGCGGGCCGACCTCGCCGAGGTCGCCGTGGAGCGCCTCGGTCGGGTGCAGGAAGACGGCGCGCACGCCCAGGCTGTTGAAGCTGGCCACCAGCTTCCGCCCGATGTGGCCCGACTTGCCGACGCCGATGATGACGAGCTTGCCGCGCTCGCCGCGGTGCCGCGTGACGGCCTCGACGGCCGCGTCGAACCCGGCCGCGATGGACGCGTCCTCCTCGTAGAGCGTCGCCAGGCTCCGCAGGGCCGTCGCTTCGGTGTCGAGCACGTGGATGGCCCCCGCTATGCGCTCCCTCGCCCGGGCGCCATCGGCGCCGAGACCCCCCGAGGCCTCAGCGTCGTTCAGGCACAGCTCATCGATGGGCGTCCCCGGCACGGTCGCGCTGGGCGTTAGGGGCGAGGGCGGCGATGGCGGCGGGACCGTGGGACGCGACGCTGCGCCCAGAAGATAGACGGCGCTCGTCTGCACGGGGTGGTGGTCGACCATGGTGTGCGTGCTTCCTTTCCCCCCCACCCTCGGCTTGTGCTGTTCGCGTGTCCTTGCGGCGCTTGCACCTATCTTATCCAAGTCACGGCCCCGCGGTTTGTGAGGCGCCCGTGGTTCTTTGTGCGGATTACCCAGTCTTTCCGACACCCGCGTTTGACTTCAATTGCCCATTATGGAAGGTCACAAAAAGCAGCTTGGAAGCGAGACCTGCCAAACGACACTGCCGCCGTCTTGGTGCCCGTGTCCGAGTGTCTGCGTGCCCAGACAAGCGTCTGGGAAGATCAACGGGCAACGGGGGGGTGGACGCGGTGGAAGCCGAAGCAGTGGTAGGGATGGATGTCAGAAGATGCTGGTGGTATCTTCCAGCTCCGCCCTCGGAGAACTCAAGTTGTGCGAGCGGGCGTACCTGAGCTGGTAGCAAAGAGCAATAAGAAATAAAGGTGCAAGGGAGATGACAAGACGGCAAGCCCGGGGGGACAGAAGACGGTTGGAGGAGCGGGACTTGTTTGTAGAGATCTCGGAGCGGCGCTCGGCCCAGATGCAATACCGGCCGCGCCTAGCAACATCTGGGGCTTATGGGTGGCTTACCAGACGGGTTTCCATCCAAAGTACGGAGTACATAAACTACTTCTGATCCGGCCGGGTCCCGATCAGTACTGGAGCCGGTAATCTCAGTGGAACTTAGCACAAATAGCGCCCGTGAGCGCTTGGATCGACCATGATGATTCATGAGTGCTGCGGCTTACCATGGCTGGCAGATGGCCCCTGGTTGGGCTGATTGGCCCAAGGTCGGCCCTTGATGCACTCCGGCCACGATCTTGCGTGCTCGTGGCTTTTCCCGCATCGATTTTCGACTGGCTACTTCTGTATGAATCAACATCTGGTCTGGCAGCCGGAAGGACCCTGGACCGACGACAGGCGCCGACCGGGGGGGCTGGCCGGTATGTGGGGGGGTCTTGCCAACGCCAGCGGAGATTCCTTCTGGTAGTGGTATGCGAAATGCTGGGCAAATGGGCCGAATGCGATTCAAGTCGGATCGCGAGTGCAAATCGTATGTGGCAGACCCGCACAATGCGCCGTTTTCCGAGCACTGGGAATCCTTGTCTGGAGCGCCCGAGTTCCGTCTATGTGTATCACTAAAGCAGAGCCAGACGCGCTTCTATCGGGCGATCATGGGCGGTGACTCATGAAGCGTCGTTGGCATTTGCTCCCTTCCTTTGCCACGTGGGGGAGACGTGAGGGTGGTGATGGATGGAGGAGCTGCTCTTCAAACCTTGGTTGTGATGGAGGCATACCCATTGGCGTTTCCATGCTGCAAATGTCAATGGCCAATGCGCAAGGTCCCAATGCCTACTCGCACACCGAGAAAAATCCACGGTCCGGCTTGGGAGGGTCCCCAGTGGGCCGAAGAGTCGCATATCCCTATCCTCCAGTTCTGGTGATGGGTCGTAGGGCTCAAGAACTTCTTCCACAGTACAGATGGCCAACCTCCCCGGGTGTCAGCAGATGGGCGAAACAGGAGATGCGTCAAGCCAATGATGCGGGTTCCCGGCCACTTCTGCTGGTGGCTGGAGCCACCACGACTTGCCTACCTCTTCCGGTATGCTGCACCTCCTTCAATGGGCAACTGGGAAATATCTATGCAACTTCCCCGCCGCGGCCGCCATGAGCAGGTGTGTGTATGCGTGTCTGACACACGCCCGCTCTGTACAGCTGAAGCCGCTCTTATCATACTGGCTGATTGCTATCATCACAGCGATTGGACAAGGTCAGTGCTAGTACCTATATAGGAAGGGCTAGCAAGTGTGGCATTGGCCGCCATGTCGACCTTCATTGTCCAGCGGGCGACGAAACAACCCGCGAAGTGATCGGCAGAACCGGGTGCTACCTTGGAGCCAGACTTGCAAGAACCGGAGGTCGCATGCAGGAGTTTGGTGCCCCCTCCTCCCCCGTGACCGAGTGACGGTATGCGACGCAAGGAAGAAGGGTGTTTCCCGTACCACCTCTCTCTCACGAGTTCGAGCAATTCCGCGAGCTGGCAGGTCACTGTTATCGCAACTTCACGAGAGCGTCGGGGCGGCGGGCATGTTGTTATCCATCTAGCCCGACGCCGACGTGTAGCCATGTTCGTACGCATGTGCCAGCCGGCGGCGGCAGGACGTTGGGGATGCGGCATCGCATGCATTCAAGAGGGTGGCAGGGGATCGATCGTCGGACGGGCCAGCTGGGCCAGCTGGTAGCGTCCCTGCCCACTACATCATGCCGTCGATGTAGTTGCAGATGGGCAGACCGCCAATCTGGCTTTTCCCCAAATCGACTGCATGTGAAGCGCCGGCGGCCATCGCCTCGCCCGTAGGTTGCTTCTGCAAGTGTTTCTGCGAGTGCAAACCCTAGGCCGCCGCCTGTTTCCCCCGCCCTGGTGAAGTTGCGGCGGATGGCGGGGTCCAATCTGGGGTGGGTGGTGTGGTATTCAAAGGTCGGGTGGTGTGCAGGTGAACAGAGTCGCACCAGCCACATGATCGGCACGGCGCTACTTGCCCACCTGTGACACTCAAGCATGGAAAGCAGGCCTACATCTATCCGACCTGCCGACTACCTCTTGACCCGGGATGCACAACCTACCCTCTGTTCCATTCGCCCTTCCTCTACACCAGCCAATCCAACTGCTTGCAAACATACAGACCGCGCGAGTAAGGCCAGCCCCGGTGATATTACGAGATATCCGTACCGGCGGGCTCGATTTGCACCACCATGACGCGCCTGGTTGTTTACAGCGTGGCGCTGGGCATATTTGTCGCAGGTACGTCATCGCATCATTCCCTGACCTCATCAGTCAGGACCGTCACCTCAGCGAACACCGCCGCCATTCGCGGCTCGATAGCTGCCCAGGGCGAAGTCGCTACAATGCCGTGAAGTCTTTCTCATGCCATCGCCTGCCGTTGTTCTCTGTTCGTGAAGATGCTGGTCTGCTTTGTGATCGCCGCCGTCGGCACCCTCCCAATGCTGGCGCGCTAGGTTTCCCCCTCTCGCTAACAAACCGTGCCGCAGCCACCATTATGACCCTCACGTCCATCCTGACGACCAACTGGGTTGCCTACACCGTCACGGCCGAAAACACAAAAGCCACTTTCAGCCATCACATGGGGCTTCACCAGTCCTGTAGTCTGCCGGCATCCTCGGACAAGATGACTTGCCGTCCCTTCCCCGATGAAGACGATTGTCGGGATGATCAATTCTTCTGCTCCATGTGGAGGAGCAGCGGCTTCTTGATGTCGTTTGCGACCATTGTGGAGCTGGCCACGGCCATCTCGTTCCTGGTGGTGATGTTGGGTGGAAAATACAAGCGCGAAGAAGGCTGGAGGGTCATTTCCGGTCTGCTATTGGCCGATGCCGCCATCGAGTTTGCTGGGATGGGCATCGTGGTGAGTAGAAGCCCCTCCGTTGGTTGCGCGCCGGCCTTTGTTGCCATGCGAGCCAACGCTTACCATAACGCCTCCTTAGGCCTACCTCTTCAACAATGACAAGCTGTTCGACATCGAGGGCTGGGCTCTGGGTTACTCCTGGATCCTGTGCACCGTCAGCGCCTCCGTTTCGGTCCTGCTGGCTGTTACCTTCGCTGCGTCGGCTTATATGCTCCCCCCGGAAGAGGACTACGAGTATGTCGGCGACGGAGTCAGCGACTGCTAAGCGTCTGTCAGAATATATCACTCGAGAGATCTTGCAGGTCCAGATCTTCTGGTAAACGGCCATCAGTGTTTACTCGTGCTGTACGTGTTCGTGAGCATGTTTGCTCGGTTTCTCGGTGCAGGCGTTGTGGCGGTTGATTTTCGGTTTGTACGGTCAAGCGCAACTCGTGTTATTTAATCTACCCCTTTGAGGTCGGCTGCCAGCCACAGTAGGAACACAACGTTGCTTCCCTCGAGCGCCTCACGCTCGGTCGACTCGCTGGGTACATTTGGGTGTTGGCCTAGGCTCGGTATTGAAGTCAGCCAAGTTGGCCCAACGTGGGTTACGAATACTTGCTGATACTGGACAGTCGTGATCTTCCGTGCACCATGATCAATACACACGCCTGATTAAGTGCATAAGTGCATAGGTGACCACACGATCCTAACCGCCGTTGATCTATCAGTTTGCGAATGTGAACAAGAAAATTGGGATACCGCGAGAAAAGCTTTATATATATATATACCTCCAAAATGCTATCTACAGCGTCAAGCGAGTGTAGGATAGGCTGGGCCATGGCCCCCCTTTTATGTACAACGGAATATGTTACTGCTAGGCCACAAGCTCAGCAGCAAGCCAAGCAGCCGTGCCACGTCCAACCAAAGCACATGTGTCCCCCTCCCGTCCCAGCTCCGTGTCGCACTGCCACAGACACGGGGACCAGCGCCCGAGGCCATCTAGAAGGCGGGCTTGGCGTTCTGGAGGAGCATCTCGAAGTAGGGCTGGTTCCAGGCGCCGGCCTCGGGCGAGGGTTGATAGGCGTCCGCCTTGCCGCAGAAGCTGTCGTAGCGGGTGGCGCTGGAATCCGAGGTGCCGTCGGACTCGCCGCCGGGCTTGCCCCAGACGAAGGCATCGGCCAGGGTCTCGCCGGTGTCGGCCGTCGGGCGGACGCCGAAGCCGGCGCCGTCGACGTTGCACCAGTTGCCCCACTCGGCCCGCAGTCCTTGCACGGCGTTGCGGCCCGTGTCGACAATGGCGTGGTTGGGCATGCCCGCCGTCTTCAGCGCCGCTCCGAACTTTTGCACGTAGATCTTCTCGTTCTGGCAGCTGTTGTACTTGGCGTCCGGTGCGCCCGCGAACTCGCCGGGCGACGCGTCCCTGGCGGGGGTGGTGGTGAGGGGTCAGTTACGTGCGTTCCGCGGCGTGGGAGCGCATGCAGACGGGGGAGGGGGGGGGCCTACCAGGAGTTCCAGCCGGCAATGTTGGTGGCGAAGCCACGGACTTGGCTGGGCGATCCGGCGTTCTTGTAGACCTTGGCGATCCCCTCGGCGCCCGGCTTCAGGTTCGCATCCCATCCCAGCCAGCCCCCGTGGCCGGCGTCGATGTACATGACGACGTTGGGCAGGTTGAGGCTCTTGAGGGCGTAGGCGACGCCCTCCTCGTAGGCGCTCTTGCTCTGCTTGCACGCCGCCACGTCCGCGTTGGTGACCAGGTTGGGCAGCGAGTCGGGCTCGATCAGGAGGGCAAAGGCCGTGTTGGGGTTGGCCTTCAAGATCTTGACAATGGCTTTGGAAGGCGTCCGAGTTAGGGGATAGGTCCAAGGCTTGCGGGCACTGTCTACTCACGGTCAATGTACTCGGACTTGTACCGGCCGATTTCGTTGTACTTGAGCTCTCCGTTGGATGCTTTGGCGGCGCAGTCGCGGCCAGGCAGGTCGTAAATGACGAGACCCAAGATATCCGAGCACGGCGTGTCCGCGATGGCGGGCTCCATCTTGCCGATGTTCTTGATCGTGTCGCTGCAGACCCGTGTTAGTCCACCCGGCCGGCCTTTTCGCGTCCGGGGCCCGACCTACATCCACAGGAAGCTGCCGACGTCAGCCACCTTCAAGGCCGAGGCCTTGAGGGAGGCGTCGCTGATGGCCTCGGCGGCCTTGTTGACCTCGTCGCGGTAGTAGGTGTTGGCGTGGAGCTTGTAGTTCTTCCAGACATTGCTCTTGGCGTCCAGCTTGACAGCCGAACTGCACGCGGCCCTCTTGTGAGGAGCCGCCAGCGTACCGGCAGCCAACGCGGCAATGACAGTGGAAGAGGTGACCTTCATCTTCGTCGCGAAAAGGACTGGCTCTGATGGCAGTGGAGGGTGTCTGGGAGACAACAGGTTCCTGTCGTTTGGGGATGCGAGCCCCCAGTTTCTTTATAGACGTGGCCCGGTCCCATCGCCCCATGGAGTCTTGCCTCCCTCATGTCGTCTAGACGGGCTTCCTTGAAGCGCAAAAGAGGGGCAACCAGGAACCAGACCCGTCCATCACGAAACAGGCGCGGTGCCTTCATCCCAAAAGGGCAGTTTCGCGCCCCTCGGTCCGCCGTGGTATCATCCAGCTCCGGGATCCTCGCAAGTCGGAACGGGGCTTTTGATACCGTTTGTTCCGGCGGTGTTGCACCGCGAGGGGGTATTGGTATTTTGCCCTTGGCACCCCCAGTCGTTGGGAATATTGCCGTAATGTAGGGAAGCCCCAGCCGCGACGATCTGGTGACCCGTTTAATATCCCCGTGGGACATGCCTGGGGTGGTGTATACGGCTTCAAGCCCTTACTGGTCCGGATCGGTAGCCTCTTTGACCAACCCAAAGCCACTTGGTGGTATTTGGGTCGGCAGAGTCGTATTGCCCAACATGCTGGCCCCTGTGACTGCTTCCCATCGGGGCTGGTACGCAATGCACGTCGAAACTCCCGGCGGCGTTGGGGTTACGGCCCACGCGTGTCTCCCTATAACGACGAGGCGCAGGCGGGGAGGGGACAGGCACATGGCCCATCCTCGCCGCTTTGGGGCAACCTGCGAGACAAGCACTGGAACAAGCTCCCGGACAAGCTTCTTGACGTACCAACTCCCGAACAACGATGAGCACAATCTCCGAACCGACTACGAATGGGCAGGATCGGCCTCGCTGGCCGCGGCCGAGCAAAGCTTGACAAGCACCAATCCACCCCCAGACGGTGGCGCCAGTTAAGCTGCTCGATTTAGCCGCAAGAAACACGGCACATGCCAACGAATCAGGGAGCCCGGTTAAAGCTGGCAGCTTGAGAATGACCGGCACGAAGCTTGGCATATAATTGACTGGAATATCAGGGTCCTCCTGCCGGGATGTGCAGTGAGCGTGGTACGAGCTGCGCCTTGGTTGGGAAAGCACGGCATTGGCCTTCGGGGATCGTGGTGGCCATCCCAGACCTCGTGACGGACTTGTACCGAGCACAACAAGAACTGCAGGATCCTTGCTTTGAGACGCAGAATCGGGGGTGGTCAGTCGAAATATCGGTTTAAGCTAGCCTCCAGCGGCGGCGAAGGCGAACATTGGGTTAGCTGGCGGTTAACATGAACGAGATCTGGGCAACCATATATCCAGCGGCAGAGATGGAGCTGCAGAGTAATCAACAAACGGCTCGGTCTGGGCTGCCATCGCCTCCAACTACTAATCAAGCGACGGCGGACGGATGCTAGATAGATTAAAGGCCCGTCCAGGCCAAGCGGGGTGTAATTTACGTAGTCGGCTTGCACAGCTCCTCCGCCCTATGAAAATGGGCGAAGGTCATGTGCACAAGCACCAACAGCTGCATGGAGGGGAAATGATGGCCAACGAGGCACAAGCCCACGACTGGCAGTCAGCAGGACTCGCTACGGCTGAATGCGGCAGCAAAATACTTTGCCATGTAGGAACCTGGAGTAAGTGGGCTTTTTTTTGGGGGGGGGGGGTTCGTATTGTATTGATAACATGGCTTTTGATTGTAAACTAGACTGATTGTGCCGGCATCAATCTGGCCATTCATCATAGCTTATTGGCGGCATGATGGGCAGTAATTGTCTTTCTGTCCACCTGGATAAGTACCTAGCTGGCGCAGTATTCGAGTGGTCATATCAAACCAACAAAGAAACCACGGAAAAGCAATTGGTTGAAGACAATATGTACTTCCTGGGAATTGTTTTCCCATAGGGGCAGGGGGGGGCTTCTTGTTCGAGCCCGTGGGGTACCTCCCATCCCTACGCTTAAGCGAAAGGGGGCAGGAAAAAGGGGTAGCCTCCGTTCTTGATTCGGAAAATGGAGAGGAGGAAGCTGTAAAGGAGGAACAAGACGCCGCTCCAAGCAAGGATCATCAACTGCTGGGTCTTGAAGTCGCTGACCCTCGGGGCCTTGACGATGAGCGAGATAGTAGCGAATGAAAGAACACCGTCTGTCTGTGTCAGCGAGAACCTGAACCCGGGCCCTTGGAAGCGGACAGCATCAGACTTACACATGGCAGCAACGATCTGGGTCTCCATGCCCAGCTGGTTCTGGAAACCGGCGGTAAAGTAGCTGATGCCACCCTTTCCATCGCCAGCCACGTAGGGAACCCGCCGAATTTGGTTGAACATGTGCCCGCTAGTGAACATGAGGATACCGATCAAGCTCAGGGCCGCCCAGGCGTTCCGGCTCTGGACAACAGGCAGGACATAGGGCCAAGCCTTGACGCAGACGCCAGCGCCAGCGAGAACAGAAACAACGCCAACGACCCAGGCAACGTAGTTGATGGGACGTTTGACAGCGGGGTGGGGTCTGTCAGGGAGGTGACGAGAAAGCCAGCCGTGAACCTGCTCAGCCTGTTGGTTGCTATGGTACCATGTCAGCACGAGGTTCGAGAGGCCCGGAGGTCTTCACCTACCCGCTGGTAAAGTCGTATCGAACAGGGCCTTCAGCCGAAGGGACGGCGTGAGGGCCGGTAGTCGGGTGGAAGTACAGCAGGACAGGCGCCGTGGAGAGGCCCAGCTTCCGGGCGTGTTAGTCCGGTTCTTTTGGGCAAGGGATAGTGATTGGGTGCGCATACCGACATGAAGGTATCGCGGCCGTCAGAAAAGTCCAGAGTGCCGAAAAGCAAGCGCGAGTCGCCATTCTTGTCGCCTTTCACCCAGCTCTTGGCCAGGACATCCCACTCAGGCTGGAACTCCTGGCAAAGGCGGCAGCCGAAGCGGGGGTCCATGGCCGTCAGGAGCACGGCGATGGAGTAGTCGCGGGGCGAGGCCGTCAGCTTTCGGTAGGACGAGTCGGCGAGCTTCAAGGGCGTCGAGGCCAGCGACTTGGTGTGGAAGTCATTGAACTTGTCTGCCGACGCCGGCTTCTTGGCGGCGAACGACCCGAAGGGTAGGGCCAGAGACAGAAGAAGCGGCAGCCAGCGCATGGTGAAGGGGCCGTCTGGGCGCGTCTGCTTGGGAGAAGGTCGGAAGGTTCGGAGGGTTCGGGCAGGTGGTGCTGCCTCTGCACTCGGACTGGGTATCGACGATGCAGTGTGTCGGCGGGATGGGAGCTTCTGGAGCAGCTCTGAAGGTGCACACACGGTGGCCTGTTCGGGTCAATTGGGAGGTAAGGCAGGTACATCGGGTTGGGGAAGCAAGGCCGGAGCTCGCCCAATGGGGGGTCTAGTATGGAGTAAACTGTACAGGGGGCCCCCGTGCTGCCTGTCCACTGGGCGAGCGCTATCCAGTGCAGCGAGATTCCATAGGTGCGGTGCCTCACACGCGTGCAGCTGGAGGGGACGCCTGGCTGGAATTACGTAGCGCTGCCTCCTCAAGCAAGCTGCTGACTAAGCCATCTATGCACTAGTCTCGATTCGGCGTCCCCTAACGTGAGCAGGTAGGTTAGGAGCTCCGTTACCACGGATACCTGCCCGCCCGTCAACACCGCCACGAGCTTTTGCCCTCTTTTCCCCGAGAGAATTCGCGATATCCCATCAATTGCTATACGCGGAGAGGCTGCACACCGCTGCCAAGCCGGTCTCTACAGCTAAAGCACCTGTATCAATCATCAGTAGGGTGTAACCTAGCCCAGCTAGCACTCCTCGTTGGGCTGCATCTCTTCCTGCGCCGCGGGCGAGTGTTGTTTTTCCCACACGCACCGTCCCCCCACGGCCTCGCGCTTGCCAATGGGCAGACCAGCAAAAGCAGCAACCGCCGCCACGGCGCGCGATCGCCAGGCCAACATGGCCGTGGAAACAGTAGGTCTGCCCAGAATGCAAACCCACGCGGACAATCGGGTCGCTGATGCACATCTGCCCATTTCCAGGGTGTTGAGCGCCTTCATGCGCTGGAAATGAAACACCAGCAGGGCAACAGCCAGGCCGACCTGCTGGTCAAGGACGAAGACGTTCGTCGGCTGAAATTGCGAATCCTGCTTCTCCAGAACGAGAAAACGGCCTTGCGGGATGAAATCACCCAGAACAGCTCCATCACATCAAAGCTGTCGCGCCAATGTGAGGCGCTCGGCACTGACCTGGAAGCCAAAGCCGGAGTGGTTCGCACGCAAGAACAACAGCTGCGGAAACAGCAGCGCGAGTTCGATCAGCTCAAGGTAAGTGGGTCTCCACACACGGCGGAGTCGCTGAAGCCAGGTGACCCACGCTGGGGGTTGCAGGGGCCAGCGACCGACCCGTCGGTTAGGTTGTTTACTTGCTGACGACAAGTCTCCCTCCACAGGCCGAACTGGACTCTATGAACAACAACTACCAGGACTCGACCAACCACATTGCCGAGAAGCTATCGCTGACGCGCGAACTCGCTGTCCTCAAACCAGAGCTGGACCATCTCCGGTCCCAACTTACCCACCAGCAGCAGACCCTCGCTGAGAAGCTGGGCCTTGAGCGTCAAGTCAGCACCCTTGAAGTTGAACTCGCCAACGAGAAGAAGGCGACCATGCGGGCTTTGAGGAAGCGCGAGAGCACCGATCGGGCCGAGGACGAGCTGCAAAACAAACTGCGCGACGCCGAGAAGCAGCTGGCTGCCGAAAGGACTCAGCGTGAACGCCTGGAGGACCAGCTCGCCCAGGAGAAAGAGACACACCAGATCGCCCTACAAGAACAGGGTACCGCGCGCGAATCCACTGCGGATCTCCGAAAGAAGCTGCAGGATGCCCAGCGGGAGCTGCAAGAAGCGCACGAGGACAAGGAAAGGCTAGAAGAGGAGCTCCAGGCGGAGAAACGGCGGGCCAAAAAGGCACTCAGCAAGGCCAGCGACGACAGCGCCGTGGCGGAGCTCCAGGCCCAGCTCGAAGAGATTCAGGAGAAGTTATTGGCTGAAGAGAAGCAGAAGGAGAAGATCCGCAAGAATGCCGACGATGCCGTGGCCGCGGCCGAGAGTCGCTCCAGTGCCTACGAGAAAAAGCTCGAAAAGATGAAGGCCAAACTGCAAGAGACGCAGAGCGAGCTTAAGCAGTGCCAAGAAAACCTTCGCAAAGCACAGAAGACGAGGCCCTCGGTGGCCGACGAAGTAGCACAGAAAACGGCCGGGCGCCAGGCTGTTAAGAAGCGAAGGGTGCAAGAGAGCACTGGCGATGAGCTGAGCCAAATCAGCATTGACACGCCACATGCTGGCGAAAAGCCAAAACGAGTTGCTGCCAAGAAGAAATCCAAGGCCACGGAGCCCAGCCTGCTCGGCGAGAAGTCTACCTTCTCCATCACGCCTTTCCTCAACCGCGCTAAGAGTGCGAACGAGGATGCTGCCGAGTCCGACGATGAAGAGTTGGAGGATACCTTTATTGGGCATACAGGCGATTCAACTACCTCGGCGGCCATTGTTGTACCCGTTGATGCGGAAGACGAGGTCTCGGCACCTGCTGCGCCTCCAGCGGAACCGGCGGAGCCCCAGCCTCACAGCAAGGCCCGCGGCCGCCCCAAGAAGGCTCTCACAGATGCGTCTTCAGCCACGAAGAACGCCCCTCTGCCCAAGGCTGCCGTGAAAAAGGCGTCCAAGAGCAAGCCAGTGCTGGAAAATGTGGCTGAGGAACCCGAAGACTCGCAAGACCAGGCACCCCAGGCCACCCAGAAGACACAAAAAGTGAAGTCGGGCGCGGCAGCGACGGAGGAGACGGCAGAAGCGTCAGCCCCTGCAGCGAAGGGCGAAGAGCCTAAGAAGAAGAAGCGCAAGGTGCTGGGAGCCACCAAGACACAGACGCTTTTCGAAGAGGAAGATGCCGAGGATGCGCCTGCCAAACCGCCACCGGGAGGGGCCAAGCTCAAGAACAAGCGTCTGGGTGCCGTTCAGAATGCGTTCGCCGACAAGAAGTTTTCGCCGCTGAAACGAGATCGCAGAGGAGTCGGGGCCAGTTTCCTCGCATAAACGCTAGGGCATATACAACATGGGCAGGATAGGTTCAGGCATTGGTTTTGGCGTTGGTACTGCTTAGGGATCATGGTCTGTACGGTGCATTCGTCGGCGTTATGCTGTCTGATTCTATGATGCAAATGGCCTCCTCGGGCTCGGTACTTACGACACTAGGCCAGGATTGCATTGCAATGTGTGAATAAGACTGCAACTTGCCGCCTCTACACAAGCTCTTGTCCATGTTGGGGCCGGCTGGGCGCGAGCTTGCGATGCGGACAGGCCACCGAGGGGTACATGATGGTGATGAATCCCTTGCTCCCTAGCTCGCATAAGCGCATAACCCCACCAGGCCGGTCGCCCATATAGATTTGAAGATTGCGGTGCGGGTCTCCATCTCATCGCGTTTTTGGGCGGGCTTGCTCAACCTCAAGCCGCCTCCCGCCGTAGCGACTTTTTGGCGAGTTACAAAGCCCATCTTTTCCATACGAGCGGCTGCAGATTAGCTCTGCCCCCAAGCAACACGCGGATGCGGGCGGTGCTGACGACGGCGGCGTCCCATCAGGGACGGCTATGGCGCCTCGGTCCTGCAGCTGTTGCTGCTACGGCGACATTGGCACCTGCATGCCCAGCGGTTCCTATACGTGCGCCGGGAGTACCCGGCAGTGCTCGCCATGCCTCGTCCCCGTCCAATTCGCAGTGGAAGCAGCGGCAAGGCAAAGACCCCTACACCCGCGAGGCTAGGGTGCAAAGCTTCAAGAGCCGAGCAGCTTTCAAGCTGTTGGAGGTCTGCCGCTTCCCCGTCTTCCTGCGCTGGCTGGGTCTAATCGCCAGCAGATGGATTCCAAGCACAAGTTCTTCAAGAAGGGGCAGACAATCATAGATCTAGTAAGTGGGAGCCCTTCGGACCCGGGCGCCCCGGCCCAAAGCTGAATTCATGCCCTCGTCCCCAGGGATATGCGCCGGGGAGCTGGTCCCAGGTCGCAGTGGAGCGCACGAAGCCCCATGGCCGGGTTGTAGGCATCGATCTTCTCCCGGCCCAGCCGCCGAAGGGCGTGTCTACCATCCAGGGCAACTTTCTGAACCTGGCGACCCGCAACCTGGTCAAGGACTACCTCCAGGAATATGCCCAGAGGCCGCCGGCGCTCGCGCCAGCCTGGAGCTCGGGGCAGCTCGACCAAGACGACGTGGCTGCCTTCATCCGGGGCGAACGGAGCTACATCGACAGCGAACGCGCCGAGCCGGCCGTGCCTCAGCACGACGATGCGTGGGCCGAAGTCGAGGGCGACGAGGGGAAATTAGTTGATGTGCGTTCGCGGCCACCATCGACTCCTCCATCCCTCTCCCCTTCCGCCAGGCCATGTGCTAATTACTCCCACAGGTGGTGCTAAGCGACATGTGCGTCGATTTCCCGGAGCAGACGAGCGGGTTTGGTAGTAAATCGCTTACGCGGCCGTATCGTAGGATGCACAACACGAGCGGAAACCCTTACCGAGACCATGTCAGCAGTATCGTAAGTGGCCCGGTTCATGAGCCGGACGGGCAGAAACGAAAAGCCGCTCGAGCGACTGACGCGGGCGTTCCAGGACCTCTGTCTCGCCGCCCTCGAGTTTGCGAGCGACACCTTGGTGGCAGGCGGGCACTTCGTGTGCAAATACTACCAAGGCGTCGAAGCCAAGGACCTCGAGAAGAAACTGAGGAAGATGTTCGAAAAGGTCCACCGCGAGAAGCCCGAATCCTCTCGGAGTGTACGTTGTAAGCCCTCGGCCCATGCCGCGGGCTCCCTCGGCTAAATCATGCGTAGGATTCGAAAGAACAGTACTTTGTGGCCCTGCGGAGGAAACCCAACGTCACTTCTGCGGATTTCGAGAACCTTTAAGTCACAATGCGTTCACGAGGGCTCTGGACTCCTCTCCGCGGCCCAGAAATTCGCCCCCACGACCCCGGCCCGGGTGGTCGGCGCACGAGACCTGGCGGAGTTGGTCACTGCCACGAGTCTCGCACATGGTCAACGGCCAGCTACACCCGCCAGCCGGAGATCGTTACCAGCATACGGCCAATGTGTTCACGCCGTACAGCGATAACCGCCGGGACACGGCGACGACCCCTATATTGGTTTTCTGACCACTCCCTGGCGGCTATAAACAAAGCCAGGAACTCTGGCGGCGCCGTAGCGCCACAACCCCCTTAAATTGGGAGGATATGCAAGGGAAGGCAGGATACGCATTCTAACCAAAGAACAGGGCATTTTGTGCAAATAGGGGATACCCAAGAGAATTTTGCCTTTTTGAGCTTTCCGTCCGAGGTTGACTGTGATGATCCACCAAGGCGTGATAGCTATGACGGGCGCCTGCAGCGACAGGATTCCTGCATTGACCTCACGTGAGCAGCAATTGAGCGTACTGGTCTACCCGGAAACGGCAACATCGTTGGGCGCTGTACTGAGTCTCTTCCGGACCTGGTAGAACGCCAGGCCTATGATCCAGACGATGACCAGCACAAGCGTTAACAGGGGCGCGAAGATGGCGCCCCGGACGACGACGAAGCCGCTGACGGCCGCGAAGATGACGGGGACCAATACGAACGGCTTGTAGGGGCGGTGCAGGCCCGGTTCGCGGATGCGCAAAATGATGGCGCCGAGAACGGTCAGGAAGAAGAAGGAGTACTCGGCCAGCCCGTTGAAGGTGACGAGCGCCCGGAAGTTGCCCAACAGGATGTAGACTGTCGAAAGCAACGTGGACAGGATGATGGCATTGAGGGGTGCGTCAGACTCGGCCCCCTCATGGCCACCGGGCGACGTCCCCGAAGCTTCCGCGCTGGTCTGCCTGGGCCGCACGCCGACGAAGCCGACGAAGGAGAAGAGCCGGGGCAACCACTGCTTGTTCGCGGCGGCCACGGCCATCCGACCAGCAACGAACGAGTTGCCCAGGAGGGAACCGGCCACGACCAAGCAGATCAGGACGGCGGCCAGGATGCCAAAGGCTGGGCCGAGAAGACGGCTGATGGCAGTCTGCGCGCGGTGTCAGGCGGTGGAGGCAACGTGCCATGCACGGGAACTTACCACGGCTACGCTGTCCGTCGTGGATATCACATCCCACGGCAGCAGGACATAATAGGCAGCATTAGCGGCGATGAAGCACAGGATGATGGTGGGCACGGAGGCGTTGATGGCGAGGGGGAGCTGCTTCGCCGGAGCCGAAAGCTCAGCGGACACGTAAATAGCCTGTAGCCTGTGAGCTTGTCTGGCCGCCCGCACACCATGGCCATGGAGCACCCACCTTGTCCCAGCCGGAGTATCCCCACAGGCTGCCATACAGGGCGGCCGAAAAGTGCCCAAGGAGCTCCCAGTCCGACACGCGACTCCAGTCGACCCGGGACCCGCCGGGCACAAGGGTGGGCCGGGAGCCGAACCAGGACTTGGCGAACCAGTCCCCCCCGCCGATCCTTCTGTCAGGGTCCGCCAGCTGGAGCGCGACGACGACCAAGCCGGCGACGACGACGCCGGCGATGCTCACAAACTTCATCAGGACGAAGAAGCCATTGAGCCGGGTGCTCGCCTTGGTGCTGATGGAGTTGGCCACGTTCATGACGACGAGGATGAGGACAGACAGCAGCTTGTGCTCAACCGACGCGGCCCGGTCCGTCACGCCGGCGGCCGAGAAGATGCTCTCGACGAAGACGATGCTCAGGATGGCCAGCGTGGCGGGCATGATGGCCACCACCCAGGTCCAGGCGGCCAGGAAGCCGAAGACATCGCCGAAGGCGTACTGCAGGTACGGTTGCACGCCGCCTGCGCGCGTGATTTGTTAGTCTCTTCGGGCGAGGTCCCGGGGGGGGGGGGGGTCTACCTTCACCCGGGATAGCGGTCCCCAGCTCGGCCATCGTGGTGGCCCCGGCCCAGGCCAGAACACCGCCCACCAGCCATACGACAAGGGCCGCGCCCGGGGACGGCACGTTCGAATCGATAGCGCCCGGGGACGTGAACACGCCGCTTCCGATCACGATGCTGATGACCTAGGGACCCGAGCATGAGCCCGACTGCGGACAATGCGAAGGACCACATGGGTCGCGCCGGGGCGTTCCGGTGGAGACGGGGCGCGGGTAGGAACTCACAATTGCGAATGCCTCTTTCGTGCCGAGGTTGCGACGGAAGGTGCCTCGCTCCAGCTCCGACTCGTGGCGTCCGTCGCTGCCGCCGTCGCCGTCGTCGCCGGCGGCGGAGGCTCGTCTTTGCTCGGCCAGCAGCGGCCGTGTTGCCTCGTCTTGGGCAGGGGGGCGCGTGGGCGGCATGGCGTGGCGTGGCGTGGGGGGTTGCGGGAAGAATTGGATCGCGCGCGGGCTCCCGTCCGCAGGTTGCGTGACGGGATCTGATGGGAGGGGGGGGGGGGGGAATGGCCCTCACGTAATTCCCTCTCCAGCCGTTGCGGCTCGCAAGTGGGTCGCGCGCCTGGATGGACACCCGCGTCTGGAGAGAGGGCCCCGGACCTCCAGGGCCCGGTAGCGTGGAAGCTAATCTTCCAGGCGGGTTCCGAGCGCCGACGCGGATGAGGCAAGCCGCATACGGGACGTGCTGCCACGTCGGGTTGGACACCTCGCAACGAGGAGGCGGCCACTTGCCGAATGGCCATCCCATCTGCACAACTCGAGAAGCAATACCCGTCTCTCCCCGTTTCTTCCTGGATGCGGGGTGATGTGGGGGGAAAGAAGATGCGGGACTGCCGGTCCCATGAGTACGATGTGCCCCCTTGTGAGCTTGTGTGTTGCCAAGCGCCGACCTGCGGCACTCGTGCCTGTCCTGCATGGACTCTGGCTTGCAGTCCTCGTCAAGTATGGAAGAAATCTCTCGGCTCCGGCAGCGGGGATGGGCAGCCGGCTGCCTACCTCAATCGGCACCCCCGACAACATTGTGCCCCCCAATCTAGAGAGAGCGCTGGGCCTGAGCTGCGGCCGCGGTAAGCCGAGCAGAGGGTGGGCCGCCTATTCCCACCTCGAGCCATCCGAAGCTAAGCATTCTACGGGTCACGGCGATGATAGGGTCGGCGGCAGGCATACGACGGCGATGGGCTTTATTCAGGTAGACTGCAAGGCTGATTCTTGCCGAGCCGAAGTTCTGGGAATGGGGCCAGCCGGGCAGGGCTAATCAGCTAGCCATTCGCCCGCTGGTCAGTCCCGTGGCCCAGGCGATTCGCTCGCTGGTGTGCTCCAACCACCCGGCTGGCTTGGGCGGCCTCGCATAAAGTTGGTTAAGATTTGAACATCGACCAGGAATCCGAATTGCGAGCTTTTGTGCCCACAGAGTGGGAGCCCTGGTCACTTCATCACCGCAGGCCACGGTTGCCATCCGATGTACTTATCCGGAATCTCGTCGGCCGCTTTCTTAGAAAATCTTTTTGCGCTGTGTTCTTCATCAGCCATTACGGACAGGTTGTGAGAAACGAGAACGAGCGCATGGCTAGACTTACACCGAGGAAAAAGGAGAGAAGAAAACTTAGCGTGCTAGCAGCCAAGTAAAAGATCCAGATGTTCCGCATAGTCTGCGCGATACCGTCGACTACGCGTAGCCGGACGTCGGGCTCCAAGGTCTGGAACGCGTGGCTGTGCGGGCCGGCAATAAGGTCCGAGATGAAGGCGGGCTGCGTCCCGGGCGGCAGGATCGGGGTCAGGTACCGCACAGCAAAGTTGAAGAGCAGGTTCCCTGACACGGAGAGGAACGTCACGGATCCTAAGACCTGGGCAATAGCCTGTAAACCCACGGCGTTGGACACGTCTTCGACGGGGACTAGGGCTTGCGTAACGGTGATCCCAGCGGCTAGATAAGCACCGGATCCAGCCCCGACAAGTAGCGTATAGCCGTATACGTTTTCAACTGGCGTTGATGTATTGACCGTCACTTTCAAAGATTAGCGGATGGGGTATATGGAGTACAAGGCATACTTACCCATCAATGCGCAGCCGATGAGCATCAAGGCACTGCCCCCAATATACCAAGGTATATAATAGCCCGTCTTAGGCATAGCGATGCCGTTAGCGACAGCGCCCGCAACCAATAAGCACACAAACGGAAGGAGGCGCACGCCCGCTTGCATAGATCCGTCGCCTTTAGTAAAAGCGAAGAAGAGGGGAATGTAGTACACAGCAGCCAGGAAAACCCCCGACACGAGGTACATCTGTACTAACAGGTTCAGAAGCTCGGGGTTTTTGAAGAACTCGGCCGGGATAAGTCGGTTAACCTTGGCAACGAACGGGTGCCAAATAGTGACGGCGATAGTGGCTAGTAGAAGCAGGCCTGTCATCACCCACAGGGTGATAGCGGAGCCCGAGGACCAGGGGTAGACGAGGCCGCTAAATGCAATGGCCATCGTAAAGCAGACTGTCCCTCCGAGGAAGATGACCACGCCTGTCCAGTCCACCATACGGAGCTTCTGGGCTAATGTTTTGCCCGGCTGGAGGCAAATTTCGGGGAGGAGGAAGAGATAGGCCGGAGTGAAGACGCCGCCAATGACGAGGTTAATGTAGAACGCCCACCTCCAGGTGGCACTGCTCTCAGCAAAACCACCCCCGATCTAGATTGGTCAGCATCCTCGTTGCTTCCCGAACGCAGCCCGGCGCATATCGTGGCCAGGCTTCGGGGAGCACTCACCACCGGCCCCAGAACACTGCCCAAGCCCCAGACAGCCGACACACCCGCCACATAACGGGAGCGCTCCACCTCTGTAGTCAACATGGCAATATAACTAAGAGCGCCCGAGTACATTCCAGAGCCACCGAGGCCGGCAATGACACGGCCGATGACGAGGGCCGTCATGTTCGGCGCGGCCCCGCAGATGGCACTGCCGATCTCGAAGATGAGGATCTGGAGAAGGAATAGCTTCTTGACGCTGAAGATGCCAAAGCACTTTCCCCACGGGAGAATGGGTGCGCTTCCCACGGCGAAGCCGACCGAGATCCAGGGCAAGAGTTCAAGTCGACCGAGGCTCTCGAGAATAGCAGGCTGAATGGCGGCCACCTGCGCATGGCGGGACGGTACTTAGTCACGGAGCGTGCAAGGGGCCAGGCAGGGCGCCTGGCAGCCTAGGTGGGGGACCATGCTGGACTCACAATTGTGTTGTCGAGCGCAAACAGAAACGTGGTCGACAGCATCGATCCGTATGCGACAGCCCACTATCGTGTCGTGCGCCAGGGTTAGCTAGGAGCAACCGCCGGCGCCATGTCCTCAAGCACAGACAGACGCCAGAAAGAAACGATGAATCTCACTTTCCAGCCTCGAAGGCTACGAGGCGGTGCCTGGGCTTTGGGCATTTCCGAGATTTCGTTGTTCGCCATGGACGGCTTCTCCGGTGGCGTGTCCATTCTCGCTAGTGGGCTCGCCGGGCGATGGTGAAGACAAGGTAGAAGGCGGCGCCTAGTAGATGGTAGCCTCAATCCGATTGGGTACGAGGCATGTTCAGTTAAAAACTGTTTCCAGTCGAGAAATAGTCGTTGGAAGGGCCGCGGGGCGGAGAACGGTAGCCCGGTAATCGTCGCGGACAATGTCGGCCGAAGAAGTCCGGCCTGCTCGCTCGGGAACGCAGCCCGACATCCCACGCCCAACCCGCCACGCCGCGGATCGGCACGTCACACACGCACGTATTGGTTGCTTTGACTATTGCCGATCATGCGAGGCCGCGCCCGGCGATTGCGTCTGGCTTGCCGATTCGGTGTAGTTTAATATCTTCGCCTCCCACCCTTCGTGTTGCAAGACCGACGCAGGCCTTCTGAACCACCGCCACGATGGATGGGATCTCCAAAGACGGCGTCTTCAAAGTCATCATTGTCGGAGCTGGCGTCGGGGGCCTGACTCTCGCGCATGCCCTACACAAGGCCGGCATCGACTATGTCGTTCTTGATAAGCACCCCGTGGCACCTGCGTGGGGGGCTAGTATCACGATCCACCCATCGGCCAGCCGGATCCTGCACCAGATCGGATGCCTCGACGCGGTGGCCAATCGCTGCGAGCCCATGACCTCCTTCTCTAACCGCGGTCCTGACGGCAAAGAGTTCATGGAGTCCTCCTTTTTCGACACCATTAACAACAAGTACGTGTAACAGGATGTGGCACCGCTACAGCCGGCATAGGGGGCGGCTCGCGACGCTGGTATTGACATGGAACAGGAACGGCTACTTGACATACACGCTGGCCCGGCAGGACTTCCTGCAGATCCTATACGACGCCTTGCCGGACAAAACCAAACTTTTCGAGAACGCACGGCTCGTGGACGTGATCGAGGAGAATGGGGGCGTGCGAGCGATGCTGGCCGACGGCACCGCCCATGTGGGCGACATGATCGTGGGCTTTGACGGCGTCCACAGCGCGGTGCGGGCGCTCATGTGGGACAAGGCGGCGCAGCAGTCGCCGGGCCTGTTTACGGTGCAGGAGAAGCAGAGCATCAAGACGTCGTACAACTGCCTCCTGGGCGTGGCGCCGCCGCAGGCGAGCCTTGGGCGGGCGCGCATGACCAACGTGTCCAACGACAAGTTCTCCTTCCTGTTCCTGTCGCAGCCCGACGCCCTCTACTTCATCATCCACTGCAAGCTTGCGGACAACCGGGTCATCACCTGGCCCAACCGCGCCCACTATACGGCCGCCGACGCCGAGGCCAAGGCGGCCGAGCTGGCCGCCTACCCGGTCAGCGAGGAGCTCGTGTTCGGCGACATCTGGCGGTCGCGCGTCCGCGGCCACCTCGTCTCCCTCGAGGAGGGCATCCTGTCGCGCTGGTTTCACGGCCGCACGGTGCTGGCGGGCGACGCGGCGCACAAGGTCACGCCCAACGCGGCCTTTGGCGGCTTCCTGGCCATGGAGGACGCCGTCGTGCTGGCCAACGAGCTGCACGGCGCTGTGGCCCGCCACCCCAACAAGAAACCCTCAGACACGGAGCTGCGCACGGCGATGCACCGGTACCAGGAGGAGCGTGTGAAGCGGGCCAAGGAGATCATGGTTCCCAGCTGGCTGGTGACGCGCTTGCAGGCGTACGATGGCTGGCTGTTCTACATGATCCAGCGCTGGGTTTTGCCGTAAGTGACTGCTTGTTTTTGCACCGAGGGGGGCATCAGCTGACACGCGTTACCGATCAGCATCGTCGGACTCGGCGTCATTGCCAGCGGCGTGGCCGACAGCTGCAGCGCCGGGCCGAAGCTGGACTATGTGCCGCTTCCGGATGAGAAGAACGGAACCCTGCCATGGAAGTACCAGAGCCCAGCGGCGAAGGGGAGGGGGGCAGCGGCAAAGAAACTCGCCGCGAAGACGGGAAGCGCAACGAAGGGGTACGACAGCTTGATCGCCCCTGTAGTGCTTTCGACCGTGGCCTTGTACCTTGTTGCAGTCTGGGCCCTGGCAGGAAGGGGTGTGCGGGTCCCCTTGCTTTAGACGTCTTCGTGATTGGCAACTCGATAAGGTGTTGCTTGTTTCGGTCTGGAGTTTCTATAGTCAATTTCTTTTCTGGAGGTTTTCTTACGAGCCTCTGATAAGCAGGAAAATAGTCAATGGAATGCTTCGCATGGTTCACCACCAAGGACACTGTGGGAATCGTCACAGTTGCCCAGCTCCTGCCCATCTGCCAGCCAAATTTAAGCGGCGGTCGAGTTCAACGAGCGCCGTTCGGCTGACTAATAAGGTTCTCTCCTGATCAGTCCGACCAAAGGTTAAAATGACTGCGAACGAGAGCCTGTCAGGGGGAGGGATAAAAAAAGCGACTCAACTTAACGGTGTTCTTAGTGTTACCCTTATGGGTGAATTGAGCCGTTTATTTTGTCCCCTCTCGCCTGGGGCAGAGTGTTTGCTCTTGAAAGCGCCATAGAGAGCCCGATCCAGGCCTCTCTCCTTGAACTTATGTCTTATCACCCGCGTTTTCTCTTGAGGACAGCAATCTAACCAATGGAGCTCTGAATTTGGACCCTTTTATCTGGAACCACGCCTTCCTCCAATCCGTCCAGCACGCCTATCAACCCAACAGGTGCGCGTGTCAAGGCGCATATCAATGCCCCGAAAAGCGACTTTCTTGGCCACGTGCTGCTAGACACGCTCTCCGCCTTTTAAGCGGTTCCATTGACGAGTACGGGCTCACGCACTTCCACGCCCGCACGGAGCCTCTTCTCCCTCACCATCAGCGCAAAAGAACCAGCGGCGGCAGGCCCTAGGATGGCGGCGGTCAGGGCGATGGCGGCCAGACCCGCCAAGCCGACCCCCTCTTGCCTCTCGTTCGCGCTCCTTCGGAGCAGATAGTGCGTAAAGACAACGCATGCAACGGCGGTGATCAACCAGTCCAGCTGGGTAAAGAGGTGTGCGCCCTCGACCAATGCCATCTGCGACCCCTGGGGCCAAGAGAGGACCCTCGCGGCCGACGGCACGAACATCCGGGCCCAGGTCAACCGACCGGCGTCCCCGGCGGGCGCAAGGCACGTGGCGGCGATGGTGTACAAGTGCTGGGCGGCTGTGAGGACGCCGGTGGCGCACAGGGATGCAACGATCCAGGGCGCGTCCGCGTTCGGCCGTGTCTCGTCCTTTGGAGTGGCGAAGCTGGTGAGCGAGGTGCCCGGCCGGCTGAAGAACACAATACACAAGACCATGAAGACGGGCGTGAGGCTGAACTGGGCGATGAAGCCGTGTCGCTCGTGGTCCGAGCCGCCGGGGCTAAACATGAAGAGGGGAAAGACGGCGTTGGCCACGAGGGTCAGCGGGAAGGCGCGGGCCTCGTTCAGGGGGATGGTGGGGTCGCGGGCGGTATGGCCGCTCTGCGTGAGGAAGTAGAAGTAGATGGGCGTCACGAAGGCGGCGCCAAACGTGTTCCAGAGGAAGATGAAGATGATGGTGCTGGTGGCACGACGCCCGTGTCAGCTCCTATCCGCCTCTCGCCTTGGCTCGAAAGTGGGAGAGGGCGGCCAACCCGTCGGACTTACTGGCGCAGAAAAAGATTCCGAACGCCGCGGCGGCGGCTCTCGATCAGCACCCACGTGTTGACGGCGGCGAGCACGCTGCAGAGGTTAAACACGAGCCACGGCGCGGCCGGGTGCGTCTTTTCGTTGGTGATGAGGTCGAAGAAGGCAACGGGCACCATGGCCGCCGAGTCGACCAGCGCGTGCCCGGTGAAGTTGGTCCGCATGGGCCGACCATCGGGGAAGACCGTGGTCTGCTGGACTCGCAGGAGCCCCGCAAGGGTACCATTGAACCACATGCCTCCCCATAGCGACACGAGGCCCAGTGCAGCGAGAGCCAACAGGCCGGTGGGTGATGGCATTGTTGAGTAAGGGATGCGCCAATTGAGTGCAAGGAGTTTGCCAGGAGTCGAACAGCAGACTGTCCGCTTGCCTCGGTGCGTGATTCATCACAGCATCTCCCGCTGGAACCTCCTTCCTGGCTAGTATATAAGCCCATGCTGAAGCGGCCGAGAAGCTACATGCCGGGCTTGCTTCTTCTGATGCATGGCGGTTTGCCTGGGGAAGGTCGGGGTCGCGACGGGATCGGCAAAGTACGGCCGCGAATGTCCGCCTTGCCCGCCCAGCCATGTACCAGGACTTATTTGTCCACACAAGCTTCACTCGGTGCCGCGCTCTCTCTCCCATGCTTTCTCACCACTGCCACAGCCACCGATCCCGCACAGGTCGGCAGAAAAAGGCGACATGGGACCCGAGGCGTACGTCCACGTCGTATCCAAGCAGGACAACACACGGCACGCTGCATGTAAGCTTCCCGACACTCAGCCCCGCAGCGAGCTCGCGCCCTCTTCCGTCCGCGTCCGCGCTGAGCTCGTCTCCCTCAGCTCCAACAACCTCAGCTATGCACGAGGGGGCACGCTCCTGCACTGGTGGGATGCCTACCCAGTGCCCGAGCACGCGCCGCCACCTTTCAACCGCGCCAGCGAATGGGGCATCGTCCCGGCTTGGGGCTTCGCCCGGGTGATTGGTAGCACCGTTTCGTCCATCGCCGAGGGCTCTCGCCTCTGGGGCTTGTGGCCAACCTCTTCCCATTTGGTTGATCTCCAGCTGGCACCCGTTGAGTCGGCCACCTCGGGTCTCTGGACCGAGACGAGCCCGCACCGGAGCTGCCTCATGACCATGTACAACCACTACCGATACCATCCCGCCCCTCTTGATGAAACCTCGGCCGCCTTCCGGTGCTTGCTTCTTCCCGTGTTCGAGTCTGCCCACTTGCTCAACCAGGCCGTTTTCCCAGCAGTCTCAGCAACCACCAGCCCAGTCCACCCTCTCGGCCTCCCGCAGCTCCCCTGGACCGACGAGAGCGCCAACCTCAGCGGTGCCGTGGTGGTGAGCCTGTCGGCCGCGAGCAAGACGGGTCGCAGCCTGGCCTGGCAGCTCGCGCGGAACCGCAATGTGGCCACCAGTAGCCCCGCAGCCCTGCTGCAGCTGACATCGTCGCCCCGGACGCTCGCCTCATTTACCGACAATAAAATCCCGTCGCCTCTCAACATCAAATCGGCCGCCTACACCGAGCCCATGGACGACGCCATGTCATGGATTCGCGAGGCTGCTCCCAGCCGTGTGGTTGTAATTGACTTTGGCGCCCCTGCATCTGTACTCGATGGCTTCATGGAGGCGCTTTCTACGTCTGCCATTGCCCCTGCATCCGCTATCACTGTAATCCAAGTGGGGCAGGAATCCAAAGTGTTCACGGGCGCCGAGATGGCCGCCTTTCAGGCGCAGTCAAAAAGACTGGGCAAGGTACAGTACAACACCAGCGGTGTACGAGACCGAGCTATGAAGACAGCCGGGGCTGCCGAGCACTTGGGGGCTCTGGACACAGCATGGGAAAGATGCTACCTAGAGAACGGATTGGGAGAGATCAACCTGCGCCGGCTCACTGGCGTGGGGGGGACAGGAGGTATTGAGGGGGCTTGGCAGGACCTGTGTGACGGCGAGGTTACGCCAGGGGTAGGTATCGTTGTCGACCTACATACTGGGTCTAGCATCGGGTAGTGGTCGAATATAAAGGCCGACAAGTCCCATGGAGAACCCCTGTGGGATGTGTGGTGTGGGTAGTGAAGATACTCATTGCAATTGAGAGAGACCAGCGGCCGGGTTAGTAAGTAGAAAATAGCGAATAGGAGTAATCGTTGTCTATTGGCACTGCTACGTTACAGCAGTGATAATGCCGCCTAGGGGTGATAGTATTGTTGCATTGGATACCCGAATTCGGGTTAGGGGTAGGCGCATGGGACCGTAGCTGTGTCTGCTACTGAGGCAGGGTGGCGTAGGATGAGAATCCATCCATGTTCCGAGTTGTCGGCGCTCGTAATTTGGAAGTAGATATGGCTGATCTCGGTCACATAGACAGTGCCTTAGAACCGTTATCTCGTGCTTAAAATAGGCACGGCGGCCTGGAAATGCAACTGTTGCAAAATCTCAAAATACAACCATTATGGGATACCGTATATGATATATCAAGTGATCGGCGCAGGCAAGTAAGCGGCGCAGCGCAGATAAGCCGTGTTTGGTACAGCCTTGCAGCGTCAGATTATGGGGCAAACCACGGCTGTAAGAAGCCTTGAAAAGTACTTATAGTCGGGGTTTGAATGCCTATAGCCAGTGTTCGCATGCCTCTAGCCGGGGGTTTCCCCATAATCTATCGCTGAGAAGCTGTACCGAACACGGCAGGTGCGACCCTCTTCCATGGGCCGAAGCGCCCAATGTGAAGTGGATAGAGCAGCGAGTGTGGGGGCATCAAAACTGGGATGATGTCCTTATCTTCATAGAAAGCCTGGAAGTGAGTCGTAACGTGACTCTCGTGCCCGTCTATCACGACGCAGCCCAGTGCACACCAACACTCTCCCTACTGCCACGGCAGAAGCTGCCATGACCGCGTCGGCATACAGGGTCATCCTATGTAGCACTAGGATGCAATGCCTTGGGATTGTGCAAGGTAGCATAAGGCAGGTGATGGCAGCCGCAGGTGTCTTAGATGCAGAGTGCATTACCTATGGCTAATGCGGCTGCCGGTTCGAGATAAAAGACATCTCGGTGCGCGTTGATAGTTTGGCTTACAGTCTTTGGAAGACACTCTATCCCGTTCAGTGTCACGATCATGGATTTAGCATCAGATTCACTTAGAGCCCCTTAATAGATGCATATAAGCTAGTATCTCGATAAAAGATCTCTGCCGGAGTCATACCCAGTAACTAGGGTAGAGACTGTATATCTGTCTACCTGTCATACGGCTAGCGCTGAACAGATGAGGGGCGCTGGGGACGCGGGATGATAGCCCTGGAGGATCTGGACCATTCTGAAGTGGCGCCGGGGACGCGGGATGATAGCCCTGGAGGATCCGGACCATTTTCAAGTGGCATGCGGGAAGGTGAGGGGCGCCGGGGGCGCGGGATGACAGCCGTGGATCCTTCTGTTAGTGCTGGCGAGTGTATCTATCCCCTTCAGGGCGAAAACGCGGGATTTCAGCGGCCTCAGCGCGGGACAGTCCTCCCAATATCGTAACCTTCGGATACGGACAAACAATGGCATCGATGCCTGATCGTATCTCAAGTCTTGAATGAAGTTAAATATTGTGAAATTTTTGTAGAGCCTCGTCGAGACTGCAAGGGACTGCAAGGGCTGTGTGCTGTGTATCGGCATCTTGTTATCATAAGTACTTCCTACGGCTTTTGAACTGCTCTACGACCTCTCATAAATCAGAATAGGCATGCGCTAAAATCCTGTGTTTTCGTCCTCGAGCGGATATGCACCAATCGGCCAACCGCCAGGTCGACCTCTTTGCATGGGTGTCGTTGTAGATGATGTAGATCTTGTCTTGCTTATTCCCATCCTAGGCTGCCTCGAAACCCCCGCTTCCTCCCACGGCAATAGCGCTGATGTTGGGGGGTCGCATAGCAGCCACGAGACGGGAGACGGTCGAAGGAACGCTTGGCAACGCCAAACACACCAGGTTGTTGCATCCATGTCCCCGGAACAGGCAACCGGACGGCAAGCGTCCAACACCTCGACGGCAGGATTCGGACAGGAGACAAACTCCACTTGCTGACACTACTTACATCGTGATGTATTAAAGACACTTGGCCCTCCCAAGCTACATGCCGCCCGATTGTTCAGATGGGACGCGGAAGCATATGCGCCTGCCCCATTCAAATACCTCCCTGCTCACAATGGCGAGCAATCCAGGCCCCATGCGCCTTACGTAAGTGCTTCCATACATCTAAAATGTCGTCTAGGTCGCTCACCGTTGTCACCTACCAGGTGCGAGCCATGTCGAGATCGCAAGGTCAAATGTGACCGCCTCTTTCCCCAGTGTAGCCTCTGCGTCCGGCTTGGCTACACATGCACCTATCGTGACCGTGCGAGGCACCGGGCAAGACAGGACGCCGTTATACAGCAGCTCCAGGAACGAGTGCGCCAGACTGAAGCGCTCCTGGCAAGAAGGACCGGCACGAGCTCGTCGTCTTCTAGCACGGGCTGCCCCGTCTCAGAAGTGCATGTCAGAAACACGCCACCAGCAGAAGCCAACCTCTTGTTGCCCGCCTCTGCGTCCCTTGCGCCATCGAGAACACCCAGTCTGCCTTCGCCAACCCCAACTGTCCAGCCTACGCCTCCAATTCCGTCCAACAACCTTTTTGCTTCTAGTGACGAGATTTTGGGTCCGCCCGAGCATGACTTCCTATCATCGGTGGGCTGTGGCGCTCCCAGCTTTTCTGGTTTCGAGATGAACCTGGACCTGGATATGCCATTGCCCTTTGCTTTCACCGAGCCCACCACTGAAGTACCTTTGAGCCTGGAAGAAGACTCCCCGCTCCGTCCAGTATCTCTGGCCGACGGTCTTTCAGTCGAGCTTTTGGCCCACTTGCAGGACCTATTCTTCCAAAAATTCAGCTCTGCCTTGCCCATCATCGCTAAAGGCAGCTTCTACCGCCGGCTGGCCGAGTCCCCGGACAGTCCATCAACTCGCTGTATTAGCTACGCAGTGGCCTTGCTGGGGACCGTCGTATCAGAACAATACCGCTACTGGGGGAAGTCCTGCTACGCACTAGCGAGGCAATACATCGATGCATGCGAGTGCGATGATATGCCCGGTTCCCTGGCAAGCATCAGTCTTCTGCAAGCCTTGCTATGCCTGACAAGATACGATATCGGGAGGCGAAACTGCGCTCGCGCTTACATCACCCTTAGCAGGGCGGCACGACTGGCCTCTATGATGCAGCTGGAACAAATGGACCAAGTCCAGGCGGGAATAAGCGCAGATCCCGGTGTCTCATCGGCTATACGGATAAAGCTGCAGTCGACGCATGATCTTGTCGACCTCGAGGAGCGTCGGCGGTGCTTCTGGGGCTCGTATATCCTAGAAGGCTACGCTAGCATACATTCAGGCGTCTCTTGCTTCCCCAGTCGTACAAGTGTGAGTGCCACCATTATATGTCACCCCTCTTGAGATGGAAAAGACCCCTAGCTAACTCCAGCCTCCTCAAGCTGTTTCTTTTCCTCCCGTGTCGGAGCACCTTAGATGATACCTTTAAACCCCAATCCATGACGTACCTTAATGGTGTGACAGAAAACGACACTTCCGACAACATCTCATCCTTTGCAGGCCTTTCGATAGTCGTCTCGCTTATTGGGAAAGTGCTGGAACACGTGTCGCACACAAAATTAGGTGAACCGGGTTTCTGGGACCGGCATTACACACTCGCCAAAACTGTCGAAGTGCATTCAGCTCTGCTGAAGCCGCTCTTTGCCCTACACACGCTATACTCGGATGCTGTAGCCTTCGATGTTTATCTTTCGTTCCACGCCGTCATGATGCTCTTGTATCAGACGTCTCTCAGACAAGGCGAACAGCAGGGTATTGCTTCGGATCTGCTGGCCTTTGATTCGAAAAAGCGCCTACTTGCCGTCGCCCTCAGGGTTGCTTCGACCGTCAAATTAGTATGGTCTGTGCAGAAGAAAAATGTAAGTACGTTTATAACATTTATCAACCCCTTTCATCACCCCATTTCCCATGCTCTGTCCGTTTCTCCTCGATATTCTTCGAGCCAAATGACTACTAGAGCATGAATCGCTAATATGTTGTGCCCCCAAACAGATCGATAGCCTGTCACTAAGCGGCGCGTTTGTCGCGTGGCCCCTTTCTCTGGCCATACAGGTGCTCAAGCAGAACGTTCTAGCAGGGGATAAGGGCTACGTAGAGCATATTCACATGCTGCATAGTTCGCTAGGCGATGTAGAATATATGAACGGGCCTTGGCATAGACAAGCAGAGGGACTAATGGTGGATGAATATTAAGAGATATCGGCAGAGAAGTGAAGCATCATGCTTCTGATCATCTGGCTCTCGTATATGCTCATTTACCTACGCGCTTTCCATCGACTTCCATGATGGCCATTGCGCGTTTGAACTCGACCAATAGTCCCTTGTAATCGCGAGGCTTGTATCTGACAAACATCTCGGTAAACGCATTACTCTTCCTGGCCGGCTGGATCCCCATATCTCTCGCGAGCGTGTCAATGTACTGCGCATCCCGGGATGGTCAGTGCCGAATTACCAGTTCCTCTGATGTCGGGTCAAAGATTAAGGGGAAACTTACCGACAGGTAGTCATAGATGCAGAAGGAATGTTTCCGTCCCATCTCCAGGTACCGCATTCTTGCCCAGGCATTGAACTTGGCAACCTCCATCTCCCTCTCCTCGGCCCCAGGAAGGTCAAGCTTGCCAAGCATGTATGCCGCTGTCCATAGGGCTTGAAATTCACATACGGTTGGGGTGAAGATGACGTGTACGAGGCCGGGGAAGCAGATGGACCGATCGTTTCGCGCAGCCAGTTTCAGCGGCACCAGTCGTCTGTAGTGGCGGTTGGGCCCATGGAGGGGGGCTCCTGAGTCCTGGTCCTTATGAGCCGGACTTACGCGGGGCCCGTAGTCGCTAAGAAAAGGCAGGGCCTCGGCAACCTCCTTTTCAGCTGCAACATTCAACTTGGCCCATTTAATTGCGTCGGACTTGCCGTAGCTGAGGCCCAGCTCCTCCCGAAGGGACTGGCTGAAGGCCCGGTACGGTTTCTCGAAGCCTGTACAGCTGATTATCATGTCGGTCTGCACCGAGATGCCGTTCGCGAGGTTGACAACATCGGTGTGCGAAAGCGACTTGATTTCGGTCCGATAGACAGTCAAGTCCCCGGCATGGAGAGTTTGCCAGAAGTCGGGCGCCGATGCCGTGCCCAAGCCGCCCCGAGCCCAGAAGACGCTGCCGAGAACTCGTCAGCCTTCGCCGTCCACCACACACATACTTGCCCTACCTCTCCTGGTCTTGGGGACGCGGAAGGGGGTGTATTTGCGTTCATGCCGGAAACATGGAGGCGAAAGAAGCTCCAACTCACCCTGAACCATGTGGTGTTGGGCGTAGGCGCTCGAAATTTTCGTTGGCCGAATACCCCGCCGCCCGGTCGGCCAGAAATGTCACCAACCTCCAGAAACCGCCGGCGGCCACCCGGCCCAGCCGGGTCTGGTGAATCGCGTTGTACCACAGACCCGACGTGCTCATGATGCTCGGGCTGAAACTCGCCAGCGCGCGGGTCGAGATAACATCCACGATGTTCCAGATTCCTAGCAGCGTCGGCGGCGCCATACTGGCCGGCGTTCAATGCGTCAGAAATAGCCGAATGGCGCAGAAAGGGGCAAAGGAGTTCGACTTACGCCAGCGGCCCCGCACCATCTTCCCGTATTATCCAGGTGACCTTTTTCCCCAGCTTGAGGAGCAGATAGACAGCATCGAAGGATGACTTGGCGCCTCCCACCACGGTCGCCGTCTTGATGCCACGGATCCGATCAAGGTTGGTACCGGTTTCGGCCGAGTGGATCACGGGACTGGAGAAGCCGCTCCGAGGCCATTCGGGCAACACCGGGCTCGATGCTGGTCCGACGGCCCATATAAGCTTGCTACACTCGATGGTGGGGCCGTTATCTGTCCTGAGGACCCAGGCCCCCGATACGGCGTGGGTCACTTCGACCACGCCCGTCTCCAACAGCAGCCGGCTTGTCAAGCCATGTTTATCCACGAAACTCTCCAAATACTGGTTGATAGTGTATCCTGCGTACACTTCTGTCAGCTATGCTTCATACCTGACGTTGGGGGCTTAGTGGATCCCTAGTGTTGCATACCAGAGATGTACCCGTCTTTGCTGAGACACGCCTTTGGCATATCGTCGAAACTGTACTGGAACAGGGGGTGGCTGACTTGGGCATAGAGATCTGGGTATACCCGATCTCTGCTCCAAACACCCCCGACCGTCTTCCCACCATCGACAATGAGAAGATCTGTATCTGGTGCTAGGTCGAGGTAGGTCTTGGCCGAGATCAAGCCCGTCCAACCTGTGGGGGGTAGAGGGCAGACACATCAGCATGGGTAGCGCGTTATCTGCACCGTTGGAAGTCTCTGTGCTGCTTTTCCATGATCCATATTGGCCCAGAATGGCGGGGAATTTTAGAGAACACAATTAAAATGTCCTAAGTCATCCTGCACCCAGACCCGGAGAGCTATGTTAACAATGATAAAAGTGACTCACCTGCCCCCACGACGACCACATCACGTACTATCGACGTTTTCCCAGGCATCTCAATCCGAGTTAAATTCTCCAGTGATAATGTTGACTGGGCCGTTATTTCTGAGCCAGGCAGGACGTCCAAGTCGAGTTGTGCTCGGCGGGACACGGGCTTTAAAGGCCATATACGTACGTTGGGTCTCGAAGACGGCCGGTTTACTATTGGATTGACTCTAGTAACAAGAGAGTCGGTCCTGGATACCGTATTCGCCCCTATCACCGCTTTCTCCGGTGAGGGCCACTTCGTAAGAAGTGCGGACAAGTTCCCTGTATCCCGTTGGCAAGCGATATCTCCGTCTTACACGGATGCCAAGCCGACGGGTACCGGGCGGACTTTTTGTTTCCGTCCTCGGCCGACCGGCCGACCCGCCAGGGTCCGACCAGCTCCCCGGGACGGAGCTAGCTGGGATCAGCGAATCCTACAGGATTCACAACACCAAGGTCGGAAAGCAGGGACACGGGCGCCTCGAGAAGGGCTGGCATAGCGGCTGAACCGCAAAGGCGTGATGCCGACGACGGCGCTCGGTGTTGCTTACGTGGGGTGCCATGTCAAGAAAGCATCGCAGCGGAGTGAGTAGATTGACGGCGGCCGCACTGCAGCGTGGTGTCTGTGTGGGAGCGACGAGTATAGATATGAGCCACGACCCGGGTAGATGCTATTGCAATGAGAACGCTCGCCACACGCTTCGCCTCAGTGCCCGCACCTGTTCCACAACGGTCGCTCCATCCATACCACCATCATCATGCCTTTCTTTCAAGACAACTCGTCGCCCAGCGACACCAACTCCAGCTCAGGCTGGGAGTATCCCGGCCAACAGCAGACCATGGTTGATGACGCTGCTTATGCGACTCGATGCTCTCCCTGTTCTACGGAGAAGCCTTTGAGCGAACAGCTGGAACCAATCGCCGTTGTCGGAATGGGTTCGTTCTCGCCCTCCCTACGTTGCCTCGCGACCGCGTCTTCGCACTGCCCCGTGATAATGGACTAACCAAAGATGCGCCCGCAATAGGTTGCCGACTGCCGGGCAGCGTGTCATCCCCTGCGGATTTCTGGAAACTCATGATGTCCAAGGGAACTGGTCAGATGCCCAAAGTTCCCGAGAGCCGATTCAATATCGACTCTCACTACCACAAGGACAACGATCGCCCTGGCAGCTTCCACGTTCTGGGTGGCTACTTCCTCGACGGCACGCTGCAAGAATTCGACCCGTCGTTCTTTGGCATCACACCGATTGAGGCTATGTGGATGGATCCACAGCAGAGAAAGCTTCTCGAGGTTGTCTACGAGTCCTTTGAGTCCGCTGGCGTGACTCTCGAGGTGAGAGGGCCCTGAACACGTGCGCCGGTTCCTGGCGTGACTGACGTGGCGGTAGGAAATCGCGGGGTCCAAGACGGCCGTGTTTGCGGCGAGCTTCACGGCCGACTTCCAACAGATGTCTTTCAAAGAACCCTCGTTTCGCCATGCGTTTGCCGCGACAGGCGTCGATCCGGGCATCATCAGCAACCGCATCAGCCACGCGTTCAACCTCAAGGGACCCTCGATCGTGGTGAACACGGCCTGCTCGTCAAGCGTTTACGCCGTTCACAACGCTTGCAACGCGCTCCGGAACAAGGAGTGCCAGGCTGCCGTGGTCTGTGGCGTCAACCTCATCCTCACTGTGGACCAGCACATGAACACGGCCAAGCTGGGTGTGCTCTCGCCCACCTCGACCTGCCACACGTTTGACGAGTCTGCCGATGGGTACGGACGAGCTGAAGGCGCCGGCGCCGTCTATCTCAAGCGCCTAAGCGACGCCATCCGGGACGGGGACCCTATCCGCGCCGTCATCCGCTCGAGCGCGACGAACAACAACGGCAAAGTCCCCGCCGTGGGCATCACGCACCCCAACCGCGATGGCCAGGTCGAGGTCATCCGGCACGCCTACCACCGGGGCGGCAGCCTCGACCCGCGTCTCACTGGCTTTTTCGAATGCCACGGAACCGGCACCGCTATTGGCGACCCGCTCGAGGTCCACGCCGTGTCGCTCGCCATGAACGACCAGCGCAGTCAAGAGAAGCCGCTCCTCGTCGGTGCCGTCAAGACCAACATTGGCCACAGCGAGGCCGCATCTGGGCTCTCTGCTGTCATCAAGGCGGTGCTCATGGCCGAGCGCGGCGTGATCCCCCCGACGCGGGGCATTACCAAGCCCAACCCGAAGATCCAATGGAGCGACTGGAAGGTCGCCACGCACAGCGATGCCGTCTTCTTCCCTCCGGATCTGCCGGTCCGCCGCGTCAGCGTCAACAGCTTCGGATATGGCGGCACCAACGCCCACATCATTGTCGAAGGTGCGGAATCGCTTCTCATGAAGAAGCAGTCGTACAAGTACATTGATCCAACCGCGTCCCTGTCGCGAACGGGCAGGGCAAGGATGCCCAGGGGCACATTCGACCGCAACAGACCTTTCTTGCTCGCCTTTTCGGCCCACGACAAGGCCGCCCTCGAAAGGCGCGCGGCCACACACGCCCAAGTCTCTGGGAACTACGACCTGCTGGACTTGTCCTACACCCTGGCCAACCGTCGAACTAGATTTCCCAGTCGTGGCTACGCCATCGTGAGCCCTAGTAGTCGAGCTTCCACTACTGCCACGGGCTCGTTCGAGGGTCTCGTCTGTGCTGACAACAAGAAGACACCCACCATCGGCTTCGTCTTCACTGGCCAAGGTGCGCAGTGGCAGCGTATGGGTGCTGAGTTGATGGCATACTACCCGAGCTTCCGCCGCACGATCCAGGTATTGGATATGACTCTAGGCGACCTAGAGAATGCGCCCGAGTGGACGATCGAGGAGGCCCTGCTGGAACGGGGGCCTTCGTCACGCGTGCAGGAGGCCGAGTTCGCGCAACCGCTCACAACGGCGATCCAGATTGCATTGGTGCAGCTCCTCCGTGTCTGGGGTGTGCGCCCTGTCGTCACCGTGGGCCACTCGTCTGGCGAGATTGCAGCAGCCTACGCGGCCGGTTACATTTCCGCGTCCGATGCCATCATCATGGCCTACTGCCGCGGCCAGGTCGTACGTGATATCAACACCAACGGTGCCATGATGGCCGTCGGCCTTGGTGCCGACGCAGTAGAGCCCTACCTTGCGCAGCTCAGCCCCGCGGGCAGCGTGTCGGTCGCATGCCACAACTCTCCCTCCGGCGTCACGCTGTCTGGTGACGCTGCGGCTATCGACAAGCTGCAAGACCTGCTGACGAGAGAGAAGATCTTCGCTCGGGTAGTCAAGACAGGCGGCAAGGCATACCACTCGTCCCACATGGTTCCGGCATCGGAAGCGTACCGACGACTGGTGCAAGAGTCCAAGGCGTCAGTGCTGCCATTCGACCTTCCCTTGGAAACGAGCGCCAGAATGGTGTCATCGGTCACCAACAGCATCCTTCCCCAGGACGCTATTCTCGACGAGGACTACTTCAGTGCCAACCTCAGGCAGCCCGTACTCTTTAACCAAGCCGTTCAGACGATCCTGACGGCGCCTGAATTTGCAGACGTTGATTTGCTTGTGGAGATTGGCCCTCACAGCGCCATGAGCGGCCCAATCCGCCAGATCAAAGCAGCACTGGGCACCGCTAAACTGGAATACTTACCGACACTCCTTCGGGATCAGCACTGCGCGACGGAGATGCTGCGGTTTGCTGGAGACCTATTTCTTCGAAACTACCCTCTGGACATGGAACGTGTCACCTCCATCGAGGAGTCTCTGGGGAGTGGCAAGGTTGTCTGTAAACAGGGCAGTCTCATCGTCGATTTGCCCTCCTACCAATGGTCGACGAAGAAGTTCTGGGCAGAGGCCCGGCACAGCATCGAGCAGCGCCAGCCCAAGTACCCCCGTCACGACATCCTCGGCTCACTGATCCCAGGTGCATCACTTTCGGAGCCTACATGGCGCAACGTCTTGCGGACCCGCGATGTTCCTTGGTTGAAAGATCACTCTCTGGGTGGCGAGGCCGTGTTCCCGGCGGCAGCATACTTCTCTAGTAAGTCCACGACGCCCATGGTGGTCCTTTTCGAGCCCACTGTTCCCTACATTGACACTAACCTCGTTGTAGTGGCCATGGAAGCCATCACGCAGATGACCGAGCTCGGCTCTAGCAACGTTGAGATTACAAACTATGTTCTTCGCGACGTTTCTATTAAGAAGGCACTTGTCACACCGGACGACGACAACGGCATAGAGGTTATGCTGAACATGCGACCGGCCATGAGCAGCCCTGGTGACGCTACCGACGCCCACGCGTGGTGGGATTTCAACGTGTCGTCGATTGACCAGGACGGCGCCGCAAAGGACCACATGACCGGAAGTATCGCCGTCAACGCGCGGGAGGTCCGACCAGAACCCTCGCCGGCCCCGGATTCTCTGACCCGCAAGGCCTCTGGGAAGGAGTGGAACCAAGCCCTTCGTGCCGTTGGCTTCGACTACGGCCCTACTTTTGCTGATATGACGGACGTTGGTTTCAACGGAAAGGACTACATTTGCACATGCAAGACCACAGCCAAGGCCGAGACGGGCACCATGGTCGGCGAGTCTCGCCATGTACTGCATCCGGCTACGGTCGACTCGTGCCTGCAGCTCATGATCGCCAGTATTTACGCCGGACGCACCAAGGCCATGGGTGCCGGTGCCGTTCCCATCCAGGTAGACGAGGTGGCCATCTGGAAGCCTACAGCGCCACAGCTGGCGGATGGCGGCCACGCCACTGCCATGTCGTTTACCAGCGAGCGTGGCATGCGGTCGTTCAACTGCGGTAGCGAGCTCGTTGCCAACGATGGGCAGCTTCTGATGGAGATCAGCAACATGCGCTGTACGTCGTACGAAGCAGCGATCCCCCAGACTGCCTCGGAACTGACCAAGTCCATGGCCTATGGCGAGATGGTTTGGCGGCCCGATGTCGAGTCGCCGAGCGTGGCGGGCGAAAAACCATCTGTTGCCGAGTACCTCGAGCTCGCAGCCTTCAAGGATGCTGGAATCAAGGTGCTCGATGTTGATGGTACGCAGGCCACAACGATACTGAACCAAATGCCCAACCTGGTCTACACTGCCGTGGTGGCGAGCCCAGAAGCCCTAGAGGACGCCGTCTCGCAGTGCAAGAACGCCAAGGTGGTCAAGTGGGAGGCCGAAGGCAGCCTCGCCGATTTGGGTCTGAAGAGCGACGCCTTCGACATTGTGATCCTTTCCGCCAGCCTTGATAAGGACCTTGGGCCATTCCGCGAATGTCCCACGTTGCTTCTCCTTGGTGAGAATGGGCGCGTAACGAATGTTTTATCAAACTCACCCCCCCAGAAGTCCACGACGCGCCAGGAAAACCCGTCGAGATCCGATATACAGCTTGTGTACCGGAACACAGCCCCTGAACTTTTGGATTCGCTTGTTCGGTATGTAACCCACGAAATTTTTTCATTGATCAATATTGTTGCATGGTCCCTGATGAGAAATATACAGATCCTTCCAGGCAATCGGCTGCATTGCCGCTCCTGTGACGCTACTGGAAATGGCAAAGGTGCATACGCACGTCGTGGTGCTCGACCTGGGGAAACCAATGCTTCCTGATCTAAGTCGGGAGGAGTTTGCTGCCGTTCAGAACATTACGAACAACGCAGGCACCCTACTGTGGGTTTCCGACGGTGGCATTATGAAAGGACGAATGCCGGAAGCCGCCATGGCTTCCGGGCTCATGCGCGCCATCAGGGCCGAACAGGCCACCATCAGCATCGTGACGGTAGACTTTGACCGCGAGACAACACCCGACGATCAAGTCGTGAGCTGGGTATCGGACAACGCTATGCGCCAGATCGACGCGGCAGGCGGAATGGAGACCGAGTACTGCGTTGCTCACGGAAAGCCTTATATCTGCCGCCTCGTGCCCCACGACCGAATCAACAACGCCATGCAGGCTGATGACAGCATGGAATCTGTCTCTTTCACCAAGGACCTTCGTATCCGTGGCACCGTCGAGTCAGGAAAGCTGGTCTTCGAGCACGTCCCCAAAGAGGCCGCCAACAGCCTGGACCCCGACGCCGTCGAGGTCCTGGTTCGTTTCGCTGGCCTGAACAAGGAAGGCGTCCTGGTGATGTCGGGATCCGACTACCCAACCGATTTCAGCCACGAGATAGGCGGTATCGTTGTGCGTGTCGGGTCCGCCGTCTCAGGCCTGGCTATCGGGGATGCTGTCGTCGGCTTTAACCTCGACAGGTTCCGCTCGTACCAGACTGTGTCGGCAAACATGCTTCAGAAAGTACACGCAGAAGAGTCTCTCTTGGAACTTACCGCCATGGCCCTCCCGTACTCCAGTGCCCTGTACGGCTTGAAGAGGCTCGCCGACGTTCAGAAGGGCGAGTGCGTTTTGATCCTGCAGGGGGCTGGTTCTGGCGGCGGGGCCGCCATTGACCTCGCTACAGTCCTTGGTGCCATCCCGTACGTCGTGGTCACCGACCTGTCTGAGGCGACCCGGGTTATGGAAGTTTACGGATTGACCAGACAGCAAGTGCTGTCTTCCCCGGAGGAGGTTTACGCGTTCCTCGGAAGCGGCGTCGGCCGTCGCGGCGTCGACGTCGTCTACGGCTCGGGCTGGTCCCCGCACTGGCTGAGGCGAGAAGCATGGCGGTCCATCGCACCCTCGGGCCGCTTTGTCGATTCGGGCCGGAAGAAAGTGCTTCACAGACAGAGCCTCGATATGGTCCCCTTTCACACGGGGGCCAGCTATTGCTCTTACGACATTGTGGACATGGTCAAGCACAAGCCGACAGTCGTATCGGAGCTCCTGGCTAGCGCCGTCCAGCTGCACCGCGAAGGCCGCATTGCCATGCGCATTCCGCCCCAGACATTCAACATTGCCAAGCTTGATGGTGCTGTGGCTCGGTTCAGTGACGACTTCACCTCGGGCCGGGCCGTTGCCGAATATGCGGCGTCGGCCACGCCGCTGCAGATGCTCCCCTTGATGGAGTCAGTCGAGTTCAGCAGCCAGGCCACCTACCTGCTCGTTGGCTGTCTGGGTGGCCTCGGGCGTAGCTTGACCTCTTGGATGATGCGCAACGGCGCCCGGAACTTCTGCTTCTTGTCGCGGTCGGGCGCGGACGCAAAACGCGCGGCAGCGCTTGTGTCGGACCTCGAGGCTGCTGGCGCGGATGTGCTGATCGTTCGGGGGGACGCCAGCGTTCCAGACGACGTTCGACGCGCTGTGGCAAGCATTCCTGACGATCGCCCTCTCCGCGGCGTGGTCCAGGCTGCCATGGTTTTGCGAGTAAGTCTTTTTCCTCCATAACCTCCCATGTACCGGCTGTGTACAGACTAACACGAAGCACGCAGGACGGCCTGTTCCATAGCATGAGTTTTGAGGACTGGCAGACATCGATCCGACCCAAGGTCCACGGGACGGCTAACTTGCAAGATGCCCTGGCCGACACGCCGCTCGATTTCTTCCTGATGACTAGCTCGGTGTCGGGCATCTTGGGAACACCGGGCCAGGCCAACTACGCGGCGGCCAACTCGTTCCTGGACGCGCTGGCGTGCCACCGCCGTAGCCAGGGCCAGAGCGCCTGTGCAGCCATTGTACCCATGGTTCTCGGCGTGGGCGTCGTGGCCGAGAACGAGGATTTGGAGGAGGCCCTAACGAGGAAGGGCATGTACGGCATCGACGAGGAGCACCTTTTGCGCTCCTTCGAGATTGCCATCCGCGAGCAGCAGCGCGCCCAGGCCGAGGGCGGCATCGACCACCTCGTCATAGGCCTCGACCCGCGCCTGCTGGCGGGCGCGATGAGCAGCGCGGGCACCAGCGAGGCCTTCTGGATGGCGGACCCGCGGTTCCGGACGCTCACGCACCACATCCGGAACGGCCCCGCGGCGGGCGGCGGCGAGGGTGGTGCCGGCCTCCTGGCGTCTCTCCTGTCTCTAGCGACGGGCGGCGAGGCCGTTCTGGCGGCGCGCGGCGCCGTCGAAGGCAAGCTGGGCCGCATGCTGCTCCTCGACACCGACGCCTTTGGCGACCTGGCGCAGTCCGTCGCGAGCTACGGCATCGACAGCATGATCGGTGCCGAGCTGCGCA